>CM042696.1:245886604-248553271 GCA_023614405.1 Avena insularis
TCCTCACATGGACAAGAACAAAACAACAACCAAGAAATATGATGCTATGTATGCAAATGTTTGAGCTCTGTCCGAGAGATATGAACGAGTCACCCACTCGAGAGCCCCTCTTGATAGTACGGCTATCTATCCTAAACCCGTTCTCCCAACACTACAAGAGACCGATAAAGTAGAAACCCTATCAAGATCATACCTTTGCCTTGAGCATCCCACTTGAGCTTGATGTAGACGATCTTGTCACCTTCAAGATGGAACACCTTTCTTGATTGCACTTGCTTGCACTTGCTTGATGAAGTCTTGAGACATGCTCCCCCATACTCCATGGGGAAGCCTCTTCTTCGAACTTGTCTTCATCATTCCATGATCGCCGAGGATGGCAAGCTTCAAGCATGAGATCTTCTAGAGAGGACGCATCTTGAGCTTGCACTTCAATTCTTGACGATGTCTTGAAGATAGCCACGAGGAACTTCATCTTCTTCTTCTTCTTATTCAAGACATACTCGATCTTCTACTTCTACTTGATTCCTATAGGCACAAAGCCCTTGGACAATGCTTCTTCTTTTTCATCCTTGAAACCAACACATGGTCCAAGCGATGCCAATGGACAAACCTACAAGTGAGACTCAATTTGCATATTAGTCCATAGGGATTGTCATTAATTACCAAAACCACACATGGGGCATACATGCCCTTTCAATCTCCCCCATTTTGGTAATTGATGACAATCCCCTAGAGAGGGTTTAAGTATGGAATTTAACGAACAAAATGGTTGCCCCAACATTAAGTACTACACAAGTATGTGACGTTGGTACAACCACAATATATAGAGCAAACTCCCCCACAATCTATGCATGTGTGATGAACTTGAATTTCATTGCATAGATTGCCAACCATTATCGGTGGTTGGGTTTCCTCTATATATTAAACATGCAAAGCAACAACAAGATGCAAGAGCATGCAATGCTAATGCTTTAAGGACCAACTCAAAGCATAAACCAACTTCCCTTAAAACCTCTAAAACTTCTCCCCCATTGGCATCGATTGCCAAAATGGGTGAAAAGTTCTAGATGGCCAATATAGTGAGAATTCCTCCAAAGGTGTGCACATGCACATATCCAATGATGAATCCATGGGAGGAAGTAAAACTATATTGAGGACCCAAAGATTGCAAAAAGAAAAAGAAAGAGAAACTAGCTTCAACAAATGAAGCGAGCAAGCCAAAAGACCCCAAAATACCAATTGACAACAACAAATGATACCAAAAGAAAGACACAAGATATTATGATACTAGCAAATGAGTGTTTAAATGAAATAGGGAAGCTCCCCAATCTTTGTGCACAAGATAGAATCAACTAATTTGAATACATATTGCAAAAATATGGAATCCTCACTCCCCATAAATATCTAAGACACAAAAGATGAGAACGAAGGAAAATGAGCATCATTAAATGAATTAGAGAAGCTCCCCAAGGATTATGCACCAATTATGATGATTGCATTTGGAAACAAAGTGCATAATCATGGAATCCTCACTCCTACAAACTCATTTAGTAATACATGGCAAGAGAGATCAAATTATGAGTGCCCGGAGATGCAAACAAAAGGGACAAGCACTCATAGGAAAATAAATTTGGAAGCCACCGAAGGATCAAAAAGAAATAAAGGGTGGTCTCCAAGGAAAACACAAACAACCAAAGATTTAACTTCTCTTGTGTGTATAAGTTTCTAGGTGGAAAATATCACAAAGACATATGCCCACAAAGAAACATGCACACACAAAATAGATACCCAAAGAGCACATGAACAACAAAAGAAAGTCATATAATGTACAAATAGGATTTTGGCTTGAAAGCATGGCCAAAGGATCAAATATATCTTATTGTACATCAATGAGCTTCAAACACATACACTATACATACATTACAACAATTACCAAGGGAAGAAGGGAATAGTTGGAATATATGGAGAAAAGCAACAAGTAACACAAATAGAAATCATCGATGCAAAATACTCACCATTGCACATGAGAGAAATTTGAGGAAAGGATAGGCAATATAATTGCTAGATTGACATATTTGGGATAAGTGGATCAAGGTCATGATTTTGTATAGTCCCCATTATATGCACTCATCTCAACATACTCACATTTGCAATAGAGAGCACACCAAAAAAAACACAACATATGCAAAAACACAAACTCATGCCAACAAGCAACCTACAAAAGGTTGGAAGCAAGATATGTATGCATGAGAGAGATACTTGTTACCGAGATATAAATGGTAGGATGTAGAGGATATGAATTCGTTGATCATCCTAGCTTGCCTCCAATTGACATGTAGGCACCACTTCTTCCTAATGGATGCGACAAGCATCCAATATATCTCCAATGTACCTAAAACACAATTAAGTACACTATGTTCCCAAACAAATTGGGTCCAAAGTAGTTAGTGCAACTACAATATATAGGAGACCCTCCACATAAATATGTGCATATTGATGTGAAATTGAATTTCATGCACATCTTAGCCGATAGGATTTGGTGGAAAATCCCCTATATATTGGATCAAGAAAGCAAGCATGCCATGATATAAACATGTAGTAAATATGCATGAACAAGGCTCTCAAGAACCAAAAATGTGATACAATTTGAACAAAAACACCAAGTAAACCAAGAAGTCGCACACGAGAGTGTGACACGACAAAAGGTGTCCAAATTGTATCAAAGAGCCAAATCAACACATGAAAGGACACAAACTCAACAAATGAACAAGGAAAAGTCAAAGAGCAAAAGATAGACAAAAACACCAATGCTCAAGGATTAATCTCATCCCAAAGGATCAAAAAAGTAACAAAGAATGAGACAAAACCAACTCCCAAATAGAGCAAGGTTCCAACACACAAACCCACTCTCTACACTTTTCATGATGGCACAAAGTACCAAAAGAATAGATCAAGCATCCAAGCACAAGAAACACTATGTGGATCAACACAAGAAGTATAAAAGGAGTGTTCTAGATAATATAGGAGAGCTCCCCCATGAATGGTGCATTATATTGAATTTAGCTTTTGAATGCAAAATGCACACAAAAGAGATCATCACTACTACCTACATTAAATAAAACACAAGGGAATAACAATAAACTAAAGGGATCCACAAGAGGCAAGGAAGACATGGGAGAAAAAAAAGGAAAACATTTTCCTGGCCAAAGATATGACAAAGAAAAACAAAGGCCAAAGTGAACATGATCAATAAATCCTACCATATATGGAGTGTCACTTGTCCAAGGACAAGAATTATGGGGAAAGTTTTCCCGAGGTAGTTTGCAAGGAAATCATGATCATATTCACACAAAGAAGCATGTAACAAGATATAACAATTATGCTTGCTGCTTCGAGAGAGATTCTTGATAGCTCCAAATAGTCACACATTCATTAAAGATTAGTGTAACTTGAAGCACATGGTTTCCATGGAGGATACGGGGGTCCAAATATAAGGAAACACATATCAAGAAAAACTCTCACAAACAAGACCCAAAATATGAGCAATAAAAGCAATCCAAGGGAGTTGGAACTTGTTTGATCTAAATGTGCCACTTAGGAGCTAGGTAAATATCAATATCAATTCTAAGTGGCACTACCTCAAATGTTCACATTTTCTAGGTTTGTAATATGCACCAAGCATATGACTCCCTCATAATGTGATAAACCAAGAGATCTCGACAAGAGGCAAAAAGATCAAAAAGGAGATGATTAATGGACATTATGGAATACTAATTCTTCATGAGAATGACATACCACATAGAGACAAGACAAGCATGTAATGTCAACACTAAGTGGTATTCCTCATGTACACACATTTTAGGATTGTGGAATGCCCAAGCATAACACTCCCCCAAAATGGGATAGTCCATTAATCACTCCCAAGAGCAAAGAAAAATACCAAATAAATTCAACAAAGGCTCAAACACAAGAACACAAATACATGATGTGCCAACCAACATACACAAATATACTAGACAACACAATATAGGTATGAGGGAAGCACAACATGTACAAACACATATAATGGTACAAAACCAACACATGCACAAGGGAGAAAGTAACTTTCAATGTAAAGGAGTTGAGCACATGTTACCGCAAGGAGGAACATTGGATATGAGATAGAGGCAAGATAATACAATTGGCTTAACTTGACAAAAATAAATGATGAAGACCCCTCAATTCTTCATAATGTAGCCAAGCCTCCCATGCCCTCCAACAACACCTATTGATCAAGTTTTAGCTTGTTGGTCCCCAACCAAGTTGGGTCCTAAGAAGTTAGTCAGAATAGGCTTGGCCACCCAAATGGTTCTTTTCTTGACACCACTTTGGGCACCAACATATTTGGCAAACACATTGCCCACCTGATCCTTACCAAGAGAATATGCATCATATATCAAGATAGGATTGGATGAGGAGTTACCCATGGTGCATGAGGAAGAGAGGTGCCTCTTCTCGCGGCATATGTAGCAAGTTCTTCTCTTGCCATCTTTCTTCTTGGAAGATGCCACCCCGTGAGGACGAGCTTGAGTCTTGGGAGGAGGCCCGCTTCTAGCTTGAGGTGGATCTTGAGGCCGCTTCCCTTGTTGCTTCTTCTTCAATGGACAACATCTCACATGATGTGCTTCTTCCTTGCAATTGAAGCACACAATGTTGGCCGTATTCTTCACTTGACCTTGGCCATTCTTCTTATTGCCCTTGTGCTTCAACATGTTGGTGGGCTTGTTCTTGATGTTGGAGTTGTATCCAAGCCCACTCTTGTCATTTGGGGATCTTCGCACACTCAAGATGTTCTTGAGAGTGGTCTTCCCTTCATGACACTTTTTCAAGTCATTCTTCAAAGACTTGACTTGAGCCTTGAGCTTCTTGTTTTCCTCTACATGGTTAGTATCAACAACAATACTAGAGGAAGTAGATGCTACGTTGTTAGAGTAACAAGGCAAGGGATGCAATTCATCACAAGATATAGCAATAGCATGAGTGGATGAATTACAAGGACTAGCACATGGCAATACGACACTAGGAGTAGATGTAGTGCTAATGTCCACATGAGGCATACTAGATGTTACCTTCGACATAATAGCCTCATGAGCCAACTTTAGCCTACCATGGGAAACTAGAAGATCCTCATGCGAGCTTGAGAGCTTAGCATGGCTCTCCTCCAATTTCCCATAGTTGCTAGTTAGCAAAGAAAGTTGAGCATGTAGCTCAACATTCTCCTTCATAATAGATGCTTCACAGGAGATAGAGTTAGTAGCACAAGCATCATCAATAGTAGTAAGAGGTGAGGGCAACTTGGAAAGCTCTTTAGTGTATGAGGCTTTAAGTTGCTCATGTGACTCGGTGAGTTTGATGAGCTCCCCCTTGATGAAGCTAGAGCCATTGTTGAGGTGCTCAAAATCCTCAAGGAGTTTGGAACAAGCAACATCAAGCTCACCATTCTTAATTTGGAGGGCACTTGCCACCTCAAATTCTCTATCATGAGATTTTTCACTCAAGATAGCTCTAGAGCAAAGGTCTCCTCAAGAGATTCCTTGGTGGTTTGTTCCTCTTCAAGAGCTTCAGTTAAGTTTGCAATGTCATTAGCATACTCACGCTCAAAACAACTCATTTTGTCAATTGTGTCCTCATGCTCATAAATTAGTTGCTTACTTTCAATGGCAAAGTTCAAGATTTCAATGAAAGTAGAGCAAGCATTTTTATCATTGTGTAGAGCATGAAGGACTAGCTCCCCCTTATCTTTTAAAGAAGCAACATCATCTTCTATTTCTAAGTCAACATTCACATCATCATTAGGTGCATTGGGATGCAAAGGAGAAGTTACCTTTGATTCCTTAGCCATGAGGCATAAGTTAATGTTGGTAGAAAGTGATGATGGGGGACCCCTTGAAGATCCAATCACAACCTTGCCTTGGCCCACACATTCTTCAATTTCCTCTACATGGTTAACAACACAAGTACTAGAGGAAATAGAAGCACATTTATCATTTCAACAAGGCAAAGCAAGCATATCATCATGAGAAATATTCAATCCATTTATACATGATATGCAAGGGCAATCAACACTAGGATATAAATCACATATAGTCCTACAAGTGTTCATGCCCAAAGATAAAACATTGCAATATAGATAAGAAGAATCATGAATGCCAAGCTCACTATCCACATTGCAAGTTCTATCACCACTCACCATATCATTACCTTGTGACAACTCACATTTTGGTGTAGTGGAAGAAGATGAGAACTCATCACAGCCGGAGGTGGAGGGAACACAATCATCCTCATTAAGCTTGGACACATCATATTTTTCTTGAAGCTTGGTCCAAATATCATGAGCATTCCGAAAAGGCATGATTGAGGAAAGAACTACAAACCTCACAACATTAACAAGAACATTAGATGCTTGAGCTTCGAGATAAGAGTTTGTCTCCTCCTCCAAAGATAGATTTTGAGGATCCATAGGAGGAGACAAGCCCATATCTAGAATGCGCTCAATATTTGGGTCAATGACCCGGAAATGACTAAGCATGCGAATGCGCCAAACATCATAATTTGTGCCATCAAAAGTGAATGTGTGAGAGTGCACTAAACCCCTATGAGACATCCTTACTCTCGAGGTGGTGAACCTAAGAAGCGAGAGACCTCGCTCTGATACCAATTGAAAGGGAAATGGACGTCGCCTAGAGGGGGGGAGGGTGAATAGGCGTTTTAAAATTATTACGGTTTAGGCTCTAATAAATGAGGAATAAAACTTAACGTTTAATTTATCAAGCCAAAACCTATATCCACTAGGTTCACTAAGTGCACCAACAACCTATGCTAAGCAAGACAAGCAACAAGGTGAAAGCAAGATAAAGTACTTCAAGCACGATGGCTATCACAATGTAAATTACATAAGTAAAGGGCTCGGTTGAGGGATAACCGATGGACGCGGAGACGATGATATGTTTCCCGAAGTTCACTTCCAAAGAAGCTACGTATCCGTTGGAGAGGTGCGGGGGCGCAATGTACTTCGAACGCCACAGGTGGCTCACCTTGAGGTGTGGTGGCTCGATGCTCACCCAACGCCACACAAGGCCTCACCCCAAGATGCGAAGGCACACAACCTATCGACGCCACAAAAGGCTCACCATATTCTCCCGTGAGCTCGCCACAAAGACCTACTCACGTTCCACTATGGGACACTTGAGGGCGGTCACCGAACCCGTACAAGATTGGGGCAATATCCACAACTCAATTGGAGGCTCCCAACAACAATGCCACAAAGGATACAAAGCCACAAAAGGCAACAAGGCCACAAAAGGCTACAAGATCACAAAAGGTCAACAATCAAACCACACAACCGTCTAGGGTTCCAAGAACCCAATAGAAACAAGCCCCAAGGGCTTGAACTCGCCGAATCTTCGAGGAGAACTCAAATCTATGCACCAAATGCAAGAGGCAAGTTCTTCACTCTCAAATTCCACCAAAGCTACAAAGCTATTGGGGGAATAAGGGAGGAAGAACACAAGAGGAGAACACAAAACTCTCCAAGATCTAGATCCCAAGGATTCCTTCACAAAGAAGGGATTTAGCTTGGTGGGGCTTGCAGATCTAGATCTCCTCTCTCAAATCCCTCAAAAAGATGCAAGAATCATAGGAGGGGAAAGGGGAGAGGGCAAGCTATTCAAGGTCAACAATGGAGGAGAGAGAAAGCCAAAAACCAAGAAAGAGCAAGCTGAGGACGAAGGGGAAAGGGGAGCTCTTTTTAAAGGGCTCCCTGATCTGCCTGTTACTCATAGATTCGCGCACGACCGGTAGTACCGGTGGGTGGCCGGTACTACCGGTGGCACCCAGCCAATGATCAGAAAACAACGAGAGAAAGAACAAAAACGCGAGCCTGGCCGGCATTATCAAGCTACCGAAGAATGTCCTAAGAATGTACTACCGCCTAAAATACCGACTGAAGTACCGTCAAATAGCACAAACCAGACAGAGAGAGTACTGAACCGAAATCGGGTTTACCGGAAGTTGGGCCGAAATTTACACCGGTACTACCGGCGGCAAAATGCCCTGGCGGTACTACCGATGGCCCGCCGAAAATACCGGTTAGGCAAAAACTTTAGAACCAGAACTGCCACAACTTTTGCATCCGAACTACAAACGATATGAAACCAATTTTGTTGGAAAGGTAACGACGTGTATAATCCAACAAGGGAGAAAATACCATGAATATATATGTGAGATACCTCCCAAGGTGTGGAGCCGGAAAACCCGCAAGATCAAAAACGCAATAAGATATGCAAGGGAAATCCATTTTTGATGAACTAGAGCTTGTTATGAAGATAACCACAAGCGTTAGATCCTCACATGGACAAGAACCAAACAACAACCAAGAAAGATGATGCTATGTATGCAAAAGTTTGAGCTCTCTCCGAGAGATACGAACGAGTCACCCACTCGAGAGCCCCTCTTGACAGTACGGCTATCTATCTTAAACCCGGTCTCCCAACACTACAAGAGACCGGTAAAGTAGAAACCCTATCAAGATCATACCTTTGCCTTGAGCATCCCACTTGAGCTTGATGTATACGATCTTGTCACCTTCAAGATGGAACACCTTTCTTGATTGCACTTGCTTGCACTTTCTTGATGAAGTCTTGAGACATGCTCCCCCATACTCCATGGGGAAGCCTCTTCTTCGAACTTGTCTTCATCATTCCATGATTGCCGAGGATGGCAAGCTTTAAGAATGAGATCTTCTAGAGAGGACGCACCTTGAGCTTGCACTTCAATTCTTGACGATGTCTTGAAGATAGACATGAGGAACTCCATCTTCTTCTTCTTCTTCTTCAAGACATACTTGATCTTCTACTTCTACTTGATTCCTATAGGCACAAAGCCCTTGGACAATGTTTCTTCTTTTTCATCCTTGAAACCAACACATGGTCCAAGCGATGCCAATGGACAAACCTACAAGTGAGACTCAATTTGCACATTAGTCCATAGGGATTGTCATTAATTACCAAAACCACACATGGGGCATACATGCCCTTTCAGATAGTGTTAGGAACGGTTCCTCAGAGGATCTACTCCCTGACCTTGTGTTTGTAAGTTAGTCCTATGTAAAAGTGATTGTACTAAGTAAACCAAATTGAATCCGACTTTGTGGAAACTACTTAATTCAGCTATGCATTTCCCGTCCTTAGTCATTTATAATAGTATTAGACACACTACCAAGACTAATGTGTAAGCCGGATGATGTCAAGGTTCCACCTGACATGGGCATGGAGATGCCATCCAACTAATACTGGCTATGCGAAAGAAATATGCTAGCCGGCCTAACCAAAAGTCTAGTCGGCGTAAGTAAACGTAATAAGATTCGACTAGATGCAATGGATTCCTTAGACCTGAGGTATTCACACGATCTAAGTTAACAACTGGCCGGATTTGAGCCTGGCTAACATTATACGTAACTGGTAGAAATAAGGGTGATGCTTGGTCCGACTCAGAAGTAAGTTGAGTGATGTTGTTCGACCAAGACAGAATTTTCCCCTCCACCATGGAGAGATATTATCTAGACCCTCTCGAGTGATATGATTCAGAAAGCATGGATATGTGCAACTCGATCAAGTGTTGATCAAGTTAGTCCAACTAAGTTAGACAACTGGAGATATGGCTAAGCTTAGGTGGGTGGAATCACATATCATGGAAATGCAAAAAGGGAGCTAAGTCGGCACTGACATGATGAGTCTCGCATGCGGCTTACCATCAATATCGTGAGGAAAAGGGAATTGGATAGAACGTCACATTGAAGGAACTTGTGTAACTAGGAGTTGGTACGTCTTGCTAGAGATCTCTACCGATTATCGAGTCTAGGCAGAGACCTACTGAGTTGTTTCCAGCTTACCACAAGTCTGCAGGGTCACCCACTTAAGAGAGTGGAGCTAGTCGAATGGAGATTCGACTAACACATTGCCCAGCTAAGTAGAGTCTGAGTTGAACAGGGGCACGTGTCAATGGGTTGGACCCACTTTGACAAGGGTTATGGACTAGCGGGACACTTGGTGTCCCCTCGTCTACTTCCAATATATAGGTGGGTGGGGTGGCGGCAGAAGACAAGCCGTCACTCCTCACGAAAACACCACCACCTTATCCTAAGAGAGGTCAATCAAAGACTAGAATCTCTCTATTGCTGCTCGATCTTGTATGTGTGTGACACAGGAATAACCCTTTGGTTCCCACTATTGGCATATACGGTGCGTTCCGAAGGAAGGTTCACCCGAAGATATGCCAAGATCCATGAAACCCATGACGATTCAGCAAATACGAAGCCTACAAGGACACAGACTCCTGGTGGAACATGACAAGGAAGTCCAAGATTAGATTAGATATGAACTCTAACTTGTAAACAACTCGTATTGGTACCCCGAGACCTAGCCTCCCCATATATAAAGGCTAGGAGGGGCCAACAAGGAGGACACAACACAATAGAATAGACGCTGCACCCCACAATAGATTTAGACAATAGACATCACACCTCTCTCTCTCTCTCGGCGAGATCTCATCTAGTCGACTCAACGAGTTTGTACTCTCCAATGATAATACGAGCAAACAAGCAAGATGTAGGGTTTCCTCTATGAGGGCCTGAACCTGGGTAAATCGCCTCCCTTGTTTGTCAGTTAAGCCGATGAAATCCTCAATGTTCTTTCTTTTCCACGAAACACAAGTCCATAATAATGGGCATTGCCGAGGTGACCCCTCATCAATTGGCACCATCTATGGGAAATCTGAACGCTGGAGTCATGGATTCGACAGCCCCCTCTTCATCAAGCAACAAGCCAAAAGCAGTGGATTCACGCCTGCCCACCCCTGTTTCAGTTCCCGTCGACTTCAATAGAGGATCAGATCTCATCATCGAAAGCATTCACTTTCGCATGGAGGAACCCGAAGAACCTTGCCAAAGCAAGGCATGACAACACCGCAGATCTGGGGGATTTGGCTTATATCTATGACCGCCTCTCCTTCAAGTCGGAAATTCAATCAACGCCACTACACGTCCTGAACCCGACAAGCGTCATCTTCGATGAATCTAGAGAAAACATCAAACTCCAAGATCAAGAATATTGTTTCGACTCTGCCACAGACTATTTCGACTAGGCTGCGAACTGTATCTATTTCAGGGAGTCGATCTTCTTTGGCTCTCTCATCATCAATGGTGATCGGATCACATCCGATCGATTTCTGCTTCGGCGCGTTTAGCTTCTTCATCAACGAATCCATGTCTCGTCCTCACCCTGAGTACGCGCCGACTCAGGCATTAGGATGTCCTACAGCCAAACAAAAAGCCGAGTTAATTCGTCAAACGGACAAAGGGAACGATGGATCAAACCTCAGCGAGGAAGTCCCAAATAGATTGCAACTCAAGTCACGCAAAGAGAGGATAAACTAATCCTCATGTGACCTTGTGACGTACGGTTTGGTCAAAACACAAGCGGTTTTCCAAGCACTAGATGTTCAATTTACCAAAAACACACGTGTGACTATAAGTTCAAGCATGGCACGTCCGCGTGTTGATAAAAAAGGAAGTCACATGGGAGTAAGAGTTCAATCCTGCTTGTGCGCTAGCGAAACAATTAAGATCAATCCCAATTGCTAAAAAAACATCTGGATGCTGTAGAATAAGTCACATCACTCGATTCTGGTCCGCCCGATCCGATCAGAACAAGCGCACGATTTTTGATGCGAGCGAAGACACGCACCAACGACATGGGACCGACCCAGAGAAGCAAACGCCCACGACTGACCCAGATAAGCAAAATGCCCGCGCAGTGGTGTACCGTTGCGTCGCCCTCATAGCAAGCCTCGTCCCTATTTCGGCGACGGAGGAGAGGAGGTCATCGGCGGAGCGGGCTCGAGGCGGCCTCCATCTCTGTTGGGCTCAGGCGCGGATCTTCCGCAGCGGGGCTTCAGGTGCGGATCTACCGCACTAGCTCGCGTGGCGTGAGGGGTGCGGGGGGCGGCAGAGGTCCTCGGGGCTCGTCATGGCGGAGCGGTGAGGGGAGAGTCAAGGGAATGGAAGTGGTAGATCGGGACTCGTCGTGCTCATCGACAAGGTCGACTCGCGCGGATCGGGAGAGTGAACTGATCTGCGATCGTGCGGGAGGAGGTCGTCAGTCACCGGCGGAGTTTTGTGAATCGAGGCCGGCTCCCCCCACATCAGAGAGAAATTGAGAAATCTCAGGTAAGTTTTGCACGGTTAAATTATACACAAACCCCATTTACGGCACGATTATGTTCCATCCGCCTTAAATCCACGCAGATCTATCTCAGCAACACGCGCGCCCCTAGATGGGTGATGGGGGATAACTAGGATGGGGCATCCACTAGATTTTCGCCACGCCAAAAATGAAGGATGCCTAACTATTTTTCTCCTCCGCACATGCCAACATATATGGTTACATTACCTTTGTAGCTTCAATGCCTTTCGACACTAGGATGATGAGCTAGCTAAGGATGTTAACATGCTCTTTCGACATCAGGTTTCCTCGGCCTAAAGTAAGTCTGGACACATAACTCGTTTGCTAAGTTTTTTCAAGCTAGCTAAGGTAACTTGCAGCACTATCATGCTGAACTTGTGGCACTATCATGCTTAAATTGAGTAACCAGCATGCCTAACTAAATGGAAGGGGGGAGGGGGTGTACTTAGGATGTTAGCATGCTCTTTTTGACACTAGGTTTACTTGGCCTAAAGCAGGTCTAGACATAGAACTAGTTTGTTAAGTTTTTGTAAGCTAGCTAAGGTAACTTGCGGCACTATCATGCTAAACTTGCGGCACTATCACGCTTAACTTGAATCACCAACATGCCTAACTGCAGGGAAGGGGGGGAGGGGTGTACTTAGGATGTTAACATGCTCTTTTTGACACTAGGTTTCTTTGGCCTAAAGTAGGTCTGGACATAGAACTAGATTGCTAAGTTTTTGTAAGCTAGCTAAGGTAACTGGCGACACTATCAATGCTAAACTTGCGGCACTATCAAGCTTAACTTGAGTCACCAGCATGCCTAACTGCAGTGAAGGGGCGAGGGGTGTACTTTAGGATGTTAACATGCTCTTTTGACACTAGGTTTCTTTGGCCTAAAGTAGGTCTGGACACAGAACTTGTAACATCCTAGCATTAGGATCCAACGAAGGGTAGAATTAGGAATCTAAGTTTGTGCATGCATGCATCTGTAAAATCAGGGTAAATTTTTCGCTAAACAAAACTCTAAAGGGATTAGAGTTTCTTTCACTAACTGGAGGTAGGAATAGCTCTTGTTAGTGATTGCTATGAATTTTGACATGACCTTAGGAATTATTAAGTTTTGGGGAAGTTACTTTGAATTCAAATTTGAAATTTAAATCAATTTGAAAGAATTTGAAAATTAGAGGTTTGTAGTATTGAATTGTTTTCCAAAATAATTTTTGAACATTATTTGATTAAATCATAGATATAGTAAACAACAATAAGGATCTGAGAAAGGAAAATGAGATAAGAAATGAATTCTTATTTCTTGATTACATAACAACATTACAAATTGTAATAATACATTCAAAGTAGAATATTAAAGAGAATGGAAATACAACTTTATTCTCTTATAATAAATCTTTACAGGATTCTTTACAAAAAGGAATAAAGAAAAAAGAAAAGATTACATTTAAGATATATGCTACTCAGTATTCGTAGACTAACTCTCGTAACTCCAGATCTTGTTCCTACACATAAGAGAAAACAACTAAAAGAAAAACAAAGGGTAATTAATTAGTATTTACTCTCAGTAGTGAACAATGAAGTGCATTGTTCAAATTACATCATCGAGTCATTAACAGGGGCAAGTTTCACCAGGCAGTAAAAAGTGAAAAGGGTAACATGTGGAGATATTTCCACTTGAGATGATCCACAAGATCAGTAAACATAGACACACAACTTAGTCATAGAATGCATGCAGTGTGTTGTTGATACAGCAGCAGCACTACTAGCACTCAAGCAAAGCACTCAGCCAAAGCTCATCCACAACTAGTATCGCTCTCCTTCTCAAGCACACGCTCAGACTTCATCGAGCTCACCAAAGCATCCACAAAATCACTAGCCACTCTACCAAATTAACCACTAGTTTACCTCAACAAGGTGACATAAGGAGGGGGTGGTGCAGAAGGATAGCAAGGGAAACTTCCAGATCACAGGAGACGAGGAGGAGCAGGCGCAGAACCAGGAGGTGCAGGCCAAGATCCAACCAGCAGAGCAGGCTAGCAAGATCAAGTCACCAGATCAACTAGCAACAACCCCAACCACTCCACTGTTGTGGTGAGTACTATGAAACCTTCACATGATCCAACTATCTTATCCAGATAAGAAGTCATGTGTTGTTTTATGCTAAAACTCTCAGAAATCACCCAAGTGGGGTGTATGCATCATAGAGGAATTAGAGCTAAAGCCAAGCAATACATCTGTGCAAATAACACCAGGATCTCAGACCAGCATCACTGATCCTAGATATAAAAATTATATTTTATCTTCCAATATAAACATAGCCAAGGTTATGAACTCTGGGCACATCTCTTAATAGAGTAGCACTACAAAATCCATAGATATTATGGATCAATAAAAGCACAACCACTATTTCATCCAAAGTATTCCAGAATCAGTAACTGGTATTAATACCAAAACATAACTATGAGGGACAGCCAGATAGGGAACTAGTTCCTATGCCTCAGACCAGCATCACATGCATAGAACAATTGGTGAATATCATAAGCCAACATATACAGTAAGGGTTTTCAAAGCAATTAAACATCAAGTCATTCTGGAGTATTTGTAAACCAAAGCCTGTACTAGTGCAAACCATGTGTACCATTCCTAAGAGGTGTCACTAGGATTTGTTCTAACCCAAGAAAAGCTTACCCAAAGATTACATAATCCAGGTCAGCTAATAGTTAATCATCTTCCCAATACATCAATTGGAAATCATTTCTTTCATAGAAGAACTATCAATAGAGAGCATCCCAACTCTAGCATAACAGTGAGACTCAATCTAATATAATGAACCCATCACAGGTGCAACAAGGGTAATCAAATAAAGATTCAATATACTTTCACAAAGGGTTCTCTGACAGAGAACAAGGTGGCAACAACATATTCTGCAGGGTAGGAACCCTAGGGTTCAGAGATGAACCTAGATAGGGGGCTAATCATGTTAATCATGCCAGAGAGGTTAGCTAGAGCACAAGAGGGGAGCACAAAGGGGAAGCACCAAACTTACTCGAGGTCCTCGCAAAAGTAATTGAAGAGGAAGCAGAAGGGTGGCCGATGGCAGTGCAGAAGCGGCGGTACGAGGAGCACCCCGAAGGGGCGCTGCAACCCACGCCTGCAACCCGTCAGAACCAGCCGGAGATGAGGGGAAGCATCATGAGTACTCCGGTGCAGTATCGCCGAAGTTCCAGAGCGGACAAACCCTAACCCTAGCTTCAGGCAGGGGTCAGCGCGGTTAGGAGAGGACCCCATCGGTAGATCTGCTCCGACAGAACGGAGCGGCGACATCATCTTAGTCATCTTGCACCGTGGCGGCGGCAACAGCGGCCGGACCAGGCCAGGATCGTGCACGGTGGTGGCAGCAAGCAGAGGAGGTGACCGCGTGAGGGAGAGAGAGAGAGAGGAGAGGGGAGTGAGTGCGTGGGGGTACTGGGCCTGTGGGCAGCCCAGTACTACCCTGGTGGACTTAACCGGGCCATGTGGGTCGGGTCAGGTTGGGCTGGGCCAGCCTAGTGTGCCAGGCCCGTATTTTAAAGGAGTGGTTTAAAAGAAATTTTTACAAATATGCCCCTAAAACAAAAACAACTCTAGGAAATAAATAAAAATCTTAAAAATATAAATAATTTATCTATAAACTCACAAAAATATTCCCTATTAAGTAAAAATAATTAATAGTATTTTTGGTAACTAAAAATTAGGTCCATTATTAGTTTTGTGCCAATTACTTTTGAAATTTTATAAAAATATATAGAACACTTAAAATTGCATAAAATTCATATTTAAGATCTTCAATGAATATATTATTATAGAAAAACACTAGTTTGTATTTTTGAAAAGTAAATTCACTTTGATAAAAATAAAGTCTTATTTCATTAAAGGAATTTTAGTAAATATTTAAAAGACTATTTTTTAAAATAAGTTCATATTTTTAACTCTTAGAACAATAATTTTCTTTTATTAATTAAAGAAAATAGCAAACTTTTACTAAGAGGGTAAAATATGCAAAGAAGGAGATAATAAATCATTGCATGACATTACTATGCATTTCATATTGGTTCTTTAAATATTGTCCTTACCTGGCAATAATGGTTCTTTGTAGAAACCGGAGCTCGAGGTCAAGTGGAAGCATCCGACTTCACTACCTTGTAGTGACAAGGCAAGTTCATAACTTTCTCATGTCCTTTGAAGAGTCTTTATCAAAGATATTGCAAATTGTGTGTTATCATGTATGATCTGGAGAAAGAAAATATTATCTTCTCTAATAAATAAGATGTAGTTATCATCCTAAGTGATGATAAAGATTAGCAATGGAACTTAGGGTTCCAATTGCACATGTCACCATAGGCTTAACAACCCATGATATCAGTGATTGTAGCGCCGTATATTACGCATTAACCATGAGATTTGGAATGGGACGGAGAAGTCAGCTGTATCTTCTTCCTTTCATATGGAGGCAAGATGACCTTAACGTGACGCTGTGAATTCCTTGTGAGGATCCAACATATGGGTGAGCACCCTTAGGATCCATGTTTTTGGTATCTAGATTATCTATGAGCGGCTGCCAGAGGTACAGTCGGACCTTTATGGAGCTTGCCAGGGGCATAACCGTCTCATAGTCTTCGGGAACTCGCCAGAGTTTTAGCTTGCCCGAAAGGGGGCTTAACGGAGGTGTAGTTAGCCCCGGAGGATCGTGCAGACATATGGGGTCGCAGAGAGGGCAGTGATTGGCTTGGATCACCTACTGGGCCCCACATCACGGAATTGTGGACGAGAAAGTATGCCTGGTTGTGCAACAAGGAGTTGATCTCTCATGGGTAAAGCAACGCACCTCTGAAGAGTGTAAGAACTGTAACTTGTTACTCCCTGTTCCGGGAAGGAGCTACGAACGCGGCAGGAAAGGAACTCCATGAAGTTCTGGTCAACCTATGAAGGCTGATGGGCATAGTTTTAATAATAAAATCAATCTTTGAAGAAATGTTTATAAAAACTGCATAGAGCCAAGGACTGATAGTCCGAGGTGGTAGATAGAGCATCAAACTTCCCACCTCGCATATAATGAACTTGCTAGGTAACGCTGTTACTCACTCTTTCCTTTGACCCCCTGCTAAGACTCTGAGAATCCAGAAGACCCTACAATGTACGCAGTTGAAGGACAAGAGGATGTCTACTATGAAGAGCCAGACCTGTCTAGAGGAGTTGAAGGGATGGACTACGAGATACGCTACAGAGTGCTGGGCAACGAGTACCAGTAGTTGCCTTAGTTAGTCGTAAATCAATTGAGCCGAGCAGCAGGAACTATATATAATAAGTTGTTGAGCTCAATTCAAAGTATGAGTTTGGATTTTATATCTTCCACTAAAACTACTTAAGTTTGGTTTGTAATTTTGTAACACTTGAAGTTGGAACTTCTAGTTTGTAATAATAATGAAGTGTGTATGTTTGTAATATGTACCCGCAATGTTTCTGTTGTACCACTCCGAGGGATGTGATATTTACGGAACGGTGTTCGGTAGATGTCATGTCAACGACTATAGTGTACTACACATGCAGTGGTATGCTGGGTCACGGCACCTGGTATCAGAGCAATTGTTTTGACCTTAGGTTGGAAACCTAGTAAAGGGAAATAACTGTAGGAGCCTAGGAGCAACGGTAAAGAGTTCTCTAGATTATATGATGAATATTCAATTGGGAATATTTCGTTATATTTTTTAGTGCGATAATTCTTTATTATGATGCATCATTATAATTAATGCATACTAATTATATTCATTTATGTTATTTATGTACAGTGGAAATGGCACCAAAGTTTCCAAACAAACTTTGGCAAGGAAAGAAGAGACTCTCGATGACTATCAGTGGGCGTTAACTGAACAACTTTGATAACTTCTGAGAGTGTTTGGTTGCACAACTGATATTCCAGTCAATACCATTACATACCATGATGGGCGAATGTTAGCCAAATATCATGTTAGCATCCAAATACCAAAGAAGCTTGGTTTATATCACGATTTACCTATGGGTGAAGGTAGAAGTTACCTAGCAGCATATCATGTGTCTATTGTGGAGGCGATAGCCAATGTTCGGGAGCACAAAGCAGAAGAGTTAGCTGGAAGCACATATTTTGTGATTCCTCATGATTCTATAGACGAGGAACCTGAACCGGATCATCTTACTTTAGTAAGGAAGCATCCAAAACTAGCTTCTAAGTTTATGGATCTCTATCGACTGATGGTTGGGTCTTTGTATAAGACACATCAGGTTATTATAGAAGATCAGGTTGATATGTTAGAGGATTTAACTAATCCTGAAAGAAGGGAGAAGTTAGCATCTAAACTGGAGAATGAAGCAGTGGATAGGGTTGACCTAGTTTTCAAGGATATACCTATAGATCCAGCATCTTTTACACCATATCCTTACTCACCTATACCAGAACCTACTAGATATCCTGATGAGGTCACTAGTCATCCAGTACCATAGAGCTCTTGGGGAACTGAAGACTCGTAACTACCTATTGGAAATTCCTAAGGATGGAGGTACGGATCGATGGATGGATCTGCTGGGAATCCTATTCCTGTGGAAGATTCAGTTGGAGATATCAGACAAACTAGTTGCATGGGCGTGAAATCTTATTCTGTTGATGGAAGAGATGTCCATGTGGAAGATGTAGAGTCCGATGAGGAAGATCCTGAAGAAAGGGTGTTTGAGCCACTAGAACATTATCCAACTCCAGATAACATGCACTATCCAATCATAGCTGAGGACTATCGTACCCAGCAGAGTACTTGTGGGGCACCGGAGGGGAATATTCTGTTTATTCCTCTAGAGTCGGGATGCAGGAGATGGATGAAGAAGACAGTGATGAGGATGATTCGGTAGATACTTCAGATGAGTTGGAAGGTATGGATGCACTTCATTTGAATGATGTGTCAAGTCCGGAGACTTCTTATACTGAGTATCGTCCATCGAAGAGGCAAGTCGTTCCACAGACGGTGTGTCGTACCTCACGTCAGCACGGTTGCACTCTGGGTATGTACGATGAACGACGCAACTTCTGGGGAGTGTGACTTTGACTGGGAGTATCTCCGCAGGATACAAGAATTAGAGTCTGAGGACTTGACGTAAATAAATAAGTGGGATAGTACCCACATGAGCTTGTAATGTTTAGTTAGTAAGGGCTTGTAATCACGTTGTATCAACTATGTAGCTTGTAATGTATAATATGTGTGTAATGCATATTTGGTTCTTATTTGGATCTTGTTTTCCATCGTGTGACTAGTTCTGTGCATGAAGTTGAGTTTAGAACACATATGCATGATGTAATTATGAGTGTTCGCTTTATGTTACAGGACTAGGGGGGTATGGAAACGGGAGTAGAGAACAAGACTGAGCAGCAACGCATGGAGCACGAAGCTAAGGGAAAGGCGGCTGAAGACGCCAGAATGCAGGAAAATTTACCACCACCACCACCAATGAGGCCATTAATGGAGCATAACTTTATGCAGTACATGCAAATGATACAAGAGTCCCAGAACAAATTCATGGAGGGTTTGGTAGATCAAGTGGGACAGTAGAGGGCACCTCAAGGACGTGGTGTTAGTCTTTCGGATTTCCAGGATACCAGGCCTTTACCTTTTGCATCCGCTCCAAAACCAATGGATGCAGATGAGTGGTTAACAGATACTAAAAGAAAGTTGAAAACTGTAGGATGCAATGAGGAAGAGAAGTTGAGATATGCAACACATCTATTGACCGGACCTGTAGCAGCATGGTGGGAGGGTCAGTTATCTATGCAACTTCCAGGAAGAGAGTACAACTGGGAGGAGTTCAAGCAAAGATTCCGTGAATACCATGTTCCGAAAAGTATCATTGAGCTGAAGCGTAGGGAGTTTGAAGAACTGCAACAAGGTTCCTCTAGTGTCATGAAGTATATTCGGGAGTTCAGTGATTTATCTCATTATGCTACTGAAGAAGTTAGCACGGAGGCGAAAAGGAAGAAGAGGTTCATGCCTAGACTAAATCCATTTGTGAAGATGCAGTTGAGGTTGGCCAACACCCAAACTTTTCAACAGTTGCTTGATGCAGCTATAACCTTTGAGGATGATTACAAGAATGTTCAAGAGGACCGCAGGAAGAGAGCAAAGAAGGAAACAAAGAGGATTCAAGCAAGTAAACCCAAAACCAATTTGGAATTCAAACCCAGAAATAGACCCTACAACAACAACAACAAGAGTAACAACAACACTGGAGGTTAGTTCAATCCTGGAAGGAATGTCATGTGTCACAATTGCAAACTTCCGGGACATATTAGCAAAGATTGTAGGCAGCTAGTGATTATTTGTTTTGGTTGTGGACAAAAGGGTCACTTTTATCCTGATTTCCCAAACAAACCACCCGGTGGTTGGCCCATAAAGGGTGGAGGACAAGCCGGTGGAGGCGGAGGTGGACAGCCTAACAGAGGTGGAAGCTATGCCAAAAATAACAATGGCAAGAGAGGTAGACCTACTGGAAAGCTGAATTGTGCAACTTTGGAGGAGGTGAATAACTCGGATCAAGCGGTGATAGGTACGCTCAATATTATCACAAATCCTAGAAAAGTTTTATTTGATACCGGTGCAACTACTTCTTTCATATTTGAAGAATTTTGTGATAAATTCGGGATTAGAAGGGCATCGATAGATAAACTTATGACCGTAGTTACCGCCGGAGGGATCGTGGTAGTTAGAAATATTAAACTAAACCAAGTCATCTCAATCTGTGGTAAAACCTATTATGCGGATCTTTATGTGATCCCATTAAAAGGAATAGTATTAGTGCTAGGAATGGATTGGATGACAGACTATGGAGCTCAGATCAATTGTGAGGATAAAACAGTTTCAATTAGGTCTCCAAGCGGAGGAAGGATAGTCTACCAGACAGATAAACATAGTCATATCATGGTAGATCTGCAGTTGAACTCAATGAAGGAGGTCAAATTGGAAGATATTCCGGTGGTGAAGGAGTTTCAAGATGTTTTTCCAGCAGAGTTACCAGGAATGCCACCTGATCAGGAAATAGAGTTCGCTATTGACCTGATACCTGGTACAACACCAATAGGTCAAGCACCATATAAGATGGGGCCAAAAGAATTAAAAGAGCTTAAGGAGCAAATTGATGAACTAGCTCGGAAAGGATTCATTTAGGAAAGTGTATCTCCGTGGGGAACTCCAGTGATCTTTGTGGATAAACGAGTTGGAGGACGAAGAATGTGTGGGGATTACAGAAATCTCAACAATGTCACCATCAAGAACAAGTACCCATTACCAAGAATTCAAGATCTATTTGACCAAGTCAAGGGAGCTGGAGTATTCTCCAAGATCGATCTAAGGTCAGGTTATCATCAAATAAAAATGAAACCTGAAGATGTTCCAAAAACAGCATTTGTATCAAGGTATGGACATCATGAGTATTTAGTCGTACCTTTTGGTCTGACCAATGCACCAACAATATTCATGAATTTGATGAACAAAATCTTCATGCCTTACTTGGACAAGTTTGTCATAGTATTCATTGACGATATTTTGATATACTCTAAGGATAAAGAAGAGCATGCAGAACCTTTGAGAATAGCATTGCAAATCCTAAGAGAACATAAGCTTTATGCTAAGTTCAGTAAGTGTGAATTCTGGTTGGACGAATTAGAGTTTCTTGGGCATGTGATCAGTAAGGATGGAATTGCTGTAAATTCGTCCAAAGTTCAGTCAGTATTGGAATGGAAGGCACCAATCAATGTGAAGCAAATCCGAGGTTTCTTAGGCATGGCCAGTTATTATCGGAGATTTGTAGAAGGTTTTTCCAAGATAGCTGGACCAATGACCAAATTATTAAGGAAGAATACACCTTTCATATGGGATGAGAAGTGCGAAGCGAGTTTTCAGGAGTTGAAAACCAGATTAACTACAACACCAATCCTAGCAATTCCAGAACCAGGAAAAGATTACACAGTATACTGTGATGCATCCAAAGAAGGATTAGGTTGTGTGCTTATGCAAGACCATAAGGTAATTGCTTATGGATCTAGACAACTGAAACCACATGAAGTGAAATATCCAACTCATGATTTAGAGTTAGCAGCAGTAGTCTTTGCTTTAAAACGATGGAGACATTTTCTCTATGGGGCAAGATGTGAGTTATACACTGACCACAAAAGTCTCAAATATCTCTTCACTCAAAAGGAATTAAATATGAGACAGAAGCGTTGGATGGAGTTAATTAAAGATTACGATCTAGCAATCAATTATACCCCTAGAAAAGCAAATGTTGTGGCAGATGCTTTAAGTCGGAAAAGCACAGATACGCAACCCATGAATAGATAACTGCCAAAATAATTACAGATGGACTTGGAAAGGTTGGAAATACAATTTATAAGTACAGTAGATCTTGGAGGATTAGCTACCATGAGAGTAATCAAAGAACAGAGTAGTGATCTTCGACATGAAATCTTTAGACATCAAGGTGAAGACCCTTTCATTGCGGAAGGAGTTCGAAGAATCTCTCAAGGTCAAACATCAGTTTTTCACCTAGGAGATTATGGATCTTTGTGGTTTCAAAACCGTCTTTGTGTACCAGATGTGCCAGAAATTCGAGAGGTGATACTTCGAGAAGCCCATGAAACACCATATTCCATACATCCAGGAAGAACAAAGATGTACATGGATTTAAAAGAGTTGTTTTGGTGGAATAATATGAAAAGAGATGTTGCAAAGTATGTATCTGAATGCCATACTTTCCAAAGGGTTAAACCAGAACATCAAAGTCCGGCAGGACCATTGCAACCATTGGAAATTCCAGAATGGAAGTGGGAAGAAATTGGAATGGATTTTATCCCAGGGTTAACCATGACACCGAAGCGGAAGGATATGATATGGGTGATTGTTGATAGACTCACAAAAAGTGCTCATTTTATTCTAGTAAACCAAAAGGATAATGCGGAAAAATTAGTAGAAATCTGTATCAAGGAGATTGTGAGTAAGCACGGAGTACCCAAGAGGATTGTATCAGATAGAGGATCTGTGTTTACATCAGCATTTTGGAAATGATTACATGAAGAACTTGGTTCAAAGTTGGATTTCCGCATAGCTTATCATCCAGAAACTGGAGGCCAGACAGAAAGGACCAACCAAATCTTAGAAGACATGCTTAGAGCTTGTGCATTAGATTTTGGAGGTTCGTGGGAAGATTATCTACCATTGGCAGAATTTTCCTACAACAATAGCTATCAGAGTAGTCTGAAGGTAGCACCTTACCAAGTACTATACAGAAGGAAGTGTAGATCACCTATATGCTGGTATGAACCTAGTAGTAGCAAGGAATTTGCACCAGACTATATCAAGGAAAAGCAAGATATCATCAATATTACCAGGGATCGATTGAAGATAGCTCAGAGTCGACATAAGAGTTATGTTGATCAAAGCCGAAGATCATGGCATCCATAAGTGGGGGATATGGTATATCTCAAAGTAAGTTCGATGAAGGGAGTAAAGATATTCGGAGTCAAAGGTAAACTAAGCCCAATATATATTGGACCATTCAAGATACTGAGTCAGAACAGAACAATAGCTTATGCTCTTGAGTTACCAAAAAGGCTAGATCAAGTTCACAATGTTTTCCATGTTTCACAACTCCGGAAATGTCTTAAAGTTCTCGATGATGCTATCACACATCAAGAGATTGAGTTACAAGCAGATCTGACTTATGTTGATAAACCCTGTAAGATTCTAGAAGAAAACTGGAAAAGGTTGAGAAACAGGACAAAATCAAATACTGCAAAGTACAACGGGAACATCACCGAGAGCGAGAAGCCACCTGGGAGAAAGAGGACGACTTAAGAGAAGCATATCCAGAGCTATTAAGGTACTCATTCGCAAACTTCGGGACGAAGTTTAATTTAAGGGGGAAGTATGTAACATCCCAGCATTAGGATCCAACAAAGGGTAGAATTAGGAATCTAAGTTTGTACATGGATGCATCTATAAAATCAGGGTAAATTTTTCGTGAAACAAAACTCTAAAGGGATCAGAGTTTCTTTCACTAACTGGACGTAGGAATAGTTCTTGTTAGTGATTGCTATGAATTTTGACATGACCTTTAGGAATTATTAAGTTTTGGGGAAGTTACTTTGAATTCAAATTTGAAATTTAAATCAATTTGAAAGAATTTGAAAATTAGAAGTTAGTAATATTGAATTGTTTTCCAAAATACGTTTTGAACATTATTTGATTAAATCATAGATATAGTAAACAACAATAAGGATCTGAGAAAGGAAAATGAGATAAGAAGTGAATTCTTATTTCTTGATTACATAACAACATTACAAATTGTAATAATACATTCAAAGTAGAAGATTAAAGAGAATGGAAATACAACTTTATTCTCTTATAATAAATCTTTACAGGATTCTTTACAAAAAGGAATAAAGAAAAAAGAAAAGATTACATTTAAGATATATGCTACTAAGATAGTAGGGGAAACTTCCAGATCATAGGAGACGAGGAGGAGCAGGCACAAAACCAGGAGGTGCAAGCCAAGATCCAACCAGCAGAGCAGGTTAACAAGATCAAGTCACCAGATCAACTAGCAACAACACCAACCACTCCACTGTTGTGGTGAGTACTATAAAACCTTCACATGATCCAACTATCTTATCCAAATAAGAAGTCATGTGTTGTTTTATGCTAAACCTCTCAGAAATCACCCAAGTGGGGTGTATCCATCATAGAGGAATTAGAGCTAAAGCCAAGCAATACATCTGTGCAAATAACACCAGGATCTCAGACCAACATCACTGATCCTGGATATAAAAATTATATTTCATCTTCCAATATAAACATAGCCAAGGTTATGAACTCTGGGCACATCTCTTAATAGAGTAGCACCACAGAATCCATAGATCTTATGGATCCATAAAAGCATAACCACTATTTCATCCAAAGAATTCCAGAATCAGTAACTGGTATTAATACCAGAACATAACTATGAGGGACAACCAGATAGGGAACTAGTTCCTATGCCTCAGACCAGCATCACAGGCATAGAACAGTTGGTGAATATCATAAGCCAACATATACAATAAGGGTTTTCAAAGTAATTAAACATCAAGTCATTATGGAGCATTTGTAAACCAAAGCCTGTACTAGAGCAAACCTTGTGTACCATTCCTAAGAGGTGTCACTAGGATTATTTCTAACCCAAGCAAAGCTTACCCAAAGATTACATAATCTAGGTCAGCTAACAGTTAATCATCTTCCCAATACATCAATTGGAAATCATTTCTTTCATAGAAGAACTATCAACAGAGAGCATCCCAACTCTAGCATAACAGTGAGACTCAATCTAATATAATGAACCCATCACAGGTGCAATAAGGGTAATCAAATAAAGATTCAATATACTTTCACAAAGGGTTCTCTGACAGAGAACAAGGTGGCAACAACATATTCTGCAGGGTAGGAACCCTAGGGTTCAGAGATGAACCTAGACAGGGGGGCTAATCATGTTAATCATGCCAGAGAGGTTAGCTAGAGCACAAGAGGGGAGCACAAAGGGGAAGCACCAAACTTACTCGAGGTCCTCGCAAAAGTAATTGAAGAGGAAGCATAAGGGTGGGCGATGGCAGTGTAGAAGCGGCAGTACAGGGAGCACCCCGAAGGGCACTGCAACCCATGCCTGCAGCCCGTCAGAACTAGTCGGAGATGAGGTGAAGCACCATGAGTACTCCAGTGCACCATCGCCAAAGTTCTAGAGCGGCCAAAACCTAACCCTAGCTTCGGGCAGGGATCAACGCGGCCAGGAGAGGACCCCATCGGCAGATCTGCTCGATGGCATCATCTTAGTCATCTTGCACCATGGCGGCGGCAATGGCGGCCGGACCAGGCCAGGATCGTGCATGGTGGCGGCAGCGAGCAGAGGAGGTGACCGCGTGAGGGAGAGAGAGAGGGGAGAGGAGAGTGAGTGCGTGGGGGTACTGGGCCTGTGGGCAGCCCAGTACTACCCTGGTGGACTTCACCGGGCCGGGTCAGGTTGGGTCGGGCCAGCCCAGTGGGCCAGACCCGTATTTTAAAGGAGTGGTTTAAAAGAAATATTTACAAATATGCCCCTGAAACAAAAACAACTCTAGAAAATAAATAAAAATCTTAAAAATATAAATAATATATCTATGAACTCACAAAAATATTCCCTATTAAGTAAAAATAATTAATAGAATTTTTGGTAACTAAAATTAGGCCCATTATTAGTTTTGTGCCAATTACTTTTGAAATTTTATAAAAATATATAAAACACTTAAAATTGAATAAAACTCATCTTTAAGATCTTCAATGAATATATTATTATAGAAAAATACTAGTTTGTATTTTTGAAAAGTAATTCAGTGTGATAAAAATAAAGTCTTATTTCAGTCAAGGAATTTTAGTAAATATTTAAAAGAGTAAATTTTTTTAATAAGTTCATATTTTTAACTCTTAGAACAATAATTTTCTTTTATTAATTAAAGAAAATAGCAAACTTTTACTAAGAGGCTAAAATACGCAAAGAAGCAGATAATAAATCATTTCATGCCATTACTATGCATTTCATATTGCTTCTTTAAATATTGTCCTTACCGGGTGACATGGGTATACCCTGCCAGTACTCGAGATTGGTATATACGGTACAGATACGGTGGAAGCCCAAGGCGTTGCCACGACCCAATGAAGATTTTGAGTGGCCTACGGACTCTCAATAACTTGCAAGACAAGAAGAAATCTAAAGATAGAAAGTTTGAAGGGCAAACCCTAATCTGTAACTGACTCGACCTGCTACGTGAGACCTGGCCTATCTATATAAAGTCCAGGAGGGGCGGCGAGGAGGACACACACAACCCTAGTTTCCACAACCCTCGCTAGATTCCATCTGCTCACCATTGTAATCTTTGATTCCTTCGTTAATTCCAAGAGCAGACAAGCAGGAGTAGGGACCTCTACGAGGCATGAACCTGGGTAAACCTTGCGTCCTTGTGTGCTTGTTTGATAGCCGATTGATGCTTCTAGCGCTCCCTCCTTCTCCAAAACTCAAGTCCATAACAATGGGCATTAATGAGTTAAACCCTCGTTAATTGGCGCCGTCTGTGGGAATTGGGAGTGCTGATGTTGCGGCTTCTTCGGCCTCATCAACTGCGATCTACAACTCCGCAACAACGGAGATTCGCTAGCTCTTCAACGCGTTCGACTTCACCGTCCACACGCCAGCCACTCGCCCGGCTTTCAAGTCCGTGGGCGACGGAATCAGCCTGGCGATAAGAAGCTTCCGCTTCCAAGTTGGTCAGTTGGGCACGCTTCGCATGCCTGACCAATCAACAACATCCGTGATTTCTCCAGCATTGTGGTTCCTGCCACCAATCGGCACCCTCAGCGAGCTCAACACCTTAGCAACAACTGAGAGCACGGACAACGACATCAGTCACGAATCCGATCTAGGCGGCTTAACAACGGAAGATGGAGTCTACGGCTCCGGATCCGAGAGTTGCGGGAGCAACAACTTCCCCAGCCACTTCATGTGTGCCGTAATTAACACTGGCGACTTCACCGCTAATCGTGAAAACGGTGGCAACGGTTCTGACCCGCCTAACGGTGGCATCCCTAATGGCGGACCTCCCAACAGCGGCCCCACCAACGGTGGCAATGGCGCGCCCGTCAACAATGGAGGGGCAGTCGAACCCCCAGCCATGGTGAACGAGCACACTGGCGAACGTGTCGTGATCAAACTCAACGATCTCGAGTGGGCTCGCTGCTGAGATGCCCTGCGAGGCAATCCGCTGGCCCCAGGCACACCACAAGAACTACTGATGGGCTATCATTGGTTGTCGAAGGAAGAGTACAAACGCCATCTACAAACAATCGCGCAACTCCAAGCGCGTAAAAAAGTGGCAGACGAGTCGAGCCTTTGAAGGGCTAGGCTCTCCTCCCACGGAGGATCCTCCTCAAAAGGCAATGAGTACGTGGCCAACAAGAGACGATCTCGAATGGCCCATCTCACCGAGCAGGAGCACATAGAAGCTGTTAAAGTCCTCGACATCAGCTCTATGACAGTCGACACCTGGGGCAATATGGTCCCAAAGACGCCGCAAACAGCGGTAGCAACGGCCACCATGTACCTACTCAACAACCAGCCGCCAGTTGGAGATCCCCGAGCTGCCATGCACCAATCTATGATCGCAGGCTTGGGGCTAATCGAGGCTGCTCTCGACAAAGAGCCGACGCCAGAGCCGAAGAAAAACAAGGCTCTCGCAAAACGCTATTCCTCACCCTCGTCCAGCAATGACAGTCACGATCTGTCTCGATGTCGCCGCTAACGGCGACACGTCCATGACTACGACGCGCATGATGACATCACGCAACGCAAAATCGACAAGCCAAGGGCACAACGTGCCCAATCGACTAACTCAGAGGACGAAGACGTGGAGCTCTGTGGCGCCAGATTCTTTAGCAGGGCCATCAGACAGAAGCGAATGCCCAAGGGGTTCAAGCTCCCATCGGAGAACCCAAAGTTTGACGGCTTGCAGGACCCAAAAATCTGGTTGGAAGACCACATCTCCTCCGTCAGGCTCCATGGTGGGAGTCGAAGCACTGCCATGCAATGCCTACAGCTACAGCTGTAGGGCACCGCCCGAGCTTGGCCCAATAACCTCCCGCGCGGATCCATTCGCAGCTGGGATGAGCTGGTCTACAGCTTTGTGCGCAACTTCAAGGGCACCTACAAAAGGCCCGCGTCAATCGAAGAGCTGAGATGCTGCCAACAAAGGTCGGGCGAGTCATTACGCTCGTACATCCGGAGGTGGTCCATCATCAAGAACTCCGCAGAAAATATCTCGGAGGACCGGGCGATTGACGCATTCAACGACGGCATTCACAGAGCTTAGGGAGGAGGTGGGCCACTCGAAGCCCAAAACCATTGACCACATGATGGAAATCACGAATCGGTGGGCAGATGCAGAAGATTTGGTGAAAAACCGCGTTCACTTCGACGACAAAGAAGAGCTCGAGCGCAGACGCGATCGCCGCAGCAAACGTCGAATGCGCATCTACGATGACCGCGAGGATGTCAACATGGTCGCAGCCGGCTACGCTGACAGGCGCGACGACAACCGCAATAGTGGCTATCACAGCGGTGGACACCGCGACTTCGGGAAAACCACGCAAGTATGGTAGCACCGCACTCGCGAAGAGGCACCTGCGACAACAATCGAGGATAAACTATCCGGGCCGTGCAACGTGCACTTCTACATTGACAAGCACAATGACAAGAAGAAATCCAACCACCTTCTCAAGGACTGCCGCAAGTTCCTCAAGCTCCACGAGGGTTTGGCACGGATGAATCGCGACGCCATCAACAGAGGCTACGGAGTTGCCCCAGGGGCTGTAGCACATGGAGCTCCTCCTCCACCACCTGGAGGGCCACCACCCGCGGCCACACCGATCCACGATCAAGGTGGCGAGCCATACCCACAGGCCGTGGGCAACATGATGATCCAAAAGGGACGCCCATTGAATCGGGTGCAGAAGGCAATCACTCGCCAAGTAAATTTGGCGACAAACTCACCACCATCCACCACCGAGTACCTCAGCGGAAGCGACTCCTGCATCACCTTCGACAAGCGCGACCACCCGCGTCAAGTACCTCGCCCAGGCCATTGTCCCCTCGTACTCGAGGCACCGATTGGAGGCTTCGACATGAGTCGCGTTTTCATGGATGGTGGAAGCGGCATTAACCTTATGTTCGCGAGTACCTTGCGAGCAATGAGGATCCCTCTGACCTTCCTAGAGTTCTCGGACATGACATTCCACGGCATCATTCTAGGCAAAGGCATATATAACCTTGGCAAAATCAACCTCGACGTCATCTTCGGCACGCCAAAAAACTTTCGACGTGAACGCATCGACTTCAAAGTCGTCGACTAGCCCTCACAGTACCACTGCATCCTCGGATGTGTCACATTCGCCAGGTTCATGGCAGTGCCGCACTACGCCTACCTGCAGATGAAAATGCCAGACCCCAACGGCGTCATCACAATCAACGGGAACTTCGAGAGGTCCGATAGTTGTGACAGGGAATTCAACAGAATTTCCCAGTCCTTCGGCATGCAGGAAGAACTCGCAAGATTGAAGGAGTCGACATACAACAGTCTGCCTCCCCTGAGCCGGCCAAGTTCACCCGACTTGTCCTTCGACTCATCTGTGCACACGAACAAAGTTCAGGTCCACCCATCGGACCCGGCCAAGACGACCCTCATTGCCAACAACTTGAGTCCCGCATAGGAACTCGCGCTCGTCGAATTCCTCCTCGAGCACTGGGAAATCTTCGCCTGGTGTCCAGCGGACATGCCAGGAGTTCCTAGGGAATTCGCCGAGCACGCACTCAATGTCAACCCAGACGCAAAGCCAGTCAAGCAAACAATTCGGTGACTATCTGAGCCAAGAGCAAAAGCGGTCGGAATGGAGATCAACAGACTCCTCGACGCCAAATTCATACGCGAGATCAAGGAAAGCACTTGGCTCACCAATACGGTGCTAGTACCAAAAAGGACACGGATATCCTACGGATGTGCGTGGATTTTAACTCTCTGAATAAGCACTGCCCAAAGGATCACTTCCCGCTGCCATGAATCGACCAGATAATCGACTCCACCGCGGGATGTGAGCGCCTCTGCTTCCTCGACACCTTCTCAGGCTATAATCAGATTCGAATGAAGGAGGAAGATCAAGAGAAAACAGCGTTTACGAAGCCTTTCGGTGTGTTCTGCTACAACACAATGCCCTTCAGACTATAAAATGCAGGAGCAACCTATCAGTGGTGCATGCAGGCTTGCCTCAAGAACCAACTTGGTCGCAACATCCAAGTCTATGTTGACGACATCATAATCAAGACCAAATAGGAAGCCTCGCTAATCGACGATTTACGCGAACCTTCACCAACCTCGACCGCTACCGGATCAAGCTCAATCCGGACAAATGCTCCTTCGGCGTACCATATGGGCATCTACTCGGGTATCTCATCTCCACGAGAGGGATCGAGGCGAACCCGAAGAAAATAAAAGCCATACTGGCCATGGAGAAGCCGAAGAACGGAAGAGGTGTCCAGTAGCTGGCTGGGCGAATTGCGGTGCTTAGTTGATTCATCAGTCGAATGGGTGAAAAGGCACCGCCCTTCTACCAACTTCTCCGCAAAGCCGACAAGTTCGAGTGGACCAAAGAGGCACAGGAAGCATTCGAAGACCTCAAGCGTCTACTGTCTACCTCACGATCTTGGTGACCCACCTTGAAAAGGGAACCACTGTTGCTATACATCTCCGCCACCAACCAGGTGGTCAGCACGGTGCTCGTGGTTGAACGAGCCGAGGAAAACAAGGTCCACGGGGTACAACGCCTAGTCTACTACCTCAACGAGGTACTCACGCCAACAAAGCAGCGGTATCCGCACTATCAGAAGCTGGCATATGGTGTCTTCATGACAGCCAGGCGACTATGCCACTACTTCTAGGAGCATCCAATCATGGTGGTTAACGACGCCCCGCTTGGACATATCCTCAACAACCCCGACGCCACCGGACGAGTCGCGCTTTGGGGAATCGAGCTGTCTCCATGAGACATTACATATGAAAAGCGCGGCGCGATCAAGTTGCAAGTTCTCACGGAGTTCCTTGTGCACTGGATGGAGAATCAGCTCCCTGAAAAACCAGATATGTCTTATCTTTGGACAATGCACTTCGACGGATCCAAGCGAAAGGACGGAGCTGGTGCAGGAGTCATACTAACATCGCCTCAGGGAGACAAGCTGAAATACATCCTACGAATGCAGCTCACCGCCTCAAACAACGAAGATAAATATGAGGCCCTGTTGCACGGGATGCGGATGGCAAAAGCCTGCGGCGCTAAGAGGCTAATAATCTATGATGACTCCAAACTGGTCGTGAACCAGACAATGCATGAGTGCGACGCACTGAACGACAATATGATTGCTTACAACGACCTCTACGACACACTCGAAGGGGACTTCGACGGCTGCGAGCTGCGGCACGTGGGCCGCGAAAGCAATGAAGAGGCGGATGCACTCACCAACATTGGCTCCACCTGCGCCCCCATACCACCTGGAGTATTTCTCGAGCACATCTGTGAATGCTCCATCAAGCCAAAGCCGTAGAGAAGAAAACAAGCGCAACAACGGACTCGAGGGCTACACCCAATGAGCCAATGGCACTCGACAACCTGGAGCTCGACACAGGACTCGAAGGACCCATGGCGATCATGAGGATAGAACCCTCTTGGACTCAACCATACATCACATACCTTCTTAGCAAGAGGATGCCGGACGACCCAACTGATGCGCAGCAAATCGCACGGCGAGCCAAAGCATTCGCCATCATCAATGTTGAACTATACAAGCACAACATCACAGGAGTACTCCAACGATGCGTCTCCAATGCTGATGGAAGAGCCGTTCTCCTCGACATCCATGAGGGGACTTGCGGGCACCACGCCGGCAGTCGCGCCCTCATCGCCAAAGCTCTACGAGCTAGATTCTACTGGCCTACGGCCATGCGTGATGCCAAGGACATCGTCCAGAAATGCAACGCTTGCTAGCGATTCACGGACAAACCACATGCACCTAGCGTGGAGCTCCGGCCAATACCATTGGCCTGGCCCTTCGCGCAATGGGGACTCGACATGGTCGGCAAGCTCCCAAAGTCCTCGCGAGGAGGCTACGTCTACCTCTTGGTCACAGTCGACAAATTCACCAAGTGGATAGAGGCCATGCCGGTGACTAACCAGTCAGGAGCCAGCGCAGTCAAGTTCTTCGAGTCCATCGTCTATCACTTCGGAGTGCCACATAACATCATCACGGACAATGGAACGAACTTCACCTCTATGGAGTTCCAGGGTTTCGGCGAAAACCTGGGAATCAACGTAAGCTATGCCTCCGTAGCTCATCCATAGACCAACGGTCAAGTCGAAAAGGCCAATGGGCTCGTCTGCTGCAGAATCAAGAAGCGACTCCTTTGGCCACTCGAACAAGCCGCAGGATGCTGGCCAGATGAGCTGCAATTGGTACTCTGGAGCCTACGCACAACCCCAAATAGTGCAACAGGATACACCCTGTTCTTCATGGTGCATGGTGCCGAAGCAGTGCTACCCGTAGAGGTACGGTACAAGGCAACGCGAGTGGTCGCTTACAGCGAGCAGGAGTCAACAATTGCACTCGAAGACTCCAACGACCTCCTTGATGAGGCACGGGAAATCGCCGCAGAAAGATCAACGATCTACCAGCAGAACCTGCACAACTACCACAGCAGAAGGCTACGCCCCATGTCCTTCGTCGAAGGAGACCTGGTCTTGGGACTGAAACAACAAGGGATCTCAAGCTCGAGTCCCCTTGGGAGGGACCATACGTGATTATAGAAGTAATCCCAGGTGGCGCCTATCGCCTCAAAGACTTCGAGACAGGAGTCGCATACTCCAATCCCTGGAACATCGTGCAGCTGCGACGCTTCTACCCTTAGTCGTTTTTTATTTCTTTCATCACAAATAAGGCTATTCAGCCAAGGCTACTTAGCCACACATTGTACCTTATACTGTTGTACGAATAAATAAAGCTAAGTGCCCCAAACTCTGTGTTTTTCTATTATTTTTTGCGATCTATATACTCGGGGGCCGCGCCACCCTTTACACATCTGTTCTACGAACCAATCGCGATATCCTGAGTAGCTGACGCACTAATCGAACCCTTGACAAACACCAACCAAGCTGCAACGCACCTGACAGGTTGGCAAGGTGCTGAGATAAACACAAGTCAGGCCAACAAAAAGGAATCGCATAGTGCAACGCACTCGCAAAACATACGAGCTAACAAGCTCTTTACATACATCAATGACAATCAATTATACACATCATATATATATGAACTTTACAACACTGGTACAATTATGTGTAGGCTACAAACTAAACTACTATTGCAACAAAAGGACGTTTGTCTGCTCCTCGAAGAAGTCAACAATTTCCTCTGCTGGGCGATCCACCGCCTGGTAATGAGGAACCATGTTCCAGGTCGAACCCGCTGGCGGCACCGGCGGTCCAACAACAATCGCTGCAACATCTACATCAGGCCTATGCAGTCGCACCAGCGATAGAGCGGCCTTGGCTCCAGCCACCAACTGTTGCCGCACACACTCGCGGACTCCACTCAAATCTTGAAACTTACCAAGAAGAGCCAGCAGGCTCGAGGGAACAACGTCCAGCAGAAACATTGTTTGATAAATGTTCCTTAAGCACGATTGTGATTTCTTCAGAAAATGAAGCACTCGCGAGGCGCGATCCTCCAGGGTCGCCAGTGTGATTGCACGACCATGATCCACCCAGAAGTACCCACTCGCCTGAAGCTGCTCTTGGGTCAGATCATTCATGCAAATGACGATCCTGTCCTTCTCATCCTGCAGATGACGCGCGCTGACAACTATACCAAGCAAAGGCAAAAGTATGAAGACAACAAACTACCGCGAGTGGCTACAAGAAAAGATAAGGAAGCAGAAAGCTAAAACTTGAATTGGTCGCCCAACTGCGCCACCTCCCCTAGGAGATATTGCTCTCGGGCAGTGGCCTTCTACGCCCTCGACTTCCATACATCCGCGTTACCACGGAGCACGGCCAGTTCGCGCTCCAGCGGCTTAACACGGTCACGTAGTCGCAAAAGCAGAGATAGCTCATCCACCCTTGAGCGCGACTGCACTAATGTATCATCAGTGGATGGAAGATTCTGAGGCTCACTCGAAGGACCACTCGATGTGCCCTATCACAAGCCAAGCAAGATATAATAAGAAGACCAAGCAATACATGGACAGAAACTCAAAGTGCATTCAAGCATAACAAAGTATCAACAGATACACCCGCCAACCGCATGTTCTAGACAAAAAGGGTCAAACTATTAACTATTACAAATATGACTACTGAGAAGCAACTGGCTTCTTCGACTTGGACTTCGGTTTTGGGGGACTCATCGAGTCTGTGGCAGTATCAGACGCCATAGACTTCCCGCCGGCCCCTGACGCCGCAGCCTTTGCCGCCTTCTTGGCTCGCTGCAGCTCCTCAGAGTACTTCGCGACTGTGTTGATGAGCTGCGGCCCGTACTTGCCATAATCAGTTGCAAAAGGAGCAAAAACTACCTGTTGACCATCCGTGCTGATAGGGATCGCCTTAGAGACCCCATCAGGATCCACCTCGACTCCATGGGCTTAAACCATCGCGAGTGACATAGAAGCACCAGCCACACGAAGCGAGTTCTTGAAGCCTGCAGGAATGCCTCTAGCAAGGGACTCCACCAGATCGTCTACGTTTTCAATCAGCTCAGCTTTGGGCGCTAGCTCCTCATGGAGGCGACTGAGTACACCCTAGGCTTTGGCCAGCGTCCCTTGGATGGAAGCATTACGATCTTCGACTGCCGTGATGGCGCCTGCCAAGACATCGTCACGACGGAGCACCTAGGCATCGAAGCTCAGACCGCCAACATCTACATAGAGCAAAATGTTGGCAAAAAAGGTCGGCATAATAACAACTTCAAAAGAAAGGACACGACGAAAACCCAGACGAAGAAGTACCTGAAAGACCCTTGGCAACCGAGAAGACCTGTTCTTCGAACAACTTCTCCCTAGCAGGGATGGAGGCGCGCAAATCCTCTTCATTTTTCCGCGATTCATTAAGCACATCGACTGCCTCATCACGACTCTTAACCGCTGTGGCGAGCGTCTTTTCGAGGGAAGCGGCGCCGCGAAGAAGCGCATTATTCTGAGCTGCGAAACAAACAAAGATAGATCGTCAGTTGAGTATATCACAAGGATGAAGAAGAAGCAAAGAGCACTCACTTTAAACCACGCGATGGTGATTGTCCATCATTGCATGCTGGTGACCCATTGCAAGCACTTGCTTCGCCAGGCGAGCGGCTTCCTTCACAATAAGCTACAACATGAGAAACAAGAAAAGGATCAGCAGATAACGTGGATGATTAATTCGACTGCAAGAAAAACAACATCACACATACGTGATCCTCCAGTGACTCCAAAGTCGATTGCCATGCAGTCGTCCGGATAACCATCTGGTGCTCCACATCGTGTGGAGAGCTTGATGAATCGTGCCCGGAGTGGGCCGCCAATGGAGGAGATGGAGTTCGTTCAGCCATTTCCTTGGCCTTGGAGTCCGTGACTCCAGATTCTTTCAAAAATTGGACATCACCAGAAGATGACGACATCGGTTGACTACGGAACAAAACCAACATCAGGAAAATGCAACTCCAAAAAAGAACCAAGAGAAGAGTTGTATACTTACCAATCAAAATTGTCAAAATCGAAGGTTTGGCCCTCCGACTCCGACGACTCCTTCGGCAACCGCATCTTGCAGGAAGATGGCGCCACAACACTCACAGGAACGGCAGGAATTGGTGACTCAGCACCGATAGCTAGGCCTTCTGGAGTCGAAGGAGTGACGTGTCCGAATCTTCACTGCGCGAACGCTTGCGAGTGTCCGGACCGCTGGAATAGGGGGCTTCCTCCTCCTCTTCAAATGGGACGGTCGACTCTGACTCGTCCTCCTCATCCACTTCGCGAGGAATAACCCACTCAGGAAGAGGGGGCAAACCGGAAGACACCTTCCAATCCTGCATACATATAACAAGTCAGCACAAGTCAAGAAAAAGAAGCACTTGGCAAAATAAAGCTACTTCGTAGCACAATAATACCTCAGGAGGAGGGTTAGAAGCATCAAAAGGGGGCACGACTGGTTCACTGGGGAGTACATCCTTGGCAGTGTACTTGGTCAGAAGCCGCACCCTCTTATCTACTTCACTCGCGGAAATGCCATCGGCAGATACGCGAGTGGCATCGTCTGTGCCAGCCCACTGGAACATAGGGTGGACTCTGGCCTGTAGGGGCTGGATGCGATGGCGCAACCACGTGCGAATGAGGGAGTAGCCTCCCTCTTCTTTACCCATGCGACTCTCGAGGTCATAGACATGCTCGTACAACACATCTGTCTCCTCAGACTCACCGGGCATCACCACGTTCTTCCAAGAACGCCTCCTCCTGCACGGTGCCACGACATCAAAAGGCGCGAGTCCGAAGTGGTCTCCGTCGGCCTTCTGGTCGCGAATGTAGAACTACTTGTCCCTCCACCCTTGGACGGACGGCATGATCTTAATGTCAAAGTAAGTGATAGAGGAGTCGACATGGATACTACAGCCTCCTACATCATAGACTACGGAGCCAGACACCGACTGGCGCTTCAGCTTGAAGAGACGCTTGAAGAGACCAAAGTGTGGATCGATTCCGAGCCAGCACTCGCAAAGCGTAATGTAGCAGGCAATATGGAGGATAGAGTTGGGAGACAGCTGGTGCAGCTGGAGCCCATAGAAACAAAGGAGGCACCTGAAGAAAGGATGCAGGGGCACAGAAAGACCGCGGATGATGAACTCTAGGAACATCACCCAGAAACCAGCAGTTGGACAAGAGGTTACCTCACCACCTAGGACTCGCGAGTCACTGACCGCGGGAGACAGAACTCCATCTTGGCGTAGGAGACGGAGCTCGGACGACTTGATGATGGATGCACGCCACGCGCCATTGGTGACGCGAGTTCCCACACCCTTCTTCTTCCCAGCAGCAGCGGTCTTTGGTGCTCGTGGCGGAGCCTCCTTCTTCTTCACAAAGCGGTGGCGTGGCGGACTCAGCACCTCCCTTCTTCTTCCCCATCTTGCGGTGGCGATGAGAGCAAAGAAAATAACTCGGGAAAACCCGGAGTTGGTCCAGCGCCGCGAACGAAACGAACTCTCAGAGGCAGAGAGCAGCACCAATGGAGATGGAGGCACAAAGCAGAGAGGGAGCAGATGAGAAATAAGCACAGTTGCGCTGCTACTTAAACCCTGGAAGATGTAATCCAATGGCCAGCAGAAACCCTATCAAACGCGTGGCGCACATCGCGATTGACACGTGGAGGACCTGAAGCACAAACCGTCCCCCACTACTCCCATTACGCGTGGATATCGAGGAGGCGCAGTTAAAACAAAGGATTACACACGCCCGGTCAAGTCTTGGTCAGAAAATGGGACCCACCGCTCGTCACGTCCCGTCAAACCCGCTCACATGGGCAACTGAGATCAGCACATCGTCAGCACTGATGTCATCAAAGATTGAGCAGTAGAAGACTTCGACTACTTTAGTCCTTGCTCGAGTCTTCGACTCCTCCAAGCACTCGGGGGCTACTCCAATAGGGAGCGCTGGTCGCGCACCTTATGATTTTTCTTTTCTGCAGGACTATGGACATTTAAAGCATACCCAACCACTCGAATCCACGATTCGACTATGGACATGGGTTACTCCCATAGGGAGCGCTAGAAATAAATTCGACTGAAACAAGCAAACGAAAGACAACAACAGTCGCAAAAGTTCTTTAGTCCCTGCCTGAGTCTTCGACTCAACCAGGCACTCAGGGGCTACTCCCATAGGGAGCGCTGGTCGCGCACTCCATGATTATTTGTACATCGTACTGTGTGTCGATAACATCCACACTCGAAGTATATGGCGACACCGCCTCATATTTTTCCCTACAAAGAGACTGCATCTCCTAGGTCACCCGAATCATCTATGTGATGACAAAATTTCGGATGTCGCGCTTGCAGCGTGAAGATAAGACCTGAATAAGGCCTGGGAACGCATTTGCTGCGCACTACCAGAAATTTATCCATGCCTATAGGTGCGATGAACATGCCTTGACGGACACGTCGAGTGCTCACACCCATATACTGGAATTCGACTCCTATAAGACCTCCGCAGCTTGAGTCGAATTACACCAACACTTTTCCGAATTCGAGTCCGGGGACTCGAGTTCGAGTAGATTGCGTTGTTTTACCCTAAGGTAGTTAACTGATACCGATACATCGGTTAAATCAGGCACGCACATCAACAATCCCTATGACACAAACAGTGCACTCGAAAATACTCAGTCATGCACTCGAAAGGCTTCATAAAGTCCCTAGTCGAATCTGCGATTCCACTGGACACTCGGGGGCTACTGACATGGGTATACCCTGCCAGTACTCAAGATTGGTATATACGGTCCAGATATGGTGGAAGCCCACGGCATTGCCATGGCCCAATGAAGATTTCGAGTGGCTTACGTACTCTCAATAACTTGCGAGACAAGAAGAAATCTAAAGATAGAAAGTTTGAAGGGCAAACCCTAATCTGTAACCGACTCGACCTGCTACCTGAGACCTGGCCTATCTATATAAATGCCAGGAGGGGGCGGCGAGGAGGACACACGCAACCCTAGTTTCCACAACCCTCGCCAGATTGCATCTGCACACCATTGTAATCTTTGATTCCTTCGTTAATTCCAAGAGCAGACAAGCAGGAGTAGGGACCTCTATAAGGCCTGAACCTGGGTAAACCTTGCGTCCCTCTATGCTTGTTTGCTAGCCGATTGATGCTTCAAGAGCTCCCTCCTTCTCCAAAACCCAAGTCCATAACAATGGGCATTGATGAGTTAAACCCTCGTCATCGGGCAATACTGGTTCTTTGTAGAAACCAGAGCTTAAGGTCAAGTGGAAGCATCCGACTTCACTACCTTGCAGTCACAAGGCAAGTTCATAACTTTCTCATGTCCTTTGAAGAGTCTTTATCAAAGGTATTGCAAATTGTGTGTTATCATCTGTGATCTGGAGAAAGAAAATATTATCTTCTCTAATAAATAAGATGTAGTTATCATCCTAAGTGATGATAAAGATTGGCAATGGAACTTAGGGTTCTAATTGCACAAGTCGCCATAGGCTTAAAAACCCATGACATCAGTGATTTTAGCGCCGTATATTATGCGTTAACCATGAGATTTGGAATGGGACGGAGAAGTCAGCTGTATATTCTTCCTTTCATATGGAGGCAAGATGACCTTAACGTGATGCTGTGAATTCCTTGTGCGGATCCAGCATATCGGTGAGCACCCTTAGGCTCCACTTTTTGGTATCTAGATTATCTATGAGTGGCTGCTGGAGGTACAGTCGAACCTTTATGGAGATTGCCAGGGGCATAACCGGCTCGTAGAGTCTTTGGGAACTCACCAGGGTTGTAGCTTGCCCGAAAGGGGGCTTAACGGAGGTGTATTCAGCCCCGTAGGATCGTGCAGACATATGGGGTCGCGGAGAGGGCAGTGATTGGCTTGGATCACCTACTGGGCCCCACATCACGGAATTGTGGACGGGAAAGTACACCCGGTTGTGCAACAAGGAGGTTATCTCTCATTGGTAAAGCAACGCACCTCTGCAGAGTGTAAGAACTATAACTTGTTACTCCCTATTCCGGAAAGGAGCTACGAACACGGCAGGAAAGGAACTCCATGAAGTTCTGGTCAACCTGTGAAGGCTGATGGGCATAGTTTTAATAATAAAATCAATCTTTGAAGAAATGTTTATGAAAACTGCATAGAGCCAAGGACTGATAGTTCGAGGTGGTAGATAGAGCATCAAACTTCCCACCTTGCTTATAATGAACTTTCTGGGTAACGCTGTTACTCACTCTTTCCTTTGACCCCCTGCTTAGACTCTGAGAATCCAGAAGACCCTGCGATGTACGAAGTTGAAGGACAAGAGGATGTCTACTATGAAGAGCCAGACCTGTCCAGAGGAGTTGAAGGGGTGGACTACGAGATACGCTATGGAGTGTAGGACAACGAGTCCGAGTAGTTGCCTTAGTTAGTCGTAAATCAATTGAGCCGAGCAACAGGAACTATATATAATAAGTTGTTGAGCTCAATTCAAAGTATGAGTTTGGATTTTATATCTTCCGCTGAAACTACTTAAGTTTGGTTTGTAATTTTGTAACACTTGAAGTTGGAACTTCTGGTTTGTAATAATAATGAAGTGTGTATGTTTGTAATATGGACCCGCAATATTTCTGTTGTACCACTCTGAGGGATGTGATATTCACGGAACGGTGTTCTGTAGATGTCATGTCAACGACTATAGTGTACTACACATGCAGTGGTATGCTGGATCATCGCAAAACTAGATTCGTTAAGTTTTTGTAAGCTAGCTAAGTTAACTCGCGGCACTAGTATGCTAACTTGAGTCACCAACATGCTTAACATTCGCTTTTTTGTACACTAGTTTTCTTGCCTAAAATAGGTCTGGATACAGTACTAGATCGTTAAGTTTTAGTAAGCCAGTTAAGCTAACTCCCGACACTAGTATGCCTAACTTGCACCAACTAGCATGCTAACTTTGCCTAATCAACATGCATAAACTTGGTTTTCCCACAAAATAGGGGGAGAGTGTTTGGTGTCTAACTAACATGGCATTTTTTGCAACTTTTTTGTAGCTGAAGAAGGATATCCTTGGATTTTTTTGATGGCTGGGGAAATGATGAACTAGAATACCAAACGGTCCCGCCTGATTTTACCAGAAACTGACGCAGCAGCAAGGAACTAGCCAGCTCCACAAACCTGTCAGCAGGTAAAACACTAGTTAACTTTTTTTGCGAACTATTTCTTTTTTCCGCCCTTTCTTTCTGCGTGTTTTTCTAAAACCTTTTTCTTGTTCATTTTTTGGAATCCGATGAATTTGGTACTAGGGCATAGTTGGAAACTTAGTGAACCCATCTTCCTCAACAAACCCCACTTCAATGGTGAATACAGCATCCGCAGAAAATGCGCCTCAAGCACCAAGGGCTAACGCACGCAACGAAATGTGGTGTGTCTTCTATAGACAACAAATTCCATTCTATTCAAAAAAGCACGTTTTTTTAAACTGACCACCCGTTTCTTTTTTGTGTTTTATAGATAGGAAGGATCCGGGCTTCCCGTGCGAGGCTGTTTGAATTGAACCAACTTCTAGTGCAAGATCAGAAAGATCAAATAGAAGACTGGGGGTGGGGAGGCATGCTAAAGGTGCAAGCGAAAAAGTTGCCTATAGAGCTAAGTATGTGGGTGCTATCTTGCTTTGACCCAATACGAAGAGAGCTCGCTATTCTAGGGAGAGGACGCATCCTGGTAAATGGAGAGAGCTACACAAAAGTCTTCGGGATCAAGAATGAGGGGGCCCCTGTTTGTTACGAGATGGAAACAGAGGCAATTGAGTTCATGAATAGAGAATACAACATAGAGAGTGGATCAACACTGGAGTGGGCGGACTGGTACAAGATGATTAAAGACATGGACGGGGCGGCAGACATGAAGTTCCTACGAGCATACCTCGCTGGCGTAATCAGTTGCTTCGTAAGCCCGACAACAACATCGACCAACTGCCCAGGTGTTACCTATCATTACACGACCTCAATCGGTTCCATCGGACCAATTTCGCCCAATTTGCAATTGATCAGATAATCACAAAAGTCAAGAAAATGGGTGTGAAGAAAAAATCTGTCTGTTTCTGCCTTCATCATCTTGTGGTAAACTACCTTTCACCAAATACGATTTCTGTTCAACCATCACTTCTTTTTATGTGTTTTTTCACTTACCTGATTTTTTTTCCGTGTTCTCTTTTTTCTTTTTTTCGACGCAGATTCTCTACCTTGATTCCTTGGAGGTTGACGAGTTCGTGAAATCTGAAGAAAACTGCCCAATTCGTGCTGCAGCATGGAACGACAAACTTATACAGGCTGTCATGTGCAAGGACGCCAAGGGAAACAGGGAGTTTGGGAAGTTGAAGGTAAACCATCGTGACTTTTTTTTCTAACAGTCAACCAAGTTTGTTTTCTGATTTCTAAGAAATGGTTTTAAGTCCGATACATATTTTTCTTAATTAAGTTGGTTTTTCTGATACATAGTTCAACTAAGTTGGTTTTTACATCATGGTAAAGTTGTTTCTTGGTTGGACTAACTTGGTTTTTACATCATAGCTAAGTTGCGTTCAAAACCATGGTTACATTGGTTCCAACAATCATCCAATTTTTTGCTTTTTAAAATGGTCAAGCCCGAAACATATTTGATTCTTCGTCGTAGTTTAAGTTTTACAACATGGTGGAGTTGGTCTTTAGTATAACTAAGTTGGCTTTTAGGAATGGGTAAAGTTGTTTCTTGGTTGGACTAAGTTGGGATTTACATCATGGTAAAGTTAGTTCAACTAAGTTGGCAACTCTTAGTATGTGGATTCATGTATTTTTTACATTTGGAGAGCGAGTGATTAAGTTTTTTCAATGGTTAAGCCCCATACAGATTTTGATTCTTCATCATAGTTAACCTTTTCAACATGATTAAGTTCATTCCTAGTTTAACTAAGTTGGGTTTTACATCAATGTAAAGTTGTTTCTTGGTTGGACTAAGTTGGTTTTCATCATTCTAGCTAAGTTGCGTTAAAAAACGATGGTTACATTGGTTTCAAAAAATCATCCAATTTTTGCTCTCTAAAATGGTCAAGGCTGAAACAGATTTGATTCTTTGTCGTAGTTAAGTGTTACAACATGGTGGAGTTGGTCCTTAGTACAACTAAGTTGGGTTTTAGGAATGGGTAAAGTTGTTTCTTGGTTCGACTAAGTTGGGTTTTACATCATGGTAAAGTTAGTTCAACTAAGTTTGTTTTTTAGGAATGGTTAAGTTGGTTATATAATTGAACCAAGTTGCTTTTCCCTAGTGTCTAAGTTTTCCATGCAGATTCTTCTTGTTCATACCAATGTAACCATGTTGATAATGCACCTTGTACTATCTAACAACTTTTTTCTTTTTTTTGGCACAAAAACAGCTGAAGAAATGTGTCGGGGCTACTATACAAGATAGTCTTTTCGTGGGTATGACAATCATCGAGAATTTCGTATCTTCGAAGTTACCAAGGAGTTTCCCAAATGAGGTACATACATGCTTTTTCTCCATGTGACACAACTTAGGATTTTTTATGTGTCCTTTTTTCGGAGTTTTGCCAACCCTTTTTCTTCCCCGGGACACATCTTCAGCTAACCTAAGAGACAAGTTAGCTTGTATGAAAGAAACAAGCTAGCTTGCCTCAAAAAACAAGTTAGCTTTTTGCCTCAAAAGACGAGTCATGCATATTTTTTGGAGGACACTCAGCCCACTCTGCTGCATTTTTTACTTTTTGTAGGCAACTTAGCTAACTTACAACTTGGCATATTTTCCTTATCTTTTTTTTGTTTTTCACAGATGAAAAGAAAGTTTGTTGTCATAGTGGGGGAACTATGTACATATATATCCAGCAGGATTGTCACATTCGTCGAACAAATGGGAAACATGTACACCGAAGCAAGGTTTATCAATGTCCAGGAAACACGGAGGAAGAGGCAGAGGACAGACGGAGATTTTGGCAACGAGGATGAGGATGAGAGTGCTAATGATGATGGCTCTGATGCTGCTGACGACACTGACGATGAAGATGAGGGTGACAGCAAGGATGATGAAGAAGGTGGTGCTGGCGGAGGTAGAAACTGTGGGGGTCAAGATGGTGAGGATGAACAAGACGAAGACACGTGCTGCAATTTGAGGAAGATGCCAAGAAGGTCTACTAGGCTGACACCCGCAAACAAAAACAACGATGGACCAGCTACCAACCTGAGGGAGAGGAGCAATGACCTGGGCACCCCCAACGACCCCAGCGGGAGCAAGCCTGACGATCTGTCAGTTCAGGGCTTGATTCAAGCAACAAGGAACAAGGCGAAGGGAGAGTGTGTAGCAAGGTTACGTGCTAGAAAAGGGCATCATGAAGAAGACGTGTCCACAGATCAACAATGGAGGTCACTTTCAGTGCTGAGTGAAATGGCGGCAACAGATACCAGAGAGCAAAACTTGCTGCTGCAACTGGAATCTCCTGTGTTTTTCGATGACGATGGGTAGAGCCACACTAAGGATGTCTTCATGGAGGTGGTATACAAGGAACGGAGGGCATCATCTGCAAATGAACCTGTGTTAGAACAAAACAACGAACAGCTCGGAAGCAAAGATGCAATACACAAGCTGACAATAGAGTGTTTCAAACTGTAGAAGCTGGATATAAGAGATGAACAGGAGGCGCAACAATGACTGAGGAGACAAAAAATGGCCACGCACCATGGCCGGCCAGACCAACCAGGGAACGCATCTGCTACTGCTGCAGTTCAAGCTCCTCAATAGAAAAAAAGAACCAAACTGCAAATGCCCCAGTTCCAGGACCAACTATGATCACAGAGAAAACAAGAAAGGGAGTAACAGGAATCAGAATTGCGCCAGCCCCTCTAGCCAAGCAGAAGAAGAAAACAGAGAATGACATTACGCCAGGGCCAACTAAAAATAGAGAGGAAACAACAAAAGGAGCGCCACCCAGCAAGTTCCCAAGGATTCCAAGCCCGAAACTACCGCAGGAGAGAGCGAAGCGAGTACCTTTTGTCGAAGTGCCTGTAAACAAATCACCAGCAGCACATCGCTTACTGAAACCCGGCAGCACATAGTTGAAGGTGAATGCAACCGTCACTGTGGCACACACACACTGAAAATGAAGGGGTGGATGCATGCTCACCACCTCCTGTACCCAAGTTTGCAAGATCAGAGGAAAAAAAGTCAATGGGAAGCTAGACTTGACCAAGCATGTGATCCACCATCATTTGACCTTGGGATCAATAACCCACAGAAGGAGGAAGAGAACTGTTCTGACGGGACAACCAGACCACCATCTTCAGTCAGGATAACCCCGGTCAACCTGAATGATAGAAGGTTCATCGATGATGATGATGATTGGGATGAAGATACATGGAGAGAAGTGTGCACCGCAGCTGAAAAGGTAGAAGCAGAAAGAGGTTACAAGAAGGCCAATTCAGACACTACAGCCCACGAGCAAACTTAGGGTGGGTTCAAGACACCAGTGAGGGTGGCAACTACGCCTGTTATGAACTCTTATGTGGATGGCAGCACCACTGCAGCAGACTGTCCGCAACTTCAGGGAAGAAGGATCATTAAGCCAACTGCTGCAATGAAATCACCTTACCACACGTACGTTGACCCAAGGCTATACACGTGTTCAAGTGATGTGAAAGACCTGTACAACGCAGTTGTTGTTCATGGAAAAAGATTAGCCAGGGGACAAAACACCGACAACAACCCAATAGTGGTTACATACAAAAGGTTCTTTGTTTCACTAAGAGACCTTGCAAACTCCATGATGCCATGCGGGAATTTGTCAAATACTGTAATGGAACTCGACATAGAGTCCATAATGCTACGAAAACTGAGGAAGATAAAGAAGCGTGTCATGCCTCTGAGGGTTACGGTAATGATCCCACCTTTCCCCTTAATTTATAGAAAAAGCAACTTGGTTTAATTACAGAAACAACTTAACCATTCCTAAAAACCAACTTAGTTGGACTAAGAACCAACTCCACCATGTTGTAAAACTTAACTATGACAAAGAATCAAATCTGTTTCGGGCTTGACCAATTTAAAAAAGCAAAATTGGTTGGTTTTTTTGGAACCAATGTAACCATGTTTTTGAACGCAACTTAGCTACGATGTAAAACCAACTTAGTCCAACCAAGAAACAACTTTACCATGATGTAAAAACCAACTTAGTTGAACTAGGAATGAACTTAATAATGTTGAAAAGCTTACCTATGATGAAGAATCAAATCTTCATGGGGATTAACCATTGAAAAATGATTATTTTTTTTGGAAAAAGCAATGTAAAATATGCATTGAAAACTTATCCATTTGGAAAAAAGAAACTTGGTTCTATTAGAGAACCAACTTAACCATTCCTAAAACCCAACTTAGTTAAGCTTCAGAAAATTGATTTTTATAAGAAGGTACCCTATCTATCTCCCAAACTCCATCTACAATAGGATGCATGGATATACATCCTAATGGTGTACAATCTCTAACGCACACTTTTTTCTTTTTGTGTCACGCACAGTCTCTGCTAAAAGATATTGAATACAACAAAAGGGAGCTCAAAAAGCACTTCAGCAAGGCCACAACCCACCTCGACAGGAAAGACATCGTAAGTGTTTGTGTGCCTTTTTTCATACCAACCCATGCCTCCCCTTTTCTTTTTATCTCACACCTTCATAAGTTTCACCTCAAAACCCAAAAAAAACACAGGTTATGATGCCAGTTCTTGAAAACCTGGCACCAGGCAAAAGCATCGCTGTCAATCACTACTGGTTATTTGTCATCAACATAATAGATAAAAGGTTCGACGTGCTTGATTCAATAAGGACATTATCTGACAAGAAGTTCAACGAAAGCATCAATGAACTAGTCGCTCCAATCGAAACCATATGGAAAGAGAACTATGCAAAGTCCCAAGTGCAGATTGAGTCTTTCAAAGTGTAACTACCTCGGTGAATTACGCTCCTAGTTAAGAGGCTGGATGAGCGGAAATGGTTAAAATAGTACGGTGGGGCCCAAATGCCACTCACAGGTAGACCTTTCGGCCGTCCTAACCATTTCCAAACATCGGGACAAGAACGGGCGGCGTAATCGGCAGGCGAAGGGATCAACTACATACACAAATGAGTATGTATGCAAGCCACCATACAACAGTCCTCAGAGCCATTCCATCTAAAAAAGAAAGGAAATATTGCAACGCCATACGGCAAGATCCAAATACCCTAGATAGATATAATAGTTTAGAATATCTCCTCATACATCAAACATCAGAGTATCAAGCGGAAGCGGAAAACAAGATCCGAGTACGGATAAGAAGCAAATCGGCATAAGATGCCCCATAAATAAACACATCCCGCCCACAGATCTCACGGATCCCCGTTTCCGGAATCTCTACACCGAATGATCGTTGCCCACATCGTCCGTCTCCTCCACCCAGTATCCATCTTGCTGGTTTACCTGTTCATCTGAATCAAACAATTTATCGTGTGAGACCCTAGGGGTACTCAGCAAGTCTTTATGCCTCTAAAGGGGACACAACCTGGGGTGACGCAATTGCAGCAAAAGATAAACCCTAACAATTCTATAGATACTCGCTAACCATCCGCCTAACCAGAGATAGACGGATGTCCGTGAATTAATAACAACAGTTATAACGGTAATATTAACAGATCCATCCTCCTCCTCGCTTACCGACGAGGAAGCGGACGAACAACCCCCATCCGTTGGCAGTTTTATTATCCATTCCATGAGTGTTGCACTGTTTACTAGTCAGGTACTTAGTCAAATTAAAAGCGGTACTTTAGTTATGCTTGTCTATGATCGAGAAACTGTGCTCCAAGTCGTCCATAACCGCGGACACGGCTTTCAGAAAGTTTTACCCTGCAGGGGTGCACAAATAGCAACACACACTCGATCAACCTCGGAAAAACCAAATCAAAACCCAACGAGGCAGTCACGACAAAGCGATCACAGGATTCAGAAATATTTCAGGGGGCCACCCCATTAAGCTACCCGCAACGAAGCTGGCCGGCTACGAGACGGACTCAAGGTTTGTGTGGACGGCTGTAAACGACTGGGAACCCGAAAGTGTGACTGGGCTTGTCGATACAGCGAAAACGTGTCACGGCCCTAAACAGTACAGGTGCATTCCTCGCACAATTTAAAATAAAGCAGTAAAGCATGGCATAAGTACAGGATAGTAAATAAAACCTCAAACTAGTTTGTGGCCCCAAGAAATAAGAATGAATCAAGCTCTGGCTCAGGGGGGTTCATAAGCCTCCCGGATGTGGATAGCGCGAATATTCAAGGAACAGGAATCAAGTACTCGGGTCCTACGGGACACAAGTGAGCCTGAAAAACCAAATAGCAAATATGGCTCACCGATGCCACTTTCATTAGTTATCCCATCACTACTCAGGTTAAGTTGTTTAGGTACCTCGTTATCCATCAGACACTCACATACCCTACACATGCTGTTCTATGACTCGCATGGCTCAAACAACTCCTGTAGTAATGGCTCATGGGATGGAGGAACAAGCTTCGGTGGGGTTTAAAAATAAAGGCTATGCAATACTTGGGATTCAATTTAATGCAATCGCGACTCAATGATGCAAGAATAAGATAGAGGCAATAGGTACTATATGTATGCAAGCATGTGGTAGTGCTTGCCTAGCAGCTCAGTTGAAGCGAGAGAAGGATCTGGGTAGTGCTCCTGGGTTTCTTGATATATCCCCTGCTCAGCGTCTATTCAAAGAAGAACCAAACAAACAAGGGCCAACATAAATAAAGTGCACAAGCATATGAATTAAAATGCGACAAGCAAAACAATCATGCCATGATGAATGATGCACAATTTGCATGGCATTAAAGTAGCATGGCATGGGTGAGGTGTGAAGTACAAGAAATAAACATTTTATGGGGTTTTTAATCATATTTTATACTCAAATAAGTTGCTGTATACATTATATTTATATGATGCATGCTGCAGATAATGGAATACATAAACAGAAAGGTCTCGTCGAGCTAATCATTTTAGACATATTATTTGTTAAATTTGGAGTTATAAAACAAAAGTTATTAATTAATTAAGGAAAAAGGGCATTTTATTGTAATTTTAATCAACTTGCAATTTTAAATGTTCAAAAGTATTTTGAAGGGCATATTTGAATTCCTCAATTTTTTCTGATTTCAAAACATATATCATTTGTATTATTTGGGTTTTTAAATTAAAAGTTATTTGAAAACAGATTTAAAATTTGAATTTAAATTAATTTGGAAAAGTTTGAATTAAACAGAGAAACAGAAAGGTTTTTATTACTCAGCCCAGTTCTAGACACGTGCATAACTGGGCCCGTGCTGACCTGGCGAAACAGCGCGCAGAAAAGGTTTTCTCACCGCAGCTTGATCTAGCCACAGCAAGTGACAGGTGGGGTCGGAGCACACGCGGACCCACACGCCAGTGGGCGAGTGCGGGGCTGCCACGCGGCACGGCGGGGGACTGCGGGTTGAGGGGTGCTAAACTAGGGGGCCTATCTGCAAAGTGGTACTACGGCTGACAGGTGGGCTCATGCGGACCGCGGGTTAGGAGAAAAAGGTTGGGGGGGGGGTAAGCGCAAAAAGTCGCCTCCATCGTTCTTCTCCGCCGGGCGACCGACGGCGCGGCGCGGGGCGGGGGATCGAACCCAGGACCTGGGCGTTGCTGAGGCGGCAAAGAATCGCGGTGGCTGGGCGTTGTTGCTGGGGAACGGCTGCGCGGCCAGAAAACCCTACCGCGGCACTACAGTGAGGATGCGAACGCGAGCGCGCCAGCGCAGAGAGCGCTCGACAAAAAGGCTAGCGCGTACAAGGGTGGATCGGCCAGAGGGGGTTGTCTAGGAGGTGGGTCAGCTCATCGTGAGGGCGTCGGTGGAGGTGGTTCGGGCTGGGAAGCAGCCGATCGACGGCGAGGCAGAGGCCGGTGAAGCTAGGGTTTCGCGTCAGAGCGGCGTCGGCCTGGTGGCTCTGGTCCTCCTCCTCCTCGTTGCCGTGTACATGGCGACGTAGAAGACGGTCGTGGTCTTCCCCGACACCCGCATCTGCATGCCCGCCTCCTTGTTCTGTAGATGGACGGCGACACCGAGAGCGGTGGCCGGGGTAGACGGTGGTAGGGTAGATGGGGAGGAAGAAGTAGATGGGCACGACCCTGGGGAGATCTGGGAGAGGCCAGAGGTGTCGTGGAGAAGGAGATAAAGCAGAGAGGGAGAGGGAGGTGCCGTGCGGGAGTGGGCGGTGGAAAAGGTGGCTCGACCACCTTTTCTCCTCCTCCTTCACGTGCTCGGGTGGGGCTCCAGGCAGGGGCAGCTGCCAGGTGGGGACGGCCGGTTGGTGGAGAGGCTCGGGCTGGGGCCCTCATGGCAGAGAGAGAGAGCTAGAGAGAGAGAGGGGTAGGCTCGGGTGTAGCTAGGGTTGGAGCTAGGGTTTGGAGAGAGGGGGTATGGCTCGGGTTAGGGCTTGGTTTGGGTGGTTTAGAGAGGATGGTAAAGAGAGAGGAGAGATGAGTGGTATGGTTTAGGGTTTTAGGCATGATCTACATGACCATGCAAGGATGGAGGTAAAAGGGAGGGGAAGATGAGGAATAGAGAGAGGGAGAGAGGAAGAGAGATGAACCACTCAAGAATTCAAATAAAAATCCAAAAAGACTTAATTGTGGTGGTACTTGCATGGCCCATGCAAAATATTTATTGCCATGTTTATTTTTGTGAGAACAATAATATTAACATGGCATTATTATTATGCATTCCCAAAATTGGAATAAAAGCCAAGCAAAAAGAATTAAAAGAATGCCCCGTGTGGAGTAGATGGAGATGACCATATTTGAATAGAAATGGGACTTGCTAATGTGTATGTGCCACTAGGTATTTAATAGTCCCAACAATATCCCAACATGAGCATAAATCCATGATAATCCATATGAAAGCTAGGAGAAGGTTCCACTCACAAGACATGCAAAGGTGGCCATGTGGCTCTTATAAACCAATAATGTGAAAACAATATTGTGCATATATGAGAGCATGTGGAGATAGAGTTGGATCCATCCCAACCCACATGAGCTAGAGGTAAAACCAAATAAAGTGCAAAGCTCATATTTAGTTGGATGGTGGAATTATAAGGTGGTGACAAGGAAAGGTGGTGGAGTTAATAAAAGATATGCCCCCAACTCAACTTGGGCATTAAATAATATATCAATACCCAAATACAATATCAAGAGGCAAATACAATTTACAATGCATATGAGAGAAGAACCAAATCAAAAAGGGTTTTATATGATGCTCAAATGCAAGGTGGCATGATGACATGAGCATGATATAATTATGATGCAACAATTATATATAGGAAGTAGCATTTATATAGACTAGGCTAGTAGCATTGCAATTGTTAGACAATTGGGATGCTACACAAAGTGGAAGACATCAACCCTCCAAAGCAGACAACAAAGTGAGTCTTCAGTAACATACATCTAACTTCCTTTTTTTGTGATTTGAGCATGCCTAAAACCATGTGTTTTTCCTCCCCACACCCTCAAAGGTGTTGACCAACTTTCTGTTTTTTCATCTACAAAAAACACAGCAACAAATGCGGTGTGTGCACTTTATTCAATGCAGAACACTAGAACGGGAGGAGTTTACCGACATACGGATTAACTAATATCCTGAACATAAGGAAATTGTAGACACATACGTGGGTGAGCTCTGTCAAGAACACAAGCAACTGGAAAAACATCCTCAAGTTATAAGGTATCCCAACTTAGCATTATCTATGAGCTAACTCAAGTAAAAGCATGAAACACAACTACAAATGGGGTTCTTTGGGGGGGGGGTGGGGTCAAGTTCATGTAACATTTTTTCAGCTGAGTTGTGTTTTCAGCATGCCTAAGTATGCTTAAGTTCCATACTGAAATATTAGCTGAGTTTGTTTTCATAGCTTGCTCAAGCTACATCCAGATATTAACTAAGTTGTGTTTCCAGCGTGCCTAAGTTGCATACTGATCTTGCCTGAGTTGTTTTCCCATGATGCCTAAGTTGCATCCTAATCTTTAACTAAGTGTATTATCCGCCACAATGAGTTTTTAAGCTAAGTTTTGTTTTTATAGCATGTTTAAGTTGCATACTAATCTCGAATTAAGTTGTTCTTTTCCCCACCAGCATGTAACATGCTTTTTAAGTTGCTTTTTTCCCTGTCAACATGCTTAAATAGCATACTGATACTTTAACTGGAACATGTACACAACTTAACTGGTGGGTCAAAAAAACAAATTTTTAGCATGTCTGTTTTGTGCAGCTCAAATCCAATCCATAAAACACCACTTAAAGGAAAGCAACATTTTTATCTGCAGAAAGGAAAAAATAAAACACTTATGACCTAGCACAACGGTACATGTAGCAGCGTTATGCCTAGGATCAGCACACACGCTGCACAGACTGGTCCTTTTTGCTTGCAATTCGATCCCAGAGGGAATCCGACCTTTCTTCCGCCCTTTAGTATTAGACCTGGGAGGGTTTAGTATTACAAATTCTTCTCTTATTGGTGCACTAACACCGGCAGAGGATGCCCCTGGCCCTGATGATTGAAGCTAACATGTGGTGGTGGCGACACAGGGCCTGGCCAAGCATGTTGACTGGTAGGAATTGGGTGGCATGCACCCATAGGCAAGGGACCTATTTTTGGGGGGTGATGCGCATTACGATTAGTTGCTTCCTGCGGCTCATTAGGAGGCGGTTTTGCTATGGTACATCAGGACATGTTCTTTGCTGTGGTGCATCAGGAGCTGCTCTTTGAGGCGGCACATTAGGAGCTATTCTTTGCTGTGGCGCATCAGGAGCTTCTCTTTGATGTGGTGCATTAGGAACTGTTCTTGGATGCGATGCATTAGGAGCTGATCTTTGTCGCGTCTCATTAGGAGCCACTCTTTGCTGTGGCATGTTAGAGTTGTTGTTTGCACTGGCTTCTTTCTTCTTCCGAACTTTGTTTAGTTTGCAAACTCAGTTGTCATCTCCCTAATGTGCCTACGAGCAATAGCTTCCGCCTGATCTGATTCACTGAGCTCTTTAGCGAGTTGCACAAACGACCTAGAAAGGTTGGCAAAACGTAGTTTCTTCCGCGACTCTTCAGGCATAACATCATCTTGCACTTGCTCATTATGAAGCGGCACATCCTCAGTTGCTTGCTGAGTCCATCGTTTCAAGATAAATCTTTCTGGTATAGCATCAATACCTATATACGTGAATACTTTCAACACGTGGAGGCAAAGTAGACCATCGTGCTGGAACTTGCAACAATCGTAGTTGAAGTGTCCACCGTTCGGATTAACCATGTAGTTCCTAGAGCCATAGGGGTAGCAACTGACATTATTAGGGACCAATGAGTACATGTTGTGGCCTTGCACTTGCACATTGTAGCAGCCAATAAGCTCAAATTCCAGCCTGAACCTTAAGTAGATGTCCCTTGTGTATACAACCAACACGTGCTTCTCTATCGGGAAAGGAGACCATGGTTTAACTTCAAGCTGATCCATCCGATAGTCATTGCAGCCCTCCGTACCCAAAATCTTTTGTTGAATCTTCTCATACTGCCTCACGAAATGTTTGATGGAATTCTGGGGATTGATGTACCGTTTTAGGACTGTGTTGAATCCCTCACTCCTTTGAGTTGATTGCAAAAAAGGGAAGAAATGTGTCCTGAAGTAACAAGGAACCCATGTATGTGCATTCTTCTTCAACCAAATAAAGGTTTCGTTGTCAGACAACCCCCACTTTAGGACCATTTCTGCCTATTTTGCTTCAAATTCTTCAACAACCATACTCTCATCAATACACTCATTGAACTCATCAGCCAGACCAGGACGCCACCCTAGGAATGACCCGAACTTCTCATTAGCTTTTTTAATGATATGCCAGCGACAATTTCTGTGCCCACTGTCAGGGAAGATAGCTGAAATGCATAACCCAATCTTGGTTAGTGATTATGTTGGCTGGCTCCATGCCATTCATTGCTACCAGAAATTTCCTAAATAACCACTTAAAACTTTCCTCAGTTTCATATCTAGGGAAACCACAACCAAACATGAATGACTGCCCGTGCCTATTTATACCAATAAATGGGGAAAATGCATATTGAAGCGATTCATCATGAAAGTTATGTCGAAATACACACAATCGTGATACGCCTATATATAAGCTTTTCTGGCCACACTATCAACCCAGAATATGTGTTCAACACGGTTCTCTGAATCAAATGAGATTTTGTAGAAGAACCCAGAGTCTTTTTGCTGCAGCTCTTTGAAGTGCTCGAGCATTTCACCAATGTCAATTTCCTTATTTTCACTTCTGAATTCAGACTGCAAATTAGATATGGTCTTGAGTCCATATGGCACAAAAGAGTCTTCACCATAAAATTCAAACATGACCTCCATCATGCGCCCTGGTACAAAACAACAAGCTTTTTTAAGCAACCACAGACTTTTGCTTGAGTAAGGAGCAAAAGATAGCATTTTTTAGGCCAGGGGCACTGCCTGAGTACAAACCTAGTATGTGGCAACAGCTAACTATGCGCCTGATATTTTTTCCTTTTTTTCTACTTTTTTTTGATTTTTTAAGGTAACCCAAACTTATGAAACCAGGAAACAAACCAGCAGTACAACAGTATGGGTAAGCAGTGCAACAAAACTTTTTTTTGCAAAGCAACTATAGAAGCCTACAGGCAACTTACTGTACTGCTTGGAGAAACTAAGTTAAGTTGGCTAAAACCACTATGCCAAACTTGACTACAACTTTATTTATGCATAGGAAACAAACTTAATTATGTAGGAGTCAACTATTTTTTCAGCGAGACAAACCTGTTTCCAAGTTGCAATTATGTAGGCACTTCAGAAATTCCTTCTCGAGGATACCCCTATGTGATCTCAAGTACTTCGTGAGCGATGGCCTCTCAATCAGTGGATAGTTATGTTCAGCGATAAAATACGTCACCTGCCACTTGTTTTCAATGAGCTTCACAAACATTCTGGCGGGGCATTCCGTCTGCTTGATAGATTCCCTTTTCCGCTTACCACCAATCTCTACTTTTTTTTGATGTACCACAACCGTCACCTTCGACATCGGCATCATCAAGATGAACATGGCTAACTTGTTCCACAACAGTCATCCTATCATGTTGTTCCTCTTCTTCTGTTTTCGGCCTGTGGAATTTGTAGCACACAAACTGCTGCTAAATGACATCATCCGTGTTTTTCCCTTTCTGAGAAGTGTGATCTTTAATAGAGAACCCCAGTTTGAGAGCATAAGCATTATAATGCGCTCTCGCACTCTGAAGTGTGTTGAAACACATCCCAAGGAACAATTCTTGTGGACTAGACACAACTTCCTCATTCATGCCAGCCCCATTAACAACTTCTTCCGCCAAATCAGGGTAAGTTGTGGACTCCGTAGGAAAACTAGCCGGCATAATACTGTGGTTAGGAGCTACAGGCGGCACCCCATCGTGCTGAGGGCCCCTACCACTATGCTCATCAGAATTACAAACCAACACCCCTCGACCATCAACTAATGGATTTGGAGACTCGCCAACATTCTCTATCAGACCCGCCTGAGTGCAAAACAATGGCTCCGTGCTAGGTACATCTTTATCTTCCACAGGGGGCTATTGAGATCCAAGCCAGACATCTGATACAAAAAAGAATGAAGTAGTTTTAGGGATACTTTCATCCTCACGTTCTCGCAAAAAGAAAGGAACCTTCTCTCTTTTCTTTTTGTCTACTGTTTTGTCTCTAAACACACTTCGATATACTAAAAACTATTTTTTTTCTGTTTTTTGTTTTTTAACAGGTTACGTCTTGCTACAAAAAGAAAGAACCAGCATATAGAGGCATGAACAACGACCATGGAACACACATACAAGGACCAACATGCTGATGGATCTCGCGTTTTTTTGCTTGCTTTTTTCTACTAGGATTTTTATGCTACATAGTTCCGAAGTAGACAACTAAAGGTACAACTATATGCTTACTGGTATGTGCTGATACCACCAAACTATGTGCTGATACCACCAAACTATGTGCTGCTGGGAGGAGCTACAAGCATATGCTTGCTGGGAAGTTTCTTAAAAGGTTACAACTATATGTTTGGTGGGAGGTTTGTTTTCCATGGATGTTTTTGTGACCCCGTGTTTTCTTCCATGGGAGGGGGGGAAGCTGATGTATACCATGAGAAGAGGGGGAGAAGGGGGAGAGAGGGGAAGAGGAGGAAGGGGGAGGGTTTGGGAGCCCCTTTTCTGCTTTACCTTTTTGATTTCCTCTTTTCTTTAAGGGGAGCTGGGGGAAAGGAGAGAGACTGAGACCTGGGAATCCATGGAGATTCAGATGGGGAGGGGGAAGAAGAGAGAGGGGGGTTGCTGGTTTGAAAGAACGAGGAGGGAGGGGGGAGGGCTGGGACGATGGGGTTTTCTGGCAGCCGGACGAGTGGGGAGGTGATTTCTAGGGGGTGGGAGGGGGGAGGGGACCACTGAGTGTTGGATGTTTTACCGGGGCATCCCGATGCTCGCTAGCACGGCCAAAGATCAATTCTGGTTAAACCGTGCGACACCAATGACAATTCAATTCCGATTGTGCATGGGAATTTCACTACGACTACGTCATGTACACAACAGCCGGCAATAAAAGAAGATATATGGATGTGTGGAACAAGGCAGCACATGCATACATCGGTTTACCACAAGATAGCACAAGACGATGTCTTTTTACTCAAATTTGTTTTTAATTATTATATTCTATTGTATACCATGTCTACTAATTATTTGATGTGTATATTTATGAGACTAATTAATCAAAGTGCAGTATGCAAATCGACTAAACAATAAGCATCGACATACATGCATGAGTTCGACTCGCCGCTTCGGCCGCATCGCGTCAACTCCGGACAACAGAGACCCGAAGATTCACCACCACATCGACCCTATTGATCGCGTTTACACTATGCTTGGGGGCTCCACCAACCTGATACTGCGTCGAATCCGGGTCCATCACGTGACTCTACCAACCTCGCCGACTCTACACCCAGGGGCTGCACCGACTCCACCATGTGACACGCCAAAGTCTTTGGTAACAGTGACCCGCCAAAATCTTTGGCTCCGGCGAACCGCTAAATTATTCAGTTGCGACAGTCCGCCAAAATCTTTGGCTGTGCAGACCCGTCAAAATCTTCATCTATGGCGACCCGCTAAAATCTTCGGCTGCGGCAACCCGCTGCCGTCATCGGCTCCGGCTCCTCCGGTCACATCAATCTCGTCGACTACTAACAAAAGCTAGAGGGATACGCTCTACTCCGAGTTAATTTCTTTGTTACTTTAATCGCACTCAACACACTAGAGGGATACGCTCTTCAAGTAACCTAAGATTCATCGACTCCGTGCACTCAAGCACCTCATACGCGGTCTGAGTAGTTGATTCTGCCTGAACGTCAAATCCTTGAAAACTCCGATCTAGTTGTAGCCCAACTGATAGGTCGGCAAGGTACTGAGACTAAAGGCGTCAGGCTAACAAAAAGGTCTCACGTTACAGTGTAAAAGTGTCGATTCCAATGGCACCAGAAAATGTTATGACAAACTAAAAGGCACATATGCTTTACAAGATACATGTATTTCACTATCTTTTATATTTTCTGCAGCTTACAAGAAACATCGGCTATATCGAGCTATTTTATCGAGTCCTCCAAACGGAGTCGATTAACACCGTCTGCGACAACTTATGCCATCACCCGAGTCGAGAATCTCCTCGGATGCATAAGATCTCTGAGGGTATGCTCGGATGCAAGCATCCGAACATAGCCTCGGGGGCAACTCCCATCGCCGCGCACCCGATAGTAAATATATCCTCCACTAGAGTCGATGAAAATAACTTACATCGCTACAAAGAAGACCTGAGTAGAGAACCTCCTCAGATGAAGATCATCTTCGCACACCCGATTGAAAAAGCAAAACCCTCCTAAGGAGTCGATAAAATATCAAAACAAATTCTCAGACCACGTCCGCCGTGATAACATGTCTAAATGTCGTGTCTCTCGACATGAAGGTAAGACCCCAGGATCTGTCCTATGAGGCCTAGTAACTGCACCCGAATGCGCTCTGCTAGTAATTTTCTGTATCCACGATACGATGAAAAATCCTGACGGACGCGTTGGGTACCCATAAAACATGAGCCTGGAATTCAATACTCGATAAGACCTCCGCGGCCCGAGCTAAATTATGCTAGTATATACCAAATTCGAGTCTCTGGACTTGAGTTTGAAGTAGGTTCACGATGTCTTTGCCCAAGAGAAATTAACTGGTTCCTGATCTGTCAAATGTACCAGACTTGTTATACCAAAATCTCCAGGACAAACTTATTGAACTGATAGTTCGCCTATTTCCTACGGAGTCAACATAAAAGCAAAGCTATAAGACATGAGTCGAGGAATTCCTTGTATGATGAAGACTTGAGCCTATGCTTGGACGCACATGTTCAAACATAGCCTCGAGGGCTACTCCCACCGGTAGCGCTGCCACGCACCCGATAGAAAAAACAGAAATTCTCTAACAGGAGCTGATGGAAGATATAATGATGAAGAATAACCTTGAGCCTACCCAAGTGTAGCCTCAATGGTTACTCCCATTGGGAGCGTCTGATGAAAATGCCAACATCACTTTAAGAACAAGACAACTTCCCCATTGCATTAGCCAAAAAAGGTAGTCGAGAAATTCAAGCATCCGAAGAAATCTTCGAGTTCACCTTCTAGGCATATTAAAAAGGACTTTGAGCCTATGCTCGGAGGCAAGAATCTGAACATAGCGTCGGGTCTACTAACATAGGCATAACCCTTCAGGTTCCCACTATTGGCATATACAGTGCGGCCCGAAGGATGGTTCACTCGAAGATATGCCAAGATCCATGAAGCCCATGACGATTCAACAAATATGAAGCCTACAAGGACATAGACTCCTGGTGGAACAAGATAAGTAAGTTTAATATTAGACTAGATACGAACTCTAACTTGTAAACCAACTCGTATTGGTACCCAAGACCTAGCCTCCCCATACATAAAGGCTAGGAGGGGCCAACGAGGAGGACACAACACAATACAATAGACGCTACACCCCACAATAGATCTAGACAATAGACATCACACCTCTCTCTCGGCGAGATCGCATCTAGTCGACTCAACGAGTTTGTACTCTCCAATGATATTACGAGCAGGAAAGCAGGAAGTAGGGTTTCCTCTGTGAGGGCCTGGACATGGGTAAATCGCCTCCCTTGTTTGTCTGTTAAGCCGACGAAATCCTCAACCTTCTTTCTTTTCCACGAAACACAAGTCCATAACAATGGGCATTTCTGAGGTCACCCCTCGTCAGTGTGGATACCGACAGAGGCACCACACTTGAGGTGCTCGGCGGCGAGAGGTGGAGGCAAATGACGGCAGAGTGAATCATAACCGACGATGGATGAACTCGCCAGAGCCATACCTACGATGACTAACGAGACTACATAGCCACGAGCGACACGCTACACTGAATTCAACATCTACGCGTCTAGTGGTAAAAACTGTTGCCATCTACCTAAGATGGATCTTGACATGGCAAAGCACCAGAAAGTTGGCTGGAAAAGTTTTTGTTTTTATTCTAGCCACTGACACGTAGCCCAACAGTGGTATCATAGCTTGATCTTGTGGGGTTTTCCCAGTTCTTATGTAGTTCATGCACGGTGGTGATTTGATTGGATCATTTCTATTGGGTTTTAGTTGTCCTTTTGATCTTTTGGATCATTTGGCTTCGGGTGCATCATGTTTTGGCTAAGGAGTTGATCAGATCCAGATCAGATATGGAAAGGTCACATGGATTGGATCTATGACTGGACCACTAAAGTTGCTCACTTTACTTGCTAGGCAAGAAAGGTGACAGATGTACCTAGTAAGTGTCTGAATAAGTGATAGATAGAGTGAGACGGCCAAGTGTCTGACTCAAGTTTTAAGATTGCTTCCTTTTCCCTCAAAGAAGTTCTAGCTATTTACCCCTCCTTGTGTTGCACCATCCCAAATCGGAATTTTTCGGTTGGTGGGCTCATAAAATTAGGGCACCGTCGATTCTTCCCGACTAGGTGGGAGCGAGTCGCACTCGCTCATGCACAAGCACCTACTGTCTATTCAGAGCTATCGGAATGGTTGTGGGCTTTGGGGTAAGGTAGATCGTTGGACGATTCATCATGAGTCATATAGAGATATGATTGGCAAGAAGTTGCCTACTCTTATAATTTGTTGGCTAGCGGTGATGCTAAATATCACTAGCTAACTTTGTATATGAGATTATGGGCCAGTGTAAACCAGCTGAGGTATATTAGTTTTAGTGGGAGAAACTACGTTAAAATGTTTAACTTGCCGACTCCATTTTATGAATACAAATCTCAAAGTGTTTTGGCATTTTTGTGTTAATGACACCTACTAGCACACTCCAGCTTTCTAGCTTTGCGTTGAGGTCCATCTTAGAGAATGAAAAGTTGAGTGGAACCAACTTTACTAACTAGTATCAAAACCTAAGGATTGTTCTCAAACAAAAAAGATGGAATATGTCCTAGACATTCTGATTCTAGTGGAGCCGGATGAAGATTGATCTACTATTGTGAAAAATGCCTATAGTTAGGCTCGTGATGAATCGACGGAAATAAGTTGCATCATGCTCTCTCATATGGAGCCAGAATTGCAACAACAATCCAAAAATGTTGAGGCATACAATATGATTGTTGCTCTCAAGAGCATGTTTGAGACTCAGGCTAGAACAAAGAGGTACAATATCTCTCGAGCCTTACTCAGGTACAAGCTTAAGGAAGGCTGGCGAGGGGTAACCTAGGCAATGCCCATGGTTATGGACTTAGGGTTTCGTGGAAAATAGAACGCTGGGGATTTCGTCGGCTGATCAAACAAACAAGGGAGTCAAAGTCGTCTGATTGCTTATGGTCAAATCAATTACAGATCTCTCAAGGCTTTTTTTGCTGCTTCTCCATTGGCTCCTCCTAGCCTATATATAATAGGCCGGGTCCCAAGGCCGTATACGGATAGATTACGATCTGGCTGGGTCCCGAGACCGTATACGGATAGATTACAATCTTACAATTACAACACTAATACAATGTCGATTTATATTTCCTTATATAGCAAGTCATGCTTTCTGTCGGATGCTTCGTGGGCCTTTTTCTTGGGCTTCGTGGGCCATGAGCCATCATGTAACCAGGGTAACTAATCATAAGAACCCAAATATTCATACCCATGTCAGTAGCCCTCGAGACTCCATCCGAATGGTAGATTCGAGTTGAGTCTTAAAGACAATTTTATCATAAACTGGAGTTTTTTCTTTTGTTTAAACCATTGTAGGGATTTGGTACTACAGGTCTGATGCATCTGATGGATCTGGAATCAGTTAATTGCTCCAGGTCAAAGACACTATGAACCTACATCAAATTCAAGTCCCTTGGCTTGAACTCGGAGTTTGCTGGCGTAATTCAGTTCAGGCCATTGAGGTCTTATTGAATACTGAATATCAATTCTATCATTTGGGTTACCCAATGCGTCCATTGGGATTTTTCATCGTATCGTTGATACGGATAATTTACTGGCAGAGCGCATTCATGTGCGATTATCAGGCCACATAGGATAAATCCGGGGATCTTACCTTCATGTCATTCAGACTTATTATCGTGTTTGGCATGGTTCGAGAATTTTGGAAATTTTATCGACTTCATGTTTGGCTGTTGGATTTGCTAAAGTTGTTAACTTCTTATTTTCTTTGGGTGATGCTTATAATTCTCCCGATGGGAGAAAACATTTGAGGATACGACGATGTGATGCTCATAAGCTTATATTCTTTGGACTGTACCGGAGTTGTTATTTTATTGGGCGTGATTTTGACACACGAGGATAATATTGCTTTGGATTATGCTTTAACCTTATATGTAGAACGAAATCTTTCTATCGGGTGCGTGATAGCGCTCCCTATGGGAGTAGCCCCTGAGGCTACAATTGAATATTTATATTCAATTGTAGGCTCATGTCTCAAATCATCCGAAGAAAATTTTGAATCAGGTATTCTTTTCTAGAACCTCTTATGACGTTTTTTGCCAGGTGTGCAGTAATGTTTTTTCGCCTAAACTGGTGATAAAACGGCTAAGTGCCGCAACTCGGCCAGCCAATTGTTGCACGCCCCAAAGATTTGTTGGCTTTTTCATTGTGAGGATTGCCTGTATTTTTTCGGGATTGGACTATATTCCTCTTGCTGATACAAGGTATCCGAGGATTTCCCCGGCAGGGAATCCAAAGGAGCATTTCGTTGGGTTAAGCTTGATGCAGTTTGTTGAGGTTATCAAATGTCTCTCAGAGATCATTGATAAGGGCTAACCCTTGTTTTGTTGTAACTATGATGTTGTTGATGTAAACTTGTACATTTGTTCTGATTTGGCTTTCTAGGCAATATTGCATCATCCGCTGATATGTTGCACCCGCGTTTTTGAGTCCGAAGGGCATTGTTGTGTAGCAGAATACACCATAGGGTGTGATAAATGTTGTTTTATCCCGGTCTTCCTCCTTCATCCGAATCTGGTGGTATCCTGAGTATGCGTCTAGAAAGGAAACACGTTCGCACCCCATAGTTGCATCGATTATTTGATCGATTCATGGTAGTGGGAAGCGATCCTTTGAACAATGTTTGTTTAACACAGTGAAGTCAATGCACATACGTAGATCCTTTGTGTTTTTCTTCGGGACGCATACTAGATTGGTGACCCACTCTGCTTTCTTAAGTTCTTTGATATATTTAGCATCTATTGGGCAATGGAGTTCTTTTCCAATGGCCTTGCGTTTTGGTTCCGCGAAACGACATAGTGACTGTTTTACTAGCTTGGCCTCAGGATTCAAGTTAAGTGCGTGCTCAACGAGTTCCCTAGGGATTCCTAGCATGACGGCTAGTAACCATGCAAAAATCTCCCAGCTCTCATGAAGGAACTTGATGAGCGTGCTTTCCTATGTGGGACCGAGATTGGAGGCCACAAAGGTTGTCTTTTTTGGATCCTTAGGGTGCACCTTGACTTATCGTGTATCTTTTGTGGTGTCAAAATCTTGGTGAGGGTTAGCCCGTGACGCTGCCAGGGGCTCTGCTTCCGTTGAATCTTTAAGTTTCTTGAATTTTGCCTCCATCCCAAAGGATTCGGAGATTTTGTTGAATTCCCGATCATAGTTTTCGGATCGGGTGAAGCTGCCTCTCACGGTTATGATTCTCCTGGTGCTGGCATTTTCATTACCAGATATGCATAGTGTGGCACAGCCATGAACCGTGCAAAGGCTGGTCGTCCCAGGATTACATAATACCATGATGACCAATCTATGACTTGGAACTGAAGCTTTTCGTGCCTCAAATTATCCTTCGATCCGATAACGAGATAAATTTTACCTAAAGGAATTTCAGCTTTACCTAGGAAATGCCGTGGAAAGATTTGTCCGTTGGTGCCAAATTTATCAAGGAAAAGTTCATTGCTCGTAGAGTTTTGGCGTAGATTATGTTGATACTGCTTCCTTCATCCATGAAGACCTTGCTCATTTCAAATCCACAGAGTTGTGCCTATACTATTAGAGTTAAGTGTCCTAGATCAATGGAGATACTCGGGTGTAGGCAGTGGTGTTGTTACTACCAAGTTGACTCGTCGAGTGATCAATTTTTGGATCCTGTTGACGGGCGCCCTTTTTGGATAATTGACATTACACCTTTGGACCTTGGGTACTCATCCTCTTGATTTCTGTTTACTACAGTTTGCGGTTGCCCCGCTGTCGGTTGTGCCTGTGGTCGTGGTGGTGCGCCAATTGCCAATGCACGGGGCGTTATGGTGTATCCTCAACTTGCTGCGACTGCTGCTTTTTCTTTACATACCTCCTACATTTTAAGAAAGTATGGCAATCTTTCATGAGATGGTTTGATCGCCTCCTTCCTGCGGTGTCGAAGTAACAATGCATGTTGTAGGGCCCTTCCAACATTTGTAGTGGAGACATGGGAGTCTCTCGAAACCTCTGTTGGTACCATTGGGTTGATTGGGTTCCTCCAATGAAATCTCTATGAATGCAATATCCGCCATTACGATCGCCGGTTCCTTGGCTCTCTTACCCTGAAAATCTGGCCGCAACATAGCCTGGTCAACTTCATCTGTCGTTGTTGCGTCTTCTTATGTCATTATTGTGTTTGTCCTAGTCTTCTTCGGGTGAGCAACCTCGCTTATTATTTACTGCATCTTCGCCATCTACCCAGCAATTGGCCATGTCCATTAATTGTGATTTTTTTTGGCTTGACTCGCCCAACCTCTTCTATAAATTCACTTTGTCAAAGACCGTCGTTGAAGGCGTCAATCACCCTTTCATCGGATATGGCTTCAGTCGAGTTTTTGATGATGTTCATCGTTGGATGAAGAATCGTATTGGCCCGCCTGGCTTCTATTTGCATCCCTGCAATTGCTCTAAGGATGCGGGTCACTTGAAAGTGGATGTGAAATTTAGGATGAACTTGTCTTCGAGATCATTCTAGCTGCTGATGGATTCTTCGGGTAGTTGCTTTAACCACGACCATGCGGTGCCACTTAAGTTTAGCTGCAGGCTTTGCATTGCGGTAGCTTTGGAGCCACCCTATAATTTGACTGCTGCTAAATAATCTGCTAGCCAAGCTTCGGGTTCCTGGAGATCGTCATATTTTTTACGGTCGTGAGGGAGTTTGAAATACTTGGGCACTGGTGTTTCGCAAACCCGTTGGGTAAAGCAAATAGCTCCACATAGTTCATGCTCGTCCTCACTTTCCCTGTTTTAGTATATTCAGCTGTTGCGCTCCTCCCTGGATCTATCAATCCTGTGTGGTGTGATGTCGTTTCTTGCATCCTCTAGTGGCCCGATGTTCGAAACGTGCACCCGATGTGGTGACCACGATCGTCGGGTGTGCCCCACATACCCTGGGCTGCTGCGATGGTGTGGATATCTGTCGGGTTGTGGCATGGCTCCTTGTTCTCCTTGTGTGAGCGATGCTCCCACCATACCGAGGTTCATGAGAGCGGATCAATGGAGAGATGCACGGGGATCGTCGGGTGCCGGTTGAGTTGTGATTAAGTAGGTTTAGGCGGCAACGATTGTGGCATGCGCTGTTTTTGCTCATATGTGTCCCTCTTGGTCTACCGACATAAATGATAGATCGAGGTTTCAGGCCATCTCATTTCTTTCTGCTTCAGGATATTTTGTAGCTGTGAAGTTCCTCTCCTCAATGGTGGGCCCCCGTTATGCTTCTTGATCCTCAAGTAAAACTTAGCTGCGCCCGTCTGAGGCTAGATTCGTCGGCTAGCCTTTTTCTTTCATTGAGTTGTCTTTGCATTGATGCAGCCTGTCCTATGGATGCTACTACATCTACAACGCCAAATCCCCAAGCTCGTCCCCAAGTCACCCAAGAAGATGGACAAGGAACAACCACCTCCAAAACCAGAATCTCTGGCCCTAACGCCCGAAGTGTCTGGCCTCCAACACCAGAGTCTCTGGTCCAGACTACGGCCAAGACTCCGGACTCGCCCACGAGCATTCAGGACACCCCTCCAGAGAGAAGCCCTGAGAGTGACGTCCACCACAGAGTCTTCAGCCACCCTGGAGTCTCCGCCCCTTCGACACCAGATTCTCTAGCCCTTCGACACCGGAGTTTTCGTCCCTTCGCACCGGAGTCTCCGCCCCAGGACTCCGTCCTGGACTCCGGCCGCATGCCTAGAAGTTGCTGCATGCCACCCCGGAGTCTACCCGGAGAGTGTCATCGACCCCAGAGTCTCCGGCTCCTGCACCCCGGAGTCTCCGGCCTAAGTGGAATGGGCCCGCGCAACTTGAGCTAGGCCTTGGCCCATGTACCCCTCTAGCCCGCCCCAAACCCTAGTATTATTGCCTAAATTACCCGTGAACTTGTGGCTGGCCTATATATAGTGCCCCCACCCCCTCATGTAACTCTCGGCATAGATGATAGACTAAAGAAACCCCTTTGTGGAATCAATAGTTTTTCCTCATCTCCTTGACTTAGGGGACCGACTATCGTCATCACCTCATCAGAGTTTGCATCACGCCTCCCTCGTTGTACAAGGCCTACGTTTGCGAATGCATGAGTGTAGTTGTCAAGACCCTCGCCAAGGTGTCCTTCCCTCTCCGCTTGGGATCGAGGGAGCATGTTGACCGATCTTTCCTTATGAGGATTCTATTAGACCGGTGGCCACCAGCGGGAGCAATCGGCCTTGTATCGTGTGAGTTTTGCGCGTGTTCATCGTGTTCTTCACGAGGTGCCGCTTCCGCTACCTTCTCCCTTCCCCTTGCTTTCCCATTGATTTGACCATGAGACCCATGAAAATTGGGCCACCCTTGAGGTTACCCCTTATCATCTGGTATCAACAGCTTTTGGTTGCGACGGATTTCTCATCGATTTGGTCTTTTCCCCATAAATTCGAAAATTCCACCAAAAATAGCCCCAATTCATGTTTTGGATCGATCTATGATTTGAGTGCGTTTTGGTAGGTTTTGATCCATGAATTACTTGCAAAACTAGTTGATCTACCTTCCCCTGCGTTTCCATAGCCAAATTCCTTGATTTCCCCCCATCAATTTGAGGTTTTGGTTCGAGTTTTTCCACCAAAACGCGTCCCGTTCGAGTTCTTTATGTGAATCAGACCCCGACTCCGGAGTATCCGGCCTCAGACCCCGGAGTCTCCACCTCCCTTGCAGACAGCAACTTTGTTTCACGGTTTTGAGTATAACTTTGCATACAAACTCGGATTTTGGTGTTCTTTAGCTCGTTTCAAAGAGGAGAAGGAGCTCTACATCATCATCTACGTAGTTCATGCTATCTAATCCATCCAAATTACGTGAGTAAGGCAGAATCCACCAATAAAGGGTGAAGATCAGTGACAAAAGGTATAAAAATTCCGCGACTTGTCTCCACTTGCTTCCCTTTGTGAGCTACACTATCTTTGTGATCAACAAACACCTATTGAGACTACTTCCTCCTATGATTGCTTGGGCTATGCACATTTAATACTTGTAGAATTTCGAGAAAAAGTTGTGAGCATGCTATCTCATATAGTTATCTTGTAAAGTTGTTGGCACAAGGAAGAGGCAAGTGAAAAATAAAAGAAAAAGAGAAATAATAGAAAAAAGAAGAAAAATAAAAAGAAAGAAATAAGTGCCTCATAGATAGGAAGAGCAAGCTCGATGAACATCATATATGTGGTACTTATTGTGCATTTTCTTGTAGCCCACCAATTTTACTGTAATCGAACTGGCATCTCTCCTTGCACTTGTGTGACACGAGATTATAGTCTTTGCTAGGTAATCATTTGGTTCTTAGCTCACTTTCTCCATCGCACATGTCCCATTTATCCCACCGTGTGTATTTCCTTGTACATAATTCCTATATTGTGGATTGACTTGTTTTGCTTTGTGATCATTGTGGTTCTTTAGTGTGTGTGCGTGTGTGTTCTTTAGTTGTTTAGTTGGTTTTGGTGTTCCACGTGAACTTCACTTTACATGGTTTTGATTGCTCTCAAGTGTTGCAACTTGTACGATACTATCTTTCAAGGTAAAGTAAGGTTTGATGTTGTGTAACATCCCAAAATTTCTTAAATTTTGGAATGTTAATTTTAAATAGCATGGTTTGAATATTTGTATGGCCAAAAACATTTTTGGAATATTTTTCACTTTCTCCAAATTTGTTACTTTCTCCAAATTTTGCCCTATAGTGCTTGTTAGGCAAAGGGCATTTTTGTTATTTTGGTTTTAGTCAAAATCAAGTTCTTTAAAGTTTTTAATGTATGTTTTGAATTTACAAAATTTTAGAAACTAGGTTTACTCTATTTGGAGTTATAAAACTAAAAAGGTAAAGGAATTTGTAAAGCAGCAAAAAAATAAAGAATTAAAAAAACTACCTCGACCAGCCGCGTGGGCCGGCCTAGAGCTTCTAAGCCCTATCTACCGCGCATCCCACCGAGTGAGCGGCGCGTAACATCGTGCAGCAGCCCGCCACCGTACCCTCTTCCTTTGCCGCATGGATCCCACCCCGTCGCCACAAATCTCCCACTGCCCAAGAACACTACCCCGACGTGGTCGTCGCCCTAGCACCCCACCTTCCCCACTGATCTTGGTGCTCCCCCACTCACCAAGACCCCCACCCATTAAATCCTCTATCTCCCTCTCTATTTCCCACACTTCCCTCTCTCGATTACGCCCCCCAGGATGACGAAATTCGTCGCCGAAGTTGCCATAGCCACCGCTGAATTTTCGTGGCCACCGGAGAACCGGTGAGCCCGCGCCGCCCCTCTTGGGTCCATCCTCCTCCCCTTGTCATTGCGCATCCCCTCACCCTCTCCTAGTTCTCTCTCTCGCAGTGGAGCGATGACAGCATCGACACCCGAAGGCCACCGCCATCAGCTCCACTCCAGCCGCTACCCTCCACCGTACCAGAAAACACCACACCATGCCGCCACCGCCAGAAGTACTCCCGTGCTGCGCCTCAGCCCGTCCTCGTCTCACCGAAGACCTCCGACCACCGGAGCCCCGACACAACCATGTCTGAGCTCGCCACCACTGTCCACTTCTTCTCCAGCGACCAGAGCCGCTACATGAGCCCACCCCTCTTTTCTCGCCGTCCGATCCTGCGTAAACGGCGACGATCTCCTCCAGCCGAGATGAGCTGCTCGGTGAGCCACACGCTGCACCAGGAGCCAAGCCGCTAGCCGCAGCGATCTCGTCCGTTTGTTTTATGTGGATCCAATGGCCTAGAATGAATCGTGTACCGAAGGGGTACCACCCAGTAGAAATACGCCACGTGGCCAGTAGTTTGGAAACAGATTCTCCCGCTCAGTTTTAGACGGACATTTTCAAGAAAAGCTCCTATAACTTCAATTCATCCGAGCTTTTTACCCACAAGTCCAATTAGTGCAAATAATATCATTTTGGAATCCTTGTGTCTTGTAGAATGTTTTCCCATGGTTAGTTTTCAAAGTTGGGTATTTTAAGTTGAACAATATTACAGGATTGCCATTAGGGCATTTTGGCCATAACTTTAGTTCTAAAAATGTTTTCAAGGTGATTCCTTTTGCTAATTACTTGTATTTTAGTTCCCTGTCAAATAGGATCAGCGGAATAGAGTTTAAAATATGTTTAAAAACTAATTTGTTTCTATATGAAGCTAAACCCTTACATTAACTATTTAGAACATAACTTTAGTGTTAAAAATGATTTTGAACTAAATACTTTTGCATGATGCATGTTTTAACTTTTATAAAACCTTATTCATGATTTTCAAATGCACATTAAATGCTTTGTATGAATATCATGCATTTCTTACTTGTGCATGATGTTTGTTGTGTGAATGGATGTTAATTGTGATTCTTTGTCTTATAGATTGTGAGGTGTGCAAGATCTGTGATTGTAAGAAGTGTGTGAACTTCCATCACCAATAAGGCAAGTATATCTTCACTATTAACCATGTTATGCTTACCTTGCAAGTTTATTTGTACCTTTAACATTGTTGTGCTTGCTTCGCAAGTCTAACTTTACCATGGTTTAGGATGCTTACTATGTGAGCGTAAAAGTATTTCTGTTTGAATGATGATACACTATGAAACCCGGATAGGATAGCCACATGGATATTCAATCTTTTTTGTTGTGTGTCTATTGTTTGTTGGGACTGTTTGGCTATGCCAAAATAGATATATGCGGGAAATACCTCCCTTTTTAGAATAGGGAAGTAGGTAGAGACCACAGAGACATGGAGTAGAGACCAAAGAGACATGGAGAAGAGACCACGGAGACATGGGGTACAATCCACGGAGACATGGGATATCAACCACGGACACATGGTGTACAATCCACGGAGACATGGGATATCAACCATGGAGACAATGGGATATCAACCACGGAGACATGGTGTACAATCCACGGAGACATGGTGTACAAACCACGGAGACATGGGGTACAATCCACAGAGACATGGTGTTCAACACACAGAGTCATGGAGTAGGAACCTCGGAGTCATGGTGTAGAAACCCCGGAGTCATGGTGTCGAGATTTTATACTGTGGAACCCTTTGGAATTTTGTCAGATTGACCATAGAACTACGGCCATCGATTAATATTTGATATTGAGTGATAAGAATGGTTTATTTTCTTAGTGATACTTGCCAATACATTCAAAGTATTGACCACTCGTGGCTGCAATGTTTCATGTTGCAGGTTTCCTCAAAGATGTTTTGAAGTACGATGTTAGGGTCACGAGTCTCCACTCAGCATGCTTCGCTTGTGGCATTTTGAATGGAGCACCTTATCTTATTTTAGTCTTTCGCTGTTGAACTGTGTTTATGAGGAGCTAGTCCTTTTGGTATGCAACTTGTTTTACACTATGTTATATTCTGGTTCATTTGATGTAATAGAATTAAGCCTTTGTTTCATGATATTACTTCTTGAACTGTGTGTGCTAGCGAGTCGATACATGGACTTGCACAATATAGCCCAGATACTTGGGACTCTACTAGGTCGGGTCGCTTCATGTTGCATCCCTAGCCCCCTTACCACTTTAATATACACCACTTGGTCTTGTGAATCATGTCAAGGGACTCTGGAACAGAGGATGATATCTATGAAGAATCCATGATGAGCCACCATGACTACGACTCCACAAGTATAGAGGACATGACGGAGCACTACACCGAAAATGGCCTACGATGACTCCACATGCATGGAAGACATGGAGCACGTCATCAACTATGGCTCCTCAAGCATGGAGTAATTGGAGCTCTACATCGACAATGGATCCTCATGCATGGAGTACATGGAGAACTACACCAACAATAGATCCTCATGCTTGGGTGATATGGAGTACTACAACAACAATGACTCCCCAAGCATGGACGACTTCGAGTGCTGCAATGACGATGCCTCACCAAGCATGGAGGACATGGCAAACTTCACCAACTTCGAGGGATCTTCCATGGAATACCTCTACCGCTTGGATATGGAGGACTACTACGCCAAGAAAGAGGACGCACATCATAAAGAAACCATGACCTTCAATGTCAAGTGTGCCACACCAAAGGGCACCACATACTTCGATGACCTACCTCCAAGGCGTCAAGCGAATCTACCTCCAAGGCATCTTCACCACCTCAAGAGCTCCAAGGTCCAAAATCTATTAGAGAAGTTGAAAAGCAACCTCATCAAGTTCAAGAAGGACATGGATGACAACTTCACCAAATATATCGAGACAAGCTCAAGAAGGCGCCACATACATCAACCTTCAGCAAGGCACACAAATGACCTCCGTCGACACCATCATAAGGCACATTCAACTACTCGTGCCACCACCAAAATGGCACCAAGAGCACGGTCTCCTCCTCGCCATCAAGCTTCAATGCCTAACCTTGACGTCCTAGATGATGCATGCAACTTCATGGATAAGGAAGATGAAGACCTCTACTTCGCCAAGTTGGACGAGTATGTCAAGAGGATGTCTACAAAAGCCAAGGTGGCCACGGCGAAGGATGAGCAAGCTCCAAGTAAAGACATTACGCTACAAGATGGCGACGACAAGGTCGAGAATGGTGAGCATGGGATTCTCCCTACACCAAAGGAGGCGCATGGAGTTGAGCACACCGATCATATCCCTACACGGTTGAGTGATGACGTGGTACCAATCCCATGTGAGTATGAGAGCCACTTAGCCCACTTGAGTGAAAACAAGAGTGATATGAGTGACTCCACCATACGTGAGATTGAGTGCTTCCACTTGGTGGGCATGTGTGATACACCGATTGAGTTGAGAGTGGTAGTTGATAGGTCATGTGAGACCACTTTGATTTCTATCGACTTATCCTCTAGCTCTAGTGTGTTTTCTCATGATGTGCTAGGTACCATGGATCAAGAAGCGGCAAGCTTGGAGATGATGATGGCTCCAACCAAGAAGATGTACATGGTGGATGAAGATGATGCCATCCCCATAGATGATGAAGAAGTCGCCCACATGGAGGCCAATACTACCGCAACACCCACTTCATATGAGAGGTATGAACAAGGTAAAAATAACGGTGTTGATGATGCCATGTTCCCACTAGTGGACATGATGATTTGTGATAACTTGCATGCTATGGATGATACTTTTGAGATGACCTATGTTCCACTCTTATTCCCATGTGTTAATCTTTCTATGCATCATGATGACCATGTGGATTCCTTTTATTGTCATGATATTGCCATATACATGATATGCCCTAAACGTTACGTTGATGACATAATTTCTTGCAGCTTGTTGAACAATTTCTCTTTCCAATGGTTTTCTTGTAATGATGATAAAAATGGTACCCCAGGGACCATGCTTTGTCATGAGTGTTTTACAATTTCTACCGTTGCTTGCAATAAGTTGAATAATTGCTCTTTCACTTGTTTTGCTTGCAACAATAATGATAATATGTTTTCTATTGAGATGGCCCCCATAGCTTTCTCAAATTTTGGAGATTTTGGTCAATGCCATGATAAGCATGTTCCCCACTTGCATACTCACGATGCATCTATTTTACACTTGGTTGACATTAATGGTGATGTGCACAAGAAGAGATACATCATGATGGATGATGCGTTTCTCTACCATGCACACACATTCTTATTTTTATCTATGATGTGTGTAGGTATCCGAATGATCATGTCTACCTCGATTGAGCACGAGTTGACAAAAAGAGATCTAGAGAGCAACCCACAAGTGAGTTCAATATCAAACCCAACTCTGATAACTTTTGCATGCTTTACACCTTTCATGTTGAAAAATTTCTGTTTACTATGGTTTGTTTGCAAGCATGTTGATGGTATTCTTCCACATTGTGACAATCATGTTTTTTTGCTATTGGATATTGATGCTTTGTGTGTTGGAACAAAAATGTTGAACAATTTCTCTTTCCGATGTTTTGTGTTCAACCATAATGCAATTATGAGCATGTATGGTCACGAGAGCTTCCAAATACCTCGTATAGTTATTGCAACAAACATAAGGACCACTTTCTCTTCCATATGGTTTGTTTGCAAACATGTTGTTTTTTCTTGCGCTTGTGATACTCATACCCCAATGATTTTGGTTTTTGATGATTTGTGTGTGGCATCCAACACGTAGAACAGTTTCTCTTTCCAATGGTTGGTTTGCACACATAATGATGTTGTTTTGGATATTCTTCCTGTTGTGTTTTTGCCAAATTCTCCTAGCTTTGCATCAAAGATGTTGATCAATATTTTAGTCAATTTCTTTGAGTGCCACACTAAGACGTTCTATGGAGTTTTTGAGTTCCCACATTTGGATGATGTTCAAACAATTCTCATGCACTTTGACCTTGCATATGCATTTAGTTTGCTATACTTGAGCTGTGCTAATAGTGTTGTGAACAAGAATGGACATGTCCCAAATGACATGCTCCTCTATCACACACAAACATATTTTTCTTGGTCTTTGTTGTGTGAAGGTACAATTGCTTCCGCGTCAACCTCTATGGACAAAGAGTTGACAAGACGGACCGAAGAGAGTTACCTATGGCAGCCCTTAAACGAGCCATCTCTACATCCTAAGGTGACTTCCTTCTACTTGAGGACTCATGCTATAATCTTCATGAATTGGCTACTCTTTTGAGTGTTGCTTCGCTTTTGTTGTGAGATTTGTAGGCTTCAGGGAAGGTGAAGGAACATTGAAGAGTTGCCACATCAAGCTTCTCAAGGACGACTACATGGTGAACCCTAGGACCAAGAAGGTCTCTCGACATCCCATTCTTAGTGAAGAGCATGAAGAGTTGAGGACCACTCTTTTTGAAAGGGGGAGCTGATGTAGCCCATCCTACGGACGCTACTACATCTACACCGCCAAGTCCCCAAGTCACCCAACAAGATGGACAAGGAACAACCACCTCCAAATCCAGAGTCTCCGGCCCTAACGCCCGGAGTCTCTAGCCTCCAACACCGGAGTCTCTGGCCTCCAACACCGGAGTCTCAGGCCCATACTCCAGCCAAGACTCTGGACTCGCCCAGGAGCGTTCAGTACACCCCTCCAGAGATAAGCCCGGAGTGCGACATCCACCACGGAGTCTCTGCCACCTCGGAGTCTCCGACCCTTCGACACCGGAGTCTCTGGCCCTTCACACCGGAGTCTCTGCCGAAGGACTCCGGCCCGGACTCCGGCCGCATGCATGGAAGTCTCTGCATGCCACCCCGGAGTCTACCTCGAAGAGTGTCATCAACCCCAGAGTCTCCGGCCACCACCAAAGTCTCCAGCCCCTGCACCCCGGAGTCTCTGGCCTAAGTGGAATGGTCTTGCGCACCTTGAGCTGGGCCTTGGTCCATGTGTTGGGTTCGCAACATAGAAAACAAAAAAATTCCTATGATGGGAACTATTGTACACCAAGATCTATCTACTAGATACAAGCAACGGGTGGATATACATCCATAGAGATCATACCCTTGAAGACTGACAAAGTGTAACGATATTGAACTCGTGGATGATGTAGTCGAACACTTGACGATCTCAAGATCATGTGGAAGTCCTAGCGCCGCAAATCAACAGCGCATCCGTCCTCGCACACACATTCAGGCCAGCAAACAACCTCCACCTCCTTGCTCCAGTGATGCAGTGGAACCAGCAACTCCTTCCAAACGAAATGCCACCGGGAACATTTATCTCGCTAAGCAGAGACCATGGGGGAATAATCTTGGAGGGGGAGAGAGATCCTTCACGTGGTGGTGTGAGTGAGGAGGGAGAGGGGGCCTTTTATAGGAGAGGGGGGCTGCCCCCCGCACATGTCCGGCGCCCATGGGGGTTGCCCCCACCTCTTCCTCATTCATGTGGTGGAAGCTCCACTCACATAAATTTGCCTCTCCATTTTCTCCACTCAAAAATCCCACTCAAAATGCGTTAATTTTCCACCAAATTTAATGCAACTCTCATTTAAGAAAACTCTTTTATTTATTTTAATCATAATTTTGTTAATTACTTTAATTAACAAACATTCACATAAAACCCCCTACAACATTTCAATATCACATGCAGAACCAATTTCAGCAATTTCACAGAAACAATTCTGGTGTCCATTGAAATAATTCCAGCGCTTTGCAATTCTTTCGTCTAGAACATATTTTCTCCAAATGGTGTTGGCAACTCTTAAGTGTGTGACCCTATAGTTCACAAATAATGCAGACATGATCGAGACCCCTCTCAGATTAAGAATCAGAAGCAGGACCTAGAGATCCATACTGACTCCCACACATTCAACGACGACTTCTGTGATCGTGAGAACCTTTAACGATAGTAACTAAATCCCTTTGTCTATTGATATATCACATGTCTGAGATTCGATCATCGGTATCTCAATACCTAGTTTGATCTTGTTACCGACATGCACTCTTTTCTCATTCCCGTGATATAACATTCTAGTGATCACATCACTTGCTTGCAAGCTATCTTAATGTGATATCATCGAGAGGGCCCAGAGTATATCTATCCGTCATCGGGATTGACAAATTCCACTCTTGATCCATGAGCCTCAACATAACACCTTTGGAGTATCTGAACCCACCTTTATAGTCACCCTTTTTTGGTGTGACATTTGATGTTATCAAGTCACTCTTCCGTTGTTAGCAATTAACATGATCTCATGGTCTAAGGACTAAGATTACTTCATATGATGTTATAGCAATATAAACATAATGACTTTGATCGTAATGCTATACATCAGATGAATGTTCATCCCATCATTCACCAATGTTGTGACCTCATTATTAACAACATCCAATGTCCATGATTAGGAAACCTTGATCATGTTGTTAATCAAGGAGCTAGTTTATAAGAGGCATAACTAGGAACTCTTTATTTGTTTATTAAACACACATGTATTAATGTTTCCTTTTAATACAATTATAGCATGCAAAATAAAAATCTATCATATACATGGAATACATATAATAACAACTTTATTATTGCCTCTCAGGGCATATTCCCTTTAGTCTCCCACTTGCACTAGAGACAATAATCTAGTTTACATAGTGATAAATCTAACACCCACGGAGTTCTGGTGTTGATCATGTTTTTCTCTAGGGAGAACTTTAGTCAACGAATCTGCTACATTTAGGTCCGTATGTACTTTACAAATCTTTATATCTCCATCCTTAACATGATCGCAGATGGAGTGAAATTGACGCTTAATATGCTTGGAATTCCTGTGAGACCTTGGTTCATTGGTGTTGGCTATGGATCCATTGTTTTCACAATAGATCACCATTGGGTCTAATGCACTAGGAACCACACCTATTTCCGTTATGAACTCCTTCATCCAAACCGCTTCATGCGTCGCTTCTAAAGCAGCAACATATTCTGCCTCCATTGTTGATCCAACCACCATAGGTTGTTTGGAACTCCTCCAACTAATTGTTGGTCCGTTCAAGAGAAATACGTATCCGGATTGAGACTTAGAGTCATCCGGATCGGTGTCAAAGCTAGCGTCAACATAACACTTAGCGACCAGCTCTTCTTCACCTCCATATATGAGAAACATATCCTTAGTTCTTCTTAAGTACTTAAGGATATTCTTGACTAGAATCCAGTGTTCCGAACCTGGATCAGATTGGTACCTACTAGTCAAACTAATAGCATGTGCCACATCCGGTCTTGTACATAGCATGGCATACATTATAGAGCCTATGGATGAAGCATAGGGGATCTTGTCCATTATCTCTCTTTCTTCCGCCGTAACCGGACTTTTAGTCTTACTCAATGTCTTGACTTGCAACTTAGGTAAGAACCCCTTCTTACTTCCATCCATGTTAAACTTCTTTAATATCTTATCAAGGTATTACTTTGCGATAGCCCAATTAGGCGCCTTGATCTATCTCTATAGATCTTAATGCCTAATATATATGATGCTTTACCAAGGTCCTTCATCAAAAATTTGCTGTAAATACAAGCCTCTCCATAAATATAAGCCTCTCCATAAGTTTGGACAAATCAAAAATTTACCAAGGTCATCCACATATAATATCAGAAATGCCAAATTTCTCCCACTCACTTTCTTGTAAATACAACCCTCTCCATAAGTTTGGACAAATCGAAACTCTTTGATCGCCTCATCAAAGCGAAGATTCCAACTCCGGGATGCTTGCTTCAGGCCATAGATGGATCTCTGAAGCTTGAATATCTTATTAGCATCCTTAGGATCAATAAAACCCTTAGGTTATATCATATACAACTCTTGTTCAATATTACTATTGAGGAACACAGTTTTGACATCCATCTGCCATATTTCATAATCAAAATATGCAGCAATTGCTAACATAATCCTAACCGACTTTAGCATCGCTACGGGAGAGAATGTCTCATCATAGTCAACTCCTTGAATTTGACGAAACCCCTTTGCGACAAGTCGAGCTTTATAGATGGTCACATTACCATCAGCATCAGTTTTCTTTTGAAAATCCATTTATTCTCAACAGCCTTTCGGTCGTGAGGTATGGCCACCAAGGGCCAAACCTGGTTTTCATACATGGATTCCATCTCGGATTTCATGGGTTCTAGCCATTTGTTGGAGTCCGGGCTCATCATCGCTTCCTCATACGTCGCAGGGTTATCTATTTGATCAACCATGAAATTCATAACAGGATTTCCATACAGTTCAGGAGTTGCACGTGTCCTGATTGACCTGCGAGGTTTAGTAGTGTCCTCTTTTGGAGTTTCATGATCATTATCATTAGTTCCCTCTTCATTCGGTGAAGTCAACTCCGGAACAATTTCCGGTGCTGTGCCACTTGCCGTTTCATGAAGAGAAGGTCCAATAACCTCTTCGAGTTCTACCTTCTGACTACACACGCCTTTCACGAGAAACTCTTTCTATATAAACACTACAAGCAAAGTTACCTTCCGCAACGAATTGGCCCGACGGTCATCGTGGAAGGCGCGTCTTCCACGACGAAATTCTCGGCTCGACCGTGGCCAATGCAAAACTTTTTTTTCCGGTTCGTGACCCTCTACTATGACGGATCTGCTAAAAACATGGAGGAAGCTCGGCTGGCGCGTGGCAGAAGCAAGATTTTCATTTCCTTGCGCGATGTTGACTCGCCAAAGTCTTTTGAGGCGTGTGGGCCCCGGACGTTAGTGTCTCTAGAGGACAATACTTTTCAGTCGAGCCTCCCTGATTTGAACTCAATAACGTTGCTTGAGGCGTCTGCCGTTTAGTCAGGCTGCTAGGTCCCACATGTCAGCCTCTCATTAGAAGGATCGTGTGTATGATGGAATTTTTTCCTTTGCTCGCGCTACCCTGTTCCGAAGTTGATAACACTGCTCGATGCATCTACTGTCTAATCAACCTCCTGGGATCCACATGTCATCCTCTCATTAGAAGAAATGTGTGTATGATGGAAATTTTTCCTTCGCTAGCGCTACCCAGATACATTGCAAATGTATCTATAATTTTTGATGTTCCATGCTTGTTTATCTACTTTCTTGTGTTTTGTCCACACTTTGGAGTTCTTTTCATATAATTTCTTGGACTAACCTATTAACAAGAGCCACAGTGCCAGCTGCCTATTTTCTGCTGTTTTTGGTTCCAGGAAGTCAGAAAATGAATATTCTTGGAATTGGACGGGACAAAATCCAAAGTCGCTAATTTACCGGAAGACATCTGGAGCCAGAATACGAGACGGAGAGGGGCTGGGGCCTACCCACACCACCTGGTCACATGGCTAGGCCCATGCCGTGGGGTGGTCAGCCGACCCAGCACCCCTCGGCCTCTCCTTCCTATATATTGCCTCTAATCTGGAAACCCTAAGTACCGATCAAAAATCCACGAAAGAGTCTCAGAGCGTCATCTCCATCCCTAGATCGGGAGGGATCTGAGATCTTCCCGGCACCTTGCCGGAGAGGGGAATTCACCCTGGAGGCCTTCTTCATCATCATGCAAGCCTCCGGTGTGATGCGTGAATAGTTCATCTCTAGACTACGAGTCCATGTAGTAGCTAGATGGCTGGTTCTCCTCCTTTGTGTTTTCATGTCTAGATTTTGTGAGCTCTGTTCATGATCAAGATCATCTATTTGTAATCCATACATGTTGTGTTTGCGGGTCCAATGGATATTGAGATGCTATTTCAGATTGATTATTGATTCTATCATGTCTTTGTTATTTGTGATCTTACATGCTTTCCGTTGTTAGTAGCTATCTTAGCCAAGTAGATGCTAGCAACTCCAAGAGTTAGTATTTATGCTCGATAGTGGGTTCATGCCTCTGGTAATCTAGGGAAGTAACAGAAATCTCTAAGGTACTAGATGTTCTGTTGCTACTAGGGAGAAAACAACAATCCTTTGTTCATAGAACAATCGTATTGTTTAATTTACATGCAATTCGTAAAGCAATAATCTGTTGCTTGCAACTTAATACTGGTGGGGGTTCAGATGATAACCTGAAGGTGGATTATTAGTCATAGATGCAGTTGGATGGTGGTCTATGTATAATGTTGTAATGCCCAATCAAGTCTCAAAGGAGTCAAGATGATTAGTATATGCTTGTATGCTTTCTCGATTTTTGTCAATTGCCCCGCTGTAATTTGTTCACCCAACATGTTATCTATCTTAAGGAGAGCCACCTCTAGTGAACTATGGACCCCGGTCATTTCTTTTACATTCAATCTACAAACTATTTACTGCTTTGTGTTTACTTTCTGCAAACTATTACTTCCTTCCATTCGATATGTTTAATCCTTTGTTTTCAGCAAAACCGGTGAGATTAACAACCTCATCGCAAGTTGGGGGCAAACTTTAGTGGTTGTGTTGTGCAGGTCTCCACGTTGCTACTGGCACCGGTAGTGCGCCCTGCCAACGTTCAGCTAGCTACACCTTCGGGGTATTTCCTAGCTCCTACTAGATTGATAACCTTGGTTTCTTACTGAGGGAAAACTTGCTGCTGTGCTCATCATACCTTCCTCTTGGGGTTCCCCAACGAGCTCGATATATTTGGGCCATCAACAACTTTTTCTGGCGCCGTTGCCGGGGAGTCAAGGACATCTTCACAAGGGTAGTCCCTCATAACCAATCTCTTTACTTTGTTATTTTTGTTTCGCTTAGTTTCTTTTTGCTTTCTTTGCTTGTTTCTTTATCAAAAACACAAAAAAATTAGTTCCTATCTTAAGTTGCCTTTATGTCTAGCCTTGCTCCAATCACTATGTCACCCGAGGAAATGGTTTTCACTTTTAAATAAGGAATTGAGGAAAGCTTCAAGGAAGCTTGGTCTAGAATCTCTGATCTACATGAAAAAACTGAGCCTAAAATGACTCAAAGCTTGTTCCTTAGTAGTTTTTACCTTGGAATTGCTCTTTGCTATAGATATGCTTTGGATGCTGTTGTGGGAGGAGATTTCCTCCAATGTAATGAGGATGATGCTATTAATGCTATAAAGAAATTGATCTTTACTTACAACTTGCCTAGCAAAACTGATATTTCTTTCGCAAGCGTATTTGCTAGATTAAACACTCTTGAGACCCGCACTACTAGCTTAAAAGATTTCTATAATACGCTTAGGGAGCATCATAATTATGTTCCAATAAATTCTGAACCATCAAAGTGGCTCCCCATAGTAAAGATTGATATAAATAATGAAACTTTTCAAGTTTGCTATGATATCATGTCTGAATTTTGTCTTATGCCCAAAGATATTTATGAATCTTTGAATTTGGGGGCTTTCTGAAGGCGGAAAAGAAATATCTCTTGCTAATAATGCTACAATATTACCTATTGGAATAGCTTAAGGAGTGTTTACAAATATCCTTGGGAAAATGATTTCTACTGATTATCTTGTTATTGAATGTGTAGGAAAAGTACAAATTACACTTGGAAGGTCCCTATTAGAACTCCTTGGAGCAATAATAGATGTGGGAAAGGGGACCATGCACCTTGCTTCTCCACCAAACAATCATATTTTCCCCAAGGTTAAGAATAAAAGTAAGAAAGGTAAGGGCAAGAAATTTGGTTTTAATGCTTCTTCATTTGAGAACACTTGATTCTTTTTCTTGCTTCTTGTGCCTAACTTAAAGGCGTTAAAGAAAAGTACTTATTGGGAGATAACCCAAAAGTTTTATATGAGTCTTGGAAGTTATTACTTCAGTAATAACCGCTCCTTATCCTTTTTATTTGCTTTTTGTGCCAAGAGTAACCTCTAATGAGAGAGAAGTAATGATTGGAAAAGTTGCTGTCCCGAAACAGATTTCTGTCCCAAGGCATCCCCTTCTTCATCAATAAAAATCCCAGGTTTCTTCCAAACGCTTCATTTTTATTGTTTCATGCACAGTTGTGTTGTTCTTGGAGCGTCTTCTTTTTCGTTTTTGTTTTGGTTTTTATTTTGCTTGGTTTGCTTAATAAATTGGTTGGACCCCCTCTTTCATACATTGGTTTTCAAAAAGTTTGGTTTGGTTTGGAAAAGAGTAGGAAAGTTCATGCTTAAGTGTTAAAGAGAGCTTGTTTTTGACTGTGGCCTATGCTTTGTCACGCCATGCTTGATATTGTTTTGGCTTTATGCTTAGTATTCTTTGCTGTAGCATGACTTGTTATAAACAATTGAGATTTCTTAATGTGCCTTGGATGAATCATGCATTGTTTTAGCATATTAAAGCATAGTATAGTGGTATTCTCCTTTGACGCTTTATTTGGGTTGACTTGGCACATGCTCACACCATGTTATGACTATCTCAAGTCACCATAGCCTTTATGATCCTTTAGTTTTCAACTTGTAGTATCACTTTATGCTTTGATCAATGATGTTTTGTCGCTCTGCATGATTATGGCCATTATTGCTCTCTTAGTTTGTCGCTCCTAGTCTTTTGCTAGCCTCCACAACCAAGTATGAGTTCCACTCATGCATCCAACTCCTTAAACCAAGTTATTTCAAAGAGTCCACCATACCTACCTACTAGCATATGCTATTCCAAGTATATTCATGCTTTTGTTTACCTTCCAAATTAAACTTGTTATGAGAAAACTAGTGATTAAAGCTCTCACGAACTTGATGGAACACTTTACCTTTTTTTGCATTTAATAAACCTAAACCATCGGGTCCTTCTTTGTTGCGTATATGCTTGCGCTTTATAAGTTGAAGTTAGCAGAACCATGTATAATGGGGAACGCTTTCAACATTGCACTTGTACTTTGTACCCCGTTGATATCATGTTCTTTTGCTTATGGATCCCGACGGTGTGAAATAAAAGTGTAACTTGTAAGATCATGGAGTTTGTATGTGTGTTAGAGAAACGCCTAGGCTGCTATCCTAAGCCATGCCTAATCATGGTGGAAACTTGCAGCATAACCATAATGAGAACTCTATGAAGCATCCTCAATAAAAACATGTGCAAATAGCAAATAAAAAGATCGCTGAGATGCTCATTGTCTGCTTGCCTTGTCATTTTGATTATGGGATAGCTCCTGTATCATGTGCAAGGGGTACCCTGTTGGCGGTTCTTTATGATACATATGTAATTACAATGACAAGAGCTTACTTGTGACTAAAGTTGAGTAGCATGAGGTTCGGTCTTCGTAAGTAACGGGCATGAGATTTCGGTTTATAACTTGTCTAGCATATCCTCTTAGTTGTGTCACTTTAACCTTAATAACCTTCAAGATGCTTATGATAGGGGCATTGAGAGCTGAAATCTATAAGTACCAAATTTTTTGGAAGCTCTTTATGAGACTTGAATCCCTACTTCCTTCTATGAAGGCCTTTCTTCCACTTATATATTGAGTCTCCACCTTCTATCTTTATGCACCTACTTTGAGAGCATAGTGGCCATTCTTAGTTCTATGTGCATTGTCCCAAGACTAGTTGATTGATGCATAGCTTGATATTGCTTGCTTTAAACTATTTGTATCTAGTCACTCTTATGAACTTTGAAGGTGTCCTATGCATTTATATTTGCTACTCTATGAGGGACAAGCTGAATACTATTATGATATGTTTTCTTTATGTGCAACAAATAAACGTCTTGCAAAGCATTGTTATTCATGAATCTTTTGTTTGTGCCTTTTCATGTTGCATCATAGTTTCTTTGTTTTATTGCTAGAACTTCGTCTTTCATGTTATGATTGAAGTACTATGATCCGAGCTTTGAATGTTTTACAAATACTTTGATCAAGTTTATGATGGTGCATGTCACCTAAATAATTATTCTTTCTTTTTATCACTTACCTACTCGAGGACGAGCGGGACTTAAGCTTGGGGATGTTGATACATTGCAAATGTATCTATAATTTTTGATGTTCCATGCTTGGTTTTATCTACTTTCTTGTGTTTTGTCCACAATTTGGAGTTCTTTTCATATGATTTCTTGGACTAACCTATTAACAAGAGCCACAGTGCCAGCTGTCTGTTTTCTGCTGTTTTTGGTTCCAGGAAGTCAGGAAATGAATATTCTCAGAATTGGATGGGATAAAAGCCAAAGTCGCTATTTTACCGGAAGACATCTGGAGCCAGAATACGAGACGGAGAGGGGCTGGGTCCTGGCCACACCACCTGGCCACGCTGCGAGGCCTGGCCCGCGCCAGGGGGATGGTCTGGCCGACCCCAGCACCCCCTCAGCCACTCCTTCCGCTGTAATTTGTTCACCCAACATGTTATCTATCTTAAGGAGAGCCACCTCTAGTGAACTATGGACCCCGGTCATTTCTTTTACATTCAATCTACAAACTATTTACTGCTTTGTGTTTACTTTCTGCAAACTATTACTTCCTTCCATTCGATACGTTTAATCCTTTGTTTTCAGCAAAACCGGTGAGATTGACAACCTCATCGCAAGTTGGGGGCAAAGTTCTGTGGTTGTGTTGTGCAGGTCTCCACGTTGCTACTGGCACCGGTAGTGCGCCCTGCCAATGTTCAACTAGCTACACCTTCGGGGTGTTTCCTAGCTCCTACTAGATTGATAACCTTAGTTTCTTACTGAGGGAAAACTTGCTACTGTGCTCATCATACCTTCCTCTTGGGGTTCCCCAACGAGCTCGATATATTTGGGCCATCATACCCCGTGCCGAGTTGATAACGCTGCTCGACGCATCTATAGTTTAACCAACCTCCTAAGCCCCACATGTCATCCTCTCATTAGAAGAAACATGTGTATGATGGATTTTTTTTCCTTGGCTCGTGCTACCCTGTTTCGAACTTGATAGCAATGTTCGATGCATCTACCATTTAATCAGGATGATGGGGCCCCACATGTCAACCTCTCATTAGAAGAAACGTGTGTATGATGGATTTTTTACCCTCTATCGCGCCTTCATGTTCCAAACTTGATAGCTTGCTCGCTGCATCAGCCGTTTAATCAAACTCCTGGACCCCACATGTCATCCTCTCATTAGAAGAAACGTGTGTATGATAGAATTTTTTCCCTCGGTCACGCCTCCATGTTCCGAACATGATAGCGTTGCTCGCTGCATCAGCCGTGCTGGTGGGTTCCTTATGTCAGTCTCACATTAGAAGAATCGTGGGTATGACGGACTTTTTTCTACTCTAGCGCCACCCTGTTCCTAACTAGATAGCATTGCTTGACGAATCTGCTGTTTGGTCACGGAGCTGGGTCCCACATGATAGCCTCTCATTAGAAGGATTAGTTGTATAATTGACTTTTTCTCTGCTCGTGCTCCATGTTTCGAACTTGATAACTACATCAGCCGTTTTTTCAAGCTGCTGGGTCCCCCCATGTCAGCCTCTCATTAGAACAAACGTGTGCATGATGGATTTTTTTCTCGCTCGCGCCTCCCTGTTTCGAACTTGGCAACATTGCTCGATACAGCACCTGTATAAGGCCGCGCTGGTGGGACCCACATGTCGGTCTATCTTTAAATGAAATGTGTGTATGTATGATAGACCTTTTTTCGGCCATGTCTACTATTTTGGACTTCCAATAGATTTAAACTATATGTGTCACCACTACGCCAAAGATATTTATAGAAAATATATTATTAAACATTCCTTAGTACCTTTTAAGTTATGTTTTAATGTTTTTAAAAAGATGTCGTGTGTCCATGTTTATATTTTTAAAAATAAAAGGGCAGCCTCCTGGCATTTCAATTTATAAAATGCCACATATATAATGGACTAGTTTCTTAAAAATATAGTGGAGTTTTTTGTAAGAGGTGGAGGCGGAGTTTATTTAAGAGGTGGGGAGGATTGCTCAAAAGGCCGAATTAAAAATATTTTTGGCTATTCTACATGGTCCATCTACATGTTCTATACTCCATGGGCTCCTTTCTTAAATTTCAATGGGTTGTCCTAAGCAGTCCCTTGACCCTAACAAGGCCGAATTAAAATATTCTTGCCTATGCTCCATGGGATCCTTTCTCAAATTTCACTGGCCTGTGCTCAGCAGTTCCCTGACCCTGCGCAAAAAAAACAGTTTCCTCAGCTCCAAAAGGCATGTGTGTATGTTGGACTGTTTTTTGGGGTCAAACTTGATAACGTTGCTGGGTCCTCCATGTTAGGCTCTCACCACGCTAGACTTTTTTATCGCTTGCGCCTCCCTATTTCGAACTTGGCAATGTTGCTCGATACAGTATCTCTATAAGGTGGTGCTGCTGGGTCCCATGTGTCAGCCTCTCTGTAGATGAAACATGCGCATGATGGACTTTTTTCCAGCCCTGTCCACTGTTTTGACATCGGTCCTTTGCTAGGTCTAAATATACATGGTACAAAGTAAATGACCAAATATACACACTTACTATATACATGTCAATCAAATTATATTTTTTTTGAAAATTATCTATTATAATTTTATATAGTGATGATATGTCATATGTCTATTATCTGGTTCTCACGTGCAGGGTACGTGGAACTTACTAGTAATACAGTAGTTTCAACAAAACAACATAGGTAGGTGGAGCTTTTTCTAGGGGGCTGGGGAAGGGGATGACCATAAAGGCCGAATTAAAAAGATTCCGGGATAACTGGGGACGGATGCCCTATTCTTTATGGGCTCACTCCGAAACTGAATGCGCTATGGTTGGCGGCCACAAAACCATGAAAAGGCCGAATTGAAGGTATTGGGCTATGATTGGGCCTGATAGGCTAATTTCATGGGCTTAGTAATAAAAATTCTAGACCTCAACAAGGAAGAAAAAACGAGGGAGAAAATTCTGGCCGATATTTTCGCGTGAAAATTGTTGATAACTAGGGCACATACCCCTGATGACCCACAAGTATAGAGGGTGTATCACAGTATTTTTGATAAGTAAGAGTGTCGAACCCAACAAGGAACAGAAGGTGCTGGCTAGTGGTATGGATCAGGAATTCTCTGCAAATACTTAGCAAACGGATTTTTAGGGGTTTTTGATAAAGCAAGTAAACAAAGTACGAGTAAATAAAAGACAGTACGAATAAATGCAGCAAGTGGCCCAATCCTTTATGCAGCAAAGGACAAGCCGGTTGTATTACTTAAAATGACCAAACATTCTCGAGGACACATGGGAAGACTGTTAAGTGCTTTCGCTTCATATAGTTGATTAATCTTCTCTATCTTGCTAAGTGTTGTGTGGGTGAACCTGTTCTAATGTATCGTCCCATCCAAGACTAATACATACTTGTGATTATACCCCTTGCAAACATCCGTAAGTACAAGAAAGTAATTAAGGTAGAGACCTAACCACAGCTTTAAACTCTAAGACCCTTACGTTCCTTGTGCAATGGTTTCCTAATGGGGGTTCAGGTTTCTGTCACTCCGGCAACCCCTACGATTAGTAGCCAAATACACGATGCATTCCCCTAGGCCCATATAGGTGAAGTGTCATGTAGTCGATGTTCACATGACACCACTAGAAGAAGTACACCACAAGTTAAATATCAAACTATTGAATCTTTCTCAACACAACTCCACTAATAATAACATGAATTCTCCCATGTCCTCAAGAATAAAATGAACTATTCACAAGACATCATATGGATCATGATCAGAGATGGAATAGTGATGTATAACAATCTGAACATAAACAATAATTTAATGATTCACTCAATAGCATCAACTACAAAGAGTAATCAACACCAAGAAAGTTTCCCCTATGAACTAATGCAAGATTCAACGCAATTGTTACAGCAATATGGAGATGGTGATGAGGGTGCTGATGGTGGTGATGGTGGTGATGATGATGATGATCCCGATGAAGTCCATCTTGATGGTGGTGTTGATGGCGACGATATCCCCTCTCTAGGAAGGAATTCCCCCGGCAGAAATCTGTCTGGCGGAGAGATCTTTATCTCTCTGTGTTTTCCGCCCCGCAGAGGCGGCGGAATCTTTCTGTGGTCGCTCCCCGAGTCTTAGGGTTTCAGGAGGATGATATACGCTAGAGGGGAGAGGCTGGACTGGGCCAGGGTGGCCACACCACCTCTAGGCGCGGCCTAGGGCTACCCGCGCCGGGGGGTTGTGTGGGCCCCCTGTGGCCCATCTCCACTCCGTCTTGTGGCATCCTTAGTCTTCTGGAAAAATAGGATTTTCTGTATATTTTCCCGGATTTTCTGATCTTCGTGAATTTTTCCTCCAAACAACACCTTTTCCATCAGAATCCTGACTGCAGCGGTCCATGCTCCAAAAGTCATCAACCATGCAAAAACAGATGAAATAACATAATTATCACCTCTCAATATGAAATATATCAATGAATAACAGTGAATTATGACATAGAATAGTGTTGCAAAATGGACGTATGAACTCCCCCCAAGCTTAGAGTTCACGTGTCCTCAAGCGAAACTGAGCTCAATAAACATGGCCTCAGGTTTATGGAGTGAAGAGTCGATAAAATAATACGGAGAAGAAGCATCACATCCATCAAGTGCATAGATCATAATAGAAGACAACTCACTATTATATAACTCAACTTGTAATAGGTAAAGGAAACACAATAAAGATACATAAAGTGAATCATAATTGGTAATGGCAAACTTAGCTCTTCGTCGAAGAATAGTTGATAGTTTGCTGGAGTTCACAAATAGTTGGTTTTTCCAAGATAGCTTTCAAAGTAGTAAACATCAAGATAAGAGCAAAGTGCAAAACAAGGAACATAAGGAACATGATTGAATAAATCATCATATGAATGAATGAAACACAACAACTCAAAATACTTGCTGAGGTAGAAGGGAGTAGGTTTACTGACTCAACTACAAGTTAAAAGAAAGGCCCTTCACAGAGGGAAGCAAGGATTGCAAGTCTCATAAAGAGCTCCCAAAAATTATGATACTTACTAGCTTTCAGCTCTCATTGCCCCTATCATAGGCATCTTTAGGTGATTAAGGTTAAAGTGATCAAATATGAGGATATGCATTGACAAGTTGTAAATTGAGAATCTCATGTCCCTTGAATACGAGGGCCGCTCCTCATGCTACTCAAGTTTAGTCACCGGTAAGTTCTTGTCATCGTAAGCATATGTGTATCATAGAGAACCGCCAACGGGTACCCCTTGCCCGATGATACGGAAGAATCCCCATATCAAAATGACAAGGCAAGCAGACAACAAGTATCTCAGCAATCTTCTTATTTACCATGGGAATATGGTGCTTTTTTCTCTCTTTCCTCTTTTCGTAATATCTCTTTTTTTGTTTTCTCTTTTTCTCAATCTCTATCTCTTTTTTTATAAGAAGAATGCTTCATAGATACTCGTTATGGTTACGCTGCAGGTTTCCACCATGTCAGCATGGATTAGACCAATGCCCAGCGCTTTCTCTAACACATATGCATAACTCCATGGACATACAAGCTCCCTTTCTTTTCACACCATCGACATCCATAGACAAAAGAACATGATATCAACTAGGTGAAGTACCAAGCAGTAATGTTGAAAGCGTTCCCCATGATAGCATGGTTCTGCTAATCCACAACTTACAAAGCGCAAGTATATATGCAACATAGGTGAGCACAATGGTTCAAGTTTATTAAGTGCAAGAAAGTAAAGTGCGCCATCAAGTTCGTGAGAGCTTTAATCACTAATTTTCACATAACAAGTTTAATTTGGGAGGTAGATAAAACAAGAATTTACTTGGAGTAGCAATAATGCTATTAGGTAGGTATGGTGGACACAAATGGCAAAGGTTTTGGTTTTAAGGAGGTGGATGCACGAGAAGAATACCCTCTCAGTACAGGTTTTTGGCTAGCAAGGCTGGGTAGCAAGTATAAGAGTTGAAGGAAACACAAAAACATACAAGTGATAAAGACAAACATGCAATCTTACTTGGAAGCACAAAAGATCTTAACTAGAGAATACTAAACTTATGAGCAAATCAAGAAAGAAAGATGATGAAATTATTTTTCTTTTGAGTACTTCTATCTTTTTCATTCAACTCTCAAAAATAGTGTGCTACTGACCGAGCCAGGTTAAACCAACTAAATTAACTCAATGATCCCAAAGTGATACCTATACTAACAACAAGATCAATCATATAACCACGAATTGAAAACTAATATAAGCTATGCAAAAGAGTGAATGATAGAACTTCTCATTAATATTCAATAACGGTAACTCACACCAAGGGATACATATCTAACGAGAGAGGGGACACTTCCATAATGCAAACCATACTACATAACAACTCCTCTATTCATGATATGACTCTACTAATAAGGTAAAAAGATAGAAGATAGTGATGTGATACCGCGACACTCCCCCAAGCTTGGAACAAACCAAGGGGATGCCAAACCTGATGACGAATTACTCCTTTGGTGGTGGTGGTATCCTCTCATCTTCGTCCGTCTTCCAAGGTAAAGACTTCCCATCAACAAAGGACATCGTAGTTTCCAACATCCTGAAACTTGCAGCAGCACTTATGAGTTTAAATCTAGCCTCATACTCATAGTTTTGATTTTGAACGTCATAGAACTGTGCTTGCAGTTTGTTGGTTGTTTGGCAGAGTGAGAGGACTTCGTCTTTGAGTTCAACAGTCTCCTTTTGGTGCTCGGTGATGAGTTCGGAACAAATCCTATGGATGATATCCACTTCGCGCTCCGCCATCTTCTTGTACCTAAATACTTCTTGCTCCAATGCTTCCATCCTGTCCTCCATACTTCCTTCACCTTTAGGGCCTTGAACCTCTTTAATCCGAACCTTCCCACCTTCGAGCAATAACTCCTTGGGATGAATCTTCAATTCTCTCATGTATGGGTTGATGATATCTTCCAAGGAATCTCCCTCAACTGATCCAGTGGAAGACAATGAGGCTACAAATCTGGGATTTTACCTGGTAGAAACAGATCGAAACAAAAACATGACGAAAACATGATATACGGACCTCGGGGGATCCGGGGGGTTATATAATATGAAGTTTCATATCAAAAGGAAGGTACTGGGTGAAAACGGGTCGGAGGTGGAGTCTGGGGTGGCCTCACAACCTGGTGGCGCGGCCAGGGGTGGGCCCACGCCACAGGGTGGTGTGGGCTACCCCAGCTCCGGTTCTGTCCCTTTTTCGCTTCGCAGCTTTCCTTGTCGACTGAAAACTGCAAAAATATAGTTGTATTGTATTTTCGCGGAACTTTTCTTACCAGAACTATTACCTATTTGTAAACAGACTCTGCAGGTCTCTGAATTTGGTCCTCGATGAATTTCTCTGGAGTTATAACTTGAAAGGCATCAACATCTTCATTGTAAGAATCTCCAGCAATATAGTGTTTGAGTCGCTGTCCATTCACTACTTGTGTAGTATTATCTTTTAGAGAAGAAATTTTTATTGCTCCTGAACGGTATACTTCTTCAATGATGGAAGGTCCTTCCCATTTTGATAGTAGCTTACCTGCAAAAAATACGAGATGAGACCTATACAATACAACTTTCTCACCAACATGAAATTCTCTCTTAAGTATTCGCTTGTCATGCCATCTTTTAACTTTTTCCTTGAAGAGCCTAGCATTCTCATAGGCTTCACTTCTCCATTCATCTAAAGAACTTAAGTCAAATAATCTTTTCTCACCAACGAGCTTACAATCTCTATTTAGTTCTTTCACTGCCCAGTAAGCTTTGTGTTCTAATTCTAAGGGTAGGTGACAAGCTTTCCCATAAACCATTTTATAAGGAGACATTCTCATCGGATTTTTGTAAGCAGTTCTATAAGCCCATAAAGCATCATTCAACTTCTTAGCCTAGTTTTTTCTAGACCTATTAACAGTCTTTTGCAAGATAGATTTAATTTCTCTATTTGATAACTCTACTTGCCTGCTAGTTTGGGGGTGATAAGCTGAAGCAATTCTATGATTAACATCATATTTAGCAAGGGTCTTCCTAAAACCACCATGAATGAAATGAGAACCCCCATCAGTCATGAGATATCTAGGAACCCCAAACCTAGGAAAGAAAACATCCTTAAGCATTTTTAGAGAAGTCTCCCCGTCAACACTCTTTGTAGGAATGGCTTCTACCCACTTAGTAACATAATCAACAGCAACAAGAATATGAGTGTAGCCTTTCGAAGGAGGGAAAGGACCCATAAAGTCGAATCCCCAATAATCAAAAGGTTCAATAACTAGAGAGTAGTTCATAGGAATTTCATTGCGTCGAGAAATATTACCAACACGCTGACATTCATCACAAGATAAAACAAATTTTCTTGCATCTTTAAAAAGGGTAGGCCAGTAGAAACCTGATTGTAGTACCTTTTGTGCAGTTCTATCTCCTGCATGATGTCCTCCATAGGCACTACCATGACATTTACGCAATATCTCCTTTTGTTCATATTCTAGAACACATCTTCGCATAATACCATCCACTCCTTCTTTGTATAAGTGTGGGTCGTCCCAAAAATAATGCCTCAAATCATTGAATAACTTTCTTCTTTGTTGAGCTATAAAAGTTGGAGGCAAATACTTGGAGACAATAAAGTTAGCATAATCAGCATACCAAGGGCTTCCTCGCGAGCTCACCCCTACTGCAGCTAACTGTTCATTTGGAAACTATCATTAACAGGCATAGGGTCAAAAGAGATGTTTTCCAAACGAGATAAATTATCAGCTACAGGGTTTTCAGCACCCTTCCTATCTACTATATGTAGATCAAACTCTTGTAAAAGCAGTACCCATCTAATAAGCCTAGGCTTAGCGTCCTTCTTCATCATAAGATATTTAATAGCAGCATGATCAGTATGAATAGTTTCTTTTGAGTCCACAATATAGGGCCTAAACTTATCACAGGCAAAAACAACAGCTAGAAATTACTTTTTAGTAGTGGCATAATTCCTTTGAGCAGCGTCTAGAGTCTTACTAGCATAATGGATAACGTTTAACTTTTTATCAATACGTTGCCCAAGGACAGCCCCTACAGCAAAATCACTAGCATCACACATTATTTCAAAGGGTAAACTCCAATCAGGTGGTTGAACAATAGGGGTTGTAGTTAAAGCCTTCTTAAGAGTTTCAAAAGCTTCCCTACAATCATCATCAAAAACGAAGGGTACATCTTTTTTAAGAAGATTAGTGAGAGGTTTTGATATCCTAGAAAACTCTTTAATAAACCTCCCATAAAAACCAACATGACCAAGGATACTACAAATACCTTTGATGTGGCAATCCCTTCATTAACCATGAAGTGGCATTTCTCCCAATTAAGAACAAGATTAGTTTCTTCACATCTCTGCAAAACTTTATCAAGGTTGTGCAGACAATTATCAAAAGAAGTTCTATAGACAGAAAAGTCATCCATGAACACTTCTACAATTTCCTCACAAAAACCATGAAAGATAGCAGACATGCACCTTTGGAAAGTAGCAAGAGCATTACATAAACCAAAAGGCATACGTCTATAAGCATAAGTTCCATAAGGGGAAGTAAAAGTTATTTTTTCTTGATCTTGTTGTTTAACAGCAATTTGAGAGAAACCAGAATAACCATCAAGAAAACAAAAATGGGTCTTTTTAGACAACCTTTCCAACATTTGATCAATAAAAGGAAGCGGGTAGTGATCTTTCTTAGTAACTTTATTGAATTTACTAAAATCAATGCACATCCTATAGACTACCACTATTCTTTGAGGAATAAGCTCATCATTATCATTAGGGACAACAGTAATACCTCCCTTTTTAGGAACACAATGAACAGGACTAACCCATTCACTATCAGCAATAGGGTTAATAATACCAGCATCAAGGAGTTTCAATACCTCATTCCTTACCACTTCCTTCATCCTAGGATTTAAACATCGTTGGTGCTCCACTACTGGCTTCACATCTGGTTCTATGTTGATAGAATGATGACATATAGTAGGTGAAATCCCTTTTAAATCATCCAGAGTATAACCCATAGCAACTCGGTGTTTCCTCAAAACCTCCAATAACCTTTCTTCTTCCTTCCCTGAAAGTTTAGCGCTAACAATAACATGATATATCTTTTTATCATCAATATAAGAATATTTAAGATCATCAGGGAGAGGTTTTAGATCGAAAACCAGATCCTTTTTAGGTGGCATCGTGGTACCCAAGTCTTCTACAGGCAAGTCGTGCTTAAGCATCATAGGTTGATCACGGAGGATCCTGTCAATCTCATTCCTTTCTTCCATGAAGATTTCACTTTCATGATCTTCCATAAATTGCTGCAAAGCATTGTTAGGAGCAAGAGAAATAGAAGCAAGTTGTTCAACCCTAAAATCCTCATTATGGGTTTCCTCTTCACAAGGTTCTTTAGCAAATTTCGAAAAATTAAACTCATAAGATTCCCCATCAAACTTAGTCAAGTTTTTCTCCCTCTTGCAATCAATAATAGCTCCACAAGTACTCAAGAAAGGTCTACCAAAAATGATAGGGTAGGTTTTACTAGCAGCTGAACCAAGTACTAGAAAATCAGCAAGGTACTTAATCTTACCACAAAGAACTTCCACGTCTCGTACAATACCAATTGGAGAGATGGTCTCTCTATTAGCAAGGTGAATAACCACATCAATCTCTTCCAACTCGCAAGGACTGATTTCATGCATAATTTCTCTATAAAGCTCATAAGGAATAGCACTAGAACTTGCACCAATATCACATAAACCATAATAGCAATGATCACCAATTCTAACAGAAAGCACATGAATACTAGCCTTTTTAGTTCTATTGGGATGTGAAACAATATTAGAAGCATCCTCACAAAAGACTATGTGCCCATCTTCTACGCTTTTAGTGACAAGGTCTTTCACAATTGCTACCACTGGTTCAATGTTTATTTGTTCATCAGGTTTTACAGTTCTTTTTTCACTTTTGGTGATTACATTAGTTATCATAGGATGGTCCTTTACCTTTTCGGGGAAGGGAATCTTCTCGATTTAAGGTTCGGGTAAGATGGGATCAATAATGCAATACTCAGCACTTCCAATAGGAGCATAGTGAACAATATCTTTGTAAGGTGCATGGTATTTGTTCCATCCCCTTTTTGGAATTTTGACATAGGAAGCAAAAGATCTAAAGCAATTCGTAATAACTTGCAAATCAAGACCATAAATATTACCTGACTTTCTACCTTTGTAATTCTCCCAAGCTTCAGCATTATCTTGAATATGGTCCAGAAGATCCCATTTAGCTTCTTCTTTCATGCGAGTGAATGATCCAGCACAAGAAGCATCCAATAAATCTTTATCATGTAGAGGGAGCCTTCAATAAAAGTTATTGATAATAATATTGTTGGGGAGCTCATGAATGGGACATTTGAGCATTAGTAACTTCAATCTCCCCCAAGCTTGAGCTGTACTCTCTCCATCAAGAGGCAAAAAGTTGTATATTTGATTCCGATCTTTATGAATCTCACTAGGAGGATAAAACTTTGAATAAAAGAGAGGCACTATTTCCTCCCATTCCAGAGCTTGACCATTCTTCAGCAGCTTATACCATTCCTCAGCTCTTCCTTTCAGCGATAATGAGAATAACTTCTTCTTAACTTGATCTGTAGTAATACATGCACACTTGAACAACCCGCATAATTCGTGTATAAAAAGCAAATGTTCACCGGGATGGATAGTTCCATCCCCAACATAGTAGTTATCCATAACACGATCAATAATTCTTGTAGGTATTTTGAAAACATCATTCTCAGCAGGTGGTGGCTTATCTACTACCTTAGCAGTGGTAGTAGCATTACCAAATAAGAAACTCAGTGAATTATCCATAACAAAAATAAAGCAACTAACAGAAGTAAACAATACTCACAGTAGAAGTTTCTTTTACCAGTTCTACTCTCTAATAGCGCTTCACTCCCCGACAACGGCGCCAGAAAATAGTCTTGATGACCCATAAGTATAGGGGGTGTATCACAGTATTTTCGATAAGTAAGAGTGTCGAACCCAACGAGGAGCAGAATGTGCTGGCTAGTGGTATGGATCAGGAATTCTCTGCAAATACTTAGCAAACGGATTTTTAGGGGTTTTCAATAAAGCAAGCAAACAAAGTATGAGTAAATAAAAGACAGTAGGAATAAATGCAGCAAGTGGCCCAATCCTTTATGCAGCAAAGGACAAGCCGATTGTATTACTTAAGATGACCAAACGTTCTCGAGGACACATGGGAAGACTGTCAAGTGCTTTCGCTTCATTTCTCTAGCTTGCTAAGTGTTGTGTGGGTGAACCTGTGCTAATGTACCGCCCCATCCAAGACTAATACATACTTGTGATTATACCCCTTGCAAACATCCATAAGTACAAGAAAGTAATTAAGGTAGAGACCTAACCACAACTTTAAACTCTAAGACCCTTACGTCCCTTGTGCAATGGTTTCCTCACGGGGGTTTAGGTTTCTGTCACTCCGGCAACCCCTACGATTAGTAGCCAAATACACAATGCATTCCCCTAGGCCCATATAGGTGAAGTGTCATGTAGTCGACGTTTACATGACACCACTAGAAGAAGTACACCACAACTTAAATATCAAACTATTGAATCTTTCTCAACACAACTCCACTACTAACAACATGACTTCTCCCATGTCCTCAAGAACAAAACGAACTACTCACAAGACATCATATGGATCATGATTAGAGATGGAATAATGATGTATAATAATCTGAACATAAACAATAATTCAATGGTTCACTCAATAGCATCAACTACAAAGAGTAATCAACACCGGGAAAGTTTCCCCTATGAACTAATGCAAGATTCAACGCAATTGTTACAGCAATATGGAGATGTTGATGAGGGTGGTGATGGTGGTGATGATGATGATGATGATCCCGATGAAGTCCAGCTTGATGGTGGTGTTGATGGTGATGATCTCCCCTCTCCAGGAAGGAATTCCCCTGGCAGAAATCTGTCAGCCGGAGAGATCTTTCTCTCTTGGTGTTTTCCGCCCTGCAGGGGCAGCGGAATCTTTCTATGGTTGCTCCCCGAGTCTTAGGGTTTCGGGTGGATGATATACGCCAGAGGGGAGAGGCTGGAGTGGGCCAGGGTGGCCACACCACCTCCAGGCGTGGCCTAGGGCTGCCCACGCCAGGGGTGGTGTGGGCCCCCTGTGGCCCATATCCACTCTGTCTTCTGGCATCCTTAGTCTTCTGGAAGAATAGGATTTTTCGTATATTTTCCTGGATTTTCTGATCTTCGCGAATTTTGCCTCCAAACAGCACCTTTTCCATCAGAATCCTGACTGCGGCGGTCCATGCTCCAAAAGTCATCAACCATGCAAAAACAGATGAAATAACATAAGTATCACCTCTCAATATGAAATATATCAATGAATAACAGTGAATTATGACATATAATAGTGATGCAAAATGGACGTATCAACCCCGCGCACACCAAAACTTTACCACTCGCGCCTTCCAACTCGCGCCTTCACTCCAGCAGCCAGCTACTGTCTCTTTGTGCCATTCTTCTGGAGACGCGCAGGCGGTCAAAACCACAAGCCGCGCACAAAAACATTCACACTCCATCTATCAGCCGGGGCGGCCTGACACCATTGCTGGCGACACCGTTCTTTTCGAGACGCACACATGCCGGCGGTCAGCTGGTCGATCCCCATGGTACGCTTATAATATCCTTAGTTCGCTCCATTATTCCCTAGAAGTAGTTTCGTACTCGATCTACTCGTTTGACATTGTTCTGCACTTGATCTGTTTGTTAGAATTGGTTTTCATTTTGTGCTCGGTCAATCTGTTCTCTCAAATATGTAACATAGTTCTGCACTTAATTTCTAAAATAAGCTAAAATTACGTGGCATTTATAGTTCTATATTCAATCAGGTTGCTCAGATATCTTGGCTTAATTAGATCTGTAATTAACCTGTTCGGTGAAATATCTTGAAAGCTTTTGACCATCTCTATCCTCAACAGATGGACATATATTGGATACTGAATGGAAAAAGTCAACACCTTCATATTGGGAAGGTGTTAATGAATTCATGAAGTTTGTTAGACGGCATAACAACGACTCGGATGTGTTTTGCCCATGCCGACAATGCCTTAATTATAAAAAGCTGAGTCAGAGGAGAGTCGTAGACCATACTTTCGTTAATGGGATGCAACGCACATATATTAGGTGGACTAAACATGGTGAACCATATGATCAACCTGTTCTTGATCCTCTAGCTGATGCTGATCCGCCTGAAGCTCATCAGATCGAGGATGCGGACCTTGCTGGTTTGTTAAGGGACTTGTACCCCAATGCAAGCAAAAAAGGCACTCCTTCTCTTAAAAGATCACTTTTCTCTGACCTGATAGAAGATGCCAAGTGTTCAGTGGACCCTGATTCTGGTATCTCAAGATTCAAACTCGTAATGAAATTACTAAAGGAGAATTCGTTCAACAAGATTACTAACAAAGCTTTCGATTCAGTGATTAATGTGTACAACGAGTCAATCCCTAGGGAAGGACTGCCAAAATCCTTTTATGGGATGAAACAGTACATCAAGGTACTTGGACTATCATATGAGAAGATCCATTTTTGTCCAAATAACTGTGTACTATTCTGGGAGGATTATGAAAACCTCGATGAATGCCCAGTATGTAACGAATCAAGATGGAAAAATGGTGATAAAAAGAAGAAAGATCCTTGTAAGGTTCTGAGATATTTTTCAATTATACATAGATTGAAGAGGTTGTTTTAGTCAGAACAAACATCTAAGGAAACAAGATGGCACAAAGAAATTCTCAAGCCAGACGATTACTTACTCAGACATCCAGCTGATAACGATGAATGGAAGAACTTTGACAAGGCCCATCCAGGATTTGTAGTGGATCCAAGGAACCTGAGACTTGGCCTAGCTACAGATGGATTTAACCCATTTGGCAACATGAGTAACTCGTACAACATGTGGCTGGTACTTGTTACAATTTACAACCTGCCTCCCTAGGGATCCACTGATCAGTCGAACTGCTTGCTGGCTTTACTCATCCTAGGTCCCAAATCACCTAGAAAGGATTTTGATCTGTTCATGCAGCCTCTTATACGATACTTGCAGGAACTATGGAAGGGTGTCATGACTCCTGATATCCTTGCCAGCAACCATCAAGATGCCAAGTTCCCTATGCATGCTACTGTGTTATTCTGCACCCATAATTTTCTAGCTCTTGGCACTATGTCAGGCAGAGTGACAGCAGGTTATAACGCATGTATTCGCTGTGAGACAAAATAGGTCACAGTGAAGCTACAAAATAAGACTGGTTTCCTTGGCCACCGGGTTTTTCTTCCTCAAGGCCACAAATTCCGAAAAACTTGAAAAATTGCAGTTCTATGGAAAGAGGACTGAATATGGCACTGCACCACAAAAGTTCACTACAGCTGAATTGCAGGTGCATTTACAAAAGGTCTGAAATGGCAGACCAGGAAAACAACTAGCTGTTAGACGAGATAAAAGAAAGAATACAGAAGATGCACCGGTAGTAGGAGCAACATCCAAAAGGAAGAGAGTGGAAGAAGTAGCAGCAGATTACCAAGGGAAGGAAAAGGAACCGAGAATATTTTATAAGCATAGATCCACTCTATGGGACTTTCCATATTGGGCTGGTAAGACACTTCGACATAATATTGATGTCATGCACATGGAGAAAAATATATGTGACAACATTATAAGCACATTACTCAACATTCCATCTAAGACAAAATATAGCTATAATGCTAGGTTGACTGTGAAAAACTCAACGTTAACAACAATTTGAAGCTGCATCCTGAAGATACGGTTGATAAGGGTGGTGAAAACATTACAAATTTCGAGGTGCAGAATTTACCCTGCTGATGAATAAAAGGGAACTATTTTGTGACTTCCTCTGAGGTGTGAAGTTCCCATCTGGATTTGCTTCCAACATTGCAAATTGTATCAATGTAGAGGGGAACAAGCTCCAAGGATTGAAAACTCACGATTGCCACATCCTACTACAAAGGCTTTTAGCTCTTGGCATTAAAGGTTTAGTGAACAAGGATTTGTACAACGTGCTTGCAGAGTTGGGACAGTTCTTTAGGGAAATCTGTAGCAAAACTCTGGACAAAAGAGTTGTAGCGCGTCTTCAGACGGACATAGCAGAAATCCTGTGCAAGCTTGAGTTGATATATCCACCAGCCTTCTTTGATGTGATGGTGCATTTGGCTGTTCATCTGACTGAAGATGCACTTTATAGAGGTCCCGTACAGTATGTACCCTATAGAACATCGACTTTGCACTTTCAAGGGTACTGTCAAGAACAAGGCTAGAGCAGAGGCTTGCATTACAGAGGCATACATTGATGCTGAAGCATTTGCATTTTGCTCAAGATACATTCCTATTCGTAAAACGAGATCTAGTATGGGTGGTAGAATTGAAGAAGTTGAAAAATCTGTTTTTAACCATGGTGTTTGCCTAGTAGGAACGAAGGAACATAGAACATTAATGCAGCACAAATATGACCAACTTACTTGGTATGTGCTGAATAACGCTGATGAGGCTGAAAACTTTGTTGCGTAAGCACTATTCATACATATCCTCACATATATGGAATGAAACTTGTAGCAAGATATGTTATGATGTCTTACTTGAGTATCGTTTTTGTAGGTTATTTAAATCAACCAAAGGAAAAGATTATGCTGCACCAGTATGTGGGGGTGGGTTTCAGGAATGGTTTAGGAATCATGTAAGATGGTCGATTGAACTTTGAATTGCATACGAATTGTGCACATGAGATGGCCTCTTGATTATTTTGTATAACCACAGATCACGAAGCTGCGTGAAGAGAATCTGAGCGATGTTAGTGATGGTCTCTATGCCCTATCACGTGGTCCGGCAAATAGGGTACAAACAGCTTCAGCTTGCAATGACGATGGTATCCACTACAACACTTATGCGTGTGAGAAACATCTAAAGACACAAAATAGTGGCATCACGACCAGTGGAGAGCACTTGACAGCCAAAATAAAGAAGCCAGATGACTATGATCATTATGGTTGCATAAAAGATGTTATTGAGTTGAATTATAACGACAAGACTGGTGGTTGATTTGTGGTTCTATTCAAGTGTTATTGGTATGACCAAGATCCGAACAAGAAAAGAGGCCCTAGAAATGATGGGAATTTCATATCGATCAATAGTACTGCTGAGTGGTACAAGGAGGAACCTTATATTTTGGTAACTCAAGCTTCGAAGGTAATTTTCTTAGGTGATAGAGACAATAAGGACTGGCAATATGTGCAAAAGTTTGAGGCAAGGACCACCTATGATGTGAATGAGTATGACGAGCGAGTCACCATAGATGTTGCCCACAAAGATGATCCCAGTGGTTGTATGGTAACTGAACTAGCTGACATCGATGAAAATTTGATTGCCAAAGGCAGCTCTACGCTTGATGGACAAGTAGATTTCACTATCGAGATTAGTGTAGTCGACAAACACAGGAATAAAATGGATCTACCTGATGAATCTCAGGACATGTATGATGAATGGCAAGGGGAATAAGATCCAACCTAGTGGGAATATGTGGATCTAGAATGCTGAAGTGCAGAAAGCGATGAAGGTGACGATGATTAGACTGCTGTTTCATATTATGTAGTGATATGATGAATAGTTATTCGTATTGGTTTTGTCTTTGTAAAATGTATGAGACATGATGATAATTTCCTATTCGATTGTAATCCTAGACTAATTATTTTCCCTGTCTAAATTGGATTAAGCTTAATTCAACAAGTGCAAACATATATAGAACAGGTTCACTTGACGTGCAGCAGAAACAATGGTTCAGTACATTAATTAATTATCAACCACTGGACCAGTTTCATACAGAAGGGGTCATATGCACTTCGTGTCAGTAGAGATGGGCGAGCACATTGTCTCGGCAGATTGGGCAGCTGGCGTTGGTCTCAAACCAAGTGAAGATGGACTTGCGGTGGTACGGATGGTTGCATCCCCGGAGATGCACCGTTGTGTGCTTCGATAGGGCCTGCATGCATATGCTGCAGTGGCCATCCTCCTGCTCAACCAGGTACTAACTGCCTTGAAGAGCCGGCAAGTTGACGATGAGCCAGAGATTCGGGCTGAGGGTGAGGTCGAAGTGGAACCCGTTGACCCACATACACGCCTCAAGCCAGATCCGGTGCAGAATGTTGTACGGCATGATGATGTCCCACTCCTCCGCTATGAGTTGCATGTTCTTCAGCAGCCATACACGGCCAAGAACCTTGCGCATAGTTCCCAAGACCTTGCTCGCTCTTCGCAGCTTGCTGGGAGGCAGGCTGAGATTCAACACTTCCTCTTCGCAGGGTGTGGTCACGACATCGTCCTCCTCCAGAGGGGCTGGGATGGAGCCAGGCATCCTCCTGAGCTCGTACGTCCTCGAGAAGAAGAACTTCAGTGTCATTGTGTATGACATCGCCTTGTTAACTAACTGTGTCTCGAAGACGGAGAAGTCGATTGGCTGTGGAGACGTGGCAGGCACGGAAGACATGGGGCCAGACTCGATGATGCGCTCTTGTAAGGAGTGCTCCAGTTCCGGCGGTGCCGCCATTTGGGGATTTTTTTGGGGGTGGGGGGAGGGGAGGGGGGACGGGAGGGGGCGGGGGCTAGTCCATGGTGCGGGCCTGGATGAGGGGGAAGATACCAGGGGAAAAGGGTGAGGGCCTATTTGATTTGTAGGATAGGAAAATCATAGGAATAGGAAAAATGTACGATTGCATTATCATGTTCACTCCAATCCTATAGGAATTCATATGCACCAAAGTGTGTTTGATTCCACCATAGGAATCTAAAAAAGAGGTATGGGTGAATGTTTGATTTCCAATGAAAACTAGTACTGTACAAAGGAATCCTTAGGAAAAAATCCTATGGGAATCAATCCTACAAATCAAACAATCGTCATAGGAAAATTTCCTATAGGATTTAATCCTACAAAATTCCTAGGCAAATCCTTGGAATCAAATGGACCCTGATATTGGACTACTGGAATAAAAGGCGGGGTCGTGCTACCTCGTCACTCCCCAACGTCATCCTTGGCTCGTCCTCTCTTCATGGTTCTATTTAGGCTCGTCATAGTGCTAGTGGGAGTAATTTGGGTAGTACATAGTCCTAGATCTATTTCCAAATAAACATTTGGATGACATGGCATGCAATTAAATGATGAGAGAGAGCCTTGGGGTAACTATCTATGTTACCATAAGGGCGTCTCCAATGTGAAAATAAGGTCGTATATAAGACACCTGTGGTCAACCTTATTGGAATTTAAACATTGTAGCACTCAGTCTTAAGCTAAGAAACCTTGTGGTTGATCATACCAGTATGACCCAGCCATAAGAACTAGAAAATCATTGTTTCTCTCTCCTCACTACATAGTGCGCTTGCAGCAGAATTTCAAGATAAAATGAGTCTACATTGCAATAAATGAGACTTTGCATGATACCACACCTATGTTACTTTCCACTATGGAGGTAGTAACTTATTTTATTTTATTTTGCGAAAATGGAGGTAGTAACTTAGACTAGTAAAATATGCATGTTAAGTTACTCCCCACCATGACCAGCCTAAATATACTAGTAACTTGCATATGTTACTGTCTTCATAGCGGGTGATAACATGTGTGTGGTGTCATGCAAGACCTAATTAATTAGGTTCTAGACTCATATAAATGTGTGATGTTATGGTAATACCTCCCTCTTTTTCATCATTTATTATCATGTCATGTCACTAATTTTCTTAGTTGGCATTGCATGTACATGCAAGTTACTACTCCCACATGACGAGAGGGATGGATGTTGTCTCTGCGTTAAATAGAGGAAGGGTTGTTGAGCTCGACAGGGAAGACCAATATTTTAACATATCCTTGATTTTTTTGGCATCATCTATGCAGCGTAGGCACCGATGCCGGATGGATGAGAAGTGGTTTGGGCACTGATATTTGCAAACGCTGTGGAGGGCCACCCAAGTTCTACTGATTTCCAAGCTTTTTATCTAAAAGAGAGCAACTATGTAGATGCACAGGCTGCTGGTACTTCCCCTTGCTATTGGTAAAAGAGAGAAACTATGTGGATGCGATGATGATTCAATTTGTACATAACATAACTAGTATAGGTACAACACAACCACGACAGAAACTAAACCATGCTCTAGACAGAATCAGCACACACATAGACACCCGAATATCATACAGTTCTTTTTTTTCAAGAACCTATGTCGCCCTCTGATGGCCCAAATATATCGAGCTCGTTGGGGAACCCCAAGAGGAAGGTATGATGAGCATAACACCAAGTTTTCCCTCAGTATGAAACCAAGGTTATCAATCCAGTAGGAGCAAGGAAACACCCCAAAGGTGTAGCTATTGAACGCGTTGGCAGGCGCAAGGTGCAGCAACGTGGAGACCTGCACAACACAACCACAGAACTTTGCCCCCAACTTGCGATGAGGTTGTCAATCTCACCTGTTTTGCTGAAAACAAAGGATTAAACGTATCGAATGGAAGGAAGTAATAGTTTGAAGAAAGTAAACACAAAGCAGTAAACAGTTTGTAGATTGATTGTAAAAGAAAGGACCGGGGTCCATAGTTCACTAGAGGTGGCTCTCCTTAAGATATATAACATGTTGGGTGAACAAATTACAGTGGGGCAATTGACAAACATCGAGAAAGCATACAAGCATATACTAATCATCTTGACTCCTTTGATATTAGATTGGGCATTACAACATTATACATAGACCGCCATCCAAATGCATCTATGACTAATAATCCACCTTCAGGTTATCATCCAAACCCCCTCTAGTATTAAGTTGCAAGCAACAGATTATTGCTTTACGAATTGTGTGTAAAGTAAACAATACGATTGTTCTATGAACAAAGGATTGTTGTTTTCTCCCTAGTAGCAACAACACATCTAGTACCTTAGAGATTTCTGTCACTTCCCCAGATTACCAGAGGCATGAACCCACTATCGAGCATAAATACTAACTCTTGGAGTTGCTAGCATCTACTTGGCCAAGATAGCTACTAACAACGGAAAGCATGCAAGATCACAAATAACAAAGACATGATAGAATCAATAATCAATCTAAAATAGCATCTCAATATCCATCGGATCCCCACAAACACAACATGTATGGATTACAAATAGATGATCTTGATCATGAACGGAGCTCACAAGATCTAGACATGAAAGCACAAAGGAGGAGAACCAGCCTTCTAGCTAATACATGGACCCGTAGTCCAGAGATGAACTACTCACGCATCACACCGGAGGCTTGCATGATATTGAAGGCCTCCAGGGTGAATTCTCCTCTTCGGGAGGGTGCCAGGAAGAGCTTCAGATGCCGCGCGGCCAGGTGGTGTGGCCAGGCCCCATCCCTTCTCCGTCTCGTATTCTGGCTCCAGATGTCTTTCGATAAAATAGCGACTTTGGATTTTGTCCCGTCCAATTCTGAGAATATTCATTTTCTGACTTCCTGGAACCAAAAACAGCAGAAAACAGGCAGCTGACACTGTGGCTCTTGTTAATAGGTTAGTCCAAAAAATCATATGAAAAGTACTCCAAAGTGTGGACAAAACACAAGAAAGTAGGTAAAACCAAGCATGAAACATCAAAAATTATAGATAGATTTGCAATGTATCACCCTGTGTCCGTGCGGGCACGCCGTCTGGTGTTCGATGAACTCGAGGAAGCTGCCAGCCATGTCACAACCTAATGTATCTATCAATATCAAGGTATGCATCAATCAACTAGTCTTGGGACAATGCACAGAGAACTAAGAATGGACACTATGCTCTCGAAGTAGGTGCATAAAGATAGAAGGTGGAGACTCAATATAATGGTGGAAGAAAGGCCTTCATAGAAGGAAGCAGGGATTCAAGTCTCATAAAGAGCTTCCAAAAATTATGGTACTTATAGCTTTCAGCTCTCATTGCCCCTATCATAAGCATCTTGAAGTGATTAAGGTTAAAGTGAACAAACTATGGTGTACATGCTTGACGAAGTATAAATTAGAAATCTCATGTCCCTTGAATACGGGGGCCGCTCCTCATGCTACTCAAGTTTAGTCACTGGTAAGTTCTTGTCATCGTAAGTACATGTGTATCATAGAGAACCGCCAACGGGGTACCCCTTGCCCGATGATATGGAAGAATCCCCATATCAAAATGACAAGGCAAGCAGACAACTAGCATCTCAGCAACCTTCTTATTTACCATGGGAATATGGTGCTTTTTTCTCTCTTTCCTCTTTTCATAATATCTTTTTTTCTCTTTTTCTCTTTTTTCTCAATATAGGACTCTTTTTTATAAGAAGAATGCTTCATAAAAAACTCATTATGGTTACGCTGCAGGTTTCCACCATGTTAACATACATTAGACCAGCGTCCCAGGCATTTCTCTAACACATATACATAACTCCATGGACTTACAAGCTCCCCTTTCATTTCACACCGACGACATCCATATACAAAAGAGCATGATATCAAATAGGTACAAGTACCAAGTGAAATGTTGAAAGCGTTCCCCATGAAAGCATGGTTCTGCTAATTCCCAACAAATAAGTGCAAGCATATACAACATAGACGACACAATGGTTCGAGTTTATTAAGGGCAAGAAAAGTAAAGTGTGCCATCAAGTTCGTGAGAGCTTTAATCACTAGTTTTCTCATAACAAGTTTCATTTGGAGGGTAAACAAAAGCATGAATATACTTGGAATAGCATATGCTAATAGGTAGGTATGGTGGACTCTTTGGAATAACATGGTTTAGGGAGTTGGATGCATGAGTCGAACTCATACTTGGTTACGGAGGCTAGCAAAAGATTGGGAGCGACAAACTAAGAGAGCAATAATGGCCATAATCATGCAGAGCGACAAAACATCATTGATCAAAGCATAAAGTGATACTACAAGTTGAAAACTAAAGGATCATAAAGGCTTATGGTGACTTTTGATAGTCATAACATGGTGTGAGCATGCGCCAAGTCAACCCAAATAAAGCATCAAAGGAGAATACCACTATACTATGCTTTAATATGCTAAAACAACGCATGATTCATCCAAGGCACATTAAACAATCTCAATTGTTTATAACAAGTCATGCTACAACAAAAAATACTAAGCATAATGCCAAAACAATATCAAGCATGGCATGACAAAGCATAGGCCACAATCAAAAAAAATCTCTTTAACACTTAAGCATGAACTTTCCTACTCTTTTCCAAACCAAACCAAACTATTTGAAAACCAATGTATGAAAGAGGGGGTCCAACCAATTTATTTAGAAATCTAAGAAAACCAAGCAAATGAAAACCAAAACAAAAACGAAAAAGAAGACGCTCCAAGAACAACACAACTGTGCATGAAACAATAAAAATGAAGCGTTTGGAAGAAACCTGGGATTTTTATTGATGAAGAAGGGGATGCCTTGGGCATCCCCAAGCTTTGACGCTTGTACTTCTTGGATATTTCTTGGGGTGACACACGTGGTATCCCCAATCTTGAGCTTTAGTCCATCCTTCATCTCATTACTCATTCCTTCCATATACCTGAAATTTTTTCTTCATACAAAACTTCACACAATCTTTATTAGCAACATTAGTGCACTCAAGATAATAGGTCTTTAAGGTTCAGTTATAACACCAAGAAAACTTCCATTAAAACACTAGCTAGTGTATTGCTTCCCTCAAAAATCTCAATTCCCCAAAAGAACTCAAAAAGGAACCAACAAGAAGCAAATGCGGAAAATGACAGAAATCTGTCAAAACAGACCACCAGGTAAAGACGAATTTTTTGGAAGAACTTATGTTGCTCAAATCAAAAAGTGTAGAACTAATGAAAGTTAGATAACAACCTGGGACAGAAGCACAAAAATTCACGCCTCAAAAGGACGTTTAGAGATTTTACACGAATTTTTACGGTGAAGCACAGAAATCTATTTCGGGACAGCAACTTTCCCAATCATTACTTCTCTCTCATTAGAGGTTACTCTTGGCACAAAAAGAAAATAAAAAAGATAAGAAGCGGTTATTAGTGAAGTAATAACTTCCAAGACTCATATAAAACTTTTGGGTTATCTCCCAATAAGTAATTTCTTTAATGCCTTTAACTTAGGCATAAGAAGCAAGAAAAAGAATCAAGTGTTCTCGAATGAAGAAGCATTAAAACCAAATTTTGTTTTCATAGGAGAAGCAAAAAAATCTTCTCTCTCTTCTTAGGGAAGTGTTCTATACCTTTCTTGAGTGGGAGTTGATATTTAATGATGCCTTTTTTTATATCAATAATGTGTTGGGTTCACAGCATGGAAAACAAAAAATTTCCTACGATGGGAACTATACGCCAAGATCTATCTACTAGATACAAGCAACGGGTGGATATACATCCATGGAGAACTTACCCTCGAAGACAACAAAGCTTTGTTGACGAGATGGATCTCGTGGATGATGTAGTCGTAAACTTGCCGATCTCAAGATCGTGATGAAGTCCAGTAGGTCCGGCTCCAGCACGTCCTTCAGATCCAGCTCCAGCAAGTCCAGCGCCACCAAGTCCAGCACCACAAAGAAGCAATGCATCTTTGATCGCACACATGTCCGGTACCCCGACAACCTCCATCCCTCGCTCTAGCAAAGCAGGGGAAGCAGCAACTCCTTTCCAGATAAAGCCACCGGGAACATGTATCTCGCTAATCCGAGACCATGGGGGAATAATACTATAGGGGGAGAGAGATCCTTCACGAGGAGGTGTGTGGAAGAAGGGCGAGAGGGGTGGCCTTTTATAGGAGGAGGGGGGTTCCCCTCCCCATGGCCGGCGCCCAAGGGGTGACCCCTCACCTCCTCATTCATGTGGTGGTAACTCCCTCCACATAAATTTGCCCCTTCACATTCTCTTTTAAAGTCTCCACTTTAAATGCATTAAATTTCTCCAAATTTAATGCTCTCTCATTTAATAAAACTCTTTTATTATTTTTCTTCAGAATTTTGTTAATTACTTTAATTAACAAAAATTCACATAAAACCCCCTACAACATTTCAATATTACATGCAGAACCAATTTCAGCAATTTCACCCGAAACAGTTTTGGTGTCTGTTGAAATAATTCTAGCGCTTTCTTAAATCTTTATCTGAAACATATTTGCTCCAAATGGTGTCTGGTAACTCTTAAGTGTGCCACCCTACAGTTCGCGAATAATGCAGACATGTTCGAGACCCCTCTCAGATCAATAATCAGAAGTAGGACCTAGAGATCCATACTGACTCCTACATATTCAATGATGACTTCTGTGATCGTGAGAACTTTCAATGCTAGTAACTAAATCCCTTTGTCTCGTGATATATTACATGCCCGAGATTCGGTCATCGGTATCCAAATACCTAGTTTGATCTCGTTACCGACATGCACTCTTTTCTCGTTCCCATGATATAACATTCTATTGATTACATCACTTGCTTGCTAGCTATTTCAATGTGATATCACCGAGAGGGCCCAGAGTGTATCTATCCGTCATCGGGATGGAAAAATCCCACTCTTGATCCATGAGCCTCAACATAACACCTTCGTAGCACTAAACCCACGTTTATAGTCACCCTGGTACGGTGTGATGTTTGATGTTATCAAGATACTCTTCCGGTGTTAGCAATTAACATGATCTCATGGTCTAAGGACTAATATTACTTCGTATGATGTTATATCAATATAAACATAATGACTTTGATCGTAATGCTATACTTTGGATGAATGTTCATCACATCATTCCACCAATGTTGTGACCTCGTTATTAACAACATCCAATGTCCATGATCAGGAAACCTTGATCATCTTGTTGATCAACGAGCTATTTTATATTAGAGGCATAACTAGGAACCTTTTATTTGTTTATTAAACACACATGTATTGAGGTTTCCAATCAATACAATTATAGCATGCAAAATAAACATTTATCATAAACATGGAATAAGATAATAACCACTTTATTATTGCCTCTCGGGCATATTCCCTTCAGCCTCCCACTTGCACTAGAGTCAATAATCTAGTTTAAAAAACTTTGCGTATTGAACACCTATGGCTTTCTGGTGTTGCATATACGCGATTGCCAGTGGTTAACATAATCTCTGGATCTGACAGTTTCAGGTCTGTGTGTATTTGCATGTCTTTGCGTCTCTACGCATCACTCATTCTCAAATGAGATGGCATTGTATAAATTTGGTCCTTTGGTGAGACCTTTAGTTTGTTCGGGTTAAAATATGTTGATATTATTGTCATACAATATATCTTCATAGTATTAGTCCACTTTGAACCACACCTAGTTTGATAACAAACTACATAACACAAATACCCTCCTTTGCTGCTACTATAGCAGTTATATACTTAGCCTTTTGTTGTAGTATCCGTCACAATGTCTCAACTTTGGAACTCATCCAAATCCATCATGGAACATCCTTTCCATTACATTGTGCCACCCATAGTCTAAATTGAGATAAATTTAATTTTGTATCTTGTGACAAAACTAGTATCAATGTAACACTTTACAATGAACTACCTTTAACTATTTGTCACTTATACATGATATATTCTTAGTTCTTCCAAAGCTCATAAGAATATCTTTACTATTGTCCAATGATCATATTATGAATCATTCTAGTATGTGTTCATAACAATTTAGTGCATAGGACATTCTGGATATATACATATCACGGTATAGTCGATCAAAATCTTCATGTGATTTTACTCACCAAGTGGTGAAACACTTGAATCTTGATACAATCCTTTCCATGCAGCAAGAACCTTTCTTGTTGTTTCTATATTGAACCCTTTCAATATATCATATATGTATGTCTGGCACAACCATATTAGCGCCTCAATCTATCCATATAGATATTGATGCAAAATATTCCAGTTTTGCCCAAGTCTTTCATCGAAATCTTATTTTAATGAAATTCTTAACTTGTGTCAATACAAGATACATCATTTCCAATCAACAATATGTCCTCTACATAATGTATTATAAATATGTCTTAGCACTCCCACTTAATTTCTTGCAAATGCAAGCATCTTCATCATCTCGGATGAATTTAAACTCTTTTAATAGTTTCATCATGGTGAAGATTCCAACTCCACTATGCTTACTTCAACTATTGAAGTTTGCATGCCCTTTTAGCACCCTTTGAATTAACAAAACCCTTCAGACCATGTCATGTAGACGTCTTAGGTAACCGTTCTATTAAAAGAACCTTGTTTTGTTTATTCAACTACCATATACCAAATTATATGTAGTGGTTGCTACATTAATCCGTCAAGACTATATATCGCTATGAAAGATCAAATCTTGTCATAGTCAACTCCTTGAACATTGCCGTAAACTTCTTTCTGACATGTCGACTATTTCATAGATGTTGAACATCCCTGTCTATTTGTTTATAGATCCAAACATGACGGATAGGCTTCACGCCTTTCCGGAGGGTCTTCCAAGTTCAGAAACTTGATTTTTCGTGTATGGATACTATCACGGATTTGACTTCTAGTCATTTTATGGAGTCAGGTCCCATCATCGCTTCTTTGCATGTAGTCGATTCATCATTGTCAAAACAATAACGAGTTTCTTATCAAATCACACTATTTGATTCTTACCGACCCACACGGTTCAATAGGAACTCTAATCTCAGAGATCACAAACTTTGTAATCACGGGAGCCATGAGCATTGTGGCCGCCACCGGGACACTATCCGGCGCTGCGCTACTTAGCACATATAGCTAAGGTTCAACAACCTTATCAAAGTTCTATTGTCCTCCCACTTAACTTTTCGCGAAAAATTCCTTCTCAAGAAACATGACGTTCCAAGTAACAAACTCTTTTGTCCTCGGTGTTATGGAGAAATTCCAAAAAAATTCTTTGGGATAACCTACAAAGACATGCTTATCCGACTTTGGTTGTAAACATTTTACTTATGCATAGCATACCAAAATTTAAGAAAAGACAATTCGGGTTTTATCCGAAACCATAACTTATATGGTGTCATTTCAACGGATCACGATGGTGCTCTTTTCAGTGTAAAAGCGGTAGACTCTAAAGCTTCTATCCTTAAAACATAATGGCAGTTTTATAAATGACACCTTTGATCTTACCATGTTAAACATGGTTTGATTTCATCTCTCAAATATGCCATACTCCTATGGTTTATGGGGAAACACAAATCATGAAACAATTCCTCAAATCTTAAGTGTTTTGCTAAACATGTAACTCAAATATCTTCCTTTATGATCGAATCATAAACTCTTTATTTTCTTGTTACAATGATTTTCCACTTCATCTTGAAAGTCTTTGAACAATTTTAAAATGTTTCATACTTCTTCCTTATTAAGTAAATATATATAGATATATTCACTTAAATTTCTAGAGAAAGCATATGAAGCAAAAAGATCCATCGCATATGGCTACATATAATGGACTAGATACATCAACATGCATAATATCCAATAAGTTAGTCATTCGTTCCTCTTTGGCCTATGGATGGAGTTTCAATTATCTCGAGGAAAGTTTCACAAGCGTCCATTGATCAAAATCAAAGACTCCAAAAATTCCATCAACATGGAGTTTCTTCATGTTTTCTTTCCAATATAATGTAAAACAATGATGTCACTTCATAAGTGATCTTTCAATCATTTGCCTTGCGACATTTTAGCAATAGTGTTTATGGATGTGATTTCCCCCACTAGACTTGTAAAAGTTCATCCATCCTTTATGGAATACGGTAATTATTTGAACAACCATTGTTCTCATAATACCAGAACAAAATAACAATTATTTAAACAAATCTTGAAGGCTAGGTTTGATGACAACGAAAAAACACAATAACACTTTATTTGTTTTCGATGAACATCATCACTTATTCTCTTGCTAGTTACTTAGGCCATTGCAGTTCATGAATTGCGTTGTCCTGTATGACACTTCATGCCAACCAATTCGTTATCCAATACCTGAGAACCACATTGTTTAACAAGCAAGGAATACAACCATAACATGTATATCTTTTATATACCTAATCTGGACATTTCCAACTTTTTCTTTTCTGCCAAATATTTTATAGATTCTCTTTCAGCAATTCCTTTTCCTTTTAAAAGAATCTATCAACATCAATAGTGGTGTCATTCACATGACACATGGTACAAAGCTTGTATATAATCAAATACTAATACCTTTGGACTTGCACTTTGAAGTGGATCACCATCATCAAATGTTTGGCATTCTTTCAAAAATCCATTCTTTAGTAATCTTTTAGTGTAGTAAACATTTTACTTACATCTTCTATTCATCCTTATCATGACAACTTTCATGATCAAGCTACTATAGCCTATAAGGAAGAATCGCGAGTATAATGTTAGTTCCCAAAACCTTTTTTTTGGGAGATCCGGATGCTTAGCATCTCCATCCTTCACAAATTCTCATAAAATATGAGAACATGTATTTTGATAAATTATACTCTATCATAATGCAGCCAAAAACATTATTTTAGATATCACAATATCTTTCACACATGATGGTTTCTAAAACAATTTTCAGCTCCTATATAATCTTGATATTAAAACAACTTTTGAATATCAATAATCATGGAGGCAAACATGATACTTTAGATACTAACATTGGAATTCTTACTCTTAATTTAATACTACTTATTAAACTTCATGGAGTAAATAGAGTTTGTTGAAAGTTTGCAATAGGACTTATAAACTTTAAATTGACATTCTGTCATTGTGTTGGGAACGGCAGTACCTAAAGAGGTTAGATAGAGGTGTGGGGACTAGCAAGGAAGCTATCGACGGCGTCCACAGGCGGGATTGGATATAAGCAAGCGTAGCTGGACGCAAAAAGTACCCAGGTTCGGGGCCCTCGTGATGAGGTAAAGCCCCTACTCCTGCCGAGTCTGACTATCAGGGATACACGAACTACAAGTGCTCCTCGAGCTGTATTCTCTAGCTACTGCCTTAAATGCAATGAGACCAACCCTTTCTACCGAGGCCTTGCCTCTCCTTATATAGGCAGAGAGGCAACGGTCTCAATGGCCGATTCGACTGGCGGGCCCCACATGCGGGTCCCAGCCGGCTCGTCATGTACAGTGTCCGTCATGGTATGTCTCATCGGAGTATGAGCGGTATGGCTGTCGTAGGCATAGTGGACGCCGTGCGAGCCTGTCGTCAGCATCGGGCCACTGTTCCTGTGTCATCCCCGCAAAGTCTTCGGTATGGCCGGGTGGTTGCTAGTCTTGTCATCGTACAGGGCATACCGTGCACTGATACGCACGTCGTCCTGTCTCACTGATTGGGTCCGGCTACGTCGCTGTAGCTGGCTACTTCTTGCTGATCCGGCTACCGCACGGTAGCCGGCCTGTCTTGCCCTGTCTGGCTGTGCTTGGTCAGCCGGTCACGATCCGACTGCTTGGTTCTTGTCCGGCTAGGGTACCTGGGGATCATCCCCCTGACACTAGCCCCCGAGCGCGTGTGGATTCCGCCCTTAAGTGAAATGTGTGCGCGCTCCCTCCTGCTTTTGAATTTGTGCCTAGTTGTTCTTGGCGGTTGCGCTACTCGTGACGTCAGTGCTGACGCCGGCCACGCGCGCACGCGCCATCATTGCCCTGTGGCAGGCAGCGTAACGTCCCGTCGCACGTCGCCTCAGGAAGCCACTGTCCGGCGCTTTGGTTCCTGCTCCGGGATCTACTGCGCATCCTGCTTCGGCACACGGGATCTAGGCGGCGGTTGGGATGAGGGCCGTCCGGATGCGCGCCACGTTTCCCCGTTGACGGTTGCTCTTCCAGCCCTTTAAAGGGACGCCGCGGGGGAGGCAGTTCCTGTCCTTCGCTCCCCCGCTGCAGTTTCCTATTCCCTCACATGCTCCTGCTTCTGCGCCCTTGCCTTCTGCACCGTAGCCCGCTATGCCGCCCGCTCGTCGTCGTCGTCGCTACGGGCAACCTCCACTCTTCCATCGCCGCTCCCCACTATCAGCCGAAGATGGTCGCCGACCACGGGGCTTGGTGCGGCTCCTCCGCCACCCGCGTTCTCCCGTCATCGGAGGAGGTGGTGGTGCGGTTGGCACCGGCGGGGGAGGTGTCGCCGCACCCGGCGAAGGGGGAGCGCATCATCTTCCTCTCCCATCTGGCGCGCGGGTTTGCCTTGCTGGTGCACCCGTTCTTCTTGACCTTCCTTGCCTTCTTCGACCTCCGCCTCCACCACCTCAGCGCCAACGCAATCGGGACGTTGGCGCATTTGATGGCGTTCTGCGAGAGCTACCTCGGGATCCAGCCGAATCTCGGGCTCTTCTGCCGTCTCTTCCGAGTCTGGCCCCAGGTGCAGTACACGAAGGGGCCGCTAGTCGTATGCGACGGTGCCTCCATCTACTCCCGCGCCCAATCTGGCTACCCCAAGTTCTTGCTTCAGGACACGGTATGGTTGTGGCAGCAGTCGTACTTCTACGTCAAGAACGTCACCAACATCGACCGGATCAATCTTCCAGCTTTCCAGGATGTCGAGTCCAGCCGGCAGAACTGGGAGTTGAAGATCCATGGTGACAAGGCGGAGATGGACGCGATGCTGCAGCGCATGTGCTCCCTCGTCACCTGCCGGCTAACCGGCCTGGACATCACCCTCAGCTGGATGTCCCGGCTGATGATGCCGATGCAGCAGCGGGCGCACAAGATGTGCTACTACTCCGGCCGGCTGGACCCGACTAGGCTGTCGCGCCGCGATCCCCGCTACCACAACTTGAAGGAGTGGGTGTGGACGATCACCAAGGAGCGGGTGCCGGAGAACTGGAAGTTCAGTCTAGCGCCCTACAGCCGGGAGAACCTCGCGCCCCGGGTAAGTTCTTATAGCCGGAAACTTCATTTGTTCTTCCTGCGTTTTTCTTGTTCTGTCCGCCTGACTTCTTGTATTCGGCAGATCTTCGCTTGCATCCTTCACGAGGAGGGTGAGGCTCCCCTTGAGGAGTTCACGCCTGACTTGCCCGAGCCACGTGCTCGGTGGTCCGGCGAGGAGTCGGACAGGGATGGCGATGCCTTTCCCAGCCGGAATGATGAGCCGGCTGCCGACCCCCACACGGAGGTTCATGAGGAGGAGGAGGCCGTGCCGACCATCGATCCGGTGACGCGCTCCGCGACGGACGGTGAGGTAGGCGGGAGCGTCTCCAGCCGTTCCAGCTCCCGCCGGCCCGCGACTGAGGAGACGGCTCCCAAGAGGAGCCAGTCCAGCAACCTGCCGCCGAGCCGCCTTGGCCGGAAGAAGGGGTCGCCCCCAGTTGTGCCGGGGTACGTCCCTTCTCCCCCTTTTCTTTCGGTGTTTTCCGCGTGCTTCTTTTTTCTTCCTTCCTGACTTTGGTTTATTTGCCTTTGCCTTCTCCTCCTTCTTCTTAGCACGTTGGTTTCTTTTGGAGCCGCGAGCCTGGCTCGAGCTCCAACCGGGTCGCCGCCCCATGCCCCGACTGCATCAGCCAGCGTTCCCCTTCTTCTGAAGTGCCACCTCCGTCTTCCCCTCGAGCTGAATCGGCTGCCCCGGCCGGATCGGGGGGTCCTCAGCCGGATGGATCTTCCTTGGCGCGCTTGCGGCAAGGCTTCGTGGTTGTCGGCAACGACAACTCCGACGAGGAGCCAGGGGAGGAGTGGCGGATGGCGGTGGCCGCAGCGAAGGAGTCCTTGGCCGTCAATACTATGGACGACGACGCTTCCTCCGCCGCCTCGCTGACGGACCTAGCCGCCACGCTCGAGCTGGTGGTGAAGGAGATCCGGCTGCTGGAGGCCACAGCCGGCGGGAACCATTCCCTGGAGAAGAAGCTTTCCACTGCCAATGGGACTTCCTAGAGTAAGTTAGCTTCATCGGCCTTTTTTTTTACTCATAGCCGGTTTTGTTGCAGCCATCCTCGTGTGCGCTCAGTGCGAAATCGATCGCTTGAAGAAAGCGAACGACCGGCTGAGCAAGTCCAACTCCACTCTGCGGTTGCAGAATAAGGATTGGCACGCAAAGGTAGACGGTCTGGAAGCCACCATCAAGGAGCACGACGCCTCGCTCGCCAGCCGGACCGAAGCCTTCAACCTTCTCGAGGCCCTGAACAAGGACCAAGAGAAGGAGCTTAAACGGCTGGCGACAAAGGAGAAGGCTCTGGTGGAGGAGCTAATGCAGGTCGGCCACACGGCTAAGGGAAGTTCCCTTTTTCCGCCTTCTTTTCTTTCTAGATAGCCGGATCTGACTCTTTTTTCTGACAGCTTTTTATCCCGACAAAGACCTGCTGGCCTACAACCGGCTGCAGGAGAACTGGTCGGGAGTGCAGCCGACAGCTCAGGAGCTCGTCGTCCTGCTTGGCGAAGAGGCTTCCAAGATTCGCCAAGCGGCACGGGACGTCTTCTCCTTCGTGTGGCCAGAGGCTCCGGTTCTGGAGACGATGGCTCAGCTGGCTGTGAAGGTGGGGGAGGTGCCGGCTGTGGTGGACCGGCTACGGGACCTGGCGGCGCGAGCCGGAGCGGAGATGGCTCTGGCCCTCATGCTCTCCTGGTACAAGGACGCCTGCATCGAGAAGATTGATGGAGGCTTTCTTGCCGGTGCCGACCTTGCCGCCATCCGCCAAGCCCATCCGGAGCTCCGCGGGTCTGCCATCAAGATTGCTGACTACGTGGACCCCGACGAGGTGCTCACCGACTCGGAGTCTGTCGGTACTCCTGATGCAGAAGGCCCGATGCCGTCGCCCGCGGGCGCCGGAACCGGATCGAGCTCCGCGCCTACTCCTCCGCCTGAAGCTTCTACTGGTCAAGGTGCTCCTTACGGCAAGGGCCCTGCCGCTTCGTCACCGTCCCGGGATGCCGGGTGTATTTGTCTTGCTTTTGTTATGTGTGAAACCTGTCTGTCTGTACCGGCTATCTCTGATGCCGGGTAACCTATGGGGGCTTCGCCTCCTTTTTGTTTGTTAATATTGAACTCTTGAGTTTCCTTTAACTTGTGCGTCTTGAATTTTCTTTCAATATTTCACCGGCTAACTTCATCCGGCTAACTTCGTCTGGCTACATACCTTTAGCCGGAGGAACTACACCTCCAGTGGGGGCGCGCTAGCGCACCCACTAGGTGTAGCCCCCGAGATTCGGAGTAGCTGGCATAGCCAGGTGCTTCGAATCTTCCTTATTTTTCCCAAGTCTTCTAACTTTATCCGACTAGACTCGTCCTAGTCGGCTGCTTTCGCCGGCTGAATGCCTTCATCCGGGGGAACTGACATTCTAGTGGGGGCGCGTGAGCGCACCCACTAGGTGTAGCCCCCGAGATTCGGAGTAGCTGGCGTAGCCAGGTGCTTCGAATCTTCCTTGTTTTCTCTTGCTCCTGCCCTTGCCCTCACCTGGGCTCCGAACGGCCGGCTAAACGCCCTTAGCCGGTCAGGAACTACGAGATTCCACTGTGGGCGCGCGAGCGCACCCAGTGGGTGTAGCCCCCGAGATTCGGAGCGCTTGATGAAGGCAAGGACTTCAAATCTTCTTTGCTTTTCCTGAATTCCGACTCGAAGTAGTTGGGCAAGAATATACATATACATACACATACATCCTCATAGGTTAATAGGTTAGTCTGTCAAATTGTAGGCGGAAAACTGCCTGTTTTTTCGAAAACTGACCTGTGCCTCTCTAGACACTTGGTCGCTTTCCCGTGTGCTCTGCTGTTTTCGCTGCGTCCTTGCCGGGCAGCTGGGTTGCGGTCTGCAGCCGGAATCGAAGGGAGCTGACAGTACATTGCGCACGGTACTAACGATTTAGTAGCCGGATTGGTTCGAGCTAGTTGCAAGACCGGAACGCGCGGTCTGTCGCGTCTCCTCCCTGTTTTTCGTGTGGGATGCCTCGGGCTTTTGCTCTTGCTAGCCGGACAGCCGGGTTGCGGTCTGTAGCTGAGACGAAGAGTGGGCCTCTGACATCATCGCACACTACTCGGTCGGTTTGCTGACTTAGCAGGCCGGGCCAGCCGGCAAGCCCCCGGGTAGGGGTTGCTGGAGCCGGAAAATCAGAACCGGAAAAGCAGATGCGAAAACACATTTCTAGCAAGGAGGCCCCGAGATTCTCATAGGGGTCCAAATTTTCATTCATAGGGTTTGCGAGATACATACACTGTCTGGCGAATAGGTGTAAAACGGGCGCAGCAGGGCCGCGTTCCAGGGATGCTCGGTTTCCTCGTCTGACTTGTCCATCTTGTTCTTGCGCGGCTGCTGCGCGTCAATGAGGTACTAGGAGTTGTTGGGCAGCGCCCGGCTAATGATGAAGGGGCCCTGCCAGGGTGGCGATAACTTGTGCATGCTCTTCGTGTCTTGCACCAGCCGGAGAACCAGGTCGCCCTCGCGAAATGCGACTGGCGGATCCGGCTTGAATGGTAGTGACGTAGTCGCTGCTGGTACAGGGCTGACCTGGATAGAGCCAGCTCACGGGCCTCCTCTAGGAGGTCCACTCCGTCCTCACGTGCCTCCTGGTTGGCCTTTTCGTCGTATAGGAGCTGGCACGGTGAGTCGAATTCGATGTCCGCGGAGAGGACGGCTTCTGATCCGTAGACCAGGAAGAACGGTGTGTAGCCGGTTGATCTATTCGGCGTGGTGCGGAGGCTCCACAACACATCCAGAAGCTCCTTGATCCAGCATGGGGGGGGGACCGTTCCAATGGCTCCATGAGACGCGACTTGATACCGGTTAGCACCAAGCCGTTTGCCCTTTCCACTTGCCCGTTGTACTGCGGGTGCGCGACGGAAGCGAGGTCCATCCGCATGCCCTTGTTGCTGCAGAACCGGGCGAAGGGCCCCTTGACGAAATTCGTGCCATTGTCGGTGATGATGCTGTTGGGGTATCTGAATCGGTTGATGATGTCGGTGAAGAAGGTGACGACTGTCGCCCCGTCCAGCTTCTGGATGGGCTTAGCCTCGATCCACTTCGTGAACTTGTCCACCGCTACCAGCAGATGGGTCATACCCGCGCGCGCCCGCTTGAAGGGACCGACCATGTCGAGGCCCCAAACCACGAAGGGCCAGGTGATCGGTATGGTCTTGAGTACCAAAGTTGGCATGTGCCTGAGCTGCCCGAAGCGCTGGCATCCATTGCACGCGCGGACTAGATGCTCAGCGTCCTCGAGGGCAGTGGGCCAATAGAAACCATGGCAGAACGCCTTGGCGACTATCGCCCTTGACGAAGCGTGATGCCCGCACTCGCCCTGGTGGATGTCCTTGAGTAGCCGGTAGCCCTAGTCTATGTCGACACATCTCTGGAAAATGCCGGATACGCTGCGCTTGTAAAGTTCACCGTTTATGATGGTGTACGTGTGCGCGTGGCGCCGGATTTGCCTGGCTTCCACCTCGTCATCCAGAAGTTCTCCGTTGGCGATGTAGCTCATGAAGGGCTGTGCCTAGGATGGTACTTCTCGAATGACGAGGATGCTCCCGTCCTCCGGTTGACGGATGTCGGGGGGTCGTCCAGATGGCGTACCCGGGACGGCAGCCCCCGAGCTTCTTGATGAACTACAGCCCCCGGGTCTTGCGAGCCGGAGGGCACTGCCTTGCCAGAATTGGTGGCGGGTATTCTTCTTCGGTGGCTCTGCCGGCTCCGCTTCTGCCGTTCCGCCAGCCGGAACGCTCCCTGCCCAGATGTTGGAGTCCGATTCTGGTTACGGGTTGATGGACGGCTTGGGCAGGTCCTCCAAGGAGACCCCCCGTGGGATCGCCTGCCTGGTGGATCCGATCTTGGAGAGCGAATCGGCTGCCTCGTTGTTGACGTGAGGGACGTGGTGAAATTCGCACCCGTCGAAGGAGGCGCTAAGCTTCTGGATGTGGAACCGGTAGAGGGCCATGTTTGCATCTCTGGCGTCCCATTCTCCGGATACTTGCTGCACCACCAGATCCGAATCACCGAAGCACAAGATCCGGTTGACACCGACCTCCTTGGCTAGCCGGAGCCCGTGCGCCAGTGCCTCGTATTCGGCTATGTTGTTGGAGGCCTTGAAGTGGATCTGCAGCATGTACTCCAGCCGGTCTCCCTTGGGCGAGGTGAGCATGATGCCAGCTCCCAAGCCCCCGAGCATCTTCGACCCGTCGAAGTGCATCTTCCAGTGGTCTGAATCCAGAACCGGTGGGAGATACTGGGTCTCAGCCCAGTCGACGAGGAAGTCCGCCAATGCCTGTGACTTGATCGTGAGCCGAGGCTCGTACTAGATGGAGTAGGCGGCTAGCTCGATGGCCCATTTGGCGACTCGGCCGGTGGCGTCTTTGTTGCCGATGATTTCCGAAAGTGGTGCAGTGCACACGACCTTAATCGGATGCTCCTGGAAGTAGTGCTTGAGCTTCTTGCATGCTAGGTACACGCCGTAGCACGTCTTCTGGTAGTGGGGGTAGTTCTGCTTGGAGAGGGAGAGAACCTCGCTGAGGTAGTAGACGGGCCTCTGAACCGGCTGAGCCTTGCCTTCCTCGGGTCTCTCCACCACCAGGACGATGCTGACGACCCGGCTGATGGCTGCTATATAGAGCAACATCGGCTCCTTGCTAGCCGGCGTGGCTAGAATAGGCGCTGTGGATAGCATGCGCGTGAGGTCGTGAAATGTGGTGTCGGCTTGCGAAGTCCAGGAGAACTTGTCCGTCTTCTTCATCAGCTGGTACAATGGGAGTGCCTTCTCCCACAGCCGGCTAACAAAACGATTGAGGGAGGCCAGACATCCGATGAACTTCTGGACCCCAAGAAGGTTCCTAGGCGGCTGCATCCTCTCGATGGCCACGATCTTCTCCGGATTCGCCTCGATACCTTGTTGTGATACGAGGAAACCGAGTAGCTGACCGGATGGTACTCCGAAGACGCACTTCTCCAGGTTCAGCTTCATATGGTACTGGCAGAGGTTGCCAAATGTTTCTCCCAGATCCTCGAGGAGGGTGCGCTTCTCCTTGGTCTTGATGACCACATCATCCACATAAGCATGCATGTTTCGGCCTATCTGCGAGTGCAAGCACTTCTGCATGCAGCGCTGGTAGGTAGCGCCTGCATTCTTTAGACCGAAAGGCATGGTTACGTAGCAGAAATCCCCGTAGGGGGTGATAAATGATGTCTTAATCTGATCAGTCGGGTTTAGCTGGATCTGATTATACCCAGAATAGCAATCTAGAAAAGACAACAAATCACAGTCGGCCGTGAAATCGATGACTTTATTGATACGGGGCAAGGTGAAGGGGTCTTTTGGGCACTCCTTGTTCAGGCTGGTGTAGTCGATACACATGCGCGAGGTCTTGTTCTTCTTCAGCACCAGGACTGGGTTCGCCAACCAGTCCGAGTGGTACACTTCCATGATGAACCCGGCTGCAAGGAGCCGGGTGATCTCGTCCCCGATTATCTTCCTCTTCTCCTCCGCGAACCGGCGCAGAGGTTGCTTGACCGGCTTGGCGTCCGGCCGCACATGAAGTGAGTGCTCGGCAAACTCCCTCGGCACACCCGGCATGTCCTTGGGGGACCATGCAAAGATGTCCCGATTCTCACAGAGGAAGTCGATGAGCGCGCCTTCCTATTTGTTGTCCAAGCCGGCATCAATGGTGACGAACTTAGTCGGGTCGGAGGGGTCGAGCAGAATCCTCTTTGTCTCCTTTGCCGGCTTGAAAGTTCCTTCTCCAGCCGGTAAGCTGCTAGGCAGCATGTCCTGCTGGGCCATGGCCATGTTGCGCATGATCACATGCTTCTCCTCGGCTATGATGAGGGCCTCTTCCAGCTTGGAACCGGCTGAGGCGCACTCCATTGATCGCCTGGAGCAGCCGGCGACGGTGATCACGCCGCGGGGTCCCGGCATCTTCGTCTTGAGGTATGCGTAGTGGGGGACGACCATGAACTTGGAGAGGGCGGGGAGACCGAGGAGAGCATGGTAGGAGCTCGTCAGGTTTACCACCTCGAACCAGATTGGTTCACGACGTAGTTCTCCTTGGTCCTGAAGATGACGTCCAGTTGGATTTTCCCCAGCAGGGCGCAGGCTGGCCCCGGCAGTACGCCATGGAGCATTGTGGTAGTCGGGCGCAGGTCGCTTTCGCGAATGCCCAGCTTCTCCAGCGAGGACTGATAGAGGAGGTTGAGGCTACTGCCTCCGTGATGAGTGTTGGGTCCGCAACATAGAAAACAAAAAATTTCCTACGGTGTGAACTACACTCCAAGATCTATCTACTAGGTACAAAGCAAACGGGTGGACATACATCCATAGAGAACTTACCCTCGAAGACAACGAGCTTTGTTAACGAGTAGGAACTCGTGGTTGATATAGCCGTACACTTGCCGATCTCAAGATCGTGAGGAAGTCCGAGCGCCGCAACTCAGCAGCGCATCCGCACTCGCACACACGTTCAAGCCACCGGACAACCTCCACCTCCTCGCTCCAGTGATCCAGCGGAAGCAGCAACTCCTTCCAGACGAAATGCCACCGGGAACATGTATCTCGCTAATCCGAGACCATGGGGGAATAATTCTAGAGGGGGAGAGAGATCCTTCACAAGGAGGTGTGTGGATGAAGGAGGGAATGGGTGGCCTTTTATAGGAGGAGGGGGGTGTGTGCCCCCTCTCTCCATGGCCGGCGCATGGGGGGGGTGACCCCTCACCTCCCCCATTCATGTGGTGGTAACTCCTCCACATTAAAATGCCTCTTCACATTCCCTTTTAAAGTCTCCACTTTAAATGCATTAAGTTTCTCCAAATTTAATGCTCTCTCATTTAATAAAACTCTTTTATTAAATTTATTCAGAATTTTGTTAATTACTTTAATTAACAAACATTCACATATAGCCCCTTGCAATATTTCAATATCACATGAACCACCTTACGCAATTTCACCGAAACAATTTCCGGTTTCTATTGAAACAATTCTGCGCTTTGCAATTCTTTTTCGTCAAACATATGTGCTCCAAAATGGTGTCCGGTAACTCTTAAGTGTACCCTATGGTTTTGAATAATGCATACATGATCGAGACCCTTCTCCGATCAATAATCAGCAGCGGGACCTGGAGATCCGTACCGACTCCTACACATTCAACGATGACTCCTGTGATCGTGAGAACCTTTAACGCTTGTAACTAAATCCCTTTGTCTCTCGATATATTACATGTCCGAGATTCGATCATCGGTATCTCCATACCTAGTTTGATCTTGTTACCGACATGCACTCTTTTCTCGTTCCCGTGATATAACATTCTAGTGATCACATCACTTGCTTGCAAGCTATCCTAATGTGATATCAGAGGGCCCAGTATATCTATCATCATCTGGATTGACAAATTCCACTCTTGATCCATGAGCCTCAACATAACACCTTCAGCACTGAACCCATCTTTATAGTCACCCTGTTACGGTGTGACGTTTGATGTTATCAAGATACTCTTCCGGTGTTAGCAATTAACATGATCTCATGGTCTAAGGATAAAGATTACTTCGTATGATGTTATAGCAATATAAACACAACGACTTGATCGTAATGCTATACTTAGGATGAATGTTCATCACATCATTCCACTAATGGTGTGACCTTGTTATTAATAACATCCAATGTCCATGATCAGGAAACCTTGATCATCTTGTTAATCAACAAGCTAGTCTATAAGAGAGGCATGACTAGGAACCCTTTTTGTTTATTAAACACACATGTATTGATGTTTCCTATCAATACAATTATAGCATGTAAAATAAACATCTATCATATACAAGGAATACATAATAACAACTTTATTATTGCCTCTCAGCGCATATTTCCTTCAGTCTCCCACATGCACTAGAGACAATAATCTAGTTCACATAGTGATAAATCTAACACCCATGGAGTTCTGGTGTTGATCATGTTTTGCCCTAGGGAGTACTTTAGTCAACGGATCTGCTACATTCAGGTCCGTGTGCACTTCTAAATCTTTATATCTCCATCCTTGACATGCTCGCGGATGGAGTGAAACCGGCGCTTAATATGCTTGGAATTCTTGTGAGACCTTGGTTCCTTGGCGTTGGCTATGGCTCCATTGTTGTCACAATAGATCACCATCGGGTCCAACGCACTGGGAACCACACCCAGTACCGTAATGAACTCTTTCATCCAAACCGCTTCCAGCGCCGCTTCTGAAGCAGCAATATATTCCGCCTCCGTTGTTGATCGAGAAAGCAATACATGCATATACTAATCATCTTAACTCCTTTAGAACTTGATTGGGCTTTACAACATTATACATAGACCGCCATCCAACTTCATCTATGACTAATAATCCACCTTCAGGTTATCATCCGAACCCCCTCCAGTATTAAGTTACAAGCAACAGATTATTGCTTTATGAATTGCATGTAAAGTAAACAATATGATTGTTCTATGAACAAAGGATTGTTGTTTTCTCCCTAGTAATAACAGCACATCTAGTACCTTAGAGATTTCTGTCACTTCCCCAGATTACTAGAGGCATGAACCCACTATCGAGCATAAATACTAACTCTTGGAGTTGCTAGCATCTACTTGGCCAAGATAGCTACTAACAACGGAAAGCATGCAAGATCACAAATAACAAAGACATGATAGAATCAATAATCAATCTAAAATAGCATCTCAATATCCATCGGATCCCCACAAACACAACATGTATGGATAACAAATAGATGATCTTGATCATGAATGGAGCTCACAAGATCTAGACATGAAAACACAAAGGAGGAGAATCAGCCATCTAGCTACTACATGGACCCATAGTCCAGAGATGAACTACTCACGCATCACACCGGAGGCTTGCATGATGATGAAGAAGGCCTCCAGGGTGAATTCCCCTCTCCGGCAGGGTGCTAGGAAGAGCTTCAGATCCCTCCCGATCTAGGGATGGAGATGACGGCAGCTACAGACTCTTTCATGGATTTTTGATCGGGTACTTAGGGTTTCCGTATTAGAGGCAATATATAGCCGGAAGGATAGGCCGAGGGGGTGCTGGGGTCGGCCAGACCACCCCCTTGCATGGGCCAGGCCTGGCCGCGCGGCTAGGTGGTCTGGCCAGGCCCCAGCCCTTCTCCGTCTCATATTACGGCTCCAGATGTCTTCTGGTAAAATAGCGACTTTGGCCTTTGTCCCGTCCAATTCCGAGAATATTCATTTTCTAACTTCCTGGAACCAAAAACAGCAGAAAACAGGCAGCTGGCACTGTGGCTCTTGTTAATAGGTTAGTCCAAGAAATCATATGAAAAGTACTCCAAAGTGTGGACAAAACACAAGAAAGTAGGTAAAACCAAGCATGAAACATCAAAAATTATAGATACATTTGCAATGTATCACCCTCTGCCCGTGCGGGCATGCCGTCTGGTGTTCGATGAACTCGAGGAAGCTTCTAGCCATGTCACAACCTTTGTTGCTGCACTTGAGCTTCATTCCCGAGGACATCTGATCCATGGTAGTGGTTGGTTCGAAGACGCCTCCGTATTCACACCCTGTGCACTGGCCATCGGATAATTTTCCAACACATTATGCGCATGCAATGTGCGTCGCGGCCTTGCCAAAGCACTGCTCATGCAAGGAAAAGATATTTAGCCCAAAAAAAAGAGTTGTATCGAACCAGTGTGGAAAACATAATGAAGAAAGAAGTAGTAATAACCATGTACGCGGGACGACGAAAAAATTGAGAACACAGCCTGCAGCTGAAGACCTGCCTCATTGCACTCATGTCAATCATATCTTCAAACCACTCGTTCGCCATAGAGGCGTCTTCTTCAACTGCGGCAGATCTGAGAGGGATTTTGAGAGCGAGGGAGAGAGACTGGTACAATAGTTAAATACTAGGAGTACTAGACTCCTCGTCTCACTCTAGGCAATATCGTCCGTCCATCCAAATTCAACGGCCATGACCCGATACCTTATCTCTTTGGCAAGAGACCTGCACGGAGGAAACTAGGGATGAGCTGTGTTCCCCAACTAATTATCTCCCTCTGACCCGGTGTACATGTTGCTTTGACGACCTAGGGCTACGTGGAAGACTAAATACTGTACTCCAGTACTACTCCGGGATGGAGGTACTAGTACTACTACTCTACTTCTGTTTGACATGAGAGTATGAGACTAGCCCTAATGGGGGTATCAGGTGGTACGTACTGTATCATGCATTACGCCTTTCATAATGGGGTGTAGCTTAGCACGTTACCATAGGAGTTATAAATACCTAATAGACAACCTCTTCAATGCATTATATTTTAGAGGTTGTATCTTAATTTAATATTTTTTCTCTCATGCATGCATTTTATTGGGCAATCAATTGTTTTTGCCTATGATTACATGCAAGGGGTGTATCTTAGCTACTAGTACGTACTAGTAAGATACAACAACACCCTCTCTCCTTCTTAATTAACATGACACAAAAGCATTTTGCCTAGTATGTCGCGCTAAGAGACTCCCCCATTGTCAAAGACCTTATTACATGCATGGAAAATGCTTATGTGTCACGGCAATTAATGATGAAAGAGATTGGTGTTGGTATCACTGAAAAATAATTATAATTTTAAGCCACGTCCATAAAGTATAGGGTGTATAATTGGTTCTTGTACCTTGTGTCATGTAGAAATCAACCTGCTATAATGATGAAAGAGATTGTGTTGGTATCACTAAAAAATAATTATAATTTTGAGCCACATCCATAAAGTATAGGGTGTATAATTGGTTCCTGTACCTTGTGTCATGTAGAAATCAACCTACTACTACTAGCTACCTATTACTCGTTATTCTCGAGAGAAATGACGAAGAAGATTCTAGAATTATTGGGAAGTGCGTTCTGAGGTTTGTGCATAGCGTTCACTGTGCTAGAGACTATCAATGGAATATTCTAAATTCTAGTATGGCTAGAAGATACAGCGGTTTGCAATGGTGGGATTTGCCAGGCTTGATCGAATTTTCAAAGTTCAAAGTACCGCGTACACAATATAGTGTGGTAAGATTATATAATAAAGGTAAATCTATGCGAGTCTCACGTGATGGAGTACTTCTATATTATGACTAGTAAGTTGTACGTGCCGTGTACGTGAGACTTAGATAATAGACGTGTGATATATCATGGGTACTATTCAACATGGTGGTTCTAGAACATGGTGGAGTTTGCTCTAGGTACTATTCAACATGAATCCAGCTGCTCTAAACCATTGGATCTAACAGCCTAACGATAAGGATTGGTGCTATGGATCATTCATATTCAAAACTGCTCCATTATAGTGGTAGAGAGAATACAACCTACTGTGCTATGAAATTTGTGGGGTGGTGACATGATGGTTCTATAACATGCATGGTGGAGTTTGATCTAGGTACTATTCAACATGAATCTAGCTTCTCTGAACCATTGGATCTAACAACCCAACGGTCAGGATTGGTGCTATGGATCCAATTCAAAACTGCTCCATTATAGTAGTAGAGATAATATGACATACTGTATGGTCAGGCATGTGCAACTTATTACTACTGTATACCGGAGTACATAATCAAAGAATTTACCAGACTCGTTGCTTGAGCTGCGAGCTGCTCGCCGTCTCTGTTTCGAGAGTGTATAGCACTACTACTCCTACTATTCGATTAGACTGCGGCCAGCTAAAAGTACGACCGCTACAAGTACCGATATGACATTTCTCTTGGGAGTTAATGCCCCGGACAACCACCGACTGTGAAAAAACTCACGCGCCGCCAAGCGGTCGCTCTGCATACTCCTTGGAGCATCTAAAAAAAGTACTCCTTGAGAAATGCTGGGTCAAAACTGAGTAGCACCACTAGTTGTACTACTAGTACTATACTTTCTCCTTCATTCTACTCTCGGGCGAAATTTATTTCTTCCACCAAAGGCATGTTACCCTCACAAATACTTGAAGGAATCCTGGTGGATTGGCTACGTCGTCCTTTGAGGTCTACTTCGGCTCGAGGCTAGGCCCCGAAATAGTTCATCCGGCGGGAACATGCCCCCATTGGAGCCACCGTTGGAGCCGCCTCTGTAAAGCGCCTGGTCGCCCGCGGTAAACGTGCGTTGGCCCTGCCGGCCGACGACGCGATTTTGGGCCCCCTCAAGGATAGCGATCCTACGCTGGTCCCGTCACGGAGGCGTCAACACGGCAGGCAAACAATAGTGGACCTCTACAACAAAGCACCGGTCCCGGTATGCCTCCCTTTCGACTGTGACGGAGCTGCGTCCGGGCGGACGCTCTCGCTAGACATCAACCATGGCCAAGTTAAGCCCGTGCGAGACAGCGGCCAATCCTTCCGCCGGGAACCTGTAGCCAGCGATAATGCGACCGAGGCAGACAACTCGGGTGGGCGCCAGCTTGCCGTGGCCGTGGCCGACGCCGTCCTAGGTCCCCTCGAGATTATCGATCCTATGCTGGCCCTTTCTTACGATCAGGACATGCTCGAGTTCGAGCTCGCGCGTGAGGAACCTGCGGCAAGCAAGCATGCGACCAGGGCAGACAACTCGGGTGGGCGCCAGGTCGCTGTGGCCGTGGCAGACGACGCCATCCTGGGTCCCCTCGAGCCTATCGATCCTATGTTGGCCCTTGGTCACCATCAGGACATGCTCAAGTTCAAGCTCGAGCGCGAGGAACCTACGGCCGACAAATGTGTGGCTGGGGTAATCGACTCGGTAGGGGGCAGTGTGCTCCTCTACTCGTTTCGAGCAATCTCGTCCCTTCGACCATGATCAACACGCAGGTCCACGCTCTGTTTCATGTGTGAAGCAAACAGTAGTAGCAAGAGTATGGCTCAGCTGCTCGGTTGAAATTGAGCCGGACCCGACTGCCTTTCCAAGCTAATTTTTAGGGGCCTTTGTGCCAATTGTATGGACTTGGATGTAAATTTCTATTTTTTGATGTAACCTTTTAATTCCACCGAACGTGTTGATTGAAGCATGATGCCCTTTCGGGTGAAATTAGCTACTCCTCTGACCCAAATTAGTTGACTTAGATTTGTCTAGATTCATGTATCTAGACTTGATTTAGTGTTAGATACATCCAAATCTAGATAAAACTAAGTAAACTAATTTGGGTCAGAGGGAGTATAAATTAAGCCTAAAAAATATAACATGTAATTTATCCAACAAATTCATGTAGTACTAGAAGTAAACTAGTAAGTTGCACGTGTCCTGCACGTGAGACTCAGATAATAGACGTCTGACATATCATCACTATATAAAGTTATAATAGGTAAAACAGAAAAAATGTAATTTTGATCAACATCTATAATATATGAGTGTATATTTGGTTCTCGTACTTTGTATATCATGTAGAGTGAATGATTATTAGCTAATCTAAAACTTCAAAATTTGGTAACATGGTCTAGAGAAACGAGGGAGAAGATTCTAGAATGATGGAGATGCGTTTTGAGGTTCCCATGTTTCCGGACATACCGAACCACCCATGTTTTACTTGTGATTTTTAGGTTCTTTGAGTTTTCAAGGTTCCTAGATAAATTAACCCACTTAAATTACACTATTTTCTCCGATTCCAATTAATGTTCTTAGATTTGTCTAGATTCGGGTATATGCATCTAGCACAGAAACATGACTAGAAACATTTGAATCTAAATGAATCTATGAACATTAATATGGATAGGAGGGAGTTTGTCGAAATTATGTCAAATTATTTCGAACCACATGTGACCTGCCAATTGCTCTTTAAATTCCACAAAAATATTTTGAAGTTGCCCACCAGAAAGCCAATATATGGAGAACACGACCGAGAGTTTTCAAAGATTCAACTTCTTTCTAGACTTTGCATGCTGGCAAAGTTAACCCTGCTTTGAAAAAAAAGAGAGAAATAGGCCAAAAAAACAAGGGGACTCATGCATGGCGTCCTTTTGCTTGTACTACCTGCCATGAAAAATAATAGACATGAGTTTTTCACAACTTTTGAAAAACGCCGCTTCACAAAAATGGCCTGCCATGTATAAGTATGAATAGGTTTCAGGACGAGCAACCAAGCAAGGTCACAGACATATCCATGGTAATGGGACTTTTGTAGTAGTACTATAAGAATGTAGATGTGTCCATCTTGGCGTTGGTGAACAACTTTGCCAATGGGAGTTCCCAAATACTAGGAAAAGTAACAACTCCAATTTTCTAAGCGACGGAAATATTTTTCTCTGTAAAGAAAAGTACTCCACCTCCGTACTAGTACTAGTCGAAAAGGGAGGCGGCTTCTTCAAAAAATAAGGAGGCAGCACGAGAGCAGCGGGAGGAGGAGTCGAAAGGCGATGCGATGTCAGAGCAAAGCTATGATGGGCTGCTGACACGAGGTACACTCCACTAGTAGTAAATATATGGACCTACTAGTAGTAATGTGCACGCAAAACAAGTTGTGTTTTCTATCTCCTTCGATGGATCTCACCATCCATCCTCCATCGATCTCTTCTCTGCAGCCGCGGGTGCATAGTCCGGCTTGTCTCTTCCTCGTCTACAGCGTGGCGCTGCGCACATGTGACTTGGTATGACACACTGATCTACTTCCAGCAACCATCCCCCCCCCAAATTCAAGTCATCTACTGGATTAATAATCATCTACACCAATACAAAAAGTCTCAAAAGTAAAAATAATAATTACAAAAAGGTCCTCAGACCACATTGCGATGACTACAAACTCTAGTTCGTTAATTGGAGTGTCTCGCTCCTTCAGGACCTATGGTACCCAAGTTCCAAAAAATAAATAAAGAATGCCACTGCCCCAATTTTCAGACTAAGTGTACCATGCTTTCTTACAATTCCCAAGTTTTAAGATTTTTCAAGCGGGCATAGAAATGTTTTTCATTTTATTCCTATTTAATCTTCTTACTTTTTGATGAGGTTGCTGCATGTAATGCTAGTTGTTCTATAGTTCAAATGTTAGGTATTGTACATGCTGGTATAAAGCCGACAATAGATGACGTGTCACTTTGTTATACCTAACGCTCGGTTATACTATTGAACTATCTCTCACGCACTTGTAGAATATTAATTTAGACCTAATTCGACAAATCGATGGAAAGTCGTCTGAGTGGGTGAAATTAGCTAGAAAATTAAGCTTTAAAAATATAACATGTAATTTATCCAACCACTTTATGTACTATAGTAAATAAATGGCACATGCTATGAACTCTAAGCCATATTGATCACACTTCCTTCCAACAAATACTTTTACTTCTTTACCATGCATGCTAATATGCACCGACCTAGCTATACCAAAATATGGGCACACAGTCATTATCTTGATGAAGACAGGGTATGTCCATGACCTTGGTCATTTGGCTTGAAACCCAAGAAAGTTTATACATGGTAGTACATGATATAGTAGGCAATACCAGAAGTGTGAGTTTTTCAAGTACTTTTACTGGTAAAAAAATAAGAAAGAATGGCCCTACCAAATTTTCATACAAAGTGGTTAATTCTTTCTTACAGTTCCCAAGTTTAAGTATTTTTCAAACTTCCAAGCTAAAGCTCCACGTGCACTTAAATGCATGACTCTAAGTCGATTAAATGAAATTATGTCAAACTTGTATACATGTGAGCGTGATAGACTATTACTCTTGAAAATATCCAAAATTCTTTTGAAGGTACCCAGGAAGCCAATATATCATGGGCCAACAATAGTTTTGAAAAATGCTATTACTTATTAGTATTTGCATACCGACAAATTTGACCGCGTAGGGAAAACATTCAAATAAAATAAAGCGTCAAACAAAAACATGAGACTTCATTATGATTGGGGTACTTTTGCTAGTAGTATTATTAATTGCCAAGAAAAATGATAAACATGAGATTCGACAACGTTAGGGAAAACGGATTCATATTATAGCCCACCATATTGTAGCATTATTAATTCTTTGTTTTGAGCATAAACGACCAATAATGTCATGGCCTTCTATACTGATGTATACCCTAGCTACACTTTTACATAGGGTTCTGACATCTGGTAGATGGGTGCGTCTTGGCCTAGTAAACAATGTTCTCAGTGGGAGTTTCGAACAATTGGGAAAAAACATTTTTCACTTTTCCAACTGATTATGGGGATGTTTTCTACTAACAGTAAAGAAAATCAGAAGAATGTGGTACTGAATGCGAGAAGCGTGCCATGTTTCCGGACATAGCGAACCATCCATGTTTTACTTGCGATTCCTAGGTTCTTTGAGTTTTCAAGGTTTGTAGATAAATGATGCCAATTAAATTACACTACTGTATCTGATTCAAATTAATATTCTTAGATTTTTCTAGATTCGGATATATGTATCTAGCACAGAAACATGACTAGATACATTTGAATCTAGATGAATCTATGAACATTAATATGGATCGGAGGGAGTCTATCGTAATTATGTCAAATTATATCGAACCACGTGTGAGCTGCCAATTGCTCTTTAAATTTTACAAAAATCTTTTGAAGTTGCCCACCAGATAGCCGATACATCGAGAACATGACCGGGAGTTTTCAAAGAATCAACTTCTTTCTAGACTTTGCTTGCCGGCAAAGTTGACCTTGCTTTGGAAAAAGAGAGAGAAATAGGCAACAAAAACAGGGGGACTCATGCATGGCATCCTTTTTTTTGTATTGCCTGCCATGAAAAATAATAAACATGAGTTTTCACAACTTTTGAAGAATCCAGCTTCACAAAAATGGCCTACCATGTATAAGTATGAATAGCTTTGAGGACGAGCGACCAAGCAAGGTCATGGACATATCCACATCATAGTTTATCGTAATTTGGTAGTACTACAAGAAAGTAGATGTGTGCATCTTGGCATTGGTAAACAACATTGCCAATGCGAGTTTCCAAATACTAGGAAAAGTAACAACTCTAGTAAGCGATGGAAATATTTTTTCCATAAAGCAAAGTACTCCACCTCATTCTGTACTGCTACTCCAAAAGGTAGGCAGCACGAGAGCAGCGAGAGGAGTGCCCTGCACGCGAGACTCGGATAATAGACGTATGACATATAATAATTATATAAAATTATAATAGGTAAATCACAAAAAAATTATAAATTTGATCAACATACATAAAGTATGATTGTATATTTGGTTCTTGTATTTTGTATCATCATGTAGAAGCCAAAGATTATTAGCTACCCAAAACACTTGATTTTTTTGATAATATGGTCTAGAGAGACGAGGGAGAAGATGCTAGTATGATGGAGAAGTGTGTTTTGAGGTTTATGCATAGCATTCATTATGCTGAAGACTATCTATACAATCTTCTAGATGCTATAATGGAAAAGAAGATCCAACGGTTGGAAATATTGGGATTCGCGAGTATTGAGATCCAACGGTCGACATTCAAATTTATTCGTACATTCTTATCTTACCAAGTAATATATAGTGTACGAATACAAATAACTTTGAATATTGACCGTTGGATCAAGACTCGTGAATCCAAATGACATTTCCAGCCATTGGATCTTCTTTTCCATTCTAGCATCTAGAAGATTCTATTGATAGTCTTCAACATAATTAATGATATGCACAAACCTAAATACACACTTCTCCATCATATTAGAATCTTATCACTCGTTTCTCTAGACCAATGTTACTACCAAAAATTTCAAGTGTTAGGTAGAGAATAATCTTTGACTTCTACACATCACGATACAAAGTAGAAGCACCAAATATACACCCATACTTTATATATATTGATCAAATTTATATTTTTCTGCTTTACCTATTATAATTTTATATAGTGATGATATGTCAGACGTGTCTAATCTGATTTGTCTTTGATTCAAATTAATGTTCTCAGATTTGTCTAGATTCGAATATATGTATCTAGCATAGAAACATGACTAGATACATTTTAATCTAGATGAATCTATGAACATTAATATGGATTAGAGGGAGTTTGTCGAAATTATGTCAAATTATTTCGAACCACATGTGAGCTGCCAATTGCTCTTTAAATTCCACAAAAAACTTTTGAAGTTGCCCACTAGACAGCCAATATATGGAGAACACGATCGAGAGTTTTCAAAGATTCAACTTATTTCTAGACTTTGCATGCCAGCAAAATTAACCTTGCTTTGAAGAAAGAGAGAGAAATATGCCAAACAAATCAGGGGGCCTCATGCATGGAATCCTTTTGCTTGTACTACCTGCCATGAAAAATAATAAACATGAGTTTTTCACAACTTTTGAAAAAAGCCGCTTCACAAAAATGGCTTACCATGTATAAGTATGAACATGTTTAGGACCACCGACCAAGCAAGGTCACGGACATATGCATGTTTATGGGAATTTTCTAGTAGTACTACAAGAAGGTAGATGTGTGCATCTTAGCGTTGGTAAACAACTTTGCCAATGGGAGTTCCCAAATACTAGGAAAAGTAACAACTCCAATTTTCTAAGTGATGGAAATATTTTTCTCTGTAAAGAAAAGTACTCCACTTCCGTACTAGTACTACTCGAAAAGGGAGGTGGCTCCTTCCAAAAAAAGGAGGCATCACGAGAGCAGCGGGAGGAGGAGTCGGAAGGCGGTGCGATGTCAGAGCAAAGCTATGACGGGGTGCTGACACGAGGTACACTCCACTAGTAGTAAATATATGGACCTACTAGTAGTAATATGCATGCAAAACAAGTTGTGTTTTCTCTCTTCTTCGTTGGCTCTCACCATCCATCCTCAATCGATCTCTTCTCTACAGCCGCGGGTGCACAGTCCGGCTTGTCTCTTCCTCGTCCACAAAATGGTGCTGCACACGTGTGACTTGGTATGGCACACCTATCTACTTCCAGCAACCGTTCCTCGCCCCCCCCCCCCGAAATTCAAGCCATATACTGGATTAATAATCATCTACACCAATATAAAAAGTCTCAAAAGTAATAATAATAATTACAAAAAGGTCCTCAGACCACATTGCAACGACTACAAACCCTAGTGCGCTAATTGGAGTGTCTCGCTCCTTCAGGACCTATGGTACCTAGGTTCCAAAAAAGAAATAAAGAATGCCACTGCCACAATTTTCAGACTAAGTGTACCATGATTTCTTACAATTCCCAAGTTTTAGGATTTTTCAAGCGGTCATAGAAATGTTTTTCATTTTATTCCTATTTAATCTTCTTCCTTTTTGATGAGGTTGCTGCATGTAATGCTAGTTGTTCTATAGTTCAAATGTTAGGTATTGTACATGCTGGTATAAAGCCGACAATAGATGATGTGTCACTTTGTTATACCTAACACTCGGTTATACTATTGAACTAGCTCTGACGCACTTGTAGAATATTAATTTAGACCTAATTCGACAAATTGACAGAAAGTCGTCTGAGTGGGTGAAATTAGCTAGAAAATTGAGCTTTAAAAATATAACATGTAATTTATCCAACCACTTTATGTACTATAGTAAATAGATGGCACATGCTATGAAGTCTAAGACATATTGATCACACTTCCTTCCAAAAAATACTTTTACTTCTTTACCATGCATGCTAACATGCACCGATCTAGGTATACCAAAATATGGGCACACGGTCATTATCTTGATGAAGACAGGGTATGTCCATGACCTTGGTCATTTGGCTTGAAACCCAAGAAAGTTCATACATAGAAGTACATGATATAGTAGGCAATACCAGACGTGTGAGTTTTTCAAGTACTTTTACTGGTAAAAAAATAAGAAAGAATGACCCCACCAAATTTTCGTTCAAAGTGGACAATTCTTTCTTATAGTTCCCAAGTTTAAGTATTTTTCAAACTTCCAAGACAAAGCTCCATGTGCACTTAAATGCATGACTCTAAGTCGATTAAACGAAATTAGGTCAAACTTGATTACATGTGAGCGTGATAGACTATTACTCTTGAAAATATCAAAAATTCTTTTGAAGTTACCCAGGCAGCCAATATATCACAGGCCAACAATAGTTTTGAAAAATGCTATTACTTATTAGTATTTGCATACCGACAAATTTGACCGTGCAGGGAAAACATTCAAACAAAATAAAGCGTCAAACAAAAACATGAGACTTCATTACGATAGGGGTACTTTTGCTAGTAGTATTATTAATTGCCAAGAAAAATGATAAACATGAGATTCGACAACATTAGAGAAAACGGATTCTCATAATAGCCCACCATGATGTAACATTATTAATTCTTTGTTTTCAGCACAAACGACCAAGAAGGTCATGGCCTCCTATATCAATGTATACCAAGCTACACTTTTACATAGGGTTCTGACATCGGGTAGATGGATGCGTCTTGGCCTAGTAAACAATGTTGCCCGTGGGAGTTTCGAATAATTAGGAAAAAACATTTTTCACTTTCACAACTAATTATGGGGATGTTTTGTACTAGCACTAAAGAAAATCAGAAGGATGTGGCACTAAATGCGAGAAGCGCGCCATGTTTCCGGACATAGCGAACCATCCATGTTTTACTTGCGATTCCTAGGTTCTTTGAGTTTTCAAGGTTCGTAGATAAATTAAGCCAATAATATTACACTACTATATCCGATTCAAATTAATATTCTAAGATTTTTCCAGATTCGGATATATGTATCTAGCACAGAAACATGACTAGATACGTTTGAATCTAGATGAATCTATGAACATTAATATGGATCGGAGGAAGTCTGTCGAAATTAGGTCAAATTATATCGAACCACATGTGAGCTGCCAATTGCTCTTTAAATTTCACAAAAATCTTTTGAAGTTGCCTACCAGATAGCCGATACATCGAGAACATGACCGGGAGTTTTCAAAGATTCAACTTCTTTCTAGACTTTGCATGGCGGCAAAGTTGACCTTGCTTTGGAAAAAGAGAGAGAAATAAGCAACAAAAACAGGGGGACTCATGAATGGTGTCCTTTTTCCTCTATTGCCTGCCATGAGTTTTCACAACTTTTGAAGAAACCCGCTTCATAAAAATGGCCTACCATGTACAAGTATGAACAAGTTTGAGGACGAGCGACCAAGCAACGTCATGGACATATCCACATCATAGTTTTTGGTAATTTGGTAGTACTACAAGAAAGTAGATGTGTGCATGTTGGCATTGGTAAACAACTTTGCCAATGCGAGGTTCCAAATACTAGGAAAAGTAACAACTCTACTAAGCGATGGAAATATTTTTTCTATAAAGCAAAGTACTCCACCTCATTTTGTACTGCTACTCCAAAAGGTAGGCAGCGCGAGAGCAGCGAGAGGAGTGCCCTGAACGTGAGACTCGGATAATAGACATATGACATATCATCATTATATAAACTTATAATAGGTAAAGCACAAAAAATTATAAATTTGATCAACATACATAAAGTATGGTTGTATATTTGGTTCTTGTACTTTGTATCATCATGTACAAGTCACAGATTATTAGCTACCCAAAACACTTGATTTTTTTTGGTAATATGGTCTAGAGAAATGAGGGAGAAGATTCTAGTATGATGGAGAAGTGTGTTTGGTTTATGCATAGCATTCATTATGCTGAAGACTATCTATACAATCTTCTCGATGCTATAATGGAAAAGAAGTTGGGATTCACGAGTATTGAGATCCAACAGTCGGCATTCAAAGTTATTCGTACAATCTTATCTTACCAAGTACTATATAGTGTACGAATACAAATAACTTTGAATATTAACTGTTGGATCAAGACTCGTGAATCCGAACGACATTTCCAGCCGTTGGATCTCCTTTTCCATTCTAGCATCTAGAAGATTCTATTGATAGCCTTTAGCACAATTAATGCTATGCATAAACCTCAAAACACACTTATCCATCATACTAGAATCTTATCACTCGTTTCTCTAGACCAATGTTACTACCAAAAATTTCAAGTGTTAGGTAGCTAATAATCTTTGACTTCTACACATGACGATATAAAGTAGAAGAACCAAATATACACCCATACTTTATATATGTTGATCAAATTTATATTTTTCTGCTTTACCTATTATAACTTTATATAGTGATGATATGTGAGACTCTCTAATCTGATTTGTCTCTGATTCAAATTAATGTTCTCAGATTTTTCTAGATTCAGGTATATCTATCTAAGCACAGAAACATGACTAGATACATTTGAATCTAGATGAATCTATGAACATTAATATGGATCAGAGGGAGTCAGTCGAAATTATGTCAAATTATTTCGAACCACATGTGAAATGCCAATTTCTCTTTAAATTCCACAAAAATCTTTTGAAGTTGCCCACCAGACATCCAATATATGGAGAACGCGACCAAGAGTTTTCGAAGATTCAACTTCTTTCTAGACTTTGCATGCTGGCAAAGTTGACCCTGATTTGAAAAAAGAGAGAGAAATAGGCCAAAAAAACTGGGGGACTCATGCATGGCGTCCTTTTGCTTGTATTACCTGCCATGAAATATAATAAACATGAGTTTTTCACAACTTTTGAAAAAACCCGCTTCACAAAAATGGCCTACCATGTATAAGTATGAACATGTTTCAAGACGAGCGACCAAGAAGGTCATGGACATATCCATGTTTATGGGAATTTTCTAGTAGTACCGTTGGATAAAGACTCGCGAATCCCAGCTTTTCGAGCCGTTGGATCTTCTTTTCCATCCTATCATCTAGAAGATTCTACTGATAGGCTTCGGCATAATGAATGTTATGCATAACCTCAAAACACACTTCTCCATCATACTAGAATCTTCCCCCTTGTTTCTCTAGACCATGTTATCAAAAATTTCATGTGTTAGGTAGCTAATAATCTTTGACTTCTACAATGATGATACAAAGTACAAGGACCAAATATATACACCCATACTTTATAGATGTTGATCAAATTTATATTTTTTTTGTGCTTTACCAATTATAATTGTATATAGATATGTCATACGTCTATTATCCGAGTTTCACGTGCAAGGAACATGCAACTTACTAGTAGCTAATAATCGTTGACTTCTACATGATCTTACCACTATATAGTGTACGAACAACTTTGAGTATTGACCATTGGATCAAGACTCGCGAATCCCAACATTTCCACCCGTTGGATCTTCTTTTCCATTCTAGCATCTTGGAGATTCTATTGATAATCTTCATTACAATGAATGATCTGCACAAAATTCACTTTTCCATCATTCTAGAATCTTCTCCCTTGTTTCTCTAGACCATGTTACCAAAATTATAAAGTTTTAGATAGCTAATAATCGTTGACGTACTTCTACATGGTATACAAAGTACAAGAACCAAATATATATATATATATACCTATATTTTATAGATGTTGATCAAATTTATATTTTGCCTGCTTTACCTGTTATAATCTGAGCACTATATAGTGTACAAGTAACTTTGAATATTGACCGTTGGATCAAGACTCGCGAATCCCAACATTTCCAGCCGTTGGATCTTCTTTTCCATTCCAGCATCTAGAAAATTCTATTTTTTAACGGTCTAGAAGATTCTATTGATAGTCTTCATCACAATGAATGCTATGCACAGAACTCAAAACACACTTTCCTCATCATTCTAGAATCTTCTCCCTCATTTCTCTAGCCCATGTTACCAAAAAATTCATGTTTTAGATAGCTAATAATCGTTAACTTCTACATGATATTACCACTATATAGTGTACAAACAACTTTGAAGATTGACCGTTGGATCAAGACTCGTGAATCCTATCATTTCGAGCCGTTGGACCTTCTTTTCATCCTATCATCTAGAAGATTCTACTGATAGGCTTCGGCATAATGAATGTTATGCACAACCTCAAAACACACTTCTCCATCATACTAGAATCTTCCTCCTTGTTTCTCTAGACCATGTTATCAAAAATTTCATGTGTTAGGTAGCTAATAATCTTTGACCTCTACATGATATCCAATAGCTAGAAATGCTGGGATTCACGAATCTTGATCCAACGGTCAACATTCAAAGTTATTCGTACACTATATATTGGTAAGATAAGATAAGATAAGATAATGTAGAAGTCAACGATTATTAGCTACAAGGGAGAAGATTCTAGTATGATGGAGAAGTGTGCTTTGAGGTTTGTGCATAACATTCATTATGCTGAAGACTATCAATAGAATCTTCTAGATGCTATAATGGAAAAGAAGAACTAACAGCTAGAAATGTTGGGATTCATGAGTCTTGATCCAACGGTCAATATTCAAAGTTATTCGTACACTATATAGTGGTAAGATATCTCTATCTCTACTACTATAATGGAGCAGTTTTGAATTGGATCCATAGCACCAATCCTAACCGTTGCGCTGTTAGATCCAATAATGGTTTAGAGAAGCTGGATTCGTGTTGAATAGTTCCTAGAGCAAACTCCACCATGCATGTTCTAGAACCAGCATTCCACCACCCCCAAAATTTCATAGCACAGTAGGATGTATTCTCTCTACTACTATAGTGGAGCAGTTTTGAATTGGATCCATAGAACCAATCTTGAACGTTGGGCTGTTAGATCCAATGGTTCAGAGCAACTGGTTTCGTGTTGAATATATAGTACAGACCTAGAGCAAACTCCACCATGTTCTAGAACCATCATGCCACCACCCCCAAAATGCAAAAATTAAGTCTATTAATAATAACTATCTACACATATTGAGAATACAACCTACTGTGCTATGAAATTTTGGGGGTGGTGAAATGATGGTTCTAGAACATGGTGGAGTTTTCTCTAGGTACTATTTAACACAAATCTGCTGCTTTGAACCATTGGATCTAATAGCATAATGGTTAGGATTGGTGCTATGGATCCAATTCAAAACTACTCAATTATAATATTAGAGATAATTTTATATAGTGATGATATGTCAGGCGTCTATTATCTGAGTCTCATGTGCAGGACATGTGTAATTTACTAATAGTGGTAAGATACGAATAACTTTGAATGATGACCATTGGATCAGTACTCGTGAATCCCAATATTTCCAACCATTGGATCTTCTTTTCCATCCGAGCATTTAGAAGATTCTGTAGATAGTCTTCAGCAGAATGAATGTTATGCACAAACCTCAAAACACACTTCTCCATCATACTCCTTGAATCCTCTCCCTCGTTTCGCTAGACCATGTCACCAAAAATTTGAAGTGTTAGGTAGCTAATAATCTTTGACTTCTACATGATGATACAAAGTACAAGAACCAAATATAAACTCATACTTTATATATGTTGATCAAATTTATAATTTTTTGTGCTTTACCTATTATAATTTTAAATAATGATGATATGTCATATGTCTATTATCTGAGTCTCACGTGCATGGCAGATGCAATTTACTAGTAGCCTACAATGTATGAACATTCTTGGGTTTTAGTCCGAAGGACCAATAAGGTCATGGCCATATATATTGATACCCTAGCTACACTTTATGATACGGTTCTCACATCAGGTAGATGGGTGCGTCTTGGCGTAGTAAACAATGTTGACCATGGGAGTTTCGGACAATTACGAAAGAACATTTTTCACTTTTCCAAGTGATTATGAGGATGTTTCTTACTAGTAAAGAAAATCAGAAGAATTTGGCTCGGAATGCGACAAGCGCGTCATGTTTCCGGACATTGCGGAGCATGCATGTTTTCCTTGTGATTCCTAGGTTCTATGAGTTTTTATGATTCGTAGCTAATTTAAACCACTTAAGTTATAGTGTTGTCTGCCTAAATTAGTTCAAATGAGTTGGCATATGCATAAGCGCACCGTTTAGCTAAGAAACCCAAGTTCACTCAGCCGTTTCGCTCACTACAGTATATGGGCCCCATTCATACAAATAACTTTGAATGCTGACCGTTGGATCAATTATTTGATGTATTTACACGAATTTGAAATATTTATTTATTTTTTATGAGGTCTACGGCTGGCAGCCAGCACCACCCTAATTTTCTTTTTCATCTATCCGCCACCGTACTAGACTCTGACTTTTCTTCACAAGCTGCACACGCCATCGTCCCATCACATTCGATGCGTGTTGCTTTTCGAGCCTTCCTTTTAATACTACTCGGGAGGTGAGCCAAGCGCGATTCAGCACTAAATTTTTGCGTGATATTGGCGGGACCTTCTAGTTCAAAATTTTAGAGGATTATTGGCGGGACCCTCCCTTCTACCTTTACCAAAATTTAACACTTCATTCACTTCTCAGTTCTCGGCAAACGCTAGCTACCTCCATACTGACGGGGCCTCTCGCTCGCTCGCCCGCCGACTCCACAATCCATAGTCACATCATCCTCTATCCCATCCCTCTTTAGCCGACTTCAAGGTCACTGGAGTCTACTTAGCGACGCCGTCATCCACGCTACCATCGTTGCTTCGTCGCATCTGCTTCCCCCACTCAGAGTGTCAGCTGCCCCACCACCCCAACTGAGAGATGCGTACGCCACGCGGACCCCTCACTAGGGCGATGGTTAGAACTCCGTACAACCGAGACGAAGGTTGTTGCATGCTTACTATGCCCACTTTCCTTGGACTTTACTACAACTTTCGAATGTAGTTCATCACTTCCTTGTTATGCCTTCTCGTTACCAATTATTTCTAATGCATGCTAGTTGCAGTACTACGGGATCGGTTCAAAGAGAAAAGAAGGCACCTGCTAGTCGTCAAGCCGAATTGGTTATCTCGCACTAGTACGAAGCCTCGCCAGCCCAATGATAACCCCCAACAATCCTCCCCAGACAATGGTTTGCCTCCATTTTGCATATACACGCTTTGTCGTTGTGCATTTTATTTTTTAGAGTAGTTCAGCCTTTACTTGCCCTGTCTTGTCATACTAGTATATATTTTTTGTGAGGCATGGAAGATGACGTACTGCCGAAACATGCCCTGTCTTGCTAAGGAATCCTGAAGAGTTTTGGACATGCCGATCTAGCCCCGCTCGGCACAACACAACTGGTACATAAACATGGCCTGGTCGAGTACCCTAAACATGGCTATTTTTTGCATCTTGCGTGTTATTTACTTATTGATTTGCTGCATCCCAATTTCCAGAAGCAAGTGCATCATCATGTCCCTGCCAAGGAGGTTTGCAGAATAGATATTCTATGAACCAAACCGAAGTATGGTGCATGGACGAAGCTAAGATTATGCTTCTCCAAAAGGATTTGGACATAGCCATTCGGCGGATCAGAGAACTGAACCGAGGATGGATTTCTACTATTGAAGATGGCCTTGATGCTTCCGCTGATCTTCAAAAGTTAGTCGCCGTAAATTGTGTTCCCAATTCGGTTTTGGAACAGGTGGAAGCACGAGCAGAGATTCTCCGCGCATCTTTGCAAGCAGATGATTTTCGAAGGGTGATGAAAGAGCCACCATGCGAATAGATTGTTATTTTAAATAATGAGGATGACTTTTGTTGTGTTTTCAGCCTGATATTTTCTTTGGCACGCTATATGAAACTGTACTGTACCTAATTGCTGCATATGGACAATGTATCCCAGTCTCATTCTAGCCATTCGGAAAATAGAAAAGCCTTATTTTGCACTTTCGTTTAGATCTATAGAAACACATTTTGCTGAAAATTAACACATTACTATGAAAGTTAGTTTGTGCCCATTACCGTGAATAAATTCGTGCACTATATACTTGTGTGGCCCTAAAGTCAAACTTTTAGACTGCAGTTGTAGATCGAGTAAAAAAAATTAACTCAGCGACAAACCACAAGCCGAAATCACCTCTTCCACCAAGCGATGCTTGAAATACCATATAATGGGCTCCTGCGTCCAAAATTCAAATGGTACTAAATTTTCATCTCACCCTTCGGTCCAGAAACAACGCGCCAAAGGACATTCCTCAAAATGGTTTCTCTCATAAATTCCCACGCGCCACATAATTCAAAGTTTCAAACATACTAGTAACACCCGCGCCCTTTGGGCCGAATCCCTCGAGATCACCTTGCACGACCAGGGCCGTGCTCCTTTCGTCCCATCTCCCCTTCACAGCCTCTCCACTGGCATGCCACCGTAGCAACCGCGAAGATGTTTTACCAGCTCCCGGCGCCGGCCCGCACCAGATCAGCTCCTCTGTACACGAGGTCCACGGCACCGGAGCCGGCTCAGCAACACCGTCGCAACTTCGTTGGATCCACTTCCCTGACTCCACGGAACCGGATCTGCTTCCTTGACCTTTTCCACAGCACCGGGGAGATGGGGAGGCAAACTCGCTCAAGGGCGAACGACAAGGTCATATCTCACCATAAGTCCGGCAAAGGCATGGGAAGGAAACCACGTAATCACGGTCACAAAGGTTGCCGCCATACACTTGATATGCTCTTTACGTATTTGATGTCTGAAAGTAGTTCATCGCTTGTTTCACTGCATTCTTGCACTGAGTTTTTTATCTTATACTCCGACATTTCTTGTCGAGGCATCATATAAGCATATGTCTGTCATTGTTCCTTCAGATCTTTCAACTGCTTGCTAGCACTGTACTAACTTGCTCTTCTACACACACCTGGCTCTTAAATCTCATAAGATATATTTTTGCTGATGCATGTAAGGTGATTTGTAGCCGACTGATGAGGAAGAACGGAAGATTAGGGAAGATAGATTATTAAAGAATTCCAAATATGCAAGGTCACTCGGCCCGTGGAGAGTCAGATCTTTTGTAGCTACCACCACCAATCATGAAGTCCAGGATTCTGATGCGGAATTTTATCCTCAAGATCAAAAAAACCCCAAGGGAGACCTGAATCAGGAAGATGGATCGGTCGAGAACCCCATCCCTAATCCGCCTGCTTGTCCATTGTCCAAGGTGCTTGCTCTATCTTGTCATTGCGATATTTGTTTCATCTTCCATGTTTCGTACCTCAGTTCCCACCAAATGTTGTGCAATGCCATCTGTTTAGTTCATGCATCATATATGTTCAGCATATCTTGCCTTACTGTTCTTCTGTTTTATCCGCGTCTCATTTTACATAGGACTTTGATAGATTAATGTATCACTTATGTGTGTCAGGAATCAGCTGGTTCACCTAAGACTCTTCCAGGTACCAGCAGGGAGAAAAACTATGATCGGCAAGTGTCTGATTCAGCATTAGTTTCTGTTGATGAATAATATTTTGAGGGAGACCTGACTCAGGAAGTTGGACCCGTCGAGGACATCCCTGCTAGTCCACCAGCTTATCCACCCCCCAAGGTACTTGCTCTATTTTTTAATTGGGATATCTGTTGTATTTTCCATGTTTTGTATTTCAATCCCACCAAATATTTTGCAATGCCCTCTGCCTAGTTCATGCATCATATATATAGAGCACATTTTGCCTTACTATTGTTCTGTTCCATGTGCATCTCATTGCATATAGAACTATAACAGATTGAAGTATTGTTTATGTGTGTCAGGAATCGGCTAGTTCATATAAGACACATTCAGGTACCAAACACGAAGCTTCAACAAGCCATCCTGCTAATGCTACCGGTGGAACACAAACACACACCGTGAAATACAATAAACGAATATCAGGAAACTCACATACGGCTAAAATGTGTCATCTTGGCGGCACACCACAGGTTCCAACAGTAGTACATGCAACAAATACCATCCCACACATTCCACAATCACCAATTGCCAATCAAGATATGCAGCAACAATTGACAGCCGAACCAGTTTTGACCTCTACTTTCCTAACACTACTAGCACAACAACAACAAGCTAGCGATAATCACCAACCTGTTGTTCAGCCCATCGCCAAACAAGGTATGTGTTCAAACGATTATCGATGCATGCTTCCTTATATATACCATGCAAGGTTGATGTAATGGTTGAATTGGCAGCTACACAAAGATTTAAGAAAAGAGGGCCAACAGTAGGAAAAAAGCTTGGAGCTAAAATTTCCTGAACACAATCTAGATATTGCATCAATTCTATTGTGCCTAGCAAGCGAAGGCCAGAAGATCCAGAAGAATCTTCTTTTCTAGCATCCAAAATAGACGTTTTTGTCAGGAATGATATTGCCATCTTCGCATCATTCAAGCTCCACTAACAGACCCCTGACCATTACAATTCATTACTGCAAAAGTTACATGTAAGTCATGGTGCTCTGTCCCATGCATTCAAGCTTGCCCTTGGTTCTATTCTAACTCACATAACACATCAAATGTTCCATTCTTGCTGACAGACAAAATTCAACATCGATCGGGATAATGAGGATGTAGAGTATGTTCTCATGGACATGTTCTCTTGTTCTTTGCACCAGCAGCGCCATAGGCTAAAGAGTAAATACTTTGATGGTAAGGCAAGCAAGGATATTCAAAGAACGACTCCTATGGAACACACTATGACTGACCAACACTGGATAGATCTTCTTGGCCACTGGTTTGATCCAAAGATTACGGTATGGTTTGTGAAGACTGATACCATATCACATTCAAAATTCCTATTTGCACATCTGTATCACTAGTCTCCTTTTGCAGATGAATGCTGAGAAAAACAAGAGAAACCATGTCGCACAACGCTTAACAAACCGAACTAGATCTCGTGCATTGGTTGGCCACCTGAGCGCAATAGTAAGAATAATTAGTTTTTAATCTTCTACATACTTTGTGCTTCTTATATTTTGACAATGTGTTCCGCCCACTTTGCAGAAAGGTGCGGTAAGTCTGCAGCAAAAATTCCAGGCATGCCAGACGAGCAAAAAAGAAGGGCTCAATCCCTCAACTGAGAGTGTTCTAGTAAGTCTTATGTTCGATTGATATTTTGTGATGACACACCCACAGTGATTTATATGTATTGTTAGATGTGCAACACTTCCTGAACTTCTGCCCAGTTTTCTTTTTAATTTAAGTACTAGATGATTTCCAACTAGTGTGAGGTTCAATTTTCAGCTGTACAAAGCATTGTCTTGTATATTGAAAGAGTATGAGTTTGGCAGAATATGATGGATATATTATTGAGCCTCATGCGCGAGTATATATAAGCATACAGGGATCAACTTGAAGTACAAGACGAGTTAGGCTAGAATCCTAACTATCCTAAACTACCATAATAACCATGTACATATCATACTCTAACATCCCGCCGCAGTCGTAGCGGTAGCGTCGTGAACAACCGGAATGTCGCGTACGGTCAAACTAGATATAAACCGAAGTAGCATCCAGTAGGCTGACATCCCCCCGCAGTCATAGCAGAAACGTCTTGGATGGTGTTGCGTCGCGGTAGCTTGAACTGTAGAGGGAGCTGGTGATGCTCAAGCGAGGTGGTAGCCCTTGTGCCGATGTCGAGGGAGCCGAGAGCGTGAGCCAGTTCCATGGTCGAGGTAGCCGTGCGATGGGTCGCCGTGGTCGATGTCATGGTCGGGGATGCCCGTGTCGATGTAGCCGCATGTGAAGCCCCATGCGCATAGTGCGCGAGGAGGATGACAAAGACGCGTCGTGGAAGTCGTTTAGGGTGTCGATGCCGAAGTCGATGCAGTCCGAGCCATCGAGGACGAGGTATGGCCATAGTTTTGCTAGAACTAGGCGCATGTCGGAGATGAACGCACACTCCGGTTTTGCCAGAATCGAGTATGCAAAGAAGAAATCATTGGTGACGCGGTCGAGGCAGTTGTAGAGGGGTCGATGCCCAAGAAGACATTGTCGAAGACGATGAAGATGAGGCGCCGATCCGAGTTTGCTAGACTCGGGAACACGTTGGGGACGAAGGCACTCCCCGTGTTGCCAGTACCAGGCGTGCGGGGGCAGGGACCATCATGAACTTGTCGCCATGTTAGAAAGACTAGCAGAGGAAGCCTCCTGAGAAGTTCTGACACGTAGAGCGGCTAAGGGAGAGATGCAGGCGCTGTCCGCGGTTGTCGGAGTAGAGTAGCAGGTGGTGTAGTCAGGGATGAGGCGATGACGCTGGTGGAGAAGTTGTAGTGGACGAAGACGTAGAAGGCGGCGAAACCAACGGCGACCTGGGTTAGTCATGCTGGATGCCTAGAGTGGCGATGGGGTAGTCGGCAGGACCTGCGACGGTGAGAGGGCGGCCTGCAGGTTACCTTGTGAAGCGCGGCGGCGGTGCTCGAAGTAGGCGAGTAAGACCCGGCGACGTGACGAAGACCGTGTCCAGACAGCGGCGATCCGCGCCGTAGGAGATGGCATGGTGAAAGTCGAGGCCGTCGATGCACGAGGACAGCGAAGTAGACTGCGTGCAGCCACGTTACGACCCGAGGGGGTGGCATAGCTGCAGAGCACAAGTCGGTGCAGCGATTGGGAGACCACCATCGACGTACACACCAATGAAGGCGCGTTGGAAGCCGGTAGCATGGACCAAAGTCGGTGGCTCTGCGGCCCACGGGGTGACATAGCGGCAGCCCGTAGCTCGATCGGTGGTAGGCGCGTGCTCGGGGACGTGCTTGGCGTAGACAGGCGCGTGATCAGTTGATCAGACCGACGGTGCATCGTATGCGTCATGGCATGGACGACGCATAGATCAGATTCGATGGCGATGTTGTCGGTGAAGTCCCGAATGATGACAATGAAGAGGATCTGAGCGGGGGGTGGCCGCAGTAGCCTTCGAGGAAGGCGTAGCAGCCGTCCGTGGTGCGTGGTAGCCTGCCGAGGCAGGCGCAACAGCGGAGGGGGCAGGTGCACGGACGCGATGTAGATCCTCGATGCGGATGGTCGGAGTAGAGGTGCGGCGATGACGACGGCGGTGGGCGACTCAATCCGATCTAAGATCGGTAAACCAAAAAGAAAGTTGATCAAGAGATCGGAGAAAAAGACTTACATGGCAGCTGATCATGGATTGGCGGACGAACCCTGCATACGGGTTACGCAGCCCCCGACAGAGATCATGGAGATCAACCTCCTCGGGGGCAGCACGGCGGAAGCTAGGGTTTGAGATCGATTTAGGTTGATACCATGAAAGAGTTTGAGTTTGGCGGAATATGATGGATATATTATTGAGCCTCATGGGCGAGTATATATAGGCGTACAGGGATCAACTTGGAGTACAAGACGAGTTAGGCTAGAATCCTAACTATCCTAAACTACCACAATAACCGTGTACGTATCATACTCTAACATGTACATCATGCACCCGACAATGAAGAAACAGACAGATGCCATGTTGGCATAGTCCTATTATTGCGTGCTAGTGATAAAATTCTTATCAGTATGATCATATAGCTATACTTTTACTACAATATATATGATGCGTCATCAGCCATGCCAACTTGTAAGATTTGTTCATAGACAGGTTAAATGTGTTGCCTGCATGTTTCTTTGTATTAGCTTTTTTTCTCTCACCCATGTCTACCAACTGATAACCTTACAAATTAAATTGAATGAGGAGATGGCAAAACCTGGGAAAGATGGTCTGGAACAAACCCAAGAAGAATGTCTGAAAACATTTAAAATGGTACTAAAAGGTGAAGGTCATCGTAAAAGCACGTTCATGCGTAATTATGGGTTATGGAAGTGCAAGTCCAAGTCCAAGTCCAAGTCGCCGTATTTGTCTAGTCAAGAAGAAATTGTAGCACTACGGGCTGAACAGGAAGTGCATAGACGAGCAATCGATGATATGAGACAAAAAGCATTAGGATGTGATGCGGAGTTGAAGATGTTACGAGATCAACAGAATTCTCGAGAGCCCATAGATGAAGAGACTTGTCTAAATTGAAGATGAACCCTGACAATGACAGGTGAGTATAATGGTCATGTGAAATGGTTCCTGCTATAGAGCCCGGGTTGTGTTTGGGGCCATGTAACAAAAACGGAGGGAGTATTTGTTTCGAATCATGCTTTTATTTGTTTACCGTATGCTCGATGCACAAAATTCCTATGCCCCAACCTCACTCTCTAAGCCTTGGATTCATGAACCTCACAAAGGTTTTTTCTTCTTTGGACAACCGCCAAATTCAAAATCTCAGTCCATCGACAAATCCAAGATTATGTATCCAATTTCTTTGCCAATATGGTAAGTATTTTGATGATCAATTGATGTGAATCAGCCTTAAATTCGTACCGAGGGCGTACCATTAACGAAATTAAAAAATCTCAATTGAGCAGCAAAACCTGCAGCTAACCCTGTTTGAATCGGAGTTATCTAATTTTCATTATGGATGATAAGTTAATGTCACTCTCGGCCTTCAATTCCCGAATAGGGAGTATACCTTTTATCCAAATCTTGCCTAGACGCTAGCCAAATTCAAAATATCAGTCTGCACAATTATTATGCTCATGGATGATTAGTTGATGTGACTCTAGGACTTGAATTCCTAGAAAGATAGCGTACGGGCTACTAGCTTTTTTCTATTATTATTTGGCTAGTAGCCAAATTCAAAATCTCAATCGAGCGGCAAAATCACACACTGACCTTGAAGCATTTCCCACCCCAATGTTTCAAAACCTTTGTGGCAAAATCTCCCACCGGGGAGTACCATTTTTCTGTTATTATTATTTGGCCGGTAGCCAAATTCAAAATCTCAATCGAGCAGCAAAATCACACACTGACCTTGAAGTATTTCCCGCCCCACCGTTTCAAAAACTTTGTGGCAAAATCTCCCACCAGGGAGTACCATTTTTCTGTTATTATTATTTGGACGGTAGCCAAATTCAAAATCTCAGTCGAGTGGCAAAATCAAACACTGACTTTGAAGCATTTCACGCCCCACCATTTCAAAAAATTTCAGGCCAAATCTCCCACCGAGGAGAACCCCTTTTATATTAATTATTATTTGGCTGGTAGTCAAATTCAAAATCTCTATGGAGCGGCAAAGTCAAAAACTAAATTTGAAGCATTTCCCGCAACACCGTTTCAAAAACTTTGAGGGCAAATCTCCCACGGGGAGTACCATTTTTCTATTATTATTATTTGGCCGGTAGCCAAATTCAAAATCTCTGTCGAGCGGCAAAATCAAACACTGACTTTGAAGCATTTCCCGCCCCACCGTTTCAAAAACTTTGAGGCCAAATCTCCAACTGGAGAGTACCACTTTTCTATTAATTATTATTTGGCCGGTAGTCAAATTCAGAATCTCTGTCGAGCGGCAAAGTCAAAAACCGACTTTGAAGCATTTCCCGCCCCACCGTTTCAAAAACTTCGAGGCCAAATATCCCACCAGGGAGTACCATTTTTCTATTATTATTATTTGGCTGGTAGCCAAATTCAAAATCTCTCTCGAGCGGCAAAATCAAACACTAACTTTCAAGCATTTCCCGCCCCATAGTTTCAAAAACTTTGAGGCCAAATCTCCCACCGAGGTGTACCAATTTTCTATTAAATATTATTTGGCTGGTAGCCAAATTCAAAATCTCTGTCGAGCGGCAAAATCACACACCTATCTTGAAGCATTTCCCGCCCCACCGTTTCAAAAACTTTAAGGCCAAATCTCCCACCGGGGAGTACCACTTTTCTATTAATTATTATTTGGCTGGTAGCCAAATTAAAAATCTCTATCGAGCGGCAAAATCAAAAACCGACTTTGAAGCATTTCCCGCCCCACTGTTTCAAAAACTTCGAGGCCAAATATCCCACTGGGGAGTACCACTTTAATATTAATTATTATTTGGCCGGTAGCCAAATTCAAAATCACTATCGAGCGGCAAAATCAAACACCGACTTTGAAGCATTTCCTGCCCCACCATTTCAAAAACTTTGAGCCGAAATCTCCCACCCACTACAAGGAATCTGGCCATATATGACCCTCCATTTTCGTCACAGAATCGTCATAGTAGTCCGTTTATGAAGATTCTATGACGATTTTGAGATCGTCGAAAGCTGGGCGTCGCAAATGAACTATAACGATATTTTCGGTAAAATCGTCATAATCGTCTATGACGATATAGGATCTTCATAACTGTTATGACGATCCAATATCGTCACGGACCATCTAGCCTTGCCATGTCAGATCCTACGTGGCCGGTCCGACGTGGAAAAATTATGACGAAATGAGGTCGTTAATACAAATTCAGCCCGGTCCATTATGGTGGTCTATATGGGCTAGCCCAATAATGCTTGCCTTTTTCATTTTTGGGTCTAGGCCATTTACAGTGCATTTCATTATATGTCGTGCCTATGGACCGTGGCATTTTTTAGGGTGTATTCACTTTTAGGCCTTTGTTCTTTCTTTACAACCGATTTCTTTTTTATTTTTCAACCTTTTTTTGTTTTATTATTAATTCCACGTGGACCTTTTAGATCCAGTATAGACCCAAATTTACACGATACAACAGTATAACATCTAGAATTTAAACATGATGGCCACGAGGCTAATGAGTAACACTATCAAATGACATGATAGCTAGATCATCATAATAGGTATAGATAGTTGATACAACAGATATAAATATGACAGCAGATATAGCAGCCAAATTTGAGACACAATAACCAATAGACAGCACATACAATAGATGTAAACATGAAATATTTGCTACTGGTTGTCAATGACTGGAGCAGAGCTCCCTACTACTCCTTATGGCGCCCTTGTTGCTGGCATAGATATAACACATCCAAGAACTTCCAATATCCTCCTTCAACCTTCTTATTTCTGTCAAACAGAAAACTAGCATAAGTGATACAAATTGGATAAATAAATAGCAGCATATTACCTATGGTAAGTCCATTTCCAAAAAAGCTTCCAAGTACCAAAATCCAACAGACTACTGACTACATACTTTCAATTTCTACTGTAAGAAGGCTAGTCAAGGATTGGATGCTCTACTTGTTGAATTGACTGACTTTGTACACATGATACAATAACCAATACATGCATTTGTATCACTAGCTAATGCATGTCCTACTAGCAGGCTACAAGATAGGCACTCCGTAGATCAAATAGGCCAGTGGCGAGACATGCTAGATCATTGATGACTTGCAATTCGACAAACTACTAAAGCAACTAGATTGCTGTAAGCGAAGTAGACCACATGGTATTGAACTGAACATCGGCCAAACCTTGTAACCAACACAGTGACATCTTAATCTGAATCCCTGACACGCGAGCTCATAAGGGGACCAGGAAGATAAATAGATATGCATATTATACCTTGGAGGTGCGAGTGAGGCGATCTCTGCTGACACCGACGGAGATGTTGAGGACGAGCTTCTGCACCTTGATCTCCCAAATGGGGTTCAACTGCTTCTTCTCTGTCGACTGCGAGGTCCAAATAGAAAAGGTTTAGTTTCAAACCTTTGATAGCACCAAACATAACTGCTTCTTCTCTATTGACACACGGAGATCTGTTACTAGCAAAGGAAAGAGTTAATTGGCAAACCTTTGATAGTGTATACCAACAAGGATTTTCTCGCCTAGTTCGAGAATTATCCATTATATCATCAAGAGTTAGGAAATAAGCCTGAAGCTGCACATTACCCAAAAGAGTTAGGAAATAGTCACATGGTTTCATCATGCTGAAATCATAGAGGCTCAGCCTTCAGGATGATTAGAAAAAGTACTAGTTTAGAAAAAGTAGAGTTTATTCCTGATATTAAGATAAAATCAGCATAGAAACTATTCCAAGAGATGAACCCTCATATTATGGTTATGCTCTGCTTAAAGTATAATCAGGCAGTTCAGCCCATATTTATATACATGAGAATACTTATTATACATGATAGAGTTCTTATACCTATATTGTCTATACATAAACCAGTTGCACTACTACTGCTACTAGAGGAATATAGGCTGCATAGTAGACCTCCAATGTATAAATCCAAGACTATGAGAATAAGCACACATGAATCCAAGAATACACATCTAATTCTGGTATGCATATTAACAAGCACACACTAATCACTTACATTCTGTTAGAAAAAAGTGAAGACAGTTTAGGATGTAATCATATATATGAAGAAAGAAAAATGCATCTAGTGATGAATCAATAATGAAACCACATGTGCAGAATGATAGAGTAGTCTCCAGGAGGCAAGCACTAGTCTCAAGGAGGCAAGCACAAATTAGTTATACAACGTTATGAAACCACATGTGTAGAATGACAGAGTAGAAACAGAGTGTAGGTTCAGCAAACAGGATAGCTGCATGAAAAATACTATACTTTCCTAGAACCATTTTAATACATCACAAAGTGTCAGTTTGATCTACCAAGTAGAAGATTAGCATTTCAGCAAACAGGACAGCTGCATGAAAAATAGCGTATGTTCCAGTCAGTCGTGTACTGGAGTATGCGCTACATCTATAGAGAAGGGGATGCAAATTACTAATGTTGGAAGGAATTGGGGAGGAACGCACCATCCCTGAAGGATCGGAATGCATGTGGGTGTCGAACGCATCACTAGGGTGATGGTGGAAGGCGAGATCATATGGTCCAACAGCGCAAGGGACGGAGGAGCCGTTTCCTCCGATTGAGGACAATCGTCACGTTGCGTGTAGACAATTTCTTGCGGTCGCTGCTTGATAACCCGCATGTGGCGCCTGGGCGGGTCTTCTTGATCTGCTCCTTGTAGTGCGCCATCTCGGTGTCGAGCTTCTTGATCTTCTCGTCTACTGTGTCGCCCCACTTGTATATCTGCCATAGGGATGGGGTGAGATGTGTAGGGGATTGAAATCGAGAGGAGGAGGAGGATTAGAAGAGATAGGGATAGGATGCGTGCGCGCTTTACCTGGTCGGTGGTGTCCTGGATGGACGGCAGCTCCCTAGAAAGTGGTGGGTTGTACCCCTGCTCCTCCACGACATCAGCATCGACGGGGCGGGCGGAGACCAGCAGCCACCACCATTGTTCCCCTCCTCTCCAAGGTGATGCATTAGAGGAGATGGGGACGGTGGAGGGGAAGAGGGGCAGAGGAGATGGGGACGGTGGAGGGGAAGTGGGGCAGAGGAGATGGGGATGGCAGGGAGACGGGGCGGTGCCGGTGTTAGGGTTGAGGTCAGGGAGGAGAGTGGCTCGCGTCTGAGCAGAAGAGGATAGGGTTCGATCGAGTTGGGGCGTGGGTGCGATGGGGACTAGGGAGTAGGGTGTGCTTCTTCGGTTGAGAAGCCAGACATTGGATCAGAACTGAACGGTCCAGATAAAGCTGATAGGGATGATCTGTGGGAGGCAGTTTCCTGTGTTTTGATTGGTCGGTTCACAAAACATGGGTGATAATGCGCCCATATTGTGCCAAACATCAATGTTATGGTCAATATCATGGCATAGTTTGTGATAATGTGCCCATATTATGCACGCATGTGCATATTGGGATGGCGAAAAAAGTTGCAGAAGGAAGTTTTTCCTTTTTGTCGCATGGAAAATCCATTTTCTATTTCTGAGTGCCAAAATCGGAACGTTCTGTGAAGCAACACTAAACGGTGAATACAAAAATGCTACAACCCAATTTTTCAAAAATACTAGACCACCTTAGATGAACAATATCCCAACCGGGGATTCAAAAACCTTTCCGCCCATCCCTGGTGAAAAAGACAAATGCCTTCCAAATCGGTAGGATGTGGGTCCGGTTTGAACTACATGTACATGATCTAGTGCTCGTGATTTTTGGTAAAAATCATTTTTAGACTCACAATATGATGTTTGTATAGAGATCCAATGCAAGTTTAGCTAGCTTCACCCCCTATCTTCATGCCTGCCATTTTGACATAGTTTGAAATAGGAAAATTTGAAACCAGGTATAACAAATTCAAAAACGGTCCGATTAATGTAAAACCTTCGCGTGGTGTCATATTATGTGACATAGTTGCAATGAAAAATACCAAAGTTGGCATATTGATTGCTTCTCGAAAAAACCTTCTAAAAAATGACCTATCATGTCTGAGGTTTCATGGCTTTCGTGCCAAACGACCAATGTTATGGCCAGAATCGAGGCATAGTTTGTGATAATGTGTCCATATTGTGCACCCATGTGTATCATGAGATGGCGAACAATATTGCAGGAGGAAGTTTTTCTTTTCGTCGCACGGAAAATCCATTTTCCATTTTCCGAGCGTAAAAAATAGGGCGTTTTGTGAAGCAACCACCAAACGACAGTTTTAGAATGCTACCACCACATTTTTCAAAAATAGTATGCCACCTTACATGGACAATGTTCCAACCGGGGTATGTCAAACCTTTCCGTCCATCCCTAGCAAAAAAGCCAAATTCCTGTCGAATCGGTAGGAAGTGGGTCTGATTTGAACTATAGGTACATTATCTGATGACCATGATTTTTCGAGAAAAATATTTTTAGACTCGCAATATGCTATTTCTTCAGAGATCCAATGCAAGTTTAGCAAGGCTCGGCCCCTAGCTAAGAACCTTCATGCCCGCCGTTTTGACCATAGTTTGAAACGGGCATAAAAAATTAAAAAAAGGTCTGATCAATGCAAATCCTTCGCGTGCCGTCTTATTATGTGACATAGTTTCAAGGAAAAATACCAAACTTCGCATATTGCAAGTTTCTCAAAAAAACATTCTCAGAAATGACCTATCATGTTTGAGGTTTCATGGCTTTCGTGCCAAACGACCAATGTTATGGCCAGAATCACGGCGTAGTTTGTGATAATATGTCCATATTATGCACCTATGTGTATCATGAGATGGCGAATAATGTTGCAGGAGGAAGTTTTTCTTTTCGTCGTCCGGAAAATCCATTTTCCATTTTCCGAGCGTAAAAAATGGGGCGTTTTGTGAAGCAACCACCAAACGACCGTTTTAGAATTCTACCACCATATTTTTCAAAAATAGTATGCCATCTTACATGGACAATGTTCCAACCGGGGTATGTCAAACCTTTTCCATCCATCCCTAGCAAAAAAGATAAATTTCTGTCGAATCGGTAGGAAGTGGGTCCGATTTGAACTACAGGTACATTATCTGATGCTCATGATTTTTCGAGAAAATCATTTTTAGACTCGCAATATGCTATTTCTTTAGAGATCTAATGCAAGTTTAGCAAGGCTCGGCCCCTAGCTAAGAACATTCATGCCCGCTGTTTTGACCATAGTTTAAAATATGCATAAAAATTAAAAAAAGGTCCGATCAATGCAAATCGTTCGCGTGCCGTCTTATTATGTGACATAGTTTTAAGGAAAAATACCGAACTTGGTATATTGCAAGTGTCTCAAAAAAAACCTTCTCAGAAATGACTTATCATGTCTAAGGTTTCATGGCTTTCGTGCCAAACTGAAGGAAATATGCCCTGAGAGGTAATAATAAAGTTGTTATTATGTATTCCTTGTATATGATAGATGTTTATTTTACATGATATAATTGTATTGATAGGAAACATCAATACATGTGTGTTTAATAAACAAGAAGGGTTCCTAGTCATGCCTCTCTTATAGACTAGCTTGTTGATTAACAAGATGATCAAGGTTTCCTAATCATGGACATTGGATGTTGTTAATAACAAGGTCACACCATTGGTGAAATGATGTGATGAACATTCAACCGAAGTATAGCATTACGATCAAGTCATTGTGTTTATATTGCTATAACATCATACGAAGTAATCTTTATCCTTAGACCATGAGATCATATTAATTGCTAACACCGGAAGAGTATCTTGATAACATCAAACGTCACACCGTAACAGGGTGACTATAAAGATGGGTTCAGTGCTACGAAGGTGTTATGTTGAGGCTCATGGATCAAGAGTGGAATTTGTCAATCTAGATGACGGATAGATATACTCTGGGCCCTCTCGGTGATATCACATTAGGATAGCTTGCAAGCAAGTGATGTGATCACTAGAATGTTATATCACAGGAACGAGAAAAGAGTGCATGTCGGTAACGAGATCAAACTAGGTATGGAGATACCGATGATCGAATCTCGGACATGTAATATATCGAGAGACAAAGGGATTTAGTTACAAGCGTTAAAGGTTCTCACGATCACAGGAGTCATCGTTGAATGTGTAGGAGTCAGTACGGATCTCCAGGTCCCGCTGTTGATTATTGATCGGAGAAGGGTCTCGATCATGTCTGCATTATTCGCGAACTGTAGGGTGGCACACTTAAGAGTTACCGGACACCATTTTGGAGCACATATTTTTCAGACGAAAGAATTGCAAAGCGCAGGAATTGTCTTAATAGAAACCGGAAATTGTTTCGGGTGAAATTGCAGAAGGTGGTTCTGCATGTGATATTGAAATATTGCAAGGGGCTATATGTGAATGTTTGTTAATTAAAGTAATTAACAAAATTCTGAATAAATTTAATAAAAGAGTTTTATTAAATGAGAGAGCATTAAATTTGGAGAAACTTAATGCATTTAAAGTGGAGACTTTAAAAGGGAATGTGAAGAGGCATTTTAATGTGGAGGAGTTACCACCACATGAATGGGGGAGGTGAGGGGTCACCCCCCCATGCGCCGGCCATGGAGAGAGGGGGCACCCCCTCCTCCTATAAAAGGCCACCCATTCCCTCCTTCATCCTCACACCTCCTTGTGAAGGATCTCTCTCCCTCTCTAGAATTATTCCCCCATGGGCTCGGATAGCGAGATACATGTTCCTGGTGGCATTTCGTCTGGAAGGAGTTGCTGCTTCCGCTGGATCGCTGGAGCGAGGAGGTGGAGGTTGTTCGGTGGCTTGAACGTGTGTGCCAGTGCGGATGCGCTGCTTAGTTGTGGCGCTCGGACTTCCTCACGATCTTGAGATCAGCAAGTGTACGACTACATCAACCACGAGTTCCTACTCATTAACAAAGCTCGTTGTCTTCGAGGGTAAGTTCTCTATGGATGTATGTCCACCCGTTTGCTTTGTATCTAGTAGATAGATCTTGGCGTGTAGTTCACACCGTAGGAAATTTTTTGTTTTCTATGCTACGGACCCAACAGTGGTATCACAGCTTGATCTATGCGTAGGTGCTTTGCACGGGTAGTACACATATGTTTATATGTGGGCGATGATGATCATGTTATTGCATCTTCTATGTACTTTGGATATTGGTGGCATAGTGGGATGAAGCGGCCCGGACCAACCTTACATGTCATCGTACATGAGACCGGTTCCACGACTGACATGCAACTTGTTTTGCATAAGTGGCTGGCGGGTGTCTGTCTCTCCTACTATAGTCAATATCTGATTTACAACGAGTTGCTAATAACTTGGTTATCCTCGTTGTGGTTCATGTTCGTAGGTTAGACAGGTTCTATCTCCGAAATCCCTAAGCCACGTAAAACTTGCAATTGATAAATTAGAGGCGTCTAGTTTAGATCGTTGCTGGGCTAGTGTTTTGATATGGTATTGTTGTAAGTAGATGTATAATAAATACTCTTACAACTCACTTAACGTGTAAGTTCCATAGACCTTGGCCTTACACACAAAGGAATGATAGAGATCATACCACGATGCAAATGATAGAGATCAAATGCATGGACCATATCACCTCACTTCACACATTAGATGTTAGCATCTTATATTGCTAGTTTGGCGCGTTTGGTAGCATTATAAGATGATCCCTCATTTAGATATCAAGATAAAATGTGTTCTTCCTTAAGTATGCACTGTTTTGTGGATCATGTTTTGAGGCATCACGTGATGATCGGGTGTTTTCAACTCTACGCTTTCATACAATGGGTGTAAGACAGTTTTACACACACAAATACTAAGGTTCTTACTTGACGAGCCTAGCATGTATAGACATGGCCTCGGAACACGGACCGAAAGGTTAAGAATGAGTCATATAGTTGATATGATGCCCATATATATGCTCGCCTTTGAAGCTACACCGACTCACGTGATGATCGGACTTGGTGTAGTGGATTTGGTTCATGTAATCACCAAAAGGACACGAGGGATGTCGTTTTTGAGTGGGAGTTTATTAGTAATTTGGATTAGTTGAACTCAATCTATCATAAACTTAGTCTAAATATACTTTACAAATTCTGTTGTAGATGGCACCAACTGCTTTTAATTTCAATGTGTTCATGGAGAAAGAGAAACTTGCTGCGAATGGTAGCAACTTCACAAACTGGGCTATGAATTTGAGGATTCTCCTCACTGCTACACAAAAGCAATATGTGCTAGATGCGCCACTAGGCCCCCCACCAGCTCCTGATGCCCCTGACGAGGAAAGGAACGTCTATATAACTCGTCAGGAGGACCACAACTTAGTTCATTGCGGCATACTGTATGGGCTAGAGCCAGAACTTGCGTTTGAAAATGGCAATGCCTTTGATACCATGGGAGAATTGAAAATTATTTTGGATACCCATGCTGCCGTTGAGAGTTATAATGCTACAGAAAAGTTCTTTAGCTGCATGATGGAGGAAAACAGCTCCGTTAGTGAGCACGTACTCAAAATGTCTGGGTACGCCGATAAGCTTGTGTCCTTGGGAATAACAATCATTGACTTAGGCATACATAATGTTCTCCAATCTCTGCCACCTAGCTACAAGAGCTTCATGATGAACTAGAATATGTAGGGCATGAAGAAGTCTCTTCCCGAACTTCTGTCAATGCTTAAGACTGCAGAAGTGGAGATTAGGAAAGAACATCAAGTGTTGATGATCAATAGGACCACCGGTTTCAAGAAGGACAAGAAAGGCAAGCACAAGGGAAAGAAGGGTGGCAAGTCTGTTGCCACGCCTGAAAAGAAACCCCGAGCTGGCCCTAAGTCTGACACCGAGTGCTACTATTCCGAGCGGACTGGGCATTGGAAGCGCAACTGCCCCAAGTATTTGGCGGACAAGAAGTCCGACAAGGCAAACAAAGGTATATGTGATATACGTGTTATTGATGTGTACTTGACTAGTACTCGTAGTAGCACCTGGGTATTTGATACAGGATCGGTTGCTAATATATGTAACTCGGTTTAGGGGCTGCGGAACAAGCGACAACTAGCAAGGGATGAGGTCTCGATGCGGGTCGGCAATGGATCAAGTGTTGATGTGATCGCCGTCGTAACGCTACCTCTCCATATGCCATCGGGGTTAGTTATAAATCTAAATAATTGTTATTTGGTGCCTGCACTAAGCATGAACATTGTATCCAGATCATGTTTGATGCAAAGTGGTTATTCATTTAAGTCTGAAAACAATGGTTGTTCGATTTATATGAATAATATCTTTTATGGTCATGCACCTATGTTGAATGGTTTATTTCTGTTGGATCTCGATAGTAGTATTACGCATATTCATAATGTTGATGCTAAAAGGATTAAACTTGATAATGATATATCTACATATATGTGGCACTGTCGTCTAGGTCATATTGTCGTTAAACGCATGAAGAAACTCCATTCTGATGGACTTTTGGAATCACTTGATTTCGAATCATTTGATACATGTGAGCCATGCCTTATGGGCAAAATGACTAGAACGCTGTTTTCCGGTTCAATGGAACGGGCGACAGATCTATTGGAAATCATACATACTGATGTGTGTGGACCAATGAGTATGTAGGCGCGAGGTGGATATCGTTATTTTGTTAGTTTCACGGATGATTTGAGTAAATATGGCTATATCTATTTGATGAAACACAAGTCTGAAACTTTTGAAAAGTTCAAAGAATTTCAGAATGAAGTGGAAAATCATCATAACAGAAAGATCAAATTTCTGCGGTCCGACCGTGGAGGAGAGTATCTTAGTTACGAGTTTAGCACACATATGAAAGACTGTGGAATAGTTTCAGAACTCACGCCTGCCGGAACACCACAACGTAATGGTGTGTCAGAACGTCGTAATCGTACTTTATTGGATATGGTTTGATCTATGATGTCTTTGGTGACTTGCTTTATCATTTTGGGGTTATGCCTTTGAAACCGCTACATTCACTTTAAATAGGGCACCATCTAAATCCGTTGAAAAGACACCGTATGAATTATGGTTTGGAAACAAACCTAAGCTGTCATTTCTTAAAGTTTGGGGATGCGATGTTTATGTGAAGAAACTTCAACCGGATAAACTCGAACCCAAAGCGAAAAAATGCTTCTTCATAGGATACCCTAAGGAAATGATTGGGTATACCTTCTATCACAGATCGGAGAGCAAGGTCTTTGTTTCCAAGAATGGATCCTTTCTTGAGAAGGAGTTTCTCGCGAAAGGTGTGAATAGTCGGAAGGTAGAACTCGAAGAGGTTATTGAACCTTCCCTTCATGAAATGGCGAGTAGCGCAGCTCCAGAAGTTGTTTCGGAGTTGACTTCACCTAATGAAGAGAGAGCTAATGATATTGATCATGAAACTCCGAAAGAGGACACTACCGAACCTCGCAGGTCAAGCAGGACACGTGCAGCTCCTAAACTGTACGGCAATCCTGTTATGAATTTCATGATTGATGAAATGGATGACCCTGCGACGTATGAAGAAGCGATGATGAGCCTAGATTCCAACAAATGGCTAGAAGCCATGAAATCCGAGATGGAATCCATGTACGAGAACCAAGTTTGGAACTTGGTGGACTTACCTCACAACCGAAAGGCCGTTGAGAATAAATGGATTTTCAAAAGAAAAACTGATGGTGATGGTAATGTGACCATCTATAAGGCTCGACTTGTCGCAAAGGGGTTTCGACAAATTCAAGGAGTTGACTACGATGAGACATTCTCTCCCGTAGCGATGCTTAAGTCGGTTAGGATTATGTTAGCAATTGCTGCATATTTCGATTATGAAATATGGCAAATGGATGTCAAAACTGCGTTCCTCAATGGTAATATTGAAGAAGAGTTGTATATGATACAACCTAAGGGTTTTGTCGATCCTAAGGATGCTAATAAGGTGTGCAAACTTCAGCGATCCATCTATGGACTGAAGCAAGCATCACGAAGTTGGAATCTCCGCTTTGATGAGGTGATCAAAGAGTTTGGATTTGTCCAAACTTATGGAGAGGCTTGTATTTACAAGAAAGTGAGTGGGAGCAATGTGGCATTTCTGATATTATATGTGGATGACATATTATTGATTGGAAATGATTTAGATCTTTTAAACAGTGTTAAAAGTTATCTAAATAGCAAATGTTCGATGAAGGACATTGGTGAAGCTTCATATATATTAGGCATTAAAATCTATAGAGATAGATCAAGACACCTAATTGGGCTATCGCAGAGTACATACCTTGATAAGATATTAAAGAAGTTTAATATGGACGGAAGTAAGAAGGGGTTCTTACCTATGTTGCAAGGCAAGACATTGAGTAAGACTCAAAGTCCCCACTGGCGGAAGAAAGAGAGATAATGGATAGGATCCCTATGCCTCAGCCATAGGCTCTATAATGTATGCCATGCTATGTACAAGACGGATGTGGCACATGCTATTAGTTTGACTAGTAGGTACCAATCTGATCCAGGTTGAACCTTTGGATAGCGGTCAAGAATATCCTGAAGTACTTGAGAAGAACTAAGGATACGTTTCTTATATACGGAGGTGAAGAAGAGCTAGTCGCTAAGTGTTATGTTGATGCTAGCTTTGACACTGATCCGGATGACTCTAAGTCTCAATCCGGATACGTATTTCTCTTGAATGGAGCAGTAGTTAGTTGGAGGAGCTCCAAACAACCTAGGGTGGCTGGACCAACAACGAAGGCGGAATATGTTTCTGCTTCAGAAGCGGTGCAGGAAGCAGTTTGGATGAAAGAGTTCATTACGGAACTGGGTATGGTTCCCAGTGCGTTGGACCCGATGGTGATCTATTGTGACAACAATGGAGCCATAGCCAACGCCAAGGAACCAAGGTCTCACAAGAATTCCAAGCATATTAAGCGCCGGCTTCACTCCATCCGTGAACATGTCAAGGATGGAGATATAAAGATTTGTAAAGTGCACACGGACCTGAATGTAGCAGATCCGTTGACTAAAGTACTCCCTAGGGCAAAACATGATCAACACCAGAACTCCATGGGTGTTAGATTTATCACTATGTGAACTAGATTATTGTCTCTAGTGCAAGTGGGAGACTGAAGGAAATATGCCCTGAGAGGCAATAATAAAGTTGTTATTATGTATTCCTTGTATATGATAGATGTTTATTTTACATGCTATAATTGTATTGATAGGAAACATCAATACATGTGTGTTTAATAAAAAAAAGGGTTCCTAGTCATGCCTCTCTTATAGACTAGCTTGTTGATTAACAAGATGATCAAGGTTTCCTGATCATGGACATTGGATGTTGTTAATAACAAGGTCACACCATTGGTAGAATGATGTGATGAACATTCATCAGAAGTATAGCATTACGATCAAGTCATTGTGTTTATATTGCTATAACATCATATGAAGTAATCTTTATCCTTAGACCATGAGATCATGTTAATTGCTAACACCAGAAGAGTATCTTGATAACATCAAACATCACACCGTAACATGGTGACTATAAAGATGGGTTCAGTGCTACGAAGGTGTTATGTTGAGGCTCATGGATCAAAAGTGGAATTTGTCAATCCAGATGATGGATAGATATACTCTGGGCCCTCTCGATGATATCACATTAGGATAGCTTGCAAGCAAGTGATGTGATCACTAGAATGTTATATCACGGGAACAAGAAAAGAGTGCATGTCGGTAACGAGATCAAACTAGGTATGGAGATACCGATGATCGAATCTCGGACATGTAATATATCGAGAGACAAAGGGATTTAGTTACAAGCGTTAAAGGTTCTCACGATCACAGGAGTCATCGTTGAATGTGTAGGAGTCAGTACGGATCTCCAGGTCCCGCTGTTGATTATTGATCGGAGAAGGGTCTCGATCATGTCTGCATTATTCGCGAACCGTAGTGTGGCACACTTAAGAGTTACCGGACACCATTTTGGAGCACATATTTTTCAGACGAAAGAATTGCAAAGCGCAGGAATTGTCTTAATAGAAACCGGAAATTGTTTCGGGTGAAATTGCGAAGGTGGTTACGCATGTGATATTGAAATATTGCAAGGGACTATATGTGAATGTTTGTTAATTAAAGTAATTAACAAAATTCTGAATAAATTTAATAAAAGAGTTTTATTAAATGAGAGAGCATTAAATTTGGAGAAACTTAATGCATTTAAAGTGGAGACTTTAAAAGGGAATGTGAAGAGGCATTTTAATGTGGAGGAGTTACCACCACATGAATGGGGGAGGTGAGGGGTCACCCCCCCATGCGCCGGCCATGGAGAGTGGGGGCACCCCCCTCCTCCTATAAAAGGCCACCCATTACCTCCTTCATCCTCACACCTCCTTGTGAAGGGTCTCTATCCCCCTCTAGAATTATTCCCCCATGGTCTCGGATTAGCGAGATACATGTTTCCGGTGGCATTTCGTCTGGAAGGATTTGCTACTTCCGCTGGATCGCTGGAGCGAGGAGATGGAGGTTGTCCGGTGGCTTGAACGTGTGTGCGAGTGCGGATGCGCTGTTGAGTTTCGGCGCTCGGACTTCCTCACGATCTTGAGATCGGCAAGTGTACGACTACATCAACCACGAGTTCCTACTCGTTAACAAAGCTCGTTGTCTTCGAGGGTAAGTTCTCTATAGATGTATGTCCACCCGTTTTCTTTGTACCTAGTAGATAGATCTTGGCGTGTAGTTCACACCGTAGGAAATTTTTTGTTTTCTATGCTGCGGACCCAACACAAATGACCAATTTTATGGCCAGAATCGCGGCATAATTGGTGATAATGTGCTCATATTGTGCACCAGTGTGTATCATGAGATGGCGAACAATGTTGCAGGAGGAAGTTTTTCTTTTCGTCAGACAGAAAATCCATTTTCCATTTTCCGAGTGCAAAAAATGGGGCGTTTTATGAAGCAACCACCAAACGATAGTTTTAGAATGCTACCACCACCTGTTTCAAAAATAGTATACCATCTTACATGGACAATGTTCCAACCGGGGTATCTCAAATCTTTCCGTCCATCCCTGGCAAAAAGACAAATTCCTTCCGAATCGGTAGGAAGTGGGTCCGATTTGAACTACAGGTTCATGATCTGATACTCATAAGTTTTTGCAAAAATCATTTTTAGGCTCACAGTATGATGTTTCTTCAGAGATCCATTGCACTCACCCGCAATTTTGAAGAAAAACACTAATTTTAAAATCATATTTTGAATTATAATATTATCCCTTCTATGGACTAATGCTGGGATTATTAAATCCACTACTTTAAAAAATTAAAGGATTGATAATTAACACCCTAAGATGACCTACTGAATTTTATAAAAATTTAGAGACAAAAATCAATTGTTTTGGACTTCATATAAAAAAGATATAAAAGAATTAAAAAAACACAAAAAAGAAAAAAAAGGAAGACCAAAATACTCTCCTAACCGGACCAACCAAGTTGGCCTGGACCGATTCAAGGCCAGCCCAAACGTAGGCGGGCTCCTTCCCATGCGGTGAAAAAATTTAATGAAGAAGAAAAATGATGAGAGGTGGAGTCGATCTGCTATGGCCCAGGCCCAACTTAGAGAACAGATAAAATAAAGTCCGATCGCAGTACATTGACAACAAGTTCCGAGTGGTGTGGTGGTTAGGCGTGTGGTACTTTGCTTTGGTTGTTGGTCGCGATTTCGAATCCCCGATCATCTACTTTTTGCGAAAATATTCACCAAGCCAGGAAAAAATCTCTTGATATAGGATGTATGTCGCGATGGTAGAAGATTCATAAAAAGTGCCACGTATGCAGATATTTGACACATGAATATGACACATAGTCAAAAACTGACACATAGACACGACACATAGGTGCAATTGCTGATGTGGCCGACAATCCATTTTAACTTATCCTAATTTGGACGCTATGACAATTTTAAATCGTCGTAGTGAGCTACAATAACGTTGTAGACTACATCCGCCATATTATGATGATTTTAGTTAATCAAACTATGATGTTTCTAAGCAAAATCGTTGTAATTTTCTAATGGTTTGAACCTCCTGAATGGCTTGCGACCATCTAGTGCGAAATCATCATAACTCTATGATGAATTTGTCCATGGTGACTATTAGAAGGTCATAGAATAACACATTCCTTGTAGTGACCGGGGAGTACCGCTTTTATATTCATTATTATTTGGCCGGTAACAAAATTCAAAATCTCTGTCGAGCGGCAAAATTAAACACCGATTTTGAAGCATTTCCCGCCGCACCGTTTCAAAAACTTTGAGGCCAAATCTCCCACCGGAGAGTACCACTTTTCTATTAATAATTATTTGGCCGGTAGCCAAATTTAAAATCTCTGTCGAGCGGCAAAATCAAAAACCGACTTTGAAGCATTTCCCGCCTCACTGTTTTAAAAACTTTGAGGCCAAATCTCCCACTAGGGAGTACCACTTTACTATTAATTATTATTTCACCGGTAGCCAAATTCAAAATCTCTGTCGAGCGGAAAAATCAAACACCGACTTTGAAGCATTTCCCGCCCCACCATTTCAAAAACTTTGAGCCGAAATCTCCCATCGGGGAGTACCACTTTTCCATTAATTATTATTTGGCTGGTAACAAAATTCAAAATCTCTATCGAGTGGCAAAATCAAACACCGACTTTGAAGCATTTCCTGCCCCACCGTTTCAAAAACTTTGAGCCGAAATCTCCCACCGGGGAGTACCACTTTTCTACTAATTATTATTTGGCTGGTAACCAAATTCAAAAACTCTATCGAGCGGCAAAATCAAAAACCAACTTTGAAGCATTTCCAGCCCCATTATTTCAAAAACTTTGAGGCAAAATCTCCCACCGGGGAGTACCATTTTACTATTAATTATTATTTGGCCGGTAGCGAAATTCAAAATCTATGTCGAGCGACAAAATCAAACACCAACTTTGAAGCATTTCCCGCCCATTATTTCAACAACTTTGAGCCGAAATCTCCCATCGGGGAGTACCACATTTCTATTATTATTATTTGGCCAATAGCCAAATTCAAAATGTCTATCGAGCGACAAAATAACACACCGACTTTGAAGCATTTCATGCTCCTCCGTTCAAAAACTTTTGACTTTAAAATTCCCATTCTACCCATTGTTCAGACGCCCTATGGGCATGCTAAAGTCGGTAGCTTAGGGGCACGATCGTAATTATTTTTCCATTCACCTCCATAGTCCCGATTCACGCAGTTTTTCCAGCTAGCCCTCCCAAAATCCCAGGCTTCTCTCCCACGCCCTCACCTCCACGACCACCGCGCGCACTGCCTGACGGCACTTTCATGGCTGCCAGAGCCGCTTCATCGACACCAACCCCATCGGATCTAGTTCACTGGGTCTCTCTGCCAGTCCACCAGAGCTGTGGTCTCGCTAACAGCGCCTATGGCGTCGTCGACCGCCCACACTCTGCTTTCCCACCGCTGAAAGCTCCCCAACCGTACCAGAGCAGCTTCAACGTTGTCCACCAGATAGGATCTAGTTCAACAAGTTCCATGTCCACTACTCTAGACAAGCTACACGGTCATCGCCGTTGACTGCACCCACATCGACCGCCCAAGATCTTCTTCCTTGACGCTAATAGCCACCGCAACCGCAGCACCCTTGGTGGCCTGGACGTCACTCGCACGGTACCGATGATGCTTAGACGCCTCTCCGACCAAGGTAACCAAATCTCCAACACGTTTTTGTTTTGTCAGCGGTATAGCAGGTTCATGCCGGTCAGAGTGAACTACATTTTTGTAATCGTGCTAGTACATGCAAATCACTGGGCACGCTTGTTCTTTGTGCTAGTACATATAATGTCATTAGATATGTTGGTTTGCATTCGCTGCTCTACAAATTTCAAGTCATGCACATGTATGTTATATTTTCATGCACATGTTCTTATCTTATCTGCTCCGTACACTAGTAATTTCCTGCTATTGTGTAGTTCTTACAAAATGTAATGTCAGTGGAATATATTAGTGTGGATTCCCTGCTCCATAGTTACTGACTCTATCTGGTTATTCCTAAGCTAAGTTCCTGCTATTATTTCCTCCCTAGCATCATTCTGCTATCCTGTAGTACCCATTCAAACTCTTCGTACCAGTTTGATTATAATTTTGTTATTGCCATCTGGTTCTTCAAAATCTAAAACACTGACTATTTTCTTTTTCTTTGTGTAGAGCTCAAAAAGGCAACACTGAACATGTTTGTTTGCACAGCCTATAGGTCCACCAGCAATGCCATTATATATATTCTGTATCTGCTGCTGGTTCGTCCTAATGAACGGCATAATTATTCTTTACTATGTAGTTCATTCGTGTTTTCCATACCTGCTCACAAGTTCTGGTATGCTGTGGTTATAATTTCTATGTGGTTTATTCTGATCTATGACAGTAACTACATGCCATTGTGTAGCTCACCGCAAATTCCGAGTCACCCAATGACTCTTGCATTCTAGGAGATACCACTGCTTCCATATATATTTGCTGAAATGACCTGGGTAGTTTATACTGAAATTCTAAGAAACACTTTGTTTGATTGCTCATTTCACTGTTGGCATACTTGTCTAATGTTTGTTTGTCCTGTTCTATAGGTTCACAAGCCACACCATTATATCTCGTATCTGGTTCTGGTTCGTCCTAGGCAACGACATAACTATCCTCTACTATATAGTTAATTCATGGTTTGCATTCCTGCTCTACATGTTTGTATTATGCAGTTATAATTCCTATCTGGTTCATTATTAGCTATGATTAGTTGGTCTTCTTTGCTGTATTAACTTGTTATTAGTTAGTTTTATACTGCAATTATTGCTATCGCCACCAAAGAGGGGACTGCAAGATCATGTCTCAAGGTGGTTTTCCAATGTAGCTGTCACACTCAAAGGGAGATGTAGTTGATGGATTGAGAAAGCAAATTGAAGACTCTGCTATCAACTTGATTAGCAACTGAAATGCTGAATTTTCTTTCCCTTTTGTTCATATTATGTAATATTTTTTAAGAAGTTTGCGGCTGATGTAATATCTAGATAACTCGCATAGGCCATGTAGGCATTTAGTTGACGCCGTCCACGAATGGCGGTACCATAACTATGCCAGCCAGGTCGATCAGGTAACTGTATAGTGTTTTGTTATTTGCCCTTCTTTTATTGCGCCTTCCATGAACAGTAAAAGATGATCGCTAATTATACTCCTTTTATGATATTTGCATGGCCTTCAGAATTACCGAAATAGTAACGGCAACTGGGTAGAACAGTAACAGGCCAAAACAGTAATAGGCCAAAATAGTAACATGCCAAAATAGTAACATGCCAAAACAGTAATAGTCCAGAACAGCAGCAGGCCAGAACAGTAACAATCTAGAATAGTAAAAGGCCAGGACAATAATAGTCTAAAACAGTACCATGCCAAAACAGTAGTAGACCAGAACAGTAGCAACCCATCATAGTAACAGGCCAGAACAGTAACAAACCAGAAAAGAAACAAGCCAGAATAGTAACAGGCCTGAACAATAGCAGGCCAGAATAGCGGCAACAAACATAGTAACGTGCTAGAATAGTAAAGGACCACAATAGTAACACTAATGAATAGAAGATGGTTAGAACAGTAACGAGCTAGAATAGTAAAAGGCCAGAACAATATCGGACCTTCTCAAAAGCGGGTCGTTCATAGGTGGCCCAGGACGAGCTGTGCAAACAGTGACGTGCTGACCGTGGGCCTTAACAGTATCGGGCCTACTTAATGCAGACTTTTAATGGGCCGCACAGTATTCGAATAGTGTGGGCCTATGTAGGCCATAACAGTAATGGGCCTGACATTCTTGGGCCGCTGCTGGTCGCTTATTTTAGGCCCATTTCAAACAGTGCAGGATGAAACAGCAACGGGCCATAATCTTATTGGGCTCCCCTTATGGTTCGGCCCACTTAATTATTAGCAGGCCTTGGCTGCGTCTGGCTTCTACCACGGTTTCTGTGGATGTTAACGGCAGTAACTGGGCATTAACGGTGTTTGCCACGTGGCATTTTGCATGACGTCAGCAGTCAACACGGCTGACAAACAGATCTACGAGGGAACATGTTTTCGTGGCTGAAGGGTGCGATCCGCCATGGTCAGGAAAAAACCGTGGTAGATTCTTTTGTGACGGGGCTTTTACCACGACGGGCATCCGTCGTAGAAGACTTTTTAGCCACAAAAAATGGGCCTTCAACCACAAAAATCATCCGTTGTAAAAGCCAACTTTTCTTGTAGTGAAAGGATCCATTCTTGGCAACAAAAACCTTGCCCTCGAATCTATGGTAGAAGTAATACCCAATTGTTTCTTTAGGGTATCCTATGAAGATGCATTTTTCCGCTTTGGGTTCGAGTTTATCAGGCTAAAGTTTCTTCACATAAACATCGCAACCCCAAACTTTAAGAAATGACATCTTAGGTTCGTTTCCAAACCACAATTCAAACAGTGTTGTTTCAACAGATTTAGATGGTGCCCGATTTAAAGTGAATGCAGCGGTTTCCAGTGCATAAACCCAAAAATGATAGTGGCAAGTCAGTTAGAGACATCATAGATCGAACAATATCCAATAAAGTATGATTACGATGTTCTGACACACCATTACATTGTGGTGTTCCAGCAGGTTTGAGTTGTGAAACTATTTCACAGTCTTTCATATGTGTGCTAAACTCGTAACTAAGATACTCTCATCCACGGTCGGAACATAGAAATGTGATCTTTTTGTTACGATGATTTTTCACTTCATTCTAAAATTCTTTGAACTTTTCAAAGGATTCTGACTTGTGTTTCATCAAATAGATAGACCCGTATCTACTCAAATTATCCGTGAAAGTAACTGACATGGGTATGGTTACTCGGATGACTATGATTCAGTACCCCATATTGGGTAAAAGGTTCACGACCCATGAAGGTTTCAGATGATAGCCCAAGAAAGCAACCGACAACTACTTTGATTATATTAGGAAAGAGACTATGCACCGACATTATGTTGGTATTGTAATTATGCGTGTATGAAACCTATCCGCATACAGCTTTGAGACCCGATCTATTATATATAGGATGGGAGAAGCGCAAGCGAGGGTACCGAAATCTAGAAGACAACTTGTAATAGTGCGATTACTCAATATTCAGGCGACTTTGATTCCACTGTTTCCCTAACATCCGACGAAATCCCCAGCGTTCTATTTTCCGTGAAACTCCAAGTCCATCACCATGGGAATTGTCGAGGTTACCCCTCGTCAATTGGCGCCATCTGTGGGAAACCTGAACGCTGGACCCATGGATTCGGCAGACCGCTCTCCACCAAGCATCAACTCCACAAAATAACGACATCCACCTCGCGCCAACACACTCATTGGTCCACATACATTAGTATGTATGATTTCCAACAAATCTATCGCCCGTTCTATTGAACCAAAAAACAACATTCTAGTCATCTTGCCCATAAGGCATGGTTCACATGTATCAAATGATTCAAAATCAAGTGATTCCAAAAGTCCATCGGAATGGAGTTTATTCATGCATTTAACGCAAATATGACCTAGACGTCAGTGCCACATATATGCAGATATATCATCATCAAGTTTAATCCTTTTAGCATCAACATTATGAATATGCGTAATACTATTATCGATATCCAACAAAAATAAACCATTCATCACAGGTGCAAGACCATAAAAGATATCATTCATATAAATCGAACAACCATTATTTTCAGATTTAAAGGAATAACCACTTCATATCAAACACGACCCGGATACAATGTTCATGCTCCGTGCAGGCACCAAATAAAAATTATTTAGATTTATCACTAATCCCGACAGCATATGGAGAGGCTGCGTTCCGACGGCGATCACATCAACTCTTGATGCATTGCCGACACGCATCGTGACCTCATCTGTTGCGAGCTGTAGCTTGTTCCGCAACGCCTGAATCGAGTTACATATATTAGCAACCGATCCCATATCAAATACCCAGGTGCTACTGTGAGTACTAGTCAAGTACACATCAATAACATGTATATCACATATACCTTTGTTTTCCTTGCCGACCTTTTTGTATATCAAATACTTGGGACAGTTGCGCTTCCAATGGCCAGTCCCTTGCAATAGTAGCACTCGGTATCGGACTTAGGGCCAGCTTGGGATTTCTTTTCAGGTGCGGCAACAGATTTTCCACCCTTCTATTTGCCCTTCTTGTCTTTCTTGAAACCCGTGGTCTTATTTATCATCAACACTTGATGCTCTTTCCTCATCTCCACTTTTGTAGTTTTAAGCATTGACAGAAGCTCGGGGAGAGACTTCTTCATGCCCTACATATTATAGTTCATCACGAAGCTCTTGTAGCTAGGTGGCAGATATCTGAGAACACGATATATGCCTAAGTCAATGGGAATCATTATTCCCAAGGACACAAGCGTATCGGCGTACCCAGACATTTTGAGTACATGTTCTAAAGCTGTTCGCTTCCATCATGCAGCTAAAGAACTTTTCAGAAGCATTATAACTCTCTACGGTAGCATGGGTATCGAAAATCATTTTCAATTCACCCATGTTATCAAAGGCATTGCCATTTTCGAAACGCTTTCGAAGTTCTAGCTCTAGCCCATACAGTCCATCGTAATGAACTAAGTTGTGGTCCTCCTGACAAGTCAAATAGACGTTCTTTTCCTCGTCAGGGGCATCAGGAGATGGTGGGGGGCGTAGCGGCGCTTCTAGCACATATTTCTTTTGTGCAGCAGTGAGGAAAATCCTCAAATTTATGGCCTAGTTGGTAAAGTTGCTACCATTTGCCGCAAGTTTCTCTTTCTCCATGAACACATTGAAATTAAAAGCAGGTGTTGCCATCTACAACATGATTTGTAAAGTTTAGACTATGTTTATGATAGATCAAGTTCAACTAATCCAAATTACAAATGAACTCCCACTTAAAAATTACATCCCTCGTGTCTTTTTGGTGATTACATGAACCAAATCCACTATACCAAGTCCGATCATAACGTGAGTCAGTGTAGCTTCAAAGGAGAGCATATATATGGGCATCATATCAACTATATGACTCATGCTTAACCTTTAGGTCCATGTTCCGTGGCCATGTATGTACATGACAGGCTCGCCAAGTAAGAACCCTAGTACTCGCGTGTGTAAAACTGTCTTACACCCGTTGTATGAAAGCGTAGAGTCAAGTACACCCGATCATCACGTGATGTCTCAAAACACGATCCATAGAATGGTGCATACTTAAGGAAGAACACATTTTTATCTTGATATGTAAATGAGGGATCATCTGATAATGCTGCTAAAATGCCAAACAAGCAATACAAGATGCAAACATCATATGTGTAAAGTGAAATGACATGGTTCTTGCACTTGATCACTATCATGTGCATCGTGGTATGATCTTTGTCATTCCTTTGTGTGTAAGGCCAAGGTCTATGGAACTTACACGTTAGGTGTGTTGTAAGAGTATCAACTATACATCAACTTACAACATTACCATATCATGACACTAGCCTAGCAACGATCTAACTAGACGCTTCTAATTTATCAATTGCAAGTTTTACGTGCTTAGGGCTTTCGAAGATAGAACCGGTCTTACCTAAGAACATAGAACCACAACGATGATAACCAAATTATTAGAAACTCGTTATAAATCAGATATTGACTATAGTAGGAGAGACAGACACCCGCTAGCCACTTGTAGCACCTCGGGTAAAACCACTACTAGAAAATTGTTGTTGTTTTTATTTTGTGCATCATCATGACCACATGCTCATGTCATCATGCCACATTGCATTTGAGCATCATCATCATCATGCATATGTTTGTCTAAAGCTATTTTTAAAAGCCTATTTTGTTTTCTACATTATCCACTTCTTATTTCAAACTATAACCTGGTCTCTTTGAATATTTGGTTTGTCTAAAATCTACTTGAAAAATATTTTGTTTTAAAAATAAATAATAATAAAAACATATTATATAAATCTCTGGGGGAGGCCGCCACCGGCCAGGCCCAAAGGAGTAGCTAGCAGCATCCTACAACCCCGGACCAGCTAACCCTAACGACACCTACCTAACTCAGCCGCAAACCGACCAACACCCGCGCGCAGCCACCCCACCTACCGCACCCCACTCACTGTGTCCACCCCGTGTCATCGCACCTGGCCCCACCCACCCCACCGACATGCCGGTCGCTCGTGACATTCCCGTGGTACACGCACGTGAGCGTACACGCAACGGACGTTCGCCCACGAACCACCCCACCACCTCGTTTGTGTCCCGGCCCCACCATCCCATTTGCCCCGCCTGTCCCTGACTCGACGCGCTCGCCCTCGATCTCCACTAACCCATGCTGCCTCTCTACCTTGTTCCCATCCCCGTCCTGTGGGGCTCCTCTGTCCGCCGCCAGGAGCCTGAGGCCTCGCCTAGAGCCACCGCTCTGCTCCTTCCCCCACAACATCGTCCCTGCCCTCGCTGGACTATCCTATGCCGCCCGTCTTGGCCTCCCTGATCGAGATCGAGCGTCGCAGCCGCCGATGCTCCTCCACTCCGCCGTGAGCGCCCGTCCCTGCCAAAGCCCGGCCCCACCCCTCTCCCTCGCTGTAGAGCCCACCGCCGGCTTCCTCGACTGGAGCCCGCAAACCTCTCCTCCCCGCGGCATGTGCTGCCCTCTGCTGAAGCCTGGCCCGCTTTTGTCTTCCTCCACAAGCGCCGCCACCAGCGCCTCCCCGTCGACCTCCAAGGCTGCGTCCCGCCTCTGCTGGACCTGAGCACCCCATGTCCGTCGCCACTGGGAGCTCGACTCCGCCGTCCTCGTCCTTGAGATCCATCTCCCCTCTCCCTGTAGAGCGCCGCTGCCCCTTTGATCTTGAGCTTCGCCATAGATCCTCTGTTCCCGTGCAGCACCACCTCTAGACCCCATGACGAGCGTGCCGTTCCATCAGTCTTGTGCCCCGTCGCCATGTCGCCTGCCCTGTGCCGCCTCTCACCACCGCCAAGTCTTGCACACGGGCCCGGGATCTCTCTCCTAGATAGGTTCTCATGGTGTGACCATGCCTCTGTGGGCTTCTAGTTCCTGCAAGATCATGTGCCGCTTCCGTGCTTCGGTTGATCCAAAAGATCATCTCGAGCCTAGTTTTGCCTCCCGTTGCTGCAATTATGCCATAGTCAACAAGATCTCATTGACAAGACCGTCGCAAGGACGATATTTTGAAGAATGTACATGGCGCCCTTGAATACCCCGATGCCGGTTCCAAGTTCTCCACTGGTGAATAAGGTGAAACCCCAAGGTCTTCAAGGTGGAACCAATAAGATCTACCTCACGGATGACAAGCTTCCCATCCCGGCTTCCAAGACCAATCTGATGCCGCACCTCGAGGCCTTCTACATGGAATGTCACGACCTCTTTCTTGGATCCAATGGTCGAGACCCCAAATACCGAACCCGGTCGAACCCTCGGAGACATAGACCATCGGTGCCGAACCCTATGTGATTCCCTTTTCGAGACCCCTATTTTTATAATATGACATTATCAATTGTTGCATATTAAATTGTTCATGCTCGCATACATATTCATTTGTTTGGCAGTACTTTGTCGATTCACCTTATAATTAAATATGGAGATTATATACGGGCTATTCTATTCTTATATTGGCTCCATTTAAATTTGTGTAGCAAACCGGTGCCATGTTTTGCCCTGTTAAGTCAACATTTAAATTGCGGGTTACATAAACAACCTGAATCTTCTAATCAATTGTCGGGACCCCGGTTCTGCTTAATATTGCCTAGTTGCATCGCCTCTTTGCCATGTCTTGCGTACATAAATGTAACATGCCGGATCTTCTGCCGTAGTATTAAATAGTGCATCTGGTGTTTCTTCTAGTGCTTTGCTTCTTCACAGATTAGGCCGCTAAGTTGATGCAAGTATCGACAAGTCCTTCGGATTATGAATCTTTGCAGTTTCCTAGGCATGCATCCTCCCCCTTTCTACCTATTTTGCATTTATAGTATTTACTTCCTCTAGTTGATCTATTGTTATCCATGTTGTGATGCTTTAGTTTTCGTGCACCGTTTATACTCCTTGCAGCCTCTATATTGCCTTGGACACATCCTATTGCCTTTTGGTTGATAGACAGTCGGCCTTGCGAGTCGTAGTTGCTTGCTTAGGTGCTGCTTTGCATCATTGTCGTTCCACCGTTGGTGGGTGGTTGGCACATGCTTAATGGTGGAGAAGATCATGCCTTTCATTATAACTTGTCAATTAAAAATGCTAGAAATAGATGTAATGCAGAGGCACCAGTGGGTAATAGATGTTATTTGGTTTTTAACCGCCCACTTGTGTCCACCTACGACCTGAGTTCTTGAGACCTGTTCCGAGACTGAGCGTCCTCGGCTTATTACTTGATTTCAAAGTACTGTGCTGGGGGCCACAAACTAGTTCGGGATTTATACATTACTTACTGTACCTATGCCATTTATGCCATGTTTATTAAATGTTGCTCGATGAGCGTTTATTATTGTTGCATAGGTGTGCCACTCTGTCACGGGTATATATTGTCTATGGCCTCTGCTCGCGCGACAAGTGCATGCAACCTCAGGGTCCGTACGAGGAGGATTAGCTATACCTCATACGGGTAGCTCTTTCGGGTGGCCGCCATTTACTTGCTTTGGGTCTAGGAAAGCATCGTGTCTGAAGCCCCACCAACATACCGATGGAAGTATGTTACTTGATCTTCCAAAAAAGGTGGAAGTGTGTGTGGAACCTTTGGTGCACCCTTGCAGGGTTAAATTTTTTCGAAAAGTTGTGTCTGCGGTTATGGATGACTTGGAGCACAGTTTCTCGATCATAGACAACTATAACTAAAGGTTACTGATATAAACTTGGCTTGTATCTGATATGAATAGTAAGTTGGATAACCACCATGAAAAGAATGAATAAAACTGCCAACTGTGTGAGTTTCCTCGGCATGACTTCCTCGTTTGGTCTTGAGGGGGAAATACCAGGATGGGTATGATTGGTGCTAGTAATAGGTTGGTTTCGAATAGTTCTTTCTTATCCCTCTATGATAGCCGACGGTTGTATCGAGTCTCTATAGGTTGTTTAGTGCATGCTTCGCTGCCGCTTCACTCCACCATACCTATGTAGGCAAGAGCCGCCGAATTCTAGACTCTTCGTGTACTGGCCTTAGTATTGGCCGCTCTCTTTTTCCTTTGCCCTTTGTCGATACCTATTTTGTTTTAGCAGGATTGAGATCGACATCGTTAGCAGGGTTGCCCTTCCGGCTAGGCCTGGGTAGGGTTATGGACACCATTGGTTATTCTTCGGGGCTCTTATCCCAATTTGCTTCTTATCTGTACTAAGATGTTGTATCATTTTCAGAGTGAGTTGGATCTTTGTATTGTATATCTATATACTTGACTCATGCAGTCGTTGTTGTATATATATATGTTCTGTGGGTTCCATCGTTGACTAATGTGTAATGATATTACTTTGTTTTCCACCCACACACAAGTGCATGGTAGGCATCTTTGAATCGTTTCTATGCGGGTTTGGCGGAAATCGCAAAAACTTGCATAGGGCCGATTCGAGGGTGTTACACCACCTATGCAAAACTAGTTGCATGTCAAGCGTGGAACAGGTCTCATGTGCGAGGACATATAAAGTTAGTCCAGGCCACTTCATCCCACTATGCCACCAATAAACAAAATACATATAAGATGCAATAACATGATCATCATCGCTCACATACTCATATGGGTACTACTCATGCAAAGCATCTATGCATAGATCAGGCTCTAATACCACTATTGGGTTCACAGCATAGAAAACAATTTTTTCCTATGATGGGAACTATTGTAAACCAAGATCTATCTACTAGATACAAGCAACAGGTGGATATACATCCATAGAGAACATACCCTCAAAGAATGACAAAGTGTAACGAGATTGAACTCGTGGATAATGTAGTCGAACGCTTGTCGATCTCAACATTGTGTGGAAGTCCTAGCGCCGCAAATCAGCAGCGCAACCATCCTCGCACACACGTTCAGACTACCGAACAATCTCCACCTCCTTGCTCTAGCGATGCAGCGGAAGCAGCAACTCCTTCCAAACGAAATGCAACCGGGAACATGTATCTCGCTAATCCGTGACCATGGGGGAATAATTATAGAGTGGGAGAGAGATCCTTCACGAGGAGGTGTGAGTGAGAAGGAGGGAGAGGGGGCCTTTTATAGGAGAGGGGGGCTACCCCCTCCCATGGCCGACGCCCATGGGGAGTGCCCCCACCTCTTCCTCATTCATGTGGTGGATGCTCCAGTCACATAAATTTGCCTCTCCATTTTCTCCACTCAAAATCCCACTCAAAATGCATTAAATTTCCACCAAATTTAATGCAACTCTCATTTAATAAAACTCTTTCATTTATTTTATTCACAATTTTGTTAATTACTTTAATTAACAAACATTCACATAAAACCCCCTACAACATTTCAATATCACATGGAGAACCAATTTCATCAATTTCACCCGGAACAATTCTAGTGTCCATTGAAATAATTCGAGAGTTTTGTAATTCTTTCGTTTAGAAAATATTTGCTCCAAAGGGTGTTGGAAACCCTTAAGTGTGTCACCCTACGGTTTGCGAATAATGCAGATATGATCAAGACCCCTCTCAGATCAATAATCAGATGCGGGACCTAGAGATCCATACTGACTCCCACACATTCAAAGATGACTTATGTGATCGCAAGAACCTTTAACGATAGTAACTAAATCCCTTTGTCTTGTGATATATCACATGTCCGAGATTTTATCATCAGTATCTCAATACCTAGTTTGATCTCGTTACCGACATGCACTCTTTTCTCATTCCCGTGATATAACATTCTAGTGATCACATCACTTGCTTGCAAGCTATCTTAATGTGATATCACTGAGAGGGCCCAGAGTATATCTATCCATCATCAGGATTGACAAATTATACTCTTGATCCATGAGCCTCAACATAACACCTTCGTATTATCTGAATCCACCTTTATAGTCACCCTTTTACAGTGTGACGTTTGATGTTATCAAGTCACTCTTCCGGTGTTAGCATTTAACATGATGTCATGGTCTAAGGACTAAGATTACTTCGTATGATGTTATAGCAATATAAACATAATGACTTTGATCGTAATGATATACTTCGGATGAATGTTCATCACATCATTCACCAATGTTGTGACCTCGTTATTAACAACATCCACTGTCCATGATCAGGAAACCTTGATCATCTTGTTAATCAACGAACTAGTTTATAAGAGAGGCATACCTAGGAACTCTTTATTTGTTTATTAAACACACATGTATTAACGTTACCTTTTAATACAATTATAGCATGCCAAATAAACATCTATCATATACATGGAATACATATAATAACAACTTTATTATTGCCTCTCAGGGCATATTCCCTTCACCATGTACCCCTCTAGTCCGCCCAAACCCTAGTATTATTGCCAAAATTACCCCTGAACTTGTGGCTGGCCTTTATATAGTGCCCTACCCCCTCATGTAACCCTAGGCATAGATCATAGACTAAAGACACCCCCTTTGTGGAATCTGTAGTTTTGCCTGATCCCCTTGACCAAGGGGACCGACTATCGTCACCACCTCGTTGGAGTTTGCATCGCGCCTCCCTCGTTATACAAGGCCTACGTTTGCGAGTGTGTGAGCATAGTTGTCAAGACCATCTCCAAGGTGTTCTTCCCTCTCTGCTTGGGATCGAGGGAGCATGTTAACCTTCTCCATTTCCCCTCGCTTTCCCATTGATTTGACCATGAGATCCATGAAGATCGGGTCACCCTTGAGGTTACCCCTTATGATGAGTCCTGAGTAAATCCCTCTTCTTATGGTGGAGTTCGTACTGGTATGCCATGAGGTCCTCACGTGTTGCTTCTGCTGTCATGGGAACCGCTCCCGAGACTGCGTCTCTTGCTCTTTTCCATGTTTCTGTGAATAATCGTAGAGTTAGAAGTTTGCCGTCGCATCTTCCTTTTCTTCCTTGTGTGTCATGATTGTTGGGTTGATCTCCTCGTTTCCATGGTTTCCTACATCATCATCTGATAAAATGTCATTGGGATCAAGGATAGGGTTACTATTGGAGTCTCGTGGTGTTGATGTTTCCCCGAGGATCATGCACACTTGATGGTGCATTATATTTGAGCTGCTGGCATCGTTGTCTGATCTGTGGGAGACACCGTTTGAGAGATCGTGAAATCCCTTGGTTTTTGTTCTGGGTAAATTTTGGCCATCCTGATTCCGAACTCTATACTTTTGCTGCTTTCTTCGGGTTTAGTGTTTAAAAGACTCTTCCCATGTGGTGGCATTAATTGGGCATCTAATCCGAAGGAGAGGCCGTTACGCAGATCAGCCAGATCCCCCAAATCTACGGACTTTACAGATTTATCCCCTCCGTTTTCAGCTGTGGCACAGTTTCTCCTAATGAGCTAATATAAGATGTAGGTATCGCCGTAGGCGCTACTGTGGTGACTGATGGGCCTGAAGTTATTTTAGCCATAGGCAAAAAAATTCAGGATCCTCCACCTGAAACTGGATACTTCCGATGATGAGATTGGATCCACCTTTGAAGTCGGTGAGAACCGAGAAAGGGATGGGCAGGTGTGGATCCACCACCGTTGGATTGTTTCTTGATGGAGAGGGGGTGCCGTATCCATGATTGCAGCGTCTAGATTTCCCACAGACGGTGCAAAGCGCTTAGGGGGAACCTCGGCAATGCCCATGGTTACAGACTTAGGGTTTCGTGGAAAAGAGAACATCGGGGATTTCATCGGCTGATCAAAACAAACAAGGGAGTCGAAGTCGTCTAATTTCTTACGGTCAAATCGATTACAGATCACTCAAGTCTTTTTTCGTTGCTTCTCTGTTGGCTCCTCCCAGCCTATATATAATAGGCTGGGTTCCGAGGCTATATATGGATAGATAGAATCTTACAATTACAACACTAATACAACATCGATTTCTATTTCCTTATGTTCTGTCGGATGCTTCCTAGGCCTTCTTCTTGGGCTTCATGGGCCATGAGACATCATGTAATCAGGGTAACTAATCATAAGGACCCGAGTATTCATACCCATGTCAAAGACAATCCTCTGGTTCCACACATTATAAGGATGATTGGATATGTATAGTCACTACTGCGAAAATGCTTACAAGTAACAGACTAGGAATCAACTACATCAATGATAGAGGCATTCACAGTATAGGGTCACTAGTAACACCTTACCGCTGATGTCAGCAGGACTCGTCACCAGAACTGCTAGCACTGACGACCAACTTTTTTTTGACCATCGATGCATGTACTCCAGCCGATGAGGCATGGGTATCTAGTCGACGAGGCGTGGGTACAGTTTGTGCATAATCTATTGCTGTCAGTGATATTGAAGGGGTTTGGTACCAGAAAATAGAAAATTTCTATGGGAGAACAACCCATATGCCCAGATCTATCTATGAGTTAATGCAGTAACATGGATAGAGATTCAGTTGCATACCCTTGTAGACCGAACGTGGTTAATGTCCTGCGGGGAACATGGATGAAGTAGTCGTACTTGTATCCAACCTCAAGGTCGCGTTGCTCCTCGCACATCACCTCCTGGTCCTTGCACGACAGCCCAGCACCACAAGTGGCAACACCCCCGTGGTATCGCACACGTACGGTGTCCGATGACGACTGCTATTCTCGTTGATCCTGCCAAGATGCTAAAGTAGACCCTTTGAAACCGAGATCCAGCAGCGTGATGGCATGCCGCTGTTGTCGACTCCCATGTGCGAAGTTGTTTGTGGAACCCCACTCGTGAGTTTCAATAGAGGAAGAGAGAGGGAAATTCTCTAAGGAAAATAGCCTTAGGAAATCTCTTTTATTTTGTGTGTCTTTTTCCCACTAGTATAGACCTCTATATATAGGTGAAAAGGGAGGACTCGCACCCCTAAAGTCCCGAGGTGGGACTAAAGAAAAAGGAGAGGAGGGGAGTTTGCCGGCTGGGCTAGGCAGTGTAGCGGCGGTCAGCCTGGGCCCCGCATGCCAGCCCAAACCGTGATGGCGACTAGCAGAGGAAGCGGCCAAGTAGGCCTCGTGCGGCTTGTCAGCGCCTAGCACTGCGGCTTGCGCGCCCCCGCCTGTAGCGCGCCCGAGTGAGCCTTTAGCCACGGCCGGCCTATAGCGCTGCCGGCGAGGTTATGTGGGCTAGTGTGGCCTGCCAGAACCGCTCGCCCGCTTGCTAGCTAGCGCCCACGTGCACCCACGTGGTGGGACGACTAGTGCGGCCTAGCAGCAAAAGCGGTTGTTGCTGCCCATTTGAATGGCTTCCCTCTTGGGTTGTGTCCCTCCAGGGATTTGGCCCAATAGAGGAAGTTTCCCTTTAATATTAATTTAAAATATTTATTTAATATATATTAATTCATAATTAACATATATAAATGCATATTATAAATCTCTATTAATCCGAAAACACCTTTCGGCTTATTTTTCTCCGATACAACTACGGATCCTCTTCAGAACTATTCCTATAGTCTTGTCTCTCGGAACAATTATGATTCTCTTTCTCATGGATGATCCCCTCACTTCCATAGTGATCTTAGAACATCATCAGACCCTTAAGTGTGCCCTACAGTTCGGGGATGGTATAGTCATGATCGAGATCTCTCTCCGATCCATGATTAATAGTGGGACCGAGATGTCCATAATGAACTCCGTGGATTCCATGAAACTCTGTTGTTTCGAACCATAAACTTTGTGTCCCTGTCCCTTTGTTTCTTTGATACATGACTTGTCTGAGATTTGATCTTCGGTATCACTATACCTATCTCGTTACTAACAAGTCCACTTAACTCATCATCGTGATATTGTATCACCTGACCTAGTCAATGGTTACAACCTTTTGGATACAATCTCATCGAGTGGTCCCAATGTATCTTCCCGCCACGCGGGTGAACAAATTCCAATCGTGATGCATAGGCCTAAATTGTTCCTCTGGAATACCCATTAGCACCTTTATGGTCACCCAATTACGAACATGATGGTTGTTGTGATCAAAGAAGTCACGAGAGACAATTATTAATATGATATCACCGTCTAAGGATAAGGTCACTTAGTTTCTAACTATTGCAACGATAAACCATGTGACTTTATCACATTGCAATACTTATGTGGGTAATGTCCATCATACCATTCTCCAATGATATGATTCTGTTGTCAACTAGTATAAATTCTCCATGATCAGGAAACCTTGATCATCAGTTGCCCAACGAACTAGTTGAATAGAGGCTACTAGGGACTTGGTTTGTTTACATACCACACCTGTATCAGTATTTTCTCTTGATAAAGTTATAACACAGTATATAACTATTATGAACTAATTCAAGATATGATAATAAACCTATTTATTATTTGCCTCTATGGCATATCTCCTTCAGTATCTCACTTGTATTAGAGTACAAATAATCTAGCTACATTTGTTACTGATCATAAACACCATTGTTTTGATCATGCCTGCTCATGGAAAATGCCTATCTTTGATATGTTTTTCCAGATCCATATGTCTTTTATAAATTGTTAATTGTCTCCTAATTTTACACTTACAACATTATCTCATAATGTACTGAAGTATATGTTTGGTAGCAAAGTGAGACTTTGTTTCTTAGTATTCCCATGATGGTCGATCAGCCACGAGGACTTTCACTGTTGTCATTAAACAAGAACCACGTTGAGATGAAGTCGAACTTCATTAGCCAAACTAGTCATACTTTTAGTCACCTACTTCAATATCTATGTAGATCCACCCTAGTCTTTAATGATTTGCTTATTACTGGTTCAGTGTTTTATAAATCACCTAATGACCTGTTGTTTATCAAGAATATGGGTCACATTTCAGTCAAGTATACAACATGTTGATTTCTTGGAAGGGACATATGGCAGACTCATATGGGATGAACATCATCCCTCTTTCTCCCATCAACTTTTGTTGTTTATACAATGTTTCACCTAGATCAACAAACAAGAACAACTTTGCTTGTTCCATTCTGAAAACTCTTCAAAATCCAAGCTAGGATAATCTGAACTTTCTGAAGAATCTAAATAGAAACAATTTGACTTTTAATGTTTATTAAATATACCAATCTATCTCAAGATTTCAATATCTAATATTTTGTTCAACCTCATTTATAGAATATTTAACCTTAAATATCACTAATATCATTTACGCCATCCATTATATATATCAAAAACATATATAACGATGTTCATCACACTCCCACTCAAATATGCCATCACATATAAGTCCTTTTGTCTGACATCCCTATAGCTCCCACTCAAATGCTGCATAAGTATGGGATTTCTCGATTGGTAATCCAAAAAACATTTTATTTGATTATCAAATCAAGATCCTACCATTATGAGATGTTTTAGCATCCACATGATTTAACAAACTTCTGCTCGTTGTAATGACTACAACCTTTCTTCAACCTAGTATTGGAGAACATGCAGATTTATTCAATCAACTAGCAATCATTCATAATTGCATTAATTGCTAATTAAATCCATCACACTTCAAAAATTGCTACATTTTGTAGTTAACCATGAAATTTGTTAAGACACTCTTCATGAAAAATCGAGCCTTAGGTCTTTCTTTAAAGTTCCATTTCTTCCTTATAACTTCAAGTTATTTGTGAAGTATCAAGCAACCACTTACTTTGATAAGATCAAGTAATCACATTACTTTTCTAATCTTAAATGTAACGTATTTCTAGATTTCATGATTCTCAATCATTTCTCGTACTTAGGTCCATCATCTCTTCATGTAATTCATAGGTATGTCATCTTCACTTATCATGACAAGTGAATCAATTTATTTCCACAAAGTGGGAAATGCACCATTAAATCCTACTTTCCTTAAGTAAAGTGCTTAATCGAAACATTATGATCACAATCATTAGTTTCACTAGTTAGCAAAATTTTTGGCTTACAAATAAAATTTCTCAAGATGACCTCAAATGAAAAGTGCCCAACATGAATGTTGTGCGTCTCGTCGAAACAAGCAACTTAGATTTTGGAGCCATCATGATCCGAGGTAGTATTTAACTTCTAGAGTAAATTACTTCCAAAACCTTAATTTCGGGTTGGGTCGCCTGACCACAGCCAACCGCTTCCACTAGGCGCAGGTCGGGTTTCCCAACCACAACCAACCTCTTCCCTTAGGCGAGGGTGAGGCCGAAAACTGTATAAACCGACACATTTCCGTGTGATCTAAATAAATCAGTCAAGATGATAGTTGGGCAAAGCGAAAAACTTTGATTTTGGGGCTATCTTTGTTGGAGCAATTATGAGGCCTCCGGTACTAAAATACAACCGAACAAAAGTAAAATCCTTTGGTTAAAATCCGATTTGAAGACAAAAAATAAGGGGATCATACCATCAATATCAGGTCAGATGGAAATGTAGCCAACACCAAAGTTCATTGTTTTTTCCAGGCAAACAACTTTTCTTCTATGATAGTTTTATCCGAGATCGTTTACTACCTCAAAAGTGGTCTGTAAGGTACAAACAAGTTTTTGACCAAACAGTTATGCTAATTTCGGGTTTGCCTATTTGAGTTGGACCCCAACTAGGGTTTTGGGCATGAATCAAACCCTCTTTCTTGCACGAAAAGTCCACCCGCTTCATATACATGAGGGTTGATGGCTGATTGGAGAACAACACACAATCGCAAAAACCAATCTACAAACTTCTCTTAACATATTTTCCGCTTCTTGTTCGTCGATGTTCTTCATACCAGAGAGCCTAGATACAGAAAGTCCTAGGGGCGGGTGAACCAACCTAGGGAAGCTCATCACTTCCATGCGACCAAAGATGGTCTCTCTCGTTTGTGTGGGATTTCGAGTTCCAAAAGCACTCGGTGGATTGTCTTGTGCATCGCGCTTTCAGCGAGTCTCCCCTGATGATGTGTCTTGCGTATTGCACTCGACATCGGAGGTATAAGTGACGTTTCCGTGTGTGAACACACTTTTTGGTGCCTCCGCTAGGGACAATAATCTTACATTGGATAGTAATGACCGCTCCAAAGATAGTCAAGCCTGGGGAAGTCACTGCCGAAAATATCATTAGGCCTAGTTTTGATGAACTTTCAGAGGATCACCGCCAAGCTTATGAGGCAATCAAGAATAAGAGTCAAGAATAAATCAAGGTGTTGCATAAGCGACAACAACAGGAACTCGAGGCTCTAGAGAGGAAAAGGAAGAACAAGACCTAGAGGCATTCATGGATACTCTCAAGAAAGATCGCCAAGGTGCCATCACTTTAGTCAGCAAGGCAAGGCCTCTACTCGACAGATACTCTATAATTACTAATCTTTTCTCTACTGATCAACTAGCCGCAATAGACCAATGTATAATCTAGTCAAATCACCATGTCTATGATGCTATGATCGAGTTGTGAATGCTAGTAAGAACACGCCTCCCGATATGAATGGTGTTGAAGCAAATGCTAATCTAGGATCATCGGCTCAGCCTGACGGTATGCTGATGAACCCTTATCTAATATAGCATGTCTGAATCCTATTAATAGCATACCGTATTCGGCAAACTCGCTAAATCAGGTTGTGTATCCTCTAGCTGCAATCACGACACCAAATTATATTTCGACACCTAATATGTGAATAGATTATGTGTCTAATGCTGCTATAGTGCCAACAACTCAAAGGGATTTGGTTGAATCATATGAAGGCCTAGAAAGAATGACAGCTGAAATACAAAAGGTGATGTATGACAACATCAAAATTGAGATGAAGCCTACTTATCTGCTGTATGGGAAACCTTACTCGAACTACGTTGATAATGTCCCATACCCCCAAGGTTTTAGAGTGCCTGACTTTGCTAAATTTAATGGTGTGGATAATAAAATGACTTAGGAACATGTTAGTCAGTATTTAGCATTGTTAGGTGAAGCATGCAGTGTTGATCCTCTAATGGCGTGTTTGTTTTCCTTGTCTTTAACTAGCACTACTTTTTCGTGGTTTTCTGCTTTGCCTCCGGGTTCTGTGCATACTTGGCATCATCTAGAGAAGAAATTCCATGAATATTTTTATAGTGGTGATAATGAGCTTAAGTTGTCATACCTTACATCGGTTAAACAAAAACATGATGAATCGGTCACCGATTACATCAAATGATTTAGGGATATGAAAAATCGATGTTATAGTTTAGTGATAACTGAAAGAGATATGACAGACTTAGTGATCAATGGTTTGAGAACTCATGTTAGAGACAAAATTGAAGGCTATGAGTTTTTAAATATTATAAAGAGCTTTGGCTCAAGAGACCCAAAGTAAGGAGGTAAAAGATATGCATAGATGTAAGGCTGGTCGTCCTCTTTTAAATATGGTTGGATATAACAGTGATAGTTCGGTGATGAAGATGAGATTTATGCCACTGAATTTGTTTGGACTTCCAAGGCCAAAACTTGTGATGCTCTCAAGCCTATTCGCAAGGATCATGAGGATGACATGATATTTAGTTTTTATGTAGGGAAATGTGATAGAATATTTGATGCTATGTTAAACGACAAATACATTAGAATGTCTCATACTATAGCACCGTTTGAAGAGTTAAAATGGCATGCTTATTGTAAGTATCATAATTCATTTTATCATGATACTAATGATTGCAATGTTTTTCGGTGACATATACAATCGGCTAACAATGATGGATGATTGAGCTTTGTTGATATGAAAATTGAGAAGCATCCATTCCCAATGAATACCTTGGAGCTGCATGGGAAGAAGGTGCTAATTCATCCAGAGGTAGCTGAATCCACTAAAAATTAATGTTGTTATTGGTGAACCCAGGAACAACAAGGGGAGTGAGACCTTGGGAAGGGAAATCGTTCTTGTTAAACAACCCTATGGCAAGGAGACATTGAATATCACCATAAAAAATCCTGTTCTCGAGGGGAACCGCATGTGAAAAATGATGTTCATGCTAAGTTCATTAAGCCCAAGTGTCCAAAGGGTGGTAAGTGGAAGACCAATGAGGTCAAGGTACATCGCAAGCGTATTAAACCAACCTTCGACATGTTGTTGTCCAAGTATGCAACCAAAGCAACCAGTTCCAATTATAGTTGGTCACCATATATGAAGCATCCAAGATCACCTCCAAGGGAGATGTCTCCACGACACATGAGGCCGTATGGGCAGTAGGCGCCTAGAGCATGGATGGCACCACCACCTTACACGCCATTTTATTTCAATGGGGGGATGGGGCAAGCCTCAATGGTGCCTTATGCTTTTCATCTAGGATGGAAAGAACCTAGAAGATCAATTCATGATAGGCTTTCACGATCAATTCGAGACCATTTGAACTACAATGATAATCGGTTATCACAGAAATCTTCAAGAAATAGTGCATAGAAGGAGTGGCGTCCTAAATCTCCATGTGCTAAAATTTCAGATTCTAGGAAGAAGCAAGGAGACATTTCAAATGATTGCACTATTGTGGTAGGCACTCATATGATGAAGCTTAGAGAGCCAGTTGTTGCTGATAAACTGACTAATTCTAATGGGCCTATTTTGATTATTCAACCAAGATCCTCGACTAATGATCATGAAGCTAGCACAAGCAAGGCTAAGCCAAAGGATTCCAAATATACTCGTCCTAAGTGGTGTCCTCCCGGATTAACCAAAACCAAGAAGAGGAGATTGCACTGCATGAGGAACCAAGATAAGGTGGAACATGAAGTGGAGAAAATAAGAGATGAGCCTTTCAATGAGACGCGTCCCATGATACCTTCCAAAATATGGGTCCCAAGCAAGTTGAGGATGCCACGGTTCCCATGGTAATAGAAGCAATTGCTGTGTCATCCAAGGAGGAGAATATGGATATTGTTGCCTCGTCTATGGAAACCCCTATACTCCCATCAATTGATGAAACTTTAGGTCCAGCATCCATAGTGGATGGCGATGAAGAGATGGTGGACTTTGAGAATATGCCAGCTCGGGAAGGTATGGATATGAATATGGTGTATTATTTACCTACTGAATTCCGTGCCATAGATTAGGACAGGGAGGTAGCATATTTAGGTTTTGGTCCCAAGAATGTGATCTTTGAGAAACCAAGAGAATCGGTGAAGCACTTGAAGCCATAATACATCAAGGGACACACCAATGTATCGCTGGTTGCAAGGATGCTCATTGATGGTGATGTAGTTGTGAATCTTATGCCATACTAAGTCTTCAAGAAATTTGGATTATATGAGGATGACTTGATGAAGACCAGCATGGTACTCAATGGATTTGAAGGCAAAGAAAAAACAGAGGCCAAAGGTGTGACGAGTGTGGAGCTCACAGTGGGGATCAAAACTTTGGCCACTCCCTTCTTTATTGCTGAGGTGCAAGGTAATTACAATGTGATATTAGGTCGTGATTGGCTCCATGAAAACCAATGCATGGCATCTACTTTGCACCAGTTCTTGATACAATGGGTTGATGATGAAGTGGAGGTTGTCCATGTAGATAATTTAGCCTGTGTCGCTTTGGCTGTTTCATTGGTATATTGGGAACATCCCAATGTAACTTGCTTGACATGGCACGACCTTTCAGATTTTGATTTTCTTAGTGCCACAAGAAGCGGCTTCGTGCCCATGTCTTTAAAGCTGATTGGTAGTAATTGGCTCCCAAACATGTAATTAATGGATCCCAATGAAGAGTGGTTACAGAACAGTCTTGTGGAGTATCAGTCCAATGAGAACGATATGTATGAGTCTATAGAAGAACTAGACCATATGGAAAAATTGGGGAAAGATTTTACATCGGCTGATTCATTGGAAGAGGTAGACATCAGAGATGGTTCAATTCATATGCCAAAGTTTGTAGATAAAAACTATAAGCCAATTAGAAGGATGTACTAATCAGGCTACATAAAGAATATGTTGATTGCTTTGCATGGGAGTACCACGAGATGCCTGGCTTTAGCCGAGAGCTAGTTGAGCATTAGTTGCCTATTATGCCTATTAAGGCTGGTTTTAGACCTCATAAACAACCGGCCCGAAAATTCAATCCAAAGATGTATGACCGGATCAAACAAGAGATTGGTTGTTGGCTTAAATCTAGTTTTATTAAGCCTTGCAGGTATGCGAATTGGATTTCTAATATTGTGCCAGTAGAGAAGGAGTCCAACAAGTTGAGCGTGTGTGTTGATTGTAGAGATTTGAATAGAGATACACCTATAGATGAGTATCCTATGAAAATAGCTGATATGCTTATTAATGATGCATATGGACACAAGGTTATTAGCTTTCTTGATGGAAATGCGGGGTACAATCAGATTTTCATGGCCAAAGAGGATGCATTCAAAACGACCTTCCGGTGCCCCAAATTTGTTGGCTTATTTGAGTGGACAACGATGACCCTTGGATTGAAAAATGCTTGTGCCACATATCAAAGAGCTATGAATTTAATATTTCATGATATTCTTGGGGTCATAGTTGAAGTCTATATTGATGATGTTGTTGTCAAATCGGATGCTAATGAATCTCATTTAGCCAATTTTCTCTTAGGCCATGAGAGGATGAGAGTATGGCCTCAATATGAATCCTTTAAAGTGTGCTTTTGGTGTATCGGCTGGGAGATTCTTGGGTTTATTATACATGAGATGACATAGAAATTGATCCCAAGAATATAGAAGCTATTCAGAAAGTGCAGGCTCCAACATGCAAGAAGGATATGCAAAAATTCCTTGGCAAGGTTAATTATTTGAGGAGATTCATAGTGAACTTGTCCGGGAAGGTTGATGCATTTACCCCTATCCTTTGGTTAAAGAATGACGATGATTTTACTTGGGGGGCAAAAATATCAAGATGCATTTGACAAGATCAAAGTAAGTTTGTCTACTCCTCCGGTGATGAGAGCACCAAAACATGGAGAGCCTTTTAGGTTTTATATTTCTACAGAGGGAGGTGTTGTTGGTGTTGTTTTGACACAAGAGACTGAAGGAAAGGAGCATGTGATCACTTATTTGAGTCGAAATTTGTTGGACGCCGAGACAATGTATCCCTTTATTGAGAAATTGTGCCTATGCTTATATTATGCTTGCAGTAAGTTAAGGCATTATTTGTTGTCTAGTGTGTGCATTATAGCTTGTCAAACTATTGTCCTTAAATATATGTTGCATAGACCAATTCTTAGTGGCAGGATTGGTAAATGGGCTTATGCATTAATCGAATATGATTTGGCTTATGAATCTTTGAAATCTATGAAAGCCCAAATCATTACTGATTTTATTTTAGAACATCAGATTGATAGCAAGCATGATATTGATATTAGTCTTGTCTCTTTAGTACCATGGAGGTTATATTTTGATGGTTCAGTTGGTAGCAATGGCCTAGGTGTTGGTGTTGTTTATATATGTCCTCATGGTGTTGTTTTGAAGCCTCATGCCGCTTAGAACATTCTTGCACAAACAATCAAGCTGAATATGAAGCTTTATTATTCTGGCTAGAGCTTTTAACTACTATAGGTGCCACACATATTGAGGATTTTGGTGATTCGTTGCTAATAGTACAACACGTATCCAAGGCCTTCAATTATGCATTGATATATGATGATTTCTATCGCCAAATGGTTGATGGTATTGTTTTGAAGTTCTTTGATGAGGACCAAGCGAGGGTTTCTATGGGAGAGGTACATGAAGGCATCTGTGGTACCCATCAGTCCACGCACAAAATGAAGTGGTTCTTACGGCACGGAGGATTTTATTGGACGAAGATGATCAACGATTTCTTTAGGTACTATAAAAGATGTGAAGCTTCTCAAAATTTTGGTGACATTCAGTTGGCTTCTGCTGCTATATTGAATCATATTATAAAGCTGTGGCCGTTTAGAGGTTGGGGATTAGATTTTATTGGTATGATCCATCCTTCTTCTTCAAAAGGGCACCAGTTTGTGTTGGCAGCTACTAATTATTTTACCAAGTGGTCTGAAGCAATACCTCTTAGAAATATGACCCATAAGAAGGTGATCAAGTTCATAAGTGAGCAATATTATACCTAGATTCCGCATTCCTCAAACATTGAAACTTCATTTATGGCAAAGGAAGTGAAAGAGTTCGCTGGATCTTACAAGATAAATGTGCTTAGCTCATCTCCATATTATGCGCAAGCCAATGGACAAGCTGGGTCGAGTAATAAGATTGTGATCAAGCTCAAGTGGCATGAAGTATTGTCCAAAGCTTTATGGGCACATAGAATCTCGATGCATGGTGCAACAAAAGTAACACCATATGAACTTGTGTATGACAAGAAGCCGTTTTGCCGGTAGAGGTAAATTTGGTTGCTTTGAGATTTACTAAGCAAAATGATTTATCAGCGGTAGATTTTGATAACTTGGTGATGGATAACATTGATGAAGTCGTCGATAAACGTTTGCTTGCTTTAAAAGATATAGAGAAAGACAAGTTGCGAGTAACAAGAGTTGTAAATAAAAAGGTTAAGTTGAAGAGCTTTCATGTTGGCAATTTGGTGTGAAAGGTGATTTTGCCAGTTGGTTCAAAAGATAGAAAGTTTGGCAAGTAGTCTCCAAGCTGTGAGGGTCCTTTCAAGGTTGTTAGAGTAGTTCCCGGAAATACATATTTAGTGGAATCTATGGAAGGAAATTTACTGCCTCGAGCTCTCAATGGAAGATATCTAAAGAAGTTCTACATGAGTGTGTGGCAAGAAGCTTCAGCATACATATGGTTGACATATACTTATCGACCTCAACATATATGGCTGATATAGAGTTATCACCCTGAGAACAAATGGTCGATGGAGTTTTGACATTGTTCTTAGAATAAAAATAGTGCAAGTTATTTTTTGGCACAAAAGTTTTGCCCAAAAGTAGGAGGCATGTGTTAGCAACCACTTTTGTACTACCAATAAGATTCCTCAAGATAACCTCAAATACATGAAAGTTGTGCGTCTCGTCAAAACAAGCAACTTTGCTTTTTGAGCCATCATGATCTGAGGTATTATGCAATTTCTAGATTAAAATATTTCAAAAAACTGAATTTTGGGTCGGGTTGCCTGACCACAGCCAACCTTTGCCCATAGGCACGATTCGGGTCGCCCGACCACAGCCAATCTCTGGACTTAGGCAAGGGTGAGGCCTAAAACTGTATAAACCGACACATTTTCATGTGATCTAAATAAATCGGTCAAGATCGTCTCGGATGAAGTGAACACATAAAAGTTCTTCATTTTGTCGAGGTGAACAATTTGGTTTTGGGTCCATCTTCATTGGAGAAATTATACGGCCTCCAGAATTTAAATACGACCGAGCAAAATTAAAATTGTTCGGTCAAAATCCGAGTTTAAGATAAAAATAAGGGGAAAAGACCATCCATATCAGGTCGTATGGAAAAGTGGCCGACATATAAGTTCTTCCTTTATTCCAAAAGAACAACTTTTGCTCTTTACGATATTTTGATCTGAGCATGCTTACTACCTAAAAATGGTCCGGGAGGTACACCAAGTTCTTGACTGAACAGTTAGGCAAATTTCGGATTTGCCTGTTTGAGTTGGACCCAACTAGGATTTTGAGCGTGAATCTAACCATCTTTCTTGTATGGAAAGTCTAGCTGCTCCTTGTATACATGAGGGGTGACAAACGATTGAAGAACAAGGCACAATCGCAAAAACCAATCTAAAACTTCTCCTTCCCTAGTTTTTGTTTCTCATTCATTGACGTTCTTCATACCAGAGAGCTTCGATACACGAAGTCCTAGGGGTGGGAGAACTGACCTTGGGAAGCTCATCACTCTCGTGCGACCAGACAGGGTCTCTCCCGGCTGCGTGGGGTTTCGAGTTCCAAAAGCACTCACCGAATTGTCTTGCATATTATGCTTCCGGTGAGTCTCCTCCGGCAATGTGTCTTGCATATCATGCTCGATGCCAGAGGTACACGTGACGTGATCATGTGCAAACATAACCTTTTTCTTGTAGAGCTTTGTCTCATGGGATACATTCCACTGCGCTACTCATATTTGGGTAAGATTGAACATCTTGATTTGGATCTTTAACTTTCTTCCATGAGCATTCTTATCAAGAAACCTTTTCTTGGTAGGAATACCTTGGACTATAGCTAGTTAGTCTTTTGTGTGTGCTAAAATTTCAATTCAAATGCTAGTCACTATTATCGAATCATAGAGACTTGCACTTTCTTGTTAACATCATATCCATCTTTTGTATTGAAAACATTTGAACACTTCAAATTGTTTCAAACTCCTGTTTTTATCTTTACTTCTATAAAATTATTTCTCACAATTATTTCTATGAAATAATGATTTCCACTGTATTGATGAATAATACATCACTATGTACAGTATTAAAAAATTATACTTTCGATTTCACCAGAACGTATTAGTTTTAGTCATCCTTGTCTAGAAGGCATAGTATTGTAAATGTCAAAGATTTTTGAACATCCCATGACCTCATGTTTTCAAAAACACAAATACGTACAATACGCATATGACTTAAACTACGGTGTCATTCATTATTAAGTTTGGATATATTTCTGGTTTAGATTGTAAATGTATATTATAATCAAGACTATAAAGAGAATAACATATCTATAATCGAGAAATATGATCATAATAGAAATTATTCATAATAATTGAACAACTGATTTGTTACAAATTCATTATGAATAACCATCTCGTGAGATCCAAGACACACTAATAAGTTCACACTCTTAAATCGATTACAAATATATTAAAATCTCAACTAATCCAGACGATAAATGTATAATGAGAAATGTTGTTGGCTATCAACATCTTGTATGTCATCAACACGCCTGGTCTCTTTGTCCTCTCCACACAACACTCTTGCAGATGGTCATGTTTTCATAAAAGAAGAACAAGTATCAATATACTTGATGAAAATGTAACTGTGTTTTGTGAAAAACACATTTATAAATTGTATATCACATATACCTTCTCAGTCAATGATTTCCCCGACGATGGGATCTACTTTCACAGTTCTCAATTGTTCTAGGAATTCACGAAAGGTGAACTATTCCTCTCATGATATATCCTTTGACGACATTTCCGTAGCTAGGGGAAGCGAACACAACACCCTATCTATCACGAATTTGTCATCCATCTAGTAGTATACATCATATATGAGTGACTCATGCAAGTCATGCATAATCTCCACGTGGTTATCTAGATATGTGTTTTCTTCCATCTTTTGTGAAAGAAACCTGTCAAGGACCTCAAACTTCATAAGCCTGACTTGTCCTTCGAGCATCACCTTTAACTCGACCATTATCTCATACGATTGAGAGTCTATAAATAGCTCACGCAGTTCAAGAGCAATGATGAATTGTACGGAGCCTCTGGCATAGATGAACTTCGCACGACGATCGCGGAACTCGTCATAATAGAATTGACTTGCACCAGCCTTGGGCGGATCCCAATTGGGTCTTGTATGGTAAAGAGTGCGTCATCCTTATAATGATATACTATAAGCACCGGTAGAAGTCTATGAAGTTGGACCCGTCCCCTCTAAGCAACTCATCATGAAAAATGGAACTATGGTTGAAACACAAAGGTTTCAGTGCCATGATTGTGACACCCCCGGGAGCAAGGGATAAGAGAGCGACATCTCTGAAGCATTAATCGTCATCTTTTGATATCCACCAAACTAATCCTCATCTCACAACTAGGATCACCCCCTCGTACCCATGAGGAAGCATCCTTAAGCACACGTTGAACTACCAAGTTCTACGATTAGATTAATGTTCTCTATGATCTTAGAATTCGGTCACCAAATGTTCATAACCGTGAACATGACTTTTCGAAAATATTTAACCCTACAGGGGTGTAAAGCTTTTCCCACACGTACTAACCGACTCTTAATGCTAGAATCATTAGCCCTCTTCTTTGGAAGGCCGACAGAGGGTGATTAGACATGACCTTTACCTTACTTTCGCCGAGACCATGAGTCACGCCCTAAGTTGGGTTCTGTCGTAACGGGTCAAATCCCGAAGCCGATCCCTAGAAATGTGAGGCGAGGTTGGTTTACCAGGGGCTCCATCCACCCCAAGTGACCCCAACCATGCTTACCTACCTGTTATGATGCACCTTCACCCGCCAAATCTTTCAAAACATTTTCTATGCATATGTCGAATGGAACGCCCGAACTATGTGACTCATGGAATCTACTATGAAAGTTAGTTACTCGTGAGGTTTCCCAAGCCCCGTGTGGCTGTACGCTCATCTCAGTTCCAAAGGCAAGAACTTAGGTCCTAGTAGTGGCGAGCATGGGACTACAAAAACCACATCCCACTATGGCCTCCCATACAAGACTTAGCATGTTTAACCTTTACCACTGATCTTACCTCATTAGTATAGCTCATTCTCCTATCATACTATATTCTTTGCATCTGATACATCATCTGGATGAACCAGCACTGACAGCTAAGCATGGCTAAGAAAGACATAGATGAAAGCTCTAGCAGTGCACACAAGCCAAACCTAGTTATGATATGAGCAGTGGATTGGGTAATATAAGCTCAAAGGGAGTAATGCAACATATAGGATACTCTATCTATCAATAAAAGACCACAGTAGAATCATATGGAACATGGCAAGAATGAAATACTTTCGAAAATCATAGAATTGTATAATGGTGGGGCTATGCTTGCCTTTGCCTGTTGATACCCAGGTATAGCTCTTCGGAAGCCTTGTACTTGACTTGATTACAGTTGGCCGAGTATTATTCATCGATCTTCGATGGTGTTGATCCCGGTCTTTGATTTTGATCTTGGTCTCGATATCGTATTCTACTAGAAAGAACCAAACACCAGAAAAAAGGGGAAACAACAATCAACATATTGCATCGGTGCAATGCTCAAGCAAGGATGATGATCTGACAAGTTAAATAATATTGAGATGAAGCCCTAAAGCATGCTTGGCAATTTAAGCGGTGTCCGAGGGGTGCAAACCCTAATACAGGAGAGACCCCGGAATCACCTACGGGGGTTGATTGATTCTTCTAATTAAACTTGTAATTAAGGTTATTTAACAATGCATGAGTGTGAGTCTAAAGTGTAGATCTCATTTTTGTGAACTGTTGGGGATATACTTTCCGGGTATCCTCACAGTCCTCACTGACCAGGGTGGCCCACTTCGGGTTAGAGCTTTGCTTCACGGGCGGCCCAGTCAGGGAGAAGAGGTGGAGTCCAATCCGGCTACTGGAAGGCCCAGAAGACTTACCAACTTAGGCCCATAGTGTTACTTGTAGTTCAAGATGTACTTTGTAACCGACTCTTAGTCGTAGCCGGATAGATATCTCCTGTAAACCCTAGGTCGGATATCTATATAAGTCGTCCTAGGGAGAGCCTTTAGGGCACCCTCAATAGTCTACAATCTCAACTCGCACAGGCGAATCCTTGTAACCCATATTTCGGCTTTGCCGTATTACTGGATTGCTAGCAGGAGTAGGATCCGTCCAAAGCCGGCGGATTCGAACCTGGGTAACTTGTGTGCTCACCGTCCCGGAATACTGTACATCTCACACCCCTCTCTTTCGCATGCCTCGAGGACCCCCTCATGACATACTTGTCATCAATCCGACGACAGTTGGCACCCAGCATGGGGCAAGCGAGCTTCAGATCTGTGTTTCGAGTGGAATCTGCAAGAATCGAAATCGGCAAGACTATCACCATCGGTCGCGTCCTCTACACTAGCGATGTCTCTCTCATTGTTCTCGACGAGACCTGGATTCCGTCTAGGGAGGCTGTGACTACCTACACCATCATGTCTTTTGGCGAGATCGATGTTTACATCGGTTTTGCTGAACCTGTCCCACCCACCCCAGGGGTGATGATAGAGGCAGAGGAAATTTCTGGGTCCCCTTTGTCCATGGAGGCGGCAGAGTTCCGGATCTCAGAAAACCTTAATCCCACCCAGCCCGCACCAGTTGCGGAGATAGTGGAGAAATCCGATCCTGAAGCAGACCTAGCAGTCTAAGTCGAATCTGGAGTGGATCTCCTTGGAGAGACCGAATCCCAGATTGATCCACCCGCTGAAGTCGAAATCCAGGAGGAGCATAGCAACGACACTGATTCCGGCTCTATGACACCGGGACAGGCAGGCCTTTCCTGAGATACATGCTAAGACGCATGATGATGCAAAACTCTGGCATAGATGAAATCCTCGAGACCATCAAACGTTTCGACGAGGCCGATCGCGAGAGCCACAGGTACCTCAGGAAGCACGCATCACACTTCGACGGATACATGGGATCCGGATCCGGCTCTGCCGATGCTGGAGACAACACCGACTTGGTGCTGGAGGCAATCGGAACAAACGCCGACGTACCCGCATCCTCGGATGAATCGATGACATCAGCAGACTTCCGAAAGTTCTCCGTGGAATATGAAGAGGACTATAACTCCAAAGCTGCAGAGGAAGGAGAAGCCATGGATCAAGGATCCGGGGAACACTCTCCCAAAGCGCAGGATGACATGGAAGTCGGAGATAATCCCGAGGTCCAGATGTCCGAAAGTACCGATCGGAGCTTGACTCCGGGAAATGGTCCCAAAGTCGTCTTTACTACCAGTGCTGCCAAGAAGGCAAAGAAGAAGAACAAGACCCCGGCAAAAGACCCTCCGCCACAGGAGGTGATTGCCGAGGAATACGAGGAAGACTCCGATGCAGCGCTTATCCCAGACGAGCCCAAAATAGAAGAATCGGTGGATGGACACGTGATCACTGAAGGTGCGCATAAACTCATCGATGCCGCATTAACCACACCTATTCCTACAGCTGCAGAACTTACTGCCGAAGAGCTGGACGAGAGGGTACAGGCCCTAGAAGCGCGTCGTCAAGTACTCCTCGATGAAGCCAAAAACATTGAGGAGGAAAAGAAACGCATGGCATTTTTAGAGAAGTACAACTCCAGGCAACACCAGAAGACCAGGAAACGTCACACTAATGACAACCAATTCCCGCATATTCACGCCGTCCTTTTCGGAGAAGAAATGCGGAGGCCTCAGAAAGATAGCAAAGGGGATTTGGTGTATCCAACACCAGTACAAAACACCGTTGCGACCCGTGAAATCCTATCGGCTAATCTAGCCCGGAGCAGATCCGGTTCGGCATCAAATTACTCAATAAGGGACTAGAGCAGCAAAAGATCGCCATCTCCAAAAGTCAAAAGCTGGTCTCTGATTCTGACCAGTGTCGCACAGATCCGGCATGGGCTAACGTAAGACCCCAACACGTTCCGGAGCAGCACCACCGCTCTGATCGCCAGGAGGACAATTACTCAAGAACCCGATCTTCAGGACAACATCACAAAGCTGCCCGTGACTGGCGTAACGTTAACCCAGTTACGGAGCAAGAGGCAATTGCTGCACTGAATCCGAGGAACCCGCCCCGGCGAGAGTCGAATGGCCACATGGACGATGATAAAGAGAAACGTTGGGAGGAGGACCGGCAAAGAATGCCACCTCCTAGACATGCAAGCCGTCCGGATGACGGACGAAGGAACGACGGACACCGTGCCGAGACAAGCCGGCAGGGGGCTCTTCATAATGAAGACCCTCCCCGGAATTGGAATAATGACGTTACGGATGGAGGCCAGCGATCAGCCGGAAATAACCCAGCTGCTCCACCCTCTCCGCCAAGTAGCCATCACAACGGCTCCCAAGGAGGCCAAGGAGGGCGTCGTGGTGGGGGAGGTGGTGGCAGAAGCCGAAGTCCGGCTCCAAGGCACCACAGCCACAGCCGACACTCGGGAAGATTTCTATCCCCGAACGACGTAAGGCACATGATCAACTCCAATATAGAGGCGCGGTGCTATGAAAATGATGATATATACGTGGGCCCAAAGTGCTTCAGACCATGCTTAAGAGCCACAAGATTACCAGAAGGATTTGCTATCTCAAGACATATCCAAGCCTACGACAGCATAGCTCGGCCAGATACTGGGCTACAGGATTTCTTCCAAGCTTGCTGCATCGCCTAAGGCGGAAATACCCTGGTCGCAACCTGATATCTCCCACTCATGTTGCAGAAGATGGCACGATCATGGCTTAATGAACTTTCGGAAAACACCATCCACAACTAGTATGACATGCAAAGTGCGTTCTTTCGGAATTTCGAAGGCACATACCAAAGGCCCTGTACGGTTGGAGACCTACAACGTTGCACCCAGAAAGCAGGAGAAACTTGCCGAGATTATCTCGGATGATGGATCGACACCAAGAACTCCTGTGAAGGAGTAAATGACCAAACTGCGATTGAAGCTTTCATTGCAGGTCTTTCAATTGGTTTACTACGTCATCGCTTGAAGTGTGACAACGTCACTGATTTGGGAGAGATGATAGAAATAGCGAGCAAGTATGCAAACGCTGACGACGATGCAGAGGGGTTACTCAACGCCCTGGTTGTGCCACAGTCGGCAAAACAACCAACGAAACAAGCTCAGAAGCGCAAGAATACCTCTCAAGAGAAACCCAATGCGGAAACAACAATGGTTACTGCTACTTTTGGGTCTGGAGGACGCGGTCGTGGGACTTCAAGAGTTCAAGGTAGAGGAGACCAACAACCAGGCAAAACCTACTCTTGGGCTGACATTGCCAATAACCCATGTGTGCATCACTTAGACGCCACTGGGGGCTCGTCCCAAACAAACTCCGAGTGTCGTTTCAACAACGACATTAAGAGAGATGATACCGCTGGCTACAAAGCTGAGTAGAAGAAGGGAAAGAAGAATCCCGATAAAGAGACCAAGGAAGATTCCGACATGGAAGAAGCTGATGCTTCAAATCCCAAGCCGGAAGGGAAGAAAAAAATTTCGACCAAGAAAGACACTTATGTCACCTTCCTCGGATCTCAACCAGCAAAGGTCAAAAAGGCAATGCTACATGAGCTCAATGCAACAGTTCCGGCTGTCCCCCAATTCTTTGACTGGTCGGAAGTGGCAATCACATTTGACCCTGCTGATCATCCGCCTAAGTTGCACGGGCGAGGAAAATACGCCTTAATCATCAATCCACTTATTGATGGTTATGGTTTCTCCAAGACTCTCAGGGACGGTGGCAGCAGTATTAATATTTTGTATGTCGAAACGCTACGCCGGATGAAGATCTTGGAGACCCAGCAGAACCACAGCTCTGTGATCTTTCACGGGGTTGTCCTAGGAAGACAAGAAAATACCCTAGGAGTAATCACTTTGGATGTTACCTTTGGAACTCCAAAGAACTATCGGACGGAGGCACTTTCCTTCGAAGTGGTCCCGTTCAAGAGCGCGTACCACGCTATATTCGGACGTCCGACTTACTGGGCTTTTATGGCTCATCCATGTTACATTTACAATATGATGAAAATTCTAGCTCCCAACAGCGAGATCACCATCAGGGGAGACCCGGAGAAAGCGCGAGAGTGCGAAGATGGAAATGCCACCTTTGCTGAAGTCGTGCTGCATGCCCAAGAGTACTAGGAGATCAAGAAGATCATGGATCCGTCCGAGATGCCCGCAACAAAGAAGGAGGTGACAAAGCCGAATCCGGAGTTCAAGGCATCAGAAGAGATGAAGAAGATGCCGTTGAAGGATGATGACCCCTCCAAGGTGACCCAGATAGGCGTAGGCCTATATAGCACATAGGAAAGCGCGCTCGCCAAGTTCCTCAAAGCAAATCAAGATATCTTCTTATGGCAGCCATTTGACATGACCGGAGTACCTAGGGAACTTGCCGAGCACTCTTTAAATGTAAACCCGAATGCTAAACCCGTAAAATAGTCCTTATGACGTTTTGGCGATGAAAAGTGTAAGGCAATAGCTAAGGAACTAGCACGGCTCGAGTTAGTCGGATTCATAGAAGAGGTTATCCACACTGAGTGGTCGGCCAATCCTGTAATGGTCCCTAAAAAGGAAACCATTGATTTAAGGATGTGTGTTGATTATACTGCCTTGAACAAGGCTTGTCCAAAAGATCAGTTTGCTCTGCCTAGGATTGATCAAGTTATCGATTCTACGGCACGCTTAGAACTCCTCTGTTTTCTCGACGCATATTCCGGTTATCACCAAATCCGGATGAAGGAATCTGACAAAGTCAAAACTTCATTCATAACCCCCTTCAGAACCATCTGTTTTGTTATGATGCCCTTTGGGCTGAAGAACGTAGGAACTACGTACTAGCGCATAATGTAGTGTTGCCTCCATGACCAACTCGGACGCAATGTACATGCATACGTGGATGATATTGCGGTGATGTCCAAAAAGAAGGAAACACGGATTTTTGACTTGGAGGAAACATTCGCCAATCTACGAAAATACAACATAATGCTTAACCCAAAGAAATGCTTCTTTGGAATTCCAGCCGGAAAACTGTTAGGTTTCATTGTGTCTCAAAGAGGCATAGAGCTGAACCGAGACAAAATCAAGGCTATACTCAATATTTCAAGGCCAACTCGCTTGAAGGACGTACAAAGACTAACTGGTTGCATCGCTGTAGTCAGTCGGTTCGTAAGTCGGCTCGGTGAAAGAGCCGCACCATTATACAAACTCCTAAAAAAGACCAAGGATTTTGTGTGGACCGACGAAGCTGAAGCTGCATTACAAGACCTGAAGAAACTACTCTCATCTGCTCCTATCCTTGCTGCACCGAAACCACAGGAACAGATGTTGCTTTATCTTGCTGCCACATATAAAGTCGTCAGTATCGTCATGGTAGTGGAGAGACCGGAGGAAAATCAGGAACACTTGGTGCAGCGGCTGACTTACTTTGTCAGCGAGGTTCTAACAGAATCAAAACAGGGGTATCCGCACTATCAAAAGCTAGCTTACGGTGTTTTCCTAGCATCTCGTAAGCTACGACACTATTTTCAGGAGCATCCAATTACCGTGGTGAGCACAGCTCCCATGAGTGATATAATCAACAACAGTGATGCCACAGGACGCGTCCCAAATGGGGCATAGAGCTCTCGGCTTTCGATATTGAGTACAAACCTCAGATAGCAATTAAATCCCAAATCCTTGCCGACTTTGTTGCTGATTGGACAGAGACGAAGGAGAATATGAACCTCCCTGAGTCAGAATATTGGACCCTATATTTTGATGGGTCTAAGGCTCGCGGGGGCTCGGGGGCTGGCGTGGTGCTCAAATCACCCCAAGGAGATAAAAATCTATACATATTGCAGATCCACTTCACAGCGACAAACAATATTGCCGAGTATGAAGCACTACTACATGGAATCCAGATTGCTAAGGATATTGGCATCCGACGTTTTATGTGTTATGGAGATTCGGATCTTGTTTCTCAGCAAGTGTCGGATATTTGTAATGCAAATAAACACATGGCAGCATATAAAGCTGGCGCGGATGATTTATCTAAATCAGTCGAAGGGTTTGACGTTCAACACATCCCTCGAGCAGAAAATGAGGAAGCAGATGCACTATCTCGGATAGGCTCTGCACGGAAAGAGGTCACGGATGGCGCTTTTTTAGAGCACCTCAAAGTTCCCTCAATAAAGGGAGTAGATGAGGAATATCCGACCAAATCCGACTCACCTCTAATAGAAGTTCTTTCTGTAATTCCCAGCTGTACCGAACCCTACCTTGATTATCTGGTAGATGGCAAATTACCCGAAGACGAGGTTCTGAGCCGGTAGATTATCCGACGAGCGAAAGCTTATACTATAGTTAAAGGTGAGCTCTATAAGCGGAGTGTGTCTGGGGTCTTTTAGCGCTGCATATCTCCGGAAGAAGGAGTGGAAATCTTAAGAGAAATCCACGAAGGCGAGTGTGGTCACCACATTGCAGCCAAATCTTTAGTGGAAAAAGCTTTCAGACATGGTTTTTCTGGCTTACAACTCAGGCAGATGCGAACAGCTAGTCAAGACGTGCAAAGGCTGCCAAAAGTACGCCAAACAAGCTCACGTTCCAGCTGATCAGCTATGAACAATACCTATAACATGGCCTTTCGCGGTCCGGGGGCTTGACATGGTAGGACTGTTTAGACGGGCTCCAAGTGGATTTACTCACCTCTTAGTGATGGTGGATAAATTCACCAAATGGATTGAGGCTAAACCTGTCACTAGTTGTGATGGAGCAACAGCCAAAAGATTTCTCGAGGATGTTATAATCTGGTATGGTTATCCACATAGTATTATCACGGACAACGGGAGTTATTTCTCTATGGGAGAATTGGCCGAATTCTGCAACGAACAAAATATCCGGCTTGACATTGCATCAGTCGCACATCCACAGGCTAATGGACAAGTCGAAAGGGCAGATGGTTTAATCCTACAAGGCCTAAAACTGAGACTCGAAGCACCACTACGAGGTGTTGCGGGGGCTTGGGCAGAGGAATTACCCTCTGTAATATGGAGTTTACGAACAACTCTGAACAGGTCAACCGGATACACACCTTTCTTCTTGGTCAATGGCGCAGAAGCAGTTCTTCCTAGTGATTTGATTCACACTTCTCCTAGAGTGGCCACGTATATCGAAGAGGATGCCGAGATTTCTCGACAAAATGATCTCGACTTAGTCGAAGAAGTTCGCGTCGTTGCTAAAATGAGATCCATAGCCTATCAGCAGGAGTTACCGAAGTATCATAGCCAGAGAGTCAGAAACAGATCTTTCAATAAAGGCGATTTGGTTCTCCGGCTTGTGCAACAAAGAAAGCACAAACTTTCCCCAGTATGGGAAGGGCCCTTTTTAGTTAGTTGAGTATTGCACAATGGTTCGTACTACTTAACTGATATGAGGCCAGTCAAACAAAGACCTGCCACTAAGAAGAGAAAGAGAGTTGGAGGTAGTACAAATCCGGATGAGTTAGACAGACCATGGAATATTGCTCAGCTACGTCCCTTTTATTCTTAGTTTATCCTTCTTTGTAATCATACATATGTACATGTTCTGTGAGAAATAAAAGTTTTGGTTGCCTCAAGTTTCTTCTGAGAAGTTTTTACCATCTTATTTCCTAATGATCATGTCATAGTCGAAAATCCCAAAATACTTGAAAGTACATTATGATCATGTTTGTTCTGGTTTAGATTTCTGATTCTAAAAATGCTACCTTCGGGTATAACTCTAAAGTTTCTAGTTTATACTTTGGTTATTTATCTGACTGCCGGATGCCGGATGCGGGCATTTAGGACTGAATTGTTGGTACTGGAAGCCGGCTTTGTTTTCGAGTTTAAACTGGTTTAGCAATTGAGCTCCGTTGCTCGGCAAAATTTCCATGCAGAAGGTTTAGCCAGCTCACGAAAGGGACGAGGCGGAAAGCTAGATAAACGATAAGTATAGGCAAAAGAGTACAAGTGCTTATGAAAACATTTCAGGCACACAAAAATTTAAAGCCAAAAGTGCTGAATAGATTAAAAGCTTAGCACTAGCAAAAATATAGTACTGCATATTCACATATCCATAATGTTTTTCAGAATAACACATTTGTTTTCTGATGATCTATGATGCAGGAGAAGAGGTAGGCGCTGCTGGCTCACTGGATGCATCGGCCTCGGTTTGATAATGTTCCGAGAAGTTCAGATCCCATATGGTCTGTTCATCATCGAAAACTTCAGCTGCTTCTTCCGGAGGTGGAGGCGGTGTGTCCACACGGGTGAAGAAGCGAGCATCGTAGATGGTTAAGTCAGCTACGTGACACTCGTATCTGGCACAGGAGTCCATAATGGCCTTGATATCTTCCTCTTGTCCGTCTTCATCCACAGTAGAATACCCTCTGGTCATTTTCCATATCTCCATGCTTCCATGATGGCTCATGACCATGGTGAGAGCGTTCTGCACCGCGGATCGCACGTAGGACATGTTCTAGTCCTAGACAAGCTGCGGCATCTCCTTTTCCTTGTCTCGCACCTGAAAGTCTGACATGTTGTGCATGTCCGGAACCCTAAGAGCTTTGCCACTGTCCTTGATGGATTAGTGGAAGTCATGCAATAGATCACCGACTTGGGTAAGCCGGTGGGTGCGAGGCTCGACAGAGGTGGACTCCGTCAAGTTCAGAGGACCTATACGCATAACACAAAATGGTTAAGTAAATCCGATATTGAAAGAGTCGAAGAATATAGACAAGTCAGAAAGATGGAAACATACCGAAGATGACATCGTCAACTTTGGTCTTCTCTTCTCGTAGACTCCGGAGTTCAACCCGGAGCGCCTCAGAAAGATCCTTCTCCCTGCAAAGCTCATCGTTGAGATCCGAGATTCTCTGATTTTGAACAGCAATCTTACGATCACATTCATCAATGGGCATGGAGGAGGATTCGAGAATTTGAGCAATGCTCTTGTCATGATCTGCCTTGAGCATATCTAGCTCTTGGCAAAGTTCTTTATTCTCCACCACCAGGGTTTTGAGGTTCTCGGCCTCTTTAATCATAGCGCAGGACTATTTTACCAGTGCTGTAAGTTAAAAAGAACAACAGTTCAGCAAAAAATTATTCAACTATGAAAACACAAGACAATGTTTCAGTCTCGGAATGTTTACCTCGGCCTCATCCTTGGAAACCTTCAGCTTAGCATTCTTAAGTCGGAGAGCTCTGATCTCTCTCCGCTTATTGCAAACATTCTTCAACAAATCCTGGTTATATGAATTAACTTTCTGTAAGTCAGAATACCCAGAGTTAGAAGTCTACTGAAGACTCGGGCTAATATTGTTACTAATATCAGCACGAGCCTTGAGGGCTACACTAGTTCATTCTTTGGCATCCTAAGGAAGCATAAACCCGGATTGTATATCCTACTTCATGCTTGGGGGCAAGAGGATATGATATAAAGTACAATAAAGAAAAACGTGAGTTGGAATTTCGACTTACATGATGTTCATGTGTGAGCTTGCTCAGGCACATGTTCACCTCGGTGGTAACCTTCTCGGCGAGGGTGAGTGGAATAATTGGAGGTGATGGAAGCACACCAGCTCTCAGTCCCTCGTCACAAAGGCGGACTTGTTCAAGAAGGTCGGAGTACTTGATGTCCTCCGCTTCTAGTGCTTCTTCTTTGGAAGAGAGATTTCGGCTCTCTAGGCATTGCGGGCCAGAAATTGGATTTCTTCCGTAGATTTCCGAGACAAGCCAAATTTGGCAAGTCCCGGATTGTTCAGGAGGTTTTCGGCAAAGGTCTCTGCCGAGGGATCATTACTCGAAGAGGGTTCACCCTTATCTAAACCTGAGCCACCCATGGTGGCGTCAGGGTCTGCGATTCAAGGATCACTGGCCCCGTTGAAGGAGTCGGATCTTCTGCGACAACCGGCAATGGAATGATTACTAGCGTTGCGGAAGGTTGAGGGGCAGGAGTCGGAGGAGCCGCAGCAGGCGAAGCCATAGTCAGCTTCGTCTGTCGCAGGGGCTTCGAAGAAGTTCCCTTCCCCTTGCCTTTGATGAGATGCTTAGCTCTGAGAGTGTAATAGAATGGAAAACATTAAATCTCAGAAGAAAATTCGAGTAAGGTACAAAGGCGGAAGTTGTGCTGAAAGTTACCTCTTCACGACTGGCACCTCCTTTGTGTCGACGACCACTGTCGGAGCTTTGCGCTTCCTGGGCACAACGTCCGGCAGTGGGACCAGTTCCGCCTCTTGAGAAAACTCCAGAGGATATCCCTCGATAGGAGCCAACTCCGACTCGGGGAGGTCGGCAAGCTGAAAAGAAGAAAATATCTCAGTATTGCAAAATCGCTTAAAAGGTGAAACACATAAAAGGGTTTATTATTGAAGCTTACCGGAACTACAGGGTGAGCAAAATGCAAGCATGTACTATCTCGAGCCTCTTGTCCTGAACCTTTACAATCAGGTGAGCAAACCTCGCATCAGTCTTCTGCCTTATTGAGAATCAGTCGGTACCCCTTGTTGTGTTCTGCTTGTGCTAAACAACTTTTGTTTATTCTGTTGTAATGTATGCAAGTGGATCAACAAGTATTCACAAGGTAAAAATTACAGGTAGAAACTAAGCAATGTATACTTGACTTCGGGTTGGAGAAGACTAAGAGTAGATACCTGACTTCATGTTGATGTGGTGGATGGAGTTGTAGTAGAAGATCTAGTCCGCATCTTCATTTACACTGACCAAAGATACTCGTCCATGCAGAAGTCCACCCTACGCTCACAAGACATGACAATATACGTATAGCACAGTTAGAAAAGCTTATGATTTAATGCAAATAAGTAATTGAGGATTTGGGATACCAAATTTATCTCAGAAATGAAAATTTCTATACAGGTCCTATGCCTTTATGATTATACATAAACCAGTAGTAGTACTACTACTAGATGAAAAGATGATATATAATGAATCTATTGCCTTCTATTTAGAAAAGGAAGGGAATAGAAAGAGGGAGAGACACACACGCTCACACAGACATTTCATTCTTTCAGGAACCATGATAGATTTATCCAACCAGAACAATATGACAATACATGCATCCACCATCATGTGTGAACTATTTTACATGTCTTAGTCTTTCAGTACTATATCAGACAAACAAGCATTCATGTGATCATGTACCCATCCTAAGTCAGGTGATGTCAGATCATATTGAAAACAGGAGCTACCAATCATCATCAATTGATTATAAAACTATAACTTCAAGCTAGCATCTCACTTGGGTGAATTAACAAGGACAATAAGGGAGTGGGAAAGACTAAAGACTTACTTGAATCAAAGCACAGTGACAGAGACACTGAGGGCAAGGGGGCATGACGGTAATGATAAAGAGTGGCTTAAATGTCTTCCTCTTTGGACTTCTTCTGATAAGAATATCCTCGTTTGAGGGTATGAAAACTGATACAATGTTATGCCAATATAGTTTCTAATCAAAGAAAATCAGTACTATAAATAACACCAAGTAGGAGATTTCGTGCTAACTCAGCCTAGGAAGTTCAAAGAATAAACCAACTTGAGCAAATTTCTTTTTTTTCACGTAACATCTACTTGCCTACACATTTAATAGACAAATTCCAGAGAGAGAACTTCTAGTTTCAAGTTCCCTTGATACACCAGATGGAGCACCATCTCTGACACTAGTAAAGAAGCAGTTTGTGGGAAAATATCAAATATCCGCTGAAGAATTCTTCATGAGATGGTCAATGATCCTATGCAATTCTAATACTTAAATTACGCATCTATACTACAAACCAATGGTGCATTTTAGTTTCTACACTATATAGCTACTTTCAAAGGAGTATTATGCGATGTTTATTTTCTACACTATATACTACCATGTTTGGCACTACTACTGGAAGTTTTTCTCAGTGAATTGATCCAATGTCTAGTAAGGAAAAAAGATCATGTTAGTTTTATAGTTTTTGTTTCAAGAACTATTGAATTGACATGATAATATCCAGACATACATGCTAAGAATAGATGCATACATGAATAACATTTCTAGACACAACAGTTTCTTCCAGCTCCAAACTCACAAGAATTGTCAAATATTTGCTACAAGAACCATGAAAATAAATTGTTCTTCCAGTTCCACAATAGGAAGCCATGGACTATCCAATAATTACACTAGGGTGTGTAGCTTCCGGTATGAGGGCTATCAGTTCTATGCCGAAAACCCTAGCGACGGGGAGAGAGGGGAAGAGGTAGGGGACTCATTCACCAGAGATAAGGGATTGTGGTAGCCGCAGGAGGTTTCCGTCGGCAACATCCCTAGGTCGGCGTCCGTGCCATCGCCTCTGGCCCCTGCCCTGCCGCCGCCTCCGCCCTCGATAGGCGCCTCCCATAGAGTTCCGGCAACCAGCGAGTTGCCCTACTCTGGTTGCGGCCTTAGTGTCCACGAGCAGGATCTCCGCATCCTCTTCGCCTCCCAAAAGAAGGCTACGGTCGTTGGGTCGAGGTGGAGCTTGCCCTTGGATTGGTTTGAACGACCCAGATCAGGCATGGATGGCCGATCCGTGGAAGTTAGATTCCTGCGATTTCATTGGTCGCAAAATAAAAACCATTTTCTGAGTGCCAAAAAGGGCTATTTTGTGAAGTTACCACCAAATAAAAATTCCAAAATGCTACCACCCTATTTTTCAAAAATACTAGACCACCTTACATGTACAATGTGACAACCGGGGGATCTCCAACCTTTCCATCCAGTTTGGAAAAAAAGACAAATTCATGTCAAATCGGTAGGAAGTGGGTCCGATTTACATTATCCGATGCTCGTGATTTTTTGCAAAAATCATTTTTATACTCACAATTTGCTATTTATTCGGAGATCCAATACAAGTTTAGCGAGGCTCATCCCCTAGCTAAGAACCTTCATGCTCGCCATTTTGACCATAGTTTGAAAAGGGGCATTAGAAATTCAAAAACTGTCCAAACAATGTAAATCCTTCGTGTGGTGTCATGTTATGTTACAGAGTTGCAAGGAAAATACCAAACTTGGTATATTGATTGCATCTCGAAAAAACCTTCACAGAAATGACCTATCATGTTCGATGTTTCATGGCTTTCAAGCTAAACGATCATGGTTATGGCTAGAATCGTGACATAGTTTGTGATAATGTGCCCATATTATGCACGCATATGCATATTGGGATGGTGAACAATGTTGCAGGAGGAAGTTTCCTTTTCGTCACACAGAAAAGCCATTTTCCATTTTTCGAGCGCCAAAATCAGGGTGTTTAATGAAGCAACACCAAATTTTCAATTCAAAAATGCTATCAACCTATTTTTCAATAATACTAGACCACCTTACATGAACAATGTCCCAACCGGAGATTTTAAAACCTTTTTGTCCACACGTGGTGAAAAAGACAAATGTTTGCCGAATTAGTAGGAAGTGGGTATGGTTTCAACTATAGGTACATGATCTAATGCTCGTGATTTTTTGCAAAAATAATTTTTAGGCCCACAATATTATGTTTCTTTAGAGATACAATGCAAGTTTAGCGAGGCTCATCCCCTATCTTTATGCCCGTCGTTTTGACCATAGTGTGAAATAGGAAAATTTTGAAACGGGCATAAGAAATTAAAAAACAGTCTGAACAATGTAAAGCCTTCACGTGGTGTCATATTATGTGACATAGTTGCAAGGAAAAATACCAAACTTGTTATATTGATTGCATATCGAAAAAACCTTCACAAAAATGACCTATCATGTTCGAGGTTTAATGGCTTTCAAGTCAAACGACCAATGTTATTGCCAGAATCGCGACATAGTTTGTGATAATGTGCCCATATTGTGCACGCATGTGCATATTGGGATGGCGAACAATGTTGCAGTAGGAGGTTTTCCTTTTTATCGCACGGAAAAGCCATTTTCCATTTTCTGAGAGCCAAAATCGGGGCGTTTAATGAAGCAACACCAAATATTCAATTCAAAAATGCTACCACCCCATTTTTCAAAAATACTAGACCATCTTACATGAACAATGTCCCAATTGAAGATATTAAAACATTTTCGTCCACCCGTGGTGAAAAAGACAAATGTTTGCCGAATCAGTAGGAAGTTGGTATGGTTTGAACTACAGGTACATGATCTGATCCGCGTGATTTTTTGCAAAAATATTTTTTTGGCCCACAATATGATGTTTCTTCAGAGATCCAATGCAAGTTTAGCGAGACTCATCCCCTATCTTCATGGAGAATATCATTTTGCATCCCGAAAGTTGGGTCGCCCAGGCAACGCGGTACCCAAGTTCCCTGAAATCAGCCGGGATGACTATAGTTGGTGTGCCAAATACTCAGAGGGTCTTTTTCGGCACGAATTCAACTTTACGTTTCAATACAAAAAATTAGGCTAACGACCATCAAGTTGGGCCCCCCTGTCAGTTCTCGCCGTTATGTCGCTCCCGTCGCTTAGGTGTCAATTAGGCTTGCAGCATTGGTGCCTGCATCCATTACGCATCTTCTTCTTCCCCGGAGAGGCAATCCGTGGGGTGTCACAGCCATGGCGCGGAGCTCGGACGTGGACGAACCTGCTCGACCCAGCTCTCCTCCCTGTAGGCTTGCAGCGTTGGCGCCTACATCCATTACGCGTCTTGTTCTTCCCTCGAGTGGCAATCTATGGTCGTGGCCATGGCGCAGAGCTAGGACGTGACGAACCTTCTCGGCCCCGCTCTCCTCCCCATCCCGAGTCAGAGCTCTCCCTCACCCTGGACGCACCCATGGCACGGTGCAGGGGCGAGAATTGGTTCCCGGTGAGATCTGTCACCGTGTCGACCATGCTCGGTTCTGTTTTCCTCCTCTAGAATCCGAGCTCACGGTCGCCGTGGTTGCACCCGCACCAATTCTGCCACCTCTTCCGAGGTCTCTGTGGTAGCTCAAGTTCTGCCATGTTGGACTTGTAAGCGAATTCGGAGCTGGGTGGCGGCAACCCATTGTTGAACCTGCAAGGAATTTGCTGAAGACTGCGTGCCGCTCCAAGGTCTTCGGCTAATGCCGACGTTTTCTGCCAACATCCACCGCCGATGTGAGATCATTTAGTTACTTCAATACAAAATTTTGACCAATTTAACTTGTTGATGTATTCCTTGACAATTATAATATAATCGAGCACCAGAAATATTTTGTAGTGTGCATGAGCATGATCAGTAATATAATTCAACACTAGAAATTTTAAGGCACTCCATATAAAGGAGTAGATTAATATAGAAGGTTCACCAGAGACACCACAGATATATTGTCTTACATGTCACATACAGGTAATAATTAACTAAAACAAAATAAAAGCAGGGGCGACAGCAGGAGGCCGGGACACAGAGATGCCTAGCAAGGCAGGGGTTTATCAGTAGGAGGCAGCGACAACCTAGTCGATGCGATACATGCCAGTCCTGACATACTCCCGGCGGAATTTGCCGTAGGCTGCATGACGCACCAAGATAATCGGCCTATGGCTTCTGCCTCTGCATCTGTCAACGCCCTCCGCGTGCTGGATCATGCTGTTGAGGTCCACATTGATTGCTCTGCCACAGAATGGACAAAACTGTCTCCCCCTACGATGGAAACGGATTAGCCCACACCGTAACCGCCTCAACACGTAGCGGCTCTTGTTGTCCCTGGATACCTTGCTATCATCCACTTCATCATCATCCTCCTGTTGATTTTTAAGAACATAACTTAGAACTCATACATATGATTGAATTGTATTACAACTCAAGAATTAACAACATGTATATGTAAGACAATATATCCGTGGATATCAAAGATAAAGCATCTCAGCAATAGTTTGATCGGTTCATATATCATTTCATCTCAACAAAGTGACAAATAATTGCATCAGAGTGAATGTAGAATAAATCTAGGGGCCTCATAAGTTTCTTCAGGGATGGAGTCAGTGTACCAAGTAACAATTGCACAACCTGTAATGTTGTTGTACATCGCCCCAGGTTCACTAACTCATCCCTGAAAAAATCTGACACCAATGTGTCTGCCTCTCTTTTGGGACAAATTTGAATCATTGGCCATAATAAGAAATTGAAATGTAAGCGTATAAAACATTATTCAGGGATATACATAGTCAGGTACAAAAACAAGCCTAAATATTGTAATTATAAATAAAAAAACCAAACAATTAATCTTCAGGTACATATTAAAAATACTTATGATCAAAACCATTCATATACATATGCATCATACCAATCATTAAAAGATCAAAAACAATTCAAGGATCATATATGTAGTTCCATATGAGAATAAATCTAGGGCCTCATAGTTTGTTTCAGAGATGGAGTTGGCGAACCAAAGTACCAACAATACAACCTATATTGTTTGTGTGCATTGCTGCCTCAGGTTCGCCAACGCATCCCTAAAACACGACACCATCATACGTGTCTCCCCTTGAACTCTTTTGGGGCAAATTTCAATCATCGGCCTCGGTGACAAACTAAAATGTAATTCTTATACACTATGAATGCATGGAATAGATAATTCGAATATCATAGTTCTATGAATATAGAATAAAGATTGCGGCCTCATAAGTTTCTACATGGATGGCGTAAGCGAACCAAGTAACACTTGCACATCTTATATTGATCTTGTACATGGTCCCAGGTTCGCTAACTCATCCCTGAAAAAATCTGACACCAATGTGTCTGCCTCTCTTTGGGGAAAATTTAAATCATTGGCCACAATAAGAAATTGGAATTTAATCGTACAAAACAATATTCAGGGATATACATAGTTAGGTACAAAAACAAGCCTAAATATTGTAATTATAAATAAAAAACCAAACAATTAATCTTCAGGTACATGTTAAAAATACTTATGATCAAAAACATTCATATACATATGCATCATACCAATCATTAAAAGATTAAAAAAAATCAAGGATCATATATGTAGTTCCATATGAGAATAAATCAAGGGCCTCATAATTTGTTTCAGAGATGGAGTTGGAGAACCAAAGTACCAACATCACAACCTATATTGTTTGTGTGCATTGCTGTATCAGGTTCACAACCCATCCCTAAAACATGATACCATCATACGTGTCTCCCCTTGAACTCTTTTGGGGAAAATTTCAATCATCGGCCTCGGTGACAAACTAAAATGGAATTCTTATACACTATGAATGCATGAAATAGATAATTCAAATATCATAGTTCTATGAATGTAGAATAAAGATTGCGGCCTCATTAGTTTCTACATACATGGCGTAAGTGAACCAAGTAACAATTGCACAACTTATATTGATCTTGTACACGGTCCCATGTTCACTCACTCATCCCTAAAAAAATCTGACACCAATGTGTCTTCCTCTCTTTGGGGTAAATTTGAATCATTGGCCACAATAAGAAATTAAAATGTAATCATACAAAACAATATTCAGGGATATACATATGCATCATATAACGCATTCATAGATCAGAAACAATACAAAGATTATATATATAGGTTCCATATGAGAAAAAATTAGGGCCTCATTTTTTTCAGCGATGGAGTCAGAGAACAAAAATACCAATAGCACAACCTATATTATTTATGTGCATTGCTGCCTGAGGTTCACTAACCATCCCTAAGAAAACGACAACATCAGATGCCCTTGCACTATTTTGGGAAAAATTGAATCATTGGGCTCAGTGAGGAATAGAAATGTAATGTTATAGGCCTGCTGTGTATCGAAATCAACACTCAACTAGCAAACTCAACTAGATAACAGATGAGCAGATTGGGGTTTTGTGACTAGATGGCAGATGCATCAATCGACCGATCGAACCATATATATACTACCCTACTTCAAGAGTAAAAGAATTTGTACACGATCGAGCAAATCCTATGTATGAACAGTGAAAACTGTGGCTGCGACTAGAGAAGCTAGCAATGTAGTACCTCAGACTCCTCATCAGGGACCTCCTCCTGGAACTCGTCATTCTCCGCGATTGCGTTTAAGATTTCTTGTACGGCGATGGGGTCGTTGATGTAGAGCGCCAGATTGCCTCCACCTGCCGCCTACCCCCCATCTAGATCTGCCACTGGCACCACGACGTTGTCGGCCACCAGCTGCTCGGCGGTGATGGCTACTACCTACTGCTCGGCAGCGACGGCTACCACCTGCTGCTCGGCGGTGACGGATACTGGCTGGACGGATGAGCTCGCACCCTCGACGCCGCAGCGACGAGCGGCGTTCGTGCCCGGAGAAGACGTCTCCGCCTGCTTGGCGACGACCGAGCCATCTACTATTGCGCCTTCAACTAGCTTCACCTCCGGCTCGTCTCCATGCGTACGCTTCATGGCGCACCAAGGGAAGGAGGTAGTGCAAGTGAGGGAGCTTTGACGCGCGCGGTAGGTGTAGATTGGGGTCTTGGGACTAGAAAGGCTAGGGGAAAATGACACGAGCTCATGGAAGAAGAAGGTCGAGGGGGGTTATAAACACCGGACCGTTCGTAGTCCTCGAGTGGACACATGTGGTGGGCGGGGGGGTACCACGATCTCCACACTTTTTTTGGGTACCTTTTTTTGAAACAACCACGATCTCCACTTTAGAGCTGCATTAAAAACACGCTCATGGCAGACCTCGATTCCACTGCATGCAAGTGGCGCGGAACCAATTTCTAGGGGGCCCTTGCCTCATGGAAGTTACTAGCGGTAGGGCCCAGTTGGAAGTGAGATTGAGAGCGCTGTGTAAAAATGGGATATGTTTTATTAAAATCAAGTGGCAATAAATTGCAGCGTCTCGTTGACAATCATGCACTCGATGACCCCGTTGCCCTGTGCATGTGTTGTAGTAGTAGTAGTAGTAGTAGTAGGCTTTTCAGACTTGATTAAACTTGACATGACCGGTCGATGACTTTTTCCATGGACGGCATCATGTTCCTTCCTATAGAAGTCTCGCTGAGGGAGACGTCTGTGTTGTCTCACGTTGTACTGTGAAGGGCACGATGTGTGCAACAATCATCATTGGATCGCACAGAATCAACGGTTGGTGTGCACGATCCGTGTGACAACTGTGACAACCAATCAGGGAGTAGCAGACAGGGTGAGCATAGGTTTGGGCTTCTACGAAAGATAGAGAGAAGGGGGCAAAACTAAGTAGTACCACATAAAACCAAGGGCAAAACTGAGTAGTATAAAAATGGAAAGTGTCTTGTACAATGAAATACATCATGGAATACATCAAATTATGCCAAGATAGATCCACTAGAGTTCATTGGATGTGTGCTCTTCTCATAAACCACACATGGATCCACCTATGTGATTGCATGTCTGCTCTTTTCATTAACCACGGTTAGAGTCATGGCATGTCTGTTCTTTTCACAAACCACATATCACTAGTGTCATTGCATGTGTGTTCTTCTCATGAACCAGACATGGATCCACCCAGTGTGATTGCATGTTTGTTCTTTTCACAAACCACATATGGATCCACCAGTGTCATTGCATGTTTGTTCTTTTAATGAACCACACTCAGTGTCATTGCATGTATGTTCCTCTAAACAAACCACATAAGGATCCACCAGTTTCATTGCATGTGTGTTCTTCTCATGAACCACAGCCAGTGTGATAGCATGTTTGTTCTTTTCACAAACCACACATGGATCCACCAGTGTCATTGCATGTGTGTTCTTCTCATGAACCACAGCCAGAGTCATTGCATGTCTGTTCTTCTCACAACCCACATAAGAATCCACCTGTGTCATTGCATGTATGTTCTTCTAAACAAACCACATAAGGATCCACCAGTGTCATTGCATGTCTGTTCTTTTCATGAGCCACACCCACTATCATTGCATGTGTGTTCTTGTAAACAAACCACATAAGGATCCACCAGTGTCACTGCATGTCTGTTCTTTTCATGAACCACACCCATTCTCATTGCATGTGTGTTCTTCTAAACAAACCACATAAGGATCAACCAGTGTCATTGCATGTGTGTTCTTTTCATGAACCACACCCAGTGTCATTGCATGTGTGTTCTTCTAAAAAAACACATAAGGATCCACCAGTGTCATTGCATGTCTGTTCTTTTCAAGAACAACACATGGATCCACCAGTGTCATTGCATGTATGTTCTTTTCATGAACCACAGCTAGAGTCATTGCATGTGTGTTCTTTTCATGAACCACAGCCAGAGTCATTGCATGTGTGTTCTTCTAAACAAACCACACATGGATCCACCTAGTGTGATTGCATGTCTGTTCTTTTCACAAACCACACATGGATCCACCAGTGGCATTGCATGTGTGTTCTTTCCATGAACCACGGCTAGAGTCATTGCATGTCTGTTCTTTCCACAAACCACACATGGATCCACCTAGTGTGATTGCATGTATGTTCTTTTCACAAACCACACATGGATCAACCAGTTTCATTGCATGTGTGTTCTTCTAAGCAAACCACATAAGGATCCACCAGTGTCATTGCAAATCTGTTTTTTTAGGTGAAACAGTAGGGAAAAAATCCCCACTGCAATTTTTAGTATAAGATATAGGTATATTACAATGAATAAAATGATGTAAGGTAGATCAAAACAGAAGTAAAACATTCTTAGATGGGTAAAGTTCACCCTATCCCTGATCTAATTGCTGGTTAAGCCAGGCTTTGAATTTCTCCTTGTATTTTCCTTTGATTCTGAATTGTAACCATCTCATTTCCTGATAGAAGATTGCTTTCCATCTCTCAATTGTGGGTCTTTTGTCATTAAAAATCTTCTCATTTCTGCATATCCAGATACCCCAGGTAGTCATGATAATGATCTCCATTGCAAATGGTAAGTGTAATTTTTCTTTGATTTTTGAAATAGTTTCCAATCGAGTTAGGTTTGCAGCTCTGTTTCTATAAATATGGTCCCAGCATTTGTTTGCAAATGGACATTCCCAGAATAGATGACATACTGATTCTTCCAAGTAACAGTTGGATGTTACACAATTGTAGTCTGGTAGGATGAACAGCTTTCTTTTCAGAAGATTCCTTGTATTCAATCTATCTAGAAGAAAAAGCCAGAAGAAGAACTTGTGTTTATTTTGGCAGGAGGTTGCCCATACCTAAGAGAAGTGTGGTGGTGATGGTGAATATCCAATCATGGCAGAGTAGGCCTTTTTTACTTCAAATTTATCTGACCCCCAAATATAGGTCCAATTATCCTGGTTATCCCCCTGAGTGGCATGCATGAATTCCTGGCATCTTTCTTCCATGACAATAAACTCAGAGTATGCTTGTTGAGAGAGTGGTAGGTGAAAATTATCCTCTAAGTAGTCAGCATGTAAGAAGTCATGTACACTGATATTTGAACATTTAGCATAGGACAGAAGGTGAGGGAATTTATTCATCAAGCATTCATCTTGCCAAAGGTCAGACAAGAAATATGCAGACTTTCCTGAATTCAGATTGCACTTAGCCATGCCTTTAAAATTATCAATTAATTTGATATGAGATTTCCACCAGAATGATCCTTCCATGCTTCTTCCAGGTAGTTTTCCATTTTTGTAGTAAGTTTCCCATATTAGATGAACCCAAGGGATGTCATGGTTATTGTAGAATTTGTCCAAGTTTTTTAGAAGGAGGGCAGTATTTTGGATCTATAGATTTAGTACTCCTAGACCCCCCTGATTTTTTGGACGGCAGATTTTATCCCAAGACACCAGAGCCTGTCCTTTTGCTTGAACATCTTCAGTCCTCTTTCTCCATAGACAATATCTCATGTATTTTATAATTTGATCCTTGATGGCAATTGGAACTTCCAAACAGCTCATGAAAAATAAAGGAAGTGAGGATAGAACAGATTTCACCAGTTGCAATTTTCCTCCATAATTCAAGAAATCAGCTATACCACATAATCTTCTTTCAACTCTTTGCACAATGGGTAGAAAGTGCTCCATAGATGGTTTTGAAATGCCTAGTGGTAAACCAAGGTAGGTGAAAGGGAGGCAACCAATTTTACAGTTGATTGTCATAGCAAAGTGCAATAATCTATCATTACATATGTTTATTGGCATCATGCTAGATTTCAAATAGTTGACTTTGAGTCCAGTGGAGCTTGCAAAAGTTTGAAGAAGTGCTTTCAAGCACATTAATTGAGCAGCATTTGCCTTAAGTACCACCAATGTATCATCAGCATATTGAATAACAGGAAAATCTCTGTTGGGTGGTCCCTCAATAGGTGGTGTTAGAATGTTCATATGCAAGGCCTTATTCAGGACAGATTGAAGAAGGTCTGCAGCAAGAACAAATAGTAATGGTGAAAGGGGTCTCCTTGTCTCACACCTCTCCTACAATAGAACTTTTTACCAGGCATCCCATTTAGTAAGATTTCAGAGGTTCTAGATTCAAAGATCATTTCTATCCATTTGATCCATTTCCTTCCAAATCCTCTAGCTTTAAGGATATTTATGATGGCAGAGTGATCAATTGTATCAAAAGCCTTCTCAAAATCAAGTTTTAGAATAAGAATTTCCTCCTTTGACTTGTGGCATTGGAATAGGTATTCAAATTCCCATCCAATGCAATCTTGAATAGACCTATTATTGAGAAAACCATATTGATTTTTATGCACCAATTCCAGAATAACAGATTGCAGTCTATTTGCAAGAAGTTTGGTAATTATTTTGAATACACAGTTCAATAGGGAGATTGGTCTGAAATCAGCCGAGGCAGAAGGGCATGTGACTTTAGGAATGAGAGTAATGTAGGATGAGTTAATGCTCTCAAGGGAAACTTTCTCATTGAAGAAATCATGAATCGGTAATTTGATATCTTTTCCAATGATTGACTAGTAGCTTTTGATAAATTCATTATTAAAACCATCAGGCCCAGGTAATTTGTCATTTGGTAAATCAGAGATAACCTCCTCAATTTCCTTGTCAAGAAAAGGTTTTTCAAGTGAATTCTTCATCTCATCAGTCATTCCATTTCCATAGAAATCTGCTAGGTTATAATGCATCTCAGTTTTGATATATGTACCCATTCTTGCTCTGAAATCATTCCAAAGAATATCAGCCTTTTCATAGTGATTGCAAAATTCCTGTCCATTTTCATTCTTGATCATTGAGATATAATTGTGCCTATAACTGATGGTAGCTTTGGAGTAAAAAAATTGTGTTTTCATCCCCAAGTTTCACCCATTTAATTTTTCCTCTTTGTTTCCAATAGGTGTTTTGGTTCTGAAGAAGAGAGATAATATGAGATTTCAGGATGTCTCTAAGGTGCCATTCATTGATGGTTAATGTTCTAGATTCTTCAACTAGATCCAGAAGATCAATGGTGTCATTCACCTTAGCAATTTGGTCTCTTAGGCAAGGTAATTGTTTGGCCCATATCTTGATGCCTCTCCTCACATTTTTCAACTTGGCACATATTCTTTTTGCCAAATCCTGATAATTCACTGGTATATTCCAGGCATTTTGTACAATCATCTTAAACTCAGAATGGTGAAGCCAGTAATTTTCAAATCTAAAGATTTGTGCCTTGGGAATGTTAGTTCCAATAGAGATGACACAAGGAAGATGATCAAATGTAGGCTTGGATAAGGGGGTGACCAAACTGTAAGGGTATTTGGTTGTCCATGAGCTAGAACTAAAGAACCAATCAAGTCTTTCCATAAGTGGATCTTTTTGCATGTTACTCCAAGTGAATTTCCTTCCTTTCAGTGGTAGCTCAATAAGTCCCAGGTTGTTGATAGCATCATTGAAAAGCATAGTTTCATTAACATCCCCCCACTTTTATTTCTATCAGTAAGTCTTCTGATAAGATTAAAATCCCCTAAGACAAGCCAGTCAACATTATCAGGCATAGTGATGTTTCAAAACCAGTCCAAAAATTCAATTTTCCTATCAGCTTGACATGGACCATATATATTTGTAAGAGTCAGGGAGTCATTGGATAGCTGTGAGGTGAAAGTGACAGATGTGGAGAATTCATTTTGAAAAGCTCTGATGCCATTAAATAATGGACTACACCATATGATGATGATACCTCCAGAGGCACCAATTGAAGCTAGGAAGTCAAAGTTGTCAAACTTGTTTGGACAAAACTTCATTAAATAATTGGTATCAAAGTTTTCTCTCTTGGTTTCTTGGAGACAAATGATACCACATTCAGATTCCATGATTTTTCTTTTTAATGCCAGCCATTTTTTCTCAAAGTTAATTCCTCTGAGGTTCTAGTTCAGAATCTTCCAATTTCTATTGATACTCATTGATAAACAGGTTGAGTGAGTAATGTGGTGACAAAAGGATTGTAGTAACACAAACAAGATTGAAAATATCATAGGGTACTGAGTTCATAAACATGCATAGCAGCATATAGGTCTTAAACAACTCATAACAGACACCAAAGGTAAATGATCTAGCCACAAAAGGACAGAACTTTGTAGTCATTAACAACATTATTTAGGTGCCTTCTTCTTAGACTGCTGTCCACAGGATTCAGTAGTACCAACTTTCTTCTTGCTTGGAAGGTTTGATTCAGAGCCAGTCTTCTTAGGTCCAGGTTTACCAGGTGGCTTGATGATCAAATCATTGATCTTGCTCTTCTTCAGCAACCTTTTCTCAAGTTACCCATCCTTAACCTTGCAAAATGAATCAGCAAGGTTCTTAACAACTTTATTGCTAAGACAAGGTGGTGTAGCATTGCAAGAGAGACAATTAGAATCAAAACAATTCACATGGCTTTTAAACCCCCCATTAAGTTCCACAATTCTGGGGCTCCTTCTCACCTCAGATTCCACCATTGGTTCTTTACCCCTCCTCCTCTTTGTAGGAGCATTTGGCACCATCATGCATGATGGGGAATCATTCAGGCGGTGAGGAGGCATCTGTCCAACACATTCATCAGGAATAATGAAAGTGAAAGTATTTTCTTCTGCAATTGGCTCTTTAATAATATCCCAAAGGGGAGAGGTAAGAAAGTGCCTTGCCCAACTGAATTTTTCAGGAGTGATGAGCATGAGGGTGATAAAGTTAAACCAACTTACAGGGATGTCACATTACAGTTTGCCTTTGTCAGGTGAGGGATTAATGTGTGGAGCAAAGAATCTGTCCCATATTTCGAGGCCTTGCTTTGAGAAGGTCTGTCTAGCAGATATCATTTCAGAGGAATTGACAAAAGGGATGATGGCCATTCCAACTTGCAGATGTGCCTCATTGGGGGAGAGAAGGTTTGTGTCCTCAATCATCCAGTCATCTTGTTGATTACCTTCATTAGCATGTTGGTTTTCCTCCTCATCATCCTAGTGATTTTTGCAGAATATTAAGCAGTCCTTCTCCCATGCCCACATCATGGTTAGCATTAGCAATATTTTGTTCCACTTCAATATCCTCAGCACCATGGACAAATGCCTTGTCACTGTCAGATGAAATATTGGCTACAGGGATTGAACTAGTAACAGCACTGTCAGCCTCCTGAGGTAGCAAATTTAGGTTATCAATAGGCATGTCAACAACCTCAGCAAACACAGGTCCTTGGACAGCATTCCAGTTACCCCAGCCAGCATCATGTTGTTGAGGAGCAGGTTCAACCCATTGGTCCCATCCACCAATGTCCCCTTCAGGTTGTGGAGGAGGTGGTGGTGGAGGGGGCCAAAGATGGGTCCCACCACAGGTAGGGGATGAGGGTTAGCACCATCATCAGGCAGTGGGTCCTTATCAGGTGGGCCCCCTCCTAGGAGATTACTGTTTAAAATTTCAACAAAGAAAGTCCATGATTCTGTTTCCACAAGGTCTCCAATGGTGAATCTCACACTATTAGGAACTGTCTGTTCTTTTCATGAACCACACCTAGTGTCATTGCATGTGTGTTCTTCTAAACAAACCACATAAGGATCCACCAGTGTCATTGCATGTCTGTTCTTTTCATGAACCACACCCAGTATCATTGCATGTGTGTTCTTCTAGACAAACCACATAAGGATCCACTAGTGTCATTGCATGTCTGTTCTTTTCATGAACCACATAAGGATCTACCAGAGTCATTGGATGTGTGTTCTTCTAAACAAACCACATAAGGATCCACCAGTGTCATTGCATGTCTGTTCTTCTCATGAACCACACCTAATGTCATTGCATGTGTGTTCTACTCATGAACCACACATGGATACACCAGCGTCATTGCATGTGTGTTCTTTTCATGAACTTGAGCTAGATTCATTGCATGTCTGTTCTTTTCATGAACCACACCCAGTGTCATTGCATGTTTGTTCTTCTAGACAAACCACATAAGGATCCACCAGTGTCATTGCATGTCTGTTCTTTTCATGAACCACATAAGGATCCAACAGAGTCATTGGATGTGTGTTCTTCTAACCAAACCACATATGGATCCACGAGTGTCATTGCATGTTTGTTCTTCTCATAAACCACACCCAGTGTCATTGCATGTGTGTTCTACTCATGAACCACACATTGATACGCTAGTGTCATTGCATGTGTGTTCTTTTCACGAACCACAGCTAGAGTCATTGCATGTGTGTTCTTCTAAATAAACGACATAAGGATCCACCGGTGTCATTGCATGTGTGTTCTTTTCATGAACCACATCTATAGTCATTGCATGTGTGTTCTTCGAAACAAACCACATAAGGATCCACCAGTGTCATTGCATGTCTGTTCTTCTCATGAACCACACATGGATCCACCAGTGTCATTGCATGCCTGTTCTTCTCATGAACCACACATGGATCCACCAGTGTCATTGCATGTCTATTCTTTTCATGAACCACATAAGGATAAACTAGTGTCATTGCATCTGTGTTCTTCTAAACAAACCACACATGGATCCACCAAGTGTGATTACATGTCTGTTCTTTTCACAAACCACACATGGATACACCAGTATCATTGCATGTGTGTTCTTTTCATGAACGACAGCTATAGTCATTGCATGTGTGTTCTTCTAAACAAACCACACATAGTCCACCTAGTGTGATTGCATATCTGTTCTTTTCATGAACCACACCCAGTGTCATTGCATGTGTGTTCTTCTAAACAAACCACATAAGGATCCACCAGTGTCATTGCATGTATATTCTTTTCATGAACCACATAAGGATCCACCAGTGTCATTGGATGTGTGTTCTTCTCATGAACCACACATGGATCCACCAGTATCATTGCATGTCTATTCTTTTCATAAATCACATCTAGAGTCATTTTAAGTCTGTTACTTCGACAAACCATATATGGATCCACCAGTGTCATTGCACGTCTGTTCTTTTCATGAACCATAGCTAGAGTCATTGCATGTCAGTTCTTTTCATGAACTACACATGGATCCACCAGTGCCATTGCATGTTTGTTCTTCTCATGAACCACACATGGATACACCAGTGTCATTGCATGTCTGTTCTTGTCATGAACCACACCCAGTGTCATTGCATGTGTGTTCTTCTAAACAAACCACAGAAGGATCCACCAGTGTCATTGCATGTCAGTTCGTTTCATGAATCACACCCATTGTTATTGCATGTGTGTTCTTCTAAACAAACCACATAAGGATCCACCAGTGTCATTGCATGTCTGTTCTTTTCATGAACCACACCCAGTATTATTGCATGTGTGTTCTTCTAGACAAACCACATAAGGATCCACCAATGTCATTGCATGTCTGTTCTTTTCATGAACCACATAAGGATCCACCAGAGTCATTGGATGTGTGTTCTTCTAAACAAACCACATAAGGATCTTCCAGTGTCATTACATGTCTGTTCTTCTCATGAACCACACCCAGTGTCATTGCATGTGTGTTATTCTCATGAACCACACATGGATACACAAGTGTCGTTGCATGTGTGTTCTTTTCATGAACCGCAACTAGAGTCATTGCATGTCTGTTCTTTTCATGAACCACACCCTGTGTCATTGCATGTGTGTTCTTCTAGACAAACAAGTTAAGGATCCACCAGTGTGGTTGCATGTCTATTCTTTTCATGAACCACATAAGGATCCGCCATAGTCATTGGTTGTGTGTTCTTGTAAACAAACCACAGAAGGATCCACCAGTGTCATTGCATGTTTGATCTTCTCATGAACCACACCCAGTGTCATTGCACGTGTGTTCTTCTCATGAACCACACATGGATACACAAGTGTCATTGCATGTGTGTTCGTTTCATGAACAACAGCTAGAGTCATTGCATGTGTGTTCTTCTAAACAAACCACATAAGTATCCATCAGTGTCATTGCATGTGTGTTCTTTTCATGAACCACAGCTAGAGTCATTGCATGTGTGTTCTTCTAAACAAACCACATAAAGATCCACCAGTGTCATTGCATGTATGTTCTTTTCATGAACCACACCCAGTGTCATTGCATGTGTGTTCTTCTAGACAAACCACATAAGGATCCACCAGTGTCATTGGATGCATGTTCTTCTCATGAACCACACATGGATCCACCAGTGTCATTGCATGTCTGTTCTTTTCATGAACCACACCTAGTGTCATTGCATGTCTGTTCCTCTAAACAAACCACATAAGGATCCACCAGTGTTTGTGCATGTCTGTTCTTTTCATGAACCACACATGGATCCACTAGTGTCATTGCATGTCTATTCTTTTCATGAACCATAGCTAGAGTCATTGCATGTGTGTTCTTCTAAACAAACCACACACGGATCCACCTAGTGTGATTGCATGTCTGTTCTTTTCACAATCCATACATGGATCCACCAGTGTCATTGCATGTGTGTTCATTTCATGAACCATAGCTACAGTCATTGCGTGTGTGTTCTTCTAAACAAACCACACATGGATCCACCTAGTGTGATTGCATGTCTGTTCTTTTCATGAACCACACACAGTGTCATTGCATATGTTTTCTTATAAACAAACCACATAAGGATCCACCAGTGTCATTGCATGTTTGTTCTTTTCATGAACCATATAAGGATCCACCAGTGTCATTGGATGTGTGTTCTACGCATGAACCACACATTGATCCACCAGTGTCATTGCATGTCTATACTTTTCATGAATCACTGCTAGAGTCATTGCATGTCTATTACTTCCACAAACCACATATGGATCCACCAGTGTCATTGCATGTCTGTTCTTTTCATGAACTACAGCTAGAGTCATTGCATGTCAGTTCTTTTCATGAACCACACATGGATCCACCAGTGTCATTGCATGTCTGTTCTTCTCAGGAACCACACATGGATACAACTGTGTCATTGCATGTCTATTCTTTTCATGAACCACAACCAGTGTCATTGCATGTGTGTTCTTCAAAACAAACCACATAAGTATCCACCAGTGTCATTGCATGTTTGTTCTTTTCATGAACAACACCCAGTGTCATTGCATGTGTGTTCTTCTAAACAAACCACATAAGGATCCACAAGTGTCATTGCATGTCTGTTCTTTTCATGAACCACACCCAGTGTCATGGCATGTGTGTTCTTCTACACAAACCACGTAAGGATCCACAAGTGTCATTGCATGTCTATTCTTTTCATGAACCACATAAGGATCCACCAGAGTCATTGGATGTGTATTCTTCTAAACAAACCACTTAAGGATTCACTAGTGTCATTGCATGTCTGTTCTTCTCATGAACCACACCCAGTGTCATTGCATGTGTGTTCTTCTCATGAACCACACATGGATACAATGGTGTCATTGCATGTCTGTTCTTTTCATGAACCACAGCTAGAGTTATTGCATGTCTATTCTTCTCATGAACCACACCCAGTGTCATTTCATGTCTGTTCTTTTCATGAACCACAGCTAGAGTCATTGCATGTCTGTTCTTTTCATCAACCACACCCAGTGTCATTGCATGTGTGTTCTTCTAGACAAACCACATAAGGATCCACCAGTGTCATTGCATGTTTGTTCTTTTCATTTACCACATAAGGATCCACCAGTGTCATTGGATGTCTGTTCTTCTCATGAACCACACATGGATCCACTAGTGTCACTGCATGTCTATTCTTTTCATGAATCACAGCTAGAGTCATTGCATGTCTGCTACTTCCACAAACCACATATGGATCCACTAGTGTCATTGCATGTATATTGGTTTCATGAATCACAGCTAGAGTCATTGCATGTCAGTTCTTTTCATGAACCACACATGGATCCACCAGTGTCATTGCATGTCTGTTCTTCTCATGAACCACACACACATGGATCCACCAGTGTCATTGCATGTCTGTTCTTTTCATGAACCACACCCAGTGTCATTGCATGTCTGTTCCTCTAAACAAACCACATAAGGATCCACCAGTGTCATTGCATGTCTATTCTTTTCATGAACAACACATGGATCTACCTAGTTTGATTGCATGCATGTTCTTTTCACAAACCACACATGGATCCACCTGTGTCATTGCATGAGTGTTCTTCTAAACAAACCACATAAGGATCCACCAGTGTCATTGCATGTGTGTTCTTCTAAACAAACCACATAAGGATCCACCAGTGTCATTGCATGTTTGTTCTTCTCATGAACCACATAAGGATCCACCAGTATCATTGCATGTCTTTTCTTTTCACAAACCACATAAGGATCCACCAGAGTCATTGCATGTCAGTTCTTTTCATGAACCACACATGGATCCACCAGTGTCATTGCATGTCTGTTCTTTTCACGAACCACACATGGATCCACCAGTGTCATTGCATGTCTGTTCTTTTCATGAACCACACATGGATACACCGGTGTCATTGCATGTCTGTTCTTTTCATGAACCACAACTAGAGTCATTGCATGTCTGTTCTTATCATGAAGCACACCCAGTGTCATTGCATGTCTGTTCTTTTTAGGAACCACAGCTAGAATCATTGCATGTCTGTTCTTTTCATCAACCACACCCAGTGTCATTGCATGTGTGTTCTTCTAGACAAACCACATAAGCATCCACTAGTGTCATTGCATGTCTGTTCTTTTCATTTACCACATAAGGATCCACCAGTTTCATTGGATGTATGTTCTTCTCATGAACCACACATGGATCCACTAGTGTCACTGCATGTCTATTCTTTTCATGAATCACAGCTAGAGTCATTACATGTCAGCTACTTCCACAAACCACATATGGATCCACTGGTGTCATTGCATGTATATTGTTTTCATGAATCACAACTAGAGTCATTGCATGTCAGTTCTTTTCATGAACCACACATGGATCCACCAGTGTCATTGCATGTCCATTCTTCTCATGAACCACACACACATGGATCCACCAGTGTCATTGCATGTTTGTTCTTTTAATGAACCACACCCAGTGTCATTGCATGTCTGTTCCTCTAAACAAACCACATAAGGATCCACCAGTGTCATTGCATGTCTATTCTTTTCATGAACAACACATGAATCTACCTAGTTTGGTTGCATGTATGTTCTTTTCACAAACCACACATGGATCCACCAGTGTCATTGCATGAGTGTTCTTCTAAAGAAACCACATAAGGATCCACTAGTGTCATTGCATGTGTGTTCTTCTAAACAAACCACATAAGGATCCACTAGTGTCATTGGATGTTTGTTCTTCTCATGAACCACATAAGGATCCACCAGTGTCATTACATGTCTTTTCTTTTCACAAACCACATAAGGATCCAGCAGAGTCATTGCATGTCAGTTCTTTTCACATGGATGCACCAGAGTCATTGCATGTCTGTTCTTTTCACATGGATCCACCAGTGTCATTGCATGTCTGTTCTTTTCATGAACCACACCCAGTGTCATTGCATGTATGTTCCTCTAAACAAACCACATAAGGATCCACCAGTGTCATTGCTTGTCTGTTCTTTTCATGAACAACACATGGATCCACTAGTGTCATTGCATGTGTGTTATTTTCATGAACCATAGCTAGAGTCATTGCATGTGTCTTCTTCTAAAAAAACCACACATGGATCCACCTAGTGTGATTGCATGTTTATTCTTTTCACAAACCACACATGGATCCACCAGTGTCATTGCATGTGTGTTCTTTTCATAAACCACAGCTAGAGTCATTGCATGTGTGTTCTTCTAAACAAACCACACATGGATCCACCTAGTGTGATTGCATGTCTATTCTTTTCACAAAACAAACATGGATCCACGAGTGCCATTGCATGTGTGTTCTTTTCATTAACCACAACTGGAGTCATTGCATGTCTGTTCTTTCCACAAAGCACACATGGATCCATCTAGTGTGACTGCATGTCTGTTCTTTTCACAAACCACACATGGATCCACCAGTGTCATTGCATGTGTGTTCTTCTAGACAAACCACATAAGGATCCACCAGTGTCACTGCATGTCTGTTCTTTTCATGAACAACATATGGATCCACCAGATTCATTGGATGCGTGTTCTTCTAAACAAACCACATAAGGATCCACCAGTGTTATTGCATGTCTGTTCTTCTCATGAACCACACCCAGTGTCATTGCATGTGTGTTCTTCTCATGAACCACACATGGATACGCCAGTGTCACTGCATGTGTGTTCTTTTCAGGAACCATAGCTAGAGTCATTGCATGTCTGTTCTTTTCATGAACCACACCCATTTTCATTGCATATGTGTTCTTCTCATGAACCACACATGGATACACCAATGTTATTGCATGTGTGTTCTTTTCATGAACCACAGCTAGAGTCATTGCATGTGTGTTCTTCTAAACAAACCACACAAGGATCCACCAGTCTCATTGCATGTGTGTTCTTTTCATGAACCACATCTAGATTCATTGCATGTGTGTTCTTCTAAACAAACCACATAAGGATCCACCAGTGTCATTGCATGTCTATTCTTTTCATGAACCACACCTAGTGTCATTGCATGTTTGTTGTTTTAATGAACCACATAAGGATCCACCAGGGTCATTGCATGTCTGTTCTTTTCACAAACCACATAAGGATCCACCAGTGTTATTGCATGTCTTTTCTTTTCATGAACCACATAAGGAGCACCCAGTGTCATTGCATGTCTGTTCCTCTAAACAAACCACATAAGGATCCACCAGTGTCATTGCATGTCTGTTCTTTTCATGAACAACAGATGGAGCCACTAGTGTCATTGCATGTGTGTTCTTTTCATGAACCACAGCTAGAGTCATTGCATGTGTGTTCTTCTAAACAAACCACACATGGATCAACCTTGTGTGATTGCATGTCTGTTCTTTTAATGAACCACACCAGTGTCATTGCATGTGTGTTCTTCTAGACAAACCACATAAGGATCCACAAGTGTCATTGGATGCGTGTTCTTCTCATTAACCACACATGGATCAACCAGTTTCATTGCATGTCTGTTCTTTTCATTAACAACACCAGTGTCATTACATGTATGTTCCTCTAAACAAACCACATAAGGATCCACCAATGTCTTTGCATGTCTGTTCTTTTCATGAACCACACATCGATCCACTAGTTTCATTGGATGTCTGTTCTTTTCATGAACCACGGCTAGAGTCATTGCATGTGTGTTCTTCTAAACAAACCACACATGGATCCACCTAGTGTGATTGCATGTATGTTCTTTTCACAAACCACACATGGATACACCAGTGTGATTGCATGTGTGTTCTTTTCATGAACGACAGCTAGAGTCATTGCATGTGTGTTCTTCTAAACAAACCACATAAGGATCCACTAGTGTCATTGCATGTCTGTTCTTTTCATGAACCACATAAGGATCCACCAGTGTCATTGGATATGTGTTCTTCTCATGAATCACACATGGATCCACAAGTGTCATTGCATGTTTGTTCTTTTCATGAATCACAACTAGAGTCATTGCATGTCAGTTCTTTTCATGAACCACACATGGATCCACCAGTGTCATTGCATGTCCATTCTACTCATGAACCACACACACATGGATCCACCAGTGTCATTGCATGTTTGTTCTTTTCATGAACCACACCCAGTGTCATTGCATGTCTGTTCCTCTAAACAAACCACATAAGGATCCACCAGTGTCATTGCATGTCTATTCTTTTCATGAACAACACATGGATCTACCTAGTTTGGTTGCATGTATGTTCTTTTCACAAACCACACATGGATCCACCAGTGTCATTGCATGAGTGTTCTTCTAAAGAAACCACATAAGGATCCACTAGTGTCATTGCATGTGTGTTCTTCTAAACAAACCACATAAGGATCCACTAGTGTCATTGGATGTTTGTTCTTCTCATGAACCACATAAGGATCCACCAGTGTCATTACATGTCTTTTCTTTTCACAAACCACATAAGGATCCAGCAGAGTCATTGCATGTCAGTTCTTTTCATGAACCACACATGGATCCACCAGTGTCATTGCATGTCTGTTCTTTTCATGAACAACACATGGATCCACCAGTGTCATTGCATGTCTGTTCTTTTCATGAACCACACCCAGTGTCATTGCATGTCTGTTCCTCTAAACAAACAACATAAGGATCCACCAATGTCATTGCTTGTCTGTTCTTTTCATGAACAACACATGGATCCACTAGTGTCATTGCATGTGTGTTATTTTCATGAACCATAGCTAGAGTCATTGCATGTGTGTTCTTCTAAACAAACCACACATGGATCCACCTAGTGTGATTGCATGTTTATTCTTTTCACAAACCACACATGGATCCACCAGTGTCATTGCATGTGTGTTCTTTTCATAAACCACAGCTAGAGTCATTGCATGTGTGTTCTTCTAAACAAACCACACATGGATCCACCTAGTGTGATTGCATGTCTATTCTTTTCACAAAACAAACATGGATCCACGAGTGCCATTGCATGTGTGTTCTTTTCATTAACCACAGCTGGAGTCATTGCATGTCTGTTCTTTCCATAAAGCACACATGGATCCATCTAGTGTGACTGCATGTCTGTTCTTTTCACAAACCACACATGGATCCACCAGTGTCATTGCATGTGTGTTCTTCTAAACAAACCATATAAGGATCCACCAGTTCATTGCATGTCTGTTCTTTTCATGAACCAGACCCAGTGTCATTGCATGTATGTTCTTTTAAACAAACCACATAAGGATCCACCAGTGTCATTGCATGTCTGTTCTTTTCATGAACCACACCTAGTGTCATTGCATGTGTGTTCTTCTAGACAAACCACATAAGGATCCACCAGTGTCACTGCATGTCTGTTCTTTTCATGAACAACATATGGATCCACCAGATTCATTGGATGCGTGTTCTTCTAAACAAACCACATAAGGATCCACCAGTGTTATTGCATGTCTGTTCTTCTCATGAACCACACCCAGTGTCATTGCATGTGTGTTCTTCTCATGAACCACACATGGATACACCAGTGTCACTGCATGTGTGTTCTTTTCAGGAACCATAGCTAGAGTCATTGCATGTCTATTCTTTTCATGAACCACACCCATTGTCATTGCATATGTGTTCTTCTCATGAACCACACATGGATACACCAATGTTATTGCATGTGTGTTCTTTTCATGAACCACAGCTACAGTCATTGCATGTGTGTTCTTCTAAACAAACCACACAAGGATCCACCAGTCTCATTGCATGTGTGTTCTTTTCATGAACCACATCTAGAGTCATTGCATGTGTGTTCTTCTAAACAAACCACATAAGGATCCACCAGTGTCATTGCATGTCTATTCTTTTCATGAACCACACCTAGTGTCATTGCATGTTTGTTGTTTTAATGAACCACATAAGGATCCACCAGGGTCATTGCATGTCTGTTCTTTTCACAAACCACATAAGGATCCACCAGTGTTATTGCATGTCTTTTCTTTTCATGAACCACATAAGGAGCACCCAGTGTCATTGCATGTCTGTTCCTCTAAACAAACCACATAAGGATCCACCAGTGTCATTGCATGTCTGTTCTTTTCATGAACAACAGATGGAGCCACTAGTGTCATTGCATGTGTGTTCTTTTCATGAACCACAGCTAGAGTCATTGCATGTGTGTTCTTCTAAACAAACCACACATGGATCAACCTTGTGTGATTGCATGTCTGTTCTTTTAATGAACCACACCAGTGTCATTGCATGTGTGTTCTTCTAGACAAACCACATAAGGATCCACAAGTGTCATTGGATGCGTGTTCTTCTCATTAACCACACATGGATCAACCAGTGTCATTGCATGTCTGTTCTTTTCATTAACAACACCAGTGTCATTGCATGTATGTTCCTCTAAACAAACCACATAAGGATCCACCAATGTCTTTGCATGTCTGTTCTTTTCATGAACCACACATCGATCCACTAGTTTCATTGGATGTCTGTTCTTTTCATGAACCACGGCTAGAGTCATTGCATGTGTGTTCTTCTAAACAAACCACACATGGATCCACCTAGTGTGATTGCATGTATGTTCTTTTCACAAACCACACATGGATACACCAGTGTGATTGCATGTGTGTTCTTTTCATGAACGACAGCTAGAGTCATTGCATGTGTGTTCTTCTAAACAAACCACATAAGGATCCACTAGTGTCATTGCATGTCTGTTCATTTCATGAACCACATAAGGATCCACCAGTGTCATTGGATATGTGTTCTTCTCATGAATCACACATGGATCCACTAGTGTCATTGCATGTTTGTTCTTTTCATGAATCACAGCTAGAGTCATTGCATGTTTGTTACTTCCACAAACCACATAGGGATCCACCAGTGTCATTGCAAGTCTGTTCTTTTCATGAACCACAGCTAGAGTCATTGCACGTCAGATCTTTTCATGAACCACACATGGATCCACCATGTCAATGTATGTTTGTTCTTCTCATGAACCACACATGGATCCACCAGTGTCATTGCATGTATGTTCTTTTCAGGAACCACACGCAGTGTCATTGCATGTTTGTTCCTCTAAACAAACCACATAAGAATCCACCAGTGTTATTGCATGTCTGTACTTTTCATCAACCACACATGGATCCACTAGTGTCATTGCATGTGGGTTCTTGTCATGAACCACACCTAGAGTCATTGCATGTGTGTTCTTCTAAACAAACCACACATGGATCCACCTAGTGTGATTGCATGTTTGTTCTTTTCACAAACCACACATGGATCCAGCAGTGTCATTGCATGTGTGTTGTTTTCATCAACCACAGATAGAGTCATTGCATGTGTGTTCTTCTACACAAACCACACATGGATCCACCTAGTGTGATTGCATGTCTATTCTTTTCATGAACCACACCAGTGCCATTGCATGTGTGTTCTTCTATACAAACCACATAAGGATCCACCAGTGTCATCGGATGCGTGTTCTTCTCGTAAACCACACATGGATCCACCAGTTTAATTGCATGTCTGTTCTTTTCATGAACCACACCCAGTGCCATTGCATGTCTGTTCCTCTAAACAAACCACATAAGGATCCACCTGTGTCATTGCTTGTCTGTTCTTTTCATGAACAACACATGGATCCACTAGTGTCATTGCATGTGTGTTCTTTTCATGAACCACAGCTAGAGTCATTGCATGTGTGTTCTTCTAAACAAACCACACATGGATCCACCTAGTGTGATTGCATGCTTGTTCTTTTCACAAACCACACATGGATCCACCAGTGTCATTGCATGTGTGTTCTTTTCATGAACCACAGCTAGAGTCATTGCATGTGTGTTCTTCTAAACAAACCACACATGGATCCACCAGGTGTGATTGCATGTCTATTCTTTTCACAAACCAAACATGGATCCACGAGTGTCATTGCATGTGTGTTCTTTTCATTAACCACAGCTGGAGTCATTGCATGTCTGTTCTTTCCACAAACCACACATGGATCCAGCTAGTGTGACTGCATATCTATTCTTTTCACAAACCACACATGGATCCACCAATTTCATTGCATGTGTGTTCTTCTAAACAAACCACATAAGGATCCACCAGTTCATTGCATGTCTGTTCTTTTCATGAACCAGACCCAGTGTCATTGCATGTGTGTTCTTCTAAACAAACCAAATAAGGATCCACCAGTGTCATTGCATGTCTGTTCTTTTCATGGACCTCAGCTAGAGTCATTGCATGTGTGTTCTTCTAAACAAACCACACATGGATCCACCTAGTGTGATTGCATGTCTATTCTTTTCACAAAACAAACATGGATCCACGAGTGTCATTGCATGTGTGTTCTTTTCATTAACCACAGCTGGAGTCATTGCATGTCTGTTCTTTCCACAAACCACACATGGATCCAGCTAGTGTGACTACATGTCTGATCTTTTCACAAACCACACATGGATCCACCAGTGTCATTGCATGTGTGTTCTTCTAAACAAACCACATAAGGATCCACCAGTTCATTGCATGTCTGTTCTTTTCATGAACCAGACCCACTGTCATTGCATGTGTGTTCTTTTAAACAAACCACATAAGGATCCACCAGTGTCATTACATGTCTGTTCTTTTCATGAACCACACCCAGTGTCATTGCATGTGTGTTCTTCTAGACAAACCTCATAAGGATCCACCAGTGTCACTGCATGTCTGTTCTTTTCATGAACCACATAAGGATCCACCAGATTCATTGGATGTGTGTTCTTCTAAACAGACCACATAAGGATCCACCAATGTTATTGCATGTCTGTTCTTCTCATGAACCACACCCAGTGTCATTGCATGTGTGTTCTTCTCATGAACCACACATGGATACACCAGTGTCACTACATGTGTGTTCTTTTCAGGAACCATATCTAGAGTCATTGGATGTCTGTTCTTTTCATGAACCACACCCATTGTCATTGCATGTGTGTTCTTCTAGACAAACCACATAAGGATCCACTAGTGTAATTGCATGTCTGTTCTTTTCATGAACCACATAAGGATCCACCAGAGTCATTGGATGTGTGTTCTTCTAAACAAACCACATAAGGATCCACCAGTGTCATTGCATGTCTATTCTTCTCATGAACCACACCTAGTGTCATTGCATATGTGTTCTTCTCATGAACCACACATGATTACACCAATGTTATTGCATGTGTGTTCTTTTCATGAACCACAGCTAGTCATTGCATGTGTGTTCTTCTAAAAAAACCACACAAGGATCCACCAGTCTCATTGCATGTGTGTTCTTTTCATGAACCACAGCTAGAGTCATTGCATCTGCGTTCTTCTAAACAAACCACATAAGGATCCACCAGTGTCATTGCATGTCTATTCGTTTCATGAACCACACCTAGTGTCATTGCATGTTTGTTGTTTTAATGAACCACATAAGGATCCACAAGTGTCATTGCATGTCTGTTCTTTTCACAAACCACCTAAGGATCCACCAGTGTTATTGCATGTCTTTTCTTTTCATGAACCACATAAGGATCACCCAGTGCCATTGCATGTCTGTTCCTCTAAACAAACCACATAAGGATCCACCAGTGTCATTGCATGTCTGTTCTTTTCATGAACAACAGATGGAGCCACCAGTGTCATTGGATGTGTGTTCTTTTCATGAACCACAGCTAGAGTCATTGCATGTGTGTTCTTCTAATCAAACCACACATGGATCAACCTAGTGTGATTGCATGTCTGTTCTTTTCATGAACCACACCAGTGTCATTGCATGTGTGTTCTTCTAGACAAACCACATAAGGATCCACAACTGTCATTGGATGCGTGTTCTTCTCATGAACCACACATGGATCAACCAGTGTCATTGCATGTCTGTTCTTTTCAGTAACAACACCCAGTGTCATTGCATGTATGTTCCTCTAAACAAACCACATAAGGATCCACCAATGTCTTTGCATGTCTGTTCTTTTCATGAACCACACATGGATCCACTAGTGTCATTGCATGTCTGTTCTTTTCATGAAACACAGCTAGAGTCATTGCATGTGTGTTCTTCTAAACAAACCACACATGGATCCACCTAGTGATATTGCATGTATGTTCTTTTCACAAACCACACATGGATACACCAGTGTCATTGCATGTGTGTTCTTTTCATGAACGACAGCTAGTCATTGCATGTGTGTTCTTCTAAACAAACCACATAAGGATCCACCAGTGTCATTGCATGTTTGTTCTTTTCATGAACCACATAAGGATCCACCAGTGTCATTGGATGTGTGTTTTTCTCATGAACCACACATGGATCCACCAGTGTCATTGCATGTTTGTTCTTTTCATGAATCACAGCTAGAGTCATTGCATGTCTGTTACTTCCACAAACCACATATGGATCCACCAGTGTCATTGCATGTCTGTTCTTTTCATGAACCACAGCTAGAGTCATTGCACGTCAGATCTTTTCATGAACCACACATGGATCCACCATGTCATTGAATGTCTGTTCTTCTCATGAACCACACATGGATCCACCAGTGTCATTGCATGTATGTTCTTTTCATGAACCACACGCAGTGTCATTGCATGCTTGTTCCTCTAAACAAACCACATAAGGATCCACCAGTGTTATTGCATGTCTGTACTTTTCATAAACCACACATGGATCCACTAGTGTCATTGCATGTGAGTTATTGTCATGAACCACAGCTAGAGTCATTGCATGTGTGTTCTTCTAAACAAACCACACATGGATCCACCTAGTGTGATTGCATGTTTGTTCTTTTCACAAACCACACATGGATCCAGCAGTGTCATTGCATGTGTGTTGTTTTCATCAACCACAGATAGAGTCATTGCATGTGTGTTCTTCTACACAAACCACACATGGATCCACCTAGTGTGATTGCATGTCTATTCTTTTCATGAACCACACCAGTGCCATTGCATGTGTGTTCTTCTATACAAACCACATAAGGATCCACCAGTGTCATTGGATGCGTGTTCTTCTCGTAAACCACACATGGATCCACCAGTGTAATTGCATGTCTGTTCTTTTCATGAACCACACCCAGTGCCATTGCATGTCTATTCCTCTAAACAAACGACATAAGGATCCACCTGCGTCATTGCTTGTCTGTTCTTTTCATGAACAACACATGGATCCACTAGTGTCATTGCATGTGTGTTCTTTTCATGAACCACAGCTAGAGTCATTGCATGTGTGTTCTTCTAAACAAACCACACATGGATCCACCTAGTGTGATTGCATGCTTGTTCTTTTCACAAACCACACATGGATCCACCAGTGTCATTGCATGTGTGTTCTTTTCATGAACCACATCTAGAGTCATTGCATGTGTGTTCTTCTAAACAAACCACACATGGATCCACCAGGTGTGATTGCATGTCTAGTCTTTTGACAAACCAAACATGGATCCACGAGTGTCATTGCATGTGTGTTCTTTTCATTAACCACAGCTAGAGTCATTGCATGTCTGTTCTTTCCACAAACCACACATGGATCCAGCTAGTGTGACTGCATATCTGTTCTTTTCACAAACCACACATGGATCCACCAATTCATTGCATGTGTGTTCTTCTAAACAAACCACATAAGGATCCACCAGTTCATTGCATGTCTGTTCTTTTCATGAACCAGACCCAGTGTCATTGCATGTGTGTTCTTCTAAACAAACCAAATAAGGATCCACCAGTGTCATTGCATGTCTATTCTTTTCATGAACCACAGCTAGAGTCATTACATGTGTTTTCTTCTAAACAAACCACACATGGATCCACCTAGTGTGATTGCATGTCTATTCTTTTCACAAAACAAACATGGATCCACGAGTGTCATTGCATGTGTGTTCTTTTCATTAACCACAGCTGGAGTTATTGCATGTCTGTTCTTTCCACAAAGCACACATGGATCCATCTAGTGTGACTGCATGTCTGTTCTTTTCACAAACCACACATGGATCCACCAGTGTCATTGCATGTGTGTTCTTCTAAACAAACCACATAAGGATCCACCAGTTCATTACATGTGTATTCTTTTCATGAACCAGACCCAGTGTCATTGCATGTATGTTCTTTTAAACAAACCACATAAGGATCCACCAGTGTCATTGCATGTCTGTTCTTTTCATGAACCACACCCAGTGTCATTGCATGTGTGTTCTTCTAGACAAACCACATAAGGATCCACCAGTGTCACTGCATGTCTGTTCTTTTCATGAACCACATAAGGATCCACCAGATTCATTGGATGTGTGTTCTTCTAAACAAACCACATAAGGATCCACCAGTGTTATTGCATGTCTGTTCTTCTCATGAACCACACCCAGTGTCATTGCATGTGTGTTCTTCTCATGAACCACACATGGATACACCAGTGTCACTACATGTGTGTTCTTTTCAGGAACCATAGCTAGAGTCATTTGATGTATGTTCTTTTCATGAACCACACCCATTGTCATTGCATGTGTGTTCTTCTAGACAAACCACATAAGGATCCACTAGTGTAATTGATGTCTGTTCTTTTCATGAACCACATAAGGATCCACCAGAGTCATTGGATGTGTGTTCTTCTAAACAAACCACATAAGGATCCACCAGTGTCATTGCATGCCTATTCTTCTCATGAACCACACCCAGTGTCATTGCATATGTGTTCTTCTCATGAACCACACATGCATACACCAATGTTATTGCATGTGTGTTCTTTTCATGAACCACAGCTAGAGTCATTGCATGTGTTTTCTTTCTAAACAAACCACACAAGGATCCACTAGTCTCATTGCATGTGTGTTCTTTTCATGAACCACAACTAGAGTCATTGCATGTGTGTTCTTCTAAACAAACCACATAAGGATCCACCAGTGTCATTGCATGTCTATTCTTTTCATGAACCACACCTAGTGTCATTGCATGTTTGTTGTTTTAATGAACCACATAAGGATCCACCAGTGTCATTGCATGTCTGTTCTTTTCACAAACCACATAAGGATCCACCAGTGTTATTGCATGTCTTTTCTTTTCATGAACCACATAAGGATCACCCAGTGTCATTGCATGTCTGTTCCTCTAAACAAACCACATAAGGATCCACCAGTGTCATTGCATGTCTGTTCTTTTCATGAACAACAGATGGAGCCACCAGTGTCATTGCATGTGTGTTCTTTTCATGAACCACAGCTAGAGTCATTGCATGTGTGTTCTTCTAAACAAACCACACATGGATCAACCTAGTGTGATTGCATGTCTGTTCTTTTCATGAACCACACCAGTGTCATTGCATGTGTGTTCTTCTAGACAAACCACATAAGGATCCACAAGTGTCATTGGATGCGTGTTCTCCTCATGAACCACACATGGATCAACCAGTGTCATTGCATGTCTGTTCTTTTCATTAACAACACTCAGTGTCATTGCATGTATGTTCCTCTAAACAAACCACATAAGGATCCACCAATGTCTTTGCATGTCTGTTCTTTTCATGAACCACACATGGATCCACTAGTGTCATTAGATGTCTGTTCTTTTCATGAACCACGGCTAGAGTCATTGAATGTGTGTTCTTCTAAACAAACCACACATGGATCCACCTAGTGTGATTGCATGTATGTTCTTTTGACAAACCACACATGGATACACCAGTGTGATTGCATGTGTGTTCTTTTCATGAACGACAGCTAGAGTCATTGCATGTGTGTTCTTCTAAACAAACCACATAAGGATCCACTAGTGTCATTGCATGTCTGTTCTTTTCATGAACCACATAAGGATCCACCAGTGTCATTGGATGTGTGTTCTTCTCATGAACCACACATGGATCCACCAGTGTCATTGCATGTTTGTTCTTTTCATGAATCACAACTAGAGTCATTGCATGTCTGTTACTTCCACAAACCACATATGGATCCACCAGTGTCATTGCATGTCTGTTCTTTTCATGAACCATAGCTAGAGTCATTGCACATCAGATCTTTTCATGAACCACACATGGATCCACCATGTCATTGTATGTCTGTTCTTCTCATGAACTACACATGGATCCACCAGCGTCATTGCATGTATGTTCTTTTCAGGAACCACACGCAGTGTCATTACATGTTTGTTCCTCTAAAGAAACCACATAAGGATCGACTAGTGTTATTGCATGTCTGTACTTTTCATCAACCACACATGGATCCACTAGTGTCATTGCATGTGTGTTCTTGTCATGAACCACACCTAGAGTCATTGCATGTGTGTTCTTCTAAACAAACCACACATGGATCCATCTAGTGTGATTGCATGTTTGTTCTTTTCACAAACCACACATGGAACCACCAGTGCCATTGCATGTGTGTTCTTTTCATGAACCACAGATAGAGTCATTGCATGTGTGTTCTTCTACACAAACCACACATGGATCCACCTAGTGTGATTGCATGTCTATTCTTTTCATGAACCACACCAGTGCCATTGCATGTGTGTTCTTCTATACAAACCACATAAGGATCCACCAGTGTCATTGGATGCGTGTTCTTCTCGTAAACCACACATGGATCCACCAGTTTAATTGCATGTCTGTTCTTTTCATGAACCACACCCAGTGCCATTGCATGTATGTTCCTCTAAACAAACCACATAAGGATCCACCTGTGTCATTGCTTGTCTGTTCTTTTCATGAACAACACATGGATCCACTAGTGTCATCGCATGTGTGTTCTTTTCATGAACCACAGCTAGAGTCATTGCATGTGTGTTCTTCTAAACAAACCACACATGGATCCACCTAGTGTGATTGCATGTTTGTTCTTTTCACAAACCACACATGGATCCACCAGTGTCATTGCATGTGTGTTCTTTTCATGAACCACAGCTAGAGTCATTGCATGTGTGTTCTTCTAAACAAACCACACATGGATCCACCAAGTGTGATTGCATGTCTATTCTTTTCACAAACCAAACATGGATCCATGAGTGTCATTGCATGTGTGTTCTTTTCATTAACCACAGCTGGAGTCATTGCATATCTGTTCTTTCCACAAACCACACATGGATCCAGCTAGTGTGACTGCATGTCTGTTCTTTTCACAAACCACACATGGATCCACCAATGTCATTGCATGTGTGTTCTTCTAAACAAACCACATAAGGATCCACCAGTTCATTGCATGTCTGTTCTTTTCATGAACCAGACCCAGTGTCATTGCACGTGTGTTCTTCTAAACAAACCAAATAAGGATCCACCAGTGTCATTGCATGTCCGTTCTTTTCATGAACCACACTCAGTGTCATTGCATGTGTCTTCTTTTTGACAAACCACGTAAGGATCCACCAGTGTCATTGCATGTCTGTTCTTTTCATGAACCCCATAAGACTCCACCAGATTCATTGGATGTGTGTTCTTCTAAACAAACCACATAAGGATCCACCAGTGTTATTGTATGTCTGTTCTTCTCATCAACCACACCCAGTGTCATTGCATGTGTGTTCTTCTCATGAACCACACATGGATACACCAGTGTCATTGCATATGTGTTCTTTTCAGGAACCACAACTAGAGTCATTGCATGTCTGTTCTTTTCATGAACCACACCCATTGTCATTGCATGTGTGTTCTTCTAGACAAACCACATAAGGATCCACCAGTGTAATTGCATGTCTGTTCTTTTCATGAACCACATAAGGATCCACCAGAGTCATTGGATGTGTGTTCTTCTAAACAAATCACATAAGGATCCACCAGTGTAATTGCATGTCTGTTCTTGTCATGAACCACACCCAGTGTCATTGCATATGTGTTCTTCTCATGAACCACACATGGATACACCAGTGTCATTGCATGTGTGTTCTTTTCATGAACCACAGCTAGAGTCATTGCATGTGTGTTCTTGTAAACAAACCATACAAGGATCCACCAGTGTCATTGCATGTGTGTTCTTTTCATGAACCACAGCTAGAGTCACTGCATTGTGTCTTCTTCTAAAGAAACCACATAAGGATCCACTAGTGTCATTGCATGTCTGTTCTTTTCATGAACCACACCCAGTGTCATTGCATGTTTGTTGTTTTAATGAACCACATAAGGATCCACCAGTGTCATTGCATGTCTGTTATTTTCACAAACCACATAAGGATCCACCAGTGTCATTGCATGTCTGTTCTTTTCATGAACCACATAAGGATCACCAAGTGTCATTGCATTATGTCCCTCTAAACAAACCACATAAGGATCCACCAGTGTCATTGCATGTCTGTTCTTTTCATGAACAACAAATGGAGCCACCAGTGTCATTGCATGTGTGTTCTTTTCATGGACCCCACATGGATCCACCAGTGTCATTACATGTGTGTTCTTTTCATGGACCACACCTAGAGTCATTGCATGTGTGTTCTTCTAAACAAACCACACATGGATCCACCTAGTGTGATTGCATGTCTGTTCTTTTCATGAACCACACATGGATCCACCAGTGTTATTGCATGTATGTTCTTCTCCTGAACCACACATGGATCCACTAGTTTCATTGCATGTCTGTTCTTTTCATGAACCACACCCAGTGTCATTGCATGTTTGTTCCTATAAACAAACCACATAAGGATCCACCAGTGTCATTGCATGTCTGTTATTTTCATGAACCACACATGGATCCACCAGTGTCATTGCATGTTTGTTATTTTCATGAACCACAACTAGAGTCATTGCATGTGTATTCTTCTAAACAAACCACACATGGATCCACCTAGTGTGATTGCATGTCTGTTCTTTTCACAAACCACACATGGATACAGAAGTGGCATTGCATGTGTGCTATTTTCATGAACGACAGCTAGAGTCATTGCATGTGTGTTCTTCTAAACAAACCATACATAGATCCACCTAGTGTGATTGCATGTCTGTTCTTTTCATGAACCACATAAGGATCCACCAGTGTCATCGCATGTGTGTTCTTTTCATGAACCACACATGGATCCACCAGTGTCATTGCATGTTTGTTCTTTTCATGAACCACACGGAGTGTCCTTGCATGTCTGTTCCTCTAAACAAACCACATAAGGATCCACCAGTGTCATTGCATGTCTGTTCTTTACATGAACAACACATGGATCCACCAGTGTCATTGCATGTGTGTTCTTTTCATGAACCATAGCTAGAGTCATTGCATGTGTGTTCTTCCAAACAAACCACACATGGATCAACCTAGTGTGATTGCATGTCTATTCTTTTCATGAACCACACCCAGTGTCATTGCATGTGTGTTCTTCTAGACAAACCACATAAGGATCCACCAGTGTCATTGGATGCGTGTTCTTCTCATGAACCACACATTGATCCACAAGTGTCATTGCATGTCTGTTCTTTTCATGAACCACACCCAATGTCATTGCATGTCTATTCCTCTAAACAAACCACATAAGGATCCACCAATGTCAGTGCATGTCTGTTCTTTTCATGAACTACACATGGATCCACCAGTGTCATTGCATGTCTGTTCTTTTCATGAACCACAGCTAGAGTCATTGCAAGTATGTTCTTCTAAACAAACCACACATGGATCCACCTAGTGTGATTGCATGTCTGTTCTTTTCACAAACCAAACATGGATACACCAGTGTCATTGCATGTGTGTTCTTTTCATGAATGACAGCTAGAGTCATTGCATGTCTGTTCTTCTAAACAAACCATACATAGATCCACCTAGTGTGATTGCATGTCTGTTCTTTTCATGAACCACACCAAGTGTCATTGCATGTGTGTTATTCTAAATATCCACCAGTGTCATTGCATGTATGTTCTTTTCAGGAACCACATAAGGATCCACCAGTGTCATTGGATGCGTGTTCTTCTAATGAACCACACATGGATCCACTAGGGTCATTGCATCTCTGTTCTTTTCATGAATCACAACTAGAGTCATTGCATGCCTGTTACTTCCACAAACCACATATGGATCCACCAGTGTTATTGCATGTCTGTTCTTTTAATGAACCACAGCTAGAGTCATTGCATGTCAGTTCTTTTCATGAACCACACATGGATCCACCAGTGTCATTGCATGTCTGTTCTTGTCATGAACCACACATGGATCCACTAGTGTCATTGCATGTCTGTTCTTTTCATGAACCACACCCATTATCATTGCATGTTTGTTCCTCTAAACAAACCTCATAAGGATCCACAAGTGTCATTGCATGTGTGTTCTTTTCATGGACCCCACATGGATCCACCAGTGTCATTGCATGTGTGTTCTTTTCATGGACCACACCTAGAGTCATTGCATGTGTGTTCTTGTAAACAAACCACACATGGATCCACCTAGTCTGATTGCATGTCTGTTCTTTTCACAAACGACACATGGATACACCAGTGTCGTTGTATGTGTGTTCTTTTCATGAACGACAACTAGAGTCATTGCATGTGTGTTCTTCTAAACAAACCAAATAAGGATCCACCAGTGTCATTGCATGTGTGTTCTTCTAAACAAACCACATAATGATCCACTAGTGTCATTGCATGTTTGTTCTTCTCATGAACCACATAAGGATCCACCAGTGTTATTGCATGTCTATTCTTTTCACAAACGACATAAGGATCCACCAGTGTCATTGCATGTCTGTTCTTTTCATGTACCACATAAGGATCCACCAGTGTCATTGCATGTCTGTTCTTTTCATGAACAACACATGTATCCACCAGTGTCATTGCATGTCTGTTCTTTTCATGAACCACACCTAGTGTCACGGCATGTCTGTTTCTCTAAACAAACCACATAAGGATCCACCAGTGTTTTTGCATGTCTGTTCTTTTCATGAACAACACATGGATCCACCAGTGTCATTGCATGTGTGTTCTTTTCATGATCCACAGATAGAGTCATTGCATGTGTGTTCTTCTAAACAAACCACACATGGATCCACCAAGTGTGATTGCATGTCTCTTATTTTCATGAACCACACATGGATCCAGTAGTGTCATTGCATGTGTGTTATTTTCATGAAGCACAGCTGGACTCATTGCATGTCTGTTCTTTCCACAAACCACACATGGATCCAGCTAGTTTAATTGCATGTCTGTTCTTCTAAACAAACCACATAAGGCTCCACCAGTGTCATTGCATGTGTGTTATTATAAAAAAACCACATAAGGATCCACCAGTGTTATTGCATGTCTGTTCTTTTCAGGAACCACACCCAATGTCATTGCATGTGTGTTCTTCTAGACAAACCACATAAGGATCCACCAGTGTCATTGCATGTATGTTCTTTTCATGAACCACTTAAGGATCCACCAGTGTCATTGGATGTGTGTTCTTCTCATGAACCACATATGGTTCCACCAGTGTCATTGCATGTATGTTCTTTTCATGAATCATAGCTAGAGTCATTGCATGTCTATTACTTCCATAAACCACATATGGATCCACCAGTGTCATTGCATGTCTGTTCTTTTCATGGACCACAACTAGGGTCATTGCATGTCAGTTCTTTTCATGAACCACACATGGATCCACAAGTGTCATTGCTTGTCTGTTCTTCTCATGAACCACACATGGATCCGCCAGTGTCATTGTATGTCTTTTCTTTTCATGAACCACACCCAGTGGCATTGCATGTGTGTTCCTATAAACAAACCACATAATGATCCATCAGTGTCATTACATGTCTGTTCTTTTCAGGAACCACACATGGATCCACCAGTGTCATTGCATGTCTCTTCTTTTCACAAACGACATAAGGATCACCCGTGTCATTGCATGTCTGTTCTTTTCGTGAACCACATAAGTATCCACCAGTGTCATTGGATGTGTGTTCTTCTCATGAACCCCACATGGATCCAGCAGTGTCATTGCATGTCTGTTCTTTTCATGAACCACACCTAGTGTCATTGCATGTTTGTTCCTCTAAACAAACCACATAAGGATCCACCAGTGTCATTGCATGTCTGTTCTTTTCATGAACCACATATGGATCCACAAGTGTCATTCCATGTGTGTTCTTTTCGTGAACCACACCTAGAGTCATTGCATGTGTGTTCTTCTAAATAAACCACACATGGATCCACCTAGTGTGATTGCATGTTTGTTCTTTTCACAAACCACACATGGATACACCAGTGTCATTGCATGGGTGGCCATTAGACTGAGTCTTCTAGAAGGCATGCCCTAACACAGTTGCTCTGCTTGACGATTGTTACATACCCTTCGATCGGGGCGCTTGGACGATTGGGATGGTCTTCGTGAGAGCGATCCACGAGTAGGCTGTTCTGCGGCATGATTAACCACGCTTCCTCTAGACAAACTGGCAACACCGGGCGCGCCCCTATCAGTGGGCCATATCCAAGTGTCACGTCGCCATTACTTCTCTTCCTCCCCGTACTTCTCTTCCTTACCCTCAAAGCCACTTTCCCCACTTCACTCCCATCCTGCCGTAGCCGCAAGCCGACAACGCCTCCATCCCAATCCCCTCTCCGGCAGCCACCCCCTTCACCTCTCGCCATGGGTTCAAGGGGAGACGATGAGGAAACGCGTCGTGATGATAGGGACGGTGATTTCGATGTGTGTCTTCTCATCTCTATCTCTATCATTTGTGGCCAGTTATCTATTTTTTGAGCTAGATCTAATCTGTTTACTCATGCGTGTATGATGTGTTAGGCCAACCAGACGATGTATGACTCTGACTATCACGGTTTAGCGGATGAAGACAGTCCTCTGCTATGTAAACATGGATATGTGCCCGCTAAATTTGTAGCGTTCGAAGGACGAAACATAGGCAGGAGGTTTCTACGGTGTCAAGGACATCGTGCAATGATGTCAGGCAGAAGTTGTGGTGTTGTCAAATGTGTAGATCCAGAGTGTCCCAAATCGATGCAGAAAACGCTAGAAAAACTATGGGAAATGACTGTTGAGTTGAAAGAATCTGTATTCAGCTCACTTCTTGACAGTGTTGAGATGAAGCTATGGGAACCAGTTGACACGACCAAGCATAAGCGAGATCTCAGGTGGGTGCAAGACAAGGTTAGCAAAGTCGAGAAGGAGAGGGACGTGGTGTTGGCCCTGAAGTCTAAAGCAGAGCAAGAACTGACTCAAGCAAGGAATGATCTTCACTAGGCCAAAGTCCTGCAGTTCACAACTACGAGTATTGACAAGTGCATGAGGAAAAATGCAGAGAAACAATTGAAGCTGTGTCAGGAAGATGCTAAAAGGAAGGAGCAGACGATTCGATCCTTGCTCTCGCAGGAAGATGCGCATTGGGCTAAGATTAGGAAGATCAAGGAGATGTGTGATAACTACTTATATTTAGATTAAGCTCCGTGCCTTTTTAAGTTATAATAGTTGTACTTGTTGACCTAGCGGTCTGAACTATTGGCCCTGGAGTCTTGGGAGGAAAAAAATTGGTCGCCCGTTAATCTGTCTTAACCCTGCATTACTTCTTTTGTCTGACCAATGCCCCTTGGATATTCCGCTCATCGCTTCGTCGTCCTCGTGTACAAATAGGAGGCGCCACAGCATGTCGCTTCGTCATCCATCCCCTCATCCTCTCCAATCTCCATCGCGTCGTCGCTTCGTCGTCCATCCCCTTGCTCCCTCTTTAATCTCCACCGTGCCGCCATGGAGATGCCCTCGCTAAACTTCTATGAGGCGGTGATGTTCGTGCACTTCAACATCCTCACGCTGCCGGCCGCGACGGTGCCCCACGGATGGCGCATTAGCTATGCGGGGGTGTCGGTGGCTTCGCTCCTTGGCCGAGCCGAGATAGAGAGCAAAATCGCGGCGCGCCGCCGCCAGATGCCTGCATGGAAGAGGGCGCTGCCCCGGTACGCGGCGGCCAGCCCGTACTGGCCGACGCTCTTCAAGAAGAAGCAGAAGGCCAAGATTGGCAACCGCATCGTTGACGGGCGCGTGGTGCACCGAGATCTCCACAACCGAGAAGGGAGGGAGAGGTTCTGGTCCGTCCCTAGACAAACCAAGTACACCGTCATCGCCGTCGCACACAGCGAAGAGGTGCTCCGTCTCGTGAACAATACGGAAACCGTGGAGGTTCCGTCCGACGACGACGAGGAAGCCGGCGGCTCGGAGGATAGTGGCAGTGGAATTGAAATTGTTGACTGGTGGTTGAATTAATGTAGGATGTGAAATCACACCTTTGTTTAGAAGAATTTGTGGTTGAATTAATGAAATACCTCGATTTAGATCTCTGTCTCGATTAATTTGTGGAAGAATTTGTGATTTAGATCAATTTCTGCCTCGATTTAGATCTCTGTCCCGGATTGGGTACATGACCATGGACCAAAGACCCCTTTTCTACTAGTGTATTCTGACACTGGTGGTTTGTTTAAACATAATCTATGTGGATTGTGGCGCATGCAAATGGCACAAGCACAATTTATAAAGTGGAAGCACGTACACCTAGTTACTGGAGATCCGGGAGCTTTGCCAGATGCAGGGGATGCAGGAGCAGAGAGGCTGTGAGATAGACGGGCTCAAGATTAGGCCAGAAAGTGGTACCGATTTCCTCCTCATCTGGTCATTATCGGTTGCCATTGCTGTTTATGTTGCCACGTCATTGTGTAGCATCTGAAATAAGTTGCTGCTTCGTGGAGTGTGGCAGCTTAAATAATTTATTTATTTGCCACTTACATTCACTCGTATTTGGAGACCTCCTGCCCCTCAGCAATCATGGAACCGGTGCTGCGTGTTTTCAGATAGCAGTGGCACAATCACAATTTCGGATTCAACTACTGACTCGGGCGTTTCCAAACCCTAAGTCGCGGTACATTTTACTTAGAGAAGGTGGGTAGATTGTTTCGCCCGGCAACGGGCCACACACAGAGCTCCCGAGTTTAACAGAATTACATATATAGGTTCAAGTTCAACACATTACTATGCATCTTCATTGCCAGCAGCCTTCTTCCGCAGCCTAGGTGCCAAGCCTTCACGTCCACTGGCTTCTTCATTTCCTGCCTTCTTCCTCTTCCTCGGTGCCAATTTTCTTAGCTTCACGTACTCTGCATCGCCGGGACAATGGGCACCAGAATCATGTCCAACATCATCTTTCCACTCGTTTTTAATTTCTTCGGGCAGCAAAATGACATCTTTCCACTTGTTTTTAATTTCTTCGGGAAGCAAAATGATTGACCCGACAGTCATGTTTCTTACCTTGCGGCGTGATGTCTGCGCACTTCTATTCTTGTAGACAGTTGTTGGGCCTCCAAGTGCAGAGGTTTGTAGAACAGCAGCAAGTTTTCCCTTAAGTGGATCACCCAAGGTTTATCGAACTCAGGGAGGAAGTGGTCAAAGGTATCCCCTCTCAAGCAACCCTACAATCAAGATACAAGAACTCTCTTGTGTCCCCAACACACCCAATACACTTGTCAGGTGTATAGGTGCACTAGTTCAACAAAGAGATAGTGAAATACAAGTGGTAACTGTGATAGAAAATAACTTGATGGCATGGAAGAGACTAAAATCAAACTGAAATAAAGATGGAAGCAAGCAAACATGTAACAGATCTAATAGCAAACGGTGTTTCAGTGCTTAGAAACAAGGCCTAGGGATAATACTTTCACTAGTGAACACTCTCATATAAATATATTCTTCTTTATGATACTATGCTGAACTACTCTCTGGTTGGACACTCTAATGCATGGTAGGGCTATAACAGCACACCTCAAAGTAAGCATTTCCCATCTAGAAAACCCCACACTGTCACCTTGAGCACTAGATGGTTCAAACAAACACCACAATTTCATAAAGACATCCAACTCCAAATATAACTCATAACAAGTATTTGTAATCTCCAGCGTAAGTGCCACCATGGTGTACACACTGTCACTTTCACACACATGGGGAGAGCAGAGATCTATTCAAGCACTTAAGTAGCAAGGTAGATCTATAGATTACAAGCTCATGATCTCAATAAGATCATGCATAGATAGAGAGATGAACACAGCTACCGGTAGAACCCTTAGCCTCGAGAGAGAACTACTCCCTCCTCATCATGGGAATCATCAATGGTGATGGAGATGGTGGTGGAGATCGATGGAGATGGCTCTGGGGGCACTTCCCCGTCCCGACAGGGTGCTGGAACAAAGACTTTCTGTCCCCCGAATATCCCCTTCGGTGGCGGCGGCGCTGTGGAACTTTTCGTGGATTTCGGATTGACTACTTATGGTTTTTGCCTTGGGGGACTTTATAGATGAAGGAGGCAAGGTCGGTGGCCGGCCAGGGGTCCCACGCCATGCCCTGACATGGCCAAGGGGGACCCGTGCCTAGGGGTGGTGCGGCCAGGCCCTGGCCCTCCTCCGTCTCGTATTCTGGCTCCGTGAGTCTTCCGGTAAAATAGGAACTTTGGCTTTTGTCCCGTCCAATTCCGAGAATATTCATTTTCTGACTTTCCTGGAACCAAAAACAGCAGAAAACAGGCAACTGGCACTGTGGATCTTGTTAATAGGTTAGTCCAACAAATCATATGAAAAGTACTCCAAAGTGTGGACAAAACATAAGAAAGTAGATAAAACCAAGCATGGAACATCAAAAATTATAGATACATTTGCAATGTATCAACATTCCCAAGCTTAACTCCTGCTCGTCCTCGAGTAGGTAAGTGATAAAAAGAAAGAATAATTTTTGAGGTGGCATGCACCATCATAAACTTGATCAAAGTATTTGTAAAACATTCAAAGCTGGGATCATAGTACTTGAATCATAACATGAAAGACAAAGTTCTAGCAATGAGACAAAGAAACTATGATGCAACATGAAAAAGGCACAAACAAAAGATTCATGAATAACAATTCTTTGGAAGACGTTTGTTTGTTTCACATAAAGAAAACATAGCATAGTGGCATTTAGCTTGTCCCGCATAGAGTAGCAAATATAAATGCATAGGACACCTTCAAAGTTCATTAGAGTGACTAGATACAAATAGTGTTAAACAAGCAATATCAAAGTTATGCATCAATGAACAAGTCTTGGGACAATGCACATAGAACTAAGAATGGCCATTATGCTCTCAAAGTAGGTGCATAAAGGTAGAAGGTGGAGACTCAATATAAAAGTGGAAGAAAGGCCTTCATAGAAGGAAGTAGGGATTCAAGTTTCATAAAGAGCTTCCAAAAATTATGGTACTTAATAGCTTTCAGCTCTCATTGCCCCTATCATAAGCATCTTGAAGTGATTAAGGTTAAAGTGAACAAACTATGGAGTATATGCTTGACAAAGTATAAGTTGGAAATCTCATGTCCCTTGAATACGAGGGCAGCTCCTCATGCTACTCAAGTTTAGTCACCGGTAAGTTCTTGTCATCGTAAGTACATGTGTATCATAGAGAACCGCCAACGGGGTACCCCTTGCCCGATGATACGGAAGAACCCCCATATCAAAATGACAAGGCAAGCAGACAACGAGCATCTCAGCAATCTTCTTATTTACCATGGGAATATGGTGCTTTTTTCTCTCTTTCCTCTTTTCTCATATTTTTTTCTTTTTCTCTTTTTTTCTCAATATTTGACTCTTTTTTTATAAGAAGAATGCTTCATAGACAGCTCATTATGGTTACGCTGCAAGTTTCCACCATGACAGCATGGATTAGACCAGCGGCCCAGGCGTTTCTCTAACACATATACATAACTCCATGGACTTACAAGCTCCCCTTTCATTTCACACTGACAACATCCATAGACAAAAGAGCATGATATCAACTAGGTACAAAGTACAAGTGCAATGTTGAAAGCGTTCCCCATGACAGCATGGTTCTGGTAATCCCCAACAAATAAGTGCAAGAATATACAACATAGATGACACAATGGTTCAAGTTTATTAAGGGCAAGAAAAGTAAAGTGTGTCATCAAGTTCGTGAGAGCTTTAATCACTAGTTTTCTCATAACAAGTGTAATTCAGAAGGTAGATAAAACATGAATATACTTGGAATAGCATAAGCTAATAGGTAGGTATGGTGGAATCTTTGGAATAACTTGGTTTAAGGATTTGGATGCATGAGTGGAACTCATACTTGGTTGCGGAGGCTAGCAAAAGACTGGGAGCGACAAACTAAGAGAGCAATAATGGCCATAATCATGTAGAGAGACAAAACATCATTGATCAAAGCATAAAGTGATACTACAAGTTGAAAACTAAAGGATCATAAAGGCTATGGTGACTTGAGATAGTCATAACATGGTGTGAGCATGCGCCAAATCAACCCAAATAAAGCATCAAAGGAGAATACCACTATACTATGCTTTAATATGCTAAAACAACACATGATTCATCCAAGGCACATTAAGCAATCTCAATTGTTTATAACAAGTCATGCTACAGCAAACAATACTAAGTATAAAGCCAAAACAATATCAAGCATGGCATGACAAAGCATAGGCCACAGTCAAAAACAAGCTCTCTTTACCACATAAGCATGAACTTTCCTACTCTTTTCCAAACCAAACCAAACTATTTGAAAACCAATGTATGAAAGAGGGGGTCTAACCAATTTATTCAGCAAACTAAGAAAACCAAGCAAACAAAAAATCAAAACGAAAACGAAAAAGAAGACGCTCCAAGAACAACACAACTGTGCATGAAACAATAAAAATGAAGCGTTTGGAAGAAACCTGAAATTTTTATTGATGAAGAGGGGGATGCCTGGGGCGTCCCCAAGCTTTGACGCTTGTACTTCTTGGATTTTTCTTGGGGTGACACGCGTGGCATCCCCAAGGTTGAGCTTTAGTCCACCCTTCATCTCATTACTCATTCCTTCCATACACCTGAATTTTTTCCTTCATACAAAACTTCACACAATCTTTATTAGCAACATCAGTGCACTCAAGATAATAAGTCTTTAGGTTCAGTTCTAACACCAATAAACTTACATTAGAACACTAGCTACTGTAGCACTTTCCTCAAAAAGCTCAATTCCCCAAAAGAACTCAAAAAGGAACCAACAAGAAGCAAATGCAGAAAATGGCAGAAATCTATCAAAACAGAACAGCAGCTAAAGACGAATTTTATGGAAGACCTTCTGTTGCTAAAATAAAAAAGTGTTGAACTAACAAAAGTTAGATAACAACCTGGGGAATAAGCACAAAAATTCACGCCTCAAAACGACGTACAGAGATTTTACACGAATTTTTACAGCGAAGTACAAAAATCTGTTTCGGGACAGCAACTTTCCCAAGCATTACTTCTCTCTCATTAGAGGTTACTCTTGGCACAAAAAGCAAATAAAAAGGATAAGGAGCGGTTATTACCGAGGTAATAACTTCCAAGACTCATCTAAAACTTTTGGGTTATCTCCCAATAAGTACTTTTCTTTAACGCCTTTAAGTTAGGCATGATAGTTTGAGAAGATGCTCACATAGGAAATATGACTTGAACCAAAAACAGCAAAAAATAGGCAACTGGCACTGTGGCTCTTGTTAATAGGTTAGTCCAAGAAATCATATCAAAATTACTCCAAAGTGTGGAAAAAACATAAGAAAGTAGATAAAACCAAACATGGAACATCAAAAATTATAGATACATTTGCAATGTATCACGACACTTCCTGTCAAAGAAACAAGACTGTTGCATAACTGCCCAATATCTACAGAGTAAATAAAACAAAAATTACAATTCAGCACAAACATGCGAACCCCAAGAGACATTTACTTACCAGGAGCTAATTGGGTTCGAGCAACCACCCTATCCAAGAATAGAAGGGCGACTCCTAGTTGCAGCAGCTTCCACATCCAGTACATCACAATTCAGCTCAAACATGGCAGCCGAAGCATACATTTTCATCAATCCAATTAGCTGACTGTCACACGTTAGAGGAACCATGATGCGACATTCATCCATGAAGCTGAACTTTGCAGTCTGCTTCGGCCATAATTCATCATGATTATGCAGAGAAACAACCATACCAGATATAGTGTAGATCTGCGCAGACGCTTCTTCCATCGTGATACAATGGTGTCCATACCACTTGCCCTTAGAGTCGTACCTGTAGAGGACTACCGTAACCAGGTAAGGAGGGTCCGCGGAGATCCCACTTGACAGAAAACTATGGACAAAATAAGTTTGTCAGCTTTGGGCTAACAAACAATTTGAGGTTCAGTAGCTAGCTAGCAGTTATAATTAGTGCGAATAGCAAAGAGAAGGGTAGCTCACCCGCTTATAGCCAGAACTTCTTCTTCCTTGGTAGTAGGATCTGCCATCCTCCGAGCTGCTCGGCTCGTCGGAGGTGGAGGCAGGCTAGAGCCTCGCAACGGCGGCTACGACATGCGCCATTGGAGCTTGAGATCAGTGACTAGGCGCAACAACTGGGTGCAACAACTTGCCACCGGAAGTCAAATGTCCGAAGGGATCGTCCTGTCTGGAGGGTGGATTCCGACGCTGCCGGTGCTAGGGGAAAGGTGGGAATGGATTTGTGAAATTGGTAAACGCATCCAATCAACTTAGCTACTCGATTTGCCTAAGAGGTTGCCGCATTGGCGCTTGCGTCACGGACATATGACCGACATGAGGTGCCTATTCGTCTGCAGTACCAAAGTTCGCAGGCCAGCGCATGGCGGTACCTAAGTTGCCTGAAATTACCGTGTTTCAAAAGGTTGGGACGCCAACTACTGAGAGGGGCCATTTCAAGGCAAACTCATCTCACCCTTGCCAAATTCAAACATTCTGTTAAACCGCCCCATGAAGTAGACGGTCAGGACCCACATGTTGGTCATCTGTCCGTGACGCGGGCGCCAACGCGGCAACCTCTTAGGCAAATCGAGCAGCTAAGTGGATCGGATGCGTTGACCAATTTCACAAATCCATTCCTAGCTTTCCCCTAGCACCGATGGTATCGGAATCCACCCTCCAGGCAGGATGATCCCTTCGGACATTTGACTTCCGGCGCCAAGTTGTTGTGGCCAGTTGCTGCACCTAGTCGCTGATCCTGAGCTCCAATGGCGCATGCCGTAGCCGCCGTTGCGAGGCTCTAGCCCGCCTTCCCCGCTGACGAGCCGAGCAACTCGGAGGATGGCAGATCCTACTATCAAGAAACAAGAAGTTCTGTCTACAAGTGGGTGAGCTACCCTTCTCTTTGCTATTCGCACTAATTACAACTGCTAGACGGCTACTGAACCACAAATTGTTTGTTAGCCCAACGCTGACAAACATATTTTGTCCACAGTTTTCTATCAAGTGGGATCTGCGCGGACCCCCTTACCTAGTTACGGTAGTCCTCTATAGGTACGACTCTAAGGGCAAGAGGTATGGACACCATTGTTTCACGATGGAAGAAGTGCCTGCGCAGATCTGCACTATATCTGGTAGGGTTGCTGCTCTACGCAATCATGTTGAATTATGGCCAAAGCAGACTACAAAGTTCAGCTTCATGGATGAATGTGGCATCATGGTTCCAATAACGTGTGATAGTCAGCTAATTGAGTTGATGAAAAGCTATGCTTCGGCTGCCATGTTTGAGCTAAAATGTGATCTACTAGATGTGGAAGCTGCTGCAACTAGGAGTCATCGTTCTATTCTTCGACAGGGTGGTTGCTCGAACCCAATTAGCTCCTGGTAAGCAAAGGTCTCTTGGGGTTTGCATGTTTGTGCTGAATTGTAATTTTTGTTTTATTTACTCTGTAGATATTGGGCAGTTATGCAACAGTCTTGTTTCTTTGACAGAAGGCAAAGGTTAGAAACATGACCGTGGTCATCATTTTGCTCAAGAAATTAAAAACAAGTGGAAAGATGATGTTGGACACGATTCTGGTGCCCATTGTCCTGGCGATGCAGAGTATGTGAAGTTAAGAAAATTGGCACCGAGGAAGAGGAAGAAGGCGGGAAATGAAGAAGCCAGTGGACGTGAAGGCTTGGCACCCATGCTGCGGAAGAAGGCTGCTGGCAATGAAGATGCATAGTAATGTGTTGAACTTGAACCTATATATGTAATTCTGTTAAATTATGATCGCTCTGTGTGTGGCACGTTGCTGGGCGAAACTATCTACCCACATTCTCTGAGTAAAATTTACCGCGACTTAGGGTTTGGAAATGCCCGAGTTAGTAGTTGAATCCGAAATTGTGATTATGCCACTGCTATCTGAAAACAAGGATCCACCGGTTCCACGATTGCTGAGGCGAGGTCTCCATCTGACGGAATGTAAGTGGCACAGAAATAAATTATTTAAGCTGCCACACTCCACGAAGCAGCATCTTATTTCAGATGCTGCACAACGACGTGGCAACATAAACAGCGATGTTCTCACCGATAATGCCAAGATGAGGTACCACTTTCTGGCCTAATCTTGAGCCCGTCTATCTCACCGCCTCTCTGCTCCTGCATCCCCTACATCTGGTGAAGCTCCCAGATCTCCAGTAACCGGGTGTACGTCCTTCCACTTTATAAATTGTGGTTGTGCCATTTGCATGCGGCCAAATCCACGTAGATTACGTTTAAACAAACCACCAATGGCAGAATACACTAGTAGAAAAAGGGTCTTTGGTCCACGGTCACGTTCCCAATCCGGGACAGAGATCTAAATCGAGGCAGAAATGAATCTAAATCACAAATTCTTCCACAAATTAATCGAGACAGAGATCTAAATCGAGGCATTTCATTAATTCAACCACAAATTCTTCTAAAAAAGGTGTGATTTCACATCCTACATTAATTCAACCACTAGTCAACAATTTCACTTCTGCTGCCGCTGTCCTCCGAGCCGCCGGCTTCCTCATCATTGTCGGATGGAACCTCCACGATTTCCGCATTGTTCGCGAGACTAAGTACCTCTTCGCAGCGAGCGGCGGCGATGACGATGAACTTGGTCCGTCCAGGGACAGACCAAAACCTCTCCCGCCCTTCTCGGTTGCGAAGATCCTGGTGCACCATGCGCCCGTAAATGATGCGGTTGCCAATCTTGGCCTTCCGGTCCTTCTTGAACAGCACCGGCCAGTACGGGCTGGCCGCCGTGTACCAGGGTAGCGCCCTCTTCCATGCGGGCATCGGGCAGCGGCGCGCCGCGATTTCGCTCTCCATCACGGCTCTGCCTGGGACGAGGAGTGGAGCCACCGGCACCCCCGCATAGCTGATGCGCCATCCGTGGGGCACCGTCGCGGCCGGCGGCGCGAGGATGTCAAAGTGCGCGAACATCACCGCCTCGTAGAAGTTCAGCGAGGGCATCTCCATGGCAGCGTGGTGGAGATTGGAGAGGGGGCGAGGGGGTGGACGATGAAGCGACAGCATGGTGGAGATTGGAGAGGGCGAGGGGATGGGCAATGAAGCGACGCGTTGTGGCGCCTCCTATTTGTACACGAGGACGACGAAGCGACAGGTGGAATATCCAAGGGGCATTTTTTTTGAAAAGGAAGTAATGCAGGGTTAAGACAGATTAAAGGGCGACCAATTTTTTTACTCCCAGGACTCCCGGGCCAATAGTTCAGACCGCTAGGTCAACAAGTACAAATATTACAACTTAAAAAAAGGCACGGAGCTTAAGCTAAATAGAACTAGTTATCACACATCTTCTTGATCTTCCTAATCTTAGCCCGATGTGCATCTTCCTGCGAGAGCAAGGATCGAATCGTCTGCTCCTTCCTTTTAGCATCTTCCTTGCACAACTTCAATTTTTTCTCTGCTTCTTTCCTCATGCACTTGTCAATACTCGTAGTTGTGAACTGCTGGACTTTGGCCTGGTGAAGATCCTTCCTTGCTTGAGTCAGTTCTTGCTCTGCTTTAGGCTTTAGGTCCAACGTCGCGTCCCTCTCCTTCTCGACTTTGCTAACCTTGTCTTCCACCCACCTGAGATCTCGCTTATGCTTGGTCGCGTCAACTGGTTCCCATAGCTTCATCTCAAAACTGTCAAGAAGTGAGCTGAATGCGGATTCTTTCAACCCAACAGTCATTTCCCATAGTTTGTCCAGCTTTTTCTGCATCGATTTGGGCCACTCTGGATCTACCCATTTGACAACACCACAACTTCCTTCTCGCATCATTGCACGATGTCCTTGACACCGTAGAAACCTCCTACATGCATTTCATCCTTCGAACGCTACAAATTTAGCGGGCACATATCCATGTTTACGTAGCAGAGGACTGTCTTCATCCGCTAAACCGTGATAGTCGGCGTCATACATCGTCTGGTTGGCCTAACACATCATACGCACATGAGTAAACGGAGTAGATCTGGCTAAAAAAATAGATAACTTGCCATGGATGATAGAGTTAGAGATGAGACGACTCACATCGAAATCATCGTCCCTGTCGTCACGACGCGTTTCCTCGCCATCTCCCCTTGAACCCATGGAGAAAGGGGAGGGGGTGGCTGCCGGAGAGGGAATTGGGATGGAGGTGCCATCGGCTTGCGGCTACGGCAGTATGGGACTGAAATGGGGTAAGTGGCTTCGAGGGGAAGGAAGAGAAGTACGGGGAGACAGAGAAGTAATGGGGACGTGACACTAGGATATGGCCCACTCAACTCGTGAGTCGTGACACTCGCAACAGGGGAGCCCCCGGTGTTGCCACTTTATCCAGAGAAAGCGTGGCCAATCATGCCGCAGAACAGACTACTCGCGGATCGATCTCATGAAAACCATCCCAATCATCTAAGTGCCCCGATCGAATGGTATGTAACAATCGTCAAGCAGAACAACTGTGTTAGGGCGTGCCTTCTAGAAGACTCGGTCTAACGCTAAGGTTAGGGCTCTCCTAAGGTTAATTAGGATCCATATGTGGCTTATGAAAAGAACATGCATCCAATGACACTGGTGGATCCATATGTTGTTTGTGAGAAGAACACACATGCAATGACACTGGTGGATCCATGTGTGGTTTATGAGAGGAACACACATGCAATGACACTGGATCCATATGTGGTTTGTGAAAAGAACAGACATGCAATGACACTAGGTGTGGTTCATGGGAAGAACACACGTGCAATGACACTGGTGGATCCATGTGTGGTTAATGAGAATAACACACATGCAATGACACTAGGTGTGGTTCATGATATGGTTTGTGAGAAGAACACACATGCAATGACTCTAGCTGTGGTTCATGAGAAGAACACACACGCAATGACTCTAACTATGGTTCATGAAAAGAGCAGACATGAGATGACACTAGTGGATCCATGTGTGGTCTATGAGAAGAACACACATGCAATGACACTGGGTGTGGTTCATGATATGGTTTGTGAGAAGAACACACATGCAATGACTCTAGATGTGGTTCATGAGAAGAACACACATACAATGACTCTAACAGTGGTTCATGAAAAGAGTAGACATGCGATGACACCGGTGGATCTAGCTGTGGTTTATGAGAGGAACACACATGCAGTGACTCTAACTATTGTTCATGAAAAGAGCAGACATGCGATGACACCGGTGGATCCATATGTGGTCTATGAGAGGAACACACATGCAATGACACCGGTGGATCCTTACGTGGTCTGTGAAAAGAACACACATGCAATGACACTGGTGGATCCATGTGTGGTCTGTGGGAAGAACACACATGCAATGACACTGGTGGATCCATATGTGGTTTGTGAGAAGGACACACATGCAATGACACTGGTGGATCCATGTGTGGTCTGTGGTAAGAACACACATGCAGTGACACTAGTGATACGTGGTTTGTGAAAAGAACAGACATCCAATGACTCTAACTGTGGTTCATGAAAAGAGCAAACATGCAATGACACTGGTGGATCCATGTGTGGTTAGTGAGGAGAACACACATGCAATGACACTGGGTGTGGTTCATGATATGGTTTGTGAGAAGAACACACATGCAATGACTCTAGCTATGGTCTATGAGAGGAACACACATGCAATGACTCTAACTATGGTTCATGAAAAGAGTAGACATGTGAGGACACCGGTGGATCCATATGTGGTCTATGAGAGGAACACACATGCAATCACACTGGTGGATACATGTGTGGTTAATGAGAATAACACACATGCAATGACACTGGGTGTGGTTCATGATATGGTTTGTGAGAAGGACACACATGCAATGACTCTAGCTGTGGTTCATTGAGCAGACATACGATGACACTAACTGTGGTTAATGAAAAGAGCAGACATGCAACGACACTGGTGGATCCATGTGTGGTCTATGGGAGGAACACACATGCAATGACTCTAACTGTGGTTCATGAAAAAAGAAGACATGCAATGACACCGGTGGATCCATGTGTGGTCTATGAGAGGAACACACATGCAATGACACCGGTGGATCCATGTGTGGTCTGTGGGAAGAACACACATGCAATGACACCGGTGGATCCATATGTGGTTTGTGAGAAGGACACACATGCAATGATACTGGTGGATCCATGTGTGGTATGTGGGAAGAACACACATGCAATGACACTAGTGATATGTGGTTTGTGAAAAGAACAAACATGCAATGACTCTAACTGTGGTTCATGAAAAGAGCAGACATGCAATGACACTGGTGGATCCATGTGTGGTTAATGTGAAGAACACACATGAAATGACACTGGGTGTGGTTCATGATTTGGTTTGTGACAAGAACACACATGCAATGACTCTAGCTGTGGTACATGAGAAGAACACATATGCAATGACTCTAACTGTGGTTCATGAAAAGAGTATACATGCGATGACACCGGTGGATCCATGTGTGGTCTATGAGAGGAACACACATGCAATGACACCGGTGGATCCATGTGTGGTCTATGAGAAGAACACACATGCAATGACACCGGTGGATCCTTACGTGGTTTGTGAGAAGAACACACATGCAATGACACTAGTCTATCCATGTGTGGTTCATGCTATGGACACACGTGCAATGACACTAGTGGATCCATGTGTGGTCTGTGGGAAGAACACACATACAATGACTGGTGATATGTGTTTTGTGAAAAGAACAGACATGCAATGACTCTAACTGTGGTTCATGAAAAGAGCAGAGATGCGATGACACCGGTGGATCCATGTGTGGTCTATGAGAGGAACACACATGCAATGACACCGGTGGATCCTTACGTGGTTTGTGAGAATAACACACATGCAATGACACTGGTGGATGCATATGTGGTCTGTGAAAAGAACACACATGCAATGAAACTGGTGGATCCAGGTGTTGTTCATGGGAAGAACACACATGCAATGACACTGGTAATATGTGGTTTGTGAAAAGATCAGACATGCAATGACTCTAACTGTGGTTCATGGGAAGAACACAAATGCAATGACACTAGTGGATCCATGTGTTGTTTGTGGGAAGAACACACATGCAATGACACTGGTGGATCCATGTGTGGTCTGTGGGAAGAACACACATGCAATGACACTGGTGGATCCATGTGTGGTCTGTGGGAAGAACACACATGCAATGACACTAGTGATATGTGGTTTGTGAAAAGAACATACATGCAATGACTCTAACTGTGGTTAATGATAAGAGCAGACATGCAATGACACTGGTGGATCCATGTGTGGTTAATGAGAAGAACACACATGCAATGACACTGGGTGTGGTTCATGATATGGTTTGTGAGAAGAACACACATGCAATGACTCTAGTTGTGGTTCATGAGAATAACACACATGCAATGACTCTAACCCTGGTTCATGAAAAGAGCAGACATGCGATCACACCGGTGGATCCATGTGTGGTCTATGATAGGAACACACATGGGATGACACTGGGTGTGGTTCATTATATGGTTTGTCACAAGAACACACATGCAATGGTTTGTGAGAAGGACGCACATGCAATGACTCTAATGTGGTCTATGAAAAGAGCAGACATGCGATGACTAACTGTGGTTAATGAAAAGAGCAGACATGCAATGACGCTGGTGGATCCATGTGTGGTCTATGAGAGGAACACACATGCAATGACTCTAACTGTGGTTCATGAAAAGAGCAGAGATGCGATGACACCGGTGGATCCATGTGTGGTCTATGAGAGGAACACACATGCAATGACACCGGTGGATCCTTACGTGGTTTGTGAGAATAACACACATGCAATGACACTGGTGGATGCATATGTGGTCTGTGAAAAGAACACACATGCAATGAAACTGGTGGATCCAGGTGTTGTTCATGGGAAGAACACACATGCAATGACACTGGTAATATGTGGTTTGTGAAAAGATCAGACATGCAATGACTCTAACTGTGGTTCATGGGAAGAACACAAATGCAATGACACTAGTGGATCCATGTGTTGTTTGTGGGAAGAACACACATGCAATGACACTGGTGGATCCATGTGTGGTCTGTGGGAAGAACACACATGCAATGACACTGGTGGATCTATGTGTGGTCTGTGGGAAGAACACACATGCAATGACACTGGTGATATGTGGTTTGTGAAAAGAACATACATGCAATGACTCTAACTGTGGTTAATGATAAGAGCAGACATGCAATGACACTGGTGGATCCATGTGTGGTTAATGAGAAGAACACACATGCAATGACACTGGGTGTGGTTCATGATATGGTTTGTGAGAAGAACACACATGCAATGACTCTAGTTGTGGTTCATGAGAATAACACACATGCAATGACTCTAACCCTGGTTCATGAAAAGAGCAGACATGCGATCACACCGGTGGATCCATGTGTGGTCTATGATAGGAACACACATGGGATGACACTGGGTGTGGTTCATTATATGGTTTGTCACAAGAACACACATGCAATGGTTTGTGAGAAGGACGCACATGCAATGACTCTAATGTGGTCTATGAAAAGAGCAGACATGCGATGACTAACTGTGGTTAATGAAAAGAGCAGACATGCAATGACGCTGGTGGATCCATGTGTGGTCTGGGAGAGGAACACACATGCAATGACTCTAACTGTGGTTCATGAAAAAAGCAGACATGCGATGACACCGGTGGATCCATGTGTGGTCTATGAGAGGAACACACATGCAATGACACCGGTAGATCCTTACGTGGTTTGTGAGAACAACACACATGCAATGACACCGGTGGATCCATGTCTGGTCTGTGGGAAGAACACACATGCAATGACACCGGTAGATCCATATGTGGTTTGTGAGAAGGACACACATGCAATGACACTGGTGTATCCATTTGTTGTCTGTGGGAAGAACACACATGCAATGACACTGGTGATATGTGGTTTGTGAAAAGAACAGACATGCAATGACTCTAACTACGGTTCATGAAAAGAGCAGACATGCAATGACACTGGTGGATCCATGTGTGGTTAATGAGAAGAACACACATACAATGACACTGGGTGTGGTTCAGGATATGGTTTGTGAGAAGAACACACATGCAATGACTCTAGCTGTGGTTCATGAGAAGAACACACATGCAATGACTCTAACTGTGGTTCATGAAAAGAGCAGACATGCGATGACACCGGTGGATCCATGTGTGGTCTATGAGAGGAACACACATGCAATGACACAGGTGGATCCTTACGTGGTTTGTGAGAATAACACACATGCAATGACACTGGTGGATCCATATGTGGTCTGTGAAAAGAACACACATGCAATGACACTGGTGGATCCATGTGTGGTCTATGGGAAGAACACACATGCAATGACACTGGTGATATGTGGTTTGTGAGAAGAAAACACATGCAATGACACTGGGTGTGGTTCATGATATGGTTTGTGACAAGAACACACATGCAATGACTCTAGCTATGGTTCATGAGAAGAACACATATGCAATGACTCTAACTGTGGTTCATGAAAAGAGCAGACATGTGATGACACCGGTGGATCCATGTGCGGTCTATGAGAGGAACACACATGCAATGACACCGGTGGATCCATGTGTGGTCTATGAGAAGAACACACATGCAATTACACCGGTGGATCGTTACGTGGTTTGTGAGAAGAACACACATGCAATGACACTGGACTATCCATGTGTGGTTCATGGGATGGACACACGTGCAATGACACTGATGGATCCAAGTGTGGTCTGTGGGAAGAACACACATACAATGACACTGGTGATATGTGTTTTGTGAAAAGAACAGACATGCAATGAATCTAACTGTGGTTCATGAAAAGTGTAGAGATGCGATGACACCGATGGATCCATGTGTGGTCTATGAGAGGAACACACATGCAATGAAACCGGTGGATCCTTACGTGGTTTGTGAGAATAACACACATGCAATGACACTGGTGGATCCATATGTGGTCTATGAAAAGAACACAAATACAATGAAACTGGTGGATCCATGTGTTGTTCATGGGAAGAACACACATGCAATGACACTGGTGATATGTGGTTTGTGAAAAGATCAGATATGCAATGACTCTAACTGTGGTTCATGGGAAGAACACAAATGCAATGACACTAGTGGATCCATGTGTGGTCTGTGGCAAGAACACACATGCGATGACACTGGTGGATCCATGTGTGGTCTGAGGGAAGAACACACACGCAATGACACTGGTGATATGTGGTTTGTGAAAAGAACATACATGCAATGACTCTAACTGTGGTTAATGATAAGAGCAGACATGCAATGACACTGGTGGATCCATGTGTGGTTAATGAGAAGAACACACATGCAATGACACTGGGTGTGGTTCATGATATGGTTTGTGAGAAGAACACACATGCAATGACTCTAGCTGTGGTTCATGAGAAGAACACACATGCAATGACTCTAACTGTGGTTCATGAAAAGAGCAGACATGCGATGACACCGGTGGATCCATGTGTGGTCTATGAAAGGAACACACATACCATGACACTGGTGGATCCATGTGTGGTCTATGAGAAGAACACACACGCAATGACATCGGTGGATCCTTACGTGGTTTGTGAGAAGAACACACCTGCAATGACACTGGTGGATCCATATGTGGTTCGTGGGAAGGACACACATGCAATGACACTTGTGGATCCATGTGTGGTCTGTGGGAAGAACACACATGCAATGACACTGGTGATATGTGTTTTGTGAAAAGAATAGACATGCAATGACTCTAACTGTGGTTCATGAAAAGAGCAGACATGCAATGACACCGGTGGAACCATATGTGGTCTATGAGAGGAACACACATGCAATGACTCTAGCTATGGTCTATGAGAGGAACACACATGCAATGACTCTAACTATGGTTCATGAAAAGAGTAGACATGTGAGGACACCGGTGGATCCATATGTGGTCTATGGGAGGAACACACATGCAATCACACTGGTGGATACATTTGTGGTTAATGAGAAGAACACACATGCAATGACACTGGGTGTGGTTCATGATATGATTTCTGAGAAGAACACACATGCAATGACTCTGGCTGTGGTTCATGAGAAGAACACACATGCAATGACTCTAATTGTCGTTCATGAAAAGAGCAGACATGCGATGACACCGGTGGATCCATGTTTGGTCTATCAGAAGAACACACATGCGATGACACTGGGTGTGGTTCATGATATGGTTTGTGAGAAGAACACACATGCAATGGTTTGTGAGAAGGACACACATGCAATGACTCTAACTATGGTTTATGTAAAGAGAAGACATGTGATGACTCTAACTATGGTTAATGCAAAGAGCAGACATCCAATGACACTGGTGGATCCATGTGTGGTCTATGAGAGGAACACACCTGTAATGACTCTAACTGTGGTTTCTGAAAAGAGCAGACATGCGATGACACCGGTGGATCCATGTGTGGTCTATGAGAGGAACACACATGTAATGACACCGGTGGATCCTTACGTGGTTTGTGAGAAGAACACACATGCAATGACACTGGTGGATCCATGTGTGGTCTATGGAAAGAACACACATCAATGACACCGGTGGATCCATATGTGGTTTGTGTGAACGCCACACATGCAATGACACGGGTGGATCCATGTGTGGTTTATGGGAAGAAGACACATGCAATGACACTGGTGATATGTGGTTTCTGAAAAGAACAGACATGCAACGACTCTAACTGTGGTTCATGAAAAGAGCAGACGTGCAATGACACTGGTGGATCCATGTGTGGTTAATGAGAAGAACACACATGCAATGACACTGGGTGTGGTTCATGATATGGTTTGTGAGAAGAACACACATGCAATGACTCTAGCTGTGGTTCATGAGAAGAACACACATGCAATGACTCTAACTGTGGTTCATGAAAAGAGCAGACATGCGATGACACCGGTGGATCCATGTGTGGTCTATGAGAGGAACACACATGCCATGACACTGGTGGATCCATGTGTGGTCTATGAGAAGAACACACACGCAATGACACCGGTGGATCCTTACGTGGTTTGTGAGAAGAACACACATGCAATGACACTGGTGGATCCATATGTGGTTCGTTGGAAGGACACACATGCAATGACACTGGTGGATCCATGTGTGGTATGTGGGAAGAACACACATGCAATGACACTGGTGATATGTGTTTTGTGAAAAGAACAGACATGCAATGACTCTAACAGTGGTTCATGAAAAGAGCAGACATGCGATGACACCGGTGGAACCATGTGTGGTCTATGAGAGGAACACACATGCAATGACATCGGTGATCCTTACGTGGTTTGGGAGAATAACACACATGCAATGACACTGGTGGATCCATATGTGCTCTGTGAAAAGAACACACATGCAATGACACTAGTGGATCCATGTGGGGTTCATGGGAAGAACACACATGCAATGACACTGGTGGATCCATGTGTGGTCTGTAGGAAGAACACACATGCAATGACACTGGTGATATGTGGTTTGTGAAAACAACAGACATGCAATGACTCTAACTGTGGTTCATGGGAAGAACACACATGTAATTACACTAGTGGATCCATGTGTGGTATGTGGGAAGAACACACATGCAATGACACTGGTGCATCTATGTGTGGCATGTGGGAAGAACACACTTGCAATGGCACTAGTGATATGTGGTTTGTGAAAAGAACAGACATGCAATGACTCTAACTATGGTTAATTAAAAGAATAGGCATGCAATGACAATGGTGGATCCATGTGTGGTTAATGAGAAGAACACACATGCAATGACACTGGGTGTCGTTCATGATATGGTTTGTGAGAAGAACACACATGCAATGACTCTAGCTGTGGTTCATGATAAGAACACACATGCAATGACTCTAACTGTGGTTCATCAAAAGAGCAGACCTGCGATGACACCGGTGGATCCATGTGTGCTCTATGAGAGGAACACACATGCGATGCCACTGGGTGTGGTTCATGATATCGTTTGTGAGAAGAACACACAGGCAATGGTTTGTGAGAGGAACACACATGCAATGACTCTAACCGTGGTCTATGAAAAGAGAAGACATGCGATGACACCGGTGGATCCATGTGTGGTCTATGAGAGGAACATACATGCAATGACACCGGTGGATCCTTACGTGGTCTATGAGAAGAACACACATGCAATGACACCGGTGGATCCATGTGTGGTCTGTGGGAAGAACACACATGCAATGACACTGTTGGATCCATATGTGGTTTGTGAGAAGGACACACATGCAATGACACTGGTGGATCCATGTGTGGTCTGTAGCAAGAACACACATGCAATGACACTGGTGATATGTGTTTTGTGATAAGAACAGACATGCAATGAATCTAACTGTGGTTCATGAAAAGAGCAGACATGCAATGACACTTGTGGATCCATGTGTGGTTAATGAGAAGAACACACATGCAATGATACTTGGTGTGGTTCATGATATGGTTTGTGAGAAGAACACACATGCAATGACTCTCGCTGTGGTTCATGAGAAGAACACACATGCAATGACACTGGTGGATCCATGTGTGGTCTGTGGGAAGAACACACATGCAATAACACTGGTGATATCTGGTTTGTGAAAAGAACAGACATGCAATGACTCTAACTGTGGTTCATGGGAAGAACACACATGCAATGACACTGGTGGATCCATGTGTGGTCTGTGGGAAGACCACACATGCAATGACACTGGTGGATCCATGTGTGGTCTGTGGGAAGAACACACATGCAATGACACTAGTGATATGTGGTTTGTGAAAAGAACAGACATCCAATGACTCTAACTATGGTTCGTGAAAAGAGCAGACATGCAATGACACCGTTGGTTCCATGTGTGGTTAATGAGAAGACCACACATGCAATGACACTCGGTGTGGTTCATGATATGGTTTGTGAGAAGAACACACATCCAATGACTCTAGCTGTGGTTCATGAGAAGAACACACATGCAATGACTCTAACTATGGTTCATGAAAAGAGCAGACATGCAATGACACTAGTGGATCCATGTGTGGTTAATGAGAAGAACACACATGAAATGACACAGGGTGTGGTTCATGATATGGTTTATGAAAAGAACACACATGCAATGACTCTAACTGTGGTTCATGAAAATAGCAGACATACGATGACTCTAACTGTTGTTAATGAAAATAGCAGACATGCAATGACACTTGTGGATCGATGTGTGGTTAACGAGAAGAACACACATGCAATGAACTCTAGTGGGTCCATGCGGTTTATGAGAAGAACGCACATCCAATGACACTGGTGGATCCATATGTGGGTTGTGAGAAGGACACACATGCAATGACATTGGTGGATCCATGTGTGGTTCATGGCAAGAACACACATGCAATGACACTGGTGGATCCATGTGTGGTCTGTGGGAAGAACACACATGCAATGACACTGGTGATATATGGTTTGTGAAAAGAACAGACTTGCAATGACTCTAACTGTGGTTAATGAAAAGAGCAGACATGCAATGACACTGGTGGATCCATGTGTGGTTAATGAGAAGAACACACATGCAATGACACTGGGTGTGGTTCATGATATGGTTTGTGAGAAGAACACACATGCAATGACTCTAGATGTGGTTCGTGAGAAGAGCAGACATGCGATGACTCCACTGTGGTTCATGAAAAGAGCAGACATGCGATGACACCGGTGGATCCATGTGTGGTCTATGAGAGGAAGACACATGCAATGACACTGGTGGATCCTTACGTGGTTTGTGAGAATAACACACGTGCAATGACACTGGTGGATCCATATGTGGTCTGTGAAAAGAACACACATGCAATGACACTGGTGGGTCCATGTGTGGTTCATGGGAAGAACACACATGCAATAACACAGGTGGATCCATGTGTGGTCTGTGGGAAGAACACACATGTAATAACACTGGTGATATTTGGTTTGTAAAAAGAACAGACATGCAATGACTCTAACTGTGGTTCATGGCAAGAACACACATGCAATGACACTAGTGGATCCATGTGTGGTCTGTGGGAAGAACACACATGCAATGACACTGGTGGATCCATGTGTGGTCTGTGGGAAGAACACACATGCAATGACACTAGTGATATGTGGTTTGTGAAAAGAACAGACATCCAATGACTCTAACTATGGTTCATGAAAAGAGCAGACATGCAATGACACTGGTGGATCCATGTGTGGTTAATGAGAAGACCACACATGCAATGACACTCGGTGTGGTTCATGATATGGTTTGTGAGAAGAACAGACATGCAATGACTCTAGCTGTGGTTCATGAGAAGAACACACATGCAATGACTCTAACTGTGGTTCATGAAAAGAGTAGACATGCGATGACACCGGTGGATCCATGTGTGGTCTATGAGAGGAACACACATGCAATGACATTGGGTGTGGTTCATGATATGGTTAGTGAGAAGAACCCACATGCAATGACTCTAACTGTGGTTCATGAAAAGAGCAGACATGCGATGACTCTAACTGTGGTTAATGAAAATAGCAAACATGCAATGACACGGGTGGATCCATGTGTGGTTAATGAGAAGAACACACATGCAATGAACTCTAGTGGTTCCATGCGGTTTATGAGAAGAACAAACATCCAATGACACTGGTGGATCCATATGTGGGTTGTGGGAAGGACACACATGCAATGACATTGGTGGATCCATGTGTGGTTCATGGCAAGAACACACATGCAATGACACTGGTGGATCCATGTGCGGTCTGTGGGAAGAACACACATGCAATGACACTGGTGATATGTGGTTTTTGAAAAGAACAGACTTGCAATGACTCTAACCGTGGTTAATGAAAAGAGCAGACATGCAATGACACTGGTGGATCCATGTGTGGTTAATGAGAAGAACACACATGCAATGACACTGGGTGTGGTTCATGATATGGTTTGTGATAAGAACACACATGCAATGACTCGAGCTATGGTTCGTGAGAAGAGCAGACATGCGATGACTCCAACTGTGGTTCATGAAAAGAGCAGACATGCGATGACACCGGTGGATCCATGTGTGGTCTATGAGAGGAACACACATCCAATGACACTGGTGGATCCTTACGTGGTTTGTGAGAATAACACACGTGCAATGACACTGGTGGATCCATATGTGGTCTGTGAAAGAACACACATGCAATGACACAGGTGGATCCACGTGTGGTTCATGGGAAGAACACACATGCAATGACACAGGTGGATCCATGTGTGGTCTGTGGGAAGAACACACATGCAATAACACTGGTGATATCTGGTTTGTAAAAAGAACAGACATGCAATGACTCTAACTGTGGTTCATGGGAAGAACACACATGCAATAAAACTGGTGGATCCATGTGTGGTCTGTGGGAAGAACACACATGCAATGACACTGGTGGATCCATGTGTGGTCTATGGGAAGAACACACATGCAATGACACTAGTGATATGTGGTTTGTGAAAAGAACAGACATCCAATGACTCTAACTATGGTTCATGAAAAGAGCAGACATGCAATGACACTGGTGGATCCATGTGTGGTCTATGAGAGGAACACACATGCAATGACACCGGTGGATCCTTACGTGGTTTGTGAGAATAACACACGTGCAATGACACTGGTGGATCCATATGTGGTCCATGAAAAGAACACACATGCAATGACACAGGTTTATCCATGTGTGGTTCATGGGAAGAACACACATGCAATGACACAGGTGGATCCATGTGTGGTCTGTGGGAAGAACACACATGCAATAACACTGGTGATATCTGGTTTGTAAAAAGAACAGACATGCAATGACTCTAACTGTGGTTCATGGGAAGAACACACATGCAATGACACTGGTGGATCCATGTGTGGTCTGTGGGAAGAACACACGTGCAATGACACTGGTGGATCCATGTGTGGTCTGTGGGAAGAACACACATGCAATGACACTAGTGATATGTGGTTTGTGAAAAGAACAGACATCCAATGACTCTAACTATGGTTCATGAAAAAAGCAGACATGTAATGACACTGGTGGATCCATGTGTGGTTAATGAGAAGACCACACATGCAATGACACTCGGTGTGGTTCATGATATGGTTTGTGAGAAGAACACACATGCAATGACTCTAGCTGTGGTTCATGAGAAGAACACACCTGCAATGACTCTAACTGTGGTTCATGAAAAGAGCAGACATGCGATGACACCGGTGGATCCATGTGTGGTCTATGAGAGGAACACACATGCAATGACACAGGGTGTGGTTCATGATATGTTTTATGAGAAGAACACACATGCAATGACTCTAACTGTGGTTCATGAAAAGAGCAGACCTGCAATGACTCTAACTGTTGTTAATGAAAATAGCATACATGCAATGAAACTTGTGGATCGATGTGTGGTTAACGAGAAGAACACACATGCAATGAACTCTAGTGGGTCCATGCGGTTTATGAGAAGAACGCACATCCAATGACACTGGTGGATCCATATGTGGGTTGTGAGAAGGACACACATGCAATGACATTGGTAGATCCATGTCTGGTTCATGGGAAGAACACGCATTCAATGACACTGGTGGATCCATGTGTGGTCTGTGGGAAGAACACACATGCAATGGCACTGGTGATATGTGGTTTGTGAAAAGAACAGACTTGCAATGACTCTAACTGTGGTTAATAAAAAGAGCAGACATGCAATGACACCGGTAGATCCATGTGTGGTTAATGAGAAGAACACACATGCAATGACACTAGGTGTGGTTCATGATATGGTTTGTGAGAAGAACACACATGCAATGACTCTAGCTGCGGTTCATGAGAAGAGCAGACATGCGATGACTCTCACTGTGGTTCATGAAAAGAGCAGACATGCAATGACACCGGTGGATCCATGTGTGGTCTATGAGAGGAACACACATGCAATGACACCGGTGGATCCTTATATGGTTTGTGAGAATAACACACATGCAATGACACTGGTCGATCCATATGTGGTCTGTGCAAAGAACACACATGCAATGACACTGGTGGATCCATGTATGGTTCATGGGAAGAACACACATGCAATGACACTTGTGGATCCATGTGTGGTCTGTGGGAAGAACACACATGCAATAACACAGGTGATATCTAGTTTGTGAAAAGAACAGACATGCAATGACTCTAACTGTGGTTCATGAAAAGAGTAGACATGCGATGACACCGGTGGATCCATGTGTGGTCTATGAGAGGAACACACATGCAATGACATTGGGTGTGGTTCATGATATGGTTAGTGAGAAGAACACACATGCAATGACTCTAACTGTGGTTCATGAAAAGAGCAGACATGCGATGACTCTAACTGTGGTTAATGAAAAGAGCAAACATGCAATGACACTGGTGGATCCATGTGTGGTTAATGAGAAGAACACACATGCAATGAACTCTAGGGGTTCCATGCGGTTTATGAGAAGAACACACATCCAATGACACTGGTGGATCCATATGTGGGTTGTGAGAAGGACACACATGCAATGACATTGGTGGATCCATGTGTGGTTCATGGCAAGAACACACATGCAATGACACTGGTGGATCCATGTGTGGTCTGTGGGAAGAACACACATGCAATGACACTAGTGATATGTGGTTTGTGAAAAGAACAGACTTGCAATGACTCTAACTGTGGTTAATGAAAAGAGCAGACATGCAATGACACTGGTGGATCCATGTGTGGTTAATGAGAAGAACACACATGCAATGACACAGGGTGTGGTTCATGATATGGTTTGTGAGAAGAACACACATGCAGTGACTCCAGCTGTGGTTCGTGAGAAGAGCAGACATGCGATGACTCCAACTGTGGTTCATGAAAAGAGTAGACATGCGATGACACCGGTGGATCCATGTGTGGTCTATGAGAGGAACACACATGCAATGACACCGGTGGATCCTTACATGGTTTGTGAGAATAACACACGTGCAATGACACTGGTGGATCCATATGTGGTCTGTGAAAAGAACACACATGCAATGACACTGGTGGATCCATGTGTGGTTCATGGGAAGAACACACATGCAATGACACAGGTGGATCCATGTGTGGTCTGTGGGAAGAACACACATGCAATAACACTGGTGATATCTGGTTTGTAAAAAGAACAGACATGCAATGACTCTAACTGTGGTTCATGGGAAGAATACACATGCAATGACACTGGTGGATCCATGTGTGGTCTGTGGGAAGAACACACATGCAATGACACTGGTGGATCCATGTGTGGTCTGTGGGAAGAACACACATGCAATGACACTAGTGATATGTGGTTTGTGAAAAGAACAGACATCCAATGACTCTAACTATGGTTCATGAAAAGAGCAGACATGCAATGACACTGGTGGATCCATGTGTGGTTAATGAGAAGACCACACATGCAATGACACTCGGTGTGGTTCATGATATGGTTTGTGAGAAGAACACACATGCAATGACTCTAGCTCTGGTTCATGAGAAGAACACACATGCAATGACTCTAACTGTGGTTCATGAAAAGAGTAGACATGCGATGACACCGGTGGATCCATGTGTGGTCTATGAGAGGAACACACATGCAATGACATTGGGTGTGGTTCATGATATGGTTAGTGAGAAGAACACACATGCAATGACTCTAACTGTGGTTCATGAAAAGAGCAGACATGCGATGACTCTAATTGTGGTTAATGAAAAGAGCAAACATGCAATGACACTGGTGGATCCATGTGTGGTTAATGAGAAGAATACACATGCAATGACACTGGTGATATGTGTTTTGTGAAAAGAACAGACATGCAATGAATCTAATTGTGGTTCATGACAAGAGCATTCATGCAATGACACTGGTGGATCCATGTGTGGTTAATGAGAAGAACACACATGCAATGACACTGGGTGTGGTTCATGATATGGTTTGTGAGAAGAACACACATGCAATGACTCTAGCTGTGGTTCATGAGAAGAACACACATGCAATGACTCTAACTGTGGTTCATGAAAAGAGCACACATGTGATGACACTGGTGGATCCATGTGTGGTTAATGAGAAGAACACACATGCAGTGACACAGGGTGTGGTTCATGATATGGTTTATGAGAAGAACACACATGCAATGACTCTAACTGTGGTTCATGAAAAGAGCATACATGCGATGAATCTAACTATGGTTAATGAAAAGAGCAAACATGCAATGACACTGGTGCATCCATGTGTGGTTAATGAGAAGAACACACATGCAATGAACTCCAGTGGGTCCATTTGGTTTATGAGAATAACACACATCCAATGACACTGGTGGATCCCATATGTGGGTTGTGAGAAGGACACACATGCAATGACATTGGTAGATCCATGTCTGGTTCATGGGAAGAACACACATGCAATGACACTGGTGGATCCATGTGTGGTCTGTGGGAAGAACACACATGCAATGGCACTCGTGATATGTGGTTTGTGAAAAGGACAGACTTGCAATGACTCTAACTGTGGTTAATAAAAAGAGCAGACATGCAATGACACGGTAGATCCATGTGTGGTTAATGAGAAGAACACACATGCAATGACACTAGGTGTGGTTCATGATATGGTTTGTGAGAAGAACATACATGCAATGACTCTAGCTGCGGTTCATGAGAAGAGCAGACATGCGATGACTCTAACTGTGGTTCATGAAAAGAGCAGACATGCGATGACACCGGTGGATCCATGTGTGGTCTATGAGAGGAACACACATGCAATGACACCGGTGGATCCTTACGTGGTTTGTGAGAATAACACACATGCAATGACACTGGTCGATCCATATGTGGTCTGTGCAAAGAACACACATGCAATGACACTGGTGGATCCATGTATGGTTCATGGGAAGAACACACATGCAATGACACTTGTGGATCCATGTGTGGTCTGTGGGAAGAACACACATGCAATAACACTGGTGATATCTGGTTTGTGAAAAGATGCAATGACTCAAACTGTGGTTCATGGGAAGAACACACATGCAATGACACTAGTGGATCCATGTGTGGTCTGTGGGAAGAACACACATGCAATGACACTGGTGGATCCATGTGTGGTCTATGGGAAGAACACACATGCAATGACACTGGTGATATGTGGTTTGTGAAAAGAACAGACATCCAATGACTCTAACTATGGTTCATGAAAAGAGCAGACATGCAATGACACTGGTGTATCCATGTGTGGTTAATGAGAAGACCACACATGCAATGACACTCGGTGTGGTTCATGATATGTTTTGTGACAGGAACACACATGAAATGACTCTAGCTGTGGTTCATGAGAAGAACACACATGAAATGACTCTAACTGTGGTTCATGAAAAGAGCAGACATGCGATGACACCGGTGGATCCATGTGTGGTCTATGAGAGGAACACACATGCGATGACACTGGGTGTGGTTCATGATATGGTTTGTGAGAAGAACACACATGCAATGACTCTAACTGTGGTTCATGAAAAGAGCAGACATGCGATGACTCTAACTGTGGTTAATGAAAAGAGCAGGCATGCAATGACACTGGTGGATCCATGTGTGGTTAATGAGAAGAACACACATGCAATGAACTCTAGTTGGTCCATGTGCGTTATGAGAAGAACACACATCCAATGAACTCTAGTGGATCTATCTTGGCATAATTGGATGTATGCCACGATGTATTTCATTGTACAAGACACTCACTTTCCATTTTTATACTTCTCAGTATCGCCCTTGGTTTTATGTGGTACTATTCAGTTTTGCCCCCCCCTCTCTATCTTTCGTAGAAGCACAAACCTGTGCTCACCCTGTATGCTACTCCCTGATTGGTTATCACAGTTGTCACGGCGAATAAACCATTTTACATTTAAGTGCCTTTTGTTGATCGTGCGCACCAACCGTTGATTCTGTGCGATCCAACGATGATCGTTGCACACGTCGTGCCCTTCACAGCACAGCGTGAGACACATCGGACGTCTCCCTCAGCGAGACTTCTACAAGAAGGAACACGATGCCATCCATGGAAAAAGTCGTTGAGCGGTCATGTCATGTTTAATGAAGTCTGAAAAGCCTACTACTTCTACTACTATGCCACAACGCATGCGTCATCGAGTGCACGGTCGTCGATGGACAGCTGTAATTTATTGCCACTTGATTTTAATAAGACATATCCCATTTTTTACGCAGCAGCTCTCAATCGCCAATTTTAGGGCCGTGTCAAACTTCGTACATAGAAATTGTGTGTGCGCCCTTTGCATGCGGCTCAATACAGAATTGCCATGCATGGCCCGGGGGAAAAATGTGACATACCGTGCGCGTGTCGCGGTGCACGGTGCAGTAGACTACACAGCGCGTTGCACGGTGGTGCAACAAAACTTGCCTTGCTTCTATCCACCTTAACTATAGAGCCCCTCTCCGCACACCCACTCCCACTCTCGCTCACTGTCCCCACACAACCCTCTCCACTGTCCCACCAGCATCCGCAACCTCCCAGGAATACCCCGTCCGCATCGGCGATAGCCGAGAAGGATAAGGTGGCAATCGTCGCCTCCGTGGCCGTCGGCGAGGGGGCCCTCGTCTCCTCGCTGGCCCCCCACGATGCGTTGAAAGCAGCCGCCGTCCCTGTCCATGCCCCAGTAGAGGCATCGATGACAGCCGTTGTTCCCGTTCAGGCTCCCGTCCCCGCTACTGACGGAGCCGCCGAAGAGGAGCCCCCCGCCGGCGAGGAGGCCCCCGCCAGTCACAAGCAGATCACGCACTTCTTGGGCACCTACGATCCAGGTAAGTACATCACTCCGCTGAACCCCTACGACACCGGCATCGACGACCCATGGTCGGAGGTAACTAGGGTTTGCTCCCCTCCCCTGGTTCTTCTACCGTTCAAATCGTTGGATGCTAGATCTTGGTTTATTAGGATTCGCTTGTTTGCATTTCGATTGCTCGATCTTCTTACATCATCTACTCCCCCATTTTCCTTTTATTCCAATAGGTTTCCGGCAGCGACGTCTGCAACGATGACGAGTCCATTCACACCAAGGCTCGTCAGGTGCTGAGGAGGCTGCGGGCCGGCCAGTACGATGCCTTCCTCAGGGGCGGCCCCTGGCGCTGCCCCATCCGCAAGGGGATCGCCTACAGTTGTGCGAGTCGCGCCGACCGCACCGACTTCATCTCCTTAATGAAGCATGCAGAGGCCACGGGCTCCGGTATCCACAAAGGTGGCGAGCGCGAGACCAAGAACATCAACGCCTACATCGCTGAACACCCGGCTCTCGGCATTCACCTCCGAAACCTCCAGCGGGTGGCCATCAAAGAGGGTCGCATTCCTCCAATCAGCCCCAAGGCCCCCAAGATCAAGGGACTGGGCAGCAAGAAGTGGCGGAGGCGCCGGAGGGAGGTGGAGGCGCAGGCGAATGAACGGGTCGGATGTCTCCCTGAATGTATCTACATCTGCGGCGGCTGCTGCTAAGCAGCTTCTTTTTATTTTCTATATTTTTCTTGCATCCTATTTCTGGATGGATGCATTGAACCTCATTAAGCAACCTACTTTCTATCGCTATATCCTATTTAGCCACGCACAGCTATATCTACATTTGTTTTGCTTTCTGAATGAATGTATTCTGCCTGGTGTGATTTGCTGCTTTAGATTTGCTACCTGATCGGAGGCAAAAAGAGGTCCAAAAGGGAACGAATTATCGAAGAGAGAATCTTCTCTAGATTTGCTACCAATTTGGGCAAAATGAAACATATCTGTTTAGCGAGAGAGGAAAAGAGTACTCTTTCAAACTGCCAGTTAACGAGCTACCATCTTGACGAGGCACCATCTTGACGTCTCCCTCTGCCAGAAGGAACACGATGTCGTCCATGGAAAAAATCTTCGAGCGGTCATGTCACGTTTAATCAAGTCTAAAAAGCCTACTACTGCTACTACTACGCCACAACACATGCGTCGTCGGGTGCATGGTCGTTGATGGACAGCTGCAATTTATTGCCACTTGATTTTAATAAGACACATCCCATTTTTTATGCAGCAGCTCTCCATCTCAGTTCCAAATGGGGCCCACCGTAAGAAGCTTGCACGCACTAGCCGGAGGCCGAACAGTTGAGCTCGACGAGACTTAATAACGTCTCAAGCTTCATCGAGTCACTCGCAGCCATCAACACATCCCTTTACCCGATCTATCACAACCCCACATATCTCGTCGTACAACCACCTACCTTCCCCTCTACATTTCCACTTTTAACTATCGCCAATTTTAGGGCCGTGTCAAACTTCGTACATAGAAATTGTGTGTGCACCCTTTGCATGCAGCTCAATACAAAACTGCCATGCATGGCCCGGGAAAAAACGTGATGTACCATGCGCGTGTCGCGGTGCACGGTGCAGTAGACTGCACGGTGCTTTGCACGGTGGTGTAACGGAACGTCCCTTGCTTCCATCCACCTTAACTATAGAGCCCCTCTCCGCACACCCACCCTCACTCTCGCTCACTGTCCTCACGCAACCCTCTCCACTGTCCCACCAGCACCCGCAAACTCCCGAGAATACCCCGTTCGCGCCGGTGATGGCCGAGGAGGATAAGGTGGCCATCGTCGCCTCTGTGGCCGCCAGCGAGGAGGCCCCTGTCTCCTAGCCGGTCCCCCTCGATGCGTTGAAAGCAGCCGTCGTCCCTGTCCAGGCCCTAGTCGAGGCATCGATGGCATTCATCCGTGCCCTGTTCCCATCGACGGAGCCGCCGAAGAGGATCCCCCCGCCACCGAGGAGCCCCCCGCCGGTCACAAGCAGATCAAGCACTTCTTGGGCACCTACGATCCAGATAAGTACATCGCTCCGCTGAACCCCTACGACACCAGCATCGACGACCCATGGTCAGAGGTAACTAGGGTTTGCTCCCCTCCCCTGGTTCTTCTACCATTCGCATCATTGGATGCTAGATCTTGGTTTATTAGGATTTGCTTGTTCGCATTTTGATTGCTCGATCTTCTTATATCATCTACTCCCCCATTTCCCTTTTATTCCAATAGGTTTCCGGCAGCGATGTCTGCAACGATGACGAGTCCATTCACACCAAGGCTGTCAAGTGCTGAGGAGGCTGCGGGTCGGCCAGTACGATGCCTTCCTCAGGCACACCGACTACAGCTGCCCCTTCCGGAAGGGGATCACCTACTGCTTGACGAGTCACGCCGGCGGCACCGACTTGAACACCTTACTGAAGCATGCAGAGGCCACGGGCTCCGGCATCCACAAAGGCGTAAAGCGAGAGACCGTGAACATCAACGCCTACATTGCTGAACACTGGGCTCTCTGCATTCACCTCCGAAACCTCCAGCAGGTGGCCATTAAAAAGGGTCGCATGCCTCCAATCAGGCCCAAGGCCCCCAAGAGCAAGCGACTAGGCAGCAAGAAGTGGAGGAAGTGCCGGAGGGAGGAGGCGGTGGCGCGGGCGCTTGCAGGATGTGCCTGCAGCTGCGGCGGCTGCTGCTGCGAAGCAGCTTTTTTCTAGCTATATCCTATTTCTGGCTGAATGCATCGAACCTCGTTACTTTCTATCGCTATATCCTATTTAGCTGTGCACAACTATATCTACATTTGTTTTGTTTTCTGAATGAATGTATTCTTCCTGGTGTGATTTGCTGCTCTAGATTTTCTACCTGATCGGAGGCAAAAAGAGGTCCAAAAGGGAACGAAATATCGAAGTGAGAATCTTCTCTAGATTTGCTACCAATTTGGGCAAAATGAAACATATCTGTTTAGCGAGAGAGGAAAAGGGCACTCTTTGAAACTTCCAGTTAACGAGCTACCATCTTGACAAGCTACAAGACACTTGAGGCGCTAGACATCTTGATAAGAGAACTGAGTTCCACAAAATAGAAACATGACACTGAGAAGTAAAATTTAATTCTTTTCTCATCAGACCACTTGAGGCGCTTGCCATCTTTCCTAGGCGACCAACTGCGATTATTTCAGGTGGATCTTACATTATTGGCCCTCCACAGCTCATGAAATGCAAGTTCGTCCCACCTGGCATCTGACTTGGCTTCCCTATCTTCAGCGTCCTGCGGCACAATTAGTGGTGCATCACAGGCCTGATTGTTGCCGCATCTCTGTTTGCCGCTTCAGCTGCAGCCTCTCTGTCAGCTGCTTCTTCAGCTACAAGCTCTCTTTCAGCTGCTTCTACAGCCTCTCTATTAGCTAATTCAGATGCAGCCAATTTCTTTGCATATGCAGCTTCAAACTCAGCTATTCTGCATTTTCTACAAAGGGCTCCCCTAAGCTCATCTTCCGTCTTGCAAATAGGGCAAAACACGAGCTAACGTTGAAAAAAATGGATCTTCTTGTACAACTGGTAGGTCATGTAAGCTTCTATGGCTGCATACTTCAAGTTTATATCAGACAACGGCCACTCGTCCCAGAAATCATGCCTATTCGTAGGGAAATCTTCCTTTATTTTGTCGTACGACTCATCGAGGATTCTAGTTGCGAGTGATGCATTCCATCCTTCCTCGAGCCCCCTAGGATCTTGACAAGACTCTGAATATCGATCCAGTTGTGCGCAGGAATTATAATTTCCTCTTGATAAAATTTCAAAAAATCAGTTGTTTTATCGACAGTGCAAAAAATAATTCCCTTTTCTACAAGGAACTGGCGCAGCGCCAGACATTTCCTGTCAGTCCTGGAAGTATATAGTTTGTCATCACCAAAATTTGTAACTACAAATATTTTGTCAATGCAAGATCATCATCTCAATATAATTTTGAAAAGTTTAGTAAATTCAAGATCAAAACTCTCAACATTGTATTGTCATAATTTATTCGGTTTTGCTATTTCTCAGTCGACTGAACGAGTTACACATTTCTTTTAACTACGGTTGCAGTTTTCTTAGGTGATTGAAACTAAAGAAAATCTCAGTCGATTGAGACATAGGCAAACCCTAATTTATTTGGTCCTAAATAAAATCTAGTAGTTGCAAGATGAGCAAGTGGATAAAGAACAAGAGGAGAAAACCCTAAAAGCGGTTAGCTACAGAGAGTAGATCTACAAACCGGGAGAGGTGGTAGACGAGGACGTGTTTCCGCATGGCCAGTTGAACGACGGCGACTTCAGTCCCTTCATATGGGTTCTCCGGGGTGTACTCGAGGTCCAATCCCACAAACTTGTCCTCGTCTATCCCAAGCCAACCCTCGTACATCCTTAGGACACACACCACTGTCTCCTCCTTGTTGGTGTAGACAACGTCTATCTTCTTATTGTGATGGGTAGTGAAGCTTGTCTCTAGAGTGCGTAGATCTTCCATGGTGGCAAGGAGAAGACTGGCAGAAGATAGATGACATGAAGAAGAAGAGTGGTTTCTGCGTTGCAGGGAAATGGTGGAACCGTCAATGCGCTTTTAAGGTAGTGGTTAACGATTGGGACGAAAGTCCAAGGAGAGACGCGTGACGGTGGCTGTTCCAGCTTCTGAGTAAACAAAAAATAATTATAACGCCAATACATGTGCCCTGTTTTGTCACGTCAATACACTGGGTAGGGGGTGTTGTTCTATCCACTATGCCAACGCTGCAAGCCTACGTGACAACCACCCCGCCTAAGCGACGGGAGCGACATAACGGCGAGAACTGACAGGGGGGCCCAACTTGACGGCCGTTAGCCTGATTTTTTGTATTAAAATGTAAAGTTGAATTCGTGCCGAAAAAGACCCTCTGAGTATTTGGCACACCAACTGTAGTCATCCCAACTGATTTCAGGGAACTTGGGTACCATGTTGCCTGTACACTTCAACTTTCGGACCGTAAAATGATATTCTCCGACATGAGGGTCCCGACCGTCTACTTCACGGGGCAGTTTAACGGAATATTTGAATTTGGCAGGGGTAAGATAAGTTTGCCTCAAAATGGCCCCGCTCAGTAGTTGGCGGCCCAACATTTCGAAACGCGGCAATTTCAGACAACTTAGGTACCACCATGCGCTAGACTGCGAACTTTGGTACCGCAGACGAACAAGCCCATCTTTATGTCCATCGTTTTGACCATAGTGTGAAATAGGAAATTTTTTAAACAGGCATAAGAAATTCAAAAACGGTACGAACAATGTAAATCCTTCACCTGGTGTCATATTATGTGACATAGTTGCAAGAAAAAATACCAAACTTGTTATATTGATTGCATCTCGAAAAAACCTTTACACAAATGACCTATCATGTTTAATGTTTAATGGCTTTCAAGCCAAACGACCAATGTTATGGCCAAAATCATGACATAGTTTGTGATAATATGCCCATATTTTGCACAGATGTGCATATTGGGATGGCGAACAATGTTGCAGCAGGAGATTTTCCTTTTCGTCGCACGGAAAAGCTATTTTCCATTTTTCGAGCGCCAAAATCGGGGCGTTTAATGAAGCAACACCAAATGTTCAATTCAAAAATGCTACCACCCTATTTTTCAAAAATACTAGACCACCTTACATGAACAATGTCCCAACTGGAGATTTTAAAACCTTTTCATCCACCCGTGGTGAAAAAGACAAATGTTTGCCGAATTAGTAGGAAGTGGGTACGGTTTGAACTACATGCACATGATCTAATGCTCATGATTTTTTGCAAAAATATTTTTAGGCCCACCATATGATGTTTCTTTAGAGATCCAATGCAAGTTTAGCGAGATTCATCCCCTATCTTCATGCCTGTCGTTTTCACCATAGTGTGAAATAGGATTTTTTTAAATGGGCATAAGAAATTAAAAAACGGTACGAACAATGTAAATCATTCACGTAGTGTCATATTATGTGACATAGTTGCAAGAAAAAATACCAAACTTGTTATATTGATTGCATATCGAAAATACCTTCACAGAAATAACCTATCATGTTCGAGGTTTCATGGCTTTCAAGCCAAGCGACCAATGTTATGGCCAGAATCGTGACATAGTTTGTGTTAACATGCCCTTATTATGCATGCATATGCATCTTTGGATGGCGAATAATGTTGCAGGAGGAAGTTTTTCTTTTCATCGCATGGAAAAACCATTTTTTATTATTCGGGCGCCAAAATCGGGGCGTTTTGTGAAGCAACATCAAATGTTCAATTCAAAAATGCTACCACCACATTTAAAAAAAATACTAGACCATCTTACATGAACAATGTCCCAACCGAGCAGTTTTGACCATAGTTAAAAACGAGCATAAAAAATTCTAAAATAATCTAAACAATGTAAAACCTTCGGGTGGTGTCATATTATGTGAAATAGTTGCTAAAAAGTAAAAGTATTAATAATTAAAAATTAATAGGATATACTGAATTTTATAAAAGTTTAGAGACAAAAATGAATTCCTTTGGACTTCTTATAAAAAAGATACAAAAAAATTAAAAAAGAAAAAAAGAAAAAATCTAAATAGACCAACCGAGCTGGACCGGACCTTATCTAATGGGTTCGAAGGCCCATGATGCCAAGGGAAAAAGAAAATAAGGGAGGGGGCCGGCAGTCCGTCCAGCCGAGGCCCATTAAAAGCTGGCAACATTCATAAAGCGAAAGCGTGGTATTACATCCGATTAGATTTAGTAGTGGGATGGTTACAGTGTGATGTTTCCTGGACGAGGTCTCTGGTTCGATCCTCATGTAAGCTCCTATTTTTGCGCCACATATTTGAGTATTTCCTAAAGCCAACGTACCAACATTGTCTTAATAGAATAACTATGCAAAGTTATAACTAAAACAGTGGTGTATCATGGTGGTTTAGCTTGCTAAAAAGTGTGTGAGGTCGTGGGTTCAATCCTCTTGACTCCTCTTTTTGCGATTATTTCCTGAAGAGTCCATGGTATCAGTCTGGTGGGCCTACATGTCAGATAGACATAAATTGACACATGGACATACACATATACAAAAATTGACATATAGACATGCCACGTTGGTATAATTGCTTATGTGGCCAACCAGTCAATTCTATGTATCATATTTTAGATGATATGATGATTTATATTGGTCATAATGGGGTATAAATAAGACTCTAAGCTGTATAATGGAGGTTATGACGCTTTTAAATTCTATAGGATTCTGACTCTCCAAACAATCTATGACCATCTTGTGCGAAATCATCAAAGATGTATGACGATTTTATTTCCCGTCACTATGAGAATGTCACAAGTTAACATATTTCTTGTAGTGAGAATCAACTCTAAAATATTTTAACGTGGTCTAAACCCTATCTAGTGGTCCGCCCCATCTATTTAAGAGTCTGGGGAGGGGGGCGGTGGCCTAAGGTGGGAAACCGAGTTGGTCCCACCCAACTAAAGGTACAAACCGACCCAACAAGGATTCGGCCTAGGTCTCTGCCGTGGCAGACTTTGGCTCGGTTTGGTTGTTGCGGAAGCCTGCCGTGGCATAGAAATGTGGTGTTTCTCTGCCACGGCAGAGGTCTTCCACCATGTGTTGATCTTCAGCCTTGTGTGCTCCTTGCGCTTCCTCCCTCTCCTTCCTCGTGCATTCTTCATTGATCAACACGCCATGCTCCATATGCTTCTGCTCCTAGCTTCGTGCTACGCCTTTTTCTCCCATGTACCTAATGATACAATAATTCAAAGACTTAGGCAGTATAAAATTCTCATTAACTAAAACATCAGGTTCATTAAGAAACAAGTTGACCAGTTGTTCTAGTAGCTAAGCACGATCTCTTGTAATTGGTCCAATCCTTATCTCATTGGATTTATCTTTCTTTGCAGCAGCTGGAACATCATCAGTAGTATTTGGGGTAGGTGTAATTATAGGGATGTCCTCATCACAGAGCTTGCAGGAGAACGATGTGCGGCGGCTACAGCAAGCTAGCGAGCGAACCGAGGATTCCATTAGCACCATAAGCTCACCGTGGAGAGGCCGAGGCTGACAGTGAAGCGATGCGATGACCGGAGAAACGATGAGGTTGGCGGCGGCACACGTTAGGGTCGGGGAAGAAGCGGACGATGCGGCCGATTGAGAGTGCCGGGCTCGATTCCTTTGACGAGGAGCACCAGCGAGATGATGCGGATCCGACGGTGGTTCCAGATGGGCAAGGAAGGGTCAGGAATGGCGGGGCGTCGGTGAAGTCTGCAAGCCAGGGTTCGGGGCAGAGAGGATCACAAGGGAGAGGGCGAGAGGGCGAGCCAAAGGTACTAGAGAAGATGGCCATGACGCTGGGAGTCTTATCCTCGCTCTAGATAGCGATGGAGCAGACATCTTGGCCTTGGATCGACGGGCTGGCGGCAATGTCGTCATTGCCGTCAACGACAAGCAAGCATGTTGAAGTGGTACACGGGCCGCGGCTCGGCTGGCTTGGGCCGGTGTGGGCTGCAGAAACTGCACGCAGGCGGCAGAGAGGAAAGACGAGAGATGGGTGGGCTGGGCTGCGGCTGCTGGCTCTTTTTTTATTCCGAAAACATTTTCCAATTTTGTTTCCTGTTTTGTTTTTGTATTTTCAAATTCTTTTCTGATTTAAATTGTTTGAAAATACTAGAGGATTTGTAAATAATAATAAAACATTGTATGGCCCTTTTATACTATTTGCGATCCACACTTTTGATCTTTTCAAAATACAAAAACAATTTTGAATTCATTTGAGAGAGAGGAAACTAGGGTTTTAGGGTTTTACTTTGTTCTTTTTCTTACATTTTTAAGATATGATGCTTATGAATGCACAAACAACCCTAAATTTTGGATTAGCTAAAACTAGGGTGTTACAATGATATACGAAGACATCTGCAAAGACATAAGGCTGAGTTTATAATTTGGGTTCTAGTTTTATAATAAAATTATCACAAGAACTCCCACTAAAATCATCATCCCTAAGATGGTTTTATCAATCACACGGTCCCTTTACATTGTATCATCCCCGGCCATCACAAACTTTGACAGAGCTGCGAAGGTGGAGTATATCCATTGATCACATGATCGATGTGACTCGTGCTTGATCTTTTGATCTTCTCGTATTCCGCGGCCATGTATGTACATGCTAGGATCGCCAATTTAACCTAAGTGTATTCACAATGCATACATGGCTTGCACCCATGGTATGCAAATGTCGAGATGTCTAGCACCCGATCGTCGGGACCTTCTTCATAACGACAAACTTTCTTGGTGGTGCACACTTTATGGAGAACACTGAAGTTTGTATTTGATGGTGACATCCCTACAATTACACCTTCCCAAATTGCTATTGATGATGTTCTAGTTGCTTCTAAGAAGGATCAGTCCAATGAGATTAGAATTGGACCTATTACAAGAGCTCATGCTATGCTACTAGAACAACATGTCAATTTGTTTCTTAATGAACCTGATGTTTTGATTATTGAGAAATTTATATTACCTAAGTCTCTGTGCTATTGTATGATCACTTACATGGGTAAATAAGGTGTAGCACGGAGCGTGGAGCTGAAGCATATGGAGCATGGCGTGTTGATCGATGGAGAATGCGCGAGGGAGAAGAGGGAGGAAGCGCAAGGAGCTATGAAGGAGGATATCAACACATGGTCGAGGGGTCTTTGTCGCGGTAGAGAAACAACACATTTTCCTGCCATGACACAAAAACAGAGCCTTTCTCTGCCTTGGCAGGCTGCCGCGACACAGAAACAAGCACGAACTCTACCACGGCAGAGCAGGCCTGTGCGCCTTAGGCCGAACCCACCTTGGGTCAATTTGTATCCTAGTTTAGGTCGAACCATACACGCTTCCTAGCATTAGCCGCCACCCCTACTCCTTAAATAGATGGGGCACCACTTTCCTTAGAGTTATACCACATTAAAATTATTTTGGAGTTGTTTCTTATTAGAACCTCTGGAATTACCTGTGATTGAAATACTACTGCAATTGAGTGTGATATGTTGTTTCATTTGGAATTAGTAGATTGCAAACTACCGTTCATGGTCGACGGCTACATGCACAAGAGCGTGGTGTTGTGAATATCCCACGGGGTTCGAGAGCTATTGCATTGGCATCAGGATTCGTGCGGGAGAGTTCATAGCTATAGGCTAGTTATCAATCATCCACCATCACCATCGACAAGTGCTTGCTGAGAAGATCAGGCCACCCCTTATCATCTTGGTATCAGATTTCCTCGTTTACTCGGTGAGCAATCCACAATCCATCCATAGATTAGATTACTTTTAGTCCTATACAGAAAAAGCCTCACAAAAATATTTGCCATAGCCTAGATTGCATTGTTTTCAAGTTTTTAGTTGCTGATCGTCTATCTCGTAGATCCGATCTATAGTAATCCGTGGGAGTCTAGTTCAATTTGTATTTTGGTTTAGAGTTTGTGTTAGATCTATTTTGGCCATACGAGTTCCCCACCTTCTTTTTCCGCTCCCACACAATCCAATCTAAGCCAAGAACTAGAGTCCTGGTTGTTTACTACTTGGCCGAGTCGGAGTATAAAAAAAATTCGAGAGCCGACTCTGTCGCGGCATAGAAATCACGTGTTTTCCTGCCGCCCGCCAGCTTCTGCCGCCAGTGTCCTGCCGCGACACATTTTCTGCCTAGTTCTCTACCGCGCACTTTTGACCCATTTTTCTGCCGCGGCACAACAATAAAAATTGTGATATTTTGCAACTACCAAACCTTATCTACATCCAATCTATTCCAAGTGTTAGGAACTTGCCCATTGAGTCTAGTTTCCGCTCTTACAGGCTGCTCTTAGGTATTTGGTGTGGTACTTTCTAATTTGGCCGTGATCATCGCGTGATACATATTAAAAAAAAGAGGATATACAAAAAGAAAAAGCAAAAAGAGAAAGACTCAATACAAAAGAAAAATAGAAAGAAACAGGAAAATTGTGCAAGACGCCTTGTGATATATTTGTGCACCGGTAGGTTGAGCAATCTTGTGCCTGTTTACTTTGAGCTTTGCTAGTGTTTCTCCAGCGTAGTGCAACACACTTCATAGTTGCATTTCCACGTATATCTCCACATGTGTCTTTCTTGGGTTTTGTACGATCAACAGTAGGACTTGTTTGCGGTATACTTAGGATTCCATACCTACAACTCCACCATATATAACCTGTGTGCCTTGTGATCGTTCTCTATACCCTTGGTATTCACTTCATCACATCCGTGCATAAGTCTTTGATTTCAAATTTCTTAAGCATCACTATTCTCTTTGGAATGGTAAGATCTGCTTTCTTGTTAGTTTTAAGTGAGTTCTGAGAGGACACCACCTGATTTTTATTTTTGCACTAACCTACTAATCATGTCTCTTAGTGATGAAGTTGTTATGCAGAAAAAGAATGATGATGATCTTGTTACTTGGCAAGAATATGATGCATTGAAATCTCATATGACACGTGTGTTTACTACCACAACAGATGGGATTGAAAAAATAGTACCGGATGTGCAGCTGGCATTGAGAGAAAATGAGGGGGCAGTCACTAACATTCAAACACAAGTGACGACTATCAACACCAATGTAGTAGCTTTGCAACATTCTATTGAAGACTTAACGCTAGCACTTGAGCATAGACAACCACAACCACATGATGATGCCATTGAAGAAGAGGAATGAAGTATTGTCAGTGATGTTTAGCATCCAAACCGTGTTGGCCGGGGTCGTTCTCCTCCTCCTGCTCATGGACGTGGTTGGGTGCCAATTGGACATGCTCGGCGTATTCTGCCCCAGATCCCTCAGTATGTTTTGGGTAAGCCAAAATTTTTGATTCCCAAGTTTGATGGTTCACTTGATCCTGAAGATTACCTCACATGGGAGTTGAAGATAGAGAAGTTTGGCATTTGCATGAGTATACAAAATATAAGAAAGTAAAGCTTGCAGCGTCAGAATTTTATGGATATGCATTACGTTGGTGGGATGCAATTGTCTGAAATAGAAGAGACAACAATGAACTTCCTGTGCTTACATGGAGAGAGATGAAGCGCATCATGAAGGATTATTTTGTGCCCACTAACTATTTGTGTTCAGTTTTTGACAAGTTGACACAATTGAGGCAAGGAACCATGTCAGTTGATGAGTACTACATGGATATGGAGATGCTTGTGCAGCGTGCTAGAGTCCGTGAATCTCTTGATATGACTATGCAGTGATTCCTCAACAATCTGAAGCTACCCATAAAGAGTATTTTTCATCATCACAAGTATGAGACTATGAATGATTTGTTGCATCATGCAAGAGAGGCCGAATCCCAGCTTGCTGAGGAGGTCAAGGCACATGCAAGGTATCCTTCTAACAGCCGTTTTTCAGCAAGATCTACACCGTCACTTCCTATGGCACCATCTGCAACGGCTGCTAGTCATCCTTCCACATCTTTGGCCAAGCCTACACCTCATCCATCCTATGGTTCCAATGCAAAGAAACCTGCTGCTCCTGCTGCTAGCTCGGGTTCCAATATGTCAACAACTTGTAGTTGTGATGTGGATTTCCATACTTGTGGAGGTAGAGGTCACTACAAGCGAGATTGTCCAAATCGAAAGGTCATGTTTTTCAATCAACATGGTGAGTATGAAAGTGGAGATGAAGTTGATCCTAATTCTGCCGATGAGAATGGTTATGACAATGAGGAAGGTATGGACACTTTCCCTAAGCATGGGCCAACCATTGTGGTGTCTCCACATATGCTTAGTGTGCAACCTATTGTCGATTCTCAGCACTGCAATTTGTTTCAAACAAAAGCACTAGTTAGCCCAAACAAAGCTTGCAAAGTAATAAATGATGGAGGTAGCTACAAAAATCTTCCAAGCAAGGAGTTATGTGCCAAGCTGAATCTGACTTATTTACCTCATCCCAAGCCATACTACATACAATGGTTGAGTGACAATGGCGAGATGAAGGTAAATCATATGGTATGTGTGAATTTTCAGACAGGGCCATACAATGATCCTATTGATTTTGATGCGGTTCCTATGATAGTGTGCCATCTACTATTGGGTTGGCCTTGGATTTATGATCGCCATGTGCAACACAATAGCTGAGCTAATACATATCACTTGGAGTTTAAGGGCAAGAAAATTAATTTGCAGCCTATGACACCACATCAGATTGTCAATGAGTCCTGCCAAAAGATTGAAGTGAGCTTGAAGGATGCACCTATAGATATGCGAGATAGTGTTGCAGCTATACATTATGTAATTGAGTCTAAACGGAGTGATATAACGAAAAGTGAGAGCGTGCCTAGTCTTTTGATATTAGCCACCACGGAAGATATGAGAGAGTTTCGTGAGGATCCTACAACCATGCCTCTAGTGCTCATGTATAAGGGAGAGGTCTTGGTTTCTAACGACATAACCCCTATTTCTCTTGGTGTATCAACTATTTTGAAGGATTTTGGAGATGTTTTTCTAGAAGATGTGCCCACAGGATTGCCTCCATTGTGTGGCATTGAGCATCAAATAGACTGGATACCTGGCGCCACACTACCAAACCGTGCAACATACAGAACCAACCACAAAGAAACAAAGGATATACAAAAACAAGTACATCATTGCTTGATAAAGGGTACATTCGTGTTTCTCTTAGCCCTTGTGTTGTTCCTGTTATTTTAGTACCTAAGAAAAATGGTACCTGGCGCATGTGTGTAGATTGTAGAGCTATAAATAATATCACTATTCGATATCGTCATCCTATTCCACACTTAGAGGATATGCTAGATGAATTGAGTGGTGCTGCTATTTTCTCTAAGATTGATTTGCGTAGTGGATACCATCAAATTAGAATGAAAGAAGGGGGTGAATGGAAAACTGCTTTCAAAACAAAATTTGGGTTGTATGAGTGGTTAGTTATGCCATTTGGTCTTACTAATGCATCTAGTACTTTCATGAGATTAATGAATCATGTTTTGAGAGAATTTATTGGTCGCTTTGTGATTGCTTATTTTGATGATATACTAATTTATAGCCACAATGAAACTGAACATTGTAATCATATCCGACAAGTTTTGGAAGTGTTGCGTGATAACAAATTGTATGATAATCTTGAGAAGTGCACATTTGCAAAAGATAAGGTTATATTTCTAGGATATGTTGTATCTAAGCATGGGGTAGAAGTAGATCAATCTAAAATTGAATCAATTCAGAATTGGACTATTCCCATGAATGTGAGCCAAGTGCGTACTTTCCATGGTTTAGCTGGTTTCTATAGGCGCTTTGTGAAAGATTTTAGCACTATTGCTGCACCATTGAATGAATTGACCAAGAAAGGTGTGCCATTTGTATGGGGCGCAGTCCAAGACATTGCATTTGATACTTTGAAACATTTAATTACTTCTGCACCATTACTTGCATTGCCTAATTTTTGAAAGCAATTTGAAGTTGAATGTGAGCCTAGTGGTATAGGAATTGGTGGCATTTTGATGCAAGAGGGTCGTCCTATAGCATATTTTTCTGAGAAACTTGCTGGTGCTAGACTGAATTATCCTGTTTATGATAAAGAATTATATGCACTTGTTAGTGTTCTTGAAGTTTGGCAACATTATTTGTGGCCAAAAGAGTTTATCATACATTTTGATCATGAAGCATTGAAGTACTTGAAAGCACAATCAAACTTGCATACAAGATTAGCTAAATGTGTTGAGTTTATTGAATCATATACAATCAATCGTTTGTGTGCTCTAAAAAATGCATGGGATAAGTATCATATACATGATGGCTATTTGTTTAGAGATAACAAACTATGCATTCTAGAATCGTCGTTGCGTTTCTTCTTAGTGCAGGAATCACATGCTGGAGGTTTGATGGGTCACTTTGGGCGTGAGAATACATTGATCATGCTTGCTGATCACTTTTATTGGCCCAAGATGAGGCGTGATGTCTATGGATTTGTGAGCTGCTGTATTACATGCAACAAGTCCAAATCAAAGCTGAAGCCTCATGGTTTGTATACACCTCTCTCAACACCTTCTACACCTTGGGAAGACATTAGCATGGATTTTGTTCTAGGTTTACATAAAACTCAGAGAGGTCATGATTCTATATTTGTGGTAGCGGATAGGTTCTCCAAGATGGCTCATTTTATTGCCTGCCACAAAAGCGACGATGCGTCGCATGTTGCTAACCTTTTTTCAGGGACATCATGAGATTACATGGAGTACCCACGACGATTTTTTCTGACCGTGATGTGAAGTTCATGAGCTACTTTTGAAAGACCTTATGGGGAAGCTTGGAACAAAGTTGTTGTTCAGTACTACATGTCATCCCCAAGCATATGGTCAAACGGAGGTGGTGAATAGAACATTGTCACAATTGTTGAGGACTATGATCAAGAAGAATCTGCTAGAGTGGGAAGAGTGTTTGCCACATGTTGAGTTTGCATACAACAGGGTTGTGCATTCGACTACTTAGTTTTGTCCTTTTGAGTTGGTTTATGGGTTCAAGCCATTGATGCCACTTCATTTGTTGTCTGTGCCATTACATGAGAGAGTCGATATGGAGGCATCAAAATATGCTGAATATGTGAAGCAGATTCATGAAAATACTCGATAGGCTATTGAGAAGAGAGGAAAGAACATTGTTGCTGCAAGGAATCAGGCAAGAAAGAAGGTTTTATACAAGCCTGGCGACATGGTTTGGGTACATCTATGCAAGGATAGGTTTCCCCTGCTTCGACAATCCAAATTTAAGCCACGTGGTGCTGGTCCTTACAAGGTGTTAGCCAAGATTAATGATAATGCCTACTCGATTGATATTCCTATTGCTGAATTTGGTGGAGTTAGCAACAACTTCAATGTTCCTAATTTATCACCATATGATGGAGACGACCTTGGAGCGTCGAGGTCGACGCCTTTTGAAGGGGGGGAGATGATGAGGACATCCCTACAATTACACCTTCACCAATTGCTATTGATGATGTTCTAGTTGCTTCTAAGAAGGATCGGTCCAATGAGATTAGAATTGGACCTATTACAAGAGCTCGTGCTAAGCTACTAGAACAATAGGTGAATTTGTTTCTTAATGAACCTGATGTTTTGATTAATGAGAATTTTATACTACCTAAGTATTTGGGATATTATATGATTAGGTACATGGGTAAATAAGGCCTAGCACGAAGCAAGGAGCCAAAGCATATGGAGCATGGCATGTTGACCGATGGAGAATGCGCGCGGGAGGAGAGGGAGGAAGCGCAAGGATCTACAAAGGAGGAGATCAACACATGGTCGAGGGGTCTTTGCCGTGGTAGAGAAACGACGCATTTTCCTGCCATGGCACAAAAATAGAGCCTTTCTCTGCCACGACAAGCTGCCACGACACAGGAACAAGCACCAACTCTGCCACGGTAGAGCAGGCCTGTGCACCTGAGGCCGAAACCACCTTGGGTCGGTTTGTATCCTAGTTTAGGTTGAACCATGCATATTTCCTAGCATTGTCCACCGCCCCTACTCCTTAAATAGATGGGGTGCCACTTCCCTTAGGGTTAGACCATGATACAATTATTTTGGACTTGTTTCTTAACAGAACCTCTGGAATTACTTGTGATCGAAATACTATTGCAATTGAGTGTGATATGTTGTTCCATTGGAAATTAATAGATTGCAAAATACTGTTCATGGTCAATGGCTACGTGCGCAAGAACGTGGTGTTATGAATATCCCACAGGGTTTGAGAGATGTTGAATTGGCATCAGGGTTCGAGCAGGAGAGTTCATAGCTATAGGCTAGTTATCAATCATCCACCATCATCATCGACAAGTGCTTGCTCAAAAGATCGGGCCACCCCTTATCAGTATTATTTATGGATTATCATGTTTTACTACCACCGCGTATCTAATACAACCAAGCAAACAAGATGCGCAAAATAACATCAGATGCAATTTTATAACTATGATATGACGTGGTCCTTCATGTCATGCACTATGATCACCATCATACGCCATGCCTTGATCTCCATCACGCACCACCAGTATGATGCCATTTATGTGGTGCTACTAGTCGGACGTTTTACATGAAGCCCGAAGGATATGACCACATCACCTTACTAGCCTCCCCGCAACATAAAGCTACTACCTTTTAGTTGTAGAGTTTATGTGGCTGCTAGGGCTTTCGAGATAGAACTGTTCATATCTACGATTATCAATCACAACATTGATCTTGTAGTTGTCTTATTACTTCCCTCACGGGGCTCTCTGCTATAAATGTCATATCTACTACTATGAAAGAGACAGATACCCGCTAGCCACTTATACGGTACAAGCCATATGTTAAGCGTGGAACTATTCTCGCGTAAGGTTATGCGAAAGGTCGGCCCGAGCCGCTTATATCATAGTGTAGTGATATGTACAAGTACACATGGGAGAGTGGAAACTATGCGACCAATGCCCACATTCAACAAGTGGTTTGTCCGTACTAGCATAACTACATATAGATCGACTCTCATACCACTAAAGGGGCTTGGTAGTAGAAAACAAAAACTTTCTACAGTAGAACAATCCATATGCCTAGATCGATCTATGAGTTATAGTAGTAACGGGGATAGAAATTCAGTTACATACCCTTGTAGACCGAAACGGTTAACGTACCGCAGGAACATGGATGAAGTAGGGCCGATCTCAAGGTCGCATTACTCCTCGCACGTCACCTCCTGGTCCTTGCACGACAGCCCAACGCCACAAGTGGAAGTGCCCCCGAGGTTCATACACGTATAGTGTCTGATGACGACTTCCGTTCTCCTTAATCCAACCGGGTTGCGGAAGTAGACCCTCTAGAACTAGGATCCAGCAGCACGATAGCATGCAGCTGTTGTTGACTCCCAAGTGCACAGTTCTTCATGGAACCGCACTTGTGATTTTCAACAAAGGAAGAGAGAGGGAAATTCCTTAAGAAAAATAGCCTTAGAAAATCCCTTTTATTTTGTGTGTCTTTTTCCACCAATATTGACCTCTATATATAGGCGAAAAAGGAGGACTAAAGAAAAAAGGAGAGGAGGGGAGCTGGCCAGCTAGGCCAGGTGTTGCAGCGGCCGCTGACCTGGGCCCCGTATGCCAGACCAATCTGCGATGGCAACCAGCAGCGACAGTGGCCGGGTGGGCCTCGCGTAGCCTGCCAGCACCTAGCGCTACAGCCCGCATGGGTATTTGGCTGCGGCCTGCCTGCAACACTGCCCACGAAGCTGTTTGGGCTGGTGTGGCTCGCCAGTACCGCTCACCCGCTTGCTAGCTGGCGCCCCGTGCGCACCCACGTGGTAGGCCAGCCTGTGCGGTCCTGCAGCAGCGGTGACTATTGCTTCCCATTTGAGTGGCTTCCCTCTTAGGTTGTTTCCCTCCGGGGATTTGCCCCAATAGAGGAAGGTGCCCTTTATTATTAATTTAAAATATTTATTTAATATATATTAATTCATAATTAACATATATAAATGTATATTAGAAATATCTAGTAATCTGAAAACACCTTTCAGCTTATTCCTTCTTTGATACAACTTCAGATCCTCTTCTGAACTATTCCTATAGTCTTGTCTCACAGAAAAATTACGATTCTCTTTCTCATGGGTGATCCCTTCGCTTCCATAGCAATCTTAGAATGTCATCAGATCCTTAAGTATGTTACCCAACGGTTCGGGAATGGCACACTAGTGATCGAGATCTCTCTCTGATCAATGATCAATAGCGGGACCGGGATGTCCGTAATGAACCCCGTGCATTCTATGAAACTCTGTCGTTTCAAACCATAAACTCGGTGTCCTCATCCGTTTGTTTCTTTGATACATGACTTGTCCAAGATTTGATTTTCGGTATCACTATACCTATCTCGTTACCGACAGGTCCACTTAACTCATTATCGTGATATTGTATCACCTGACTTAGTCAATGTTTTCAACCTTTTGGATGCAATCTCACGGAGTGCCCCCAGTGTATCTTCCTGCCACGTGGGTGAACAAATCTCGATCTTGATACATAGGCGTCAAATGTTCCTCTGTAATACCCAATACACACCTTTATGGTCAGCTAGTTACGAACATGACGGTTGATGTGATCAAAGCATCTGTGGGAGACAGTGATTAATATGATCTCACGGTCTAAGGAGAAGGTCACTTAGTTTCGAACTATTGCAACAATAAACTATGCGAATTGATAAGTACTGACGTGTTCTATTTTTAAATAAGGTTGTCATTAGTAGATAAGTACTGACATGTTCTATTTCTCCATGATCTCTGATACTTTAAATGGTGACGAGCCATTGGCTTTATATCCATCACTCTATTTTTTTAATCACCGATGTACATATATTCTTGGGCTCATCACTGGTTAATTTTCTAGAAAGTAAAAAATAAATACACATATTCACCATTTAAATACAATCTAGGGTGGGGTATGTAAAAAACAGACATTGCATACATATACAAATATATAAATACATCGATAAGTACCCATTTGCAGCATAATTACTCAACTAACAAAGGAAGACAAAACATCATGTGAGGATCAAAATATCACTTTTGAGATGATTGCAGCTCATCAAGTTCATAGGTTTGCGTAATAATATCATTAAAATATATCGTCATATTCTTGCAGGGCCACTGTAGTGGAGAACAAGAACTCTCATCTTCACATGGCTGATATCCTAATATTATGCATCTTCCTGTGGCCTCACTAGTGAAAGAAAAATAGAACAAATCTTCATCGTCACATGGCCGATATCCTAATATTATGCATATTCCCGTGGTGTCGCAGGTGAAAGCAAAATAGGAAAGGATTATGATATATATAATTAAGTCCCTTCTCAAAAGATGTAAGCACTGAGAAGACTAGTTAGATGAATATGGTAAGATGCATAACAACTGATACACCTGGCTTATGAAGATAATAATATTTAGTGTGCACATATGTACAAGTAAGAACATGTTTTGAGACAATGATAAAAGAAAAGTATGATAAGATCATTATGGTGCACATATGCATTGGTAATACAAACAAATATGTGCAAGTATTTAATATTGGAATAGCAAACCATAGAATCAAGAAAATTGTATGACATCTGATGATTGTGCATAGATGCAACATATATATTGAAAGAACATTTTTTTCTTAAAAGAGTAGTGTGTACTGGTCCTATGAAGCATGCGTTGCAAATCATTGAACTTTCAAAAAGGAAAAAGGAAAGTTTTAAACATATCAACCATAATAAATAACCTAAACAAAAGACAATTTTATGTCTTTGTATGCTTTCAAAAAGGAAATTATTGATAGATTATACCAACTCACGACCAACTTAACTATAGCAATAAAGAAACACGAGGCATTTCTTATTATTATATATTAAGGGGACATCAATTGTGCAATCAATAAAACCTACTTGGCTAAGGTAGATCATCTACTTACAAACCATATCGATGAACTTCTACCATACGAGCTCTTCTATTTGAGGCCATACATTCTTTATAATGGCCTCGAAATCTTTTACACAGCCCATCCTACGGACGCTCCTACACCTACAACAACAAGTCTCCCAAGTGGACCGATGACTCGTGCCTGAGCCAAGCTCCTCCAAGCTAAGGTGAATTCGCTCCTATCCTCGTGTGACTTTGATACATCCTTGGATAGCATGCTACTTCATACCGCAACATTGTGTATCCTCAAGTATCAAGACATGAACCCGTGGAGCGAAGCAGCATCGACCGAAGCCTCTAGCAGCTGCCATGAATCGGTACTACTGCCACCAATCTGGTGTTACCGCCGAGTGGTACTACTGCTTTGTGCAAGATTACAAGACATGATGATACCTTCCGCCTCCAGCTCTAGACCTCTCCGATACTAGAAAGGCGGCACTACCGCTCCATCCGGTACTACCAGACCAGGCGAGTGGTACTACTGCTCTCTATTGAAGACCACGCCAATACCCCGAGCCGCTCCGGTACCAAGTTGTGATATGATCAGCCTCCATCGGTACTACCGGTACCCAGTTCAGGTACTACCAGATGACACAGTGCCTGCGCGCACCGACTCGACCCTTAGGCCTTGTAACACACCCTTTTATATTTTTAGTTGCTCAAACTACCTTGAACTAGTGGTTGGCCTATATATAGCCCCCACCACCTTTGTAAACCCGAGGCTTGATATTTGGAATTAGTGGACACCCCTTGTGGATCTATCTAGTTCTTGCCTCATGCTCCTTTGATAGAGGAGCACCAAATATCCCCACCTCATTGGAGTTTGCATCGTGCCTCCCTCGTTGTCCAAGGCCTAGGCATCAGAGTCCCTTTTCCAAGACGTCAAGATCTCACCGAGACTCCCTAGTCGTCGTGCCAGTTCAAGAGAGAGCACTCCGCCCGATGCTGATCCTAGGGATTGCGCCGGACCGGTCATCACCTGTGTGAGCTATAGGTGTTTATCATGTCTTCATGTGTGCGTGTGTTCATCGTGTTCTTAGTGCGTGAGTTCGCAGATTCCACCCTCTCCCTCTTTCCCACTCGCTCCGCCTCGATTTCAAGGGATTCGTGAAAGATTGGGCTTCCCTCGAGGTTTGCCCTCAACATATTGGTATCAAGAGCTTCGTTAATCACGAATTCCCCCACAAAATTTTCTTTTATCCACCAAAGTTTCGAAAATCCCCTAAAAATAGCCCCAATTTGCCTTCAGATCAGTCTCTGGATTTGGTGCATTTTCATGGTTTTGGTCCATAGATCTGTTGTTTAAGGTGTCTATTTACCTTCCTTGTGATTTTCTAGCCCCAATTTTGGTCATATTTCCGTAGATTTGAGGATTTTCGGGGTGAATTTGTGCCCTAGTGCGAGATCTACGCTCCCAGGAAACTGCAAAGCAGTACTACCACAATTCGAGTGGTACTATTGGAGAGCGGTACTACGGGCTTCAGACAGGGTACTACTGGTCATCAGTTCTACCGTCCGTATGTTGTGGTACTACTGCCCGTGACAGACAAAAATTCTCCATCCTTTCACCTCAAATTTTTTCTCTGACTTTTTCCCCTTTTGGTTTGTTCGTGTCTCGTGTGCGTGTCGCCCAAGTAACTTCTAGCTTCCGCAAATCACCACTTACCGTGCTCCTTGACACCGCAATGCCTGAACATCATCCCCAACACCGGTAGCAAGTCGTCAAGACCGAAGGTATAACTTGCTCCATCTTGTTAACCCTTCTTCCTTTGTGTGTATCATTCCTATGAGAGCAGTTCAGCTTGTGTTTGACTAAGCATTATGTACTTTCCCTTGGAAAGTGAGAGTGTGTAAGAAAATTCAAGAGTTGACATAGTAGTATAAAAAACGGAGAACAAGAATAAAAAATAGAAAAAGAATAGCAAAATAAAAATAGCAAGATACATAGTCTCCCAATACAAAGAGAGTCTCAAGGTTGTAAGAAAAGAGAGAGAAAGAGCGCGACCAAGGCAAATGCACAAATGTGTTGCGTATTTCTCATTTGACAAACGAGTTGTGGTCTCTCCTTGCATTGTCACGACACCGAGCGTAGTCTTTGTTAGGACATTTTGTGCTACTTTTCATAGTCGTGCTAACCACATCCCTCTCCACGTGTGTGTATCCTTGTGTTTTATAGATCGTATACTTTTTGCTTTAGATCTTTGGTTCTCTACAACCTTTAACAATAACCTTTTCTTTGGATCATTTTGTTTGGTTTTCCGCCACCCTAACTTCCACCAAAAGCTTTTGAGATTTAGTTCCTTCTTTAGCGTGAGTTTTCTTTGCATTTTCACTTTGCACACTTATAGTTCTCACGTGTGGTTTCTAGTTTGGTGCAATCCCCAAGGTTAGGTAAAAGGCTAACACCACCATATTGCACTTCCATATACAATCCTTGTGTGTTTTGCATGATGGATAGTCACGGTGAGTCCAGCCAACCACGTCCCCAAGAAGAAGAACAAGGCCCGTACATGACGCGCGCAAGCCATTACATCATCTGACATGAGTTCCATGATCTTTACCAAGACCTTGTGTAGCATCCCAATTGTCTAACAATTGCAATGCTACTATCCTAGTCTATATATATCTACCTCATACATATAATTGTTGCATCATAATTATATCATGCTCATGTCATCATGGCACCTTGCATTTGAGCATCATATAAAACCCTTTTGTTTTGGTTCTTCTCTCACATGCATTGTAAATTGTATTTGCCTCTTGATATTGTATTTGGTTATTGATATACTGTTTAAACGCCCAAGTTGAGTTTGGGCATATCTTTTATTAACTCCACCACGTTTCTTGTCATCACCCCATCATTCCACCATTCCACCATATATGAGCTTTGCACTTTATTGGGTTTTACCTCTAGCTCATGTGGGTTGGGATGGATCCAATTCTATTTCCACATGCTCTCATTTTAGCATCATGTTGTTTTCACATTATTGATATATGAGAGCCACATGGCCACCTTTGCATGCCTTGTGAGTGGAACTCTTTTCCTAGCTTCCATATGGATTATTATGGATTTATGCTCATGTGGGGATATTTTTGGGCTTATTAAATACCTAGTGGAATATACACACTAGCAAGTCCCAATTATAATCAAATGTGATCATCTCCATCTACTCCACTTGGAACATTCTCTTAAATTCTTTTGCTTAGGCCTCACTCCACATTTTGGAATGCATAAGAATAATGCCATGTAAATAATCTTGTTTTCACAAAATAAGCATGGTATTAATTGTTTTGCATGGGCCATGCAAGTACCACCACCTTCTAGTCTTTTGGGTTTTTATTTGAATTTTTGAGTGAATCATCAATCTTCCTCTCCACCATCCTTTGGCATCTAAACTTGGTTTTGTTAAACATCATGGTATGTTTATATTCCATGTGTAGATGTCTCTTTTCCTTCTTAACCAAAATCTTTTCTCTCTTACCCCACCTCCAAAACCTCAGCTCCCCATGCTTTGTCACCACCTTCCCTATCTCTTGTTTTTGTGTAGATGGGGTTTTGTTTGTTTGAGTCATTTCAAATACAATTGAAAACCCTATCTACCCCTCTAAACCCTAGCAAACCAAACCCTAAGCCCTCATCTCTCCTCTCTCTAACTGAGCCACCACTCCATGATCTACCCCTCCCCATCTAACCTAACCCGAGACCACCTCTCTCTAACCCTAAGCAAGACCTAACCCGAGCCCCATCTAACCTAGCCCGAGCTTCCCTTCCCCTCTCCCTCTCTCTTGGCTTCCCCTCTCTCCCTACCAGGCAGGCCCCACCATGTCACCCCTTCTCTGCCCCCACTTCTTTCGTTGGCTTCAAGACAAGGAGAAGAAGGAGGGAGAGACCTAGCCCGATCACCCCTCCTCACCTTTTTCAAAAGCCACCACCCCCATGTGCTCCTCCCTTTCCTCTCTACCCCAACCACCCCATCTCTCAGATCTCGATCTGGGATCCTCTGCATCCTCTCCTTCCTCCCCTACCTGCTCTCCTCAACCACCATGGCCATGGACATCTCCATGTCCATCTCCAACCCTAGCTCGGCCAACTTCGAGAGGAGGCGATTGCAGCTGTGCCAACGAGGATCGAGGCGTCCAGGAGTCTGCCCTACTTCCTCTTCAAACCCTAGAACCGCCAACCACACCGGAACCCTACCGCAGACATTATGCCGACGCCATGCCCGTGAGGTCTGGAAGCGCCGTGGACACGAGCGTCACCGTCGATCACCGCCTTCACAAGCTCCAGCGACCACACCGACGAGTTCCTGGTGAGCCCCTCCATCCCCTAGACAAGTCCGTCCTCCTCCTAGCGCCCTAGCCTCGTCGGACACTCCGTCGAGCGAGCTCCGTGCGTCGCCGCCGCGACGTCCGTCGTGTCTGCAGCAGCAACCGCAGCACCGTCCTCCTGTTCCTCGCCCTGCCCCGCGCGCTGTAGACCACCCCCGTGCTAGCTCTCTGAATGTAAGTTGGAGCCCTACGTCCCCTCGTCGTTTTTCGTTTTTGGGTCGATACGTTTCGTCCAGCGGATGCGCCGCCATCGTCGTCGGAAGACGGCCAGGTCCGCCGTCGATGCAGTTCGGTCGTATGAAGCGGCCGTGTCGTTTTTCTTTTAGCCCCCTGGCCTTTTTCCCGCCTGAACCCGCGGCCCCCGAAGCCACCTGTCAGCCTCAGTGTTCTTGTTGCAAATAAACCCCCGGAAGAGCCTGGCCATCACGGACAGACCCCCTGCGCCCTGGGATCGCCCACGTGTCCAGCACGCGTTGGCCGCGCGCGCGCTGTGGCCCCGCAGCCCTGGGACCCCCCTGTCATTCTCTGTGGCTAGGCGACCTCGCCGTGGCAGAATGTTTTCTGCGCGCTGTGGTGTCCCAGTCAGCAGCTGGCCCACCCGTCAGCGGCTGGGTCTGGTATCTGCCTAAGTGAGAAAAGTTTCTGTCTATTTCTGTTTTAATTCAAATCTTTTCAAAATTAATTCAAATTCAAATTTCAAATCTGTTTCAAATAACTTTTAAATTATAAATCCAAATAATACAAATAATATATGTTTTGAAATCAGAAAAATGTGAGGATTTCAAATATGGCCTTCAAAATATATTTTAACACTTTATTTTTCAAGTTGATTTAAATTACAATAAAATGCCCTTTTACCTTAATTAATTAATAACTTTTGTTTTATAACTCCAAATTTGACAAATAATATGTCTAAAATGATTAGCTCGACGAGACCTTTCTGTTTATGCATTCCATGTTTTGTTTTGAAGCATGCATCATATAAATATAAAGTATACAGCAACTAATATGAGGTTAAAATATGACTAAAACTCAATAAAATGATTATTCTTGTATTCCACACCTCACCCATGCCATGCTACATTATTACCATGCAAATTGTGCATCATTCATCATGGCATGATTGTTTGCTTGTCGCATTTTATTCATATGCTTGTGTACTTTATTTATCTTGGCCCTTGTTTGTTTGGTTCTTCTTCGAATAGACGCTGAGCAGGGGATATATCAAGAGACCCAGGAGCACTACCCAGATCCTTCTCTCGCTTCAACTGAGCTGCCAGGAAAGCACTACCACATGCTTGCATACATATAGTACCTATCGCCTCTATCTTATTCTTGCATCATTGAGTCGCGATTGCATTAAATTGAATCCCAAGTATTGCATAGCCTTTACTTTTAAACCCCACCGAAGCTTGTTCCTCCATCCCATGAGCCATTACTACAAGAGTTGTTTGAGCCATGCGAGTCGTAGAACAGCATGTGTAGGGTATGTGAGTGTCTGATGGATAACGAGGTACCTATACAACTTAACCTGAGTAGTAATGGGATAACTAATGAAGGTGGCATCGGTGAGCCATATTTGCTATTTGGTTTTTCAGGCTCACTTATGTCCCGTAGGACCCCGAGTACTTGATTCCTGTTCCTTGAATATTCGCGCTATCCACATTCGGGAGGCTTATGAACCCCCCTGAGCCAGAGCTTGATTCATTCTTATTTCTTGGGGCCACAAACTAGTTTGAGGTTTTATTTACTATCCTGTACTTATGCCATGCTTTACTGCTTTATTTAAATTGTGCGAGGTCTCGCACTGTACTGCTTAGGTCCGTGACCCGTTTTATTGTATCGACAAGCCAGTCACACTTTCGGGTTCCCGATCGTTCTGACCGACCACAAACCTTGAGTCCGTCTCGTAGCCGGCCAAACCGTTCTATGGTAGCTTAATGGGGTGGCCCCAAATATTTCTGAATCTGTGATCGCTTTGTCGTGACGCCTCGTTTTTGATTTGGTTTTTCCGAGGTTGATCGAGTGTGTGTTGCTATTTGTGCACCCCTGCAGGGTAAAACTTTCTGAAAGCCGTGTCCGCGGTTATGGACGACTTGGAGCACAGTTTCTCGATCATAGACAAGTATAATTGTTGTTATTAATTCACGGACATCCGTCTATCTTTGGTTAGGCGGATGGTTAGCGAGTATCTATAGAATTGTTAGGGTTTATCTTTTGCTGCAATTGCGTCACCCCAGGTTGTGTCCCCTTTAGAGGCATAAAGACTTGCTGAGTACCCCTAGGGTCTCACACGATAAATTGTTTGATTCGATGAACAGGTAAACTCGCAAGATGGATCTGGGTGGAGGAGACGACGATGTGGGCAACGATCACCGGTGTAGAGATTCCGGGAACGGGATCCGTAAGATCGTGGGGATGTGTTTATTTATGGGGCATCTTATGCTGATTTGCTTCTTATCCGTACTCGGATTTTGTCTTCCGCTCACCGATACTCACGATGTTTGATGTATGAGGAGATATCCTAAACTATTATATCTATCTAGGATATTTGGATCTTGCCGTATGGCGTTGCTATATTTCCTTTCTTTTTAGATGGAATGACTCTGAGAACCATTGTATGGTGGCTTGCATACATACTCATTTGTGTATGTAGTTGATCCCATCGCCTGCCGATTACGCCGCCCGTTCTTGTCCCGATGTTTGGAAATGGTTGGGACGGCCGAAAGGTCTACCTGTGAGTGGCATTTGGGCCCCACCGTACTATTTCAACCATTACCGCTCATCCAGGCTTGTAACTAGGAGCGTAATTCACCGAGGTAGTTACAGCTTGAGATGAGACAAGATGAATAATTCAGCGAGACTCAAGCTGAGTTCAAGAACATCGACAATCGCTTTGATGGCCTCGAAATATAAATGCATGCAATGCAACCCAACTTTGGCCATCAAAATGAAGCGCTCCAACGTTCCATCGCAGAAACAAATGACAAGCTTCGACTCCTCATCAATGGAATGAAAATGCCGTGTTCACGCGCATCAAGCTCTTCAAGCTCGTCGCGTCACTGTTCTCCTCTTCGTCAAGATCATCATCCAAGTGCTCCAAGACACAATGATGCCCCCGTGGTTAAATATGGAAGCTCTTTGCACTATGTACCTTCCCCACGGCACGCCACAACGACAAGCTATGATGGTGATTTCTCCTCAAGGCCCCAAGCAAGGCGAGAAGAACACCGTCATCACGCAAGGGCACTATTGATCCAACAAGTGCAACCATAAGTGGAACCTTAAGCATAACCTCAAGTCCACCACCGTCACCTGTGACACATACTTTACACAACAAGTGATCACTCCAACTTGGAGGAACAAGCTTGTCACCGACATGAAGCTCTCCAAGAACCTCATCTTCGCCATCGCCGTCATGAACGTCCACGCCGACACCATGGTCATCACGAGGCGCCTCCTCCAAGACATCAAGACATGGAGCATCAAATTGTACATATTGAGCGATGCCCACCATTTCATCAGGCTCTAGACCATGATCATCGTCATGAGGCCCAAGTTCCTAACCCGCAACACCAACCGAGGAATCAGCCTCCTCTTTGTCAACAACTGCGCCAAGAGCAAGAGCAAGCTCCTCCACAACGTCACAAGAATCAAGTTCCGCCACCTCCAAATGTGGCTCGTCAACCGCAAGTGCATCAATAAGGTCACCAAGAGCGTTGCAATGATTGCATGGAAGATGAAGCATGCCAACATCATGGCAACAACCGCTACTGTGATCGCAATGATGAAGAAACCTTTGGCAAGGTCAAGTTCACAATGCCCAAGTTCATTGGCTCCAATGATCCCGAAGAATACCTCTCATGGGCGCTCAAAGTCGACAAGATCTTTCGTATGCACAACTATAATGGCGAGAAGATGGCTGCCATGGCCTCGCTTGAGTTTGATGATGACGCCAACCTTTGGTGGGAACAAGTGCAAGTTGCTCATGACGCAAGAGAAGAGCCACCAATCACAACTTGGAATGACATGAAGGCTCATATGATATCCCGCTTTGTTCCTTCACACTACACACGTGACCGATTCAACAAGCTTCAATCGCTTAGTCAAGGGACAAAACCGTGGAAGAGAACTTCAAGCAAATGGAACTCAACATGATCCGTGCCAACATTGAAGAGTGCAAGGAACAAACAATGGCATGTTTCCTCATTGGCTTGAACCATCAAATCAAGCGCATCGTGGAGTTCCAAACATACAACGACATGGTTGAGCTTGTGCACATCGCAATAAAATCCAAGCATCAAGTGCAAGAGGACATCAAGTACAACAAGCCCAAGACATACTTAAAATACAACAAAGCTTCAACCGCTACACCAACAACCTTCAATGGAATCTCCTCAAGTACCTACAAGCCTTCCTTCAAGCCCACACTTCAATGTGGCAAGTATACAAAGGATGCCACGCCATTCAATGGCGAATGCTATAAGTGTGGAGGCAAAGGACACAACAAATTATGCCAATTCACTTTGAGTTTAGTTTATGATAAATTGAGTTCAACTAATCCAAATTACAAATGAACTCCCACTCAAAACCAACATCCCTCGTGTTGTTTTGGTGATTACATGAACCAAATCCACTACACCAAGTCCGATCATCACGTGAGTCGGTGTAGCTTCAAAGGTGAGCATCTATATGGGCATCATATCTACCATATGACTCATGCTTAACCTTTTGGACCGTGTTCCGAGGCCATGTCTATACATGCTAGGCTCACCAAGTAAGAACCTTAGTACTCGCGTGTGTAAAACTGTCTTACACTCATTGTATGAAAGCGTAGAGTCAAGTACACACGATCATCACGTGATGTCTCGAAACGATGAACTTTCTTATTAGTGCATCCTTAAGGAAGAACACATTTTATCTTTATATCTAAATGAGGGATCATCTTATAATGTTACTAAAGCGCCAAACAAGCAATATAAGATGCAAACAAGACATCATATGCATAAAGTGAAATGATATGGTTCTTGCACTTGATCACTATCATGTGCATCATGGTATGATCTTTACCATTCCTTTATGTGTAAGGCCAAGGTCTATGGAACTTACACATTAGGTATGCTATAATTTCCAAGAGTATCGACTATACTCCAAATTATACCATTACCATATCATGACACTAGCCCAACAACAATCTTAACTAGAAGCTTATAATTTATCAATTGCAAGTTTTACATGGATTAGGGCTTTCGAAGATAGGACCGGTCTTACCTATGAACATGGAATCACACCGATGATAACCAAATTATTAGCAACTCATTGTAAATCAGGTATTGACTATAGTAGGAGAGATAGACACCCGCTAGCCACTTATGCAAAACTAGTTGCATGTCAAGCGTGGAACATGTCTCATGTGCGAGGACATGTAAAGTTAGTTCGGGCCGCTTCATCCCACTATGCCATCAATATCTAAAATACATATAAGATGCAATAACATGATCATCATCGCCCACATACTCGTATGTGTTCTACCCGTACAAAGCATCTATGCATAGATCAGGCTTTGATACCACTGTTGGGTTTGCAACATAGAAAAAAAATTCCTACGATGTGAACAACTAAGCATCAAGATCTATCTACCTATATACAATCAACGGGTGGATATACATCCATAGAGAACATACCCTTGAAGAGCGACAAAGCATTGTTAACGAGGTTGAACTCGTGGATGATGTAGTCGTATAATTGTCGATCTCAAGATCGTGATGAAGTCCAGCAAGTCCAGTAGGTCCAGCACCAGCAAGTCCAGCACCGCAAACCAGCAGTGCATCCGTGATTGCATACACATCCGGTACCCTGACAACCTTCGTGTCCTCGCTCCAGCGATGGAGCAGAAGCAACAACTCCTTTCCAGATAAAGCCAGCGGGAACATGTGTCTCGCTAATCCGAGACCATGGGGAATAATTTCTAGAGGGGGAGAGAGATCCTTCACGAGGATTTGTAAGAGTGGAGGAGGAGAAGGTGCTTCTTGTATAGGGGAGGGGGCTTCCCAAGGGGCATGACCGCCGGCCATGGTGCATGCCTGATAGCTGTGAGATTCGACACATTTTTGATGGTTTTTATTGATGGTTTTCTCCCATATTTAATCGTTTTCTAGAATTATCTAACGCTAATACTTTGGTAGTGAAGAAAACTTGGTTTTTAATGTGTGTTTCAGGTTCTGAATGTCAACAGAAGGTTTTAACAAGGGAAACACAATATTCAGGTGAAAACAAACAAGTCTCTCTTTGGAAGCAATCAATGGAAGCATACAGAGGCTTTAACGTGCAACTATATGGTAGGAATTTTTTTCTGCCGTATTGTTCCTGCCGTATAGCTGCTACCGCCTTCGTCTTGTCAAAAGGGATAACTTCTGTGAAGAGGCTAGACGCAAAATCATAACACAACAGCAGCCATCCCATCCAGAAAGGAGATAGAAGAGATCAAGAGAAGAAGTGGAAGACGTTCTTCATCTTGCTCCACGATCTTCGACCTCCTAGCCATCACACCCCCATAGCCATTACTTGTACTTGAGAGAGAGAGAGAGACAGACAGAGATCTTCACCTTGCAAGATTAGGGTTCGAGATTGTTTCTTCCTATCTTGAATTGTGTTGGATTACTTTTCCATTATTATTGTGGATCTCCACGGTAATATTAAGAAGAAATCCCTTTATTTAATTATATCGATGCTGCTTTCTTCTCTCATGTGTGAGTAAGTTCCTTGGGCGTGGGATATGTAAGGGATTGGTGAGATGTGATGTGGCTTCGTATATTTTCCATTACTTGTGACTGATTTTAATTACTATATTATGTGTGCTTGACTATCTATGGGATGCCTAATGCTTGTTGTCCAATTAAGGGCCCAGGCAACATGATCCTTTGTTCTACATAGATAGGATCTTGTTCGCTAGCAGACCGGCGCCCCTCGAGTGACACGGGGATATCAATGGCAAACTAGTTGACTCAAGGATAACGAGGAACCACTGTGCTTATTGAATTAGTCCGACCCAAGGAGCTTAATTGCTAAGAAACCTGAAGGGTCTTCATCGTCTAGTGCCTGGCCATGGTTTTGGTAACAGGCTAGTAGGATTATTGAAGTTGGGATGAAATCTACCAAGAGGAGTTCCCGCTAATTATGGTTTGCTCGCCTACACATATACTTATAAGATTACAATGTTTACATTTATCACTCATCCACCTGGCACAATCACTATCACCATGAACTATATCTCCCCGCACCTTCTTCGTCATCTGCAGAAAACAACAAACAACCAAATCGTTCTTTACTTTTATGCTTTTTATTTCTGAAGTTTACATTTTAGTTTTATTAAAATACATCTAGTTTAATCCAAATCTCATTCTTATTTCAGACTTGCAGTCAACTCACTCGAAGACCTGTGACAACTTTGAGTGTGACAGAGACTTCACCCATAAACACTTACCTTTGGGCTCCCTGTGGGATCGATATCTATACTTCGAAACTAGCTACAAATGATTTGTGCACTTGTAGACATCAAGCTATTTTTTGGCACCGTTGCCGGTGAGCTAAGCACTAAGTGTTTGTCTCTTGACATTTCAGGTGTTACTACTACAAAATGGTCTTTCTAGGAGACAAAGGGTCTACACGCTCTGGTAGGGCCTATTTACCAGATTATTTTGAGCGCGTGCCTATTTAGAGGCGCGAAGAAATTTTTGAAAAACTTTTAACATCCGACAAGGTTGAAGTTGAAAACCTGAGTGATATTATAGAAATCATGTCTATTTATAGGACAACTCCCAAGAAACCTAAGAAAATTCTCAGAGAATACAGTGCTCCAAACTTTGCTTTCCTTAAATAACCAATAGAATTTCCTAACCCTAGAGTTAGAGAATATCGATTTGATGGTGGAATCATTAAAATTTTCCAGGAAAAAGCTTTTAGTGGAAGGGAAGATGAAGACCCAGGAAGACATATTAGAGAGGTTGACGATTTGATGACAATACTTGGAACAAAAGGTTTGCCAAGAGATTTCTCTCGACTAATTTTTTTTCATTGGTATCTTAAAGGTAAAGCTCTAGACTGATTATATTCTTTTCCTCGCCATTACATTAAATGTTGGGAAAACTGCATTGTCAAAATTATAAATATGTTTAATCATTTTAAAAAGGTAACTAAAACTAGAAAGAGCATAGGCAACTTTAGTCAGAATGTGGGAGAAAACTACCCACAAACCTGGGATAGATTCATTCGAATGATCAATAAAGTTCCTAATCATGGTTATTCTGAATCAACTATTTGACATTTATTTTACCACGGTCTTAATACTCAGAGCAGAGAGTTGCTTGATTTATCAGCAGGAGGATCGATAAATACTTTAACTGTTAAAGCATGTTTGGAATTGATGTCTGCTAGGGCTAAGAATGATTCTTTATACAATCCTGATTTTGACACTAAGATAGAAAAAAGGATGCTTCGTATAAATCCTGATCTTATGCCTAAAGTATGCAAAACAATGAAAGAAAAAGGTATACCTTCTGAACTTGTTAAGGAAAACAAAGTAGACTTGTTACAAGTTTTTACTAAAGAAGATGAGACTAGAAAAGTTTTTCAAGAATTAAAACATCGACAAGCAAAATCTCATAATAACCTATATAAGCATTTTCAAAAACAAAAAAAGATTTTGGCATAACTCACAAAATATTATGATGAGATTGGCCAAGAAATAAAATTATTTCACAAGTTTCTTAGTATGATTGAAACTCAATGCGAACAAATAGCATCTGATTATCAAATTTTCCTTCAAGATAATATAGATATTCCTGTTTCTACTAATGTTGTTATAAGAAGAGGTGTAGTTGTTACAGGACCATTAGGACCACTCGAATATGAAGCTAAGAAAGAGCAAAAAGAAAAAGTCTTGCTCAAAGCAAGCCAAGAATATGATACAATGGTGGATCCTCAAGATGAAAATACTCAAGAAACACAATATCAAACCAAGGAGGACCAACATGATGCACAGGATGATCGTTATGACTCTGATGCAGAGACAGTTGATCCAAGAGAAGAAAAAGAGACAAGCAATGATAGATGAAGTTGTTGTAGTAGAGAAGAAGAAAAGCGACAAGCAACAACTAAAGAAAGTAACAAAAGAGCCCGATCCCCACAAAAGGTAAAAGACAAAAATAAGAAAGGTGAGCAAAAGCTTCCTTATCCAGATCGAAAAAATAAAGCACCGAACCATGTAATCTATGATTCTTTCAAAAAAGCACTTGGTGATCTTCGTCTAGAAATTCCATTTGCAGATGCAATAAAAGTTCCCACCTATTCTAAATTCCTCCGTGATATTCTTAGTAGAAAGAAAGAAATAACTGAAACCGTTGCCATGGTGACTAGTTATCCTGCTAATGGGAAGCTATTGTATAAATCGAGAGATCCCAGAATACCAACTATTTCATGCTCAATTGGCAAAACTGATATTCACAATGCCTTGTGTGATTTAGGTGCAGGAGTTAGTGTAATGCCATATTCCCTCTATAAAAGGTTAGGATTAGGGGAGTATTCCCCTACTGTAAGTCCACTAAACAACCCATTGTTATGATTGAGGATGTGCTACTTAGAATAGATGAGCATGTTATTCCCACTAATTTTATTATTCTTGAAATGCCAGAGGATGAAAAATTATCTATAATACTTGGAAGACCTTTCCTTAATACTGCAGGAGCATTAGTTGATTATGCTGAAGGAAAAATAATCTTCAATGTTTATGATGCTAAAATTATCCGGTATTTTCCAAAGAAGCTAGAAGCAGGAGAAAGATATATTTCCACCAGCAAAACGAGTTCATGTGGTAAGTGCCTTTGATAAGGGGCAGCTCAAGGTAATAATTCGAGAATAGAGAAGGGGTTGAGATATTCAGCCATGCTTAATAAAATGCTAAATGGGAGTCAACCCATCACATTAATAAAATAATTTATAGAATATAGTGTTCACCGCATTCCTACAACTTTTTCAGAGACATTTTTGTGGAAGTGTGGCCATGAAGATGCAACTGTTCGAAAGTAGTAGAAATATTAATTGAAAAAGTGTAGAATAAGTATAAAAATAAAAGTTTGAGTTTTATCTACAAAAACTATGATGAGGACATCCCTACAATTACACCTACCCCAATGACTACTGAAGATGATCCAACTGTTGCAAAGAAGGATCAGTCCAATGAGATTATAATTGGACCCATTACAAGAGCTCGTGCTAAGCTACTCGAACAACAGGTGAATTCACTCCTAAATGAATATCGTACTTTAACTGATGAGAACTTTATACTACCTAAGTCTATGCATTTATGTATGATCAGGTTCGTTGGAGAAACAAGCATGGCGCGAGGAGGAGAAGGGCTACAAGAGGAGCCCAGCATGATGATCGCCCAAAGATGCACGAGGGAGGAGCGGGAGGAAGGCGTAAGAGAAGATCATCAAGATGGAGGCAAAAAGATCTGCCACAACCAGAGTGTCCGGCCAGATCCACCCGGACTGTCTGGCCTAGCCGAGAGACGAACTGGCACGAACATTCTGTGTGCTAGTTCGGACACTACCCGAACACCACCCAGAAACTTTGAAGTTTCCGGCCAGACCAGACTGTCCGACACACTCCACCCGGAGTGTCCGTCCTGACCGGACTGTCCGAACGATATCAACCGAAGTGTCCGCCCGCCGACCGAATTTGGTCCAGTCGTACATGTTTAGTTTCGGTTGCTGTCCACCCAGCCGCCCTTATAAGCTCTAGGACGACCCCTAGTTAGGGTTTAGACCATGTTTAAACTATTTTGGACTTGTTTCTTTCAAAGAACCTCTGGAATTACCCTGTTATCGAATTATACTACTGCAATTGAGTGTGATCTGTTGTTCCACTGGGAATTGGAAGATTGCAAACTACCATTTGTGGTCGATGGCTGCGTGCGCAAGAGCATGGTGTTGTGAATATCCCACAGGGTTCGAGAGTTGTTGCATTGGCATCAGGGTTCGAGCGAGAGAGTTCATCGCTATAGGATATTTATCTATCCACCAGTATCATCATTGACAAGTGCTTGCTGAGAAGATCGGGCCACCCCATATCAAACTAGCTTAATCATTTTAGTCAAGATCAAAAAGTGAACCTCCAGTTGAGGAGAAGAAGATAGGTAGAGCTAGATTTTCTGCTCTATACATGCTGTTTTTGGTCAATAATTTCAACTGTCATTTTTCTGTAAAAAACAAGGTGTTTCGCTAAGTTTCAGGATAAAAAGGTATTGTCGAAGAAATAGATTTTTTTTGATGAGTACTGAAGGTTTAACGACCAACTATATGATGGGAATAAAAATTCCGGCCATATAGTCTGGCCGTATAGATATCCTTGCCATCAACAAATTTTCTTTCGTGGGCATAGAGAATTTAACGACTAACTATACAGCGGGAATAAAAATTCCGGCCGTATAGTTGCAGTCATATAGATATCGATGCCTCCATACAAACTCTTCTCAAAAGTACTAATGGTTTAACGACCAACTATACGGCAGGAATAAAATTTTTGGCCATATAGTTTCGGTCGTATAGATATCGATGCCTGTTTTAGAAAATTTATCTCGAGGATACAGACGGTTTGACGACCAACTATACAGCAGGATCATTATGATCCGGTCATATAGTTGCATCCGTATAGCTGTGTTCTGCATAAAGAAACCATAATTGGCGGCACCACCGCAACTATACGGCGGGAACAACATATGCCCCCCTAATAGTTGCGGCTGTATAGTTCGGCGCAACCTCAAAATCGCGCCGGAGCGGCTAGGTTTTCCTCCCTCCTCACTTTATTCTCTCATATTCTCTCTCCAAACCTCTCCAAACCCACCTAAAACTATTGATTCTTTGCGGATTTCGTTCGTTTGAGTGGGGGAATCAATAGATCGGTATGTTTCTCTCCCTATCCATGATTTATTTTCAGATTTCCATGGTTGAAACTCTCACATTGATCTAGTGGATGAACTCAAGCTTATTTTGCTTTTCCTCTTAATTTCTCACGTTAGGATTAAATTTTTCCACATAGAATCGTTCGTATATCATGTAGAAACTATAGGCCTGAGGTTCTATGGTGAAAATTTTCAGTGCATCAAGATGAACAAAATTGGTAGCATTTTTCGCAAGGGCAAGCGCAATGGCGCCAGAGTTCGGGGAACCGGGCCGAGCTCAACCCCAATCTTGCTGTAGTTTCATCAAGGAGGATGCTGCCACACATTGGGCCGATGATAGCTTTCTCACCGTGGCGGGGTTGAGGGTGAACTTCGACCTCATGTGTGCAAAATTAAGACTTGCAGTACTCGCCTATGCAAGCCACAACACCTACGCCGAGCCTCCTTCTATGATGATCACATGGAGAAAGGTAATGCATGCACGGTAAGCTTCACCATGAACCAGCAGGCTTATGAAATAACTTTTGAACAATTTTGCAATGCTTTCGGCTTCCCTCCCGATGGGGAGGCAAATGTTACTAACCTATACATCGTCACAAGTGGAGAAACTTGGGAGGTTGTTTCTGTTAATGGTGGAACGTACTTCTACCATAAGAAGATGTCCACCATTGAGAACCCAACCATTCACTACTACACCTTGTTCCTCGCCAACACACTGCTGGGAAGTGGAGATACTGGTTCCATGGCCAATGCGGATATGGCAATGATCACCAAGGCACTCTTCCCCAATGGGCCGCAAAGTCCCAATCTAGGGGCTCTACTTATCCAACACTTCCGTCACCAAAGAAACAAGACGAAAGGTGATATTCACATTGGTGGATTGGTAACCCACCTTGCTCATCAATTAAACATTGTCTTACCTATGATGCAACCTGTTGATGTTTAAAAACTTATGGATGTCAAATACTTGACTGCTTGTGGCTTCCTCGGTGTTTACCGAGCTAACAGGAGACTCTGAGCATATCAGTTTGGTTATCCTGGTGATGTGCAGGTTGACTAGGTTCTATTGCCCTGTCCCCAAGCCTTCTCGATTGTGGAGAAGGACACCTGGATCCTCACCAAAGGATCAGGTGATGGAGATCATGGCTGAACTCCAGCCTGATCAAGAGGAAGATGAAGAAGGAGAGGGGCAGGATGAGGATGAGCAGGAGCAAGAGCAGGAGCAGCAATACAACCCTACTTGGGAGGGACAGCAGCAGGGGGACCCTGGGACCCTTGGACTAATCATCCATAGCAGGGGTTCAACTACGTCCCCTATCAAGAATTTCAGCAGCTCAACCAGCGTGTTGGCGAGATTGACCGCACTCTACAAGGAGTGAATGAAGATGTGAGTGCCTTAACTCAAAGCTTCAGTCACTTCATGAACAACTTCCGCAACTAGTATCAGTAGTATCCACACCAGCCGCCGAATGACGGCTACAACCGAGCCTAGCAATAGCCTAAACTTGGGGGAGGTTTGAAAACCTCCAAACCTTTCATTCATATTTTTGTTTCTTCTTTTGATTTATTTTACTTCTTCAAAATTGCATGTTTACTTCCAGTTTGCATTCCTAGACCAAAAATACAAAAACAAATTAGTTGTAACCTTTATTGCAAATTCGTTTCTTTGTTTCTCTGGGAGATTGCTCAATTTCAGGTGACTTGGCAATAGGGAAATATAGAGGGGGTTCGACTCAAGTACGAGAACGAAGCAAGCAACATGAGGTATCACATTCCTTTCGTCACCTTTTCTGCAACCTTGAATTGATCCTACAATTATTTACTCACTTGCACTGGAGTCACTCCCCACTTTGCTTACTATTCTATAAATTATATTCCTTTGATAGTGTCTCCTTTTTAGCTTTAATTTGAAACAATGAGCAATGAACTTGGTTAAAAATACTTCCTACATTTTTACAACAATAAAAAGCATATAAAAGATGACTTGAGTCCATGTTTAGCCCAAAGGATTTGATTTTAGAACTACTCCATCCCATTTGAGCTTAATGTAAATAGACTCGATAGTACCCTTGGATGAAATTGTCTTATAAAATGGATGCTTTGAAGTAGTAGAGATTATGCCAGTGCCTTTTCTAATAATTACCGTAAGATATTGCTTTACGCGTGTCATTACAACACTGTCGTGCTCCATGGGGAACTATTAACTCCGCTGGCCAACGAACAATCTAAATGTGGGAAACCACTTGATTTCGGCTATTGCGTTATGTAAACGTCTATAGAAGCAATGCTATGACAGGTAAAATTTTGGTCTCCACGTGGTTCCACGTTCCAAGTGAAGTTGTGGTACTCTTCTAACTCACTATTTCTCAACAATTATTTATTGGCATGATCACGAGTGCACAACACAATCCCAATTAACATGTTAAAAACAGTGGCATGATTTCTCTATGAAAGAGCTAAAGTTTTTGAAAGGCAAGGAAAGGAAAAAGGTTCTTTGAGAGTCTTGAAATTTTTACATGGGAATAGATGAGTTATTCTTAAATTGAATGTTTTGGTGCCAACTTGAGTACTCTTAATTGATTAAAGAAACAAAAGCAAAAGTTTTCATCTCTCAACAAAGAGAGACACCAAAAGAATTTGTCTCACTTTCCTAGCTAATCTTTTGACACTTGCACGGGCATATGATTTATTTGCTAGAAAGATATACGTGGTTAGGAAGTGGACTCAGTGAATTCCTGTGAATACTTGTATGATCATGTTTAATATTGCAGGAATTATGAAGAAAATAATTTGACACCAATTCAAGCTTGTAAGTTCTTTTATTTCAGTCTCGAATCTCCGCTATTCTTCCTTATTACCTTGTCACTCAAGGGCGAGCAACATATGAGATTGGGGGAGTTGATAGATGTGAGATTCGACACATTTTTGATGGTTTTTATTGATGGTTTTCTCCCGCATTTGGTCGTTTTCTAGCTTTATCTAACGCTAATACTTCGGTAGCAAAGAAAAGTTGGTTTTTAATGTGTGTTTCAGGTTCTAAACGTCAACAAAAGGTTTTAACAAGAGACACAAAACATTCAGGTGAAAACAAGCAAGTCTCTCTTTGGAAGCAATTGAGGGAAGCTTACAGAGGCTTCAACGAGCAACTATATGGCGGGAACATTTTTTTGGCCGTATAGTTCCCGCGGTATAGCTGCCGCCACCTCCGTCTTGTGAAAAGGGACAACTTCCGTGAATAGGACAGACGTGAAATCATAACACAACAGCCGCCGTCCCATCCAGAAAGGACATAGACGAGATCCAGAGAAGAAGGGGAAGACGTTTTTCATCTCGCTCCACGATCTTCGACCTCCTAGCCATCACACCCCCATAGCCATTACTTATACTTGAGAGAGACAGAGATCTTCACCTTGCAAGATTAGGGTTTGAGATTGTTTCTTCCTATCTTGAATTGTGTTGGATTACATTTCCATTCTTATTGTGGATCTCCATGGTAATATCGAGAAGAACTCCCTTTATTTAATTATATCGATGATGCTTTCTTCTCTCATGTGTGAGTAAGTTCCTTGGGCATGGGAGATGTAAGGGATTGGTGGGATGTGATGTGATGTGCCTTCATATATTTTCCATTAGTTGTGATTGATTTTAATTGCTATATTATGTGTGCTTGAATATCTATGGGATGCCTAATACTTGTTGTCCAATTAAGGTCCTAGACAACATGATGCTTTGTTTTACATAGATAGGATATTGTTCACTAGTAGACCGGCGACCCTCTAGTGACACGGGGATATCAATGAAAAACTAGTTGACTCGAGGATAACGAGGAACCACTGTGCTTATTGCATTAGTCCGAACCAAGGAGCTTAGTTGCTAAGCAACCTGAAGGGTCTTAATCGTCTAGTGTTTGACCATGGTTTTGGTAACAGGGTAGTAGGATTATTGAAGTTGGGATGAAATCTACCAAGAGGACTTTCGGCTAATTATGGTTGCTCTCCTACACACATACTTATAAGATTACAATTGTTACATTTATCACTCGTCCACACCTGGCACAATCACTATCACCATTAACTGTATCTCCCCGTGCCTTCATCATCATCTGCAGAAAACAACAAACAACCGAATCATTCTTTAGTTTTATGCTTTTTATTTTTGAAGTTTCCATTTTAGTTTTATTCAAATACATCCAGTTTAATCCAAATCTCATTCTTATTTCACAGTTGCAATCAATTCACTCGAAGACCTGTGATAACTTTGAGTGTGACAGAGACTTCACCCATAAACACTTACCTTTATGCTCCCTGTGGGATCAATATCTATACTTTGAAACTAGCTACAAAAGATATGTGCACTTGTAGACATCAGTGCCCCCACCTCTCCCTCATTCATGTGGGTGGAGCTCCCACTCACATAAACACACCTCCACTCATATGTCCACTCACATGCATTAAATTTCCACCAAATTTAATGCAAGTTCTCATTAAATAAAACTATTTTATTTATTAGATTTAGAATTTTGTTAATTGATTTAATTAACAAACATTCACATAAAACCCCTACAACATTTCAATATCACATGTAGAACTAGTTTCTACAATTTCACCTGAAACAATCCTGGTTTCCATTGAAATGATTCCAGCGCTTTCTTCATCTTTATTTGAAACATATTTGCTGCAAATGGTGGAAGTATCCCTTAAGTGTGTCACCCTATGGTTTGTGAATAATGCAGACATGATCGAGACCCTTCTCTGATCAATAATCAGCAGTGGGACCTGGAGATCCATACTGACTACCACACATTCAACGATGACTCCTATGATCGTGAACCTTTTAATGTTGTAACTAAATCCCTTTGTCTCGCAATATATTACATGTCTGAACTTTGATCATTGTTATCTCCATACCTAGTTTGATCTCGGTACCGACATGACTCTTTTCTCGTTCCCGTGCTATAACATTCTAGTGATCACATCACTTTCTTGCAAGCTATCTCAATGTCACTATAAGAAACGTTTCCTTCCGCAATGACTTGACCCGACGGTCGTCGTAGAAGGCGCGTCTTCCGCGACAAAATTCTCGGCTCGGCTATGGCCGATGGAAAACTTTTTTTTCTGGTTTCGCAGCCCTCTACTACGATGGATCCGCTAAAAACATGGAGGAAGCTTGGCTAGCGCGTGGCAGAAGCAATATTTTTGTTTACTCACGTGATGTTGACTCGCTGAAGTCTTTTGAGGCATGTGGGTCCCGGACGTCAATGTCTCTAGCGGACCATACTTTTCGGTCGCGCCTCCCTGATTTCAACTTGATAACGTTGGTCGATGCGTCTGCCATTTAGTCAGGCTGCTAGGTCCCACATGTCAGCCTCTCATTAGAAGGATTGTGTGTATGATGGAATTTTTTCCTTCGCTCGCGCTACCCTCTTCCGAAATTGATAGTGTTGTTCGATGCATCTACCGTTTAATCAACCTCCTGGGACCCACATGTCATCCTCTCATTAGAAGAAACGTGTGTATGATGGAATTTTTTCCTTCGCTGGCGCTGCCCTGTTCCGAACTTGATAGCGCTAATCGACGCATCTACCGTTTAACCAACCTCCTGAGCCCCACATGTCATCCTCTCATTAGAAGAAACGCATGTATGATGGATTTTTTTCTTCGCTCGCGCTACCCAGTTTCAAACTTGATAGCGTTGTTCGATGCATCTACCGTTTAATCATGCTACTAGGGCCCACATGTAATCCTCTCATTAGAAGAAACGTGTGTATGATGGATTTTTTACCTTTTGTGGCACCTTCGTGTTCCGAATTTGATAGCGTTGCCCGCTACATCAGCTGTTTATTCAGGCTGGTGGGTCCCTTATGTCAGCCTCACATTAGAAGAATCATGGGTATGATGGAATTTTTTTCTTCTCTAGCGCTACCCTGTTCCGAACTAGATAGCATTGCTCGACGAACCTGCCGTTTTCTCACGCAGATGGATCCCCCATTTCAGCCTCTCATTACAAGAAACGTGTGCATGCTGAACTTTTTTCTCGCTCGTGCCTCCCTGTTTCGAACTGGCAACATTGCTCGATGCAACATCTGTATAAGGTCGTGCTACTGGGTCACACATATCAGCCTCTCTCTAAATGAAACATGCGTATGATAGATTTTTTTGGCTATGTCCGCAGTTTTGACCTTGGCAACTTGCTGGGTCCCAGATGTCAACCACCTCTATGCAGGAAACGCGTCTATGCTGGGTCCCAGCTGACAACATCTATTTGAAAGAAACGTGTGTATGTTGGACTGTTTTTTGGGTCCCAGATATCAGCCTCAGAGTACAAAAAATGCTCATAAAGGCCAAATTTAAAAGATTTTGGGCTAACTCGGGGCGGATGCCCTATTTGTCATGGCTTATATTCCATGGGCTCACTCCAAAATTGAATGGGCTATAGTCGGTTGCCACAAGACAATGAAAAGGCCAAATGAGAAGGTATTGGGCTTTGCTTGGGGTTGATAGGCTAATTTCATGGGCTATGCTTGGGCCTTCTGGGTCCGACATGTCAGCTTCTCTGTAAGTGCAACATGTGTATGATGGACTTTTTTTTGGCCACGTCCGCTGTTTTCACCATGGTAGCCGTGTATGGTCTTGCTGCCGGGGCCCTTATGTCAGCCTCTCTAGCATGTTCTGGCTTGTAGGTCCCTGATGCAGCCTTGTATGTTATGCCTGGTGGGTTCCTGATGCGAGCCTCTCTGTACAAGTATTTAAACTTTTTTTGAACCCACCCTCAAAACAAACTAGGTCCGTGATGTCAGCCTCTGCGTAATGCGATATTTCTAGAATAAAAAAAATGTAAACCCAAGATATGATTCAAACAAAAGACCTTCAAATCAAATAAATGTAAACTGGGTGCGTTTCCACTATAACAAAGATATTTATAGAATAAATATCATTAAAATTTTATTAGTACTACAATTTATGTATTAATCTTCTTAAAAATATTTTGTGTGTCTATGTTTATCTCTTTCAAAATATAAACGAGGAGCACTCCTGACATCTCAATTTATAAAATACCACATAATGGAGTATTTTCCTAGAAACATGGGTAGACAGAGTTTTATTTTTATTTTGACAGGTGGCGGGCAATGCCCAAAAGGCCGAATTAAAAAGAGTTTGGCTATTCTACATAGGATGCTCTACGTGGGTTATACTCCATAGGCTATGCTCCATGGGATTCATTCTCAAATTTTAGTGGGTTGTGCTCAGCAGTCCCCTGACCCCTAAAAGGCTGAATTAATATGTTCTCAGCTATGCTCCATGGGCTCCTTTCTCAAATTTCACTGGGCTGTGGTCAGCAGTTCCCTGACCCCGAAAAGACCGAATAAAAATATTCTGGGATAAAGAGGGACCAAATGAGCTACTAGATTTCTTCTCCTGGTTAATAAAAATTGCATTATGATGTGCTCGGCCAGATTCGAAACAAAGACCTCGGAGAGGGAGGGGAAAAGCGATAATTCTTTTTGGCAGCTATTCATGTCAAAATTCAGCAGTACAGAATAAGGTAGAAAAATTATCAAAAGATTCAAAGTGCATATTCAGGAGCACTTGACCCATTCAATAGCATTTCAAAAGTGACTAATTCAGCAATATAGACAATGAATTAAAATAGCAGTACATAGAGAACCAGTTTTTGTTTCAGCTCTAAAAACCTTGTCTCGCGATTAGTTTGTCCTTTTCACCAATAACACTCGACCATTGGAGCAAGCAAAACTGATGATCAAGTCTACTTTGAGTACCTTCTTCTCACATCAATGCTTGTGTGACCCCTGTATATAACCCAAAATTCCCAAGTCTCATCTAGATTGTGACACAGCCATGTACAAGGGCGACGAGCACGCTTCTGGTTCACATTTAGCAGCACATAACATATTCAGCAGCAATTTAAAGTGACCGATTCAAAAGTGGCAGAAAATGACCAAAGGAATTGACAAATTCAGCAATGCCGATATAGAAATTCAATGGATGTACAACAATGCGGCAAAGCCAAGTTTCAAAATGAAAGCATGACCATGTATTTTCTCCACTCGATCTGAATAAGTCCCAGTACATAGGTGTTACTACAAAATAGATTAGCAGTAGCTAAACTCGATACAAAATACTTATTAGAAGTGTAGAACTACAAGCTTAAACTAAGTTAGGAACCACTACATGTCCCATCATACGTACTCGAAGAAACGAGAATGCTTCAGCGTGTCAAAGTGCTGGCCGGGTTGCACCCTTGATTTCCTGCTTGGGACATGTATCTCATTTCATTATCGCCTATCGGCCTCTAGGTCAGCAGCATACATGTAAAATTCATACGACAAACTAGGAAATTCGAGATCCTTAATTTCGGAAATTCCAATTACAAAGGGAATCTGCCACAAACATAAACTAGCTAATTAGTACAACATTACATACACTTACATTAAGATATGTTATCTCACTGTGAATCTTGTCCGACGACATGTTTAGTAGTATGCCAGTAAAGCCGCGACTTGGACAAAAAAGATGTGAGCACTTCCTGTGTGGTGTTAGTCGGCGGCGGCCTAATTGTTGTCTCGGGTGACCTATTTACTACAACCTGGTTGAAACTAACGAACAAGACCAATGACCAAAACATCACCTCGTACTGCGGTGATTCGCACGCCGCCGACCTGACCGGCCTGACAAACAGGAGCAAGTCCATGCTATGCCCCTCAATTTGGGCGACGAACAGCTTGCCCTCCTTCCCGATGCCGATGACCTCAGCTCTGAGCGAGCCCGGTGCACGAACCGGCATAGACGGGTCCCATCTTTTGGGGTTCTATCTGGGCAATTTCATCGAGTGGGCAGATATGAGGTGCTCGACAAACACTTTCTTGACGCCGGTGAACTCGCATCCTGGCTCCATGCAAACACACCGGCGGTAGTTGCACGCGATCTTGTGGTCGTAGACGTCCTTGTAGGAGACCAAAGTCTAGAGGATGTCGTTGGGGCATCTACTACCTTGTCTGCCAGCGACTTGGTGGTACAGCTCCTTGGAGCATGTGGCCAGCTAGACAACGCTAGTAGTACCCAGACGCCTAGCTATTTTGTTGAAGATGTTGTCGCCGACCTTCATCCAGACGTTGTTCAGACGGTTGTGCCTCGAATCCACAGCCATCACGTCCAAATGATTAGGGGCAAGGGCGGATCTATGTATGACTGTTGGGCTTATTTGGAGGAGAGGGGTGACGTCCTGGAAGGATCAATGCTGCAGGTGAGATGGCAAAAAAAAGTGTGAAGTGCCTGCTAGAGAAGATCCAAATGGGGCCTCTCGGAGTTGGGAATGGCTCTTTGAAGGAGGTTTTTTTGTCGTGCTCCTTCGAATATCCTTTGTCGGGCGTACTGCATCGAGCATGCTGACTAGAGTTATGGAGTAGGGAGTACTATAGGTACTCTAGACTAGCATGTTTCCATGGAGTGTTCTCTCATCACATCTCAGTTATTAGAACTGAGAGATGATTTATTTACTTCTTTCATTTTTATACTACTCCCTCCAGTTCGTATTCTAATGGACTCAACTTTGTCTAGATTCACATCAGTTAGACTGAGTAGTTGTAAATTGAGTCACCTACGTTTTTTGGTACTTCATAGTACGTACCAAAATACCAACATGCTGAACCTCATATGAACTTTCTAAAAAGGTACCCCTTTGCAAAGATTGGCAAGCCTGCTAAAATTGCTGAAACTTCTAGAAAGGAAAGAACCCACGGCCTAAATTGCATCATGCTTGGTGAAATAACGGCAGGTTCCCAGTTCATATTCAGCAGCATTTCAAAGTGATTGATTCAGCAATACAGACTCTGAAATTCATAGCAGGACGACGAGAATCAATTCTTGTTTCAACACTAAAAACCTTGGTGCAGGTTCAGTCGCTTTTCTCCGAACACACTCGATCATCGGAGCAAGCAAAACTGACCGTCAAGCCTGCTTTTCTGTGCATACCTTCTACTCACATCAATGACTATGTGACCAACATATGCAAACCAAAATGCCCCAAGCCTCATCTAGATTGTGACAAGGCCATGTTTCAAAAGAACAGTAAGACCATCTACTACCCTTGATCTAAAAAAGTACCAGTACGTCAGTATTAGTTCTACAAAAATACTTTAGTACTGTAGTAAAAACGACAGAACATTTGACAGATTCACTACCATTTGAAAGATTCAGTAGCAATGGATGAAATAGAAAAATATCAATAGATTCCAAATACATAATCTGCGGCACTTGATAGATTCAACAACAATTCAAAGTGACCGATTAGCAGTATGGATAATGACCAAAAGAATTGACAGATTTAACAATCCATACAGTGAAATTCAATAGATGTAGCAAGGCCATAATTCAAAAGGACAGAGAGAACATATTCTGGCCATGTTCCAAAAGAAGAGCAAGACCATCTACTGGTATTGATCTAAACAAGTACCAATAGATCACTATTAGTTCTAAAAAATACTTTAGTAATAGCAACAATAGAATGTTTGACATATTCAATGGTATTTGAAAGATTCAGCAGTATTGAATAAGACAGAAAAATATCATCATATACCCTGTTCATAATAAGCGGCACTTGACAGATTTAACACCATTTCACAATGACCGATTTAGCAATACATATAATGACCAAAGGAATTGACAGATTCAGCAATGTAGGCATTGAAATTCGGTAGATGTAGCAAGGCCATGATTCATAAGGAAAGAGAGACCATATTATGCACTAGATCCGTCGGTCTGAACAAGTACTAGTACGTAGGTATTAATCCTACCACAAAATAGATTAGCAGTAGCAGAACTCCATACAAAATACTTAGAACTACCTTAAGCTAGGAACCACATGTCCCAAAATGATAAGAAAAATCCTGTCAAGGAGTACAGGTGTTCAAGTTAGGATCATCACAAGAAGATAAATACGTGTTAATCGCTAAGAATCTTGTCGATACGAAGCTTGTATTCCACGGTGAACTCCAATGGTCGATTTCAACGACGAGCGACCAGATTAGACCGACAAACCGACAAAGAGCAAGTGGCTTTAGAATTCGCATAGAATACCTTCTCACACAAGCCATTTGGATGTGCAGAGCTCAACTTCACCATGAACTGTTGTGACATGCGCGTCGAAGGCCTGACGCACACGACGGATATCAAGATGACATCGTTGCGCCTGTCAAATAGCACGCAGAACACCATGTCATCGAACCCGGTTAGCCCGATATCTACATTTTGTGAGCCTGGTGCCGGAACCGGCTTAGAGATGTACATTCCTTTCCTACCATAGTGTAAAATGCGCAACCTCATGGTGTGGGCTTCTCTAAGGTGGGAGTGGAGCACAACCGGAATTGCGGCGAACTCACAGCCAGGCACCTCGCAGTTCCATTAGACTACATCAGCGAGCATTGAACATGAAGATATTTGGCTGGATAGCCCATACCAATTGGGTCTTTCACAAACATAAAGTAATTAATTAATACGACATTACATATATTCATATTAGAATCATCACAAGAAGATTTATATGTGTTAACTCACTCTTGGTTGATATTCTTGTAATCCAGGGGGAATTCTGAAAACATCTTTAGAAGCTCGCAGGTAACGCCGCGGTTTCGACAGGTATGACATGAGCCCTTTTAGTGCGACTTTAGCCAACGAAGGCCTGCTCAAAGAGCTCGTGCCGGTTAGTCGGGTACCAGTGCTTGTTGGAGTAGGTCACTTCGGGAAAATTGTACATCTTGTGGGCAAGTTTCAAGTGGTCAAAGAGCTCGTGCGCACGGGGCGTAGAAGCACTAGATCTTGTGCTCGTAGACGTCATTTTAGGAGACCAATGACCAACATCGGCTGTTGGGGCACCTGTTACCTTTTTTGTTAGCGACCTGGCGGTACAGCTCCTTGGAGCATGCGGCCAGCCTAACAACACTGATAGTGTCTAGACGCATAGTGGTTTCGTTGAAGACATCTTCGCCGACCATGCTCCAGCCGCAGTGCCGCGGGTTGCACCTCGAATCCACCATCCCGTCTGGACGGATTAGCGGCGAGGGTGGATCTATGTAGAGTTGTTGGTGGTTTTTGGAGGAGAGGGTTAGTGGCCTGGAGGGAGTGATGCAGCGTGCGAGATGAGGAGGAAAATGTGTGAAGTGCGTGCCAGAGATGCGGCCAGGCGGCATCGGTGAGTGGGGATAAACTAAACGGAGATGGGAAGATAGGATGGCTCTTTTAAAGAGGTTTTTCCTTTTCTTCTATTGTAAGAAGTGGCTGCATCAAGGACGTCGGTCAGCGTGAATGCGTGTAAAATGTGCATGTGCAATAAATTGAACATGTCACTTACTAGCGCAGTACGTTCTCGTCACGTTAGCAGAGTACTATTTACAGCTTCTATTTTCATACTAGTATTAGGGCATCACCTATGGTGACAGAATTTGTCTATAAGCTGGGAAGTTTTAAGAAAAAGCTTTCGATGTACTGAATTCCTGGTTAGCTTAAAAAGTTTTTTGGAAAATTTTAAGAGCAATCTATCTATTGTGCTTACTTGTAGTTAAAATTTGACACGGTAGGTGGGAGTGCGGTTTACATCGAAGACCTCAAAAAAGAGAAAATTACATAGAGGTCCATAAACTTAGCACCAAGGGCCCTAAAGTTAAGCAAGGAAAAGCACTCGGGTCCTTATCGAGCGAGAAACTGAGCCATACGCTTTGTACTACTGTACTTGCTTCACACAAACACGCAAAACGTTACTCACACTTTTGAACCAGCGTGCTGGGGTGTTCTTGGTGCTTCCTCTTCATAGGGTGTGAAATGGAACGACAATGCAGGTCAACGCACGTGGGCAGCGCCACGTTGTAGACGAGGGAGAGATCAGCGGGCCAGGGTGTGTGTGGATGGTGATGAGGCAGGAAAGGAGAGAGAAAACACAATTTTGTTTTGCATGCATATATATAGTAAAGGTCCCGAAATTTTGACAAGAGGTTCAACTTCTGGCTAAGATTCTACATCTTGACAACTTAACAAAATTATATTAGGTCAAACTTGAGATAGAAGTTAGCGTGATAGATAGCTCTTGGATTAATTATCTTTTTGAAGGTAGATGGGTGCATCTTCTTTTAGTAAACGATGTTCTCGGTGTGAGTTTCCAACTATCAAGAAAGAACATTCTCAATTTTCCCATTTTTTGTGAATTTTAAAACTTCCTAGCTAACTATGCCGACTTGAATGAGACTCTATGCCAATTTATCGAAATTAGGTCAAATTTAAACTACAAGTAAATTATAGATTGCTTTGGAAGTTTTACGAAAAAGCTTTCGGTGGTTTTCGATGTACTTAATTCCTGGTTAGAGCTTCAAAAGTTTGTTGGGACATTTTAAGAGGAATCTATCTATCGTGCTTACTAGTTGTTAAAATTTGATATGGACGGTGGGAGAAAGTACGATTTGCATCGAAGACCTAAACAAAATTTACATAGAGGTCCATAAATTTAGCATAAAGGGCCCTAAAGTTAAGCAAGGAAAAGCAGTCTGGTCCTTCTCGAGAGAGCAACTTTGCGATATACCCTTCATACTAGTGTACTTGCTTCACAGACAAAAAACTCTCCTCAGACTTTCGAACGAGTGTGCTGGAGTGTGCTTGGTGCTTCCTATTCGCAGGGTGTGAAATGGAATGACAAGGCAGGTCGACGCACGTGGGCAGCACCACGTTGTGGACAATGGAGAGGTCAACCGCCCGGGTGTGTGTGTGGATGGTGATGAGGCAGTGTGAAGCAGAGAGAAAACATAACTTGTTTTGCATGCATATATATATTAAAGGTCCTGAAATTTTGACAAGAGGTTCAACTTCTTGCTAAGACTCTACATATTATCAACTTAATGAAATTAGGTCAAACTTTAGCTACAAGTAAGCGCAATAGATAGCTCTTGGAATAATTATCTTTTCAAAGGTAGATGGGTGCATCTTCTTTTAGTAAACGATGTCGTCGGTGTGAGTTTCCAACTATCAGGAAAGAACATTCTTGATTTTCCCATATTTTGTAAATTTTAAAAGTTCCTAGCTAACTGTGCCGACTTGAATAAGACTATGTGCCAATTTATCAAAATTAGGTCAAATTTAAACTATACGTAAATTGAGGTTGCTTTGGAAGTTTTACGAAAAAACTTTTTGGTGGTTTTCAATGTACTAAATTCCTGGTTAGCTTCAAAAAAATTTTGGAAAATTTTAAGAGGAAACTATCTATCACGCTTACTTGTAGTTAAAATTTGACACGATCGGTGGGAGTACAGTTTAGATCGAAGACCTCAAAAAGAGAAAATTACATGTAGAGGCCCATAAATTTAGCACAAAGGGCCCTAAAGTTAAGCAATGAAAAGCAGGTGGGTCCTTCTCGAGCAAGAAATTGAGCCATACCCTTCGTACTACTGTACTCGCTTCACACAAAAAACGCTCCTCACACTTTCGAACCAACATAATGGGGGATGTGCTTGGAGTTTCCTCTTTGTATGGTGTGAAATGGAACGACAAGGTAGGTCGACGCACGTGGGCAGCGCAACATTGTGGACGAGGGAGAGAACAGACGGCCGGGGTATGCATGGATGGTGATGAGGTAGTGAAGGAGAGAGAAAACATAATTTGTTTTGCATGGATATATATAGTAAAGGTCCTAAAATGTTGACAACACGTTCAACTTCTTGCTAAGAAATCGCATCTTGACAACTTAACTAAAGTTGGTCAAACTTGAGCTTCAAGTTAGCGTGATAGATTGCTCTTGGATTAATTGTTTTTTGAAGGTAGATGGGTGCATCTTCTTTTAGTAAATAATGTCGTTGGTGTGAGTTTGCCAACTTTCAGGAAAGAACATTCTCGATATTCCCATGTTTTGCAAATTTTAAAACTTCCTAGCCAACTCTGCTAACTTAAGTGAGACTCTGTGCCAATTTATCAAAATTAGGTCAAATTAAATTTGAACTACAGGTAAACTGTAGGTTGCTTTGGAAGTTTCACGAAAAAGCTTTTCGGAGGTTTTCGATGTACTGAATTCCCGGTTATAGCTTCAAAAGTTTTTTGGAAAATTTTAAGAGGAATCTATCTATCGCCCTTACTAGTAGTTAAAATTTGACATGGTCGGTGGGAGCGAGTACAGTTTACATCGAAGACTTCAAAAAAGAGAAAATTACATAGAGGTCCATAAATTTAGCACAAAGGGCCCTAATGTTAAGCAAGAAAAAGCAGTCGGGTCCTTCTCGAGCGAGAAACTGAGACATACCCTTTGTACTACTGTACTTGCTTCACAAAAAATGCTCCTCACACTTTCGAACCAGCGTGCTGGGGGTGTGCTTGGTGCTTCCTCTTCGTAGGTTGTGAAATGGAACGACAAGGCAAGTCGACGCATGTGTCGGCAGTGCCACGTTGTGGATGAGGGAGAGATCAGTCGGCCTGGGTGTGCGTGGATGGTGATGATGCAGTGAAGGATAGAGAAAACATAATTTGCTTTGCGTGCATAAATACAGTAAAGGTCCTGAAATTTTGACAACACGTTCCACTTCTTGCTTAAAATATGCATCTTGACAACTTAAGGAAATTAGGTCAAACCTTAGCTACAAGTTAGTGTGATGGATTTCTCTTGGATTAATTTTCTTTTCGAAGGTAGATGGGTGCATCTTCTTTTAGTAAACGATGTTGTCGGTGTGAGTTTCCAACTATCAGGAATGAACATTCTCGATACTCCCATGTTTTGCGAATTTTAAAACTTCCTAGCTAATTCTGCCAACTTGAATGAGACTTTGTGCCAATTTATCGAAATTTGGTCAAATTTGAACTACAAGTATATTGTAGGTTGGTTTGGAAGTTTTACGAAAAAGCTTTTTGGCGGTCTTCGATGTACTGAATTTCTGGTTAACTTCAAAAGTTTTTTGGAAATTTTTAAGAGGAATCTATCTATCGCGCTTACTAGTAGTTAAAATTTGACATAGTCAGTGGGAGTGAGTTTGGTTTACATCGAAGAACTCAAAAAGTAAGAAGGGATGGGGTGTGCTTGGTGCTTCCTATTCGTAGGTTTTGAAATGGAACAATAAGGAAGGTCGACGCACGCGCCATGTTGTGGACGAGGGAGACATCAGCCAGCTGGGGTATGCGTGGATGGTTATGAGGCAGTGAAGGAGTGAGAAAATATAATTTTTTTGCGTGCATGTATATAGTAAGGTCCTGAAATTTGGACAAGACGTTCAACCTCTTGCTAAGAATATGCATCTTGACAACTTAAGGAAATGAGGTGAAACTTGAGCTACAAGTTAGCGTGATAAATTACTCTTGGATTAATTGTCTTTTCGAAGGTAGATGGGTGCATCTTTTTGAAGGTGACGGAGGTGGTGTAGAGCAGCGGCCGAGTCCGGTGATGGTGGTCGGCGACGGAGAGGAATACGGCGACAGGTAAATCGTAGGTTTCTATGAAAGTTTTACGAAAAAGCTTTTGGTGGTACCCATCGGGGGTCAATTAGGAGTATATCGGAAACCACCGAGAGTTTGGACAACAGGTTTAACTTCTTGATAAGATTTTGCATCTTGACAATTTAACGAAATTTGGTCAAACCTAAGCTAGAAAAGTAAGACAACAAGAGGGAGGCAACACAAGACATTCAAAAAAAGAAAAAAAAAGAGGCAGCACGAGAGCAGCGCAGAAGAGGACTTGAAGGCGGTGCGATGTCAGAGCAAAGCTATGATGGGCTGCTGACACGTGGTACAGGATACACTCCACTAGTAGTAAATGTATGGACCTACTACTAGTATATGCACGCAAAACAATTTGCATTTTCTCTCTCCTTTGCTGGCTCTCACCATCCATCATCCATCAATTTGTTCTCTTCAGCCATGGGGTGCATAGTCCGTCTTGTCTATTCCTTCTCCACAATAGGTTCAACTTCTTGCTAAGATTTTGCATCTTGACAGTTTAACAAAATTAGGTCAAACTTGAGCTACAATTAAGCGTGATAGATTGCTCTTAAATTAATTGTCTTTTCGAAGGTAGATGGGTGCATGTCTTCTTGTAAAGTAGTGTCGTCGGTGTGAGTGTCCACCTACCATGAAAGAACATTCTCAATTGATGATGAGATCATTCTTTTCTACAAAGAAAGTGCGAAGAATATTTGATCTGAATGCCACATGTCAAGTTTTCACACATATATAGTGGATCAACAACATGTTGTATTTGCGATTCCGATGTTTTATGAGTTTTCAAGCTTCCTAGCTAACTCTGCCCACTTGAATGACTTCATGTCGATGTATCGAAATAAGGTCGAATTTGAACTACAAGTAATAAATTGTAGGTTTCTTTGAAAGTTTTATGAAAAATATCTTTTGGAGGTACCCATCAAGCAGTCAATTAATATACCCATCAGAAACCGCAAAGAGCTTTCACGACTGGTTAAACCTCTAGCTAAGATTTTGCATCTTCCTCAAAAAAGATTTTGCATCTTGAAAATTTTGAACCCATTTTGAAAATGGTCACATGAAACAGGGAGACAGGAAAAATGATATTTCTATTCTCTATGGGCAACCCATGATCTTGTGGTGCACCTTAGGCTTAAAGATAACTTTATTTTTTCCACTATGTATAAGGTGAACCTTAGCAGATGCCACATAGTAGGCCTTATTAAGGTGCACTTTTTTACACAATGCGGGAGTAGTATATTTCTTTGCTTAGACATATGGTCACCTCTGTCCACGCGCTGTACATGCTGAGAGAATAAAACGTTGGCAGGGGAAGAGGGAGCAACCAAGCGAAGTTGAAGGCGGTTCCATGTCAGAGCAAAGTTATGATGGGTTTCTAACACGAGGTACTCCTACGGCCTTACAGTGTACTACACTCTACTAGTAGTAAATTTCAGGAACTATGCATGCAAAACAAATCGTGTGTTTTCTCTCTCCTTTGCTATCCTCCCTCTCTCCTCCCCTTTCCTCTCGTGCACCAACCCGGCTGATCTCTCCCTTGTCCACAGCGTGGCGCTACGCACGTGTGCCTTGGTATGGCGGCTCTGTTTCTCCGGTGTGTTTGGCAGCCACGTGTTGGTGTGGAGTAGGGACGAGGAGTACATAGGAAGGAAACAACTTTTATCCTTGGCGGCACAAAAATTGAAAGTTTTCCGGTTTTCGAAATTTTCACTTACTTCCCAAACATCAAGAGGGAAGGTTATTCAAAAGATTGGCCATTCGGAATACTATACTTCTTATCTTCTATTTATCGTGTCTTATCTCTTACGATACAATAAACCACAACATAGTGTACGGATTAACTTTGAGCACTGACCGTTAGATCTAGACTAGCAAATCCAAACATTGCCAACCGTTGGATCTTCTTTTCCATTCTTAGCATCTAGAAAGATTCTACTTTAGCACGATGAACGCTACTATGCGCAAACCTCAAAACACAAACTCCATTGCTCAGTTTTTAGGGTCCTTGTGCTAATAAATGCATGGACTTGGATGTAATTTTCATTTTTATGATGTCCTTGATGTAAGTTATACTTCCACCGACCGTGTTCACTCTCAAGCACCTCTCTATTACGAGACCTACCATTTGATAGGCCATTCGCAGTACTTCTTATCTTCTCTTTATCGTGTCTTATCTCTTACAATACAATAAACCACTTCATAGTGTACGGATTAACTTTGAACATTGACCATTGGATCAAGACTAGCAAATCCAAACATTGCCAACCGCTGGATCTTCTTTTCCATTCTTAGCATCTAGAAAGATTCTACTTTAGCACGATGAACGCTAGTATGCGCAAACCTCAAAACACAAACTCCATTGCTCAGTTTCTAGGGTCCTTGTGCTAATAAATGCATGAACTTGGATGCAATTTTCATTTTTATGAGGTCCTTGATGTAGCTTGTACTTCCACCGACCATGTTAACTCTCAAGCACCTCTCTCCTACGAGACGTACCATTTGATAGGCCACTCACAATACTTCTTATATTCTCTTTATCGTGTCTTATCTCTTACGATACAATAAACCACTTCATAGTGTACGGATTAACTTTGAACATTGACCGTTGGATCTAGACTAGCAAATCCAAACATTGCCAACTGTTGGATCTTCTTTTCTATTCTTAGCATCTAGAAAGATTCTACTGATAGTTTTTAGCATGTTGAATGCTAGTATATGCGCAAACCTCAAAACACACACTTCATTGCTCTCAGTTTCAGGGTCCTTGTGCTAAATGCATGGAGTTGGCTGCAATTATCATTTTTATGAGGTCCTTGATGTAACTTGTACTTCCACCGACCATGTTAACTCTCAAGCACCTCGCTCCTACGAGACCTACCATTAGATCGGCCATTCGTAATACTTATTATCTTATATTTATCTTCGCTTATATCTTACAATACCATACCATCACTATACAGTATATGAAACATTAACCGTGTGATTAAGACTGGCAAATCCAAACATTGCTAACAACCATTGGATCTTGTTTTCCATTCTTAGCATCTAGAAAGATTCTACTAAAAGTCTTTAGCATGATGAACGCTACTATGCGCAAACCTCAAAACACACACTTCATTGCTCAGTTTCAGGGTCCTTGTGCTAAATGCATCGACTTGGATGCAATTTTTTAGTTTTATGAGGTGCTTGATGTAACATGTACCTCCACTGACCGTGTTAACTCTCAAGCACCTCGCTCGTACGAGACCTAAAGTTAGATCGACCATTCATAGTACTTCTTATCTTATCTTTATGTTGTCTTATCTCTCACAATACCATACCACTGCATAGTGTACGGAACAATGAATGTTTGATCAATATTAGCAAATCCAAACATTGCTAACCATTGGATCTTCTTTTCCATTCTTAGCATCTAGAAAGATTCTACTGATAGTCTTTAGCATGATGAATGCTAGTATGCGCAAACCTCAAAACACACACTTCATTGCTAAGTTTCAGGGTCCTTGTGCTAAATGCATGGACTTGGATGCAATTTTCATTTTTTATGAGGTCCACTTGTACTTGCTAAACAAAGGAAATCAGCATGGTGCTCACTCCTACAGCCTTACAATGTGCTACTCCTCCTCTATACAAGGAAAATAAACTGTATACTACTCTCTCTTTTGATGCATCACGCCCATCTACTAACTGATATCTCCCCCGTCCATAGTGTGGCGTTGCGCACGTGTGCCATGGTACTACCGCGGCTCTGTTTCAATCTCTTTTTTTTCATAACTTTGCTCTGACATTGAACCGTGTTCAACACCTCGCTGCAGCCCTCTCGGGTTGCCTTCTCTAACCCCATAATCTTTTCTATAGTAGCTCTTTGTTTCCCCCCTCCATTTCAATCCTTCCTTTTCCTAGTACTACTATTTGCTTTACGGAAAACAACGTTCCAGTTTTCACAAAAAATCCTGTCACTTGGAAAATTGAGATCATCTCTTTTCACAGTACTTCTTGGAAACTCCCCTTGGAAAAATATTGTTTACAATAATGCCAATATGCACCAATCTACATAATATGGGGAAATTACCATAAACTATGATGTGGATCACAGGATATGGCATTGACCTTGGTTGTCCAACTCGAAACCTATTCATACGCATTGCAGGACAATTTTGTGAACCTGGTTTTTGAAATGTTGTCAAAACTCAAGTTTATCATTTTGCATGGCATGTGTTACATGCAAAAGGACGCCATGCACATGTCTTCCGTAAAATTTTAAGAACAATCCACCTCAGCCTCATGTTACAATTCCTTTACTTTCCTGTGAATCTAACACTTCTTTAACAAAAATTCATGTAGGCTCCAAATCTTCTAGGATCCCGCGAATCAAACTGGCCCAATGTAGCAACATTTCCTACTACGCCAAGATACACCCATATACCAAATTAATGTGGGAACAGTACATTAACTATGATGTCGATATGGCCATGAGCTTTTTTGGTCATCAGGGTTGAAACCTAATAATATTCATACATGGTGGGAAAATTCTGCGGGGCAGGTTTCCAGAAGTTGTCAAATCCCATGGTTATCAGTTTCCTGGTAGGTTGTACACGTGACGTGATAGGATGCCATGCGTAAATATTTGTTTTTCTGTTTTTCTTTATTACATGTGATTGTTTCAAAACGGGTTCAAAATTGTCAAGATACAAATTCTTAGCAGGAAGTTGAATTTGTCAAAACTCTCGATTGTTTCTGATATATTAACTACCTAATGCGTACCACCAAAAGCTTGTTGTAGAACTTCGATAGAAATCTACCACTTTCTAGAGCTTCTGACATGATTTTGTTAATAGAGACTTAAAGTCATTTGAGTGAGCCGAGTTAGCTCGGAAGCTTTGAAAACTCATAAAACTTGGGAATAATACATAAAATATTGTCCACTATATCTGGAAACTTGGCTTGTGGCATTCAAAACCATGTTCTCTATACTTTTTCTATTACTAGATGGACGCTAGGCAAATTCAAAATTTGAATCGAGCAGCAAAGTCACCCACCGACTTTGAAGCATTTCCCGCCCCACCGATTCAAAACCTTTGAGACAAAATCTCCCACCCGATAGTACCATTTTTTTATTATTATTAGCTGGATGTGGGCCAAATTCAAATCTCAATCGAGCAACAATATCACACACCGACCTTGAAGCATTTCGCGCCCCTCTGTTTCAAAAACTTTTATCTTTAAATTTCCTGTTCCACCCATTGTTCAGATGATAGATGGGCATGCTAAAGTCAGTAGCCTAGGGGCACGATCGTAATTATATTACTATTAACCTATACTATGGTCCCGATTCGTGCAGTTTTTCCCACTGGCCCTCCCAAAAATCCCAAGATCCTCTGTCACCTACATGGCCACCACCCGCACCGGCTTGATCTTTGGTCTCGTGCACCACAGCGAAGCTACTTCACCGACGCCCACCCACCGGATCTAGTTCACCGGGTCTCTCTGAAACTGCATCGGAGCTGCGGTGTCGTTCACCACGCTGACAACGTCATCAACCGCTCAAGCTCACCTTCCTCGCCGACAAAAGCTACCCAATCGTACCGGATCCGCTTCACCGGTGTCCACCGGACGTGATATAATTCAAGGAGTTCCATGTCCACCACTCCAGACCAGCAACACGAACATCACCGTTCACTGCACCGGATCTGCCTTAACAATGCTCTCATCCACCGCGTTCAAGACGGCATCGACCGCCCAAGATTTTCTTCCCTGACGCTAATAGCCACCGTAAACACAGCACCCTCGTTGACCTGGACATCACTCGCACGGTACCGACAATGCTTAGACGCCTCTCTGACCTAGGTTAACCAAATCCCCAACCCGTTTTTATTTTGTCAGCAGTATAGCAGGTTCAAGCCTGTCGTAGTGAACTGCAGTTTTGTAATCGTGCTAGTACCTACAAGTCACTGGGCATGCCTATTCTTCGTGCTAGTACATGCAAGGTCATTAGACATGCTGGTTTGCATTCGCTGCTCTATGAATTTCACGTCATGCACATGTCTGTTATTTTGTCATGCACGTATTCTTAGCTACTCCATAAAATAGTAATTGCCTACTACCGTGTAATTCTTGCAAAATCTATAGTCAGTGGAAAATATTACTGTGGATTCCCTGCTCTACAGTTGCAGAATCTATCTGGTTCGTCCTGAGATCAGTTCCTGCTATTATTTCCTCCTTGGCATTATTCTGTTATCCCGTAGTAGCCGTTTAAACTCTTCATACTAATTCGATTATAATTTTGTTGTTGCCATAATGGCATATGGTTCTTCAAAAGCTGTATCACTAACTATTTCCTTTTTCTTACATAGAGCTCAAAATGTAATAGTGAACATGTTGATTTGCATAGCCTATTCTACAGGTTCACAAGGGATGCCATTACTTCTTTATTTGGTGCTGGTTCATCCTGAGCAACGGCATAACTGTCCTCTACTATATAGTTCACTTGTGGTTTGCATTCCTACTCTAGAATTTCTCTTATGATGCCAATGTATGCTCATTTAGTCATACGAAAGGTAAAACATAAACAAGGTAGTTAAAGAACAACTTCACTAAATCACTCGCAATGTATCATCATGGAACTAGAATTACCTTCCATTGTGGGATCCCAGCAGTAGGTGCAGCCTTGACTTGTGACCACAAAAATGAGGCCACCGTGTTCAATGGCATCATAGTATTGTCATCTTCCAAGACCTGAATTCTCCAGACATCTCCAAACTTGGGTACCGCCTTCCAGGTAGGCGATTTCACCGTCGAACAATGCGAGGAGCTTATAGACCATGTAACCCCCAGCTTCTGTGGGCACTCTGCAGATTAAGATCTTCAACAGCTCAAGATATCCATCCCACGACTTATTGAACTTTTCTCCATACCTGCAGATTCGCCAATTTTTTTTGAAATGTGAATTAGTTCATAAATGACTACATGTAACTGGGGGAACCATGGCTGGCTAGTAGCATTACAGGTTATATCATGGATGTGAGGTGGCCGCAATGTCACAAGTATCCGTCGATGGAAGGTCGATTACTCGATAGGTGTAGATGTTCGCTAGGCACCAGGCCCCGGGCTGGTCCACCGCGGCGAGCCAGTCGCCGTTCATGACAACCCAGAACTTTTCGTGCATGAAGGGCATGATGGCGGTGCACCGACGATGGTCGAGGGGCACCATGTCATACACCGTGTCGTGCAGACGATGTACCCTCATACTGTCATAGTGCTCGTCGAACCAATAAGCAGGCTGAGGCATCAGTAGGCATGGTTCATTCCAATGGTGAATAGTCCATTTCGTACCTTCTTTGTTGGCAATAAGATCATACATCAACTTGTAGCATGCGGCTAGCCTGATGATGCTGGAAATGTCCAGACGCTTAACGATGAGGTCGACATCGTCCGCGCTGAGTTGATCCCACTTGCATCGCCAGCTAAGCTTCGAATCGACCATCACAACCAGATGGATTTAGGCGGATACCAAGTGCGGCTGGGGTTTTCTCTAGGAGGAGGCTGGGGGAGATCGTGGGCAGAGTGGGGACTGGGGAAGAACATAGAGAGGCAAAGAAAAAACAAGGGAGGAAATTTTACTTGCTTGCTCTGTCTAGTCAACAGCAGCATCGAGGACACCGCCGCCTAGACTTCACTATATGTTAGACTAGCACGCCACGTAGCTAGTAATTTGACAATGCTCCTACTTACTACGTATCAGAGGTGCTGTATTTTCTAGTTACATCAGTTTGACCAAAGAGTTTTCTTTTTACAACTTTCATTTCAACATAGTGTAGTACTACCTCTGTCCCAAGGATTAAGGCATATAATTTTTCAAAAAGTCAAACTATTTAAATTTTGACCAAGTTTTTAGAAAAAATATTAATATTTATAATATGAAATATATACCCTTGAATACATCATGAAACATATTTTCACGTAGTATCTATATAATATCATATTTCTTGATAATGTTTTCAAAAAGTTTGGTCAAACTTTCCATAGTTTGACTTTTCAAAAAAATTATATGCCTTAAGCCTTGGAGCGGAGGGAGTAGTATTTTTAATGGAAAATAGGAGGATAAACTACTACTACTAGTAGTAGTCACGATATGGACACATGTACTTTCATCTTGTTCCACTACATGCAGAACTCATAGCACAGAACCGAAAATATATACACCAGATATAATGCACAATACAGGTGTGTCTGTGGTATTTTTAGCATGTTGCATATGTTCATATATGTTCTAGTACAAGGTACATGGAATTACACGTGTACAACATGCAACCGCGTAGCAAAATGAGAGACGTGCAAGGACACCAGATTTCTCTCAAGTCAGGCAACATGCATGACTTTCTGTGGCTCTGATTCACTAACATGTGGGCCCTGTTAAGGTCAGCTCCACCTGCTAGTGAGAATCTGCATGTACCATGCACTTGGAGCCACTAGGTACGTCCACGATGGAAATTACAATTTGCAACTAGTTTCACCGGCAACAAGCTGTTGCATGTGGCACTTCCAAGTTTTTAAAAAATGTGAAATAAATCATGAACATAGATCATATTTATATAGTTCATCTATAAATTTCCATCCCAAAAAATATTACTAGTTCATGGCCTGGCCACCACAAAATGAACAAATGAACACAAGATATTGTTCGCTTAGATTTTTTCTTTTTCATTAACACAGGTCACATAAGATCTTATTGTGGGACCGAATACGGTAGATGCACAAGATACATCATAGCCAATGTTCCGGATTTATTTCACATTTTTTGAGAACTCGAAAGTGCAATAAATAATAAAGGGGTGCAGGAGCAATGAGTTGCAGAATATTCAACCCGCACTAACTAAAACTATGGCTTGCATACAGAAGGAGTTTGACCAAATCACAGGCCTTGCACTACATTGCAGCGAAATGAGTGTTAGAGTACAACAAGTTAACGGCTGAGGCCATATGATACAAATAAGGCGACGGAAATAATTCAAGATACGCAAATCCCTATTCCATATGATCTCCCTTGAACCGTTAATTATGCCGGTTCCAATCCTTCGTGTTGGCCAAGCTTGGGATGAACTACAACGGATTCTGCCACCAATTCCAGCCAATATTTTTTTGAGGGAAATTACAGCCAATGTTGGTTGAGAAGCCAACAGCAGCGTCTTGAGCCTTCATACTGATGCGACATATTTCAGGACAAATATTAAATCCACCGAGACTAACTGCATGCGGCGAGGTGTATACACATTTGCTCCTTGTTAGATCTCCAGGGCCAAGTCCTGCCGCACCAACTGGAATGGTAATTGGATAGTTCAATCCAAGGAAGATAGAAAATGCTCCAAGGTCTAAAACCCTCCGTCATTGCCTCGATGGAAGTAACTTACAAGTGTCAATCGAGAACACATGGCAGCAAAACCCAGTAGAATAGGTGTGAATATTCTGGCCCTGATGATAACCAACATTTTCAGCCATAGGATAAGTAGTGTCATACCGCCTAGCACTAATGCCCACAATATTGATCAGAATAAGGCTACCACCATCAGGAGATCTTGTTAACCACCACAGATCAGGATTGTACTCATGATAACCGTCTAATTCAGGTGGCCCCAGAAGACGCACGAGACCTTGCAAGGAAAGCACATTTAGAGGTCAGCTGAGCAAAATTTGAATGATGAAGCTTGAAAATTTAAGGATGGAAAGTTTACCCCATGCCCGAGGATCCCATGCATAAACATTACCAATTTGAGTTACATCATAGACAACTCCATTGTGGATATTTGCATCGTGGTAGCTGAACATGCTAAACTGGTTCTTAATAACCATCCACATACCATGAGAACCATCAAGGAAGGAAATTACCGTGTTAAAGATGGCCAGGACAGAGAAATCTTTATTGTTCCTAGAAGCTGTGGGAACTTGGAAAATGGATATCTTCAGTAGATTAGAAGCCTGACCAGCCACGATAAACTTAAGTACCTCGGATGTGGCCTCAAAATCGAAGATTGCTGGTAAAGGAATCCGGCAACGAGTGAACACATTCACAAGCTCCCAGTTCCAGGCGAGGCCAATAGTGGCGATCCAATCTCCATGGGCGCCTACCCACTTCTTACCCTCACAATCTGGCATCACAGCATCGTAGGAGGACTTGTCCAGCGGCGTCATCTCGCACAAGGTCCACCCGAACTTCTTTTGTGGCTTCTGCTTGCCCCTGCTGCAATAGTAGCTGCCCCTGTAGAACTGCTTCATGCGATTGTCGCGGTAGAATACATTGTACTCACGCGGTACCTCAGTTGAGTGAGAGTGAAGAACACAGGGGATACCAAATGGATGAGATTTCGAAAGGGATGCACTATGTGTTGCTGAGTAAAGATAACGTTTGCAGCAGGAAGCGAGGCTCGCGGCGGTGATGACGTCGCAGCTAGCAGATATTTCTTCAAGGAGGCCACTGGAAAACACCCTAGAAGTGTCACTATCATTGATCAATTGGTCCATCCCGAGGAAGAGCTTGAGCAGGTGGGGGCGATGGCGTTTGGTTTTGATTCGGGGTTTTGGAGGAGAGAGCGAGCAGCACCTCGCAGGGAAAGACAGAAAACAGTCTATCAAACTGGGCACCGAAGCTGATCCTAAGGCGGCATGGCAGCGTTGGCGCATGCCTGTATTGGTGTGCGAGTGGTAATGGCCGTTGCCGGGATGCTGGAGGTGAAGTGAGGATGGAGATCGAGGCAAAGAGAAATACGGAATGAAATAAAACCAAGCGTGCCTTCTTTCTCTCTACTAAATCTACAGTGCTTTCTTCTGGGACTTCATCAGTTTTGTTAAATGGCGTTCTAGGAAAGAAGTTTGTTTGCAGGAGGGGGTGAGGCAAGGGGACCCCCTATCACCTTTGTTGTATGTTGTCGGTGGAGATTTATTGCAATCAGTGAATAATGATGCTCTGCAGCAAAGGATTTTGAAGCTTCCTATTGTCACAAACGACCCTGAATTCCCTGTGGTCCAATATGTCGATGACACCATGCTGGTGGTATCGGCTGAAATGAATCAGCTTCTGGCTCTTAAAGATATTCTGCTAAATTTTGGTGTGTCCACTGGACTGAAGGTTAATTTTCAGAAATCTCCGAGTATCCCTCTAAATGTGCATGAGGATGAGGTATCTGCCCTTGCTGAGGTGATGGGTTGCCAAGTCGGCAGTCTTCCTTTCCCTTATCTCAGTTTACCTATGGGAACGACTAAACCCTCTATCTAGGATATGCTGCCTTTGGTCAATAGGCTGGAAAGGAGGCTTATGACAACATCGATTTTCTTGTCTCAATGGGCCAGACTTCAGTTAATCGCGTCTGCTCTGAGCTCGATGCCCTTGCATTTCCTGCTGTCCTTGGGGTTGCAGCAAGGTATGATTCATCAGCTTGACAAGGTGCTTAGGCACTGTCTTTAGAGGGATAAGGACCAACCAAAACCCTCCCTTGTGGCTTGGGAGATGGTTTGTAAGCTAAAGGAGAACGGTGGTCTCGGTATAGTGAATTTTCAGAAAAAAATGAGTCTCTTTTGATAAACATCTTGATAAGTTCTACAACAAAGCTCAGGTACTATGGGTTCACCTAATTTGGCACACGTATTATTCTAATAAGGTAGCTCACAAGGAGCAGTCATGTGGTTCTTTTTGGTGGAGGAGTATTCTCAAGTTAAATGACGAATTCAAAAAAGTGGCTGCGATCAAACCTGGGAGGGGAGACACTTTCTTATTTTGGACTGATAACTGGGATTTTTAGGCTCAAATATTCCTTTGGCTTCAAGATTTCCCAGGATATTTTCCTTTGTACTGGACACAGATATGGTGGCTGCAGAGGTATATCAGACGCCGAAGTTTCATACATTGTTTTATAGACCTCTATCTGCTCAGGCTTATGAGGAGTTCTGTGTTTTGCAACAAGGCATGTCTGATTCCCCTTTGTCTCTGGGACATGATGAATGGAATTATTCATGGGGCGATACGTTCTCTGCAGGTAAATACTATAAATGGTTGCACAACCATCTGGTGGTGCCACCGGTGTTTAAGTGGATCTATAAATATGCATGTGTGTTGAAGACCAAAATGTTTGCATGGCTTCTACTGAACGATCGTTTGAACACTAGCGACTTGATCGTGCGGAGACATGGGAAAGTAGAGAATGATGATACTCATTGTGTGCTATGTCCAAATAGATCCCATGAAGATAGAATACACTTGTTCTTCCCATGCAACTTTAGCTGTCGTGTCTGGAACTACCTTCAGATTAGTTGGCCAATGGGGGATGACATCTAGACCATAATGGAGGAGGCACGCAGGGAGTTTGCTAAACCATTTTTCATGGAAGTGATGATCTTCGCCTGTTTGCATATTTGGAAGAAGCGTAATGGGAAAATCTTCCAACATGAGAGGCCCACCTTTACGAGGTGGAGGTGTAGCTTCATACATGATCTGACTTTACTAAAGTATAGGATTAAGAAAAGGCATAGAGATAGTATAGCTAACTAGATCAACGGCTTGTTGTGATATCCTTTTTAGTAGGACTCCTTCTCCTCACTCTCTGGGGAGTTTGTATTTATTTGTACATACTTGGTTCTCTTTTGTTTTAATATAACTTGCTGTGGGGCTTTTGCCTCACAGTTCCTGGGTCAAAAAAATCTACAGTGCCTATTGAACTGGGCTACGGAGATGCTCCTAAAGCGGCATGGAAGCTTTGGTGTGTGCTAAAGGTGGGCGAGTGGGGATCAACGAGAAGATGGACAGGAAGAGGAAAGAGAGCAAAGGAAAATAGAATAAATCAATTGAAATCGTACCACCTACTGAGCGTGGGTTTTCTCTCTTCTCTGTGTTTCTTGGTGCCTATCGAGTAAATAGGTCTGGCCTTTCTAGGAGTAGTACAGCATAAGCTAGCCTAGCATGGGATGGAGTTGTATTGTCCTATCAAATAAATGGTCATGGCAGAGAGACGGTTTGGAGTATACTCAAAGCTCCTCTTGCCGAACGTAATAATCCTTGGATCTTCTACATTCATCATCTTGTGTACTCACATTTGGAACAAGTACTACTATACTACTACTGTAATTAATAAACACATAAAGGTTCCACCAGTAATTAAGGAACCAAAACTGGAATACTACTACTCTCGAACTCTTGTGTAGTACAACAACAAAATGCTCACAAAATGGGCTACCAGTACGGCAGTACCATCTGTACACCCACACACTGCCACCTCAAATAAGCTTGCCTGCCACACCGCCAATTTCCTCTCCCATGTCGGCCTCTACGCCCCTGTTACCAGACCCAAAATCAAACATCTCTTGGTTCAATAAAGAAAAAAATTCGACAATCTCTAAAAAAAAATCAACCGTCTACCAAAAGAAAATCCATTGTCTAATGCTTCCCGTTCATTATGAACGGACGACCCCAATTTCTCGAGCGCCGCGCGGGAGTAGTAGTCGTCTGAGCTACTGGTTGTAGCTCCGCAAAAGCACATGCCTGGAAGCGGCAGAAGAATTTATTCTCTGTCAGTGACGAAAGAGGATCGATGATATACAATACCAAATCGACAAGTCAGTGGCTTTGTCCGTCTAACCAGTGAGAGCCGACACGAGTGGTGAACAACTTGAAGCGCAGCAGAACAGGTGCCTTTAAGGCATATAGTGCGTACACCTCCGTTCTAATTTAGGATGGTCACATAGTGCTAAATAACTTAGACTACTCCAGTAACTTCCACATGTACCTCCATCATAGTGGGTAACAAAATGTGTGTAGTGTCATGCAAAGGCCTAATTAATTAGGCTCTACTCCCTCCGTTTAGAAATATAATACATTTTAGCTTTGTGAATCGAATGTATCTAGACGTCTTTTAGTGTATGGGTTCGTAGAGGTTAAGTGTGAACCTATATACTAAAAGGCGTCTAGATACATTCATATCACAAAGCTAAAGCACCTTGTATTTCTGAACGGAGGGAGTATAATCATATACTACTAGCCTTGGTATGTGTGATGTTATGGTACCTAGCTAAGCTATTACGTCACTTTGTTTTTTTATTAATTAACTCTGAAAAGACATTTAATTCGAGACAAGTATCTACGCATACTTGTAGTTCAAGTTTGTCAAGATTCAAAATCTTAGGAAGAAGTTGAACCTCTTGTCAAACCTCTCTATGGTTTCTGATATGGAGTATATTAATTGACTGTCCAATGGGTGCCTCCAAAGGCTTTTTCTTAAAACTTTCAAAGCAACCTACAATTTACTTGTATTTCAAATTTGACCTAATTTTGATGAATCTAAATAGAGTCATTCAAGTGGCGGAGTTAGCTAGGAAGTTTGAAAACTCATAAAACATAGGAATCATTAGTACAACATGTTGGTCCACTATATATACTAGTAAGTACCACGTGCCTTGCACGTGAGACTCAGATAGTAGACATATGACATATCATCACTATAAACAATTATAATTGGTAAAGCACAAAAAATTATAAATTCGATCAACATCTATAAAGTATGGGTGCATATTTGGTCCTCATACTTTGTATCATCATGTAGAAGTCAAAGATTATTAGCTACCTAACACATGAAATTTTTGATAACATGGCCTAGAGAAACAAGGGAGAAGATTATAATATGATGGAGAAGTGTATTTTGAGGTTTGTGCATAGCATTCATTATGCCGAAGACTATCAATAGAATCTTCTAGATGCTAGAAATGAAAAGAAGATCCAACGGCTAGAAAAGCTGGGATTCGCGTGTCTTGATCCAATGGTCAACATTCAAAGTTATTCGTACACTATATAGTGGTTTGTAATGAAGACTATCAATAGAATCTTCCAGATGCTAGAATGGAAAAGAAGATCCAATGACTAGAAATGTTTGGATTCACGAGTACGTCTTTATCCAACGGTCAATATTAGTGGTAAGATCATGTAGAAGTCAATGATTATTAGCTACTAGTAAGTTGCACATGATACTCACATAGTAGACATATGATATATCATCACTATATAAAATTATAATTGGTAAAACACAAAAAAATATAAATTTGATCAACATCTATAAAGTATGGGTGTATATTTGGTCCTTGTACTTTGTATCATCATGTGTAGAAGTCAAAGATTATTATCTACCTAACACATGAAATTTTTGATAACATGGTGTAGATAAATAAGGGAGAAGATTCTAGTATGATGGAGAAGTGTGTTATGAGGTTTGTGCATATCATTCATTATGCCCAAGACTATCAATAGAATCTTCTAGATGCTAGAATGGAAAAGTAGATCCAACAGCTAGAAATGCTAGGATTCGCGAGTCTTATTCCAACGGTCAACATTCAAAGTTATTCGTACACTATATAGTGGTTTGTAATGAATACTATCAATAGAATCTTCAAGATGCTAGAATGGAAAAGAAGATCCAACGATTGGAAATGTTGGGATTCGCGACTCTTGATCCAACGGTCAATATTCAGTAAGTTGTTTGTACACTATATAGTGGTGAAGTTAACAATTATTAGCTACTAGTAAGTTGCACATGAGTCTCAGATAGTAGATGTATGACATATCATCACTAGATAAAATTATAATTGGTAAGCACAAAAACTAATAAATTTGATCAACATCTAAAAAGTATGGGTGTATATTTGATCCTTGTACTTTGTATCATCGTGTAGAAGTCAAAGATTATTAGCTACCTAACATAGGAATTTTTTGATAACATGGTCTAGAGTAATAAGGGAGAAGATTCTAGTATGGTGGAGAAGTGTGTTTTGAGGTTTGTGCGTGGCATTCATTATGCCGAAGATTATCAATAGAATCTTCTAGATGCTAGAATGGAAAAGAAGATCCAACGGCTAGAAATGCTAGGATTCGCGAGTCTTGATCCACTGATCAACATTCAAAGTTATCCGTACACTATATAGTGGTTTGTAATGAAGACTATCAATAGAATCTTCAAGATGCTAGAATGGAAAAGAAGATCCAATGACTGGAAATGTTGGGATTCACGAGCCTTGATCCAACGGTCAATATTCAAAGTTGTTTGTACACTATATAGTGGTAAGATCATGTAGAAGTTAATGATTATTAGCTACTAGTAAGTTGCACATGAGACTGAGATAGTAGACGTACGGCATATCATCACTATATAAAATTATAATTTGTACAACACAAAAAATATAAATTTGATCAACATCTATAAAGTATGGGTGTATATTTGGTCCTTGTACTTTGTGTCATCATGTGTAGAAGTCAAAGATTATTAGCTACCTAACACATGAAATTTTTGATCACATGCATGGTCTAGAGAAACAAGGGAGAAGATTCTAGTATGATGGAGAAGTGTGTTTTGAGGTTTGTGCATATCATTCATTATGCCGAAGACTATAAATAGAATCTTCTAGACGCTAGAATGGAAAAGAAGATCCAACAGCTGGAAATGCTGGGATTCGCGAGTCTTGATCCAACGGTCAACATTCAAAGTTATTCGTACACTATATAGTTGTTTGTAACAAAGACTATCAATAGAATCTTCAAGATGCTAGAATGGAAAAGAAGATCCAACGACTGGAAATGTTGGGATTCGCGACTCTTGATCTAGCGGTCAATATTCAGTAACTTGTTTGTACACTATATAGTGGTAAAGTTAATGATTATTAGCTAGTAGTAAGTTGCACAGGAGACTCAGATAGTAGACGTATGACATATCATCACTAGATAAAATTATAATTGGTAAAGCACAAAAAATTATAAATTTGATCAACATCTATAAAGAATGGGTGTATATTTGATCCTTGTACTTTGTATCATGTAGAAGTCAAAGATTATTAGCTACCTAACATAGGAAATTTTTGATAACATGGTCTAGAGAAACAAGGGAGAAGATTCTAGTATGGTCGAGAAGTGTGTTTTGAGGTTTGTGCGTAGCATTCATTATGCCAAAGATTATCAATAGAATCTTCTAGATGCTAGAATGGAAAAGAAGATCCAATGGCTAGAAATGCCGGATTCGCGAGTCTTGATCCAACGATCAACATTCAAAGTTATTCGTATACTATATAGTGGTTTGTAATAAAGACTATCATAGAGTCTTCAAGATGCTAGAATGGAAAAGAAGATCCAACGACTGGAAATGTTGGGATTCACGAGTCTTGATCCAACAGTAAATATTCAAAGTTGTTTGTACACTATGTAGTGGTAAGATAATGTAGAATTCCAAGATTATTAGCCACTAGTAAGTTGCACGTGAGACTCAGATAGTAGATGTATGCCATATCATCACTATATACAATTATAATTGGTAAAGCACAAAAAATTATAAATTTGAGCAACATCTATAAAGTATGGGTGTATATTTTGTTCTTCTACTTTGTATCATCATATGTAGAAGTCAAATATTATTAGCTACCTAACACTTGAATTTTTGGGTAACATGGTCTAGAGACACAAGGCAGAAGATTCTAGTATGATGGAGACGTGTGTTTTGAGAGGTTTATGCATAGTACATTTATTGTGTTCAAGACTATCAATAGAATCTTCTAGATGCTAGAATGGAAAATAAGATCCAATGGCTGGAAATGTTAGGATTCGCGAGTCTCGATCCAACGGTCAATATTCAAAGTTATTCGTACACTATATAGTGGTAAGATAAGATGTCTAAAAACATGGCTTGTGGCATTCAGATCCATCCTCTTCGGACTGTCTTTACAGAAAGGAACAATCTCGTCGTCACTCAGAAAATTAAGAATGATATTTCCTGATATTTGGAAACTCACATTGACGACATTGTTTACTACAAGAAGATGCACCCGTCTACCTCCAAAAAGACAATTAACTCAAGAGTAATCTATCGCATTTACTTGTAGCTCAAGTTTGATATAATTTTGTTAAATTGTCAAGATTCAAAATCTTAGCAAGAAGTTGAACTTGTTGTAAAAACTATCGGTGGAGGTTTGTGATATATTAAATCAGCCCCCAATGGTTACCTCCAAAAAACATAAAACTTTCAATGCAACTTACAGTTTTCTTGTAGTTCAAAATTGAACTAATTTCAATAAATCGACATAAAATCAATTTCAAGTGGGCAAAGTTAGCTATAGGAATAAGTTTGAAAACTCATAAAACACGAGAATCATAAGTAAAACATGAGGGTCCACTATATATTTCTGAAAGCTTGGCTTGGGGCGTTTAGGTCCATATCCTTCGGACTTTTTTTACAAAAACGAACAATAATCTCATCATCACTCGGAAAATTGAGAATGTTCTTTCCTGATAGTTGGAAACTCACACCGGCGGTACTGATTACTACAAGAAGATGCATCCATCTACCTCCAAAGAGACATTTAATTAAAGAAAAATATATCAAGCTTACTTGTAGCTCAAGTTTGAGCTATTTTTTTGTTAAATTGTCACGATGCAAAATCTTAATTAGAATGGAGTTAAAAACCTATTGTCAAAACTCTTGGTTGTTTTCTGATATATTAACTGAGCCCCCAATGGGTACACCTCCAAAAGTTTTTTGTAATTCTATAGAAGCAACCTACAATAATTTAGTTGTTTTAGTTCATGTTTGACCAAATTTCGATAAATATTGGCATGAAGTCATTCAAGTAGGGAAAAGTTAATTAGCTACATCGGGGGTTTGAAAACTCATAAAGCATGGACATCGTAAGTAAAACACGTTGGTCCACTTAATATGTCTAAAAGCTTGTCTTGTGGCACCGAGATCCATATTCTTCAAACTTTCTTTACATATAAGAACCATCTCGTCATCACACGGAAAATTGGGGATTTTCTTTCCTCATAGTTAGAAACTCACACCTACGACATTATTTACTAGAAGAAGAGATGCACCCATCTATCTACGAAAATACATTTAATTCAAGAGAAATCTATCGCGCTTACTTGTAGCTCAAGTTTGATCTAATTTCGTTAAATCGACAAGAATTCACTAAAGTGTGCAAAGTTTGCTAGGAAGCTTGAAAAATCCTAGTACTAAAAACTTGGGCATTACATATAAGAAACCATTGGTCCAGTTTGTGTGATAATTGGGGTGGTTGCATTTTCTTTTAATTATGGTAGGTCTCGTAGGAGAGAGGTGCTTGAGAGTTAACACGATCGATGGAAGTACAACTTACATCAAGGACCTCATAAAAAATGAAAATTGCATCCAAGTCCATCCATTTAACACAATGACCCTAAAACTGAATAATGAAGTGTGTGTGTTTTGTGGTTTGCACATACTAGCGTTCAACGTGCAAAAGACTATCAATAGAATTTTTCTCTATGCTAAGGGAAAATATAAGATCTAACGGTTAGCAATGTTTGGATTTGGCAATCTTGATCCAACGGTCAATGATCGAAGTTAACTCGTACACTATACAATGGTAGTAATGTATTGTAAGAGGTAAGACAATATAAAGATAAGATAAGAAGTACGCGAAAGGACGATCTAATGGTTGGTCTCGTAGGAGCGAGGTGCTTGAGAGTTAAGACGGTCAGTGGAAGTACAAGTTACATCAAGGACGTCATAAAAAATGAAAATTGCATCCAAGTCCATGCATGCATTTAGCACAAGGACCCTGAAACTGAGCAATGAAGTGTGTGTTTTGAGGTTTGCGCATACTAGCGTCCATTGTGCTAAAGACTATCGGTAGAATCTTTCTAGATGCTAATAATGGAAAATAAGATCCAACGGTTAGCAAAGTTTGGATTTGCCAGTCTTGATCCAACGGTCAATGTTCAAAACAGGTTCAAAATTGCCTTCCCTCCCGATCTTTGGCTGATCTTTTGGATAACCTTCCCTCCCGATGTTTCGGAAGCAAGTGAAAATTTTGAAAACCGGAAAAGTCTGAATTTTTATGCCACCAAGGACCAAAGTGGTTTCCTAACTATGTACTCCTCGTCCCTACTCCACACCAAAGCGCGGATGCCGAACACGCTAGAGACATAGAGCCGCCGTACCAAGGCACACGTGCGCAGCACCACGCTATGGACGACGGGAGAGAGATCAGCTGGACCGGTGCGCGAGGGGAAAGGGGAGGAGAGATGGAGCGTTGGGAAGGAGAGAGAAAACACACGATTTGTTTTGCGCGCATAGGTCCTGAAATTTACTACTAGTAGAGCGTACACTATAAGGCCGCAAGAGTACCCCGTGTCACAAACCCATCATAACTTTTCTCTGACATGGAACCGCCTTCAACTTCTCTTCGATGCTGCCCTCTTCCCCTGCCAACATTTTATTCTCTCAGCATGTACAGCGTGTGGACAGAGGTTACCATATGTCTAAGCAAAGAAATATACTACTCCCGCATTGTGTAAAAAAGCACACCTTAATAAGGCTCAGATAGTAAACGTATGACATATCATCACTATATAAAATTATAATTGGCAAAGCACAAAAAATTATAAATTTGATCAACATCTATAAAGTATGGGTGTATATTTGGTCCTTGTACCTTGTATCATCATGTGTAGAAGTCAAAGATTATTAGCTACCTAACACTTGAATTTTTTGGTAACATGGTCTAGAGAAACGAGGTAGAAGATTCTAGTATGATGGAGAAGTGTGTTTTGAGAGGTTTATGCATAGTGCATTCATTGTGTTCAAGACTATCAATAGAATATTCTAGATGCTAGAATGGAAAAGAAGATCCAACGGCTAGAAATGCTGGGATTCGCGAGTCTTGATCCAACGGTCAACATTCAAAGTTATCCATACACTATATAGTGGTAAGATAAGATAAGATAATATAAGATAAGATCATGTAGAATTCAACGATTATTAGCTACGAGGGAGAAGATTCTAGTATGATGGAGATGTGTGTTTTGAGGTTTGTGCATAGTATTCATTATGCTGAGAACTATCAATAGAATCTTTTAGATGCTAGAATGGAAAAGAAGATCCAACGGCTGGAAATGTTGGGATTCTTGAGTCTTGATTCAACGGTCAATATTCAAAGTTATTTGTACACTATATATTCGTAAGATAAGATAAGATATATCTATCTCTACTACTATAGTGGAGCAGTTTTGAATTGGATCCATAGCACCAATCCTGACCGTTAGGTTGTTGGATCCAATGGTTCACAGAAGCTGGATTCGTGTTGAATAGTACCTAGAGCAAACTCCACCATGCATGTTCTAGAACCATCATGTCACCACCCCCAAAATTTCATAGCATAGTAGATTGTATTATCTCTACTTATACTACTATAGTGGAGCAGTTTTGAATTGGATCCATAGCACTAATCATGACCATTGGGCTATTAGTTCCAATGGTTCAGAGCAACTGGATTTGTGTTGAATAGTACTCCCTCAGCCAAAATATAAGGCGCCTAAGGATTTGTCCAAATCAACATTTTTTAAGTTTGACCATGATTATACACAAAAATATAAAAAATTAGAATAATAAATTAATACCAATAGATTCACCATAACGTATATTTTCTTAATATGTCCATTCTATATTGTAGATCTAGATATTTTTTTCTAAATATTTGGTCAAAGTTAGTAAGGTTTGACTTTTGACCAATCCTTAGGCGCCTTATATTTCGGGAAGGAGCGAGGGAGTACAGACCTAGATGTTATAATTGAAAAGAAGATCCAACGGTTATCAATGTTTGCATTTGCCAGTATTGATCCAACTTTTAATGTTCAAAGTTAATCTCTACACTCTATGTAGTGGTATGGTATTGTAAGAGATAAGAGACAAGATAAAGATAAGATAGAAGTACTACGAATGGCTCATCTAATGGTAGGTCTCGTAAGAGCGAGGTGCTTGAGAGTTCACATGATCGGTGTAAGTACAAGTTACATTAAGGACCTCACAAAAAATAAAAATTGGATCCAACAAGTCTATGCATTTAGCACAAGGACCGTTAAACCGAGTAATGAGTACTATGTGTTTTGAGGTTTGCGCATACTAGTTTTCATCGTGCTAAAGACTATCAGTATAATATTTCTAGATGCTAAGAATGGAAAAGAAGATCCAACGGTTAGCTATGTTTGGATTTGCTAATGTTGATCCAACGGTCAATGTTCAAATAAGTTAATCCATACACTATTTAGTGGTGGTAAGCATGGTATTGTAAGAGATAAGAGACAAGATAAAGGTAAGATAAGAAGTACTGCGAATGGCCGATCTAATGGTATGTCTTGTAGGAGCGAGGTGATTGAGAGTTAATACGGTTGGTGGAAGTACAAGTTACATCAAGAACCTCATAAAAAATGAAAATTGCATCCAAGTCCATGTATTTTTGGCACAAGGACCCTGACACTAAGCATTGAAGTACTGTGTGTTTTTAGGTTTGCGCATACTAGCGTTCATCGTGCTAAAGACTATCAATAGATCGAATCTTTCTCAATGCTAAGAATGGAAAAAAGATCCAAAGATTAGCAATGTTTGGATTTGCCAGTCTTGATCCAACGGTTAATATGTTCAAAGTTAATCCCTACACTATGTAGTGGTATGGTATTGTAAGAGATATGAGACAAGATAAAAGATAAGATAAGAAGTACTGTGAATGGCCGATCTAATGGTAGGTCTCGTAAGATTGAGGTGCTTGAGAGTTAACACGGTGGGTAGAATTACAATTTACATCAAGGACCTCATAAAAAATGAAAATTGCATCCAAGTCCATGCATTTATCACAAGGACCCTGAAACCGAGTAATGAAGTACTGTGTGTTTTGAGGTTTGCGCATACTAGTGTTCATCATGCTAAAGACTATCAATATAATATATATAGATGCTAACAATGGAAAATAAGATCCAACGGTTAGCAACGGTGAATGTTCAAAATAAGTTAATCCCTAGACTATGTAGTGGTGGTATATATGGTATTGTAAGAGATAAGAGACAATATAAAGATAAGAAGTACTGCGGATGGATGATCTAATGGTAGGTCTCGTAAGGGCGAGGTGCTCGAGTGGTCGGTGTAAGTACAAGTTAAATCAAGGACCTCATAAAAAATGAAAATTCCATCCAAGTCTGTGCATTTGGCACAAGGACCCTGAAACCGAGTAATAATGAAGTACTGTGTGTTTTGAGGTTTGTGCATACTAGTGTTCATCGTGCTAAAGACTATCAGTCGAATATTTCTAGATGCTAAGAATGGAAAATAATATCCACCAGTTAGCAATATTTGGATTTGCATGTCTTGATCCAACAATCAATGTTCAAAGTTAATCGCTTAGCAAAGTTTGACCTGATTTCATGAAACAATGAGCAAAATTTGACCTAATTTCATTAAATAGTTAGGATGCAAAATCTTAGCAAGAAGATGAACCTGTGGTCAAACCTCTCGATGGTTTCTGATATATATTAATTGACCCTCCCCCCCCGATGGGTACCTCCAAGAGCTTTTTCGCAAAACTTTCAAAGCAACCTACAATTTACCTGTAGTAGTCCAAATTTTACCTAATTTCGATAAATCGACATAAAATCATTCAAGTGGGTGAAGTTAGTTAGGAAATTTGAGAACTGATAAAACATGGGAAATCGTAAGTGCATCGTGTTGGTCCACTATATATGTGTGAAAACTTGGCTTGTGGCATTCAGATCCATAGTCTTTGGATTTTCTTTAGGGGAAAGAACAATCTAGTCATCACTTGAAAAATTAAGAATGTTCTTTCCCAAGATAGTCGGAAACTCACACTGGCGGCATTGTATACTACAAGAAGGTGCACCTATATCTACCTCTGAAAAGACTTTTAAATCAAGAGGAATCTATTGCACTTACTTGAGTTTGGCCTAGTTTTGTTAAACTGGCAAGATGCAAAATCTTAGCAAGAAGTTGATTTTTTCGTCAAAAATCTCGTTGGATGGTTTCTCATATATTAATTGTGACCCCCGATGGGTACCTTCAAAAGCTTTTTCGTAAAAGTTTCACAGTAACCTACAATTTGCTTATAGTAGTCCAAATTTGACCTAATTTTGTTAAATCGACATAAGGTCATTCAAGTCGGCGAAGTTAGGTAGCGAGTTTGAGAATTCATAAAACACGGGAAATCATAAGTACAATATGTTGGTCCACTATATATATGTGTGAAAACTTGGCTTTTGGCATTTAGATCGATATTCTTTGAACTTCCTTTACGAGAGATAATAATCTTGACATCACTCAGAAATTTGAGAATGGTCTTTCCTGATAATTGGAAACTCACACCGACAACATTGTTTCCTACAAGACGATGCACCCATCTTCCTCCAAAAAGACATTTAATTCAAGAGCAATCTATCACGCTTACATGTAGCTCAATTCTGACTTAATTTTGTTAAATTGTCAAGATACAAAATCTTAGAAAGAAGTTGAACCTATCATCAAAGCTCATAGTGGTTTATGATATATTAATTCACCCCTCCCCCAAAGGGTACCTCCAAAAGCTTTTTCATGAAACTTTCAAAGCAACCTACAATTACTTCTAGTTCAAATTCGACCTAATATAATTTCGATAAATCGAGATAAAGTCATTCAAGTTGGTAGAGTTAGATAGGAAGTTTGAAAGCACATAAAACATGGGTATCATCAGTACAACATGTCGGTCCACTATATATATATATATGTCCGAAAACCTGGATTGTGGCATTCAGATCCATATTCTTTGACTTTCTTGACGAAAAATAACAACCTCCCTTGTCATCTCTTGGAAAATTGAGAATTGAATGTTCTTTCCTAATAGTTCGAAACTCACACCGACGACATTGTTTAATGTATATTGATTTTTTCAGTTAGTATATTATTTAATACTATATATAGTTGGTCAAACTTTGTAACGGTTGACTTTGACTAAACCTAATATGTTGAGTAATACTACCTCCGTTTAGAAATATAAGATGTTTTAGCTTTGTGAATCGAATGTATCTAGACATCTTTTAGTGTATGGGTTCGTAGAGGTTCAGAGTGAACCTATACACTAAAAGGCGTCTAGATACATTCATTCCACAAAGCTAAAATGTCTTATATTTCTGAACAGAGGGAGTATTAAATAAATGGAGTCTAGGATAAGATTAGGAAAACAACATTTTTTTAGAACCCTCACAAGTTTTTTCTTAGCATCACAGATCTGAATATTATTTTGACACTGATGATTAACCAAACTGCAAACAGAGCAAACCCAAACACATACGGAGTAGTAGTAGTACAACTTTACGACTTCTAGGGGGACTCCGTTGTCTTCTCAGACGACTTGGTAGCATCCTCCGCGGGCAACTTGGCTGCATCCTCCGCGGTACCATTGCCAAGGTGGACTCGTGGATCTTGGGCGACGCCATTGCGTGATGGTAACACCGGCCAGCAGCTTGATAAGCTCCTCGTCGCGCATGACGCCGAGCATCACGTGCCTCGGGATGATGCGGATCTTCTTACTGTCCTTCGCGGCTTGCTCGGCGAGCTCCAGCACCTCGGCGGTGAGGTACTCGAGAACGGCCGCGAGGTAGACGGAGCCCCGAAGCCTATGCGCTAGGAGTACCGACCCTCCTTGAGGTAGCCCCTGATCCAACCGACGGGGAAATGCAGCCCGGCCTTGACGGACCTCAACACCTACTTCTTCCTGCGGCTGCCTAATGCAAGACTACGACTTGGAGTGGCCAGAGCAGGATTCAGAAGCCGGCGACATGACTTCTTTTTCTCCACGGCCTTTTTGGCTGCCACTTGGGTCTTCTTGTTCCCACGGGGAGCTTCGATCTTCGGAGGTATAGCTACAAAGTCTAAGAGGGAGAAAGGTCAATTGTGGAGTGCCGGTGAAGGTGCCTAGGTCCCTTGTATTGAAACTTTAATAGTGCCGTCTTTACTGTTTTACAAGTATGAATTTTTAATAGGAGTACTACTAAAAGGATGTGTGCATGTTTCCTTATTTTCTTTCACTTTTTTGAAACATGGTCAGATGTGTCAGCATGAAAATTCATACAAAGAAGTTGTATGTTTCAAAACAATAGTCAGTTTTCAGTATGACTACGTGGGTACAATAATTAGTACTATATGAATTTCTGACAAATTTACAAGCAATCTTTCACGCACTTGTAGTTCAAAATTTACCTACTTTGGTTTTATTGACAAAATGTCATTTAATTATGCGAAATTAGCTAGAAGGCCTGAAAATTCATGAAACTTGTTAACCATGAAACATACTCTATTTTGTGTGAAATTTAGTGTGTTGTGGCATTCGGAGCCATACTCTTTGCCTTTTCTTTAAAAAATAATTATATGTGGAACTTCTAAAATAATTTAACAAAATTCTATACATAAAAGTTGAAAAGTGCAATTAACAACATTAGTATACCATGCCAAGATGCACCTCATCTACCCAAAATAGACACGACCTTTGTCATTATTTAACTTGAAACCCAAGTATATGTTAACACATCGCTGGTCATATTGTGAAGAAGTGTTTTTAAACCTTGTCAAAATTCATGTTTAGCATTTACAGAAGAGGACACCATACATAAGTGCTTAATATTTTTTATTGTTTTCTTTACTTTTCTTTAATTTATCCCAATAAATGGTACGAGTGATGCAGATCTGACCTTGGCATTGGTAACTTGGCTTAAAATGTGAACAATGTTCATACATGGTTATGACCATATTGTGTAGCAAGTTTTTCGAAAGTTGTCCAAATCCATGTTTGTAGTTTTCGTCCAAACAAGCACAAATATAAGAGGACACCATTTAATTTTCAACTATGTATCATTACCACCCCCCTCCCGTAAAAAAACTATGTATCATGACACAATTGAAATAAGTATTTTCACATAGTACTAACATACAGTGGAAATTATCTATATTTTGCTAGAATATAGTGAGTGCACTCTAAGACAAATTATCTAGACGTACTTAATTACTAAAAACAAATCCTATCAATTGGAAATTGAAAAGCATTTTCCTAAAAGTACGAAACTCTCATTGACAACACTATTTACCAAAGCCAAGATGCTTCGTAGAACGAGATATAGTACACTGCCCGCCTCTTCTCTAGACGCCATTTAATTTTGCACTCGGGCACGCTTCTTTGGTGGGGTGCAGGAAGAGACCTCCTCGTCGTCGTCCTCGGCCTCCTCCCTGTTTTCATCTTCGGCCTCCTTCTCAAGGTCGACCTCAGACTCCTCCTCTTCCTCAGTCTCATCTTCCGTCTTATCGGAGTCGCTCGATGTTGGTGGTGGTTTCCCTTCGAAAAAGCGCTGCTAGTGGCTATCTTCTTCATCAGAGGATTCAGACAGCAGCGGTAGCCATGGCTCGTCGACCGAGTCTGGGCTTCCAGCTGGAGTTTCGGGGCCTTTCCCATTTGTCTTGTCAATTGATGTGTTCTGGAGAGAGTTGTCATATGACATTTTGGAAGGAAATAGAGAGAGGTCAAGTTCTAAGCAACGGATGTTTGGGTGTTTTGGGTGAAAGTAGGGGTGCATACTGTTGCAGTTTATAATGTCTATTTATAGTCATGCTTGTGTTAATACCCTGAAAAATATCCCAAAATATCATAATAGATTGTACCAGACTCGTCCCGTCAACAAAAACATGATTATACTAGACTTGTCAGTTCTTGATTTTTCTCTAACAAGAGAATTCAGGAGGCGCCCCGCTTTATCCAAAAATGAAGAGAATCATGCAGATCATCCTGAATTACTCGATGTCTCTTACTTCCTCCGTTAAAAATTAAGTGTCTATAGTACTACATACTTATCTAGCTACAGTACTACTAGTATATATATACTCTTCACAAAGTTGCGTCACCAAACTTGATTGATGATGGTATGGTGTGGGCCTCATCTTTTTCTGCACCGCTGCATCTCAAACTAGAAGTATAATCATTGCGTGAAATCTTACACGTGAAGGAAGGAGAAATGAAGAGGATAGTGGATGGATGGTGAGAGGGGGCGAAGGAGAGAGAAAATCTACTACGTAGTAGTATGTGTACTAGTACCGCGTGTCATGACCCATCGTAATATGTAAACTTTTTGCCAAAGTTAGATAGGAACCATGATCAACTACAGTATGTGTGAAACCACTGGCTTGTGGCATTCTGAACCATATTATTTGGACTTTCTTCACAAAAAAACATCACCGTCCTCACTGGGAAAATTGAAATTCTTTTTTCCCTAATTGTTGGAAACTCCCACATGCAACAATGCTTACTACGCCAAGATGCACCCATCTACCAAACTATCGTGGGAACTCTATCAAATTGTAAACTATGATGTCAATATGGCCTTGATGACCTTGGTTGTTTGGGTTGAAATAAACCCGATAGTGTCCATACACATGGTAGGACAATATTGTGAAGCTATTTTTCCAAAACTTATCTAATCCCATGATTACAGTTTTCATGGCACGTGGTGCACAAGACATGATAGGACATCATGAGTAAAACTTTTATTTTTTGTTTTTCGTTTATTCAATGTGATCAATGCTCAAAAAGGGTTCAAAATTGCCTTCTCTCCCGATGTTTGGCCGATCTTTTGGATAACCTTCCCTCCCGATGTTTGGGAAGCAAGTGAAAATTTCAAAAACCAGAAAAGTTTCAATTTTTGTGCCGCCAAAGGACCAAAGTGGTTTCCTTCCTATGTACTCGTCGTCCCTACTCCACACCAACGCGCGGCTGCCGAACACGCTAGAGACACAGAGCTGCTGTACCAAGACACACGTGCAGCGCCATGATGTGGACGAGGGGAGAGAGATCAGCTGGACCGGTGCGCGAGGGGAAAGGGGAGGAGAGATGCAGCATAGGGAAGGAGAGAGAAAACACACGATTTGTTTAGCGTGCATATGTCCTGAAATTTACTACTAGTAGAGTGTACACTGTAAGGCCGCAGGAGTACCTCGTGTAAGAAACACATCGTAACTTTTCTCTGACATGGAACCGCCTTCAACTTTGCTTTGCTGATGCCCTCTTCTCCTACCAACGTTTTATTCTCTCAGCATGTACAATGCGTGGACAGAGGTGACCATATGTCTATGAAAATAAATATACTACTCCCGCATTGTATAAAAAAGAACACCTTAATAAGGCTCAGATATAAACGTATGACATATCATAGCTATATAAAATTATAATTGGTAAAGAACTAAAAATTATAAATTTTATCAACATCTATGAAGTATGAGTGTATATTTGGTCCTTGTACTTTGTATCATGTGTAGAAGTCAAAGATTATTAGCTACCTAACACTTGAAATTTTTGGTAACATAGTCTAGAGAAACGAGGGAGAAGATTCTAGTATGATCGAGAAGTGTGTTTTGAGAGGTTTATGCATAGTGCATTCATTGTGTTCAAGACTATCAATAGAATCTTCTAGATGCTAGAATGGAAAAGAAGATCCAACGGCTGGAAATGTTCGGATTCGCGAGTCTCGATCCAACGGTAAATATTCAAAGTTATTCATACACTCTATAGTGGTAAGATAAGATGTCCAAAAACATGGCCTGTGGCATTTAGATCCATACTCTTCAGACTGTCTTTACAGAAAGGAACAATCTCGTCGTCACTCGGAAAATTAAGAATGATATTTCCTGATATTTGGAAAATCACATCGATGACATTTTTTACTACAAGAAAGATGCACCCGTCTACCTCCGAAAAGACAATTTACTCAAGAGCAATCTATAGCATTTACTTGTAGCTCAAGTTTGATATAATTTCGTTAAATTGTCAAGATGCAAAATCTTAGCAAGAAGTTGAACTTGTTGTAAAAACTATCGGTGGTGGTTTGTGATATATTAAATCATCCCCCAATGGTTACCTCCAAAAAACGTAAAACTTTCAATGAAACCTAAAATTTACTTGTAGTTCAAAATTGAACTAATTTCAATAAATCGACATAAAATTAATTTCAAGTGGGCAAAGTTAACTATAGGAATAAGTTTGAAAACTCATAAAACACGAGATTCATAAGTACAACATGAGGGTCCACTATATAGTTCTGAAAGCTTTGCTTGTGGTGTTCAGGTCCATATCCTTCAGAGTTTGTTTACGAAAACAAACAATAATCTCATCAGTCGGAAAATTGAGAATGTTCTTTCCTGATAGTTGGAAACTGACACCAGCGGTACTAATTACTACAAAAAGATGCATCCATCTACCTCGAAAGAGACATTTAATTAAAGAAAAATCTATCGCGCTTACTTGTAGCTAGAGTTTGAGATGATTTTTCATTAAATTGTCAAGATGCAAAATCTTAATTAGAAAGGAGTTAAAAACCTATTGTCAAAACTCTCGGTTGTTTTCTGATATATTAACTGAGCCCCCAATGGGTACACCTCCAAAAGTTTTTTGTAATTCTTTAGAAGCAACCTATAATAATTTAGTTGTTGTAGTTCAAGTTTGAGGAAATTTCGATAAATATAGGCATGAAGTCATTCACGTGGGGCAAAGTTAATTACCTACATAGGGAGTTTGAAAACTCATAAAACATGGGAATCGTTAGTAAAACACGTTGGTCCACTTAATATGTCTAAAAGCTTGGCTTATGGCATTGAGATCCATATTCTTCAGACTTTCTTTACATAAAATAACCATCTCGTCATCACTCGAAAAACTGAGGATTTTCTTTCCTCATAGTTAGAAACTCACACCAACGACATTGTTTACTAGAAGAAGATGCACCCATCTACCTATGAAAATACATTTAATTCAAGAGCAATCTATCGCGCTTACTTGTAGCTCAAGTTTGATCTAATTTCGTTAAATCGACAAGAAGTCACTGAAGTGTGGAAAGTTTGCTAGGAAGATTGAAAAAATCCTAGTACTAAAAACTTGGGCATTACGTATAAGAAACCATTGGTCCAGTTTTTGTGATAATTGGGGTGGTTGCATTTTCTTTTAACTATGGTAGGTCTCATAGGAGAGAGGTGCTTAAGAGTTAACACGATCGATGGAAGTACATCTTACATCAAGGACCTCATAAAAAATGAAAATTGCATACAAGTCCATCCATTTAACACAATGACCCTAAAACTGAATAATGAAGAGTGTGTGTGTTTTGTGGTTTGCGCATACTAGCGTTCATCGTGCTAAAGACTATCAATAGAATCTTTCATGATGCTAAGGGAAAAAGAAGATCTAATAGTTAGCAATGTTTGGATTTGCCAGTCTTGATCTAGCGGTCAATGTTCGAAGTTAATTCGTACACTATACAATGGTGGTATGGTATTGTAAGAGAAAAGACAAGATAAAGATAAGATAAGAAGTACCGCGAATGGCTGATCTAATGGTTGGTCTCGTAGGAGCGAGCTGCTTGAGAGTTAAGACGGTCAGTGGAAGTACAAATTACATCAAGGATCTCATAAAAAATGAAAATTGCATCCAAGTCCATGCATGCATTTAGCACAAGGACCCTGAAACTAAGCAATGAAGTGTGTGTTTTGAGGTTTGTGCATACTAGCGTCCATTCTGCTAAAGACTATCGGTAGAATCTTTCTAGATGCTAATAATGGAAAAGAAGATCCAATGGTTATCAAAGTTTGGATTTTCCAGTCTTGGTCCAACGGTCAATGTTCAAATTTTGGATTTTCGAGTCTTGATCCAACAGTCAATGTTCAAAACGGGTTCAAAATTGCCTTCCGTCCCGATGTTTGGCCGATCTTTTGGATAACCTTCTCTCCCGATGTTTGGGAAGCAAGTGAAAATTCCGAAAATCGGAAAAGTTTGAATTTTTGTGCCACCAAGGACCAAAGTGGTTTCCTTCCTATGTACTCCTCGTCCCTACTCCACACCAACGCGCGTCTGCCGAACACGCCAGAGACATAGAGCCGTCGTACCAAGGCACATGTGCAAGACCACAATCGTGGACGAGGGAGAGAGATCGGACCGTCTTGCGCAGGGGAAAGGGGAGGAGAGATGGAGCATAGGGAAGGAGAGAGAAAATACACAATTTCTTTTGCATGCATAGGTCCTGAAATTTACTACTAGTAGAGTGTACACTGTAAGGCCGCAGGCGTACCTCGTGTCAGAAACCCATCATAACTTTGCTCTGACATGGAACCGCCTTCAACTTCTCTTCGCTGCTGCCCTCTTCCCCCGCAACATTTTATTATGTTTGCATGTACAGCGCGTGGACAGAGGTGACCATATGTCTAAGCAAAGAAATATACTACTCCCGCATTGTGTAAAAAAGCACACCTTAATAAGGCTTAGATAGTAAACGTATGACATATCATCACTATATAAAATTATAATTGGTAAAGCACAAAAAAATATAAATTTGATCAGCATCTATAAAGTATGGTTGTATATTTGGTGCTTGTACTTTGTATCATCATGTGTAGAAGTCAAAGATTATTAGCTACCTAACACTTGAAATTTTTGGTAACATGGTCTAGAGAAACGAGGGAGAAGATTCTAGTATGATGGAGAAGTGTGTTTTGAGAGGTTTATGAATAGTGCATTCATTGTGTTCAAGACTATCAATAGAATCTTCTAGATGCTAGAATGGAAAACAAGATCCAACGGCTAGAAATGCTGGGATTCGCGAGTGTTGATCCAACGATCAACATTCAAAGTTATCCGTACACTATATAGTGGTAAGATAAGATAAGATAAGATCATGTAGAAGTCAACGATTATTAGCTACGAGGGAGAAGATTCTAGTATGATGGAGAAGTGTGTTTTGAGGTTTGTGCATAGCATTCATTATGCTGAAGACTAACAATAGAATCTTCTAGATGCTAAAATGGAAAAGAAGATCCAATGGCTGGAAATGATGGGATTCACGAGTCTTGATCCAACGGTCAATATTCAAAGTGATTCGTACACTATATAGTCATAAGATAAGATAAGATATATCTATCTCTACTACTATAGTGGAGCAGTTTTGAATTGGATCCATAGCACCAATCCTGACCATTGGGCTGTTGGATCCAATGGTTAAGAGAAGCTGGATTCGTGTTGAATAGTACCTAGAGCAAACTCCACCATGCATGTTCTAGAACCATCATGTCACCACCCCAAAATTTCATAGCACAGTAGACTGTATTCTCTCTACTTACTACTATAGTGGAACTGTTTTGAATTGGATCGATAACACTAATCATGACCGTTGGGCTGTTAGATCCAATGGTTCAGAGCAACTAGATTTGTGTTGAATAGTACTCCCTCCGCCAAAATATAAGGCGCCAAATTAGTCAAAAGTCAACATTTTTTAAAGTTTGACCATGATTATACACAAAAATATAAAAATTTAGAATATTAAATTAATATCAATAGATTCACCATAAAGTATATTTTCTTAATATGTGCATTCAATATTGTAGATGTAGATATTTTTTATAAATATTTGGTCAAAGTTAGTAAGGTTTGACTTTTGACCTATCCTTAGGCGCCTTATATTTTGGGACGGAGCGAGGGAGTATAGACCTAGAGAAAACTCCACCATGTTCTAGAACCATCATGTCACCAGCCCTAAGATGCATAAATTAAGTCTATTAATAATAACTATCTACACATATTGAGAATACAACCTACTGTGCTTTGAAATTTTGGGGGTTGGTGACATGATGGTTCTAGAACATGGTGGAGTTTGCTCTAGGTAATATTCAACACGAATCCAGATGCTCTGAACCATTGGACCTAACAGCACAACGGTCAAGATTTGTGCTATATATGGATCCAATTCAAAACTGCTCCATTATAGTAGTAGATATATAGATAAAAATCACACCTTAATAATGCCTAGTATGTGGAATCTGCTATGGTTCACCTTATACATAGTGGAAACTCTAAAGTATCTTTAAGCCTAAGGTGCACCTCAAGCTTGTGTGTTGACCATAGAGAATAGAAAAATCATTTCCCCTCTCTCCTTATTTGATGTCATTGTTTTCAAAAGGGGTTCAAAATTTTCAAGAGGCAAAATCTTAGTAGCTAGATGTCGAATAGTCTCAACTGATATATTAATTGACCACTCGATGGGTACCCCCATAAGCTTTTTACATAAAATTTTCAAACAAAGCTATAATTTATTGCTTGTAGTTCAAATTTGACCTTTTATTTCGATACATCGACATAAAATCATTCAACTAGTGGACGGGATCAGCTAGGAACCTTGAAAACTCATAAAACATGGGAATCGTAAGTAAAACACCATTGGTCCACCTAGATAATATGTCTAGAAGCTTGGCTTATGGCATTGAGATCCATATTCTTCGGACTTTCGTTACGGAAAAGAATCATCTCGTCATCACTCAGAAAACTAAGAATTTTCTTTTATGATTGTTGGAAACTCACACCGATGACATTGTTTACTACAAGAATATGCACACATCTACCTCCGAAAAGACAATTAATTCAAGAGCAATCTATCACACTTGTAGCTAAAGTTTGACTTAATTTCGTCGGTGTGACCCCCGATCGGTACCTTCAAAAGCATTTTCGTAAAACTTTCAGGGTAACCTACAATTTGCTTGTAGTAGTTCAAATTTGACCTAATTTTGATAAATCGACATAAGGTCATTCAAGTCGGCGAAGTTAGGTAGCGAGTTTGAGAATTCATAAAACACGGGAAATCATAAGTACAATATGTTGGTCCACTATATATGTGTGAAAACTTGGCTTTTGGCATTTAGATCGATATTCTTTGAACTTCCTTTACGAGAGATAATAATCTTGACATCACTCAGAAAATTGAGAATGGTCTTTCCTGATAATTGGAAACCCACACCGACAATATTGTTTGCTACAAGACGATGCACCCATCTTCCTCTGAAAAGACATTTAATTCAAGAGCAATCTATCGCGCTTACATGTAGCTCAATTCTGACTTAATTTTGTTAAATTGTCAAGATACAAAATCTTAGAAAGAAGCTGAACCTTTCATCAAAGCTCATAGTGGTTTATGATATATTAATTCACCCCTCCCCAAAGGGTACCTCCAAAAGCTTTTTCAAGAAAGTTTCAAAGCAACCTACAATTACTTGTAGTTCAAATTCGACCTAATATAATTTCGATAAATCGAGATAAAGTCATTCAAGTTGGCAGAGTTAGATAGGAAGTTTGAAAGCACATAAAACATGGGTATCATCAGTACAACATGTCGGTCCACTATATATATATGTCCGAAAACCTGGATTGTGGCATTCAGATCCATATTCTTCGACTTTCTTAACGAAAAATAACAACCTCCATTGTCATCTCTTGGAAAATTGAGAATTGAATGTTCTTTCCTAATAGTTCGAAACTCACACCGACGACATTGTTTAATGTATATTGATTTTTTTCAGTTAGTATATTATTTAATACTATATATAGTTGGTCAAACTTTGTAATGGTTGACTTTGACTAAACCTAATATGTTGAGTAATACTCCCTTCGATTAGAAATATAAGACGTTTTAGCTTTGTGAATCGAATGTATCTAGACATCTTTTAGTGTATGGGTTCGTAGAGGTTCAGAGTGAACCTATACACTAAAAGGCGTCTAGATACATTCATTCTACAAAGCTAAAATGTCTTATATTTCTGAACAGAGGGAGTATTAAATAAATGGAGTCTAGGATAAGATTAGGAAAACAGCATTTTTTTAGAACCCTCACAAGTTTTTTCTTAGCATCACAGATCTGAATATTATTTTCACACTGATGATTAACCAAACTTCAAACAGAGCAAACCCAAACACATACGGAGTAGTAGTAGTACAACTTTACGACTTCTAGGGGGACTCCGCGGTCTTCTCAGACGACTTGGTAGCATCCTCCGCGGGCAACTTGGCTGCATCCTCCGCGGTACCATTGCCAAGCAGGGACTCGTGGATGCTGGGCAGAACGCCGCTGTGCGTGATGGTAACACCGGCCAGCAGCTTGCTAAGCTGCTCGTCGCGCATGACGCTGAGCATCACATGCCTCGGGATGATGCGGATCTTCTTACTGTACATCGCGGCTTGCTCGGCGAGCTCCAGCACCTCGGCGGTGAGGTACTCGAGAACGGCTGCGAGGTAGACGGGAGCCCCGAAGCCTATGCACTAGGAGTACCGACCCTCCTTGAGGTAGCGCCTGATCCAACCGACGGGGAAATGAAGCCCGGCCTTGACGGACCTCAACACCTGCTTCTTCCTGTGGCTGCCTAGTGCAAGACTGTGACTTGGAGTGGCCAGAGCAGGATTCAGAAGCCGGCGACATGTCTTCTTTTTCTGCACGGCCTTTTTGGCCGCCACTTGGGTCTTCTTGTTCCCACAGGGAGCTTCGATCTTCGGAGACATAGCTACAAAGTCTAAGAGGGAGAAAGGTCAATTGTGGAGTGCCGGTGAAGGTGCCTTGGTCCCTTGTATTGAAACTTTAATAGTGCCGTCTTTACTGTTTTACAAGTATGAATTTTTAATAGGAGTATACTAAAAGGATGTGTGCATGTTTCCTTATTTTCTTTCACTTTTTTGAAACATGGTCAGATGTGTCAGCATGAAAATTCATACAAAGAAGTTGTATGTTTCAAAACAATAGTCAGTTTTCAGTATGACTACGTGGGTACAATAATTAGTACTATATGAATTTCTGACAAATTTACAAGCAATCTTTCACGCACTTGTAGTTCAAAATTTACCTACTTTGGTTTTATTGACAAAATGTCATTTAATTATGCGAAATTAGCTAGAAGGCCTGAAAATTCATGAAACTTGTTAACCATGAAACATACTCTATTTTGTGTGAAATTTAGTGTGTTGTGGCATTCAGAGCCATACTCTTTGCCTTTTCTTTAAAAAATAATTATATGTGGAACTTCTAAAATAATTTAACAAAATTCTATACATAAAAGTTGAAAAGTGCAATTAACAACATTAGTATACCATGCCAAGATGCACCTCATCTACCCAAAATGGACACGACCTTTGTCATTATTTAACTTGAAACCCAAGTATATGTTAACACATCGCTGGTCATATTGTGAAGAAGTGTTTTTAAACCTTGTCAAAATTCATGTTTAGCATTTACAGAAGAGGACACCATACATAAGTGCTTAACATTTTTTATTGTTTTCTTTACTTTTCTTTAATTTATCCCAATAAATGGTACGAGTGATGCACATATGACCTTAGCATTGGTAACTTGGCTTAAAATGTGAACAGTGTTCATACATGGTTATGACCATATTGTGTAGCAAGTTTTTCGAAAGTTGTCCAAATCCATGTTTGTAGTTTTCGTCCAAACAAGCACAAATATAAGAGGACACCATTTAAGTTTCAACTATGTATCATTACCACCCCCCTCCCGTAAAAAAACTATGTATCATGACACAGATTGAAATAAGTATTTTCATATAGTACTAACATACAGAGAAAATTATCTATATTTTGCTAGAATATAGTGAGTGCACTCTAAGACAAATTATCTAGACGTACTTAATTACTAAAAACAAATCCTATCACTTGGAAATTGAAAAGCATTTTCCTAAAAGTTCGGAACTCTCATTGACAACATTATTTACCAAAGCCAAGATGCTTCGTAGAACAAGATATAGTACACTTCCCGCCTCTTCTTTGGACGCCATTTAATTTTGCACTCGGGCACGCTTCTTCGGTGGGGGGCAGGAAGAGACCACCTCGTCATCGTCTTATCGGAGTCGCTCGATGTTGGTGGTGGTGTCCCTTCGAAAAAGCGCTGCTAGTGGCTATCTTCTTCATCAGAGGATTCAGACAGCAGCGGCAGCCATGGCTCGTCGACCGAGTCTAGGCTTCCAGGTGGAGTTTCGGGGCCTTTCCCATTTGTCTTGTCAATCGATGTGTTCTGGAGAGAGTTGTCATATGACATTTTGAAAGGAAATAGAGAGAGATCAAGTTCCAAGCAACGGCTGGTTGGGTGTTTTGGGTGAAAGTAGGGGTGCATTCTGTTGCAATTTATAATGTCTATTTATAGTCATGCTTGTGTTAATACCCTGAAAAATATCCCAAAATATCATAAATAGATTGTACCAGACTCGTCCCGTCAACAAAAAAAGGATTATACCAGACTTGTCGGTTCTTGATTTTTCTCGAACAAGAGAATTCAGGAGGCGCCCCACTTTATCCAAAAAATGAAGAGAATCATGCAGATCTTCCTGAATTACTCGATGTCTCTTACTTCCTCAATTAAAAATTAAGTGTATATAGTAGTACATACTTATCTAGCTACATTACTACTAGTATACATCACAAAGTTGCATCACCAAACTTGATTGATGGTGGTATGGTGTGGGCCTGGTCTTTTTCTGCACCGCTGCATCTCAAACTAGAAGTATAATCATTGCGTGAAATCTTACACGGGAAGGAAGGAGAAATGAAGAGGATAGTTGATGGATGGTGAGAGGGGGCGAATGAGAGAGAAAATCTACTACGTAGTAGTATGTGTACTAGTACCGCGTGTCATGACCCATCGTAATATGTAAACTTTTTGCCAAAGTTAGATAGGAACCATGATCAACTACAGTATGTGTGAAACCACTGGCTTGTGGCATTCTGAACCATATTATTTGGACTTTCTTCACAAAAAAACATCACCGTCCTCACTGGGAAAATTGAAATTCTTTTTTCCCTAATTGTTGGAAACTCCCACATGCAACAATGCTTACTACGCCAAGATGCACCCATCGACCAAACTATCGTGGGAACTCTATCAAATTGTAAACTATGATGTCAATATGGCCTTGATGACCTTGGTTGTTCGGGTTGAAATAAACCCGATAGTGTCTATACACATGGTAGGACAATATTGTGAAGCTATTTTTCCAAAACTTATCTAATCCCATGATTACAATTTTCATGGCACGTGGTGCACAAGACATGATAGGACATCATGAGTAAAACTTTTATTTTTTGTTTTTCGTTTGTTCAATGTGATCAATGTTCAAAAAGGGTTCAAAATTGCCTTCTCTCCCGATGTTTGGCCGATCTTTTGGATAACCTTCCCTCCCGACGTTAGGGAAGCAAGTGAAAATTTCAAAAACCAGAAAAGTTTCAATTTTTGTGCCGCCAAAGGACCAAAGTGGTTTCCTTCCTATGTACTCGTCGTCCCTACTCCACACCAACACGCAGCTACCGAACACGCTAGAGACACAGAGCTGTTGTACCAAGGCACACGTGCGCAGCGCCATGCTGTGGACGAGGGGAGAGAGATCAGCTGGACCGGTGCGCGAGGGGAAAGGGGAGGAGAGATGGAGCATAGGGAAGGAGAGAGAAAACACACGATTTGTTTGGCGTGCATATGTCCTGAAATTTACTACTAGTAGAGTGTACAGTGTAAGGCCGCAGGAGTACCTCGTGTCAGAAACCCATCATAACTTTGCTCTGACATGGAACCGCCTTCAACTTTGCTTCGCTGATGCCCTCTTCACCTACCAACGTTTTATTCTCTCAGCATGTACAACGCGTGGACAGAGGTGACCATATGTGTATGAAAATAAATATACTACTCCCGCATTGTATAAAAAATAACACCTTAATAAGGCTCGGATAGTAAACGTATGACATATCATAGCTATATAAAATTATAATTGGTAAAGAACTAAAAATTATAAATTTTATCAACATCTATGAAGTATGGGTGTATATTTGGTCCTTGTACTTTGTATCATGTGTACCTAACACTTGAAATTTTTGGTAACATGGTCTAGAGAAATGAGGGAGAAGAATCTAGTATGATCGAGAAGTGTGTTTTGAGAGGTTTATGCATAGTGCATTCATTGTGTTCAAGACTATCAATAGAATCTTCTAGATGCTAGAATGGAAAAGAAGATCCAATGGCTAGAAATGCTGGGATTCACGAGTCTTGATCCAACGGTCAACATTCAAAGTTATTTGTACAGTATATAGTGGTTTGTAATGAAGACTATCAATAAAATCTTCAAGATGCTAGAATGAAAAAGAAGATCCAGCGACTGGAAATTTTGGGATTCGTGAGTCTTGATCCAACGGTAAATATTCAAAGTTGTTTGTACACTAAATAGTGGGAAGATCATGTATAAGTCAACAATTATTAGCTACTAGTAAGTTGCACGTGAGACTCAGATAGTAGACGTATGACATATCATCACTATATACAATTATAATTGGTAAAGCACAAAAAATTATAAATTTGATCAACATCTATAAAGTATGGGTGTACATTTGGTCCTTGTACTTTGTATCATCATGTAGGAGTCAAAGATTATTAGCTACCTAACACATGATTTTTTTGATAACATGGTCTAGAGAAACAAGGGAGAAGCTTCTAGTATGACGGAGAAGTGCGTTTTGAGGTTTGTGCATATCATTCATTATTCTGAAGACTATCAATAGAATCTTCTAGATACTAGAATGGAAAAGATGATCCAATGGCTAGAAATGCAGGGATTCGCGAGTCTTGATCCAACATTCAACATTCAAACTTATTCGTACACCATATAGTGGTAAGATAAGATAAGATAAGATACTAGTAAGTTGCACGTGTCCTGCACATGAGGCTAAGATAATAGACGTCTGGCATATCATCACTATATAAAATTATAATAGGTAAAGTGGAAAATTTTAAATTTGATCAACATCTATAAAGTATGGGTGTATATTTGGTTTTTCTACTTTGTATCATCATGTGTAGAAGTCAAAGATTATTAGCTACCTAACACTTGAAATTTTTCGTAACATGGTCTAGAGAAACGAGGGAGAAGATTCTAGTATGATGGAGACGTGTGTTTTGAGAGGTTTATGCATAGTGCATTCATTGTGTTCAAGACTATCAATAGAATCTTCTAGATGCTATAATGGAAAAGAAGTTCCAATGGCTGGAAATGTTCGGATTCGCGAGTCTCGATCCAACGGTCAATATTCAAAGTTATTCATACACTCTATGGTGGTAAGATAAGATGTCCAAAAACATGGCCTGTGGCATTTAGATCCATACTCTTCAGACTGTCTTTACAGAAAGGAACAATCTCGTCATCACTCGGAAAATTGAGAATGATATTTCCTGATATTTGAAAAATCACATCGATGACATTTTTTACTACAAGAAAGATGCACCCGTGTACCTCCGAAAAGACAATTAACTCAAGAGCAATCTATCGCATTTTCTTGTAGCTCAAGTTTGATATAATTTCGTTAAATTGTCAAGATGTAAAATCTTAGCAAGAAGTTGAACTTGTTGTAAAAACTATCAGTGGTGGTTTGTGATATATTAAATCATCCCCCAATGGTTACCTCCAAAAAACGTAAAACTTTCAATGAAACCTACAATTTACTTGTAGTTCAAAATTGAACTAATTTCAATAAATCTACATAAAATCAATTTCAAGTGGGCAAAGTTAACTATAGGAATAAGTTTGATAACCCATAAAACACGAGATTCATAAGTACAACATGAGGGTCCACTATATAGTTCTGAAAGCTTTGCTTATGGCGTTCAGGTCCATATCCTTCAGACTTTGTTTACGAAAACAAACAATAATCTCATCATCACTCGGAAAATTGAGAATGTTCTTTCCTGATAGTTGGAAACTGACACCAGCGGTACTGATTACTAAAGAGACATTTAATTAAAGAAAAATCTATCGCGCTTACTTGTAGCTAGAGTTTGAGATAATTTTTCATTAAATTGTCAAGATGCAAAATCTTAATTAGAAAGGAGTTAAAAACCTATTGTCAAAACTCTCGGTTGTTTTCTGATATATTAACTGAGCCCCCAATGGGTACACCTCCAAAAGTTTTTTGTAATTCTTTAGAAGCAACCTACAATAATTTAGTTGTTGTAGTTCAAGTTTGAGGAAATTTCGATAAATATAGGCATGAAGTCATTCAAGTGGGGCAAAGTTAATTACCTACATAGGGAGTTTGAAAACTCATAAAACATGGGAATCGTTAGTAAAACACGTTGGTCCACTTAATATGTCTAAAAGCTTAGCTTATGGCATTGAGATCCATATTCTTCAGACTTTCTTTACATAAAATAACCATCTCGTCATCACTCGAAAAACTGAGGATTTTCTTTCCTCATAGTTAGAAACTCACACCAACGACATTGTTTACTAGAAGAAGATGCACCCATCTACCTATGAAAATACATTTAATTCAAGACCAATCTATCGCGCTTACTTGTAGCTCAATTTTGATCTAATTTCGTTAAATCGACAAGAAGTCACTGAAGTGTGCAAAGTTTGCTAGGAAGATTGAAAAAATCCTAGTACTAAAAACTTGGGCATTACGTATAAGAAACCGTTGGTCTAGTTTGTGTGATAATTGGGGTGGTTGCATTTTCTTTTAACTATGGTAGGTCTCGTAGGAGAGAGGTGCTTAAGAGTTAACACGATCGATGGAAGTACAACTTACATCAAGGACCTCATAAAAAATGAAAATTTCATACAAGTCCATCCATTTAACACAATGACCCTAAAACTGAATAATGAAGTGTGTGTGTTTTGTTGTTTGCGCATACTAGCGTTCATCGTGCTAAAGACTATCAATAGAATCTTTCACGATGCTAAGGGAAAAAGAAGATCTAATAGTTAGCAATGTTTGGATTTGCCAGTCTTGATCCAGCGGTCAATGTTCGAAGGTAATTCGTACACTATACAATGGTAGTATGGTATTGTAAGAGATAAGACAAGATAAATATAAGATAAGAAGTACAACGAATGGCTGATCTAATGGTTGGTCTCGTAGGAGTGAGCTGCTTGAGAGTTAAGACGGTCAGTGGAAGTACAAGTTACATCAAGGATCTCATAAAAAATGAAAATTGCATCCAAGTCCATGCATGCATTTAGCACAAGGACCCTGAAACTAAGCAATGAAGTGTGTGTTTTGAGGTTTGCGCATACTAGCATCCATTGTGCTAAAGACTATCGGTAGAATCTTTCTAGATTCTAATAATGGAAAAGAAGATCCAATGGTTAGCAAAGTTTGGATTTTACAGTCTTGGTCCAACGGTCAATGTTCAAATTTTGGATTTTCCAGTCTTGATCCAACAGTCAATGTTCAAAACAGGTTCAAAATTGCCTTTCGTCCCGATGTTAGGCCGATCTTTTGGATAACCTTATCTCCCGATGTTTGGGAAGCAAGTGAAAATTCCAAAAATCGGAAAAGTTTGAATTTTTGTGCCACCAAGGACCAAAGTGGTTTCCTTCCTATGTACTCCTCGTCCCCACACCAACGCATGTCTGCCGAACACACCAGAGACATAGAGCCGTCGTACCAAGGCACATGTGCGCAACACCACACTGTGGACGAGGGGAGAGAGATCAGTCGGACCGGTGCGCGGGGGGAAAGGGGAGGAGAGATGGAGCATAGGGAAGGAGAGAGAAAATACACAATTTGTTTTGCCTGCATAGGTCCTGAAATTTACTACTAGTAGAGTGTAAACTATAAGGCCGCAGGAGTACCTCGTGTCAGAAACCCATCATAACTTTGGTCTGACATGGAACCGCCTTCAACTTCTCTTCGCTGCTGCCCTCTTCCCCTGCCAACATTTTATTCTCTTTGCATGTACAGCGCGTGGACAGAGGTGACCATATGTCTAAGCAAAGAAATATACTACTCCCGCATTGTGTAAAAAAGCACACCTTAATAAGGCTTATGTAGAAAACATATGACATATCATCACTATATAAAATTATAATTGGTAAAGCACAAAAAAATATAAATTTGATCAGCATCTATAAAGTATGGGTGTATATTTGGTGCTTGTACTTTGTATCATCATGTGTAGAAGTCAAAGATTATTAGCTACCTAACACTTGAAATTTTTGGTAACATGGTCTAGAGAAACGATGGAGAAGATTCTAGTATGATGGAGAAGTGTGTTTTGAGAGGTTTATGAATAGTGCATTCATTGTGTTCAAGACTATCAATAGAATCTTCTAGATGCTAGAATGGAAAACAAGATCCAACGGCTAGAAATGCTGGGATTCGCGAGTCTTGATCCAACGGTCAACATTCAAAGTTATCCGTACACTATATAGTGGTAAGATAAGATAAGATAAGATCATGTAGAAGTCAACGATTATTAGCTACGAGGGAGAAGATTCTAGTATGATGGAGAAGTGTGTTTTGAGGTTTGTGCATAGCATTCATTATGCTGAAGACTAACAATAGAATCTTCTAGATGCTAAAATGGAAAAGAAGATCCAACGGCTAAAAATGTTGGGATTCACGAGTCTTGATCCAACGGTCAATATTCAAAGTGATTCGTACACTATATAGTCATAAGGTAAGATAAGATATCTCCATATCTACTACTATAGTGGAGCAGTTTTGAATTGGATCCATAGCACCAATCCTGACCATTGGGCTGTTGGATCCAATGGTTAAGAGAAGCTGGATTCGTGTTGAAGAGTACCTAGAGCAAACTCCACCATGCATGTTCTAGAACCATCATGTCACCACCCCAAAATTTCATAGCACAGTAGACTGTATTCTCTCTACTTACTACTATAGTGGAACTGCTTTGAATTGGATCGATAGCACTAATCATGACCGTTGGGCTGTTAGATCCAATGGTTCAGAGCAACTAGATTTGTGTTGAATAGTACTCCCTCTGCCAAAATATAAGGCGCCAAATTAGTCAAAAGTCAACATTTTTTAAGTTTGACCATGATTATACACAAAAAATATAAAAATTTAGAATATTAAATTAATATCAATAGATTCACCATAAAGTATATTTTCTTAATATGTGCATTCAATATTGTAGATGTAGATATTTTTTCTAAATATTTGGTCAAAGTTAGTAAGGTTTGACTTTTGACCAATCCTGAGGCGCGTTATATTTTGGGACGGAGCGAGGGAGTATAGACCTAGAGAAAACTCCACCATGTTCTAGAACCATCATGTCACCATCCCCAAGATGCATAAATTAAGTCTATTAATAATAACTATCAACACATATTGAGAATACAACCTACTGTGCTTTGAAATTTTGGGGTTGGTGACATGATGGTTCTAGAACATGGTGGAGTTTGCTCTAGGTAATATTCAACACGAATCCAGATGCTCTGAACCATTGGACCTAACAGCCCAACGGTCAAGATTTGTGCTATATATGGATCCAATTCAAAACTGCTCCATTATAGTAGTAGATATATAGATAAAAAGCACACCTTAATAATGCCTAGTATGTGGAATCTGCTATGGTTCAACTTATACATAGTGGAAACTCTAAAGTATCTTTAAGCCTAAGGTGCACCTCACACTTGTGTGTTGACCATAGAGAATAGAAAAATCATTTCCCCTCTCTCCTTATTTGATGTGATCGTTTTCAAAAGGGGTTCAAAATTTTCAAGAGGCAAAATCTTAGTAGCTAGATGTCGAATAGTCTCAACTGATATATTATTGACCAAGCTACAATTTATTGCTTGTAGTTCAAATTTGACCTTTTATTTCGATACATCGACATAAAATCATTCAACTAGTGGACGGGATCAGCTAGGAACCTTGAAAACTCATAAAACATGGGAATCGTAAGTAAAACACATTGGTCCACCTAGATAATATGTCTAGAATCTTGGCTTGTGGCATTGAGATCCATATTCTTCGGACTTCCGTTACGGAAAAGAATCATCTCGTCATCACTCAGAAAACTGAAAATTTTCTTTTCTGATTGTTGGAAACTCACACCGACGACATTGTTTACTACAAGAATATGCACACATCTACCTCCGAAAAGACAATTAATTCAAGAGCAATCTATCACACTTACTTGTAGCTAAAGTTTGACTTAACTTCGTTAAATTGACAAGAAGTCATCGAAGTGCGCAAAGTTAGCTAGGAATCCTAGTACTAAAAACTTGGTATTACGTATAAGAAACCATGGTCCAGTTTGTGTGATAATTGGGGCGGTTGCATTTTATTTTAAGCTTGGTAGGTCTCGTAGGAGCGATGTGCTTGAGAGTTAACACGGTCGGTGGAAGTACGCACAAGTTACATCAAGGATCTCATAAAGAATGAAAATTACATCCAAGTCCATGCATGCATTTAGCAAAGGACCCTGAAACTGACCAATGAAGTACTGTGTTTTGAGGTTTGCGCATACTATTGTTCATCATGCTAAAGACTATCAGTAGAATCTTTCTAGATGCTAAGAATGGAAAAGAAGATCCAACGGTTAGCAATGCTGTTTGGATTTGCCAGTCTTGATCCAACTGTTAATGTTCAAAGTTAATCTCTGCACTATATGTAGTGGTATGGTACTGTAAGAGATAAGAGACAAGATAAAGATAAGATAAGAAGTACTGTGAATGGCCGATCTAATGGTAGGTCTCATAAGAGCGAGGTGCTTGAGAGTTAACACGGTCGATGGAAGTTTAAGTTACATTAAGGATCGAGTAATGAAGTACTATGTGTTTTGAGGTTTGTGCATACTAGTGTTCATCGTGCTAAAGACTATCAGTAGAATCTTTCTAGATGCTAAGAATGGAATAGAAGATCCAACGGTGAGCAATGTTTGGATTTGCCAGTCTTGATCCAACGGTCAATGTTCAAATAAGGTAATCCCTACACTATCTAGTGGTGGTATGCATGGTATTGTAAGAGATAAGAGACGAAGATAAAGGTAAGATAAGAAGTACTGTGAATGGTTGATCTAATGGTAGGTCTCATAGGAAGTGAGGTGCTTTGAGAGTTAACATGGTGTGTAGAATTTCAAGTTACATGAAGGACCTCATAAAAAATGTAAATTGCATCGAAGTCCAAGCATTTAGCACAAGGACGACCTTGAAACTAAGCAATGCAGTGTGTGTTTTGAGCTAGAGGTTTACGTATACTAGCGTTCATCGTGGGAAAGACTATTAGTAGAATCATTCTAGATGCTAAGAATGGAAAAGAAGATCCAACGGTTAGCAATGTTTGGATTTGCCAGTGTTGATCCAACGGTCAATGTTCAAAGTTAATCCGTACACTATATGTAAGAGATAGGACAAGATAAAGATAAGATAATAAGAAGTACTACGAATGGCCAATCTAATGGTTGGTCTAGTAGGTGTGATGTGCTTGAGAGTGAACACGGTCAGTGGAAGTACACGTTACATATCAAGGACCTCATAAAAAATGAAAATTGCATCCAAAAGTCCATGCATTTAGCACAAGGACCCTAAAACTAAGCAACGAAGTGTGTGTTTTGAGGTTTGTGCATACTAGCGTTCATCGTTCTCATCAAGACTATTAGTACAATCTTTTTAGATGCTAGGAATGGAAAAGAAGATCCAACAGTTAGCAAAATGTTTGGATTTGCGAGTCTTGATCCAACTTGTCATCAAAACTCTCGTTGGATGGTTTCTCATATATAAATTGTGACCCCCGATGGGTACCTCCAAAAGCTTTTTTGTAGAACTTTCACATTAACCTAAAATTTACTTATACTAGTTCAAATCTGACCTATTTTCGAGAAATCGACATAAAGTCATTCAAGTTGGTGGAGTTAGGTAAGAAGTTTTGAATTGGATCCATAGTACCAATCGTGACCGTTGGGCTGTTAGATCCAATGGTTCAGAGTAGTTGGATTCGTGTTGAACAGTATCTAGAGCAAACTCCACCATGTTCTAGATAGTTATTATTAATATACTCAATGTATGCCTTTTCTCTAACAAGACTATTGGTTAATAACAACTTAATGTTCGTTAAATTACATTTCATACAGTATATATGAGTGTGGCATGTGCCTGTGTGTGTGTGTGCGTGTGTGTGTGTGTGCGTGAAAACTAGCTTGTGGCATTTATTTAGATCAATATTCTTTGGACTTCCTTTACGGGAGAGAATGATCATGACATCACTCAGAAAATTGATAATGTCCTTTCCTAGTAATTGGAAACTCACACCGACGACATTGTTTACTATAAGAAGATGCACCCATCTACCTCTAAAAAGACATTTAATTTAAGAGCAATCTATCATGCTCACTTGTAGCTCAAGTCTAACTTAATTTCATTAAATTGATGAAAAATCTTAGCAATAAGTTGAACCGTACCTATATATCATCAAAACTCTTGGTGGTTTCCCATATATTAATTGACCCGTTCCCTAGATATATATGGGTACCTCTAAGAGAGATCTTTTGTCAACCTTTCAAAGCAACCTACAATTTACTTGTGGCATTTCAATTTGTACCTAATAATTTCGATAAATCAGCATAAAATCAATCAAGTAGGCGAAGTTAGCTAGGAAGTTTGAGAACTCATAAAACATGGGAGATCGTAAGTACAACATGTTGGTCCATAATATATGTCTGAAAATTGCCTCATGTGTCATTCAGATCCATATTCTTCAGACTTACTTTACGGGAAAGAACAATCTCGTCATCACACTCGGAAAATTGAGAATGTTCCTTCCTGAGATAGTAGGAAACTCATAGTGATGGAATTGTTTACTACAACAAGATACACCTATAGACCTCCAAAAATACATTTAATTCAAGAGCAATCTATATCTCGCTTACTTTTAGCTCAAGTTTGACCTAATTTCGTTAAATTGTCAAGATGCAAAATCTATCTTAGCAATAATTAAACCTATTATCAAAACTTTTGGTGTTTGGTGATATATTAATTGACCCCTCAATGGGTACCTCCAAAACTTTTTCGAAAAACTTTCAAAGCAACCTAAAATTTTCTTGGGTTAATTATTGGTTTGCCACTAGAGGCTGCCATATGCTCAATTTTGCCATTAACACGAAATAGTGCTTAGTTTAGCCACTATTTTGGGCGCCGCTGCTATGGCGACGCCAACCGGCCAATTTAAATGAGCATAACAAATTCAAAAAATCAAAAAAATAAAAAACCTACGCGCATAGTCTTCTTATGTCTTATACTAATGATTGAAGTTGATAAACAAGATCTACATACATTCAAACGAAAAATTCATGTATTCATGTATGTAGACCGTGTTTATCATGTATTCATGATTTTTTCGTTTGAATGTATATATACCATGTTTATCAACTTGAATCGTTAGTATATGACATAAGAAGACTATGTGCGTGGGTTTGTCATTTTTTTGAATTATTTTGAATTTGTTATGCTCATTTAAACTAGCCGGTTATCGTTGCCATAGCAGTTGCGCCCGAAATAGTGGCAAATTTGAGCACCATTCCGCGCTAGTGGTAGAACTGAGCATATGGTGGCCTCTAGTGGCAAACCAATAATTAACCCAATTTTCTTAGACACGAGGCTAGTAAATTTCTAACCTACGTATAGTAAGGGCGTGTGCAATGTCTATAAGTAGCTATGAAAACTACTTTTGGTCTAGCGTTTAGAACTGAAGTGGGTCCACACAACCATGCTAAAAATAAAAACAGACTGTTATCCACTGAATAGTGGGCCCTCCCAATTGATTCTCTTAGACATAGTCTAGCACTAGAATCACCTCGAAGAATCTTTTTGTTAGCACTACCCACTCCACGGTTAAGATATATATTTAAGACTTGGCACCGTGCTTTCTTTGATGTCTGGCGCCAATGGGCTCACTACTATGGGGGCCCATTGTTATTAGTTGTCTAGTTATATCCTATAGTAGCCAATAAATGTTAGCTCTGACTCCTCTAGCTCTTCCTTCTCGATGAAGCCTCGACGCTCGGCTTTGAAGGATGGTTACGAGGGTAGTAGGTGCCTATGGTGACTTCGGCAAGCTCAAGACCCCCCACCGGACTGTCTGAAGACACAATCTTTGAGAGGTGCTCATAGCGGTAGGATGTGCGTTCATGCGTTCATAGGGGTGAGTGTGTGTATGCATTTGTGAGCGTGTGCGTTTTGTAGTGGATTTTCGCAAAAATGAGAGAGATGGGCCTTCCATTTAATTGTAATGGTCACTGGTGTCTAGGGTCTATGGGATCACTATCGAGGGCTACATTATTAGTGGTTCAATTACATCCCATAGCAGCCAACGAATATGAGCTCCAACCCCCTAGCACTTCCTTCACCACGAAGCCTCGACGCTTGACTTTGAAGGATGGTTATGAGGGTAGTGAGAGGCGATGTTCCCGTCAATATATAGCGAGGTGCCTATGGTGACTTTTTCAAGCTCAAGACCCACGAGATCAGTGTCAAGATCCAGTATTTCTGAAGTGCTCATAGGTGTAGGGTGTGCATACCTGCATTCATAGGGGTGAGTGTCTGTACGCATTTGTGAGCATCTCCATTTTGTAATGGGTTTTTGCAAAAAGAGAGGGGGACAATCTTTTCAATTCCGCTCTAGAAGCAGATTAGAACCTGGAAGAAATTTGAGATTCTCCACGCCCATACAGTCCTGATCCTACAAAAGATGAGGAAATTTGTAAACCATATTGACCGCTCTACTTTAATTTTTTAAGGGTTTGGGTCTCTTGTGAGGATGACTGTTTGTTAAGTTATGTACTATAACTGTTTTTTTGCTCTGTTGGTGTGTGGTTTCCACGAATCTATATATTTGATGTACTATGATGACATATATATTGGACCTGGATTTATGTGACTATATTTGGCAACAACAGTCATCTTATTCGAACTTGTGGTGGTTTTTTATCTTTCAATTTTTTTCCTTCTGAGAGCTGTTAATGATGATGTTAATGCCAGTTGCGAGTGATTTTTTAGCATGTTTCTAGTAGTAAACCAAAACTTGTAGTTGTAGATTGTGGAATTTTAGGTCGATGTTTGAACTCTAGATCTTGATGTCATAGAAAGGGCAGGCCTCTACCACCTGGAATATTTTACCCAGAAATTGATTGTATCACACGAATAAGTGCACAAACTTGATGTCTGTAGGCAGGAAACTGAGCAACGCAAGTGCACAAACTTGTATCAGTCGTGTGGTTGCTACTATTAATACAACCGTGGTTTCCCCCAAAAAAGCGCGGTTCACAAAAAAATAAAAATAAATAGTGAGGCGAAAGTTAGTTTCGAGTTCGAGGTAGGTCAGTCGTGTGCCCCTCGACCCCATCATCATCTTCTCCGCCTGGCCGCCCTCCCTCGACCGAACCGTCCCCGCCGCTCCACCATTGAACACCACCGCACCGCCGTTCGCTGGTATGTACGTCCCCAACCTCCAGCCATTACGGGCTTTCTAAGGGATAGAATGCATTTATTTTTGGGCATTGCGAGCTAAATAAGCTCGTGGCATTTATAGGAAATGAAATCAGCGTTGGCGGATGCATTTGCTGCGTCGGTGGATGCTTGTAAAGTAGAGGTGGATGTTGAAGCAGCACCAGTGGATACATGTGAAGCGGATGCGGAGGCCGATGCTTGTACCCCATCGGAGTCTTGGGCAGTGTTGATTGATGCTTGGAAAGCGGTGGAGGCATAGTCGAAATCCTCATCGGCTGCTGCTGGAACAAATTTGGCTAAGTTGGCTGCCACTACCAAAGCAACGGCTGCGTGGGATGCTAGGAATGCGTCAGCTCGTGGCCGTGCTTCTTCAGCGTCAACGGTTGTGGCTCGTCATTCATTGGCGGCGCCTACTCCATCTGCTCAGAACTCGTCGACCCCGTTGTAAGTTCTGCGTTGGATTTTGTCTCCCTGACTTCCTCCATCTTCTATGTATTCTGCTCTGGGGTTTTTTTGGACGCAGTGGATATTACTTTAAACTAGTAGTACTAGGAACATAAAAATCTATTTAATCACAAACTAGTGATCCGAATGGGATGAAACTTTCACATGATTCAAACCTAGGCACCGATGATTTACTGATTTTTTGTCAATTTTTTCGAATAGTTTTACTTTTTAGTTCAAAATCTGAACTAATGTCATACGTTTGACCTAAGATGGAAGGTGGATCCTAGGACAAGTCACCGTGAGATTTGGGTTCACCAAGTCACTGAAGCTACGCCGTTTTTTCTCCTCTTCTTTATGATAAAACCAAAAAATTTAGGTGGGGGCCTTTCTGTCCTCCCCGGTGACCTAAAAAAAGTTCTTCATTCCCTTTGCCTAGTTCCGACATGCTGAAGCATTTTGCGATGCTTTCGTACTACTCTAGGTTATTTTATTGACAGACTCTGCATTTTAGATAGTTTTTCAGATGGGTGTAGTCTAGGAAATTTCGATGATAAATTTTCCTGTCAAAACGTATGATGCATTGTGGTGTTTACTTAATTCTTTTTTTAGGGTTGTGCATTGTGCATTGTGTTGTTTACTTAATTTTGATGATGCACTTGTGCTATTTGCATCATCCTACTAGCTTCGGTGGAAGAACATATGCAACAATGAATGACTTGCCAGGGGATGTATTTGGTCAGATTCTTGTCAGGCTTCCTCCGCACCCATCCTGCATACTAAGGGCATCCGTCGCCCAAAAATGTTGGATGGACTTCATGGGAAGCAACGATTTCAAAAGGCTAACCCTGTCACACAACATAGGAATGCCGTTACTTGAGTTTTCCCCCCTACAGCTCCGAGGGCGCTCGATTCTTAACAGATCATAATATTGACCAATCCATCTTCTAGAAGCTGAACAGGCTGGTGGAAGTAGATAAAGCCTACAAACCATATGTACTCGGATGTCGCAATGGTAGGGTGCTACTTCATTATCCGCAAGGGTTTAACATGATAAAGGTCTGGGATCCAATCATTGGAAGTGAAACAGTGATACCAGAACCACCAATTTGGCGGAGACATGAGTATGATAGCGGCACAATTCTCTGTTCGAGAAATCATGGGAAATTGTCTTCACACTGTTGCAGCAATTTCTGGGTTGTTTGGATAGTAACCAATGGTAACCAAGCACTGGTGCAGAGTTAGGAAAATAGGAGGACTGGATTGAACCTGCTGAGATGCTGGCTAAGATTGATCGCAGGCCGTGAACTCTCATAGGGTACATTTTGTATTGGCTAACAATGAACTCTAGATATATAATTGCCTTCAATAATGTGACAACAAAACTATGTTATATTGAGTGCCCCCATGAGATACATGATATTTCTAGACGCAATTTTGTCATTGCTAAGGGGCATAATGGAGATGTTGCCCTTGCGGTTACAAGAGACTTCAGTCTAAACAGGTGGTCCAGTGCAAGATCATTAACAGGCAAATGGGAAGCTTGGGTGCCTCGTATAAAGGTTGAGTTGGATACTCTCTTTGGCCTTGATAAATCATGGGCATATGGTGGGAAAGATGCAGTAAGGTTACTCTATGCATTTGAGGATAGAGAAATGGTGGTTATATTGGCGAAGGAGGGAGTATTCGAATTAGATCTCAGCAGCATGAAGTCTAAGAAGTTCAAATCTCATAAACATTGGTGTACTTTACATCCCTACATTATGACACCTGGTTAGTGCAGTCATTCATGTGGAACCCTTGCATTTTTGTACACCCATGATTTTGCTGATCATTTTGTTCATTTCCATTAGCAACCGACGTGATTCGGAGTGCTAAATCAAAGAAACGACAAGGAAGTCCTGTCAGCAACACAGCTGATTCAGACTGCAACATCAAGGAGATGAAAATAACACTTAGATGAACAAGCAAGGCTTGTTTGGGCAAGCATGTCTTTTGCCAGATTGTGTTATTTGGAGCTGCAGTCTGATATTTGTTTGTTTTGGTAGCTGATGGAACTGTGGCAGCACCTTTATTTGTGTTGCAGTCATAGATGCAGGGGCTGGAATATTAGAGATGTCTGTTCGTTTTGGGGGCCTATGTGTGTCTGATAAAATATTGTTTTATATGATGAAATGGTGTTCTCTATATAGTAGTGTATGCGTGATTAAATCTTGTTTTATTTGTTCTACATATACTTTAGTTGGTCTTTATGTTTTGATAGTATGTTGTAGTAGGAGTATTTGTTTCGCAGCAGGATTTTTATTTGATCTGAATTAGTACTACCATTTAGTTAGTGCTTCCTGTAGAAGAGTCTGTGCCGACACCTAAATAATTAGTAGACATTGGTTGCACACCATTTTCACATGCTTGAATCAGAGCCACTTCATACATTTGTTTGTTGTTATGTTAAACAAACATTCTTGTATTGGAGATTTGCATTTTCATACGTGTGGTAGATAATCACTCTCCCTGACTTGGATCCCTGAAATAGAGGGAGAACGACCTATTTTTTTAATTATTCTTTGGACAATCTCTAAATTCAAAATCACCGTCGACCGCCAAAACCTACCGCCTACCCCGTTTGAATCGGAGGCATGAGTTGATGTGAGTCTCGCCTTAAATTCCTGACCAGATGGCATTCAAACTACACAACCTTTTTCCTAGTAATAAAAACTTGGCCAGCAGCCAAATTCAAAATCGTAATCGATCAGGAAAATAACCCACCGACCCCGAAGCATTTCACACCCCCTCTGTTTCAAACATTTTCAGGCAAAATCACCCACCGAGAAAGTACTATTTTTATATTATTACATGGGCCCTAGACAAATTTAAAATCTGAGTCAAGCGCTAAAATTTACCGCATATGCTGTGTGAATGGAAGGTATCCAAGTTTCTGTGCAAAAAAAATGTTTATGGAGGATCAGTTGATGTGACTCTCGGCCTTGAACTCCTGGACAGATAGCGTACGGTCTACTACCTTTTTTCTATTAGTAGATGGAGGCTAGACAATTTCAAAATCTCAATTGAGCGGCAAAATCACCCACCTACCAAGCATTTCCCACCCTACCATTTCAAAAACTTTCAGCCAAAATATCCCACCGACCGGGGGAGTACCATTTTTCTATTATTATTATTAGATGGGCGCAAGCCAAATTCAAATTCTCAATCGAGCGGCAAAACCACACACCAACCTTGAAGCATTTCGCGCCCTTCCATTTCAAAAACATTAGAATTTAAAATTCCAAATCTACCAATTGTTCGGATGACAAATGGGCATGCTAAAGTCGGTAGCTCGGGGGCACGATCGTAATTATTTTTTCTGCTCACTTCTATGGTCCTGATTCCCCCAGTTTTTCCTACCGGCCCTCCCAAAAATCCCAAGCTCCTATGTCCCCTCCACGACCATCGCGCGCATCGGCTTGAGCTGCGGTCTCGTGCACCGCCACGCAGCCTCTTCACTGACGCTCGCCCACCAGATCTAGGAGCTGCGGTGTCGTTCACCACACCAATGGCGTCATCGACCGCCCAAGCTCTACTTCCTCACCGCCGAAAGCTACCCAACCGTACCGGATCCGCTTCACCGGTGTCCACCGGGCATGATCTAGTTCAACGAGTTCCATGTCCACCACTCTAGACCAGCTGCATGGCTGTCGATGTTCACTGCACCGGATCTGCCTCAGCGACGCTCTTGTCCACCGCTTTCTAGCCGGCATCGACCTCCCAAGATCTACTTCTCAGACAGAAACAACCACCGCAACCGCAGCACCCTCGGTGACCTCGACATCACTCGCACGGTACCGACGATGCTTAGACGCCTCTCCGACCAAGGTTAACCAAATCTCCAACCTGTTTTTGTTTTGTCAGCGGTACAGCAAGTTCAAGCCTATCGCAGCGAACTGCATTTTTTTAATCGTGCTAGTACATACAAGTCACTGGGCACGCCTATTCTTCGTGCTAGTACATACAATGTCATTAGACATGTTTGTTTGCATTCTCTTCTCTACAAATATCAAGTCATGCACATGTTTGTTAGTTTGTCATGCACATGTTCTTATCTTAGCTTCTCCGTACACCAGTAAATGCCTGCTATTGTGTAGTTGTTGCAAAATGTAATGCTAGTGGAAAATATTAGTGTGGATTCCCTGCTACATAGTTACTGACTCTATCTGGTTATTCCTAAGCTAAGTTCCTACTATTATTTCCTCCCTAGAATCATTCTGCTATCCAGTGGTACCCGTTCAAACTCTTCATACTAGTTTGATTATAATTTTGTTGTTGCCATCTAGTTCTTCAAAAGCTGCAGCACTGACTATTTTCGTTTTCTTTGCGTAGAGCTCAAAAAGGTAACACTGAACATGTTGGTTTGCATAGCCTACAGGTCCACTAGTGATGTCATTATATATTTTCTGTATCTGGTGCTGGTTCGTCCTAATCAACAACATAATTATTCTTTACTGTATACTTCATTCGTATTTTCCATTCCTGCTCAACAAGTTCTGGTATGACATGGTTATAATTTCTATGTGGTTCATTCTAAGCTATGACAGTAACTGCATGCCATTGTGTAGCTCACCGCAAATTCCGAGTCACCCAATGTCTCTTGCATTCCAGGAGATACCACTTCTTCCATATATATTTGCTGAAATAACATGGCTAGTTTATACTGAAATTCTAAGAAACACTTTGTTTGATTGCTCATTTCATTGTTGGCATACTTGTCTAATGCTTGTTTGTCCTGTTCTACAGGTTCACAAGCCACACCATTATATCTCGTATCTGGTTTTGGTTCGTCCTAGGCAACAACATAACTATCCTCTACAATATAGTTCATTCATGGTTTGCATTCCTGCTCTACAAGTTTGTATTATGTAGTTATAATTCCTATCTGGTTCATTCTTAGCTATGAGTAGTTTGTCTTCTTTGATGTATTAACTTGTTATTAGTTAGTTTCAGACTGCAATTATTGCTATCGCCACCAAAGAGGGGACTGCAAGATCATATCTCAAGGTGGTTTTACAATGTAGCTTTCACACTCAAAGGGAGATGCAGTTGATGGATTGAGAAAGCAAATTGAGGACTCTTCTATCAACTTGATTTGCAACTGAAGTGCTGAATTTTCTTTATTTTGTAATATTTTTAAGAAGTTTGCAGCAGATGTAATATCTAGATAACTCGCATAGGCCATGTAGGCATTTAGTTGATGCCATCCACACATGGCGGTACCATAACTGCGCGAGCCAAGTCGATCAGGTTTCAGAATTACCGAAACAGTAACAGTAATTGGCCAAAACAGTAACATGACAAAACAGTGACAGACCAAAACAGCAACATTAACTGGCTAAAACAGCAACATGCCAAAATAGTAACAGATCGGAACAGTAACAGGACGAAACAGTAACAAGCGAAAATAGTAACATGCCAAAGAGGAGCAGGCCAAAACACCAGCAGACCAGAACAGTGGCAATCCAGCAAAGAAACAAGCCAGAATAGAAACAGGCCAGAATATAAACATGCCAGAATAGTAACAGGCCAGAACAGGGGCAACCAGCATAGTAACGGGCCAGAACAGTAAAGGGCCACAATAGTAACGGACATGAATAGTAGATGGCCAGAACAGTAACGAGCCAAAATAGTAAAAGATAGAATAGTATTGGACCTTCTCAAAAGTGGGCCATTCGTAGGCGACCCATGATGGGGCTTGTTCGTCTGCGGTACCAAAGTTCACATGCCAGCGCATGGCGGTACCTAAGTTGCCTGAAATTACCGTGTTTCGAAAAGTTGGGCCATCAACTACCGAGAGTGGCCATTTCGAGGAAAACTAATCTCACCCCTGCCAAATTCAAACATTCTGTTAAACCGCCCCGTGAAGTAGACGGTCGGGACCCACATGTTAGTCATCTGTCTGTGACGCGGGTGCCAACGTGGCAACCTCTTAGGAAAATCGAGCAGCTAAATGGATCGGATGCGTTGACCAATTTCACAAATCCATTCCTAGCTTTCCCCTAGCACCGGCAGCGTCGGAATCCACCCTCCAGGCAGGACGATCCCTTTGGACATTTGACTTTCAGCGCCAAGTTGCTACGGCTAGTTGTTGTGCCCATTGTCGCTTCAGGCTGATCCCATGCTCCAATGGCGAGGCTCTAGCCTGCCTCCGCCGCCGACGAGCCGAGCAGCTCGGAGGATGGCAGATCCTACTATCAAGAAAGAAGAAGTTCTGTCTAGAAGCGGGTGAGGTACCCTTCTCTTTTCTATTCGCACTAATTACAACTTCTAGTTGGCTACTGAACCTCAAGTTGTTTGTTAGCCCAACGCTGACAAACATATTTTGTCCACAGTTTTCTGTCAAGTGGGATCTGCACGGACCTCCCTTACCTGGTTACGGTAGTCCTCTACAGGTATGACTCTAAGGGCAAGAGGTATGGACACCATTGTTTCACGATGGAAGAAGCGCCTGCACAGATCTGCACTATATCTGGTATGGTTGCTGCTCTGCGTAATCATGTTGAATTATGGCGGAAGCAGACTGCAAAGTTCAGCTTCATGGATGAACGTGGCATCATGGTTCCAATAACCTGTGACAGTCAGCTAATTGGGTTGATGAAAAGGTATGCTTCTGCTGCCATGTTTGAGCTGAAATGTGATGTACTGGATGTGGAAGCTGCTGCAACTGGGAGTCGCCCTTCTATTCTTGGACAGGGTGGTTGCTCGAACCCAATTAGCTCTTGGTAAGCAAAGGTCTCTTGGAGTTCGCATGTTTGTGCTGAATTGTAATTTTTGTTTTATTTACTCTGTAGATATTGGGCAGTTATGCAATAGTCTTGTTTCTTTGACATGAAGCGCCGCAAGGTTGGAAACATGACTACTGGGTCAGTCATTTTGCTCCTCGAAGAAATTAAAAACGAGTGGAAAGATGATGCTGGACACGATTCTGGTGCCCATTGTCCCGGCGATGCAGAGTATGTGAAGCTATGAAAATTGGCAACGAGGAAGAGGAAGAAGACGGGAAATGAAGAAGCCAGTGGACGTGAAGGCTTGGCACCCAGGCTGCGGAAGAAGGCTGCTGGCAATGAAGATGCATAGTAATGTGTTGAACTTGAACCTATATATGTAATTCTGTTAAATTCTGATCGCTCTGTGTGTGACACATTGCTGGGTGAAACAATCTACCATGTTCTCTGAGTAAAATGTACCGCGACTTAGGGTTTGGAAACGCCCGAGTTAGTAGTTGAATCCAAAATTGTGATTGTGCCACCGCTATCTGAAAACAAGGATCCACCGGTTCCATGATTGCTGAGGGGCAGGAGGTATCCAAATACGACGGAATGTAAGTGGCACAGAAATAAATTATTTATGCTGCCACACTCCACGAAGCAGCAACTTATTTTAGATGTTGCACAATGACGTGGCAACATAAACAACGATGTTCTCACCGATAATGCCCAGATGACGTACCACTTTATGGCCTAATCTTGAGCCTGTCTATCTCACCGCCTCTCTGCTCCTGCATCCAAATTGTGGCGAAGCTCCCGGATCTCCAGTAACCGGGAGTACATGCTTCCACTTTATAAATTGTGGTTGTGCCATTTGCATGCAGCCAAATCCACGTAGATTACGTTTAAACAAACCACCAATGTCAGAATACACTAGTAGAAAAGGGGTCTTTGGTCCACGGTCACGTTCCTAATCCAGGACAGAGATCTAAATCGAGGCAGCAATTGATCTAAATCACAAATTCTTCCACAAATTAATCGAGACAGAGATCTAAATCGAGGCATTTCATTAATTCAACCACAAATTCTTCTAAACAAAGGTGTGATTTCACATCCTACATTAATTCAACCACTAGTCAACAATTTCACTTCCACTGCCGCTGTCCTCTGAGCCACCGTCTTCCTCGTCATCGTCGGACGGAACCTCCATGATTTCCACATTGTTCGCGAGACGGAGCACCTCTTCGCGGCGAGCGGCGGAGATAACGGTGAACTTGGTCCATCCAGGGACGGACCAGAACCTCTCCCGCCCTTCTCGGTTGTGGAGATCCTGGTGCACCACGCGCCCGTAAACGATGCGGTTGCCAATCTTGTCCTTCCTCTCCTTCTTGAACAGCGCCGGCCAATACGGGCTGGCCGCCCCATACCGGGGCAGTGCCCTCTTCCATGCGGGCATCTGTTGGCGGCACGCCGCGATTTCGCTCTCCATCACGGCTCAGCCGGGGATGAGGAGCGGTGCCACCGGCACCCCCGCATAGCTGATGCGCCATCCGTGGGGCACCGTCGCGGCCGGCGGCACGAGGATGTCGAAGTGCGTGAACATCACTACCTCGTAGAAGTTCAGCGAGGGCATCTCCATGGTGGTGCGGTGGAGATTGGAGAGGGAGCGAGGGGGTGGACGATGAAGCGACGACGCGGTGGAGATTGGAGAGGGTGAGGGGATGGGCGACTAAGCGACGCGCTGTGGCGCCTCCTATTTGTACACGAGGACGACGAAGCGACGGGCGGAATATCCAAGGGGTATTTTTTTTGAAAAGGAAGTAATGCAGGGTTAAGACAGATTAACGGGCAACCAATTTTTTTACTCCCAGGACTCCGGGGCCAATAGTTTAGACCGCTAGGTCAACAAGTACAACTATTACAACTTAAAAAAAGACACGGAGCTTAATCTAAATAGAACTAGTTATCACACATCTCCTTGATCTTCCTAATCTTAGCCCGATGCGCATCTTCCTGCGAGAGCAAGGATCGAATCGTCTGCTCCTTCCTTTTAGCATCTTCCTTGCACAGCTTCAATTGTTTCTCTGCATCTTTCCTCATGCACTTGTCAATACTCGTAGTTGTGAACTGCTAGACTTTGGCCTGGTGAAGATCCTTCCTTGCTTGAGTCAGTTCTTGCTCTACTTTAGCCTTCAGGGCCAACACCGCGTCCCTCTCCTTCTCGACTTTGCTAACCTTGTCTTCCACCCACCTGAGATCTCGCTTATGCTTGGTCGTGTCAACTGGTTCCCATAGCTTCATCTCAACACTGTCAAGAAGTGAGCTGAATGCGGATTCTTTCAACTCAATAGTCATTTCCCATAGTTTGTCCAGCATTTTCTGCATCGATTTGGGTCACTCTGGATCTACCCATTTGATAACACTGCAACTTCCGCCTCGCATCATTGCATGATGTCCTTGACACCGTAGAAACCTCCTTCCTGCATCTCGTCTTTCGAACGCCACAAATTTAGCGGGCACATATCCATGTTTACATAGGAGAGGACTGTCTTCATCCGCCAAACCGTGATAGTCGGCGTCATACATCGTCTGGTTGGCCTAACACATCATACGCGCATGAGTAAACGGAGTAGATCTGGCTAAAAATTAGATAACTTGCCACTGATGATAGAGAATGAGATGATACGACTCACATCGAAATCACCGTCCCTCTCGTCACGACGCGTTTCCTTGCCGTCTCCCCTTGAACCCATGGCGAGAGGGAGGGGGTGGCTGCCGGAGAGGGGATTGGGATGGAGGCGCTGTCGGCTTGCGGCTACGGCGGGATGGGAGTGAAGTGGGGAAAGTGGCTTCGAGGGGAAGGAAGAGAAGTACGGGGAGGAAGAGAAGTAATGGGGACGTGACACTGGGATATGGCCCACTCAACTCGTGAGTCGTGACACTCACAGTAGGGGTTCCCCCGGTGTTGCTAGTTTGTCTCGAGCAAGTGTGGCCAATCATGCCGCAGAACAGACTACTCGCGGATCGATCTCACGAAAACCATCCCAATCGTCCAAGTGCCCCGATTGAACGGTATGTAACAATCGTCAAGCAGAACAACTGTGTTAGGGCGTGCCTTCTAGAATACTCGGTCTAACGCTAAGGTTAGGCCTCTCCTAAGGTTAATTAGGATCCATATGTGGTTTATGAAAATAACATGCATCCAATGACACTAGTGGATCGATATGTGGTTTGTGAGAAAAACACACATGCAATGACACTGGTGGATCCATGTGTGGTTTATGAGAGGAACACACATGCAATGACACTGGATCCATATGTGGTTTGTGAAAAGAACAGACATGCAATGACACTAGGTGTGGTTCATGGGAAGAACACATGTGCAATGACACTAGTCGATCCATGTGTGGTTAATGAGAAGAACACACATGCAATGACACTGGGTGTGGTTCATGATATGGTTTTTGAGAAGAACACACATGTAATGACTCTAGCTGTGCTTCATGAGAAGAACACACACGCAATGACTCTAACTGTGGTTCATGAAAAGAGCAGACATGCGATGACACCGGTGGATCCATCTGTGGTCTATGAGAAGAACACACATGCAATGACACTGGGTGTGGTTCATGATATGGTTTGTGAGAAGAACACACATGCAATGACTGTAGCTGTGGTTCATGAGAAGAACACACATGCAACGACTCTAACAGTGGTTCATGAAAAGAGAAGACATGCGATGACACCGGTGGATCTAGCTGTGGTATATGCGAGGAACACACATGCAATGACTCTAACTGTGGTTCATGAAAAGAGCCGACATGCGATGACACCAGTGGATCCATATGTGGTCTATGAGAGGAACACATATGCAATGACACCGGTGGATCCTTACGTGGTCTGTGAAAAGAACACAGATGCAATGACACTGGTGGATCCATGTGTGGTCTGTGGGAAGAATACACATGCAATGACACTGGTGGATCCATATGCGGCTTGTGAGAAGGACACACATGCAATGACACTGGTGGATCCATGTGTGGTCTGTGGGAAGAACACACATGCAATGACACTGGTGATATGTGGTTTGTGAAAAGAACAGACATGCAATGACTCTAACTATGGTTCATGACAAGAGCATACATGCAATGAAACTAGTGGATCCATGTGTGGTTAATGAGAAGAACACACATGCAATGACACTAGGTGTGGTTCATGATATGGTTTGTGAGAAGAACACACATGCAATGACCCTAGCTATGGTCTATGAGAGGAACATACATGCAATCACTCTAACCGTGGTTCATGAAAAGAGCAGACATGCAATGACACCGGTGGATCCATATGTGGTCTATTAGGGGAACACGCATGCAATGACTCTAACTTTGGTTCATGAAAAGAGTAGACATGCGATGACAGCGGTGGATCCATGTGTGGTCTATAAGAGGAACACACATGCAATGACACCTGTGGATCCTTATGTGGTTTGTGAGAACAATACACATGCAATGACACCGGTGGGTCCATGTGTGGTCTGTGGGAAGAACACATGTAACACCCTCAGAATCGGCCCTATGCAAGTTTTAGCGATCCCCGCCAAACTCGCATAGAAACGATTCAAAGGTGCCCACCAGGCACTTTCTTGCGGGTGGAAAACGAAGTAATATCATTACACAATAGTCCTCGATGGAACCCCAAAACAGATATATATATACAACAACGACTCCATGAGTCTAGAATACAATATACAGTACAAAGATCCAAATCACCTTGAAAACGATACAGCGTCCGAGTACGGACAAGATGCAAATTGAGCTAAGAGCCCTGAAGAATAACCAATGGCGTCCATAACCTGCCTGTGCCAAGGGGAAGGGTAACCCTGCTAACGACGTCGATCTCAAAACCTTCTTAAAAAAGGGTGCCACAAAGGGCAAAGGAAAAGAGAGAGCGGTCAAGATCGAGGCCAAGACAGCGAGACTAGAATTCGGCGGTCCTCGCCTACATAGGTATGGTGGATTGAAGCGGCAGCGCAGCATGCACTAACAACCTATAGAGACTCAATATAACTGTCGGCTATCAAAGAGGGATAAGAAAGACCTATCCGGAACCAACCTGATACTACCACCAAACATACCCATCCTGGTATTTCCCCCTCGAGACCAGACGAGGAAGTCAACCGAGGAACTCACACCGTTGGCAGTTTTATTTATTCAGTTATCGTTGCAGCAATTACTAGTCAGGTATAGATAGTCATCCTAATATAATAAGCAGTGGGCTCTTTTAGTTAACCATTCCATTGTAGTTGCAACACTTACTAGACAGATACAATTAGCACGAGATATCCCAAACCCAACAGTTGTTGGTACTTTTATTTAGCCATTCCGTTGCAGTGAAGCTGATTACTAGTCATATCGGATACAAGTCAAATTATAACAGTAAACTTTAGTTATAGTTGTCTATGATCGAGAACTGTGCTCCAAGTCGTCCATAACCGTGGACACGGCTTCTCGAAAAGATTTAACCTAGGTGCACCAAAAGTTTCCACGCACCTACACCCTTGTTGTCAGATCAGGTAGGTACAAGATCACAAAACATACACCCAACGGTATGCCGACGGGGTTTCGGACACGACGTTTCCCAGACCCAAAGCAAGCACGGGGGGCCACCCCACTAAGCTACCCGTAACGAAGTCGGCCGGTCTCCGAGACGGACTCAGGGTTTGTGTCGTCAGGTAAACGATCGGGAACCCGAAGTGTGACTGGCTTGTCCATACAATGAAAACGTATCACGGGTTCCTAAACAGTCTGAGCGCCCACGCAATCATAAATAAAGCAGTAAAGCATGGCATAAGTACAGGATAGTAATAAAGCCCCAAACTACTTTGTGGCCCCCAGTAGAGTACTTGGAATCAGGTACTAAATCGATGGGGGTGCCCACACACCCCACCTGTGGTTAGCGCGCTCGATCTCGGAACAGGTGTCAAGAACTCGGGGTCCTACGGGACAACAGTGAGCGGTTAAAAACCAAATATTGTCTATTACCCACCGGTGCCTCTGCATTTACCTACTTTCAATTTTAGTTATTAAACAATAATTAAAGTCTTGATCATCTCCAACATTAAACATGCGACATTACTCCAACAACTGTGGTACTTGATGACACGCAACAGCACTTGAGCAAGCGACTACGACGTGCAAGTCCAACTATCTACCAAACAACACGTAATAGGATGTGTCCAAGGCAGTATAAGGCTGCAAGGGATATCACGGGCACGAAAACTAGAGCATCGCAACACATATAGCAATAGATCAACAGGAGGGAATAAATACTATAAAAGTAAGATAGGTAGAAAGGGGGAGATGCTCGCCTGGAAAACATTGCTGAAGGTTCATCCAAAGATCGGGCCGACTCTCGCATCAACTCATCGGCCTAATCCGTGAAGAAGCAAAGCACTAGAGGAAACACCAGATGTACTATTTAATACTACGGCAGAAGATCGGGCATGATGCATGTATGATGTATGACATGGCCAAGATGCGATGCGATTAGGCAATATTAAACGGAACCGGGGTCCCGACTTTTACTTAGATGGTTCAAGTTGTTTAGATACCCCGCAATTTAAATGTTGTCTTAACAAGGGAAAAATATTTCATCGGTTCGCTACACAATTTTAGATGAAACCAATATAAGACTAGATTTGCCCGCATATGGTCTTTATATTTAATTATAAGGTGAATCGGCATAAGGTCTCCAAACACCCACGAATATGTATGCAAACATGAACAAGTTGATATGCAACAATTCATATAGGTATCAATTTATAAAATAGGGCTCGAGAGAAAGGGTCACACATCTCGGGTTCGGCGATCATGGTTCAGGGTTCTCGGGGTTCAACAGGGATCGGTCTTTGAACTCTGAGGATCAAGGTCTGCGGATTCCGTGAAGGAGATCTTGGAGTTCTGATTCTGTGCCACAGATCGGGCCATCTGCCACACTACCAACACCAATGATCTAGACTGTTGCAGGTCACGAGACTGAAGACAGGCACCTGAACGCAACAGCGGGACAGCAGCAGCTCTCCGACACTGCAGGCACGAGGACAGAGCAAAATCAAAACACGCATGGAAAAGGAGAGCTTCACAACCGCAGGAAAGGCACGTGCTCCGGCAGTACCCGCTGTGGCCTTGTCCAGTACAGAGCTAGGGCGTCGATGCGCTGCAGAAGGCGGCGGCCGGCGACCGGAGACGGAGGCAGGATGCAGCGGGGAGGCGCAGGGCAGGTTCCACGCGGTGCAGGCGAGGTCGATGCGCGCGGCGGTCTGAGAGTCCTGATGCGAGCACGGAGCTCAGCGACGGCCTTGGCGAGTTCAGCGGCGCTGGGAGGATGCAGGGTCGGTGGCGACTCATCGGAGGGCGGCGCAGGGCAGAGGTGTTGAGGTGGGGCAGAGGCGCGCCGAGGCGGCCAGGCGCCTGGAGCGGCCTGCAGAGGAGACGGCGGCCAGGACGACGGGGACCCGCGGAGCTCCTGGCGGGGGCGGTCGCAAGGAGGGCTCCGGGACGGAGGAGAGTCCGCAGACGCGCAAGGCGGGAGAGGGCGAGGTCGCACGGGGAGGCCGGCTCCGGCGAGGAACCGCCATGCGCAGCACGGGAGGTGAAGAAGCGGGCCGAGAGAGGCGCCTGGCGGGGTGGTAGAGACGGAGAGGGCCGGGCTCGGCCGGAGCGGAGCGGGCCCAAGGCGGCCAGATGTGGCGAGGGAGGAGGACGCTGGCCTTGGGGCCAATGGGGGCGAGGATCTGGCGGCTCAGGCTCGGACGAGGGAGGCGAGGGTCAAGGGGAGCACGGAGGCATGGTCGACGACGGCAGGCGGAAGGTGGAGGTCAGTTGTCTGTGATGCGGGGAGATGAGAGGGAAGAGGGGAGCGTCGGCGGGAGGGATCTGGGAGTGAGTGGTGGGCCAGGTGGGGTGGGGTGGGGGCAGGGCTGGGTGAGGGAATTGAAGGTGGGAGGTGGCAGGCCAGGCGCTGTGTGCGGCTGGGTGTGTGGGCCGAGGAGTGGGTGGATGAGGTGGCAGATGGTGGTTGGGTGGATGGAGGGAGGAGATATGAGGTGGCGTGCACCTATTGGTGCAGGTGAGGTGGAGGGGGCTGGGTAGAAAAAAAAGGTAGGGTTTCTGGTAGAAAAGGTTTGGGTGTTTCTCTAGGGTAGATAGGATTTTTATCTGGAGGTGGCCGGCTAGGCTTTCGGGCCTGGCTGGTTGCCTCCCAAAAATAATTAAATATTTTATTATTAAAAACGAGGCTTTTGCAAACCATTGGTAGAGGAAACAGAATAATCCGGAGACCCGGGTTTTGATTTGAATAAAGACGGAAATATTTAGAAAACAAAACTAGACATTTCGAAAATAGTTTAGACTAAAACCATGCATGATGATGATGCTCAAATGCAATGTGGCATGATGACATGAGCATGCGGTCATGATGATGCAATGCACAAAAACAACGCGATTTTCTAGTAGTGGTTTTTTTTTGCGGGGCGCCACAACACACATGCAATGACACCGGTGGATCCATATGTGGTTTGTGAGAAGGACACACATGCAGTGACACTGGTGGATCCATGTGTGGTCTGTGGGAAGAACACACATGCAATGACACTGGTGATATGTGGTTTGTGAAAAGAACAGACATGCAATGACTCTAACTGTGGTACATGACAAGAGCAGACATGCAATGACACTGGTGGTTCCATGTGTGGTTAATGAGAAGAACACACATGCAATGACACTGGGTGTGGTTTATGATATGGTTTGTAAGAAGAACACACATGCAATGACTCTAGATGTGGTTCATGAGAAGAACACACATACAATGACTCTAACTGTGGTTCATGAAAACTGCAGACATGCGATGACACCGGTGGATCCATGTGTCGTCTATGGGAGGAACACACATGCGATGACACCGGTGGATCCATGTGTGGTCTATGAGAAGAACACACATGCAATGACGCCGTTGGATCCTTACGTGGTTTGTGAGAAGAACACACATGCAATGACAATGGTGGATCCATATGTGGTTCATGGGAAGGACACACATGGAATGACACTGGTGGATCCATGTGTGGTATGTGGGAAGAACACACATGCAATGACACTTGTGATATCTGTTTTGTGAAAAGAACAGACATGCAATGACTCTAACTGTGGTTCATGAAAAGAGCTGACATGCGATGACACCCATGGATCCATGTGTGTTCTATTGGAGGAACACACATGCAATGACACCGGTGGATCCTTACGTTGTTTGTGAGAATAACACACATGCAATGACACTGGTGGATCCATATGTGGTCTGTGAAAAGAACACACATGCAATGACACTAGTGGATCCATGTGTGGTCTATGGGAAGAACACACATGCAATGACACTGTTGGATCCATGTGTGGTCTGTGGGAAGAACACACATGCAATGACACTGGTGATATGTGGTTTGTGAAAAGAACAGACATGCAATGACTCTAACTGTGGTTAATGAAAAGAGCAGACATGCAATGAGACTGGTGGATCCATGTGTGGTTAATGAGAAGAACACACATGCAATGACACTGGGTGTTGTTCATGATATGGTTTGTGAGATGAACACACATGCAATGAATCTAGTTGTGGTTCATGAGAAGAACACACATGCAATGAATCTAACTGTGGTTCATGAAAAGAGCAGACATGTGATGACACCGGTGGATCCATCTGTGGTCTATGAGAGGAACACACATGCGATAACACTGGTGTGGTTCATGATACGGTTTGTGAGAAGAACACACATGCAATGGTTTGTGAAAAGGACACACATGCAATGACTCTAGCTGTGGTCTATGAAAAGAGCAAACATGCGATGACTCTAACTGTGGTTAATGAAAAGAGAAGACATGCAATGACACTGGTGGATCCATGTGTGGTCTATGAGAGGAACACACATGCAATGACTCTAACTGTGGTTCATGAAAAGAGCATACATGCGATGACACCGGTGGATCCATGTGTGGTCTATGAGAGGAACACACATGCAATGGCACCGGTGGATCCTTACGTGGTTTGTGAGAATAACGCACATGCAATGACACTGGTGGATCCATGTGTGGTCTATGGGAAGAACACACATGCAATGACACTGGTGGATCCATATATGGTTTGTGAGCAGGACACACATGCAATGACACTGGTGGATCCATGCGTGGTCTGTGGGAAGAACACACATACAATGACACTGGTGATATGTGGTTTGTGAAAAGAACAGACATGTAATGACTCTAACTGTGGTTCATGAAAAGAGCAGACATGCGATGACACCGGTGGATCCATGTGTGGTCTATGAGAGGAACACACATGCGATGACACCGGTGGATCCATGTGTGGTCTATGAGAAGAACACACATGCAGTGACACCGTTGGATCCTTACGTGGTTTGTGAGAAGAACACACATGCAATGACAATGGTGGATCCATATGTGGTTCATGGGAAGGACACACATGGAATGACACTGGTGGATCCATGTGTGGTCTGTGGGAAGAACACACATGCAATGACACTTGTGATATCTGTTTTGTGAAAAGAACAGACATGCAATGACTCTAACTGTGGTTCATGAAAAGAGCTGACATGCGATGACACCGATGGATCCATGTGTGTTATATGAGAGGACACACATGCAATGACACCGGTGGATCCTTACGTGGTTTATGAGAATAACACACATGCAATGACACTAGTGGATCCATATGTGGTCTGTGAAAAGAAAACACATGCAATGACACTAGTGGATCCATGTGTGGTCTATGGAAAGAACACACATGCAATGACACTAGTGGATCCGTGTGTGGTCTGTGGGAAGAACACACATGCAATGACACTGGTGATATGTGGTTTGTGAAAAGAACAGACATGCAATGACTCTAACTGTGGTTAATGAAAAGAGCAGACATGCAATGAGACCGGTGGATCCATGTGTGGTTAATGAAAAGAACACACATGCAATGACACTGGGTGTGGTTCATGATATGGTTTGCGAGAAGATCACACATGCAATGAATCTAGTTGTGGTTCATGAGAAGAACACACATGCAATGACTCTAACTGTGGTTCATGAAAAGAGCAGACATGTGATGACACCGGTGGATCCATGTGTGGTCTATGAGGGGAACACACATGCGATGACACTGGTGTGGTTCATGATATGGTTTGTGAGAAGAACACACATGCAATGGTTTGTGAGAAGGACAAACATGCAATGACTCTAACTGTGGTCTATGAAAAGAGAAAACATGCGATAACTCTAACTGTGGTTAATGAAAAGAGAAGACATGCAATGACACTGGTGGATCCATGTGTGGTCTATGAGAGGAACACACATGCAATAACTCTAATTGTGGTTCATGCAAAGAGCATACATGTGATGACACCGGTGGATCCATGTGTGGTCTATGAGAGGAACACACATGCAATGACACCGGTGGATCCTTACGTGGTTTGTGAGAAGAACACACATGCAATGACACTGGTGGATCCATGTGTGGTCTATGGGAAGAACACACATGCAATGACACCGGTGGATCCATATATGGTTTGTGAACAGGAGACACATGCAATGACACTGCTGGATCCATGTGTGGTCTGTGGGAAGAACACAATGCAATGAAACTGGTGATATGTGGTTTGTCAAAAGAATAGACATGCAATGACTCTAACTGTGGTTCATGAAAAGAGTAGACATGCAATGACACTAGTGGATCCATGTGTGGTTAATGAGAAGAACACAGATGGAATGACACTGGGTGTGGTTCATGATATGGTTTGTGAGAAGAACACACATGCAATGACTCTAGCTGTGTTTCATGAGAAGAACACACATGCAATGACTCTAACAGTGGTTCATGAAAAGAGCAGACATGCGATGACACCGGTGGATCTAGTTGTGGTCTATGAGAGTAACACACATGCAATGACTCTAACTGTGGTTAATGAAAAGAGCAGACATGCGATGACAACGGTGGATCCATGTGTGGTCTATGAGAGGAACACACATGCAATGACACCGTTGGATCCTTACGTGGTCTGTTAAAAGAACACACATGCAATGACACTGGTGGATCCATGTGTGGTGTGTGGGAAGAATACACATGCAATGACACCGGTGGATCCATATGTGGTTTGTGAGAAGGACACACATGCAATGACACTGGTGGATCCATGTGTGGTTTGCGGGAAGAACACACATGCAATGACACTGGTGATATGTGGTTTGTGAAAATAACAGACATGCAATGACTCTAACTATGGTTCATGACAAGAGCAGACATGCAATGACACTGGTGGATCCATGAGTGGTTAATGAGAAGAACACACATGCAATGACACTGGGTGTGGTTCATGAGATGGTTTGTGAGAAGATCACACATGCAATGACACTGGGTGTGGTTCATGATATGGTTTGTGAGAAGAACACACTTATAATGACTCTAGATATGGTTTATGAGAGGAACATACATGCAATGACTCTAACCGTGGTTCATGAAAAGAGCAGACATGCGATGACACCGGTGGATCCATATGTGGTCTATGAGAGGAACACACATGCTATGACACTGGTGGATCAATGTGTGGTTAATGAGAATAACACACACGCAATGACACTGGGTGTGGTTCATGATATGGTTTGTGAGAAGGACACACATGCAATGACTCTAGCTGTGGTTCATGAAAAGAGCAGACATGCGATGACTTTACCTGTGGTTAATAAAAAGAGCAGACATGCAATGACACTAGTGGATCCATATGTGTTCTATGAGAGGAACACGCATGTAATGACTCTAACTTTGGTTCATGAAAAGAGCAAAACATGCGATGACACCGGTGGATCCATGTGTGGTCTATGAGAGGAACACACATGGAATGAGACTAGTGGACCCTTATGTGGTTAGTGAGAAGAATACACATGCAATGACACCGGTGGATCCATGTGTGGTCTGTGGGAAGAACACACATGCAATGACACCGGTGGATCCATATGTGGCTTGTGAGAAGGACACACATGAAGTGACACTGGTGGATCCATGTGTGGTCTGTGGGAAGAACACACATGCAATAACACTGGTGATATGTGGTTTGTGACAAGAACAGACATGCAATGACTCTAACTGTGGTTCATGACAAGAGCAGACATGCAATGACACTGGTGGATCCATGTGTGGTTAATGAGAAGAACACACATGCAATGTCACTGGGTGTGGTTCACGATATGGTTTGTGAGAAGAACACACATGCAATGACTCTAGATGTAGTTCATGAGAAGAACACACATGCAATGACTCTAACTATGGTTCATGAAAAGAGCAGACATGCGATGACACCGGTGGATCCATGTGTGGTCTATGAGAGGAACACACATGCGATGACACCGGTGGATCCATGTGTGGTCTATGAGAGGAACACACATGTGATGACACCGGTGGATCCATGTGTGGTCTATGAGAAGAACACACATGCAATGACACCGGTGGATCATTACGTGGTTTGTGAGAAGAACACACATGCAATGACACTGGTGGATCCATATGTGGTTCATGGGAAGGACACACATGCAATGACACTGGTGGATCCATGTGTGGTCTGTGGGAAGAACACACATGCAATGACACTGGTGATATGCTTTTTGTGAAAAGAACATACATGCAATGACTCTAACTGTCGTTCATGAAAAGAGCAGACATGCGATGACACTGGTGGATCCATGTGTGTTCCATGAGAGGAACACACATGCAATGACACCGGTGGATCCTTACGTGGTTTGTGAGAATAACACACAGGCAATGACACTGGTGGATCCATGTGTGGTCTGTTGGAAGAACACACATGCAATGACACTGGTGGATCCATGTGTGGTATGTGGGAAGAACACACATGCAATGACACTGGTGATATGTGGTTTGTGAAAAGAACAGACATGTAATGACTCTAACTATGGTTAATGAAAAGAGTAAACATGCAATGACACTGGTGGATCCATGTGTGGTTAATGAGAAGAACACACATGCAATGACTCTAGCTGTGGTTCATGGGAAGAACACACATGCAATGACTCTAACTATGGTTCGTGAAAAGAGCAGACATGCGATGACACCGGTGGATCCATGTGTGGTCTATGAGAGGAACACACATGCGATGACACTGGGTGTGGTTCATGAAAAGAGAAGACATGCGATGACACCGGTGGATCCATATGTGGCCTATGAGGGGAACACACATGCAATGACACCGGTGGATCCTTACGTGGTCTGTGAAAACAACACATGCAATGACACTGGTGGATCCATGTGTGGTATGTGGGAAGAACACACATGCAATGACACGGGTGGATCCATATGTGGTTTGTGAGAAGGACACACATACAATGACACTACTGGATCCATGTGTGGTCTGTGCGAAGAACACACATGCAATGACACTGGTGATATGTGGTTTGTTAAAAGAACAGACATGGAATGACTCTAACTGTGGTTCATGACAAGAGCAGACATGCAATGACACAGGTGGATCCATGTGTGGTTAATGAAAAGAAAACACATGCAATGACACTAGGAGTGGTTCATGATATGGTTTGTGAGAAGAACACACATGCAATGACTCTAGCTATGGTCTATGAGAGGAACACAGATGCAATGACTCTAACTGTGGTTCATGAAAAGAGCAGACATGCGATGACACCGGTGGATGCATATGTGATCTATGAGAGGAACCCACATGCAATGCCACTTGTGCATCGATGTGTGGTTAATGAGAATAACACACATGCAATGACACTGGGTGTGGTTCATGATATAGTTTGTGAGAAGGACACACATGCAATGACTCTAGCTGTGGTTCATGAAAAGAGCAGACATGCGATGACTCTAACTGTGGTTAATGAAAAGAGCAGACATGCAATGACACTAGTGGATCCATGTGTGGTCTATGAGAGGAACACACATGCAATGACACCGGTGGATCCTTATGTGGTTTGTGAGAAGAACACACATGCAATGACATTGGTGGATCCATGTGTGGTCTGTGGGAAGAACACACAAGCAATGACACCGGTGGATCCATATGTGGTTTGTGAGAAGGACACACATGCAGTGACACTGGTGGATCCATGTGTGGTCTGTGGGACGAACACACATGCAATGACATAGGTGATATGTGGTTTGTGAAAAGAACAGACATGCAATGACTCTAACTGTGGTTCATGAAAAGAGCAAACATGCAATGACACTGGTGGATCCATGTGTGGTTAATGAGAAGAACACACATGCAATGACACTGGGTGTGGTTCATGATATGGTTTGTGAGAAGAACACACATGCAATGACTCTAGCTGTGGTTCATGAGAAGAACACACATGCAATGACTCTAACTGTGGTTCATGAAAAGGGCAGACATGCGATGACACCAGTGGATCCATGTGTGGCCTGTGAGAGGAACACACATGCGATGACACCGGTGGATCCATGTGTGCTCTATGAGAAGAACACACATGCAATGACACCGGTGGATCCTTAGGTGGTTTGTGAGAAGAACACACATGCAATGACACTGGTGGATCCATATGTGGTTCATGGGAAGGACACACAAGCAATGACACTGGTGGATCCATGTGTGGTCTGTGGGAAGAACACACATGCAATGACACTGGTGATATCTGTTTTGTGAAAAGAACAGACATGCAATGACTCTAACTGTGGTTCATGAAAAGAGCTGACATGCGATGACACCGGTGGATCCATGTGTGTTCTATGAGAGGAACACACATGTAATGACACCGGTGGATCCTTACGTGGTTTGTGAGAATAACACACATGCAATGACACTGGTGGATTCATATGTGGTCTGTGAAAAGAACACACATGCATTGACACTGGTGGTTCCATGTGTGGTCTGTGGGAAGAACACACATGCAATGACACTGGTGGATCCATGTGTGGTCTGTGGGAAGAACACACATGCAATGACACTGGTGATATGTGGTCTATGAAAAGAACAGACATGCAATGACTCTAACTGTGGTTAATGAAACGAGCAGACATGCAATGAGACTGGTGGATCCATGTGTAGTTAATGAGAATAACACACATGCAATGACACTAGGTGTGGTTCATGATATGGTTTGTGAGAAGAACACACATGCAATGACTCTAGCTGTGGTTCATGAGAAGAACACAAATGCAATGACTCTAACTGTGGTTCATGAAAAGAGCAGACATGTGATGACACCGGTGGATCCATGTGTGGTCTATGAGGGGAACACACATGCGATGACACTGGGTGTGGTTCATGATATGGTTTGTGAGAAGAACACACATGCAATGGTTTGTGAGAAGGACACACATGCAATGACTCTAACTATGGTTTATGAAAAGAGCAGACATGCGATGACTCTAACTGTGGTTAATGAAAAGAGAAGACATGCAATGACACTGGTGGAACCATGTGTGGTCTATGAGAGGAACACACATGCAATGACTCTAACTGTGGTTCATGAAAAGAGCATACATGCGATGACACGAGTGGATCCATGTGTGGTCTATGAGAGGAACACACATGCAATGACACCGGTGGATCCTTACGTGGTTTGTGAGAAGAACACACATGCAATGACACTGGTGGATCCATGTGTGGTCTGTGGGAAGAACACACATGCAATAACACCGGTGGATCCATATATGGTTTATGAGCAGGACACACATGCAATGACCCTGCTGGATCCATGTGTGGTCTGTGGTAAGAACACACATGCAATGACACTGGTGATATGTGGTTTGTGAAAAGAACAGACATGCAATGACTCTAACTGTGGTTCATGACAAGAGCAGACATGCAATGGCACTGGTGGATCCATGTTTGGTTAATGAGAAGAACACAGATGCAATGACACTTGGTGTGGTTCATGATATGGTTTGTGAGAAGAACACACATGCAATGACTCTAGCTATGGTCTATGACAGGAACATACATGCAATGACTCTAACCGTGGTTCATGAAAAGAGCAGACATGTGATGACATCGGTGGATCCATATGTGGTCTATGAGAGGAACACACGTGCTATGACACTGGTGGATCGATGTGTGGTTAATGAGAATAACACACATGCAATGGCACTGGGTGTGGTTCATGGTATGGTTTGTGAGAAGAACACACATGCAATTGTTTGTGAGAAGGACACACATGCAATGAGTCTAGCTATGGTTAATGAAAAGAGCAGACATGCGATGACACCGGTGGATCCATGTGTGGTCTATGAGAGGAACACACATGCAATGACACCGGTGGATCCATGTGTGGTCTATGAGAGGAACACACATGCAATGACACCAGTGGATCCTTATGTGGTCTGTGGGAAGAATACCCATGCAATGACACCGGTGAATCCATGTGTGGTCGGTGGGAAGAACACACATGCAGTGACACCGGTGGATCCATGTGTGGTTTGTGAAAAGAACAGACATGTAATGACTCTAACTATGGTTAATGAAAAGAGCAGACATGCAATGACACTAGTGGATCCATGTGTGGTTAATGAGAAGAACACACATGCAACGACACTGGGTGTGGTTCATGATATGGTTTGTGAGAAGAACACACATGCAATGACTCTAGCTGCGGTTCATGAGAAGAACACACATGTAATGACTCTAACTGTGGATCATGAAAAGAGCAGACATGCAATGACACCGGTGGATCCACATGTGGTCTATGAGAGGAACACACATGCAATGACACCGGTGGATCCTTACGTGGTCTGTGAAAACAACACATGCAATGACACTGGTGGATCCATGTGTGGTCTGTGGGAAGAACACACGTGCAATGACACTGGTTGATCCATATGTGGTTTGTGAGAAGGACACACATGAAATGACACTAGTGGATCCATGTGTGGTCTGTGGGAAGAACACACATGCAATGACACTGGTGATATGTGGTTTGTGAAAAGAACAGACATGCAATGACTCTAACTGTGGTCCATGATAAGAGCAGACATGCAATGACACTGGTGGAACCATGTGTGGTTAATAAGAAGAACACACATGCAATGGCACTGGGTGTGGTTCATGATATGGTTTGTGAGAAGAACAAACATGCAATGACTCTAGCTGTGGTTCCTGAGAAGAACACACATGCAATGACTCTAACTGTGGTTCATGAAAAGTGCAGACATGCGATGACACCGGTGGATCCATGTGTGGTCTATGAGAGGAACACGCGATGACACCAGTGGATCCATGCGTGGTCTATGAGACGAAAACACATCCAATGACACCGGTGGATCCTTACGTGGTTTGTGAGAATAACACACATGCAATGACACTAGTGGATCCATATGTGGTTCATGGGAAGGACACACATGCAATGACACTGGTGGATCCATGTGTGGTCTGTGGGAAGAACACACATGCAATGACACTAGTGATATGTTTTTTGTGAAAAGAATAGACATGCAATGACTCTAACTGTGGTTCATGAAAAGAGCAGACATGCGATGACACCGGTGGATCCATGTGTGGTCCATGAGAAGAACACACATGCAATGACACCGGTGGATCCTTACGTGGTTTGTGAGAATAACACACATGCAATGACTCTAACTGTGGTTCATGGGAAGAACACACATGCAATGACACTGGTGGATCCATGTGTGGTCTGTGGGAAGAACACACTTGCAATGACACTAGTGGATCCATGTGTGGTCTGTGGGAAGAACACACATGCAATGACACTGGTGATATGTGGTTTGTGAAAAGAACATACATGCAATGACTCTAACTGTGGTTAATGAAAACAGCAGACATGCAATGACACTGGTGGATCTATGTGTGGTTAATGAGAAGAACACACATGCAATGACACTGGGTGTGGTTCATGATATGGTTTGTGAGAAGAACACACATGCAATGACTCTAGCTGTGGTTCATGAAAAGAGCAGACATGCAATGACTCTAACTGTGGTTCATGAAAAGAGCAGACATGCGATGACATCGGTGGATCCATGTGTGGTCTATGAGTGGAACACACATGCAATGGCACTGGGTGTGGTTCATGAAAAGAGCAGACATGCGATGACACCCGTGGATCCATATGTGGTCTATGAGAGGAACACACATGCAATGACACTGGTGGATCCTTAAGTGGTCTGTGATTAAAACACATGCAATGACATTGGTGGATCCATGTGTGGTATGTGGGAAGAACACACATGCAATGAGACTGTGGATCCATATGTGGTTTGTGAGAAGGACACACATGCAGTGACACTGGTGGATCCTTCTGTGGTCTGTGGGAAGAACGCACATGCAATGACACTGGTGATATGTGGTTTGTGACAAGAGCAGACATGCAATAACACTGGTGGATGCATGTGTGGTTAATGAGAAGAACATACATGTAATGACACTGGGTGTGGTTCATGATATGGTTTGTGAGAAGAACACACATGCAATAACTCTAGCTATGGTCTATGAGAGGAACACACATGGAATGACTATAACTGTGGTTCATGAAAAGACCAGACATGCGATGACACCAGTGGATCCATATGTGGTCTATGAGAGGAGCACACATGCAATGACACTAGTGGATCGATGTTTGGTTAATGAGAATAACACACATGCAATGACACTGGGTGTGGTTCATGATATGGTTTGTGAGAAGGACACACATGCAATGACTCTAGCCATGGTTCATGAAAAGAGCAGACATGCGATGACTCTAACTGTGGTTAATGAAAAGAGCGGACATGCAATGACACCGGTGGATCCTTATGTGGTTTGTGAGAAGAACACACATGCAATGATACTGGTGGATCCATGTGTGGTCTGTGGGAAGAGCACAGATGCAATGACACCGGTGGATCCATATGCGGTTTGTGAGATGGACACACATGAAATAACACTGGTGGATCCATGTGTGGTCTATGGGAAGACCACACATGCAATGACACTAGTGATATGTGGTTTGTGAAAAGAACAGACATGCAGTGACTCTAACTGTGGTTCATGAAAAGAGCAGACATGAATGACACTAGTGGATCCATGTGTGGTTAATGAGAAGAACACACATGCAATGACACTGGGAGTGGTTCATGATATGGTTTGTGAGAAGAACACACATGCAATGACTCTAGTTGTGGTTCATGAGAAGAACACACATGCAATGACTCTAATTGTGGTTCATGAAAAGAGCAGACATCCGATGACACCACTGGATCCATGTGTGGTCTATGAGAGGAACACACATGCGATGACACTCGTGGATCCATGTGTGGTCTCTGAGAAGAACACACATGCAATGACACTGTTGGATCCTTACGTGGTTTGTGAGAAGAACACACATGCAATGAAACCGGTGGATCCATATGTGGTTCATGGGAAGGACACACATGCAATGATACTGGTGGATCCATGTGTGGTCTGTGGGAAGAACACACATGCAATGACACTTGTGATATGTGTTTTGTGAAAAGAACAGACATGCAATGACTCTAACTGTGGTTCATGAAAAGAGCAGACATGCGATGACACCGGTGGATCCATGTGTTGTCTATGAGAGGAACACACATGCAATGACACCGGTGGATCCTTACGTGGTTTGTGATAATAACACACATGCAATGACTCTAACTATGGTTCATGGGAAGAACACACATGCAATGACACTGGTGGATCCATGTGTGGTCTGTGGGAAGAACACACATGCAATGACACTAGTGGATCCATGTGTGGTCTATGGGAAGAACACACATGCAATGACACTAGTGATATGTGGTTTGTGAAAATAACAGACATGCAATGACTCTAACTGTGGTTAATGAAAAGAGCAGACATGCAATGACACTGGTGGATCTATATGTGGTTAATGAGAAGAACACACATGCAATGACACTGGTTGTGGTTCATGATATGGTTTGTGAGAAGAACACACATGCAATGACTCTAGCTGTGGTTCATGAGAAGAACACACATGCAATGACTCTAACTGTGGTTCATGAAAAGAGCAGACATGCGATGCCACTGGTGGATCCATATGTGGTCTATGAGAGGAACACACATGCAATGACACTGGTGGATCGATGTTTTCTTAATGAGAATAACACACATGCAATGACACTAGGTGTGGTTCATGATATGGTTTGTTAGAAGGACACACATGCAATGAATCTAGCTATGGTTCATGAAAAGAGCAGACATGCAATGACTCTAACTGTGGTTAATGAAAAGAGCGGACATGCAATGACACTAGTGGATCCATGTGTGGTCTATGAGAGGAACACGCATGCAATGACTCTAACTTTGGTTCAAAAAAAAGAGCAGTCATGCGATGACACCGGTGGATCCATGTGTGGTGTCAACACCCGGATTTTTAATCCCAGATGCCCGTTATGCCATACCTCGCAATCCCAGAATTACCATTTTTGCGAGACATAACGGATTGGATATCATAGTACATCATCCATTACAAACCATACATAAGGTTTTACACAAATAAGGATCTCATGATCCAGTCTTTAATACAACAAGCAGCGGAAATAAACGATAGCGTAGCGGTGGGGTCCATCTTGAGGCACGAAATCTTGTGAAGGCAAATAGTCCTAGTTATCATAGCCGTCCTGCTGACCATCATCTTGATAATCCCCTTCATAGTCTGGCCATGATAATAGCCAGGGACAAAAGCCATGAGTACTCTTTAAGTACTCGCAAACTACTACTAACAAGGGTTATCATTCTAAGTTAAAGTGCTGAATTTAAAGAATAACTATCACGTTAAGTTGGAAACCTAAGCTGAGTTCTGAAACAAGAAAAGATAAAATAAAGTTCTAGAATCACTTAAGTTGGGAAGCTAATTTCATTAACACAACCCTGTTGTGATCAAGTCAAAGGTCATCATTCATTTTAAGTTATTTAGAAAACATCTGACAACGAAATAGTATGGCCATTCCAATTGTCCATAACCGCGGACGTGGCTATTCGAATAGTTTAACACTCTGGAGAGGTGGTACACTTTCACCACAAGATTCGATACATCTATCAGGGATAACCCTGAATCATCATACTTAGTATGCAGATAATCAAACATAACCTTCCCTTTACACACCCTAGTACAAGTACCTCTCCTATGAGCATGGCCTCCCAACCATGACCATCAGTCATCTTGGGCACTGCATAGGTGGACATCATTGAGAGGTAACCTCAGCTCAAACCTCTCCCGTGAGGGAACTAATACTAATGCATATAAATTTCCAGCTAAGCCTTACCCAATTCAGGTAATGTGGTTGTACGGTAAATTTGGAATGGTATCGCATCCGAATCCAACCATCAGTTTTATAAAAGGGTTAAGGCTCATGCCTCATCATTTTCATCATCATAAACCAATTATGTTTCTCAACACATGTCAAAACATCTCAATAGAATGACTCATCATTCCAAGGTTTTCATAACTCATTTTCACCAAGTGTTCCCATCTAAAGTGACTCAAGTTTTGAGCTATTCTAAAGTACTAAGTTAAGAGTGTTCACTAAAGTGGAAAGATGGGATCAATCTCATGCCATAGAATGACATCTAAAGGTTTCTAAGTAGGTCAAGTTTTATACTCTTTATGCTACCTTCAAAATTAATTAAAGAACTCTGTGTAAACTAAGGGAGGTAAAACTGGTTAATAAGACTTGGGGTACTTATAGTTAAAGGGGTGTGATCAAAGCATGCTTAAGGCATCTTTCCTAAACCATCTAGTTTTATTCTAGCTTGCTAACAATAGCTTACTAAAGCATGTTTGCAAGGGTTAGCTTGCCACTAATAGCTTGCCTTGGTTGGTGCAGTGGTTGAAGTTTTCTTCTTCTTGTTCTTCTTCTTCATGGTAGAACTCCTCCTCCTCGAAAGCTTGGTCGGTACTATCGTCTAGAAATACATAGGGAGTGCACAATCACCAAACAATACTTAACTAGGCTAAGTAGTATTTAAACCACACAATTGATGATCTATTATCATCCCAAACATCACAAGTTTAATTCAATAGTTTCAACCTTTTTATTTTGGAAAAGTAATTTCTACTCATTGAAAAGTTAACTAAAATTTAATATTCACCACCAAAACATGGGATCATGTGGACACATGTCCTCACCACATATTCTAACATGTCAAAATGAGATTTAAAGGTTGGATCAATACTACTTTGGTTTAAGTTCATTATTTAATGATTTAAAGTGACTAGAAATGCCTATATAGCATTATTTTGGTACTAGTCCAAAGTCACTGCCTGTAAACCTTAATATTATTACATATTTGGATAGATATGATTAAATGTGATTTTTGAGAGTTGGAATCAACTCAAAAGCTAACTTGGTTGATTTTACAAAAATGTTTCAAGTTGCAAAAGCTTCTGTCTTCTTATTTTTATTAGGAGAAATCTATAAATCTAAATGAATTAAATCCAACGGTCTTGGATAGAGCATTTCAAAACCTTTCATACAAAATTAGTTTCATGTAATTTGGATTTGGCAAACTCGCAGAATTGAATTTTGAAACACTGGACAGAAACTATATTCTAACTAAAAAGAAAAATCTAGATTTGAATCTACGGGCTTGCGCGGGAAAGGAAATGGGCCGGCCCAGTGGCGCTACGCGGCGCGGGGCTCAGCTGACAGGAGGGGTCCACTTGTCAGCGGCACATAAAACACGAAGCGGTACGCGCGCTGTGGGCCATGCGATTAGAGGCTAGATCTACGGCTGAGGGTCGCCGTCGATGACGGACAGGTCATCGGCGAGCTCGAACCCTAGCGGCTCGGTGGGGGTCTACTTGGGGCATACCAGGGCTCCAGCGGGGTCGGCGATGCGGGCGAACAAAGTGGAAGACGACGGCGAGGCGAGGCGTGGTCACGACGGAGCTTGGGGTGGCCGGAATCGGCGGCACCCTTCTTCTCCAGAGGCGGCGGCTCCGGCTCCAATTCCGGCGAACTGCTGCTCCACTGGCTCCAGCGAGAGGTGGGTGAGGTTCAGAGAGGTGAGGAGAGTGGAATGGTGTGAGTCTTTGGTGCTAGGGAGGGCTCCTTTTATAGGCTCGACGTTGAGACCGAGCGGGATGGGCGGTCGACGGTGGCGACATGGCTACGGTGAGCTAGCGGCATGGATGGGGATTGCGATTGGTGGGCGGTTCCCTGGCGGTGCTCTAGTGCTTCAATGCGGCCATAGGGGCGGTGGCATGCGGTCGAGACGAGGTGGCGCTCTGCGCGGCCGAAGCGGCGGTGTCCACGGCGAGCGGTGGCTGTGGGGCTTTGGGCGACGAACAAAGGTGTCTAGGGTGTTCTCTGTCGGGACAAGGCCTGCAGGTGGCGTCGGCATGGTCGACAGGCTCGGGGCGTGGCGGTTCCTAGTCGTTCTGGTCGCTGTCCTTGGGCTGGGACTAGTTGGGCGGTGGAGGTTGACCACAGGCTATCTCCAGGACACGGTGGATGGCGCTGGCGGCCAGGTTGGCTTGTCCGGTGGGGTGCCCAAGTGGGGCTCTACTTAATGGCCATGACCATTTGGTCTTGGCACAGTGGGTGGCTAGGCTAGAGAGGGGTTAGGGGGAGTAGTGGAGAGGTTTTGGTGGCAAGTTGGGGAACAAGTTTGGCCAAAACACTATTCAAAATAGTGAAATTTGTTTAGTTTGAAATCTGCCTGCCAAGTGTTTGATGAAATGGCCGCAAGAGAAAAAAGTTTTGAATTTTGAGTTCAAAATTTTTGGGTGATCTCCACTAGTGCTAGCTAGTCCCTGGTTGCAAGGGTTTTGAAAATGGTGCTCAATTAGATGGTTTTTGAAATAGGGTGATCTATGCATATGCATTAGATTCAATTTTAAACTGTCATTTAAAATAGTTTACAGAATGTTTTTAGTAGATCAAAAGGTGGGCCTTGGTACCTTATTATGTGTACTAGCAAGGGGTGCAAAGATCAAGGATTGTTTCTGTTAAGAATTGAGTACTAGGAATAGCCAAAGTAGGCATGAGAGTTAAATTTGTCAAAATGACCATTCTTTCATTTTAATTCTTTTTTATTTGATTTTCTTTAGGAAAAGTTTGGGAATGACGTAGATGATGTTTAAATCACCTAAGAAACATTTTACAAGCATTGGATCAATCAATCATAGCAATTCAAACAACTCCTATTTTAAATGCACACATATATGAATGCTTTCATTTTAAATTTGGAAAAAGTTTTTGTTAACCCCATTTTTGGATGATTTGATCTTCATAAGCTTGGATTAAAGTTTTGGGATGTTACATGTGGTCTATGAGAGGAAAACACATGCAATGACACCGTTGGATCCTTATGTGGTTTGTGAGAAGAACACAGATGCAATGACACTGGTGGATCCATGTGTGGTCTGTGGGAAGAACACACATGCAATGACACCGGTGGATCCATATGTGGTTTGTGAGAAGGACACACATGCAGTGACACTGGTGGATCCATGTGTGGTCTGTGGGAAGAACACACATGTAATAACACTAGTGATATGTGGTTTGTGAAAAGAACAGACATGCAATGACTCTAACTGTGGTTCATGAAAAGAGCAGACATGCAATGACACTGGTGGATACATGTGTGGTTAATGAGAAGAACACACATGCAATGACACTGGCTGTGGTTCATGATATGGTTTTGGAGAAGAACACACATGCAATGACTCTAGTTGTGGTTCATGAGAAGAACACACATGCAATGACTCTAACTATGGTTCATGAAAAGAGCAGACATGCGATGACACCAGTGGATCCATGTGTGGTCTATGAGAGGAACACACATGCGATGACACCGGTGGATCCATGTGTGCTCTATGAGAAGAACACACATGCAATGACACCGGTGGATCCTTATGTGGTTTGTGAGAAGAACACACATGCAATGACACTGGTGGATCCATATGTGGTTCATGGGAATGACACACATGCAATGACACTGGTGGATCCATGTGTGATCTGTGGGAAGAACAAACATGCAATGACACTGGTGATATCTGTTTTGTGAAAAGAACAGACATGCAATGACTCTAACTGTGGTTAATGAAAAGAGCTGACATGCGATGACACCGGTGGATCCATGTGTGGTATATGAGAGGAACACACATGCAATGACACCGGTGAATCCTTACGTGGTTTGTGAGAATAACACACATGCAATGAACTGGTGGAACCATATGTGGTCTGTGAAAAGAACACACATGCAATGACACTGGTGGTTCCATGTGTGGTCTGTGGGAAGAACACACATGCAATGACACTGGTGGATCCATGTGTGGTCTGTGGGAAGAACACACATGCAATGACACTGGTGATATGTGGTTTGTGAAAAGAACAGACATGCAATTACTCTAACTGTGGTTAATGAAAAGAGCAGACATGCAATGAGACTGGCGGATCCATGTGTGGTTAATGAGAAGAACACACATGCAATGACACTGGGTGTGGTTCATGATATGGTTTGTGAGAAGAACACACATGCAATGACTCTAGCTATGGTTCATGAGAAGAACACACATCCAATGACTCTAACTGTGGTTCACGAAAAGAGCAGACATGCGATGACATCGGTGATCCATGTGTGGTCTATGAGAGGAACACACATGCGATGACACTGGGTGTGGTTAATGAAAATAGCAGACATGCGATGACATTGGTGGATCCTTGTGTGGTCTGTGGGAAGAACACACATGCAATGACACTGGTAGATCCATATGTGGTTTGTTAGAAGGACACACATGCAATGACACTGGTGGATCCATGTGTGGTCTGTGGGAAGAACACACATGCAATGACACTGGTGATATGTGGTTTTTGAAAAGAACATCCATGCAATGACTCTAACTATGGTTCATGAAAAGAGCAGACATGCAATGACACTGGTGGATCCATGTGTGGTTAATGAGAAGAAGACACATGCAATGACACTGGGTGTGGTTCATCATATGGTTTGTGAGAAGAACACACATGCAATGACTCTAGCTATGGTTCATGAGAATAACACACATGCAATGACTCTAACTGTCGTTCATGAAAAGAGCAGACATGCGATGACACCGATGGATCCATGTGTGGTCTATGAGAGGAACACACATGCGATGACACCGGTGGATCCATGTGTGCTCTATGAGAAGAACACACATGCAATGACACCGGTGGATCCTTACGTGGTTTGTGAGAAGAGACACACATGCAATGACACTGGTGGATCCATATGTGGTTCATGGGAAGGACACACATGCAATGACACTGGTGGATCCATGTGTGGTCTGTGGGAAGAACACACATGCAATGACACTAGTAATATCTGTTTTGTGAAAAGAACAGACATGCAATGACTCTAACTATGGTTCATGAAAAGAGCTGAGATGCGATGACACCGGTGGATCCATGTGTGGTCTATGAGAGGAACACACATGCAATGACACCGGTGGATCCTTACGTGGTTTGTGAGCATAACACACATGCAATGACACTGGTGGAACCATATGTGGTCTGTGAAAAGAACACGCATGCAATGAAACTGGTGGTTCCATGTGTAGTCTGTGGGAAGAACACACATGCAATGACATTGGTGGATCCATGTGTGGTCTGTGGGAAGAACACACATGCAATGACACTAGTGATATGTGGTTTGTCAAAAGAATAGACATGCAATGACTCTAACTGTGGTTAATGAAAAGAGCGGACATGCAATGACACTTGTGGATCCATGTGTGGTTAAGTAGAAGAACACACATGCAATGACAGTTGGTGTGGTTCATGATATGGTTTGTGAGAAGAACACACATGCAATGACTCTAGCTGTGGTTCATGAGAAGAACATACATGCAATGACTCCAACCGTGGTTCATGAAAAGAGCAAACATGCAATGACACCGGTGGATCCATGTGTGGTCTATGAGAGGAACAGACATGCGATGACATTGGGGGTGTGTCAACACCCAGATTTTAAATCCCAGATGCCCGTTATGCCATACCTCGCAATCCCAGGATTACCATTTTTGCGAAACATAATGGATTGGATATCATAGTACATCATCCATTACAAACCATACATAAGATCTTACACAAATAAGGATCTCATGATCCTGTATTAATACAACAAGCAGCGGAAATAAAAGATAAGCGTAGTGGTGGGGTCCATCTTCAGGGGCACAGGCAATGCTGACGAAGGCAGATAGTCCTAGTTATCATAGTCGTCCTGCTGGCCATCATGTTGGTAGTCTCCTTCATAGTCTGGCCATGAGAATAGCCAGGGACAAAAGCCATGAGTACTCTTTAAGTACTCACAAACTACCACTAACAAGTAGTATAATTCGAAGTTAAAGTGTTAAATCTAAGTTTAACTACAAGGTTAAGTTTGAAACCTAAGCTGAGTTCAGAAGCAAAGAAAGATAAAATAAGGTTCTAGAATCACTTAAGTTGGGAAGCTATTATCATAAACACAACCTTGTTGTGGTCAAGTCAAGATTCATCATTCATCTCATAAGTTGTTTAGAAAACATCTGACAACGAAACAGTATGGCCATTCCAACTGTCCATAACCGCGGACGCGGCTATTCGAATAGTTTGACACTCTGCAGAGGTGGTACACTTTCACCACAAGATTCGATACATCTGTCAAGGATAACCATGAATCATCATACTTAGTATGCAGATAATCAAACATAACCTTTCCTTTACACACACTAGTACAAGCACCTCTCCTATGAGCATGGTCTCCCAACCATGATCATCAGTCATCTTGGGCACTACATAGGTGGACAACATTGAGAGGTAGCCTCATCTCAAACCTCTCCCACAAGGGAACTAATACTAATGCATATAAATTTCAAGCTAAGCCTTACCCAATTCAGGTAGTGTGGTTGTACGGTAAATTTGGAATGGTATCGCATCCAAATCCCACCATCAGTTTTATAAAAGGGTTAAGGCTCATGCCTCAACATTTTCACCATCATAAACCATTTGTGTTTATCAACACATGTCAAAACATCTCAATAGAATGACTCATCATTCCAAGGTTTTCATAATTCATTTTCACCTAGTGTTCCCATCTAAGTGACTCAAGTTTTTGATCTACTCTAAACTACTAAGTTAAGAGCGTTCACTAAGGTGGAAAAGATGGGTTCAATCTCATGCCATAGAATGACATCTAAAGATTATCTAAATAGGTCAAGTTTTATACTTTATATGCTACCTTTAAAACAAGTAAGGGACTTTGTGTAAAATAAAAGAAGTAAAGTTGGTAAGGTAATACTTGGGGTAGTAATAGTCAAGGTGGTGTGACCAAAGCATGCCCCAAACATCTTTGCTCATTCATCTAGCTTAATTATAGCTTGCTAACAATAGCTTGGAAGTGCTAGCATGCATTTTTAATGGTGGCTTGCCTTGGTTGGTGCAGTGGTTGAAGTTTTCTTCTTCTTCTTCTTCTTCTTCTTATTCTTATTCTTCTTGGTAGCACTCCTCCTCCTCGTAAGCTTGGTCGGTACTATCTTCTATAAATACATACGGATTACACAATCACCAAACAATACTTAACTAGTCTAATTAGTAATCTAAGGCACACAATTGATGATCTATTATCATCACAAGCATCACAAGTTTTATTCACTATTTTCTTCCTTTTTATTTTAGAAAAGTAATTTCTACTCATTGAAAAATTAACTAAGATTTAATATTCGCCACTTAAAATATGGGATCATGTGGACACATGTCATCACCACATATTCTAACATGTGGGAATGGGATTTGAGGGTTGGATCATAATTACTTTGGTTTAGGTTCATTATTTAATGATTTAAAGTGACTAGAAATGCCTATATAGCATTATTTGGTACTAGTCCAAAGTCACTCCATGTAAACCGTAATATTATTACATATTTAGATAGATATGATGAAATGTGATTTTTGAGAGTAGGAATCAACTCAAAACCTAACTTGGTTGATTTTATAAAAATGTTGCAAGGTGCAAATGCTTCTGTTTTATTATTTTTTACTCGGAGAGATCTATAACTCTAATTGAATTAAATCCAATGGGCTTGGATAGATTATTTCAATACCTTCCAGGCAAAATTGGTTTCATGAAATTTGGATTTGTCAAACTCCCAGAATTGATTTTTAATCTAGTGGATAGAAACTAGATTAACTCTAAATAGAAAAAACTACGTTTGAATTTCTAACTCGCGCGGGAACTAACTGGGCCAGACCAGCTATGCACAGTGCATGCAACGGGCTGCCTGACATGCGGGCTCCACCAGTCGGCGGCACAAAAACACCGAAACGGTATTTAGCATCCTAGGCCACACGATCTAAAGGGGATCTAACGGTGGAGAGTCATCATCGACGACGGATTACTCCGGCGAGAGTCTGACCTAGACGTGGCGGTGGGGGTCGATTGGGGGCATACCAGGGCTCCAGCAAGGTCGGTGAGGCGGGCAAACGGGCTGGTAGACGATGGCGAGGCGAGGCGCGGCTACGGTGGAGCTTGGGGTGCCCTAAATCGCAGACGCCCTTCTCCTCCTATTGCAGTGGCTTCGGCTCCAATTCCGGCGAGGTAGAGCTCGAGCAGCGTCGGCTAGAGGTGGGTGAGGTTTAGTGAGAGGTGGGGAGTGAGTGAGTGTGGAGAAATGAGGCTGGGGTGGTCGCTTTATATAGGGTCGACAAGAGGGCAGAGCGGGCGCCAGTAAGGTCATCGGTGACGATGATGCGGGGCTCGCTCCGCATGGGCGAGGGCGGTGATGGATTCTCTGTCCCCCGACGGTCCTCTAGGGCTTAAAGGCACGGCAAGGCGAGGTCTCTACCGATCGGGGGCGTGCGGTGAACTGAGCATGGGTGGCGGTGCTCGACACGGTTCCACCGGGCTGCTGGTCGCGAGGCGGCGAACGAGGATGTCTGGACGGTTGCTGGGCCTACTGCGGGTGCTGCCACGCAAGGCTAGGGCTAGGCGAGGTCGGTGCTTCTCTAGCGAGCGTGAAGCTCCGGGGTGATCGGCATGGCAGACAGAGGCATGGGAGCGAGCAAATGCGGCTGGTCATCTGCTCGATTTTGGTCGGGGGCTGGTCGAGGCGGTGCGGTGTGATGGTGCCTATCTGCTAGCGGGCGAAGGAGAGCGCGTGACGGGCTGAGGCCAGCCGTCCATGGTCGACCTGGCGCATGTCGTCGGGCGGCTTGGTACTGGAGCAGCTAGGGGAGAGGGAGAGAGAGCTAGGGCCGGGGTTTTAGTTGGGGGGACAAGGGGACCAAGTTAGGCCCAAATGGTGACCAAATTCACTGCTCACTATAGTGTTTTGGAATTTGCAAGATTTGTGTCTGCCACCTGTTTGATGAAATGGCTGCAAGAAGCAAAAGTTTGAATCTTGGTTTCAAATATTTTCAGTGGTTTACAGTAGTGCTAGGTAGTATCTGGTTGCAAGGGTTTTGAAAGTGGAGCTCAATTTGATGGTTTTTGAAATAGGGGTGATCTAGGCATATGCATTGAATTCAATTTTCTCATGCCATTTAAAATAAGTATTTGAATATTTTAGCAGATCAAAAGGTGGGCCTTGGTACCTCATTATGTGTACTATCTAGGGGTGTAAAGATCTAAAATTATTTCTGTTGAGAAATGAGTTCTAGGAACACTCAAAGTAGTGTAGTGGGTAAAGATGGCCAAAATGACCATTCCCCCTTTTTAATTGTTTTTTATTTGACTTTCTTTAGGATTTGCTTGGGAAAGGTTTAGATGATGTTGAATTTACCATACAAACATTTTACAACCAAACAATCACAGAACCATGGCAATTCAAATCAATTCCTAAATTAAATGCTCATACACATGAATGCTTGCATTTTTAATTTGGAAAAGTTTTTGTTAACCCTAATTTTGATGATTTGGATCTTGATAAGCTTGTATTAAAGTTTTGGGATGTTACAAACCTTCCCCCCTTAAACAAAATCTCGTCCCAAGATTTACAAGAAAACTAGGAACTAGAGAGATCTGGGAACTCTATCCTAATGTAATCTTCGTGCTCCCAAGTGGCTTCCTCTTCGGTATGGTTGCTCCACTGAATCTTGAGAAACTTGATGCTCCTTGTCCTGGTGGTTCTGTAGGCTTCTTCTAAGATACGGATGGGCACTTACCGATAGGTCAGGTCATTGTTGATCTCTACAGCTCTGTGATCGATGTTCTTGAAAACTTCAGTCTTCTCGGGCACTTCGAAGCATTTGCGAAGTAATGAGATATGGAACACGTTGTGGATGGCTGACATTTCTTCAGGCAGTTCCAATTGATACGATACTTCTCCCTGATAGTTCAGAATCTTGAAGGGTCCGATATATCTGGGGGCTAACTTTCCTTTCAGACTAAAGCGTTGAGTTCCCTTCAATGGTGAAACCTTGAGATATACAAAATCTCCGACATTGAAAGTTAGGTCTCTCCTTCTCTTGTCAGCATAACTCTTCTGTCTGGATTGGGCGGTTTTGAGGTGCTCACGGACTTTGTGAACCTTCTCTTCGGCTTCTCGAAGAATGCCGGGTCCAAAGATCTGACTCTCTCCTACTTGCGACCAATTTAAAGGGGTACGACACTTTCTTCCGTATAGGAATTCAAATGGTGCCATCTGCAAGCTAGCTTGATAACTGTTGTTATATGAGAACTCTACCAAAGGTAGGCAGTCTTCCCATTTTGATCCATATTCCGACACACAAGCTCGAAGCATATCCTCCAGGATCTGGTTGTCTCTCTCAGTCTGTCCATCGGTTTGCGGGTGATACTCGGTGCTGAAGTTCAACTTGGTTCCCAATCCTTCCTGATCTTTCTGCCAAAATCTCGAGGTAAACTAGGTTCCTCGATCTGATACTATGTTCTTGGGGGTTCCATGCAGACTAACAATCCTAGCAATGTACAGTTCTGCTAGTTTCGGACTCTGGTAGGTAGTCTTGACATGTATGAAGTGGGCTACCTTGGACAGTCTATCAACGATGACCCAGATTGAGTCATTTCCCCTACTGGAAGTAGGTAAACCGGTGATAAAGTCCATTCCAACGGAATCCCATTTCCATTCTGGAATCTGCAATGGTTGCAACAATACTGCAGGTCTCTGGTGCTCTGCTTTGACTCTTTGACAGATGTCACACTTGGCGATGTAGCTTCCGATTTCTCTCTTCATCTTATGCCACCAAAATTGCTCTTTCAAATCCTGATACATCTTCGTTCCTTCGAGGTGGATCGAATAAAGAGTATCATGAGCTTCCTTCATGATAACTTGCTTCAGCTCCGAATCTGCTGGCACACAGATACGTCCTTTGTACCACAATACTCCTTCTTCATCTTCGGTGAATCCAGGTACCTTTCCTGTACCAATACGGCGTTTGATTCCGTCGATACTTTCATTCCCCTTCTGGGCTTCCTTGATTTGGCTAATCAAAGTGGGTTGAAGTTCAATGCTAGCTAAGAATCCTTTGCTAACCAATTCAGTCCTGAACTGCTCCAACTCTTCATACAAACTTGGCTGCTTTTCCTTGATCATGGTGTTTAGCCTACACGACAATCTGCTAAGAGCATCCGCTACCACATTGGCTTTGTCGGGGTGATAGTGAATGTCAAGGTCATAATCCTTGATTGACTCTATCCATATCCTTTGCCTCATATTCAGCTCCTTCTAGGTGAAAATATACTTTAAGCTCTTGTGATCTGAGTAAATCTCATAGCGATTACCCATCAAATAATGACGCCTTGTCTTCAACGCTAGAACCACAACTGCTAGCTCAAGATCATGGGTCGGATAGTTCTGCGCATGCTGCTTCAGTTGTCGAGACAGATACGCGATGACTTTGCCTTCTTGCATCAATACACATCCTAGACCAATCTTGGATGCGTCACAATCTACATCAAATGGCTTCTTGATGTCTGGCATGATCAAAATTGGGGCTGATTTCAATCTCTTCTTAAGTTCCTGGAAACTGGCTTCACACTTGTCTGTCCATTCAAACTTCTTGTCCTTCTTCAACAATTGGGTCATGGGTCGGGCGATGCTCGAGAATCCTTCTATGAACTTGCGGTAGTATCCTGCTAATCCAAGAAATGCACGGACTTGGTTTTGAGTGGTTGGGGCTTACCATTCTTTGACATCTTTGATCTTGGCGGGATCAACAGAGACTCCTCCGGCAGACACAATATGTCCTTGGAATCCTACTTCTTTCAGCCAAAACTCACACTTGCTGAACTTGGCATATAACTGATGCTCTCTCAGGGTTTCTAGGATGATTCTCAAATGTTGCTCATGCTCTTCTTCTGACTTGGAGTAGAAAAGGATGTCGTCGATAAATACAACTACAAACTTATCTACGAAATTCATAAAGATCTTAGTCATGAGATTCATGGAATAAGCAGTGGCATTGGTTAATCCAAAAGACATAACCGTATACTCGTATAAACCATAGCGAGTAGTAAAGGCGGTCTTCAGAATATCCGTTGCACGAATCTTAAGTTGGTGATAACTAGTCCTAAGATCAATCTTTGAGAATACCTGGGCTCTAGTCAACTGGTCAAATAGATCCTCTATCTTCGGCAAGGGGTACTTGTTCTTGATGGTGACGTCATTCAACTTTCTGTAATCTGTACACAGACGATTGCCTCCATCTTTCTTGTCGACGAATAACACTGGTGATCTCCATGGCGATATGCTTGGTTGAATCAAGCCTGCTGCTAACATGGCATCTAACTTCTTCTTCAGTTCCACTAACTTTGAGGGGTTCATGCTATAGGGTCTCTGGGCTATGGGTCCGGTTCCGGGGATTAGTTCGATAATGAACTCAATATCCCTATCCGGGGGCATACCTGGCAATTCATCTGGGAATACGTTGGGGTATTCACAGACTACTCTTACTTGGTCTATGGTGGGTAGGGCTAGACTCTTGTTACACTTGAATTGGCGAGGTAAGGTTTCAGATATATGCTCTACTGTGACTCCAGAACTACTAGTCATGGTGATGGCTTTCTTAGCATAGTCTATCAGTCCTTTATGCCTTGACATCCAGTCCATACCTAGTACTACTTCCAATCCTTTGGTTCCAAGTACTATTAGGTTGGCATAAAAATCTATCCCATGTATTCTGATAGGCACAACTTTGCAAATTTTTCTAGCTTTTGTATTTGAACCGGGGATTTGAACTATCATGACATGCTTCAAGTTGGTTGGGTGAATCTTACTAGTGCATGCAAATTCTTCGGTGAAAAATGAATGCGATGCTCCCGAATGAAACAATACTCTTGCTAAAACTGAGTTGACAGAAAACATACCCAAAGACTACATCCGCGCCTCGGCTTCTTCTGCGTTCATGTGGAAGAGACGACCGTTGCGGTTGTGAGGGTTCTTTGGGGGCAAACCTTCTTCCTGGTTTAACACGACGTTGCTGTTGATCTGGGGCATTCATAGTGGCATTGGCGGCAGTCTTCTTGGGACACTCATTGGAGTAGTGACCCTTCACTCCACACTCGAAACAAGTTATCTGAGACTTGTCCTTGGCTACGACAGGCACAACATTGCTGCCGCCGGTGCAAAGGTTGTTGTTGTTGTTGTTGCTCTTGGGAGGTGCACGGTTGAAATTGTTGGCATTGCCGGAGTTGTGATGGTTTCCTCCGGACTTCACATTGCCTCCGCTACGGTTGGGGTAGCTTGGGCGAGACATTGGGGGTCGGTTGTTACTTGGTGCATATCCTGGTGAGGGGTTGGGACGGTACTTCTGGTGACTACTGGATCCTGATTGCTGCATCATATGATGTTTGCGTTTGTCATTTTCCTGATTAATCTTCCCTTCCATCTGAATGGCAGAGTCGACTAGCTCTTCGAGATCCTGAAAACGGATGTTGACAAGGACAGTCTGCATTTCATCATGCAGTCCATTCAAGAATCTCTCCTTCTTCTTGGCCTCCGTGTTGATTTCATCCGGTGCATATCTGGCAAGTGACAGGAATCTGTCACGATATTCTACCACAGTCATTCTTCCTTGCTTCAATTCGCGGAATTCATCTCTCATCCTGTTCACTAGACCTTGCGGCACGTGGGTGTGGCTGAACTTCACTTTGAATGCCTCCCATGTCATCACTTGACCATGGTTCATATTGCGGATGTTATTCCACCAAGCTCTTGCATCTCCCACCAGATAGTGGGTGGCGAAGAGAACTTTCTCGTTTTCATCAACTCCTGCAACTTCGAGGTTGTTTTCCATCGTCTATAACCAGTCGTCAGCATCTAATGGGTTTTCAGATTGGTTGAAGATGGGGGGATTGGTATTCTGAATTTTTTTGAGTTTGGATCCATGGTGATCCTGATTTCCATGCCCTTGGTTGTTGTGAGCCATCTGGGCGATCTGCTGTAGTGTTGCTAAGTTGGCTTGATGTTCTGCCCTGCTTGCTTCACGGTCGGCGACGAGATTCTGCAAGATCTGCAGCATTGGGTCCTGCGACGAGCTGCTCCCTCCTTGGTTTCCATGAGTCATCTGAAGATTGAGATAGATATAGGGGTAAGAGGGAAAGTCTAAGGTTCATGGTTTTGGTTTCAAAGATAAAACTTTGAGTTAGACTCAGGTTTTGCAACTAACTTCATTCCCTTCATGCAATCAAGCACACGATACAACACACACCACAACAATCAAAAGAAAACATATGGTTTGAAGAACCATTCTGTAAGCTACGATACAGTGGGACCGATACAGCTCATGCTACGACAGTGCTCTAGAGCATCTACTCATATTCGATGACGTTAGAGTCCTCATTGTCAGTGTAGAAGTCCACGACATCTTCCTCCAGAAAGTCATCATCGTTGCTGAGGTAAGAATCCATGTCTCCCTGGATGTCTTCACCCTCATCTTCTTCTTCCTTGGCGGCAAGCTGAGCTTCCTTCTCCTTGACGGTCTTCTCGAGGTCGGCCACCTTCTTGCGAAGACGGGCGATGGTGCGATCCTTCTTTGCATGCTGGCGGCAAAGAGACTGGCGATCCTGGATGAGCAGTGCGAAAGTCTAGGCCTTCTGGTCGGCAATGGCATGGTTCTAGTTGGCTAACTCCCTGGCATTGTCCAGTTCCTGTTGTCGGTCATGCAGCAAGAAGTCAAGATTCTCCACTTGACGCCTCAACTCTGGGTGACTTGGCATCTCCATCGGCATTCCCATGAAGTCACGTCTTGCATAGTGAGCAAAACGGGTTCCTTGGATTTTATTGATACTGAGGGCACATAGACGTGCAAGAGCTTCATGCATTGCCTTGGCTAATCCATCTAGCCAGTTATTCTCTCTCACGGAGAACTGAATTCTCCCAGAAGTTGGTGCTTCAATGCTTCCTCTAAGATCTGCGATGACTAGCCACTGTAGGTCTCCTCCTGGGGGTCCTGGAAGTTGAGCTCCAAGAAACTCCGGATGTGGGCGTCCCAAGAACTCTGACAGTGAATCCAGATCCCTCTCGAAGATCAGCTGACCTCCGTTTCCCAACTGGTAAAACTTGCTGAACTGAGTCTCCATCTACAAGAATTAAGGATGAGGAAATTAGTGAAGTGATCAAGTATGTCAAATTTTAAGTAGTAATGTAAGAATTTTGAGGAACATGAATTTTTGAGAAATAAAGAATTCCCAAGGATAAGAGAGGAGATAGTTTTTCATAAATACTCACTTTGGTTTTGAAACTAAGTTTTTGTTCGGACGTCCATTCTAACTAGGGTCTCCTATGGTCAGGATGGCTCTGATACCAACTTGTCAACACCCGGATTTTTAATCCCAGATGCCCGTTATGCCATACCTCACAATCCCAGGATTACCATTTTTGCGAGACATATAGGATTGGATATCATAGTACATCATCCATTACAAACCATACATAAGGTCTTACACAAATAAGGATCTCATGATCCAGTCTTAATACAACAAGCAGCGGAAATAAAAGATAAGCGTAGCGGTGGGGTCCATCTTCAGGGGCACAGGCAATGCTGACGAAGGCAGATAGTCCTAGTTATCATAGCCGTCCTGCTGGCCATCATCTTTGTAGTCTCCTTCATAGTCTGGCCATGAGAATAGCCAGGGACAAAAGCCATGAGTACTCTTTAAGTACTCGCAAACTACCACTAACAAGTAGTATAATTCTAAGTTAAAGTGTTAAATCTAAGTTTAACTACAAGGTTAAGTTTGAAACCTAAGCTGAGTTCAGAAGCAAAGAAAGATAAAATAAGGTTCTAGAATCACTTAAGTTGGGAAGCTATTATCATAAACACAACCCTGTTGTGGTCAAGTCAAGATTCATCATTCATCTCATAAGTTGTTTAGAAAACATCTGACAACGAAACAGTATGGCCATTCCAACTGTCCATAACTGCGGGCGCGGCTATTCGAATAGTTTGACACTCTGCAGAGGTGGTACACTTTCACCAAAAGATTCAATACATCTGTCAGGGATAACCATAAATCATCATACTTAGTATGCAGATAATCAAACATAACCTTTCCTTTACACACCCTAGTACAAGCTCCTCTCCTATGAGCATGGCCTCCCAACCATGACCATCAGTCATCTTGGGCACTGCATAGGTGGACAACATTGAGAGGTAGCCTCATCTCAAACCTCTCGCACAAGGGAACTAATACTAATGCATATAAATTTCAAGCTAAGCCTTACCCAATTCAGGTAGTGTGGTTGTACGATAAATTTGGAATGGTATCGCATCCGAATACAACCATCAGTTTTATAAAAGGGTTAAGGCTCATGTCTCAACATTTTCACCATCATAAACCATTTGTGTTTCTCAACACATGTCAAAACATCTCAATAGAATGACTCATCATTCCAAGGTTTTCATAATTCATTTTCACCAAGTGTTCCCATCTAAGTGACTCAAGTTTTTGATCTACTCTAAACTACTAAGTTAAGAGCGTTCACTAAGGTGGAAAAGATGGGTTCAATCTCATGCCATAGAATGACATCTAAAGCTTATCTAAATAGGTCAAGTTTTATACTTTTTATGCTACCTATAAAACAAGTAAGGGACTTTGTGTAAAATAAAAGTAGTAAAGTTTGTAAGGTAATACTTGGGGTAGTAATAGTCAAGGTGGTGTGACCAAAGCATGCCCCAAGCATCTTTGCTCATTCATCTAGCTTAATTCTAGCTTGCTAACAATAGCTTGCAAGTGCTAGCATGCATTGTTAATGGTGGCTTGCCTTGGTTGGTGCAGTGGTTGAAGTTTTCTTCTTCTTCTTGGTAGCACTCCTCCTCCTCGTAAGCTTGGTCGGTACTATCTTCTATAAATACATACGGAGTACACAATCACCAAAAAATACTTAACTAGTCTAATTAATAATCTAAGGCACACAATTGATGATCTATTATCATCACAAGCATCACAAGTTTTATTCACTAGTTTCTTCCTTTTTATTTTAGAAAAGTAATTTCTACTCATTGAAAAATTAACTAAGATTTAATATTCACCACTTAAAATATGGGATCATGTGGACACGTGTCAGCACCACATATTCTAACATGTGGGAATGGGATTTAAGCATTGGATCATAATTACTTTGGTTTAGGTTCATTATTTAATGATTTAAAATGACTAGAAATGCCTATATAGCATTATTTTGGTACTAGTCCAAAGGCACTGCATGTAAACCTTAATATTATTACATATTTAGATAGATATGATGAAATGTGATTTTTGAGAGTTGGAATCAACTCAAAAGCTAACTTGGTTGATTTTATAAAAATGTTGCAAGGTGCAAATGCTTCTGTTTTATTATTTTTACTAGGAGAGATCTATAACTCTAATTGAATTAAATCCAACGGGCTTGGATAGATTATTTCAATACCTTCCAGGAAAAATTGGTTTCATGAAATTTGGATTGTCAAACTCCCAAAATTGATTTTTAAACTAGTGGACAGAAACTAGATTAACTCTAAATAGAAAAAAGTACATTTGAATTTCTAACTCGCGCGGGAACTAATTGGGCCGGCCCAGCTATGCACAGTGCATGCAATGGGCTGCCTGACATGCGGGCTCCACCAGTCAGCGGCACAAAAAGACTGAAACAGTATCTAGCATGCTGGGCCACACGATCTAAAGGGGATCTAACAGTGGAGAGTCATCATCGACGACGGATTACTCTGGCGAGAGTCTGACCTAGACGTGGCGGTGGGGGTCGATTGGGGGCATACCAGGGCTCCAGCAAGGTCGGTGAGGCGGGAAAACGGGCTGGTAGATGACGGCGAGGCGAGGCGCGGCTGCGGCAGAGCTTAGGGTGCCCTAAATTGCAGACGCCCTTCTCCTCCTGCTGCGGCGGCTTCGGCTCCAATTCTGGCGACGTACAGCTCGAGCAGCATCGGCTAGAGGTGGGTGAGGTTCAGTTAGAGGTGGGGAGTGAGTGAGTGTGGAGAAATGAGGCTAGGGTGGTCGCTTTATATAGGGTCGACGAGAGGGCAGAGCGGGCGCCGGTGAGGTCATCAGTGAAGATGATGCGGGGCTCCCTCGGCATGGGAGAGGGTGCCGATGGATACTCTGTCCCTGGTGGTCCTCTAGGGCTTAAAGGCGCGGCAAGGCGAGGTCTCTACTGGTCGAGGGAGTGCGGTGAACTGAGCGCGGGCGGCGGTGCTCGACGCAGTTCCTCCGGGCTGCTGGTCGCAAGGCGGTGAACGAGGATGTCTGGGCGGTTGCTGGGCCTGCTGCGGGTGCTGCCACGCAAGGCTAGGGCTAGGCAAGGCCGGTGCTTCTCTAGTGGGTGCGATGCTCCGGGTGATCGACATGGCGGACAGAGGCATGGGAGCGAGCAAATGCGGCTGGTCCTCCGCTTGATTTTGGTCGGGGGCTGGTCGAGGCAGTGCGGTGTGATGGCGCTTGTCTGCCAGCGGGCGAAGGAGAGCGCGGGACGGGCTGAGGCCAGCCGTCCATGTTCGACCTGGCGCATGGCATCGGGCGGCTTGGTACTGGAGCAACTAGGGGAGAGGGAGAGAGAGCTAGGGCCGGTGTTTTATCTAGGGGACAAGGGGACCAAGTTAGGCCCAAATGGTGACCAAATCCATTGCTCACTATAGTGTTTTGGAATTTGCAAGGTTTGGGTCTGCCACCTCTTTGATGAAATGGCCGCAATAAGCAAAAGTTTGAATTTTGGTTTCAAATTTTTTGAGTGGTTTACACTAGTGCTAGGTAGTCTCTGGTTGCAAGGGTTTTGAAAGTGGAGCTCAATTTGATGGTTTTTGAAATAGGGGTGATCTAGGCATATGCATTGAATTCAATTTCTCATGACATTTAAAATAAGTATTTGAATATTTTCAGCAGATCAAAGGGTGGGCCTTGGTACCTCATTATGGAAACTAGCCAGGGGTGTAAAGATCTAGAATTATTTCTGTTGAGAAATGAGTGCCAGGAACACTCAAAGTAGTGTAGTGGGTAAAGATGGCCAAAATGACCATTCCCCCTTTTTAATTGTTTTTGATTTGATTTTCTTTGGGATTTACTTGGGAAAGGTTTATATGATGTTGAATTTACCATACAAACATTTTACAACCAAAGAATCACAGAACCATGGCAATTCAAATCAATTCCTAAATTAAATGCTCATACACATGAATGCTTGCATTTTTAATTTGGAAAAGTTTTTGTTAACCCTAATTTTGATGATTTGGATCTTGATAAGCTTGGATTAAAATTTTGGGATGTTATAGTGTGGTTCATGATATGGTTTGTGAGAAGAACACACATGCAATGGTTTGTGAGAAGGACACACATGCAATGACTCTAACTGTGGTCTATGAAAAGAGCAGACATGCGATGACTCTAACTGTGGTTAATGAAAAGAGCAGACATGCAATGACACTGGTGGATCCATGTGTGGTCTATGAGAGGAACACACATGCAATGACTCTAACTGTGGTTCATGAAAAGAGCATACATGCGATGACACCGGTGGATCCATGTGTGGTCTATGAGAGGAACACACATGCAAGGACACCGGTGGATCCTTACATGGTTTGTGATAAGAACACACATGCAATGACATTGGTGGATCCATGTGTGGTCTGTGGGAAGAACACACATGCAATGACACTGGTGATATGTGGTTTGTGAAAAGAACAGACATGCAATGACTCTAACTGTGGTTCATGAAAAGAGCAGACATGCAATGACACTAGTGGATCCATGTGTGGTTAATGAGATGAACACACATGCAATGAAGCTGGGTGTGGTTCATGATATGGTTTGTGAGAAGAACAGACATGCAATGACTCTAGCTGTGGTTATGAGAAGAACACACATGCAATGACTCTAACAATGGTTCATGAAAAGAGGAGACAGGCGATAACACCGGTGGATCTAGTTGTGATCTATGAGAGGAACACACATGCAATGACTCTAACTGTGGTTCATGAAAAGAATAGACATGCGATGACACTAGTGGATCCATATGTGGTCTATGAGAGGAACACACATGCAATGACACCGGTGGATCCTTACGTGGTCTTTGAAAAGAACACATATGCAATGACACTGGAGGATCCATGTGTGGTGTGTGGGAAGAACACACATGCAATGACACTGGTGGATCCATGTGTGATTTGTGAGAAGGACACACATGCAATGACACTGGTGGATCCATGTGTGGTATGTGGGAAGAACGCACATGCAATGACACTGGTGATATGTGGTTTGTGAAAAGAACAGACATGCAATGACTCTAACTATGGTTCTTGACAAGAGCAGACATGCAATGACACTAGTGGATCCATGTGTGGCTAATGATAATAACACACATGCGATGACACTAGGTGTGGTTCATGATATGGTTTGTGAGAAGAACACACATGCAATGACTCTAGCTATGTCTATTAGACACATGCAATGACTCTAACTGTGGTTCATGAAAAGAGCAGACATGCGATGACACCGGTGGATCCATATGTTGTCTATGAGAGGAACACACATGCAATGACACTGCTGGATCGATGTGTGGTTAATGAGAATAACACACATGTAATGACACTGGGTGTGGTTCATGATATGGTTGTGAGAAGGACACACATGCAATGACTCTAGCTGTGTTTCATGAAAAGAGCAGACATGCGATGACTCTAACTGTGGTTCATGAAAAGAGAAGACATGCGATGACACCGGTGGATCCATGTGTGTTCTATGAGAGGAACACGCATGCAATGACACCGGTGGATCCTTACGTGGTTTTTGAGAATAACACACATGCAATGACTCTAACTGTGGTTCATGGGAAGAACACACATGCAATGACACTGGTGGATCCATGTGTCGTCTGTGGGAAGAACACACATGCAATGACACTGGTGGATCCATGTGTGGTCTGTGGGAAGAACACACATGCAATGACACTGGTGATATGTGGTTTGTGAAAAGAACATACATGCAATGACTCTAACTGTGGTTAATGAAAAGAGTAGACATGCAATGACACTGGTTGATCCATGTGTGGTTAATGAGAAGAACACACATGCAATGACACTAGGTGTGGTTCATGATATGGTTTATGAGAAGAACACACATGCAATTACTCTAGCTGTGGTTCATGAGACGAACACACATACAATGACTCTAACTGTGGTTCATTAAAAGTGCAGACATGCGATGACACCGGTGGATCCATGTGTGGTCTATGAGGAAGAACACACATGCGATGACACTAGGTGTGGTTCATGATATGTTTTGTGAGAAGAACACACATGCAATGGTTTTTGAGAGGAACACACATGCAATGACTCTAACTGTGGTCTATGAAAAGAGCAGACATGCGATGACACCGGTGGATCCTTACATGGTCTCTGAGAAGAACATACATGCAATGACACCGGTGGATCCATGTGTGGTCTGTGGGAAGAACACACATGCAATGACACTGTTGGATCCATATGTGGTTTGTGAGAAGGACACACATGCAATGACACTGGTGGATCCATGTGTGCTCTGTGGGAAGAACACACATGCAATGACACTGGTGATATGTGGTTTGTGAAAAGAACAGACATGCAATGACTCTAACTGTGGTTGATGAGAAGGTCAGACATGCAATGACACTGGTGGATCCATGTGTGGTTAATGAGAAGAACACACATGCAATGACACTGGGTGTGGTTCATGATATGGTTCGTGAGAAGAACACACATGCAATGACTCTAGGTGTGGTTCATGAGAAGAACACACATGCAATGACTCTAACTGTGGTTCATGAAAAGAGCAGACATGCGATGACACTGGTGGATCCATGTGTGCTTAATGAGAAGAACACACATGCAATGACACTGGGTGTGGTTCATGATATGTTTTATGAGAAGAACACACATGCAATGACTGTAACTGTGGTTCGTGAAAAGAGCACACATGCGATGACTCTAACTGTGGTTAATGAAAAGAGTAGACATGCAATGACACTAGTGGATCCATGTGTGGTTAATGAGAAGAACAAACATGCAATGAACTCTAGTGGGTCCATGTGGTTTATGAGAAGAACACACATCCAATGACACTGGTAGATCCATATGTGGGTTGTGAGAAGGACACACATGCAATGACACTGGTGGATCCATGTGTGGTTCATGGGAAGAACACACATCCAATGACACTAGTGGATCCATTTGTGGTCTGTGGGAAGAATACACATGCAATGACACTGGTGATATGTGGTTTGCAAAAAGAGCAGACATGCAATGACCCTAACTGTGGTTAATTAAAAGAGTAGACATGCAATGACACTGGTAGATCCATGTGTGGTTAATGAGAAGAACACACATGCAATGACACTGGTTGTGGTTCATGATATGGTTTGTGAGAATAGCATACATGCAATGACTCTAGCTGTGGTTCATGAGAAGAGCAGACATGCGCTGACTCTAACTATGGTTCATGAAAAGAGCGGACATGCAAGGACAGCGGTGGATCCATGTGTGGTCTATGAGAGGAACACACATGCAATGACACCAGTGGATCCTTACGTGGTTTGTGAGAATAACACACATGAAATGACACTGGTGGATCCATATGTGGTCTGTGAAAAGAACACACATGCAATGACACTAGTGCATCCATGTGTAGTTCATGGGAAGAACACACATGCAATGACACTGGTGGATCCATGTGTGGTCTGTGGGAAGAACACACATGCAATGACACTGGTGATATGTGGTTTGTGAAAAGAAAAGACATGCAACGACTCTAACGGTGGTTCATGAAAAGAGCAGACATGCAATGACACTGGTTGATCCATGTGTGGTTAATGAGAAGAACACACATGCAATGACTCTAGCTGTGGTTCATGAGAAGAACACACATGCAATGACTCTAACTATGGTTCATGAAAAGTGCAGACATGCGATGACACCGGTGGATCCATGTGTGGTCTATGAGAGGAACACACATGCGATGACACCGGTGGATCCATGTGTGGTCTATGAGAAGAACACACATGCAATGACACCGGTTGATCCTTACGTGGTTTGTGACAAGAACACACATGCAATGACACTGGTGGATCCATATGTGGTTCATGGGAAGGACACACGTGCAATGACACAGGTGGATCCATGTGTGGTCTGTGGGAAGAACACACATGCAATGACACGGTGATATGTGTTTTTTGAAAAGAACAGACATGCAATGACTCTAAATGTGGTTCATGAAAAGATAAGACATGCGATGACACCGGTGGATCCATGTGTGGTCTATGAGAGGAACACACATGCAATGACACCGGTGGATCCATATGTGGTTTGTGAGAAGGACACACATGCAAAGACACTGGTGGATCCATGTGTGGTCTGTGGGAAAAACACACATGCAATGACACTGGTGATATGTGGTTTGTGAAAAGAAAAAACATGCAATGACTCTATCTGTGGTTCATGAGAAGGGCAGACATGCAATGACACTGGTGGATCCATGTGTGGTTAATGAGAAGAACACACATGCAATGACACGGGGTGTGGTTCATGATATGGTTGGTGAGAAGAACACACACGCAATGACTCTAGCTGTGGTTCATGAGAAGAACACACATGCAATGACTCTAACTGTGGTTCATGAAAAGAGCAGAGATGCGATGACACCGGTGGATCCATGTGTGCTTAATGAGAAGAACACACATGCAATGACACTGGGTGTGGTTCATGATATGGTTTATGAGAAGAACACACATGCAATGACTCTAACTGTGGTTCGTGAAAAGAGCAGACATGCGATGACTCTAACTGTGGTTAATGAAAAGAGCAGACATGCAATGACACTAGTGGATCCATGTGTGGTTAATGAGAAGAACACACATGCAATGAACTCTAGTGGCTCCATGTGGTTTATGAGAAGAACACACATCCAATGACACTGGTGGATCCATATGTGGGTTGTGAGAAGGACACACATGCAATGACACTGGTGGATCCATGTGTGGTTCATGTGAAGAACACACATCCAATGACACTGGTGGATCCATGTGTGGTCTGTGGGAAGAACACAGATGCAATGACACTGGTGATATGTGTTTTGCGAAAAGAGCAGACATGCAATGACCCTAACTGTGGTTAATTAAAACAGTAGACATGCAATGACACTGGTAGATCCATGTGTGGTTAATGAGAAGAACACACATGCAATGACACTGGTTGTGGTTCATGATATGGTTTGTGATAATAACACACATGCAATGACTCTAGCTATGGTTCATGAGAAGAGCAGACATGCGCTGACTCTAACTATGGTTCATGAAGAGAGCGGACATGCGAGGATACCGGTGGATCCATGTGTGGTCTATGAGAGGAACACACAAGCAATGACTCCAGTGGATCCTTACGTGGTTTGTGAGAATAACACACATGAAATGACACTGGTGGATCCATATGTGGTCTGTGAAAAGAACACACATGCAATGACACTGGTGCATCGATGTGTGGTTCATGGGAAGAACACACATGCAATAACACTGGTGGATCCATGTGTGGTCTGTGCGAAGAACACACATGCAATGACACTGGTGATATGTGGTTTGTGAAAAGAGAAGACATGCAACGACTCTAACAGTGGTTCATGAAAAGAGCAAACATGCAATGACACTGGTTGATCCATGTGTGGTTAATGAGAAGAACACACATGCAATGACTCTAGATGTGGTTCATGAGAAGAACACACATGCAATGACTCTAACTATGGTTCATGAAAAGAGCAGACATGCGATGACACCGGTGGATCCATGTGTGGTCTATGAGAAGAACACACATGCAATGACACCGGTTGATCCTTACGTGGTTTGTGACAAGAACACACATGCAATGACACTGGTGGATCCATATGTGGTTCATGGGAAGGACACACGTGGAATGACACTGGTGGATCCATGTGTGGTCTGTGGGATGAACACACATGCAATGACACGGTGATATGTGTTTTTTGAAAAGAACAGACATGCAATGACTCTCACTGTGGTTCATGAAAAGATAAGACATGCGATGACACCGGTGGATCCATGTGTGGTCTATGAGAGGAACACACATGCAATGACACCGGTGGATCCATATGTGGTTTGTGAGAAGGACACACATGCAATGACACTGGTGGATCCATGTGTGGTCTGTGGGAAGAACACACATGCAATGACACTGGTGATATGTGGTTTGTGAAAAGAACGGACATGCAATAACTCTAACTGTGGTTCATGAGAAGGGCAGACATGCAATGACACTGGTGGATCCATGTGTGGTTAATGAGAAGAACACACATGCAATGACACGGGGTGTGGTTCATGATATGGTTTGTGAGAAGAACACACACGCAATGACTCTAGCTGTGGTTCATGAGAAGAACACACATGCAATGACTCTAACTGTGGTTCATAAAAAGAGCAGAGATGCAATGACACTGGTGGATCCATGTGTGCTTAATGAGAAGAACACATATGCAATGACACTGGGTGTGGTTCATGATATGGTTTATGAGAAGAACACACATGCAATGACTCTAACTGTGGTTCGTGAAAAGAGCAGACATGCGATGACTCTAACTGTGGTTAATGAAAAGAGCAGACATGCAATGACACTAGTGGATCCATGTGTGGTTAATGAGAAGAACACACATGCAATGAACTCTAGTGGCTCCATGTGGTTTATGAGAAGAACACACATCCAATGACACTGGTGGATCCATATGTGGGTTGTGAGAAGGACACACATGCAATGACACTGGTGGATCCATGTGTGGTTCATGTGAAGAACACACATCCAATGACACTGGTGGATCCATGTGTGGTCTGTGGGAAGAAGAACATGATGCAATGACACTGGTGATATGTGTTTTGTAAAAGAGCGGATATGCAATGACCCTAATCAGGGTTAATTAAAACAGTAGACATGCAATGACACTGGTAGATCCATGTGTGGTTAATGAGAAGAACACACATGCAATGACACTGGTTGTGGTTCATGATATGGTTTGTGATAATAACACACATGCAATGACTCTAGCTATGGTTCATGAGAAGAGCAGACATGCGCTGACTCTAACTATGGTTCATGAAGAGAGCGGACATGCGAGGATACCGGTGGATCCATGTGTGGTCTATGAGAGGAACACACAAGCAATGACTCCAGTGGATCCTTACGTGGTTTGTGAGAATAACACACATGAAATGACACTGGTGGATCCATATGTGGTCTGTGAAAAGAACACACATGCAATGACACTGGTGCATCGATGTGTGGTTCATGGGAAGAACACTCATGCAATAACACTGGTGGATCCATGTGTGGTCTGTGCGAAGAACACACATGCAATGACACTGGTGATATGTGGTTTGTGAAAAGAAAAGACATGCAACGACTCTAACGGTGGTTCATGAAAAGAGCAAACATGCAATGACACTGGTTGATCCATGTGTGGTTAATGAGAAGAACACACATGCAATGACTCTAGCTGTGGTTCATGAGAAGAACACACATGCAATGACTCTAACTATGGTTCATGAAAAGAGCAGACATGCGATGACACCGGTGGATCCATGTGTGGTCTATGAGAAGAACACACATGCAATGACACCGGTTGATCCTTACGTGGTTTGTGACAAGAACACACATGCAATGACACTGGTGGATCCATATGTGGTTCATGGGAAGGACACACGTGGAATGACACTGGTGGATCCATGTGTGGTCTGTGGGATGAACACACATGCAATGACACGGTGATATGTGTTTTTTGAAAAGAACAGACATGCAATGACTCTCACTGTGGTTCATGAAAAGATAAGACATGCGATGACACCGGTGGATCCATGTGTGGTCTATGAGAGGAACACACATGCAATGACACCGGTGGATCCATATGTGGTTTGTGAGAAGGACACACATGCAATGACACTGGTGGATCCATGTGTGGTCTGTGGGAAGAACACACATGCAATGACACTGGTGATATGTGGTTTGTGAAAAGAACGGACATGCAATAACTCTAACTGTGGTTCATGAGAAGGGCAGACATGCAATGACACTGGTGGATCCATGTGTGGTTAATGAGAAGAACACACATGCAATGACACGGGGTGTGGTTCATGATATGGTTTGTGAGAAGAACACACACGCAATGACTCTAGCTGTGGTTCATGAGAAGAACACACATGCAATGACTCTAACTGTGGTTCATAAAAAGAGCAGAGATGCAATGACACTGGTGGATCCATGTGTGCTTAATGAGAAGAACACATATGCAATGACACTGGGTTTGGTTCATGATATGGTTTATGAGAAGAACACACATGCAATGACTCTAACTGTGGTTCGTGAAAAGAGCATACATGCGATGACTCTAACTGTGGTTAAGGAAAAGAGCAGACATCCAATGACACTAGTGGATCCATGTGTGGCTAATGAGAAGAACACACATGCAATGAACTCTAGTGGGTCCATGTGGTTTATGAGAAGAACACACATCCAATGACACTGGTGGATCCATATGTGGGTTGTGAGAAGGACACACATGCAATGACACTGATGGATCCATGTGTGGTTCATGGGAACAACACATATCCAATGACACTGGTGGATCCATGTGTGGTCTGTGGGAAGAACACACATGCAATGACACTGGTGATATGTGGTTTGTGAAAAGAACAGACATGCAATGACCCTAACTGCGGTTAATTAAAAGAGCAGACATGCAATGACACTAGTGGATCAATGTGGGGTTAATGAGAAGAACACACATGCAATGACACTGGTTGTGGTTCATGATATGGTTTGTGAGAATAACACACATGCAATGACTCTAGCTGTGGTTCATGAGAAGAGCAGACATGCGCTGACTCTAACTATGGTTCATGAAAAGAGCGGACATGCGAGGACACCGGTGGATCCATGTGTGGTCTATGAGAGGAACACACATGCAATGACACCAGTGGATCCTTACGTGGTTTGTGAGAATAACACACATGCAATGACACTGGTGGATCCATATGTGGTCTGTGAAAAGAACACACATGTAATGACACTAGTGCATCCATGTGTGGTTCATGGGAAGAACACACATGCAATGACACTGGTGGATCCATGTGTGGTCTGTGGGAAGAACACACATGCAATGACACTGGTGATATGTGGTTTGTGAAAAGAACAAACATGTAATGACTCTAACGGTGGTTTATGAAAAGAGCAGACATGCAATGACACTGGTTGATCCATGTATGGTTAATGAGAATAACACACATGCAATGACTCTAGATGTGGTTCATGAGAATAACACACATGCTATGACTCTAACTATGGTTCATGAAAAGAGCAGACATGCGATGACACCGGTGGATCCATGTGTGGTCTATGAGAGGAACACACATGCGATGACACCGGTAGATCCATGTGCGGTCTATGAGAAGAACACACATGCAATGACACCGGTTGATCCTTATGTGGTTTGTGACAAGAACACACATGCAATGACACTGGTGGATCCATATGTGGTTCATGGGAAGGACACACATGGAATGTCACTGGTGGATCCACGTGTGGTATGTGGGAAGAACACACATGGAATGACACTGGTGATATGTGTTTTTTGAAAAGAACAGGCATGCAATGACTCTAATTGTGGTTCATGAAAAGAGAAGACATGCGATGACACTGGTGGATCCATGTGTGGTCTATGAGAGGAACACACATGCAATGACACCGGTGGATCCTTACATGGTTTGTGAGAATAACACACATGCAATGACTCTAACTCTGGTTCATGGGAAGAACACACATGCAATGACACTGGTGGATCCATGTGTTGTCTATGGGAAGAACACACATGCAATGACACTTGTGGATCCATGTGTGGTATGTGGGAAGAACACACATGCAATGACACTGGTGATATGTGGTTTGTGAAAAGAACAGACATGCAATGACTCTAACTGTGGTTAATGAAAAGAGCAGACATGCAATGACACTGGTGGATCCATGTGTGGTTAATGAGAAGAACACACATGCAATGACACTAGGTGTGGTTCATCATATGGTTTGTGAGAAGAACACACATGCAATGACTCTAGCTGTGGTTCATGAGACGAGCACACATACAATGACTCTAACTGTGGTTCATGAAAAGAGCAGACATGTGATGACACTGGTGGATCCATGTCTGGTCTATGAGAGGAACACACATGCGATGACACTAGGTGTGGTTCATGATATGGTTTGTGAGAAGAACACACATGCAATGGTTTGTGAGAGGAACACACATGCAATGACTCTAACTGTGGTCTATGAAAAGAGTAGACATGCGATGACAACGATGGATCCTTACGTGGTCTCTGAGAAGAACACCCATGCAATGACACCGGTGGATCCATGTGTGGTCCGTGGGAAGAACACACATGCAATGACACTGGTGGAACCATATGTGGTTTGTGAGAAGGACACACATGCAATGACTCTAGATGTGGTTCATGAGAATAACACACATGCTATGACTCTAACTATGGTTCATGAAAAGAGCAGACATGCGATGACACCGGTGGATCCATGTGTGGTCTATGAGAGGAACACACATGCGATGACACCGGTAGATCCATGTGCGGTCTATGAGAAGAACACACATGCAATGACACCGGTTGATCCTTATGTGGTTTGTGACAAGAACACACATGCAATGACACTGGTGGATCCATATGTGGTTCATGGGAAGGACACACATGGAATGTCACTGGTGGATCCACGTGTGGTATGTGGGAAGAACACACATGGAATGACACTGGTGATATGTGTTTTTTGAAAAGAACAGGCATGCAATGACTCTAATTGTGGTTCATGAAAAGAGAAGACATGCGATGACACTGGTGGATCCATGTGTGGTCTATGAGAGGAACACACATGCAATGACACCGGTGGATCCTTACATGGTTTGTGAGAATAACACACATGCAATGACTCTAACTCTGGTTCATGGGAAGAACACACATGCAATGACACTGGTGGATCCATGTGTTGTCTATGGGAAGAACACACATGCAATGACACTTGTGGATCCATGTGTGGTATGTGGGAAGAACACACATGCAATGACACTGGTGATATGTGGTTTGTGAAAAGAACAGACATGCAATGACTCTAACTGTGGTTAATGAAAAGAGCAGACATGCAATGACACTGGTGGATCCATGTGTGGTTAATGAGAAGAACACACATGCAATGACACTAGGTGTGGTTCATCATATGGTTTGTGAGAAGAACACACATGCAATGACTCTAGCTGTGGTTCATGAGACGAGCACACATACAATGACTCTAACTGTGGTTCATGAAAAGAGCAGACATGTGATGACACTGGTGGATCCATGTCTGGTCTATGAGAGGAACACACATGCGATGACACTAGGTGTGGTTCATGATATGGTTTGTGAGAAGAACACACATGCAATGGTTTGTGAGAGGAACACACATGCAATGACTCTAACTGTGGTCTATGAAAAGAGTAGACATGCGATGACAACGATGGATCCTTACGTGGTCTCTGAGAAGAACACCCATGCAATGACACCGGTGGATCCATGTGTGGTCCGTGGGAAGAACACACATGCAATGACACTGGTGGAACCATATGTGGTTTGTGAGAAGGACACACATGCAATGACTCTAGATGTGGTTCATGAGAATAACACACATGCTATGACTCTAACTGAGGTTCATGAAAAGAGCAGACATGCGATGACACCGGTGGATCCATGTGTGGTCTATGAGAGGAACACACATGCGATGACACCGGTAGATCCATGTGCGGTCTATGAGAAGAACACACATGCAATGACACCGGTTGATCCTTATGTGGTTTGTGACAAGAACACACATGCAATGACACTGGTGGATCCATATGTGGTTCATGGGAAGGACACACATGGAATGTCACTGGTGGATCCACGTGTGGTATGTGGGAAGAACACACATGGAATGACACTGGTGATATGTGTTTTTTGAAAAGAACAGGCATGCAATGACTCTAATTGTGGTTCATGAAAAGAGAAGACATGCGATGACACTGGTGGATCCATGTGTGGTCTATGAGAGGAACACACTTGCAATGACACCGGTGGATCCTTACATGGTTTGTGAGAATAACACACATGCAATGACTCTAACTCTGGTTCATGGGAAGAACACACATGCAATGACACTGGTGGATCCATGTGTTGTCTATGGGAAGAACACACATGCAATGACACTTGTGGATCCATGTGTGGTATGTGGGAAGAACACACATGCAATGACACTGGTGATATGTGGTTTGTGAAAAGAACAGACATGCAATGACTCTAACTGTGGTTAATGAAAAGAGCAGACATGCAATGACACTGGTGGATCCATGTGTGGTTAATGAGAAGAACACACATGCAATGACACTGGGTGTGGTTCATCATATGGTTTGTGAGAAGAACACACATGCAATGACTCTAGCTGTGGTTCATGAGACGAACACACATACAATGACTCTAACTGTGGTTCATGAAAAGAGCAGACATGTGATGACACTGGTGGATCCATGTCTGGTCTATGAGAGGAACACACATGCGATGACACTAGGTGTGGTTCATGATATGGTTTGTGAGAAGAACACACATGCAATGGTTTGTGAGAGGAACACACATGCAATGACTCTAACTGTGGTCTATGAAAAGAGTAGACATGCGATGACAACGATGGATCCTTACGTGGTCTCTGAGAAGAACACCCATGCAATGACACCGGTGGATCCATGTGTGGTCCGTGGGAAGAACACACATGCAATGACACTGGTGGAACCATATGTGGTTTGTGAGAAGGACACACATGCAATGACACTGGTGGATCCATGTGTGGTCTATGGGAAGAACACACATGCAATGACACTGGTGATATTTGTTTTGTGAAAAGAACAGACATGCAATGACTCTAACTGTGGTTCATGAAAAGAGCAGGCATGCAATGACACTGGTGGATCCATGTGTGGTTAATGAGAAGAACACACATGGAATGACACTGGGTGTGGTTCATGATATGGTTTGTGAGGAGAACACACGTGCAATGACTCTAGCTGTGGTTCAGGAGAAGAACACACATGCAATGACTCTAATTGTGGTTCATGAAAGGAGCAGACATGCGATGACACTGGTGGATCCATGTGTGCTTAATGAGAAGAACACACAAGCAATGACACTGGGTGTGGTTCATGATATGGTTTATGAGCAGAACACACATGCAATGACTCTAACTTTGGTTCATGAAAAGAGCAGACATGCGATGACTCTAACTGTGGTTAATGAAAAGAGTAGACATGCAATGACACAATTGGATCCATGTGTGGTTAATGAGAAGAACACACATGCAATGAACTCTAGTGGGTCCATGTGGTTTATCAGAAGAACACACATCCAATGACACTGGTGGATCCATATGTGGGTTGTGAGAAGGACACACATGCAATGACACTGGTGGATCCATGTGTGGTTCATGGGAAGAACACACATCCAATGACACTGGTGGATCCATGTGTGGTCTGTGGGAAGAACACACATGCAATGACACTGGTGATATGTGGTTTGTGAAAAGAATAGACATGCAATGACCCTAACTGTGGTTAATGAAAAGAGCAGACATGCAATGACAATGGTGAATCCATGTGTGGTTAATGAGATGAACACACATGCAATGACACTGGTTGTGGTTCATGATATGGTTTGTGAGAATAACACACATGCAATGACTCTAGCTGTGGTTCATGAGAAGAGTAGACATGCGCTGACTCTAACTGTGGTTCATGAAAAAAGCGGACATGCAATGACACCGGTGGATCCATGTGTGGTCTATGAGAGGAACACACATGCGATGACACCGGTGGATCCTTACGTGGTTTGTCAGAATAACACACATGCAAGGACACTAGTGGATCCATATGTGGTCTGTGAAAAGAACACACATGCAATGACACTGGTGCATCCATGTGTGGTTCATGAGAAGAACACACATGCAATGACACTGGTGGATCCATGTGTGGTCTGTGGGAAGAAAACACATGCAATGACACTGGTGATATGTGGTTTGTGAAAAGAACAGACATGCAATGACTCTTACTATGGTTCAAGGGAAGAACACACATGCAATGACACTGGTGGATCCATGTGTGGTCTGTGGGAAGAACACACATGCAATGACACTGGTGGATCTATGTGTGGTCCATGGGAAGAACACACATGCAACGACACTGGTGATATGTGGTTTGTGAAAAGAATGTATATGCAATGACTCTAGTGGTTCATGAAAAGAGCAGACATACAATGACACTGGTGGATCCATGTGTGGTTAATGAGAAGAACACACATGCAATGACACTAGGTGTGGTTGATGATATGGTTTGTGAGAAGAACACACATGAAATGACTGTAGCTGTGGTTCATGAGGAGAACACACATGCATGACTCTAACTATGGTGCATGAAAATAGCAGACATGCGATGACACCGGTGGATCCATGTGTGGTCTATGAGAGGAACACACATGCAATGACAACAGTGGATCCATGTGTGGTCTATGAGAAGAACACACATGCAATGACACCGGTTGATCCTTACGTGGTTTGTGACAAGAACACACATGCAATGACACTGGTGGATCCATATGTGGTTCATGGGAAGGACACACATGCAATGTCACTGGTGGATCCACGTGTGGTATGTGGGAAGAACACACATGCAATGACACTGGTGATATGTGTTTTTTGAAAAGAACAGACATGCAATGACTCTAACTGTGGTTCATGAAAAGAGAAGACATGCGATGACACCGGTGGATCCATGTGTGGTCTATGAGAGGAACACACATGCAATGACACCAGTGGATGCTTACATGGTTTGTGAGAATAACACACATGCAATGACTCTAACTCTGGTTCATGGGAAGAACACACATGCAATGACACTGGTGGATCCATGTGTTGTCTGTGGGAAGAACACACATGCAATGACACTTGTGGATCCATGTGCGGTCTATGGGAAGAACACACATGCAATGACACTGGTGATATGTGGTTTGTGAAAAGAACAAACATGCAATGACTCTAACTGTGGTTAATGAAAAGAGCAGACATGCAATGACACTGGTGGATCCATGTGTGGTTAATGAGAAGGACACACATGCAATGACACTGGGTTTGGTTCATGATATGGTTTGTGAGAAGAACACACATGCAATGACTCTAGCTGTGGTTCATGAGACGAACACACATACAATGACTCTAACTATGGTTCATGAAAAGAGCAGACATGTGATGACACTGGTGGATCCATGTGTGGTCTATGAGAGGAACACACATGCGATGACACTGGGTGTGTGGTTCATGATATGGTTTGTGAGAAGAACACACATGCAATGGTTTATGAGAGGAACACACATGCAATGACTCTAGCTGTGGTCTATGAAAAGAGTAGACATGCGATGACACCGGTGGATCCTTACGTGGTCTCTGAGAAGAACACCCATGCAATGACACCGCGGGATCCATGTGTGGTCTGTGGGAAGAACACATATGCAATGACACTGGTGGAACCATATGTGGTTTGTGAGAAGGACACACATGCAATGACACTGGTGATATGTGTTTTGTGAAAAGAACAGACATGCAATGACTCTAACCGTGGTTCATGAAAAGAGCAGACATGCAATGACACTGGTGGATCCATGTGTGGTTAATGAGAAGAACACACATGGAATGACACTGGGTGTGGTTCATGATATGGTTTGTGAGGAGAACACACATGCAATGACTCTAGCTGCGGTTCATGAGAAGGACACACATGCAATGACTCTAATTGTGGTTCATGAAAAGAGCAGCCATGCGATGACACTGGTGGATCCATGTGTGCTTAATGAGAAGAACACACATGCAATGACACTAGGTGTGGTTCATGATATGGTTTATGAGAAGAACACACATGCAATGACTCTAACTGTTGTTCATGAAAAGAGCAGACATGCGATGACTCTAACTGTGGTTAATGAAAAGAGTAGACATGCAATGACACAAGTGGATCCATGTGTGGTTAATGAGAAGAACACACATGCAATGAACTCTAGTGGGTCCATGTGGTTTATCAGAAGAACACACATCCAATGACACTGGTGGATCCATATGTGGGTTGTGAGAAGGACACACATGCAATGACACTGGTGGATCCATGTGTGGTTCATGGGGAGAACACACATCCAATGACACTGGTGGATCCATGTGTGGTCTGTGGGAAGAACACACATGCAATGACACTGGTGATATGTGGTTTGTGAAAAGAACAGACATGCAATGACCGTAACTATGGTTAATGAAAAGTGCAGACATGCAATGACACTGGTGGATCCATGTGTGGTTAATGAGATGAACACACATGCAATGACACTGGTTGGTCCATGATATGGTTTGTGAGAATAACACACATGCAATGACTCTAGCTGTGGTTCATGAGAAGAGTAGACATGCGCTGACTCTAACTGTGGTTCATGAAAAAAGCGGACATGCAATGACACCGGTGGATCCATGTGTGGTCTATGAGAGGAACACACATGCGATGACACCGGTGGATCCTTACGTGGTTTGTCAGAATAACACACATGCAAGGACACTAGTGGATCCATATGTGGTCTGTGAAAAGAACACACATGCAATGACACTGGTGCATCCATGTGTGGTTCATGGGAAGAACACACATGCAATGACACGGGTGGATCCATGTGTGGTCTGTGGGAAGAAACACATGCAATGACACTGGTGATATGTGGTTTGTGAAAAGAACAAACATGCAATGACTCTAACTATGGTTCAAGGGAAGAACACACATGCAATGACACTGGTGGATCCATGTGTGGTCTGTGGGAAGAACACACATGCAATGACACTGGTGGATCTATGTGTGGTCCATGGGAAGAACACATGCAACGACACCGGTGATATGTGGTTTGTGAAAAGAACACATGCAATGACTCTAACGGTGGTTCATGAAAAGAGCAGACATACAATGACACTGGTGGATCCATGTGTGGTTAATGAGAAGAACACACATGCAATGACACTAGGTGTGGTTGATGATATGGTTTGTGAGAAGAACACACATGAAATGACTGTAGCTGTGGTTCATGAGGAGAACACACATGCAATGACTCTAACTATGGTGCATGAAAATAGCAGACATGCGATGACACCGGTGGATCCATGTGTGGTCTATGAGAGGAACACACATGCAATGACAACAGTGGATCCATGTGTGGTCTATGAGAAGAACACACATGCAATGACACCGGTTGATCCTTACGTGGTTTGTGACAAGAACACACATGCAATGACACTGGTGGATCCATATGTGGTTCATGGGAAGGACACACATGCAATGTCACTGGTGGATCCACGTGTGGTATGTGGGAAGAACACACATGCAATGACACTAGTGATATGTGTTTTTTGAAAAGAACAGACATGCAATGACTCTAACTGTGGTTCATGAAAAGAAGACATGCGATGACACGGTGGATCCATGTGTGGTCTATGAGAGGAACACACATGCAATGACACCAGTGGATCCTTACATGGTTTGTGAGAATAACACATGCAATGACTCTATCTGTGGTTCATGGGAAGAACACACATGCAATGACACTGGTGGATCCATGTGTTGTCTGTGGGAAGAACACACATGCAATGACACTTGTGGATCCATGTGCGGTCTATGGGAAGAACACACATGCAATGACAATGGTGATATGTGGTTTGTGAAAAGAACAAACATGCAATGACTCTAACTGTGGTTAATGAAAAGAGCAGACATGCAATGACACTTGTGGATCCATGTGTGGTTAATGAGAAGGACACACATGCAATGACACTGGGTTTGGTTCATGATATGGTTTGTGAGAAGAATACACATGCAATGACTCTAGCTGTGGTTCATGAGACGAACACACATACAATGACTCTAACTATGGTTCATGAAAAGAGCAGACATGTGATGACACTGGTGGATCCATGTGTGGTCTATGAGAGGAACACACATGCGATGACACTGGGTGTGGTTCATGATATGGTTTGTGAGAAGAACACACATGCAATTGTTTGTGAGAGGAACACACATGCAATGACTCTAGCTGTGGTCTATGAAAAGAGTAGACATGCGATGACACCGGTGGATCCTTACGTGGTCTCTGAGAAGAACACCCATGCAATGACACCGCTGGATCCATGTGTGGTCTGTGTGAAGAACACACATGCAATGACACTGGTGGAACCATATGTGGTTTGTGAGAAGGACACACATGCAATGACACTGGTGGATCCATGTGTGGTCTGTGGGAAGAACACACATGCAATGACACTGGTGATATGTGTTTTGTGAAAAGAACAGACATGCAATGACTCTAACTGTGGTTTATGAAAAGAGCAGACATGCAATGACACTGGTGGATCCATGTGTTGTTAATGAGAAGAACACACATGCAATGACTCTAGATGTAGTTTATGAGAAGAACACACATGCAATGACTCTAACTGTTGTTCATGAAAAGAGCAGACATGCGATGACTCTAACTGTGGTTAATGAAAAGAGTAGACATGCAATGACACAAGTGGATCCATGTGTGGTTAATGAGAAGAACACACATGCAATGAACTCTAGTGGGTCCATGTGGTTTATCAGAAGAACACACATCCAATGACACTGGTGGATCCATATGTGGGTTGTGAGAAGGACACACATGCAATGACACTGGTGGATCCATGTGTGGTTCATGGGGAGAACACACATCCAATGACACTGGTGGATCCATGTGTGGTCTGTGGGAAGAACACACATGCAATGACACTGGTGATATGTGGTTTGTGAAAAGAACAGACATGCAATGACCGTAACTATGGTTAATGAAAAGTGCAGACATGCAATGACACTGGTGGATCCATGTGTGGTTAATGAGATGAACACACATGCAATGACACTGGTTGGTCCATGATATGGTTTGTGAGAATAACACACATGCAATGACTCTAGCTGTGGTTCATGAGAAGAGTAGACATGCGCTGACTCTAACTGTGGTTCATGAAAAAAGCGGACATGCAATGACACCGGTGGATCCATGTGTGGTCTATGAGAGGAACACACATGCGATGACACCGGTGGATCCTTACGTGGTTTGTCAGAATAACACACATGCAAGGACACTAGTGGATCCATATGTGGTCTGTGAAAAGAACACACATGCAATGACACTGTTGCATCCATGTGTGGTTCATGGGAAGAACACACATGCAATGACACGGGTGGATCCATGTGTGGTCTGTGGGAAGAAACACATGCAATGACACTGGTGATATGTGGTTTGTGAAAAGAACAAACATGCAATGACTAGAACTATGGTTCAAGGGAAGAACACACATGCAATGACACTGGTGGATCCATGTGTGGTCTGTGGGAAGAACACACATGCAATGACACTGGTGGATCTATGTGTGGTCCATGGGAAGAACACACATGCAACGACACTGGTGATATGTGGTTTGTGAAAAGAACAGACATGCAATGACTCTAACGGTGGTTCATGAAAAGAGCAGACATACAATGACACTGGTGGATCCATGTGTGGTTAATGAGAAGAACACACATGCAATGACACTAGGTGTGGTTGATGATATGGTTTGTGAGAAGAACACACATGAAATGACTGTAGCTGTGGTTCATGAGGAGAACACACATGCATGACTCTAACTATGGTGCATGAAAATAGCAGACATGCGATGACACCGGTGGATCCATGTGTGGTCTATGAGAGGAACACACATGCAATGACAACAGTGGATCCATGTGTGGTCTATGAGAAGAACACACATGCAATGACACCGGTTGATCCTTACGTGGTTTGTGACAAGAACACACATGCAATGACACTGGTGGATCCATATGTGGTTCATGGGAAGGACACACATGCAATGTCACTGGTGGATCCACGTGTGGTATGTGGGAAGAACACACATGCAATGACACTAGTGATATGTGTTTTTTGAAAAGAACAGACATGCAATGACTCTAACTGTGGTTCATGAAAAGAGAAGACATGCGATGACACCGGTGGATCCATGTGTGGTCTATGAGAGGAACACACATGCAATGACACCAGTGGATCCTTACATGGTTTGTGAGAATAACACACATGCAATGACTCTAACTCTGGTTCATGGGAAGAACACACATGCAATGACATTGGTGGATCCATGTGTTGTCTGTGGGAAGAACACACATGCAATGACACTTGTGGATCCATGTGCGGTCTATGGGAAGAACACACATGCAATGACAATGGTGATATGTGGTTTGTGAAAAGAACAAACATGCAATGGCTCTAACTGTGGTTAATGAAAAGAGCAGACATGCAATGACACTTGTGGATCCATGTGTGGTTAATGAGAAGGACACACATGCAATGACACTGGGTTTGGTTCATGATATGGTTTGTGAGAAGAATACACATGCAATGACTCTAGCTGTGGTTCATGAGACGAACACACATACAATGACTCTAACTATGGTTCATGAAAAGAGCAGACATGTGATGACACTGGTGGATCCATGTGTGGTCTATGAGAGGAACACACATGCGATGACACTGGGTGTGGTTCATGATATGGTTTGTGAGAAGAACACACATGCAATTGTTTGTGAGAGGAACACACATGCAATGACTCTAGCTGTGGTCTATGAAAAGAGTAGACATGCGATGACACCGGTGGATCCTTACGTGGTCTCTGAGAAGAACACCCATGCAATGACACCGCTGGATCCATGTGTGGTCTGTGTGAAGAACACACATGCAATGACACTGGTGGAACCATATGTGGTTTGTGAGAAGGACACACATGCAATGACACTGGTGGATCCATGTGTGGTCTGTGGGAAGAACACACATGCAATGACACTGGTGATATGTGTTTTGTGAAAAGAACAGACATGCAATGACTCTAACTGTGGTTTATGAAAAGAGCAGACATGCAATGACACTGGTGGATCCATGTGTTATTAATGAGAAGAACACACATGGAATGACACTGGGTGTGGTTCATGATATGGTTTGTGAGGAGAACACACATGCAATGACTCTAATTGTGGTTCATGAAAAGAGCAGACATGCGATGACTCTAACTGTGGTTAATGAAAAGAGTAGACATGCAATGACACAAGTGGATACATGTGTAGTTAATGAGAAGAACACACATGCAATGAACTCTAGTGGGTCCATGTGGCTTATCAGAAGACCACACATCCAATGACACTGGTGGATCCATATGTGGGTTGTGAGAAGGACACACATGCAATGACACTGGTGGATCCATGTGTGGTTCATGGGAAGAACACACATCCAATGACACTGGTGGATCCATGGGTGGTCTGTGGGAAGAACACACATGCAATGACACTGGTGATATGCGGTTTGTGAAAAGAACAGACATGCAATGACCCTAACTGTGGTTAACGAAAAGAGTAGACATGCAATGACACTGGTGGATCCATGTGTGGTTAATGAGATGAACACACATGCAATGACACTGGTTGTGGTTCATGATATGGTTTGTGAGAATAACACACATGCAATGACTCTAGCTGTGGTTCATGAGAAGAGTAGACATGCGCTGACGCTAACTGTGGTTCATGAAAAGAGCGGACATGCGATGACACCGGTGGATCCATGTGTGGTCTATGAGAGGAACACACATGCGATGACACCGGTGGATCCTTACGTGGTTTGTCAGAATAACACACATGCAAGGACACTAGTGGATCCATATGTGGTCTGTGAAAAGAACACACATGCAATGACACTGGTGCATCCATGTGTGGTTCATGGGAAGAACACACATGCAATGACACTGGTGGATCCATGCGTGGTCTGTGGGAAGAACACACATGCAATGACACTGGTGATATGTGGTTTGTGAAAAGAACAGACATGCAATGACTCTAACTGTGGTTCATGGGAAGGACACACATGCAATGTCACTGGTGGATCCACGTGTGGTATGTGGGAAGAACACACATGCAATGACACTAGTGATATGTGTTTTTTGAAAAGAACAGACATGCAATGACTCTAACTGTGGTTCATGAAAAGAGAAGACATGCGATGACACCGGTGGATCCATGTGTGGTCTATGAGAGGAACACACATGCAATGACACCAGTGGATCCTTACATGGTTTGTGAGAATAACACACATGCAATGACTCTAACTCTGGTTCATGGGAAGAACACACATGCAATGACATTGGTGGATCCATGTGTTGTCTGTGGGAAGAACACACATGCAATGACACTTGTGGATCCATGTGCGGTCTATGGGAAGAACACACATGCAATGACAATGGTGATATGTGGTTTGTGAAAAGAACAAACATGCAATGACTCTAACTGTGGTTAATGAAAAGAGCAGACATGCAATGACACTTGTGGATCCATGTGTGGTTAATGAGAAGGACACACATGCAATGACACTGGGTTTGGGTCATGATATGGTTTGTGAGAAGAATACACATGCAATGACTCTAGCTGTGGTTCATGAGACGAACACACATACAATGACTCTAACTATGGTTCATGAAAAGAGCAGACATGTGATGACACTGGTGGATCCATGTGTGGTCTATGAGAGGAACACACATGCGATGACACTGGGTGTGGTTCATGATATGGTTTGTGAGAAGAACACACATGCAATTGTTTGTGAGAGGAACACACATGCAATGACTCTAGCTGTGGTCTATGAAAAGAGTAGACATGCGATGACACCGGTGGATCCTTACGTGGTCTCTGAGAAGAACACCCATGCAATGACACCGCTGGATCCATGTGTGGTCTGTGAAGAACACACATGCAATGACACTGGTGGAACCATATGTGGTTTGTGAGAAGGACACACATGCAATGACACTGGTGGATCCATGTGTGGTCTGTGGGAAGAACACACATGCAATGACACTGGTGATATGTGTTTTGTGAAAAGAACAGACATGCAATGACTCTAACTGTGGTTTATGAAAAGAGCAGACATGCAATGACACTGGTGGATCCATGTGTTGTTAATGAGAAGAACACACATGGAATGACACTGGGTGTGGTTCATGATATGGTTTGTGAGGAGAACACACATGCAATGACTCTAATTGTGGTTCATGAAAAGAGCAGACATGCGATGACTCTAACTGTGGTTAATGAAAAGAGTAGACATGCAATGACACAAGTGGATACATGTGTAGTTAATGAGAAGAACACACATGCAATGAACTCTAGTGGGTCCATGTGGCTTATCAGAAGAACACACATCCAATGACACTGGTGGATCCATATGTGGGTTGTGAGAAGGACACACATGCAATGACACTGGTGGATCCATGTGTGGTTCATGGGAAGAACACACATCCAATGACACTGGTGGATCCATGGGTGGTCTGTGGGAAGAACACACATGCAATGACACTGGTGATATGCGGTTTGTGAAAAGAACAAACATGCAATGTCCCTAACTGTGGTTAACGAAAAGAGTAGACATGCAATGACACTGGTGGATCCATGTGTGGTTAATGAGATGAACACACATGCAATGACACTGGTTGTGGTTCATGATATGGTTTGTGAGAATAACACACATGCAATGACTCTAGCTGTGGTTCATGAGAAGAGTAGACATGCGCTGACGCTAACTGTGGTTCATGAAAAGAGCGGACATGCGATGACACCGGTGGATCCATGTGTGGTCTATGAGAGGAACACACATGCGATGACACCGGTGGATCCTTACGTGGTTTGTCAGAATAACACACATGCAAGGACACTAGTGGATCCATATGTGGTCTGTGAAAAGAACACACATGCAATGACACTGGTGCATCCATGTGTGGTTCATGGGAAGAACACACATGCAATGACACTGGTGGATCCATGCGTGGTCTGTGGGAAGAACACACATGCAATGACACTGGTGATATGTGGTTTGTGAAAAGAACAGACATGCAATGACTCTAACTGTGGTTCATGGGAAGAACACACATGCAATGACACTGGTGGATCCATGTGTGGTCTGTGGGAAGAACACACATGCAATGACACTGGTGGATCCATGTGTGGTCTGTGGGAAGAACACACATGCAATGACACTGGTGATATGTGGTTTGTGCAAAGAACAGACACTGGTGATAGGTGGTTCATGAAAAGAGCAGACATGCAATGACACTAGTGGATCCATGTGCGGTTAATGAGAAGAACACACATGCAATGACACTGGGTGTGGTTCATGATATGGTTTGTGAGAAGAACACACATGCAATGACTCTAGCTGTGGTACATGAGAAGAACACACATGCAATGACTCTAACTGTGGTTCATGAAAAGGGCAGACATGCGATGACACCAGTGGATCCATGTGTGTCCTATGAGAGGAACACACATGCGATGACACTGGGTGTGGTTCATGATATGGTTTGTGAGAAGAACACACATGCAATGACTCTAACTGTGGTTCATGAAAAGAGCAGGCATGCGATGACTCTAACTGTGGTTAATGAAAAGAGCAGACATGCAATGACACTGGTGGATCCATGTGTGGTTAATGAGAAGAACACCCACACAATGAACTCTAGTGGCTCCATGTGGTTTATGAGAAGAACACACATCCAATGAACTCTAGTGGATCTATCTTGGCATAATTTGCTGTATGCCATGATGTATTTCATTATACAAGACACTCACTTTCCATTTTTATACTTCTCAGTATCTCCCTTGGTTTTATGTGGTACTACTCAGTTTTGCCCCCCTCTCTATCTTTCGTAGAAGCACAAACTTGTGCTCACCCTGTCTGCTACTCCCTGATTGGTTATCACAGTTGTCTCACAGATCGTGCTTACCAACCGTTGATTCTGTGCGATCCAACGATGATCGATGCACATGTCATGCCCTTCACAGTACAGCGTGAGACACCACGGCCGTCTCCCTCAGCGAGACTTCTACAAGAAGGAACATGATGCCGTCCATGGAAAAAGTCATCGAGCAGTCATGTCATGTTTAATCAAGTCTAAAAATCCTACTATTGCTACTAATACGCCACAACACATGTGTCATCGAGTGCACGGTCGTCGATGGACAACTGGAATGTATTGCCACTTGATTTTAATAAGACGTATCCCATTTTTTACGCAGCGGCTCTCAGTCGCCAATTTTAGGGTCGTGTCAAACTTCGTACATAGAAATTGTGTGTGCGCCCTTTGCATGCGGCTCAATACAGAACTGCCATGCATGGCCCGGGGGAAAAATGAGACGTACCGTGCGCGCGTCGCGGTGCATGGTGCAGTAGACTGCGCGGCGCATTGCACGGTGGTGCAACGAAACGTGCCTTGCTTCTATCCACCTTAACTATAGATCCCCTCTCCGCACATCCACTCCCACTCTCGCTCACTGTCCTCACCACTGTCCCACCATCATCCGCAACCTCCCAAGAATACACCGTCCGTGCCGGCTATGGCCGAGGAGGATAAGGTGGCTATCGTCGCCTCCGTGGCCGCCGGCGAGGAGGCCCCCGTCTCCTTGCCGTCCCCCCTCGACGCGTTGAAAGCAGCCGCCATCCCTGTCCAGGCCCCAGTCGAGGAATCGATGGCAGCCACCATTCCTGTCCAGGCCCCCGTGCTCGCTACCGATGGAGCCGCCGAAGAGGAGCCCCTCGCCAGCGAGGAGGCCCCCCAGTCACAAGCAGATCACGCACTTCTTGGGGACCTACGATCCCGATAAGTACATCGCTCTACTGAACCCCTACGACACAGGCATCGACGACCCATGGTCGGAGGTAACTAGGGTTTGCTCCCCTCCCTTGGTTCTTCTACCATTCCCATCGTTGGATGCTAGATCTTGGTTTATTAGGATTCGCTTGTTCGCATTTCGATTGCTCGATCTTCTTACATCATCTACTCCCCCATTTTCCTTTTATTCCAATAGGTTTCCGGCAGCGACGTCTGCAGCGATGACGAGTCCATTCACACCAAGGCTCGTCAAGTGCTGAGGAGGCTGTGGGCCGGCCAGTACGATGCCTTCCTCAGGGGTGGCCCCTGGCGCTGCCCCTTTCGCAAGGGGATCGCCTACAGCTGTGCGAGTCGCGCCGACCGCATCGACTTCATCTCCTTAATGAAGCATGCAGAGGCCACGGGCTCCAGCATCCACAAAGGCGGCGACCGCGAGACCATGAACATCAACGCCTACATCGCTGAACACCGGGCTCTTGACATTCACCTCTGAAACCTCTAGCGGGTGGCCATCAAAGAGGGTCGCGTTCCTCCAATCAGTTCCAAGGCCCCCAAGATCAAGGGACTGGGCAACACGATGTGGTGGAGGCACCGGAGGGAGGTGGAGGCGCTGGTGAATGAACGGGTCGGATGTCTCCCTGAATGTATCTGCATTTGCGGCGGCTGCTGCTGCTAAGCAGCTTCTTCTAATTTTCTATATTTTGCTTGCATCCTATTTCTGGCTAAATGCATCGAACCTCGTTAAGCAACCTACTTTCTATCGCTATATCCTATTTAGCTGCGCACATCTATATCTACATTCGTTTTGTTTTCTGAATGAATGTATTCTGCCTGGTGTGATTTGCTGCTTTAGATTTGCTACCTGATCGAAGGCAAAAAGAGGTCCAAAAGGGAACGAATTATCAAAGAGAGAATCTTCTCTAGATTTGCTACCAATTTGGGCAAAATAAAACATATCTGTTTAGGGAGAGAGGAAAAGGGTACTCTTTCAAACTGCTAGTTAACGAGCTACCATCTTGACGAGGCACCATCTTGACGTCTCCCTCTGCAAGAAGGAACACGATGCCATCCATGGAAAAAGTCGTCGAGCGGTCATGTCAAATTTAATCAAGTCTGAAAAGCCTACTACTGCTACTACTATGCCACAACACATGCGTCGTCGAGTGCACGGTCATCGATGGACAGCTGCAATTTATTGCCACTTGATTTTAATAAGACACATCCTATTTTTTACGTAGCGGCTCTCAATCTCACTTCCAACTGGGGCCCACCATAAGAAGCTTGCACGCGCTAGCCGGAGGCCAAACAGTTGAGCTCGACGAGACCTAATAACGTCTCAAGCTTCATCGAGTCACTCGCAGCCATCAACACATCCCTTTACCCGATCTATCACAACCCCACAAATCTCGCCGTACAGCCACCTACCTTCCCCTCTACATTTCCACTTTTAACTATCGCCAATTTTAGGGTCGTGTCAAACTTTGTACATAGAAATTGTGTGTGCACCCTTTGCATGCGGCTCAATACAGAACTGCCATGCATAGCCCGGGAAAAAAACGTGACGTACCATGCGCGTGTCGCGGTGCACGGTGTAGTAGACTGCACGGCGCGTTGCACTGTGGTGCAAGTCCCTTGCTTCCAGCCACCTTAACTATGGAGCCCCTCTCTGCACACCCCGCCTCACTCTCGCTCACTGTCCTCACGCAACCCTCTCCACTATCCCACCAGCACCCGCAAACTCCCGAGAATACCCCGTCCGTGCCGGCGATGGCCGAGGCGGATAAGGTTGCCATCGTCGCCTCCGTGGCCACCGGCGAGGAGGCCCCCGTCTCCTTGTCGGTCCCCCTCGACGCATTGAAAAAAGCCGCCGTCCCTGTCTAGGACCCAGTCGAGGCATCGATGGCAGCCATCGTTCCTGTCCAGGCCCCCGTCCCCGCTACTGACGGAGCCGCCGAAGAGGAGCCCCCCGCCGGCGAGGAGCCCCCCGCTGGTCACAAGCAGATCAAGCACTTCTTGGGCACCTACGATCTAGATAAGTACATCGCTCCACTGAACCCCTACGACACCGGCATCAACGACCCATGGTCGGAGGTAACTAGGGTTTGCTCCCCTCCCCTGGTTCTTCTACCGTTCCCATCGTTGGATGTTAGATCTTGGTTTATTAGGATTCGCTTGTTCGCATTTCGATTGATCGATCTTCTTACATCATCTACTCCCCTTTTTCCTTTTATTCCAATAGGTTTCTGGGAGCAAAGTCTGTAGCGATGACGAGTCCATTCACACCAAGGCTCGTCAGGTGCTGAGGAGGCTGTGGGCCAGCTAGTACGACGCCTTCCTCAGGCGCGGTGACTATAGCTGCCCCTTCTGCAATGGGATCACCTAGTGCTTGACGAGTCACGCCGGCGGCACTGACTTGAACACCTTACTGAAGCATGCAGAGGCTACGGGCTCCGGCATCCACAAAGGCGGCAAGTGCGAGACTGTGTACATCAACACCTACATCGCTGAACACCGGACTCTCTACATTCACCTCCGAAACTTCCAGCGGGTGGCCATCAAAGAGGGTCGCATGCCTCCAATCAGGCCCAAGGCCCCCAAGACCAAGCGACTGGGATGCAAGAAGTGGAGGAGGCGCCGGAGGAAGGAGGCGGTGGCGCGGGCGCTTGCAGGATGTGCCTGCAGCTGTGGCGGCGGCTGCTGCTACTAAGCAGCTTCTTTCTAGCTATATCCTATTTCTGGCTGAATGCATCGAACCTCGTTACTTTCTATCGCTATATCCTATTTAGCTTCGGACAGCTATATCTACATTTGTTTTTTTTTCAGAATAAATGTATTCTGCATGGTGTGATTTGCTGCTCTAGATTTGCTACCTGATCGAAGGCAAAAAGAGGTCCAAAAGGGAACGAAATATCGAAGTGAGAATCTTCTCTAGATTTGCAACCAATTTGGGGAAAATGAAACATATCTATTTAGCGAGAGAGGAAAAGAGCACTCTTTCAAACTGCCAATTAACGAGCTACCATCTTGATAAGCTACAAGACACATACATAAACATAACACTTGAGGCGCTAGACATCTTGATAAGATAACTGAGTTCCGCAAAATAGAAACATAACACTGAGAAGTAAAATTTAATTCACTTCTCATCAGCCCACTTGAGGCGCTTGCCATCGTTCCTAGGCGACTAACTGCGATTATTCCATGTGGATCTTACATTATTGGCCCTCCACAGCTCACGAAATGCAAGTTCGTCCCACCTGGCATCTGACTTGGCTTCCCTATCTTCAGCATCCTGTGGCACAATTAGTAGTGCATCATAGGCATGATTGTTGCCGCTAGAGGATGTTGCCTCTCTGTTTGCCACTTCAGCTACAGCCTCTCTGTCAGCTGCTTCTTCGGCTGCAATCTCTCTTTCAGCTACTTCTGCAGCCTCTCTGTTAGCTGCTTCAGATGTAGCCAATTTATTTGCATATGCAGCTTCAAACTCAGCTATTCTGCATTTTCTACAAAGGGCTCCCCTAAGCTCGTCTCCCCTCTTGCAAATAGGGCAAAACACGAGGTAACATCGAAAAAATGGATCTTCTTGTACAACTGGTAGGTCACGTAAGCATCTATGGCTGCATACTTCAGGTTTATATCAGACAACGGCCAATCGTCCCAAAAATCGTGCCTATCCGTAGGTAAATATTCCTTCATTTTGTCGTACGACTCATCGAGGATTCTAGTTGCGAGTGATGCCATTCCGTCTTTCCTTGAGCCCCCTAGGATCTTGACAAGACTCTGAATATCGATCCAGTTGTGCGCAAGAATTATAATTCTCTCTTGATAAAATTTCGAAAAATTAGTTGTTCTATCGATAGTGCAGAAAACAAGTCCCTTTTTTACAAGGAACTAGCGCACCGCCGGACATTTCCTGTCAGTCCTGAAAGTATGTAGTTTGTCATCACCAAAATTTGTAACTACAAATATTTTGTCGATGCAAGATTATCATCTCAATATAATTTTGAAAAGTTTAGTAAATGCAAGATCAAGACTCTCAACATTGTATTGTCATAATTTATTCGGTTTTTCTATTTATCAGTCGACTGAACGAGTTGCATATTTCTTTTAACTACGGTTGCACTTTTCTTAGGTGATTGAGACTAAAGAAAATCTCAGTCGATTGAGACATACGCAAACCCTAATTTATTTGGTCCTAAATAAAATCCAGTAGTTGCAAGATAAGCAAGTGGATAAAGAACAAGAGGAGAAAACCCTAAAAGCGGTTAGCTACAGAGAGCAGATCTACAAACTGGGAGAGGTGGTAGACGAGGACATGTTTCCGCATGGCCAGTTGAATGACGGCGACTTCACTCCCTTCATATGGGTTCTACGGGGTGTACTCGAGGTCCAATCCCACAAACGTGTCCTCGTCTATCCCAAGCCAACCCTCATACATCCTCAGGACACGCACCACTGTCTCCTCCTCGTTGGTGTAGACAACGTCTATCTTCTTATTGTCATGGGTAGTGAAGCTTGTCTCTAGAGTGCGTAGATCTTCCATGGTGGCAAGGAGAAGACGGGAAGAAGATAGATGACAGGAAGAAGAAGAGTGGTTTCTGTGATGCACGGGAACGGTGGAACCGTCAATGCACTTTTAAGGTAGTGGTTAATGATTGGGACGAAAGTCCAAGGAGAGACGCGTGGCGGTGGCCATTCCAGCTTCTGAGTAAACAAAAAATAATTATAACACCGTACATGTGCCCTATTTTGTCACGTCAATACACTGGGTAGCGGGTGTTGTCCTATCCACTGTGCCAATGTTGCAAGTCTACGTGACAGCGAGAACTGATAGGGGGGGCCTAACTTGACTGTCATTAGCCTGATTTTTGTATTGGAACGTAAAGTTGAATTCATACCGAAAAAGACCCTCTGAGTATTTGGCACATCAACTGTAGTCATCCCGGCTGATTTCAGGGAACTTGGGTACCGCGTTGCCTATACACCCCAACTTTCGGGCCGCAAAATGATATTATCCCCATGATGAGCTGTGAGAATAGTGACGGGCTGACCGTGGGCTTTAACAGTATCAGGCCTACTTGATGCAGCCTGTTAGTGGGCAGCACAGTATTCGAAAAGTGTGAACTCTTGTAGGCCAAAACAGTAACGGGCCTGACATTCGCGGGCCGCTGCTGGCCACATCTTTGGGCCCATTTCAAACATTGTCGGACGAAACAGTAATGGGTCGTTATCTTATTGGGCTCTCTTGATGGGCCGACCCACTTAATTATGAGCAGGCCTTGGCTAGGCCTGGCTTCTACCACGGTTTCCGTGGACCTTAACGGCGGTAACTAGTCGTTAACGGTGTTTTCCACATGGCATTTTGCATGATGTCAGCAGTCAACGCGGCTAGCAAACAGATCTACGATGGAACAAGTTTTCGTGGCTGAAGAGTGCGATCCGCCATGGTCAGGAAAAAACCGCGGTAGATTCTTTTGTGACAGGGCTTTAACCACGATGGGCATCCATCTTGTAGTGATATTAGTTCTTACTTGTTCTCGATTTTAGGTAGGAATTAAGACCCTCGCTGGTCAGGCTGATCGTGCTTCTCCAAGATCGGTAACCTCTAGGAGATTGGCCTAGTGATTGAATTGGCGCTCGTGCTCGCACGTGTAGTCAGATCATCATGCCCGAACTACACCCAAATTGATTATCACCATCTCATCGAAAGATCGGACACCTTTTCCCTATCAAGTGGTATCAGATTTCAGGTTGCTCGGTGAGATTTTGCAATTTTTCCTAGTGTAGATCTATTTTTCCTATAACCCACAAAAAAGACAAAGATACAGTTAGAGTTAGATCTATCCCATCACCAATCTCCGCCTTGCATTATATTTCCAGTTTATTGTATCGTTGAATTTGTGTCTGCATCGTCGCGTCGAGTTACTGGTCTTAGTATCTCCTCCCTTAGAGTTTCGAGTTCTGGTCACATTAGTCACTGCCGCCACGATCTCCGATCATTGCCATTGCCATACATCCACCACCATATTCCGCTACCATACACTACTGCCACCATAAACCCTAGACACTGCCACCGCCTCCCTACCGAGAAATGGATCTGATCACTTTTCCTACCGTGGAACGAGTCCGAGTAGAGTTGTTATCTCCTTGTTAGTTTAGTTTCCTTCCATATTGATTTGGTGATGTAATCTAATTCTGTGAGTTTAAGTTCCGGCCGCAAGTCAAGAAGTAGAGCAAAAGAAAAAAGTCTGGAATCGCCTCCGATTTTTTTCTAGCTATACTGATTTTCGGCTTTGGGGATCACTTTTCTCCATCGGCCGTTATAGCGGCATTCTTTTGGCGCCTGCGCAATTTCCAGAGCAAGGTAGAAATTTTTTTAAAAAAAATTCCGGGGCTATACTGTTTTTAGACCCCATTGATCAGTTCTAGACAGTCGCCATCATATTGATTTTGGACATCTCGGTTTGCTTTTCAGTGTGCTATGTCATAATACCATTGCTTGTTGTGCCGTGTTGTGACATCATTAGTGCTCTAGGCTCAGGTCTCTAGTACGGTCTAGCCTAGGACCAGCACGGTACTGTCGTTGAGCATCTTTTCAACTTTGAATTGATGTTTTGATAATTGCTAACTCCTTTGCTAAGCCTTCCCAGATCTCCACAGATTTTAGCACGCGCGTTCTGTCGATCCCTGGTAATCGCTCGGTTCAATCTTTGGAACCACTGATCTTTGCAGTTACACATCACCTTTTCCTCCTGTTTGGTAAGAACTTGTAAGAGCTTTGTATATTGCTTGACAAATTACGTGTGTTTCCACCATATTTCCGTACTTGTAGGCATATACACATGTGCTTTTAAAGACTAACCATGGAAGATATACCTCTTGAATCGGCCAACATGACAAATGAAGAGATGCATGCTCACTTCACCAAGCTTTTGGTAGCGCGTGCGCAAGATGTTGATACAAGACTAGAGGATGTCGATGTCAAGCTCAATGAAAGCATTGAGAAGATCGAAGGGCTAGAGAAATCCTTCAATGACAAGCTCGACACCAGGTTTTAGGAGATCCTCAGCAGGTTACCTGCACCTGCTGCTGCACCACGCCCTCAGCGGTATTTACCTGACACCGTGGGACTTGCACGACGCGGTCCACTTGCGGGACACCATACTGCTTGGTGAGGGTCAACCTCGTGGGTGGCCCGATCTTCCACGAATCCCGTTCAAATCGAGGGGGAAGTGTGGGGCAAGGAGAGGAGGTATGAACATGACAAACTGACGCACAAAGAACATGATGAACACACTCATGCAAAACCAGGATACACACCAATAGCTCACGCCGGTGGTGACCAGTCCGATGTAATCCCTACGATCGACGTCCGGTGGAGGACTCTCTCTCTAACCGGCATGGCGAGTAGGGAGACTCGGTGAGATTTTGACAGCTAGACAAAGGGACTCCGATGCGTATGCCTTGTACAATGAGGGAGGCACGATGCAAACTCCAACAAGGTTTGTGATATTTGGGTGCTCCTCGATCAAGGAGCATGAGGCAATAATTAGATAGATCCACAAGGGTGTCCACACCAATAGCTCACGCTTGCATAATTCAAGGGGGCTGTGGGGGCTATATATAGGCCAACCACTAAATCAGGGGTAGTCTAGGCACAAAAGGGTAAAAACAAGATGAAATAGGAATATTCTCGGGCATCAAACCCTTGTTGACTTTGAGACTAAAGCGTTCCAGCGATAAGTCCGGTCGCGCTGGACTAGACGCCGGAAATTCCGGTGAGCGCCGGTAATTCCCGTCGGTGACCGGAACAGTGTACTAACATGCATTTCGGTCAGCGCTGGTAGGTTTCGGCGTGCGTCGGGAATTCCGATCGGTGGTCTGGTTCGCCGAAGCAAGCGCTAGAAATTCCGGCGAGATTTCCAGTCTGCCGGTCCTGGTGCCGGTTCGGTCTGGAGCTCCATCTTGCAATGGCTTGGCTGCTTCTCTTAGCATTTCTTCATGGGGTTCATACCTAATGATGCATAAAGTATTGGCATGAAGTAGCAAGCCATCCAAGCATGTATCGAAATCACACGAGACAAGGAACAAATTCATCTTAGCTTGAAGGAGCTTGGCTCGGGCATGAGCCATTGGTCCACTTAGGGGACTTGGTAGTGTAGATGTAGGGACGTCCATAGGACGGGCTGCATTAGCTCCCCCATTGGGAAAGAATCATCCTCGACTCTTCATGGTTATCATCTTGAACATCTCCATGGTAGGGTGAGAGGTCCTTGACATTGAATGTATTGCTTGCAAGGTACTTGGAGGTCGGAATGTTGATGATGTAGGCGTTGTTGTTGATTCTCTTTAGGACCTTGAAGGGACCATATCCTCGAGGCTTGAGCTTGGAGTCGCGTTCTTTGGGGAAGCGGTCCTTTCTTAGGTGTATCCACACGAGATCACCTTCTTTAAAGATCATCTCCTTCCTGTCCTTGTTTAACCTTGAAGTTTGGCGAAGGAATTGTTTCTCGATAGTGGCTCTTGTTTCTTCATAGCTTGGGCGTGCTTGTTGACGTCCATGTTGGTGCGCTCATGAAGAGGTAGCAGTAGGAAGTCGAGTGCGGTGAGGGGCTCAAAACCATAGACGATCATGAAGGGACTCATCTTGGTTGTTGAGTGCTTGGCATAGTTGTAGGTGAGCTCGACATGGGGAATGCATTCCTCCCAATCCTTGAGGTTTTTCTTGATCAACACACGAAGGAGAGTCCTGAGGCTTCGGTTGACAACTTCGGTTTAGCCATCGGTTTGAGGATGTGATGTGGATGAAAAGAGGAGCTTGACGTCGAGCTTGGCCATGAGGTTCTTCCACATGTAGATCATGAATTTTACGTCGCGATCGGAGACGATTGTTCTTGGCATACCGTGAAGACGGACGATTTCCCTGAAAAATAATTTTGCAACATCTGAAGCATCGTCAGTCTTATGGCATGGTATGAAGTGTGTTATTTTGGACAAGCGATCCACGATAACAAATATAGAATCATGACCATGCTTAGGCCTAGGAAATCCTAACACAAAATCCATGCTAATGTAGGACCAAGGTGCATAAAGAATAGGCAATGGCATATAAAGACCATAAGGGCTAGCTTGCGACTTAGCTTGAACACAAGTAGTGCATCGTTTGACATAGCGTTCCATGTCGCGCTTCATTTTGGGCCAAAAATAGTGAGTGGAGAGCATGTCCAATGTCTTGTCACCGCCAAAGTGACCCATGAGGCCTCCACCATGAGATTCTTGGAGAAGCAAAAGTTGAAGATACGAATTCGGAATGCAAAGCTTGTTTTGTTTAAATAGAAATCCCTTATGCAAATAGAAATCATTACCTCCTTTGTCAATGGAGCACTTTGCGAAAATCGGTTCAAAGAATAGGTCGGAAGCATACAAAGTTTTTATTTCATCAAGACCCAACATGTTGATTTCAAGTCGAGTAAGAAGGCTTGTGTGGTTGCAAGACAAAGCGTTCGCAACTACATTATCTTTTCCCTTCTTGTACTTGACAATATATGGAAAAGACTCCATAAACTCAACCCACTTAGCGTGTCTATTACTCAAGTTGGCTTGGCCTTTGAGATATTTCAACAACTCATGGTCGGTATGTATGATAAATTCCTTAGGCCAAAGGTAGTGTTGCGAAACTTGTAGAACACGAACTAAGGCAAAAAGCTCTTTGTCATAAATCGCATAGTTAAGGCAAGCATCACCAAGTTTCTCGCTATGGTAGGCAATAGGACGTCCATTTTGCATTAGGACTCCTCTAATGCCAATACCACTAGCATCACACTCTATCTCAAAAGTTTTAGTGAAATCCGGTAATGCAACAAGAGGTGCTTCGGTGAGCCTCTTTTTAAGTTCATCAAAACCTTTTTGTTGTGCTTTTCCCCACATGAAGGTGACATTCTTTTTGGTCAATGCGTTGAGAGGAAAAGAAATGGTCGAAAAGTCTTTCACAAACCAATGATAGAAACCGGCCAACACATGAAAACTTCAGAGTTCACTCACATTTGTTGGGATGGGCAAATCTCGTATGTCCTTTATTTTAGAAACATCAACTTCAATGCCATTTGAAGAAACAACAAATCCAAGAAAAATTAACTTGTCTTTAGCAAAAGTGCACTTGGGAAGATTTGCATATAGCTTTTCATGTCGAAGGATTTACAAAACTTCCTTGACATGTGTAACATGGTCCTCAAGTGAATTTCTACAAACAAGTATATCACCGAAATAGACAACAACACTTTTTCCAATGAGAGAATGCAAAATATGATTTATAAGGCGCATGAAGGTGGATGGGGCATTAGATAAGCCAAAGGGCATGACCAACCGTTCATAGAGACCAAGTTTGGTCTTGAAGGCGGTTTTCCACTCATCACCTTCCACCATGTGTATTTGATGGTAACCACTACGAAGATCAATTTTCGAGAAAATGTGGCTCCACAAAATTCGTCAAGCATGTCATCGAGACGTGGTATAGGATGTCGATAACGCATGGTGATAGCATTGATTGGACGGTAGTTCATGCATAACCGCAACGTTTCATCCGTATTTGGTAAGAGAATCACTGGTACCGCACTCAGACTAGTGCTTACTTGGATCAAACCTTTGGGGAGGAGTTGGTTGATTTGACGTTCGATCTCCTTCATCTCCTCCGGGTTCGTGCGGTAGGCGGCGTAGTTTGGAAGAGAAGTCGGGGATGAGGTCAATGCGATTCGCGATTCTGCGAAAAGGAGGTACTCCATGAGGAAGCTCTTCGGGAAACACATCTTGGAATTCCTGCAAAACAATCATCAAAGATGGAGGAACATTTGTTAAGTCATTAGTTCCTTGCACTAGTCCCTTGCAAATGAGGACATAGTTCAAGATGGATGGGTTGTTCCGCAGATCTCTCATCTCACTTTTGGTGGCAAGGAGAACACTCTTAGTTTTTCCACTCGAGTTTGGCTTGTGGCTCTCACTCACTATGAGGTGGTTCTCTCGCTCATCGCTCTTCTCGCAAGTTTGTGTTGTGGTTTGTGCCCTCGCTAAAGCCTTTGCATTATCTGCGATTATTTGGCTAGGAGTCATCGGTTGCAAAACACATGTCTTGTTAAGCCACCTGAAGGTGTAAACATTTGTGCGACCATCATGTAGAGCACCTTTGTCGAATTGCCATGGTCGACCAAGCAACATGTGACAAACCGTTATTGGGACTACATCACACTCCACCCGTGTCTTTATATGGGCCAATAGAGAAGGTTATCGAGATGGTGTGCTTGATCTTCACGGACCCTTGGTCACTTAGCGATTTCACTTGGTAGGGATGCTTATGCGGATGGAGGGTGAGGTTCAGCTTCTCACTCAACTCGGTGCTAGCAAGGTTGTGGCACCTCCCTCCATCGATGATCACTTTGATAGATTTACCATTAATGTCGGCTCATGTTCGGAAGATATTTGAGTGTTGGTCTTTATGCTCTTGTGCTTGAGTGGTCAAGATCCTTGTGACGAGAAGAGATGGAATTGCGTCATGTTCACACATGAGGAGTTCTTGGTCATCTTCCACTCATTGCCTTGTCATTGCTTCCTTGACTTGGGCATCAAATTCATCTTCACTCAAGTACTCTTTGTCGCTATTGTCATGGATAAACAATACTTTATTGTTTCCACACTCGGCCGACTTGTGTCATTTGCCTCCACACTTGTAGCATTCCCGTTGAATGGCGTGGCATCCTTTGTATACGTGCCACTTGGCGGTGGTTTTCCTTGAGGAAGTGTGGGTTTGAAGGAAGGCTTGGAGGTACTTGAGGAGCTACCATTGATAGTTGTTGGCGTAGCGGTTGAAGCTTGCTTGTAGGTGAAGTACGTATTTGGCTTGTTGTACTTTATGTCCTCTTGCACTTGATGTTCGACTTTGATGGTGATGTGCACAAGTTCACCATGTTATTGTATGTTTGGAACTCACCGGTGCGCTTGATTGGATGGTTCAATCCAATAAGGAAACGTGCCATAGTTGTGCATACAAAAGAAATTGTCGACTTGGAGTGCCCATGCGAGGTATTCTTCGGGGTCATTTGATTTGGTGAACTTTGGCATCATGAACTTGAGCTTGCCAAAATCTTCTTCCCCATTGCGATCACGGTGGTGGTTGCCATGGTGATGATGGTCTTCATCTTCCATGCAATCATTGTGACGAGCTTATTGAGCTTGTTGATGTGCTTGCGGATGAGGAGGTGGAACTTGGTTCTCGGGGACTTGTTGAGGAGCTTTCTCTTGATATTGTTGGGGAGCTTGCTCTTGCTCTTTACGGGGTTGTTGACGAGGTTGAGGCACTTCGCCCTCATGAGGGTGTTGAGGATGTGGATCCTCTTGGTGTGGTTGTTGATGAAGAAGAGGCATGTTCCTCGGTTGGTGATGTGGATTAGGCACATGGGCATCACGATGAAGATCATGGTCTAGAGCCTCATGATGTTGTGGGTGTCGCTCAACATGTACAATTTGAAGTTCCATGTCTTGATGAGGAGGAGGTTGCGCCTCGTGGTGACCATGATGTCGGCGTTGTCATTCATGACGGCAATGACAAGGAGGAGGATCTTGGGGCACGTCATGTTGGTGACGAGCTTATTCCTCCAAGTTGGAGTCATCACTTGTTGTGTCAAGTATGTGTCGCGTGTGATGGTGGTGTACTTGAGGTTGTGCTTGAGGTTCCACTTGTGGTTGCGCTTTTTGGATCACTAGTGACCTTGCGTGATGACGGTGTCCTTTGCACCTTGCTTGGGGCCTTGAGGAGAAATCACCATCATAACTTGACGTTGCGGCGTACCGTGGGGAAGGTACATAGTTTGAAGAGCTTCCATCTTAAACCACAGGGGAATCATTGCGTATAGGAGAACTTGGAAGACGATCTTGACGAAGAGGTGAATGGTGAGGTGACAAGCTTGAATAGCTTGATGCACGGGAGTGCGGTCTTGTCATTCTGTTGATGAGGAGTCGAAGCTGCTTGGGTGATATGGAGTTCTACAACAACAATGACTCCCCAAGCATGGACGACTTTGAGTTCTAAAACGACGACGCCTCACCAAGCATGGAGGATATGGCAAACTTCACCAACTTCGAGGGCTCTTCCATGAGCCATGAAGAATAGCTCTACCGCTTGGAGATGGACGACTAATACGCCAAGCAAGAGGAGGCGCATCATCAAGACACCATGACCTTCAAGGCCAAGCGTGCCACACCAAAGGGCACCACCTACTTCGATGAGCCACCTCCAAGGCGTCAAGCACAACCACCTACATGGCGTCATGGGTCACCATCTCCAAGGCGGTGAGCGCCATCACCTCCAAGCCACCAACCACCACCTCGAAGGCATCATGTGCAAAAAACTCTAAGGCAACAAGTGCCATCACCTACAATAAAAAGGGTGCTCAAACATCATCTTCCAAAAGAGGCACCACAAATCAAGAACCTTCATTGACATACATCCTCTCGTGATCAGCGCCAACATCAAGAGGATACAAGACATCGTCCATGGCATCTTCGCCACCTCAAGAGTGCCAAGGTCTAACACATATTGGAAAAGTTGAATGTAACACCCTCGAATCGACCCTATGCAAGTTTTAGCGCTTCCCGCCAAACCCGCATAGAAACGATTCAAGGATGCCCACCAGGCACTTGCGTGTAGGTGGAAAACGAAGTAATACCATTACACAATAGTTCATGATGGAACCCACAGAACAGATATATATACAACACGACTCCATGAGTCAAGAATACAGATATACAATGCAAAGATCCAAATCACCTTGAAAACGATACAACATCTGAGTACGGACAAGATGCAAATTGGGCTAAGAGCCCTGAAGAATAACCAATGGCGTCAATAACCCTGCCCAGGCCAAGCCAGAAGGGTAACCCTGCTAACGACGTCGATCTCAAACCTTCTAAAACAAAAGGGGTGCCGACAAAGGGCAAAGGAAAAAGAGGAGCATCAAGATCGAGGCCGACACCGGCGAGCGAGATCGGCTCTCGCCTACATAGGTATGGTGGACTGATGCGGCAGCGCAGCATGCACTAAACAACCTATAGAGACTCGATAAACTATTGGCTATTAGAGAGAGATAAGAAAGACCTATTCGGAAGCAACCTTATACTAACACCAATCATACCCATCCTTGTATTCCCCGTCGAGACCAAACGAGGAAGTCAAACCGAGGAACTCACATAGTTGGTACTTTTATTTCATTCCATTGGAATTGTGATACTTACTAGGCAGGTATAACATGACACAATACAGCCCAGTTCCACAAGTTGTTGGCACTTTTATTATCCATTCCATTGTAGTGAAGCCGATTACTAGTCACATATTAAGTCAAATTTATAGCACTACTTTAGTTATGCTTGTCTATGATCGAGATAATGTGCTCCAAGTCATCCATAACCGCAGACACGGCTTTCAGAAAGATTTACCCTGCAGGGGTGCACAAATAGCAACACACACACGATCAACCTCGAAAAACCAAATCAAAGCCCAACGAGGATTTCACGACAAAGCATTCACAGGATTCATAAATTATTTCAGGGGGCCACCCCACTAAGCTACCCGCAACGAAGTTGGCTGGCTCTGAGACGGACCCAGGGTTTGTGACAATGGCTGTAAACGACTAGGAACCCGAAAGTGTGACTGGGCTTGTCGATACCGTGAAAACATTCCACGTTCCAAAACAGTAAGGTGCTCCACGCACAATCATAAATAAAGCAGTAAGGCATGGCATAAGTACGGGATAGTAATAAAGCCCCAAACTACTTGTGGCCCCAAGAAATAAAGTGTGAATCAAGCTCAGGCAAAGGGGGATTCATAGAGTCTCCCGTATGTGGATAGTGCGAATAGTCAAGGAACAGGTATCAAGTACTCGGGGTCCTACGGGACACAAGTGAGCATGGAAGAACCAAATAACATCTATTGCCCACCGATGCCTCTACATTAGTTATATCTATTCCCAGCATTTTAATATCAAGTTGTAATTAAAGTCATTATCATCTCCACCATTAAGCGTCTCCACCATTAATCATCTCCACCATTAATCATGTGTAAACTTGCCGTCTACGGTGGAACGACAACGACGCGAAGCAACACATAAGCAAGCAACTACGACTCGCAAGGCTGACTATCTATCAAACAACAGGCAATAGGATGTGTCCATGGCAATATAGAGGCTGCAAGGAATATAAATGGTGCACGGAAGCTAAAGCATCGCAACAAGGATAGCAATAGATCAACAGGAGTAAATAAAGACTATAAACGTAAAATAGGTAGAAAGGGGGAGGATGCTCGCCTGGAAAATACAGTCGAAGTTATATTATCCGAAGAACTTGTCGATACTCGCATCAACTCAATGGCCTAATCTGTGAAGAAGCAAAGCACTAGAAGAAACACCGAATGCACTATTTAATACTATGGCAGAAGATCGGGCATGATGCATGTATGATGTATGGCATGACAAAGATGTGATGCAACTAGGCAATATTAAGCGGAACCGGGGTCCCGACAATTAATTAGAAGGTTCAAGTTATTTAGCTACCCCACAATTTAAATGTTGTATTAACAAGGGAAAACATGGCATCGGTTCGGTACACAAATTTAAATGGAAGCGATATGAGACAAATATAGTTCACATATAGGCTCCATATTTAATTATGAGGTGAATCAACAAAGTACCCAACCCACAAAATATATATGCCATCATGAACAATTTAATATGCAACATTTGATAATGTCATATTATAAAAATAGGGGTCTCGGATAAAGGGGTCACACATTAGGGTTGAAGGTCTTGGTTTTAGAGGGGTTCGGGCACCGAGATCGGTCTTTGGAAACGGGGATCCAGGATCCGATATCGGTCTTCGGGGTAACGGCTTTCGGATTCCACGATCAACGGTCTTCAGGTCCATGAAGGAGAACATGAAGCCGGTACCGAGGTTCAGTCTTTGAAGAGGAAGGATAACGTGGCGTTCTGTGATGGAGAACTTGTCGATCCGGCATGTTCACCACATCAACATCTCTGTGGAATTGTCGTCGGGTTATCACTGGCATCCCATATACTTCATCTCAACGCAACATCTAATCGCATGTAAGCCATAACCAGGAATCTAGTCGAAACGAGCCACCATGTCACCAGTTCAACACATGGCGTATTACCACCGGGAGTGAAGATGACACGACAGGGCTCACCGGGTTAACACACCGAGACGCGCCGCGGTTGCGGGGTCCTCGAAGCTATAGAGGGCGACACAAGGCCGAAACTTCGGGGCGATGCTAGGGTCAAGGTCGATGAGGACCAGAGAGGAGGGCAAGGTCAAAGATGTGCAGGGACACGTGCGTGCCGGGGGAGGCCGAGGGGTTGAGGATGTTTCCGAAGAGGCAGCGCAGGGCACGGCGGCTGCAGAGCCGTGACCATCCACCAAGGGCCGAGGGCGGCGGCTCCAAGGGTGGAGGCGATCTCAGAGAGGGCGCGGCCAGGGACGGGGGAAAACACGCTACAGAGACACATGGCAGAGGCGAGCTTGAGTGGAGGCGAGACAGGGCGGTGGTGAAGCCAATAGTGGCGGCTTGAGGAGGGCTGCCGGTTGTAGGGGCGAGGCCGGGTGGAGCTTGTAGGTAGGAGATAGTGTGGGCGGCCTAGGCGGCAGCGACGCTCGCTAGCGGCACGGAGCTCGAACTCATCGAGGAAGGTGGCCACGGTGACGAAGACGCGCAGAGGAGGAAGAAGCGGCAACACGCTTAAGGCAAGGAGGGCCAAAACAAGGCGAGGGGATCGCAAGGGAGGCGGCGACGTCTGATTTGCAGAGAAGGCGAAGCAAGGAGGGGATCATGCAGGGTCGATGGATGGCGACGAGCGAGGTGGGGCCAGGGAGAACATGCGGGTCGAGGAAACAAGGGCAGGTCACGCGACGCTTGCGTGTAGAGTACGCGGGGTGGGGCCGGGTTGGAGGTTGTCGGTCAGGGTGGAGCGGGGTGTCTTGCCGCGTCGCGTGCGATGTGATGCTAGGGTGCGCTGGCTGAGTGGCCAGGTGTGGCTGGCGGCAGGGAGGAGTAGGATTAGTTTAGGGTTTGCTAGGGTTTGGTTTTTGGGTAGGATTGGGTTTTTATTTGGGTAGTAGGCTGCTGACAGTTGGGCCCTTGGGCCTGGCCGATGGCGGTCTTCCCCAAGAAAATAGTTTTATTTATATTTTTGATTTGTTTTATTTAAAAGACCGTTTGTAAATTATTTGTAGACAAAACAAAAATATCCGAAAGAGACTAGGTTTTGATTTGAAATTAAGACGGGGGTATTTTTAAAACAAAACTAGGCTTTTCGAAAATAGTTTTAGGCAAATAATATGCATGATGACATGACGATGCTCAAATGCAATGTGGCATGATGACATGAGCATGTGATCATGATGATGCACAAAACAGAAACACCGAGTGATTTTCTAGTAGTGTTTTTATCGGGGTGCTACATTGAAAAGCGACCTCCTCAAGACTAAGAAGGACATGGATGACAACCTAGCCAAATTGGACGAGTCAAGCTCTTGAAGGCATCACCTACATCAACCTTCTGCAAGGCACGCCAATGACCTCCATCGACACCATCATAAGGCGCCTTCCAATACTCGTGCCACCACCAAAATGGCACCAAGAGCAAGACTTCCTCCACAGCATCATACTTCAATGCCAAGACTTGACGTCCTAGATGACGCATGAAACTTCATGGATGAGGAGGACAAAGACCTCCACTTCACCAAGTTGGACGAGTACGAGCATATCCCTATACGCTTGAGTGATGATGTGGTACCAATCCCATGTGAGTATGAGATCCACTTACCTACTTGAGTGAAAACAAGAGTGAGATGAGCGACTCCACCATATGTGAGATTGAGTGCTTCCACATTGAGCGCATGAGTGATACACCAAGTGAGTTGAGAGTGGTAGTTGATATGTCATGTGAGACCATTTTGATTTCTAACAACTTACCCTCTACCTCTAGTGTGTTTTCTCATGATGTGTTAGGTTCCATGGATCAAGAAGAGACAAGCCTCGAACTCATGATGCCTCAAATGGAGAAGATGTACATGGTGCATGAAGATGATGCTACACCATGGCTACATCAAGAAGTCGAAGTCACCCACATGGAGGCCAATACTACCACAACACCCACTTCATATGGGAGGTATGAACAAGGTAAGAATAAGGGTGTTGATGATGCCATGATCCCACTAGTGTACATGATGACTTGTGATTATTGGCATGCTATGGATGATCTCTGTGATATCACATATGATTCATTCATGTTTCCATGTGATACTTTGCATTTGCACAATGTTGAGCATGTGAAATTACTTGATTGTGATGATGTTGCCATAGACATCCATGCTACAAACGTTTCATTTTTCCCATTGTTGCTGCAATGTGTTGAACAATTGCTCTTTCCAATGTTTCGCTTGCAATGATGTTAAGAATGATCCTCGTGTTGCGACAAACTTGATGAACAATTTCTCTTTCCATATGTTTCTAGACAACCATGCTATTGCTTCAGACATGCTTTGTAATGATAGTTATTCTATTTCTTCCATTGCTTGCAATAAGATGAATAATTTCTATTTCACTTGTTTTGCTTGTAACAATAATTCTCATATGGTTTCTATTGAGATGTCCCCCATAACTTTCTCGAAATTTGGAGATTTTCATGATTACCATCATAAGCATGTTCCTCAATTGCATACTCACCATGCATATATTTCATACTTGATTGACACTAATGGTGATATTCACAAGAGATACGTCATGATGGATGATGTGTTTCTCTACCATGCATACACATTCTTTCTTTTATCTATGATGTTTATAAGTACCCACACAATAATGTCAACCTAGGTTGAGCACGAGTTGACAAAAAGAGCTCTAGAGAGCATCCCCCAAGTGAGTTCAAGATTGAACCCAGCTCTATTACCTTTTGCATGCTTTGCATCTTTCATGTTGAAAAATTGATCTTTGCTATGGTTAGCTTGCAAGCATGTTGATGGTATTCTATCACCTTGTGACAATAATGTTTCGTTGCTATGGTATATTGATGCTTTGTGAGTTGCAACAAAAATGTTGAACAATTTATCTTTCCATTGTTTTGTGTGCAACCATAATGCCATTTTGTGCATGTATTGTCACGAGAGCTTCCAAGTACCTCGTATAGTTGTGTCAACATACATAAGGAACAATTGCTCTTTCATATGGTTTGTTTACAAACTTGTTGTTTTTGCTTCCGCTCGTGATACATGTGCTTCCATGATCTTTGCTTTGGATGATTTGTGTGTGGCATCCAACATATTGAACAAATTTTCTTTCCAATGGTTGGTTTGCACACATAGCGATGTTGTTTTGCATATTCTTCCTCATGTGTTTTTGCCGAATTCTCCTAGCTTTGCATCAAAGATGTTGATCAATAATTTAGTCAATTGCTTTGAGTGCCACACTAAGACGTCCTATGGAGTTTTTGAGTTCCCACATTTAGATGATGTTCAAATGATTTCCATGCACTTGGACCTTGCATATGCATCCCATTTGCTATACTTGAGTTGTGCTAATTGTGTTGTGAACAAGAATGGACATGCCACAAATCACATACTCCTCTATCACACACAAACATATGTTGCTTGTTCTTTGTTGTGTGAAGGTACAAGTGTATACACGTCAACCTCTATGGACAAAGAGTGACAAGACGAACTGTAGAGACTTACCTATGGTTGTCCATCAACGAGCCATCTCTACATCCTAAGGTGACTTCCTTCTACTTGAGGACTCATGTTATAATCTTCCTGAATTGGCGATGCTTTGAGTGTTGTTTCGCTTTTGTGGTGAGGTTTGTAGGCTTCATGGAAAGTGAAGGAACATTGGAGTGTTGTTAACTCAATCTTCTCGAGGATGACTATATGGTGAACCCCAAGATCAAGAAGGTATCTCGACATCTTCTACTTGGTGATGAACATGGAGAGTCAAGGATGACTCTTTTTGAAGGGGGAGATGATGTAGCCCGACCTACGGTCGTTATCACATCAGGATCTCCAACTTATTCCAAGTCGTCATGGACTCCAAATGTGAATATGTTCCTCTATGCGAGCCCACTTCCTACACTCTTGAATGGTATACTACTTCATACTCCATCCCATTGCCATGATAGGTTCACACCGATAAGATGGAGGTTTGGAAGAAAAGAAGGACGAGGAAGAACCAAACTGGCGAAGGCTCTGGTGCTGCCGGATCCACCGCCAGAATTCCCGGCGCCAGAACCGGCGTACCGGACCCCACGTCGACACAACCGGCGACCGATGGACCAGATCGGCGAACGACCGGAACACAGTTATGTCTACCATTCTGGCGACATACCATAATATCCGGCGGTGATCGGAAATTCCGGCGCTAGATCAGGTGCCACTGGACTTATTGCTAGTAACACCCGTCTACGCACGGATCTGGGTTTGATGCCCTGGAATATTCCCTTTACTTACCCTTTTGCCTAGTTTATTCCCAAACTACCCCCATGTTAGTGGTTGGCCTATAAATAGAGCCCCCACCCCCTCATGTATCCCTAGGCATAGATGATAGACGAAAGACAACCCCTTTGTGGAATCTCTAGTTTTGCCTCATCCCCTTTACCAAAAGGGGACCGACTATCGTCACCACCTCATTGGAGTTTGCATCGCGCCTCCATCGTTGTACAAGGCCTTGGCATTGGTGTCCCTTTGCCAAGTTTTCATGATCCTCTCCAAGGTGTTCTTCCCTCTCCGCTTGGGATTGACGGAAGCATGTTGATCGATCTTTCCTTGCGAGGATTCTATCAGACCGGTGGCCACCGACGGGAGTAATCAGTCTTGTATCGTGTGATTTTTGCATGTGTTCATCGTGTTCTTCACGAGGTGTGTGTCCTCTTCTTCTACCTTCTCCCTTTCCCTTCGCTTTCCCATCGATTTGACCACGAGATCCGTGAAGATCGCGCCACCCATGGGGTTACCCCTTAACACGGCCAAGGCTTGGAAACCGAGTTGGTCCCACCTAAACAAAGGTACAATCCGACCCAATTTGGGTTTGGCTCAGGGTTCTGCCGTGGCAGACATTGGGCCCCTTTCTGTGCCGTGGCAGCTTGTCGTGGCAAAAAATAACTCTGTTTTCGTGTCGCAGCAGCTTGCCATGGCAGGAAAATGCGCAATTTCTCTGTCATGGCAGAGATCCTGCAAGGTGTTGATTTCCTCCTTGACAGCTTCTTGCGCTTCCTCCCTCTCCTCCCATCGCGCATTCTTCATTGATCAACACGCTATGCTCCATATGCTTCAGTTCCTCTCTCCCTACTATGCCTTCTTATCCCATGTACCTGATCATACAATAGCACAAAGACTTAGGCAGTATAAAATTCTCATTAAGCAAAACAACAGGTTCATTAAGAAACAAATTCACCTATTGTTCTAGTAGTTTAGCATGAGATCCTGTAATTGGTCCAATTCTAATCTCATTGGATTGATCCTTCTTAGAAGCAACTAGAATATCATCAATAGCAGTTGGGGAAGGTGTAAGTATAGGGATGTCCTCATCATAATAGAAACAAAACATGATTGTCACAAGGTGAAAGAGTACCATCCATATGCTTGAAAGCTAACCATAGGCAAGAGAATTTTTTCAACATGAAAGATGCAAAGCATGCAAAAGGTATCAGAGTTGGGTTTGATCTTGAACTCACTTGGGGGATGCTCTCTACAGCTCTTTTTGTCAACTCGTGCTTAACCGAGGTTGACTTGATCATGTGGGTACCTACACACATCAAATACAAAAGGAAGAACGTGTCTGCATGGTAGAGAAACACATCATCCATCATGACGTACCTCTTCTTGTGCACATCACCATTAGTTTCAATCAAGTGTAACATAGGTGCATGGTGAGTATGCAAGTGGGGAACATGCTTATCATGGCAATCATCAAAATCTCCGAAATTTGAGAAAGCTATAGGGGCCATCTTGATAAGGATCAAGCCGATGATCCTTGAGTTTTGTCCCGAACTCTTCACAGCGAGTCCACCAGGTAGGTAATCTCCCAATCACGCGATGAACACAACCTGAAGAAGAGGAATCAATCCAGCAAGTAACTTGATTAAGATCACCATGCCTCAAACCTGAGCACGACAATCCTTGATGAACACAAGAACCTCCACAACAATCTCTATAAGGATATGATAAATGGTATCGCCATCCCCGGAGGGATGATACATGGTGGAGCACAATATAGTTTTAGACTAAACAACTGAACTCTCCTAAACCCTAGGCAGTTGGCTCCTTTATATAGGAGGCCTGCAACTAGTCGGTTGGATAGACCCAAACCGAACACACAAACGGACTCGAACCTAACCTAGACTCGGACTCAATAACATAGCAACAATGTTTGACACAACCTTAGACTTATCATTACATATCGTATGTCGTCCTGGCATGCCAATCATCAGTTGTATGCCCGCATCACCTAGCTTGGTGGAGTCCTAAAATTAGGCTTCACCTCCTCCTTCGTGCCCATATCATATCTCAGTAGAAACCATATGAGAATTATTGTTACAAGCAAAGCAAGTGAAAGAGCAAGTATTCATCTTATTGCAAACAACGGGAGAAATTGAATAACTATCATGACAAGGCATGTCCGAAGCAATAGCATGGTTGCCCACAAACATATAGAAAGATAAATTATTCATCAAGTTTGTCGCAACACGAGGATCATTCTTAACACCATTGCAAGCAAAACATTGGAAAGAGAAATTGTTCAACATATTGCAAGCAACAATGGGAAAGATGTAATGTTTATAGCATGGCATGTCTATGGCAACGTCATCACAATAAAATTATTTCACATGCTCAACATTATGCAAAGGAAAAGTATCGCACGGAAACGTGAATGAATCATATTTGATATCACAAACATCATCCATAGCATGCCAATCATCTCAAGTCATCATGTCCACTAGGATCATGGCATCCCCAACACCTTGATTTTTACCTTGTTCATACCTCTAATATGAAGTGGGTTTGTGGTAGTATTGGCCTCCATGTGGGCGACTTCTTCATCATGTATGGGTATGGCATCATCTTCATCCACCATGTCCATCTTCTTGATAGGAGGCATCATCGTCTCAATGGTTGGCGCTTCTTGATCCATGGAACCTAGCACATCATGAGAGAACACACTAGAGGTAGAGGGTAAGTCGTTAGAAATCAAAATGGCCTCACATCACCTATCAACTACCTCTCTCAACTCACTCAGTGTATCACTCATGCCCTTCAAGTGGAAGCACTCAATCTCACATGCGGTGGAGTCACTCATCTCAATCTTGATATCACTCAAGTGGGCTAAGTGCCTCTCATACTCACATGGGGTGGTACCATATCATCACTCAAGAATATTGGGATAGGCTTGATGTGCTCAATTCCATGCGCCCCCTTTGGTGAAGGGAAAATCCCATGCTCACCATTCTTGACCTTGTCGTCGCCATCTTGTAGGATAAGCTCTTTACTTAGAGCTTGATCATCCTTCTCCATGGCCACCTTATCTTCTGTAGCCATCCTCTTGACGTACTCGTCCAACTTGGAGAAGTCGATGTCTTCATCTTCCTCATCCATGAAGTTGCGCGTGTCATCTAGGACGTCAAGGTTGGGCGTTGAAGCTTGACAGCATGGAGGAGAGCTTGCTCTAGGTGCCATTTTGGTGATGGCACGAGTAGTTGAAGGTGCCTTCTGATGGTGTCGACGGAGGTCATTGGCATGCCTTGCCAGGTTGATGTAGGTGGCGCACTTGGTCATCCACATGACACTCGCGACGATGATCCTTGTGCTTGGCACTCTTCTTGTGATGGTGTTGCCTTCTCGAGCTTGATGGAGCATTATGGATGGTGCTTAAGATGTATTTTCCGTCTTCATGGCGAATATGCCTTGAATGACGTCTTGTATCCTCTCGATGTTGGTGATGATCATGAGAGGATGTACGTCGATGAAGATTCTTGTTGCATGGCACCTCTTTTGGAAGATGATGCTGGGGTGCCACTCTTCTTATAGGTGGTGGCACTTGTTTCCTTGGAGGTTGTTGCACAAGACGCCTTCGAGGTGGTGGTGCTTGGTGCCTTGGAGATGGTGGCGCTTGACGACATGGAGGTGATGGAGCTCGTCTCCTTGGAGATGTTGGTTCATGACGCCATGTCGGTGGTGGCCTGGACGCCTTGGAGGTGGATCATCCAAGTAGGTGGTGTCCTTTGGTGTGGCATTCTTGGCCTAAAAGGTCATGGTTTCTCGATGATAAGCCTCCTCTTGGTTGGCGTAGTATTCCTCCATATCCAAGTGGTGGAGGTACACTTCATGGCTAATGGAAGAGCCCTCGAAGTTGATGAAGTTTACCTTGTCCTCCATGCTTGGTGAGGTGTCATCGTTGTAGCACTCGAAGTCGTCTATGCTTGGGGAGTCATTGTTGATGTAGTACTCCATATAACCCAAGCATGTGTAGCCATTGTTGGTGTAGTGCTCCATGTACTCCATGGATGAGGAGCCATTGTCGATGTAGAGCTCCAAGTCCTCCATGCTTGAGGAGACATAGTTGATGATGTGCTCCATGTCTTCCATGCATGTGGATCCATCGTAGGTGTAGTTCTCTAGGTCCACAAAGCATGTAGAGCCATTGTCGTTGTAGTGCTCCATCATGTCCTCTATACTCGTGGAGTTGTAGTCATGGTGGCTCATCATGGATTCTTCATAGATATCATCCTTGGTTCCAGAGTCCCTAAACATGATTCACAAGACCAAGTGGTGTATATGGAAGTGGTAGAGGGGGGATGCAACATCAAACCTTACTTTACCTTGGAAGATAGTATTGTGCAAGTGACCAGACTTGAGAGCAATCAAAACCAAGTAAAGTGAAGTTCACGCGGAACACCAAAACCAACTGACCACTAATAAAACACACACACACACAAACTTATGCTGGATGGGTATGGAAGGTGGCGTGTCCAAGAACAATCCGAAATCAAGATATTGTAATGGCAAGTAAAGATCCACGATGATCGCAAAGCAAAACAAGTCAATCCGCAAGATATGAATTAGGTAGAAGGAAACACACATGGTGGGATAAATGGGACTTGTGCGATGGAGAAAGTGAGCTAAGAACCAAATGATTACCTAGCGAAGACTATAAGCTCGTGTCACACAAGTGCAAGGAGAGACGCTAGTTCGATTGCAATAAAATTGGTGGGCTATAAGATATGCACAATAAGTACCACCTATATGATGTTCATCGAGCTCGCGCTTCCTATTCTATGAGGCACTTGTTTGTTTCTTTTTTTTCTTTTTCTTTTTCTTTTTTTTATCTTTTTCTTTTCTTTTTCGCTTGCCTCTTCCTTGTTCCAACAACTATACAAGATAACTATATGAGATAGTGCTCTCACAAATTTTGCTCGGAATTCTACATGTATCAAATGTGCATAGCTCAAAAATTCATAGGAGGAACTAGTCTCAATAGGTGATTGTTGATCGCAAAGATAGTGTAGCTCACAAAGGAAAGCAAGTAGTGAGAAGTCGCGGAATGTTTATACCTTTCTTCGTCGATCTTCACCGTTTATTTTTGGATTCCTCCTTGGTCACGAAATTTGGATGGACTAGATAGCATGAACCACTTTGATGATGATGTAGAGCTCTTTCTCCTCTTCGAAACAAGCGTAAGAACAATAAAGTCCGAGTTCGTATGCAAAAGGTATGCTCAAAACCATTAAGAAGTTTTTCTATCAGCAGGTGGGGCGGAAACTCCAGTCTGGGGGTCCGGAGACTCCGGTCTAGAGTAACTCACACCGGAAACTCTAGTCTGGGGCCGGAGACTCCGGTCCGGGCGATTTCTGTGTGTCAAGAACACGAACGGGATGACTTTTGGGCGAAAAAATGTGAACCAAAACCTCAAATTGGTGGGGGAAATCAAGGAATTAGGCCATGGGAACGCATGCGAAGGTAGATCAACAAGTTTAGCAATTAATCCACAGATCAAAACCTACCGAAACGCACTCAAATCACAGATTCATCCAAAACACGAATTGGGGCTATTTTTGGTGGAATTTTCGAATTCATGGGGAAAAGACCAAATCGATGTGAAATCGGTGGGAACCAAAAGCTACTGATACCAAATGTTAAGAACTGACCTCTTGGGTGGCCCGATCTTCACGGATCTCATGGTCAAATTGATGGGAAAGCGAGGGGAAAGGGAGAAGGTAGTGGAAGCGGAGGCACACCTCATGAAGAACACGATGAACACACGCAAAACTCACACGATACAAGGCCGATTTCTCCCACCGGTGGCCACTGGTCCGATAGAATCCTCGCAAGTTAGGGTGCCACTCTTCTTGTAGGTGCTGGCACTTGTTTCCTTGGAGGTTGTTGTGCATGACGCCTTCGAGGTGGTGGTGCTTGGTGCCTTGGAGATGGTGGCGCTTGATGACTTGGAGGTGATGGCACTTGTCGTCTTGGAGATGTTGGCACATGACGCCATGTAGGTGGTGGCTCTTGACGCCTTGGAGGTGGATCATCAAAGTAGGTGGTGCCCTCTGGTGTGGCATGCTTGGCCTTAAAGGTCATGGTTTGTCGATGATGAGCCTCCTCTTGCTTGGCATAGTAGTCCTCCATCTCCAATCGGTGGGGGTATTCTTCGTGGCTCATGGAAGAGCCCTCGAAGTTGATGAAGTTTGCCATGTCCTCCATGCTTGGTGAGCCTTCATCGTTGTAGTACTCGAAGTCGTCCATGCTTGGGAGTCAATGTTGATGTAGTACTCCATATCGCCCAAGCATGTGGAGCCATTGTCGGTGTAGTTCTCCATGTACTCTGATGGGGATATGCCGAATGGGGTATGCAGAGCAGGACGTTCCGATTGGGCCAAAGGTCTCATGAGTGGGCCTGCGGGACGGCGAATGGAATGCGACTAAGGAGAAGGCCCGGCGTCTGGAGACTGGAGGACCAGAAGCGTACTCGAAGCCTAGTCGGATTAAGTCAAAGCCTCCGAATCCATATCCTGTTCGGTTGTAAACCCTAAACCCTAGCGAGGTGCCTCATATATAAACCTCCCTAGGGTATCCTGAGGACTTACATTCCATCATACAGCCCCTCAAGCGACTCGCTGCTTAGACGCCGAGCTCGCCACACCTGTAACTCGCTCTCCATTAATCTAATCTAGTAGGATTACGTCTTTACCCCCCAGGGGGCCGAACCTGGATAAACCCATGTGCATCCGCCCCCATCTCGCACCGCAGATGGCCGCTAGCTCTCGCCCCCGATTCAATCAATTGATGCCTACTGCAGCGACTGCTGTGGCCATTTCCATGATAGTGGCGCCCATCGTGGGGCCTAGCCGGACTGGCCTGAGTTCTCCGGCGAGACCCTATTCGCTGATCGATCGGCCGCTCGCCACCGGCCGCATGATCGCCATCGGTGGGATCTTACAGATCCTGCCCAGCAGCTACATCCCTTCGTCGCGCACGATCATCGACGCCGCGGTGATGCCGGTCGGCTCCATCAACCTCTTCGTCGGCTTCACCGGCGCGGTCGACCCAGCGGTGACGGTGATCGTTGGTGGATCGCCGCTGCACCGCGATCTGCTTTCGGAGGAGCAGGTCCGCTCCATCAAGAGCCTCGTCACCGAGTACGACTCGGCCACCAGCAACGCGGCCGAGACAAACAACGCCGCGAATGACGAGGCCCTAAACGATGATGCCGACTCCATGACCCCTGCCTTGGTCGACGGATCTATCACCACGGCATCACGAGAGGAATCCATCACGCGGGTCTCCAACCCTGATGATTTCAAGGACTCCTCCATCCTCAGGCTCTTCGATTCCAATTCTGGTTCGGAGTCGACCGAGGACTTCCGCGCTAGATCCAATCGCTTCAACGCGATCTACATGGCGGGCAGCACAACCGCCCCGCCAGATCCGTTCTCCACACCGATCCTGCCGACCGCCACGGCCACAGAGGTGGAGGAGTCCCGCATGTGACTCGCGGAGGCACGGCGCAATGAGCTCGTCGAGCGTGTGAGATACTGCCTCGAGCGGGAAACGGTGCGGGAGCTATCGCTCTATCACCAGCACCGCATCAGGACCCACCTGAACTCCAACATGCAGGGCCACGTCCTCAACTTCAATGATGAAAGAAACCCCGCACGCGTGACCGAGCGCGAGTACTGCGAGAACGCACCAACAGGTGGAAGCAACCGACCACCACCTGGCGCACCGGCGACCGGAGCCCCTCCACCACCCATTGGCCGTGCGCCCCCGCCGGACCAGCCGCAGATCATCATCTCGCCACAGGCCAGCGATGCCAATGGACTCCCACTCTACTCCAACCCGATGGACAACGTCGTCGCGGCCGACGCCGCGGTCGCTAACCTCGACGTCCAGGGAGAAGGCGTGTTGTAGATCTAGTACGCCAAGGCTCTACTCGCCAGGGCTGTCAAGCAACAAGCCGCGGGAGTCAATCCGCGGGGTCGGATGTATTCCCGCTCCTCGGCAAGCAGGGCGGCCTCAAGCGGCCACCCCACCATCACCAACGCCATGACCTGCCCACCACTGTAGCCCCTGGCGATGCAGCCACGGGCCGCCAACCCCGCGCTCTCCACCAACGAGCCGCGACCGATGAACAACACGGTCGCCGCCAACGGGCAGCCCATCGACGCCCGCACGCATATCATCAACAACCAGGCCTGGCGGGCGCGCCAGCCCAACGACTTGAGGCATACCCTCAGTAATCGCGGTGACCCCGAACCCAGGGGCTCGCTCAGCCGAGTCGGCCCCCAATTCTTCGGGCCCATGATCAGAGGGGAAATGTACCCCGCCAACTTCAAGGCGCCCAAGGAGATCGAAAAGTACAATCCAACGTACGACCCAGTAGTGTGGCTGGACACATACCTCATGGCGATGGGAATCGCCGGCCACACCGACCTACTCGCCGTTCGCTAACTCCCCCTGATGATGAAGGGCGCGACCCGGCAATGGATCAACACCCTCCCCGCCGACAGCATCGACTCCTGGGAGGAAATGCGGGATGCCTTCATTAGGCACTTCGAGGGCTCCTACACCCGCGCCACCACCATCGAAGACCTGGAGTGGTGCATCCAGGGACAACGCGAGTCCACCCGCCACTAGATTCAAAGGTGGTAAGAACTGTGGATCAATGCTTCCGGCATCCACCCAGACACGGCGATACATTGCTTCAAGAACGCGTGCCGGTACGAACCTCTGGTCGCTAAGATCAAGCGGGTCTACCGAACGCTCGACAACATCCCTGACCTCCTCGAGATCGCCAAGCCCTACACGGAGGAGGACCCCAACCAAGACTTTGACGACGAGTCGGGAGGAAGACGCCGCACCATCGGCCACGACAGCGGGCGACAGCGCGACATCGGTACAGCAACACCCGCATCACCGGCAAGTGCCGCACGGACAGGCGAGTCGACTTTGTCGCAAACGCCGGCTACAGCCAACATGACCCCAAGAGCTACCGCTGCGACGGAGGAAATTACCGCGATAGCGGAAAATACCGCGCCAACAACAAGGCGAGGCCGAAATTCGACCTCGCTGCCCTGCTCAACCAGCCCTGCGTCTACCAGAGCAGGGAGTGGAAACCCGCTACCCACCCACCACGGACTGCCACTCTCTCAAAGAGATCAAAAAGGCAAGGCGAGCAAGGGAGGATCCCAACAACAACCCACCTCGAGACAACGGAAACATCGGTGTCTTCGACAACACCGTCGGCTCGCTAAACACCTTCACCGGGCTCGGCACCAAGCACGAGTGGAAGGTGCTCGCCCGTGCAGTCGCCATTAATGCGGTGACACAGGTCGATATCCCACGCTTCCTCAACTGGTCCGAGCAGAGCATCACCTAGAGTCGCCAGGACCATGCTCCCAAGATCCAGTACCCAGGGCGAGTCGCCCTGGTGGTCAGGCCCAAAGTGGCGGACTATTGGCTGCCCAAGACATTGATGGATGGCGGGAGCTCCATCAACATCATGTATCTAGACACGTTCAAAAGGCTCTGGCTCCCGGAATCGACAATCCAGCCGACCCTGATAACCTTCCACAACATCGTCCCCGGTCGGAAGGCGTAATCGATCGAAAAAGTGACATTACCGGTCACCTTTGGCACACCAGCAAACTACCGCACCGAGCAAATCGAGTTCGAGTTGGTGAACTTCCGCAGCTCCTATCACTGCGTCCTGGGACGCCAAATGTTCGCCAAATTTATGGCGACCCCCACTATGCATACAACATGATGAAGCTCCTAGGGCTGAGCGGCAGCATCACCGTCCACGGAGACCCCGATATGGCCGTGGAATGCGAGGACAAAGGCGCTGAGCTCTTCGATGCCGTCATCGCCGTGGAGACTGATCACGCGGAGGAGCTCGTGAAATACGCGAGCAACATCAACAAGGACGACCCCACCATCCTGAAGAATCCAACCGCTGTGAACTCCACGTTCGAGGCAACCACGCATACTCACACCGTCGAGATCGTCCCGAGCGACTCTAGCCAGACGGTCACCACTGGGGCGCACATGAGCCCCGCATAAGAAAGCGCACTCATCGAGCTCCTCCGCGAGAACCGCGACATCTTAGCATGGAAGCCTTCCGACATGCTAGGTGTCCCGAGGGAACTCGCTGAGCACAAACTACACGCCGACCCCAAAGTGCGACCGGTAAAGCAGTCGCTACGGCCCTTCAATGAAGAGCGACGACGACCAATCGCCGAAGAAGTGCAATGCCTATTGGCCGCAGGCTTCATTCGGCCAATAAAATACTCCAAGTGGCTGGCAAACCCAGTCCTGGTTCTGAAAAAGAACAACACATGGATAATGTGTATCGACTACACCAACCTCAATAGCGCCTGCCCGAAGGAGGAGTTCATCCTACCGCGCATCGATCAGATCATCGACTCGACCGCGTTATCGGAGTCGCTGTGCTTCCTCGATGCATACTCGGGTTACAACCAGATCAAAATGGCGGTCGAGGATGAAGAGAAGAAGGCGTTCATCATGCCATTCGGTGCCTTCTGCTACACGGCCATGACGTTCGGCCTCAAGAACGTCGGCGCCACATACCAAAGGTGCATGCAGCAGTGCCTCGCGAGCCAAATTGGCCGCAACATTCACGTCTACATCGACGACGTGGTGGTAAAATCCACCCGCCAGGATGACCTGCTCGTCGACCTGGCCGAACCCTTCGCAAATCTGTGGAGGTACAACATCAAGCTGAACCCAGGAAAGTGCACCTTCGGCGTCCCCACCGGACAGCTACTGGGATATGTAGTCTCCAAGCGAGGCATCGAAGCCAACCCTACCAAGATCGACACCATCGCACGACTCGGAAAACCCGAGTGCCTGCACGACATCCAGATGTTGGCCAGGCGAGTCGCAGCTCTTAGTTTCTTCATCCCCTGACTAGGCGAGAAGGCAATGCCTCTCTATCGCCTGATGCGCAAGAACCCACGTTCCAATGGGACGCGGAGGCGGTCGACGCACTCAAAGCACTCAAAGAAGTGCTACTCGCGGCTCCACTCCTTGCCGCCCCAATCGACAAAGAGCCAATGCTCGTCTACGTGGCGGCCTCCACTCGAGTCGTTAGCACCATGATGGTCGTCGAACGGCCAGAGGAGTGCAAGGAGCACCCCATACAGTGCCCTGTCGACTACATCAGCAAAGTCCTGACGGACTCACGACAGTGCTACCCGCAGTACTAGGAACTAGTGTACGTGGTATTCCGAGCTCAACGGCGACTCCCCCATTATTTCCTAGAGCACCCAATCACGGTGGTCTCCTCCGCACCTCTGCAGGACATAATACGCAATTGCAAGGCGACTAGGCGATTCGCCAAGTGGGCCATCGAAATCGGCGTCCACAACATCAAATACGAGGCCCGCAAAGCGATCAAGACACAAGCCCTAGCTGATTTCCTCGTAGATTGGGAAGAAGCACAGCAGTCGGAAAAACTATCATACATTCACTACTGGTCGCTCCACTTTGACGGCTCCAAGAACACCGACGGCGCACGGGCCAGGGTCATATTGACCTACCCCAAAGGAGACAAGCTCCCCTACGTGCTCCACCTCGACTTGAAGCCCTGCTAAGGAGATGAACATCAACCACCTATGGTGCTACGGCGACTCCAATCGGGTCACCGGCCAGGTCGCCAGAACTTGCGACGCCGTCTCTCCAACAATGATCATGTGCTGCCAAGCGGTAGACCAGTTGGGAGGACACTTCAACGGCTACTCCATTGACTGGATCGACAGGCGAAAGAACGAGGAGGCAGATGCTCTTTCCCGCATCGGATCGGCTCAAAAAACGCCACCCGCAGGTGTCTTCCTCGACATCATCCACAAACCTTTGGTCTGCCCACCGAAGGAGATCGACATCGGGATACCACTACAACCCGAGCCGGCCCTAGTCGCCATGATCATGGGGCCCAGCGACTGGACGGCACCATACGTCACCTTCCTCGAGCAACGAGACGGAGGCGCGAATGATCATGCGCCACTGCAAATCCTTCGTCATCATCAACGGCGAACTCCACAAGCGCAACGTGACTGGCGTGTTCCAACGCTGCGTACAGCCAGAAGAAGGCCACAAGATCCTCTAGGACATCCATGCCGGCGACTACGGCCATCACGCCGGCGCCAAGTCGCTGGTCGCCAAGGCCATGCGGCATAGTTTCTACTGGCTCACCATGCATGCCGACGCCACCGACATTGTCCAACGATGCGTCGGGTGTCAGAAATACGCCAATCAGACGCACCTCCTTGGTTCAACACTCAAGACCATCCCCATCACATGTCCATTCGCTGTATGGGGTATGGACATGGTAGGCCCGTTCAAGAAGGCCCCATCCGGCTTCACCCATCTCCTAGTCGCGGTCGACAAGTTCACCAAATGGGTCGAGGCCAAGCCGATCAAAAAGTGCGACGGCAAGACGTCCACCATGTTCTTCCGCGAGCTCATCTACCGGTATGGCTACCCGCACAACATCATAACGGAAATCGGCACTAACTTCGCCAAGGGGGCCATGGCGGAATTCTGCGAAGAGCACGACATACGACTCGACGTCGCTTTAGTTGCCCACCCGGAGTCGAACGGCCAAGCAGAACACGCCAACCAGAGCGTCCTCCACGGGCTCAAGTCATGACTCCAGGTGCCCCTCGAGTGCTGGGTCGAAGATCTCCCCTCCCTAATATGGGGGATCCGCATGTCCGTCAATCGCTCCACTGGGTTCACACCCTTCTTCATGGTGTACGGCGTCGAAGCTGTAATGCCAACAGACCTAGAGCACGACTCACCTCGAGTCTCCAATTACGTCGAGGCGACAAATGAGACCGCCTGCCAAGATAGCATCGACCAAATCGACGAGGCACGCGACCTGGCTCGCTCCCGCACCGCCATCTACCAGCAGGGACTCCGCCGCTACTATAACCGGCGAGTCCGGACTCGCACCTTCCAGGAGGGCGATCTGGTCCTACGACTGGCTCGCCCATGGGAGGGGCCATTCGCCATAGGGCAAGTCCTTGGCAATGATGCCTACTACCTCATCAACATACGAGGCGACGGGCAGCTCGAGGTCGGGAGGCCATGGAATGTAAACCTCCTCCAAAATTTCTATACATAGAACTCAAGCATGTACTCAGCTGACATATATAATGAAATTCATTCGGTTCACAAAATTGTGTGTACTCACCATATCCTTGTGCCACTCGCACTCATACAATTAGCAATACGCTACCCACGGAAGTCAACCCTTGGTCGAGCGACTGGCATGGATAAGTAGTGCGGCCTAAGGGCACCAAAAATACTCGGGCCTTGGGACGTCCACGAATACGCCAACCCGGAGCCACCATCGGTGTCTCCTAGCTCGACTGGCCCACCCGGCCAAGACGACCGGTATACACTTCTCACAGCGACCTGCCCTTCCCATCCTCGCGCAAAGCGACTCGAACGGTTAAGTACCACGCACGGGGACTCCACAAAAATGGAACCCTCACACGGCTCGGGAACACACCAAGTAAGAGAGCTGCCTTGGACTCGCCCAGCGACTGGTTCTCCGAGCCAGGGGAGAAGACGCGTTACAAACAACGCATTAGTAACTTAGAACAAGCACGCACCCAAAACGGCTAAGTACTACGCTCGAGGACTCGCCTACAAACAATCCCACTCGCGCTCGGGGACTTGCCTCTTCAGGAGACGCAAGGGACAAACAATGCACAATCAAAAGAAAACACATATGTATACAATCGAGTTATACCCCATTAAATGGTGGACGCGCTCGGGGACTTGCTCAAACAAAAAAAACACCTAAGGATCACGCTCGCATTGCGAGTCGATTGACTCCTCTTACTCAAAATATTGTTCATATTACAAAAGTCGCCACTTGGCATATATTACAAACTGCCCAGATATGTTATCTATTTCGCAGGCCCTGACGAAGAAGCATCCCCACCACCCTTGACACGGATGAAAGGTTGCCATGGGTTCATCGGGTAGGTCGTCAGTGACTTCGACAGCGTCGACCGAAAGGGTTCCTCCGACTTTAGGTCGCGATGCTCTGGCTTGGGGTCGCCAGACGCCAATAGCGTCTCCTGTTATGGCAGAAGGTCCCCCATCGCCAACACTCGGTCAGCAAAGGGGGCGGCCTTGGCGGTCAGCTTCAACACCTCCAACATCTCCACTATACCAGTCGCTGAAGGGTAGCCGCTAGTGACGTCGTCGAGGTAGAAATCATCGGGGAACTGGGCAAGACCCAGGCTCAATGCCGTGGTGGCCCCGCGCCTGAAAGCTGAGCGTGGCATCCACTCCACGATTTTGGGAACCTCCTCTAGATAGCGCGACACTTCCGTTAGTCCCCCAGGAATAACCTCGGTGGAGGACATCCCTTGAAGGACTGCTTGGACGCACAATGCTGAGGCAGTAGCCGCGTTTACCACGGCAGCCACACACTGCGAGGCGCTGAAGGTCTGCACCATCGGGTCGCTTTGCCCTATCACCGCTACAATATCAGACCTTACTGACACTATTGACTTCCCTCCTCAGGGACTCACCAAACATGTTAAGCAAAGAATAGAGACTCACCAAGGAGTTTGCGGCAGTTCTCGGTGACGTGCTTTCTAGAGCGGCGTGATTGTTCTGCAGCCCTAGGATGATCGAGTCCGCGGCCTTCCGCTCCTCTTCAGCCGCAGGGACTGTAGCCTTCACTCGATCCTCAGAAGAAATCGAGGCCTCTTTCGCCTCCTCCAACTCCTGGACTAGCGAGGCGATTCACCCATTCGCCACGTCCAGCTCAGCAACTCGGATGTACCTTCACGGGCCTTGGCAGTTGCAGCCGGAAGACCATCTGAACAGAAAAGAAACACATCGTCAACACGCCAGAACACCAATAGTTCACATATGAAAAACGAATCAAGTACTTACCAACAGTCTCCTAGAGTCGCCGGTTTGCTTCCTGTGCCACGCGCAGATCCCGCTCCAGACTCTCCTTCGCGGCCAAGCGATCTGTCGACTCCCTTTGCAAGCCCTGCAAGAATAACAAAAGTTAGCACTTACCAAAATAGATACTCAGTTCCTAGCCACTGAAAATCAGCGACCAGGAACTCTAGGACTGGCGACTAAAATAAATTTAGTTCCTAGCCGTTGAAATTCAGCGACTCGAAACTCGGGGACTAGAGAGTAGAAGCAACTCAGTGTCTAGCCGCTGAAATTCAGCAACTAGACATTCGGGGACTGGATGTACCTGAATGGCGGCGCCAAGCATCTTGCAAAGATCTCCGGCGTCTTCATCAACAATCTCCGGGCTCTGTGGAGACTGGTTGTCTGCCATGCATGGAAACCCCTTCGCCATGAAGCATGGGAACGTTGCTGACGCTCTAGCCAGGGCACTGGTCGCTGGAGCCGACGTTTTCGTCGCTAGAGCACCCGTGGCTGGCTCCGACCGCGAAGCCGCCACCTCTTCGACGACTGCAGCGAGATCGCTCTTCTTGGCGCTATCCATCGCCATGGCATCGTCGGCACCTGCCTTTCTGCCTCTTCGCGCCCTCCATAGTCACCGCGTCTTCAGCAGACTTCCTCTTCTTGGGGAGGTCGCCCTCTCCCATGGTGGAGACCGGAGGAATCTTCGCCACTGAAGGGATGCGACTCGCCTCGAATTCGCGCCGCTTCTGCATGCGGGTCTTGCGAGTCGTAGGCGCTGGGGGAGGAACCTCCTCTTCTTCCTCGTCGCTTTCAGAGGAATCTCCTTCGGAGGCTTCTTCGAGCTCCCGGGGGACCTCTTCGTCAAGCGGAGGGAGCCAACCTTCCAACACCTGGAACAACTGAGAACAACCACAAATAAGTATCGAACGATGCGACTGCGAATTACATTGCAGAAATTGCGACTAGAAGGAAAACTTACTATGGGGGCTTCATTCTTCACGGGAGTGTATGGGGCGAGCCCGACTGATGTGGTTGTAAATTCCGCATCGGTGATCTACTTCGGGGTGGCCTTGTAATCTTCGATTTCCCATGACTCTTTGCTGGTCCAGGAGGGATCGTGTTTCCCGCTGTACTCATACATCCAATGCGGCCGAGCCACTAGCGGAACCAGACACCGAGCGAACCAGCAGTTGTAGAGGTCGATCAAGGACAGCCCCTAATCCTTCAACCTCTGGATCTGATCCATCATTTCCGCGACATCCATCCTCTGGTCTTCAGGGAGTTTCTTCGGCACCAGCCGGCAAGGCTCACTCCTTTCTACGATGAACTCGGGAAGCGCTACTTCATCGGAGGGAGTGGACTCTTTCACGTAGAACTAGGTCTTCTTCCACTCGCTCACGGCCTTCTTTGGCAACAGAAGCTTGATAAAGTTGGCATTCGGCTTCAATTGGAACGTGACGCCGTCGGCCGCCAACAACAAGCCACCGAACGCCTTGCCCCGATGCAGCCGTGGAAGAGCTCCAGCCACAGCGAGAAGTACGGCCTGCAACCAAGATAGCATTCGCAGAAGGCGACGAAGATCGCCAGCTGCTCGATGCTGTGCAGACCAATATCCGACGGCTTGATTGTGTAATATGCACAGAAACGTCGGAAGAACAGTGAGGTGGGGAACCCAAACCCCTCTCTAGGTGGCTGGGGAAGCAAATGAACTCGCCGGCCCGTGGCTTCGACTCGATTTTGGAGGGAGCAGGGAGCCGCCAGTTCCCCTTGCGAAGGACTCCGGTGTCCTCGAAGGATTTGAGCTGGGTCGTGGTGCACTTGGATTTCCCCCATGAACATTTTGGAGGCGCCATTAGGAAGGACGTGGGGTCGCTCGGTGTGAACGGATCGAATCGAAGGAAGATAGGAGAAATGGATGCGCGAGAATAAAGAACGCAGGAAAGGATCTGCAAGGCTGCTTTGTTACTCCCCTTATAAGGTAGCCGTTACCTGCGGTAATTACGCTGAAGTTACCGTTGGAGTATCCAACGGATAGTTTAACCAGGTTGATGATCCAACTCCTCCATTCCACTTGCTGGAAACTAGCCCTATCCACTCGCCGAAGCATCCACTTGGCAGCCGTGGCGTTCGCCGGAGCAGCGACTGGGAGCCTGGGGAAAATTTCCTTGGTTTCAGTGGAGTCTACCACCGATTCGACTGGGCATCCAAATTGGACTCGCCTACTCCGACTGCCAAATGACCACCTGCATCTAAATCAATGATGGCCTCGGGGACTACTGATGGGGATATGCCGAATGGGGTATGCCCAGCAGGATGTTCCGATTGGGCCAAAGGTCTCACGAGTGGGCCTGCGGGACGGCGACTAGAATGCGACTAAGGATAAGGCCCGCCGACTGGAGACTGGAGGCCCAGAAGCGTACTCGAAGCCCAGTCGGATTAGGTCAAAGCCTCTGAATCCATATCCTGTTCGGTTGTATACTATAAACACTAGCGAGGTGCCTCATATATAAACCTCCCTAGGGTATCCTGAGGACTTGTGTTCCATCATACACCCCCTCAAGCGACTCGCTACTTAGACGCCGAGCTTGCCACCCCTGTAACTCGCTCTCCATTAATCCAATCTAGAGATGACCCACAAGTATAGGGGGTGTATCGTAGTATTTTCGATAAGTAAGAGTGTCGAACCCAAAAGGAGCAGAAGGTGTTGGCTAGTGGTACGGATCAGGAATTCTCTGCAAATACTTAGCAAACGGATTTTTAGGGGTTTTCGATAAAGCAAGTAAACAAAGTACGAGTGAATAAAAGACAGTAGGAATAAATGCAGCAAGTGGCCCAATCCTTTATGCAGCAAAGGACAAGCCGGTTGTATTTCTATATATGACCAAACGTTCTCGAGGACACATGGGAAGACTGTCAAGTGCTTTCGCTTTGTATAGTCGATTAATCTTCTCTAGCTTGCTAAGTGTTGTGTGGGTGAACCTGTGCTAATGTACCGTCCCATCCAAGACTTAATACATACTTGTGATTAAACCCCCTTGCAAACATCCGTAAGTACAAGAAAGTAATTAAGGTAGAAACCTAACCACACTTTAAACTCTAAGACCCTTACGTCCCTTGTGCAATGGTTTCCTAACGGGGGTTCAGGTTTTCACACTCCGCAACCCCTACGATTAGTAGCCAAATACACAATGCATTCCCCTAGGCCCATATAGGTGAAGTGTCATGTAGTCGACGTTCACATGACACCACTAGAAGAAGTACACCACAACTTAAATAACAATCTATTGAATCTTTCTCAACGCAACTCCACTACTAACAACAAGACTTCTCCCATGTCCTCAAGAACAAAACGAACTACTCACAAGACATCATATGGATCATGATCAGAGATGGAATAATGATGTATAACAATCTGAACATAAACAATAATTCAATGGTTCACTCAATAGCATCAACTACAAGGAGTAATCAACACCGGGAAAGTTTCCCCTATGAACTATGCAAGATTCAACCAATTGTTACAGCAATAAGGAGATGGTGATGAGGGTGGTGATGATGATGATGGTGGTGGTGATGATGATGATGATGATCCCGATGAAGTCTAGCTTGATGGTGGTTTTGATGGCGACGATGTCCCCTCTCCGGGAAGGAATTGCCCCGGCAGAAATCTGTCTGCCAGAGAGATCTTTCTCTCTCGGTGTTTTCTGCCCCGTAGAGGCGGTGGAATCTTTTTGTGGTCCCTCCCCGAGTCTTAGGGTTTCGGGAGGTTGATATATGCTAGAGGGGAGAGGCTGGAGTGGGCCAGGGTGGCCACACCACTCCCTGGCGCGGCCTAGGCCTGCCCGTGCCATGGGGTGGTGTGGGACCCCTGTGGCCCACCTCCGCTCCATCTTCTAGCATCTTTAGTCTTCTAGAAAAATAGAATTTTCCATATATTTTCCCGGATTTTCTGATCTTCGCAAATTTTGCCTCCAAACAGCACCTTTTCCATCTGAATCCTGACTGCAGCGGTCCATTCTCCAAAAGTCATCAACCATGCAAAAATAGATGAAATAACATAAGTATCACCTCTCAATACGAAATATATCAATGAATAATAGTGAATTAAGACATAAAATAGTGATGCAAAATGGACATATCATCTAGCAAGAGTAGGTCTTTATCCTCCGGGGGGCTGAACCTGGATAAACCCATGTGCATCCGCCCCCATCTGCACCGCAGATGGCCTCCAGCTCTCGCCCCCTATTCAATCAATCGCTACCTACTGCAGCGACTGCTCTGGCCATTTCCACGACATACTCCATGCATGAGGAGCCATTGCCATTGTAGATCTCCAAGTCCTCCATGATTGAGGAGCCATAGTTGATGACGTCCTCCATGTCTTCCATGCATGTGGAGCCATCGTAGGTGTTGTGCTCCTGTTCCTCAAAGCATGCGGAGCCATTGTCGGTGTAGTGCTCCATCATGTCCTCTATACTTGTGGAGTCATAGTCATGGTGGCTCATCATGGATTCTTCATAGATCTCATCCTCGGTTTCGGAGTCCCTAGACATGATTCACAAGACCAAGTGGTGTATATGGAAGTGGTAGAGGGGTAAGGGATGAAACGTCAAACCTTACTTTACCTTGGAAGATAGTATCGTTCAAGTGGCCACACTTGAGAGCAATCAAAACCAAGTAAAGTGAAGTTCACGCGGAACACCAAAACCAACTAACCACTAAAAAATACACACACACAAATCTTATGGTGGATGGGTATGGAAGGTGGCGTGTCCAAGAACAATCTAAAATCAAGATATTGTAATGGCAAGTAAAGAATCATGATGATCACAAAGCAAAAAAAGTTAATCCAGAAGATAGGAATTATGTACAAGGAAACACACACGGTGGGATAAATGGGACTTGTGTGATGGAGAAAGTGAGCTAAGAACTAAATGATTACCTAACGAAGGCTATAAGCTAGTGTCACACAAGTGCAAGGAGAGACGCTAGTTCGATTGCGATAAAATTTGTGGGCTACAAGATATGCACAATAAGTACGACCTATATGATGTTCATCGAGCTTGCGGTTCCTATTCTATGAGGCACTTGTTTGTTTCTTTTTTCTTCTTTTTCTTTTTCTCGCTTGCCTCTTCCTTGTGCCAACAACTATACAAGATAACTATATGAGATAGAGCACTCATAACTTTTGCTCAAAATTCTACAAGTATCAAATGTGTATAGATGTGACACCCCAGGGATTAGGGCTAGATAAATCCGAGACCTCTGTCTGATATAAGCCTAACCTAAATCTCGGAAGAGTACAGAGAAAGAATTGGTAACATTACAGTGACCCGACAACACAAAAATTATTACAGCAAGCTCATATCTGAGCGAAGAACCAAAATATTACAAGAAGAGGTCACTAACCACAAACATCAAACAACGGAAGGCAAATTATGCTATTAAATATAGCAAACTTAGCAAATGGCCTAAGAGGCTTGAAGCATAACGATGACGTCCCAATCCATAGATTCCAGGCTGCCGACCAGGAACCCCAAGCTACTCGTCAATGTCGATGCTGTAATGAACTCATCTTCTATGGTAACACTTACCTGCTCTAGAAGTATCAACAAAGCAAGGTTGAGTATAGGGTGTACTCCAAAAGACTTATGGTTGGTGGGGTTATTTTGCATAAAGAAAAGTTTCTTTGTAAAAGAGAGAGGAGCAGCTCGACTAAGAGGACCTTTAAAAAGGGGATAATAAAACGATACCACTAGCTTTGATCATCTTTGATATCCACCAAACCTTTATCAGTTGAACCTACCAACTAGGATCACACCCTCGATCCCTGAGGAAGCATCCTTAAGCACACTTTACTTGCCAAGTTTTATGATTAGGTTATAGTTCTCTATGATCATCACGTCCGTTCCCAAGTCGTCCATAACCATGGACACGGCTTTTCAAAAAGATTATTACCCTGTAGGGGTACACAACTTTACCCACACATACCAACCAGTTCTTAGTGCCAGTTAACATTAGCCCTCTTCCTTGTAAGGCCGACAGAGAGTGGTTGACCATGACCTTTACCTTGCTTTTGCCGAGACCATGAGTCACACCCTAAGGAGATGCCGCCATAACGGATCAAGTCCCAAAGTCAGTCCCTAGAGATGTGAATAGGGTTTGAGATTACGGAGGCTGTGCCTCTCCCATTCCCTGCCACGCTTACCTACCTGTTTGAATGCACCTCCTCCACCTCCTTCGAGAACAGCCAGAATGCATATGTCGTATGGAACGCCCGAACTATGTGACTCATGGAATCTACTAGGCAAGTTAGTTGGTCGAGGGGGTTTCCAGGCCCCCGTGTGGTTGTACGCTCGTCTTGGTTCAAGAGGCAAGAACTCGGATCCTAGTGGTGGAAAGTATGGGACTGCACAAACCACAACCCAAAGGGGCCTCCCATACAAGCCTTAGCATGTTTAACTTTCATCTCTGATCATACCACGTCATCCTGTCATACTAGGTTCATTCTTATCTCTGATTCATCAACCGAATGGACCAACGGTAACATCTAAGCATGGATAAGCACAACGGATATAACAGCTCTAGCGAAGCTCATAAGCCAAACTCTAGTTATGCTAGGAGCAGTGGATCAGGAAGTATAGGCTACAAAGGTAACATGCATCAGATAGGATTGATATATCTATCGGTAAAAGACTTTGGAATCGCATGCACATGTCAAGAATGAAATACTTTGAAAGCATAGGATTTTATCATGTGTGGGGCTATGCTTGCCTTTGCCTGTTGATACCCAACTGTGGACCTTCAGGGTTCATCATATGGACTTGTTCATCATAGCCTTTGATGGGGTTGATCTCGGTCTTCAATGTTGGACTCGATATTGTATTCTACCGGAAAGAACCAAACACCGAAAAGAAAGGTAAACAACAATCAACACATGGCATTAATGCAATGCTCAAGCGGGGATTTTGACATGAGAAGTTAAATTGTATTGAAATGTAACCCTATAGCATTCTTGGCAATTTAAAGGGGATCTGAAGGGTCCAAACCCTAATTCGGAGAAACCCCGAATACATATGAGAGGGGTTATTTTTTTCTTCTAATTAAACTTGTCATTTAATTTGCTTAACAATGCATTATTATGAGTCTATTGGATAGCTCTCATTTTTCTGAACATTTTGATATATTATACATATTTTTCTGATTTAAAATGAATTAGTTATGATTTTTCTCATTTTAAATCCATTTTTAAATCATTATAAAACAATTAACATTTTTTGAATAATTAAATTATTTTCCAACCTAGACCCACATGTCAGACTTTTAATAATTTCAGTAATTAATTCCAAAATGAATAAAATCCTAACATTAGAAACCCACCTATCATATTAATATTCTAGAAAACAATTATAAAACATCTAAAAATAAAATAAATGGCTTTATGCCGTCATGCCGATGTTAGCTCGATTGCTGATGTCGTATCGAGCGACTGGGGGCTCACGGGCTATAGGAGCAGGGGCATGCGACGCAGTGCTTCGCGCTTAGTTGAAAAGTGGCGGTGCCGCTTGGCTTTGGTCGCCGGAGCTGCGCGCACGATGGCGGCCAGGGGCGGAGCTCAGTGTGGCATGGCGGGAAGCGAAAACAGAAAGCAACAGGAGCAGGGGAGGGTGCTGGCGTGATCATCGGCTCACCGTGGTGCTTAAGGAGGGCTTGGCGAGGCCGGGCGAGGTCGGAGCCGGTGGTATTCGACGACAACGACCGTCGCGAGAAGAGGATGCCAGCCTCAATTCTGGGCGATTTGAAGCAGCCTGCTTGCATGGTTAGTAGGAGGAGAATGAGGACAACGAGGGGAACCTCCTGGGACGGACGGTGAAGCTCAGGGAGGCCGGGGATGGCGGCGATGGACGGCAACTACTGTGCTAGGGTTTCGGCCTGGACACGGAAACAAGAGAGGGAGGGGGGAAAACTGGCGTGCTAGGGTTTTCCAGGGAGAGGCGGGATCCTTGTAAAGGCTGGCGCCATCGGTGGCGGGAATCTTGGTATGTAGCAGCGGCGGACAGCGGAGCGCTGGCCACCCAACTACTTCTCCTGTCGAGGAAGAAGACGACGCGAGACAGCTGGGCGAAGAGTTACGGGCTGCACTGGACTGCTTTGGGCACCGGCTGGGCCTTGGCTGGGCGGAGCCAGAAAGAGAGAGAGGGAGGGTTGCGGCCTGGTGTTGATCTGGCTCAGTTTTTTTGACAAAACATTTTTCTTTTCTGTTTTTCTATTTGTTTGTTTGTATTTTCAAACTCTTTTCTGTTTTGAACATTTTGAAAATACCAGAGGCTTTGTAAATTTATAGAAATATTGCAGGGGCCCTTATAATCCATTTGGGCTCCGATAATTTTGGTACTTTTCGAAATTCAAAACATTTTGAATTGATTTGAGAGAGGAAGGAAACTAGGGTTTAGGGTTTCCATTATTTTCTTTACATGCATTTTAAGGGATGATGTTCATGAATGCACAAACAAAGTCCTAATTATGATTTAACTAAAACTGGGGTGTTACAATAGCCCAAGCAATCATAGGAGGAATAGTCTCAATAGTTGTTTGTTGATCGCAAAGATAGTGTAGCTCACAAAGGAAAGCAAGTGGTGAGAAGTCGCGGAATGTTTATACCTTTCTTCACCAATATTCACCCTTTATTGTTGGATTCCTCCTTGCTCATAGAATTTGGATGGACTAGATTGATATGGGCAAGATATGCGCGAGGGAGGAGCGGGAGGCAGGTGCAAGGGAGATCATCAAGAACAAGGAACATTCAATTTGGACACACAAAAGTCCTGAAATTGAAACGGACGTGGATTCCTCATACGAACTCCGAATCAAGCAAATAAGCACTTGCTGGATAGATAATTCTGAGATCTTTCCAATGAGAACTTCCATGTCTCAAGACCCCGGTTAATCTGGCCCCCACACCCAGATGATCCGGCCCTATTTTGGAAATCCTGCTACGAACTTCGGGCGCGTCGTTCTGTATGGGGGGGGGGATAATATGGCCTTCTAGGGGCGGATAATCCGGCCCTAAAACTTTCTATCAGATCCGGACGGATCTGACTGTATCAGACACATTTTTGTTTCACGTGTTTTGGATGTTCCGGCGACCATATAAGCCTGGGAACACCCTCTAGATTAGGGTAATCTTGAAATTGAGTTGTTTAGTCTAAATTATTGTGAGTTGCTTGGTGAGCATCTCTCTGGGGACGGCGATTCCATGTTATCTATCGTATTGATATTGTCGTGGAGGTTCTTGTGTTCATCAAGGATTGTTGTGTTTTTTTTTGAGGGATGGTGATCTTCTCCATGTTGTTTGCTTGATTCGTTCCTCTTCTTCAGGTGAAGTTCATTGGCGTTGTTGGAAGAATTCCTATCCAGGTTACTCGCTGTGAAAGATCGGGACAAAACTCAAGGATCATCGTCTACATCTGTATCATAGATAGCATCAACCACTTATATGATGATGTAGATCTCTTTCTCCTCTTCGAAACGAGCTAAAGAACACTAAAATTCGAGTTCGTATGCAAAAGTTATGCTCAGAACCGTGAAGCAGTTTTTCTATCAGCATGTGGGGCGATAACTCCGGTCTGGGAGTCCAGAGACTCTGGTCTGGAGTAACTCACACCGGAAACTCCAGCCCGCGGCCAGAGACTCTAGTCTGGGCGATTTTTCCGCGTTAAGAACACGAACAGGACGAGTTTTGGGCGGAAAAACGCGAACCAAAACCTCAAATTGGTGGGGGGAACCAAGGAATTAGGCCATGGGAACGTAGAGGAAGGTACATCAACAAATTTAGCAAGTAATCCACGGATCAAAACCTACCAAAACACACTCAAATCACACATCAACCCAAAACACGAATTGGGGTTATTTTGGGTGGAATTTTCGAATTTATGGGGAAAAGACCAAATCGATGAGAAATCTATGGCAACCAAAAGCTGCTGATACCAGATGTTAAGGGCTAACCTCTTGGGTGGCCCGATCTTCACGGATCTTGTGGTCAAATTGATGGGAAAGAGAGGGGAAAGGGAGAAGGTAGCAGAAGCGGACGCACACCTCGTGAAGAACACGATGAACACATGCAAAACTTACACGCTACAAGACTGATTGCTCCTGCCGATGGCCACCGGTCCGATAGAATCCTCGCAAGGAAAGATCGGTCAACGTGCTCCCTCGATCCCAAACAAAGAGAGAAGAAAATGTTGGAGACGGTCTTGACAACTTGGCAAAGGGACACCGATGCCAAGGCCTTATACAACGAGGGAGGCACGATGCAAACTCCAACGAGGTGGTGACGATAGTCGGTCCCCTTGCGTAAAGGGATGAGGAAAAACTAAAGATTCCACAAAGGGTGGTTTTATTTAGTATATCATCTTTGCCTAAGGGGTACATGAGGGGGTGGGGGTTCTATTTATAGGTCAGCCACAAGTTCAGGGGTAGTTTGGGCAGAAAACTAGGGTTTGGTGCAGATTAAGAGGTACATGGGCCGAAGGCCCAGCTCAAGGCACGTAGGCCCATACACTCAGGCCAAATACTCCGGTGTGGGGGTCTAGAGTCTCTGGTGTGGGCCAGAGATTCCGGTTTGTCTCCGGTGTTGTCTCCGGAGTGGGGATCTAACTGTCCCTATCGTCGGTCAAGAGAGTCCGGTCTTTAGGTCCGGATACTCCGGTTGTCGGTGGAAGCTTCTTGTCCATCCTCTTGGGTGACTTGGGTACGAGCTTGGGGACTTGGCGTATTAGATGTAGGAGCATCCGCCAGACGGGCTGCATCACTTTGGAATTACCAAAAGACCACAATGCATTATATAAATTGATTAAATATCACAATGCGCCATTGCACCATAAAAATTACCTAAACAGCACAAGGTATCAGGTAAGTTAAATTGCCTACAGAGCACAATGCATCATTAGAATCGCCTAACCCGATGGGTCCTAAAAATTATCTGAACAACTATTAGAAGGCATACCATTTAATTAGATTGATTAAATAGAACAATGCATAATCTAAATGGATAAAACATCATAATGCATTATCTGGATAGACAAAACAGCATATATGAAGTGATTCATAAAAAATACCAAAACAACGCAAGGTATCATGTAATTAAATCTAATAAACAGTGTCTGCACAATCAAAATTACCTAAACTGATGGGTCATTGAAATAATCTGAACAACTAGAAGGCATATCATTTAATCCTAAACAACAGAACGCAAATCAAAATGGACGAAACAACAAAGTGAGGAGACAAGACAGAATGCATCATAAAAAAAATACCAAAACAACACAATGCGTCATGGGAAATTCCTAAACAACGCATTGCATCATCTAAGTACTAAAATAGAACCCTGCATCATCATCATCAAGAATATTCCATAACTAAGAAGAACAGCACAAAAGACAATTATCAAGAATATGACATATAAAGAATAGCACAAAAGACAATTATCAAGAATATGACATATAACTAACCAGTTCAACAAAGGACCCGCGATACATGTTGCAAAAATCTGACTAGATGCACGTCAGATTTGGGATAAAGCCCGAATGATCTAACCTTGTTCCAGTTGGGGGGCACGAATTTGCACAGGGGTCGATGGGTTGAGTAGATGAACATGGCGCCACTAATGAAGAACCAGCCACATAAAATGAAGAAGCACTGATAATCGCTGATGAAGGGGGAGCCACAGATAGGGCTTTCACCGTGTACACTCTTAAATTTGGCACATTGGGAATGAGAGTCCAACCTATAGACGAAAAGGACACGTCCGCCTCTACACAAGCATTCGGTCCCAACTCACGCGGCGCCGAGGGCTTGGACAACCGCTCGGCGGGCGATGACGGTTTTGGCGCGGCCGGCCTAAACCCTAAGGGCGATGGACACCTCACCTTGGGCACGACCCGCACATACACAAAAGGTGAAGGACACTTCATAGAGAGCGCTACTATCGGTGAAATCAAACAAGCCACCTGCAGCTCCAGAGCAAAACTTGATGAGGACCCCAGTTCAACCACAGACAAAGGTTTTGGCATTGGTTTCATCGAAGCAATGGCTAGGTTAATGACTGAGAGTTGAGAGGAGAGTGTGGGAATGTGATATCGAGAGAGGGAATGGTAGGGGAGGAGTTAGAGAATGGGAGTGGGTAACCCTCTATCCGCTTTAGTAGTACCGTACTACAAAAAAAGAACTATATTTCGCATATCCTCACTTTTTGACGAACTAGTTCATTTCTTTGAACCGACTAAAATAGTGGGTACCCTTTAGATTTCAAACTTCCCTCTGGTACCTTTTTTGCTAGTAGTAAGTACAGTACAATACTTTTTATTACCCTCCATGGTAGTATAAAACATTTTTTTAGATAGAGGAAATTGCATGATCCCCCATATTTTCATCGCACTTTTTCACAAAACACATGGTGGATGTCATTTTTGCACATTTTAATAGTTTTTGGCCTAATATGCAAAAATTTGGCCAGTTAGTCCTGTAATGACCGATTTAACCTCATTGGTAGCAATACTGACAAGTGGTCCCCGAATGTTATTGCTCCCATCCACACACAAAGATTGAATGATGCTAAAAACTGGATACTGACGATATTTATCACCTACAATACTTTTGGATGCATGTAGCTGGGATGTAAGAGACTTATTTCATATAAAACGTCAATGTTTACACAAAGGTACAAAATATTAGTCCGTCGCACATTGAATTTGTGAAGGCTTTATTTGGTCATAATGAACTTGTTTTTGAACATAACTTCTTTGTACATAAGATTTGACATTTCATTCACATAACGAAATGTCCATCGAAGTGTTTCTTTTATAGTGTTGGATAAATGATATATGTCTGTGTATTACACCTCACACCAAAAAGCACCTCGATTTATCATAAACTTTAAGCAGATAATTATTTTCCCTGGATTTATTTTCTTGAGAGCAAGCACGGTGAATATGCCTCGGAATGCCATAATCCCAGTTTCCAGACAAATTTTATACATGTTCACTTATGATTACGAAGTTTTTTGAGTGCTCTCAAGGTTTCCTAGCAAACTTCACACTCTTAAACTAATTTAAGCTGATTTATCAATGTTAGATAAAATTTGAACTATGAGTAAGTAGTAGATTGCTCTTAAAGTTATACTAGTATTGATGCAGCCCATCCTACGGACGCTCCTACATCTACACCAGCAAGTCCCCCAAGTGGACCCATCACTCGTGCCCGATCCAAGCTAAGGTGAATTTGCTCCGATCATCATGTGACTTTGACACATCCTTGGATGGCTTGATACTTCATGCAAATACACTATGCATTCTCAGTTATGAAGCCCCAACACATCACCATGCCCCATGGATGGAGAATGAGCAGGCCAAGGAAAAGAAGCCACTAGAGCTGCTCACATCAGAGTCTTCGGCCTGATAGACCGGAGTCTCTAGAGCATGACACCGGAGTCTCTGGCCCACCTCTGAACCGACCTCCAGATGGACCTCCTGAATGGCCCCGAGGACATTCTGTATGCCAATCCGGAGATGGACCGGAGACCGACCGGGATCTCTGGCCCAGTCTAGAGTCTTCGGTCCACCACACTGGAGTCTCCAGACCGAGCGTCACTTGGCATGTAAAAGCCTTTGGGCCTTGAGCCCATGTACCCCTTAGTCCATCTAGAACTTATCTTTATTCCCAAAATACCCTCGAATTAGTGGTTGGCATATATATAGTCCCCCACATCTATTGAACCCTAGGCATGATATTTGGAATTAGTGGACACCCTTGTGGATCTATCTAATTCTTGCCTCATGCTCTTGGATTGAGGAGAACACAAATATCTCAAACCTCGTTGTAGTTTTCATCATGCCTCCCTCATTGTACAAGGCCTAGGCATCGGAGTCCCTTTGCCTAGACATCAAGATCTCACTAAGTCTCCCTACTCGCCGTGCCGGTTCTAGAGAGAGTCCTCTGCCCGACGCCGATCCTAGGGATTGTGCTAGACCGGTCACCGCCAGCGTGAGTTATTGGTGTGTATCGTGGTTTCACGTGAGTGTGTTCATCGTGTTCATCCCTCCTCTCCTTCCCCCACACTTCCCCTTGTTTTGAAAGGGATTCGTGCAAGATCGGGCCACCCTCGAGGTTAACCCTCAACATATTTGTATCAAGAGCTTCGTTGCTCATGAATCCCCCCACAAAATTTTCTTCTATCCATAAAAAATTCGTAAATCCCCAAAAAAAAGAGCCCCAAATTTTCCTTTGGATCGATCTCTTGATTCGGAGTGTTATTTGTGGTTTTGATCCGACAAAATCTTGTCTTAGGTATTGGTCCAGCTTTATCATGTGTTTTCCTAGCCCAATTTGGACAATTTTTCACAGATTTGAGGACCCAAGGCGTGGATTTCCGCTCAAGAACACGAGCAGTTCGAGCTCTATCCCCAGACCGGAGTTTCCGAACCTGTATACCGGAGTCCCTAGCCCACACTAGAGTTTCTGGCCTGAGCACACCGGAGTCTTCGGCCTGCACCGGATTTTCCGGCCTAGAGACAACGGAGTCTCCGGCCTGCACCAGAGTTTCCGGCCTAGAGACACCAGAGTTTCTGGCCCTGACACCTAATTTTGACATTTTTGCATGTTATCTTGCATTGGCTAATTTTCCTCTTGTTTTTTTGTGCACGTGTGCATGTCGTCAACTAACAACAGGCTTCCGCATCAACTACTTCCACGCTCATCGACACCACGGCCCACGAACATCATCATGTATCACCAATGAAGGTATAACTTGCGTCACCTTGTTAACCCTATCTTCCTTTGTGTGTACATATACCATGAGAACAGGTCTTCTTGTGTTTGCTTGAGCATTGTGCATTTGTCCTCGGATAGTGAGAGTGCAATAAGAATAGCAAGAGAGACTTGGTAGCATCAAGGGAGAGCAAAAAAAATACAAAGCAAAAGAAAAAATAGAAAAATAGTCTCCTATTGCAAAAGAGAGTCTCAAAGATTGTAAGCAAGAGAGAAAGAAGAGAGCCCAAGGCAAGTGCACAAATCCGTTGCTCATTTTTCTTCTTTGCAAACAAGCCATGGTCTCTCCTTGCATTGGCCCGACAACGAGCTTAGTCTTTGTGAGGACATTTTGTTTGCTCATTTTCATAGTCGTGTCAATCCCAACAATCTCCATGTGTGTGTATATAGTCGTAGGTTCCCGTCACCCCTTTGAAAAAGAAACATAAAAGAAAAATAGTCTCCCATAGCAAAAGAGAGTCTCAAAGCTTGTAAGCAAGAGAGAAAGAAGAGCGCCCAAGGAAAGTGCACAAATCCGTTGCTCTTTTTTTTGCAAACCAGGCACAGTCTCTCCTTGCATTGGCACGACAACAAGCATAGTCTTTGTTAGGGCATTTTGTTTGCTATTTTTCATAGTCATGTCAATCCCATTAATCTCCACATATGTGTATATAGTCGTATGTTCCTGTCACCCCTTTTGAGTTGTTTACATTTTCCTTTTACTTGTGTTTTTTGGATTTTACCCACTTTTGACTATCCCTTTTCTTTTGGTTGGTTCTTTGGCATTCCACAATCCTAACCTACCACCAAAAGCTTTTGAGAGTTAGTTGTTTCTTTAGTGTGAGCTTTCTTTGCGATTTCACTTTGCACTCTTATAGCTCTCACTTGTGATTTCTAGTTCAGTGCAATGCCCAAGGTGAGGTACAAAGCTAACACCACCATATTCCACTTCCATATACATTTTTTGTGTGCTGCATGATGGATAGGCATGGTGAGTCGAGCCAACCACCTTCCCAAGAAAAAGAACATGGACCGTACATGACGTGTGCAAGTCACTACATTGTTCGACAAGAGTTCCGTGAATGTTGCCAAACTCTTGAGACGTGACAAGATGAACAATTTGGAGAGACGCAAGATGAGTTCAAGAACATCGATAACCGCTTCGATGGCATCGAACGGCAAATGCATGCAATGCAACACAACTTTGGCCATCAAAATGAAGCGCTCCAACGCTCTATCACTGAAACAAATGACAAGCTTCGACTCCTCATCAACTGAATGGAAAGACTGTGCTCACGTGGATCAAGCTCGTCGCACCACCATTCTCCTCTTCGCCAAGATCCTCATCCAAGTGCTCCAAGATGCAATGAAACCCATATGGTTGAAGATGGAAGCTCTTCGAACTATGTACCTTCAACACGGCATGCTGCAATGTCAAGCTATGATGGTGATTTATCCTCAAGGACCCAAGCAAGGCGTGAAGGACACCACCATCACACAAGGGCACTACGGATCCAACAAGCGCAACCAAAAGTGGAACCTCAAGAACAATCTCAAGTCAACCACCACCGCCCATGACACATACTTGACCAATAAGTGATGAATATAACTTGGAGGAACAAGCTCGTCACCAACATGAAGCTCTCCAAGATCCTCCTCCTTGTCATCGTCGTCATGAATTTCCATGCCGACACCATGGTCATCATGAGACGCCTCCTCCACAACAACAAAACATGGAGCGTCAAGTGGTAAAAGTTGAGCGACGTCCACCATGTCATGAGGCTCAAGACCATGATCTTCGCCATGAGGCCCAAGTTCCTAACTCGCAACAACACCCAGGGAACTAGCCTCCTCTTTATCCACAATAACCTCAAGAGGCTCCACCTCCTCATGATCGTCACGAGGCCCAAGTGCCTCCTCCTCGTCAACAACCGTGCCAAGAACAAGTTCTGCCACCTCCAAATGAGGCTCCTCAATCGCAAGTACATCAATTAGGTCACCAAGCTAGTCACAATGATTGCATGGAAAATGAAGACCGTCACAATCATGGCAACCACCGCCACTGTGATTGCAGTGAGGAAGAAACATTTGGCAAGATCAAGTTCACGATGCCCAAGTTCACCAGATCAAATGACCCTGAAGAATACCTCTCATGGGCACTCAAAGTCGAGAAGATCTTCCGTATGCACAACTATAGAAACAAGAAGATGGTCGCCATGGCTTCTCTTGAGTTTGATGAGTATGCCAACCTTTGGTGTGAACAAGTTCAAGTTGCTCATGACACAAGAGGAGAGCCCCCAATTGCAACTTGGCATGACATGAAGGCTCATATGAGATCCCGCTTTGTTCCTTCGCACTACATGCGTATCCTCTTCAACAACCTTCAATCGCTTCATCAATGGATAAAGATCGTGGAAGAGTACTTCAAGGAAATGGAGCTCAACATGATCCGTGCCAACATTGAAGAGCGCAAAGAGCAAACTATGGCATGTTTCCTTATTGGCTTGAACCATCTAATCAAGCGCACCGTCAAGTTCCAAACATACCACGATATGGTTGAGCTTGTGCACATCACCATCAAGGCTGATCGTCAAGTGCAAGAGGACATCAAGTACAACAAGCCCAAGACGTATTTCACCTATAAGAAAGCTTCAACCGCTACGCCAACAACCTTCAATGGATGTTCCTCAAGTACATCTAAACTTCCCTTCAAGCCCACACTTCCTCAAGGAAAACCGCCCCCAAGTGGCAAGCTTACAAAGGATACCACACCATTAAATGGCGAATGCTACAGGTAAAGGACACAAGTCGGCCGCGTGTGGAAACAAGAAAGTATAGTTTATCCATGGCGATGGTGACAAAGAGTACTTGAGTGAAGAAGAATTTGATGCTAGAGTCAAGGAAGCAATGACAAGGCAACACGTGGAAGATGACCAAGAGCTACTCATGTGCGAACATGATGCAAGTCCATCACTTGTTATCACAAGGATCTTGACCACCCAAGCACAAGAGCATGAAGATCAACGCTCCAACATCTTCCAAACTTGTGCCGACATCAATGGGAAATCTATCAAGGTGATCATTGATGGAGGGATTTGCCACAACCTTGCTAGCACTAAGTTGTGTGAGAAGCACCCCTACCATGTGCAATGGCTAAGTGACCAAGGGTCCGTGAAGATCAAGCACACCTTCTTGGTAACCTTCTCTATTGACCCATACAAAGACACGATGGAGTGTGATGTAGTCCCAATGACGGTTTGCCACATGTTGCTTGGTCGACCATGACAATTTGAAAAGGTGCTCTTCATGATGGTCGCACAAATGTTTACACCTTCAATTGGCTTAACAATATATGTGTTTTGCAACCGATGATTCCTAGCCAAATAATTGCGGACAATGCAAAGGCTTTAGCGACGGCACAAACCACAACAGAGACTTGTGAGAAGAGTGGTGAGAGAGAGAACCACCTCATAGTGAGTGAGAGCCACAAGCCTAACTTGAGTGGAAAAACTAAGAGTGTTCTCCTTGCCACCAAAAGTGAGATGAGAGATGTGAGGAACAACCCATCCATCTTGCACTACGTCCTCATTTGAAAGGGCCTAGCGCAAGGAACTAATGACTTGACAAATATTCCTCACTGTTTGATGATTGTTTTGCAGGAATTCAAGGATGTGTTCCCCGAAGAGCTCCCACCTGTACTACCTCCTCTTCGCGGCATCAAACATCGCATTGATCTCATTCCCGGTGCACCGCTACCCAACCGTGCCGCCTACCGCACGAACCCGGAGGAGACAAAAGAGATAGAATGCTAAATCAACCAACTCATCTCCAAAGGTTTGATCCAAGTGAGCACTAGTCCGAGAGCGGTACCCATGATTCTCGTACCAAAGACGGATGATACGTCGTGGTTATGCATGGACTGCCGTCCAATCAATGCTATCACTGTGAGTTATCAACATCCTATACCATGTCTTGATCATATGCTTGACGAGTTGTGTGGAGCCACTATTTTCTCGATAATTGATCTTCGTAGTGGTTACCATAAAATACGCATGGCGGAAGATGATGAGTGTAAAACCATCTTCAAGACCAAAATTGGTCTCTATGAATGGTTGATCATGCCTTTTGGCTTATCGAATGCCTCATCCACCTTCATGGGCCTTATGAATCATATTTTGCATTATCTCATTGGAAAAGTGTCGTTGCCTATTTCGATGATATACTTTTTATAGCAAGTCACTTGAGGACCATGTAAGATGTTGGGGGGTGACCTCGTGGGTGGCCCGATCTTCACGGATCTCGTGGTCAAATCGATGGGAAAGCGAGGGGAAAGGGAGAAGGTAGCGGAAGAGGACGTACACCTCGCAAAGAACACGATGAACACACGCAAAACTCACACGATACAAGGATGATTGCTCCCGCTGGTGGCCACCGGTCCGATAGAATCCTCGCAAGGAAAGATCGGTCAACATGCTCCACCGATCCCACGCAGAGAGGGAAGAACACCTTGGAGAGGGTCTTGACAACTTGGAAAAGGAACGCCTATGCCAAGGCCTTGTACAACGAGGGAGGCGTGATGCAAACTCCAATGAAGTGGTGATGATAGTCGATCCCCTTTGGTAGAAGGGGATGAGGCAAAAATAGAGATTCCACAAAGGGGGTTATCTTTAGTCTATCATCTATGCCTCTGGATACATCAGGGGGTGGGGGATCTATTTATAGGCCAGCCACAAACATGGGGGTAGTTTGGGGATAAACTAGGCAAAAGGGTATGTCATGGGAATATTCCAGGGCATCAAACCCAGATCCGTGTGCAGACAGATGATTCCGGCAATAAGTCCGACGTTACCAGATCTAGCGCTGGAAGTTCCGGCAGTTGCCGATATTTCCGGTCGGCACTAGTCTGGATCTCTGTAGGCGATTCTGGTCAGCGCCGGTCTGGCTGCCAGGGGTTCCGGCGTGGGATCTGGTCTTCCGGTTCATGCGCCAGAGATTCCGGCGGTGGTTCCAGTTCTGGGAGCCCTGGCACCGGTTTGACTCTGCCTCTTCTGTATCCTCTTCCAAGCCTCCGTCTTGTCAGGCGTGAGTCCTCGGGCTTCCTCCCTTGCCTCCATACTTGTCGGTGTGAACCTATCATGACAATGGAACGGAGTATGAATTAGTATACCGTTCAAGAGGGTAGTAAGTGGGCTCGCATAGAGGAATGGATTCACCTTTGGAGTCCTTGACGACTTGGCATAAGTTGGAGACCTTGATGTGGTAACGACCGTAGGTTGGGCTACATCATCTCCCCCCTTCAAAAAGATTTGTCCTCGACTCTACACGCTCATCACAAAGTACAAGATGTCGAGAGACCTTCTTGATCTTAGGGTTCACCATATAGTCGTCCTCGGGAAGATTGAATTGACAACTCCTCAATGTTCCTTCACCTTCCATGAAGCCTACCATCTCGCAACAAAAGCGAAGAAACATTCAAAGCATAGCCAATTCATGAATATTATAGCATGAGTCCTCAAGTAGAAGGAAGTCACCTTAGGATCTAGAGATTGCTCACTGAGGGGAAACCATAGGTAACTCTCTATGGTTCGTCTTGTCAACTCTTTTCCATAGAGTTTGACGTGTATACACTTGTACCTTCACACAACAAAGACCAATCAACATATGTTTGTGTGTGATAGATGAGCATGTCATTTGTGGCATGTCCATTCTTGTTCACCACACTATTACCACAACTCAAGTATAGCAAACGAAATGCATATGCAAGGTCAAAGTGCATGGAGATCATTTGAACATCATCCAAATGGGGGAACTCAAAAAATCCATTAAGCATCTTACTGTGGCACTCAAAGGAACTAATTAAGATTTCAAACAACATCTTTGATGCAAAGCTAGGAGAATTCGGAAAAAAAACATGAGGAAGCATATCCAAAACAACATAATTATGTGTGCAAACCAACCATTGGAAAGAGAAATTGTTCAATATGTTGGATGCCACGCAGAAATCATCCAAAGAAAAGATCATGGAAGTATGTGTATTATAAGCGGAAGCAAAAATAACAAGTGTGCAAACAAACCATATGAAAGAGCAAGTGGTCCTTATGGTTGTTGCAGCAATTATACGAGAGGCTTGGAATCTCTCATGACAATACATGCTCATGATGGCATTATGGTTACACACAAAACATCGAAAAGAGAAATTGTTCCACATTTTTGTTGCAACACATAAAGCATCAATATCGAATAGCAGCGAAACATGATTGTCACAAGGTGAAAGAATACCATTAACATGCTTGCAAGCTAATCATAGGAAAGACCAATTTTTGAACATGAAAGATGCAAAGCATGCAAAAGGTATGAGAGCTAGGTTTGATCTTGAGCTCACTTGGGGATGCTCTCTAGAGCTCTTTTTGTCAACTCGTGCTCAACCGAGGTTGACATTCTTGTGTGGGTACCTACACACATCATAAATAAAGGAAGAACATGTGTGCATGGTAGAGAAACACATCATCCATCATGACATATCTCTCCTTGTGCACGTCACCATTACTGTCAATCAAATATGAAATAGATGCATGGTGAGTATGCAAGTGGGGAACATGCTTATCATGGTATTTACCAAATTCTCCAAAATTTGAGAAACCTATGGGGGCCATCTCAATATAAAACATATTATCATTATGGGATTTCTATTTTCGTGCCTCTAGTTCGGTAGTTGTACTCAGTTTGCCCAGCCGCTTAGTTTTTCCTCACTTTTCCCCTCCCACCATTCTGAAACCCTCACATGCGCTCGGATGGGTGGATGCCGTCAGGTCAAAGGCTTGACCGTTACATGCTGACAGGTGGGACCATGTTGGGCGGGTCTTGCGTTGAGCGTTACTTTACGTCGCCTGGACCGTTACATGCTGACATGTGGGGCTATGATACACGGCGGACCAGCCATCCATCTCTCATTGACTTGTGGGCCCTGTTTTTCCTGATTGTGTGGCTAGTGTAGCCAATGAAAAATGGGGCCATTCTGTGGGGTCGTCGAAGGCAATGAATGATGGGGCCACTATGTGGAGCCATTCTGTGGGGCCTTCGTAGCCAATGACCGGTGGGGCCGTCATGTGGGGCTGGAGGGGGATTTGCATATTTTCCACGTTTTACTTTGCAATTTGCATATTTGCCATTTTGTGTGTCACTGGAATGTGGTGGTCATGTGGCAAATATGCAAATTTCCAAGAAAAAGTTCGGCAGATATGACATTTTGTGTGTCACTGGCATGTGGTGGTCATGTGGAAATACAAAATAATTGACAGGTAGGGTAGTGTATGACACGTCGGCTCTCTCTCTCATCCGCTCCCAGCCCCCCAGCCCTGAGCAGCTCCTATCCCACCGGCGGACAGAGCAGCCATCATCGGCGTGTCGGCCCGTCGCCGGATCTGTCCTAAGGTGGTATCAGACGGACTGTCGCGCTGCACCTCAACCATGGCTCAGGCACCTGTTTCGTCCACATGCATTATACGTTTGCGAAGTACTGACCACAGTCAGGTCCGCCGCCTACGATGACCGGGATTTGATTCCGCCGCCATAGCTCGACGAACAGTCGCAGCAATGGCTAGTAGTTCTTGCTAAGACCTCCGCTCCTGCTCCGCCCACCTAATCGATTTGGTTCCTGTAATTTCATCGATATTGTAGGTGCAAATTAGTCCTCAATGTCTGGTTGTAGCGGGTACACCGGCGAGGGTGAGGAATCGATCATGTCAGGGACACATTCTCCTTATCCTACCACGTCGAAAGTGCATGTAGCTCCTTCTCTTTGTACTACTGTTGAATTTGAAGTGCTGACATCGCCTGTCAGACCGATTCCAATTTAGTTTGTTTTGGGATTGTTACAGTGTGTTATGTAGGCCGAAGATCCATGGTACATTGCATACCAAGATGAATCAACTCAGTGGTCTAGCCATAGGATGGATTTCGAGGAGATGGTTGCCAAGTTAGGTGATGAATTGGCCCATAAAAACCTGTTGATATTCGAACTGAAGTGTACTGTCGAGGAAGAATTCTGAGCTTATTCGCAAAGAGAAGTTGACACCTGAGGTTGATCTTGCCATATTTGATCAAGTCATAGAAAATCTAAAACATGAACTTCAAGTGAAGCGCGCGCGCGGGGGGGGGGTGGAGGGGGGTAGGACAGAGTAGAATTGTTATTCAATAGATGGTTGTTAGTTCCTGCTAATTTAGTCAATTTGCGGTCCCAGAGTTGTCGATAGAATGCATTGCGGTGCCCGAGTTACTTGCCATTAGATCTAGCTGTTCCAAAGTGGTCGAGAGAATGCATTGCCGTACTCAAGTTGCTTGCCATTGGATCTAGCGGTCCCAAAGTTGTCGAGAGAATGTATTGCGTGGCGCGGGTTGCTTTCCATTGGATCTAGCTGCCCATAGTTGAAGTGCCAAATGCCTAGAGGGTCAAGTTGGGGCCTATCAGTTTTGACTGTTCTTTCGCTTCCATCGTGGCTACCAGGTAGAGTTGCAGCGTTGGTGGCAGCATCCATTCCCCATTCAAATTAGTGACTGAGATTGTCAATCCAAGTTAGTTGACTCAAATTCCTCAAGATACAATCGAATCTAGTCAAATCTAAATCAACTAATTTGGGTCGGAGCGAGTACTACTTATGAATCAGCTTTAGAGCATATCCACCATCCTCCCTGCTCAAATACATATCAATATTGATTCAAATCATACATATTTCGATCAAATTTATACAAGCCCACCGGAGATTTTCAAAGAAAGTACTACTACCTATGAATCAACTTTAGAGCATATCCACCGGTCTCACAACTCAAATACATGTCAAATTTATTCAAATCATACATATATTTTAAGTCGCGGAATTTTGGTTCAAATTGGGCTTAAATTTGTCCCAAATTTAAGTGGATGGTGACCTAGCCACCCTCCCTACCGTATGTGTAATCCATGAAGTATGGGCAAAGTGCTCCCATCCGGCCTTCACCGTCAAATGCACCTAGACGTGTCGGCCGCAGCCACGGCCTGCCTCCCATAGCTTCGGTTCACGAGGGCTTGATCAGCGTCGTTGTAGTGATGTTGTGGACGATGGCTTCAATCGTCTTTGCATCAATGACAACTATCAGCACCATAGCCATAGATGTTGCGGATGATGGCTTCAATCATCATCGCATCGATGACCACTGTCGGCACCACAGTGGTAGATGTGAACGGATGATGGCTTCCATCTGTGTCTTTCATCGATGGCCATTGTCGGCACCACCGCCGTCGCACTGATGTTGCGGATGATGGCTTCCATCGGTATCTTTCAGACGGTTAGATCCTCACCATCGCACATCGTTCTAGCAGCTGCGCTTAGATCCACGTCGCGGGAAGCCATTCCGACCCCCACGCATAGGTCCGCATCGCCGTACGTAGATAGGAGGGGAGGAAGATGCGGCTGGTATACGTGCGATAGGGAAAGGGAGCGAGAGACCGCCAGCCCATCGGATCATGATGTATTCAATGGTGGTTGTCCAAGATCCGTGTGACATACATCTCGACCAATATGAGCGCAGCCAAACTGAGCGCTAGTTGATGCGGCTGGTATACGTGCGATAGGGAGATGAAGGGAGAGAGATCCAGCCTATCGGGCTCTCCTTGCGGTACAAGGTTAGGTGCACCCATCACGAGAGAGAGACCTCCAGCCCGTTGGATCATGATGTATCCAATGGTGGTTGGCCAAGATCCGTGTGACATACATCTCGACCAATCAGAGCGCTAGCCAAACTGAGACATGAGAGAGGGAAAAAGTGAGGAAAACTTTAGCGGGAGGGGAAAACTGAGGAAAACTTTAGTGGAAGGGGAAAACTAGGTAGAGCTAAGTAAAATAAGGGCGCTCAGATAAAAAATGACTAAGGGAAATTCAAGCTTTGGGCATAACAAATGCAAAATGTGTTATTTGAATAAAATAATCCATCTTGGATGACATTACATTTTTTGCAACTCAAAGATACACAAGTGTGCTAAATTTGGCCTCATTTAGGCAAAGTCTTGTTTTGTGATGAGTTATCTTGGAGGTTGACTAAGTAGAAAGCCATGCATCTTCATAGCTAGTAGCTCAATCCAAGAAGTGGTTTAGGGGAGAAGTCCATTTCTCTTTATTTCCTTTTCCTTTATTATTGATGCTAGGTTTTAGTTAACATAACAAGACTCCATGCGAAGGTTGCACTATGTTTTGACTTCTTTTCTTAATTAAAATAACCCTAAAACCATTTATTTGAATTTAATCACTTAGAAAAAGAAAAATGTGGATGATTACAAGTAAATCGAAAACTTCCAATTTCATATGGTAAATCAATCCAGGATACACAAGTGTGCCAAATTTGGATCAATTGGTCAATGTTTGCTATGGTTTAAGCCATGAACTAGCTAAACCCATGTGTTGACCACATGTAGAGGGCAAAACTGAGTAGTGCTAAGCAACTAGGTGCATCAGAATATAAACTTGCAATAACACATACATTATGGGGTTATCCAACACACAAACTTGGAAGCATCACAAACATTGACAGTAGTTCAAATTCAGTACAAACGTTGAAAGTAGTTCAAATTCATCGTACAAATTCAAATTCATTTTTTTCTTGCTCTTAGTGTTTTTTGCTAGAATATTCTCGGAGTTCACCACCTTGCTCCGAGTGATCCTAGCTGCAATATTCTCAGAGTCCACCATCAGCTTCTTCCATTTGTTCCCTTTGTTCTTTTTCTCTGCATCAAATGAATCAAGTGCTTTAGTCTGTCGTACAATTGGTTCAACAACGTTTCGATTCATTGGTTCATACGGTTCAAAATGCATTGGCATCATTTCTTCAATATCCTCTTGTGTAATTCCTTTACTTTTGAACTCTAGTTCTAATGAATAAATTGCTTCAATCTCCCATGCATTTGGTGCCATCTCCCCTTCATTTGGTTCAATCTCCCTTGCATCTGGTTCAATCTCCTCTCTATCCGTTTGTTCAATCTGCAATGTATCCATTGCTTCATTCTCCTCTCATTCAGATACTTCATCCTCATCTGCATTTGCTACTCCCGCCTGATCATCCATTCTATAAGCTGGTTCCACTGCATTTTTACAAAGCCTAGCAATGTGCCCTAGGATCCCACAATGTTTGCACTTACGTCATCGAGGTGGTGAACCACCCTCTGCACTAGCTCTCATCCTATTCTTCCTTGGCCTACCTGCTGGTCTAATAAAAAACTGGAGGGTATAGCTTGAAGCCTGGATTCACTTCCATCCATTGGTCTTTTCCCAACAAGGCTGGAACATTCTGAGCATATGCTACCCTAAATTTGTCAACAGAGAAATACTCCGACATGTACTGATCAACTTCACCCTCTTCACCTCCTAGAACACCCATGAAAAACAATGCATGTATGTAGGGTTTCCCATGGAGCTGCCATTGCCTGCAATGGAATGTCCTGTCATCGAAACTCACTTGATACCTCCATTGCCTATCTTTACTGTCATTGTATGTTACCTCAGCCTCCATTCCTTTTCTAGTGCATTTCATCTTCAATTGTTTTGCCCTGGAATGCAATGCCTTAATCAAAGATGGGAGGATGAGATGGCCAGCATATACTGTTGATGCAATTGTTTGACAAAAATCAACCTTTATCATGATCATATGCCTAATCTTATCAAATATTTGCCACAGCATAAGCCCTTTTAATGAATTGACCATTGCAGTGAAACTCTCTGCATTACTTGTCACATAGTCTACATTGCAAATTTCATTGAATTGGCTTCTTGACCACACCATTCCATGATGTGTGATACGATGCTAACGTAACTATAATTTTTGATGTTCCATGCTTGTTTTATATATACTTTCTTATGTTTTGTCCACACTTTGGAGTATTTTTTTACACTTTCTTGGACTAACCTATTAACAAGACGCCACGGTGCCAGCTGCCTGTATTCTGCTGTTTTTGGTTCTAGGAAAGTCAGAAAATGAATATTCTCGGAATTGGACGGGACAAAAGACAAAGTCAATATTTCACCGAGGGGGACACGGAGCCAAAAGACGAGACGGAGAGGGGCCAGAGGCCGGCCACACCACCTGGCCGCACGGCTAGGCCTGGCCCACGCCAGGGGGTGGTGTGGACGCCTAGGGAACCCCCTCGGCCTCCCCTTTCGCCTATATATCGCCTCCGATACAGAAACCCTAAGTACTCGATAAAAATTCCACGAAAGAGTCTATAACTGCTGCCATCTCCATCCCTAGATCGGGAGGGATCTAAAGCTCTTCCCGGCACCCTGTCGGAGGGGAGAATTCACCCTGGAGGCCTTCTTCATCACCATGACTGCCTCTAGTGTGATGCGTGAGTAGTTCATCCGTGGACTATGGGTCCATGTAGTAGCTAGATGGTTGGTTCTTCTCCTTTGTGCTACCATATTTAGATCTTGTGAGCTCCGTTCATGATCAAGATCGTCTAATTGTAATCATACATGTTGTGTTTGCGGGGAACCGATGGATATTGAGATGCTATTTCAGATTGATTATTGATTCTATCATGTCTTTATTATTTGTGATCTTAAATGCTCTCAATTATTAGTAGCTATCTTGGCCGAGTAGATGCTAGCAACTCCAAGAGGGAGTATTTATGCTCGATAGTGGATTCATGCCTCTAGTAATCTGGCGAAGTGACTGAAATCTCTAATGTACTTGATGTGATGTTGCTAGTAGGGAGAAAACAACAATCCTTTGTTCATAGAACAATCGTATTGTTTACTTTACACACAATTCTTAATGCAATTATCTGTTGCTTGCAACTTAATACTAGAGGGGTTGGATGATAACACGAAGGTGGATTATTAGTCATAGATGGTTGGATTACTACATGTATAATGTTGTAATGCCCAATCAAATCTCATAGGAGTCATGTCAACACCCGGATTTTTAATCCCAGATGCCTGTTATGTCATTCATGCAATCCCAAGATTACCATTTTTGCGAGACATAACAGATTGATATCACAGTACATCATCCATTACAAACCATACATAAGGTCTTACACAAATAAAGATCTCATGATCTAGTCTTAATACAACAAGCAGCGGAATAAAAGATCAGCGTAGCGGTGGGGTCCATCTTGAGGCACAGCAATCTTGTGAAGGCAGATAGTCCTAGTTATCATAGCCGTCCTGCTAGCCATCATCTTGGTAGTCTCCTCCATAGTCTGGCCATGAGAATAGCCAGGGACAAAAGCCATAAGTACTCTTTAAGTACTCGCAAACTACCACTAACAAGTAGTATAGTTCTAAGTTAAAGTGATATCTCTAAGTTTAACTATAAAGTTAAGTTTGAAATCTAAGCTGATTTCAGAAGCAAAGAAAGATAAAATAAAGTTCTAGAATCACTTAAGTTGGGAAGCTAGTGTCATAAACACAACCCTGTTGTGGTCAAGTCGAGATTCAACATTCATTTCATAAGTTATTTTGAAAACATCTGACAACGAAATAGTATGGCCATTCCAACTGTCCATAACCGCGGACACGGCTATTCAAATAGTTTGACACTCTGCAGAGGTGGTACACTTTCACCACAAGATTCAATACATCATGGGGATAACTGAATCATCATACTTAGTATGCAGATAATCAAACATAACCTTTCCTTTACACACCCTAGTATAAGCACCTCTCCTATGAGCATGGCCTCCCAACCATGACCATCTGTCATCTTGGGCACTACATAGGTGGACAACATTGAGAGGTAGCCTCAGATCAAACCTCTCCCGCGAGGGAACAAATACTAATGCATATAAACTTCCGGCTAAGCCTTACCCAATTCAAGTATTGTGGTTGTACGGTAAATTTGGAATGGTATCGCATCCGAATCCAACCATCAGTTTTATAAAAGGGCTAAGGCTCATGCCTCAACATTTTCATCATCATAAACCATTTGGGTTTCTCAACACATGTCAAAACATCTCAATAGAATGACTCATCATTCCAAGGTTTTCATAATTCATTTTCACCAAGTATTCCCATCTAAAGTAACTCAGGTTTTTTTTATTTACTCTAAACTACTAATTTAAGAGTGTTCACTAAGGTGGAAAGATGGGATCAATCTCATGCCATAGTATGACATCTAAGGTTATCTAAATAGGTCAGGTTTTATACTCTTTATGCTACCTTCAAAACAAGTAAAGGACTTTGTGTAAAGCTTGAAAATAATACTTGGGGTAAGTAATAGTCAAAGTGGTATGACCAAAACATGCCTAAAGCATCTTTGCTCAATCATCTAGCTTAATTCTAGCTTGCTAAGCATTATACTTGCAAGTGTTAGCTTGCCAATAGTAGCTTGCCTTGGTTGGTTCAGTGGTTGAAGTTTTCTTCCTCCCCTTGATAGAACTCCTCCTCCTCAAAAGTTTGGTCGGTACTATCGTCTATAAATACATACGGAGTACACAATCACCAAACAATACTTAACTAGTCTAATTAGCATTCTAAGGCACACACTTGATGATCTATTATCATCACAAGCATCACAAGGTTTTATTAACAAGTTTCATTCTTTTTATTTAAGAAAAGTAATTTCTACTCATTGAAAAATATTAATATTTAATATTCACCACTTAAAATATGGGATCATGTGGACACATATCATCACCACATATTCTAACATGTGGGAATGTTATTTAAGGGTTGGGTCATAATTACTTTGGTTTAAGTTCATTATTTAATGATTTAAAGTGACTAGAAATGCCTATATAGCATTATTTTGGTACTAGTCCAAAGTCAATGCATGTAAACCTTAATATTATTACATATTCAGATAGGTATGGTGAAATGTGATTTTTGATAGTTGGAATCAACTCAAAAGCTAACTTGGTTGATTTTATAAAAATGTTTGAATGTGCAAAAGCTTCTGTCTTGTTATTTTTACTAGGAGAGATCTCTAACTCTAATTGAATTAAATCCAACGGGCATGGGTATATCTTTTCAGTAGCTTTCTAACAAAATTGGAATCACTCCATTTGGATTTGTAAATCTCTCTGAATTGAATTTCAAACTAAGATACAGAACTAGGTTTAAACTAAAATAGAAAAATCCTAATTCAAACTAAATGGGTCGCGCGGGAAAGCTAACGGGCCGGCCCAGTGACACTCTGTGACACGGGCACGGTGACAGGGGGTCCACGTCAGGAGGCTCATAACGGCCAAGCGCACGGGTGATGTGGGTCGTTGGATTAGAACTAGGATCGACGACTGGGGATCGTCGTCGACGACGAATAGGTCGCCGACGAACTCTAACCCTAGCGGCTCGGTGGGGGTGCTCAGGGGGCGTACCAGGGCTCCAACAATGATGGCGAGGCAGGCAAACATACTGGTAGACGATAGCGAGCTCAGGGGTGGTCGAGGTAGCTCCGAGGGTGGTTGCAATCGACGTCGCCCTCTCCTCCTCTACTGCGGGCTACTCCGGCAAAATTCCGGCTAACAAGTGTTCGCGCTACTCCAGCTAGAGGTAGGGAAGGGTCAGTGAGGTGAGGGAAGGTGAGTGGTGTGCCAAATGGGGCTGGGGGTGGACTCTATTTATAGCTCGACGGTGTGACCGAGAGTGATGGGCAGGCGGCTCCGGCGAGAGCTGCACAACATGCTAGCGGCGTGGCTTGAGGTAGGGGGTGGTGGCTGGTCTCCTGGCGGTGTGTTACAGGGTAAATGCGGGCCTAGGGGCGGTGGTATGCGGTTGGGCGGTGCTGGCGCTATGAGCGGAAGAGGCGGCGGTCTCCACGACGAGCGGTGGCTGTGGTGCATTGGGCGGCGAACGGGAATGTCTCCGGTGTTCCTGGGGTCATAGTGGAGCGGTGGATGTGGGTTGCGGTCGAGGGGCGGCATGTGCATGCGTGTCGGGCGCGGCGCTCTGGCGCATGCTCTGCATGGTGTAAACACACTAGGCGTGGCGGTTCCTCGGTGGTCCATGGCTTGGCCTGGCTCAAGGAGGGGACAAAGAGTGGAAGTGAGGTGTGAGCTAGCTCGTAGACATGGTGAGATGGAGAGGGGTGGTCTGCTGCGGCGATGGCATGGTCGGCCGGCAAGCATGGTGCTCGGCATGGCATGGCATTGCCACTAGTGGGTAGGGGATGGGGTGCAATTGGCTTAGTTAGATCACTTGGGGACGGAGGGAGTGTTTTGAGGAAAATTGGGTGCAAAACACTGTACAAAACAGTAAGCTAATTACTAGGTGTAAACTCTGCCTGCCAAGTGTTTGTAAAAATGGCCGCCAGAAAAATACTTTTTAATTTTGAAAAGATTTTTGGTGGGTGAGCTAGTATTAAGCTTGAGACTCTGTGGGTGCTTGGGTTTTGAAAATTGAGCTTGTTTGAGTGGCTTTTGAAATAGTGGGAGCTTCCCATATGAAATAGATTCAATTTTCAATTGCCATTTAAAATTAGTGTTTGAATGTTTTTGGCAGATCACAAAGTGGGCCCTGGTACAAAATTATGTGTACTAGCAAGGGGTGCAAAGATCCACATTTGTTTCTGTTAGGTTTTGAGTACTAGGAATAGCCAAAGTAGGCATGTTGATTAAAATGGCACAAATGACCATTCACTTCTATTATTCATTTTGATTTGTTTTTCTTTGGGATTTGTTTGGGAATGATCTAGGTGATGTTTATTTCACCTAAGAATAATTTTACAAGCAATGGATCACTTAATCATGGCAATTCAAGTCAACTCCTAATTTAAATGCACACACATATGAATGCTTTAGTAATTTGAGTTGGAAAAGTTTTTGTTAACCCTAATTTTGATGATTTGGATCTTAATAACCTTGGATTAAAGTTTTGGGATGTTACAAACCTTCCCCCCTTAAACAAAATCTCATCCCGAGATTTACAAAGAAAACTAGGAACTAAAGAGATCTGGCAACTCTGTCCTAATGTAATCTTCTCGCTCCCAAGTGGGTTCATCTTCGGTATGGTTGCTCCATTGAATCTTGAGAAACTTGATACTCCTGGTCCTGGTGGTTATGTAAGTTTCTTCTAGGATACGGATGGGCACTTCACGATATGTCAGGTCATTGTTGATCTCCACAGCTCTATGATCGATGTTCTTGAAAACTTCAGTCTTCTCTGACACTTCCAGGCATTTGCGAAGTAACGAGATATGGAACACATTGTGGATGGCTGACATCTCTTCAAGTAGTTCCAGTTTATACGATACTTCTCCTCGATGGTTCAGAATCTCGAAGGGTCTGATATATCTGGGGGCTAACTTTCCTTTCAGACTAAAGCGTTGCGTTCCCTTCAATGGTGAAACCTTGAGATATACAAAATCTCTGACATTGAAAGTCAGGTCTCTCCTTCTGTTGTCAGCATAACTCTTTTGTCTGGATTGGGCAGTCTTGAGGTGCTCACGGACTTTGTGAACTTTCTCTTCGGCTTCTCGGAGAATGTCGGGTCCAAAGATCTGACTCTCTCCTACTTGCGACCAATTCAAAGGGGTACGGCACTTCCTTCCGTATAGGAACTCAAATGGTGCCATCTGCAAACTAGCTTGATAACTATTGTTATATGAGAATTCTGCGAAAGGCAGGCAGTCTTCCCATTTTGATCCGTATTCCAACACACAAGCTCTAAGCATATCCTCTAAGATTTGGTTGACTCTCTCAGTCTGTCCATCGGTTTGCGGGTGATAAGCGGTGCTGAAATTCAACTTGGTTCCTAATCCTTCTTAAACTTTCTGCCAAAATCTCGAGGTAAATTGGGTTCCTCGATCTGATACTATGTTCTTGGGGGTTCCATGCAGACTAACAATCCTAGCAATGTACAAGTCTGCTAGCTTCGCACTCTGGTAGGTAGTCTTGACAGGTATGAAGTGAGCTACCTTGGACAGTCTATCAACTATGATCCAGATTGAGTCTTTTCCCCTACTAGAAGTAGGCAAACCGGTGATAATGTCCATTCCGACGGAATCCCATTTCCATTCTGGAATCTACAATGGTTGCAACAGTCCTGCGGGTCGTTGATGCTCTTCTTTGACTATTTGACAGATGTCACATTTGGCTATGTAGCTTCCAATTTCTCTTTTCATCTTGTGCCACCAGAATTGCTCTTTCAGGTCTTGATACATCTCCGTTCCTCCGGGGTGGATAGAATAAAGAGTATCATGAGCTTCCTTCATGATAACTTGCTTCAGCTCTAAATCTGCTGGCACACAGATACGTCCTTTGTACCACAGAATGCCTTCTTCTTCTTTAGTGAATCCAGGTACCTTTCATGTACCAATACGACGTTTGATTCCGTCGATACTTTCATTTCTCTTCTGGGCTTTCTTGATCTGGCTAATCAAAGTGGGTTGAAGTTCAATACTAGCTAAGAATCCTTTGCTAACTAATTCAGTTATGAACTGCTCCAACTCCTCATACAAACTTGGTTGCTTCTCCTTGATCATAGTGTTAAGCCTACACGGCAATCTGCTAAGAGCATCCGCTACCACATTTGCTTTACCGGGGTGATAGTGAATGTCAAGGTCGTAATCCTTGATTAACTCTATCCATCTCCTCTGCCTCATATTCAGCTCCTTCTGAGTGAAAATATATTTCAAGCTCTTATGATCTGAGTAAATCTCATAGCGATTACCCATAAGATAATGACGCCATGTCTTCAATGCCAAAACCACGGCTGCTAATTCAAGATCATGGGTTGGACAGTTCTGCTCATGCTGCTTGATTGTATAAGAGCAGATGGCGATGACTTTGCCTTCTTGCATCAATACACAACCGAGACCAATCTTGGATGCATCACAATATACATCAAACGGCTTCTTGATATCTGGCATGATCAATATTGGGGAAGATATCAATCACTTCTTCAGCTCTTGAAGCGGCTTCACACATGTCCATTCAAATTTCTTGTCCTTCTTCAATAATTGGGTCATGGGTCTGGCGATGCTCGAGAATCCTTCTATGAACTGGCGGTAGTATCCCGCTAATCCGAGAAATGCACGGACTTGGGTTTGAGTGGTTGGGGCTTCCCATGCTTCGACATCTCTGATCTTGGCGGGGTCAACAGAAACTCCTCCGGCAGACACAATATGTCCTAGGAATCCTAGTTCTTTCAGCCAAAACTCACACTTGCTGAACTTGGCATATAACTGATGCTCTCTTAGGGTTTCTAGGATGATTCTCAGATGTTGCTCATGCTCTTCTTCTGACTTGGAGTAGATAAGAATATCATCGATAAACATAACAAAAAACTTATCTAGGAAATTCATCAAGATCTTATTCATGAGGTTCATGAAATAAGCAGGGGCATTGGTTAATCCAAAAGACATAACCGTATACTCGTATAAACCATAGCGAGTAGTAAAGGCGGTCTTTGGAATATCCGTTGCACGAATCTTAAGTTGGTGATAACCAGTCCTAAGATCAATCTTTGAGAATACTTGAGCTCCAATCAATTGATCAAATAGATCCTCTATCTTTGGCAAGGGGTACTTATTCTTGATGGTGACGTCATTCAGTTTCCTGTAATCTGTGCACAGACGGCTGCCTCCATCTTTCTTCTCGACGAATAACACTGGTGATCTCCATGGCGAAGCGCTTGGTTGAATCAAGCATGTTGCTAACATGGAATCCAACTGCTTCTTCAGTTCCACTAACTCTGAGGGGTTCATGCTATATGGTCTCTAGGCAATAGGTCCGGTTCCGGGGATTAGTTCAATAATGAATTCAATATCCCTATCCAGAGGCATACCTGGCAATTCATCTGGGAATATGTCGGGGTATTCACAGACTACTCTTACTTGGTCTATGGTGGGTAGGGCTAGACTCTTGTTGCACTTGAATTGACGAGGTAAGGTTTCAGACATATTCTCTACTTTTACTCTAGAGCTACTGGTCATGGTGATGGCTTTCTTAGCACAGTCTATCAGTCCTTTATGCCTTGACATCTAGTCCATACCTACTACTACTTCCAATCCTTTGGTTCCAAGTACTATTGGGTTGGCATAAAAATCTATCACATGTATTCTGATAGGCACAACTTTGCAAATTTTTCTAGCTTTTGTAGTTGATACGGGGATTTGAACTATCATGACATGCTTCAGGTTGGTTGGTTGAATCTTACTAGTGCATGCAAATTCTTTGGTGACAAATGAATGCGATGCTCCCGAATCAAACAATACCATTGCTAAAACTGAGTTGACAGAAAACATACCCAGCACTACATCTGGCGCTTCCTGGGCTTCTTCGGCATTCATGTGGAAGAGACGACCGTTGCAGTTGTGAGGGTTCCCTGGGGCAAATCTTCTCCCTGGTTGAACACGACGCTCCTACTGAGATGGGGCATTCACATTGGCAGTGGCAGCAGTATTCTTGGGACACTCATTGGAATAGTGGCCCTTTACTCCACACTCGAAACAGGTGATATGCGACTTGTCCTTTGCTGCCACGGGCACAGCATTGCTTCCAGTTCTAGGTGTAGTGTTGTTGTTGTTGTTTCTCTTGGGAGGGGCACGGTTGAAATTGTTGGCATTGCCCGAGTTGTGATTGTTTCCTCCGGACTTCACATTGCCTCCGCTACAGTTGGGGTAGCTTGAGCGTGACATTGGGGGTCGATTGTTCCTTGGTGCATATCCTGGTGAGGGGTTGGGACGGTACTTGTGGTGACTGCTGGATCCTGATTGCTGCATCATACGACGTTGTCGGTTGTCATTTGCCTAGTTAATCTTCCCTTCCATCTGAATGGAAGAGTCGACTAGCTCTTCAAGATGCTCGAAGCGGATGTTGACGAGGACAGTCTGCATCTCATCATGCAGTCCGTTCAGGAATCTCTCATTCTTCTTGACCTCTGTGTTGATCTCATCAGGGGCATATCTTGCAAGTGACAGGAATCTGTCACAGTATTCCACCATAGTCATTCTGCCTTGCTTCAAGTCGCGAACTCATATCTTAGTCTGGTGACTAGACCCTGCGGCACGTGGGTGCGGCTGAACTTGGTTTTGAAGGCTTCCCATGTCATCACTTGAACATGGTTCATGTTACGGATACTAGTCCACCAAGCTCTTGCATCTCCTGCCAGATAGTGGGTGGCGAAGAGAACTTTCTCGTTGTCAGCAACTCCTGCAACTTCTAAGTTGTTTTCCATTGTCTGTAACCAATCATCAGCAACTAGTTGGTTTTCAGCTTGGTTGAAGATTGGGGTATTGGTTTTCTGAAAGTTTTTGAGTTTGGATCCATGGTGATCCTAGTTTCCATGGTTCTGGTTGTTGAGAGCTATCTGGACGATCTGCTGCAATGTTGCTAAGTTAGCTTGGCGTTCTGCCATGCTTGCTTCTCTGTCTGCGATGAGATTCTGCAAGATCTGCAGCATTGGGTCTTGCGACGAGCTGCTCCCTCCTTGGTTTCCACGAGTCATCTGAAGATTGAGGTAGATAAAGGGGTAAGAGGGAAAGTTCTAAGGTTCATGGTTTTGGTTTCAAGCTAAAACTTTGAGTTTGACTCAGGTTTTGCAACTAACTTCATTTCATTCATGCAAACAAGCACACAATACAAACACACACCACAACAATGAAAGGAAAACAGATGGTTTGAAGAACAATTCTGCAAGCTACGATACAGTGGGACCGATACATCTCATGCTACGATAGTGCTCTAGTGCATCTACTCATCGTTGATGAAGTCGGAGTCCTCATCGTCAGTGTAGAAGTCCACAGGATCCTCCTCCAGAAAGACATCATCATTGCTGAGGTAAGAATCCATGTCTCCCTGGATGTCTTCACCCTCCTCTTCTTCTTCCTTTGCGGCAAGCTGAGCTTCTTGCTCCTTGACGGTCTTCTCAAGGTCGGCCACCTTCTTGCGAAGACGGGCGATGGTGCGATCCTTGTTTGCACGCTGGCGGCAAAGAGACTAGCGATCCTGGACGAGCAGTGCAAAATTCTGGGCCTTCTGGTCGGCAATGGCACGGTTCTGGTTGGCTAACTCTCTAGCATTGTCTAGTTCCTGCTGTCTGTCGTGCAGCAACAAGTCAAGATTCTCCACTTGACGCCTCAACTCTGGGTGACTTGGCATCTCCATCGGCATTCCCATGAAGTCACGTCTTGCATAGTGAGCAAAACGGGTTCCCTAGAGTTGGTAACACTAAGTGCACATAGACGTGCGAGAGCTTCATGCATTACCCTGGCTAATCCATCTAGCCAGTTGTTATCTCTCACAGAGAACTAGATTCTCCCGGACATTGGTGCTTCGATGCTTCCTCTAAGATCAGCGGTGACTAGCCACTACAAATCTCCTCCTAGGGGTCCTGGAAGTTGAGCTCCAAGAAACTCCGGATGTGGGCGTCCCAATAACTCCGACAGTGAATGCAGATCCCTCTCGAAGATCAGTTGACCTCTGTTTCCCAACTAGTAGAACTTGCTGAACTGAGTCTCCATCTACAAGAATTAAGGATGAGGAAATTAGTGAAGTGATCGAGTGTGTCAAATTTTAAGTAGTAATGTAAGAATTTTGAGGAACATGAATTTTTTAGAAAGAATGAATTCCCAAGGATAAGAGAGGAAATAGTTTTTCATAAATAATCACTTTGGTTTTGAAACTAAGTTTTTGTTCGGATGTCCATTCTAACTAGGGTTTCCTATGGTCAGGATGGCTCTGATACCAACTTGTCAACACCCGGATTTTTAATCCCAGATGCCTGTTATGTCATTCATCGCAATCCCAGGATTACCATTTTTGCGAGACATAACATATTGGATATCATAGTACAACATCCATTACAAACCATACATAAGGTCTTACACAAATAAAGATCTCATGATCCAGTCTTAATACAACAATCAGCGGAATAAAAGATAAGCGTAGCGGTGTGGTCCATCTTCAGGGGTACATGCAATGCTGACGAAGGCAGATGGTCCTAGTTATCATAGCCGTCCTGCTGGCCATCATCTTGGTAGTCTCCTCCATAGTCTGGCCATGAGAATAGCCAGGGACAAAAGCCATGAGTACTCTTTAAGTACTCGCAAACTACGATTAACAAGTAGTATAGTTCTAAGTTAAAGTGCTATCTCTAAGATTAACTATAAAGTTAAGTTTGAAACCTAAGCTGAGTTCAGAAGCAAAGAAAGATAAAACAAAGTTCTAGAATCACTTCAGTTGGGAAGCTAGTGTCATAAACACAACCCTGTTGTGGTCAAGTCAAGATTCATGATTCATTTCATAAGTCATTTTGAAAACATCTGACAACGAAACAATATGGCCATTCCAACTGTCCATAACTGCGGACGCGGCTATTCGAATAGTTTGACACTATGCAGAGGTGGTACACTTTCACCACAAGATTCGATACATCTGTTAGGGATAACCCCGAATCATTCATACTTAATATGCAGATAATCAAACATAACCTTTCCTTTACACACCCTAGTATAAGCACCTCTCTTATGAGCATGGCCTCCCAACCATGACCATCTGTCATCTTGGGCACTACATAGGTGGACAACATTGAGAGGTAGCCTTAGCTCAAACCTCTCCCGTGAGGGAACTAATACTAATGCATATAAACTTTCGGCTAAGCCTTACCCAATTTAGGTATTGTGGTTGTACGGTAAATTTGGAATGGTATCGCATCCGAATCAAACCATCAGTTTTATAAAAGGGCTAAGGATCATGCCTCAACATTTCCATCATCATAAACCATTTGTGTTTCTCAACACATGTCAAAACATCTCAATAGAATGACTCATCATTCCAAGATTTTCATAATTCATTTTCACCAAGTATTCCCATCTAAAGTGACTCAATTTTTTTTATTTACTCTAAACTACTAAGTTAAGAGTGTTTAGTAAGGTGGAAAGATGGGATCAATCTCATGCCATAGAATGACATCTAAGGTTATCTAAATTGGTCAATTTTTATACTCTTTATGCTACCTTCAAAACAAGTAAAGGACTTTGTGTAAAGTAAAGAAAGTAAAGCTTGAAAATAATACTTGGGGTAAGTAATAGTCAAAGTGGTATGACCAAAGCATGCCTAAAGCATCTTTGCTTAATCATCTAGCTTAATTCTAGCATGCTAAGCATTATACTTGCAAGTGTTAGCTTGCCAATAGTAGCTTGCCTTGGTTGGTGCAGTGGTTGAAGTTTTCTTCCTCCTCTTGATAGAACTCCTCCTCCTCGAAAGCTTGGTCGGTACTATCGTCTATAAATACATACGGAGTACACAATCACCAAACAATACTTAACTAGTCTAATTAGCATTCTAAGGCACACACTTGATGATCTATTATCATCACAAGCATCACAAGGTTTTGTTAACTAGTTTCCTTCTTTTTATTTAAGAAAAGTAATTTCTACTCATTGAAAAATATTAGTATTTAATATTCACCACTTAAAATATGGGATCATGTGGACACATGTCATCACCACATATTCTAACATGTGGGAATGTGATTTAAGGGTTCGTTAATAATTACTTTGTTTTAAGTTCATTATTTAATGATTTAAAGTGACTAGAAATGCCTATATAGCATTACTTTGGTACTAGTCCAAAGTCACTGCATGTAAACCTTAATATTATTACATATTCAAATAGATATGGTGAAATGTGATTTTTGAGAGTTGGAATCAACTCAAAAGCTAACTTGGTTGATTTTATAAAAATGTTTGAATGTGCAAAAGCTTCTGTCTTATATTTTTACTAGGAGAGATCTCTAACTCTAATTGAATTAAATCCAACGGGCTTGGGTAGATCTTTTCAGTAGCTTTCTAACAAAATTGGTATCACTCCATTTGGATTTGTAAATATCTCTGAATTGAATGTCAAACTAAGGGACAGAACTAGGTTTAAACTAAAATAGAAAAATCCTAATTCAAACTAAATGGGTCGCGCGGGAAAGCTAACGGGCTGGCCCAGTGACACTACACGGCGCGGGGCATAGCTGACAGGGGGGTCCACCGGTCAGAGGCTCATAATGCGTGAGGAGGTACGGGGTGATGTGGGTCGTTGGATTAGAACTAGAATCGACGGCTGGGGATCGTCGTCAACGACGAACAGGTCGCCGGTGAACTCTAACCCTAGCGGCTCGGTGGGGGTGCTCAGGGGGCATACCAAGGCTCCAGCAAAGATGGCGATGCAGGGAAACGGAAGGGTAGACGACGGTGAGCTCAGGGGTGGTCGAGGTAGCTCCAGAGGTGGTCGCAATCGATGTCACCCTCTCCTCCTCTGCCGCGGGCTACTCTGGCCAAATTCCGGTGAGCAAGTGCTCGCGCTGCTCCGGCTAGAGGTGGGGAAGGGTCAGTGAGGTGAGGGGAGGTGAGTGGTGTGACGAATGGGGCTAGGGGTGGCCTCTATTTATAGCTCGTGGTCTGTTGAGAGTGATGGGCGGCGGCTCAGCGAGGCTGCTAGCAGCGTGGCTCGAGGTAGGGGGCGGTGGCTGGTCTCCTGGCGGTGCGCTACGGGGTAAATGCGGGCCTAGGGGCGGTGGTATGCGGTCGGGCAGTGCTGGCATTCTGAGCGGCAGAGGCGGTGGTCTCCATGGCGAGCGGTGTCTGTGGTGCATTAGGCGGCGAACGGGCATGTCTATGGTGTTCCTGGGGTCGTGGCAGAGCGGTGGACGCAGGCTACGGTCGAGGAGCGGCGTGTAGACACGTGTCGGGCGCGGCGCTCCAGCGCGTGCTCGGCATGGTGCAGACACACTGGGCACGGCGGTTCCTCGGTGGTCCACGGCTTGGCCTGGCTCGAGGAGGGGACAAAGAGTGGCGGTGAGGTGTGAGCTAGCTCGTAGACATGGTGAGAGGGAGAGAGGTGGTCTGCTGCGGCGATGGCATGGTCGGACGACAAGCATGGTGCTCGGCATGGCATGGCATTGCCACTAGGGGGTAGGGGATGGGGTGCAATTGGGCTAGTTAGATCACTTGGGGACAGAGGGAGTGTTTTGAGGAAAATTGGGTGCAAACCCCTGGACAAAACAGTGAGCTAATTACTCGGTGTAAACTCTGCCTGCCAAGTGTTTGTAAAAATGGCCGCAAGAAAAATACTTTTGAATTTTGAAAAGATTTTTGGTGGGTGTGCTAGTATTAAGCTTGAGACTCTGTGGGTGCTTGGGTTTTGAAAATTGAGCTTGTTTGAGTGGTTTTTGAAATAGTGGGATCTTCCCATATGAAATAGATTCAATTTTCAATTGCCATTTAAAATTAGTGTTTCAATGTTTTTGGCAGATCACAAAGTTGGCCTTGGTACAACATTATGTGTACTAGCAAGGGGTGCAAAGATCCACATTTGTTTCTGTCAGGTTTTGAGTACTAGGAATAGCCAAAGTAGGCATGTTGATTAAAATGGCACAAATGACCATTCACTTCTTTTATTCATTTTGATTTGTTTTTCTTTGGGATTTGTTTGGGAATGATCTAGATGATGTTTATTTCACCAAAGAATCATTTTACAAGCAATGGATCACTTAATCATGGTAATTCAAATCAACTCCTAATTTAAATGCACACACATATGAATGCTTTAGTAATTTGATATGGAAAAGCTTTTGTTAACCCTAATTTTGATGATTTGGATCTTAATAACCTTGGATTTAAGTTTTGGGATGTTACAAGTCAAGATGATTAGTATATGCATGTATTCTTTCTCGATGTTTGTCAATTGCCCCACTGTAATTTGTTCACCCAACATGTCAACTATCTTAAGGAGAATCACCACTAGTGAACTATAGACCCTGGTCCTTTCTTTAACCATCAATCTACAACTATTTATTGTTTTCTGTTTACTTTCTGCAATCAATTACTATCTTCCACACAATACGTTTAATCCTTTGTTTTCAGCAAAACCGGTGAGATTGACAACATCACTATAACTTGGGTGCAAAGTTCTATGGTTGTGTTGTGCAGGATTCTAAGTTGGAAACAACACCTTGGAGGTGTTTCCTTGCTCCTACTGGTTCGATAACCTTGGTTTCATAACTGAGTCAAAACTTGTTGCTGTGCTCATCATACCTTCCTCTTGGGGTTCCATAACGAGCTCGATATATTTTGGGCCAGCAAGCTATTTTTCTAGCGCCGTTGCTGGGGAGTCAAGGACATCTTCACAAGGGGAGTCCCTCATAACCAATCTCTTTACTTTGTTATTTTATTTTTTCTTAGATTATTTCTGCTTTGTTTGCTTGTTTCTTTTATCAAAAACACACAAAAAATTAGTTCCCACTTCAAGTTGTTTTTATGTCTAGTTCTTCTCCAATCACTATTTCATTATGGATAGCCTAGTCGATTTCCTATTTTGGAAAACTACTATCACTGCTAAGGTAGTAGATGAACCACCGCCTACTAGAACCTCCATGGAAGATTTTATAAGGTATAGAGAATCTTATAAGGGTAAAGTCATGAGAGACGTGTTAAAAATGTTGGATCTAATTGCTAAAATTTTGCTTAAACGCCATGATATAAACTGTTGCTCTGAACAGGATACTAAACATATTAAATTCCAATGTGTCTTTAGTAAAGAATTTGTAATTATGAACTATCATTGGAATAACTATATTCATCTTGGATTTGAAGAGGTAGAACAATTTGTTTTGTTTATGGGAGCTTCTGAAATAGAATCCTTCATGTCTAAAAACTATGACACATGTGTTGCTTGTAAAGACCTTAAAGATATGGTATCTTCTATCCTTGATCACTACATAGAAAATTTCAGCAATAATTGTTATATCTTGATTATAAAGAGAGACTCAGTCATGCACGAGAATGTGTCCATAATTTGCAGGAGCCTATGGAAGAAGAAATTGCTGAACCTGAAAGTTCATTAGATGAAAAAGAGGAGGAGAGTGATGGACAAAAGGAGGAAGAATGGATTATCTACCCATGCTTACCTTCTAATGAGTGTACCTCTTTATCCCTTACATTATTTGATTGTCCCCCATGCTTACCAAAGGAGGATGAATGTTATGTTCCTGTGGATTCTCATGAAAAATCTACTATGGGTAAAACTTGTGATAATAATTATTCTCCTATTATCTATGATAATCCTTTATTAGTGCCTAACTTCGAAATACATGGTACTAAAGAGCGTTGCTTAGAAAATGTTTATGATAAAGCTCTAGATGATGGTCCTATATTGGTTGATAATATTAATTGTACTACTATTAAAAATGAGATTGGAGGGGTCTTGACCTTATCTTGGAACCCCATACCTCTTGAGAATGACAAGTCACCTTGTTATAAAATTGGTAAAAGTGGGTTTGAAGGTTTTAATCCCATTATTTTTGAGCTTGATAAAAATTATATGTTTGTAGATCATGAAAAGCATGCTTTATGTGATAGTTATATTGTTGAGTTTATTCATGAGGCTACTCAAAATTATTATGAGAGAGGAAAATATGGTTGTAGAAGTTTTCATGGTACTGAAACACCTCTCTATGTGCTAAAAGTTTTGAAGTTACTCTTGTTTTATCTTCCTATGCTTGTCACTTTTTTCTTGTGAATTTATTTGCATACAAGATTCCTATGCATAGGAAGTGGGTTAGACTTAAATGTGTTTTGAATTTGCTTCTTTATGCTCTATTTTACTTCAATTCATATTTCTTATGTGAGCATCATCGAAATTATTATGCCTAGCTCAAAGGCGTTGAAGAAAAGCACTTATTGGGAGATAACCCAAAATTCGTTAGGAATCTTTTGTTGAGTCATGGAAGTTATTTCTTCAGTAATAACCTCTCCTTATCATTTTTGTGTGGTTTTTGTGCCAAGAGTAACCTCTAATGAGAGAGAAGTAATGCTTGGGAAAGTTGCTGTCCCGAAACAGATTTTTGTGCTTTGCTGTAAAAATTCGTGAAAAATCTCTGTACATCGGTTTGAGCTGTAATTGTTTGTGCTTCTGCCCAAGGTTGTTATCCAACTTTCGTTAGTTTAACACTTTTTCTATTTGAGCAACATAAGGTCTTCTAAAAAATTTGTTTTTACCTGCTCGTCTGTTTTGACAGATTTCTGCCATTATTTGCATTTGCCTCTTAATCTCTTTCTCTTTGAGTTCTTTTTGATCATTTGAGCTTTTTAAACGAAGTGATACAGTAGCTTTTGTTTTAATGGAAGTTTTACTTGTGTTGAAACTGAACCAAAAGGCTTATTATCTTGAGTACACTGATGTTGCTAATGAAGATTGTGTGAAGTTTTGTATGAAGGAAATTTTAAAGTGTAGGAAAGAGTAATGTGATAAGATGAAGAATGGACAAAAGCTCAATCTTGAGGATGCCACCCATGTAACCCCAAGTAATATTCAAGAAGTACAAGTGTCAAATCTTGGGGATGCCCAAGGTACCCTCTTCTTCATCAATAAAAATTTCAGGTTTCTTCCAAACACTTGATTTTTATTGTTTCATACCTGATTGTGTTGTTCTTGGAGCGTCTTCGTTTTCGTTTTTAGTTTTCATTTTCTTAGTTTGTTTGAATAAATTGGTTGGACCCCCTCATTCATGCATTAGTTTTCAAATAAAGTTGATTTAGATTGGAAAAGAGTAGGAAAGTTCTTGCTTAAGTGGTAAAAGGGAGATTGTTTTTGAGTGTGGCTTAGACCTTATCATGTCACGCTTGATATTGTTTTGGCTTTATGCTTAGTGATTATTGCCGTAGCATGAATTTTTATAAACAATTGATATTGCTTAATGTGCCTTGAAAGAATCATGCATTGTTTTAGCATATTAAAGCATAATATTCTGGTATTCTCCTTTGATGTTTTATTTGGGTTGACTTGGCGCATGCTCACACCATGTTAAGACTATCCCAAGTAACCATAGCCTCTATGATCCTTTAGTTTTCAACTTGTAATATCACTTTATGCTTTAATTAATGATGTTTTATCACTTTGCATGATTATGGCCATTATTGCTCTCTTAGTTGGTCGCTCCCAGCCTTTTGCTAGCCTCCATACCAAGTATGAGTTCCACTCATGCATCCAACTCCAAATAAAACCAAGTTATTCCAAAGAGTCCACCATACCTACCTATTAGCATTTGCTATTCCAAGTATATTCATGTTTTTATCTACCTTATGAATTAAACTAGTTATTAGAAAACTAGTGATTAAAGCTATCACGAACTTGATGGCACACTTTACTTTTCTTGCCCCTAATAAACTTGATCCATTGTGTCATCTATGTTTTATATGCTTGCACTTCTACGTTGGGGATTAGCAGAACCATGCTGTCCTGGGGAACACTTTCAACATTGCACTTGTACATTGTACCTAGTTGATATCAAGATCCTTAGTCTATGGATGTTGTTGGTGCGAAATGAAAGGGGAGCTTGTAGGTCCATGGAGTTATGTATGTGTGTTAGAGAAACGCCTGGGACGCTAGTTTAATCCATGCCTAATCATGGTGGAAACCTGAAGCATAACCATAATGAGCAATATATGAAGCATTCTTCTTATAAAAAAAGATATAGAGATTGAGAAAAATAGAAAAAGAGAAAAAAGAAATAGATGAGAAAAGAGGAAAGAGAGAAAAAAGCACCATTTTCCCATGGTAAATAAGAAGATTGCTGAGATGCTTATTGTCTCTTGCCTTGTCATTTTGATATGGGGATTCTTCCGTATCATCGGGCAAGGGGTACCTCGTTAGTGGTTCTCTATGATACACATGTACTTACTATGACAAGAACTTACCGGTAACTAAACTTGAGTAGCATGAGGAGCAGCCCTCATATTCAAGGGACATGAGATTTATAACTTATACTTTGTCAAGCATATACTCCATAGTTTGTTCACTTTAAACTTAATCACTTCAAGATGCTTATGATAGGGGCAATTAGAGCTGAAAGCTAATAAGTACCATAATTTTTGGAAGCTCTTTATGAGACTTGAATCCCTGCTGCCTTCTATGAAGGCCTTTCTTTTACTTTTTATGTTGAGTCTCCATCTTCTATCTATATGCACCTATTGAGAGAGCATAGTGTCCATTCTTAGTTCTATGTGCATTGTCCCAAGACTTGTTGATTGATGCATAACTTTGATATTGCTTGTTCTTAAACTATTCGTATATAGTCACCCTTATGAACTGTCAAGGTGTCCTATGCATTTATGTTTTGCTACACTATGAGGGAAAAGATGAATACCATTCTTATTATGCTTTCCTTATGTGAAACAAACAAATGTCTTGCAAATCATTGTTGTTCATGAATCTTTTGTTTGTGCCTTTTCATGTTACACCATAGTTGCTATGTCTTATTGTTAGAACTATATCTTTCATGCTATGTTAAAGTACTATGATCCTAGCTATTAATGTTTTACAAATACTTTGATCAAGTTTATGATGGTGCATGTCACCTAAAAAAATATTCTTTCTTTGTATCACTTACCTACTCGAGGACGAGCAGGAGTTAAGCTTGGGGATGTTGATACGTTGCTAACGTATCTATAATTTTTGATGTTCCATGCTTGTTTTATATCTACATTCTTATGTTTTGTCCACACTTTGGAGTATTTTTATACACTTTCTTGGACTAACCTATTAACAAGATGCCACAGTGCCAACTGCTTGTTTTCTGTTGTTTTTGGTTCCAGGAAAGTCAGAAAATGAATATTCTCGGAATTGGACGGGACAAAAGCCAAAGTCAATATTTCACCGTGGGGGACATGGTGCCAGAAGACGAGACAGAGAGAGGCCAGAGGCCGGCCACACCACCTGGCAGCGGCTGGGCAAGGCCAGGTGGTGTGGCCACCTAGGGCACCCCCTCGGCCTCCCCTTTCGCCTATATATCGCCTCCGATACATACACCCTAAGTACCCGATAAAAATGCCACGAAAGAGTCTATAGCCGCCAGCATCTCCATCCCTCGACTGGGAGGGATCTAAAGCTCTGCCCGGCACCCTGCCGGAGGGGAGAATTCACCCTGGAGGCCTTCTTCATCACCATGACTGCCTCTATTGTGATGTGTGAGTAGTTCATCCCTGGACTACGGGTCCATGTAGTAGCTAGATGGTTGGTTCTTCTCCTTTGTGCTACCATGTTAGATTTTGTGAGATCCATTCAGGATCAAGATCGTCTATCGGTAATCATACATGTTGTGTTTGCGGGGATCCGATGGATATTGAGATGCTATTTCAGATTGGTTGTTGATTCTGTCATGTCTTTATTATTTGTGATCTTGCATGCTGTCGTTATATTGGGAACGGCAGTACCTAAAAAGGTTAGATAGAGGTGTGGGGACTAGCAGGGAAGCTATCGACGGCGTCCGCAGGCGAGATTGGATACGAGCAAGCGTAGCGGGACACGAGAAGTACCCAGGTTCGGCGCCCTCGTGGTGAGGTAAAACCCCTACTCCTGCCTGATCTGACTATGTGGAATATACGTGCTACAAGTGCTCCTCGAGCTGTATCTTTAGCTACTTCCTTAAATGAACTGAGACCAACCCTTTCTATTGAGGCCCTCCCTCTCCTTATATAGGAAGAGAGGCAAGGGTCTCACTGGCTAGTCCAACTGGCGGGCCCCACAGGCGGGTCCCAGCCGGCTAGTCATCTACAGTACTCGGCATGGTATGTCACATTGGTGTATGAGTGGTATGGCTGTCGTAGGCACAGTGGACGCCGTGCGAGCCCGTCGTCAGCACATGCCACTGTTCCTGCGTCAGCCACGCCAATTCTTTGGTATGGGCGGGTGGTTGCCCGTCTTGTCGTCGTATAGGGCGTACCGTGCACTGATACGCACGTCGTCCTGTCCCTCTGATTGGATCCGGCTACGTCGTCGTATCCGGCTACCTCTTCATGGTCCGGCTACCGGGTGGTAGCCGGTCCATTCTACCCTGTCCGACTGCATCTGGTCAGCCGGCCGAGATCCGACTGTCCTGTTTCTTATTCGGGTGGGGTATCCAGGGATCATCCCCCTGACACTAGCCCCCGAGCGCGTGTGGATTCCACCCTTGGGCGAAATGCGCGCGCGCTCCCTTTTGCTTTTCGAATTTTGATCCCACTGAGCCTGGCGGTTGCGCTACCCGTGACATCAGTGCTGACGCCGGCCACGCGCGCACGCGCCATCATTGCTCTGCGGCGGGCAGCGTAACGTCCCGTCGCGCGTCACCTCGGGGAACTGCTTGTCCGGTGCTTCGGTTCCCTTCCCAGGATCTTTTGCGCATCCCATCCCGGCACACGGGATCTAGGCGGTGGTTGGGAGGTGGGTCGCCCGGATGCGCGCCACGTGGCCCTGCCGACGGTTGCCCTTCCGATCCTTTAAAGGGATGCCGCGGGGGAGGCAGTTCTTTTCCTTCACTCCCCCGCTGCAATCTTTCTCTCCTTCTCGTGCGCTGCTGCTCCTGTGCTCCTGCCTTCTGCGCCACCCGCTCGCCGCCGTCGACGCTACGGGCCACCGCCACTCCTCCGTTGCCGCTCCTTCTCCTCAGCCGGAAATGGCCGCTGACCGCGGAGCCTGGTGCGGCTCCTCCGTCACCGAGGATCAGATCGCGAAGTATCGCGCGACCCGCGTCCTCCCGCCGGCGGAGGAGGTGGCGGTGCGGTTGGCGCCGGTGGGGGAAGTGTCGCCGCATCCGGCGGAGGGGGAGCGTGTTATCTTCCTCTCGCATCTGGCGCGCGGGTTTGCGCTGCTGCTCCACCCCTTCTTTCTGACCTTTCTGGCCTTCTTCGACCTCCGCCTCCACCACCTCGGCGCCAACGCCATCGGAACGCTGGGGCACTTCATGGCGTTCTGCGAGAGTTACCTCGGGATCCAGCCGGCTCTCGGGCTCTTCTGCCGGCTCTTCCGAGTTCGGCCGCAGGTCCAGTACACGAAGGGCCCGCTGGTCGTCTGCGGTGGCGCCTCCATATACTCCCGCTCCCAATCCGGCTACCCGAAGTTCTTGCTCCAGGACACGGTACGGCTGTGGCAGCAGTCGTATTTTTATGTCAAGAACGTCACCGGCGTCGACCGGATAAACCTGCCGGCCTTCCAAGACGTCGAGTCCAGCCGGCAAAACTGGGACCTGAAGGTCTACGGCGACAAGGCGGAGACGGACGCGATGTTGGCACGCATGCGCTCCCTTCTCACCTGCCAGCTAACCAGTCGGGACATCACCCTTAGCTGGATGTCCGGCGAGGAATTGGATGGGGACGTCGACGCCTTCCCCAGCCAGAACGACGAGCCGGTAGACGACCCGCACGCGGAGGTGCACGAGGAGGAGGATGCCGGGCCGACCGCGGAGCCGGCGACGCGCTCCGCGGCGGACGGCGAAGCAGGCGGGAGCGGCTCCGGCCATTCCGGCTCCCGCCGGCCTGCGGCGGAGGAGCCGGCTCCGAAGAGGGGCCGGACCAGCGCCCTGCCGCCAAGCCGTCTTGGCCGGAAGAAAGGGCCGCCCCCGGTTGTGCCAGGGTACGTTTTTCTCCCTCCCCCCTCGGTGCTTTCTGTTTGTTTTTCCTTGTCCTTGTTTTTCTGACTTTAGCCTGTTTTGCTCTTGTCTTTTCCTCTTTCCCTTTAGCGCACTGGTTTCTTTCGGCGCCGTGTGCCCGACTCGGATGCCAGCCGGGTCGCCGCCTCGCGCCCCGACTGATCCAACCGGTGCCTCCCCTTCCTCCGAGGCGCAGCCTCCTTCTCCTCCTCAAGCCGAGCCAGCTGCCCCCTCCCAGCCCGAGGGTCCACAGCCGGAAGGTTCCTCCGCGGACGCGCGGGGGGCTACTGGCAAGGAGCTTGTCGTGGTTGGCGACGACGACTCCGACGAGGCGCTCGAGGAGGAGTGGCAGACAGCGGTGCTCGCGGCGAAGGAGTCCTTGGCCGTCAACACCGTGGACGACGACGCCTCTTTCGCCGCTTCGCTGTCGGATCTTGCCGCCACGCTCGAGCTGGCGGTGAAGGAGATCCGGCTGCTTGAGGCCACAGCCGGTGGGAACCGAACCACAGGCGAAGCTTGCTGCAGCCAACGGGACCTCCCAGAGTAAGTCCGCCTTATCCGTCTGGCTCTTTTTTTTTAATAGTCGGCTTCGTTGCAGCTGTCCTCGTGTCGCCAGCGAGATCGATTAGCTTGAAGAAAGCGAGCGACCGGCTGAGCAGGTCAACTCCGCGCTGCGCTTGCGAACAAGGACTGGCACGCGGCGAACAGCTTGAGGCTACCGTCAAGGAGCACGACGCCTCGCTCGCTAGCCGGGCCGAAGCCTTCTCCCTTCTCGAGGCCCAGAACAAGGACCATGATAAGGAGATAAAATGGCTAGCGATCAAGGAGAAGGCGCTGGTGGAGGAGCTGATGCAAGTCGGCCACACTTCCAAAGGTGAGTTCTTTCTTCCGTCTTCTTTTCTTTCCGGATCCGGTAGCCGGATTTGACTCCTCTTTTCTGACAGCCTTTTACCCCGGCATAGACCTGCTGGCCTACAACCGGCTGTAGGAGAACTGGCCGGGAGTGCAGCCGATGGCTCAGGAGCTCGTCGTTCTTCTTGGCGAGGAGGCCGCGAAGCTTCGTCAGGCGGCACGGGACGTCTTCTCCTTTGTGTGGTCGGAGGCTCCGGTTTCGGAGACGATGGCGCAGCTGGCGGCGAAGGTGGGCGAGGTGCCGGCTGCGATGGACCGGCTGCGGGATCTGGCGGCACGAGGCGGAGCGGAGATGGCCTTGGCGCTGATGCTTTCCTGGTACAAGGATGCTCGCGTCGAGAAGATCGATGGGGGCTTCCGCGCCGGAGCCGATCTTGCCGCCATCCGCCAAGCCCATCCGGAGCTTCGCGGGTCCGCCATCAAGATCGCCGACTACGTGGATCCGGACGAGGTGCTCACCGACTCGGAGTCCCCCAACACTCCGGATGCGGAGTCCTCAGTGCCGCCATCTGCCAGCGCCGGAGCCGGAACGAGCACTACGGCTCCGCCCCCGCCTCCAGCATCTGCCAGCCAGGAGCGCCCCCACGGCAAAGGCCCTACCGTTTAGCTATTGCCCCAGGATGCCGGGTGTATTTGTCTTGTTTTTAGGTTATCGTGGAACTTGTCTGTCTGTACCGGCTATCTTTGATGCCGGGTAACTCTCGGGAGCTTCGTCTCCCTTTTGCTTGTTAATATTAAATTCTTGAGGCTTTCTTAACTTGTGTCTAGAATTTTCTTTTGATATCTTTGCCGGATCGCTCCGCCTGGCTATCCTCGTCCGGCTACACACTCTTAGCCGGACGAACTACACCTCCAGTGGGGGCGCGCCAGCGCACCCACTAGTTGTAGCTCCCGAGATTCGGAGTAGCTGGCGTAGCCAGGTGCTTCGAATCTTCCTTGTTCTTCCCCGCTCTTCTAACTTTATCCGACTGGCCTCGCCCAGTCGGCTGCTTTCGTCGGCTGGACGCCTTCAGCCGGGGAACCAACATTCCAGTGGGGGCGCGCGAGTGTAGCCCCCGAGATTCGGAGTAGCTGGCGTAGCCAGGTGCTTCGAATCTTTCTTGTCTTTTATTGCTCCCGCCCTTGCCCTCACCTGGGCTCCGAACTGCCGGCTAAACGCCCTTAGTCGGCCAGGAACTACAAGATTCCACTGAGGCGTGGCCTCAGTGGAGTGTAACCCGAGATTCGGAGCGCTTGATGAAGGCAAGGGCTTCGAATCTTCTTTCCTTCTCCTGAATTCCGACTCGAAGTAGTCGGACAAGAACGCACATATGCATACACATACATCTTCATAGGTTAATAGGTTAGTCTGTCAAATCGTAGCCGGAAACGACTTATTTTTTCAAAAACTGGCTTGCTCCTTTCTAGGCACTTAGTCGCTTTCTCGTGTGTTCTGTTGTTTTCGCTGCGTCCTTGCCGGAGAGCTGGGTTGCGGTCTGCAGCCGGAATCGAAGGGAGCTGACAGTACATTACGCACGGTACTAGCGGCTTAGCGGCTGGATTGGTTTGAGCTAGTTGCGGGGCCGGGACGCCCGATCTGTCACGCCTCTTCCCTGTTTTTCATGTGGGATGCCTCGGGCTTTTGCTCTTGCTAGCCAGACAGCCGGGTTGCGGTCTGTAGCTAAGACGAAGAGTGGGCCTCTGACATCATCGCACACTACTCAGCCGGTTTGTTGGTTTAACAGGCCGGGCCAACCGGCGAGCCCCCGGGTAGGGGTAGCCGGAGCCGGAAAATTTTAATCGGAGAACAGGTATGCACACATTTCCAGAAGGAGCCCCCGAGATTCTCGTGGGAGTCCGCATTTTCATTTATGAGGTTTTCTGGGAGTCCGCATTTTCATTTATGACGTTTTCGGGATACATACACTGTTTGGCGACTAGGTGTAAAACGGGCACAGTAGGGCCGCGTTCCAAGGACGTTCGGTCTCCTCGTCCGATTTGTCCATCTTGTTCTTGCGCGGCTGCTGTGCGTCGATGAGGTAGTAAGAGTCGTTGGGCAGCGCCCGACTGATGATGAAGGGGCCCTCCCAGGGTGGTGATAGCTTGTGCATGCCCTTCGTGTCTTGCACCAACCGGAGAACCAGGTCACCCTCGCGGAATGCGACTAGGCGAATCCGGCTGGAATGGTAGCGGCGTAGTCGCTACTGGTACAGGGCAGATCTGGACAAGGCCAGGTCGCGGGCCTCCTCCAGGAGATCTACCCCGTCCTCCCGCGCCTCCTTGTTGGCCTGCTCGTCGTAGAGGAGCTTGCGGGGGGAGTCGAATTCGATGTCGGCGGCGAGGACGGCTTCCGATCCATAGACCAGGAAGAATGGCGTGTAGCCGGTTGACCTATTCGGTGTGGTGCGGAGGCTCCACAACACAGCCGGAAGTTCTTCGATCCAGCATCCGGGTGACCGCTCCAACGGCTCGATGAGACGTGTTTTGATGCCGGCTAGCACCAAGCCGTTTCCTTGTTCGACCTGCCCGTTGGACTGTGGATGTGCAACGGAGGCGAGGTCTAGCCGGATGCCCTTGTTGGTGCAGAACCGGGCGAAGGCCCCCTTGGCAAAGTTCGTGCCGTTGTCGGTGATGATGCTATTGGGGTAGCCGAAGCGGTTGATGATGTCGGTGAAGAAGGTAACAACCGTCGCCCCATCCAGCTTCCAGATAGGCTTGGCCTCGATCCACTTTGTGAACTTGTCCACCGCTACCAACAGGTGGGTCATTCCCGCGCGAGCTCGTTTGAAGGGCCCGACCATGTCGAGGCCCCAAACTGCTAAGGGCCAGGTGATCGTTATGGTCTTGAGCACCGAGGTTGGCATGTGCCTGAGCTGCCCGAAGCATTGGCACCCATTGCACGCGCGGACCAACTGCTCGGCATCCTCGAGGGCGGTGGGCCAATAGAAGCCGTGGCGAAATGCCTTGGCGACTATCGCCCTTGACAAAGCGTGGTGCCTACACTCGCCCTGGTGGATGTCCTTGAGTAGCCGGTAGCCTATGTCCACGTCGACACATCTTTGGAAGATACCGGATACACTGTGCTTGTATAGCTCGCCGTTTATGATGGTGTATGTATGCGCGCAGCGTCGGATTTGTCTGGCCTCCACCTCATCGTCCGGGAGTTCGTTGTTGGCGATGTAGTTCATGAAGGGTTGTGCCCAGGATGACACTTCTCGGATGACGAGGACGCTCCTGTCCTCCGGCTGTCGGGTGTCGGTGGGCCGTCCGGGTGGGATGTCCGTGGCGGCAGCCCCTGAGCCACTGGGCGAGCCGGAAGCCCCCGGGTCCTGCGAGCCAGAGGGCACCGCCTGGCCGGAGTTGGCACGAGTTTTCTTCTTTGGTGGCTCCGCCGGCTCCGCTTCTGCTGCCCCGGCCGCTGGAACGCTCCCCGCCCAGATGATGGAATCTGATTCCGGCGACGGGTTGATGGATGGCTTGCGCAGGTGCTCCAGGGAGACCCCTGGTGGGATGGCCTGCCTAGTGGACCCTATCTTAGAGAGTGCGTCGGCTGCCTCGTTGTTAGTGCGATGGACCTGATGAAATTCACACCCGTCGAAGGAGGAGCTGAGCTTCTGGATGTGGAACCGGTAGAGGTCCATGTTGGCATCTCTGGCGTCCCATTCCTCGGATACTTGTTGTACCACCAAGTCCGAATCGCCAAAGCACAAGATCTGGTTGACGCCGATTTCCTTGGCCAGCTGGAGCCCGTGCGCCAGTGCCTCGTATTCGGCTATGTTATTGGAGGCCTTGAAGTGGATCTGCAACACGTACTCCAGCCGGTCTCCCTTGGGCGAGGTGAGCACGATGCCGGCTCCCAAGCCCCCGAGCATCTTCGACCCGTCGAAGTGCATCCTCCAGTGGTTCGAATCCGGAACCGATGGGAGATACTGGGTCTCGGCCCAGTCGACGAGGAAGTCCGCCATCGCCTGCGACTTGATCGTGAGCCGGGGCTCGTACTGGATGGAGTAGGCGGCGAGCTCGATGGCCCATTTGGCGACCCAGCCGGTGGCGTCCTTGTTGCCGATGATTTCCGAAAGGGGTGCAGTGCGCACGACCTTGATCGGGTGCTCCTGGAAGTAGTGCTTGAGCTTCTTGCATGCTAGGTACATGCCGTAGCACATCTTTTGGTAGTGGGTGTAGTTCTGCTTGGAGAGGGAGAGAACCTCGCTGAGGTAGTAGACGGGTCTCTGAACTTGCTGAGCCTTGCCTTCCTCGGGCCGCTCCACCACCAGGACGATGCTGACGACCCGGCTGGTGGCTGCTATATAGAGCAACATCGGCTCCTTGCTAGCCGGTGTGGCTAGAACCGGCGCTATGGACAGCATGCGCTTGAGGTCGTGAAATGCGGTGTCGGCCTGCGAGGTCCAGGAGAACTTGTCCGTCTTTTTCATTAGCTGGTACAACGGAAGTGCCTTCTCCCCCAGCCGGCTGATGAAACGACTGAGGGAAGCCAGGCATCCGGTGAACTTCTAGACTCCAAGTAGGTTCTTGGGCGGTTGCATCCTTTCGATGGCCGCGATCTTCTCCGGATTTGCCTCGATGCCTCGCTGAGATACGAGGAAACCGAGTAGCTGGCCGGATGGTACTCCGAAGACGCATTTTTCCGGGTTCAGCTTCATCTGGTACTGGCGGAGGTTGCCAAATGTTTCTCGCAGATCCTCGAGGAGGGTGCGCTTTTCCTTGGTCTTGATGACCATGTCATCCACGTAAGCGTGCATGTTTCGGCCTATCTGCGAGTGCAAGCATTTCTGCATACATCGCTGATAGGTGGCGCATGCGTTCTTTAGGCCGAAAGGCATGGTTACATAGCAGAAAGCCCCGTAGGGGGTGATAAATGATGTCTTAATCTGATCAGCCGGGTTTAGCCGGATCTGATTGTATCCGGAATAACAATCTAGAAAAGACAACAAATCACAGCCGGCCGTGGAATCGATGACTTGATCGATACGGGCAAAGCGAAGGGTCTTCGCACGCCTTGTTCAGGCTGGTGTAGTCGATACACATGCGCCAGGTGTTGTTCTTTTTCAACACCAAGACTGGGTTCGCTAGCCAGTCCGGGTGGTATACTTCCATGATGAACCCCGCTGCGAGGAGCCGAGTGATCTCGTCACCGATTATCTTTCTCTTTTCTTCTGCGAACCGGCGCAGAGGTTGCTTGACCGGATTGGCATCCGGACGCACATGAAGTGAGTGCTCGGCGAACTCCCTCGGCACACCCGGCATGTCTTTGGGAGACCATGCCAAGATGTCCCGATTCTCACGGAGGAAGTCGACGAGCGCGGCTTCCTATTTGCTGTCTAAGCTGGCACCAATGGTGACGAACTTAGTCGGGTCGGAGGGGTCGAGCAGGATCCTCTTCGTCTCCTTTGCCGGTTGGAAGGCTCCTTCTCTAGCCGGTTTGTTGCTATCCAGGACGTTTTGCTGGGCCATGGCCACATTGCGCATGATCGCGCGCTTTTCTTCGGCTATGATGAGGGCCTCTCCTAGTTTGGAACTGGCTGAGGGGCACTCCATCGATTGCCTGAAGCAGCCGGCGACGGTGATCATGCCGTGGGGTCCTGGCATCTTCGTCTTGAGGTATGCGTAGTGGGGGACGGCCATGAACTTGGCGAGGGCGGGGCGCCCGAGGAGAGCATGGTAGGAACTCGTCAAATTTACCACCTCGAACCAGATTGGTTCGCGGCGGAAGTTCTCCTCGGTCCCGAAGATGACGTCCAGCTGGATTTTTCCCAGTGAACAGGCTGGTAGCGGCGACGCCGTGGAACGTCGTGGTAGTCGAGCGCGGTCGCTTTCGAATGCCCAGCTTCTCCAGCGAGGACTGGTAGAGGAGGTTGAGGCTGTTGCCTCCGTCGATGAGGGCGCGAAAATCGCGGTCTGCGTTGGAGACGATTAGGGGGTCGAGCACCATGGCGTAGCCCCCGGGAGTCGGCAGATGCTCAGGTTTATCTGCCCGGCATCAGGTGATGGGGGTTTCCGACCAGTTCAGGTATTGGGGGACCGGAGAAACGATGGCGTTGACCTCCTTGGAGCGTCGCCTACGGCTGTGCTTGTCGTCTTGCTCCGTCTCGAAGATGTGGTAGGCGGCGTGTGGCTGGGGGTAGCCGTTGTTGTTGTTGCCGCCGTTGCTGCTGTTACCATCGTTACCGGCTCCCCTAGCCGGTGGTGGGGGTCCAGCCGGTGGGGGAGGCGGGAGACGAGGCTGGTTGCCCTGGTCCTTTAGCTGGCGAGTCTAGCTGCAGTTCCGGGTGGTGTGCGTAGCCGGTTTGAATGGACCGCTATGCCACTTGCACGGGCCGTCAATCATCTGGTCGAAGGTGAGCCGGGGCTTCTGCCTTCTTGTGTCGTTAGCTGGTGCGTCAGGCGCACCCTCTACAGCATTGACCTGCCGCGCGTGGTAGCGAGGCTTCTGTTGCCTGTCCTGGCGGTCCCCGTGGAACTGGTTGTCGTTGCCGTGGCGTCTAGAGGATCCGGCTTCACCAGCCGGATTGCTCAGACGGTAGCGAGCCGTCTCTGTGGGATTCGGACGGCCTTCCGCGTTTACTCGGAGGGGCTTCTTCATGGAGGCATCCGCCATGGCGTACTGGTCGGCAACCGTCATGATCTCCGCCATGGTTTTCGGCTCGTCACACAGTAGCCGGTGGCGAAGCATGGTGCCCTCTCGGCATCCTTCGATGAAGAAACCAACTGCTTGGCTCTCCAGGATGCCCTCGCAAGTGTTGCGGAGCTCCGTCCACTTGGCGAGGTACACGCGGTCGGTCTCGTGGTCACCCTGGACGCACGAGGCCAGGTCGCGCGGGCGCCCTGGGGACTTGTACGTGTCGTTGAAGTTGCGGACGAAAACCTTCTCGAAATCAGGCCAGGCGTTGATGGTGTTGGGCGCGAGGATATTGAGACAGGTCCTTGCCGACCCGGTTAGCATGAGAGGGACGTAACGCACGGCTGTGCGCTTATTCCCGTGGGCGATGCCGACTGCCGTGGTGTAGTCGGTCAACCAGTCTTCCGGCTTCATGCTACTGTCGTACTTGGGGGTGTCCCTGGGCAGGGAGAATTTATCCGGAAACGGCTTGTTCCGGATGCGGGGTCCGAAACAAACTGGTCCGGTAGAATCTTCCTCCTCCGTAACGCGCGCTTGAGCGAGCAGCTCGATGCGGTCGCGGGCATCCGGACAATCCGGGTTGGGCGCACCCACCCAGCTCGAGAGGCGGGAACCGGCTGGTCTGGGTGCTCCGGCTGGTGGGGGTGGAGGTGGCGGGTTGCTGTTGACCGTCTGCTCCTGGCGTGGCTGGCCCCTGTTGCCGGAGCTGCGTCGCCTGCTGCGGGCCCTTGCCGGCTGAGGGGAGGATGCCTGCTGCGTGTCACGTGGTGCGCCCCTGCTGTTGGCGGGTAACCTGCTTCCTCTTAAGTAGCTAAGGTCCTCCTGCGTCTGCCGGTTGGCGCCGGCCTGCTCGTCCGCGACACGGAGGAGCTCCTGGACGCGAGCGTGCTGGCGGGCTCGCTCCTCGCCCTCTAGGCTAGGTAGTTCTTCTGCTGCGGCTCGCGCCGCGCGCAAGTTCTTAATGGGTGTGCTGTAGGTGGGCCGTGTAGGGGCAGGCGCGGGATCCGGTTCTCCGTCCTTCTCCATCCTGCCGCCTAGCTCACCGCCCCGACGTCGTGCACAGCGCCGGCTTCGGCTTCCGCAGTGGCAGGGGTGAGACCGTCTTGTGGTCATACTCGCGCTGGCAATCTCCAGCTGCTGCCAGCTCCATGGCCTCCTAGAGGAGGATCTGTCTCTCCATGGTGAAGTTGGCCTCCGCCTCCTCCGGGTTGTCCCCGAGGGTAACCGGCGTCAGGAGCCGATCAATGGCATCCTCGACCGGGTTCCGAGGCTACGAGGGAGCGGAAGTTCCGACCTCGTCCACTCCTCGCTCCCGCGGCCGGTGGGGCCGCGAGCTGGATCCGGCCATCATGACCTCCACGCCGCAAGGTGTGGCGGAGGTGCCGCCGCTTGAGCATGGCGGCCCCGCGACAGAGACAATTTCCATAGGTAAACGCTCCGGGACGGTGGCGATGCAGACGGGGAGATCACCGAATAGTAGGACGGTGTTGTTTGCTAGGAAGGAAGTTCCGGCGAAGCAGGAGGCGTTGTCGATGACGCAGTCGAACTTGCCGAACGTGAGCACCAGGCCGGAGGCCACGCGCTCACCGGCTGAAGTGCGGGGTCCCGTGCGGAATGTGACTCCGGTCGAAGCCATCTACCCCACGGTGGGCGCCAACTGTCGTTGTATTGGGAACGGTAGTACCTAAAAAGGTTAGATAGAGGTGTGGGGACTAGCAGGAAAGCTATCGACGGCGTCCGCAGGCGAGATTGGATACGAGCAAGCATAGCGGGATGCAAGAAGTACCCAAGTTCGGGGCCCTCGTGGTGAGGTAAAGCCCCTACTCCTGCCTGATCTGACTATGTGGAATATACGAGCTACAAGTGCTCCTCGAGCTGTATCTTTAGCTACTGCCTTAAATGAACTGAGACCAACCCTTTTCTATTGAGTCCCTCCCTCTCCTTATATAGGAAGAGAGGCAAGGGTCTCACTGGCTAGTCCGACTGGCGGGCCCCACAGGCGGGTCCCAGCCGGCTAGTCATCTACAGTACCCGGCATGGTATGTCACATCGGTGTATGAGCGGTATGGCTGTCGTAGGCACAGTGGAAGCTGTGCGAGCCCGTCGTCAGCATAGGCCACTGTTCCCGCGTCAGCCATGCCAAGTCTTCGGTATGGGCGGGTGGTTGTCCGTCTTGTCGTCGTACAGGGCGTACCATGCACTGATACGCACATCGTCCTGTCCCTCTGATTGGATCTGGCTACGTCATCGTATCTGGCTACCTCTTCATGGTCCGGTTACCGGGTGGTAGCCGGTCCATCCTACCCTGTCCGGCTGCATCTGGTCAGCCGGCCGAGATCCGACTGTCCTGTTTCTTATTCGGGTGGGGTATCCGGGGATCATCCCCCTGACACATGCTCTCTATTGTTAGTAGGTATCTTGGTCGAGTAGATGCTAGGAACTACAAGAGGGAGTATTTATGCTCGATAGTGGGTTCATGCCTCTAATAATATGGGGAAGTGACAGAAATCTTTAAGGTACTAGATGTGCTATTGCTACTAGGGTGAAAACAACAATCCTTTGTTCATAGAACAATCGTATTGTTTACTTTACACGCAATGCTTAATGCAATTATCGGTTGCTTGCAACTTAATACTGGAGGGGGTTCGGATGATAACCTAAAGCTGGATTATTAATATAGATGCAGTTGGATTATGGTTTATGTATAATGTTGTAATGCCCAATCAAATCTCATAGGACTCAAGATGATTAGTATATGCATGTATGCTTTCTCGATGTTTGTCAATTGCCCCGCTGTAATTTGTTCACCCAACATGTCAACTATCTTAAGGAGAATCACCACTAGTGAACTATGGAGCCCGGTCCTTTCTTTTACCATCAATCTACAACTATTTACTGTTTTCTGTTTACTTTCTGCAAGAAATTACTATCTTCCACACAATACGTTTAATCCTTTGTTTTCAGCAAAACCGGTGAGATTAACAACCTCACTGTAAGTTGGGGGCAAAGTTATGTGGTTATGCTGTGCAGGATTCCATGTTGGAAACCACACCTTGGAGGTGTTTCCTTGCTCCTACTAGTTCGATAACCTTGGTTTCATAACCGAGGGAAAATTTGTTGTTGTGCTCATCATACCTTCCTATTGGGGTTCCCCAACGAGCTCGATATATTCTGGGCCATCAATGTGCATCCAAGTACTCCTTCACCGCAGGTTTTTGTTTATACAACACTTCCAAAAGATACAGATGCTTCCTCAAACTACATATGTATGAAGCTGGCCATAGATTGTCAGTATAACTTTACTCTTGAATTTCTTTGTAAAATTCTGCACTAAGTGTCGCATACATTCCCTATGCTCCACTCCGGGGAATACTGCTTCTACAGCTTTCTCCAAACCTTTGCAAGCGTCTGTGTGGATAGTATGTCCTGGTGGATGACCTATAAGGTCACGCAAAATCTCCAGTAACCAAGTCCAACTTTCCTCTGACTCAATCTCCAAAACTCCAAAAGCAACAAGGAACATCCAATTGTGGCCATCAACTGCATTAGCATCTACTAGATGTCCTTTAAATCTACCATGAAGAGTTGTTGCATCCACGGCCAAATAAGGCTAACAACCATCTAGAAACCCTTGCCAGCAAGCTTTGAAACAAACAAAAGCCCTTCTAAAGCACTCCTTCTCCATTGTCTTCCCTCTTATTTTGTACTGAACTATATGCCCGTCTATCTGTACAACACTACTTGGACTAGCCATCTCCACTTCAGCTTTGAACCTGTAAAGCAACTGAAAACTTTCATGCCGTGGACCATTGATCCTATCAAGAGCCACTTCCTTTGCATAGAACATATTCATGTAAGGTACTGTAATATTAAACTTTTTAGAAACTTTTTTTATGGGAGTTGTTGCACCAAATGATGAGTTCGCTCTCATCCAATCCATGATTGCATCTGCCAACCACCTAGTCTTTGCTAGTTTTTTTTGTCCTTTTGTTGTCCCCGTTGAGGTGGACAAGAATGTTGGAACTGGTTACCTTTTATCTGAAACATAATGAAAATGTCAGGTACAATTAAAAATTTCTACACAATGATCTAAAATACATAATCATAGTGGTTGTAATACCCGAACCAAACTGCTCCTGTGCATAGTGGATGAGTGCATCCTCCACCTACACCTCTTGTATGGGCACTTCACTTTGAACCTTGCTGGCTCACTCTTAATAACAACATAATCATTATTGGTGTAGATGCAATATGTAGTAAGGGCATTACGACAGTCTCGCATCATTTTAAATATGATGCCTTCTCAAATCTTATGTCCCACTAAATATGGTGTAGATCGTTCCTGTCCCACTGAATTACTGGCAAGTCCTCACCATCATACTCGGCTAAAACAAGACTATCATTTTTCTCCTCATTCTCTTCTTCATCAGTGTCATCAAATCTGGCACCATGGGCCAATTCCTCCATGTATTGATCCTCTAGTGCTTGTTTGCTGAATCTATCTACCAATTCAGGAAACATCAACTCATCCTCATCATCTAGTGGAGGCGCTCCCTCGGCAAGCTTTGCTTCGTCCTCCACATCGGTCGTACGAGCGATTTGGCTTACACTCGCAGTGCCAATAGATGGTACTAATGTGGACCTACAAGGAGCACGGTGGCACACACTATTAGCAGAGACAGCATAGACACGTGATGCCCGACCACCTGATGATGCCTGACCACCAGATGATGCTTTAGCCCTCTTTCCCGTGTGTTCAACTTTAGGTTGCACATGAAGAAGAATTCGACCAAAATGTTCGACACCATTCAAAGAGAAAAGAATTACTAGATCAGCTTTGCTAGTTAGTGGGAGCAATCTTTGCTCGCTAGTGTTGAAATATTGCAAATCAACTGAATCGCCATTGCTCCAGGGGAATTTAGAATATATTTTATCTTTCAAATCTCTGAGAGTTATGGAGGTTGCAACAAACCACTGGGAAGTAAAATCCAGAGAGATACCGTTCACAACCATGAATTACGCTAGTATCCAGTTTAACCGCCAGCCAAAATGACAACGCTGGATCAATCCTATTCGAAAACCAAGGCATTTAGCTGAGCACCGGTGGTTCGTGCCCAATTACTGCCTATAATCAATCCACAAAGGGAAACAATACTTAACAAGATGGAATTCATGCGTTAGATCCCTCCGACCGGTACACCCACCGGCGTCACATACTGTTCCGTGAAAGGGGCATATCTAGCGGGGGAGGAAGAGGAGCTGTAGTGGGCTCTGCGGCTAGGGGAACGTGCGGCTCAGGGGCCAAGGACGACATAAGGTAGAAGGGGCTCTCAGGTAGGAGGTAACGACGACGGGGAGCAGAGCGGAGGGGTGGTGTGGGAGCTGTTCCAAGCTCGGAGCAAGAATGGCCGGTCCGACATGTCTCCATGCGGCCCCACCCTTCACCACCTATGCAAGACCCGTCCCAACGAGGCCCCACCCTTCACCATGTATGCAGGACCCGTCCCAACATGGCCCCACCTGTAAGCATGTAACAGTCGAGGCGACATGACGTAACACTCAACGCAGGACCCGCCCAACACAGTCCCACCTATCAGCATGTAACGGTCAAGTCTTTGACCTCACGACATCCACCCGTCTGAGCGCATGTGAGGGTTTCAAAATGGTGGGATGGGAAAGGTGAGGAAAAACTAAGCAGCTGGGGAAAACTGAGTAAAACTAATGAACTAGGGGCACGAAAATAGAAATCCCTATCATTATTGTTGCAAGCAAAACAAGTGAAAGAGCAATTATTCAACTTATTGCAAGACACGAGAGAAATTTTAAAACACTCATGATAAATTATGGTCCTAGGGGTACTGTTGTCAACATCATTGCAAGCACATTGGAAAGAGCAATTGTTCAACAAAGTGCAAGCAATGATATCAACAACGTAACGTTTAGAGCATATCATGTCTATGGAAATATCATGACAATAAAAGGAATCCACATGGTCATCATGATGCATAGCAATATCAACACATGGGAATAAGAGTGGAACACATGTCATGTCACAAGTATCATCCATAGCATCCAAGTCATCATAAGTCATCATGTCCACTAGTGGGATCATGGCATCATCAACACCCTTATTTTTATCTTGTTCATACCTCTCATATGATGTGGGTGTTCTGGTATCATTGGTCTCCATGTAGGCGACTTCTTCTTCTTGTATGGGGATGGCATCATCTTCATCTACCATGTACATCTTCTTGGTTGGAGGCATCATCATCTCCAAGCTTGGAGCTTCTTGGTCCATGGAACCTAGCATATCATGAGAAAACACACTATAGGTAGAGGATAAGTCGCTAGAAATCAAAATGGAATTACATGACCTATCAACTACCACTCTCAACTCACTCGATGTATCACTCATGCCCTCCGAGTGGAAGCACTCAATCTCACCTATGGTGGAGTAACTCATTTCACTCTTGCTTTCACTCAAGTGGGCTAAGTGGCTCTCATACTCACATGGGATTGGTACCACATCATCACTCAAGCACATAGGGATAGGCTCGGTTCTCTCAAATTCACGCGCCTCCTTTGGTGAAGGGAAATTCCCATGCTCAACATTCTTGACCTTGTCGCCATCTTGAAGTAGTGGTGGAAGTATGCACATGTTGTTATCGAGAGTGATGCTCAGATCGACTTCATCACATATGTGGCCTTGGCTTCCTCCATCTTGAAGTGTAGACTCTTGGCATGAAGCTTGATGGTGTGGAGGAGAGCTTGCTCTTGGTGTCCTTTTGGTGGTGGAACGAGTAGTTGAAGGCGCCTTATGATGGTGTCGACGGAGGTCATTGGCGTGTCTTTCCATAGGTTGATGTAGATGTCACATTTGGTCATCCACATGACGCTCGCGATGATTCTCCTTTTCCTTGGCACTCTTCTTGGTGAGGCGTTGTAATGAGCACAAAGCATAATTAGTTTTGGCCATCATGCTCATGGTTTTGGCGAAGTTATTTTCCATGTCAATATTGAAGTTGTTGAGGGAGCTTTCGAACTTGTCCATTTGATGATGGACCTTGGTGCTCTCGAGGACGAGGCTCCCTCTTGGTCGATGCGACTTGAGGAGCTTGTCGTTCTTGAAGTCGTCCATGCTTGGGGAGTTATTGTTGTTGTAGAACTCCATATCACCCAAGCATGTGGAGCCATTGTCGGTGCAGTGCTCCATCATGTCATCCATGCTTGTGGAGGCATATGCACGGTGTCTCATTGTGGATTTTTCATAGAAATCATCCTCAGCTCCAGAGTCCCTTGACATGATTCACAAGACCAAGTGGTGTATATGGAAGTGGTAGGGGGTTAGGGATGCAACATCAAACCTTACTTTACGTTGGAATATAGTATTGTGCAAGTGGCAATATTTGAGAGCAATCAAAACCAAGAAAAGTGAAGTTCACGCGGAACACCAAAACCAACCAACCACTAAAAAACACACACACAAAGCTTATGGTGGATGGGTATGGAAGGTTGCGTGTCTAAGAACAATCTGAAATCAAGATATTGTAATGGCAAGTAAAGAACCATGATGATCACAAAGAAATACAAGTCAATCCACACGACAGGAATTATATACAAGAAAACACACACGATGGGATAAATGGGACTTGTGCGATGGAGAAAGTGAGCTAAGAACCAAATGATTACCTAGCGAATAATATAAGCTCGTGTCACACAAGTGCAAGGAGAGACACTAGTTCGATTACAATAAAATTGGTGGGCTATAAGATATGCACAATAAGTACCACCTATATGATGTTCATCGATCTTGCGCTTCCTATTCTATGAGGCACTTGTTTCTTTCTTTCTTTTTCTTTTTTTTTATATTCTATTTTCACTTGCTTCTTCCTTGTGCCAACAACTATACAAGATAACTATATGAGATAGCGCGCTCACAAACTTTGCTCAAAATTCTACAAGTATCAAATGTGCATAGCCCAAGCAATCATAGGAGGTACTAGTCTCAGTAGGTTTTTGTTGGTCATAAAGATAGTATAGCTCACAAAGTAAAGCAAGTGGGGAGAAGTCGCGGAATGTACATACCTTCTCCTCGCTGATCTTCACCCTTTATTGGTGGATTCCGCCTTGCTCACGGAATTTTTATGGAGTATATATCATGAACCACGGATATAATGATGTAGAGCTATTTCTCCTCTTCAAATGAAACTAAAGAACACCAAAATCCGAGTTCATATGCAAAAGTTATGCTCAAAACGGTGTGGAGCTGAAGTAGTTGGAAACCAAATCGGCAGACCGGAATTGGAGCCAGAAATTCTGGCGGTGGAGCCGGCGGCGCTAGAAATTTGACCGCAAATTCTGGCGGCAACCTTGGTCTGCCCGTCCTGGCGCTGGAACGAGTTCGAGGACGTGAAAACTGCGATTTCTGTAGAAAACTTCAGATCTGAGGGGGAAATGAAGGAATTAGGCCATGGGAACACATGGGAAGGTACATCAACAAGTTCAGCAACTAATCCATGGATCAAAACCTACCAAAACGCACTCAAATCATAGATCGATCCAAAACACGAGTTGGGGCTATTTTTGGTGGAAATTTTTGAATTTGTAGGGAAAATACCAAATCGATGAGGAATCTATGGCAACCAAAAGCCGCTGATACCAGATGTTGGCGGTGACCTCATGGGTGGCCCGATCTTCACGGATCTTGTGGTCAAATCAATGGGAAAGCGAAGGGAAAGGGAGAAGGTAGCGGAAGAGGATGCACACCTCGTGTAGAACACGATGAACACACGCAAAACTCACACGATACAAGGCCGATTAATCCCGCCGGTGGCCACTGGTCCGATAGAATCCTCGCAAGGAAATATCGGTCAACGTGCTTCCATCAATCCCAAGCGGAGAGGAAAGAACACCTTGGAGAGGGTCTTGACAACTTGGCAAAGGGAAACCGATGCCAAGGCCTTGTACAATAAGGGAGGCGCGATGCAAACTCCAACGAGGTGGTGATGATAGTCGATCCCCTTTGGTAGAAGGAAATGAGGCAAATCTAGAGATTTCACAAAGGGGGTTGTCTTTAGTCTATCATATATGCCTCCGGATACATGAGGAGGGGCTCTATTTATAGGCTAGCCACTAACATGGCGGTAGTTTGGGGATAAACTAGGCAAAAGGGTAAGTCTAGGCAATATTCCAGGGCATCAAACCAAGATTCGTGCACAGACAGGTGATTTCGGCAATAAGTCCGGGGGCGCCGGATCTGGCACCGCAAGTTTCGACAGTCGTCGATATTTCCGGTCGGTGCCGATTTGGCTCTCTGTAGGCGATTCTGGTCGGCGCCACACACCGCGGTTCGGCGTGGGATCCGTCCGATTCATGCGCTTAGAGATTCTAGTGGTGGTTCATCCATGACCTTGGCACCGGTTTGACTCTGCCTCTTCCGTATCCTCTTCCAAGCCTCCGTCTTGTTGGGCATGAGTCCTCGGGCTTCCTCCCTTGCCTCCGTATTTGTCGGTATGGACCTATCATGAATATGGGACAGAGTATGAAGTAGTATACCATTCAACAGGGTAGGAAGTGGGCTCGCATAGAGGAATGGATTCACCTTTGGAGTCCATGATGACTTGGTATAAGTTGGAGACCTTGATGTGGTAACAATTGTAGGTCGGGCTACATCATAAGACATGTCAAGGAAGTCTTGCAAATCCTTCGACATGAAAAGCTATATGGTAATCTTCCCAAGTGCACTTTTTCTAAAGACAAGTTAACTTTTCTTGGATTTGTTGTTTCGTCAAATGGCATTAAAGTTGATGTTTCTAAAGTAAAGGACATACGAGATTGGCCCATCCCAACAAATGTGAGTGAACTCCGAAGTTTTCATGGGTTGGCCAGTTTCTATCATCGCTTTGTGAAAGACTTTTCAACCATTGCATATCCTCTCAACGAATTAACCAAAAAGAATGTCAGCTTCGTGTGGGGCAAAGAACAACAAAAAGCTTTTGATGAACTTAAAAAGAGGCTCACTAAAGCACCTCTTCTTGCCTTACTAGAATTCACTAAAACTTTTGAGAGAGTGTGATGCTAGTGGTATTGGCATTGGAGGAGCCCAAATGCAAAATGGACATCCTATTGCCTACCTATTATGGGTCTCCTTGTGGATTTACCCTTGGAGTGGCCCAATCTTCACGAATTTGAGGCGGGGAGTGAAGGAACACATGATGCACACAACTCTAATGCAAGGTAAAGATACAAACACACGCCAAATAACACCCAATTTGATTTGCTCCCGTTGGTTCGAACAACCAATCCAATAGAATCCTCGGCGAGAGACCTTGCGGTAGAATCACCAAAGGAGAGATCGGCAAGCGGATGATAGAATCCAAACCAAGATGAGAGTAGCAACCAAGTATAATCCCAAAAGGGAGAGACCAAGCACTACTAGAATCCTTGATAGGGAGAGACCAAACACTTGAGGAGGGTCTTGGCGACTTGGAGAAGGGCACAGACTCCAAGGCCTTGTACAACTCATATATCTACTATTGAGAGGGGGGTCCAATCTAGGGTTAGGCACATGCCTTAATTCATCATCATATTTGCCCAGATTTAAGCCACTGGGGGTATTTATAGTACTAGGGGCGAAGGGGTAGGTAGGAGGGATTATTCCGGGCATCAAACCCTTCACACTGCACAGACTGGTGTTTTAGCGATAAGTCCGGTCGCGCTGGACGGAGAGCTGGAAAATCTAGCGGGCGCCGATTTGTTTCGGTGGGCACCGGACTGCATCTTTGTACGCTGTTTTGGCGCTCGCCGGTTTGCTTCGGTGGCGAGCGGAAATTCTAGCGTCGGTTTCGATCGACCGGTCCTTGCGCTGGAAGTTCCGGCGTGGATTCCGTGGTGCCGGAATCCTTCTTATGTCTTCCCTTCCACGCCTCTTGCTTGGGGGTCTTGGTTCCAGGTTCATCCTTATCGTCTCCTCTTGGTATCATGGTGATGGGCCTAGTCATATCATACGCATTTGTCTCATGTAGGGTCCCGTTCGCATAATAACCAAGGAAGGGAGAGGTATGGAAGGAATTCACCTTTGGAGTGATGGTTTGCGTGGCATGATGTGGACCAATGGTGAATGCCGAGTGTTGGGTTGTATCATCTCCCCCTGCTTGAAAACGAGTCGACCTCGACGATGTTCTTTCATCATTCATGGAAGGAGGTGTGCTTTTGGCCTTATTCTTGTACATGGATGGGTCAACAGTGTTGAAGCCATTCTCAAACATGTTGAAGATCTTGTGGTACTTCTTTCCATCATGTTGTGGTTTGAGATCTTGTAGCATGATCCTTGAAGGTGGTGGTCTGTCTTGGGTACCTTGCAAAACCGACAACAAAGAGAGAGAAGTTAGTATGGGTGACACTCAAGTCTCTCTTCTCACATTTGGTGGCTTGCGTCGTGGCACTCATGATTTTTCCACTCATTTGGTTCTTGTGGTACTCACTCTTGTGATGGTGGTTCACTCTCTAACCACTCATCTCACAAGGGTCCTTAGCTTACTTCATCTTTTGCACGTATGTCATGTTGGATGCGATAACTTGGCTTGCATCATGGGTTTGAGCACGAATGTCTTGTCATTCCACTTGAAGGAGTATTGATTAGTGGAACCATGATGTATAGCTCTTCTATCATATTGCCATGGTCTCCCAAGTAGCATGTGGCACACAGACATTGGCATGACATCACAATCGACGGTGTCTTCATATGGGCCATTTTTAAGGAGATGTCGACCTTTAATGTTATCTTGAGTGCTCCATTGTCATCAAGCCATGGGACATGGTAGGGGTGAGGGTGCTCTATGCATTCCAACTTGAGTTTCTCACAAAGCTCCATACTTGCGAGGTTGTGGCAACTACCTCCATCAATGATAACCTTTATGGACTTGCCATCAATTTCGACATGAGTTTGGAAGATATTGAGGTGTTGGTCCTCACTTGGTATGTAGTTTGTTGTCAAGACTTGAGAAATGACTAGGAAAGGGCTTGGATCATGCTCGCAAATGAGGGTGTCATCCACTTCCATCGCGGATTCCCTTGCAATCACTCGTTGAGTCAACACTTCATATTCTTCTTCACTCACGTAGTAGGTTGCGTCATTCTCATCCATAAGCATCACTCATGTCTTGGTGCACTCATATGACTTGTGACCTTTCACTCCACACTTGAAGCAAGTGACTTACTATCCGAAGTTGTGTTGGAGGAGGGTTCTATCATAGTCTTTACTTGCTTGGATGAGCTTGGTGCTTGGTTTGTTGGCTTGTAGGAGGCATTTGCATTGATGGATATAAAATATGCCTTGGACTTCTCGTAAGCATTCTCTTTTTGCAAGTGTTGCTCGGCTTTGGTAGCTTGATGGAGGAGTGGGGTTCTTGTATGGTTGAAAGTCAACAATTTTCCTTATTGGGCGGCTTAAACCGTTGAGGAACCTTGCTATGGTTTTCTCTTCAAGCTCTCTCACATCAGCTCACATCATGGTTTTCTCCATTTCCTTGTAGAACTCTTCAATTGACCTTGTTCCTTGCCTCAAATTTTGTAGCATGTCGAAGAGGTATTGGTGATAGTGCTCGGGGACAAATATTGTGTACATGACTTCCTTCATCTCCGTCCAAGTGGTGATAGGAGGTTCATCTTGCATCTTCCAGTGTTTTTGGAAGTCTTCCCACCAAACATTTGCATAGTCCTCAAACTCAAGGGATGCCATTGCAACTCTCTTATCTACGGAGTAGTTGTGGACTCGGAAGATTTTGTCACCTTTGAGATCCCAATCAATGTATGCATGGATGTCTTCTTCTCCCTTGAACTTGGGCATAATGAACTTGAGCTTTCCAAACTTGCCATCTTCATGCTCATGGTGGTAGGTGTGTCGTTCTTATCTCATGTTTGCTTCACTTGGTGCTGGAGGTGGTGGAGTAGGAGGTTGATTATCTCGAGCTGGCGGTGGAGGAGGAGCTTGATGATTCCCAAAGTCTCTTCTACACCTTTGCTCGAGATCATTTGCATTCATTGATTGTTGATGGTGATGGTGGGGTTAAGCATATCGGTTGTTGCGTCTTGCATGGCGTGCATCCTCATCATCGTCACTTGTATCACATTGTAGTGCTCGATTGACTTGTGGTGGTTAGCGATGGTCATGGTGTGGGTGTTGGCGCCTATCATTTTGATGGTCATCACCATGATTTTCTTGTTCTTGTGGAGGTTGTGCTGGTACCATTGCTTGTTGCGATGGGGGACCATGTCCTTCTTGTTATTGTGGATGAGCATGATGGTCATGGTGCCGATGATGTCTTGCATGGTGCGGTTATGGATGTTGTGGGTCAACCTCTTGTTCTTGCCGATGTCGAGCTTGTTGTTCGCCATTGTGGTGGTGGGGTTCTCCTGGACGAGAATGTGAGCGCGAAGACTCGCCATGACGGGCTTGAGGAGTGCGTACGAGATGAACTTGACAAGCTTGAACAATGTCCATGACGGTTGCCAAGGTTGGCAATAGATTGGTGAAGAGCTTGGAATTGAGCATTGTTCTCCATTTGGCATTGCCGGTCATGGTAGTCAAGCTCGCGGAAATTTTCATCAAGTCGGTTCTGAAGCCTTTCAAATTGGGCATTGAATTCTTGGAATTCCACCCACAAGTTGTGGCGGCTGGAGAAACCATCTTGGTTGTTGAAGTTGCCATCTTTGCTTTCTCCGCTTCCCCTAGACATGTTGTACGACCACAAGTGAAAGGAGGGGTGGTATTGGTGGTATGGTATGTGCTACCTTGCCTCACCAACTCAAAAAGTCAAAACTTGGAATTTTTTCACAAATCTACTGGGATTGGGCTGGGGGAAGGTTCAAGGAAGGTAGATCGACACCCAAAGCAACAGATCTATGTACCAAAACCACAAAAAATCACAAAATGGAGAGATCGATACAAAAGCAATTTGGGGCAATATTTTTGGTATTGTTGAATTGATGGTGGAAATCAAAGGGCGGAGTCAAATCCGTGGCAACCAAAAGATGCTGATACCACATGTTATGGGTCTCCTTATGGATTTACCCTTGGAGTGGCCCGATCTTCACGGATTTGAGGCGGGGAGTGAGGGAACACATGATGAACACGATGAACACAACTCTAATGCAAGGTAAAGTTACAAACACACGCCAAATCACACCCAATTCGATTTGCTCCCGTTGGTTCGAACAACTTAACCAATCCAATAGAATCCTCAGCGAGAGACCTTGCGGTAGAATCACCAAAGGAGAGATCGGCAAGCGGATGATAGAATCCAAAACAAGGAGAGAGTAGCAACCAAGTAGAATCACGAAAGGGAGAGACCAAGCACTACTAGAATCCTTGATAGGGAGAGACCAAACACTTGAGGAGGGTCCTGCCGACTTGGAGAAGGGCACCAACTCCAAGGCCTTGTAGAACTCATGGATCTACTATTGAGAGGGGGTTCTCGTCTAGGGTTAGGCACATGCCTTAATTCATCATCATCTCTTCCCAGATTTGAGCCACAAATGGGTATTTATAGTACTAGGGGCGAAGGGGTGATGACTGCAAGTGCATAGATCGTTTGTAGCTAGTTTCAAAATAAAGATATCGATCCTGCAGGGAGCAGGAGTCTGAAGTCTAATAACTCTTTGAACTAAATACTGAAATAGTAATGCTAAATAGAATTCTAAGTAACAAGATAAAATGTGAGTTTTGTGTAAAAGATATTTTTGGGTTTTCAAATAAGAGAACAATAAGTAAACTAAAGCTATAAGTAAACAAGAGCATGCAAGTATGATTACAAAAATCTGCAAGATGATGGGAAGAGTCCTTAGGGACTAGTGGATCCACAACTAGTAATTAGAAAGAGTGAACAAAATTATTATAATGAATACGACCATTTATGATATGCGTGGGAGGAGATCCATATATGGACGAATAGGCAACGACCAGTACACACATCATCCGTCATAACAACAGCAGACAGTAATCGACATCAATCAAATTACTGTGCTATTAAGGGACTTTACCCTGTAGGATGTATCCCATGGCATGGACAATGTTCCGTGAGTTCTCCTCGGTTCCCAAGTTGATACGTAAGGAATGACAACAAATTTATAGTCACCATAAGTGTTATCATCCCTCCGTCTACCAACAAGTAGTTCCACCCATCTAGTCCTCAGTGAGGCAAATACTGAGTGGCACATTTCACCCAACATCAAGATGAAGGAAATCTAACACAAACACATAATGAATAATATCACATAATAATATTTATATCAATTCAATCTCATACTAGGGTCTCTCCATCTCCCCAAGAACAAAGGAAACTACTCACACATGAAGGCAATGAACATCATGGATATAATATGGATGAAGTATGATGATACAATTGAAGACAACTGCAAATCAAGATTCAATCTAGAATTACAACAAGTAACCAAAGGGGATCGGTGATGGAGACGTTGTTCATGAAGATGACAATGTAGATCGATGTGGAGGCCTTCAAAATCCTAGTCCCTTCTCCTCTTGTGTAATGGTGATGGTTTAGATCTGATTGGAGGCGGCTATGGTGGTTGCACGGCGGCAGGGCTCCGTCGTGGTGGAGTATATGGCTTGGTGGCTCTCTCTTGGGTCATCCCTCCTTTATATAGGCCTTGCGGGTGCCCTAGGTTCCCCCAATACCGCCATATGACTTAAGGAAGGTTCTGGAGGTTCTCTGAGGCAAAATACCATCGTTTGCAACCTTTTTACCAACTATACTGCCAAACTATACGGCGGGAACTTTTAGTTCCAGCCGTATAGTTGGTTGTTGAAGTTGCATATCCTTTACTATTTTGGTCGCCAATTCTTAATACGAACTCTGTTTTGGGTGTTCTTGGGCTCGTTGACTTCGTCTCGTCAAGGGCTACAACCCCATTGTCTTTGATATTTATTTTTAGATGTTGTAAAAATTCACTTTTCCAACCTCTCAAATGGCTAAGTATGGTCCCTACAACTCCTCCATACTATGCTCTCTTTGTTACTATTTATCCATAATCTTCACCAACACCTACACACATGTCATAGACATGGAAAGTGATAAAATTCTACCTAAACTAATAAATGTGCTAAGCTCATATGAAAGTAAATGAGAACTAGAGATCATGCATATAAGGCATAGCTATAGCTGGAAGAAACATGATATGAGAGATAAATGGCACATTTTATATGGCTAAAAGAGGTGGTATTTCACAACCATCAACTTCCCCAAGCTAGACCTTGCTCGTCCTCGAGCAGGAAGGGTTGATAATAAATTAATGGTTGTGAAATAGCTTATCATTGGAAATCAGTGCCTTGCATCCTTATTTCATCTACAAGCTCGAAGAGAGAAAACATGTATTCATATAAGGAAACACAAGCTCAATTATAAAGACCACTAAATATTCATCAAAACTTATATGCTCCATGTCAACAGTGAATCTACTTGTGTTGGGGGGATACCCCCGGGTAGGGTAACACCTGGGTATAAGGGCCGAGTTAGCCGGGGTACGGCATGGTCAAAGCAAGTGTTGACCGGGTCATCTCAAGGCAGGCCGAATCACGGTGTGACCCGGCCCATGGAGCATCTCCTTGACTATGGACCTGCCGGCATAAGATTTATGTCGGCCATGTCTATTTATTTTGCGGGTAACTTGGTAAGCTGGATTAGCTATATGTTGGCCAGATTATCTTTGCTTCCAAGAGAAGGAATCCCCCGCTGTTCAAAAGGTGGCTTTATTAGCTGTAGCATGAGCAAAGTAAAGTAAAGAAGAGGACCAGCGGGTCAGGGGCGACCAAGGTGACGTGGGCAAAGCCGGATGACGTAGCCCGTGTCTGGTGATGTCAAAAGACAAGGATTACGCTATAGGTTACATCCAAAGCCCGGACGAGCCGTTAAAGAGAATAAAGAAGCATCTGCTTTAGGAAAGGAGCATATTCGTAGAATATGCTGCCACCTGTGCCCGAGAATTGTAACCCGGGCTCCCCTATATAAGGAGCACCGTGGCCTCCATAGAGAGGGTGGGTCTATTATTCATTTTCTCTCTGTCTAAGGGAGAACACTAGGGCTTCTTCGTAGGGAGTAAGAGACATCGTCTCCTTCTTGCTGAGAGCCTCAAGTGCATTTGTAAACACCATTGATAGAGAAAATACAAGAACTTCCATGCGTGGAATCACCACTCTCTCCCTCCCTGGATTCCCCTAGCACTCATTGGCCCCATCTTTAGCCTATCCATGGCATCTGCCGTGCCACCACCACGACAGTTGGCACCCACCGTGGGGCTAGCGGTGCTAGCAGGGGTGAAAATTCAAACACGAAACTTCTCCAGCACCGGCGAGTGTGTCGACTTAGGCTTGGTTCAGCACTTTGGAGTGCTGGATTACGTCAGCGACGATGCAGGAAGCTTCGGCAGGCACCCTCCACCGCGCAATGACGTCTTCATCAAGCTTGGCGCGCACAAGATCTACGTCGGCGTGGACGAGTCCCGCGTTCATCCGCGCCACATCGTCGAGGGAGGCGAGCCACCTCTCAGCGTAGCTCGTGGAGTGCGTATCACTCGCCCCACTAGGAGCGTTGAGGTCCTGATGACCGCGCTAGACACGGTACCAAGCAAAGATCCGGCGCTGGAGCCAGAGGTAACACCAAAACAGACCAGGTCTATGTTTTCTCCGCTAGAAAGGACAGAGAATGTGCTCCAGCAAGCAATAGATAGCCTAGCAACGCCAATAGCACATGTGGTAGATCCGGCTCAGGCACAAGCTGCGTTGGAGGAAACTTGGCGGAAAATGTTAGCTGGGGCAAGGAAGGTAGCAGAGCTGCATCAGTCCTTGAAAATCACCTTGAGAGAATATGCTAAGGCAAACCGCATAGATGGAGTGAAAATCCGGGGCAGGAACCTGATCACTGAGATTGACAAGGAGTACGAGCCTAGGCGAATGATGTACCACGATAGTAACAGGAGGGTTGGATCGGTACAGTACCCCGACAAAGAACCTCAGGGCAGAAAATGCGGTCGCATCCGAGTTAGAAGGTTTAACCAGAGAGGCCTGGCAAAGGCAGCAAGAGAGGGTAAACCACTTGTTAAGAGTTGCTTGCCAACAAAATGAAGAAATAAACAAGACTAACCCGACACCACCAGGAGCCTCACAGGTGGTACATTTGGCCAGAAATAACCCGACAAGATCCAGAGGAGCCACATCGTCTCCAGGTCACAATCCTCGGAGAGAAGAGGTGGTAGACTCCAAAAGAAGAGACAAACAGATGGTTCCCTATGACCCGGTAAGGGCTCGAAAAGGCAAAGTAGTGCAAGTTGATGAAGATAGGCATAGTACCAGCCGAGGTGTGGCTGCCCGAGGTAACCGTGACCAAGGCAATGCCGGTCAAAGAAATGCTGCCAACAGCAATGCCGGACAGCGTAACCCCGGGGAAACGGGGCAAAATTTACCTCGGACACAGCAAAAGTGTGCAGCTCGGCAAGAGGGGAGCGCGGGACAAGTAGCAGCACAACGAAATGCTCGTCCGGATCAAGAAAGATACAATGATGGTTATTCGCCTATGGTCAACGACCGATCCCCATACCGGATCACCACATAATGGGATCAAGGTTGGGAAGCAGGAACTTGCAGCCAGATGATGCGAGGCTGAAATTGGATAGGATTTATAGGTCGGAGCAAATAGAGATACAAGGTCCACTGGGTCCAGCATGCTTTGGGCCCCGGATCATGAACGAGCCACCAGTGCCGAACTTTCAGCTGGCCAGAGGAACCCGAACTTATGATGGTAGTACCAGGCTGGAGGATTGGCTAATTGACTATGCCACAGCGGTCAAAATTGCAACAGGAAATTTGAGATGGGCGGTAAGGTATGTCCCGCAGATGCTGGAAGGACCAGCCCGAGTTTGGCTGAACAATTTGCCACCGAGGAGTGCCAACTGTTGGTTAGATTTCTAGGAGTTGTTCGTTAGCAACTTCTCGAGCACATACAAGAGACCCAACAGGCCGCAGACTCTCGCATTATGCCGACAGAGACCGAATGAGCCAGATAGAGATTTCCTAACTCGGTGGTGCAATGTGCGAAACTCGTGCGAAGGAGTAATTGAATCACAAGCTATTGCGTGGTTCGCTCAGGGATGCAGATATGGAAGTATGTTGTGGCAGAGGTTACAGTGAGATATGCCAACTACCTTCGCTGAGACAATCCGGATCACAGATTCGTATGCCTTGGGAGATCCAACGCAACCTCGGCTAATGTTGAGCGAGGCAAACGAGGAGTATTACAGCCGAGATGGCTCCGGATTACCGGTATAACCCGCAATAGGTCACAGCAGTGGACCGGGATCAATCCAATCCCGGAGCCGGTGAACGCCAAAAAACTGGAGGGCAGAACTGGTAGCAGAAAAATGAGGGGAAAAAACCTTGGACCTCGGAGCAGAAGGAGTGGCACGAACGAAAGGATAGACCGAGATATACATTTGAGTCTATGCTAGATCAGCCTTGCAAGTTCCATACGCCAAGCCCGAATAGCCCAACGAATCCTAGAACCCGGCAATGTGAATGGATGGGGAAATTAGAACAGGAAAGTTCGGGGAATGCTCAGGCACCTCGGAACGAAGCACCTAGAAATGAAGCATCACGGCCACCATTACTGACTGGGGGAATGGACAACAACTGATGCTGCCACCACCTCCTCCGAGGTACGAGAATCCGGAAAGAAGGGATGATGTACATCAAGTGGGCAATAACCAGCAACAAGGTCAAGGTTACAACGAGAATGAGGGACGAAATGAGTACAGGGAACATCATCAAAGCTACTGTGTGTTCACCACGGAAGAGAATGACCGGAAAAGCTTGCAGCACCGGCATATGGAGGTGAACACGGTAATGCCGGCAGTGGTAAGGTATATGCCTTGGGCAGATCAAGAGATTACGTGGAGTGTCAAGGATCACCCAAAGATCATGCCAAGCCCATGAACTTACGCTCTGGTCCTGGATCCAACATTCATCAGGCCGAATCTCAATGTAAGGTTTTCCAAGGTACTGATTCACAATGGCAGCAGTATCAACATCATGTACAAGGATACCATGCACAAGTTGGGGATAACAGAGAACATGTTGCAAGCAACGAGGACCACATTTAATGGCACTGTACCGGGTATTTACTGTGAGCCAATTGGTAAAGTCCGGGTTGACGTGGTATTCGGCACAAGAGACAACTGCCGCACTGAGAACTTGGAATTCGAAGTGGTGAATCTGGAGAGCGCTTATCACGTGTTACTCAGCAGTCCAGCGCTGAACAAATTCATGGCAATGACCCACATCAGTTACCTTAAGATGAAGTTGCCCGGACCAAGGGGCGTGATAACTATATCAGGGGATTTCTGGCATTCGATCGAGTGTGCCTTAGCCGGATCTAACTTAGCCGAATCACTTGTGATAGCTCAAGAAAAAAGGAGGATACTGGAAGTGGCACCACTGGCTCAATCCGTGCAACAACATATGCCGGCCCTGACCAACCCGCCCGGGAGCGTGTCATTCCAAGAAACTAAGGACACGAAGAAAGTGACAATCGATGATCAGTTCCCATAGCGCACCATGACTATTGGTGTCGGGTTAAGCAGCAACTAGGAAAGTGAGCTCATCAACTTCCTCCGTGAGAATCGGATATCTTTGCTTGGTCTACTCAGGATCTGCAAGGTGTACCGAGGGAGTTGGCTGAGCACTCATTGAACGTGAGACCCGGGGCTAAGCCGGTGAAGCAACCTCTCCGGCGTTTTGCGGAAGACAGGAGGAAAGTCATTGGAGACGAGATAGCTAGACTCCTAGCGGCCAGATTTATCATGGAAGTACTCTATCCGGATTGGCTCTCTAATCCAATGCTGGTGGAGAAAAAGAAAGATGATCTGAATGTGGCTGTGGTATGGCGCATGTGTATTGATTAAACGAACCTGAATAAGCCGTGTCCCAAAGATCCATTTCCACTCCCTAGAATAGATCAAGTCATAGACTCAACGGCAGGATGTGAGCTACTGTCATTCATTGATGCGTATTCTAGTTTCCACCAGATACCCCTGAATCCGGATGATCAAATAAAGACTGTGTTTATTACCCCGTATGGGGCTTATTGCTATTGCACTATGTCGTTTGGGTTACGTAATGTAGGAGCAACGTACCAGCGATGCATGCAAAAATGTTTAACTGATTATATAGGTCAGAATGTGCAAGTCTATGTGGATGATGTGGTAATAAAGACCAAGGAAAGCTATACGCTCCTTGATGAGATCCGGCAGACATTCGCGAACTTGAGAAGGTTCCGAATGAAGCTGAACCCGGAGAAATGTACCTTTGGCGTAACCGTTGGAAAGTTACTCGTTTTTTTGTGTCTAGTCGTGGCATTGAGGCTAACCCGATGAAAATCCAGGCCATAGAAAGAATGGAACTGCCAAAATTCCTTAATGATGTGCACAAATTCACCGGTTGTCTAGCATCATTAAGTCGGTTCGTATGTCGGTTAGGAGAGAAGGCCTTTCCCCTCTACCAACTAATGAAAAAGGCAGACAAGTTAACCTGGACGCCACAGGCAGATCTTGCGTTTCGAGAGTTAAAAAATATGTTATCTACTGCGCCAGTCCTAGCCGCACCACTACCTAAGGAGCCAATGTTGCTCTACGTAGTCGCGACCAACCGAGTCGTAAGTGCAGTAATCGTAGTTGAGCGTGAGGAGGAAGGAAAATCAGTGCAAAGGCCGGTGTATTACCTGAGCGAGGTATTATCAGCCTCGAAACAGAACTATCCTCAGTATCAGAAGATGGCATACGGCGTATATATGTCGGCCAAGAAACTCAAACACTATTTTGAGGAACAACCCATCAAGGTGATATGTGAGGCACCCATTTCGGAAATCATTAGTAACAAAGACGCAAGCGGACGAATAGCAAAGTGGGCTATCGAGTTAGCTCCGTACGCACCACAGTTCGATAGAAGGGATGCGATCAAGTCACAAGCTGTGGCGGATTTCTTTGTGGACTAGGCCGAAATGCAATACGAGCCACCCTTGTCAGACTCCAATTATTGGCAAATGCACTTCCATGGATCAAAACTGAAAGATGGGTTGGGCGCCAGAGTAGTGATTACCTCGCCCAAGAAGGATCAACTAAAATATGTCCTTCATATCCACTTTAGTGCCTCGAATAATGTGGCAGAGTACGAAGCATTGGTGCATGGTATCAAAGTGGCGAAAGAAGTAGGGATACGTCGGATACAATGCTTTGGAGATTCAGATTTGGTGCTGCATCAAGTGTCTGGAAATTGGGATGCCCTGGATGCTAACATGGCCCTATATAGGTTCCATGTTCAAAAGATATGCGTGTTCTTTCAAGGATGTGAGTTCCATCACATACCCTGAATTGAAAACGAGGCGGCAGATATGATGTCTAAGTTGGGCTGGTCCCAGCAGCCAATCCCACCAAATGTTGCCTTGGACCACCTTAGAAAACCATCTATCACACCATCACCCGAATTAAATTCCATTTACATCCTGGCACTCTCCGGGTTAGGAGCTGCACCTATGGAGATAGAATGGGGAAGAACCTCAGCAAACCCGAGGACTGCTTCAGCAAACCCGGGGACCTTCAAAGAAACCGGGACTGCTCAAATGATCCGGCAGGAGTTATGTCGGTGGATGCAATGGAAGTTGATGAGGAACCATTTCCTGTCCGGACTATACCAACTTGGGCAAAGCCAATTTTTTATTTCCTAAAAGAGGGAATCCTGCCGGATGATGAAATAAGTTCAAGGTAGATTTAGATAAGGGCAAAGGACTATACGATTATCAACGCCGAACTATACAAAAGAAGTGTGATGTCAGTACTACAATGGTGTGTTGATCTGGAGGAAGGACTTAACATACTCCGGGATATTCACCAAGGGGAATGTGGCCACCATGCCTCCTCAAGGGCCTTAGTAGCAAAAGCTTTCCGGCATGGATTTTATTGGCCCAGTGCTTTGGAGAAAGCAGAGGACTTGTTGAGAAAATGCAATGGTTGTCAAAGATATGCCATGAAAACTCACCTACCCATGTCGGAGCTGAAAACTATCCCCATTACATGGCCATTTGTTGTATGGTGCCTAGACATGGTAGGGCCATTTAAGCTGGCTAAGGATGGGATGACCCATATTCTAGTCATGGTTGACAAGTTCACCAAATGGATTGAAGTGAAACCAATTTGGAAATGTGATGGGGCAACAACAGTAAGATTCCTCAAGGATATAATCCTAAGGTACGGTTATCCCCATAGCATCATAACTGATAATGGAACAAATTTCGCTGCAGGAGCATTAGCGAGATTCTGCCAAGAAAAGAAGATACAGTTAGATGTCGCCTCAGTCGCCCACCCCGCATCAAACGGGCAAGTGGAAAGATCCAATGGACTGGTATTGTCCGGGATAAAACCCCAGCTCATGGAGCTGCTGCAAAGATCAGCGGGGTGCTGGATAGAAGAACTACCAGTGGTACTCTGGAGTTTAAGAACAACTCTGAATCGCTCAACAGGCTACACGCCATTCTTTCTGGTATATGGGGCGAAGTTGATACCACCGACATAGAGCATGATTCGCCAAGAGTCACCCAATACATAGAGGCCGAAGTGCGTGAAGCCTGGCAAAATGATGTTGATCTGCTGGAAGAAGCGAGAGAACTAGCCTTGTCCAGATCCGCCATATATCAGCAAAATCTCTGACGCTATCATAGCCAGAAAGTAAACCCCCGAGTTTTTCGGGAAGGTGATTTGGTACTACGGCTAATACAGCGCACTGCTGGCATGCATAAGTTATCTCCTCCATAGGAAGGACCTTTCATTATGAGCAAAGCTTTTCGCAATGATTCCTACTATCTTATTCATGCACAGCCCCGGGAAAAGAACAAGGCGGACAAGTCCGGAGAGGAATCCAAACGACCATGGAACGTAGCACTACTTCGCCCTTTCTACTCCTAAGAGGTGAATGTATCCGAGCTACTCATACATCGGTATGTATATTGGCGATGAGCTTATCAATAAAAACTTTGCCACCCCGAGCAGAGACTCGGGGACTGCTATAATGCTTTTCTAGTTTTCGTATTTTTATGTCGACTGGGTTAAGTCGCTTCTACGTTAGTTGGATTAGTAATGTGTTAGCACCAAAAACCTAACTCTTTGACTTTGCTGTTGTCCAACACGAATTGTCTTCATGGCAAGCAAGAGAACAAGTTTGGAATGGCAAAGCACATGAAAAACGACTAAGGGAAAGAGCTTAAGCGGGCCGACATTGGTTTTTGACTAACCCTTAGTTTGTTCGGATCAGTAAAATGCCGGATCATTTTGAGCTAATCTCAAAGTTTCAAGTATTGTTAAGTCAATTTTTTGAACCTCGGACTCGTCAGTCGAAAAGCCAAATCAAGGTAGATGCGAGCCGAGTCAAAAATTGGGGGAACAAGAAAACGAAACTCGGGGACTTCGCCCACGATAATCCAACAATAGAACTTAGTTCAGAACATAAAATTGTAGAATAACCAAACCAAAGTATTTAAATACAGCTACGCCCAGCATTCCGGGGATCTGATAAATATGACAAGTGTTTTTCAAGGAGCAGGAGCAGCAGACGAATCATCTGTCGAGGAGGGAGGTACTCTGGAGTGTGGGGGAGGAGCGCTAGCTTCAGCTTCATCCTCCGGGTTAACCTCGCTATCCTCCGGGTGTTCAGCCTCGGCGCCCAGTTCAGAGCCCTCGCTTTCGCTCCCTTGCTCTTCATCTCCAGACACAACTTCATCGTCAACAGCATCAAGATAACTCGGCCCCTCATTCCAAGCATGGCAGAAGGAGTACTGGATGAGCTTGTTGGCACAGTCTTGGTGGCGCGCGATCCACTCCGGATCCTCACAACACTTAGACCCGGTGCTCATACAAGTGAGCAACGTCGGGTCAATTCCTTCGTACCATGAGAGCGCAAATTTCAGAGCAATGTCGGCCCCAGCTTGTGCGGCAGTTTCGTGCCACATATGCTGCTGCGTGTCACACTCCACTAACTTGGCTATGAAAGCCGAGCCTTTCTTTGGAATGGTTTCACTGGGCCAGAGGTAGCTAAACATCCGGGTTGCCACTGGGATAATATCTGCGCCATGATTCTTTACTACCTCAAGACGAGCAGTGAGACTCGCCAGAAGATCCTCTGTAGGATAAGGAATTGGCTCGGCACCACGGTCAGCAAGAAGTCCACGCTGTTCATGGATCAAGGCGTGACGCGCAGGCAGCGAGCGTATCGCTCTCTGGAAATTTGCCTAAGGATAACAAGAAAAATAGTGAACAAAAGGACCAAATCCAGAGGGTAGAAGATCAAGCAAGGGCAGAAAACTTATGCGCAATCCGGAAGAGGAGTCGCTGAAGCTCGGAATCAACATTTGCACGATGGGCCTTGAGTTTCTCATATTCGGTGGTCACCGACGTAAGCTTGACATCGGCTTCCTCCAGTAGGTTCTTATCCTTGGAGATTTGCATAGTTAAACGCTCTTTCTCCTTGGCAAACTCCTGGTCGGCCTTCTCCAACTCGGACTAATGGAAGCTCTTAAGCCTTTGAATTTCGGCATTCAGCCGAGTGATCTCCAAGTCCTGCTGTTGGAGCCGAGCTATCTCTGCGTCCTTCTTTTTCAGCTCAGCCTCATGGTTCCCTGCTTGTTCGAGGAAGTGATTCATCATTTCAGGCATGGTGACACTATCCTCGAAAGCAACTGCAACAACACAATAATCCGGAGGACCCAAAGTATAAGTGTCCATCGGATAAGGCAAAGAAAGTACAACGATCATGTGAAGGGGATAAGTTTACCTTGGATTTTTGCAAGGTTTTTCCTCATGATTATATTCCCAGCTTCAATCTTGGCTGCATGATTCGGACAACAAATTCATATGGGTCCTAAGAAGTTTGAATTAACAAGGAAGAGGAAGAATGGAAAATTACCCCTCTTCTGGTACTCCACCAAGACTTTACCATAATGCACGCGAATGTCTTTGTAGGAGTCCAGCAGGCGCTGGAACTCAGCAGATCGGCGGTTAGTGGTAATCTGAAATAAGCAAAGCAGAGAGAAAGTTCAAAGGCAAGGTAAAAGCAATTTAAAGTCTACAAAACCCGGGCCAAGTGGAACTTAACCCGACTCTAGGTGTGTGTATATTTGAAGTCTACAAGACCTGGGCCAAGTGGAACTTAACCTGGCTCTAGGTGTGTGGATATTCGAAGTCTACAAGACCCGGGCCAAGTGGAACTTAACCCAGCTCTAGGTGTGTGAATATTCGAAGTCTACAAGACTCGGGCCAAGTGGAACTTAACCCGGATCTAGGTGTGTGGATATTCGAAGTACATACGATATGGGCCAAGGGAACTAGACCCAGCTCTAAATCTACTAAAATTTGATGTCACTAAACAAAAGCTAAGTTATATAAGGAGCATCCGACCGAATAACAAGTTATTCCCTCGGAGGCTCGGGGACTAGGGGATATATTTACAAGTTTTGAGTTATGTAAAACATCAACAGCAAAGAAAATTAATTACCTCCATCATCCGGCCAGCTAAGGAGATAGCCTTGGTAGTGGAGTTCATCTGGGCGCTGAACTCGGCTGGGCCGAACTTCTCTGGCAGATCGTCTTGGGGGTCGACGAATTAAGAATTGTTCTAGTTCTTCACATACTCAAGGAGTAGTGGATTGTAGATTTTGCCGCTCAGAGAGTAGTTCGCCACAAGACCATTCACGTGGGCCTCCCACCTAGCGGATTGAGCTGCAGCAGGACTGGTATGCAAAACCAGCTATTGGCTGCCCTCTGATCCAAAAGCAGTAGACCCGGATGAAGTTACTTTTGCTGACCCGGAGGTCTTCTTGGCTTTGCCAGATGAGGGTGGAGGAATTGATTGAAAGATATCTGCCATAGAAGGGGTAGACCCGGAGGGAGCCGATGGAGCTTTTCCCTTGGGAGGCTTGAAGGTCTCTGGTCTGTGCTGAGCCAGGTGGAAGGTCTTTGGTGCTGGTGCTGGTGCTGGTGCTGGTGCTGCTGACGCTGGTACTGGAACAAAAGAATTTGCTAGGGGCGGCACCGATGAAGCTGACACCTTAGGATCTAGCACTGAGGCCGAGGAACCGGGGAGATCTAGAATTGCCGTATCCAGATCCACCCCACTACCCCTCGCACCAACGTTGCCCTCCTCTTGGCGAGGTGGGCTCTGGTTAGGCGCAACCATGGAGCCCACTTGAATAGGGCTGAGCGGACGATAATCGCCTATTGGGGGGAGGGGAGGACTGCCCGAGTGGGGAGGCAATGCCGAGGCCACTCTAGGGAATATCCCTAGGAGCTCTGAGAAAGAAAAAGCACCAAGTCAAAAAGAAGAGTTTATAAGAAACAAAGGCAAGCAAAGGAAGAAATCCCAAGAAGAAGTATTAAAGAACTTACTCATCCGCGGTAGGAGGAGCCCGAGGTTTGGGCGCCCTCCGAACTATGCTCTTGGCGGCAGGCTTGGCCGAGGGTTTAACCTCGGACTTCTTTTGCCTCTTATTGGGCTGCGACACCTCTGAAGCTGCGGCCGAGGTAGCTGCGCGCTTCTGGGATGGAGCCGGGGCCGGGCCACCGGTGGCAAGGGGAGAAACCTCGTGGACCTGATTGTCCGGGTTATCTGAACATTTGAACATAGCCAGGTGCACGTAAGAGAGGAGAATCAGATCAAATACCTCTAGGACCTAAACGTCCGAGTCATCATCGTCTGGCTAATCCCTTAGAGAAGAGGCCTTAGCAAGGCCTGCGGCCCGACGACGCTGGGTAGGCAGGAAGGCCCCCGGATCAGGCTCCTCCTCGTCCTCCTCGGTGCGGTCCGACAACCACTTGCTTGCCAGCACCTCGCCATCCTCCAGTGGCTACTGGAGGAATCGCTGAGAACAAGGCAACAATTTACAAGTTACAAAAGTGAATCGACATACAGAGAAGATTCGGAAAACAAGAACAAGAAAATTCACCTGTGGTGGAGGGTTGACCCGGGTGAAGGGCTCAAGTCCCCACTCCCAATACTCGGAGAACTCCTTCTCCACATTGAATATGGACTTAACCCGGCGGTAAACCGCTGAGTTATCCAACTTGATGGAAGAAGTCCGGTGAGGGTCGAGAGGGCCGCTAAGGTAGCAGATCTTGTGGGCTCGCTTCTGGAGGGGGGAGACCCGGCTGCGGAGGAAAGTAATCATGATGTCCTCCCCCCGGAGTTTCTCCTTGAGAAGCTCCTTGATCCGGCGCTCCACTTGATTCGCCAGGGCCGTGGGCCGCTTCGGAATGCTCTCCCAACGGGAGGTGTCAGGAGGGGCAAGTCTGAAGGGGAGCAGCCGAATCAGGTCCTCCTTGGTGGTGTTCCGGACATAAAAGAAAGTTCGGGCCTAGCCCTTGCAAGATTCGAGTCCGGTGACCCGAGGGAACGCGGACTGCTTCCGGTGAGAAATAGAGGCGGCGCCGCACTGGGTCAAGTGTTTGTCCTCTGAGACACACTCCTTATTCGGAACTACGTTCCTCCGAAGGCCAAAGAACTTGATCCAAAGTTTTTTGGTTGGCTAGAGGCCAATGTACTCCTCAATGCCCAAAACAAAGGAGGACAGAGAGTTAATGGCGTTTGCGGGGAGATGATGCGGTTGCAACTTATATGTAGAAATGAAACCGAAGAAAAAATCTGAAGTGGGAAGGCCGAAGCCACGCTTGAAATGTGACAGAAAAACAACGTATTCCCCAGATTTGGGGGAAGGAGTGACTTCACCGGAGGCGAGGCAGCAGGCGACACCGGCAGGGATCCGCCGCGTGGCGTGCAGCCAATCGAGGTTCTCCTCGCGGACGATGGAGCCGTCCCAACTGCCACGCTCGCGTCCCTTCACTCCTTCTTCATGCTGCGCCACCACCGCTGCCTCCGCTTCAGACATTGTGGATTCGAGGTCTTCGAGGTAGTAATCGGAGTAGAGATAGCCGGAGGAAGGAAAACGGGAAGCGCAAGGCCCTGTGATGGAAACTGTGAATGGGAACGGCGTCGCAGGTGCGAGTGGCTGCCTGAGCGGGGTCGCGGTGGCGCCCGTGTAGCAGAAAACTGGCGGCGGCGGCAAAGTTGCTGTGAAAGAGAGAGAGGCTAGGAAGCGCAGAGGAAATGGGGGAACTTCCCCTGAAATTGCCCCACGCCTCCTACTTAACCGCGCAGCACGTGCGTCGTGGGATCCTTTGTGGGCGACACGCCACGTGCAACGAGCGTGTACGCGGCTAGAACATCCAATCAGAGCAAGGCCACAGGAGGGGCTACAGGAGCAGATGACCCCACGATGTGATGCAACGTTACGGTTAACGAGGCGCTGCAGTGAAGGGACGCTTACAATAGTTATTCCTGACATTGGGACCGTAACCGACGCATTAAATGCGTGTGGCCCTTAAAATGAGGCAAAATGATGATTACCCTCCACGTAGGATGTGGAGAAGTGTACAAGAGAAGGAAAAGTAACCCGGATAAGCGAGCAAAAGACCTGGCCAACGAGAAATAACTCGGAATGAGCAAAGGGTCGCAAGATGAGAAATTCCGGGCTACGAGGTAACTCGGCCTAAGGAGAAAAAAATCCGGATATGGGAACCTGCCGTGGCCTTAACAACTAAAAGTTGCTAAGACCGCACCAGCTTCGGGGACTAATGTTGGGGGGATACCCTGGGGTAGGGTAACACCAGGGTATAAGGGCCGAGTTAGCCGGGGTACGGCACGGTCAAAGCAAGTGTTGACCGGGTCACCTCAAGGCAGGCCGAATCACGGTGTGACCCGGCCCATGGAGCATCTCCTTGACTATGGCTTGGCCGGCATAAGATTTATGCCGGCCATGTCTATCTATTTTGCAGGTAACTTGGTAAGCCGGATTAGCTATATGCTGGCCAGATTATCTTCGCTTCCAAGAGAAGGAATCCCCCGCTGGTCAAAAGGTGGCTTTATTAGCTGTAGCATGAGCAAAGTAAAGTAAAGAAGAGGACCAGCGGGTCAAGGGCGACCAAGGTGACGCAGGCAAAGCCAGATGACATAGCTCGTGTCTGGTGACGCCAAAAGACAAGTATTACGCTATAGGTTACGTCCAAAGCCCGGACGAGCCGTTAAAGAGAATAAAGAAGCATCTCCTTTAGGAAAGGAGCATATTCGTAGAATATGCTGCCACCTGTTCCCTAGAATTGTAACCCGGGCTCCCCTATATAAGGAGCACCGGGGCCTCCATAGAGAGGGCGGGTCAATTATTCATTTTCTCTCTAAGGGAGAACACTAGGGCTTCTTCATAGGGAGTAAGAGACATCGTCTCCTTCTTGTTGAGAGCCTCAAGTGCATTTGTAAACACCATTGATAGAGGAAATACAAGAACTTCCGTGCGTGTAATCACCACTCTCTCCCTCCCCGAATTCCCCTAGCACTCATTGGCCCCATCTTTATCCTATCCATGGCATCTACCGTGCCACCACCATGACAACTTGCAGACAAACTTGTGATCCTCTTATTGCACCTTTTGTATAACTTTTCATATCATTATTTTTTTATGAGGCAAAACTTAGTCACAAATAGGTGTCAAGCATAAATAGAAATAAAGTTTATCGACTCTACCCAATCATGTCATCTAGTTAAGGCTCTCAAGTGCAAACATCTGTTATTGAGTTTTAGAAATTTTCTCTTAGTAATAGATTTATGCCAAAAGGAAATGCGAGAACATGTCAAAAGAAGCATAGCATTAGAGTGTCTGCTTGGTCATCCACGCTGCTGAATCGTGGCTATCAAACACTCATTTTCTATTGTTTGTCTTTCTAAAACTTCAGTTCATTAGTAATGAGATCATGCCAAAACATAGTGTATTTAATCGAATGTGCGCCTAAGAATGGATACTGTGACCATTACCAAGGTTTCTTTTGGTATAATGATTTCTCATAATGGTTAGAGGAGTATTCTCTTTTTCTATGAACGCAGCCCATGAGAATACCAATGCATACCAAAATATAGCATTTCTACATATGTTGGGCAACTCATAGCCAAACTCCAAGAGTTTCCTCTTTTTGGACTGTTCAAATGCTAGTGGAGTTGTTAGCATCCCATGTTGTGCGACAGTGGTGCATACATGCATAAAGCAATATCATACTTTAATCAACAGGTCAAGATTTGGCATGCATCTCAATTACCGCTAAATATTAGTTTCTTCAAACAAATCCTTTCAAAGAGTACTATCAAGTCGATCATCACATCTATGGTGTTGAGTATCGTTAAGGCTAAACTATTAAAACAATTAAACAACACCTTATTTAGCATAGAACTCAAAACTTCGAAATATCATTTCCAATTGATAACTCCTTCCGTAAGCAAACTATCAAGTATATTGTTTTGACATTATGGGGTCGAGCATAACCTATTCATTTAAGAAAAGATATTTAGTGACAACCAACAAATTTCAAAAGATCTTGATCAAGTATGCATTCTCTCCAAGTGTAGAGATTGTGGCAATGTTTTCTACAGGATCACAAATAGTGTCACAAGCTTGATAAACAATTTGGCGAGATGCATACAAGCTCTAAATCAACTCCTATGGTGTCTATCATGAGCAAGTGTATCACCATATGAATCCAGAACTAGACTCACTTAAACAAGCATTCAAAAACAGCGGGATACATGATTGCATTAAACCTTCATCGAATACGAACATTGCACAAGACTCTACACATGCAGAAGTAACCTCCCCAAGCTTAGAACTTTGCAAGAACCAAACATGAGTATATCACCAAAATAAAAGAGAAAATACAGTTTCCAAAAGATAGTGTGATAAGTGGTTACCTCCCTAAGCTTAATTGAAAACAAGGGTGACGCACTTTACCGTTGAGGTAGACAAAGAACCTTTTCTTTAACGTATACTTCTTGATATACCCGGTGGTCGCCTTCCTATGTAACCTTCTTGGAAACTAAGAAGAAAATAAAACACTTTGTGTTTTTGAAGGCATGGGGATTAGCTCAAAGTGATAAAAATACAAGTCCCACTTAGTCGGTTCATCAACCTAAGAACCACGCTTAAGTCAACAAACTAGTTCTAGAAGATGTCTCTCTTAGTTTGTGATGAGGTGCAAGCGAAACAAGATAAGAGGCACGAGTAAAACCCCTATGTGCTTATTAAAAGAGGTTCGAGTTGGAAGGTTTTACCAGACACTGATTGTCGAAGCGTTGAATTGAAGCAACCAAGTGGCTCATGTGAGTGTTTGCATGGTCGACACTACCATACACGTCGTCAGACAAGGTTCAAATCCCTGCAAAAATAACACACAAAATAAAAGACATCGTTTTGGTGTACGAACGAATTTCATTCACCCAACCGACAAATATAAAGTAAAAAGAAAACATGAACTTCTATAGATAATTATAGTCTAGGAGGTTTCTGAGGTACAATTTTATTGCTTACATATGCTCGGCTTCTCTAAATCATGGGAGAAACTCCCAGGACGTGTTTTGAGGGTTTTAGAAGAACAAAGAAGAAGAAAGAATAAAATTTTGAGCAATGGTTACCATCTAGTTGGCGTTTGAGGGGTTTTCCCATCTATACGGGCGCAACCATATGGCCGGACCAAAAAGGTCCCGTCGTATAGTTGGTCATAAAACTTACTGTACCTTGGAAAAGAATTTTTACAAAGGCAACGATAACTATATGGCCAGAACTATACGGCCGTAATTTTTATTCCCGCCATATAGTTGGTCGTTAAACCTTCTGTACCTAAGAAAGAAAATTTGTCGATGGCAAGGATATCTATACGGCCAAACTATACGGCTGGAATTTTTTATTCCCGCTATATAGTTGGTCGTTAAACCTTCAGTAGACATCAAAAAAATTCTATTTCTTCAAGAATTCTTTCCTATCCTGAAACTTAGCAAAACACCATGTTTTGACAGTAAAATAACAACTTTAATTTTCGACCAGCAACAACATGTATAAAATAGGATTTAAGTACAGCCGAGTTATGCAACACATAGTAACAATAAATTCTACCTTTTGAAATCTACAACAAGATAACTCTAATAGCAAATCGTGCAAAGAATAAAAATGCCAATGCAACATGAATGCATCAAGACTCAAGACACAAAACTAAGAAAGACACCTAATGACTTCAGGGTTGCCTCCTAGGAAGCGCTTTCTTATAACCAAGAGCCAGGCTTTTCTCCAATATGATTTCAATAGATAGGAGCCAGAGAATTATTTATTCTTACCTCTAAAAGAGGTTGGAGCACTTACTATTATAGCCTGGTCGAAGTCTCACCCTCTTGTGGTGCATCGGAGTCTTGTAGATAAATGTGTTATTGCTCACAATTGATGATTGATCCGCCATGTGTGGTGAGCATACCTCCCTACATAGCTTCAACAAAAGGATTAGATATTTACATGTAAAGTCAAACATTTTACCTTTGATAGCATCATCGGGATACAATTCATAGTACTCTTCTTGGCCTACACTATTACGAGGAAACACTTAATAATACTCAACTTTAGCAGCAGGGAAAAATTCAAAAGTATCTCTATTCTATAGTTCATCACCCTTGCTAACAAGTTCCTTAGTTCTAGAGTTATAAATCCAATCACAAAAAGAAGCATCATCAACAAATGTTTCATAAAATATGTGCTCTCCCAAAACCTTCTCATTAATACTACAAGGATTTATCTCCAGCTCATCATTATTAGTGTTCTCCAAATGAGTACCTAGGCATAAAGCCTCCACAGATAAATTATCTTCAGTTTCAAAACAATAAGAATCATTACTAGAGAATGAGGCATCATAAACAAACTTATTATCAGTAGAATGATGTTTGTCTTTAACCTCACCTTTTTGGTGTTCCTCCTCATTATCTAGTGGTTCCTGGAAAATGTTAGTTTCGGGAACTATTGTTTTACATAGCTCCTTACTCTTTATCACAAGTGCATTCCCACTAAAATGTCCTTGAAAATAATTAACAATATAATCCATAATATTATGATACCTTGCTAAATCCTCATTATTGGTACTTTTCATAATAATACCAATTTTCCTAAGCAGCTCATGAGACCCTTCATAAACTATGTATTCCAAGAGTTTTAAAATACTACTGTTTATGTGAGTATTGGTTGATAAAAATTCTTTAAAGAGAGGAATGCATTCATAATCATAATGTATGTTAGGCTTACTATTATATTGCCTCATCCCTTCGAATAAATTTCACAAATTACCAGAACAGTAATCCACCTGCTTCCACATGTCCATTAGTTGCATATCCTCAAGGATTAGTGGTTTTTCTTCATGTTCATCCTCTTCTTGGGAAGGAAGTTCATCCTCCTCCAATGGGATTTCCTACAAACAAATAACTTTGTGCGCTACGGGTTTTCTCCATGCCTTACTCCTTATAATAAGTGCATTCTCACTAAAATGTTCATGAGAATACCAAAAAAATACGTTGCAGGATTTCATATGCTGTTTTTATGAGAAAACTATCTTCACTATTAATACGTGATATGACATGTATTATCAACTCATGGGCACCTTCAAAGATAATATACTCTAATACTTCACTAGTAGCATCACCATTATTATAAGACATTGAAGATTGATTAAAGGTATCAGAGCATTGAAAACAAAAGTAGTGCCCAAGTTTCATACATTGAGGACATATTATTGGATCATCTATCATATTCGAAGAAATTAACTTTTTAGCATATTCCACTATTTGGGAATACATTTCTCTTACCTTCATATTGCTCACTTGTTATTGAAAATACTCACCCTCTATAACATCCCAGTATTACAACTTAGAAATAAACTGAGCTCAGGTGTGTGCATTGCATTCATGCATAGAAAATCTAGATAATTTTTGCGCTTTTAAATATTACTTGTCAAAGTGATTGAAGCTTCTCTTAACTTGGTGGAACTGAAGTAGATCATCAAGTTGACTGTGATAAGTTTCAATATGACCTTTGCTAAAACCTTACCTTTGGGTAACATAATTTGATCTAAGGGTAGATCAAATGTAATAAAACTAAGTCACAACACACTACTTAACAAGGAGTACTAGATCTTCTAGAGATCATTTCATGGTATTCCATACAACAACTCAAGGATGAATACTTAATATTCTAAAGATTATATCAAGGTGTTATCTATAACTAAACCTGAATACTCGATCTAGTATAGAACTCCATGTAAAGAAACCCCATAACTAAACCTTGATATACTTTCTTGCCATAGTTATTCCTACCATGAGAATCATGGTAGTTTCTAAACACTCACTCTTATCACAAAAAGAGTAGAAAAGGAAGTTGAGTCAAGACCATTCATCTCATATCTTTGTTGTCATATTAACATATGACATTCCTAAATAGTGAAGTCCCAATGTCAATTGATCATAAATATTGAGTGATCAATTCCTGCCCTAGAACTTATTGACTCTTATCCTTTGACCTATTATAATAACCTTCCAAAGACCTTAAGTAATTTATAGGAAGGAGGAACCAATTATAGTAGACTATGACATCATCAATGGAATGTGATCCTTGGTGGAGATCAAACCATCTGATGTTAAAGGAGATAACTCACTCATGAGTTAACTAGAAGAAGTGTCTAAGCCTAAGAGTTAAGCTAGTAATTGAGAAGCTATGATAAACTAGTAGTATTAGGGTATCCAATGATAATCTTGTTAAGCCAAGTAGATATAAATATGGAGTAAACTTCCTTAACAAAATAAGCCTATAGAGAGACTAGTACAAGTCTACTGCTTAGTGTTAATAGATCTCGATCAGACAATTAGAAGCCTAATCTAAGCATGATCAAGGGTTGGTGGTCATGATTCTCAAGTCATTTGAGAATAGATGAGTAGGTGTCGAGGAAGAGTTTTGAGTATACCAAATTAGGTAAGCCCTAGAAAGCTGAATCATCTATCTTGATCATGAGAAGTCAAGCTAGAGTATGATGAAGTATTTGATGAGTTTTATGGAGTAGTTGGAGGCATAGTAGCTTAACCAAGCTGATACAAGAACAAACTTGTATTATGGGAGTAGTAGCATATCTCTTCTAGAGGATTGGTAGTACTTGTTAGGTATTGAGGATTGTAATCTTGCAAGCCTTGGATGTTGATGCAAGGTGAATATAAAGGAGTTAATGGATGGAGTTAGAAGTAGCTACATTAATGGGTGCATCAAGAGTAGTTTAGCAAATAGAAGTTATATGTAGAAGAATGGAGAATGAGAATTATTGGAGTGGCATGACCATGTCATCATTTGATGATGGATATGGTACAGTCAGAGGATTGACTTATCCAAGAAGATGAGATCTTTGTGAATAAGATAAGAGAGATTCATAGAGTATATTTTGGAAAGGGATTCCTTATCTAAAGATAACCTTAGTGAGGTATTAAGGTAGGAGTACTTGAGAAACCTTTAACCAACAGTATATCAAGCCATGACAAGGATCATGTCTACCTCTTTGTTCAAAACCCTAAAATCAAATTGGTAGTTAAACCAATTCCTATTTTTAGGCAGCCAATGGATAGTATCTCTTAGTCAAATGAAATGTCTAATAGATAAATAGAATACCAGTTGAGAGTGTATTGATGGAAGCCTTGTACACCTTATTGTCTTAAACCTTAATAGAAACCTAGACCCATGAACCATCAAGGGCACATTAATAAGTAATCTTTGTACCTCACTTTAAGTTGAGATAACATTCAAAATTATAAAGTTAGGAGAAATCCTTGAACATGATTCCTAGCAACATTCACTAATAACCTTGAGAGTAGGGTATTATCTAAGGTCCATAGTAAGTGTGGTATTATAAACCCTAAGTTAATGTTGCTCGGCATTGAGATCACTTGTGTCGCATGAATGATAATGGTTCTTCACCATTACATAATAAAATTCTGTTAAAACTCTAACCACACTTTAAAAAGTAGTGACCAACTAGTTCAAGAAGTGATCCATGCCTACTTTGAAAATAAGTAGAATGGTTAATTGTAATAAAAGAAAATCCAAACTTTCAAGAACCCTAAAATTTAAACCACCTTATGTATTAATTTCTTTATGCTCATAAGTATGACAAGATCTTATGGATGTCATTAACCATTTTAAATATTTATCATTATAATAACATGGTGAAAACAAAATCATTTTTATAAGACTTTTGATAATAAACAAAATATTAAACCCTAAGGAATACATGTTGCCATCAATGAAACAGTTTCTTAATAGTTTAAATTTATGTAAAACCATGAAAAGTACAAGCACCACTTAGTCCCCAAGATTCTTGTAGTATTTAATGTGTTCCATGAAAACATTGGATATTTATATCCTTAAGAAAATTCATATTTGGAGATGGTTTTATCAAAACAAAAAAATAAAAAGGGAAGGAAAAATTTGAAGCAGATCAATTCGGCCCATAGCCCAGAACCTCCAGCCCTATCCACCGCTCGCATGCGCCAGCCACCGTTTCTCGCTCACTCTACAACAGCCCAATAACAGCCCGACCCAAATACCGGTTCAGTCATCTGTCATGTCGTCATCATCCTCACGTAGGGAAGGAGCTGCGTGGCTGCACTCCCATCTTTGATCCTCTACTGTGCTGTGATGCGTGCCACCGTATCTTACCACGAGGATAAGAACACCCACGCTCTCCTCTATCCGCTCATACCCACCTCACTCTCTTGCGTGCTCTCTACGCCATTTCCCTAAAATCGAAACCCTAGTCGTTGCGGCCGCCGACGGGCTGGCCATACGCGACCTTGCCGAGCTCCATCGTGGTGCCTGGGAGCTTCCTCTTATTGTCCTGGATTGCCTGACAGAAGGAATCAAGATCTTTCGTTCGCCATCGACGCCACCGTCCACGACTCCCCGCCACCAGTCGTCGCCGTTCGTCGTTGATTGCCGTTGTCACAGAGCTCCTCCGGTGTCAACACCTGGATTTTTAATCCCAGATGCCTATTATGCCATACATCACAATCCCTGGATTACCATTTTTACAAGACATCACAGATTGGACATCACAGTACATCATCCATTACAAACCATAATAAGGTCTTACACAAATAAAGGATCTCATGATCCAGTCTTAATACAATCAAGTAGCGGAATAAATAGCATAGCGGTGGGGTCCATCTTCAGAGTCACAGGAAATGCTGACGATGGGAGATGATCCTAGTTATCATAGCCATCCTGTTGTCCTTCATCTTGGTAATCCCCTTCATAGTCTAGCCATAGGAATAGCCAGGGACAAAAGCCATGAGTACTCTTTAAGTACTCGCAAACTACCACTAACAAATAGGATAATTCTAGTATGAATGCCAACTCTAAGTTTATTTCTAAAGTTAAGTTTGAAACCTAAGCTGAGTTCAGAAGAAAAGAAAGATAAAAGAAGTTTGAAAACACCTAAGTAGGAACTTATTTGTCATAGTCACAACTCTGTTGTGGTCAAGTCACGTCACAATTCATTTCATAAGTCCTTTTGAAAACATCTGACAATGGAACAGTATGGCCACTCCAACTGTCCATAACCGCGGACGTGGCTATTCGAATAGTTTGACACTCTGCAGAGGTGGTACACTTTCACCACAAGATTCGATACATCTATCAGGGATAACCCTAAATCATCATACTTAGAATTCAGATAATCAAACATAACCTTTCCTTTACACACCCTAGTATAAGCACCTCTCCTATGAGCATGGCCTCCCAACCATGACCATCTGTCATCTTGGGCACTACATAGGTGGACAACATTGAGAGGTAGCCTCAGCTCAAACCTCTCCCGCGAGGGAACTAATACTAATGCATATAAACTTCCGGCGAAGCCTTACCCAATTCAGGTATTGTGGTTATACGGTAAAATTGGAATGGTATTGCATCCGAACCCAACCATCAGTTTTTGTAAATGGGCTAAGGCTCATGCCTCAACATTTTCATCATCCTCATAAACCATTTGTGTTTCTCAACACATGTCAAAACATCTTAGTAGAATGACTCATCATTCCATGGTTTTCGCAAATCATTTTCACCAAGTATTCCCATATAAAGTGAATCAAGTTTTGGTTTAGCTCTAGACTACTAGGTTAAGTGTGTTCACTAAGGTGGGATGCTAATCTCAATCTCATGCCATAGAATGACATCTAAGTCTACTAGATAGGTTAAGTTTTATACTCTTTATGCTACCTTTAAACAAGTAAAGGACTTTGGTAAAGTAAAGAAAGTAAAGCTTGTAAATAAAACTTGGAGTAGGTAATAGTTAAGTGGCATAACCAAAGCATGCTTAAGGCATTTGCTTAGATTATCTATCTTGCAAGTGTTAGCTTGCATTGCTAAAAATGGCTTGCTAGGTATAATACATGCAAGTGTTAGCTTGCCAATAATAGCTTGCAAGGGTGATCTTGCATGGTTAACTTGTATAATGCTAGCTTTCCTTGATTGGTGAAGTGGTTGAAATTTTCTTCCTCCTCTTCTTGGTAGAACTCCTCCTCCTCAAAAGCTTGGTCGATACTATCGTCTATAAATACATACGGAGTACACAATCACCAAACAATACTTAACTAGTCTACTTAGCACACTAAGGCACACATTTGATGATCTATTATCATCACAAGCATCACAAGGTTTAGTGAACTAGTTTCATTTATTTTATTTGAGAAAAGTAATTTCTACTCATTGAAATTAACTAAGATTTCATATTGTCCAATTAAAATATCGGATCATGTGGACACATGTCATCACCACATATTCTAATATATGGGAATGTGATTTAAAGGTTGGATCATATTTTAATAAGTTTAAGTTTAATAAGTAATGATTTAAAGTGACTAGAAATGCCTATATAGCATTATTTTGGTACTAGTCCAAAGTCACTGCATGCAAGACTTAATATTATTACATATTCAGATTGGTATGGTTAAATGTGATTTTTGAGAGTTGGAATCAACTCAAAAGCTATTATGGTTGATTTTATAAAAATGTTTGAATGTGCAAAAGCTTCTGCTTGTTATTTTTACTAGGAGAGATCTCTAACTCTAAATGATTTAAATGCAACAGGCTTGGATAGATATTTTCATTACCTTTCCAACAAAATTGGAATCACTCAATTTGGATTTGTAAAACTCTCTGAATTGATTTTTGAACTAAGGGACAGAAATAGGTTTTAATTAAAATAGAAAAACATATATTTGAATTACTGGGTCAGCGCGGGAAACTAAATGGGCCGGCCCGTGTACACTCCACGGTGCTGAGGGGTGCTGATAGGGGGGTCCCGCCTATCAGTGACTCATTAAACACGAAGTGGTACGGGGCGCTAAGGACCACATGATTAGAACAAGATCTAACGGTCCACGGTCGTCGTCGACGACGGAGTCATCGCCAGCGAGACTGAACCCTAACATGGTAGGTGGGGGTCTACTGGGGACATACCAGGGCTCTAGCTAGTGCAACGAGGCAGGAAAACAAACTGGTGGACGGCGGCGGACTCGAGCGAGGTCGTGGCAGGGGCTGAGGTGGGCGAAATCGACTGCAACTTCTCCTCCTCTATAGCGGCTACCTCTGGCGGAATTCCGGCGATGGGCTGCTCGAGTGGCTCCGGCGAGAGAGGGGACACGATCAGTGGAGAGAGGAGAGTGGAATGGTGTGGCGATTGAGGCTGGGGGTGGCCTCCTTATATAGGATCGATGAGGGGATCGACAGGTGTGGGTGGAGCTCGTCGGTGGTCAGTGTGGGGCTACCGCGGGTGAGGTAGGCGGAAGGTGGGTCGTCTGCTGGCGGCCATCTAGAGGTAGGCGACGCTAGGGGCGGTGGCAATTGGTCGGGAGCTTCTCGCGCTCTGAGGGACAGAGGTGATGCTTGATGGTGCTCCTGGCGACTGTGGGCCGCGCGGCGGTGCACGGCCGTGTCTGGCGGGGTGATGGGTTCAAGGCGGAGCGACGTGCGCGGTCTCGTGTCGAGGCGCGATCTGTGGCGTGCTGGTGGCGAGGGCGCTCCTACGTGCTCTGGCGCAGCGCTGAGAGGAAAGGGCGGCGCTTCTCTGGGTGGTCCAGGGGCTGGCAGTGATCATGGGGTGGACAGGGAGTCGCGGTAGGGCTGGGCGGAGCTAGTAGGCAAGCTGGTTTGGCGCGGCGTGGTCTGCTGCGAGCTGCGCATGCTCGGCCGGCGGTGACCAAAAACGGGCGGCGCGCAACTGCTGCTCCAGGCTAAGGGGTAGGCCGGTGAGGGTTTGGTTAGAGCTAGGGGAGACAGGGGAACCAAATGGAGGCCAAAAACTCGACAATGCATTGATCCATAAACAATATTAGTTAGGCCGAAAAATCTTGCATGCCACCTGTTCGACCAAATGGCCGCATGAAACTTTTATTTGAATTTTGAGATGATTTTTGGTGGAGTGGTTTATCTTATGCTTAAGCTTCTAGGCTTGCTTGGGATTTTGAAATGGAGTTCATTTGAGTGGTTTTGGGAAAAGTGGTGTCTAGACATATGAACTAGATTCAATTTTCAAATGTCATTTAAAATGAGAGTTTGAATGTTTTTGGGATGACACAAAGTGGGCCTTGGCACATCACTACTTGTACTAGCAAGGGGTGCAAAGATCCACAACTATTTCTGTTTGAATTTGAGTGCTAGGAATAGCCAAAGTGGGCTAGGTGATTAAAATGGCAAAAGTGACCATTTCCTTAGTTAATTCTTTTTGAATTCTTTTTCATTGGGATTTTCTTAGGGATGTTCTAGATGATGTGTAATTCACCTTAGAGTCATTTTACAACCAAGAGATCACTCAATCATGGCAATTCAAAACAACTCTTATTTTAAATGCACACGCATAGGAATGCTTAAAGATTTTTAAATAGCAAAAGTTTTTTGTTAACCCTAAATTGGGTAGATTTGATCTTGATCACTTGGATTAAAGTTTTTGGGATGTTACAAACCTTCCACCCTTAAACAAAATCTTGTCCCGAGATTTAAGAAAGAAAACTAGGAACTAAAGAGATGTAGGAACTCACTCCTAATGTAATCTTCTCGCTCCCAAGTGGCTTCTTCTTCGGTATGGTTGCTCCATTGAATCTTGAGAAATTTGATATTCCTGGTCCTCTTGGTTCTATAGGCTTCCTCCAAGATACGAATAGGCACTTCACGATATGTCAGATCCTTGTTGATGTCAACAGCTCGGTGATCGATGTTCTTGAAAACTTCGGTCTTCTCCGGCACTTCTAAGCATTTGCGAAGTAACGAGATATGGAAAACATTGTGGATGGCTGACATCTCCTCTGGCAGTTCTAGTTGATACGATACTTCTCCTCAACGATTCAGAATCTTGAAGGGTCCGATATATCTGGGGGCTAACTTTCCTTTTAGACTAATATAGACTTATGAACTTGTTTTATATATTTTTGTATCAATTAGCTAATATTTATTATTTATTAAGTGTTTATAAAGTGATAAAACTTATAGAAATCATATCTTGTTAATTATAAATCATAAAAATACTTATAATATACAAAATTATCACAAAAATAAAATCTACACATTAAAAATATAACTGTTCACATTTGAAGTAAAATAAATGAAAATATTTATTAAGTCTTAATTAAAACTATTTTCTAATATCTTAATAGATTAAAAATACATAAATATTTACTATTTCCTTTATCATTATTTAATTAAAATCTAAAAGTATAATAACAAGCTCAAATAATGTTTATATGAAACCCACTATGGTTCCAACTATTTTAAAGTGTAGTTCCTAAAGTTGTCATCCAAAGTAATCATATTTTGTTCCTAAAAAGATTTCATCAAGTATAAAATCTATGGTAATAGTAAATAGTTTGCTAGGAGGACTTTATTTATTTATAAAATCATCCAGGTAATATTTATCCAATTCTTGAACCAATTTGGGAATTCACTTAAAAATCTAAACAAAGTTTTAATTAATTAAAGTAATTCTTTGTCCCATGTTTATAAAATATAAGCATTACTTCTGAAATAGGGAAGTGATTCTATTAACTTATAGTATTAAGAAAACACTACTCCAACAAGGACAATAATTTCACCTTTATGAAGCATTATGAAATAAAACAACATATAATGTCATGTTGTATTCAATACATATAAGTCTACACTACAAGTGTTATGTTTATTCAAATCTAGTGATGATTTCTTTTTAGTAACTATAATTAGAAAGGAACCCTGAGAGTGTTAACTTCAAGTTTAAATGCTTTTGTTTAGTTAAGTAAGTTTTTCTTCAAAAGGTTATTCTTTTAAGAAACATTAAAAGTAATCCTTGAACACTTGTTTAAAACCTCTAATTGATTAATAATCTTGCCTAAGAAATCTTTTAGATACCATGACCCATTTGAGTGCTTTAGTATTGTATGCTACTTGTTATCTTTACATATTGTTTCACACACTCTCACAAGACTTAACAAGAAGCACAAGTGCGAAGCTGGTATAAAAGTGGAACACATTCTGAAGATATCACCGCAAGCTTTCAAACCCTAGATCAAATACACTTATTCCTGGAATTCACGTTTATCAAGCTGCATTGCATTACTTATGCATAATTGCATCTTGCTTCTTTAAACATTTGTCCTTACAGTACCAATGATGTTATTTACGGAATTTGGATCTTCTATTGTCTTGAAGACCGTGAGTGCATAATCTTGCAATCACAAAAGGCAAGTTCACACTTGCTCATGTCCTTTGGTTATTTTCTACTCCCTCCGTCCCAAAATGTAAGGCGCCTAAGCTTTAGTCAAAAGTCAACACATTCTAAGTTTGACCAAATTTATATGTAAAAATATAAACATCCACAATATCAAATCAATATCAATAGATTCACCATAAAGTAGAGCTTCCCAATATGTCCATTCAATATTGTAGATATTCGTATTTTTTGTATAAACTTGGTCAAACTTAGAAGATGCTGACTTTTGGCTAAAGCTTATGCGCCTTACAGTTTGGGATGGAGGGAGTATCAAAGCTCAAACAACTCAGAGAGAATGCCAATAAGAAGTAGAAACTCCATAGGGTAATCCATGCACCAAGAAGGATCCGCAGTTGGTATCCGTGCCTCGTACCCTATTGGTCTAGTCAACCAGGTCATCTTCTTATACCCTAAAGAGCATACAACTTGGCCTAAGATAAGTAAGGCATGAAGGAGTATAAAAATTAAAGCGAAGGACTTTTGAGATGTTTCGTGAAATCGGGTTATCAGTGAGTAATAATGTCCAAAAGGTTAGAAGTAAGACAAATAGTGTCGGAAGATTCATTTCAGAGATCCACAATTATGTGGGTATACCGCAGATTCTTTCATGAGACCTTGTAGAGGTAAAGTATAAGCTGGACAAAGACCGATATCCTAACTATTGAGTTAATAGCTATTATACATGTAGTTTAGAGAACATTGGGAAACCCCAAGGGGGAGAGTAAAAAATAAACACTAAGGTGTTGTTATTTGACCTTCCGACTAAAGGTTGGAGAAGAAGTGCTAAACGGTGATAAGATTAAGCCTTATTCTCATAAGGTTATAAGAAGTCATCATTATAAAGTATTTCCGAGAGTATGTCTGGATGAATGATGGAAGGAGATAAACCAGGCTAACTTTAATGGACTAGTTATAAAGGGGAAACCACCCGTAATTTGTCCTTTGGAGTAAAGGGAGTATTCCAAAATATACCAGTGTAGTGTAATAGGAAGACCGGATTGTAATAGACAAAATGTGTCCACAACCAATTCTAAATAGGACTGTAAGGATATAATCCAAGAGATTATAGTAAAAGAAACCATAGGATAAATTAGAAGTGATAGTTCATATTGTCAAGCATGAAGATAATTCAAGGAAAAAATATTTCGAGACGGGATACCACAATTATCCCCAATGGTGACTACCATGGAATTGAGAAATGTCGGGATCAATACAAGTTACTAGCTCATTCTGAAACGCAAGAGAGTACGAACTTTGGGAAGAAGTTTATTTTAAGGGGGAGAGTCTGTAACATCCCAGCATTATGTAGGGGTTCCACGTATGAAAATAATAAATTTTACCCTACGCCTTTGAACCCCTGATGCTGCCAGGACCTATCTATTAGTAATACAGTAACGGGAGGGGCTTTTCGCGAACTTACCCTTGAAGAACGAAAAGCGTTGTCAACACTCAGGAGAGCATGCTTAATGTAGACGAGCCAAATCCGACCTCATGGTCGTGATGAAGTCCTTGCGCTCCCTTGGCTCCAACAACTTGAGTGCCTCAAGTGTGACACCTCGCGGGGAGTTACACATGTGCAGTGCTCGACGATGACTCCGCTTCGATCCAGCAGTTAGCTATGGGAGTAGAGCTCCTGGATCTGAATCCCGTAGCGCGACGGTGCTCCGCGGTGAAGATGTCTCTCGTTTGTGCAGTTCAAACTTGGGACCACGGTCCTGAGAGAGAGAGAATATCAATTGGAGGGCTTCCCAAAAGTGAGAAGACCTTTATTGAATATTGTGTGTCTTTATCTGGCCAAATACCCCCACTATATATAGGGGAAAAGGAGGTACTACCTCCCTCATAGTCCCCAGGTGAGACTAAAGGAGAGGAGAGGGAGGGGCAGCGGCCGGCCGTCCCTAGCGCGCACCACGCGGGGGGGCTAGGCCCAGCCGGCCACCCCCTTTGTCCCTTCTTCCTCTATCCTTTCCCTAATGGGCCCTCTCCCCTCCGGGAATTGGCCTATTAACCCTTTTGACCTTTTAAATTGATTTTCTCTTTATTAAGTAATTATGAATAAATGATTAAATCAATATTTAACATTCATTCACATATTATTCAACCTCCATAGTTATGGAACACTTCCACCTCCACTTCGGACATCCTCCGGACTTACCGAAACCCTTCCGGTTTTCTCTCTACAATTCTTCGGTGATTCTACCGATCCTATAAAACTCTCTAAGCATCATCAAGCCCTTAAGGGTGATACCCCATGGTTTGGGAACACTCCAGACATGGTCGGGACACTCCCACACCAATGATCAACAGAGGGACCTAGATGGCCATGTGACCCATGTGCCTTCCACGAAGATATTTCGTCGTTTGAACCGGGACAGTCGTGTGTTATTCCCTTTTTCTATCGATACTTGCATTGCCTGAGATCTGATCCATCACATCTCCATGTCGTGTTCAATCTTGTTACTTAATAATGCTACTTGACTCGTTCCGACAAGTCATATCCCTGTGATCAAATCACACGTTGTCCATCTATTGGATATAACTTCTCTGAGTGGGCCCTTCGAGTATCTTCCCGTCACATGGACGGACAAATCCTGCACTTGACATATATTGCCTCTACGGTTTCCTCCGAGTACCTGAACACACCTTTATAACCACTGTATTACCGAGTGGCGTTTGATGTTATCTAAGCACTCTCGAGAGATAGTGATTGATATAGCCTCACGGTCTAAGGAATAGTCTATGAGGATCCATTTCTAATCATCGTAACTTGAACTTCGTGACATGATCGGGTCACGATGTTTAGGTTGGGTATTGGTTCATCATCTCATTCTCGGAATGAGATGACTCCATTTCCAACTAGCATAAATGCCACATGATCAGGAAACATGACCATCTGTTGACCAGTGAACCAGTGACTAGAGTTTCACTGGGAACCCCTGGTTGTTTGTATATCACACGTGTATTGATGTTTCCACTCAATACAGTTATAGCATGATATAAAACTTAGTCATAAACTATATGAAATATGATAGTAGTCCTTACTACTTTTTGTCTCTAGGGCATATTTCCAATAGTGGATCCATGTGTGGTTTGTGATAAGAACAGACATGCAATGACTCTAGTTGTGGTTTGTGAGAAGAACACACATGCATGTGTGGTTTGTGAGAAGAACACACATGCAATAACACTGGGTGTGGTTCATGAAAAGAACAGACATGCAATGACATTGGTGGATCCATGTTTCGTTTGTGAGAAGAACAGACATGCAATGACTCTAGCTATGGTTTGTGAGAAGAACACACATGCAATGACTCTAGCTGTGGTTCATGAAAAGAACACACATCCAATGACTCTAGTTGTGGTTCATGAAAAGAACACACATCCAATGACCCTAGCTGGGTGTGGCTGTGGAACACCTTCCACCTCCACTCCGGACATCCTCCGGACTTACCGAAACCCTTCCGGTTTTCTCTCTTCTCTTCTTCGGTGATTCTACCCATCCTGTAAACACTCTCTAATCATCATCAAGCCCTTAAGCGTGATACCCTACAGTTCAGGAGCACTCCAGACATGGTTGGGACACTTCCGGACCAACAATCAACAGAGGGACATGGATGCCCATGTGACCCCTGTGCATTCCACGAAGATCTTTCATCGTTTGAACCGGGACAGTGGTGTCTTATTCCCTTTGTCTCTCGATACTTGCATTGCCCGAGATCTGATCAATGACATCACCATGTCGTGTTCAATCTCGTTACAGAACAATGCTACTTGACTCGTTCCGACAAGTGATATCCCTATGATCAAATCACACGCTGCGTAGCTATTGGTATAACTTCTCTGAGTGGGCCCTTGAGTATCTTTATGTCATGAGGATGAACAAATCCCGCTCTTGACATATATTGCCTCTACGGTTTCCTCCGAGTACCTGAACGCACCTTTATAACCACTGTATTACCAAGTGGTGCTTGATGTTATCAAAGCACTCTCAGGAGACAGTGATTGATATAGCCTCACGGTCTAAGCAATAGTCTATGAGGATCCATTTCTAATCATCGTAACTTGAACTTCATGACATGATCAGGTCATGATGTTTAGGTTGGGTATTGGTTCATCATCTCATTCACAAAATGATTTGACTCCATTTCCAACTGGCATAAATGCGACATGATCAGGAAACATGATCATCTGTTCACCAATAAACCAGTGACTAGAGTTTCAGTAGGAACCCTTGGTTGTTTGTATATCACACGTGTAATGATGTTTCCATTCAATACAGTTATAGCATGATATAAAACTTAATCATAAACTATATGAAATATGGTAATAGTCCTTATTACTATTTGTCTCTAGGGCATAGTTCCAACAGTCTCCCACTTGCACTAGAGTACAAATACACTAGCTACATTTGTTCTTAATCATTGGCACCATATATCCGGTCACCTGAACATGCTTGCTCATGGAAGAGGTTGAGTCTTGGGTATTTACTTTATAGTCCCAAATACTTTGCAACTTACTAATGTCACCTTGATTGACATTAATACTTTATCATCACATGATAACATTTGTGTGTATGCATCGTTGCTATGGCAGTAGAACGAGGCCTAATTCTAGGAGCGCCGTGCCAAACCAGCATGCCCCTAGCTCCGCCCAACCCTACCGCAACTCCCTGTCCACCCCTCGATCGCTGCCAGCCCCTCGACCACCCCAGAGCAACGCCGCCCTTTCTATCTGCGCCATTCGCAGCGCACGCTAGAGCGCCCTTGCCGCCAGCATGCCTCAGACCGCGCCTCGACACCAAATCGCGTGCGCCGCTCTGCCATAAACCTAGCAACCCGCTAGACACGGCCGTGCACCACCGCCCGACCCACAGTCGCCAGGAGCACCATCGAGCACCGCCTCTGTCTCCCAGAGCGCGGGAAGCTCCCGACCGATTGCCAGCACCCCTAGCCATGCCATTACTCTGTAGAGGACCGCCAGCAGACCACCCATTGTTCGCCTACCTCGCCCACGCTGGTAGCCCCTGTATCGCTGTCACCGATGAGCTCCGCCCGCACTCGTCGGTCCCCTCATCGAGCCTATATAAGCAAGCCTCCCCAGCACCATTTCTTCACACCATCCCACTCCCCTCTCTCCACTAAACGTTTCCCCTCTCTTGCCAGAGCCGCTCGAGCAGCCCATCGCCGGAATTCCACCGGAGGTAGCCACTGTAGAGGAGGAGAAGTCCCTGTCTATTTTGTCCACCTCAGTCCCTGCCGCGACCTCGCCTGAGTCCGCCGTCATCCACTAGTTTGTTTTCCCGCCTCGCCGCACTAGCTGGAGACCTGGTACGTCCCCAGTACACCCCCACTGACCGCGCTAGGGTTCAGTCTCGCCGGCGACGTGTTCGTCGTCGACGACGACCGCGGACCGTTGATCTGTGTTCTAATCATGTGGTCCTCAGCGCCCCGTACCGCTTCGCGTTTTATGAGTCACTGACAGGCGGGACCCCCCTGTCAGCAGCCCTCAGCGCCGCGAAGTGTACACGGGCCGGCCCATTTAGTTTCCCGTGCTGACCTAGAAATTCAAATATAGGTTTTTCTTTTTAGAAGTAAACTTAATTTTGTCCCTTAGTTCAAAAATCAGTTCAGAGAGTTTTACAAATCCAAATTGAGTGATTCCAATTTTGTTCGAAAGGTAACGAAAATCTCTATCCATGTCCATTAGATTTAAATCATTTAGAGTTAGAGATCTCTCCTAGTAAAAATAACAAGACAGAAGCTTTTGCACATTCAAACATTTTTATAAAATCAATCCTAATAGCCTTTGAGTTATTTCAAACTCTAAAAAATCACATTTAACCATACCTATCTGCATATGAAATAATATTAAGGTTTGCATGCAGTGACTTTGGACTAGTACCAAAATAATGCTATATAGGCATTTCTAGTCACTTTAAATCATTAATTATTAAACTTAAATCTTTTAAAATGTGATCCAACCCTTAGATCACATTCCCATATGTTAGAATATGTGGTGATGACATGTGTCCACATGATCCCATATTTTAATTGGAGAATATTAAATCTTAGTTAATTTCAATGAGTAGAAATTACTTTTCTCAAATAAAAAGAATGAAGCTAGTTCATTAAACCTTGTGATGCTTGTGATGATAATAGATCATCAAATGTGTTCCTTAGTGTCCTGAGTAGACTAATTAAGCATTGTTTGGTGATTGTGTATCCCATATGTATTTATAGACGATAGTACCGACCAAGTCTACGAGGAGGAGTTCTACCAAGAGGAGGAGGAAGAAAACTTCAACCACTGCACCAACCAAGGCAAGCTATTATTGGCAAGCTAGCATTATACAAGTTAACATTGAAAGCAAATCCCCGCAAGCTAGATAACCTAAGCAAGATGCATTAGGCATGCTTTGGTTATACCCTTTGACTTATACCTACTCCAAGTGTTATTTACAAGCTTTACCTTCTTTACTTTACCAAAGTCCTTTACTTGTTTAAAGGTAGCATAAAGAGTATAAAACTTGACCTATCTAGTTAGACTTAGATTTCATTCTATGGCATGAGATTGAGATAAGCATCCCACATTAGTGAACACTCTTAACTTAGTAGTTGGAACAAAACCCAAAACTTGATTAACTTTAGATGGGAATACTTGGTGAAAATGATTTGTGAAAACCATGTAATGATGAGTCGTTCTATTGAGATGTTTTGACATGTGTTGAGAAACACAAATGGTTTATGATGGTGAAAATGTTGAGGCATGAGCCTTAGCCCTTTTACAAAACTGATGGTTGGGTTCGGATGCGATACCATTCCAATTTTACCGTACAACCACAAGGCTTGGCCGGAAGTTTATATACATTAGTATTAGTTCCCTCGCGGGAGAGGTTTGAGCTGAGGATACCTCTCAATGTTGTCCACCTATGCAGTGCCCAAGATGACAGATGGTCATGGTTGGGAGGCCATACTCATAGGAGAGGTGCTTATACTAGGGTGTGTAAAGGAAAGTTATGTTTGATTATCTGCATACTAAGTATGATGATTCAGGGTTATCCTGACAGATGTATCGAACCTTGTGGTGAAAGTGTACCACCTCTGCAGAGTGTCAAACAATTCGAATAGCCGCATCCGCGGTTATGGATAGTTGGAGTGGCCATACTGTTCTGTTGTCAGATGTTTTCAAAATGACTTATGAAATGAATTGTGACATGGCTTGACCACAACAGAGTTGTGACTATGACAACTAAGTACCCACTTAGGTGTTTTCAAACTTTATTTTATCTTTCTTTGTTTCTGAACTCAGCTTAGGTTTCAGACTTAATTTTACAATTAAACTTAGATTTTGCATTCCTACTAGTACTATACTACTTGTTAGTGGTAGTTTGCGAGTACTTAAAGAGAATTCATGGCTTTGTCCCTAGCTATTCTTGTGGCCAGACTATGAGGAGGACAACCCCGAAGGAGGACAGCAGGACGGCTACGACAACTAGGATCATCTCCCATCATCAGCATTGCTTGTGACTCTGAAGATGGACCCCACTGCTACGCTATTTATTCCGCTGCTTGATTGCACTAAAACTAGATCATGAGATCCTTATTTGTGTAAGACCTTATTATGGTTTGTAATGGATGATGTACTGTGATATCCAATCTGTTATGTCTCGCAAAAATGGTAATCCTGGGATTGCGATGTATGGCATAACAGGCATCTGGGATTAAAAATCCGGGTGTTGACAACAAACCTCAGAACACACTTCTCAATCATACTAGAATCTTCTCCCTTGTTTCTCTAGACCATGTTATCAAAAAATTCATGTGTTAGGTAGCTAATAATCTTTGACTTCTGCATGATGATACAAAGTATCAGGACCAAATATACACCCATACTTTATAGATGTTGATAAAATTTATAATTTTTTGTGCTTTACCAATTATAATTTTATATAGTGATGATATATCATACGTTTATTTGATGTCTAGGAACTTCTATTCTTGTAGACACTTGTTGGGGCTCTAAGTGCAGAGGTTTGTAGAACAGCAGCAAGTTTCCCTTAAGTGGATTACCCAAGGTTTTATCGAACTCAGGGAGGAAGTGGTTAAAGGTATCCCCTCTCAAGCAAACCTGCAATCAAGATACAAGAAGTCTCTTGTGTCCCCCACACACCCAATACACTTGTCAGGTGTATAGGTGCACTAGTTCGACAAAGAGATGGTGAAGTACAAGTGGTATGGATATAAGACAACGGTGCTAGAAAATAGCTTGATGGCGTGGAAGAGACTAAAGGAAAACTGAAATAAAGATAGCATCAAGCAAACATGTAACAGATCTAGTTGCAAACGGTGTTTCAATGCTTAGAAACAAGGCCTATGGATCATACTTTCACTAGTGAACACTCTCATATAAATATCTTCTCTTCATGATACTACTCTGAACTACTCTCCGGTTGGACACTCTAATCCATTGTAGGGCTATAACAGCACTCCTCAAAGTTCGCTTTTCCCATCTAGATAACCCCACACTGTCACCTTGAGAACTAGATGGTTCCAACAAACACCACAATTTCATAGACATCCAACTCCAAATATAACTCATAACAAGTATTTGTAATCTCTAGCCTAAGTGTCACCATGGTGTGCACGCTATCACTTTCACACACATGCGAAGAGCCAGAGATCTATTAGAGCACTTGAGTAGCAAGGTAGATCTACTTGATTACAAAGCTCATGATCACAATATGATCATGCATAGAGAGAGAGAGATGAACACATAGCTACCGGTAGAACCCTTAGTGTCAACACCCAGATTTTTAATCCCAGATGCCCGTTATGTCATACCTCGCAATCCCAGGATTACCATTTTTGCGAGACATAACGGATTGGATATCACAGTACATCATCCATTACAAACCATACATAAGGTCTTACACAAATAAGGATCTCATGATCCATTCTTAATACAACAAGCAGCGGAAATAAAAGATAAGCGTAGAAGTGGGGTCCATCTTCAGGGGCATAGGCAATGCTGACGAAGGCAAATAGTCCTAGTTATCATAGCCGTCCTCCTAGCCATCATCTTGATAGTCTCCTTCATAGTCTGGCCATGAGAATAGCCAGGGACAAAAGCCATGAGTACTCTTTAAGTATTCACAAACTACCACTAACAAGTAGTATAATCCTAAGTTAAAGTGCTAAATCTAAGTTTAACTATACAGTTAAGTTTGAAACCTCAGCTGAGTTCTGATGCAAAGAAAGATAAGACAAAGTTCTAGTATCACTTAAGTTGGGAAGCTATTATCACAAACACAACCCTGTTGTGGTCAAGTCAAGATTCATCATTCATTTCATAAGTTGTTTGAAAAACATCTGACAATGAAATAGTATGGCCATTCCAACTGTCCATAACCGCGGACGCGGCTATTCAACTAGTTTGACACTCTGCAGATTCGATACATCTGTCAGGGATAACCCTGAATCATCATACTTAGTATGCAGATAATCAAACATAACCTTCCCTTTACACACCCTGGTATAAGCACCTCTTCTATGAGCATGGCCTCCCAACCATGATCATCAGTCATCTTGCACACTGCATAGGTGGACAACATTGAGAGGTAGCCTCAGCTCAAACCTCTCCCGCGAGGGAACTAATTCTAATGCATATAAATTTCCAGCTAAGCCTTACCCAATTCAGGTAGTGTGGTTGTACGGTAAATTTGGAAAGTTATCGCATCCGAATCCAACCATCAATTTTATAAAAGGGCTAAGGCTCATGCCTTAACATTTTCATCATCATAAACTATTTTTGTTTCTCAACACATGTCAAAACATCTCAATAGAATGACTCATCATTCCAAGGTTTTCATAATTCATTTTCACCAAGTGTTCCCATCTAAGTGACTCAAGTTTTTTATCTACTCTAAACTACTAAGTTAAGAGTGTTCACTAAGGTGGAAAATGGTGGGATCAATCTCATGCCATAGAATGACATCTAAAGCTTATCTAAATAGGTCAACTTTTATACTCTTTATGCTACCTTCAAAACAAGTAAGGGACTTTGTGTAAAGTAAAGGAAGTAAAGCTTGTAAGGTAATACTTGGGGTAGTAATAGTCAAGGTGGGGTGACGAAAGCATGCCCAAGGCATCTTTGCTCATTCATCTAGCTTAATTCTAGCTTGCTAACAATATCTTGCAAGTGCTAGCTTGCATTGTTAATGGTGGATTGCCTTGGTTGGTGCAGTGGTTGAAGTTTTCTTCTTCTTATTATTGGTACCACTCCTCCTTCTCGTAAACTTGGTCGGTACTATTTTATTCACTAGTTTCCTCCTTTTTATTTTAGAAAAGTAATTTCTACTCATTGAAAAATTAACTAAAATTTAATATTCACCACTAAAAATATGGGATCATGTGGACACATGTCATCACCACATATTCTAACATGTGGGAATGTAATTTAAAGGTTGGATCATAATTACTTTGGTTTAAGTTCATTATTTAATGATTTAAAGTGACTAGAAATGCCTATATTGCATTATTTTGGGACTAGTCCAAAGTCACTGCATGTAAACCTTAATATTATTACATATTTAGATACATATGATGAAATGTGATTTTTGAGAGTTGTAATCAACTCAAAACCTATCTTAGATGATTTTAGAAAAATGTTGCAAGGTGCAAATGCTTCTGTTTTATTATTTTTACTAGGAGAGATCTATAACTCTAATTGAATTAAATCCAACGAGCTTGGATAGATCATTTTAATACCTTTCAGGAAAAATTGGTTTCATTCAATTTGGATTTGTCAAACTCCCAGAATTGATTTTTAAACTAGTGGACAGAAACTAGATTAACTCTAAATAGAAAAAACTAAATTTGAATTTCTAACTCGCGCGGGAACTAACTGGGCCGGCCCATCTATGCACAGTGCGTGCAACGAGTTGCCTGACATGCGGGCTCCAAAAGTCAGCGGCACAAAAACACCGAAACGGTATCTGGCATCCTGGGCCACACGATCTAAAGGGGATCTAATGGTGGAGAGTCATCATCGACGACGGATTACTCCGGCGAGAACCTGACCTAGACGCGGTGGTGGGGGTCGACTGGGGGCATATCAGGGCTCCAGCAAAGTCGGTGAGGTGGGTAAACGGGCTGGAAGACGAAGGCGAGGCGAGGCGAGGCGCGACATGAGCTTGGGGTGCCCTAAATCGCAGACGCCTTCTCCTTCCTCTTCGGCGGCGGCTCCAATGGCAGGCAGGCTCGAGCAGCATCGGCTAGAGGTGGGTGAGGTTTAGTGAGAGGTGGGGAGTGAGTGAGTGTGGAGAAATGAGGCTGGGGTGGTCGCTTTACGGGCTGAGGCGAGCCGTCCATGGTCGACCTGGTGCATGGCGTCGGGCGTCTTGGTACTGGAGCAGATAGGGGAGAGGGAGAGAGGGCTAGGGCCGGGGTTTTAGCTGGGGGGACAAGGGGACCAAGTTAGGCCCAAACGGTGACCAAATCCACTGCTCACTATAGTGTTTTGGAATTTGCAAGATTTGTGTCTGCCACCTGTTTGATGAAATGGCCGCAAGAAGCAAAAGTTTGAATTTGGTTTCCAAAATTTTGAGTGATCTACACTAGTGCTAGGTAGTCTCTAGTTGTAAGGGTTTTGAAAGTGGAGCTCAATTTGATGGTTCTTGAAATAGGGGTGATCTAGGCATATGCATTGAATTCAATTTTCTCATGCCATTTAAAATAAGTATTTGAATGTTTTTAGCAGATCAAAAAGTGGGCCTTGGTACTTTCATTATGTGTACTAGCAAGGGGTGTAAAGATCTAGAATTATTTCTGTTGAGAAATGAGTGCTAGGAACACTCCAAGTAGTGTAGTGGGTAAAGATGGCCAAAATGACCATTCCTCATCTTTAATTGTTTTTGATTTGATTTTCTTTGGGATTTTCTTGGGAAAGGTTTAGATGATGTTTAATTTACCATACAAACATTTTACAACCAAAGAATCACAAAACCATGGCAATTAAAATCAATTCCTAAATTAAATGCTCATACACATGAATGCTTTCATTTTTAATTTGGAAAAGTTTTTGTTAACCCTAATTTTGATGATTTGGATCTTGATAAGCTTGGATTAAAGTTTTGGGATGTTACAAACCTTCCCCCCTTAAACAAAATCTCGTCCTGAGATTTACAAGAAAACTAGGAACTAAAGAGAGCTGGGAACTCTGTCCTAATGTAATCTTCATGCTCCCAAGTGGCTTCCTCCTCGGTATGGTTGCTCCCCTGAATCTTGAGAAACTTGATGCTCCTGGTCCTGGTGGTTCTGTAGGCTTCTTCTAAGATATGGATGGGCACTTCCCGATAGTTCAGGTAATTGTTAATCTCTACAGCTCTGTGATCGATGTTCTTGAAAACTTCAGTCTTCTCGGGCATTTCCAAGCATTTGCGAAGTAATGAGATATGTAACACATTGTCGATGGCTGCCATTTCTTCAGGCAGTTCCAGTTGATACGATACTTCTCCCCGACGGTTTAGAATCTTGAAGGGTCTGATATATCTGGGGGCTAACTTTCCTTTCAGACTAAAGCGTTGAGTTCCCTTCAATGGTGAAACCTTGAGATATACAAAATCTCCGACATTGAAAGTCAGGTCTCTCCTTCTCTTGTCAGCATAACTCTTCTATCTGGATTGGGCGGTCTTGAGGTGCTCACGGACTTTGTGAACCTTCTCTTCAGCTTCTCGGAGAATGTCGGGTCCAAAAATCTGACTCTCTCCTACTTGCGACCAATTTAAAGGGTTACGACACTTCCTTCTATATAGGAACTCAAATGGTGCCATTTGCAAACTAACTTGATAACTGTTGTTATATGAGAACTCTGTGAAAGGCAGGCAGTCTTCCCATTTTGATCCGTATTCCAACACACAAGCTCTCAGCATATACTCTAGGATCTGGTTGACTCTCTTAGTCTGTCCATCTGCTTATGGTGATACGCTGATCAAGTTCAACTTGGTTCCCAATCCTTCCTGAACTTTCTGCCAAAATCTCGAGGTAAACTGGGTTCCTCGATCTGATACTATTGTCTTGGGGGTTCCATGCAGACTAACAATCCTAGCAATGTATAGCTCTGCTAGCTTTGCACTCTGGTAGGTTGTCTTGACAGGTATGAAGTGGGCTACCTTGGACAGTCTATCAACGATGACCCAGATTGAGTCATTTCCCCTACTAGAAGTAGGCAAACCGGTGATAAAGTCCATTCCGACGGAATCCCATTTCCATTCTGGAATCTGCAATGGTTGCAACAGTCCTGCAGGTCTCTGATGCTCTGCTTTGACTCTTTGACAGATATCACACTTGGCGATGTAGCTTCCGATTTCTCTCTTCATCTTGTGCCACCAAAATTGTTCTTTCAAATCCGGATACATCTTCGTTCCTCCAGGGTGGATAGAATAAATAGTATCATGAGCTTCCTTCATGATAACTTGCTTTTAGCTCTGAATCTGCTGGCACACAGATACGTCATTTGAACCAGAGTACTCCTTATTCGTCTTCGATGAATCCAGGTACCTTTCCTGTACCAATACGACGTTTGATTATGTCGATACATTCATTCCCCTTCTGGGCTTCCTTGATTTGGCTAATCAAAGTGGGTTGAAGTTCAATGCTAGGTAAGAATCCTTTGCTAACCAATTCAGTTCTGAACTGCTCCAACTCCTCATACAAACTGGGTTGCTTCTCCTTGATCATGGTGTTTAGCCTACACGGTAATCTGCTAAGAGCATCCGCTACCACATTTGCTTTGTCGGGGTGATAGTGAATGTCAAGGTCATAATCCTTGATTAACTCTATCCATCTCCTTTCCCTCATATTCAGCTCCTTCTGGGTGAAAATATACTTTAAGCTCTTGTGGTCTGAGTAAATCTCACAGTGATTACCCATCAAATAATGACGCCATGTCTTTAATGCCAACACTATGGCTGCTAATTCAAGATCATGGGTCGGATAGTTCTGCTCATGCTTCGGTTTGACAGACAGATACACGATGACTTTGCCTTCTGGCATCAATACACATCCTAGACCAATCTTGGATGTGTCACAATATACATCAAATGGCTTCTGGATGTCTGGCATGATCAAAATTGGGGCTGATATTAATCTCTTCTTCAGCTCCTGGAAACTGGCTTCACACTTGTCTGTCCATTCAAACTTCTTGTCCTTCTTCAACAATTGGGTCATGGGTCTGGCGATGCTCAGGAATCCTTCTACGAACTTGCGGTAGTATCCCGCTAATCCGAGAAATGCACGGACTTGGGTTTGAGTGGTTGGGGCTTCCCATTCTTCGACATCTTTTATCTTGGCGGGATCAACAGAGACCCCTCCGGCAGACACAATATGTCCTAGGAATCCTACTTCTTTCAGCCAAAACTCACACTTGCTGAACTTGGCATATAACTGATGCTCTCTCAGGGTTTCTAGGATGATTCTCAGATGTTTCTCGTACTCTTCTTATGACTTGGAGTAGATGAGGATGTCGTTGATAAACACAACTACAAACTTATCTAGGAAATTCATAAAGATCTTATTCACGAGATTCATGAAATAAGCAGGAGCATTGGTTAATCCAAAAGACATAATCGTATACTCGTATAAACCATAACGAGTAGTAAAGGCGGTCTTCGGAATATCCGTTGCATGAATCTTAAGTTGGTGATAACCAGTCCTAAGATCAATCTTTGAGAATACCTGGGCTCTAGTCAACTGGTCAAATAGTTCGTCTATCTTTGGCAAGGGGTACTTGTTCTTGATGGTGACGTCATTCAACTTTGGGTAATCTGTAAACAGGCGATTGCCTCCATATTTCTTGTCAACGAATAACACTGGTGATCTCCATGGCGATGCGCTTGGCTGAATCAAGCCGGTTGCTAACATGGCATCTAACTGCTTCTTCAGTTCCACTAACTCTGAGGGGTTCATACTATTGTGTCTCTGGGCTATGGGTCCGGTTCCGGGGATTAGCTCGATAATGAACTCAATATCCCTATCTGAGGGCATACCTCGAAATTCATCTGGGAATACGTTGGGGTATTCACAGACTACTCTGACTTGGTCTATGGTGGGTAGGGCTAGACTCTTGTTGCACTTGAATTGACGGGGTAAGGTTTCAGATATATGCTCTATTGTTACTCCAGACCAACTGGTCATGGTGATGGCTTTCTTACGCGATCTATCAGTCCTTTATGCCTTGACATCCAGTCCATACCTAGTACTACTTCCAATCCTTTGGTTCCAAGTACAATTAGGTTGGCATAAAAATCTATCCCATGTATTCTGATAGGCACAACTTTGCAAATTTTTCTAGCTTTTGTAGTTGAACCAGGGATTTGAACTATCATGACATGCTTCAAATTGGTTGGGTGAATCTTACTAGTGCATGCAAATTCTTTGGTGACACATGAATGCGATGCTCCCGAATTAAACAATACTCTTGCTAAAACTGACAGAAAACATACCCAGCACTACATCTGGCGCTTCCTGGGCTTCTTTTGCGTCCATGTGGAAGAGGTGACCGTTGCGGTTGTGAGGGTTCCCTGGGGCAAACCTTCTTCCTGGTTGAACACGACGCTGCTGTTGAGATGGGGCATTCATAGTGGCATTGGCGGCAGTCTTCTTGGGACACTCATTGGAGTAGTGACCCTTCACTCCACACTCGAAACAAGTGATCTGGGACATGTCCTTTGCTGCAATAGGCATAGCATTGCTTCCAGTTCTGGGTGCAGTGTTGTTGTTCTTGTTGTTGCTCTTGGGAGGTTCACGGTTGAAATTGTTGGCATTGCCAGAGTTGTGATGGTTTCCTCCGGACTTCACATTACCTCCGCTACGATTGGGGTAGCTTGGGCGAGACATTGGGTTCAGTTGTTCCTTGGTACATATCCTGGTGAGGGGTTGGGACGGTACTTCTGGTGACTACTGGATCCTGATTGCTGCATCATACGATGTTTGCGATTGTCGTTTGCCTGATTTATCTTCCCTTCCATCTGAATGGCAGAGTCGACTAGCTCTTCGAGATCCTGAAAACGGATGTTGACAAGGACAGTCTGCATCTCATCATGCAGTCTGTTCAAGAATCTCTCCTTCTTGGCCTCCGTGTTGATCTCATCGGGTGCATATCGGGCAAGTGACAGGAATCTGTCACGGTATTCTACCATAGTCATTCTTCCTTGCTTCAATTCGCGGAATTCATCTCTCATCCTGTTGACTAGACCTTGCGCCACGTGGGTGCGGCTGAACTTGACTTTGAATGCTTCCCATGTCATAACCTGACCATGGTACATATTGCGGATACTATTCCACCAAGCTCTTGCATCTCCCGCCAGATAGTGGGTGGCGAAGAGAACTTTCTCGTTTTCCTCAACTCCTGCAACTTCGAGGTTGTTTTCCATCGTCTGCAACCAGTCATCAGCATCTAATGAGTTTTTAGATTGGTTGAAGATTGGGGGATTGGTATTCTGAATTTTTTTGAGTTTGGATCCATAGTGATCCTGATTTCCATGCCCTTGGTTGTTCAGAGCCATCTGGGCGATCTGCTACAATGTTTCTAAGTTGGCTTGACGTTCGGCCCTGCTTGCTTCACGGTCGGGGATGAGATTCTGCAAGATCTGTAGCATTGGGTCCTGCGACGAGCTGCTCCCTCCTTGGTTTCCAAGAGTCATCTGAAGATTCAGATAGATATAGGGGTAAGAGGGAATTTCTAAGGTTCATGGTTTTGGTTTCAAAGATAAAACTTTGAGTTAGACTCAGGTTTTTCAACTAACTTCATTTCATTCATGTAGACAAACACACAATAGAACACACACCACAACAAACAAAGGAAAACAGATGGTTTGAAGAACCATTCTGCAAGCTACGATACAGTGGGACCGATACATCTCATGCTACGACAATGCTCTAGTGCATAGACTCATCGTCGATGAAGTCGGAGTCCTCATCGTCAGTGTAGAAGTCCACGACATCCTCCTCCAGAAAGTCATCATCGTTGCTAAGGTAAGAATCCATGTCTCCCTGGATGTCTTCACCCTCATCTTCTTCTTCATTGGCGGCAAGTTGAGCTTCGTGTTCCTTGACGGTCTTCTCGAGGTCGGCCACCTTCTTGCAAAGACGGGTGATGGTGCGATCCTTCTTTGTACGCTGGCGGCGAAGAGACTGGCGATCCTGGACGAGCAGTGCGAAAGTCTGGGCCTTCTGGTCGGTAATGGCACGGTTCTGGTTGGCTAGCTCCATGGCATTATCTAGTTCCTGTTGTCTTTCATGCAGCAAGAAGTCCAGATTCTCCACTTGACACCTCAACTCTGGGTGACTTGGCATCTCCATCGGCATTCCCATGAAGTCACGTCTTGCATAGTGAGCAAAACGGGTTCCCTGGATTTTGTTGACGTTGAGGGAACATAGACGTGCGAGAGCTTCATGCATTGCCCTGGCTAATCCATCTAGCTAGTTGTTCTCTCTCACGGAGAACTGAATTCTCCCAGAAGTTGGTGCTTCAATGCTTCCTCTAAGATCCGCGGTGACTAGCCACTGTAGGTCTCCTGCTGGGGGTCCTGGAAGTTGAGCTCCAAGAAACTCCGGATGTGGGCGTCCCAAGAACTCTGACAATGAATCCAGATCCCTCTCGAAGAACAGCTGACCTCCGTTTCCCAGCTGGTAAAACTTGCTGAACTGAGTCTCCATCTACAAGAATTAAGGATGAGGAAACTAGTGAAGTGATCAAGTGTGTCAAATTTTAAGTAGTAATGTAAGAATTTTGAGGAACATGAATTTTTGAGAAAGAAAGAATTCCCAAGGATAAGAGAGGAGATAGTTTTTTTGTAAATACTCACTTTGGTTTTGAAACTAAGTTTTTGTTCGGACGTCCATTCTAACTAGGGTCTCCTATGGTCAGGATGGCTCTGATACCAACTTGTCAACACCCGAATTTTTAATCCCGGATGCCCGTTATGTCATACCTTGCAATCCTAGGATTACCATTTTTGCGAGACATAACGGATTGGATATCACAGTACATCATCCATTACAAACCATACATAAGGTCTTACACAAATAAGGATCTCATGATCCAGTCTTAATACAACAAGCAGCGGAAATAAAAGATAAGCGTAGCAGTGGTGTCCATCTTCAGGGGTACAGGTAATGCTGACGAAGGCAGATAGTCCTAGTTATCATAGCCGTCCTGCTGGCCATCACTTGATAGTCTCCTTCATAGTCTGGCCATGAGAATAGCCAGGGACAAAAGCGATGAGTACTCTTTAAGTACTCGCAAACTACCACTAACAAGTAGTATAATCCTAAGTTAAAGTGCTAAATCTAAGTTTAACTATACATTTAAGTTTGAAACCTCAACTGAGTTCTAAAGCAAAGTAAGATAAGACAAAGTTATAGAATCACTTAAGTTGGGAAGCTATTATCACAAACGTAACCCTGTTGTGGTCAAGTCAAGATTCATCACTCATTTCATAAGTTGTTTGGCCATTCCAACTGTCCATAACTGCAGACGCGGCTATTCGAATAGTTTGACACTCTGCAGATTCGATACATCTGTCAGGGATAACCCTGAATCATCATAATTAGTATGCAGATAACCAAACATAACCTTCCCTTTACACACCCTAGTATAAGCACCTCTCCTATGAGCATGGCCTCGCAACCATGACCATCAGTCATCTTGGGCACTACATAGGTGGACAACATTGAGAGGTAGCCTCATCTCAAACCTCTCTCGCGAGGGAACTAATACTAATGCATATAAATTTCTAGCTAAGCCTTACCCAATTCAGGTAGTGTGGTTGTACGGTAAATTTGGAATGGTATCGCATCCGAATCCAACCATCAGTTTTATAAAAGGTCTAAGGCTCATGCCTCAACATTTTCATCATCATAAACCATTTGTGTTTCTCAACACATGTCAAAACATCTCAATAGAATGACTCATCATTCCAAAGTTTTCATAATTCATTTTCACCAAGTGTTCCCATCTAAGTGAATCAAGTTCTTTATCTACTCTAAACTACTAAGTTAAGAGGGTTCACTAAGGTGGAAAATGGTGGGATCAATCTCATGCCATAGAATGATATCTAAAGCTTATCTAAATAGGTCAAGTTTTATACTCTTTATGCTACCTTCAAAACAAGTAAGGGACTTTGTGTAAAGTAAAGGAAGTAAAGCTTGTAAGGTAATACTTGGGGTAGTAATAGTCAAGGTGGGGTGACCAAAGCATGCCCAAGGCATCTTTGCTCATTCATCTAGCTTAATTATAGCTTGCTAACAATAGCTTGCAAGTGCTAGCTTGCATTGTTAATGGTGGCTTGCCTTGGTTGGTGCAGTGGTTGAAGTTTTCTTCTTCTTCTTCTTGGTAGCACTCCTCCTCCTCGTAAGCTTGGTCGGTAGTATATTCTATAAATACATACGGAGTACACAATCACCAAACAATACTTAACTAGTCCAATTAGTACTCTAAGGCACACAATTGATGATCTATTATCATCGCAAGCATCACAAGTTTTATTCACTAGTTTCCTCCTTTTTATTTTAGAAAAGTAATTTCTACTCATTGAAAAATTAACTAAGATTTAATATTCACCACTTAAAATATGGGATCATGTGGACACATGTCATCACCACATATTCTAACATGTGGGAATGTAATTTAAAGGTTGGATCATAATTACTTTGGTTTAAGTTCATTATTTAATGATTTAAAGTGACTAGAAATGCCTATATAGCATTATTTTGTTACTAGTCCAAATTCACTGCATGTAAACCTTAATATTGTTACATATTTAGATATATATGATGAAATGTAATTTTTGAGAGTTGGAATCAACTCAAAACCTATCTTAGTTGATTTTATAAAAATGTTGCAAGGTGCAAATGCTTCTGTTTTATTATTTTTACTAGGAGAGATCTATAACTCTAATTGAATTAAATCTAACGGGCTTGGATAGATCATTTCAATACCTTTCAGGAAAAATTGGTTTCATGCAATTTGCATTTGTCAAACTCCCAGAATTGATTTTTAAACTAGTGGGCAGAAACTATATTAACTCTAAATAGAAAAAACTAAATTTGAATTTCTAACTCATGGGAACTAATCTGGGCCCATCTACGCAGAACGATGCTACTGCGACATGCGGGCTCCGCCAGTTAGTGGCACAAAAACACTGAAACAGTATCTAGCATCCTGGGCCACACGATCTAAAGGGGATCTAACGGTGGAGAGTCATCGTCGACGACGGATTACTCCGGCGAGAACCTGACCTAGACGCGGCGGTGGGGGTCGACTAGGGGCATACCAGGGCTCTAGCAAGGTCAGTGAGGCGGGCAAACAGGCTGGTAGACGACGGCGAGGCAAGGCGCGGTTGCAGCGGAGCTTGGGGTGCCCTAAATTGCAGACGCCCTTCTCCTCCTGCTGCGGCGGCTTCGGCTCGAATTCCAGCGAGGCAGGGCTCGAGCGGCGTCGGCTAGAGGTGGATGAGGTTCATTGAGAGGTGGGGAGTGAGTGAGTGTGGAGAAATGAGGCTGGGGTGGTCGCTTTATATAGGGTCGACGAGAGGGCAGAGCGGGCGCCGGTGAGGTCATTGGTGACAACGATACGGGGCTCGCACCGCATGGGCGAGGGCGGCGATGGATTCTCTGTCCCCTGGCGGTCCTCTCGGGCTTAAAGGCGCGGCAAGGCGAGGTCTCTACTGGTCGGGGGCGTGCGGTGAACTGAGCGCGGGCGGCGGTGTTCGACGCGGTTCCTCCGAGCTGCTGGTCGCGAGGCGGCGAACGAGGATGTCTGGGCGGTTGCTGGGCCTGCTGTGGGTGCTGCCACGCAAGGCTAGGGATAGGCGAGGCCGGTGCTGCTCTGGCGGGCGCGGCGCTCCGGGGTAATCGGCATGGCGGACAGAGGCATGGGCGCGAGCAAATGCGGCTGGTCCTCCGCTCGATTTTGGTCGGGGGCTAGTCAAGGCAGTGCGGTGTGATGGCGCTGTGCCAGTGAGCAAGGAGAGCGCGGGACGGGTGAGGCGAGCCGTCCATGGTCGACCTAGCGCATGGCGTCGGGCGGGTTGGTACAAGAGCAGATAGGGGAGAGGGAGAGAGGGCTAGGGCTGGGGTTTTAGCTAGGGGGACAAGGGGATCAAGTTAGGCCCAAATGGTGACCAAATCCACTGCTCACTATAGTGTTTTGGAATTTGCAAGATTTGTGTCTGCCACCTGTTTGATGAAATGGCTGCAAGAAGCAAAATTTTGAATTTGGTTTCAAAATTTTTGAGTTATCTACACTAGTGCTAGGTAGTCTATGGTTGCAACGGTTTTCAAAGTGGAGCTCAATTTGATGGTTTTTGAAATAGGGGTGATCTAGGCATATGCATTGAATTCAATTTTCACATGCCATTTAAAATAAGTATTTGAATTTTTTTAGCAGATCAAAAAGTGGGCCTTGGTACCTCATTATGAGTACTAGCAAGGGGTATAAAGATCTAGAATTATTTCTGTTGAGAAATGAGTGCTAGGAACACTCAAAGTAGTGTAGTGGGTAAAGATGGCCAAAATGACCATTCCTCATCTTTAATTGTTTTTTATTTGATTTTCTTTGGGATTTGCTTGGGAAAGGTTTAGATGATGTTTAATTTACCATACACACATTTTACAACCAAAGGATCATAGAACCATGGCAATTCAAATCAATTCCTAAATTATATGCTCATACACATGAATGTTTTCATTTGTAATTTGGAAAAGTTTTTGGTAACCCTAATTTTGATGATTTGGATCTTAATAAGCTTGGATTAAAGTTTTGGGATGTTAGACTTAGCCTCGAGGAAGAACTACTCCCTCATCATCATGGGAATCAGCAATGGGGATGGAGATGGTGGTGGAGATTGATGGAGATGGCTCCGTGGGCACTTCCCCGTCCCGGCAGGGTGCCGGAATAGAGACTTTCTGTCCCCCGAATCTCCCTTTCGGTGGTGGCGGCGCTGTGGAACTTTTTGTGGCTGGAGGCTCGATTTTGTAGGGTTTTCTCATCGGGAGGCTTCTTATAGGCGAAGGGGCGATGTTAGAGGGTGGACCAGGGGCCCACACCACCTAGTGGCGCGGTCAGGGGGACCCAGGCCACCACATGGTGTGGCCAGCGCCTGGCCCCTCTCCATCTCGTCTTTTGGCTCCGTGAGTCTTCCCGTAACATATCAACTTTGGCTTTTATCCGGTCCAATTCCGAGAATATTCATTTTCTGGCTTTTCTAGAACCAAAAACAGAAGAAAACAGGCAACTGTCACTGTGGCATCTTGTTAATAGGTTAGTCCAGAAAATGTGTAAAAATACTCCAAAGTGTGGACAAAACATAAGAAAGTAGATATAAAACAAGCATGGAACATCAAAAATTATAGATACGTTTCCAACGTGTCAACATCACCAAGCTTAACTCCTGCTCGTCCTCGAGTAGGTAATTGATAAAAAAGAATAATTTTTGAGGTGACATGCACCATCACAATCAAGATCAAACCATTTGCAAGCATTGAATGCTGAGATCAAAGTACTCTAAACATGAGGATGAAATATGAAGTTCTAACAATAAGACATAGTGTCTATGAATGCAACATGAAAGGATACAAACAAGGATCATGAATAACAATGCATTGAAAGACGTTTGTTAGTTTCACATATAGAAAACATAGCATAGTGGCGTTCAGCTTGTCCCTCATGGAGTAGCAAAACATAAATGCATAGGACACCTTCAAAGTTCATAAGGGTGACTAGATACAAATAGTTCAAGAACAAGCAATATCAACATTATGAATCAATCAATAAGTTTTGGGACAATGCACATTAAACTAAGAATGGCCACTATGCTCTCTTAATCGGTGCATAAAGATAGAAGATGGAGATTGAACATAAAAGTAAAAGAAAGGCATTCATAGAAGGAAGTAGGGATTCAAGTATCATAAAGAGCTTTCAAAAATTATGGTACTTATTAGCTTTCAGATCTCATTGCCGCTATCATAAGAATCTTGAAGTGATTAAGGTTAAAGTGAACAAACTATGGAGTATATGCTTGACAAAGTATAAGTTGGCAATCTCATGTCCCTTGAATACGAGGGCCGCTCCTCATGCTAATCAAGTTTAGTTACCGGTAAGTTCTTGTCATAGTAAGTACATGTGTATCATAGAGAACCGCCAATGGGGTACCCCTTGCCCGATAATACGGAAGAATCCCTATATCAAAATGACAAGGCAAGCAGACAACGAGCATCTCAACAATCTTCTTATTTACGATGGGAAAATGGTGCCTTTTTCTCTCTTTCCTCTTTTCTCATCTCTTTTTTTTTTTCTATTTTTCTCTTTTTCTCAATCTCTATCTCTTTTTTTATAAGAAGAATGCTTCATAGATTGCTCATTATGGTTACGCTGCAGGTTTCCACCATGTTTGGCATGGATTAGACCAGCGGCCCAAGCGTTTCTCTAACACACATACATAACTCCATGGACTTACAAGCTCCCCTTTCATTTCACACTGACGACATCCATAGACAAAAGAGCATGATATCAACTAGGTACAATGTACAAGTGCAATGTTGAAAGCGTTCCCCATGACATCATGGTTCTGCTAATCCCCAACATATAAGTGCAAGCATATACAACATAGATGACACAATGGTTCAGGTTTATTAGGGGCAAGAAAAGTAAAGTGTGCCATCACGTTCGTGAGAGCTTTAATCACTAATTTTCTCATAACAAGTTTAATTCAGAAGGTAGATAAACACATGAATATACTCTTTGGAATAACTTGGTTTTATTTGGAATTGGGTGCACGAGTGGAACTCATACTTGGTATGGAAGCTAGCAAAAGACTGGGAGCGACCAACTAAGAGAGCAATAATTGCCATAATCATGCAAAGCGACAAAACATCATTAATTAAAGCATAAAGTGATATTACAAGTCGAAAACTAAAGGATCATAAAGGCTACAGTGACTTGGGATAGTCATAACATCGTGTGAGCATGCGCCAAGTCAACCCAAATAAAGCATCAAAGGAGAATACCACAATATTATGCTTCTATATGCTAAAACAATGCATGATTATTTTAAGGGACATTAAGCAATCTCAATTATTTGTAACAAGTCATGCTACAGCAATAATCACTAAGCATAAAGCCAAATAAATATCAAGCATGACATGATAAAGCCTAAATCACAGTCAAAAACAAGCCCCCTTTTGTACCACTATAAGCATGAAACTTCCTACTCTTTTCCAACACCAATCGAAAACTAAAGCTAAATGCAATGCTAGCAAAGGAGACCACTCGCAGAATAATAAGAGTGAAAACTAGAGTGTTCTAGGCAATGAATAACATGGTGTGTGTCTCTCCAAAAGAAGTGTGTTGGGATCCAACCAACTTATTGCAGCAAACCAAGAAAAATAAAACTAAAAACAAAAACAAAGACGCTCCAAGAACAACACAACAGTGCATGAAACAATAAAAACGAAGTGTCTAGAAAGACGTGAGATTTTTATTGATGAAGAAGGGCATCCCCAAGCTTTGACGCTTGTACCTATTGAATATTTCTTGGGGTGACACGGGGTGGGATCCCCAAGCTTGAGATTTTGTCCATTCTTCATCTCATTACATCATTCTCTACATACACCTGAAAATTTTCCTTTATACAAAACTTCACACAATCTTTATTAGCAACATTAGGGCACTCAAGATAATAAGTCTTTGGGTTCAGTTTCAACACCAATAAAACTTCCAATAAAACACAAGATACTGTAGCAATTCCCTCAAAAAGCTCAATTCCCCAAAGAGATCTCAAAAACAAATCAACAAGAAGCAAATGCAAATAATGGCAGAAATCTTTCAAAACAGACCAGCAGGTAAAAACCAATTTTTTAGAAGACCTTCTGTTGCTCAAATCGAAAAGTGTTGAACTAACGTAAGTTGGATAACAACCTGGGGCAGAAGAACAAAAAATTATAGCTCAAAACGACAAACGGATATTGTTCACGAATTTTTACAGCAAAGCACAAAAATTTGTTTCGGGACAACAACTTTCCCAAGCATTACTTCTCTCTCATTAGCGGTTATTCTTGGCACAAAAATCACACAAAAATGATAAGTAGAGGTTATTACTAAAGCAATAAATTCCAAGACTCGACTAAAACTTTTGGGTTATCTCCTATAAGTACTTTTCTTTAATGCCTTTAAGTTAGGTATGATAGTTTGAGAAGATGCTCACATAAGAAAATATGAATTGAAGTAAAAGAGATCATCAAGAAGCAAATTCAAAGCACATTTAAGTCTAACCCACTTCCTATGCATAGGAGTCTTGTAAATAAACAAGTCATGAAAGCACAAAGCAACAATCATAGTAAAGCAAAACAAGTGCAACTTCAAGACTTTCAACATAAAGAGGGGAAACTTAATATTATTGAGATGCATAAAACCATGTTTCCCTCTCTCATAATAACTTTCAGTAACATCATGAATAAAATTATCAATATAACAATAACATAAAACATTCTTATCATGAGCCACATGCATAAAAGAATTAATACTCCCCACATAAACATAGTCATTTTTATTAATTGTAGTGGGAGTAAATTTAACAAAATAGCTATCATTATTATTGTCATCACCGTAATCATCAAATATAGGAGGCATATTGTAATCATAATTAATTTTCTCCTCAATAGTAGGTGGACTGAAAATATCATATTCATTATTGTAATCATCATATATTGGAGGTGTAGTATCATCATAAGCAATAGAATAATTATCTTCCAAAGTGTGTTCATTTGTAAACATATCAGCATTGGAAGGAACATGGATAGCACTAGTATTACAACAATTATTAATATCATCATTTTCAGAATTGGTACCGAAGAGATTTTCAATATCAAAAGAAGTGTGCTTTCCCCAATCATGATCACTACTATAGGTAACAGGCATAGGAACATCATCGAGTTCAGACTCATCAAAAACTATAATAGGAGCAACATGCTTAGGGGAAAATACTGTTTCCTCCCTCCTTTTACTTCTCCTCTTCTTCTTTTTGTTCTTCTCTTTAGGAGGGAGAGGCTTGAAAGGAAGCTTCTTCATATACCCTGGTTCATTGTTAGAGACAATAGAAGGAACTTTGGAGGATTCATCCTTTTCATTAATAAGACCAAAACACATATTAGTCCTGTCATATTTTGGTAAAATCTAATCATTATTTATAATATTTTGTATGTAAGTATTGTGTGACAATTATCAACACAATAAATATGACAACCATGCAGGATGCTATTCATAAAGCACCCATATCTACCAAAGAAGTTTTTCTTGATAATTCTTCACATGCCAAAAACAATGTAAGTTCATCATGTTGTTTAGGAGTGATCATGTCATCACAATACAAACTTGCGGTACTCATTGGATTAGAAGGGCTATTATTATGGCCTGAGCATTGAAAATTAAAATGACCCACTTCAAAGCAAAGTTCACAAATAAAAGGATAGAGGGCACAGACTTTTTTACCAAGATCATTTAGAGCCCTATACCACATTCTAGTTTTTTCATTCCTGTGGGTGATACAATATTCTTCTTCAATTTGATTCTTCTCACAAGGTCTATGTATTCCACAAAAATTAACATGCTTATAAGAAATAGTACTTTGAGAGGTTTGAGCATGTTTATTGCTATCATTAATAACAATTTCATTTTCCATGCAAGTGTCTTTAAAAGGCTCATGATACATGTCCCATTCTTCTTTAGGAGCATATGACAAGAAAAGGCTCTACAACAATCAACAAGAATTTGAGGATCAAGACCGTATTTAGCACTAAGATCTTGAAAATTAGCAGTTTCAGCGAAAGACTTAATGCAATCATACTCATAGTTTATACCTAGTTCTTTACCTTTGTTGTTATCCCAATCTTCGTTATTGCTTTGAATTGTTTCAAGCAGATCCCACTTAGCTTTGACCTCCTTACTTGTGAAGGATCCCTCTAAACAAGTATCTAGATAGTCCTTGTAATGTCCTGAAAGCCTTGCATGAAAATTATTAATAACAATATTACTAGGGATCTCATGAATGGGACATCTGAGCATTAGTGACTTCAATCTCCCACATGCTTGGGCAATACTTTCTCCATCATGAGGATGAATAATTCCTATCTTTATGAATTTCATGAGGAGGATAAAATTTAGAGTAAAAGAGAGGTTCAAGTTCATTCCACTCCAAATGATGAGGATCATCTAGTAGCTCATACCAGTCCCTTGCTTTGCCCTTAAGTGAAAAAGGGAATATCTTCCTCTTAACTTGGTTCATTGAAATACCTGCACACTTGAACAACTCGCATAATTCGTGTATAAAGAGTAAATGATCACCAGGATGGACAGTTGCATCTCCCAAATAACAGTTGTTCATAACATGTTCAACAATTTTTATAGTTATTTTAAAAGAGATGCTTTCAGTATGTGGATTTAAAATATCACAAGTATCATTAGAATTACCACATATGGGAGATAAAGTATCATCGGAGCAAATTTTCTTCTTTAAAGCCGGGGAACTAAAAAGATCATTTTCATAAAAACTAACTTTCCCAAGCTTAAACGTTTCCATAGCATTAGTAACAAAGGTGTTCAAAAGATTCATACTAATAACATTGCTATTAGCATGCAAAGAAAGTTCCATGGGTTTTTTAATTTTCTTTTCAGACAATTCATGTTCTACATTAGGAAAAATACTAAAAACCTCTGTAATTTTTGTTGTTGTTTTCCATTAAGCCTAACTAGTGAAAACAAGAAACAAAAGGACAAAATTGCAGAATCTAAAGGAAATAACTTCGAGCACTCACATTGGAGGATGTGAGTACCTTTTACCTTACCTCCCTGGCAACGGCGCCAAAAATATCTTGATGTCTACGCACTTCTATTCTTGTAGATAGTTGTTGGGCCTCCAAGTGCAGAGGTTTGTAGAACAGCAGCAAGTTTCCCTTAAGTGGATTACCCAAGGTTTATTGAACTCAGGGAGGAAGTGGTCAAAGTTATCCCCTCTCAAGCAACCCCTGCAATCAAGATATAAGAAGTCTCTTGTCTCCCCAACACACCCAATACACTTGTCAGGTGTATAGGTGCACTAGTTTAGAGAAGAGATAGTGAAATACAAGTGGTATGGATATAAGACAACGGTGCCAGAAAATAGCTTGATGGCGTGGAAGAGACTAAAGGAAAACTAAAATAAAGATAGCAACAAGCAAACATGTAACAGATCTAGCTGCAAACGGTGTTTCAATGCTTAGAAACAAGGCCTAGGGATCATACTTTCGCTAGTGAACACTCATATAAATATCTTCTCTTCATGATACTACTCTGAACTACTCTCCGGTTGGACACTCTAATCCATGGTAGGCCTAAAACAGCACTCCTCAAAGTTCGCTTTTCCCATCTAGATAACCCCACACTGTGACCTTGAGCACTAGATGGTTCCAACAAACACCACAATTTCATAGAGACATCCAACTCCAAATATAACTCATAACAAGTATTTGTAATCTCTAGCCTAAGTGCCACCATGGTGTGCACGCTATCACTTTCACACACATGGGGAGATCCAGAGATCTATTAAAGCACTTGAGTAGCAAGGTAGATCTACTTGATTACAATGCTCATGATCACAATATGATCATGCATAGAGAGAGAGATGAACACATAGCTACCGGTAGAACCCTTAGCCTCGAGGAAGAACTACTCCCTCATCATCATGGGAATCATCAACGGCGATGGAGATGGTGGTGGAGATCGATGGAGATGGCTTTGGGGGCACTTCCCCGTCCTGGCACGGTGCCGGAACAGAGACTTTCTGTCCCCCGAATCTCCCATTTGGTGGCGGCGGCGCTGCGGAACTTTTCGTGGATGGAGGCTCGATTTTTTAGGGTTTTCTCATCGGGAGGTGATACGTCCAAAACTTATCTACTTTCCCGAACACTTTTGCTATTTTTTTCCTCTAAACTTGTGTGATTTAGATACAACTAACATGGACTGATGCTGTTTTCAGCAGAATTACCTTGGTGTCTAGTTTTTGTGTGCAGAAAATCAACTATCAGGAAATATCCTGGAAAATATGCCAAAAATCCTATTTCACCAGAAGACTCACGGAGCTAGAAGACAAGATGGAGGAGGGCCACGAGGGGCCCACACCACCTAGCCGTGCCAAGGGGTGGTACGGCCACCTCGGCCACCCCCTCAGCCTCCCTCTTCGCCTATAAGTTGCCTCTTGACCTAAAAACCAAGGGGAATTTGACGTTTTTCCAGATAGAGTTCCACTATGCCGCCACCACCAGATTCCGAGATTCAGAACCAGAAACTCCATTCTGGCACCCTACCAGGATGGGGAATTGGTGGAGATCATCGCCATCGTCATCACCATCGCTTCTCTATCGACCATCCATGATTCCCCCCTCCATGAGTGAGTAATCCCCCGCTGTAGGCTATGGGGGTGGCAGGGATTGGATGAGATTGTTCATGTAATGGCATCAGATTGTTAGGGCATGGTGCCTAGTATCTATTATTAGTGCTTTTTGACTTTGTTGCAACTTGTTATGCTTAATGCTTTTCACTAGGGCCCGAGTGCCATGATTTCAGATCTGAACATGTTATTGATTCATTATGATAGTATTGTTTATGGTCTTACCTGCAAGTTGTATACACATATTGTTGTCCATAACCAAAGGCCCCTATGTGATAGCAATCGGGATAACCGGAGGGAATTGCTTTGATGTGAGGATTGCATGTGTTCACGGCTTATTAATGCTTTGCTCCGGTGCTCTATTAAAAGGAGCACCTTAATTGCCAGTAGTTTCCTTGAGGCCTCGTTGCAAATGGGCTGGCAGGATAAAAGATGTTGTGTAAGTTCTCATTACGAGCACGTATGACTATATATGGAACACATGCCTATGATTATCTAGTACTTGGATGCTTTATCTTATTTATCTTCAAATGCCCTATATCTTGATTGCTATATGAATTGCCTTGTCCATGCAACGCCCATCCATCCATCCCTATACCTACCACGCTTTAATCCTACTATTTACTGCAATTGTTACTGTTGTCTTTACTTTTACTGCTGCTATTACTTTGCTATTGCTACTACAATATTGTTGCTACTGATAAACCGCTGTGAGCAAGATTGTTTCCAGGTGTAGCTGAATTGACAACTCAGTTGTTAAGGCTTATAAATATTCTTTGGCTCCCCTTGTGTCGAATCAATAAATTGGGTTTCACTTCCCTCGAAAATACTGCGATACAACCCCTATACTTGTGGGTCATTGATGGCTATGTTGTTAACATATCCATAATTTTTGACGTTCCATGCTTGGTTTTATCTACTTTCTTGTGTTTTGTTCCAACTTTGGAGTACTTTCTATACACTTTCTTGGAATAACCTATTAACAAGTGACACAGTGCTTGCCGCTGTTTTTACATTGTTTTTGTTTCCAGGAAAGTCCAAAAATCAATATTCTCGGAATTGGACCAAACAAAAGCCAAAGTCGATATTTTACCAGAAGACTCACAGAGCCAGAAGACGAGACGGAGAGGGGCCACAGAGTGGACAAACCATATGGTGGCGCAGGCTAGCCTTAGCCACGCCACCAGGTGGTGTGGGCCCCCTGGCCGCCCATCGACCTTGCCTCTTCGCCTATAAGATGCCTCCCGAGGCAAAAACCCTAAATCATCAAGCCTCCAGCCACAAAAAGTTCCACAGCGCCGCCGGCACTAAAGGGGACATTTGGGGGACAGAAAGTCTGTTAGGCACCTGCCGGACAGAAGTGCCCCCGGAGCCATCTCCATCGATCTCCACCACCATATCCATCACCATTGTTGATTCCCATGATGAGGAGGGAGTAGTTCTCTCTCGAGGCTAAGGGTTCTACCGGTAGATATGTGTTCATCTCTCTCTATGCATGATCTTATTGAAATCATGAGCTTTGTAATCAAGTAGATCTACCTTGCTACTCAAGTGCTTTAATAGATCTCTGCTCTCCCCATGTGTGTGAAAGTGACAGCGTGCACACCATGGTGGCACTTAGGCTAGAGATTACAATTACTTGCTATGAGTTATATTTGGAGTTGGATGTCTTTATGAAATTGTGGTGTTTGTTGGAACCATCTAGTGCTCAAGGTGACAGCGTGGGGTTATCTAGATGGGAAAGGCTTACTTTGAGGAGTGTTGTTATAGCCGTACCATGGATTAGAGTGTCCAACCGGAGAGTAGTTAAGAGTAGTATCATACAGAAAAATATATTTATATGAGAGTGTTCACTAGTGAAAGTATGATCCCTAGGCCTTGTTTCTAAGCATTGAAACACCACTTGCTATTAGATCTATTACATGTTTGCTTGCTTCCATCTTTATTTCAGATTGCCTTTAGTCTCTTCCATGCCATCAAGTTATTTTCTGGCACCGTTGTCTTATATCCATACCACTTGTATTTTACTATCTCTTCGCCGAACTAGTGCACATATACACCTGACAAGTGTATTGGGTGTGTTGGGGACACAAGAGACTTCTTGTATCTTGATTGCAGGGTTGCATGAGAGGGGATACCTTGGACCACTTCCTCCCTGAGTTCGATAAACCTTGGGTGATCCACTTAAGGGAAAACTTGCTGTTGTTCTACAAACCTCTGCACTTGGAGGCCCAACAATTGTCTACAAGGATAGAAGTGCGTAGACATCAAGCTTCTGGTGTTGTTGCCGGGGAGGTAAGGTAAAAGGTACTCACGTACTCCGGTGTGAGTGCTCAAAGTTATTTCCTTTAGATTCTTTTTGTTTCTTGTTTTCACTAATTAGGCTTAATGGAAAAAAAATTAGAGAGCTTTATAGTATTTATCTTGAGTTAGGACATGAAGTGTTTAAAGAAAAATTAAAAAACCTATGGAAATTTATTTGCATGCTAATAGAAATGTTGTTACTATGAATTCTTTGGACACCATTATTGCTAATGCTATGGAAAAGTCTAAGCTTGGGGAAGCTAGTTTTTATGAAAATGATCTTTTAGTTCCCCAGCTTTGGAAGATAGCTATTCTATTGCTTATGATGATACTATACCTCCAATATATGATGATTACAATGATGAATATGATATTTTCAGTCCACCTACTATTGAGGAGAAAATTAATTATGATTATAATATGCCTCCTATATTTGATGATTATGGTGATGAGAATAATCATGATTGCTATTTTGTTGAATTTGCTCCCACTATAATTAATAAGAATGACTATGCTTATGTGGAGAGTATTAATTATTATATGCATGTGGCTCATGATAATAATATTTTATGTGATAGTTATATTGTTAATTTTATTCATGTTGCTACTGAAAGTTATTATGAGAGAGGGAAACATGGTTCTATGCATCTCAATAATATTGGTTTCCCCACTTTATGCTGAAAGTCTTGAAGTTGCACTTGTTTTCCTTTCCTATGTTTTTTGCTTTGTTCTTTCATGACTTGTTTCTTTACAAGATTCCTATGCATAGGAAGTGGGTTAGACTTAAATGTTCTTTGAATTTGCTTCTTGATGCTCTCTTTTACTTCAATTCATATTTCTTATGTGAGCATCTTCTCAAACTATCATGCCTAACTTAAAGGCGTTAAAGAAAAGTACTTATTGGGAGATAACCCAAAAGTTTTAGATGAGTCTTGGAAGTTATTACCTCAGTAATAACCTCTCCTTAGCCTTTTTATTTGCTTTTTGTGCCAAGAGTAACCTCTAATGAGAGAGAAGTAATGATTGGGAAAGTTGTTGTCCTAGAACAGATTTCTGTGCTTCACCGTAAAAATTTGTGTAAAATCTCTGTACACCTGTTGAGGCGTGAATTTTCGTGCTTCTACCCTACGTTGTTATCTAACTTTCGTTAGTTCAACACTTTTTGATTTGAGCAACAGAAGGTCTTCGAAAAAATTGGTTTTTACCTACTGGTCTGTTTTGATAGATTTCTGCCATTATTTGCATTTGCTTCTTATTGGTTCCTTTTTTAGTTCTTTTGGGGAATTGAGCTTTTTGAGGGAAGTGCTACAGTAGCTTCTGTTTTATTGAAATTTTTATTGGTGTTAGAACTGAACCTAAAGACTTATCATCTTGAGGGCACTAATGTTGCTAATAAAGATTGTGTGAAGTTTTGTGTGAAGGAAAATTTTCAGGTGTATGGAAGGAATGAGTAATGAGATGAAGGATGGACTAAAGCTCAATCTTGGGGATGCCACACGTGTCACCCAAAGAAATATCCAAGAAATACAAGCGTCAAAGCTTGGGGATGCCCAAGGCATCTCCCTCTTCACCAATAAAAATCCCAGGTTTCTTCCAAACACTTCATTTTTATTGTTTCATGCACAGTTGTGTTGTTCTTGGAGCGTCTTCTTTTTCATTTTCGTTTTGGTTTTTCGTTTGTTTTGTTTTCTTAGTTTGCTGAATAAATTGGTTGGACCCCCTCTTTCATACATTGGTTTTCAAATAGTTTGGTTTGGATTGGAAAAGAGTAGGAAAAGTGCATGCTTAAGTGGTAAAGAGAGCTTGTTTTGACTGTGACTTAGACTTTATCATGTCATGCTTGATATTGTTTTGGCTTTATGCTTAGTATTCTTTTCTGCAGCATGCCTTGTTATAAACAATTGTGATTGCTTAATGTGCCTTGGAAAAATCATGTGTTGTTTTAGCATATTAAAGCATAGTATTGTGGTATTCTCCTTTGATGCTTTATTTGGGTTGACTTGGCACATGCTCACACCATGTTATGACTATTACAAGTCACCATAGCCTTTATGATACTTTAGTTTTCAACTTATAGTATCACTCTATGCTTTGATCAATGATGTTTTGTCGCTCTGCATGATTATGGCCATTATTGCACTCTTAGTTTGTCGCTCCCAGTCTTTTGCTAGCCTCCACAACCAAGTATGAGTTCTACTCATGCATCCAACTCCAAATAACACCAAGTTATTCGAAAGAGTCCACCATACCTACTTATTAGCATTTGCTATTCCAAGTATATTCATGTTTTTATCTACCTTCCGAATTAAACATGTTATGAGAAAACTAGTGATTAAAGCTCTCACGAACTTGATGGCACACTTTACTTTTCTTGCCCCTAATAAATTTGAACCATTGTGTCATTTATGTTGTATATGCTTGCACTTATACGTTGGGGATTAGCAGAACCATGTTGTCATGGGGAACACTTTCAACATTGCACTTGTACATTGTACCTAGTTGATATCATGCTCTTTAGTCTATGGATGTCGTCGGTGTGAAATGAAAGGGGAGCATGTAAGTCCATGGAGTTATGTATATGTGTGAGAGAAACACCTGGGCCGCTGGTCTAATCCATGCTGTCATGGTAGAAACCTGTAGTGTAACCATAATGAGCTGTCTATGAAGCATTCTTCTTATAAAAAAAGAGTCAGATATTGAGAAAAAGGAGAAAAAAAATATGAGAAAAGAGGAAAGAGAGAAAAAAGCACCATATTCCCATGGTAAAAAAGAAGATTGCTAGGATGCTCGTTGTCTGCTTGCCTTGTCATTTTGATATGGGGATTCTTCCATATCATCGGGCAAGGGGTACCCCATTGGCGGTTCTCTATGATACACATGTACTTATGATGACAAGAACTTAACGGTGACTAAACTTGAGTAGCATGAGGAGTGGCCCTCGTATTCAAGGGACATGAGATTTCCAACTTATGCTTTGTCAAGCATATACTCCATAGTTTGTTCACTTTAACCTTAATCACTTCAAGATGCTTATGATAGGGGCAATGAGAGCTGAAAGCTAAAAAGTACCATAATTTTTGGAAGGTCTTTATGAAACTTGAATCCCTACTTCCTTCTATGAAGGCCTTTCTTTTACTTTTTTTGTTGAGTCTCCACCTTCTACCTTTATGCACCTACGTTGAGAGCATAGTGGCCATTCTTAGTTCTATGTGCATTGTCCCAAGACTTGTTGATTGATGCATAGCTTTGATATTGCTTGTTTTAAACTATTTGTATCTACTAACTCTTATGAACTTTGAAGGTGTCCTATGCATTTATGTTTGCTACTCTATGAGGGACAAGCTGAATGCCACTATGCTATGTTTTATTTATGTGAAACAAACAAACGTCTTGCAAAGCATTGTTATTCATGAATCTTTTGTTTGTATCCTTTCATGTTGCAACATAGTTGCTTTGTCTTATTGTTAGAGCTTTATCTTTCATGTTATGATTGAAGTACTATGATCCCAGCTATCAATGTTTTACAAATACTTTGATCAAGTTTATGATGGTGCATGTCACCTCAAAAATTATTCTTTCTTTTTCTCACTTACCTACTCGAGGACGAGCAGGAGTTAAGCTTGGAGATGTTGATACGTTGCTAACGTATCCATAATTTTTGATGTTCCATGCTTGGTTTTATCTACTTTCTTTTGTTTTGTTCAAACATTGGGGTACTTTCTATACACTTTCTTGGACTAACCTATTAAGAAGTGCCATAGTGCCAGTTGCCTGTTTTGTGGTTCCAGGAAAGTCAGAAAATAAATATTCTTGGAATTGGACCGGACAAAAGCCAAAGTCGATATTGTACCGGAAGACTCACAGAGCTAGAAGACGAGACGGAGAGGGGCACAGGGTAGCCACACCATATGGTGGCGCAGGCTAGCCCTGGCCATGCCACCAGGTGGTGTGGTCCCCCTGGCCGCCCACCGACCTTGCCTCTTTGCCTATAAGATGCCTCCCGAGGCAAAAACCCTAAATCTTCAAGCCTCCAGCCACGAAACGTTCCGCAGTGCCGCCGCCACCGAAGGGGAGATTCGGGGGACATAAAGTCTCTGTTCCGGCACCCTGCCGGGACGGGGAAGTGCTCCTGGATGCATCTCCATCGATCTCCACCACGATCTCCATCACCATTGCTGATTCCCATGATGAGGAGGGACTAGTTCTCTCTCGAGGCTAAGGGTTCTACCGGTAGATATGTGTTCATCTCTCTATCTATGCATGATCTTATTGAGATCATGAGCTTTGTAATCAAGTACATCTACCTTGCTACTCAAGTGCTTTAATAGATCTCTACTCTCCCCATGTGTGTGAAAGTGACAGCGTGCACACCATGGTGGCACTTAGGCTAGAGATTACAATTACTTGTTATGAGTTATAGTTGGAGTTGGATGTATTTATGAAATTGTGGTGTTTGTTGGAACCATCTAGTGCTCAAGGTGACAGTGTGGGGTTATCTAGATGGGAAAGGCTTACTTTGAGGAGTGCTGTTATAGCCCTACCATGGATTAGAGTGTCCAATCAGAGAGTAGTTAAGAGTAGTATCATAAAGAAGAATATATTTATATGAGAGTGTTCACTAGTGAAAGTATGATCCCTAGGCCTTGTTTCTAAGCATTGAAACACTGTTTGCTATTAGATCTATTACATGTTTGCTTGCTTCCATCTTTATTTCATGTTGCCTTTAGTCTCTTCCACGCCATCAAGCTATTTTCTGGCACCGTTGTCTTATATCCATACCACTTGTATTTTATTATCTCTTCGCCGAACTAGTGCACCTATACACGTGACAAGTGTATTGGGTGTGTTGGGGACACAAGAGACTTCTTGTATCTTGATTGCAGGGTTGCTTGAGAGGGGTTACCTTTGACCACTTCCTCCCTGAGTTCGATAAACCTTGGGTGATCCACTTAAGGGAAAACTTGCTGCTGTTCTACAAACCTCTGCACTTGGAGGCCCAACAACTGTCTACAAGAATAGAAGTGCGTAGAAATCAATGGCCAAAAATATATCGAGCTTGTTGGGGAACCCCAAGAGGAAGGTATGATGAGCACAGCAGCAAGTTTTCCCTCAGTTATGAAACCAAGGTTTAGTTGAACCAGTAGGAGCAAGGAAACACCCCAAAGGTGTTGCTAGCTGAACTTTGGCAGGGCGCACTACCGGCGCCAGCAATAACGTGGAGACCTGCACAACACAACCACAGAACTCTGTCCCCAACTTATAGTGAGGTTGTCAATCTTACCAGTTTTGATGAAAAAAAGGATTAAACGTATTGTGTGGAAGAAAGTAATAGTTTGCAGAAAGTAAATAGAAAGTAGTAAACAGTTGATTGTAGATTGATCATAAAATAAAGGACCGGGGTCCGTAGTTCACTAGTGGTGGCTCTCCTTAAGATAGATGACATGTTGGGTGAACAAATTACAGCGGGGCAATTGACAAATATCGAGAAAGAAATCATGCATATACTACTCATATTGACTCCTTTGAGATTTGATTGGGCATTACAACATTATACATATACCGTAATCCAACTGCATCTATGACTAATAATCCACCTTCAGGTTATCATCCGAACCCCCTCCAGTATTAAGTTGCAAGCAACAGATAATTGCATTACGCATTTTGTGTAAAGTAAACAATACGATTGTTCTATGAACAAAGGATTGATGTTTTCTTCCTAGTAGCAACAACACATCTAGTACCTTAGAGATTTCTGTCACTTCCCCAGATTACTAGAGACATGAACCCACTATTGAGCATAAATACTAACTCTTGGATTTGCTAGCATCTACTTGGCCAAGATAGCTACTAACAACGGAAAGCATACAAGATCACAAATAACAATAACATGATAGAATCAATAATCAATCTGAAATAACATATCAATATCCATCGGATCCCCGCAAACACAACATGTAAGATTACAAATAGATGACCTTGATCATGAACAGAGCTCACAAGATCTAAACATGATAGCACAAAGGAGGAGAACCAGCCATCTAGCTACTACATGGACCCATAGTCCAAGGATGAACTACTCATGCATCACACCGGAGGCTTGCATGATGATGAAGAAGGCCTCCAGGGTGAATTCTCTCCTCCGGCAGGGTGGTGGGAAGAGCTTCAGATCCCCCCCGATCTAGGGATGGAGATGGCGGCGGCTACAGACTCTTTCATGGAATTTTGATCGGGTACTTAGGGTTTCTGTATCGGAGGCATCTTATAGGCTAAAGGGTAGGCCGAGGGGGTGCCCGAGGCGGCCAGACCACCCCCTGGCACGGGCCAGGCTTGGCCACGCGGCCAGGTGGTGTGGCGGCCCCCTGGCCCCTATCCGTCTCATATTCTGGCTCCGTGTCACCCTCGGTGAAAAACTGACTTTGGCTTTTGTCCCATCCAATTCTGAGAATATTCATTTTCTGACTTTCCTAAAACCAAAAATAGCAGAAAACAAGAAGCTCGCACTGTGGCTCTAGTTAATAGGTTAGTCCAAGAAAGTGTATAGAAAGTACTCCAAAGCATGGACACAACATAAGAAAGTAGATAAAACCAAGCATGGAACATCAAAAATTATGGATACGTTAGCAACGTATCAACATCCCCAAGCTTAAATCCTGCTCGTCCTTGAGTAGGTAAGTGATAAAAAGAAAGAATAATTTTTGAGGTGACATGCACCGTCATAAACTTGATCAAAGTATTTGTAAAACATTCATAGTTGCGATCATAGTTCTTCAACATAACATGAAAGATAAAGTTCTAACAATAAGACATAGCAACTATGTTGCAACATGAAAAGGCACAAACAAAAGATTCATGAATAACAATGCTTTGCAAGACGTTTGTTTGTTTCACGTAAAGAAAACATAGCATAGTGGCATTCAGCTTGTCCCTCATAGAGTAGCAAATATAAATGGATAGGACACCTTCAAAGTTCATCGGAGTGACTAGATACAAATAGTTTAAGAACAAGCAATATCAAAGTTATGCATCAATCAACAAGTCTTTAGACAGTGCACATAGAACTAAGAATGGCCACTATGCTCTCTAAGTAGGTGCATAAAGATAGAAGGTGGAGACTCAACATAAAAGTAAAAGAAAGGCCTTCATAGAAGGAAGTAGGGATTCAAGTTTCATAAGGAGCTTCCAAAAATTATGGTACTTATTAGCTTTCAGCTCTCATTGCCCCTATCATAAGCATCTTGTAGTGATTAAGGTTAAAGTGAAAAAATTATGGTGTATATGCTTGAAGAAGTATAAGTTGGAAATCTCATGTCCCTTGAATACATGGGTCGCTCCTCACGCTACTCAAGTTTAGTTACCGGTAAGTTCTTGTCATAGTAAGTACATGTGTATCATAGAGAACCGCCAACGGGGTACCCCTTGCCCGATGATACGGAAGAATCCCCATATCAAAATGACAAGGCAAGCAGACAACGAGCATCTCAGCAATCTTCTTATTTACCATGGGAAAATGGTGCTTTTTTCTCTCTTTCCTCTTTTCTCATATCTCTTTTTTTTCTTTTTCTCTTTTTTTCTCAATATCTGACTCTTTTTTTGATAAGAAGAATGCTTCATAGACAATTCATTATGGTTACGCTGCAGGTTTCCACCATGACAGCATGGATTAGACCAGCGGCCTAGGCGTTTCTCTAACACACATACATAACTCCATGAACTTACAAGCTCCCCTTTCATTTCACACCGACGACATCCATAGACAAAAGAGCATGATATCAACTAGGTACAAAGTACAAGTGCAATGTTGAAAGCGTTCCCCATGACATCATGGTTCTGCTAATCCCCAACATATAAGTGCAAGCATATACAACATAGGTGACACAATGGTTCAAGTTTATTAAGGGCAAGTAAAGTAAAGTGTGCCATCAAGTTTGTGAGAGCTTTAAACACTAGTTTTATCATAACAAGTTTAATTCGGAAGGTAGATAAAAACATGAATATACTTGGAATAGAAAATGCTAATAGGTAGGTATGGTGGACTCTTTGGAATAACTTGGTTTTAGGAGTTGGATGCATGAGCAGAACTCATACTTGGTTATGGAGGCTAGCAAAAGACTGGGAGCGACCAACTAAGAGAGCAACAATGGCCATAATCATGCAGAGCGACAAGCCAACATTAATCAAAGCATAAAGTGATACTACAAGTTGAAAACTAAAGGATCATAAAGGCTATGGTGACTTGGGATAGTCATAACATGGTGTGAGCATGCGCCAAGTCAACCCAAATAAAGCATCAAAGGAGAATACCACAATACTATGCTTTAATATGCTAAAACAACGAATGATTCTTCAAAGGCACATTAAGCAATCTCAATTGTTTATAACAAGTCGTGCTACAGCAAAGAATACTGAGCATAGAGCCAAAACAATATCAAGCATGGCATGACAAAGCATAGGTCAAAGTAAAAAACAAGCTCTCTTTACCACTTAAGCATGAACTTTCCTACTCTTTTCCAATCCAAACCAAACTTTTTGAAAACCAATGTATGAAAGAGGGGGTCCAACCAATTTATCCAGCAAACTAACCAAACCAAGAAAAATAAAAACCAAAACGAAAACAAAAAGAAGACGCTCCAATAGCAATACAACTGTGCATGAAATAATAAAAATGAAGTGTTTAGAAGAAACCTGGAATTTTTATTAATGAAGAAGGGGATGCCTTGGGCATCCCCAAGATTTGACGCTTGTACTTCTTGGATATTTCTTGGGGTGACACGCGTGGCATCCCCAAGCTTGAGCTTTAGTCCATCCTTCATCTCATTACATCATTCCTTCCATACACCTGAAATTTTTCTTCATACAAAACTTCACATAATCTTTATTAGCAACATTAGTGCACTCAAGATAATAAGTCTTTAGGTTCAGTTTCAACACCAATAAAACTTCCATTAAAACACAAGCTACTGTAGCACTTCCCTCAAAAAGCTCAGTTTCCCAAAAGAACTCAAAAAGGAACCAACAAGAAGCAAATGCAAGTAATGGCAGAAATTTGTCAAAACAGACCAGCAGGTAAAGACGAATTTTTTCAAAGACCTTCTGTTGCTCAAATTGAAAAGTGTTGAACTAACGAAAGTTAGATAACAATATGGGGAAGAAGCACAAATATTCACGCCTCAAAAGGATGTACAGAGATTTTACACGAATTTTTACGGTGAAGCACAGAAATCTTTTTCGGGACAGCAACTTTCCCAATCATTACTTCTCTCTCATTAGAGGTTACTCTTGGCACAAAAAGCAAATAAAAAGGATAAATAGCAGTTATGACTGAGGTTATAACTTCCAAAACTCATCAAAAACTTTTGAGTTATCTCCCAATAAGTACTTTTCTTTAACGCCTTTAAGTTAGGCATGATAGTTTGAGAAGATGCTCACATAAGAAATATGAATTGGAGTAAAAGAGAGCATCAAGAAGCAAATTCAAAGCACATTTAAGTCTAACTCATTTCCTATGCATAGGAATCTTTTAAGAAAATAAATCAAACAAGCACATAGTAACAAGAATGGGTAGATAAATCAAGAGCAACTTCAAAACTTTCAGCACATAGAGAGGTGTTTCAGTACCATGAAAACTTCTACAACCATATTTTCCTCTCTCATAATAATTTTAAATAGCCTTATGAATAAAATCAACAATATAACTATCACATAAAGCATGATTTTCATGATATACAAACACTAGAGCATTATTATAAATATTTTCAAAAGAATCCTCAGGAACATAACATTCATCCTCCTTTAGTAAGCATGGGGGACAATCAAATATTGTAAGGGGTAAAGAGTTACTCTCATTAGAAGGTAGGTATAGGTAGATCCATTCTTCCTCCTCTTGATCATAAATCTCCTCTTCTTTTTCATCCAATGAGCTTCCAGTTTCAGCAATTTCTTCTTTAATAGGCTCCTTCAAGGCATTAGTCTCTTCCGTTGGTGGAGAGCATCTATTAAGATATTCAAGAATATAGCCATTTTATTCCTCATATTTATAAGGTGCATCATCAGTATTTTCAAGCAAACAAGCTAGTTCAAATGCACCCTTCCAAGGAATAAATTCTTCAATTTGTTCCACATCATAAAAGTCATAATTTCCCTTAACATAAGAAGATATGGTAACATCATCATTATAATCACATTGAAAAGGGAGGTATTACAGCAACAAGATTTATCAAAGCAATAAGTAACATTATAAGTAGAGCACGCATTTCTAGCAATGATATACAATTTATCAATTTGTTCGCATAAGTGTTTCCCTTTTTGTGACAAGCGGTGTTCCTTGCAAAAATATTTTTGTTCTTCCGAGAACCCACCTTGCCAATTAGATTTAGTTTCAAAGAAACCAACCATTGATAGAAAGCATGATAAAGCAAGACAATAACAAACCAACGAAAATAAGAACTATATTAGGAACTAATTTTTTTGTATTTTGGATAAAAAGAACAAGCAAACAAAGCAAAAAGTAAACTAAGCAAAACAAAATAACAAAGTAAAGAGATTGGTTATGAGAGACTCCCCTTGTGAAGATGTCCTTGACTCCCCGGCAACGGCGCCAGAAAATAGCTTTGATGGCCGAAAATATATCGAGCTCGTTGGGGAACCCCAAGGGGAAGGTATGATGAGCACAACAGCAACTTTTCCCTCAGTTATGAAACCAAGGTTTAATCGAACCAGTAGGAGCAAGGAAACAGCCCAAAGGTGTTGCTAGCTAAACTTTGGCAGGGCGCACTACCGGTGACAACAGCAACATGGAGACTTACACAACACAACCACAAAACTCTGTCCCCAACTTATAGTGAGATTGTCAATCTCACCGGTTTTGCTGAAAACAAAGGATTAAACGTATTGTGTGGAAGAAAGTAATAGTTTGCAGAAAGTAAACAAAAAGCAGTAAACAGTTGATTCTAGATTGATGATAAAAGAAAGGACCAGGGTCCATAGTTCACTAGTGGTGGCTCTCCTTAAGATAGATGACATGTTGGGTGAAAAAATTACAGCGGGGCAATTGACAAACATCAAGAAAGCAATCATGCATATACTATCATCTTGACTCCTTTGAGATTTGATTGGGCATTACAACATTATACATAGATCGTAATCCAACTGCATCTATGACTAATAATCCACCTTCAGGTTATCATCCGAACCCCCTCCAGTATTAAGTTTCAAGCAACAGATAATTGCATTACGCATTGCGTGTAAAGTAAACAATACGATTGTTCTATGAACAAAGGATTGTTGTTTTCTCCCTAGTAGAAACAGCACATCTAGTACCTTAGAGATTTCTGTCACTTCCCCAGATTACTAGAGGCATGAACCCACTATCGAGCATAAATACTAACTCTTGGAGTTGCTAGCATCTACTTGGCCAAGATAGCTACTAACAATGGAAAGCATGCAAGATCACAAATAACAAAGACATGATAGAATCAATAATCAATCTGAAATAGCATCTCAATATCCATCGGATCCCCGCAAACACAACATGTAAGATTACAAATAGATGATCTTGATCATGAACGGAGGTCACAAGATCTAAATATGATAGCACAAAGGAGGAGAACCAGCTATCTAGCTACTCGCGCATCACACCGAAGGCTTGCATGAAATCTCCCCTCCGGCAGGGTGCTGGGAAGAGCTTGAGATCCCTCCCGATCTAGGAATGGAGATGACGGCGGCTACAAACTCTTTCGTGGAATTTTCATCGGGTACTTATGGTTTCTGTATCGAGGAATCTTATAGGGGAAAGGGGAGGCCGAGGGGGTGCCCGAGGCGGCCAGACCACCCCCTGGCATGGGCCAGGCCTGTCCGTACGGCCAGGTGGTGTGGCGGCCCCCTGGCCCCTCTCCGTCTCGTATTCTGGCTCCATGTCCCCCTCGGTGAAAAACTGACTTCGGATTTTGTCCCGTCCAATTCCGAGAATATTAATTTTCTAACTTTCCTAGAACCAAAAACAGCAGAAAACGGGCAGCTGGCACTGTGGCTCTTGTTAATAGGTTAGTCCAAGAAAGTGTATAGGAAGTACTCCAAAGTGTGGAACATCAAAAATTATGGATACGTTAGCAATGTATCAGTCATGAAGACTATTTTCTGGCGCCCTTGCCGGGGAGCATAGCTCTATTTATCAAGTTCACTTGTAATCACTATTTTTCGCCGCCATCCATCCATCATGGGTAAGTCTCATGATGGCAAGATTCCTATTTTACCATCCACTACAAGGAGAGGTACGGTTCTGAACACCTCTGTTGCTCTTGATTCACCATCTGTTATGAGTAAGTTTCTTACACCACCACATACAGATGCTAGACATACTACTACTGCTAAATCTGAAACTTCTGATACTTATGATGCTGCTTCTATTGTGCTTGATAAAAGTGGCTCATTAGGTCCTTTCCTAGATGCTACGATTGCTAGAATTATAGATGGAAATACTGAAACTCCTAATGAAGACACTACTACACCGCCGCTCAACCGAGTCTAGAGAGAGCTATGATATTGAAGACGGTTATATAGAGATGACCGATGAATTGATTAAAGAATGTCAAAACACCCATGATAGGAGTGCTATTAAGAGTCTCCTTGAGAGGCGTACTATAAAACCCAAATTGTCTCCTAATGCTAAGTTTGTTGCATCTCCCATAAACATTAAAGATAAGGATTATCATTTCTCTCTTGATTTATCTTACAAAACTATTGTTGAGAAAGAACCTTTTTGTGGGACTAAGAATGAAAGTGTTGTAGCACATATGACTGAGCTTTCTACCATGAGTGGCCTATTTCTGATGATATTATGATGCACACCTACTTTGTTGCTAAATTTTTCCCTTTTTCGCTGAAAGGAGAAGCTAAAACTTGGTTTAATAGTTTACCTCCTGGATCTATTGATAGCCCTGATTGCTTCATTAGTACTTTCCTTCAGAACTATTTCCCTCCTAGTGCTAGATATGCTATTTTGCAGGATCTTTTTGATTTTAAACAGGGAGAAAAGAGATATTGCCTAAATCATGGGCAAGGTTTTATGCTTTGATTCATGCACATGATGTATGTCCATTACCTAAAAATGAGCTTCTTGATATATATTATAATGGACTAACTGAAGAATCTAGGACATACCTGGATAGTTGTGTTGATTGTATTTTCAGAAATAGAACTCCCAAAGAAGCTGAGGAATTAATGGCTAAAATAAGCAAGAATTATGAAGACTGGACTTCATCTGAACCGACTATACCTTAGACAACTACACTTGAGTTAATTGTGCCTGCGCCTATACCAACATCAAAGAAGAGGGGAGTTATTGAACTAAATGATGAAGTGATGAACGAAGCCAAGAAATGTCTTAAGGAGAAGGGTATTAAAGCTGAAGATGTGAAGAATTTACCTCCTATAGAAGAATTATGTAAGCCAATCTCCCACTCGTCCACTATTGAGGTACACTCTCTCCAACATTTTGACGAAGGTGATATTCCTTACTCTAAACCTCCTGATCAATGCTTAGAAGAATTTGATATTTTTATTGTTAAGCAAGATAATTTTAATAAAAGGGTGCAAAATCATCTAATGGAAAACTCTAGAGCTATTGTTGAGTTGAAGGATATTGTGGAAAGAACCTCTAATGCTGTTAAAATGCTTGTTAAACATTTCCAAACGGTTCAAACTCAAATTGATCAGCTTATTAAAGTACAAAAAGATTTGCTAGTTAATGCTGATAAAGAAAAACATGCTTATGAAATTAGAACTAGAAGTGGTGCTGCCACCCAGGATCCTCTATATCCTGAGGGGCATCCTAAAAGAATTGAGCCGGATTCTCAACAAGCTGAAAATAATGGTACTACTACTAAGAAAAGAAAAAAGAAACAAAAACTATTGTAGAATCCTCTGAACCTACTAAAGATCCTAATAGTATATCTATCTCTGATGCTGAAATTGAATGTGGTAATGAGGAAAATGATGTTCCTAATAAAGAAAAAGTTGAAGAAGAACCTGAAAGGCACACTAAAAATGCTAAATACACTAAAGAGGATTTTGTTGCTAAGAAATATGGTAGTGAAAGAGAGCCTTGGGTCCAAAAACCTATGCCTTTCCTTGATAAGAAACATAAGTCAAAGGAAGATGAACATTATAATAAGTTTTGTGAGTGGATGAAACCTTTATTTTTGCAAATACCTTTGACTAATGCTATTAAATTGCCTCCTTATTCAAAGTATATGAAGGATATTGTCTCTAATAAAAGGAAGATCCCTAATTAAGAAATTTCTACTTTGCTTGCTAATTATTACTTTAATGGTAAGGTTCCAAAGAAACATGGAGACCCATGGGTTCCAAATATTCCTTGCTCTATTAAAAATAGTTATGTTAGAACTGCTTTGTGTGATTTGGGAGCAAGAGTTAGTGTTATGTCTTTTTCTCTATATAAGATACTTCAACTGGAAAAACTAATACCAACCAATATATCTTTGCAAATGGCTGATAAATCTACTACTATTCCTATTGGTAAATGTAAGGATGTACATGTTCAAGTGGCTCATAATAGCTTGATATTAACTGATTTTGTTGTGCTTGAAATGCCTGAAGATGACAATATGTCTATTATTCTTGGCAGACCTTTTCTTAATACTATAGGAGCTGTTATTAATTGTAATCAAGGAAAGGTGACTTTTAATGTTAATGACAAGGAGCATATCATCTATTTCACATACAAGATTGATAGGACTTATGGTTTAAACTCAATTGAACATGTTGATGGCATTCAAGTTGGAGAAATATATTGTCCCATGCCACGAGAAAAATATGAAACTATTATGATTGGGACCATTACTATCAATGTTGAGTTAACATAATCATTAGTGGAATACAAAGTTTTGTTTCATATAAATTGTTTTGGTAACAAGACCTGATCAACCTTGTTAACAAAGGGATTTTAATGAACAAAACAATGTTTTCACCATGATTATTTTTGCTTACTTTATTTTACCCATCTTAGTTTTTTCTTTCGTTTAGTTTACTTTTCTGTTGTTAGTTGCTTGCATATTAGAGTGTCTTAGAACTTCTGAAGTTTTAGTTTTGTTTTGTCATTGCATCATTCCAAAAACATCTTTCTGTCAGAAAATCATTCTTCAATACTTGAAAATTGCTAAAAATAAAGTGTCTCGAAAAATTCCAGAAAATTCATATTAAATTTTTACGTGAAAAAGGGGTAGAGGAGTGCCTAGAGTGATCTAGGGGGCCCACCAGGCAGGCACACCACCTAGTGGCGCGGCCACCCCAAGGGCGCGCCTGGCCATGGTGTGGGCCACCCCTGGCCCTCCACTTACTCTCTCACTTCCCACTACCTTCTCTCTCCCGAGAAAACACTAGCTCATTGCTCAAAATCGCATTCTTCCTGTTCTTGTCCATGATTTTTCGATCTTCTTGCTCAGCCCATCTTTGCTGCTGAAATTTGGAGCATTTGTTCTCCGGTATGTGACTCCTCCGCTTGTCAAAGTAGATTTGTGTTTAGTGGTTTATATCTTGAGTATTTTGCTGTTGTAGGTGACATGTTATGTGAGATTATAAGATTGTTCAATGCTTAGAGATATTGGTTTGATGCATGTTTAGGCCTCTTACAAGTCCCTATGAGTAGTCCCTTCATTATGTATTCACTTTGCAGTCACTTGTATGATGGTTGTCCTAAATTTCAGAAAAGAAGATGAATGAACACCAACTCAACCAACATGAACTAAGGGTGCATGTGGTTATGAAGGTCCACTGAGAGGAGGAAGTTTTTCCTTCCATCTATCCATGCCCCGAATTCATGAGGGCTGCAGGGATTTCTCAGGACTTCCATACTTTAATTGCTAATGCAGGATTGGAGCATTTTGTGGGAGATGAACCTTACCAATTTGTGAAACTAACTATGTCTATGGTGCAGGACTTTCGATTTAGTTTCTCTTTTCCTAACCCCATGGTTCACTACAAAATTTACAATATAGCTGCCAACCTTCCTTTTGTTGACTTTTATGCATCTATTAAAGTACCCCAGTGGGGATCGTGTGAAAGGATTAAAGAGCGACGTGCACCACTCATGGACTTGTATGAGGAGATTTGCCAAGGGAGCAGCTTCTCAAAGGAGAGTGGAAAAATTCGTAACATTCATCTCCAGTCTATTGGCTACTTTGCTTACTTTATTGCCAAGTGTGTTCTCACTAGGAAAACTACTAATAATTTATCCTCATATGATCTAGCATTCATCTCAGCTGCTTTAAAACGAGATAGGACTTACAATTTGGGTGCCTTGATAGCTTTCCGCCTTCTTGCTAATCTGAGAAAGGTGGAGTTTGTGGAAGCCTCATCGCCTCTCGTTTATTAGCTTTGCATCGTGTAGTGCCTCATCATCTAGACCTTTAGTTTCCCGTAGAGAGGCTTGACCTTAATTCCATGATATAGCAGAATTTTGTTTCTTCTTGGGCTAATTTGAGTGATTTGTCTTATGAAATAACCTTTCTCAAGGCTGGTTGGAGAAGGAGTAAGTCCAAGCGAGTTGTTCTTTTTCCTGCACCTGTTTTGTTTAACCTTGATACCAGGGTAGGATGGTCACCACGAGGAAGAACTCGATGCATACCTGGGAGAGCTCTCCCAACAGGATTAGGATACTGGAAGGGAGGTTGCAGATGATTCGGTCCAGCCCTCGAATGAGGGGGAGTCTTCATATCAGCAGCCTACCTATGATTGGGGAGCTTCTTCTTCCCAAGGGCCTAACCACGATCATTCTTACAATGACCCGCCTGCTTGGAACCCTTACCCGCGTTGGGGTTGATACCAACTTAGGCCAAAAGCCTAAGCTTGGGGGGAGGTACACCGACATTACACTCATCTACATATCATGTTTAGTCGGCACTTTGTATATCCATGCTTCATTCTCTTTTTAGTTTTTGTTTTTTCTTTACTTTTGCTTTCTAAAACACAAAAATGTCAAACATATTTTCGTTGTTTCTCTTTGTTTGCTTCTCTTTTTCTGCCTTGGTTTGCTTCTTCCTTTTTGCTTTATCTTAATTATTCGAAAACCCCCAAAAAGATTTTGCTTTGCTTGTTCTTCCTTTTGGTTCTTGCCTTTAAAAATCGAAAACCCAAAAATATTTGTTGTTCTTCTTTGGTTTTGTGAAGTTTGTTGCAGGGTCCAAGAATCCTCAGTGGAATTTGGTTTCATGTTATTATTCAAGCCACACAAGTGAAGGGCAATAATGAGGATTAATGACAACTTGAGGTGTGGTAAGAGGCTGGTAACGAACTCTATTTGTTTTCATTTTTGTACATATACTTGGGCATGCTCAGTCTGTTCATTTAGGGTGTATGCTATTTATGGATGCTTAGTAGTTCTTTATTTCTTATGATTAACTCCAGCTTGCTAATGGTTTGTAGCATGTCATATGAATGTTTGCTTGCATTGTTCTATTCATAACTTGGTATGACACGGTGGTATCTCCCTCTGAATGTTTCACTTGAATTGACTTGGCACATGCTCACGCATGCATATGACTGAAATAAATCAGTTAAGCCCCGATGAATTATTTTGCCTCAGGGGTCTTGAATCACTTTCATGCCATGATTAGTCATGTTTTGTTGCAAGCATGATTATGACATTTATTTCTCTCTCGTTTGTCGCTCCCTTACTATTGCTAGCCTTCACTTGCACTGAATATGAGCTCTACTCGTGTTTCCAACTCCCCAAAACTAATAGTGCCAAAAGTGTCCACCATACCTACCTATTAGCATCATTTGCTATTTCGTGCATATTCAATATGCCTAGTTTTCTTCCAAATAAAATGTTTGCTTGATATGAGAAAGTTAGTTAGTAAAGATCACACGAACTTGATGGCACACTTTATTTCATACACTTAATAAACCTGAACCATTGTGATTGTCCATGAAAGTTATATGCTTGAAATTATAGGCTGGGGATTAGCAGACCCGTGCTGTTATGGGGAATTCTTTCAACAGCTGTAAATATATACATAGTTGATATCGTGCTCTTTTGTTTGCGAATGTCCTCGGTGTGAAATAAAAGGGGAGCTTGGAAGTCCATGGAGTTATTTATGTGTGTTAGAGAAGCACCTCGGCCGCCGGTCTAATCAATGCCTAATCATGGTGGAAACCTGTAGCGTAACCATAATGAGCAATCTATGAAGCATTCTTCTTATAAAAAAGGAGAAATAGTTGTTGAGAAAAAGAAAAAAAGATGATGAGAAAAGTGGAAAGAGAGAAAAAAGCACCACATTCCCATGGTAAATAAGAAGATTGTTGAGATGCTCGTTGTCTGCTGGCCTTGTCATTTTGATATGGGGATTCTTCCGTATCATCGGGCAAGGGGTACCCCGTTGGCGGTTCTCTATGATATGCATGTATTTTCTATGACAAGAACTTACCGGTAACTAAAGTTGAGTAGCATGAGGAGTGGCCCTCGTACTCAAGGGACATGAGATTTCCAGTTTATAGTCTGTCAAGCATATAACTCGTATTGGACCTCACTTTCACCCTAACCATTTAAAGATGCTTATGATAGGGGAAATGAGAGCTCAAAGCTAATGAGTACCATACTTTTAGCATTTGGAAGCCTTTCAAACTTTTTAAAACCTTTTTAATTTCCTTGTTGAGTCACCACCTATTCTATGAGCACTTTCTTGAGAGCATAGTTGTCATTCTTAGTGTAATATGCTTGTCTCAAAACTTGATTAATTGTGTCATGACCTTGATGGTTGTATCTTTGATATCTTTACTTCTAGTCTTCACTTGAACTTCAGAGGTGCCTTGGCATTTATGTTTGCTCTACAATCAAAGGCAGGCGAGATACCACTCTATCATACCTTTTTATGGCATTGCAATGTTGCTTATGTTTATGTTTCATGTTATTTATTATTTTTGACTTGGAATCTCTTCATAGCTTGCAATGACTATTAAGTAAACTTAGTTGCATACTCTTTATTATGAATTGCCTGAGTAGTTGATCATATGCTGAGAATATATACATCTTATGAAGCAAATGTGTTCATGAAAGTTTCTTTTATTGCACTCAGTTTTCAACTGAATTTCTTGAGGACAAGCAATAAGCTAAGCTTGGGGGGAGTTGATACGTCCAAAACATATCTACTTTCCCGAACACTTTTTCTATTGTTTTTCCTCTAAACTTGTGTGATTTGCATACAAATAACACGGACTGAGGCTATTTTCAGCAGAATTACCTTGGTGTCTAGTTTTTGTGCAGAAAATCAACTATCAGTAAAAATCCTAGAAAATACGCCAAAAATCCTATTTCACCAGAAGACTCACGGAGCTAGAAGACGAGACGGAGGAGGGCCACGAGGGGCCCACACCACCTGGCCGCGCCAAGGGGTGGTGTGTCTGCCGCGTCCACCCCCTCGGCCTCCCTCTTAGCCTATAAGTTGCCTCTTGACCTATAAAACAAGGGGGGTTCAACGTTTTTCCAGAAAGAGTTCCGCTATGCCGCCACCACCAGATTCCGCGATTCAGAACAAGAAACTCCGTTCTGACGGGGAATTGTTGGAGATCATCGCCATCATCATCACCATTTCTTCTCCATCGACCATCCATGATTCCCCCATCCATGAGTGAGTAATCCCCCACTGTAGGCTATGGGGATGGTAGGGATTGGATGAGATCGTTCATGTAATGGCATCAGATTGTTAGGGCATGGTGCCTAGTATCTATTATTAGCGCTTTTTGACTTTGTTGCAACTTGTTATGCTTAATGCTTGTCACTAGGGTCCGAGTGCCATGATTTCAGATCTGAACATGTTATTGATTCATTATGATAGTATTTTTTATGGTCTTACCTGCAAGTTGTATACACATATTGTTGTCCGAACGAAAGGCCCTAAAGTGACAGCAATCGGGATAACCGGAGGGTATGGCTTTGATGTGAGGATCACATGTGTTCACGGAGTGTTAATGCTTTGCTCCGCTGCTCTATTAAAAGGAGCACCTTAATCGCCAAGATTTCTTTGAGGCCCCACCGCAAACGGGTCAGGACAAAAGATGTTGTGCAAGTTCTCATTGCGAGCACGTATGACTATATATGGAACACATGCCTATGATTATCTAGTACTTGGATGCTTTATCTTATTTATCCACAAATGCCCTATATCTTGATTGCTATATGAATTTTCTTGTCCATGCAACGCCTGTCCATCCATCCATATGCCTACCGCGCTTTAATCCCATCACATCGCAATTGTTACTGCTGTCTTTACTTTTACTACTGCTATTACTTTGCTATTGCTACTACAAAACTGTTGCTACTTATAAACCTATGTGAGCAAGATTGTTTCCAGGTGCAGCTCAATTGACAACTCAGTTGTTAAGGCTTATAAATATTCTTTGTCTCCCCTTGTGTCGAATCAATAAATTGGGTTTCAATTCCCTCGAAAATACTGCTATACACCCCCTATACTTGTGGGTCATCAGGAGGCTTCTTATAGGCAAAGGGGCGATGTCAGAGGGTGGACTAGGGGCCCACACCACCTGGTGGCGCAGCCAGGGGGACCCGCGCCACCACATGGTGTGGCCAGCCCCTGGACCCTCTCCGTCTCGTCTTCTGGCTCCGTGAGTCTTCCGATAAAATATCGACTTTGGCTTTTGTCCGGTCCAATTCCGAGAATATTCATTTTCTGGCTTTTTTGGAACCAAAATGAAGAAAACAGTAACTGCACTGTGGCATCTTGTTAATAGGTTAGTTCCAGAAAATGTGTAAAAGTACTCCAAAGTGTGGACAAAACATAAGAAAGTAGATATAAAACAAGCATGCAACATCAAAAATTATAGATACATTTCCAACATATCACTACTATCTGAGTCTCACGTGCAAGGAACGTGCAACTTACACTTTACACAATGCAGAAGTAGTATATTTCTTTGCTTAGACATATGGTCACCTCTGTCCACGCGCTATAAATGCTGAGAGAATAAAACGTTGGCAGGGGAAGAGGACAGCAACAAAGAGAAGTTGAAGGTGGTTCCATGTTAGAGCAAAGTTATGATGGGTTTCTGACACGAGGTACTCCTACGGCCTTACAGTCTACACTCTACTAGTAGTAAATTTCAGGACCTATGCATGCAAACAAATCGTGTGTTTTCTCTCTCCTTCCCTATGCTCCATCTCTCCTCCCTTTCTCACAAGACCGTCCTACTGATCTCTCTCCCCTCGTCCACAACATGGCGTTGTGCATGTGTGCCTTGGTATGGCGGCTCTGTGTCTCTGGCGTGTTCAACCGCCGCATGTTGGTGTGGAGTAGGGACGAGGAGTACATCGGAAGGAACCCACTTTGGTCCTTGGCAGCACAAAAATTCAAACTTTTCCGGTTTTCAAAATTTTCAATTGCTTCCCAAACATCGGGAGGGAACGTTATTCAAAAGATCAGCCAAACATTAGGAGGGAAGGCAATTTTGAACCTGTTTTGATCATTGATCACATTGAATAAACGAAAAACAAAAAACAAAAGTTTTACTCATGATGTCCTATCATGTCTTGTGCACCACATGCCATGAAAACTATAATCATGGGATTAGATAAGTTTTGGAAAAATAGCTTCACAATATTGTCCTACCATGCACTACAAGAAAAGTTGGCTTTTACAACAGATGGTTTTCGTGGTTGAAGGCTCATTTTTCGTGGCTAAAAATTCTTCTACGACGGATTCCCATCACTATAAAAGCCTCGTCACAAAAGAATCTACCACGGTTTTTTTCCTGACTGAGGCGGATCACACCCTTCAACCACGAAAACTTATTCCGTCGTAGATCTGTTCACCAGCCATGTTGACTACTGACGTCATGCAAAATGTCACGTGGTAAACACCGTTAACAACCAGTTATCATCGTTAACGGCCACATAAACCGTGGTAGAAGTAAGGCCCAGCCAAGGCCTGCTCACAATTAAGTGGGCCGACCCATCAAGAGAGCCTAATAAGATTACGGTCCTTTACTATTTTGCCCGACACTGTTTGAAATGGGCCCAAAGATGTGGAAAGCAGCAGCCCGCGAATGTCAGGCCTGTTACTGTTTTGGCCTACAAAAGCCCATAGTTTTCGAACACTATGCGGACCATTAACAGTCTATGACAAGTAGGCCCTATACTGTTCTGACCTTTTACTATTTTGGCTCATTATTATTTTGGCCGTCTACTGTTCATGTCCGTTAGTGTTGTGGCCCTTTACTATTCATGCCTGTTACTGTGCTTACTGCTGCTATTCTAGCCTGCTATTGTTCAGGCCTTCTACTGTTTTGGCATGTTTTCTTTTCTGGTTTGTTACTTTTCTGGCCTATTATTGTGCTGGGTTGCTACTGTTCTGGTGTGCTGGTGTTTTGGCCTATTACTGTCCTGGCATGTTACTATTCTGGTCCGCATCGCTCGCTCACATCTTAGGCCTGGTATTGTTTAGCTCATATCGTTTAGGCATGTTACTGTTTTGGTCTCATATCGCTTTTGGCTCATATCGCTTTTGGTCTGTTACTATTTTGGTCTATTACTGTTTTGTCCTATTACTATTCTACCTAGTTGCCGTTACTGTTTCGGTAATTCTGAAGGCCATGCAAATATCATAAAAGGAGTATAATTAGCGATCATCTTTTATTGTTCATGGAAGGCGCAATAAAAGAAAGGCAAATAACAAAAACCCTATATAGTTACCTGATTGACCTGGCTGGCGTAGTTATGGTACCGCCATTCGTGGACGGCGTAAACTAAATGCCTACATGGCCTATGCGAGTTATCTAGATATTACATCAGCTGCAAACTTCTTAAAAATATAACATAATATGAACAAAAGGGAAAGAAAATTTAGCATTTCAGTTGCCAATCAATTTGATAGCAGAGTCGTCAATTTGCTTTCTCAATTCATCAACAACATCTCCTTTGAGTGTGACAACTACATTGGAAAACCACCTTGAGACGTGATCTTGCAGTCCCCTCTTTGGTGGTAATAGAAATAATTGTAGTCTGAAACTAACTAATAACAAGTAAATACAGCAAAACAAACTACTCACAGCTAAGAATGAACCAGATAGGAATTATAATTGCATAATACGAACATCTAGATCAGGAATGCAAACCATGAATTAACTATATAGTAGAGGATAGTTATGTCGTTGCCTAGGACGAACCGTAACCGACATTTAGATATAATGGTGTGGCTTGTGAACCTGTAGAACAGGACAAACAAACATTAGACAAGTATGCCAACAATGAAATGAGCAATCAAACAAAGTGTTTCTTAGAATTTCAGTATAAACTAGCCAGGTCATTCCAGCAAATATATATGGAAGCAGTGGTATCTCTTAGAATGCAAGAGTCTTTGGGTGACTCGGAATTTGCGGTGAGCTACACAATGGCATGTAGTTACTGTCGTAGCTAAGCATGAACCACGTAGAAATTATAACCACAGCATACCAGAACTTTTGAGTAGGAATGGAAAACACGAATGAACTATATAGTAAAGAATAATTATGCCGTTGATTAGGACGAACCAGCACCAGATACAGAAAATATATAATGGCATCGCTGGTGGACCTGTATGCTATGCAAACCAACATGTTCAGTGTTGCCCTTTTGAGCTCTACACAAAGAAAAAGAAAATAGTTAGTGTTGCAGCTTTTGAAGAACCAGATGGCAACAACAAAATTATAATCGAACTAGTACGAAGAGTTTGAATGGGTACTATATGATAGCAGAATAATGCCAGGGAGGAAATAATAGCAGGAACTTAGCTCAGGAATAACCAGATAGAGTCAGTTGTGGAGCAGGGAATCCACACTAATATTTGCCACTGACATTACATTTTGCAAGAACTACAAAATAGCAGGCAATTACTGGTGTATGGAGTAGCTAAGATAAGAACCTGTGCATGACAATATAACGGACATGTGCATGACTTGAAATTTGTAGAGCAGCGAATGCAAACCAACATGTCTAATGACATTGTATATACTAGCACGAAGAACAGGCGTGCCTAGTGACTTGCATGTACTAGCACGATTACAAAAATGCAGTTCACTCTGACAGGCTTGAACTTGCTATACCGCTGACAAAACAAAAAAGGGTTGGAGATTTGGTTACCTTGGTCAGAGAGGCGTCTAAGCATCATCGGTACCGTGCAAGTGACGTCCAGGTCATCGAGGGCGCTGCCATGTGATCAAGGCGGTGAAGCTCCTCCGGTGCGGTTGGGTAGCTTTCAGCGGTGGGGAAGCAGATCGTGGGCGGTCGATGATGCCATAGGCGCGGTCCGTGAGACCACAGCTCTGGTGGAGTGGCAGAGAGACCCAATGAACTAGATCTGATGGGGTGGGTATCGATGAAGCGGCTTTGGCAGCCGTGGAATTTCCGCTGGGCGGTGCGCGCGGTGATCATGGAGGTGAGGGCGTGGGAGAGAAGCCTGGGATTTTGGGAGGGCTAGCTAGAAAAACTGTGCGAATCAGGACTATGGAGGTGAACTGAAAAATAATTACAATCGTGCCCCCAAGCTACCAACTTTAGCATGCCATAGGGCATCGAAACATTGGGTAGAAAGGGAATTTAACGTTAAAAGTTTTTTAAATAGAGGGGCGTGAAATACTTCAAAGTCGGTCTCTAGTTTTGCCGCTCGATTGAGATTTTGAATTGGGATAATAATAAAAAATGGTAATCCCCGGTGGGAGATTTTCCCTCAAAGTTTTTGAAACGTTGGGGCGGGAAATGCTTCAAGGTCGGTCTGTGATTTTGCCGCTCGACCGAGATTTTGAATTTTGCTACCGGACAAATAATAATAATAGAAAAATGATTCTCCATGGTGGGAGATTTTGCCTCAAAGTTTTAGAAACGGCGGGGCGGGAAATGCTTCAAGGTCAGTGTGTGAATTTGCCGCCCGATTGAGATTTTGAATTTGGCTACCGGACAAATAATAATACTGTAATAGAAAAATGGTACTCCATGATGGGATATTTTGCCTCAAAGTTTTTGAAATGGTGGGGCGGGAAATTCTCAAGGTAGGTGTGTGTTTTGCCGCTCGATAGAGATTTTGAATATGGCTACAGGACAAATAATAATAATAGAAAAATGGTACTCCCCGGTCAGAGATTTTGTTCAGAGTTTTTGAAACGGTGGGGCGGGAAATGCTTCAAGGTTGGTGTGTGATTTTTCCGCTCGATTGAGATTTTGAATTTGGCAAGTATCCATGTAATACTAGAAAAATGGTACTCCATCGGTGGGAGATTTTGGTTGAAAATGTTTGAAACGGAGGGGAGCGAAATGCTTATGAGTCGGTTGGGATTTTTCCACTCGATTTTACGATTTTGAATTTAGCTAACGGCAAAGTAATAATAGAAAAAGATAGTTGTAGACCAGTATGCTATCTAGTCAGGAATTGAATGCCGAGAGTCACATCAACTGACCATCCATTACATAATTGCGCAGAACATTGGTAAATTTTACCGCTCAACTGAGATTGTGAATTTGGCTAGAGTACAAGTAATAATTTGAAAAAAATGCTACTCCCTATTTTTAGAAATAAAAAAGTATTCCCATAGAAAAAATAATGTTGACTCCATCTACGAAATTGTTTGGGTTATAGGTTTTTACCCTCGATTATGATTTTGAATTTGGCTATAGTCCTAGTAACAAAATTTACGAGCGAACCCCACCACCCAACCAGTAATTTCACAATCGCCATTGGTCATCAGTACGATAGGTCAAACGGAATTTCGCAGTTTATGAAAGATTAAACATGGGGCCCAAATATTTCGTGTAGGCGGGAGCTTTTGCCTCTCGATTCAGAATTTGAATTTGGTGACAGTCCAAGTAATAACTGCTAGTAGACCATTCTTTATGTTCACGAATCCAAGGCCTGGTCACATCAATTGATCATCCAGGACCTTGCTCAGTAGCCTTTTTCTAGACGGAGGGGTAGAAAATTGGATACCTTGATCTTGGATTCGAAAATATTACGGGGGACAGCGGGAGGATTTGCGGCTCTAGTACGGTTTTGAATGTAACTACTCCAAGTAATAGAACAGAAAAATTGTATAAGGTCTTTTTTTTGCGGGTCATACTCCATCTGTTCATCAGTCCATTTAGACGTGAAAGAAAATGTTGAGCTCCGATTCAAAAATGTATTTCCATTTATCACATGCCACGTATGAATATGGTCTGCAACAAAGGGCTAAGGCATTGTTTTGAGAACCTAAACCTCATGATCAATGATCGAGGACAGCAGCACTTGTAACATAATGTACTGTATCACACAAGTACATATTAGTGCATCCACCATACAAATTAAAGACATGTCGCAAAAAGGAAACAACCCAAGTTCATAACAAGTGCAGACTAGTGCACAAACAAATACTTTCAGCTTCAGGTTCCATTTCACGATAAAGGGACTGACCTCAGTTGTTAGTGCTCAACCACAAATACTGAGCATATTCATGACTTTCTCCTTATTTTCTATCGAGTGCTCCAGCCAAATTAGAATTTCTTCTAACTTTGCGATCAAACGTTCATTGTATACACTTAGGGCAGATGATAACGATTGGTCAGCTTGGAGTTGTTCCTCTAGAACTTGAATATGCAAAGAAATGGCCTTGGAGTTGGACTTGAACTTGAACTTGGAATTTGACGAGCTCGCTGGGAACCCAACATTACACAGCAACATATTCTTGGCTATAGCACCGCATTGTAGTACCTTGGAAAATAAATCCACACATTCTTTTGGAGTTTTTCTGAACAGTCTTTGCCAGGATTTGCGAGATCCTCTTTCGATTCAGCCTGGAAAGTTTTCATGAGATAGACATGTGTAAGAGAAGTGAAGTTACTACAGAGAAACATGCAGATAGGTTTAACATGTGCATGAACTGCTATAATTGGCAGTGCTGATAACGCATCTTATACACTATAGTAAAAAGATCTTTTTGTCGTGTATCTTTTGTTGATGTCATTTACTAACAAGACTATAAATGTGGCTTTCTGTGTAAATACTATGAGGTGCATGATATGCCAACTGTTTGTACAATTCATAACTGAAACTGACTTTAGTTGCAAATTATGAACGAAAATGAAAACAAAACTGAGAAGTAGTCCAAGCAAGGTTGCCTATCAAACTTATACGTACAAATCACTGCAAGTGCAACATCACAAAATGCAGAGAAGACTTACAACAACTTTCTTTACAATGACACCATATCTATCCGTCTGGCATCCCTCAAATTTCTCCAGCATAGTCAACTGTTTTTTGGATCCCCATTAGACTTCGTCTGAATTTGGACGGGCGAAAATAAATTGCATCACATGGTGGAAACAGAGGTTGAAAGATAAGATGCATACATATTCCACAACATTAATTACATACTTATTTAAAATATATAGTACAGAACAACAGGTCCTTACCAATTGGTAGAGGTGCCCAATTATGCTGCGGGATCCGGTGTGAATTAGTACTCATACTTTATTACAGATGGAACAGTTCCTTTGAGCGATGGCCTACAAAATGAGACTTGTAAAACACATGCATAAATACGATTTGACAATGCGATCTAGTCTCATTCTTTTCAAAGCATACCTCATTCTTTTGATCAAGCCAGTGGTGGAGAAGATCACCCCACTAATCGTTAGTCATGTGATCCACATGAGACGTTCTTGTAACATCCTTAAAACACTTGCCAGAGAAGTGTTGCTTCTTTAGCCTGTGGCGCTGTTGGAGCAAACATGCAGAGAATATGCTTTTGAGAACAACCTTTACTTCCTCGCTATTCTCATCGAACATGAAAAATCTCTGTAGACAACAATGAAGAGCATATATAACAAACGACAAGATAAGAAGACAAGGGATAGAGCAATGGAGTATGTCCAAGAGACAGAGGACTTACATGTAACTTCTATAGTAAACCTTCAAAATGCTCAGGGGTATTTCAGTGGTGTTTCCATGAGGGCAAGATGGGAATATCATTTCTCTCAAAAACGCCTGTGATCGATGCAAGCAGATTCATGTGGATCTAGTGGCCTTCTGAATCCTGCTATAGATGTGATCGGACGTATTGATTTAGTTATTTCAAGCATCTGCTCAAGATTTTTTCCCATTGTCGGCCCTCTTGTTAATCTTCGTCGTAGTGCAACTAAAAGAATTTACATCAAAATATCAATGTATACATATTACATATAAAAGGGCATGCTACTACTAGTCTCTGAACAAATATAACAAATTTGATGTTAAGCTCATTTGGAAGGGAGTATTATGTCTCTGTCAGTACTAAAGGTCGTTGGGAGATCATAACCAGTTTGTTGATGAGAAGTTGTTGTTTAAACTGGTTCTACTGCCAATTCTTCTTGGGTAACCGGATGGACTACTGGCGGCTATGGGATGTGTATTTTTCTATTTGCAGCCACCAAAGGTAACCGACCAATGAAAGGGATTACTTACGAAACTTTTATGCTGATGTTTTGTATTATTGTCTTTTTGGCATGGTTGTCATTTTCAACTAGATTAAGTAGAGTCCGAGACCTTGTTCACTGCTTTCCTGCATTGGAAGCAAATAGCTTTTCAGATTTATCATGCAATCGTGTGAAAAAAGAAGAAATTATTAGGAGTTCTTGCAGAGGTTGACGGCTTGAAAACCAATGATTCCCCATCACAACTCTAGTACAGTACTTCCGCTATGAGTACTCTAATCATACGTAATCCTGAGTGAGAAGAAAACACATGAAGTTCCAAGACAATCGACTAACCTGTAGGCTTGACCATAATACTGATAACATAACTAGCAGGGCATGCCTGGTTATACTCTAAACAAGGAGCCATGACATACTAATTCGGCTTAGGACGTCATCTAGAGTTGACGTATACCAGCTGTGCTATCTATAAACCTGTACACCCCAACTAGAATCATTTTAGGAGATATTCCATAGATGTTAGAAGAGATTCATAACAATGGTAATGAAGGCTCTAGCAAAGTTTAGTAACGATCGAGTATATGAGCAAGATGCAGTACACTACAACAAACGACGAAGTACTTTTGATGGTAATAAGGTGCATAACGAAAGTTAGCATAAAGTGTGCAACAACATTCGTATGAGGAGGAGATGAGTTTACGCTTCACGTTGGTGTGGTCGAACGGGGGGGGGGGGGGGGCTCGTCTTTTACCGATCTCTCTGGTGCCGGAGATCAAGGAGTCCATGAAGCAGATGGGACTTTGCGGCGACTGTACCGTGTTTGCCAGCGATGTTGTGCACGCTCCGGCGTAGTGGTTGTCGGCGTGGGGAAGCCGCTCCGTGTTGCTAAACAAGGGAGTGGTGCCTTTGGTCACAACGGTACCTTGGAAGCATCACATACATTATGGGGTTATCCAACACACAAACTTGGAAGCATCACAAACATTAACAGTAGCTCAAATTCAGTACAAACGTTGACAATAGTTCAAATTCATTTTTTTCTTGCTCTTAGTGTTTTTTGCTAGAATATTCTCGGAGTTCACCACCTTGCTCCGAGTGATCCTAGCTACAATCTTCTCAGAGTCCACCATCAGCTTCTTCCATTTGTTCCCTTTGTTCTTTTTCTCTGCATCAAATGAATCAAGTGCTTTAGTCTGTCGTACAATTGGTTCAACCACGTTTCGATTCATTGGTTCATACGGTTCAAAATGCATTGGCATCATTTCTTCAATATCCTCTTGTGTAATTCCTTTACTTTTGAACTCTACTTCTAATGAATAAATTGCTTCAATCTCCCATGCATTTGGTGCCATCTCCCCTTCATTTGGTTCAATCTCCCTTGCATCTAGTTCAATCTCCTCTCTATCCGTTTGTTCAATCTGCAATGTATCCATTGCTTCATTCTCCTCTCATTCAGATACTTCATCCTCATCTGCATTTGCTACTCCCGCCTGATCATCCATTCTATAAGCTGGTTCCACTGCATTTTTACAAAGCCTAGCAATGTGCCCTAGGATCCCACAATGTTTGCACTTACGTCATCGAGGTGGTGAACCACCCTCTACACTAGCTCTCATCCTATTCTTCCTTGGCCTACCTGCTGGTCTAATAAAAACTGGAGGGTATAGCTTGAAGCCTGGATTCACTTCCATCCATTGGTCTTTTCCCAACAAGGCTGGAACATTCTGAGCATATGCTACCCTAAATTTGTCAACAGAGAAATACTCCGACATGTACTGATCAACTTCACCCTCTTCACCTCCTAGAACACACATGAAAAACAATGCATGTATGTAGGGTTTCCCATGGAGCTGCCATTGCCTGCAATGGAATGTCCTATCATCGAAACTCACTTGATACCTCCATTGCCTATCTTTACTGTCATTGTATGTTACCTCATCCTCCATTCCTTTTCTAGTGCATTTCATCTTCAATTGTTTTGCCCTGGAATGCAATGCCTTAATCAAAGATGGGAGGATGAGATGGCCAGCATATACTGTTGATGCAATTGTTTGACAAAAATCAACCTTTATCATGATCATCTGCCTAATCTTATCAAATATTTGCCACAGCATAAGCCCTTTTAATGAATTGACCTTTGCAGTGAAACTCTCTGCATTACTTGTCACATAGTCTACCTTGCAAATTTCATTGAATTGGCTTCTTGACCACACCATTCCATGATGTGTGATACGATGCTAACGTAACTATAATTTTTGATGTTCCATGCTTGTTTTATATATACTTTCTTATGTTTTGTCCACACTTTGGAGTATTTTTTTACACTTTCTTGGACTAACCTATTAACAAGATGCCACGGTGCCAGCTGCCTGTATTCTGCTGCTTTTGGTTCTAGGAAAGTCAGAAAATGAATATTCTCGGAATTGGACGGGACAAAAGACAAAGTCAATATTTCACCGAGGGGGACACGGAGCCAAAAGACGAGACGGAGAGGGGCTGAGGTCACCACCACGGGTCAAGACGGCTAGGCCTGGCCCACGCCAGGGGGTGGTGTGGATGCCTAGGGAACCCCCTCGGCCTCCCCTTTCGCCTATATATCGCCTCCGATACAGAAACCCTAAGTACTCGATAAAAATTCCACGAAAGAGTCTATAACTGCTGCCATCTCCATCCCTAGATCGGGAGGGATCTAAAGCTCTTCTCGGCACCCTGTCGGAGGGGAGAATTCACCCTGGAGGCCTTCTTCATCACCATGACTGCCTCCAGTGTGATGCGTGAGTAGTTCATCCGTGGACTATGGGTCCATGTAGTAGCTAGATGGTTGGTTCTTCTCCTTTGTGCTACCATGTTTAGATATTGTGAGCTCCGTTCATGATCAAGATCGTCTAATTGTAATCATACATGTTGTGTTTGCGGGGAACCGATGGATATTGAGATGCTATTTCAGATTGATTATTGATTCTATCATGTCTTTATTATTTGTGATCTTGCATGCTCTCAATTATTAGTAGTTATCTTGGCCGAGTAGATGCTAGCAACTCCAAGAGGGAGTATTTATGCTCGATAGTGGGTTCATGCCTCTAGTAATCTGGCGAAGTGACTGAAATCTCTAATGTACTTGATGTGATGTTGCTACTAGGGAGAAAACAACAATCCTTTGTTCATAGAACAATCGTATTGTTTACTTTACACGCAATTCTTAATGCAATTATCTGTTGCTTACAACTTAATACTAGAGGTGGTTCGGATGATAACCTGAAGGTGGATTATTAGTCATAGATGCAGTTGGATTACGGTCTATGTATAATGTTGTAATGCCCAATCAAATCTCATAGGAGTCATGTCAACACCCAGATTTTTAATCCCAGATGCCTGTTATGTCATTCATGCAATCCCAAGATTACCATTTTTGCGAGACATAACAGATTGATATCACAGTACATCATCCATTACAAACCATACATAAGGTCTTACACAAATAAAGATCTCATGATCTAGTCTTAATAGAACAAGCAGCGGAATAAAAGATCAGCATAGCGGTGGGGTCCATCTTCAGGGGCACAGGCAATGCTAACGAAGGCAGATAGTCCTAGTTATCATAGCCGTCCTACTGGCCATCATCTTGGTAGTCTCCTCCATAGTCTGGCCATGAAAATAGCCAGGGACAAAAGCCATAAGTACTCTTTAAGTACTCGCAAACTACCACTAACAAGTAGTATAGTTCTAAGTTAAAGTGCTATCTCTAAGTTTAACTATAAAGTTAAGTTTGAAATCTAAGCTGATTTCAGAAGCAAAGAAAGATAAAATAAAGTTCTAGAATTACTTAAGTTGGGAAGCTAGTGTCATAAACACAACCCTGTTGTGGTCAAGTCGAGATTCAACATTCATTTCATAAGTTATTTTGAAAACATCTGACAACGAAATAGTATGGCCATTCCAACTGTCCATAACCGCGGACACGGCTATTCGAATAGTTTGACACTCTGCAGAGGTGGTACACTTTCACCACAAGATTCAATACATCTGTCAGGGATAACCCTGAATCATCATACTTAGTATGCAGATAATCAAACATAACCTTTCCTTTACACACCCTAGTATAAGCACCTCTCCTATGAGCATGGCCTCCCAACCATGACCATCTGTCATCTTGGGCACTACATAGGTGGACAACATTGAGAGGTAGCCTCAGCTCAAACCTCTCCCGCGAGGGAACAAATACTAATGCATATAAACTTCCGGCTAAGCCTTACCCAATTCAAGTATTGTGGTTGTACGGTAAATTTGGAATGGTATCGCATCCGAATCCAACCATCAGTTTTATAAAAGGGCTAAGGCTCATGCCTCAACATTTTCATCATCATAAACCATTTGGGTTTCTCAACACATGTCAAAACATCTCAATAGAATGACTCATCATTCCAAGGTTTTCATAATTCATTTTCACCAAGTATTCCCATCTAAAGTAACTCAGGTTTTTTTATTTACTCTAAACTACTAATTTAAGAGTGTTCACTAAGGTGGAAAGATGGGATCAATCTCATGCCATAGAATGACATCTAAGGTTATCTAAATAGGTCAGGTTTTATACTCTTTATGCTACCTTCAAAACAAGTAAAGGACTTTGTGTACAGTAAAGGAAGTAAAGCTTGAAAATAATACTTGGGGTAAGTAATAGTCAAAGTGGTATGACCAAAACATGCCTAAAGCATCTTTGCTCAATCATCTAGCTTAATTCTAGCTTGCTAAGCATTATACTTGCAAGTGTTAGCTTGCCAATAGTAGCTTGCCTTGGTTGGTGCAGTGGTTGATGATTTCTTCCTCCCCTTGATAGAACTCCTCCTCCTCAAAAGTTTGGTCGGTACTATCGTCTATAAATACATACGGAGTACACAATCACCAAACAATACTTAACTAGTCTAATTAGCATTCTAAGGCACACACTTGATGATCTATTATCATCACAAGCATCACAAGGTTTTATTAACAAGTTTCATTCTTTTTATTTAAGAAAAGTAATTTCTACTCATTGAAAAATATTAATATTTAATATTCACCACTTAAAATATGGGATCATGTGGACACATATCATCACCACATATTCTAACATGTGGGAATGTTATTTAAGGGTTGGGTCATAATTACTTTGGTTTAAGTTCATTATTTAATGATTTAAAGTGACTAGAAATGCCTATATAGCATTATTTTGGTACTAGTCCAAAGTCACTGCATGTAAACCTTAATATTAATACATATTCAGATAGGTATGGTGAAATGTGATTTTTGATAGTTGGAATCAACTCAAAAGCTAACTTGGTTGATTTTATAAAAATGTTTGAATGTGCAAAAGCTTCTGTCTTGTTATTTTTACTAGGAGAGATCTCTAACTCTAATTGAATTAAATCCAACGGGCATGGGTATATCTTTTCAGTAGCTTTCTAACAAAATTGGAATCACTCCATTTGGATTTGTAAATCTCTCTGAATTGAATTTCAAACTAAGATACAGAACTAGGTTTAAACTAAAATAGAAAAATCCTAATTCAAACTAAATGGGTCGCGCGGGAAAGCTAACGGCCCAAGTGACACCACGCTGCACGGGCACAAATGACAGGGGGTCCACCGGTCGAGGCTCATAACGCTGGCGTGCACGGGTGATGTGGGTCGTTGGATTAGAACTAGGATCGACGACTGGGGATCATCGTCGACGACGAACAGGTCGCCGACGAACTCTAACCCTAGCGGCTCGGTGGGGGTGCTCAGGGGGCGTACCAGGGCTCCAACAATGATGGCGAGGCTGGCAAACAGACTGGTAGACGATAGCGAGCTCAGGGGTGGTCGAGGTAGCTCCGAGGGTGGTTGCAATCGACGTCGCCCTCTCCTCCTCTACTGCGGGCTACTCCGGCAAAATTCCGGCTAACAAGTGCTCGCGCTACTCCAGCTAGAGGTGGGGAAGGGTCAGTGAGGTGAGGGGAGGTGAGTGGTGTGCCAAATGGGGCTGGGGGTGGACTCTATTTATAGCTCGACGGTGTGACCGAGAGTGATGGGCAGGCGGCTCCGGCGAGAGCTGCACAGCGTGCTAGCGGCGTGGCTTGAGGTAGGGGGTGGTGGCTGGTCTCCTGGCGGTGTGTTACAGGGTAAATGCGGGCCTAGGGGCGGTGGTATGTGGTTGGGCGGTGCTGGCGCTATGAGCGGAAGAGGCGGCGGTCTCCACGGCGAGCGGTGGCTGTGGTGCATTGGGCGGCGAACGGGAATGTCTGCGGTGTTCCTGGGGTCGTAGCGGAGCGGTGGATGCGGGCTGCGGTCGAGGGGCGGCATGTGCATGCGTGTCGGGCGCGGCGCTCTGGCGCGTGCTCTGCATGGTGTAAACACACTAGGCGCGGCGGTTCCTCGGTGGTCCATGGCTTGGCCTGGCTCAAGGAGGGGACAAAGAGTGGAAGTGAGGTGTGAGCTAGCTCGTAGACATGGTGAGATGGAGAGGGGTGGTCTGCTGCGGCGATGGCATGGTCGGCCGGCAAGCATGGTGCTCGGCATGGCATGGCATTACCACTAGTGGGTAGGGGATGGGGTGCAATTGGCCTGGTTAGATCACTTGGGGACAAAGGGAGTGTTTTGAGGAAAATTGGGTGCAAAACACTGTACAAAACAGTGAGCTAATTACTAGGTGTAAACTCTGCCTGCCAAGTGTTTGTAAAAATGGCCGCAAGAAAAATACTTTTTAATTTTGAAAAGATTTTTGGTGGGTGAGCTAGTATTAAGCTTGAGACTCTGTGGGTGCTTGGGTTTTGAAAATTGAGCTTGTTTGAGTGGTTTTTGAAATAGTGGGAGCTTCCCATATGAAATAGATTCAATTTTCAATTGCCATTTAAAATTCGTGTTTGAATGTTTTTGGCAGATCACAAAGTGGGCCTTGGTACAAAATTATGTGTACTAGCAAGGGGTGCAAAGATCCACATTTGTTTCTGTTAGGTTTTGAGTACTAGGAATAGCCAAAGTAGGCATGTTGATTAAAATGGCACAAATGACCATTCACTTCTATTATTCATTTTGATTTGTTTTTCTTTGGTATTTGTTTGGGAATGATCTAGATGATGTTTATTTCACCTAAGAATAATTTTACAAGCAATGGATCACTTAATCATGGCAATTCAACTCAACTCCTAATTTAAATGCACACACATATGAATGCTTTAGTAATTTGAGTTGGAAAAGTTTTTGTTAACCCTAATTTTGATGATTTGGATCTTAATAACCTTGGATTAAAGTTTTGGGATGTTACAAACCTTCCCCCCTTAAACAAAATCTCATCCCGAGATTTACAAAGAAAACTAGGAACTAAAGAGATCTGGCAACTCTGTCCTAATGTAATCTTCTCGCTCCCAAGTGGGTTCGTCTTCGATATGGTTGCTCCATTGAATCTTGAGAAACTTGATACTCCTGGTCCTGGTGGTTCTATAAGCTTCTTCTAGGATACGGATGGGCACTTCACGGTAAGTCAGGTCATTGTTGATCTCCACAGCTCTATGATCGATGTTCTTGAAAACTTCAGTCTTCTCTGACACTTCTGTGCATTTTGAAGTAACGAGATATGGAACACATTGTGGATGGCTGACATCTCTTCAGGTAGTTCCAGTTGATACGATACTTCTCCTCGATGGTTCAGAATCTTGAAGGGTCTGATATATCTGGGGGCTAACTTTCCTTTCAGACTAAAGCGTTGCGTTCCCTTCAACGGTGAAACCTTGAGATATACAAAATCTCTGACATTGAAAGTCAGGTCTCTCCTTCTGTTGTCAGCATAACTCTTTTGTCTGGATTGGGCAGTCTTGAGGTGCTCATGGACTTTGTGAACTTTCTCTTCGGCTTCTCGGAGAATGTCGGGTCCAAAGATCTGACTCTCTCCTACTTGCGACCAATTCAAAGGGGTACGGCACTTCCTTCCGTATAGGAACTCAAATGGTGCCATCTGCAAACTAGCTTGATAACTATTGTTATATGAGAATTCTCGGCAAAGGCAGTCTTCCCATTTTGATCCGTATTCCAACACACAAGCTCTAAGCATATCCTCTAAGATTTGGTTGACTCTCTCAGTCTGTCCATCGGTTTGCGGGTGATAAGCGGTGCTGAAATTCAACTTGGTTCCTAATCCTTCTTGAACTTTCTGCCAAAATCTCGAGGTAAATTGGGTTCCTCGATCTGATACTATGTTCTTGGGGGTTCCATGCAGACTAACAATCCTAGCAATGTACAAGTCTGCTAGCTTCGCACTCTGGTAGGTAGTCTTGACATGTATGAAGTGAGCTACCTTGGACAGTCTATCAACTATGATCCAGATTGAGTCTTTTCCCCTACTAGAAGTAGGCAAACCGGTGATAATGTCCATTCCGACGGAATCCCATTTCCATTCTGGAATCTGCAATGGTTGCAACAGTCCTGCGGGTCGCTGATGCTCTGCTTTGACTATTTGACAGATGTCACATTTGGCTATGTAGCTTCCAATTTCTCTTTTCATCTTGTGCTACCAGAATTGCTCTTTCAGGTCTTGATACATCTCCGTTCCTCCGGGGTGGATAGAATAAAGAGTATCATGAGCTTCCTTCATGATAACTTGCTTTAGCTCCGAATCTGCTGGCACACAGATACGTCCTTTGTACCACAGAATGCCTTCTTCGTCTTTAGTGAATCCAGGTACCTTTCATGTACCAATACGACGTTTGATTCCGTCGATACTTTCATTTCTCTTCTGGGCTTTCTTGATCTGGCTAATCAAAGTGGGTTGAAGTTCAATACTAGCTAAGAATCCTTTGCTAACTAATTCAATTATGAACTGCTCCAACTCCTCATACAAACTTGGTTGCTTCTCCTTGATCATAGTGTTAAGCCTACACGGCAATCTGCTAAGAGCATCCGCTACCACATTCGCTTTACCGGGGTGATAGTGAATGTCAAGGTCGTAATCCTTGATTAACTCTATCCATCTCCTCTGCCTCATATTCAGCTCCTTCTGAGTGAAAATATATTTCAAGCTCTTATGATCTGAGTAAATCTCACAGCGATTACCCATAAGATAATGACGCCATGTCTTCAATGCCAAAACCACGGCTGCTAATTCAAGATCATGGGTTGGACAGTTCTGCTCATGCTGCTTCAGTTGTCGAGACAGATAGGCGATGACTTTGCCTTCTTGCATCAATACACAACCGAGACCAATCTTGGATGCATCACAATATACATCAAACGACTTCTTGATATCTAGCATGATCAATATTGGGGAAGATATCAATCACTTCTTCAGCTCTTGGAAACTGGCTTCACACATGTCAGTCCATTCAAATTTCTTGTCCTTCTTCAATAATTGGGTCATGGGTCTGGCGATGCTCGAGAATCCTTCTATGAACTGGCGGTAGTATCCCGCTAATCCGAGAAATGCATGGACTTGGGTTTGAGTGGTTCGGGCTTCCCATGCTTCGACATCTCTGATCTTGGCGGGGTCAACAGAAACTCCTCCGGCAGACACAATATGTCCTAGGAATCCTAGTTCTTTCAGCCAAAACTCACACTTGCTGAACTTGGCATATAACTGATGCTCTCTTAGGGTTTCTAGGATGATTCTCAGATGTTGCTCATGCTCTTCTTCTGACTTGGAGTAGATAAGAATATCATCGATAAACACAACTACAAACTTATCTAGGAAATTCATCAAGATCTTATTCATGAGGTTCATGAAATAAGCAGGGACATTGGTTAATCCAAAAGACATAACCGTATACTCGTATAAATCATAGCAAGTAGTAAAGGCGGTCTTTGGAATATCCGTTGCACGAATCTTAAGTTGGTGATAACCAGTCCTAAGATCAATCTTTGAGAATACTTGAGCTCCAATCAATTGATCAAATAGATCCTCTATCTTTGGCAAGGGGTACTTATTCTTGATGGTGACGCTATTCGCCTCAGAATCAGGCACGTATCGCCTCCATCTTTCTTCTCGACGAATAACACTGGTGATCTCCATGGCGAAGCTCTTGGTTGAATCAAGCATGTTGCTAACATGGAATCCAACTGCTTCTTCAGTTCCACTAACTCTGAGGGGTTCATGCTATAGGGTCTCTATGCAATAGGTCCGGTTCCGTGGATTAATTCAATAATGAATTCAATATCCCTATCCAGAGGCATACCTGGCAATTCATCTGGGAATATGTCGGGGTATTCACAGACTACTCTTACTTGGTCTATGGTGGGTAGGGCTAGACTCTTGTGCACTTGAATTGACGAGGTAAGGTTTCAGACATATGCTCTACTGTTACTCCAGAGCTACTGGTCATGGTGATGGCTTTCTTAGCACAGTCTATCAGTCCTTTATGCCTTGACATCTAGTCCATACCTACTACTACTTCCAATCCTTTGGTTCCAAGTACTATTAGGTTGGCATAAAAATCTATCACATGTATTCTGATAGGCACAACTTTGCAAATTTTTCTAGCTTTTGTAGTTGATACGGGGATTTGAACTATCATGACATGCTTCAGGTTGGTTGGGTGAATCTTACTAGTGCATGCAAATTCTTTGGTGACAAATGAATGCGATGCTCCCGAATCAAACAATACCATTGCTAAAACTGAGTTGACAGAAAACATACCCAGCACTACATCTGGCGCTTCCTGGGCTTCTTCGGCATTCATGTGGAAGAGACGACCGTTGCGGTTGTGAGGGTTCCCTGGGGCAAATCTTCTCCCTGGTTGAACACGACGCTCCTATTGAGATGGGGCATTCACATTGGCAGTGGCAGCAGTATTCTTGGGACACTCATTGGAATAGTGGCCCTTTACTCCACACTCGAAACAGGTGATATGCGACTTGTCCTTTGCTGCCACGGGCACAACATTGCTTCCAGTTCTGGGTGTAGTGCTGTTGTTGTTGTTGTTTCTCTTGGGAGGGGCACGGTTGAAATTGTTGGCATTGCCCGAGTTGTGATTGTTTCCTCCGGACTTCACATTGCCTCCGCTACAGTTGGGGTAGCTTGAGCGTGACATTGGGGGTCGATTGTTCCTTGGTGCATATCCTAGTGAGGGGTTGGGACGGTACTTGTGGTGACTGCTGGATCCTGATTGCTGCATCATACGACGTTGTCGGTTGTCATTTGCCTAGTTAATCTTCCCTTCCATCTGAATGGCAGAGTCGACTAGCTCTTCAAGATGCTCGAAGCGGATGTTGACGAGGACAGTCTGCATCTCATCATGCAGTCTGTTCAGGAATCTCTCATTCTTCTTGACCTCTGTGTTGATCTCATCAGGGGCATATCTTGCAAGTGACAGGAATCTGTCACGGTATTCCACCATAGTCATTCTGCCTTGCTTCAAGTCGCGAAACTCATCTCTTAGTCTGGTGACTAGACCCTGCGGCACGTGGGTGCGGCTGAACTTGGTTTTGAAGGCTTCCCATGTCATCACTTGAACATGGTTCATGTTACGGATACTAGTCCACCAAGCTCTTGCATCTCCTGCCAGATAGTGGGTGGCGAAGAGAACTTTCTCGTTGTCACCAAATCCTGCAACTTCTAAGTTGTTTTCCATTGTATGTAACCAATCATCAGCAACTAGTTGGTTTTCAGCTTGGTTGAAGATTGGGGGATTGGTGTTCTGGAAGTTTTTGAGTTTGGATCCATGGTGATCCTAGTTTCCATAGTTCTGGTTGTTGAGAGCTATCTGGGCGATCAGCTGCAATGTTGCTAAGTTAGCTTGGTGTTCTGCCATGCTTGCTTCACTGTCTGCGATGAGATTCTGCAAGATCTGCAGCATTGGGTCTTGCGACGAGCTGCTCCCTCCTTGGTTTCCACGAGTCATCTGAAGATTGAGGTAGATAAAGGGGTAAGAGGGAAAGTTCTAAGGTTCATGGTTTTGGTTTCAAGCTAAAACTTTGAGTTTGACTCACGTTTTGCAACTAACTTCATTTCATTCATGCAAACAAGCACACGATACAAACACACACCACAACAATGAAAGGAAAACAGATGGTTTGAAGAACAATTCTGCAAGCTACGATACAGTGGGACCGATACATCTCATGCTACGACAGTGCTCTAGTGCATCTACTCATCATCGATGAAGTCGGAGTCCTCATCGTCAGTGTAGAAGTCCACAAAGATCCTCCTCCGTAAAGACATCATCATTGCTGAGGTAAGAATCCATGTCTCCCTGGATGTCTTCACCCTCCTCTTCTTCTTCCTTTGCGGCAAGCTGAGCTTCTTGCTCCTTGACGGTCTTCTCAAGGTCGGCCACCTTCTTGCGAAGACGGGCGATGGTGCGATCCTTGTTTGCACGCTGGCGGCAAAGAGACTAGCGATCCTGGACGAGCAGTGCGAAAGTCTGGGCCTTCTGGTCGGCAATGGCACGGTTCTGGTTGGCTAACTCTCTAGCATTGTCTAGTTCCTGCATCGTCAGGCAAAGAACAAGTCAAGATTCTCCACTTGACGCCTCAACTCTGGGTGACTTGGCATCTCCATCGGCATTCCCATGAAGTCACGTCTTGCATAGTGAGCAAAACGGGTTCCCTAGAGTTGGTAACACTAAGTGCACATAGACGTGCGAGAGCTTCATGCATTGCCCTGGCTAATCCATCTAGCCAGTTGTTATCTCTCACAGATAACTAGATTCTCCCGGACATTGGTGCTTTGATGCTTCCTCTAAGATCAGCGGTGACTAGCCACTACAAATCTCCTCCTAGGGGTCCTGGAAGTTGAGCTCCAAGAAACTCCGGATGTGGGCGTCCCAATAACTCCGACAGTGAATCCAGATCCCTCTCGAAGATCAGTTGACCTCTGTTTCCCAACTAGTAGAACTTGCTGAACTGAGTCTCCATCTACAAGAATTAAGGATGAGGAAATTAGTGAAGTGATCGAGTGTGTCAAATTTTAAGTAGTAATGTATGAATTTTGAGGAACATGAATTTTTTAGAAAGAATGAATTCCCAAGGATAAGAGAGGAAATAGTTTTTCATAAATAATCACTTTGGTTTTGAAACTAAGTTTTTGTTCGGATGTCCATTCTAACTAGGGTTTCCTATGGTCAGGATGGCTCTGATACCAACTTGTCAACACCCGGATTATTAATCCCAGATGCCTGTTATGTCATTCATCGCAATCCCAGGATTACCATTTTTGCGAGACATAACACATTGGATATCATAGTACAACATCCATTACAAACCATACATAAGGTCTTACACAAATAAAGATCTCATGATCCAGTCTTAATACAATAATCAGTGGAATAAAAGATAAGCGTAGCGGTGGGGTCCATCTTCAGGGGTACATGCAATGCTGACGAAGGCAGATGGTCCTAGTTATCATAGCCGTCCTGCTGGCCATCATCTTGGTAGTCTCCTCCATAGTCTGGCCATGAGAATAGCCAGGGACAAAAGCCATGAGTACTCTTTAAGTACTCGCAAACTACGATTAACAAGTAGTATAGTTCTAAGTTAAAGTGCTATCTCTAAGATTAACTATAAAGTTAAGTTTGAAACCTAAGCTGAGTTCAGAAGCAAAGAAAGATAAAACGAAGTTCTAGAATCACTTCAGTTGGGAAGCTAGTGTCATAAACACAACCCTGTTGTGGTCAAGTCAAGATTCATGATTCATTTCATCAGTCATTTTGAAAACATCTGACAACGAAACAATATGGCCATTCCAACTGTCCATAACTGTGGACGCGGCTATTCGAATAGTTTGACACTATGCAGAGGTGGTACACTTTCACCACAAGATTCGATACATCTGTTAGGGATAACCCCGAATCATTCATACTTAATATGCAGATAATCAAACATAACCTTTCCTTTACACACCCTAGTATAAGCACCTCTCTTATGAGCATGGCCTCCCAACCATGACCATCTGTCATCTTGGGCACTACATAGGTGGACAACATTGAGAGGTAGCCTTAGCTCAAACCTCTCCCGCGAGGGAACTAATACTAATGCATATAAACTTTCGGCTAAGCCTTACCCAATTCAGGTATTGTGGTTGTACGGTAAATTTGGAATGGTATCGCATCCGAATCAAACCATCAGTTTTATAAAAGGGCTAAGGATCATGCCTCAACATTTCCATCATCATAAACCATTTGTGTTTCTCAACACATGTCAAAACATCTCAATAGAATGACTCATCATTCCAAGATTTTCATTATTCATTTTCACCAAGTATTCCCATCTAAAGTGACTCAAATTTTTTTTATTTACTCTAAACTACTATGTTAAGAGTGTTTAGTAAGGTGGAAAGATGGGATCAATCTCATGCCATAGAATGACATCTAAGGTTATCTAAATTGGTCAAGTTTTATACTCTTTATGCTACCTTCAAAACAAGTAAAGGACTTTGTGTACAAGTAAAGAAAGTAAAGCTTGAAAATAATACTTGGGGTAAGTAATAGTCAAAGTGGTATGACCAAAGCATGCCTAAAGCATCTATGCTTAATCATCTAGCTTAATTATAGCATGCTAAGCATTATACTTGCAAGTGTTAGCTTGCCAATAGTAGCTTGCCTTGGTTGGTGCAGTGGTTGAAGTTTTCTTCCTCCTCTTGATAGAACTCCTCCTCCTCGAAAGCTTGGTCGGTACTATCGTCTATAAATACATACGGAGTACACAATCACCAAACAATACTTAACTAGTCTAATTAGCATTATAAGGCACACACTTGATGATCTATTATCATCACAAGCATCACAAGGTTTTGTTAACTAGTTTCCTTCTTTTTATTTAAGAAAAGTAATTTCTACTCATTGAAAAATATTAGTATTTAATATTCACCACTTAAAATATGGGATCATGTGGACACATGTCATCACCACATATTCTAACATGTGGGAATGTGATTTAAGGGTTGGTTAATAATTACTTTGTTTTAAGTTCATTATTTAATGATTTAAAGTGACTAGAAATGCCTATATAGCATTATTTTGGTACTAGTCCAAAGTCACTGCATGTAAACCTTAATATTATTACATATTCAAATAGATATGGTGAAATGTGATTTTTGAGAGTTGGAATCAACTCAAAAGCTAACTTGGTTGATTTTATAAAAATGTTTGAATGTGCAAAAGCTTCTGTCTTGTTATTTTTACTAGGAGAGATCTCTAACTCTAATTGAATTAAATCCAACGGGCATGGGTATATCTTTTCAGTAGCTTTCTAACAAAATTGGAATCACTCCATTTGGATTTGTAAATCTCTCTGAATTGAATTTCAAACTAAGATACAGAACTAGGTTTAAACTAAAATAGAAAAATCCTAATTCAAACTAAATGGGTCGCGCGGGAAAGCTAACGGGGTGGCCCAGTGACACTACACGGCGCGGGGCACAGCTGACGGGGGGGTCCACTGGTCAGAGGCTCATAATGCGTGAAGAGGTACGGGGTGATGTGGGTCGTTGGATTAGAACTAGAATCGACGGCTGGGGATCGTCGTCAACGACGAACAGGTCGCCGGTGAACTCTAACCCTAGCGGCTCGGTGGGGGTGCTCAGGGGGCATACCAAGGCTCCAGCAAAGATGGCGATGCAGGCAAACGGAAGGGTAGACGACGGTGAGCTCAGGGGTGGTCGAGGTAGCTCCAGGGGTGGTCGCAATCGATGTCACCCTCTCCTCCTCTGCCGCGGGCTACTCTGGCCAAATTCCGGTGAGCAAGTGCTCGCGCTGCTCCGGCTAGAGGTGGGGAAGGGTCAGTGAGGTGAGGGGAGGTGAGTGGTGTGCCGAATGGGGCTAGGGGTGGCCTCTATTTATAGCTCGACGGTGCGACTGAGAGTGATGGGCGGGCGGCTCCGGCGAGGGCTGCACAGCGTGCTGCAGCGTGGCTCGAGGTAGGGGGAGGTGGCTGGTCTCCTGGCGGTGCGCTACGGGGTAAATGCGGGCCTAGGGGCGGTGGTATGCGGTCGGGCAGTGCTGGCATTCTGAGCGGCAGAGGCGGTGGTCTCCATGGCGAGCGGTGTCTGTGGTGCATTGGGCGGCGAACGGGCATGTCTATGGTGTTCCTGGGGTCGTGGCAGAGCGGTGGACGCAGGCTACGGTCGAGGAGCAGCGTGTGGACACATGTCGGGCGCGGCGCTCCAGCGCGTGCTCGGCATGGTGCAGACACACTGGGCGCGGCGGTTCCTTGGTGGTCCACGGCTTGGCCTGGCTCGAGGAGGGGACAGAGAGTGGCGGTGAGGTGTGAGCTAGCTCGTAGACATGGTGAGAGGGAGAGGGGTGGTCTGCTGCGGTGATGGCATGGTCAGACGGCAAGCATGGTGCTCGGCATGGCATGGCATTGCCACTAGGGGGTAGGGGATGGGGTGCAATTGGGCTAGTTAGATCACTTGGGGACAGAGGGAGTGTTTTGAGGAAAATTGGGTGCAAACCCCTGGACAAAACAGTGAGCTAATTACTCGGTGTAAACTCTGCCTGCCAAGTGTTTGTAAAAATGGCCGCAAGAAAATTACTTTTGAATTTTGAAAAGATTTTTGGTGGGTGTGCTAGTATTAAGCTTGAGACTCTGTGGGTGCTTGGGTTTTGAAAATTGAGCTTGTTTTAGTGGTTTTTGAAATAGTGGGATCTTTCCATATGAAATAGATTCAATTTTCAATTGCCATTTAAAATTAGTGTTTGAATGTTTTTGGCAGATCACAAAGTGGGCCTTGGTACAACATTATGTGTACTAGCAAGGGGTGCAAAGATCCACATTTGTTTCTGTCAGGTTTTGAGTACTAGGAATAGCCAAAGTAGGCATGTTGATTAAAATGGCACAAATGACCATTCACTTCTTTTATTCATTTTGATTTGTTTTTCTTTGGGATTTGTTTGGGAATGATCTAGATGATGTTTATTTCACCAAAGAATCATTTTACAAGCAATGGATCACTTAATCATGGCAATTGAAATAAACTCCTAATTTAAATGCACACACATATGAATGCTTTAGTAATTTGATTTGGAAAAGCTTTTGTTAACCCTAATTTTGATGATTTGGATCTTAATAACCTTGGATTTAAGTTTTGGGATGTTACAAGTCAAGATGATTAGTATATGCATGTATTCTTTCTCGATGTTTGTCAATTGCCCCACTGTAATTTGTTCACCCAACATGTCAACTATCTTAAGGAGAATCACCACTAGTGAACTATAGACCCTGGTCCTTTCTTTAACCATCAATCTACAACTATTTATTGTTTTCTGTTTACTTTCTGCAATCAATTACTATCTTCCACACAATACGTTTAATCCTTTGTTTTCAGCAAAACCGGTGAGATTGACAACATCACTGTAACTTGGGTGCAAAGTTCTATGGTTGTGTTGTGCAGGATTCCAAGTTGGAAACAACACCTTGGGTGTTTCCTTGCTCCTACTGGTTCGATAACCTTGGTTTCATAACTGAGGCAAAACTTGTTGCTGTGCTCATCATACCTTCCTCTTGGGGTTCCATAACGAGCTCGATATATTTTGGGCCAGGAAGCTATTTTTCTAGCACCGTTGCTGGGGAGTCAAGGACATCTTCACAAGGGGACTCCCTCATAACCAATCTCTTTACTTTGTTATTTTATTTTTTCTTAGATTATTTCTGCTTTGTTTGCTTGTTTCTTTTATCAAAAACACACAAAAAATTAGTTCCCACTTCAAGTTGTTTTTATGTCTAGTTCTTCTCCAATCACTATTTCATTATGGATAGCCTAGTCGATTTCCTATTTTGGAAAACTACTATCACTGCTAAGGTAGTAGATGAACCACCGCCTACTAGAACCTCCATGGAAGATTTTATAAGGTATAGAGAATCTTATAAGGGTAAAGTCATGAGAGACGTGTTAAAAATGTTGGATCTAATTGCTAAAATTTTGCTTAAACGCCATGATATAAATTGTTGCTCTGAACAGGATACTAAACATCTTAAATTCCAATGTGTCTTTAGTAAAGAATTTGTAATTATGAACTATCATTGGAATAACTATATTCATCTTGGATTTGAAGAGGTAGAACAATTTGTTTTGTTTATGGGAGCTTCTGAAATAGAATCCTTCATGTCTAAAAACTATGACACATGTGTTGCTTGTAAAGACCTTAAAGATATGGTATCTTCTATCCTTGATCACTACATAGAAAATTTCAGCAATAATTGTTATATCTTGATTATAAAGAGAGACTCAGTCATGCACGAGAATGTGTCCATAATTTGCAGGAGCCTATGGAAGAAGAAATTGCTGAACCTGAAAGTTCATTAGATGAAAAAGAGGAGGAGAGTGATGGACAAAAGGAGGAAGAATGGATTGTCTACCCATGCTTACCTTCTAATGAGTGTACCTCTTTATCCCTTACATTATTTGATTGTCCCCCATGCTTACCAAAGGAGGATGAATGTTATGTTCCTGTGGATTCTCATGAAAAATCTACTATGGGTAAAACTTGTGATAATAATTATGCTCCTATTATCTATGATAATCCTTTATTAGTGCCTAACTTCGAAATACATGGTACTAAAGAGCGTTGCTTAGAAAATGTTTATGATAAAGCTCTAGATGATGGTCCTATATTGGTTGATAATATTAATTGTACTACTATTAAAAATGAGATTGGAGGGGTCTTGACCTTATCTTGGAACCCCATACCTCTTGAGAATGACCAGTCACCTTGTTATAAAATTGGTAAAAGTGGGTTTGAAGGTTTTAATCCCATTATTTTTGAGCTTGATAAAAATTATATGTTTGTAGATCATGAAAAGCATGCTTTATGTGATAGTTATATTGTTGAGTTTATTCATGAGGCTACTCAAAATTATTATGAGAGAGGAAAATATGGTTGTAGAAGTTTTCATGGTACTGAAACACCTCTCTATGTGCTAAAAGTTTTGAAGTTACTCTTATTTTATCTTCCTATGCTTGTCACTTTTTTCTTGTGAATTTATTTGCATACAAGATTCCTATGCATAGGAAGTGGGTTAGACTTAAATGTGTTTTGAATTTTCTTCTTGATGCTCTCTTTTACTTCAATTCATATTTCTTATGTGAGCATCATCGAAATTATTATGCCTAGCTCAAAGGCGTTGAAGAAAAGCACTTATTGGGAGATAACCCAAAATTCGTTAGGAATCTTTTGTTGAGTCATGGAAGTTATTTATTCAGTGATAACCTCTCCTTATCATTTTTGTGTGGTTTTTGTGCCAAGAGTAACCTCTAATGAGAGAGAAGTAATGCTTGGGAAAGTTGCTGTCCCGAAACAGATTTTTGTGCTTCGCTGTAAAAAATCGTGAAAAATCTCTGTACATTGGTTTGAGCTGTAATTGTTTGTGCTTCTGCCCAAGGTTGTTATCCAACTTTCGTTAGTTTAACACTTTTTCTATTTGAGCAACATAAGGTCTTCTAAAAAATTTGTTTTTACCTGCTCGTCTGTTTTGACAAATTTCTGCCATTATTTGCATTTGCCTCTTAATCTCTTTCTCTTTGAGTTCTTTTTGATCATTTGAGCTTTTTAAACGAAGTGATACAGTAGCTTTTGTTTTAATGGAAGTTTTACTTGTGTTGAAACTGAACCAAAAGGCTTATTATCTTGAGTACACTGATGTTGCTAATGAAGATTGTGTGAAGTTTTGTATGAAGGAAATTTTAAAGTGTAGGGAAGAGTAATGTGATAAGATGAAGAATGGACAAAAGCTCAAGCTTGAGGATGCCACCCATGTAACCCCAAGTAATATTCAAGAAGTACAAGGATCAAATCTTGGGGATGCCCAAGGTATCCTCTTCTTCATCAATAAAAATTTCAGGTTTCTTCCAAACACTTGATTTTTATTGTTTCATGCACAGTTGTGTTGTTCTTGGAGCGTCTTCGTTTTCGTTTTTAGTTTTCATTTTCTTAGTTTGTTTGAATAAATTGGTTGGACCCCCTCATTCATGCATTAGTTTTCAAATAAAGTTGATTTAGATTGGAAAAGAGTAGGAAAGTTCTTGCTTAAGTGGTAAAAGGGAGCTTGTTTTTGAGTGTGGCTTAGACCTTATCATGTCACGCTTGATATTGTTTTGGCTTTATGCTTAGTGATTATTGCCGTAGCATGAATTTTTATAAACAATTGATATTGCTTAATGTGCCTTGAAAGAATCATGCATTGTTTTAGCATATTAAAGCATAATATTCTGGTATTCTCCTTTGATGTTTTATTTGGGTTGACTTGGCGCATGCTCACACCATGTTAAGACTATCCCAAGTAACCATAGCCTCTATGATCCTTTAGTTTTCAATTTTTAATATCACTTTATGCTTTAATTAATGATGTTTTATCACTTTGCATGATTATGGCCATTATTGCTCTCTTAGTTGGTCGCTCCCAGCCTTTTGCTAGCCTCCATACCAAGTATGAGTTCCACTCATGCATCCAACTCAAAATAAAACCAAGTTATTCCAAAGAGTCCACCATACCTACCTATTAGCATTTTCTATTCCAAGTATATTCATGTTTTTATCTACCTTCTGAATTAAACTAGTTATTAGAAAACTAGTGATTAAAGCTATCACGAACTTGATGGCACACTTTACTTTTCTTGCCCCTAATAAACTTAATCCATTGTGTCATCTATGTTGTATATGCTTGCACTTCTACGTTGGGGATTAGCAGAACCATGCTGTCCCGGGGAACACTTTCAACATTGCACTTGTACATTGTACCTAGTTGATATCAAGATCCTTAGTCTATGGATGTTGTCGGTGCGAAATGAAAGGGGAGCTTGTAGGTCCATGGAGTTATGTGTGTGTGTTAGAATAACGCCTGGGACGCTAGTTTAATCCATGCCTAATCATGGTGGAAACCTGAAGCATAACCATAATGAGCAATATATGAAGCATTCTTCTTATAAAAAAAGATATAGAGATTGATAAAAAGAGAAAAAGAGAAAAAAAGAAATAGATGAGAAAAGAGGAAAGAGAGAAAAAAGCACCATTTTCCCATGGTAAATAAGAAGATTGCTGAGATGCTTATTGTCTCTTGCCTTGTCATTTTGATATGGGGATTCTTCCGTATCATCGGGCAAGGGGTACCTCGTTAGTGGTTCTCTATGATACACATGTACTTACTATGACAAGAACTTACCGGTAACTAAACTTGAGTAGCATGAGGAGCAGCCCTCGTATTCAAGGGACATGAGATTTATAAATTATACTTTGTCAAGCATATACTCCATAGTTTGTTCACTTTAAACTTAATCACTTCAAGATGCTTATGATAGGGACAATTAGAGCTGAAAGCTAATAAGTACCATAATTTTTGGAATCTCTTTATGAGACTTGAATCCCTGCTTCCTTCTATGAAGGCCTTTCTTTTACTTTTTATGTTGAGTCTCCATCTTCTATCTATATGCACCTATTGAGAGAGCATAGTGTCCATTCTTAGTTCTATGTGCATTGTCCCAAGACTTGTTGATTGATGCATAACTTTGATATTGCTTGTTCTTAAACTATTCGTATATAGTCACCCTTATGAACTGTCAAGGTGTCCTATGCATTTATGTTTTGCTACACTATGAGGGAAAAGATGAATACCATTCTTATTATGCTTTCCTTATGTGAAACAAACAAATGTCTTGCAAATCATTGTTATTCATGAATCTTTTGTTTGTGCCTTTTCATGTTACACCATAGTTGCCATGTCTTATTGTTAGAACTATATCTTTCATGCTATGTTAAAGTACTATGATCCTAGCTATTAGTGTTTTACAAATACTTTGATCAAGTTTATGATGGTGCATGTCACCTAAAAAAATATTCTTTCTTTGTATCACTTACCTACTCGAGGACGAGCAGGAGTTAAGCTTGGGGATGTTGATACGTTGCTAACGTATCTATAATTTTTGATGTTCCATGCTTGTTTTATATCTACATTCTTATGTTTTGTCCACACTTTGGAGTATTTTTATACACTTTCTTGGACTAACCTATTAACAAGATGCCACAGTGCCAACTGCTTGTTTTCTGCTGTTTTTGGTTCCAGGAAAGTCAGAAAATGAATATTCTCGGAATTGGACGGGACAAAAGCCAAAGTCAATATTTCATCGTGGGGGACACGGTGCCAGAAGACGAGACAGAGAGAGGCCAGAGGCCGGCCACACCACCTGGCCGCGCGGCTAGGCCTGGCCTGCGCCAGGGGGTGGTGTGGCCACCTAGGGCACCCCCTCGGTCTCCTCTTTCGCCTATATATCGCCTCCGATACATACACCCTAAGTACCCGATAAAAATTCCACGAAAGAGTCTATAGCCGCCACCATCTCCATCCCTCGACCGGGAGGGATCTAAAGCTCTGCCCGGCACCCTGCCGGATGGGAGAATTCACCCTGGAGGCCTTCTTCATCACCATGACTGCCTCTATTGTGATGCGTGAGTAGTTCATCCCTGGACTACGGTTCCATGTAGTAGCTAGATGGTTGGTTCTTCTCCTTTGTGCTACCATGTTAGATTTTGTGAGATCCGTTCAGGATCAAGATCGTCTATCGGTAATCATACATGTTGTGTTTGCGGGGATCCGATGGATATTGAGATGCTATTTCAGATTGATTGTTGATTCTATCATGTCTTTATTATTTGTGATCTTGCATGCTGTCGTTGTATTGGGAACGGCAGTACCTAAAAAGGTTAGATAGAGGTGTGGGGACTAGCAGGGAAGCTATCGACGGCGTTCGCATGCGAGATTGGATACGAGCAAGCGTAGCGGGACACGAGAAGTACCCAGGTTCGGCGCCCTCGTGGTGAGGTAAAACCCCTACTCCTGCCTGATCTGACTATGTGGAATATATGTGCTACAAGTGCTCCTCGAGCTGTATCTTTAGCTACTGCCTTAAATGAACTGAGACCAACCCTTTCTATTGAGGCCCTCCCTCTCCTTATATAGGAAGAGAGGCAAGGGTCTCACAGCTATCCGTTGGCGGGCCCCACAGCGGGTCCCAAATGGCTAGTCATCTACGATGCAGCATGGTATGTCACATCGGTGTATGAGTGGTATGGCTGTCGTAGACACAGTGGACGCCGTACGAGCCCATCGTCAGCACAGGCCACTGTTCCTGCGTCAGCCACGCCAATTCTTTGGTATGGGCGGGTGGTTGCCCGTCTTGTCGTCGTACAGGGCGTACCGTGCACTGATACGCACGTCGTCCTGTCCCTCTGATTGGATCCAGCTACGTCGTTGTATCCGGCTACCTCTTCATGGTCCGGCTACCGGGTGGTAGCCGGTCCATCCTACCCTGTCCGACTGCATCTGGTTAGCCGGCCGAGATCTGACTGTCCTCTTTCTTATTCGGGTGGGGTATCCGGGGATCATCCCCCTGACACTAGCCCCCGAGCGCGTGTGGATTCCACCCTTGGGCGAAATGCGCGCGCGCTCCCTTTTGCTTTTCGAATTTTGATCCGGCTGAGCCTGGCGGTTGCGCTACCTGCGGACGCTTGGCCGACGCCGCCATGTGCGCACGCGCCATCATTGCTCTGCGGCGGGCAGCGTAACGTCCCGCCGCGCGTCGCCTCGGGGAACTGCTTGTCCGGCGCTTCGGTTCCCTTCCCAGGATCTTCTGCGCATCCCGTCCCGGCACACGGGATCTAGGCGGCGGTTGGGAGGTGGGTCGCCCGGATGCGCGCCACGTGGCCCTGCCGACGGTTGCCCTTCCGATCCTTTAAAGGGATGCCGCGGGGGAGGCAGTTCTTTTCCTTCACTCCCCCGCTGCAATCTTTCTCTCCTTCTAGGCGCTGCGCCACTGTTCCCGCCTTCGCCGTCGACGCTACGGTCCACCGCCACTCCTCCGTTGTCGCTCCTTCTCCTCAGCTGGAAATGGCCGCTGACCGCGGAGCCTGGTGCGGCTCCTCCGTAACCGAGGATCAGATCGTGAAGTATCACGCGACCCGCGTCCTCCCGCCGGCGGAGGAGGTGGCGGTGCGTTACGCGGTGGGGAAGTGTCGCCGCATCCGGCAGAGGGGGAGCGTGTTATCTTCCTCTCGCATCTGGCGCGCGGGTTTGCGCTGCTGCTCCACCCCTTCTTTCTGACCTTTCTGGCCTTCTTCGACCTCCGCCTCCACCACCTCGGCGCCAACGCCATCGGAACGCTGGGGCACTTCATGGCGTTCTGCGAGAGTTACCTCGGGATCCAGCCGGATCTCGGGCTCTTCTGCCGGCTCTTCCGAGTTCGGCCGCAGGTCCAGTACACGAAGGGCCCGCTGGTCGTCTGCGGTGGCGCCTCCATATAATCCCGCTCCCAATCCGGCTACCCGAAGTTCTTGCTCCAGGACACGGTATGGCTGTGGCAGCAGCCGTATTTTTATGTCAAGAACGTCACCGGCGTCGACCGGATAAACCTGCCGGCCTTCCAAGACGTCGAGGCCAGCCGGCAAATCGGGACCGAAGGTCTCTACGACAAGGCGAGATGGACGCGATGTTGGCACGCATGCGCTCCTTCTCACTGCCAGCTAACGGTGGACATCACCTTTGGATGTCCCGGCTGATGATGCCGCTCCAGCAGCGGGCACACAAGATGTGCTTCTACTCCGGCCGGCTGGACCCGACCTGGTTGTCGCGCCATGATCCCCGCTACCACAACTTGAAGGAGTGTTTGTGGACGATCAGCAAGGAGCAGCTGCCGGAGAACTGGAAGTTCAGCCTGGCGCCCTACAGTCGGGAGAACCGCACGCCCCGGGTAAGTTCTTGTAGCCGGAATTTTTGCTTATTCCCTCTGTTATCTCCCTGTTCTGTCTGGCTGACCTTTTGCATTCGCCAGATCTTCCCCTGCATCCTTCGCGAGGAGGGCGACGCTCCTCTCGAGTTGTTCGCGCCGGACCTGCCCGAGCCGCGCGCTCGGCGATCCGGCGAGGAATTGGATGGGGATGGCGATGCCTTCCCCAGCCAGAACGACGAGCCGGTAGCCGACCCGCACGCGGAGGTGCACGAGGAGGAGGATGCCGGGCCTACCTCGGAGCCGGCGACGCGCTCCGCGGCGGACGGTGAAGCAGGCGGGAGCGGCTCCGGCCATTCCGGCTCTCGCCGGGCTGCGGCGGAGGAGCCGGCTCCGAAGAGGGGCCGGACCAGCGCCCTGCCGCCAAGCCGTCTTGGCCGGAAGAAAGGGCCGCCCCCGGTTGTGCCAGGGTACGTTTTTCTCCCTCCCCCCTCGGTGCTTTCTGTTTGTTTTTCCTTGTCCTTGTTTTTCTGACTTTAGCCTGTTTTGCTCTTGTCTTTTCCTCTTTCCCTTTAGCGCACTGGTTTCTTTCGGCGCCGTGAGCCCGACTCGGATGCCAGCCGGGTCGCCGCCTCGCGCCCCGACTGATCCAACCGGTGCCTCCCCTTCCTTCGAGGCGCAGCCTCCTTCTCCTCCTCAAGCCGAGCCAGCTGCCCCCTCCCAGCCCGAGGGTCCCCAGCCGGAAGCGACTCGCTCCCAGCCGGGAGGTTCCTCCGCGGGCGCGCGGGGGGCTACTGGCAAGGAGCTTGTCGTGGTTGGCAACGACGACTCCGACGAGGCGCTCGGGGAGGAGTGGCAGACAGCGGTGCTCGCGGCGAAGGAGTCCTTGGCCATCAACGCCGTGGACGACGACGCCTCTTCCGCCGCTTCGCTGTCGGATCTTGCCGCCACGCTCGAGCTGGCGGTGAAGGAGATCCGGCTGCTTGAGGCCACAGCCGGTGGGAACCGGACCCTGGAGCAGAAGCTTGCTGCAGCCAACGGGACCTCCCAGAGTAAGTCCGCCTTATCCGTCTGGCTCTTTTTTTTAATAGTCGGCTTCGTTGCAGCTGTCCTCGTGTGCGCCCAGCGCGAGATCGATCGCTTGAAGAAAGCGAACGACCGGCTGAGCAGGTCCAACTCCACGCTGCGCTTGCAGAACAAGGACTGGCACGCGCGAGTAGACAGCTTGGAGGCTACCGTCAAGGAGCACGACGCCTCGCTCGCTAGCCGGGCCGAAGCCTTCTCCCTTCTCGAGGCCCAGAACAAGGACCATGATAAGGAGATAAAATGGCTAGCGGTCAAGGAGAAGGCGCTGGTGGAGGAGCTGATGCAAGTCGGCCACACTTCCAAAGGTGAGTTCTTTCTTCCGTCTTATTTTCTTTTCGGATCCGGTAGCCAGATTTGACTCCTCTTTTCTGACAGCCTTTTACCCCGGCATAGACCTGCTGGCCTAGAACCGGCTGTTGGAGAACTGGCCGGGAGTGCAGCCGATGGCTCAGGAGCTCGTCGTTCTTCTTGGCGAGCAGGCCGCGAAGCTTCGTCAGGCGGCACGGGACGTCTTCTCCTTTGTGTGGCCGGAGGCTCCGGTTTCGGAGACGATGGCGCAGCTGGCAGCGAAGGTGGGCGAGGTGCCGGCTGCGGTGGACCGGCTGCGGGATCTGGCGGCACGAGGCGGAGAGGAGATGGCCTTGGCGCTGATGCTTTCCTGGTACAAGGATGCTCGCACCGAGAAGATCGATGGGGGCTTCCGCGCCGGAGCCGATCTTGCCGCCATCCGCCAAGCCCATCCGGAGCTTCGCGGGTCCGCCATCAAGATCGCCGACTACGTGGATCCGGACGAGGTGCTCACCGACTCGGAGTCCCCCGACACTCCGGATGCGGAGTCCTCGGTGTCGCCATCTGTCAGCGCCGGAGCTGGAACGAGCACTACGGCTTCGCCCCCGCCTCCAGCATTTGCCAGCCAGGAGCGCCCCCACGGCAAAGGCCCTGCCGTTTAGCTGTTGCCCCAGGATGCCGGGTGTATTTGTCTTGTTTTTAGGTTATCGTGGAACTTGTCTGTCTGTACCGGCTATCTTTGATGCCGGGTAACTCTCGGGAGCTTCGTCTCCCTTTTGCTTGTTAATATTAAATTCTTGAGGCTTTCTTAACTTGTGTCTTGAATTTTCTTTTGATATCTTTGCCGGATCGCTCCGCCTGGCTATCCTCGTCCGGCTACACACTCTTAGCCGGACGAACTACACCTCCAGTGGGGGCGCGCCAGCGCACCCACTGGGTGTAGCCCCCGAGATTCGGAGTAGCTGGCGTAGCCAGGTGCTTCGAATCTTCCTTGTTCTTCCCCGCTCTTCTAACTTTATCCGACTGGCCTCGCCCCAGTCGGCTGCTTTCGTCGGCTGGACGCCTTCAGCCGGGGGAACCAACATTCCAGTGGGAGCGCGTGAGCGCACCCACTGGGTGTAGCCCCCGAGATTCGGAGTAGCTGGCATGGCCAGGTGCTTCGAATCTTTCTTGTCTTTTATTGCTCCCACCCTTTCCCTCACCTGGGCTCCGAACTGCCGGCTAAATGCCCTTAGTCGGCTAGGAACTACAAGATTCCACTGGGGGCGCGCGAGCGCACCCAGTGGGTGTAGCCCCCGAGATTCGGAGTGCTTGATGAAGGCAAGGGCTTCGAATCTTCTTTCCTTCTCCTGAATTCCGACTCGAAGTAGTCGGACAAGAACGCACATATGCATACACATACATCTTCATAGGTTAATAGGTTAGTCTGTCAAATCGTAGCCGGAAACGGCTTATTTTTTCAAAAACTGGCTTGCTCCTTTCTAGGCACTTAGTCGCTTTCTCGTGTGTTCTGTTGTTTTCGCTGCGTCCTTGCCGGACAGCTGGGTTGCGGTCTGCAGCCGGAATCGAAGGGAGCTGACAGTACATTACGCACGGTACTAGCGGCTTAGCGGCTGGATTGGTTTGAGCTAGTTGCGGGGCCGGGACGCCCGATCTGTCACGCCTCTTCCCTGTTTTTCATGTGGGATGCCTCGGGCTTTTGCTCTTGCTAGCCAGACAGACGGGTTGCGGTCTGTAGCTAAGACGAAGAGTGGGCCTCTAACATCATCACACACTACTCAGCCGGTTTGTTGGTTTAATGTGCTAACCATGAGCCCCCGGGTAGGGGTAGCCGGAGCCGGAAAATTTTAATCGGAGAACAGGTATGCACACATTTCCAGAAGGAGCCCCCGAGATTCTCGTGGGAGTCCGCATTTTCATTTATGAGGTTTTCTGGGAGTCCGCATTTTCATTTATGAGGTTTTCGGGATACATACACTGTTTGGCGACTAGGTGTAAACGGGCATGAGGGGGCTGCTCCAAGGACGTCTCCTCGTCCGATTTGTCCATCTTGTTCTTGCACGGCTGCAAGCGCCGATGAGGTAGTAAGAGTCGTTGGCGCGCCGATCGATGATGAAGGGGCCCTCCCAGGGTGGTGATAGCTTGTGCATGCCCTTCGTGTCTTGCACCAACCGGAGAACCAGGTCACCCTCGCGGAATGCGACTAGGCGAATCCGGCTGGAATGGTAGCGGCGTAGTCGCTACTGGTACAGGGCAGATCTGGACAAGGCCAGGTCGCGGGCCTCCTCCAGGAGATCTACCCCATCCTCCCGCGCCTCCTTGTTGGCCTGCTCGTCGTAGAGGAGCTTGCGGGAGGAGTCGAATTCGATGTCGGCGGCGAGGACGGCTTCCGATCCGTAGACCAGGAAGAATGGCGTGTAGCCGGTTGACCTATTCGGTGTGGTGCGGAGGCTCCACAGCACAGCCAGAAGTTCTTCGATCCAGCATCCGGGTGACCGCTCCAACGGCTCGATGAGACGTGTTTTGATGCCGGCTAGCACCAAGCCGTTTGCTTGTTCGACCTGCCCGTTGGACTGTGGATGTGCAACGGAGGCGAGGTCTAGCCGGATGCCCTTGTTGCTGCAGAACCGGGCGAAGGCCCCCTTGGCAAAGTTCGTGCCGTTGTCGGTGATGATGCTATTGGGGTAGCCGAAGCGATTGATGATGTCGGTGAAGAAGGTAACAACCGTCGCCCCATCCAGCTTCCGGATAGGCTTGGCCTCGATCCACTTTGTGAACTTGTCCACCGCTACCAACAGGTGGGTCATTCCCGCGCGAGCTCGTTTGAAGGGCACGACCATGTCGAGGCCCCAAACTGCTAAGGGCCAGGTGATCGTTATGGTCTTGAGCACCGAGGTTGGCATGTGCCTGAGCTGCCCGAAGCGTTGGCACCCATTGCACGCGCGGACCAACTGCTCGGCATCCTCGAGGGCGGTGGGCCAATAGAAGCCGTGGCGAAACGCCTTGGCGACTATCGCCCTTGACAAAGCGTGGTGCCCACACTCGCCCTGGTGGATGTCCTTGAGTAGCCGGTAGCCTATGTCCACGTCGACACATCTTTGGAAGATACCGGATACACTGTGCTTGTATAGCTCGCCGTTTATGATGGTGTATGTATGCGCGCGGCGTCGGATTTGTCTGGCCTCCACCTCGTCGCCCGGGAGTTCGTTGTTGGCGATGTAGTTCATGAAGGGTTGTGCCCAGGATGACACTTCCCGGATGACGAGGACGCCTGCCCTCCTCCGGGTGTCGGTGGGCCGTCTGTGGGATGTCCGGCGGCAGCCTCGAGCCAGGCGGGCGAGCGGAATCCCCGGTCCGCGAGCCGAGGGCACCGCCGCCGGAGTTGGCACGAGTTTTCTTCTTTGGTGGCTCCGCCCGCTTCGCTGCCGGGCTGAACGCCTCCGCCAGATGATGGAATCTGATTCCGGCGACGGGTTGATGGATGGCTTGCGCAGGTGCTCCAAGGAGACCCCTGGTGGGATGGCCTGCCTAGTGGACCCTATCTCAGAGAGCGCGTCGGCTGCCTCGTTGTTGGTGCGAGGGACGTGATGAAATTCACACCCGTCGAAGGAGGAGCTGAGCTTCTAGATGTGGAACCGGTAGAGGGCCATGTTGGCATCTCTGGCGTCCCATTCCTCGGATACTTGTTGTACCACCAAGTCCAAATCGCCGAAGCACAAGATCCGGTTGACGCCGATTTCCTTGGCCAGCCGGAGCCCGTGCGCCAGTGCCTCGTATTCGGCTATGTTGTTGGAGGCCTTGAAGTGGATCTGCAACACGTACTCCAGCCGGTCTCCCTTGGGCCAGGTGAGCACGATGCCGGCTCCCAAGCCCCCGAGCATCTTCGACCCGTCGAAGTGCATCCTCTAGTGGTCCGAATCCGGAACCGATGGGAGATACTGGGTCTCGGCCCAGTCGACGAGGAAGTCCGCCATCGCCTGCGACTTGATCGTGAGCCGGGGCTCGTACTGGATGGAGTAGGCGGCGAGCTCGATGGCCCATTTGGCGACCCAGCCGGTGGCGTCCTTGTTGCCGATGATTTCCGAAAGGGGTGCAGTGCGCACGACCTTGATCGGGTGCTCCTGGAAGTAGTGCTTGAGCTTCTTGCATGCTAGGTACACGCCGTAGCACATCTTTTGGTAGTGGGGGTAGTTCTGCTTGGAGAGGGAGAGAACCTCGCTGAGGTAGTAGACGGGTCTCTGAACTTGCTGAGCCTTGCCTTCCTCGGGTCGCTCCACCACCAGGACGACGCTGACGACCCGACTGGTGGCTGCTATATAGAGCAACATCGGCTCCTTGCTAGCCGGTGTGGCTAGAACCGGCGCTATGGACAGCATGCGCTTGAGGCCATGAAACGCGCTGTCAGCCTGCGAGGTCCAGGAGAACTTGTCCATATTTTTCATCAGCTGGTACAACGGAAGTGCCTTCTCCCCCAGCCGGCTGACGAAACGACTGAGGGAAGCCAGGCATCCGGTGAACTTCTGGACTCCAAGCAGGTTCTTGGGCGGTTGCATCCTTTCGATGGCCGCGATCTTCTCCGGATTTGCCTCGATGCCTCGCTGAGATACGAGGAAACCGAGTAGCTGGCCGGATGGTACTCCGAAGACGCATTTTTCCGGGTTCAGCTTCATCTGGTACTGGCGGAGGTTGCCAAATGTTTCTCGCAGATCCTCGAGGAGGGTGCGCTTTTCCTTGGTCTTGATGACCATGTCATCCACGTAAGCGTGCACGTTTCGGCCTATCTGCGAGTGCAAGCATTTCTGCATACATCGCTGATAGGTGGCGCCTGCGTTCTTTAGGCCGAAAGGCATGGTTACATAGCAGAAAGCCCCGTAGGGGGTGATAAATGATGTCTTAATCTGATCAGTCGGGTTTAGCCGGATCTGATTGTATCCGGAATAACAATCTAGAAAAGATAACAAATCACAGCCGGCCATGGAATCGATGACTTGATCGATACGGGGCAAGGCGAAGGGGTCTTTCGGGCACGCCTTGTTCAGGCTGGTGTAGTCGATACACATGCGCCAGGTGTTGTTCTTTTTCAACACCAAGACTGGGTTCGCTAGCCAGTCCGGGTGGTATACTTCCATGATGAACCCGGCTGCGAGGAGCCGAGTGATCTCGTCACCGATTATCTTTCTCTTTTCTTCTGCGAACCGGCGCAGAGGTTGCTTGACCGGATTGGCATCCGAACGCACATGAAGTGAGTGCTCGGCGAACTCCCTCGGCACACCCGGCATGTCTTTGGGAGACCATGCCAAGATGTCCCGATTCTCACGGAGGAAGTCGACGAGCGCGCCTTCCTATTTGCTGTCTAAGCTGGCACCAATGGTGACGAACTTAGTCGGGTCAGAGGGGTCGAGCAGGATCCTCTTCGTCTCCTTTGCCGGTTGGAAGGCTCCTTCTCTAGCTGGTTTGTTGCTATCCAGGACGTTTTGCTGGGCCATGGCCACATTGCGCATGATCGCGCGCTTTTCTTCGGCTATGATGAGGGCCTCTCCTAGTTTGGAACCGGCTGAGGGGCACTCCATCGATCGCCTGAAGCAGCCGGCGACGGTGATCACGCCGTGGGGTCCTAGCATCTTCGTCTTGAGGTATGCGTAGTGGGGGACGGCCATGAACTTGGCGAGGGCGGGGCGCCCTAGGAGAGCGTGGTAGGAGCTCGTCAAATTTACCACCTCGAACCAGATTGGTTCGCGGCGGAAGTTCTCCTCGGTCCCGAAGATGACGTCCAGCTGGATTTTTCCCAGCGGAGCACAGGCTGGCCCTGGCAGTACGCCGTGGAACGCCGTGGTAGTCGGGCGCAGGTCGCTTTCGCGAATGCCCAGCTTCTCCAGCGAGGACTGGTAGAGAAGGTTGAGGCTGTTGCCTCCGTCGATGAGGACGCGCGAAAATCGGCAGGTGCGCGCGTTGGAGACGATTAGGGGGTCGAGCACCATGGCGTAGCCCCCGGGAGTCGGCAGATGCTCAGGTTGATCTGCCCGGCTCCAGGTGATGGGGGTTTCCGACCAGTTCAGGTATTGGGGGACCGGAGAAACGATGGCGTTGACCTCCTTGGAGCGTCGCCTGCGGCTGTGCTTGTCGTCTTGCTCCGTCTCGAAGATGTGGTAGGCGGCGTGTGGCTGGGGGTAGCCGTTGTTGTTGTTGCCGCCCTTGCCGCTGTTACCATTGTTACCGGCTCCCCTAGCCGGTGGTGGGGGTCCACCCGGTGGGGGAGGCGGGAGACGAGCTTGGTTGCCCTGGTCCTTTAGCTGGCGAGTCTAGCTGCAGTTTCGGGTGGTGTGCGTAGCCGGTTTGAAGGGACCGCTATGCCACTTGCACGGGCCGTCAATCATCTGGTCGAAGGTGAGCCGGGGCTTCTGCCTTCTTGTGTCGTTAGCCGGTGCGTCAGGCGCACCCTCTACGGCATTGACCTGCCGCGCGTGGTAGCGAGGCTTCTGTTGCCTGTCCTAGCGGTCCCCGTGGAACTGGTTGTCGTTGCCGTGGCGTCTAGAGGATCCGGCTTCACCAGCCGGATTGCTCAGACGGTAGCGAGCCGGCTCTGTGGGATTCGGACGGCCTTCCGCGTTTACTCAGAGGGGCTTCTTCATGGAGGCATCCGCCATGGCGTACTGGTCGGCAACCGTCATGATCTCCGCCATGGTTTTCGGCTCGTCACACAGTAGCCGGTGGTGAAGCATGGTGCCCTCTCGGCATCCTTTGATGAAGAAACCAATGGCTTGGCTCTCCAGGATGCCCTCGCAAGTGTTGCAGAGCTCCGTCCACTTGGCGAGGTACTCGCGGTCGGTCTCGCGGTCGCCCTGGACGCACGAGGCTAGGTCGCGCGGGCGCCCTGGGGACTTGTACGTGCCATTGAAGTTGCGGACGAAAACCTTCTCGAAATCAGGCCAGGCGTTGATGGTGTTGGGCGCGAGTATATTGAGCCAGGTCCTTGCCGACCCGGTTAGCATGAGAGGGACGTAACGCACGGCCAGCGCTTATTCCCTGCATGGCGCCGACTGCCGTGGTGTAGTCGGTCAACCAGTCTTCCGGCTTCATGCTACTGTCGTACTTGGGGGTGTCCCTAGCCAGGGAGAATTTTTCCGGAAACGGCTCGTTCCGGATGCGGGGTCCGAAACAAACTGGTCCGGTAGAATCTTCCTCCTCCGTGACGCGCGCTTGAGCGAGCAGCTCGATGCGGTCGCGGGCATCCGGACAATCCGGTTAGCGACCCACCCAGCTCGAGAGGCGGAACCGCTGGTGCAGGTGCTCCGCTGGTTGGGGTGGAGGTGGCGGGTTTGTTGCTGACCGCTTCCCGGCGTCTGGGCCCTCGCTGTCGAGCCACGACGCCTGCTGCGGGCCCTTGCCGGCTGAGGGGAGGATGCCTGATGCGTGTCACGTGGTGCGCCCCTGCTGTTGGCGGGTAACCTGCTTCCTCTTAAGTAGCTAAGGTCCTCCTGCATCTGCCGGTTGGCGCCGGCCTGCTCGTCCGCGACACGGAGGAGCTCCTGGACGCGAGCGTGCTGGCGGGCTCGCTCCTCGCCCTCTAGGCTGGGTAGTTCTTCTGCTGCGGCTCGCGCCGCGCGCAAGTTCTTAATGGGTGTGCTGTAGGTGGGCCGTGTAGGGCAGCGGATCCGGTTCTCCGTCCTTCTCCATCTCGCCGCTTAGCTCACCGCTGGACGCCAGACCTGGTCAAGGCTGCTTCCGGCTTCACGGTAGCCGGGGTGAGACCGTGCGCGCGGTCATACTCGCGCCTGGCGATCTCCAGCTGCTTGCGGGCTGCTGCCAGCTCCATGGCCTCCTAGAGGAGGATCTGTCTCTCCATGGTGAAGTTGGCCTACGCCTCCTCCAGGTTGTCCCCGAGGGTAACCGGCGTCAGGAGCCGATCAATGGCATCCTCGACCGGGTTCCGAGGCTACGAGGGAGCGGAATTTCCGACCTCGTCCACTCCTCGCTCCCGCGGCCGGTGGGGCTGCGAGCTGGATCCGGCCATCATGACCTCCACGCCGCGAGGTGCGGCGGAGGTGCCGCCGCTTGAGCATGGCGGCCCCGCGACAGAGACCGTAGGGAAACGCTCCGGGACGGTGGCGATGCAGACGGGGAGATCGCCGAATAGCAGGACGGTGTTGTTTGCTAGGAAGGAAGTTCCGGCGAAGCAGGAGGCGTTGTCGATGACGAAGTCGAACTTGCCGAGCGTGAGCACCAGGCCGGAGGCCACGCTCTCACCGGCTGAAGTGCGGGGTCCCGTGCGGAATGTGACTCCGGTCGAAGCCATCTACCCCATGGTGGGCGCCAACTGTCGTTGTATTGGGAACGGCAGTATCTAAAAAGGTTAGATAGAGGTGTGGGGACTAGCAGGAAAGCTATCGACGGCGTCCACAGGCGAGATTGGATACGAGCAAGCATAGCGGGATGCAAGAAGTACCCAAGTTCGGGGCCCTCGTGGTGAGGTAAAGCCCCTACTCCTGCCTGATCTGACTATGTGGAATATACGAGCTACAAGTGCTCCTCGAGCTGTATCTTTAGCTACTGCCTTAAATGAACTGAGACCAACCCTTTCTATTGAGTCCCTCCCTCTCCTTATATAGGAAGAGAGGCAAGGGTCTCACAAAGTGGTCCCAGCCGGCTAGTCATCTACAGTACCCGGCATGGTATGTCACATCGGTGTATGAGCGGTATGGCAGTCGTAGGCACAGTGGAAGTTGTGCGAGCCCGTCGTCATCACATGCCATTGTTCCCGCGTCATCCATGCCAAGTCTTCGGTATGGGCGGGTGGTTGTCCGTCTTGTCGTCGTTGCATGCATGCACCGACACGCACATCGCCCCGTCCCTCGATTGATCGCTACATCGTCAGATCTGGCTACCTCTTCATGGTCCGGTTACCGGGTGGTAGCCGGTCCATCCTACCCTGTCCGGCTGCATCTGGTCAGCCGGCCGAGATCCGACTGTCCTGTTTCTTATTCGGGTGGGGTATCCGGGGATCATCCCCCTGACACATGCTCTCTATTGTTAGTAGGTATCTTGGTCGAGTAGATGCTAGCAACTACAAGAGGGAGTATTTATGCTCGATAGTGGGTTCATGCCTCTAATAATATGGGGAAGTGACAGAAATCTTTAAGGTACTAGATGTGCTATTGCTACTTGGGTGAAAACAACAATCCTTTGTTCATAGAACAATCGTATTGTTTACTTTACACGCAATGCTTAATGCAATTATCGGTTGCTTGCAACTTAATACTGGAGGGGGTTCGGATGATAACCTAAAGGTGGATTATTAGTATAGATGCAGTTGGATTATGGTTTATGTATAATGTTGTAATGCCCAATCAAATCTCATAGGACTCAAGATGATTAGTATATGCATGTATGCTTTCTCGATGTTTGTCAATTGCCCCGCTGTAATTTGTTCACCCAACATGTCAACTATCTTAAGGAGAATCACCACTAGTGAACTATGGAGCCCGGTCCTTTCTTTTACCATCAATCTACAACTATTTACTGTTTTCTGTTTACTTTCTGCAAGAAATTACTATCTTCCACACACGCTTAATCCTTTGTTTTCAAGAAAACCGGTGAGATTAACAACCTCACCGTAAGTTGGGGCAAAGTTATGTGGTTATGCGTGCAGATTCCATGTTGGAAACCACACCTTGGAGGTGTTTCCTTGCTCCTACTAGTTCGATAACCTTGGTTTCATAACCGAGGGAAAATTTGTTATTGTGCTCATCATACCTTCCTATTGGGGTTCCCCAACGAGCTCGATATATTTTGGGCCATCAATGTGCATCCAAGTACTCCTTCACCGCAGGTTTTTGTTTATACAACACTTCCAAAAGATACAGATGCTTCCTCAAACTACATGTGTATGAACCTGGCCATAGATTGTCAGTATAAACTTTACTCTTGAATTTCTTTGTAAAATTCTGCACTAAGTGTCGCATACATTCCCTATGCTCCACTCCGGGGAATACTGCTTCTACAGCTTTCTCCAAACCTTTGCAAGCGTCTGTGTGGATAGTATGTCCTGGTGGATGACCTATAAGGTCACGCAAAATCTCCAGTAACCAAGTCCAACTTTCCTCTGACTCAATCTCCAAAACTCCAAAAGCAACAAGGAACATCCAATTGTGGCCATCAACTGCATTAGCATCTACTAGATGTCCTTTAAATCTACCATGAAGAGTTGTTGCATCCACGGCCAAATAAGGCCAACAACCATCTAGAAACCCTTGCCAGCAAGCTTTGAAACAAACAAAAGCCCTTCTAAAGCACTCCTTCTCCATTGTCTTCCCTCTTATTTTGTACTGAACTATATGCCCGTCTATCTGTAGAACACTACTTGGACTATCCATCTCCACTTCAGCTTTGAACCTGTAAAGCAACTGAAAACTTTCATGCCATGGACCATTGATCCTATCAAGAGCCACTTCCTTTGCATAGAACATATTCATGTAAGGTACTGTAATATTAAACTTTTTAGAAACTTTTTTTATGGGCGATGTTGCACCAAATGATGAGTTCGCTCTCATCCAATCCATGATTGCATCTGCCAACCACCTAGTCTTTGCTAGTTTTTTTTGTCCTTTTGTTGTCCCCGTTGAGGTGGACAAGAATGTTGGAACTGGTTACCTTTTATCTGAAACATAATGAAAATGTCAGGTACAATTAAAAATTTCTACACAATGATCTAAAATACATAATCATAGTGGTTGTAATACCCGAACCAAACTGCTCCTGTGCATAGTGGATGAGTGCATCCTCCACCTACACCTCTTGTATGGGCACTTCACTTTGAACCTTGCTGGCTCACTCTTAATAACAACATAATCATTATTGGTGCAGATGCAATACGTAGTACGGGCATTACGACAGTCTCGCATCATTTTAAATATGATGCCTTCTCAAATCTTAGGATCGTTCCTGTCCCACTGAATTACTGGCAAGTCCTCACAATCATACTCGGCTAAAACAAGACTATCATTTTTCTCCTCATTCTCTTCTTCATCAGTGTCATCAAATCTGGCACCATGGGCCAATTCCTCCGTGTATTGATCCTCTAGTGCTTGTTTGCTGAATCTATCTACCAATTCAGGAAACATCAACTCATCCTCATCATCTAGTGGAGGCGCTCCCTCGGCAAGCTTTGCTTCGTCCTCCACATCGGTCATACGAGCGATTTGTCTTACACTCGCAGTGCCAATAGATGGTACTAATGTGGACCTACAAGGAGCACGGTGGCACACACTATTAGCAGAGACAGCATAGACACGTGATGCCCGACCACCTGATGATGCCTGACCACCAGATGATGCTTTAGCCCTCTTTCCCGTGTGTTCAACTTTAGGTTGCACATGAAGAAGAATTCGACCAAAGCGTTCGGCACCATTCAAAGAGAAAAGAATTACTAGATCAGCTTTGCTAGTTAGTGGGAGCAATCTTTGCTCGCTAGTGTTGAAATATTGCAAATCAACTGAATTGCCATTACTCCAGGGGAATTTAGAATATATTTTATCTTTCAAATCTCTGAGAGTTATGGAGGTTGCAACAAACCACTGGGAAGTAAAATCCAGAGAGATACCGTTCACAACCATGAATTACGCTAGTTTCCAGTTTAACCGCCAGCCAAAATGACAACGCTGGATCAATCCTATTCGAAAACCAAGGCATTTAGCTGAGCACCGGTGATTCCTGCCCAATTACTGCCTATAATCAATCCACAAAGGGAAACAATACTTAACAAGATGGAATTCATGCGTTAGATCCCTCCGATCCCTCCGACCGGTACACCCACCGGCGTCACATACTGTTCCGCGAAAGGGGCATATCTAGCGGGGGAGGAAGAGGAGCTGTAGTGGGCTCTGCGGCTAGGGGAACGTGCGGCTCAGGGGCCAAGGACGACATAAGGTAGGAGGGGCTCTCAGGTAGGAGGGAACGACGACGGGGAGCAGAGCGGAGGGGTGGTGTGGGAGCTGTTCCAAGCTCGGAGCAAGAATGGCCTGTCCGACATGTCTCCATGCAGCCCCACCCTTCACCACCTATGCAAGACCCGTCCCAACGAGGCCCCACCCTTCACCATGTATGCAGGACCCGTCCCAACATGGCCCCACCTGTCAGCATGTAACAGTCGAGGCGACATAACATCACACTCAACGCAGGACCCGCCCAACACAGTCCCACCTATCAGCATGTAACGGTCATGTCTTTGACCTCACGACATCCACCCGTCTGAGCGCATGTGAGGGTTTCAAAATGGTGGGATGGGAAAGGTGAGGAAAAACTAAGCAGCTGGGGAAAACTGAGTAAAACTAATGAACTAGGGGCACGAAAATAGAAATCCCTATCATTATTGTTGCAAGCAAAACAAGTGAAAGAGCAATTATTCAACTTATTGCAAGACACGAGAGAAATTTTAAAACACTCATGATAAATTATGGTCCTAGGGGTACTGTTGTCAACATCATTGCAAGCAAAACATTGGAAAGAGCAATTGTTCAACAAAGTGCAAGCAATGATATCAACAACGTAACGTTTAGAGCATATCATGTCTATGGAAATATCATGACAATAAAAGGAATCCACATGGTCATCATGATGCATAGCAATATCAACACATGGGAATAAGAGTGGAACACATGTCATGTCACAAGTATCATCCATAGCATCCAAGTCATCATAAGTCATCATGTCCACTAGTGGGATCATGGCATCATCAACACCCTTATTTTTATCTTGTTCATACCTCTCATATGATGTGGGTGTTGTGGTATCATTGGCCTCCATGTAGGCGACTTCTTCTTCTTGTGTGGGGATGGCATCATCTTCATCCACCATGTACATCTTCTTGGTTGGAGGCATCATCATCTCCAAGCTTGGAGCTTCTTGGTCCATGGAACCTAGCATATCATGAGAAAACACACTAGAGGTAGAGGGTAAGTCGCTAGAAATCAAAATGGACTTACATGACCTATCAACTACCACTCTCAACTCACTCAATGTATCACTCATGCCCTCCGAGTGGAAGCACTCAATCTCACCTATGGTGGAGTAACTCATTTCACTCTTGCTTTCACTCAAGTGGGCTAAGTGGCTCTCATACTCACATGGGATTGGTACCACATCATCACTCAAGCACATAGGGATAGGCTTGGTTCTCTCAAATTCACGCGCCTCCTTTGGTGAAGGGAAATTCCCATGCTCAACATTCTTGACCTTGTCGCCGTCTTGAAGTAGTGGTGGAAGTATGCACATGTTGTTGTCGAGAGTGATGCTCAGATCGACTTCATCGCATATGTGGCCTTGGCTTCCTCCATCTTGAAGTGTAGACTCTTGACATGAAGCTTGATGGTGTGGAGGAGAGCTTGCTCTTGGTGTCCTTTTGGTGGTGGAACGAGTAGTTGAAGGCGCCTTATGATGGTGTCGACGGAGGTCATTGGCGTGTCTTTCCATAGGTTGATGTAGATGGCACACTTGGTCATCCACATGACGCTCGCGATGATTCTCCTTTTCCTTGGCACTCTTCTTGGTGAGGCGTTGTAATGAGCACAAAGCATCATTAGTTTTGGCCATCATGCTCATGGTTTTGGCGAAGTTATTTTCCATGTCAATCTTGAAGTTGTTGAGGGAGCTTTCGAACTTGTCCATTTGATGGTGGACCTTGGTGCTCTCAAGGACGAGGCTCCCTCTTGGTCGATGCGACCTGAGGAGCTTGTCGTTCTTGAAGTCGTCCATGCTTGGGGAGTTATTGTTGTTGTAGAACTCCATATCACCCAAGCATGTGGAGCCATTGTCGGTGCAGTGCTCCATCATGTCATCCATGCTTGTGGAGGCATATGCACGGTGTCTCATTGTGGATTTTTCATAGAAATCATCCTCAGCTCCAGAGTCCCTTGACATGATTCACAAGACCAAGTGGTGTATATGGAAGTGGTAGGGGGTTAGGGATGCAACATCAAACCTTACTTTATGTTGGAATATAGTATTGTGCAAGTGGCAATATTTGAGAGCAATCAAAACCAAGAAAAGTGAAGTTCACGCGGAACACCAAAACCAACCAACCACTAAAAACACACACACAAAGCTTATGGTGGATGGGTATGGAAGGTAGCGTGTCTAAGAACAATCTGAAATCAAGATATTGTAATGGCAAGTAAAGAACCATGATGATCACAAAGAAATACAAGTCAATCCACACGACAGGAATTATATACAAGAAAACACACACGATGGGATAAATGGGACTTGTGCGATGGAGAAAGTGAGCTAAGAACCAAATGATTACCTAGCGAATAATATAAGCTCGTGTCACACAAGTGCAAGGAGAGACACTAGTTCGATTACAATAAAATTGGTGGGCTATAAGATATGCACAATAAGTACCACCTATATGATGTTCATCGATCTTGCGCTTCCTATTCTATGAGGCACTTGTTTCTTTCTTTCTTTTTCTTTTTTTTTATATTCTATTTCACTTGCTTCTTCCTTGTGCCAACAACTATACAAGATAACTATATGAGATAGCACGCTCACAAACTTTGCTCAAAATTCTACAAGTATAAAATGTGCATAGCCCAAGCAATCATAGGAGGTACTAGTCTCAGTAGGTTTTTGTTGGTCATAAAGATAGTATAGCTCACACAGTAAAGCAAGTGGGGAGAAGTCGCAGAATGTACATACCTTCTCCTCGCTGATCTTCACCCTTTATTGGTGGATTCCGCCTTGCTCACGGAATTTTTATGGAGTATATATCATTAACCACGGATATAATGATGTAGAGCTCTTTCTCCTCTTCAAATGAAACTAAAGAACACCAAAATCCGAGTTCATATGCAAAAGTTATGCTGAAGTAGTTGGAAACCAAATCGGCAGACCGGAATTGGAGCCGGAAATTCTGGCGGTGGAGCCGGCGGCGCTAGAAATTTGACCGCAAATTCTGGCGGCAACCTTGGTCTGCCCGTCCTGGCGTAGGAACAAGTTCGAGGATGTGAAAACTGCGATTTCTGTAGAAAACTTCAGATCTGAGGGGGAAATGAAGGAATTAGGCCATGGGAACACATGGGAAGAGGATGCACACCTCGTGAAGAACACGATGAACACATGCAAAACTCACACGATACAAGGCCGATTACTCCCGCCGGTGGCCACTGGTCCGATAGAATCCTCGCAAGGAAAGATCGGTCAACGTGCTTCCATCAATCCCAAGCGGAGAGGAAAGAACACCTTGGAGAGGTTCTTGACAACTTGGCAAAGGGAAACCGATGCCAAGGCCTTGTACAATAAGGGAGGCGCGATGCAAACTCCAACGAGGTGGTGATGATAGTCGATCCCCTTTGGTAGAAGGAAATGAGGAAAATCTAGAGATTTCACAAAGGGGGTTGTCTTTAGTCTATCATCTATGCCTCCGGATACATGAGGAGGGGCTCTATTTAGAGGCTAGCCACTAACATGGCGGTAGTTTGGGGATAAACTAGGCAAAAGGGTAAGTCTAGGCAATATTCCAGGGCATCAAACCAAGATTCGTGCACAGACAGGTGATTTCGGCAATAAGTCCGGGGGCGCCGGATCTGGCACCGCAAGTTTCGACAGTCGCCGATATTTCCGGTCGGTGCCGATTTGGCTCTCTGTAGGCGATTCTGGTCGGCGCCACCTGGCCACCGGCGGTTCCGGCGTGGGATCCGGTCCGCTGATTCATGCGCTAGAGATTCTAGTGGTGGTTCCGGTTCCGCCAGCCTTGGCACCGGTTTGACTCTGCCTCTTCCGTATCCTCTTCCAAGCCTCCGTCTTGTTGGGCATGAGTCCTCGGGCTTCCTCCCTTGCCTCCGTATTTGTCGGTATGGACCTATCATGAATATGGGACAGAGTATGAAGTAGTATACCATTCAAGAGGGTAGGAAGTGGGCTCGCATAGAGGAACGGATTCACCTTTGGAGTCCATGATGACTTGGTATAAGTTGGAGACCTTGATGTGGTAACGATTGTAGGTCGGGCTACATCATAAGACATGTCAAGGAAGTCTTGCAAATCCTTCGACATGAAAAGCTATATGGTAATCTTCCCAAGTGCACTTTTTCTAAAGACAAGTTAACTTTTCTTGGATTTGTTGTTTCGTCAAATGGCATTAAAGTTGATGTTTCTAAAGTAAAGGTCATACGAGATTGGCCCATCCCAACAAATGTGAGTGAACTCCGAAGTTTTCATGGGTTGGCCGGTTTCTATCATCGCTTTGTGAAAGACTTTTCAACCATTGCTTATCCTCTCAACGAATTGACCAAAAAGAATGTCAGCTTCGTGTGGGGCAAAGAACAACAAAAAGCTTTTGATGAACTTAAAAAGAGGCTCACTAAAGCACCTCTTCTTGCCTTACTAGAATTCACTAAAACTTTTGAGAGAGTGTGATGCTACTGGTATTGGCATTGGAGGAGCCCAAATGCAAAATGGACATCCTATTGCCTACCTATTATGGGTCTCCTTGTGGATTTACCCTTGGAGTGGCCCAATCTTCACGAATTTGAGGCGGGGAGTGAGGGAACACATGATGCACACAACTCTAATGCAAGGTAAAGATACAAACACACGCCAAATAACACCCAATTTGATTTGCTCCCGTTGGTTCGAACAACCAATCCAATAGAATCCTCGGCGAGAGACCTTGCGGTAGAATCACCAAAGGAGAGATCGGCAAGCGGATGATAGAATCCAAACCAAGATGATAGTAGCAACCAAGTATAATCCCAAAAGGGAGAGACCAAGCACTACTAGAATCCTTGATAGGGAGAGACCAAACACTTGAGGAGGGTCTTGGCGACTTGGAGAAGGGCACAGACTCCAACGCCTTGTACAACTCATAGATCTACTATTGAGAGGGGGTCCAATCTTGGGTTAGGCACATGCCTTAATTCATCATCATATTTGCCCAGATTTAAGCCACTGGGGGTATTTATAGTACTAGGGGCGAAGGGGTAGGTAGGAGGGATTATTCCGGGCATCAAACCCTTCACACTGCACAGACTGGTGTTTTAGCGATAAGTCCGGTCGCGCTGGACGGAGAGCTGGAAAATCTAGCGGGCGCCGATTTGTTTCGGTGGGCACCGGACTGCATATTTGTACGCTGTTTTGGCGCTCGCCGGTTTGCTTTGGTGGCGACCGGAAATTCTACCGTCGGTTTCGATCGACCGGTCTTGGCGCTGGAAGTTCCGGCGTGGATTCCGTGGTGCCAGAATCCTTCTTATGTCTTCCCTTCCACGCCTCTTGCTTGGGGGTCTTGGTTCCAGGTTCATCCTTGTCGTCTCCTCTTGGTATCATGGTGATGGGCCTAGTCATATCATACGCATTTGTCTCATGTAGGGTCCCGTTCGCATAATAACCAAGGAAGGGAGAGGTATGGAAGGAATTCACCTTTGGAGTGATGGTTTGCGTGGCATGATGTGGACCAATGGTGAATGCCGAGTGTTGGGTTGTATCATCTCCCCCTGCTTGAAAACGAGTCGACCTCGACGATGTTCTTTCATCATTCAAGGAAGGAGGTGTGCTTTTGCCCTTATTCTTGTACATGGATGGGTCAACAGTGTTGAAGCCATTCTCAAACATGTTGAAGATCTTGTGGTACTTCTTTCCATCATGTTGTGGTTTGAGATCTTGTAGCATGATCCTTGAAGGTGGTGGTCTGTCTTGGGTACCTTGCAAAACCGACAACAAAGAGAGAGAAGTTAGTATGGGTGACACTCAAGTCTCTCTTCTCACATTTGGTGGCTTGCGTCGTGGCACTCATGATTTTTCCACTCATTTGGTTCTTGTGGTACTCACTCTTGTGATGGTGGTTCACTCTCTAACCACTCATCTCACAAGGGTCCTTAGCTTACTTCATCTTTTGCACGTATGTCATGTTGGATGCGATAACTTGGCTTGCATCATGGGTTTGAGCACGAATGTCTTGTCATTCCACTTGAAGGAGTATTGATTAGTGGAACCATGATGTATAGCTCTTCTATCATATTGCCATGGTCTCCCAAGTAGCATGTGGCACAGACATTGGCATGACATCACAATCGACGGTGTCTTCATATGGGCCATTTTTAAGGAGATGTCGACCTTTAATGTTATCTTGAGTTCTCCATTGTCATCAAGCCATTGGACATGGTAGGGGTGAGGGTGCTCTATGCATTCCAACTTGAGTTTCTCACAAAGCTCCATACTTGCGAGGTTGTGGCAACTACCTCCATCAATGATAACCTTTATGGACTTGCCATCAATTCCGACATGAGTTTGGAAGATATTGAGGTGTTGGTCCTCACTTGGTATGTAGTTTGTTGTCAAGACTTGAGAAATGACTAGGCAAGGGCTTGGATCATGCTCGCAAATGAGGGTGTCATCCACTTCCATCGCGGATTCCCTTGCAATCACTCGTTGAGTCAACACTTCATATTCTTCTTCACTCACGTAGTAGGTTGCGTCATTCTCATCCATAAGCATCACTCATGTCTTGGTGCACTCATGTAGCATCCCAATTGTCTAACAATTGCAATGCTACTAGCCTAGTCTATATAATGCTACTTCAAATATATAATTGTAGCATCATCATTATATCATGCTCATGTCATCATGCCTCCTTGCATTTGAGCATCATATAAAACCCCTTTTCTTTTGGTTCTTATCTCATATGCATTGTTAATTGTATTTGCCTCTTGATATTGTATTTGGTTCTTGATATATTGTTTAATGCCCAAGTTGAGTTGGGGGCATATCTCTTATTAACTCCACCACCTTTTTCTTTCACCACCTTATAATTCCACCATCCAACCAAATATGAGCTTGGCACTTATTGGTTTTACCTCTAGCTCATGTGGGTTGGGATGGATCCAATTCTTTATCCACATACTCTCATCTTAGCATCATGTTGTTTTCACAATATTGAAACATGAGAGCCACATGGCCACATTTGCATGCCTTGTGAGTGGACCTTTTTCCTAGCTTCCATATGTTTGTTTGGGGTTATCATCATGTTGGGATATTTTTGTGGGCTTATTAAATACCTAGTGGCATATACACACTAGCAAGTCCCAATTATAGTCCAATGTGATCATCTCCATCTACTACACTTGGAATTCTTTCTAAATTCCTTTGCTTGGGCCTTACTCCATAATTTGGGATGCATAATAATAATGCCATGAAATAATATTGTTTTCACAAGTATCAGCATGGCATTAAATGTTTTGCATGGCCCATGCAAGCACCACCTTTTGCTTGTCATTTGGATTTTATTTGTTCTTGGAGTGGATCACCTCTACCTCTATCTTTTCTGTTGGCTTGATCTTATTTGATCATGCTTAAACCACCTTACCACATCCCTCTCTTTCTCGTTCACCACCTTTCTTGCTTGTTCAAGTGTGGAGCATGCAAGCTCCTTAAGCCCTAATCCATCACCCCTCTCTCTAATCATCTATCCTAGATCCTCCATCATCACCATACCCATACCCCATCTAACCTTAACCCCCATACCCCTCTCACCTAAGCCCTAAGTCCCCTCCTCTCTCTCTCTCGGCCTCCCCCTCCCCTTAGTCTCCATGCCGAGCCCCACCTAGCTGGCTCCACCTGACCATCCAAACCCCACCTAGCTACCCCCCAACCCTAACACCAACCCTAGCCCGAGGCTACCACCCCCCCAACCCGAGCCTCACCTCTCTCTCCCTAGCTCTCTATCTCTGCGCTAGGGGCCCCAGCCCGAACCACCCCGACCCTGGCCTGCCCTACCCCACCTGCCAGCTCCCCATGCGCCTGCCCCTGCCCTGGCCTCCCTGCCCGAGCACGTGCTCGAGGAGAGAAGGAAAAAGGGGCACCGAGCCACCTTTACCCAAGCACTCCCCACGGCACCGTCCTTCCTCCCTCTGCTTTACCACACCCCCCCACAACCTCTCCTCGCTCGTCCAGATCCACCCAGAGGCCTGCCCTCTTCTCTCTCTTCTCCACCGTCTCCATCTACCCCCCCTCGCCGGCCAAACCTTCGGCCTCCACCGATCTCCCTCTACCAGCCGGTGGCGTGGCGCTCCTGGGTGTCGGGGAAGCTCACGGTCGTCCATTGCCTCAGACGCTGCAGAGGAGGAGCACCGAGCCGAAGAACACCGACGCACTTGCATGCGAAACCCTAGATCGCCGTCCGTCTGCGTTGCCGCCAATCGTCGCTCACGAACCGATCCAACGCCTCCGACACACTCGCGGTGAGCCCACCTCCCTCTGACACCCTCGCTTTCACCGTCGTGTCTGGCATGCGCGTCGCTGTCGAGCACCTCTCAGGCGCGGCGTCGTGTGCGTCCGCTCGTCCCCGCAGCGCGCAGTAGCCCTATCTAGGCCCCGCCCGCTCTCAAAACACCTAGCCCCAGCCCACCGCACTGGTTCGCCACCCTAGCGCGCGCCCGCAGGTCCCTGGTTCAAATCCCCGCTCTGCACCGCGCGCGCACCGACCTGTCCGCGAGGAAGAAGCACAGTACGGGCGGTAGTTTTGCCGATACCCCCTGCTTTCTTTTTGTCTAAACCCACGGTACTTTTGTCCCACTAGTCATTGCTGCTGCCGCTTTACAGAAACCCCAGGTTCCACCGCCTCAACCATGGGTCCTCGCTAAGCCGTGGCACCCCTTGGTCGCCATTGACGCTGGGCCTCACGACCCAGCCCCACATGTCATCCGCTAAGGCTAGAAGAGCTCATGATGTAAGTTTTCCACAAGACGTTTGGTCCAGTCAGCAGTGGCCCCACATGTCTGTGACTGTGGCTAGCTAACCCTGAGTATAAAAAGTAATTCCGCAGATCTGTTTTAAATTCAAATCTTTTTCTAATTATTTCAAATTCAAATATAATTCTGTTTTTAAATAACTTTTAAAATATAAATCCAAATAATACAAATAATATATGTTTTCAAATTAGAAAATGTGAGGAATTCAAATATGGCCTTCAAAATATATTTTGAACATTTAAAACTCCAAGTTTATTTAAATTACAATAAAATGCCCTTTTGCCTTAATAATTAATAACTTTTGTTTTATAAGTCCAAATTTAACAAATAATATGTCTAAAATGAATAGCTCGACGAGACCTTTCTGTTTATGCTTTCCATGGTTTGAAGTGAGGCATGCATAATATAAATATAAAGTATACAGCAACTAATATGAGAATAAATTGGGGCCAAAACTAAATAAAATGCTTTATTATTGTTTCCACACCTCACCCATGCCATGCTACCTTATTGACATGCAAATTGTGCATCATTCATCATGGCATGATTGTTTGCTTGATGCATTTAATTCATATGCTTGCGCACTTTATTTATGTTGGCCCTTGTTTGTTTGGTTCTTCTTCGAATAGACGCTGAGCAGGGGATATACCAAGAGAACCAGGAGCACTACCCAGATCCATCACTTGCTTCAACTGAGCTGCCAGGCAAGCACTACCACATGCTTGCATACATATAGTACCTATTGCCTCTATCTTATTCTTGCATCATTGAGTTGCGATTGCATTAAATTGAATCCCAAGTATTGCATAGCCTTTACTTTTAAACCCCACCGAAGCTTGTTCCTCCATCCCATGAGCCATTACTACAGGAGTTGTTTGAGCCATGCGAGTCGTAGAACAGCATGTGTAGGGTATGTGAGTGTCTGATGGATAACGAGGTACCTAAACAACTTAACCTGAGTAGTATTGGGATAACTAATGAAAGTGGCATCGGTGAGCCATATTCGCTATTTGGTTTTTCAGGCTCACTTGTGTCCGTGAAGACCCAGTACTTGATTCCTATTCCAAGAATATTCGCTATCCACATCCGGAGGCTTATGGACCCCCCGAGGTGAGCTTGATTCATTCTTATTTCTTGGGGCCACAAATTAGTTTGAGGTTTTATTACTATCCTGTACTTATGCCATGCTTTACTGCTTTATTTAAATTGTGCGAGGAGCACACTGTATTGTTTAGGTCCGTGACCCGTTTACGCTGTATCGACAAGCCCAGTCACACTTTCGGTTCCCGATCGTTACATACCCGGCTCCACAAACCTTGAGGCCGTCTCGAGTCACTAACTTGGTTATGGTAGCTCAATGGGGTGGCCCCCTGAAATATTTCTGAATCCTGCGATCGCTTTGTCGTGACTGCCTCGTTGGGTTTTGATTTGGTTTTTCCGAGGCATATCGAGTGTGTGTTGCTATTTGTGCACCCCTGCAGGGTAAAACTTTCTGAAAGCCGTGTCCGCGGTTATGGACGACTTGGAGCACAGTTTCTCGATCATAGACAAGCATAACTAAAGTACCGCTTTTAATTTGACTAGACTAGGTACCTGACTAGTAAATAGTGCAACACTCATGGAATGGATAATAAAACTGCCAACGGATGGGGTTGTTCGTCCGCTTCCTCGTCGGTAAGCGAGGAGGAGGATGGATCTGTTAAGATTACCATTATAACAAGTTATAACTGTTGTTATTAATTCACGGACATCCGTCTATCTCTGGTTAGGCGGATGGTTAGCGAGTATCTATAGAATTGCTAGGGTTTATCTTTTGCTGCAATTGCGTCACCCCAGGTTGTGTCCCCTTTAGAGGCATAAAGGATTGCTGAGTACCCCTAGGGTCTCACACGATAAATTATTGGTTCAGATGAACAGGTACCCTCGCAAGATGGATACTGGGTGGAAGAAACGGACGATGTGGGCAACGATCATTCGGTGTAGAGATTCCGGAACAGGCATCCGTGAGATCTGTAGGCGGGATGCTTATTTATGGGGCATCTTATGCCGATTTGCTTCTTGTCCGTACTCGGACTTTGTCCTACGCTTCCGCGTTATACTCTGTTGATTGATGTATGAGTAGATATCCTAAACTATTATATCTATCTAGGATATTTGGATCTTGCCGTATGTTGCTATATTTCCTTTCTTTTTACATGGGATGACTACGATGTACTGTTGTATGGTGGCTTGCATACATACTCATTTGTGTATGTAGTTGATCCCTTTTGCCGATTACGCCGCGTTCTTGTCCCGATGTTTGGAAATGGTTGGGACGGCCGAAAGGTCTACACGTGAGTGGCATTTGGGCCCCACCGTACTATTTCAACCATTTCCGCTCATCCAGGCTTGTAACTAGGAGCGTAATTCACCGAGGTAGTTACAATTGGTATCAGAGCCATCCCGCCCTTCAGGGTCTCAGCCAAATGGTCGTTGTCTGTCTAGCAAATATTTTTTGGTAGTTATGTATACTAGGGAAAAACAAAACGTGAGAGTAGGACTGCTTCCACTTTTCTTCTTACCCACCCACCACCCTTTTCTGGTAAGGAAGTGTAACGTTTTCAATCCTCTTCTTAAAATTCAAACTAGGATTCACGTGTTCGGTTTCGTAGTACCATAGAAAGTGTGTGTGTGTGTGTGTAATTCCTTGTCTATCTGTTGCATCCTTTTGTTATCACAATCTGCCTTTGGTTATCAACTGTTGGTACATTCCATATTGACAGGCTTTTGAAAACCGGCGCGATCTATCTGACTCCTTGTTGACCGGTGCCATCTTCTTAAAGGGTGTTCTTCCTTCCAGCAAGCATCAGTTGCTAATCCCTATCTGCTAAGTGATTTTGCGCATCTATCGGTATTTTAATGCCGAAAATTGCGGAAAATTTTTCTTTGATCCATCTGTGTTTCCACACTCCTTTTCAGTCGTGTGTGAAACATTATCTATCTCTCTTTTATCAGCATGTCCATGCTAACTCATTCTTTTGTCACCGGCGCTTAATCTTGGAGTTTCTTTTCATCTCCTTTTCTCTTGGGCTAATTACATAACATGTGTCGATCCGATGCTGGTGATTGTAATTTGGATCTCGGCATAGCTATATTCCACTCATGATAGTGTCGATTGGAATATGGAAAATGCTACCACTCCAGATTGCCAAAGATACTCTTGTGATTTTGGGTACACCGTGATCCTATCCATGCTTATTCATGCATCCTTGGAAATCCGGAGTTTCTCAAAGCACTACGGCGGTCTATCATCTATTCATCATGCTGCACCTCTCTTGGAACCCCATATCTGCAATACTCTCTTTGATACGAGGGAATTGCATCTTTTCGTCTCTGATAGTTTTGCTAAGGGTATGATCTATCATCGGTTCTTATCCAAGATCTCTTTATCTTTGTAAATGGCGATCCGATCGACAATGTGAACCAGGTGACATCTCTTTTCTTCGGAAGGACCAGATAATCTATTCTTCCAATGCATCTTCTTCAACACGAACCCGTGCTCTTAATATTGATCTTTCAAAGAGCGTTGAGCTCAGGAAGTGTTTCGAGCATTTGTTCGTTTCTCTCGCCTCTTGAACTTGATATTCTAGGAATATCCTGTTAATCCATGGTGGTATATGTTGATAATATGCTTGCCTATTCCATATCAATGGAAGGACATGGAAGATCATCTGTGTCTCTTTATCTCAATCTCCGTGAGCAATGCCTGTGTGCAAAGTCTCAAGTGGAAATTCTGGCTTTTTGAAGTCACCTATCTCGGCCACGTCCTTCTGCTAAATAGATCGCTTCAATTCTGGAATCAGCAAGTTCATTGTTAATTCCATCTTCCATCTTCAACCAATCCGGAGTTGTTCCTTGTTGGCAAGTTATCATCGTCGTTCCGCCATAGTTTTCCTCAAGGCTGCTAAATCTCTCTCAATCTTTTCAAGAAGAACATGGAGTTCTTTCACCTCAGTCTCGTCAAGTGATCTTTTGAAACCCTCTCGCTCTATCATATATGCTCAATCCACCGGAGGCCATGAAGACTTTTCAGATCTTTCGTATTCCTTCTGTGCAAGTGGTGCTATCTTTTTTCTTTATCTGTGGAATCTTGCAGTGTCTCCATGATCTTCCTTCATATCTTTCTGGTGGCTGGATACTTATGATATGACGACAACATCATCACCCTTATCTATCTTGGATCCGCTGAATCGTTTGCGTCTATCCTTGTTCTCTAACGGAGTTCCATGAGCTCTTCTTATCAATACCTTGATCTGCTTTGTAGTTGGGTTGCATGGTTTTCTTATTCATGTGCGGAGTAATGCTTTGAGTGCGGGATGGAGTAGCTACCATACCACTACTCTTATCATTCGCTCTTGTACATTGAATTGGTGAACTAATGTGATTTCACTCATTCCACGGAAGTTAGAAGTGGCCTTTATCCCTTGATACTTTTACTTTCGTCCTTGTTTTCCGGAGTGCTCTCTCGAAGAAAGTAATCTATAATCTCTTGTTGGTGATCTCGTCTTATCCTACACGGAGCAAAATCTTCAATTATCTGGTGGAAACAAACGCAAACTCTTTTCTATCCTCGCCTTGCTACCGGTGCTCTACATCCCCAAACAAGATGGAAGGAAACTATCTCTCTTTGTTCCATCAATTCGTTTTCTGTGGTAAAGCCAGTTATGGTTAATGCCATCACCCGCAAATCTATTGCGTTAGCCTCAAGGCTAAAGAAAGCAATAAGTATCTCTACAATAAACTCCAGATCCTCCATATCCTCTGCTTCTCGGGTTTCCACCATGATCTGGCGTCACATTCGTATCTAGAAGGTATATCCGCGCACCTCAATTGCGTGATCCTTCTGAGTCTTACCGGCGCAAGAAGAATCTAATCCGACGATGGCTAACTAAATCTTTCTGTTCATATCAAGGGACTCTATTGTTTGAAGGCAATATTGTTCCCGAACTTCATTTCTCAAATCCGAGAGGAGATACGATGCTATTGTCATAGTGGTTCAAAACCTCTCCAATCTAGCTCTTTTCTTCCGGCGACATAAAGATTCAGACATCCTCTCTAGTATCGGTAAATCTTTAATCTAAAGGGTGTGTCTTTTTTATCCATGAGACATCATCTTGTCCTTTCTTTCACAAGTGGTTCTATTCTTTTAGCATGTTCTTAGAAAACCGGAGCTATGTCCATCCTATCCTTCTTGTCTCACGACAATCCTTCAACTCTTCTAACCCATTGTTTCTCAGGCAAAAGCAAGACTCGCAACAAGTCTAGCAAGTTTTGCAAGGTGTAGTGGCCGCACCATTCCGTTGTTCATCAACTTGGGAACGTGAGGGTCACCTTCGTTCGAACACCCGCTTTTCTTGTGTTGTTTTCTTTTTCCTAGGAATCTCGGGGCGAGATTCTTGTTTAGTGGGGGAGAGTTGTAGCATCCCAATTGTCTAACAATTGCAATGCTACTAGCCTAGTCTATATAATGCTACTTCAAATATATAATTGTAGCATCATCATTATATCATGCTCATGTCATCATGCCTCCTTGCATTTGAGCATCATATAAAACCCCTTTTCTTTTGGTTCTTATCTCATATGCATTGTTAATTGTATTTGCCTCTTGATATTGTATTTGGTTCTTGATATATTGTTTAATGCCCAAGTTGAGTTGGGGGCATATCTCTTATTAACTCCACCACCTTTTTCTTTCACCACCTTATAATTCCACCATCCAACCAAATATGAGCTTGGCACTTATTGGTTTTACCTCTAGCTCATGTGGGTTGGGATGGATCCAATTCTTTATCCACATACTCTCATCTTAGCATCATGTTGTTTTCACAATATTGAAACATGAGAGCCACATGGCCACATTTGCATGCCTTGTGAGTGGACCTTTTTCCTAGCTTCCATATGTTTGTTTGGGGTTATCATCATGTTGGGATATTTTTGTGGGCTTATTAAATACCTAGTGGCATATACACACTAGCAAGTCCCAATTATAGTCCAATGTGATCATCTCCATCTACTACACTTGGAATTCTTTCTAAATTCCTTTGCTTGGGCCTTACTCCATAATTTGGGATGCATAATAATAATGCCATGAAATAATATTGTTTTCACAAGTATCAGCATGTCATTAAATGTTTTGCATGGCCCATGGAAGCACCACCTTTTGCTTGTCATTTGGATTTTATTTGTTCTTGGAGTGGATCACCTCTACCTCTATATTTCTTTTGGCCTGATCTTATTTGATCATGCTTAAACCACCTTACCACATCCCTCTCTTTCTCGTTCACCACCTTTCTTGCTTGTTCAAGTGTGGAGCATGCAAGCTCCTTAAGCCCTAATCCATCACCCCTCTCTCTAATCATCTATCCTAGATCCTCCATCATCACCATACCCATACCCCATCTAACCATAACCCCCATACCCCTCTCACCTTATCCCTAAGTCCCCTCCTCTCTCTCTCGGCCTCCCCCTCCCCTTAGTCTCCATGCCGAGACCCACCTAGCTGGCTCCACCTGACCATCCAAACCCCACCTAGCTACCCCCAACCCTAACACCAACCCTAGCCGAGGCTACCACCCCCCCAACCCGAGCCTCACCTCTCTCTCCCTAGCTCTCTCTCTGCCCGAGGGGCCCCAGCCCGCCCCACCCCACCCTGCCACCTCCCATGCGCCTGCCTGCCTCCTGCCCGAGCACGTGCTCGAGGAGAGAATGAAAAAGGGGCACCGAGCCACCTTTACCCAACCACTCCCCACGGCACCGTCCTTCCTCCCTCTGCTTTACCACACCCCCCCACAACCTCTCCTCGCTCGTCCAGATCCACCCAGAGGCCTGCCCTCCTCTCTCTCTTCTCCACCGTCTCCATCTACCCCCTCGCCGGCCAAACCTTCGGCCTCCACCGATCTCCCTCTACCAGCCGGTGGCGTGGCGCTCCTGGGTGTCGGGGAAGCTCACGGTCGTCCACTGCATCGTCCTGTCTGTGGCAGCAGAGAGGAGCACCGAGCAAGAACACCGACGCACCTGGCCGCGAAACCCTAGATCGCCGTCCATCTGCGTCGCCAATCGTCGCCCGAACCGATCCAACGCCTCCGACACACTCGCGGTGAGCCCACCTCCTCCTCGACCCCTCGCTTTCACCGTCGTGTCGTCATGACGCGCCTCGCCGTCGAGCACCCTCGTGCACCGGCGTCGTCGTCTGCTTTCGTCCCGTGTGCTTGATAGCCCTATCTAGGCCCGCCGCTCTCGGACACCTAGCCCCAGCCCACCGCACTGGTTCGCCACCCTAGCGCGCGCCCGCAGGTCCCTGGTTCAAATCCCCGCTCTGCACCGCGCGCGCACCGACCTGTCCGCGAGGAAGAAGCACTGTGACGCGTAGTTTTGATACCCCTGCTTTCTTTTTGTCTAAACCCACGGTACTTTTGTCCCACTAGTCAGCCGCGCTGCCGCTTTTACAGAAAACCCCCAGGGTTCCACCGCCTCAACCCGCGGTCCTCGCTAAGCCGCGTGGCACCCTTAGTCGCCTGGCGTGGGCTCAAGCGAACCCAGGCCCCACTTGTCATCCGCTAAGGCTAGAAGAGCTCATGATGTGAAGTTTTTCAGCGTTTGGTCCGATAAGTGGCCCCACATGTGTGACTGTGGCTAGCTAACCCCAGTATAAAAGTAATTCATGAGATCTGTTTTAAATTCAAATCTTTTTCTAATTATTTCAAATTCAAATATAATTCTGTTTTTAAATAACTTTTAAAATATAAATCCAAATAATACAAATAATATATGTTTTCAAATTAGAAAATGTGAGGAATTCAAATATGGCCTTCAAAATATATTTTGAACATTTAAAACTCCAAGTTTATTTAAATTACAATAAAATGCCCTTTTGCCTTAATAATTAATAACTTTTGTTTTATAAGTCCAAATTTAACAAATAATATATCTAAAATGAATAGCTCGACGATACCTTTCTGTTTATGCTTTCCATGGTTTGAAGTGAGGCATGCATCATATAAATATAAAGTATACAGCAACTAATATGAGAATAAATTGGGGCCAAAACTAAATAAAATGCTTTATTATTGTTTCCACACCTCACCCATGCCATGCTACCTTATTGCCATGCAAATTGTGCATCATTCATCATGGCATGATTGTTTGCTTGATGCATTTAATTCATATGCTTGCGCACTTTATTTATGTTGGCCCTTGTTTGTTTGGTTCTTCTTCGAATAGACGCTGAGCAGGGGATATACCAAGAGAACCAGGAGCACTACCCAGATCCATCACTTCCTTCAACTGAGCTGTCAGGCAAGCACTACCACATGCTTGCATACATATAGTACCTATTGCCTCTATCTTATTCTTGCATCATTGAGTTGCGATTGCATTAAATTGAAACCCAAGTATTGCATAGCCTTTACTTTTAAACCCCACCGAAGCTTGTTCCTCCATCCCATGAGCCATTACTACAGGAGTTGTTTGAGCCATGCGAGTCGTAGAACAGCATGTGTAGGGTATGTGAGTGTCTGATGGATAACGAGGTACCTAAACAACTTAACCTGAGTAGTAATGGGATAACTAATGAAAGTGGCATCGGTGAGCCATATTCGCTATTTGGTTTTTCAGGCTCACTTGTGTCCCGTAAGACCCCGAGTACTTGATTCCTGTTCCAAGAATATTCGCGCTATCCACATCCGGCAGGCTTATGGACCCCCCTGAGCCAGAGCTTGATTCATTCTTATTTCTTGGGGCCACAAATTAGTTTGAGGTTTTATTACTATCCTGTACTTATGCCATGCTTTACTGCTTTATTTAAATTGTGCGAGGAGCACACTGTATTGTTTAGGTCCGTGACCCGTTTATCATGTCGACAAGCCCAGTCACACTTTCGGGTTCCCAGTCGTTTACAGCCGGCTCCACAAACCTTGAGGCCGTCTCGGAGTCAGCTAACTTGGTTGCGGGTAGCTCAATGGGGTGGCCCCCTGAAATATTTCTGAATCCTGCGATCGCTTTGTCGTGACTGCCTCGTTGGGTTTTGATTTGGTTTTTCCGAGGCATATCGAGTGTGTGTTGCTATTTGTGCACCTAGGGTAAAAACTTTCTGAAAGCCTTGTCCGAGGTTATGGTCGACTTGGAGCACAGTTTCTCGATCATAGACAAGCATAACTAAAGTACCGCTTTTAATTTGACTAGACTAGGTACCTGACTAGTAAATAGTGCAACACTCATGGAATGGATAATAAAACTGCCAACGGATGGGGGTTGTTCGTCCGCTTCCTCGTCGGTAAGCGAGGAGGAGGATGGATCTGTTAAGATTACCATTATAAGCAAGTTATAGCTGTTGTTATTAATTCACGGACATCCGTCTATCTCTGGTTAGGCGGATGGTTAGCAGTATCTATAGAATTGCTAGGGTTTATCTTTTGCTGCAATTCGTCACCCTGGTTGTGTCCTTTAGAGGCACAAAGACTTGCCGAGTACCCTAGGGTCTCACGATAAATTATTGGTTCAGATGAACAGGTACCCTCGCAAGATGGATACTGGGTGGAAGAAACGGACGATGTGGGCAACGATCATTCGGTGTAGAGATTCCGGGAACGGGGATCCGTGAGATCTGTGGGCGGGATCTGCTTATTTATGGGGCATCTTATGCCGATTTGCTTCTTGTCCGTACTCGGACTTTGTCCTCCGCTTCCGCGTGATACTCTGTTGATTGATGTATGAGGAGATATCCTAAACTATTATATCTATCTAGGATATTTGGATCTTGCCGTATGGCGTTGCTATATTTCCTTTCTTTTTAGATGGGATGACTCTGATGTACTGTTGTATGGTGGCTTGCATACATACTCATTTGTGTATGTAGTTGATCCCTTCGCCTGCCGATTACGCCGCCCGTTCTTGTCCCGATGTTTGGAAATGGTTGGGACGGCCGAAAGGTCTACCTGTGAGTGGCATTTGGGCCCCACCGTACTATTTCAACCATTTCCGCTCATCCAGGCTTGTAACTAGGAGCGTAATTCACCGAGGTAGTTACAACTCATATGACTTGTGACCTTTCACTCCACACTTGAAGCAAGTGACTTACTATCCGAAGTTGTGTTGGAGGAGGGTTCTATCATAGTCGTTACTTGCTTGGATGAGGTTGGTGCTTGGTTTGTTGGCTTGTAGGAGGCATTTGCATTGATGGATGCAAAATATGCCTTGGACTTCTCGTAAGCATTCTCTTTTTGCAAGTGTTGCTCGGCTTTGGTAGCTTGATGGAGGAGTGGGGTTCTTTTATGGTTGAAAGTCAACAATTTTCCTTATTGGGCGGCTTAAACCGTTGAGGAACCTTGCTATGGTTTTCTCTTCAAGCTCTCTCACATCAGCCCACATCATGGTTTTCTCCATTTCCTTGTAGAACTCTTCAATTGACCTTGTTCCTTGCCTCAAATTTTGTAGCATGTCGAAGAGGTATTGGTGATAGTGCTCGGGGACAAATCTTGTGTACATGACTTCCTTCATCTCCGTCCAAGTGGTGATAGGAGGTTCATCTTGCATCTTCCAGTGTTTTTGGAAGTCTTCCCACCAAACATTTGCATAGTCCTCAAACTCAAGGGATGCCATTGCAACTCTCTTATCTACGGAGTAGTTGTGGACTCGGAAGATTTTGTCACCTTTGAGATCCCAATCAATGTATGCATGGATGTCTTCTTCTCCCTTGAACTTGGGCATAATGAACTTGAGCTTTCCAAACTTGCCATCTTCATGCTCATGGTGGTAGTTGTGGCGTTCTTATCTCATGTTTGCTTCACTTGGTGCTGGAGGTGGTGGAGTAGGAGGTTGATTATCTCGAGCTGGCGGTGGAGGAGGAGCTTGATGATTCCCAAAGTCTCTTCTACACCTTTGCTCGAGATCATTTGCATTCATTGATTGTTGATGGTGATGGTGGGGTTAAGCATATCGGTTGTTGCGTCTCGCATGGCGTGCATCCTCATCATCGTCACTTGTATCCCATTGTAGTGCTCGATTGACTTGTGGTGGTTAGCGATGATCATGGTGTGGGTGTTGGCGCCTATCATTGTGATGGCCATCACCACGATGTTCTTGTTCTTATGGAGGTTGTGCTGGTACCATTGCTTGTTGCGATGGGGGACCATGTCCTTCTTGTTATTGTGGATGAGCATGATGGTCATGGTGCCGATGATGTCTTGCATGGTGCGGTTATGGATGTTGTGGGTCAACCTCTTGTTCTTGCCGATGTCGAGCTTGTTGTTCGCCATTGTGGTGGTGGGGTTCTCCTGGACGAGAATGTGAGCGCGAAGACTCGCCATGACGGGCTTGAGGAGTGCGTACGAGATGAACTTGACAAGCTTGAACAATGTCCATGACGGTTGCCAAGGTTGGCAATAGATTGGTGAAGAGCTTGGAATTGAGCATTGTTCTCCATTTGGCATTGCTGGTCATGGTAGTCAAGCTCGCGGAAAGTTTCATCAAGTCGGTTCTGAAGCCTTTCAAATTGGGCATTGAATTCTTGGAATTCCACCCACAAGTTGTGGCGGCTGGAGAAACCATCTTGGTTGTTGAAGTTGCCATCTTTGCTTTCTCCGCTTCCCCTAGACATGTTGTACGACCACAAGTGAAAGGAGGGGTGGTATTGGTGGTATGGTATGTGCTACCTTGCCTCACCAACTCAAAAAGTCAAAACTTGGAATTTTTTCACAAATCTACTGGGATTGGGCTGGGGGAAGGTTCAAGGAAGGTAGATCGACACCCAAAGCAACAGATCTATGTACCAAAACCACAAAAAACTCACAAAATGGAGAGATCGATACAAAAGAAATTTGGGGCAATATTTTTGGTATTGTTGAATTTATGGTGGAAATCAAAGGGCGGAGTCAAATCCGTGGCAACCAAAAGATGCTGATACCACATGTTATGGGTCTCCTTGTGGATTTACCATTGGAGTGGCCCGATCTTCACGGATTTGAGGCGGGGAGTGAGGGAACACATGATGAACACGATGAACACAACTCTAATGCAAGGTAAAGTTACAAACACACGCCAAATCACACCCAATTCGATTTGCTCCCGTTGGTTCGAACAACTTAACCAATCCAATAGAATCCTCAGCGAGAGACCTTGCGGTAGAATCACCAAAGGAGAGATCGGCAAGCGGATGATAGAATCCAAAACAAGGAGAGAGTAGCAACCAAGTAGAATCACGAAAGGGAGAGACCAAGCACTACTAGAATCCTTGATAGGGAGAGACCAAACACTTGAGGAGGGTCCTGCCGACTTGGAGAAGGGCACCAACTCCAAGGCCTTGTAGAACTCATGGATCTACTATTGAGAGGGGGTTCCCGTCTAGGGTTAGGCACATGCCTTAATTCATCATCATCTCTTCCCAGATTTGAGCCACAAATGGGTATTTATAGTACTAGGGCGAAGGGGTGATGACTGCAAGTGCATAGATCGTTTGTAGCTAGTTTCAAAATAAAGATATCGATCCTGCAGGGAGCAGGAGTCTGAAGTCTAATAACTCTTTGAACTAAATACTGAAATAGTAATGCTAAATAGAATTCTAAGTAACAAGATAAAATGCGAGTTTTGTGTAAAAGATATTTTTGGGTTTTCAAATAAGAGAACAATAAGTAAACTAAAGCTATAAGTAAACAAGAGCATGCAAGTATGATTACAAAAGTCTGCAAGATGATGGGAAGAGTCCTTAGGGAGTAGTGGATCCACAGCTAGTAATTAGAAAGAGTGAACAAAATTATTATAATGAATACGACCATTTATGATATGCGTGGGAGGAGATCCATATATGGACGAATAGGCAACAACCAGTACACACATCATCCGTCATAACAACAGCAGACAGCAATCGACATCAATCAAATTACTGTGCTATTAAGGGACTTTACCCTGTAGGATGTATCCCATGGCATGGACAATGTTCCGTGAGTTCTCCTCGGTTCCCAAGTTGATACGTAAGGAATGACAACAAATTTATAGTCACCATAAGTGTTATCATCCCTCCGTCTACCAACAAGTAGTTCCACCCATCTAGTCCTCAGTGAGGCAAATACTGAGTGGCACATTTCACCCAACATCAAGATGAAGGAAATCTAACACAAACACATAATGAATAATATCACATAATAATATTTATATCAATTCAATCTCATACTAGGGTCTCTCCATCTCCCCAAGAACAAAGGAAACTACTCACACATGAAGGCAATGAACATCATGGATATAATATGGATGAAGTATGATGATACAATTGAAGACAAGTGCAAATCAAGATTCAATCTAGAATTACAACAAGTAACCAAAGGGGATCGGTGATGGAGACGTTGTTCATGAAGATGATAATGTAGATTGATGTGGAGGCCTTCAAGATCCTAGTCCCTTCTCCTCTTGTGTAATGGTGATGGTGTAGATCTGATTAGAGGCGGCTATGGTGGTTGCACGGCGGCAGGGCTCCGTCGTGGTGGAGTATATGGCTTGGTGGCTCTCTCTTGGGTCATCCCTCCTTTATATAGGCCTTGCGGGTGCCCTAGGTTCCCCCAATACCGCCATATGACTTAAGGAAGGTTCTGGAGGTTCTCTGAGGCAAAATACCATCGTTTGCAACCTTTTTACCAACTATACTGCCAAACTATACGGCGGGAAATTTTAGTTCCAGCCGTATAGTTGGTTGTTGAAGTTGCATATCCTTTACTATTTTGGTCGCCAATTCTTAATACGAACTCTGTTTTGGGTGTTCTTGGGCTCGTTGACTTCGTCTCGTCAAGGGCTACAACCCCATTGTCTTTGATATTTATTTTTAGATGTTGTAAAAATTCACTTTTCCAACCTCTCAAATGGCTAAGTATGGTCCCTACAACTCCTCCATACTATGCTCTCTTTGTTACTATTTATCCATAATCTTCACCAACACCTACACACATGTCATAGACATGGAAAGTGATAAAATTCTACCTAAACTAATAAATGTGCTAAGCTCATATGAAAGTAAATGAGAACTAGTGATCATGCATATAAGGCATAGCTATAGCTGGAAGAAACATGATATGAGAGATAAATGGCACATTTTATATGGCTAAAAGAGGTGGTATTTCACAACCATCAACTTCCCCAAGCTAGACCTTGCTCGTCCTCGAGCAGGAAGGGTTGATAATAAATTAATGGTTGTGAAATAGCTTATCATTGGAAATCAGTGCCTTGCATCCTTATTTCATCTACAAGCTCGAAGAGAGAAAACATGTATTCATATAAGGAAACACAAGCTCAATTATAAAGACCACTAAATATTCATCAAAACTTATATGCTCCATGTCAATAGTGAATCTACTTGTGTTGGGGGGATACCCCCGGGTAGGGTAACACCTGGGTATAAGGGCCGAGTTTGCCGGGGTACGGCGTGGTCAAAGCAAGTGTTGACCGGGTCATCTCAAGGCAGGCTGAATCACGGTGTGACTCGGGCCATGGAGCATCTCCTTGACTATGGCCCGGCCGACATAAGATTTATGTCGGCCATGTCTATTTATTTTGCGGGTAACTTGGTAAGCTGGATTAGCTATATGCTGGCCGGATTATCTTTGCTTCCAAGAGAAGGAATCCCCGGCTGTTCAAAAGGTGGCTTTATTAGCTGTAGCATGAGCAAAGTAAAGTAAAGAAGAGGACCAGCGGATCAGGGGCGACCAAGGTGACGCGGGCAAAGCCGGATGACGTAGCCCGTGTCTGGTGATGTCAAAAGACAAGGATTACGCTATAGGTTACATCCAAAGCCCGGACGAGCCGTTAAAGAGAATAAAGAAGCATCTGCTTTAGGAAAGGAGCATATTCGTAGAATATGCTGCCACCTGTGCCCGAGAATTGTAACCCGGGCTCCCCTATATAAGGAGCACCGTGGCCTCCATAGAGAGGGCGGGTCTATTATTCATTTTCTCTCTGTCTAAGGGAGAACACTAGGGCTTCTTCGTAGGGAGTAAGAGACATCGTCTCCTTCTTGCTGAGAGCCTCAAGTGCATTTGTAAACACCATTGATAGAGGAAATACAAGAACTTCCATGCGTGGAATCACCACTCTCTCCCTCCCTGGATTCCCCTAGCACTCATTGGCCCCATCTTTAGCCTATCCATGGCATCTGTCGTGCCACCACCACGACAGTTGGCACCCACCGTGGGGCTAGCGGTGCTAGCAGGGGTGAAAATTCAGACACGAAACTTCTCCAGCACCGGCGAGTGTGTCGACTTAGTCTTGGTTCAGCACTTTGGAGCGCTGGATTACGTCAGCGACAATGCAGGAAGCTTCGGCAGGCACCCTCCACCGCGCAACAGCGTCTTCATCAAGCTTGGCGCACACAAGATCTACGTCGGCGTGGACGAGTCCCGCGTTCATCCGCGCCACATCGTCGAGGGAGGCGAGCCACCTCTCCGTGTAGCTCGTGGAGTGCGTATCACTCGCCCCACTAGGAGCGTTGAGGTCCTGATGACCGCGCTAGACACGGTACCAAGCAAAGATCCGGCGCTGGAGCCAGAGGTAACACCAAAACATACCAGGTCTATGTTTTCTCCGCTAGAAAGGCCAGATAATGTGCTCCAGCAAGCAATAGATAGCCTAGCAACGCCAATAGCACATGTGGTAGATCTGGCTCAGGCACAAGCTGCGTTGGAGGAAACTTGGCGGAAAATGATAGCTGGGGCAAAGAAGGTAGCAGAGCTACATCAGTCCTTGAAAATCACCTTGAGAGAATATGCTAAGGCAAACCGCATAGATGGAGTGAAAATCCGGGGCAGGAACCTGATCACTGAGATTGACAAGGAGTACGAGCCTAGGCCGGGTCAGACAGCCACGATAGTAACAGGAGGGTTGGATCGGTACAGTACCCCGACAAAGAACCTCAGGGCAGAAAATGCGGTCGCATCCGAGTTAGAAGGTTTAACCGGAGAGGCCTGGCAAAGGCAGCAAGAGAGGGTAAACCACTTGTTAAGAGTTGCTTGCCAACAAAATGAAGAAATAAACAAGACTAACCCGACACCACCAGGAGCCTCACAGGTGGTACATTTGGCCAGAAATAACCCGGCAAGATCCAGAGGAGCCACATCGTCTCCAGGTCACAATCCTCGGAGAGAAGAGGTGGTAGACTCCAAAAGAAGAGACAAACAGATGGTTCCCTATGACCCGGTAAGGGCTCGAAAAGGCAAAGTAGTGCAAGTTGATGAAGATAGGCATAGTACCAGCCGAGGTGTGGCTGCCCGAGGTAACCGTGACCAAGGCAATGCCGGTCAAAGAAATGCTGCCAACAGCAATGCCGGACAGCGTAACCCCGGGGAAACGGGGCAAAATTTACCTCGGACACAGCAAAAGTGTGCAGCTCGGCAAGAGGGGAGCGCGGGATAAGTAGCAGCACAATGAAATGCTCGTCCGGATCAAGAAAGATACAATGATGGTTATTCGCCTATGGTCAACGACCGATCCCCATACCGGATCACCACATAATGGGATCAAGGTTGGGAAGCAGGAACTTGCAGCCAGATGATGTGAGGCTGAAATTGGATAGGATTTATAGGTCGGAGCAAATAGAGATACAAGGTCCACTGGGTCCAGCATGCTTTGGGCCCCGGATCATGAACGAGCCACCAGTGCCGAACTTTCAGCTGGCCAGAGGAACCCGAACTTATGATGGTAGTACCAGGCTGGAGGATTGGCTAATTGACTATGCCACAGCAGTCAAAATTGCAACAGGAAATTTTAGATGGGCGGTAAGGTATGTCCCGCAGATGCTGGAAGGACCAGCCCGAGTTTGGCTGAACAATTTGCCACCGAGGAGTGCCAACTGTTGGTTAGATTTCTAGGAGTTGTTCGTTAACAACTTCTCGAGCACATACAAGAGACCCAACAGGCGGCAGACTCTCGCATTATGCCGGCAGAGACCGAATGAACCAGATAGAGATTTCCTAACTCGGTGGTGCAATGTGCGAAACTCGTGCGAAGGAGTAATTGAATCACAAGCTATTGCGTGGTTCGCTCAGGGATGCAGATATGGAAGTATGTTGTGGCAGAGGTTACAGTGAGATATGCCAACTACCTTCGCTGAGACAATCCGGATCACAGATTCGTATGCCTTGGGAGATCCAACGCAACCTCGGCTAATGTTGAGCGAGGCAAACGAGGAGTATTACAGCCGAGATGGCTCCGGATTACCGGTATAACTCGCAATAGGTCGCAGCAGTGGACCGGGATCAATCCAAACCCGGAGCCGGTCAACGCCAAAAAGCGGAGGCGAGCGGTAGCGAGAAAATGAGGGGAAAAAACCTTGGACCTCGGAGCAGAAGGAGTGGCACGAACGAAAGGATAGACCGAGATATACATTTGAGTCTATGCTAGATCAGCCTTGCAAGTTCCATACGCCAAGCCCGAATAGCCCAGCGAATCCTAGAACCCGGCAATGTGAATGGATGGGGAAATTAGAACAGGAAAGTTCGGGGAATGCTCAGGCACCTCAGAACGAAGCACCTAGAAATGAAGCATCACGGCCACCATTACTGACAGGGGGGAATGGACAACAACTGATGCTGCCACCACCTCCTCCGAGGTACGAGAATCCGGAAAGAAGGGATGATGTACATCAAGTGGGCAATAACCAACAACAAGGTCAAGGTTACAACGAGAATGAGGAACGAAATGAGTACAGGGAACATCATCAAAGCTACTGTGTGTTCACCACGGAAGAGAATGACCGGAAAAGCTTGCAGCACCGGCATATGGAGGTGAACGCGGTAATGCCGGCAGTGGTAAGGTATATGCCTTGGGCAGATCAAGAGATTACGTGGAGTGTCAAGGATCACCCAAAGATCATGCCAAGCCCATGAACTTACGCTCTGGTCCTGGATCCAACGTTCATCAGGCTGAATCTCAATGTAAGGTTTTCCAAGGTACTGATTGACAATGGCAGCAGTATCAACATCATGTACAAGGATACCATGCACAAGTTGGGGATAACAGAGAACATGTTGCAAGCAACGAGGACCACATTTAATGGCACTGTATCGGGTATTTACTGTGAGCCAATTGGTAAAGTCCGGGTTGACGTGGTATTCGGCACAAGAGACAACTGCCGCACTGAGAACTTGGAATTCGAAGTGGTGAATCTGGAGAGCGCTTATCACATGTTACTCAGCAGTCCAGCGCTGAACAAATTCATGGCAATGACCCACATCAGTTACCTTAAGATGAAGTTGCCCGGACCAAGGGGCGTGATAACTATATCAGGGGATTTCTGGCATTCGATCGAGTGTGCCTCAGCCAGATCTAACTTAGCCGAATCACTTGTGATAGCTCAAGAAAAAAGGAGGATACTGGAAGTGGCACCACTGGCTCAATCCGTGCAACAACATATGCCGGCCCTGACCAACCCGCCCGGGAGCGTGTCATTCCAAGCAACTAAGGACACGAAGAAAGTGACAATCGATGATCAGTTCCCATAGCGCACCATGACTATTGGTGTCGGGTTAAGTAGCAACTAGGAAAGTGAGCTCATCAACTTCCTCCGTGAGAATCGGATATCTTTGCTTGGTCTACTCAGGATCTGCAAGGTGTACCGAGGGAGTTGGCTGAGCACTCATTGAACGTGAGACCCGGGGCTAAGCCGGTGAAGCAACCTCTCCGGCGTTTTGCGGAAGACAGGAGGAAAGTCATTGGAGACGAGATAGCTAGATTCCTAGCGGCCGGATTTATCATGGAAGTACTCTATCCGGATTGGCTCTCTAATCCAATGCTGGTGGAGAAAAAGAAAGATGATCTAAATGTGGCTGTGGTATGGCGCATGTGTATTGATTAAACGAACCTGAATAAGCCGTGTCTCAAAGATCCATTTCCACTACCTAGAATAGATCAAGTCATAGACTCAACGGCAGGATGTGAGCTACTGTCATTCATTGATGCGTATTCTAGTTTCCACCCGATACCCCTGAATCCGGATGATCAAATAAAGACTGTGTTTATTACCCCGTATGGGGCTTATTGCTATTGCACTATGTCGTTTGGGTTACGTAATGTAGGAGCAACGTACCAGCGATGCATGCAAAAATGTTTACCTGATTATATAGGTTAGAATGTGCAAGTCTATGTGGATGATGTGGTAATAAAGACCAAGGAAAGCTATACGCTCCTTGATGAGATCCGGCAGACATTCGCGAACTTGAGAAGGTTCCGAATGAAGCTGAACCCGGAGAAATGTACCTTTGGCGTAACTGTTGGAAAGTTACTCGTTTTTTTGTGTCTAGTCGTGGCATTGAGGCTAACCCGATGAAAATCCAGGCCATAGAAAGAATGGAACTACCAAAATTCCTTAATGATGTGCAGAAATTCACCGGTTGTCTGGCATCATTAAATCGTATGTCGGTTAGGAGAGAAGGCCTTTCCCCTCTACCAACTAATGAAAAAGGCAGACAAGTTAACCTGGACGCCACAGGCAGATCTTGCGTTTCGAGAGTTAAAAAAGATGTTATCTACTGCGCCAGTCCTAGCCGCACCACTACCTAAGGAGCCAATGTTGCTCTACGTAGTCGCGACCAACCGAGTCGTAAGTGCAGTAATCGTAGTGGAGCGTGAGGAGGAAAGAAAATCAGTGCAAAGGCCGGTGTATTACCTGAGCGAGGTATTATCAGCCTCAAAAACGAACTATCCTCACTATCAGAAGATGGCATACGACGTATATATGTCGGCCAAGAAACTCAAACACTATTTTGAGGAACAGCCCATCAAGGTGATATGTGAGGCACCCATTTCAGAAATCATTAGTAACAAAGACGCAAGCGGACGAATAGCAAAGTGGGCTATCGAGTTAGCTCCCTACGCACCACAGTTCGATAGAAGGGATGCAATCAAGTCACAAGCTGTGGCGGATTTCTTTGTGGACTAGGCCGAAATGCAATACGAGCCACCCTTGTCGGACTCCAATTATTGGCAAATGCACTTCCATGGATCAAAACTGAAAGATGGGTTGGGCGCCAGAGTAGTGCTTACCTCGCCCAAGAAGGATCAACTAAAATATGTCCTTCATATCCATTTTAGTGCCTCGAATAATGTGGCAGAGTACGAAGCATTGGTGCATGGTCTCAAAGTGGCGAAAGAAGTAGGGATACGTCGGATACAATGCTTTGGAGATTCAGATTTGGTGCTGCATCAAGTGTCTGGAAATTGGGATGCCCTGGATGCTAACATGGCCCTATATAGGTTCCATGTTCAAAAGATATGCGGGTTCTTTCAAGGATGTGAGTTCCATCACATACCCCGAATTGAAAACGAGGCGGCAGATACGATGTCTAAGTTGGGCTGGTCCCAGCAGCCAATCCCACCAAATGTTGCCTTGGACCACCTTAGAAAACCATCTATCACCCCATCACCCGAATTAAATTCCATTTACATCCTGGCACTCTCCGGGTTAGGAGCTGCACCTATGGAGATAGAATGGGGAAGGACCTCAGCAAACCCGAGGACTGCTTCAAGAACCGGGGACCTCAAAGAAAACTGGGCTATTCAGCTTGATCCGGCAGGAGTTATGTCGGTGGATGCAATGGAAGTTGATGAGGAACCATTTCCTGTCCGGACTGTACCAACTTGGGCAAAGCCAATTTTTTATTTCCTAAAAGAGGGAATCCTGCCGGATGATGAAATAAGTTCAAGGTAGATTTAGAGAAGGGCAAAGGCCTATACGATTATCAACGCCGAACTATACAAAAGAAGTGTGATGTCAGTACTACAACGGTGTGTTGATCTGGAGGAAGGACTTAACATACTCAGGGATATTCACCAAGGGGAATGTGGCCACCGTGCCTCCTCAAGGGCCTTAGTAGCAAAAGCTTTCCGGCATGGATTTTATTGGACCAGTGCTTTGGAGAAAGCAGAGGACTTGTTGAGAAAATGCAATGGTTGTCAAAGATATGCCATGAAAACTCACCTACCCATGTCGGAGCTGAAAACTATCCCCATTACATGGCCATTTGTTGTATGGTGCCTAGACATGGTAGGGCCATTTAAGCCGGCTAAGGATGGGATGACCCATATTCTAGTCATGGTTGACAAGTTCACCAAATGGATTGAAGTGAAACCAATTTGGAAATGTGATGGGGCAACAACAGTAAGATTCCTCAAGGATATAATCCTAAGGTACGGTTATCCCCATAGCATCATAGCTGATAATGGAACAAATTTCGATGAAGGAGCATTAGTGAGATTCTGCCAAGAAAAGAAGATACAGTTAGATGTCGCCTCAGTCGCCCACCCCGCATCAAACGGGCAAGTGGAAAGATCCAATGGACTGGTATTGTCCGGGATAAAACCCCAGCTCATGGAGCTGCTGCAAAGATCAGCGGGGTGCTGGATAGAAGAACTACCAGTGGTACTCTGGAGTTTAAGAACAACTCCGAATCGCTCAACAGGCTACACGCCATTCTTTCTGGTATATGGGGCAGAAGCTGTATTACCAGCCGACATAGAGCATGATTTGCCAAGAGTCACCCAATACATAGAGGCCGAAGTGCGTGAAGCCTGGCAAAGTGATGTTGATCTGCTGGAAGAAGCGAGAGAACTAGCCTTGTCCAGATCCGCCATATATCAGCAAAATCTCTGACGCTATCATAGCCAGAAAGTAAACCCCCGAGTTTTTCGGGAAGGTGATTTGGTACTACGGCTAATACAGCGCACTGCTGGCATGCATAAGTTATCTCCTCCATAGGAAGGACCTTTCATTATGAGCAAAGCTTTTCGCAATGATTCCTACTATCTTATTGATGCACAGCCCCGGGAAAAGAACAAGGCGGACAAGTCCGGAGAGGAATCCAAACGACCATGGAACGTAGCACTACTTCGCCCTTTCTACTCCTAAGAGGTGAATGTATCCGAGCTACTCATACATCGGTATGTATATTGGCGATGAGCTTATCAATAATAACTTTGCCACCCCGAGCAGAGACTCAGGGACTGCTATAATGCTTTTCTAGTTTTCGTATTTTTATGTCGACTGGGTTAAGTCGCTTCTACGTTAGTTGGATTAGTAATGTGTTAGCACCAAAAACCTAACTCTTTGACTTTGTTGTTGTCCAACACGAATTGGCTTCATGGCAAGAAAGAGAACAAGTTTGGAATGGCAAAGCACATGAAAAACGACTAAGGGAAAGAGCTTAAGCGGGCCGACATTGGTTTTTGACTAACCCTTAGTTTGTTCGGATCAGTAAAATGCCGGATCATTTTGAGCTAATCTCAAAGTTTCATATATTGTTAAGTCAATTTTTTGAACCTCGGACTCGTCAGTCGAAAAGCCAAATCAAGGTAGATGCGAGCCGAGTCAAAAATTGGGGGAACAAGAAAACGAAACTCGGGGACTTCGCCCACGATAATCCAACAATAGAACTTAGTTCAGAACATAAAATTGTAGAATAACCAAACCAAAGTATTTAAATACAGCTACGCCCAGCATTCCGGGGATCTGATAAATATGACAAGTGTTTTTCAAGGAGCAGGAGCAGCAGACGAATCATCTGTCGAGGAGGGAGGTACTCTGGAGTGTGGGGGAGGAGCGCTAGCTTCGGCTTCATCCTCCGGGTTAACCTCGCTATCCTCCGGGTCTTCAGCCTCGGCGCCCAGTTCGGAGCCCTCGCTTTCGCTCCCTTGCTCTTCATCTCCAGACACAACTTCATCGTCAACAGCATCAAGATAACTCGGCCCCTCATTCCAAGCATGGCAGAAGGAGTACTGGATGAGCTTGTTGGCACAGGCTTGGTGGCGCGCGATCCACTCCGGATCCTCACAACACTTAGACCCGGTGCTCATACAAGTGAGCAACGCCGGGTCAATTCCTTCGTACCATGAGAGCGCAAATTTCAGAGCAATGTCGGCCCCAGCTTGTGCGGCAGTTTCGTGCCACATATGCTGCTACGTGTCACACTCCATTAACTTGGCTATGAAAGCTGAGCCTTTCTTTGGAATGGTTTCACTGGGCCAGAGGTAGCTAAACATCCGGGTTGCCGCTGGGATAATATCTGCGCCATGATTCTTTACTACCTCAAGACGAGCAGTGAGACTCGCCAGAAGATCCTCTGGAGTATAAGGAATTGGCTCGGCACCACGGTCAGCAAGAAGTCCACGCTGTTCGCGGGACTGGCGTACGGCAGAGGCAGTGAGTGTATCGCTCTCTGGAAATTTGCCTAAGGATAACAAGAAAAATAGTGAACAAAAGGACCAAATCCAGAGGGTAGAAGATCAAGCAAGGGCAGAAAACTTATGCCCAATCCGGAAGAGGAGTCGCTGAAGCTCGGAATCAACATTTGCACGATGGGCCTTGAGTTTCTCATATTCGGTGATCACCGACGTAAGCTTGACATCGGCTTCCTCCAGTAGGTTCTTATCCTTGGAGATTTGCATAGTTAAACGCTCTTTCTCCTTGGCAAACTCCTGGTCAGCCTTCTCCAACTCGGACTAATGGAAGCTCTTAAGCCTTTGAATTTCGGCATTCAGCCGAGTGATCTCCGAGTCCTGCTGTTGGAGCCGAGCTATCTCTGCGTCCTTCTTTTTCAGCTCAGCCTCATGGTTCCCTGCTTGTTCGAGGAAGTGATTCATCATTTCAGGCATGGTGACACTATCCTCGAAAGCAACTGCAACAACACAATAATCCGGAGGACCCAAAGTATAAGTGTCCATCGGATAAGGCAAAGAAAGTACAACGATCATGTGAAGGGGATAAGTTTACCTTGGATTTCTGCAAGGTTTTTCCTCATGATTATATTCCCAGCTTCAACCTTGGCTGCATGATTCAGACAACAAATTCATATGGGTCCTAAGAAGTTTGAATTAACAAGGAAGAGGAAGAATGGAAAATTACCCCTCTTCTGGTACTCCACCAAGACTTTACCATAATGCACGCGAATGTCTTTGTAGGAGTCAACGGTATTTGGAACTCAGCAGATCGGCGGTTAGTGGTAATCTGAAATAAGCAAAGCAGAGAGAAAGTTCAAAGGCAAGGTAAAAGAAATTTAAAGTCTACAAAACCCGGGCCAAGTGGAACTTAACCCGACTCTAGGTGTGTGGATATTTGAAGTCTACAAGACCTGGGCCAAGTGGAACTTAACCTGGCTCTAGGTGTGTGGATATTCGAAGTCTACAAGACCCGGGCCAAGTGGAACTTAACCCGGCTCTAGGTGTGTGGATATTCGAAGTCTACAAGACTCGGTCCAAGTGGAACTTAACCCGGCTCTAGGTGTGTGGATATTCGAAGTACATACGATATGGGCCAAGGGAACTAGACCCAGCTCTAAATCTACTAAAATTTGATGTCACTAAACAAAAGCTAAGTTATATAAGGAGCATCCGACCGAATAACAAGTTATTCCCTCGGAGGCTCGGGGACTAGGGGATATATCTACAAGTTTTGAGTTATGTAAAACATCAACAGCAAAGAAAATTAATTACCTCCATCATCCGGCCAGCTAAGGAGATAGCCTTGGTAGTGGAGTTCATCTGGTATTTGAACTTTCTGGGCGAACTTCTGTGCAGATCGTCTTGGGGAATTTGAATTAAGCATTGTTCTAGTTCTTCACATACTCAAGGAGTAGTGGATTGTAGATTTTTCCGCTCAGAGAGTAGTTCGCCACAAGACCATTCACGTGGGCCTCCCGCCTAGCGGATTGAGCTGCAGCAGGACTGGTATGCAAAACCAGCTGTTGGCTGCCCTCTGATCCGAAAGCAGTAGACCCGGATGAAGTTACTTTTGCTGACCCGGAGGTCTTCTTGGCTTTGCCAGATGAGGGTGGAGGAATTGATTGAAAGATATCTGCCATAGAAGGGGTAGACCCGGAGGGAGCCGATGGAGCTTTTCCCTTGGGAGGCTTGAAGGTCTTTGCTGTTGTTGGTGCCAGTCTGGTCTTTGGTCTCTTGGTCTTGGTGCTGGTGCTGGTCTTTGATGTCTTTGCTGGTGCTCTTGGTCGCTTCTTTGCTGTCTCTTTGGAACAAAAGAATTTTCTAGGGGCGGCGCCGATGAAGCTAACACCTTAGGATCTAGCGCTGAGGCCGAGGAACCGGGGAGATCTAGCATTGCCGTATCCAGATCCACTCCACTACCCCTCGCACCAACGTTGCCCTCCTCTTGGCGAGGTGGGCTCTGGTCAGGCGCAACCATGGAGCCCTCTTGAATAGGGCTGAGCGGACGATAATCGTCATTGCGGGGGGGGGGGGAGGGGGAGGGACTGCTCCGGAGTGGGGAGGCAATGCCGAGGCCACTCTAGGGAATATCCCTAGGAGCTCTGAGAAAGAAAAAGCACCAAGTCAAAAAGAAGAGTTTATAAGAAACAAAGGCAAGCAAAGGAAGCAATCCCAAGAAGCAGTATTAAAGAACTTACTCATCCGCGGTAGGAGGAGCCCGAGGTTTGGGCGCCCTCCGAACTATGCTCTTGGCGGCAGGCTTGGCCGAGGGTTTAACCCCGGACTTCTTTTGCCTCTTATTGGGCTGCGACACCTCTGAAGCTGCGGCCGAGGTAGCTGCGCGCTTCTGGGATGGGGCCGGGGCCGGGCCACCGGTGGCAAGGGGAGAAACCTCGTGGACCTGATTGTCCGGGTTATCTGAACATTTGAACATAGCCAGGTGCACGTAAGAGAGGAGAATTAGATCAAATACCTCTAGGACCTAAACGTCCGAGTCATCATCGTCTGGCTAATCCCTTAGAGAAGAGGCCTTAGCAGCGCTGCGTCTGACGACGTCTGGGGTAGGCAGGAAGGCCCCCGTATCAGGCTCCTCCTCGTCCTCCTCGGTGCGGTCCGACAACCACTTGCTTGCCAGCACCTCGCCATCCTCAAGTGGCTACTGGAGGAATCGCTGAGAACAAGGCAACAATTTACAAGTTACAAAAGTGAATCGACATACAGAGAAGATTCGGAAAACAAGAACAAGAAAATTCACCTGTGGTGGAGGGTTGACCCGGGTGAAGGGCTCAAGTCCCCACTCCCAATACTCGGAGAACTCCTTCTCCACATTGAATATGGACTTAACCCGGCGGTAAACCGCTGAGTTATCCAACTTGATGGAAGAAGTCCGGTGAGGGTCGAGAGGGCCGCTAAGGTAGCAGATCTTGTGGGCTCACTTCTGGAGGGGGGAGACCCGGCTGCGGAGGAAAGTAATCATGATGTCCTCCCCCCGGAGTTTCTCCTTGAGAAGCTCCTTGATCCGGCGCTCCACTTGATTCGCCAGGGCCGTGGGCCGCTTCGGAATGCTCTCCCAACGAGAGGTGTCAGGAGGGGCAAGTCTGAAGGGGAGCAGCCGAATCAGGTCCTCCTTGGTGGTGTTCCGGACATAAAAGAAAGTTCGGGCCTAGCCCTTGCAAGATTCGAGTTCCGTGACCCAAGGGAACGCGGACTGCTTCCGGTGAGAAATAGAGGCGGCGCCGCACTGGGTCAAGTGTTTGTCCTCTGAGACATGCTCCTTATTCGGAACTACGTTCCTCCGAAGGCCAAAGAACTTGATCGAAAGTTTTTTGGTTGGCCAGAGGCCAATGTACTCCTCAATGCCCGAAGCGAAGGAGGACAGAGAGGTAATGGCGTTTGCGGGGAGATGATGCGGTTGCAACTTATATGTAGAAATGAAATCGAAGAAAAAATCGGAAGTGGGAAGGCCGAAGCCATGCTTGAAATGCGATAGAAAAACAACGTATTCCCCAGATTTGGGGGAAGGAGTGACTTCACCGGAGGCGAGGCAGCAGGCGACACCGGCAGGGATCCGCCGCATGGCGTGCAGCCAATCGAGGTTCTCCTCGCGGACGATGGAGCCGTCCCAACTGCCACGCTCGCGTCCCTTCGCTCCTTCTTCATGTTGCGCCACCACCGCTGCCTCCGCTTCAGACATTGTGGATTCGAGGTCTTCGAGGTAGTAATCGGAGTAGAGATAGCCGGAGGAAGGAAAACGGGAAGCGCAAGGCCCCGTGATGGAAACTGTGAATGGGAACGGCGGCGCAGGTGCGAGTGGCTGCCTGAGCGCGGTCGCGGTGGCGCCCGTGTAGCAGAAAACTGGCGGCGGCGGCAAAGTTGCTGTGAAAGAGAGAGAGGCTAGGAAGCGCAGAGGAAATGGGGGAACTTCCCCTGAAATTGCCCCACGCCTCCTACTTAACCGCGCAGCACGTGCGTCGTGGGATCCTTTGTGGGCGACACGCCGCGCGCAACGAGCGTGTACACGGCTAGAACATCCAATCAGAGCAAGGCCACAGGAGGGGCTACAGGAGCAAATGACCCCACGATGTGATGCAACGTTACGGTTAACGAGGCGCTGCCGTGAAGGGACGCTTACAACAGGTATTCCTGACATTGGGACCGTAACCGACGCATTAAATGCACGTGGCCCTTAAAATGAGGCAAAATGATGATTACCCTCCACGTAGGATGTGGAGAAGTGTACAAGAGAAGGAAAAGTAACCCGGATAAGCGAGCAAAAGACCTGGCCAACGAGAAATAACTGGGAATGAGCAAAGGGTCGCTAGATGAGAAATTCCGGTCTACGAGGTAACTCGGCCTAAGGAGAAAAAAATCCGGATATGGGAACCTGCCTTGGCCTTAACAACTAAAAGTTGCTAAGACCGCACCAGCTTCGGGGACTAATGTTGGGGGGATACCCTGGGGGTAGGGTAACACCGGGGTATAAGGGCCGAGTTAGCCGGGGTACGGCACGGTCAAAGCAAGTGTTGACCGGGTCACCTCAAGGCAGGACGAATCACGGTGTGACCCGGCCCATGGAGCTTCTCCTTGACTATGGCCTGGCCGGCATAAAATTTATGCCGGCCATGTCTATCTATTTTGCAGGTAACTTGGTAAGCCGGATTAGCTATATGCTGGCCAGATTATCTTTGCTTCCAAGAGAAGGAATCCCCCGCTGGTCAAAAGGTGGCTTTATTAGCTGTACCATGAGCAAAGTAAAGTAAAGAAGAGGACCAGCGGGTCAGGGGCGACCAAGGTGACGCAGGCAAAGCCAGATGACATAGCTCGTGTCTGGTGATGCCAAAAGACAAGGATTATGCTATAGGTTACGTCCAAAGCCCGGACGAGCCGTTAAAGAGAATAAAGAAGCATCTCCTTTAGGAAAGGAGCATATTCGTAGAATATGCTGCCACCTGTGCCCTAGAATTGTAACCCGGGCTCCCCTATATAAGGAGCACCGGGGCCTCCATAGAGAGGGCGGGTCAATTATTCATTTTCTCTCTAAGGGAGAACACTAGGGCTTCTTCATAGGGAGTAAGAGACATCGTCTCCTTCTTGCTGAGAGCCTCAAGTGCATTTGTAAACACCATTGATAGAGGAAATACAAGAACTTCCGTGCGTGTAATCACCACTCTCTCCCTCCCCGAATTCCCCTAGCACTCATTGGCCCCATCTTTATCCTATCCATGGCATCTACCGTGCCACCACCATGACAACTTGCAGACAAACTTGTGATCCTCTTATTGCACCTTTTGTATAACTTTTCATATCATTATTTTTTTATGAGGCAAAACTTAGTCACAAATAGATGTCAAGCATAAATAGAAATAAAGTTTATCGACTCTACCCAATCATGTCATCTAGTTAAGGCTCTCAAGTGCAAACATCTGTTATTGAGTTTTAGAAATTTTCTCTCTTAGTAACGAGATTTATGCCAAAAGGAAATGCGAGAACATGTCAAAAGAAGCATAGCATTAGAGTGTCTCGTTTGGTCATCCACGTCAGTGAATCGTGGCTATCAAACACTCATTTTCTATTGTTTGTCTTTCTAAAACTTTAGTTCATTAGTAATGAGATCATGCCAAAACATAGTGTATTTAATCAGAATGTGCAGTCTAAGAATGGATACTCGTGACCATTACCAAGGTTTCCATTTTTGGTATAATGATTTCTCATAATGGTTAGAGGAGTATTCCCTCTTTTTCTATGAACGCAGGCCCATGAGAATACCAATGCATACCAAAATATAGCATTTCTGCTACATATGTTGGGCAACTCATAGCCAAACTCCAAGAGTTTCCTCTTTTTGGACTATTCAAATGCTAGTGGAGTTGTTAGCATCCCATGTTGTGCGACAGTGGTGCATACATGCATAAAGCAATATCATACTTTAATCAACAGGTCAAGATTTGGCATGCATCTCAATTACCGCTAAATATTAGTTTCTTCAAACAAATCCTTTCAAAGAGTACTATCAAGTCGATCATCACATCTATGGTGTTGAGTATCGTTAAGGCTAAACTATTAAAACAATTAAACAACACCTTATTTAGCATAGAACTCAAAACTTCGAAATATCATTTCCAATTGATAACTCCTTCCGTAAGCAAACTATCAAGTATATTGTTTTGACATTATGGGGTCGAGCATAACCTATTCATTTAAGAAAAGATATTTAGTGACAACCAACAAATTTCAAAAGATCTTGATCAAGTATGCATTCTCTCCAAGTGTAGAGATTGTGGCAATGTTTTCTACAGGATCACAAATAGTGTCACAAGCTTGATAAACAATTTGGCGAGAGGCATACAAGCTCTAAATCAACTCCTATGGTGCCTATCATGAGCAAGTGTATCACCATATGAATCCAGAACTAGACACACTTAAACAAGCATTCAAAAACAGCGGGATACATGATTGCATTAAACCTTCATCGAATACGAACATTGCACAAGACTCTACACATGCAGAAGTAACCTCCCCAAGCTTAGAACTTTGCAAGAACCAAACTTGAGTATATCACCAAAATAAAAGAGAAAATACAGTTTCCAAAAGAGAGTGTGATAAGTGGTTACCTCCCTAAGCTTAATTGAAAACAAGGGTGACGCACTTTACCGTTGAGGTAGACAAAGAACCTTTTCTTTAACGTATACTTCTTGATATACCCTGGTGGCTGCCTTCCTTGCGAACCTTCTTGGAAACTAAGAAGAAAATAAAACACTTTGTGTTTTTGAAGGCATGGGGATTAGCTCAAAGTGATAAAAATACAAGTCCCACTTAGTCGGTTCATCAACCTAAGAACCACGCTTAAGTCAACAAACTTGTTCTAGAAGATGTCTCTCTTAGTTTGTGATGAGGTGCAAGCGAAACAAGATAAGAGACACGAGTGTGCAGCCCCTATGTGCTTATTAAAAGAGGTTCGAGTTGGAAGGTTTTACCAGACACTGATTGTCGAAGCGTTGAATTGAAGCAACCAAGTGGCTCATGTGAGTGTTTGCATGGTCGACACTACCATACACGTCGTCAGACAAGGTTCAAATCCCTGCAAAAATAACACACAAAATAAAAGACATTGTTTTGGTGTACGAACGAATTTCATTCACCCAACCGACAAAAATAAAGTAAAAAGAAAACATGAACTTCTATAGATAATTATAGTCTAGGAGGTTTCTGAGGTACAATTTTATTGCTTACATATGCTCGGCTTCTCTAAATCATGGGAGAAACTCCCAGGACGTGTTTTGAGGTTTTTAGAAGAACAAAGAAGAAGAAAGAATAAAATTTTGAGCAATGGTTACCATCTAGTTGGCGTTTGAGGGGTTTTCGCATCTATACGGGCGCAACCATATGGCCGGACCAAAAAGGTCCCGTCGTATAGTTGGTCATAAAACTTATTGTACCTTGGAAAAGAATTTTTACAAAGGCAACAATAACTATATGGCCAGAACTATAGGGCCGTAATTTTTATTCCCGCCATATAGTTGGTCGTTAAACCTTCTGTACCTAAGAAAGAAAATTTGTCGATGGCAAAGATATCTATACGGCCAAACTATACGGCTGGAATTTTTTATTCCCGCTATATAGTTGGTCGTTAAACCTTCAGTAGACATCAAAAAATTTCTATTTCTTCAAGAATTCTTTCCTATCCTGAAACTTAGCAAAACACCATGTTTTGACAGTAAAATAACAACTTTAATTTTCGACCAGCAACAACATGTATAAAATAGGATTTAAGTACAGCCGAGTTATGCAACACATAGTAACAATAAATTCTACCTTTTGAAAACTACAACAAGATAACTCTAATAGCAAATCGTGCAAAGAATAAAAATGCCAATGCAACATGAATGCATCAAGACTCAAGACACAAAACTAATAAAGACACCTAATGACTTCAGGGTTGCCTCCTAGGAAGCGCTTTCTTATAACCAAGAGCCAGGCTTTTCTCCAATATGATTTCAATAGATAGGAGCCAGAGAATTATTTATTCTTACCTCCAAAAGAGGTTGGAGCACTTACTATTATAGCCTGGTCGAAGTCTCACCCTCTTGTGGTGCATCGGAGTCTTGTAGATAAATGTGTTATTGCTCACAATTGATGATTGATCCGCCATGTGTGGTGAGCATACCTCCCTACATAGCTTCAACAAAAGGATTAGATATTTACATGTAAAGTCAAACATTTTACCTTTGATAGCATCATCGGGATACAATTCATAGTACTCTTCTTGGCCTACACTATCACGAGGAAACACTTAATAATACTCAACTTTAGCAGCAGGGAAAAATTCAAAAGTATCTCTATTCTATAGTTCATCACCCTTGCTAACAAGTTCATTAGTTCTAGAGTTATAAATCCAATCACAAAAAGAAGCATCATCAACAAATGTTTCATCAAATATGTGCTCTCCCAAAACCTTCTCATTAATACTACAAGGATTTATCTCCAGTTCATCATTATTAGTGTTCTCCAAATGAGTACCTAGGCATAAAGCCTCCACAGATAAATTATCTTCAGTTTCAAAACAATAAGAATCATTACTAGAGAATGAGGCATCATAAACAAACTTATTATCAGTAGAATGATGTTTGTCTTTAACCTCACCTTTTTGGTGTTCCTCCTCATTATCTAGTGGTTCCTGGAAAATGTTAGTTTCGGGAACTATTGTTTTACATAGCTCCTTACTCTTTATCACAAGTGCATTCCCACTAAAATGTCCTTGAAAATAATTAACAATATAATCCATAATATTATGATACCTTGCTAAATCCTCATTATTGGTACTTTTCATAATAATACCAATTTTCCTAAGCAGCTCATGAGACCCTTCATAAACTATGTATTCCAAGAGTTTTACATTACTACTGTTTATGTGAGTATTGGTTGATAAAAATTCTTTAAAGAGAGGAATGCATTCATAATCATAATGTTTTTTAGGCTTACTATTATATTGCCTCATCCCTTCGAATAAATTTCACAAATTACCAGAACAGTAATCCACCTGCTTCCACATGTCCATTAGTTGCATATCCTCAAGGATTAGTGGTTCTTCTTCATGTTCATCCTCTTCTTGGGAAGGAAGTTCATCCTCCTCCAATGGGATTTCCTACAAACAAATAACTTTGTGCGCTACGGGTTTTCTCCATGCCTTACTCCTTATAATAAGTGTATTCTCACTAAAATGTTCATGAGAATACCAAAAAAATACGTTGCAGGATTTCATATGTTGTTTTTATGAGAAAACTATCTTCACTATTAATACGTGATATAACATGTATTATCAACTCATGGGCACCTTCAAAGATAATATACTCTAATACTTCACTAGTAGCATCACCATTATTATAAGACATTGAAGATTGATTAAAGGTATCAGAGCATTGAAAACAAAAGTAGTGCCCCAGTTTCATACATTGAGGACATATTATTGGATCATCTATCATATTCGAAGAAATTAACTTTTTAGCATATTCCACTATTTGGGAATACATTTCTCTTACCTTCATATTGCTCACTTGTTATTGAAAATACTCACCCTCTATAACATCCCAGTATTACAACTTAGAAATAAACTGAGCTCAAGTGTGTGCATTGCATTCATGCATAGAAAATCTAGATAATTTTTGCGCTTTTATATAAAACTTGTCAAAGTGATTGAAGCTTCTCTTAACTTGGTGGAACTGAAGTAGATCATCAAGTTGACTGTGATAAGTTTCAATATGACCTTTGCTAAAACCTTACCTTTGGGTAACATAATTTGATCTAAGGATAGATCAAATGTAATAAAACTAAGTCACAACACACTACTTAACAAGGAGTACTAGATCTTCTAGAGATCATTTCATGGTATTCCATACAACAACTCAAGGATGAATACTTAATATTCTAAAGATTATATCAAGGTGTTATCTATAACTAAACCTGAATACTCGATCTAGTATAGAACTCCATGTAAAGAAACCCCATAACTAAACCTTGATATACTTTCTTGCCATAGTTATTCCTACCATGAGAATCATGGTAGTTTCTAAACACTCACTCTTATCACAAAAAGAGTAGAAAAGGAAGTTGAGTCAAGACCATTCATCTCATATCTTTGTTGTCATATTAACATATGACATTCCTAAATAGTGAAGTCCCAATGTCAATTGATCATAAATATTGAGTGATCAATTCCTGCCCTAGAACTTATTGACTCTTATCCTTTGACCTATTATAATAACCTTCCAAAGACCTTAAGTAATTTATAGGAAGGAGGAACCAATTATAGTAGAGTATGACATCATCAATGGAATGTGATCCTTGGTGGAGATCAAACCATCTGATGTTAAAGGAGATAACTCACTCATGAGTTAACTAGAAGAAGTGTCTAAGCCTAAGAGTTAAGCTAGTAATTGAGAAGCTATGATAAACTAGTAGTATTAGGGTATCCAATGATAATCTTGTTAAGCCAAGTAGATATAAATATGGAGTAAACTTCCTTAACAAAATAAGCCTATAGAGAGACTAGTACAAGTCTATTGCTTAGTGTTAATAGATCTCGATCAGACAATTAGAAGCCTAATCTAAGCATGATCAAGGGTTGGTGGTCATGATTCTCAAGTCATTTGAGAATAGATGAGTAGGTGTCGAGGAAGAGTTTTGAGTATACCAAATTAGGTAAGCCCTAGAAAGCTGAATCATCTAGCTTGATCATGAGAAGTCAAGCTAGAGTATGATGAAGTATTTGATGAGTTTTATGGAGTAGTTGGAGGCATAGTAGCTTAACCAAGCTGATACAAGAACAAACTTGTATTATGGGAGTAGTAGCATATCTCTTCTAGAGGATTGGTAGTACTTGTTAGGTATTGAGGATTGTAATCTTGCAAGCCTTGGATGTTGATGCAAGGTGAATATAAAGGAGTTAATGGATGGAGTTAGAAGTAGCTACATTAATGGGTGCATCAAGAGTAGTTTAGCAAATAGAAGTTATATGTAGAAGAATGGAGAATGAGAATTATTGAAGTGGCATGACCATGTCATCATTTGATGATGGATATGGTAGAGTCAGAGGATTGACTTATCCAAGAAGATGAGATCTTTGTGAATAAGATAAGAGAGATTCATAGATTATATTTTGGAAAGGGATTCCTTATCTAAAGATAACCTTAGTGAGGTATTAAGGTAGGAGTACTTGAGAAACCTTTAACCAACAGTATATCAAGCCATGACAAGGATCATGTCTACCTCTTTGTTCAAAACCCTAAAATCAAATTGGTAGTTAAACCAATTCCTATTTTTAGGCAGCCAATGGATAGTATCTCTTAGTCAAATGAAATGTCTAATAGATAAATAGAATACCAGTTGAGAGTGTATTGATGGAAGCCTTGTACACCTTATTGTCTTAAACCTTAATAGAAACCTAGACCCATGAACCATCAAGGGCACATTAATAAGTAATCTTTGTACCTCACTTTAAGTTGAGATAACATTCAAAATTATAAAGTTAGGAGAAATCCTTGAACATGATTCCTAGCAACATTCACTAATAACCTTGAGAGTAGGGTATTATTTAAGGTCCATAGTAAGTGTGGTATTATAAACCCTAAGTTAATGTTGCTTGGCATTGAGATCACTTGTGTCGCATGAATGATAATGGTTTTTCACCATTACATAATAAAATTCTGTTAAAACTCTAACCACACTTTAAAAAGTAGTGACCAACTAGTTCAAGAAGTGATCCATGCCTACTTTGAAAATAAGTAGAATGGTTAATTGTAATAAAAGAAAATCCAAACTTTCAAGAACCCTAAAATTTAAACCACCTTATGTATTAATTTCTTTATGCTCATAAGTATGACAAGAACTTATGGATGTCATTAACCATTTTAAATATTTATCATTATAATAACATGGTGAAAACAAAATCATTTTTATAAGACTTTTGGATAATAAACAAAATATTAAACCCTAAGGAATACATGTTGCCATCAATGAAACAGTTTCTTAATAGTTTAAATTTATGTAAAACCATGAAAAGTACAAGCACCACTTAGTCCCCAAGATTCTTGTAGTATTTAATGTGTTCCATGAAAACATTGGATATTTATATCCTTAAGAAAATTCATATTTGGAGATGGTTTTATCAAAACAAAAAAAATAAAAAGGGAAGGAAAAATTTGAAGCAGATCAATTCGGCCCATAGCCCAGAACCTCCAGCCCTATCCACCGCTCGCATGCGCCAGCTGCCGTTTCTCGCTCACTCTACAACAGCCCAATAACAGCCCGACCCAAATACCGGTTCAGTCATCTGTCATGTCGTCATCATCCTCACGTAGGGAAGGAGCTGCGTGGCTGCACTCCCATCTTTGATCCTCTACTGTGTTGTGATGCGTGCCACCGTATCTTACCACGAGGATAAGAACACCCACACTCTCCTCTATCCGCTCATACCCACCTCACTCTCTCGCGTGCTCTCTATGCCATTTCCCTAAAATCGAAACCCTAGCCGTTGCGGCCGCCGACGGGCTGGCCATACGCGACCTTGCCGAGCTCCGTCGTGGTGCCTGGGAGCTTCCACTTGTTGTCCTGGATTGCCTGACAGAAGGAATCAAGATCTTTTGTTCGCCATCGACGCCACCGTCCACGACTCCCCGCCACCAGTCGTCGCCGTTCGTCATTGATTGCCGTTGTCACAGAGCTCCTCTGGTGTCAACACCTAGATTTTTAATCCCAGATGCCTATTATGCCATACATCACAATCCCTGGATTACCATTTTTACAAGACATAACAGATTGGACATCACAGTACATCATCCATTACAAACCATAATAAGGTCTTACACAAATAAAGGATCTCATGATCCAGTCTTAATACAATCAAGTAGCGGAATAAATAGCGTAGCGGTGGGGTCCATCTTCAGAGTAATAGGAAATGCTGACGATGGGAGATGATCCTAGTTATCATAGCCATCCTGTTGTCCTTCATCTTGGTAATCCCCTTCATAATCTAGCCATAGGAATAGCCAGGGACAAAAGCCATGAGTACCCTTTAAGTACTCGCAAACTACCACTAACAAATAGGATAATTCTAGTATGAATGCTAACTCTAAGTTTATTTCTAAAGTTAAGTTTGAAACCTAAGCTGAGTTCAGAAGGAAAGAAAGATAAAAGAAGTTTGAAAACACCTAAGTAGGAACTTATTTGTCATAGTCACAACTCTGTTGTGGTCAAGTCACGTCACAATTCATTTCATAAGTCCTTTTGAAAACATCTGACAATGGAACAGTATGGCCACTCCAACTGTCCATAACCGCGGACATGGCTATTCGAATAGTTTTACACTCTGCAGAGGTGGTACACTTTCACCACAAGATTCGATACATCTATCAGGGATAACCCTAAATCATCATACTTAGAATTCAGATAATCAAACATAACCTTTCCTTTACACACCCTAGTATAAGCACCTCTCCTATGAGCATGGCCTCCCAACCATGACCATCTGTCATCTTGGGCACTACATAGGTGGACAACATTGAGAGGTAGCCTCAGCTCAAACCTCTCCCGCGAGGGAACTAATACTAATGCATATAAACTTCCGGCTAAGCCTTACCCAATTCAGGTATTGTGGTTATACGGTAAAATTGGAATGGTATCGCATCCGAACCCAACCATCAGTTTTTGTAAATGGGCTAAGGCTCATGCCTCAACATTTTCATCATCCTCATAAACCATTTGTGTTTCTCAACACATGTCAAAACATCTTAGTAGAATGACTCATCATTCCATGGTTTTCGCAAATCATTTTCACCAAGTATTCCCATATAAAGTGAATCAAGTTTTGGTTTAGCTCTAGACTACTAGGTTAAGTGTGTTCACTAAGGTGGGATGCTAATCTCAATCTCATGCCATAGAATGACATCTAAGTCTACTAGATAGGTTAAGTTTTATACTCTTTATGCTACCTTTAAACAAGTAAAGGACTTTGGTAAAGTAAAGAAAGTAAAGCTTGTAAATAAAACTTGGAGTAGGTAATAGTTAAGTGGCATAACCAAAGCATGCTTAAGGCATTTGCTTAGATTATCTATCTTGCAAGTGTTAGCTTGCATTGCTAAAAATGGCTTGCTAGGTATAATACATGCAAGTGTTAGCTTGCCAATAATAGCTTGCAAGGGTGATCTTGCATGGTTAACTTGTATAATGCTAGCTTTCCTTGATTGGTGAAGTGGTTGAAATTTTCTTCCTCCTCTTCTTGGTAGAACTCCTCCTCCTCAAAAGCTTGGTCGATACTATCGTCTATAAATACATACGGAGTACACAATCACCAAACAATACTTAACTAGACTACTTAGCACACTAATGCACACATTTGATGATCTATTATCATCACAAGCATCACAAGGTTTAATGAACTAGTTTCATTTATTTTATTTGAGAAAAGTAATTTCTACTCATTGAAATTAACTAAGATTTCATATTGTCCAATTAAAATATCGGATCATGTGGACACATGTCATCACCACATATTCTAATATATGGGAATGTGATTTAAAGGTTGGATCATATTTTAATAAGTTTAAGTTTAATAAGTAATGATTTAAAGTGACTAGAAATGCCTATATAGCATTATTTTGGTACTAGTCCAAAGTCACTGCATGCAAGACTTAATATTATTACATATTCAGATTGGTATGGTTAAATGTGATTTTTGAGAGTTGGAATCAACTCAAAAGCTATTATGGTTGATTTTATAAAAATGTTTGAATGTGCAAAAGCTTCTGCTTGTTATTTTTACTAGGAGAGATCTCTAACTCTAAATGATTTAAATGCAACAAGCTTGGATAGATATTTTCATTACCTTTCCAACAAAATTGGAATCACTCAATTTGGATTTGTAAAACTCTCTGAATTGATTTTTGAACTAAGGGACAGAAATAGGTTTTAATTAAAATAGAAAAACATATATTTGAATTACTGGGTCAGCGCGGGAAACTAAATGGGCCGGCTCGTGTACACTCCACGGTGCTGAGGGGTGCTGACAGGGGGGTCCCTCCTATCAGTGACTCATTAAACACGAAGCGGTACGGGGCGCTAAGGACCACATGATTAGAACAAGATCTAACGGTCCACGGTCATCATCGACGACGGAGTCATCGCCAGCGAGACTGAACCCTAACATGGTCGGTGGGGGTCTACTGGGGACATACCAGGGCTCTAGCTAGTGCGACGAGGCGGGAAAACAAACTAGTGGACGACGGCGGACTCGAGCGAGGTCGTGGCAGGGGCTGAGGTGGGCGAAATCGACTGCAACTTCTCCTCCTCTATAGCGGCTACCTCCGGTGGAATTCCGGCGTGGGCTGCTCGAGTGGCTCCGGCGAGAGAGGGGACACGATCAGTGGAGAGAGGAGAGTGGAATGGTGTGGCGATTGAGGCTGGGGGTGGCCTCCTTATATAGGATCGACGAGGGGATCGACAGGTGTGGGTGGAGCTCGTCGGTGACGACGGTACAGGGGGCTACCGGCGTGGGTGAGGTAGGCGGAAGGTGGGCCGTCTGCTGGCGGCCATCTAGAGCTTAATGGCGACGCTAGGGGCGGTGGCAATTGGTCGGGAGCTTCTCGCGCTCTGAGGGACAGAGGTGATGCTTGATGGTGCTCTGGCGGGTAATGGGCTGCGGGTACGGCCGTGTCTGGCGGGGTGATGGGTTCAAGGCGGAGCGGCGTGCGTGGTCTCGTGTCGAGGCGCGATCTGTGGCGTGCTGGTAGCGAGGGCGCTCCTGCATGCTCTAGCGCAGCGCTGAGAGGAAAGGGCAGCGCTTCTCTGGGTGGTCCAGGTGCTGGCAGTGATCATGGGGTGGACAGGGAGTCGCGGTAGGGTTGGGCGGAGCTAGTAGGCAAGCTGGTTTGGCGCGGCGTGGTCTGCTGCGCGCTGCGCATGCTCGGCCGATGGTGACCAAAAACGGGCGACGCGCAACTGCTGCTCCAGGCTAAGGGGTAGGCCGATGAAGGTTTGATTAGAGCTAGGGAGACAGGGGAACCAAATGGAGTCCAAAAACTCGACAATGCATTGATCCATAAACAATATTAGTTAGGCCAAAAAATCTTGCCTGCCACCTGTTTGACCAAATGGCCGCATGAAACTTTTATTTGAATTTTGAGATGATTTTTGGTGGAGTGGTTTATCTTATGCTTAAACTTCTAGGCTTGCTTGGGATTTTGAAATGGAGTTCATTTGAGTGGTTTTGGGAAAAGTGGTGTCTAGACATATGAACTAGATTCAATTTTCAAATGTCATTTAAAATGAGAGTTTGAATGTTTTTGGGATGACACAAAGTGGGCCTTGGCACATCACTACTTGTACTAGCAAGGGGTGCAAAGATCCACAACTGTTTCTGTTTGAATTTGAGTGCTAGGAATAGCCAAAGTGGGCTAGGTGATTAAAATGGCAAAAGTGACCATTTCCTTAGTTAATTCTTTTTGAATTCTTTTTCATTGGGATTTTCTTAGGGATGATCTAGATGATGTGTAATTCACCTTAGAGTCATTTTACAACCAAGAGATCACTCAATCATGGCAATTCAAAACAACTCCTATTTTAAATGCACACGCATAGGAATGCTTAAAGATTTTTAAATAGCAAAAGTTTTTTGTTAACCCTAAATTGGGTAGATTTGATCTTGATCACTTGGATTAATGTTTTTGGGATGTTACAAACCTTCCACCCTTAAACAAAATCTTGTCCCGAGATTTAAGAAAGAAAACTAGGAACTAAAGAGATGTAGGAACTCAGTTCTAATGTAATCTTCTCGCTCCCAAGTGGCTTCTTCTTCGGTATGGTTGCTCCATTGAATCTTGAGAAATTTGATATTCCTGGTCCTGTTGGTTCTATAGGCTTCCTCCAAGATACAAATAGGCACTTCACGATATGTCAGATCCTTGTTGATGTCAACAGCTCGGTGATCGATGTTCTTGAAAACTTCGGTCTTCTCCGGCACTTCTAAGCATTTGCGAAGTAACGAGATATGGAAAACATTGTGGATGGCTGACAGCTCCTCTGGCAGTTCTAGTTGATACGATACTTCTCCTCAACGATTCAGAATCTTGAAGGGTCCGATACATCTGGGGGCTAACTTTCCTTTTAGACTAATATAGACTTCTGAACTTGTTTTATATATTTTTTTATCAATTAGCTAATATTTATTATTTATTAAGTGTTTATAAAGTGATAAAACTTATAGAAATCATATCTTGTTAATTATAAATCATAAAAATACTTATAATATACAAAATTATCACAAAAATAAAATCTACACATTAAAAATATAACTGTTCACATTTGAAGTAAAATAAATGAAAATATTTATTAAGTATTAATTAAAACTATTTTCTAATATCTTAATAGATTAAAAATACATAAATATTTACTATTTCCTTTATCATTATTTAATTAAAATCTAAAAGTATAATAACAAGCTCAAATAATGTTTATATGAAACCCACTATGGTTCCAACCATTTTAAAGTGTAGTTCCTAAAGTTGTCATCCAAAGTAATCATATTTTGTTCCTAAAAAGATTTCATCAAGTATAAAATCTATGGTAATAGTAAATAGTTTGCTAGGAGGACTTTATTTATTTATAAAATCATCCAGGTAATATTTATCCAATTCTTGAACCAATTTGGGAATTCACTTAAAAATCTAAACAAAGTTTTAATTAATTAAAGTAATTCTTTGTCCCATGTTTATAAAATATAAGCATTACTTCTGAAATAGGGAAGTGATTCTATTAACTTATAGTATTAAGAAAACACTACTCCAACAAGGACAATAATTTCACCTTTATGAAGCATTATGAAATAAAACAACATATAATGTCATGTTGTATTCAATACATATAAGTCTACACTACAAGTGTTATGTTTATTCAAATCTAGTGATGATTTCTTTTTAGTAACTATAATTAGAAAGGAACCCTGAGAGTGTTAACTTCAAGTTTAAATGATTTTGTTTAGTTAAGTAAGTTTTTCTTCAAAAGGTTATTCTTTTAAGAAACATTAAAAGTAATCCTTGAACACTTCTTTAAAACCTCTAATTGATTAATAATCTTGCCTAAGAAATCTTTTAGATACCATTACCCATTTGAGTGCTTTAGTATTGTATGCTACTTGTTATCTTTACATATTGTTTCACACACTCTCACAAGACTTAACAAGAAGCACAAGTGCGAAGCTGGTATAAAAGTGGAACACATTCTGAAGATATCACCGCAAGCTTTCAAACCCTAGATCAAATACACTTATTCCTGGAATTCACGTTTATCAAGCTGCATTGCATTACTTATGCATAATTGCATCTTGCTTCTTTAAACATTTGTCCTTACAGTACCAATGATGTTATTTACGGAATTTGGATCTTCTATTGTCTTGAAGACCGTGAGTGCATAATCTTGCAATCACAAAAGGCAAGTTCACACTTTCTCATGTCCTTTGGTTATTTTCTACTCCCTCCGTCCCAAAATGTAAGGCGCCTAAGCTTTAGTCAAAAGTCAACACATTCTAAGTTTGACCAAATTTATATGTAAAAATATAAACATCCACAATATCAAATCAATATCAATAGATTCACCATAAAGTAGAGTGCCTAATATGTCCATTCAATATTGTAGATATTCGTATTTTTTGTATAAACTTGGTCAAACTTAGAAGATGCTAACTTTTGGCTAAATCTTATGCGCCTTACAGTTTGGGATGGAGGGAGTATCAAAGCTCAAACAACTCAGAGAGAATGCCAATAAGAAGTAGAAACTCCATAGGGTAATCCATGCACCAAGAAGGATCCGCAGTTGGTATCCGTGCCTCGTACCCTATTGGTCTAGTCAACCAGGTCATCTTCTTATACCCTAAAGAGCATACAACTTGGCCTAAGATAAGTAAGGCATGAAGGAGTATAAAAATTAAAGCGAACGACTTTTGAGACGTTTCGTGAAATCGGGTTATTAGTGAGTAATAATGTCCAAAAGGTTAGAAGTAAGACAAATAGTGTCGGAAGATTCATTTCGGAGATCCACAATTATGTGGGTATACCGCAGATTCTTTCATGAGACCTTGTAGAGGTAAAGTATAAGCTGGACAAAGACCGATATCCTAACTATTGAGTTAATAGCTATTATACATGTAGTTTAGAGACCATTGGGAAACCCCAAGGGGGAGAGTAAACAATAAACACTAAGGTGTTGTTATTTGACCTTCCGACTAAAGGTTGGAGAAGAAGTGCTAAACGGTGATAAGATTAAGCCTTATTCTCATAAGGTTATAAGAAGTCATCATTATAAAGTATTTCCGAGAGTATGTCTGGATGAATGATGGAAGGAGATAAACCAGGCTAACTTTAATGGACTAGTTATAAAGGGGAAACCACCCGTAATTTGTCCTTTGGAGTAAAGGGAGTATTCCAAAATATACCAGTGTAGTGTAATAGGAAGACCGGATTGTAATGGACAAAATGTGTCCACAACCAATTCTAAATAGGACTGTAAGGATATAATCCAAGAGATTATAGTAAAAGAAACCATAGGATAAATTAGAAGTGATAGTTCATATTGTCAAGCATGAAGATAATTCAAGGAAAAAATATTTCGAGACGGGATACCACAATTATCCCCAATGGTGACTACCATGGAATTGAGAAATGTCGGGATCAATACATGTTACTAGCTCATTCTGAAACGCAAGAGAGTACGAACTTTGGGGAAGAAGTTTATTTTAAGGGGGAGAGTCTGTAACATCCCAGCATTATGTAGGGGTTCCACGTATGAAAATAATAAATTTTACCCTACGCCCTTGAACCCCTGATGCTGCCAGGACCTATCTATTAGTAATACAGTAACGGGAGGGGCTTTTCGTGAACTTACCCTTGAAGAACGAAAAGCGTTGTTAACACTCAGGAGAGCGTGCTTAATGTAGACGAGCCAAAGCCGACCTCATGGTCGTGATGAAGTCCTTGCGCTCCCTTGGATCCAACAACTTGAGTGCCTCAAGTGTGACACCTCGCGGGGAGTTACACATGTCTGGTGCCTGACGATGACTCCCGCTTCCCGATCCAGCAGCAGTTGCGGAAGTAGAGCTCCTGGATCTGAATCCCGTAGCGCGACGGTGCTCCACGGTGAAGATGTCTCTCGTTTGTGCAGTTCGAACTTGGGACCACGATCCTGAGAGAGAGAGAATATCAATTGGAGGGCTTCCCAAAAGTGAGAAGACCTTTATTGAATATTGTGTGTCTTTATCTGGCCAAATACCCCCACTATATATAGGGGAAAAGGAGGTACTACCTCCCTCATAGTCCCCAGGTGAGACTAAAGGAGAGGAGAGGGAGGGGCAGCGGCCGGCCGTCCCTAGCGCACACCACGCGGGGGGGCTAGGCCCAGCCGGCCACCCCCTTTGTCCCTTCTTCCTCTATCCTTTCCCTAATGGGCCCTCTCCCCTCCGGGAATTGGCCTGTTAACCCTTTTGACCTTTTAAATTGATTTTCTCTTTATTAAGTAATTATGAATAAATGATTAAATCAATATTTAACATTCATTCACATATTATTCAACCTCCATGGTTATGGAACACTTCCACCTCCACTTCGGACATCCTCCGGACTTACCGAAACCCTTCCGGTTTTCTCTCTACAATTCTTCGGTGATTCTACCGATCCTATAAAGACTCTCTAAGCATCATCAAGCCCTTAAGGGTGATACCCCATGGTTTGGGAACACTCCAGACATGGTCGGGACACTCCCACACCAATGATAAACAGAGGGACCTAGATGGCCATGTGACCCCTGTGCATTCCACGAAGATATTTCGTCGTTTGAACCAGGACAGTCGTGTGTTATTCCCTTTTTCTCTCGATACTTGCATTGCCTGAGATCTGATCAATCACATCTCCATGTCGTGTTCAATCTTGTTACTTAACAATGCTACTTGACTCGTTCCGACAAGTCATATCCCTGTGATCAAATCACACGCTGTCCATCTATTGGATATAACTTCTCCGAGTGGGCCCTTCGAGTATCTTCCCGTCACATGGACGGACAAATCCTGCACTTGACATATATTGCCTCTACGGTTTCCTCCGAGTACGTGAACACACCTTTATAACCACTGTATTACCGAGTGGCGTTTGATGTTATCTAAGCACTCTCGAGAGATAGTGATTGATATAGCCTCACGGTCTAAGGAATAGTCTATGAGGATCCATTTCTAATCATCGTAACTTGAACTTCGTGACATGATCGGGTCATGATGTTTAGGTTGGGTATTGGTTCATCATCTCATTCTCGGAATGAGATGACTCCATTTCCAACTGGCATAAATGCCACATGATCAGGAAACATGACCATCTGTTGACCAGTGACTAGAGTTTCACTGGGAACCCCTGGTTGTTTGTATATCACACGTGTATTGATGTTTCCACTCAATACAGTTATAGCATGATATAAAACTTAGTCATAAACTATATGAAATATGATAATAGTCCTTACTACTTTTTGTCTCTAGGGCATATTTCCAATAGTGGATCCATGTGTGGTTTGTGATAAGAACAGACATGCAATGACTCTAGTTGTGGTTTGTGAGAAGAACACACATGCATGTGTGGTTTGTGAGAAGAACACACATGCAATAACACTGGGTGTGGTTCATGAAAAGAACAGACATGCAATGACATTGGTGGATCCATGTTTCGTTTGTGAGAAGAACAGACATGCAATGACTCTAGCTATGGTTTGTGAGAAGAACACACATGCAATGACTCTAGCTGTGGTTCATGAAAAGAACACACATCCAATGACTCTAGATGTGGTTCATGAAAAGAACACACATCCAATGACCCTAGCTGGGTGTGGCTGTGGAACACCTTCCACCTCCACTCCGGACATCCTCCGGACTTACCGAAACCCTTCCGGTTTTCTCTCTTCTCTTCTTCCGTGATTCTACCCATCCTGTAAACACTCTCTAATCATCATCAAGCCCTTAAGCGTGATACCCTACAGTTCAGGAGCACTCCAGACATGGTTGGGACACTTCCGGACCAACAATCAACAGAGGGACATGGATGCCCATGTCACCCATGTGCATTCCACGAAGATCTTTCATCGTTTGAACCGGGACAGTGGTGTCTTATTCCCTTTGACTCTCGATACTTGCATTTCCCGAGATCTGATCAATGACATCACCATGTCGTGTTCAATCTCGTTACCGAACAATGCTACTTGACTCGTTCCGACAAGTGATATCCCTATGATCAAATCACACGCTGCGTAGCTATTGGTATAACTTCTCTGAGTGGGCCCTTGAGTATCTTTATGGCACGAGGACGAACAAATCCCGCTCTTGACATATATTGCCTCTACGGTTTCCTCCGAGTACCTGAACGCACCTTTATAACCACTGTATTACCAAGTGGTGCTTGATGTTATCAAAGCACTCTCAGGAGACAGTGATTGATATAGCCTCACGGTCTAAGGAATAGTCTATGAGGATCCATTTCTAATCATCGTAACTTGAACTTCATGACATGTCGGGTCACGATGTTTAGGTTGGGTATTGGTTCATCATCTCATTCACAGAATGAGTTGACTCCATTTCCAACTGGCATAAATGCGACATGATCAGGAAACATGATCATCTCTTCACCAATGAACCTGTGACTAGAGTTTCAGTAGGAACCCTTGGTTGTTTGTATATCACACGTGTATTGATGTTTCCATTCAATACAGTTATAGCATGATATAAAACTTAATCATAAACTATATGAAATATGGTAATAGTCCTTATTACTATTTGTCTCTAGGGCATAGTTCCAACAGTCTCCCACTTGCACTAGAGTACAAATACACTAGCTACATTTGTTCTTAATCATTGGCACCATATATCCGGTCACCTGAACATGCTTGCTCATGGAAGAGGTTGAGTCTTGGGTATTTACTTTATAGTCCCAAATACTTTGCAACTTACTAATGTCACCTTGATTGACATTAATACTTTATCATCACATGATAACATTTGTGTGTATGCATCGTTGCTATGGCAGCAGAACGAGGCCTGATTCTAGGAGCGCCGTGCCAAACCAGCATGCCCCTAGCTCCGCCCAACCCTACCACAACTCCCTGTCCACCCCAAAGCAACGCCGCCCTTTCTATCTGCGCCATTCGCAGCGCACGCTAGAGCGCCCTTGCCGCCAGCATGCCTCGGACCGCGCCTCGACACCAAATCGTGTGCGCCGCTGTGCCATAAACCTAGCAACCCGCTAGACACGGCCGTGCACCGCCGCCCGACCCACAGTCGCCAGGAGCACCATCGAGCACCGCCTCTGTCTCCCAGAGCGCGGGAAGCTCCCGACCGATTGCCAGCACCCCTAGCCATGCCATTACTCTGTAGAGGACCGCCAGCAGACCGCCCATTGTCCGCCTACCTCGCCCACGCTGGTAGCCCCCTGTATCGCTGTCACCGACGAGCTCCGCCCGCACTCGTCGGTCCCCTCATCGAGCCTATATAAGCAAGCCTCCCCAGCACCATTTCTTCACACCATCCCACTCCCCTCTCTCCACTGAACGTTTCCCCTCTCTTTCCAGAGCCGCTCGAGCAGCCCATCGCCGGAATTCCACCGGAGGTAGCCACTATAGAGGAAGAGAAGTCCCTGTCTATTTTGTCCACCTCAGTCCCTGCTGCGACCTCGCCTGAGTCCGCCGTCATCCACCAGTTTGTTTTCCCGCCTCGCCGCACTAGCTGGAGACCTGGTACGTCCCTAGTAGACCCCCACTGACCGCGCTAGGGTTCAGTCTCGCCGGCGACGTGTTCGTCGTCGACGACGACCGTGGACCGTTGATCTCTGTTCTAATCATGTGGTCCTCAGCGCCCCGTACCGCTTCGCGTTTTATGAGTCACTGACAGGCAGGACCCCCCTGTCAGCAGCCCTCAGCGCCGCGGAGTGTACACGGGCCGGCCCATTTAGTTTCCCGCGCTGACCTAGAAATTCAAATATAGGTTTTTCTTTTTAGAAGTAAACTTAATTTTGTCCCTTAGTTCAAAAATCAGTTCAGAGAGTTTTACAAATCCAAATTGAGTGATTCCAATTTTGTTCGAAAGGTAACGAAAATCTCTATCCATGTCCGTTAGATTTAAATCATTTAGAGTAAGAGATCTCTCCTAGTAAAAATAACAAGACAGAAGCGTTTGCACATTCAAACATTTTTATAAAATCAATCCTAATAGCCTTTGAGTTATTTCGAACTCTAAAAAATCACATTTAACCATACCTATCTGAATATGAAATAATATTAAGGTTTGCATGCAGTGACTTTGGACTAGTACCAAAATAATGCTATATAGGCATTTCTAGTCACTTTAAATCATTAATTATTAAACTTAAATCTTTTAAAATGTGATCCAACCCTTAGATCACATTCCCATATGTTAGAATATGTGGTGATGACATGTGTCCACATGATCCCATATTTTAATTGGAGAATATTAAATCTTAGTTAATTTCAATGAGTAGAAATTACTTTTCTCAAATAAAAAGAATGAAGCTAGTTCATTAAACCTTGTGATGCTTGTGATGATAATAGATCATCAAATGTGTTCCTTAGTGTGCTAAGTAGACTAATTAAGCATTGTTTGGTGATTGTGTATCCCATATGTATTTATAGATGATAGTACCGACCAAGTCTACGAGGAGGAGTTCTACCAAGAGGAGGAGGAAGAAAACTTCAACCACTGCACCAACCAAGGCAAGCTATTATTGGCAAGCTAGCATTATACAAGTTAACATTGCAAGCAAATCCCCGCAAGCTAGATAACCTAAGCAAGATGCATTAGGCATGCTTTGGTTATACCCTTTGACTTATACCTACTCCAAGTGTTATTTACAAGCTTTACCTTCTTTACTTTACCAAAGTCCTTTACTTGTTTAAAGGTAGCATAAAGAGTATAAAACCTGACCTATCTAGTTAGACTTAGATTTCATTCTATGGCATGAGATTGAGATAAGCATCCCACATTAGTGAACACTCTTAACTTAGTAGTTGGAACAAAACCCAAAACATGATTAACTTTAGATGGGAATACTTGGTGAAAATGATTTGTGAAAACCATGTAATGATGAGTCGTTCTATTGAGATGTTTTGACATGTGTTGAGAAACACAAATGGTTTGTGATGGTGAAAATGTTGAGGCATGATCCTTAGCCCTTTTACAAAACTGATGGTTGGGTTCGGATGCGATACCATTCCAATTTTACCATACAACCACAATACCTGAATTGGGTAAGGCTTGGCCGGAAGTTTATATGCATTAGTATTAGTTCCCTCGCGGGAGAGGTTTGAGCTGAGGATACCTCTCAATGTTGTCCACCTATGCAGTGCCCAAGATGACAGATGGTCATGGTTGGGAGGCCATACTCATAGGAGAGGTGCTTATACTAGGGTGTGTAAAGGAAAGTTATGTTTGATTATCTGCATACTAAGTATGATGATTCAGGGTTATCCTGACAGATGTATCGAACCTTGTGGTGAAAGTGTACCACCTCTGCAGAGTGTCAAACAATTCGAATAGCCGCATCCACGGTTATGGATAGTTGGAGTGGCCATACTGTTCTGTTGTCAGATGTTTTCAAAATGACTTATGAAATGAATTGTGACATGGCTTGACCACAACAGAGTTGTGACTATGACAACTAAGTACCCACTTAGGTGTTTTCAAACTTTATTTTATCTTTCTTTGTTTCTGAACTTAGCTTAGGTTTCAGACTTAATTTTACAATTAAACTTACATTTTGCATTCCTACTAGTACTATACTACTTGTTAGTGGTAGTTTGCGAGTACTTAAAGAGAATTCATGGCTTTGTCCCTAGCTATTCTCGTGGCCAGACTATGACGAGGACAACCCCGAAGGAGGACAGCAGGACGGCTACGACAACTAGGATCATCTCCCATCATCAGCATTGCTTGTGACTCTGAAGATGGACCCCACTGCTACGCTATTTATTCCGCTGCTTGATTGCACTAAAACTAGATCATGAGATCCTTATTTGTGTAAGACCTTATTATGGTTTGTAATGGATGATGTACTGTGATATCCAATCTGTTATGTCTCGCAAAAAATGGTAATCCTGGGATTGCGATGTATGGCATAAAAGGCATCTGGGATTAAAAATCCGGGTGTTGACAACAAACCTCAGAACACACTTCTCAATCATACTAGAATCTTCTCCCTTGTTTCTCTAGACCATGTTATCAAAAAATTCATGTGTTAGGTAGCTAATAATCTTTGACTTCTGCATGATGATACAAAGTATAAGGACCAAATATACACCCATACTTTATAGATGTTGATAAAATTTATAATTTTTTGTGCTTTACCAATTATAATTTTATATAGTGATGATATATCATACGTTTATTTGATGTCTAGGAACTTCTATTCTTGTAGACACTTGTTGGGGCTCTAAGTGCAGAGGTTTGTAGAACAGCAGCAAGTTTCCCTTAAGTGGATTACCCAAGGTTTTATCGAACTCAGGGAGGAAGTGGTTAAAGGTATCCCCTCTCAAGCAAACCTGCAATCAAGATACAAGAAGTCTCTTGTGTCCCCCACACACCCAATACACTTGTCAGGTGTATAGGTGCACTAGTTCGACAAAGAGATGGTGAAGTACAAGTGGTATGGATATAAGACAACGGTGCTAGAAAATAGCTTGATGGCGTGGAAGAGACTAAAGGAAAACTGAAATAAAGATAGCATCAAGCAAACATGTAACAGATCTAGTTGCAAACGGTGTTTCAATGCTTAGAAACAAGGCCTAGGGATCATACTTTCGCTAGTGAACACTCTCATATAAATATCTTCTCTTCATGATACTACTCTGAACTACTCTCCGGTTGGACACTCTAATCCATTGTAGGGCTATAACAGCACTCCTCAAAGTTCGCTTTTCCCATCTAGATAACCCCACACTGTCACCTTGAGCACTAGATGGTTCCAACAAACACCACAATTTCATAGAGACATCCAACTCCAAATATAACTCATAACAAGTATTTGTAATCTCTAGCCTAAGTGTCACCATGGTGTGCACGCTATCACTTTCACACACATGGGGAGAGCTAGAGATCTATTAGAGCACTTGAGTAGCAAGGTAGATCTACTTGATTACAAAGCTCATGATCACAATATGATCATGCATAGAGAGAGAGATGAACACATAGCTACCGGTAGAACCCTTAGTGTCAACACCCAGATTTTTAATCCCAGATGCCCGTTATGTCATACCTCGCAATCCCAGGATTACCATTTTTGCGAGACATAACGGATTGGATATCACAGTACATCATCCATTACAAACCATACATAAGGTCTTACACAAATAAGGATCTCATGATCCATTCTTAATACAACAAGCAGCGGAAATAAAAGATAAGCGTAGCAGTGGGGTCCATCTTCAGGGGCATAGGCAATGCTGACGAAGGCAAATAGTCCTAGTTATCATAGCCGTCCTCCTAGCCATCATCTTGATAGTCTCCTTCATAGTCTGGCCATGAGAATAGCCAGGGACAAAAGCCATGAGTACTCTTTAAGTATTCACAAACTACCACTAACAAGTAGTATAATCCTAAGTTAAAGTGCTAAATCTAAGTTTAACTATACAGTTAAGTTTGAAACCTCAGCTGAGTTCTGATGCAAAGAAAGATAAGACAAAGTTCTAGTATCACTTAAGTTGGGAAGCTATTATCACAAACACAACCCTGTTGTGGTCAAGTCAAGATTCATCATTCATTTCATAAGTTGTTTGAAAAACATCTGACAATGAAACAGTATGGCCACTCCAACTGTCCATAACCGCGGACGCGGCTATTCGACTAGTTTGACACTCTGGAGATTCGATACATCTGTCAGGGATAACCCTGAATCATCATACTTAGTATGCAGATAATCAAACATAACCTTCCCTTTACACACCCTAGTATAAGCACCTCTCCTATGAGCATGGCCTCCCAACCATGATCATCAGTCATCTTGCACACTGCATAGGTGGACAACATTGAGAGGTAGCCTCAGGTCAAACCTCTCCCGCGAGGGAACTAATTCTAATGCATATAAATTTCCAGCTAAGCCTTACCCAATTGAGGTAGTGTGGTTGTACGGTAAATTTGGAAAGGTATCGCATCCGAATCCAACCATCAATTTTATAAAAGGGCTAAGGCTCATGCCTTAACATTTTCATCATCATAAACCATTTTTGTTTCTCAACACATGTCAAAACATCTCAATAGAATGACTCATCATTCCAAGGTTTTCATAATTCATTTTCACCAAGTGTTCCCATCTAAGTGACTCAAGTTTTTTATCTACTCTAAACTACTAAGTTAAGAGTGTTCACTAAGGTGGAAAATGGTGGGATCAATCTCATGCCATAGAATGACTTCTAAAGCTTATCTAAATAGGTCAAGCTTTATACTCTTTATGCTACCTTCAAAACAAGTAAGGGACTTTGTGTAAAGTAAAGGAAGTAAAGCTTGTAAGGTAATACTTGGGGTAGTAATAGTCAAGGTGGGGTGACGAAAGCATGCCCAAGGCATCTTTGCTCATTCATCTAGCTTAATTCTAGCTTGCTAACAATAGCTTGCAAGTGCTAGCTTGCATTGTTAATGGTGGATTGCCTTGGTTGGTGCAGTGGTTGAAGTTTTCTTCTTCTTATTCTTGGTACCACTCCTCCTTCTCGTAAACTTGGTCGGTACTATCTTCTATAAATACATACGGAGTACACAATCACCAAACAATACTTAACTAGTCCAATTAGTAGTCTAAGGCACACAATTAATGATCTATTATCATCACAAGCATCACAAGTTTTATTCACTAGTTTCCTCCTTTTTATTTTAGAAAAGTAATTTCTACTCATTGAAAAATTAACTAAGATTTAATATTCACCACTAAAAATATGGGATCATGTGGACACATGTCATCACCACATATTCTAACATGTGGGAATGTAATTTAAAGGTTGGATCATAATTACTTTGGTTTAAGTTCATTATTTAATGATTTAAAGTGACTAGAAATGCCTATATTGCATTTTTTTGGGACTAGTCCAAAGTCACTGCATGTAAACCTTAATATTATTACATATTTAGATATATATGATGAAATGTGATTTTTGAGAGTTGTAATCAACTCAAAACCTATCTTAGATGATTTTAGAAAAATGTTGCAAGGTGCAAATGCTTCTGTTTTATTATTTTTACTAGGAGAGATCTATAACTCTAATTGAATTAAATCCAACGAGCTTGGATAGATCATTTTAATACCTTTCAGGAAAAATTGGTTTCATTCAATTTGGATTTGTCAAACTCCCAGAATTGATTTTTAAACTAGTGGACAGAAACTAGATTAACTCTAAATAGAAAAAACTAAATTTGAATTTCTAACTCGCGCGGGAACTAACTGGGCCGACCCATCTATGCACAGTGCGTGCAACGAGCTGCCTGACATGCGGGCTCCACCAGTCAGCGGCACAAAAACACCGAAACGGTATCTAGCATCCTGGGCCACACGATCTAAAGGGGATCTAATGGTGGAGAGTCATCATCGATGACGGATTACTCCGGCAAGAACCTGACCTAGACGCGGTGGTGGGGGTCGACTGGGGGCATATCAGGGCTCCAGCAAAGTCGGTGAGGTGGGTAAACGGGCTGGAAGACGAAGGCGAGGCGAGGCGAGGCGCGGTTGGGGCGGAGCTTGGGGTGCCCTAAATCGCAGACGCCCTTCTCCTCCTGTTGCGGCGGCTTCGGCTCCAATTTCGGCGAGGCAGGGCTCGATCAGCATCAGCTAGAGGTGGGTGAGGTTTAGTGAGAGGTGGGAAGTGAGTGAGTGTGGAGAAATGAGGCTGGGGTGGTCGCTTTACGGGCTGAGGCGAGCCGTCCATGGTCGACCTGGTGCATGGCGTCGGGCATCTTGGTACTGGAGCAGATAGGGGAGAGGGAGAGAGGGCTAGGGCCGGGGTTTTAGCTGGGGGGACAAGGGGACCAAGTTAGGCCCAAATGGTGACCAAATCCACTGCTCACTATAATGTTTTGGAATTTGCAAGATTTGTGTCTGCCACCTGTTTGATGAAATGGCCGCAAGAAGCAAAAGTTTGAATTTTGGTTTCCAAAATTTTGAGTGATCTACACTAGTGCTAGGTAGTCTCTAGTTGTAAGGGTTTTGAAAGTGGAGCTCAATTTGATGGTTCTTGAAATAGGGGTGATCTAGGCATATGCATTGAATTCAATTTTCTCATGCCATTTAAAATAAGTATTTGAATGTTTTTAGCAGATCAAAAAGTGGGCCTTGGTACTTTCATTATGTGTACTAGCAAGGGGTGTAAAGATCTAGAATTATTTCTGTTGAGAAATGAGTGCTAGGAACACTCCAAGTAGTGTAGTGGGTAAAGATGGCCAAAATGACCATTCCTCATCTTTAATTGTTTTTGATTTGATTTTCTTTGGGATTTGCTTGGGAAAGGTTTAGATGATGTTTAATTTACCATACAAACATTTTACAACCAAAGAATCACAAAACCATGGCAATTAAAATCAATTCCTAAATTAAATGCTCATACACATGAATGCTTTCATTTTTAATTTGGAAAAGTTTTTGTTAACCCTAATTTTGATGATTTGGATCTTGATAAGCTTGGATTAAAGTTTTGGGATGTTACAAACCTTCCCCCCTTAAACAAAATCTCGTCCTGAGATTTACAAGAAAACTAGGAACTAAAGAGAGCTGGGAACTCTGTCCTAATGTAATCTTCATGCTCCCAAGTGGCTTCCTCCTCGGTATGGTTGCTCCCCTGAATCTTGAGAAACTTGATGCTCCTGGTCCTGGTGGTTCTGTAGGCTTCTTCTAAGATATGGATGGGCACTTCCCGATAGTTCAGGTCATTGTTAATCTCTACAGCTCTGTGATCGATGTTCTTGAAAACTTCAGTCTTCTCGGGCACTTCCAAGCATTTGCGAAGTAATGAGATATGTAACACATTGTCGATGGTTGCCATTTCTTCAGGCAGTTCCAGTTGATACGATACTTCTCCCCGACGGTTTAGAATCTTGAAGGGTCTGATATATCTGGGGGCTAACTTTCCTTTCAGACTAAAGCGTTGAGTTCCCTTCAATGGTGAAACCTTGAGATATACAAAATCTCCGACATTGAAAGTCAGGTCTCTCCTTCTCTTGTCAGCATAACTCTTCTATCTGGATTGGGCGGTCTTGAGGTGCTCACGGTCTTTGTGAACCTTCTCTTCAGCTTCTCGGAGAATGTCGGGTCCAAAAATCTGACTCTCTCCTACTTGCGACCAATTTAAAGGGTTACGACACTTCCTTCTATATAGGAACTCAAATGGTGCCATTTGCAAACTAACTTGATAACTGTTGTTATATGAGAACTCTGTGAAAGGCAGGCAGTCTTCCCATTTTGATCCGTATTCCAACACACAAGCTCTCAGCATATCCTCTAGGATCTGGTTGACTCTCTTAGTCTGTCCATCTGTTTGCGGGTGATACGCGGTACTGAAGTTCAACTTGGTTCCCAATCCTTCCTGAACTTTCTGCCAAAATCTCGAGGTAAACTGGGTTCCTCGATCTGATACTATGGTCTTGGGGGTTCCATGCAGACTAACAATCCTAGCAATGTATAGCTCTGCTAGCTTTGCACTCTGGTAGGTTGTCTTGACAGGTATGAAGTGGGCTACCTTGGACAGTCTATCAACGATGACCCAGATTGAGTCATTTCCCCTAATAGAAGTAGGCAAACCGGTGATAAAGTCCATTCCGACGGAATCCCATTTCCATTCTGGAATCTGCAATGGTTGCAACAGTCCTGCAGGTCTCTGATGCTCTGCTTTGACTCTTTGACAGATATCACACTTGGCGATGTAGCTTCCGATTTCTCTCTTCATCTTGTGCCACCAAAATTGTTCTTTCAAATCCGGATACATCTTCGTTCCTCCAGGGTGGATAGAATAAAGAGTATCATGAGCTTCCTTCATGATAACTTGCTTTCAGCTCTGAATCTGCTGGCACACAGATACGTCCTTTGAACCAGAGTACTCCTTATTCGTCTTTGGTGAATCCAGGTACCTTTCCTGTACCAATACGACGTTTGATTATGTCGATACATCCATTCCCCTTCTGGGCTTCCTTGATTTGGCTAATCAAAGTGGGTTGAAGTTCAATGCTAGCTAAGAATCCTTTGCTAACCAGTTCAGTTCTGAACTGCTCCAACTCCTCATACAAACTGGGTTGCTTCTCCTTGATCATGGTGTTTAGCCTACACGGTAATCTGCTAAGAGCATCCGCTACCACATTGGCTTTGTCGGGGTGATAGTGAATGTCAAGGTCATAATCCTTGATTAACTCTATCCATCTCCTTTCCCTCATATTCAGCTCCTTCTGGGTGAAAATATACTTTAAGCTCTTGTGGTCTGAGTAAATCTCACAGTGATTACCCATCAAATAATGACGCCATGTCTTTAATGCCAACACTATGGCTGCTAATTCAAGATCATGGGTCGGATAGTTCTGCTCATGCTGCTTCAGTTGTCGAGACAGATACACGATGACTTTGCCTTCTGGCATCAATACACATCCTAGACCAATCTTGGATGTGTCACAATATACATCAAATGGCTTCTGGATGTCTGGCATGATCAAAATTGGGGCTGATATCAATCTCTTCTTCAGCTCCTGGAAACTGGCTTCACACTTGTCTGTCCATTCAAACTTCTTGTCCTTCTTCAACAATTGGGTCATGGGTCTGGCGATGCTCAGGAATCCTTCTACGAACTTGCGGTAGTATCCCGCTAATCCGAGAAATGCACGGACTTGGGTTTGAGTGGTTGGGCCTTCCCATTCTTCGACATCTTTGATCTTGGCGGGATCAACAGAGACCCCTCCGGCAGACACAATATGTCCTAGGAATCCTACTTCTTTCAGCCAAAACTCACACTTGCTGAACTTGGCATATAACTGATGCTCTCTCAGGGTTTCTAGGATGATTCTCAGATGTTTCTCGTACTCTTCTTATGACTTGGAGTAGATGAGGATGTCGTTGATAAACACAACTACAAACTTATCTAGGAAATTCATAAAGATCTTATTCACAAGATTCATGAAATAAGCAGGAGCATTGGTTAATCCAAAAGAAATAATCGTATACTCGTATAAACCATAACGAGTAGTAAAGGCGGTCTTCGGAATATCCGTTGCACGAATCTTAAGTTGGTGATAACCAGTCCTAAGATCAATCTTTGAGAATACCTAGGCTCTAGTCAACTGGTCAAATAGTTCGTCTATCTTCGGCAAGGGGTACTTGTTCTTGATGGTGACGTCATTCAACTTTCTGTAATCTGTACACAGGTGATTGCCTCCATCTTTCTTGTCGACGAATAACACTGGTGATCTCCATGGAGATGCACTTGGCTGAATCAAGCCTGTTGCTAACATGGCATCTAACTGCTTCTTCAGTTCCACTAACTCTGAGGGGTTCATACTATTGTGTCTCTGGGCTATGGGTCCGGTTCCGGGGATTAGCTCGATAATGAACTCAATATCCCTATATGAGGGCATACCTCGCAATTCATCTGGGAATACGTTGGGGTATTCACAGACTACTCTGACTTGGTCTATGGTGGGTAGGGCTAGACTCTTGTTGCACTTGAATTGACGGGGTAAGGTTTCAGATATATGCTCTATTGTTACTCCAGACCAACTGGTCATGGTGATGGCTTTCTTGGCACAGTCTATCAGTCCTTTATGCCTTGACATCTAGTCCATACCTAGTACTACTTCCAATCCTTTGGTTCCAAGTACAATTAGGTTGGCATAAAAATCTATCCCATGTATTCTGATAGGCACAACTTTGCAAATTTTTCTAGCTTTTGTGTTGAACCAGGGATTTGAACTATCATGACATGCTTCAAATTGGTTGGGTGAATCTTACTAGTGCATGCAAATTCTTTGGTGACACATGAATGCGATGCTCCCGAATTAAACAATACTCTTGCTAAAACTGACAGAAAACATACCCAGCACTACATCTGGCGCTTCCTGGGCTTCTTTTGCGTCCATGTGGAAGAGGTGACCGTTGCGGTTATGAGGGTTCCCTGGGGCAAACCTTCTTCCTGGTTGAACACGACGCTGCTGTTGAGATGGGGCATTCATAGTGGCATTGGCGGCAGTCTTCTTGGGACACTCATTGGAGTAGTGACCCTTCACTCCACACTTGAAACAAGTGATCTGGGACATGTCCTTTGCTGCAATAGGCATAACATTGCTTCCAGTTCTGGGTGTAGTGTTGTTGTTCTTGTTGTTGCTCTTGGGAGGTTCACGGTTGAAATTGTTGGCATTGCCAGAGTTGTGATGGTTTCCTCCGGACTTCACATTGCCTCCGCTACGGTTGGGGTAGCTTGGGCGAGACATTGGGGTTCAGTTGTTCCTTGGTACATATCCTAGTGAGGGGTTGGTACGGTACTTCTGGTGACTACTGGATCCTGATTGTTGCATCATACGACGTTTGCGATTGTCGTTTGCCTGATTTATCTTCCCTTCCATCTGAATGGCAGAGTCGACTAGCTCTTCGAGATCCTAAAAACGGATGTTGACAAGGACAGTCTGCATCTCATCATGCAGTCTGTTCAAGAATCTCTCCTTCTTGGCCTCTGTGTTGATCTCATCGGGTGCATATCGGGAAAGTGATAGGAATCTGTCACGGTATTCTACCATAGTCATTCTTCCTTGCTTCAATTCGCGGAATTCATCTCTCATCCCGTTGACTAGACCTTGCGCCACGTGGGTGCGGCTGAACTTGACTTTGAATGCTTCCCATTTCATAACCTGACCATGGTACATATTGCGGATACTATGCCACCAAGCTCTTGCATCTCCCGCCAGATAGTGGGTGGCGAAGAGAACTTTCTCGTTTTCCTCAACTCCTGCAACTTCGGAGTTGTTTTCCATCGTCTGCAACCAGTCATCAGCATCTAATGAGTTTTTAGATTGGTTGAAGATTGGGGGATTGGTATTCTGAATTTTTTTGAGTTTGGATCCATAGTGATCCTGATTTCCATGCCCTTGGTTGTTCAGAGCCATCTGGGCGATCTGCTACAATGTTTCTAAGTTGCCTTGACGTTCGGCCCTGCTTGCTTCACGGTCGGGGATGAGATTCTGCAAGATCTGTAGCATTGGGTCCTGTGACGAGCTGCTCCCTCCCTGGTTTCCAAGAGTCATCTGAAGATTGAGATAGATATAGGGGTAAGAGGGAATTTCTAAGGTTCATGGTTTTGGTTTCAAAGCTAAAACTTTGAATTAGACTCAGGTTTTTCAACTAACTTCGTTTCATTCATGTAGACAAACACACAATAGAACACACACCACAACAAACAAAGGAAAACAGATGGTTTGAAGAACCATTCTGCAAGCTACGATACAGTGGGACCGATACATCTCATGCTACGACAATGCTCTAGTGCATAGACTCATCGTCGATGAAGTCGGAGTCCTCATCGTCAGTGTAGAAGTCCACGACATCCTCCTCCAGAAAGTCATCATCGTTGCTAAGGTAAGAATCCATGTCTCCCTGGATGTCTTCACCCTCATCTTCTTCTTCATTGGCGGCAAGTTGAGCTTCCTGTTCCTTGACGGTCTTCTCGAGGTCGGCCACCTTCTTGCAAAGACGGGTGATGGTGCGATCCTTCTTTGTACGCTGGTGGCGAAGAGACTGGCGATCCTGGACGAGCAGTGCGAAAGTCTGGGCCTTCTGGTCGGTAATGGCATGGTTCTGGTTGGCTAGCTCCATGGCATTGTCTAGTTCCTGTTGTCTTTCATGCAGCAAGAAGTCCAGATTCTCCACTTGACGCCTCAACTCTGGGTGACTTGGCATCTCCATCGGCATTCCCATGAAGTCACGTCTTGCATAGTGAGCAAAACGGGTTCCCTGGATTTTGTTGACGTTGAGGGAACATAGACGTGCGAGAGCTTCATGCATTGCCCTGGCTAATCCATCTAGCCAGTTGTTCTCTCTCACGGAGAACTGAATTCTCCCAGAAGTTGGTGCTTCAATGCTTCCTCTAAGATCCGCGGTGACTAGCCACCAGAGGTCTCTATTTGGGGTCCTGGAAGTTGAGCTCCAAGAAACTCCGGATGTGGGCGTCCCAAGAACTCTGACAATGAATCCAGATCCCTCTCGAAGATCAGCTGACCTCCGTTTCCCAGTTGGTAAAACTTGTTGAACTGAGTCTCCATCTACAAGAATTAAGGATGAGGAAACTAGTGAAGTGATCAAGTGTGTCAAATTTTAAGTAGTAATGTAAGAATTTTGAGGAACATGAATTTTTGAGAAATAAAGAATTCCCAAGGATAAGAGAGGAGATAGTTTTTTTGTAAATACTCACTTTGGTTTTGAAACTAAGTTTTTGTTCGGACGTCCATTCTAACTAGGGTCTCCTATGGTCAGGATGGCTCTGATACCAACTTGTCAACACCCGAATTTTTAATCCCGGATGCCCGTTATGTCATACCTTGCAATCCTAGGATTACCATTTTTGCGAGACATAACGGATTGGATATCACAGTACATCATCCATTACAAACCATACATATGGTCTTACACAAATAAGGATCTCATGATCCAGTCTTAATACAACAAGCAGCGGAAATAAAAGATAAGCGTAGCAGTGGTGTCCATGTTCAGGGGTACAGGTAATGCTGACGAAGGCAGATAGTCCTAGTTATCATAGCCGTCCTGCTGGCCATCACTTGATAGTCTCCTTCATAGTCTGGCCATGAGAATAGCCAGGGACAAAAGCGATGAGTACTCTTTAAGTACTCGCAAACTACCACTAACAAGTAGTATAATCCTAAGTTAAAGTGCTAAATCTAAGTTAACTATACATTTAAGTTTGAAACCTCAGCTGAGTTCTGAAGCAAAGTAAGATAAGACAAAGTTATAGAATCACTTAAGTTGGGAAGCTATTATCACAAACATAACCCTGTTGTGGTCAAGTCAAGATTCATCACTCATTTCATAAGTTGTTTGAAAAACATCTAACAATGAAACAGTATGGCCATTCCAACTGTCCATAACTGCAGACGCGGCTATTCGAATAGTTTGACACTCTGCAGATTCGATACATCTGTCAGGGATAACCCTGAATCATCATAATTAGTATGCAGATAACCAAACATAACCTTCCCTTTACACACCCTAGTATAAGCACCTCTCCTATGAGCATGGCCTCGCAACCATGACCATCAGTCATCTTGGGCACTACATAGGTGGACAACATTGAGAGGTAGCCTCATCTCAAACCTCTCTCGCGAGGGAACTAATACTAATGCATATAAATTTCTAGCTAAGCCTTACCCAATTCAGGTAGTGTGGTTGTACGGTAAATTTGGAATGGTATCGCATCCGAATCCAACCATCAGTTTTATAAAAGGTCTAAGGCTCATGCCTCAACATTTTCATCATCATAAACCATTTGTGTTTCTCAACACATGTCAAAACATCTCAATAGAATGACTCATCATTCCAAGGTTTTCATAATTCATTTTCACCAAGTGTTCACATCTAAGTGAATCAAGTTCTTTATCTACTCTAAACTACTAAGTTAAGAGTGTTCACTAAGGTGGAAAATGGTGGGATCAATCTCATGCCATAGAATGATATCTAAAGCTTATCTAAATAGGTCAAGTTTTATACTCTTTATGCTACCTTCAAAACAAGTAAGGGACTTTGTGTAAAGTAAAGGAAGTAAAGCTTGTAAGGTAATACTTGGGGTAGTAATAGTCAAGGTGGGGTGACCAAAGCATGCCCAAGGCATCTTTGCTCATTCATCTAGCTTAATTATAGCTTGCTAACAATAGCTTGCAAGTGCTGGCTTGCATTGTTAATGGTGGCTTGCCTTGGTTGGTGCAGTGGTTGAAGTTTTCTTCTTCTTCTTCTTCTTGGTAGCACTCCTCCTCCTCGTAAGCTTGGTCGGTACTATCTTCTATAAATACATACGGAGTACACAATCACCAAACAATACTTAACTAGTCCAATTAGTACTCTAAGGCACACAATTGATGATCTATTATCATCGCAAGCATCACAAGTTTTATTCACTAGTTTCCTCCTTTTTATTTTAGAAAAGTAATTTCTACTCATTGAAAAATTAACTAAGATTTAATATTCACCACTTAAAATATGGGATCATGTGGACACATGTCATCACCACATATTCTAACATGTGGGAATGTAATTTAAAGGTTGGATCATAATTACTTTGGTTTAAGTTCATTATTTAATGATTTAAAGTGACTAGAAATGCCTATATAGCATTATTTTGGTACTAGTGCAAATTCACTGCATGTAAACCTTAATATTGTTACATATTTAGATAGATATGATGAAATGTGATTTTTGAGAGTTGGAATCAACTCAAAACCTATCTTAGTTGATTTTATAAAAATGTTGCAAGGTGCAAATGCTTCTGTTTTATTATTTTTACTAGGAGAGATCTATAACTCTAATTGAATTAAATCTAACGGGCTTGGATAGATCATTTCAATACCTTTCAGGAAAAATTGGTTTCATGCAATTTGCATTTGTCAAACTCCCAGAATTGATTTTGAAACTAGTGGGCAGAAACTATATTAACTCTAAATAGAAAAAACTAAATTTGAATTTCTAACTCGCGGGGGAACTAACTGGCTCAAAGGCCCACACATAGCAACAATCTTGGCTACCTGACATGCAGGCTCGCCGATCAAGTGGCACAAAAACACTGAAATAGTATCTAGCATCCTGGGCCACACGATCTAAAGGGGATCTAACGGTGGAGAGTCATCGTCGACGACGGATTACTCCGGCGAGAACCTGACCTAGACGCGGCGGTGGGGGTCGACTAGGGGCATACCAGGGCTCTAGCAAGGTCGGTGAGGCGGGCAAACAGTCTGGTAGACGACGGCGAGGCAAGGCGCGGTTGCAGCGGAGCTTGGGGTGCCCTAAATTGCAGACGCCCTTCTCCTCCTGCTGCGGCGGCTTCGGCTCGAATTCCAGCGAGGCAGGGCTTGAGCGGCGTCTTCTAGAGGTGGATGAGGTTCATTGAGAGGTGGGGAGTGAGTGAGTGTGGAGAAATGAGGCTGGGGTGGTCGCTTTATATAGGGTCGACGAGAGGGCAGAGCGGGCGCCGGTGAGGTCATTGGTGACAACGATGCGGGGCTCGCACCGCATGGGCGAGGGCGGCGATGGATTCTCTGTCCCCTGGCGGTCCTCTGGGGCTTAAAGGCGCGGCAAGGCGAGGTCTCTACTGGTCGGGGGCGTGCGGTGAACTGAGCGCGGGCAGCGGTGTTCGACGCGGTTCCTCCGAGCTGCTGGTCGCGAGGCGGCGAACGAGGATGTCTGGGCGGTTGCTGGGCCTGTTGTGGGTGCTGCCACGCAAGGCTAGGGATAGGCGATGCCGGTGCTGCTCTGGCGGGCGCGGCGCTCCAGGGTAATCGGCATGGCGGACAGAGGCATGGGCGCGAGCAAATGCGGCTGGTCCTCCGCTCGATTTTGGTCGGGGGCTAGTCAAGGCAGTGCGGTGTGATGGCGCCTGTCTGCCAGCGGGCGAAGGAGAGCGCGGGACGGGTGAGGCGAGCCGTCCATGGTCGACCTAGCGCATGGCGTCGGGCGGGTTGGTACTAGAGCAGATAGGGGAGAGGGAGAGAGGGCTAGGGCTGGGGTTTTAGCTAGGGGGACAAGGGGACCAAGTTAGGCACAAATGGTGACCAAATCCACTGCTCACTATAGTGTTTTGGAATTTGCAAGATTTGTGTCTACCACCTGTTTGATGAAATGGCTGCAAGAAGAAAAAATTTGAATTTGGTTTCAAAAATTTTGAGTTATCTACACTAGTGCTAGGTAGTCTCTAGTTGCAACGGTTTTGAAAGTGGAGCTCAATTTGATGGTTTTTGAAATAGGGGTGATCTAGGCATATGCATTGAATTCAATTTTCACATGCCATTTAAAATAAGTATTTGAATTTTTTTAGCAGATCAAAAAGTGGGCCTTGGTACCTCATTATGAGTACTAGCAAGGGGTGTAAAGATCTAGAATTATTTCTGTTGAGAAATGAGTGCTAGGAACACTCAAAGTAGTGTAGTGGGTAAAGATGGCCAAAATGACCATTCCTCATCTTTAATTGTTTTTTAGTTGATTTTCTTTGGGATTTGCTTGCGAAAGGTTTAGATGATGTTTAATTTACCATACACACATTTTACAGCCAAAGAATCATAGAACCATGGCAATTCAAATCAATTCCTAAATTATATGCTCATACACATGAATGTTTTCATTTGTAATTTGGAAAAGTTTTTGGTAACCCTAATTTTGATGATTTGGATCTTAATAAGCTTGGATTAAAGTTTTGGGATGTTAGACTTAGCCTCGAGGAAGAACTACTCCCTCATCATCATGGGAATCAGCAATGGGGATGGAGATGGTGGTGGAGATTGATGGAGATGGCTCCGAGGGCACTTCCCCGTCCGGGCAGGGTGCTGGAATCGAGACTTTCTGTCCCCCGAATCTCCCTTTCGGTGGTGGCGGTGCTACGGAACTTTTTGTGGCTGGAGGCTCGATTTTTTAGGGTTTTCTCATCGGGAGGCATCTTATAGGCGAAGGGGAGATGTTAGAGGGTGGACCAGGGGCCCACACCACCTAGTGGCGCGACCAGGGGGACCCACGCCACCACATGGTGTGGCCAGCCCCTGGCCCCTCTCCATCTCGTCTTTTGGCTCCGTGAGTCTTCCCGTAACATATCAACTTTGGCTTTTATCCGGTCCAATTCCGAGAATATTCATTTTCTGGCTTTTCTAGAACCAAAATGTAAAAACAGGCAATCACATCGTGGCATCTTGTTAATAGGTTAGTCCAGAAAATGTGTAAAAATACTCCAAAGTGTGGACAAAACATAAGAAAGTAGATATAAAACAAGCATGGAACATCAAAAATTATAGATACGTTTCCAACGTGTCAACATCCCCAAGCTTAACTCCTGCTCGTCCTCGAGTAGGTAATTGATAAAAAATAATAATTTTTGAGGTGACATGCACCATCACAATCAAGATCAAACCATTTGCAAGCATTGAATGCTGAGATCAAAGTACTCTAAACATGAGCATGAAATATGAAGTTCTAACAATAAGACATAGTGACTATGAATGCAACATGAAAGGATACAAACAAGGATCATGAATAACAATGCATTGAAAGACGTTTGTTAGTTTCACATATAGAAAACATAGCATAGTGGCGTTCAGCTTGTCCCTCATGGAGTAGCAAAACATAAATGCATAGGACACCTTCAAAGTTCATAAGTGTGACTAGATACAAATAGTTCAAGAATAAGCAATATCAACATTATGAATCAATCAATAAGTTTTGGGACAATGCACATTAAACTAAGAATGGCCACTATGCTCTCTTAATCGGTGCATAAAGATAGAAGATGGAGATTGAACATAAAAGTAAAAGAAAGGCCTTCATAGAAGGAAGTAGGGATTCAAGTCTCATAAAGAGCTTCCAAAAATTATGGTACTTATTAGCTTTCAGAACTCATTGCCGCTATCATAAGAATCTTGAAGTGATTAAGGTTAAAGTGAACAAACTATGGAGTATATGCTTGACAAAGTATAAGTTGGCAATCTCATGTCCCTTGAATACGAGGGCCGCTCCTCATGCTAATCAAGTTTAGTTACCGGTAAGTTCTTGTCATAGTAAGTACATGTGTATCATAGAGAACCGCCAATGGGGTACCCCTTGCCCGATAATACGGAAGAATCCCTATATCAAAATGACAAGGCAAGCAGACAACGAGCATCTCAACAATCTTCTTATTTACCATGGGAAAATGGTGCTTTTTTCTCTCTTTCCTCTTTTCTCATCTCTTTTTTTCTATTTTTCTCTTTTTCTCAATCTCTATCTCTTTTTTTATAAGAAGAATGCTTCATAGATTTCTCATTATGGTTACGCTGCAGGTTTCCACCATGTTAGGCATGGATTAGACCAGCGGCCCAAGCGCTTCTCTAACACACATACATAACTCCATGGACTTACAAGCTCCCCTTTCATTTCACACTGACGACATCCATAGACAAAAGAGCATGATATCAACTAGGTACAATGTACAAGTGCAATGTTGAAAGCGTTCCCCATGACATCATGGTTCTGCTAATCCCCAACATATAAGTGCAAGCATATACAGCATAGATGACACAATGGTTCAGGTTTATTAGGGGCAAGAAAAGTAAAGTGTGCCATCACGTTCGTGAGAGCTTTAATCACTAATTTTCTCATAACAAGTTTAATTCAGAAGGTAGATAAAAACATGAATATACTTGGAATAGCAAATGCTAATAGGTAGGTATGGTGGACTCTTTGGAATAACTTGGTTTTATTTGGAATTGGGTGCACGAGTGGAACTCATACTTGGTATGGAAGCTAGCAAAAGACTGGGAGCGACCAACTAAGAGAGCAATAATTGCCATAATCATGCAAAGCGACAAAACATCATTAATTAAAGCATAAAGTGATATTACAAGTCGAAAACTAAAGGATCATAAAGGCTACAGTGACTTGGGATAGTCATAACATGGTGTGAGCATGCGCCAAGTCAACCCAAATAAAGCATCAAAGGAGAATACCACAATATTATGCTTCTATATGCTAAAACAATGCATGATTATTTTAAGGGACATTAAGCAATCTCAATTATTTGTAACAAGTCATGCTACAGCAATAATCACTAAGCATAAAGCCAAATAAATATCAAGCATGACATGATAAAGCCTAAATCACAGTCAAAAACAAGCTCCCTTTTGTACCACTATAAGCATGAAACTTCCTACTCTTTTCCAACACCAATCGAAAACTAAAGCTAAATGCAATGCTAGCAAAGGAGAGCACTCGCAGAATAATAAGAGTGAAAACTAGAGTGTTCTAGGCAATGAATAACATGGTGTGTGTCTCTCCAAAAGAAGTGTGTTGGGATCCAACCAACTTATTGCAGCAAACCAAGCAAAAGAAAACTAAAAACAAAAACAAAGACAAAGACGCTCCAAGAACAACACAACAGTGCATGAAACAATAAAAACGAAGTGTCTAGAAAGACGTGAGATTTTTATTGATGAAGAAGGGCATCCCCAAGCTTTGACGCTTGTACCTCTTGAATATTTCTTGGGGTGAAACGGGGTGGGATCCCCAAGCTTGAGATTTTGTCCATTCTTCATCTCATTACATCATTCTCTCCATACACTTGAAAATTTTCCTTTATACAAAACTTCACACAATCTTTATTAGCAACATTAGTGCACTCAAGATAATAAGTCTTTGGGTTCAGTTTCAACACCAATAAAACTTCCAATAAAACACAAGATACTGTAGCAATTCCCTGAAAAAGCTCAATTCCCCAAAGAGATCTCAAAAACGAATCAACAAGAAGCAAATGCAAATAATGGCAGAAATCTTTCAAAACAGACCAGCAGGTAAAAACCAATTTTTTAGAAGACCTTCTGTTGCTCAAATCGAAAAGTGTTGAACTAACGTAAGTTGGATAACAACCTGGGGCAGAAGAACAAAAAATTATAGCTCAAAACGACAAACAGATATTGTTCACGAATTTTTATAGCAAAGCACAAAAATTTGTTTTGGGACAACAACTTTCCCAAGCATTACTTCTCTCTCATTAGCGGTTATTCTTGGCACAAAAATCACAAAAAAATGATAAGTAGAGGTTATTACTAAAGCAATAAATTCCAAGACTCGACTAAAACTTTTGGGTTATCTCCTAATAAGTACTTTTCTTTAATGCCTTTAAGTTAGGTATGATAGTTTGAGAAGATGCTCACATAAGAAAATATGAATTGAAGTAAAAGAGATCATCAAGAAGCAAATTCAAAGCACATTTAAGTCTAACCCACTTCCTATGCATAGGAGTCTTGTAAATAAACAAGTCATGAAAGCACAAAGCAACAATCATAGTAAAGCAAAACAAGTGCAACTTCAAGACTTTCAACATAAAGAGGGGAAACTTAATATTATTGAGATGCATAAAACCATGTTTCCCTCTCTCATAATAACTTTCAGTAACATCATGAATAAAATTATCAATATAACAATTACATAAAACATTCTTATCATGAGCCACATGCATAAAAGAATTAATACTCCCCACATAAACATAGTCATTTTTATTAATTGTAGTGGGAGTAAATTTAACAAAATAGCTATCATTATTATTGTCATCACCGTAATCATCAAATATAGGAGGCATATTGTAATCATAATTAATTTTCTCCTCAATAGTAGGTGGACTGAAAATATCATATTCATTATTGTAATCATCATATATTGGAGGTGTAGTATCATCATAAGCAATAGAATAATTATCTTCCAAAGTGTGTTCATTTGTAAACATATCATCATTGGAAGGAACATGGATAGCACTAGTATTACAACAATTATTAATATCATCATTTTCAGAATTGGTACCGAAGAGATTTTCAATATCAAAAGAAGTGTTCTTTCCCCAATCATGATCACTACTATAGGTAACAGGCATAGGAACACCATCGAGTTCAGACTCATCAAAAACTATAATAGGAGCAACATGCTTAGGGGAAAATACTGTTTCCTCCCTCCTTTTACTTCTCCTCTTCTTCTTTTTGTTCTTATCTTTAGGAGGGAGAGGCTTGAAAGGAAGCTTCTCCATATACCCTGGTTCATTGTTAGAGATAATAGAAGGAACTTTGGAGGATTCATCCTTTTCATTAATAAGACCAAAACACATATTAGTCCTGTCATATTTTGGTAAAATCTAATCATTATTTATAATATTTTGTATGTAAGTATTGTGTGACAATTATCAACACAATAAATATGAAAACCATGCAGGATGCTATTCATAAAGCACCCATATCTACCAAAGAAGTTTTTCTTGATAATTCTTCACATGCCAAAAACAATGTAAGTTCATCATGCTGTTTAGGAGTGATCATGTCATCACAATACAAACTTGCAGTACTCATTGGATTAGAAGGGCTATTATTATGGCCTGAGCATTGAAAATTAAAATGACCCACTTCAAAGCAAAGTTCACAAATAAAAGGATAGAGGGCATAGACTTTTTTACCAAGATCATTTAGAGCCCTATACCACATTCTAGTTTTTTCATTCCTGTGGGTGATACAATATTCTTCTTCAATTTGATTCTTCTCACAAGGTCTATGTATTCCACAAAAATTAACATGCTTATAAGAAATAGTACTTTGAGAGGTTTGAGCATGTTTATTGCTATCATTAATAACAATTTCATTTTCCATGCAAGTGTCTTTAAAAGGCTCATGATACATGTCCCATTCTTCTTTAGTAGCATATGACAAGCAAAGGCTCTACAACAATCAACAAGAATTTGAGGATCAAGACCGTATTTAGCACTAAGCTCTTGAAAATTAGCAGTTTCAGCGAAAGACTTAATGCAATCATACTCATAGTTTATACCTGGTTCTTTACCTTTGTTGTTATCCCAATCTTCGGTATTGCTTTGAATTGTTTCAAGCAGATCCCACTTATCTTTGACCTCCTTACTTGTGAAGGATCCCTCTAAACAAGTATCTAGATAGTCCTTGTAATGTCCTGAAAGCCTTGCATAAAAATTATTAATAACAATATTACTAGGGATCTCATGAATGGTACATTTGAGCATTAGTGACTTCAATCTCCCCCATGCTTGGGCAATACTTTCTCCATCATGAGGATGAATAATTCCTATCTTTATGAATTTCATGAGGAGGATAAAATTTAGAGTAAAAGAGAGGTTCAAGTTCATTCCACTCCAAATGATGAGGATCATCTAGTAGCTCATACCAGTCCCTTGCTTTGCCCTTAAGTGAAAAAGGGAATAGCTTCCTCTTAACTTGGTTCACTGAAATACCTGCACACTTGAACAACTCGCATAATTCGTGTATAAAGAGTAAATGATCACCAGGATGGACAGTTGCATCTCCCAAATAACAGTTGTTCATAACACGTTCAACAATTTTTATAGTTATTTTAAAAGAGATGCTTTTAGTATGTGGATTTAAAATATCACAAGTATCATTAGAATTACCACATATGGGAGATAAAGTATCATCGGAGCAAATTTTCTTCTTTAAAGCTGGGGAACTAAAAAGATCATTTTCATAAAAACTAACTTTCCCAAGCTTAAACGTTTCCATAGCATTAGTAACAAAGGTGTTCAAAAGATTTATACTAATAACATTGCTATTAGCATGCAAAGAAAGTTCCATGGGTTTTTTAATTTTCTTTTCAGACAATTCATGTTCTACATTAGGAAAAATACTAAAAAGCTCTCTAATTTTTGTTGTTGTTTTCCATTAAGCCTAACTAGTGAAAACAAGAAACAAAAAGACAAAATTGCAGAATCTAAAGGAAATAACTTCGAGCACTCACACTGGAGGATGTGAGTACCTTTTACCTTACCTCCCTGGCAACGGCGCCAAAAATATCTTGATGTCTACGCACTTCTATTCTTGTAGATAGTTGTTGGCCTCCAAGTGCAGAGGTTTGTAGAACAGCAGCAGGTTTCCCTTAAGTGGATTACCCAAGGTTTATCGAACTCAGGGAGGAAGTGGTCAAAGTTATCCCCTCTCAAGCAACCCCTGCAATCAAGATATAAGAAGTCTCTTGTCTCCCCAACACACCCAATACACTTGTCAGGTGTATAGGTGCACTAGTTTAGAGAAGAGATAGTGAAATACAAGTGGTATGGATATAAGACAACGGTGCCAGAAAATAGCTTGATGGCGTGGAAGAGACTAGAGGAAAACTGAAATAAAGATAGCAGCAAGCAAACATGTAACATATCTAGCTGCAAACGATGTTTCAATGCTTAGAAACAAGGCCTAGGGATCATACTTTCGCTAGTGAACACTCATATAAATATCTTCTCTTCATGATACTACTCTGAACTACTCTCCGGTTGGACACTCTAATCCATGGTAGGCCTAAAACAGCACTCCTCAAAGTTCGCTTTTCCCATCTAGATAACCCCACACTGTGACCTTGAGCACTAGATGGTTCCAACAAACACCACAATTTCATAGAGACATCCAACTACAAATATAACTCATAACAAGTATTTGTAATCTCTAGCCTAAGTGCCACCATGGTGTGCACGCTATCACTTTCACACACATGGGGAGAGCCAGAGATCTATTAAAGCACTTGAGTAGCAAGGTAGATATACTTGATTACAATGCTCATGATCATAATATGATCATGCATAGAGAGAGAGATGAACACATAGCTACCGGTAGAACCCTTAGCCTCGAGGAAGAACTACTCCCTCATCATCATGGGAATCATCAACGGCGATGGAGATGGTGGTGGAGATCGATGGAGATGGCTTTGGGGGCACTTCCCCGTCCTGGCACGGTGCCGGAACAGAGACTTTCTGTCCCCCGAATCTCCCATTTGGTGGCGGCGGCGCTGCGGAACTTTTCGTGGATGGAGGCTCGATTTTTTAGGGTTTTCTCATCGGGAGGTGATACGTCCAAAACTTATCTACTTTCCCGAACACTTTTGCTATTTTTTTCCACTAAACTTGTGTGATTTAGATACAACTAACATGGACCGACGCTGTTTTCAGCAGAATTACCTTGGTGTCTAGTTTTTGTGTGCAGAAAATCAACTATCAGGAAATATCCTGGAAAATATGCCAAAAATCCTATTTCACCAGAAGACTCACGGAGCTAGAAGACAAGATGGAGGAGGGCCACGAGGGGCCCACACCACCTAGCCGTGTGGGCCAGGCCTGGCCGTGCCAAGGGGTGGTATGGCCACCTCGGCCACCCCCTCAGCCTCCCTCTTCGCCTATAAGTTGCCTCTTGACCTAAAAACCAAGGGGGATTTAACGTTTTTCCAGATAGAGTTCCACTATGCCGCCACCACCAGATTCCGAGATTCAGAACCAGAAACTCCATTCTGGCACCCTACCAGGATGGGGAATTGGTGGAGATCATCGCCATCGTCATCACCATCGCTTCTCTATCGACCATCCATCATCCCCCCCTCCATGAGTGAGTAATCCCCCGCTGTAGGCTATGGGGGTGGCAGGGATTGGATGAGATTGTTCATGTAATGGCATCAGATTGTTAGGGCATGGTGCCTAGTATCTATTATTAGTGCTTTTTGACTTTGTTGCAACTTGTTATGCTTAATGCTTTTCACTAGGGCCCGAGTGCCATGATTTCAGATCTGAACATGTTATTGATTCATTATGATAGTATTGTTTATGGTCTTACCTGCAAGTTGTATACACATATTGTTGTCCATAACCAAAGGCCCCTATGTGATAGCAATCGGGATAACCGGAGGGAATTGCTTTGATGTGAGGATTGCATGTGTTCACGGCTTGTTAATGCTTTGCTCCGGTGCTCTATTAAAAGGAGCACCTTAATTGCCAGTAGTTTCCTTGAGGCCTCGTTGCAAATGGGCTGGCAGGACAAAAGATGTTGTGTAAGTTCTCATTACGAGCACGTATGACTATATATGGAACACATGCCTATGATTATCTAGTACTTGGATGCTTTATCTTATTTATCTTCAAATGCCCTATATCTTGATTGCTATATGAATTGCCTTGTCCATGCAACGCCCGTCCATCCATCCCTATACCTACCACGCTTTAATCCCTCACATCGCAATTGTTATTCTTGTTGTCTTTACTTTTACTGCTGCTATTACTTTGCTATTGCTACTACAAAATTGTTGCTACTGATAAACCGCTGTGAGCAAGATTGCTTCCAGGTGTAGCTGAATTCACAACTCAGTTGTTAAGGCTTATAAATATTCTTTGGCTCCCCTTGTGTCGAATCAATAAATTGGGTTTCACTTCCCTCGAAAATACTGCGATACAACCCCTATACTTGTGGGTCATTGATGGCTATGTTGTTAACATATCCATAATTTTTGATGTTCCATGCTTGGTTTTATCTACTTTCTTGTGTTTTGTTCCAACTTTGGAGTACTTTCTATACACTTTCTTGGACTAACCTATTAACAAGTGACACAGTGCCAGTTGCCTGTTTTCTGTTGTTTTTGTTTCCAGGAAAGTCCAAAAATCAATATTCTCGGAATTGGACCAAACAAAAGCCAAAGTCGATATTTTACCAGAAGACTCACAGAGCCAGAAGACGAGACGGAGAGGGGCCACAGAGTGGACAAACCATATGGTGGCGCAGGCTAGCCCTAGCCACGCCACCAGGTGGTGTGGGCCCCCTGGCCGCCCATCGACCTTGCCTCTTCGCCTATAAGATGCCTCCCGAGGCAAAAACCCTAAATCAGCAAGCCTCCAGCCACAAAAAGTTCCACAGCGCCGTCGACACTGAAGGGGAGATTTGGGGGACAGAAAGTCTCTGTTACGGCACCCTGCCGGGACGGGAAAGTGCCCCCGGAGCCATCTCCATCGATCTCCACCACCATATCCATCACCATTGTTGATTCCCATGATGAGGAGGGAGTAGTTCTCTCTCGAGGCTAAGGGTTCTACCGGTAGATATGTGTTCATCTCTCTCTATGCATGATCTTATTGAAATCATGAGCTTTGTAATCAAGTAGATCTACCTTGCTACTCAAGTGCTTTAATAGATCTCTGCTCTCCCCATGTGTGTGAAAGTGACAACGTGCACACCATGGTGGCACTTAGGCTAGAGATTACAATTACTTGTTATGAGTTATATTTGGAGTTGGATGTCTTTATGAAATTGTGTTGTTTGTTGGAACCATCTAGTGCTCAAGGTGACAGCGTGGGGTTATCTAGATGGGAAAGGCTTACTTTGAGGAGTGTTGTTATAGCCGTACCATGGATTAGAGTGTCCAACCGGAGAGTAGTTAAGAGTAGTATCATACAGAAAAATATATTTATATGAGAGTGTTCACTAGTGAAAGTATGATCCCTAGGCCTTGTTTCTAAGCATTGAAACACCGCTTGCTATTAGATCTATTACATGTTTGCTTGCTTCCATCTTTATTTCAGATTGCCTTTAGTCTCTTCCATGCCATCAAGTTATTTTCTGCCACCGTTGTCTTATATCCATACCACTTGTATTTTACTATCTCTTCGCCGAACTAGTGCACATATACACCTGACAAGTGTATTGGGTGTGTTGGGGACACAAGAGACTTCTTGTATCTTGATTGCAGGGTTGCTTGAGAGGGGATACCTTTGACCACTTCCTCCCTGAGTTCGATAAACCTTGGGTGATCCACTTAAGGGAAAACTTGCTGTTGTTCTACAAACCTCTGCACTTGGAGGCCCAACAATTGTCTACAAGGATAGAAGTGCGTAGACATCAAGCTATTTTCTGGTGTTGTTGCCGGGGAGGTAAGGTAAAAGGTACTCACGTCCTCCGGTGTGAGTGCTCAAAGTTATTTCCTTTAGATTCTTTTTGTTTCTTGTTTTCACTAGTTAGGCTTAATCGAAAACAAAAAAAATTAGAGAGCTTTATAGTATTTATCTTGAGTTAGGACATGAAGTGTTTAAAGAAAAATTAAAAAACCTATGGAAATTTATTTGCATGCTAATATCAATGTTGTTACTATGAATTCTTTGGACACCATTATTGCTAATGCTATGGAAAAGTCTAATCTTGGGGAAGCTAGTTTTTATGAAAATGATCTTTTAGTTCCCCAGCTTTGGAAGATAGCTATTCTATTGCTTATGATGATACTATACCTCCAATATATGATGATTACAATGATGAATATGATATTTTCAGTCCACCTACTATTGAGGAGAAAATTAATTATGATTATAATATGCCTCCTATATTTGATGATTATGGTGATGAGAATAATCATGATTGCTATTTTATTGAATTTGCTCCCACTATAATTAATAAGAATGACTATGCTTATGTGGAGAGTATTAATTATTATATGCATGTGGCTCATGATAATAATATTTTATGTGATAGTTATATTGTTAATTTTATTCATGTTGCTACTGAAAGTTATTATGAGAGAGGGAAACCTGGTTCTATGCATCTCAATAATATTGGTTTCCCCACTTTATGCTGAAAGTCTTGAAGTTGCACTTGTTTTGCTTTCCTATGTTTGTTGCTTTGTTCTTTCATGACTTGTTTCTTTACAAGATTCCTATGCATAGGAAGTGGGTTAGACTTAAATGTTCTTTGAATTTGCTTCTTGATGCTCTCTTTTACTTCAATTCATATTTCTTATGTGAGCATCTTCTCAAACTATCATGCCTAACTTAAAGGCGTTAAAGAAAAGTACTTATTGGGAGATAACCCAAAAGTTTTAGATGAGTCTTGGAAGTTATTACCTCAGTAATAACCTCTCCTTAGCCTTTTTATTTGCTTTTTGTGCCAAGAGTAACCTCTAATGAGAGAGAAGTAATGATTGGGAAAGTTGTTGTCCTAGAACAGATTTCTGTGCTTCACCGTAAAAAATTGTGTAAAATCTCTATACACCTTTTGAGGCGTGAATTTTCGTTCTTCTACCCTAGGTTGTTATCTAACTTTCGTTAGTTCAACACTTTTTGATTTGAGCAACAGAAGGTCTTCGAAAAAATTGGTTTTTACTACTGGTCTGTTTTGATAGATTTCTGCCATTATTTGCATTTGCTTCTTGTTGGTTCCTTTTTTAGTTCTTTTGGGGAATTGAGCTTTTTGAGGGAAGTGCTACAGTAGCTTCTGTTTTATTGAAATTTTTATTGGTGTTAGAACTGAACCTAAAGACTTATCATCTTGAGGGCACTAATGTTGCTAATAAAGATTGTGTGAAGTTTTGTGTGAAGGAAAATTTTCAGGTGTATGGAAGGAATGAGTAATGAGATGAAGGATGGACTAAAGCTCAAGCTTGGGGACGCTACACGTGTCACCCAAAGAAATATCCAAGAAATACAAGCGTCAAAGCTTGGGGATGCCCAAGGCATCTCCCTCTTCACCAATAAAAATCCCAGGTTTCTTCCAAACACTTCATTTTTATTGTTTCATGCACAGTTGTGTTGTTCTTGGAGCATCTTCTTTTTCATTTTCGTTTTGGTTTTTCGTTTGTTTTGTTTTCTTATTTTGCTGAATAAATTGGTTGGACCCCCTCTTTCATACATTGGTTTTCAAATAGTTTGGTTTGGATTGGAAAAGAGTAGGAAAAGTGCATGCTTAAGTGGTAAAGAGAGCTTGTTTTGACTGTGACTTAGACTTTATCATGTCATGCTTGATATTGTTTTAGCTTTATGCTTAGTATTCTTTTCTGCAGCATGCCTTGTTATAAACAATTGTGATTGCTTAATGTGCCTTGGAAAAATCATGTGTTGTTTTAGCATATTAAAGCATAGTATTGTGGTATTCTCCTTTGATGCTTTATTTGGGTTGACTTGGCACATGCTCACACCATGTTATGACTATTACAAGTCACCATAGCCTTTATGATACTTTAGTTTTCAACTTATAGTATCACTCTATGCTTTGATCACTGATGTTTTGTCGCTCTGCATGATTATGGCCATTATTGCACTCTTAGTTTGTCGCTCCCAGTCTTTTGCTAGCCTCCACAACCAGGTATGAGTTCTACTCATGCATCCAACTCCAAATAACACCAAGTTATTCGAAAGAGTCCACCATACCTACTTATTAGCATTTGCTATTCCAAGTATATTCATGTTTTTATCTACCTTCCGAATTAAACATGTTATGAGAAAACTAGTGATTAAAGCTCTCACGAACTTGATGGCACACTTTACTTTTCTTGCCCCTAATAAATTTGAACCATTGTGTCATCTATGTTGTATATGCTTGCACTTATACACTGGGGATTAGCAGAACCATGTTGTCATGGGGAACACTTTCAACATTGCACTTGTACATTGTACCTAGTTGATATCATGCTCTTTAGTCTATGGATGTCATCGGTGTGAAATGAAAGGGGAGCTTGTAAGTCCATGGAGTTATGTATATGTGTTAGAGAAACGCCTGGGCCGCTGGTCTAATCCATGCTGTCATGGTAGAAACCTGCAGTGTAACCATAATGAGCTGTCTATGAAGCATTTTCTTATAAAAAAAAGAGTCAGATATTGAGAAAAAAGAGAAAAAAAATATGAGAAAAGAGGAAAGAGAGAAAAAAGCACCATATTCCCATGGTAAAAAGGAAGATTGCTAAGATGCTCGTTGTCTGCTTGCCTTGTCATTTTGATATGGGGATTCTTCCATATCATCGGGCAAGGGGTACCCCATTGGCGGTTCTCTATGATACACATGTACTTACGATGACAAGAACTTACCGGTGACTAAACTTGAGTAGCATGAGGAGTGGCCCTCGTATTCAAGGGACATGAGATTTCCAACTTATGCTTTGTCAAGCATATACTCCATAGTTTGTTCACTTTAACCTTAATCACTTCAAGATGCTTATGATAGGGGCAATGAGATCTGAAAGCTAAAAAGTACCATAATTTTTGGAAGGTCTTTATGAAACTTGAATCCCTACTTCCTTCTATGAAGGCCTTTCTTTTACTTTTTTTGTTGAGTCTCCACCTTCTACCTTTATGCACCTACGTTGAGAGCATAGTGGCCATTCTTAGTTCTATGTGCATTGTCCCAAGACTTGTTGATTGATGCATAGCTTTGATATTGCTTGTTTTAAACTATTTGTATCTACTAACTCTTATGAACTTTGAAGGTGTCCTATGCATTTATGTTTGCTACTCTATGAGGGACAAGCTGAATGCCACTATGATATGTTTTATTTATGTGAAACAAACAAACGTCTTGCAAAGCATTGTTATTCATGAATCTTTTGTTTGTATCCTTTCATGTTGCAACATAGTTGCTTTGTCTTATTGTTAGAACTTTATCTTTAATGTTATGATTGAAGTACTATGATCCCAGCTATCAATGTTTTACAAATACTTTGATCAAGTTTATGATGGTGCATGTCACCTCGAAAATTATTCTTTCTTTTTCTCACTTACCTACTCGAGGATGAGCAGGAGTTAAGCTTGGGGATGTTGATACGTTGCTAACGTATCCCAAATTTTTGATGTTCCATGCTTGGTTTTATCTACTTTCTTTTGTTTTGTTCAAACATTGGGGTACTTTCTATACACTTTCTTGGACTAACCTATTAAGAAGTGCCACAGTGCCAGTTGCCTGTTTTCTGGTTCCAGGAAAGTCAGAAAATAAATATTCTTGGAATTGGACCGGACAAAAGCCAAAGTCGATATTGTACCGGAAGACTCACGGAGCTAGAAGACGAGACGGAGAGGGGCACAGGGTAGCCACACCATATGGTGGTGCAGGCTAGCCCAGGCCGCGCCACCAGGTGGTGTGGTCCCCCTGGCCGCCCACCGACCTTGCCTCTTTGCCTATAAGATGCCTCCCGAGGCAAAAACCCTAAATCTTCAAGCCTCCAGCCACGAAACGTTCCGCAGTGCCGCCGCCACCGAAGGGGAGATTCGGGGGACATAAAGTCTCTGTTCCGGCACCCTGCCGGGACGGCTAAGTGCTCCTGGATGCATCTCCATCGATCTCCACCACCATCTCCATCACCATTGCTGATTCCCATGATGAGGAGGGACTAGTTCTCTCTCGAGGCTAAGGGTTCTACCGGTAGATATGTGTTCATCTCTCTATCTATGCATGATCTTATTGAGATCATGAGCTTTGTAATCAAGTAGATCTACCTTGCTACTCAAGTGCTTTAATAGATCTCTACTCTCCCCATGTGTGTGAAAGTGACAGCGTGCACACCATGGTGGCACTTAGGCTAGAGATTACAATTACTTGTTATGAGTTATATTTGGAGTTGGATGTATTTATGAAATTGTGGTGTTTGTTGGAACCATCTAGTGCTCAAGGTGACAGTGTGGGGTTATCTAGATGGGAAAGGCTTACTTTGAGGAGTGCTGTTATAGCCCTACCATGGATTAGAGTGTCCAATCAGAGAGTAGTTAAGAGTAGTATCATAAAGAAGAATATATTTATATGAGAGTGTTCACTAGTGAAAGTACGATCCCTAGGCCTTGTTTCTAAGCATTGAAACACTATTTGCTATTAGATCTATTACATGTTTGCTTGCTTCCATCTTTATTTCATGTTGCCTTTAGTCTCTTCCACGCCATCAAGCTATTTTCTGGCACCGTTGTGTTATATCCATACCACTTGTATTTTATTATCTCTTCGCCGAACTAGTGCACCTATACACCTGACAAGTGTATTGGGTGTGTTGGGGACACAAGAGACTTCTTGTATCTTGATTGCAGGGTTGCTTGAGAGGGGTTACATTTGACCACTTCCTCCCTGAGTTCGATAAACCTTGGGTGATCCACTTAAGGGAAAACTTGCTGCTGTTCTACAAACCTCTACACTTGGAGGCCCAACAACTGTCTACAAGAATAGAAGTGCGTAGAAATCAATGGCCAAAAATATATCGAGCTTGTTGGGGAACCCCAAGAGGAAGGTATGATGAGCACAGCAGCAAGTTTTCCCTCAGTTATGAAACCAAGGTTTAGTCGAACCAGTAGGAGCAAGGAAACACCCCAAAGGTGTTGCTAGCTGAACTTTGGCAGGGCGCACTACCGGCGCTAGCAATAACGTGGAGACCTGCACAACATAACCACAGAACTCTGTCCCCAACTTATAGTGAGGTTGTCAATCTTACCAGTTTTGATGAAAGAAAGGATTAAACGTATTGTGTGGAAGAAAGTAATAGTTTGTAGAAAGTAAATAGAAAGTAGTAAACAGTTGATTGTAGATTGATCATAAAATAAAGGACCGGGGTCCGTAGTTCACTAGTGGTGGCTCTCCTTAAGATAGATGACATGTTGGGTGAACAAATTACAGCGGGGCAATTGACAAACATCGAGAAAGAAATCATGCATATACTACTCATATTGACTCCTTTGAGATTTGATTGGGCATTACAACATTATACATATACCGTAATCCAACTGCATCTATGACTAATAATCCACCTTCAGGTTATCATCCGAACCCTCCAAAGATTAAGTTGCAAGCAACAGATAATTGCATTACGCATTTTGTGTAAAGTAAACAATACGATTGTTCTATGAACAAAGGATTGATGTTTTCTTCCTAGTAGCAACAACACATCTAGTACCTTAGAGATTTCTGTCACTTCCCCAGATCACTAGAAACATGAACCCACTATTGAGCATAAATACTAACTCTTGGATTTGCTAGCATCTACTTGGCCAAGATAGCTACTAACAACGGAAAGCATACAAGATCACAAATAACAATAACATGATAGAATCAATAATCAATCTGAAATAACATATCAATATCCATCGGATCCCCGCAAACACAACATGTAAGATTACAAATAGATGATCTTGATCATGAACAGAGCTCACAAGATCTAAACATGATAGCACAAAGGAGGAGAACCAGCCATCTAGCTACTACATGGACCCGTAGTCCAAGGATGAACTACTCATGCATCACACCGGAGGCTTGCATGATGATGAAGAAGGCCTCCAGGGTGAATTCTCTCCTCCGGCAGGGTGGCGGGAAGACCTTCAGATCCCCCCCGATCTAGGGATGGAGATGACGGCGGCTACAGACTCTTTCATGGAATTTTGATCGGGTACTTAGGGTTTCTGTATCGGAGGCATCTTATAGGCTAAAGGGGAGGCCGAGGGGGTGCCCGAGGCGGCCAGACCACCCCCTGGCACGGGCCAGGCTTGGCCACGCGGCCAGGTGGTGTGGCGGCCCCCTGGCCCCTCTCCGTCTCGTATTCTGGCTCCATGTCACCCTCGGTGAAAAACTGACTTTGGCTTTTGTCCCGTCCAATTATGAGAATATTCATTTTCTGACTTTCCTAAAACCAAAAATAGCAGAAAACAAGAAGCTCGCACTGTGGCTCTTGTTAATAGGTTAGTCCAAGAAAGTGTATAGAAAGTACTCCAAAGCGTGGACACAACATAAGAAAGTAGATAAAACCAAGCATGGAACATCAAAAATTATGGATACGTTAGCAACGTATCAACATCCCCAAGCTTAAATCCTGCTCGTCCTTGAGTAGGTAAGTGATAAAAAGAAAGAATAATTTTTGAGGTGACATGCACCGTCATAAACTTGATCAAAGTATTTGTAAAACATTCATAGTTGCGATCATAGTTCTTCAACATAACATGAAAGATAAAGTTCTAACAATAAGACATAGCAACTATGTTGCAACATGAAAAGGCACAAACAAAAGATTCATGAATAACAATGCTTTGCAAGACGTTTGTTTGTTTCACGTAAAGAAAACATAGCATAGTGGCATTCAGCTTGTCCCTCATAGAGTAGCAAATATAAATGGATAGGACACCTTCAAAGTTCATCGGAGTGACTAGATACAAATAGTTTAAGAACAAGCAATATCAAAGTTATGCATCAATCAACAAGTCTTTGGACAGTGCACATAGAACTAAGAATGGCCACTATGCTCTCTAAGTAGGTGCATAAAGATAGAAGGTGGAGACTCAACATAAAAGTAAAAGAAAGGCCTTCATAGAAGGAAGTAGGGATTCAAGTTTCATAAGGAGCTTCCAAAAATTAAGGTACTTATTAGCTTTCAGCTCTCATTACCCCTATCATAAGCATCTTGAAGTGATTAAGGTTAAAGTGAACAAATTATGGTGTATATGCTTGAAGAAGTATAAGTTGGAAATCTCATGTCCCTTGAATACATGGGTCGCTCCTCACGCTACTCAAGTTTAGTTACTGGTAAGTTCTTGTCATAGTAAGTACATGTGTATCATAGAGAACCGCCAACGGGGTACCCCTTGCCCGATGATACGGAAGAATCCCCATATCAAAATGACAAGGCAAGCAGACAACGAGCATCTCAGCAATCTTCTTATTTACCATGGGAAAATGGTGCTTTTTTCTCTCTTTCCTCTTTTCTCATTTCTCTTTTTTTTCTTTTTCTCTTTTTTTCTCAATATCTGACTCTTTTTTTGATAAGAAGAATGCTTCATAGACAATTCATTATGGTTACGCTGCAGGTTTCCACCATGACAGCATGGATTAGACCAGCGGCCTAGGCGTTTCTCTAACACACATACATAACTCCATGAACTTACAAGCTCCCCTTTCATTTCACATCAACGACATCCATAGACAAAAGAGCATGATATCAACTAGGTACAAAGTACAAGTGCAATGTTGAAAGCGTTCCCCATGACATCATGGTTCTGCTAATCCCCAACATATAAGTGCAAGCATATACAACATAGGTGACACAATGGTTCAAGTTTATTAAGGGCAAGTAAAGTAAAGTGTGCCATCAAGTTTGTGAGAGCTTTAAACACTAGTTTTCTCATAACAAGTTTAATTCGGAAGGTAGATAAAAACATGAATATACTTGGAATAGAAAATGCTAATAGGTAGGTATGGTGGACTCTTTGGAATAACTTGGTTTTAGGAGTTGGATGCATGAGCGGAACTCATACTTGGTTATGGAGGCTAGCAAAAGACTGGGAGCGACCAACTAAGAGAGCAACAATGGCCATAATCATGCAGAGCGACAAGCCAACATTAATCAAAGCATAAAGTGATACTACAAGTTGAAAACTAAAGGATCATAAAGGCTATGGTGACTTGGGATAGTCATAACATGGTGTGAGCATGCGCCAAGTCAACCCAAATAAAGCATCAAAGGAGAATACCACAATACTATGCTTTAATATGCTAAAACAACGCATGATTCTTCAAAGGCACATTAAGCAATCTCAATTGTTTATAACAAGTTGTGCTACAGCAAAGAATACTGAGCATAGAGCCAAAACAATATCAAGCATGGCATGACAAAGCATAGGTCAAAGTAAAAAACAAGCTCTCTTTACCACTTAAGCATGAACTTTCCTACTCTTTTCCAATCCAAACCAAACTTTTTGAAAACCAATGTATGAAAGAGGGGGTCCAACCAATTTATCCAGCAAACTAACCAAACCAAGAAAAATAAAAACCAAAACGAAAACAAAAAGAAGACGCTCCAATAGCAATACAACTGTGCATGAAATAATAAAAATGAAGTGTTTAGAAGAAACCTGGAATTTTTATTAATGAAGAAGGGGATGCCTTGGGCATCCCCAAGATTTGACGCTTGTACTTCTTGGATATTTCTTGGGGTGACACGCGTGGCATCCCCAAGCTTGAGCTTTAGTCCATCCTTCATCTCATTACATCATTCCTTCCATACACCTGAAATTTTTCTTCATACAAAACTTCACATAATCTTTATTAGCAACATTAGTGCACTCAAGATAATAAGTCTTTAGGTTCAGTTTCAACACCAATAAAACTTCCATTAAAACACAAGATACTGTAGCACTTCCCTCAAAAATCTCAGTTTCCCAAAAGAACTCAAAAAGGAACCAACAAGAAGCAAATGCAAGTAATGGCAGAAATTTGTCAAAACAGACCAGCAGGTAAAGACGAATTTTTTCAAAGACCTTCTGTTGCTCAAATTGAAAAGTGTTGAACTAACGAAAGTTATATAACAATATGGGGAAGAAGCACAAATATTCACGCCTCAAAAGGATGTACAGAGATTTTACACGAATTTTTACGGTGAAGCATAGAAATCTGTTTCGGGACAGCAACTTTCCCAATCATTACTTCTCTCTCATTAGAGGTTACTCTTGGCACAAAAAGCAAATAAAAAGGATAAATAGCAGTTATGACTGAGGTTATAACTTCCAAAACTCATCAAAAACTTTTGGGTTATCTCCCAATAAGTACTTTTCTTTAACGCCTTTAAGTTAGGCATGATAGTTTGAGAAGATGCCCACATAAGAAATATGAATTGGAGTAAAAGAGAGCATCAAGAAGCAAATTCAAAGCACATTTAAGTCTAACTCACTTCCTATGCATAGGAATCTTTTAAGAAAATAAATCAAACAAGCACATAGTAACAAGAATGGGTAGATAAATCAAGAGCAACTTCAAAACTTTCAGCACATAGAGAGGTGTTTCAGTACCATGAAAACTACAACCATATTTTCCTCTCTCATAATAATTTTCAATAGCCTTATGAATAAAATCAACAATATAACTATCACATAAAGCATGATTTTCATGATATACAAACACTAGAGCATTATTATAAATATTTTCAAAAGAATCCTCAGGAACATAACATTCATCCTCCTTTAGTAAGCATGGGGGACAATCAAATATTGTAAGGGGTAAAGAGTTATTCTCATTAGAAGGTAGGTATAGGTAGATCCATTCTTCCTCCTCTTGATCATAAATCTCCTCCTCTTTTTCATCCAATGAGCTTCCAGTTTCAGCAATTTCTTCTTTAATAGGCTCCTTCAAGGCATTAGTCTCTTCCGCTGGTGGAGAGCATCTATTAAGATATTCAAGAATATAGCCATTTTATTCCTCATATTTATAAGGTGCATCATCAGTATTTTCAAGCAAACAAGCTAGTTCAAATGCACCCTTCCAAGGAATAAATTCTTCAATTTGTTCCACATCATAAAAGTCATAATTTCCCTTAACATAAGAAGATATGGTAACATCATCATTATAATCACATTGAAAAGGGAGGTGTTTATACCTATTACAGCAACAAGATTTATCAAAGCAATAAGTAACATTATATGTAGAGCACGCATTTCTAGCAATGATATACAATTTATCAATTTGTTCGCATAAGTGTTTCCCTTTTTGTGACAAGCGGTGTTCCTTATAATAATATTTTTGTTCTTCCGAGAACCCACCTTGCCAATTAGATTTAGTTTCAAAGAAACCAACCATTGATAGAAAGCATGATAAAGCAAGACAATAACAAACCAACGAAAATAAGAACTATAGTAGGAACTAATTTTTTTGTATTTTGGATAAAAAGAACAAGCAAACAAAGCAAAAAGTAAACTAAGCAAAACAAAAATAACAAAGTAAAGAGATTGGTTATGAGAGACTCCCCTTGTGAAGATGTCCTTGACTCCCCGACAACGGTGCCAGAAAATAGCTTTGATGGCCAAAAATATATCGAGCTCGTTGGGGAACCCCAAGGGGAAGGTATGATGAGCACAACAGCAACTTTTCCCTCAGTTATGAAACCAAGGTTTAATCGAACCAGTAGGAGCAAGGAAACACCCCAAAGGTGTTGCTAGCTGAACTTTGGCAGGGCGCACTACCGGTGACAGCAGCAACATGGAGACTTACACAACACAACCGCAGAACTCTGTCCCCAACTTATACTGAGATTGTCAATCTCACCGGTTTTGCTGAAAACAAAGGATTAAACGTATTGTGTGGAAGAAAGTAATAGTTTGCAGAAAGTAAACAAAAAGCAGTAAACAGTTGATTCTAGATTGATGATAAAAGAAAGGAATAGGGTCCATAGTTCACTAGTGGTGGCTCTCCTTAAGATAGATGACATGTTGGGTGAAAAAATTACAGCGGGGCAATTGACAAACATCAAGAAAGCAATCATGCATATACTACTCATCTTGACTCCTTTGAGATTTGATTGGGCATTACAACATTATACATAGATCGTAATCCAACTGCATCTATGACTAATAATCCACCTTCAGGTTATCATCCGAACCCCCTCCAGTATTAAGTTTCAAGCAACAGATAATTGCATTACGCATTGCGTGTAAAGTAAACAATACGATTGTTCTATGAACAAAGGATTGTTGTTTTCTCCCTAGTAGAAACAGCACATCTAGTACCTTAGAGATTTCTGTCACTTCCCCAGATTACTAGAGGCATGAACCCACTATCGAGCATAAATACTAACTCTTGGAGTTGCTAGCATCTACTTGGCCAAGATAGATACTAACAATGGAAAGCATGCAAGATCACAAATAACAAAGACATGATAGAATCAATAATCAATCTGAAATAGCATCTCAATATCCATCGGATCCCCGCAAACACAACATGTAAGATTACAAATAGATGATCTTGATCATGAACGGAGGTCACGAGATCTAAATATGATAGCACAAAGGAGGAGAACCAGCTATCTAGCTACTCGCGCATCACACCGGAGGCTTGCATGATGACGAAGATGGCCTCCAGGGTGAAATCTCCCCACCGGCAGGGTGCTGGTAAGAGCTTGAGATCCCTCCCGATCTAGGAATGGAGATGACGGCGGCTACAAACTCTTTCGTGGAATTTTCATCGGGTACTTATGGTTTCTGTATTGGAGGAATCTTATAGGGGAAAGGGGAGGCCGAGGGGTGCCACCCTGGCATGGGCCAGGCCACCCGTCTGGCCGGCCAGGTGGTGTGGCGGCCCCCTGGCCCCTCTCCGTCTCGTATTCTGGCTCCATGTCCCCCTCGGTGAAAAACTGACTTCGGATTTTGTCCCGTCCAATTCCGAGAATATTAATTTTCTAACTTTCCTAGAACCAAAAACAGCAGAAAACGGGCAGCTGGCACTGTGGCTCTTGTTAATAGGTTAGTCCAAGAAAGTGTATAGAAAGTACTCCAAAGTGTGGAACATCAAAAATTATGGATACGTTAGCAATGTATCAGTCATGAAGACTATTTTCTGGCGCCCTTGCCGGGGAGCATAGCTCTATTTATCAAGTTCACTTGGAATCACTATTTTTCGCCGCCATCCATCCATCATGGGTAAGTATCATGATGGCAAGATTCCTATTTTACCATCCACTACAAGGAGAGGTACGGTTCTGAACACCTCTGTTGCTCTTGATTCACCATCTGTTATGAGTAAGTTTCTTACACCACCACATACAGATGCTAGACATACTACTACTGCTAAATCTGAAACTTCTGATACTTATGATGCTGCTTCTACTGTGCTTGATAAAAGTGGCTCATTAGGTCCTTTCCTAGATGCTACGATTGCTAGAATTATAGCTGGAAATACTGAAACTCCTAATGAAGACACTACTACACCTGTCAGTTCACCTGAGTCTAGAGAGAGCTATGATATTGAAGACGGTTATATAGAGATGACCGATGAATTGATTAAAGAATGTCAAAACACCCATGATAGGAGTGCTATTAAGAGTCTCCTTGAGAGGCGTACTATAAAACCCAAATTGTCTCCTAATGCTAAGTTTGTTGCATCTCCCATAAACATTAAAGATAAGGATTATCATTTCTCTCTTGATTTATCTTACAAAACTATTGTTGAGAAAGAACCTTTTTGTGGGACTAAGAATGAAAGTGTTGTAGCACATATGACTGAGCTTTCTACCATGAGTGGCCTATTTTCTGATGATATTATGATGCACACCTACTTTGTTGCTAAAATTTTCCCTTTTTCGCTGAAAGGAGAAGCTAAAACTTGGTTTAATAATTTACCTCCTGGATCTATTGATAGCCCTGATTGCTTCATTAGTACTTTCCTTCAGAACTATTTCCCTCCTAGTGCTAGACATGCTATTTTGCAGGATCTTTTTGATTTTAAACAGGGAGAAAAGAGATATTGCCTAAATCATGGGCAAGGTTTTATGCTTTGATTCATGCACATGCTGTATGTCCATTACATAAAAATGAGCTTCTTGATATATATTATAATGGACTAACTGAAGAATCTAGGACATACCTGGATAGTTGTGTTGATTGTATTTTCAGAAATAGAACTCCCAAAGAAGCTGAGGAATTAATGGCTAAAATAAGCAAGAATTATGAAGACTGGTCTTCATCTGAACCGACTATACCTTAGACAACTACACTTGAGTTAATTGTGCCTGCGCCTATACCAACATCAAAGAAGAGGGGAGTTATTGAACTAAATGATGAAGTGATGAACGAAGCCAAGAAATGTCTTAAGGAGAAGGGTATTAAAGCTGAAGATGTGAAGAATTTACCTCCTATAGAAGAATTATGTAAGCCAATCTCCCACTCATCCACTATTGAGGTACACTCTCTCCAACATTTTGATGAAGGTGATATTCCTTACTCTAAACCTCCTGATTAATGCTTAGAAGAATTTGATATTTTTATTGTTAAGCAAGATAATTTTAATAAAAGGGTGCAAAATCATCTAATGGAAAACTCTAGAGCTATTGTTGAGTTGAAGGATATTGTGGAAAGAACCTCTAGTGCTGTTAAAATGCTTGTTAAACATTTCCAAACGGTTCAAACTCAAATTGATCAGCTTATTAAAGTACAAAAAGATTTTCTAGTTCATGCTGATAAAGAAAAACATGCTTATGAAATTAGAACTAGAAGTGGTGCTGCCACCCAGGATCCTCTATATCCTGAGGGGCATCCTAAAAGAATTGAGCCGGATTCTCAACAAGCTGAAAATAATGGTACTACTACTAAGAAAAGAAAAAAGAAACATAAAACTATTGTAGAATCCTCTGAACCTACTAAAGATCCTAATAGTATATCTATCTCTGATGCTGAAATTGAATGTGGTAATGAGGAAAATGATGTTCCTAATAAAGAAAAAGTTGAAGAAGAACCTGAAAGGCACACTAAAAATGCTAAATACACTAAAGAGGATTTTGTTGCTAAGAAATATGGTAGTGAAAGAGAGCCTTGGGTCCAAAAACCTATGCCTTTCCTTGATAAGAAACATAAGTCAAAGGAAGATGAACATTATAATAAGTTTTGTGAGTGGATGAAACCTTTATTTTTGCAAATACCTTTGACTGATGCTATTAAATTGCCTCCTTATTCAAAGTATATGAAGGATATTGTCTCTAATAAAAGGAAGATCCCTAATTAAGAAATTTCTACTTTGCTTGCTAATTATTACTTTAATGGTAAGGTTCCAAAGAAACTTGGAGACCCATGGGTTCCAAATATTCCTTGCTCTATTAAAAATAGTTATGTTAGAACTGCTTTGTGTGATTTGGAGCAAGAGTTAGTGTTATGTCTTTTTCTCTATATAAGAGACTTCAACTGGAAAAACTAATACCAACCAATATATCTTTGCAAATGGCTGATAAATCTACTACTATTCCTATTGGTAAATGTAAGGATGTACATGTTCAAGTGGCTCATAATAGCTTGATATTAACTGATTTTGTTGTGCTTGAAATGCCTGAAGATGACAATATGTCTATTATTCTTGGGAGACCTTTTCTTAATACTATGGGAGTTGTTATTAATTGTAATCAAGGAAAGGTGACTTTTAATGTTAATGACAAGGAGCATATCGTCTATTTCCCATACAAGATTGATAGGACTTATGGTTTAAACTCAATTGAACATGTTGATGGCATTCAAGTTGGAGAAATATATTGTCCCATACCACGAGAAAAATATGAAACTATTATGATTGGGACCATTACTATCAATGTTGAGTTAACATAATCATTAGTGGAATACAAAGTTTTGTTTCATATAAATTGTTTTGGTAACAAGACCTGATCAACCTTGTTAACAAAGGGATTTTAATGAACAAAACAATGTTTTCACCATGATTATTTTTGCTTACTTTATTTTACCCATCTTAGTTTTTTCTTTCGTTTAGTTTACTTTTCTGTTGTTAGTTGCTTGCATATTAGAGTGTCTTATAACTTCTGAAGTTTTAGTTTTGTTTTGTCATTGCATCATTCCAAAAACATCTTTCTGTCAGAAAATCATTCTTCAATACTTGAAAATTGCTAAAAATAAAGTGTCTCGAAAAATTCCAGAAAATTCATATTAAATTTTTACGTGAAAAAGGGGTAGAGGAGTGCCTAGAGTGATCTAGGGGGCCCACCAGGCAGGCACACCACCTAGTGGCGCGGCCACCCCAAGGGCGCGCCTGGCCATGGTGTGGGCCACCCCTGGCCCTCCACTTACTCTCTCACTTCCCACTACCTTCTCTCTCCCGAGAAAACACTAGCTCATTTCTCAAAATCGCGTTCTTCCTATTCTTGTCCATGATTTTTCGATCTCCTTGCTCAGCCCATCTTTGCTGCTGAAATTTGGAGCATTTGTTCTCCGGTATGTGACTCCTCCGCTTGTCAAAGTAGATTTGTGTTTAGTGGTTTATATCTTGAGTATTTTGCTGTTGTAGGTGACATGTTATGTGAGATTATAAGATTGTTCAATGCTTAGAGATATTGTTTTGATGCATGTTTAGGCCTCTTACAAGTCCCTATGAGTAGTCCCTTCATTATGTATTCACTTTGCAGTCACTTGTATGATGGTTGTCCTAAATTTCAGAAAACAAGATGAATGAACACCAACTCAACCAGCATGAACTAAGGGTGGATGTGGTTATGAAGGTCCACTGAGAGGAGGAAGTTTTTCCTTCCATCTATCCATGCCCCGAATTCATGAGGGCTGCAGGGATTTCTCAGGACTTCCATACTTTAATTGCTAATGCAGGATTGGAGCATTTTGTGGGAGATGAACCTTACCAATTTGTGAAACTAACTATGTCTATGGTGCAGGACTTTCGATTTAGTTTCTCTTTTCCTAACCCCATGGTTCACTACAAAATTTACAATATAGCTGCCAACCTTCCTTTTGTTGACTTTTATGCATCTATTAAAGTACCCCAGTGGGGATCGTGTGAAAGGATTAAAGAGCGACCTGCACCACTCATGGACTTGTATGAGGAGATTTGCCAAGGGAGCAGCTTCTCAAAGGAGAGTGAAAAAATTAGTAACATTCATCTCCAGTCTATTGGCTACTTTGCTTACTTTATTGCCAAGTGTGTTCTCACTAGGAAAACTACTAATAAGTTATCCTCATATGATCTAGCATTCATCTCAGCTGCTTTAAAACGAGATAGGACTTACAATTTGGGTGCCTTGATAGCTTTCCGTCTTGCTGCTAACTGCGAGAAAGGTGGAGTTTGTGGAAGCCTCATCGCCTCTCGTTTATTAGCTTTGCATCGTGTAGTGCCTCATCATCTAGACCTTTAGTTTCCCGTAGAGAGGCTTGACCTTAATTCCATGATATAGCAGAAATTTGTTTCTTCTTGGGCTAATTTGAGTGATTTGTCTTATGAAATAACCTTTCTCAAGGCTGGTTGGAGAAGGAGTAAGTCCAAGCGAGTTGTTCTTTTTCCTGCACCTGTTTTGTTTAACCTTGATACCAGGGTAGGATGGTCACTCGCCGAGGAAGAACTCGATGCATACCTGGGAGAGCTCTCCCAACAGGATTAGGATACTGGAAGGGAGGTTGCAGATGATTCGGTCCAGCCCTCGAATGAGGGGGAGTCTTCATATCAGCAGCCTACCTATGATTGGGGAGCTTCTTCTTCCCAAGGGCCTAACCACGATCATTCTTACAATGACCTGCCTGCTTGGAACCCTTACCCGCGGTGGGGTTGATACCAACTTAGGCCAAAAGCCTAAGCTTGGGGGGAGGTACACCGACATTACACTCATCTACATATCATGTTTAGTCTGCACTTTGTATATCCATGCTTCATTCTCTTTTTAGTTTTTGTTTTTTCTTTACTTTTGCTTTCTAAAACACAAAAATGTCAAACATATTTTCGTTGTTTCTCTTTGTTTGCTTCTCTTTTTCTGCCTTGGTTTGCTTCTTCCTTTTTGCTTTATCTTAATTATTCGAAAACCCCCAAAAAGATTTTGCTTTTCTTGTTCTTCCTTTTGGTTCTTGCCTTTAAAAATCGAAAACCCAAAAATATTTGTTGTTCTTCTTTGGTTTTGTGAAGTTTGTTGCAGGGTCCAGAAATCCTCAGTGGAATTTGGTTTCATGTTATTATTCAAGCCACACAAGTGAAGGGCAATAATGAGGATTAATGACAACTTGAGGTGTGGTAAGAGGCTGGTAACGAACTCTATTTGTTTTCATTTTTGTACATATACTTGGGCATGCTCAGTCTGTTCATTTAGGGTGTATGATATTTATGGATGCTTAGTAGTTCTTTATTTCTTATGATTAGCTCCAGCTTGCTAATGGTTTGTAGCATGTCATATGAATGTTTGCTTGCATTGTTCTATTCATAACTTGGTATGACACGGTGGTATCTCCCTCTGAATGTTTCACTTGAATTGACTTGGCACATGCTCACGCATGCATATGACTGAAATAAATCAGTTAAGCCTCGATGAATTATTTTGCCTCAGGGGTCTTGAATCACTTTCATGCCATGATTAGTCATGTTTTGTTGCAAGCATGATTATGACATTTATTTCTCTCTCGTTTGTCGCTCCCTTACTATTGCTAGCCTTCACTTGCACTGAATATGAGCTCTATTCGTGTTTCCAACTCCCCAAAACTAATAGTGCCAAAAGTGTCCACCATACCTACCTATTAGCATCATTTGCTATTTCGTGCATATTCAATATGCCTAGTTTTCTTCCAAATAAAATGTTTGCTTGATATGAGAAAGTTAGTTAGTAAAGCTCACACGAACTTGATGGCACACTTTATTTCATACACTTAATAAACCTGAACATTGTGATTGTCCATGAAAGTTATATGCTTGAAATTATAGGCTGGGGATTAGCAGACCCGTGCTGTTATGGGGAATTCTTTTAACACCTGTAAATATATACCCAGTTGATATCGTACTCTTTTGTTTGCGAATGTCCTCGGTGTGAAATAAAAGGGGAGATTGGAAGTCCATGGAGTTATTTATGTGTGTTAGAGAAACACCTCGGCCGCCGGTCTAATCCATGCCTAATCATGGTGGAAACCTGCAGCATAACCATAATGAGCAATCTATGAAGCATTCTTCTTATAAAAAAGGAGAAATAGTTGTTGAGAAAAAGAAAAAAAGATGATGAGAAAAGTGGAAAGAGAGAAAAAAGCACCATATTCCCATGGTAAATAAGAAGATTGTTGAGATGCTCGTTGTCTGCTGGCCTTGTCATTTTGATATGGGGATTCTTCCGTATCATCGGGCAAGGGGTACCCCGTTGGCGGTTCTCTATGATAAGCATGTATTTACTATGACAAGAACTTACCGGTAACTAAAGTTGAGTAGCATGAGGAGCGGCCCTCGTACTCAAGGGACATGAGATTTCCAGTTTATAGTCTGTCAAGCATATAACTCGTATTGGACCTCACTTTCACCCTAACCATTTAAAGATGCTTATGATAGGGGAAATGAGAGCTCAAAGCTAATGAGTACCATACTTTTAGCATTTGGAAGCCTTTCAAACTTTTTAAAACCTTTTTCATTTCCTTGTTGAGTCACCACCTATTCTATGAGCACTTTCTTGAGAGCATAGTTGTCATTCTTAGTGTAATATGCTTGTCTCAAAACTTGATTAATTGTGTCATGACCTTGATGGTTGTATCTTTGATATCTTTACTTCTAGTCTTCACTTGAACTTCAGAGGTGCCTTGGCATTTATGTTTGCTCTACAATCAAAGGCAGGCGAGATACCACTCTATCATACCTTTTTATGGCATTGCAATGTTGCTTATGTTTATGTTTCATGTTATTTATTATTTTTGAGTTGGAATCTCTTCATAGCTTGCAATGACTATTAAGTAAACTTAGTTGCATACTCTTTATTATGAATTGCCTGAGTAGTTGATCATATGCTGAGAATATATACATCTTATGAAGCAAATGTGTTCATGAAAGTTTCTTTTATCGCACTCAGTTTTCAACTGAATTTCTTGAGGACAAGCAATAAGCTAAGCTTGGGGGGAGTTGATACGTCCAAAACATATCTACTTTCCCGAACACTTTTTCTCTTGTTTTTCCTCTAAACTAGTGTGATTTGCATACAAATAACACGGACTGACGCTATTTTCAGCAGAATTACCTTGGTGTCTAGTTTTTGTGCAGAAAATCAACTATCAGGAAAAATCCTAGAAAATACGCCAAAAATCCTATTTCACCAGAAGACTCACGGAGCCAGAAGACGAGACGGAGGAGGGCCACGAGGGGCCCACACCACCTGGCCGCACGGGCCAGGCTTGGCCGCGCCAAGGGGTGGTGTGTCTGCCTCGGACACCCCCTCGGCCTCCCTCTTCGCCTATAAGTTGCCTCTTGACCTATAAAACAAGGGGGGTTCAACGTTTTTCCAGAAAGAGTTCCGCTATGCCGCCACCACCAGATTCCGCGATTCAGAACCAGAAACTCCGTTCTGACGGGGAATTGTTGGAGATCATCGCCATCATCATCACCATTTCTTCTCCATCGACCATCCATGATTCCCCCATCCATGAGTGAGTAATCCCCCACTGTAGGCTATGGGGATGGTAGGGATTGGATGAGATCGTTCATGTAATGGCATCAGATTGTTAGGGCATGGTGCCTAGTATCTATTATTAGCGCTTTTTGACTTTGTTGCAACTTGTTATGCTTAATGCTTGTCACTAGGGTCCGAGTGCCATGATTTCAGATCTGAACATGTTATTGATTCATTATGATAGTATTGTTTATGGTCTTACCTGCAAGTTGTATACACATATTGTTGTCCGAACGAAAGGCCCTAAAGTGACAGCAATCGGGATAACCGGAGGGTATGGCTTTGATGTGAGGATCACATGTGTTCACGGAGTGTTAATGCTTTGCTCCGCTGCTCTATTAAAAGGAGCAGCTTAACTGCCAGTATTTCCCTTGAGGCACCACTTCAAACGGGCTGGCAGGACAAAAGATGTTGTGCAAGTTCTCATTGCGAGCACGTATGACTATATATGGAACACATGCCTATGATTATCTAGTACTTGGATGCTTTATCTTATTTATCCACAAATGCCCTATATCTTGATTGCTATATGAATTGTCTTGTCCATGCAACGCCTGTCCATCCATCCATATGCCTACCGTGCTTTAATCCTACTATTTACTGCAATTGTTACTGCTGTCTTTACTTTTACTACTGCTATTACTTTGCTATTGCTACTAAAAAACTGTTGCTACTTATAAACCTATGTGAGCAAGATTGTTTCCAGGTGCAGCTGAATTGACAACTCAGTTGTTAAGGCTTATAAATATTCTTTGTCTCCCCTTGTGTCGAATCAATAAATTGGGTTTCAATTCCCTCGAAAATACTGCTATACACCCCCTATACTTGTGGGTCATCAGGAGGCTTCTTATAGGCAAAGGGGCGATGTCAGAGGGTGGACTAGGGGCCCACACCACCTGGTGGCGCAGCCAGGGGGACCCGCGCCACCACATGGTGTGGCCAGCCCCTGGACCCTCTCCGTCTCGTCTTCTGGCTCCATGAGTCTTCCGATAAAATATCGACTTTGGCTTTTGTCCGGTCCAATTCCGAGAATATTCATTTTCTGGCTTTTTTGGAACCAAAAACAGAAGAAAACAGGCAACTGGCACTGTGGCATCTTGTTAATAGGTTAGTTCCAGAAAATGTGTAAAAGTACTCCAAAGTGTGGACAAAACATAAGAAAGTAGATATAAAACAAGCATGCAACATCAAAAATTATAGATACGTTTCCAACGTATCACTACTATCTGAGTCTCACGTGCAAGGAACGTGCAACTTACACTTTACACAATGCAGAAGTAGTATATTTCTTTGCTTAGACATATGGTCACCTCTGTCCACGCGCTATAAATGCTGAGAGAATAAAACGTTGGCAGGGGAAGAGGTCAGCAACGAAGAGAAGTTGAAGGTGGTTCCATGTCAGAGCAAAGTTATGATGGGTTTCTGACACGAGGTACTCCTACAGCCTTACAGTCTACACTCTACTAGTAGTAAATTTCAGGACCTATGCATGCAAACAAGTCGTGTGTTTTCTCTCTCCTTCCCTATGCTCCATCTCTCCTCCCTTTCCCTCGCGCACCGGTCCGGCTGATCTCTCTCCCCTCGTCCACAACATGGCGTTGTGCACGTGTGCCTTGGTATGGCGGCTCTGTGTCTCTGGCGTGTTCAACCGCCGCATGTTGGTGTGGAGTAGGGACGAGGAGTACATCGGAAGGAACCCATTTTGGTCCTTGGCAGCACAAAAATTCAAACTTTTCCGGTTTTCAAAATTTTCACTTGCTTCCCAAACATCGGGAGGGAACGTTATTCAAAAGATCAGCCAAACATCAGGAGGGAAGGCAATTTTGAACCTGTTTTGAACATTGAATAAACGAAAAACAAAAAACAAAAGTTTTACTCATGATGTCCTATCATGTCTTGTGCACCACATGCCATGAAAACTATAATCATGGGATTAGATAAGTTTTGGAAAAATAGCTTCACAATATTGTCCTACCATGCACTACAAGAAAAGTTGGCTTTTACAACAGATGGTTTTCGTGGTTGAAGGCTCATTTTTCGTGGCTAAAAATTCTTCTACGACGGATTCCCATCACTATAAAAGCCTCGTCACAAAAGAATCTACCACGGTTTTTTTCCTGACTGAGGCGGATCACACCCTTCAACCACGAAAACTTATTCCGTCGTAGATCTGTTCACCAGCCGTGTTGACTACTGACGTCATGCAAAATGTCACGTGGTAAACACCGTTAACAACCAGTTATCGTCGTTAACGGCCACATAAACCATGGTAGAAGCCAGGCCCAGCCAAGGCCTGCTCACAATTAAGTGCGCCGACCCATCAAGAGAGCCCAATAAGATTACGGTCCTTTACTATTTTGTCCGACACTGTTTGAAATGGGCCCAAAGATGTGGAAAGAAGCAGCCAGCGAATGTCAGTCCTGTTACTGTTTTGGCCTACAAAAGCCCATAGTTTTCGAACACTATGCGGACCATTAACAGTCTGTGCCAAGTAGGCCCTATACTGTTCTGACCTTTTACTATTTTGGCTCGTTATTATTTTGGCCGTCTACTGTTCATGTCCATTACTGTTGTGGCCCTTTACTATTCGTGCTCTATCGCTTTACGCTGCTATTCTAGCCTGCTATTGTTCAGGCCTTCTACTGTTTTGGCCTGTTTTCTTTTCTGGTTTGTTACTTTTCTGGCCTATTATTGTGCTGGGTTGCTACTGTTCTGGTGTGCTGGTGTTTTGGCCTATTACTGTCCTGGCATGTTACTATTCTGGTCCGCTACTGTTCTGGCCTGCTACTGTTTAGGCCTGGTATTGTTTAGGCCTGTTACTGTTTAGGCATGCTACTGTTTTGGTCTGTTACTATTTTGGTCTATTACTGTTTTGTCCTATTACTATTCTACCTAGTTGCCGTTACTGTTTCGGTAATTCTGAAGGCCATGCAAATATCGTAAAAGGAGTATAATTAGCGATCATCTTTTACTGTTCATGGAAGGCGCAATAAAAGAAAGGCAAATAACAAAAACCCTATATAGTTACCTGATTGACCTGGCTGGCGTAGTTATGGTACTGCCATTCGTGGACGGCGTCAACTAAATGCCTACATGGCCTATGCGAGTTATCTAGATATTACATCAGCTGCAAACTTCTTAAAAATATAACGTAATATGAACAAAAGGGAAAGAAAATTTAGCATTTCAGTTGCCAATCAATTTGATAGCAGAGTCATCAATTTGCTTTCTCAATTCATCAACAACATCTCCTTTGAGTGTGACAACTACATTGGAAAACCACCTTGAGACGTGATCTTGCAGTCCCCTCTTTGGTGGTAATAGAAATAATTGCAGTCTGAAACTAACTAATAACAAGTAAATACAGCAAAACAAACTACTCACAGCTAAGAATGAACCAGATAGGAATTATAATTGCATAATACGAACATCTAGATCAGGAATGCAAACCATGAATTAACTATATAGTAGAGGATAGTTATGTCGTTGCCTAGGACGAACCAGAACCAGATACGAGATATAATGGTGTGGCTTGTGAACCTGTAGAACAGGACAAACAAACATTAGACAAATATGCCAACAATGAAATGAGCAATCAAACAAAGTGTTTCTTAGAATTTCAGTATAAACTAGCCAGGTCATTCCAGCAAATATATATGGAAGTAGTGGTATCTCTTAGAATGCAAGAGTCTTTGGGTGACTCGGAATTTGCGGTGAGCTACACAATGGCATGTAGTTACTGTCGTAGCTAAGCATGAACCACGTAGAAATTATAACCACAGCATACCAGAACTTTTGAGTAGGAATGGAAAACACGAATGAACTATATAGTAAAGAATAATTATGCCGTTGATTAGGACGAACCAGCACCAGATACAGAAAATATATAATGGCATCGCTGGTGGACCTGTATGCTATGCAAACCAACATGTTCAGTGTTGCCCTTTTGAGCTCTACACAAAGAAAAAGAAAATAGTTAGTGTTGCAGCTTTTGAAGAACCAGATGGCAACAAAAAAATTATAATCGAACTAGTACGAAGAGTTTGAATGGGTACTATATGATAGCAGAATAATGCCAGGGAGGAAATAATAGCAGGAACTTAGCTCAGGAATAACCAGATAGAGTCAGTTGTGGAGCAGGGAATCCACACTAATATTTGCCACTAACATTGCATTTTGCAAGAACTACAAAATAGCAGGCAATTACTGGTGTATGGAGTAGCTAAGATAAGAACCTGTGCATGACAATATAACAGACATGTGCATGACCTGAAATTTGTAGAGCAGCGAATGCAAACCAACATGTCTAATGACACTATATATACTAGCACGAAGAACAGGCGTGCCTAGTGACTTGCATGTACTAGCACGATTACAAAAATGCAGTTCACTCTGACAGGCTTGAACTTGCTATACTGCTGACAAAACAAAAAAGGGTTGGAGATTTGGTTACCTTGGTCAGAGAGGCGTCTAAGCATCATCTGTACCGTGCAAGTGACGTCCAGGTCATCGAGGGCGCTGCGGTTGCAGTGACTGTTGGCGGTGAAGCTCCTCCGGTGCGGTTGGGTAGCTTTCGGCGGTGGGGAAGCAAATCGTGGGCGGTCGACGATGCCATAGGCGCGGTTCGTGAGACCACAGCTCTGGTGGAGTGGCAGAGAGACCCAATGAACTAGATCTTATGGGGTGGGTATCGATGAAGCGGCTTTGGCAGCCGTGGAATTTCCGCTGTGCGGTGCGCGCGGTGATCATGGAGGTGAGGGCGTGGGAGAGAAGCCTGGGATTTTGGGAGGGCCAGCTAGAAAAACTGTGCGAATCAGGACTATGGAGGTGAACTGAAAAATAATTACAATCGTGCCCCCAAGCTACCAACTTTAGCGTGCCATAGGGCATCGAAACATTGGGTAGAAAGGGAATTTAACGTTAAAAGTTTTTTAAACAGAGGGGCGTGAAATACTTCAAAGTCGGTCTCTAGTTTTGCCGCTCGATTGAGATTTTGAATTGGGATAATAATAAAAATGGTAATCCCTGGTGGGAGATTTTCCCTCAAAGTTTTTGAAACGTTGGGGAGGGAAATGCTTCAAGGTCGGTCTGTGATTTTGCCGCTCGACCGAGATTTTGAATTTTGCTACCGGACAAATAATAATAATAGAAAAATGATTCTCCATGGTGGGAGATTTTGCCTCAAAGTTTTAGAAACGGCGGGGCGGGAAATGCTTCAAGGTCAGTGTGTGAATTTGCCGCCCGATTGAGATTTTGAATTTGTCTACCGGACAAATAATAATACTGTAATAGAAAAATGGTACTCCATGATGGGATATTTTGCCTCAAAGTTTTTGAAATGGTGGGGCGGGAAATTCTCAAGGTAGGTGTGTGTTTTGCCGCTCGATAGAGATTTTGAATATGGCTACAGGACAAATAATAATAATAGAAAAATGGTACTCCCCGGTCAGAGATTTTGTTCAGAGTTTTTGAAACGGTGGGGCGGGAAATGCTTCAAGGTTGGTGTGTGATTTTGCCGCTCGATTGAGATTTTGAATTTGGCAAGTATCCATGTAATACTAGAAAAATGGTACTCCATCGGTGGGAGATTTTGGTTGAAAATGTTTGAAACGGAGGGGCGCGAAATGCATATGAGTCGGTTGGGATTTTTCCACTCGATTTTACGATTTTGAATTTAGCTAACGGCAAAGTAATAATAGAAAAAGATAGTTGTAGACCAGTATGCTATCTAGTCAGGAATTGAATGCCGAGAGTCACATCAACTGACCATCCATTACATAATTGCGCAGAACATTGGTAAATTTTACCGCTCAACTGAGATTTTGAATTTGGCTAGAGTACAAGTAATAATTTGAAAAAAATGATACTCCCTATTTTTAGAAATAAAAAAGTATTCCCATAGAAAAAATAATGTTGACTCCATCTACGAAATTGTTTGGGTTATAGGTTTTTACCCTCGATTATGATTTTGAATTTGGCTATAGTCCTAGTAACAAAATCTATGAGCGAACCCCACCACCCAACCAGTAATTTCACAATCGCCATTGGTCATCAGTACGATAGGTCAAACGGAATTTCGCAGTATATGAAAGATTAAACATGGGGCCCAAATATTTCGTGTAGGCGGGAGCTTTTGCCTCTCGATTCAGAATTTGAATTTGGTGACAGTCCAAGTAATAACTGCTAGTAGACCGTACTTCCCTATGTTCACGAATCCAAGGCCTGGTCACATCAATTGATCATCCAGGACCTTGCTCAGTAGCCTTTTTCTAGACGGAGGGGTAGAAAATTGGATACCTTGATCTTGGATTCAAAAATATTACGGGGGACAGCGGGAGGAGTTGCGGCTCTAGTACGGTTTTGAATGTAACTACTCTAAGTAATAGAACAGAAAAATTGTATAAGGTCTTTTTTTTGCGGGTCATACTCCATTTATTCATCAGTCCATTTAGACGTGAAAGAAAATGTTGAGCTCCGATTCAAAAATGTATTTCCATTTATCACATGCCACGTATGAATATGGTCTGCAACAAAGGGCTAAGGCATTGTTTTGAGAACCTAAACCTCATGATCAATGGTCGAGGACAGCAGCACTTGTAACATAATGTACTGTATCACACTAGTACATATTGGTGCATCCACCATACAAATTAAAGACATGTAGCAACAAGGAAACAACCCAAGTTCATAACAAGTGCAGACTAGTGCACAAACAAATACTTTCAGCTTCAGGTTCCATTTCACGATAAAGGGACTGACCTCATTTGTTAGTGCTCAACCACAAATACTGAGCATATTCATGACTTTCTCCTTATTTTCTATCGAGTGCTCCAGCCAAATTAGAATTTCTTCTAACTTTGCGATCAAACGTTCATTGTATACACTTAGGGCAGATGATAACGATTGGTCAGCTTGGATTGTTCCTCTAGAACTTGAATATGCAAAGAAATGGCCTTGGAGTTGGACTTGAACTTGAACTTGGAATTTGACGAGCTCGCTGGGAACCCAACATTACACAGCAACATATTCTTGGCTATAGCACCGCGTTGTAGTACCTTGGAAAATAAATCCACACATTCTTTTGGAGTTTTTTCTGAACAGTCTTTCCTAGGATTTGCGAGCTCCTCTTTCGATTCAGCCTGGAAAGTTTTCATGAGATAGACATGTGAAAGAGAAGTGAAGTTACTACAGAGAAACATGCAGACAGGTTTAACATGTGCATGAACTGCTATAATTGGCAGTGCTGATAACGCATCTTATACACTGTAGTAAAAAGATCTTTTTGTCGTGTATCTTTTGTTGATGTCATTTACTAACAAGACTATAAATGTGGCTTTCTGTGTAAACACTATGAGGTGCATGATATGCCAACTGTTTGTACAATTCATAACTGAAACTGACTTTAGTTGCAAATTATGAACGAAAATGAAAACAAAACTGAGAAGTAGTCCAAGCAAGGTTGCCTATCAAACTTATACGTACAAATCACTGCAAGTGCAACATCACAAAATGCAGAGAAGACTTACAACAACTTTCTTTACAATGACACCATATCTATCCGTCTGGCATCCCTCAAATTTCTCCAGCATAGTCAACTGTTTTTTGGATCCCCATTAGACTTTGTCTGAATTTGGACGGGCGAAAATAAATTGCATCACATGGTGGAAACAGAGGTTGAAAGATAAGATGCATACATATTCCACAACATTAATTACATACTTATTTAAAATATATAGTACAGAACAACAGGTCCTTACCAATTGGTAGAGGTGCCCAATTATGCTGCGGGATCCGGTGTGAATTAGTACTCATACTTTATTACAGATGGAACAGTTCCTTTGAGCGATGGCCTACAAAATGAGACTTGTAAAACACATGCATAAATACGATTTGACAATGCGATCTAGTCTCATTCTTTTCAAAGCATACCTCATTCTTTTGATCAAGCCAGTGGTGGAGAAGATCACCCCACTAATCGTTAGTCATGTGATCCACATGATACGTTCTTGTAACATCCTTAAAACACTTACCAGAGAAGTGTTGCTTCTTTAGCATGTGGCGCTGTTGGCGCAAACATGCAGAGAATATGCTTTTGAGAACAACCTTTACTTCCTCGCTATTCTCATCGAACATGAAAAATCTCTGTAGACAACAATGAAGAGCATATATAACAAACGACAAGATAAGAAGACAAGGGATAGAGCAATGGAGTATGTCCAAGAGACAGAGGACTTACATGTAACTTCTTTAGTAAACCTTCAAAATGCTCAGGGGTATTTCAGTGGTGTTTCCATGAGGGCAAGATGGGAATATCATTTCTCTCAAAAACGCCTGTGATCGATGCAAGCAGATTCATGTGGATCTAGTGGCCTTCTGAATCCTGCTATAGATGTGATCGGACGTCTTGATTTAGTTATTTCAAGCATCTGCTCAAGATTTTTTCCCATTGTCGGCCCTCTTGTTAATCTTCATCGTAGTGCAACTAAAAGAATTTACATCAAAATATCAATGTATACATATTACATATAAAAGGGCATGCTACTACTAGTCTCTGAACAAATATAACAAATTTGATGTTAAGCTCATTTGGAAGGGAGTATTATGTCTCTGTCAGTACTAAAGGTCGTTGGGAGATCATAACCAGTTTGTTGATGAGAAGTTGTTGTTTAAACTGGTTCTGCTGCCAATTCTTCCTGGGTAACCGGATGGACTACTGGCGGCTATGGGATGTGTATTTTTCTATTTGCAGCCGCCAGTGCAACTGGACCAACTGGTGCGGGATTACGACGAAACTTTTTATGCTGATGTTTTGTATTATTGTCTTGTTTGGCATGGTTGTCATTTTCAACTAGATTAAGTAGAGTCTGAGACCTTGTTCTGACTCTGTTTCCTGCATTGGAAGCAAATAGCTTTTCAGATTTATCATGCAATCGTGTGAAAAAAGAAGAAATTATTAGGAGTTCTTGCAGAGGTTGACGGCTTGAAAAGCAATGATTCCCCATCACAACTCTAGTACAGTACTTCCGCTATGAGTACTCTAATCATACGTAATCCTAAGTGAGAAGAAAACACATGAAGTTCCAATACAATCGACTAACCTGTAGGCTTGACCATAATACTGATAACATAACTAGCAGGGCATGCCTGGTTATACTCTAAACAAGGAGCCATGACATACTAATTCGGCTTAGGACGTCATCTAGAGTTGACGTATACCAGCTGTGCTATCTATAAACCTGTACACCCCAACTAGAATCATTCTAGGAGATATTCCACAGATGTTAGAAGAGATTCATAACAATGGTAATGAAGGCTCTAGCAAAGTTTAGTAACAATCGAGTATATGAGCAAGATGCAGTACACTACAACAAACGACGAAGTACTTTTGATGGTAATAAGGTGCATAACGAAAGTTAGCATAAAGTGTGCAACAACATTCGTATGAGGAGGAGATGAGTTTACGCTTCGCGTTGGTGTGGTCGAACGGGGGGGGGGCGTCTTTTACCGATCTCTCTGGTACCGGAGATCAAGGAGTCCACGAAGCAGATGGGACTTTGCAGCGACTGTACCGTGTTTGCCAGCGATGTTGTGCACGCTCCGGCGTAGTGGTTGTCGGCGTGGGGAAGCCGCTCCGTGTTGCTAAACAAGGGAGTGGTGCCTTTGGTCACAACGGTACCTGGTGAGGAGGTAGTGGTGGTGGGGAGGGACGGCTGTGCGAGGCCACGTTCGTGGGAGATGCTCTGGCTCTGAGGTAGAGTGAGAGATGTGGGATATGGTGTGTTTTATATGTATCACAAGGGCGCCGATGGTAGGTTCGAAACTTTTGAATTGCGTCGTGCCGGGTAGTTCAAAGAAAAACCCGCCAAAGTCATTCAAATTTTGGTGATCTCAGTTTAGAACGAGATGAACCCGCCAAAAAAATTGGCGATCTCTACTCTATGATTATTGCTACACTAGGCAGGAAACGAGCTAGAGGAAGTGCATCGAATGCGATGGGAGGTATGAACGCACCAGCAGCCTTTCCCAGGTGCAGACTCCGTGTAGTCCCTACTGCGAAAAGCTATCGTGATCCAGCAGGCCTCTGCTTCAAGCACTCCTACTCTAGGGTCCATTTGATTCAAAGGATTTGCCTAGGATATTTGTATACTACCTCCATTCTGGTTCATTAGACAAATACGTACTCGAAGAAAATAATTTGACCATAAATTTGGTCACCAATTTATGAATTCTATATCACAATAATTGTACCATTGGAATCTTCTTTCGAATATAAATAGATTGGTTAAAAATTATTAAATATAATTGTATATTATTGACCATATTTATGGTCAAACTATGTTCTTGAAGTAAGTATTTGCATAATAATTTGCACGTGATATGTGTTCTTTCTCTTGTGAGGCCTTTAACTTTGTTCACATGGTTGGTGTTTGTATCAACCTTATCTGATCCGTAAACTGTACTCGGTACTTGGTTTTTAATAAAGGGATTTGTGCATCCTTTGAGTGCAGAGGCTGTGGTATCCCCATTTCAAAAAAACAAATGTGAGACTCAAATAAAAGACTATCATGTCATCTCTAGCTATGAGATGGAAAGCAAGACATGTCATGACTTATAAAATTATAATAGGTAAAGCTCAAAATACTATTAAAGAATTTTGAGCCACATCATATCCATAAATTATTAGGTATATACTTGGTTCTTGGTACATGCTTAGAATACTCAAAAAAATTGTAACATGCTTAGAGAAATGACAAAGAAGATTCTAGAATGGCGGAGAATTGTGTTTTGATGTTTTAGCATAGCGTTCATTGTGCTAAAGACTATCCATTGAATCTTCTAAATGCTAGAATGGTAAAGATCCAGAGGTTATATATGTTGCGATTTGCCAGTCTTCATCCAGCGGTCAACCTTCAAAGTTATTCGGACACTATATAGTAGTAATAAGATAAGATAAGAAAGTTTGACCTAGTTTCACGACATCGTTTCCTTTATCTATAGTTTCCTTTTTCTTTTTGCGACGGACTCGCTGCAGTTGAGTCGGTCCAAGAAATACCACATATTTTCTTGGTGTGTGCCAGGGCACAAGGGGCACAGTCGTTGTCACATAAAAACTAATACACGTTTTTTTTTCATTTTTCACGGATTTGTTGCATTTTTCCGTAACAGGGTGACAAATTGTCGAGAAGACCATTGATAGAATATTCATTCATCATCTTGTTCTTGCAACTCTCATTTTTTTACTCATATATGTACCTCTCTCCCCTCTTTATTAGATCCTATGTACTCCCTCTATTCCAAAATATAAGATGTTTTAGCTTTTGTGAAACGAATATATCTAGACACCTTTTAATGTGTAGGCCTCTCTCCTCAGGAGAGAATTATCCCACCAGGTTGACACTATGCAGAATAAAGGCCATGTCTATAGCTAACACATAATCCTACTCCCTTCGTATCAAAATAGATGTCACGAGTTATTGAAAATTGGAAGAATCTATATACTACTACTAAATAACTAAATAGGGTTTTATAATTGTCGACCTAATAGCACACATCAAGTTAAAGGTCGAATTAATTTGACAAAATCACCCGAAACTCTTTCAAATGGCTATAAAAGTGGTTATCCCTTCAATATATAAATTATGGAGAGTGTACATATGTTCAGGAGGGATCCCCAACAGTTACCTCTTCCTTCCCCTGTAAGCATTGGCGCAATGATTATAGTACACTACATCTATACAGAGACAAAGTTGGGGTCCTGATCAACAGTCACCATCAATGGGATACCGGTGCCACTGCCATCAGCAAGACCAAAACCGAAGATGGCAGAAGAATGGAGGCTCTTTTTTTGGAGTAAAGAAGAATGGAGGCTTTGAGCAAGTGAAGTTGGTGAGATGCAGCATGACAACGATGGAAAGGTTGCTACCGCTCTACATGTAAGCGATAATAACTACTAATTACTACTATAGTTCAGTAGAAAAGATAATCACACCCAAAATTGGCTCTGGCAACATTGTGGCTGGTGATGCTGATCCATATCACATTCACCAAATAACCAAATATTTTACTAGCAAGTACACGATCATACATTCATACTAGTAATAAAGGTTTTTCAAATTACTGGTGCAGTATTGCAATGTATATATCCGATCATCAACTAGTCCCTCTGTTCCATAATATATAAGCCTTTTTTGCAAGCTATTTTAATTTTGTAAATAGGCTTATATTGTGAAAAAAGATGGAGTACTAACTAAGGTCTTCCACGTGCCGGCTCATTGATGGAGATCGACGATAGTTTCACGCTTCAGCTTTGCCAGCTCGGCCAAGAGTTTGTCCCTCTGGTCCTCGAGGTCCTGGATCTGTTCGAAGCTTATGCTCAGCATCTCCATCATGCCGATGTTCTGCCGCTTTAGCTCGTCACGCTCAATGAAGTATTCCATCGCGAGATTCCTGAGGAGGCTAAGCCCCACCTTGTCAGTGGCAAGTTTGGAGTAAATTCTAGTGCACTCATTAATGAGGGCGCTTATGTCCCCTGTCTTGACGCAGAAATCGCCCATCACCTTTTTCACCATAAACTCGATCTCGAAGCCAAAATTCTAAAAGATGAACATGGAGCCTAAATTCAGAAGTGTACCCAGAGAACTATCAAGGAAGAGAGACATGGAATCACAATACGAATGATTTCTTACCTTGCAGCTGTACCGATCGGCCTCCATCGGTCATGGTGAAGATGATTCTGCAGGCAGGAGTGCTGAGGGAATGCGAAGTCCACCCAACCTAAAACAACATTGAGAATAAATGTACTAATAGGGAAATGAGCGAATCAAGAAACGGAGAAAGACATGGAAAGTTTCCCAAGAACGGAGATTTACCTGAAGGTATCAGTCTCCATCGCCGACGGTGAAGATGATTCTGCAGGCAGGAGTGCTGATGGAATTCGAAGACTGCCCGACCTAAAAACACCATTGAGGAAGAACATGCTTTTTTAGGTAAACGAGAAATCAAGAAACGGTCAAAGACATGGAAAGTTGCACAAGAACGAGATTTACCTGAAGGTATCAGTCCCAAGTAGCGGCGGCGTCGAAGAACCTTGAATTGAAGACCTCTCGCCTGCAGCCGAGGGATTCGACTGGGACCCTTTGATCGTCGCATCGCCTGGTACCGGTAGCAACATAATGGCAGAACGGCAAGCCGACTTCTTCTCTTCCGCCAGCTTCGCCGTCGCGGCACGAGCCCTTCTGTGGCGGGACTTGTTCCCGGTCATGCGGGTGAAATAGCACATCAAAAAGGAATGAAAACAAGCAAAGCAATATGGCAGAGAAGAGCTACAGTCGTGAAGAGGAGGAGGAAGAAGGTCGAGGCCGTGAGAGGTGGCCTCCTGGTCTCCACACGAGTAAAAAACCATTTCCATTCAGATACAGTACTTGATGCAGAAATCAAAGAGACAACCGTAAGCAGTTGTCACCCCCAGCATGGTCTGGACATCCACTATAAAGTTGAATGTGCCTTGCACGGGATAGGTGAAGCTCAAAAAATAATTTTAATTTCGAGCCACGTCCATAGAGTATCGGGTGTATATTTGGTTCTTCTACTTTGTACTATATCATGTAGGAATCAACCTAGCTACTCGTACCTAATACTCCACATGTTCTAGAGAAGATTCTAGAATTATTGAAAAGTGTGTTTTAAGATTTGTGCATAGCGTTCATTATGCTGAAGACTAATGATAGAATCTTCTACTAGATGATGCTCCCTCGTTCACAAGTATAAGATATTTTACCTTTGTAAAACGAATGTATCTAGATGTCAGCCTCTAGACTAAAAGACATCTAGATACATTCGTTTCACAAAGCTAAAATGTCTTATCTTTCTAGACGGAGGGAGTAGAATATGGATAGAAGATCAAATGGTTAATTAGCAATGTTGGGATTCACGAGTCTAGATCCAATGGTCAAAGTTCAAAGTTATTTGTATCGTACACTATATAATGTTATCTTCTTTTCTTCTACTACTATAATAGAGAAGTTTTGAATTGGATCCATAGCACAAATCCTGACCATTGGGATGTTAGATCCAATAATGGTTCAGAGAAGATGGATTCGTGTTGAATAGCTAGTACTTACCTAGAGCAAACTCCACCATGTTCTAGAACCATCATGTCAACACCCCCCAGAGTAGGCTATATTCTCAATATGTGTAGATAGTTATTATTAGTAGCACCAATCCTAATGATTGGGCTATTAGATCCAATGGTTCAGAGCAGCTAGATTCGTGTTGAACAGTACCCATAGAGCATACTCCACCATGTAACCCCCCTCCCCACCCCCAAAAAAAATCATAGCATAGTAGGTTGTATTCGCAATGTGTGTAGATAGTTATTATTAATAGAATTAATGTACAATATGCCTTTTTATCTAACAGGACTATTGGTTAATAATAACAACTTAATGTTTGCTAAATCACATTTCATTCAGCATATACATGTGCGGCTCATGTATTTTACTAGTAGACTTAATGTATGGCTTGTTTCTCTAACAAGACTATTGGTTAATAATAACAACTTGATGTTTTCTAAATCACATTTCATACAGTATATACGTGTGGCTCATGCCTTTTACTATTAGACTTAATGTATGCCCTTTTTTCTCTAACAAGACTATTGGTTAATAATAACAACTTAATTTCTTCTAAATCACAGTTCATAAAATATATAAGTGTGTGGCACGTGCCTTTTATTAGTCCATTCTAGCTAGCATCTACATAGAAGATACACTATGGATAGTACATTCTTACCCACTACAGTGTACGAATAACTTAGAATTTTGACCATTGGATCAAGACTCGTGAATCCCAACATTGCCAACCGGTTGGATCTTCTTTTCCATTCTGGCATCTAGTAGATACAATTGATAGTCTTTCTTGTCATATCTTACCACTATATTTTTTGCGAATAACTTTTATTATTGATCGGTTGGCCAGATCAAAACTCGTGAATCCCAAAATTGCCAGCCGTTGGATCTAGTATTCCATTGTAGCATCATCTCTAGAAAATACTATTGTTTATCTTATCTTATCTTACCACTATACAGTGTATGAATAACTTTGAATCTATTGATCGTTGGATCAAGACTCGTGAATCCCAATATTGCTAGTCGTTGGATCTTCCTTTCCATTCTACTAGCTAGCATCTCTACTAGAATATATTATGGATAATACGTCTTTAGCACAATGAATGCAATACACAAACCTCAAAAAACACTACTCCGTCATTCTACTCCCTTCGATCCAAATTATTTTTCTCAGATTTGTCTAGATTCAGATGTATCTAACACTAAAACATGACTAGCTACAACCGAATCTAGACAAATCTGGGAACAATAATTTGGATCGGAGGGAGTAGAATAATCTTCTCAGGTGTATATTTTGTTCTTGTACTTTGCATATCATGTAGAAGTCAATGATTATTAGCTATCTAAAACTTTAATATTTTGGAAACATGGTCTAGAGAAACAAGGGATAAGATTCTAGAATGATGGAGAAGTGTGTTTTGGATTTTGTGCATATCATTCATTATGATGAAGACTATCAATAGAATCTTCTAGATGCTAGAATGGAAAATAAGATCCAACGTCTAGAAATGTTTGGATTTGCTAGTCTTGATCCAACGTTCAATATTCAAAGTTTTCCGTACACTATATAATGTTAAGTGATGGCTCAATGCACGACGCCCAGAAAAGTGCTGGTGCATGGTTGATGTTGAGCTCGTTGGGAATCCCAAGAGGAAGGTATGATGAGCACAGCAACAAGTTTCCCTCAATTATGAAACCAAGGTTTAATCGAACCAGTAGAGCAAGGAAACACCCCAAAGGTGTTACTAGCTGTGCTTTGGAAGGGCGCACTACCAGTGCTAGTAGCAACGTAGAGACCTGCATAACACAACCACATAACTTTGTCCCCAACTTGCGATGAGGTTGTCAATGTCACCGTGTTTTGAGGAAAACAAAGGATTAAACGTATCGAATGGAAAGAAGTAAAAGTTTGCAGAAAGTAAACACAAAGCAGTAATAGATTGTAGATTGAATATAAAAGACAAGGACCGGGATCCATAGTTCACTAGAGGTGGCTCTCCTTAGATAGATAACATGTTGGGTGAACAAATTACAGCCGGGCAATTGACAAACATCGAGAAAGCAATAGATGCATATACTAATCATCTTGACTCCTTTGAGACTTGATTGGGCATTACAACATTATACATAGACCGCCATCCAACTGCATCTATGACTAATAATCCACCTTCAGGTTATCACCGAACCCCCTCCAGTATTAAGTTGGAAGCAACAGATTATTGCTTTACAAACTGCGTGTAAAGTAAACAATACGATTGTTCTATGAACAAAGGATTGTTGTTTTCTCCCTAGTAGCAACAACACATCTACTACCTTAGAGATTTCTGTCACTTCCCCAGATTACCAGAGGCATGAACCCACTATCGAGCATAAATACTAACTCTTGGAGTTGCTAGCATCTACTTGGCCAAGATAGCTACTAACAACGGAAAGCATGCAAGAACACAAATAACAAAGACATGATATAATCAATAATCAATCTGAAATAGCATCTCAATATCCATCGGATCCCCACAAACACAACATGCAGAATTACAAATAGATGATCTTGATCATGAACGGAGCTCACAAGATCTAGACATGAAAGCACAAAGGAGGAGAACTATCCATCTAGCTACTACATGGATCCGTAGTCCAAGGATGAACTACTCACGCATCACACCGAAGGCTTGCATGGTGATGAAAAAGGCCTCCAGGGTGAATTCCCCTCTCCGGCAGGGTGCCAGGAAGAGCTTAAGATCCCTCCCGATCTAGGCATGGAGATGACGGAGGCTACAGACTCTTTCGTAGATTTTTGATCGGGTACTTAGGGTTTACGTCCCGAGGGCATCTTATAGTTGGAAGGGGAGGCCAAGGGGGTGCCGGGAGCGGCCACACCACCCCCTGGCGCGGGCCAGGCTGGGCCGCGCGGCCAGGTGGTGTGGTGGTCCCCTGGCCTCTCGCCGTCTCGTATTCAGGCACTTGATGACTTGCAGAAAAATAGGCACTTTGGCTTTTGTCCCGTCCAATTCCGAGAATATTCATTTTCTGACTTTCCTGGAACCAAAAACAGCAGAAAACAGGCAGCTGACACTGTGGCTCTTTTTAATAGGTTTGTCAAAGAAATCATATGAAAGGTACTCCAAAGTTGGAACAAAACACAAGGAAGTGGATAAAACCAAGCATGGAACATCAAAAATTATAGATACATTTGCAATGTATCAACATCCCCAAGCTTAACTCCTGCTCGTCCTCGAGTAGATAAGTGATAAAAATAAAGAATAATTTTTGAGGTGACATGCACCATCAAAGACTTGATCAAAGTATTTGTAAAACATTCAAAGCTGGGATCATAGTACTTCAATCATAACATGAAAGACAAAGTTCTAGCAATAAGACAAAGAAACTATGATGCAACATGAAAAGGCACAAACAAAAGATTCATGAATAACAATGCTTTGCAAGACGTTTGTTTGTTTCACATAAAGAAAACAAAGCATAAAAGTATTTAGCTTGTCCCTCAATAGAGTAGCAAATATAAATGAATAGGACACCTTCAAAGTTCATAAGAGTGAATAGATACAATAGTTTAAAACAAGCAATATCAAGTTATGCATCAATCAACTAGTCTTGGGACAATGCACATAGAACTAAGAATGGCCACTATGCTCTCAAACTAGGTGCATAAAGGTAGAAGGTGGAGACTCAATATAATGGTGGAAGAAAGGCCTTTGTAAAAGGAAGTACGGATTCGAGTCTCATAAAGAGCATCCAAAAATTATGGTACTTATAGCTTTCAGCTCTCATTTCCCCTATCATAAGCATCTTTAAGGTGATTAAGGTTAAAGTGACACAACTAAGAGGATATGCTTGACAAGTTATAAACCAAAATCTCATGACCCTTACTTACGAAGACCAATCCTCATGCTACTCAACTTCAGTCACGAGTAAGATCTTGTCATTGTAAGTACATGTGTATCTTAAAGAACCGCCAACGGGGTACCCCTTGCACATGATATGGTAGCTTTCCCATAATCAAAATGACAAGGCAAGCAGACAATGAGCATCTCAGCGATCTTTTTGTTTGCTATTTGCATAGGTTTTTATTGAGGATGCTTCATAGAGTGCTCATTATGGTGATGCTGAAAGTTTCCACCATGATTAGGCATGGCTTAGGCTAGCAGCCCAGGCGTTTATCTAACACACATACAAACTCCATGATCTTACAAGTTCCACTTTTATTTCATACAGCCGGGTTCCGTAAGCAAAAGAACATGATATCAACGGGGTACAAAGTACAAGTGCAATGTTGAAAGCGTTCCCCATGAAACATGGTTCTGCTAATTTCAACTTATAAAGCGCAAGCATATACGCAACAAAGAAGGACCCAATGGTTCAAGTTTATTAGATGCAAAAAAGTAAAGTGTGCCATCAAGTTCGTGAGAGCTTTAATCACTAGTTTTCTCATAATAAGTTTAATTTGGAAGGTAAACAAAAGCATGAATATACTTGGAATAGCATAAGCTAGTAGGTCGGTATGGTGGACTCTTTGGAATAACTTGGTTTAGAGAGTTGGATGCATGAGTGGGACTCATACTTTGTTGTGGAGGCTAGCAAAAGACTCGGAGCGACAAACTAAGAGAGCAATAATGGCCATAATCATGCAGAGCGACAAAACATCATTGATCAAAGCATAAAGTGATACTACAAGTTGAAAACTAAAGGATCATAAAGGCTATGGTGACTTGAGATAGTCATAACATGGTGTGAGCATGTGCCAAGTCGACCCAAATAAAGCATCAAAGGAGAATACCACTATACTAGGCTTTAATATGCTAAAACAACGCATGATTCATCCAAGGCACATTAAGAAATCTCAGTTGTTTATAACAAGTCATGCTACAGCAAAGAATACTAAGCATAAAGCCAAAACAATATCAAGCATGGCATGACAAAGCATAGGCCACAATCAAAAACGAGCTCTTTGTACCACATAAGCATGAACTTTCCTACTCTTTTCCAAACCAAACCAAACTATTTGCAAACCAATGTATGAAAGAGGGGGGTCCAACCAATTTATTCAGAAAACTAAGAAAACAAAAGCAAACGAAAAACCAAAATGAAAACGAAAAAGAAGACGCTCCAAGAACAACACAACTGTGCATGAAACAATAAAAATGAAACGTTTGGAAGAAACCTGGGATTTTTATTGATGAAGAAAGGGGATACCTTGGGTATCCCCAAGCTTTGACATTTGTACTTCTTGGATATTTATTGGGGTGACACGAGTGACATCCCCAAGCTTGAGATTTAGTCCATCCTTCATCTCATTACTCATTCCGTCCATACACCTGAAATTTTTCCTTCATACAAAACTTCACACAATCTTTATTAGCAACATTAGTGCACTCAAGATAAATAAGTCTCAAGGTTCATTTATAACACCAAATAAACTTCCATTAGAACACTAGATACTGTAGCACTTCCCTCAAAAAGCTCAATTCCCCAAAAGAACTCAAAAAGGAACCAACAAGAAGCAAATGCAGAAAATGGCAGAAATTTGTCAAAACAGACCTGCAGGTAAAGACGAATTTTTCTCGAAGACCTTCTGTTGCTCAAATCAAAAAGTGTTGAACTAATGAAAGTTAGATAACAACCTGGATCAGAAGCACAAAAATTCACGCCGCTAAAAGACGTTCAGAGATTTTACACGAATTTTTACGGTGAAGCACAGAAATCTGTTTCGGGACAGCAACTTTCCCAATCATTACTTCTCTCTCATTAGAGGTTACTCTTGGCACAAAAAGCAAATAAAAAGGATAAGGAGCGGTTATTACTGAAGTAATAACTTCCAAGACTCATCTAGAACTTTTGGGTTATCTCCCTATAAGTACTTTTCTTTAACGCCTCTAAGTTAGGCATAGGAAGCAAGAAAAAGAATCAAGTGTTCTCAAATGAAGAAGCATTAAAACCAAATTTCTTGCCCTTACCTCTCTTACTTTTATTCTTAACCTTGGGGAAAATATGATTGTTTGGTGGAGAAGAAAGGTGCATGGTCCCCTTTCCCACATCTATTATTGCTCCAAGGAGTTCTAATAGGGACCTTCCAAGTGTAATTTGTCCTTTTCCTTCACATTCAATAATAAGATAATCAGTAGAAATCATTTCCCAAGGATCTTTGTAAACACTCCTTCACCTATTCCAATAGGTAATATGGTAGCATATCTATAGCAAAGAGAAATTCCAAGGTAAAAACTGCTAAGGAACAAGCTTTGAGTCATTTTAGGCTTAGTTTTTTCATGTAGATCAGAGATTCTAGACCAAGCTTCCTTAAAACTTTCCTCAATTCCTTGGTTAAAAGTGAAAATCATTTCCTCGGGTGACATAGTGACTGGAGCAAGGCTAGACATAGTGGCAACTCAAGATATGAACTAATTTTTTGTGTTTTTCAAATAAGAAAGCAAACTAGTAAAACTGATTTTTATGTGTTTTTGAATAACAAAACAAGCAAACAAAGCAAAAAGAAAACTAAGCAAAACAAAAATAACAAAGTAAAGAGATTGGTTATGATGGACTCCCCTTGTGAAGATGTCCTTGACTCCCCGGCAACGGCGCCAGAAAAATGCTTGATGGCTCAATGCATGGCGCCTAGAAAAGTGTTGGTGCGTGGTTGATGTAGAGCTCGTTGGGAACCCCAAGAGGAAGGTATGATGAGCACATCAGCAAGTTTCCCTCAGTTATGAAACCAAGGTTTAATCGAACCAGTAGGAGCAAGGAAACACCCCAAAGGTGTTACTAGCTGAGCTTTGGCCGGGCGCACTACCGGTGCTAGTAGCAACATGGAGACCTGCACAACACAACCACAGAACTTTGTCCCCAACTTGCGATGATGTTGTCAATCTCACCGTGTTTTGCAAAAAACAAAGGATTAAACGTATCGAATGGAAAGAAGTAAAAGTTTGTAGAAAGTAAACACAAAGCAGTAAAAGATTGTAGATTGAATATACAAGACAAGGACCGGGATCCATAGTTCACTAGAGGTGGCTCTCCTTAGATAGATAACATGCTGGGTGAACAAATTACAGCGGGGCAATTGACAAACATCGAGAAAGCAATACATGCATATACTAATCATCTTGACTCCTTTGAGACTTGATTGGGCATTACAAAATTATACATAGACTGCCATCCAACTGCATCTATGACTAATAATCCAGCACCAGGTTATCATCCGAACCCCCACTAGTATTAAGTTGCAAGCAACAGATTATTGCTTTACGAACTGTGTGTAAAGTAAACAATATGATTGTTCTATGAACAAAGGATTGTTGTTTTCTCCCTAGTAGCAATAGCACATCTAGTACCTTAGAGATTTCTATCACTTCCCCAGATTACCAGAGGCATGAACCCACTATCGAGCATAAATACTAACTCTTGGAGTTACTAGCATCTACTTGGCCAAGATAGATACTAACAACAGAAAGCATGCAAGATCACAAATAACAAAGACATGATATAATAAATAATCAATCTGAAATAGCATCTCAATATCCATCGGATCCCCGCAAACACAACATGCAAAATTACAAATAGATGATCTTGATCATGAACGGAGCTCACAAGATCTAGACATGAAAGCACAAAGGAGGAGAACCACCATCTAGCTACTACATGGATCCGTAGTCCAAGGATGAACTACTCACGCATCACACCGGAGGCTTGCATGGTGATGAAGAAGGCCTCTAGGGTGAATTCCCCTCTCTGGCAGGGTGCCGGGAAGAGCTTTAGATCCCTCCTGATGTAGGGATGGAGATGACGCCGGCTACAGACTCTTTCGTGGATTTTTGATCAGGTACTTAGGGTTATGTCCCGAGGGCTTCTTATAGTCGGAAGGGGAGGCCGAGGTGGTGCCGGGAGCGGCCACACCACCCCCTGCCGCGGGCCAGGCTGGGCCGGACGGCCAGGTGGTGTGGTGGCCCCCTGGCCTCTCTCCGTCTCGTATTTTGGCACTTGATGACTTCCGGAAAATAGGCACTTTGTCTTTTGTCCCGTCCAATTCCGAGAATATTCATTTTCTGACTTTCCTGGAACCAAAAACAGCAGAAAACAGGCAGTTGGCACGTGTGGCTCTTGTTAATAGGTTAGTCCAAGAAATCATATGGAAAGTACTCCAAAGTTGGAACAAAACACAAGAAATTGGATAAAACCAAGCATGGAACATCAAAAATTATAGATACATTTGCAATGTATGAGTAAGATCATGTAGAAGTCAACGATTATTAGCAATCTACTAAAACATGAAATTTTCAGTAACACATGGTCTAGAGAAATGAGCTAGGCAGAAGACTCTAGAATGATGGAGAAGTGTGTTTTGAGTTTTGTGCATAGCATTCATTGTGATGAAGACTATCAATAGAATATTGTATATCGTTCAAAAAATAGAATCTTCTATATCCTAGAATGGAAAAGAAGATCCAACGGCTAGAAATGTTGGGATTCGCGAGTCTTGATCCAACGGTCAATGTTCGAAGTTATTCGTACACTATATAGTGGTAAGATAAGATAAGATAAGATAAGATAAAATAAGAATAGAGCAGTTTTGAATTGGATCCATAGCACCATTCCTGAACATTGGCTGTTAGATCCAATGGTTCAAAGCAGCTGGATTCGTGTTGAATAGTACCTAGAGAAAACTCCGACATGTTCTAGAACCATCATGTCACCACCCCCAAAATTTCATAGCACAGTAGGTTGTATTCTATCTACTACTACTATTAAGTTGCACGTGAGGCTCAGATAATAGACCTCTGACATATCATCACTATAGAAAATTATAATAGGTAAAGTGGAATAATATAAATTTGATCAACATGTATAAAGTATGGGTGTATTGTTGGTTCTTCTACTTTGTATCATCATGTGTAGAAGTCAAAGATTATTAGCTACCTAAGACTTGAAATTTTTGGTAACATTGTCTAGAGAAACGAGGGAGAGGATTCTAGTATGATGGAGAAGTGTCTTTTGAGAGGTTTATGCATAGTGCATTCATCGTGTTCAAGACTATCAATAGAATCTTCTAGATACTAAAATGGAAAAGAAGATCCAATAATGGCTAGAAATGTTCGGATTCACGAGTCTCGATCCAATGGTCAATATTCAAAGTTACTCGTACACTATATAGTGGTCAGATAAGATAAGATAGTGCAGCAGTTTTGAATGAATTGGATCCATAGCACCAATCCTGATAGTTGGGCCGTTAGATCCAATGGTTCAGAGTAGCTTGATTCGTGTCGAATAGTACCGACCTAGAGCAAACTCCACCATGTTCTAGAGCCATCATGTCACCACCCCCAAAATTTCATAGCATAGTAGGCTATATTCTCATTATGTGTAGATAGTTATTATTAATAGACTTAAAGTATGCATTTTTCTCTAACAAAACTATTGGTTAGTAACAACTTAATGTTTGTTAAATCACTTTTCATATAGAATGTTCGGCTGTTAGATCCAATGGTTCAGAGAAGCTAGATTCATGTTGAATAGTACCTATAGAGCAAACTCCAACATGTTCTAGAACCATCAGCATGTCACCACCCCCAAAATTTCATAGCATAGTAGGCTATATTCTCAATATGTGTAGATAGTAATTATTAATATACTTAATGTATGAATTTTTTATCTAACAGGCCTATTTGTTAATAACAACTTAATGTTTGTTAAATCACATTTCATACATTAGAGAAAAAATGCATAAATTAAGTCTGTTAATAATAACTATATACACATATTGAGAATATAGCCTACTATTCTATGAAAATTTGGGGGTGATGACATGATGGTTCTATAGAACATGGTGGAGTTTGCTCTAGGTACTATTCAACAGGAATCTAGCTGCTCTGAATTATTGGATCTAACAACCCAACGGTCACGATTGGTAATATGGATCCAATCAAAACTGCTTCATTATAGTAGTGGAGATCTAAAACATGAAATGTTTGGTAACATGGTCTAGAGAAACGAGGGAGAAGATTCTAGAATGATGTAGTAGTGTGTTTTAAGTTTTGTGCATAGCATTCATTGTGATGAAGATTATCAATAGAATCTTCTAGACCGTTCAAAAAAATAGAATCGTTTAGATGCTAGAATGGAAAAGAAGATCCAATGGCTAGAAATGTTGGGATTTGTGAGTCTTGATCCAATGGTCAATATTCAAAGTTATTCTAACACTATGTAGTGGTAAGATAAGATAAGATAAGAATAGAGCAGTTTGAATTGGATCCATAGCACCATACCTAACCGTTGGGCTGTTAGATCCAATGGATCAAAGAAGCTGGATTTGTGTTGAATAGTACCTAGAGGAAACTCCTCCATGTTCTAGCACCATCATGCATGTCACCACCCCCAAAATTTCATAGCACAGTAGGTTGTATTCTTAATATGTGTATATAGTTATTATTAATATACTTAATTTATGCATTTTTGGGGTTGACATGATGGTTCTAGGTCTGTACTATTTACAGCCTATTGTGCTAAGAAATTTTGGGGGTGGTGGCATGATGGTTCTAGAACATGCATGGTGGAGTTTTCTCTAGGTACTATTCAACACGAATCCAGCTTCTCTGAACCATTGCATCAAACAGCCCAACAAAAAGGATTGGTGCTATGGATCCAATTCAAAACTGCTCCATTATAGTAGTAGAGATAGAGATATCTTATCTTACCTGTTACTACTATATAGTGTACAAATAACTATGAATATTGACCGTTGGATCAAGACTCGCGAATCCCAACATTTCTAGCCTTTGGATCTTCTTTTCCATTCTAGCATCTAGAAGATTCCATTGATAGTCTTCAGCATAATGACATGCAAAGTACAAGGACCAAATATACACCCATACTTTATAGATGTTGATCCAATTTATAATTTATTGTGCTTTACCAATTATAATTTTATATAGTGATCATATGTCAGACTATCAATCAAAGACTATCAATTTTATATACTAATTTTATAATTTATTGTGATGAAGACTATCAATCGAATCTTCTAGATGCTAGAATCGGAAACAAGATAGTTATTATTAATAGACTTAATGTATGCATTTTTCTCTAACAATACTTAAAGTATGATGGTCCTAGAACATGGTTGATTTTTCTCTAGGTACTGTTCAACACGAATCCAGCTGCTCTGAACCATTGGATTTTATAGCCCAACGGTCAGGATTGGTGCTATGTATCCAATTCAAAACACGCTAGAGACTCTTGTCAAGAAAAAAAGGAAAAAATAGGCCACACACATAGACACAGCCCCAGTGCATTAGAGCACTGCGTGTGTGGCGTGCTTGATGGGACAAGGGCCGGTGCACGCGAGGCGCTGCACAGGAGGAGGAGAGAGGATGGATGGTGAGAGACAGCGAAGGAGAGAGAAAACATAGTAGTACTGTGCTACTAGTAGTAGGTACCTGTACCTCGTGTCAGAAACCCGTCAAACTAGCTTTACTCTGACATTGCATTGCTTTCCACTCCTTCGCTGCTCTCGCGTTGCCTCCCGTTAATAATCTCTTCTTGATCTTCGTTTTTTTCTTCCTTTTTTTCTTTGGCAGCTTTGGGGTTAATTTTCTGGTGCCCCTAGTTCAGTAGAAGTATAGACTACTCAAGTTTTGCGCAATAGTCCATTTTTTTGAAAATTGGGTCTACGGCATTCAGATCCAAAATATTCATGCGCAAATAATTCCGGTCACTGGGAACTTTTTCTTTTTCTTTCTAACAAGGAATGTGCCCCGAAGTACCAAGAACATGCGCGTTAAAATCCAATGGTGGGCATGAAAATTACATAGTGGTCCAAAAAGAAAACGAAAATACATCTGGGACCTATACTTTTACAACACAGACCCTAAAGATACAACTCTAATACTAGTTCTAAACTACCACCCCAGCATTATTGTATACCATGGCAAGACACACCCATCTAAAAAATATGGGAACATTATCATGAACTATGATGTAGATATGGCCATGACCTAATCGGTCGTTCCACTCGAGAAACCCTCGAGTGTTCAGGCCATATCTAATGTGACTACGACTTTTTCGAATGTTCCAAATATCATGTTTACCATTTTTCATGGCTGGTACTACAAACGAGAGGATGTCATGTGGATCTTTTTCGTTTATTCATTTTCCTTTATATCCTTTCATTTTTTAATCTATGTAAGAGTTGCCAGCATGCAAATTCATATATATCAAGATATTGAGTCATTCAGAAATCTCGGCGATTTTCAAGATATTGACCCACAGTGTACACCTTCTGTAGGGGGGATGATCTCTAGATACCCCAACCGGACAAGAAACAGGGCAGTCAGATCGCGTCCGGCTGGCCAGATGCAGCCGGACAAAGCAAGCCAGGCCGGCTATCGCATGGTAGCCGGATCGACAAGAAACAGCCAACTATGGCAACATAGCCAGAACCAATCAAAGAGACAGGACGACATGCAGATCAGTGCGTGGTACACCGTGTACGATGACAAGACTGACCACTACTTGGCCATACCGAAGACTTTGCGGGGATGACGCAGCAATAGTGGTCCGATGCTGACGACAGGCTCGCACGGCGTCCACTGTGCCTACGACAGCCATACCGGTCATACTCTGATGGGACATGTTGTACCGGATACTGTAGATGACCAGTCGGCTGAGACCCGCCTGTGGGGCCCGCCAGTCAGACTGGCCAGTGAGACCGTTGCCTCTCTTCCTATATAAGGAGAGGCAAGGCCTCAGTAGAAAGGGCTGGTCTCAGTGAATTTAAGGAAGTAGCTAGAGAATACAGCTCGAGGAGCACTTGTAGTTCGCATATCCCTCATAGTCAGATCCGGCAGGAGTAGGAGTTTTACCTCATCACGAGGGTTCCGAACCTGGGTACTTCCTACGTCCTACTATGCTTGCTTGTATCCAATCCCGCCTGCGGAAACCGTCGATAGCTTCCCTGCTAGTCCCCACACCTCTATCTAACCTTCTTAGGTACTATTGTTCCCAATACAACGACAGTTAGCGCCCATCGTGGGGCAGATGGCTTCGACCGGAGTCACGTTCTGCACAGGACACCGCACCTCAGCCGGTGAGCGCGTGGACTCCGGCCTGGTGCTCACGCTCGGCAAGTTCGACTGTGTCATCGACAACGCTTCCTGCTTTACCAGAACCTCCTTCCCGGTGAACGGCTCCATCCTGCACTTCGGCGACCTCCCCGTCTACGTCGCCACCGTTCCGAAGCGTTTCCCTAGGGAGATCGTCTCTGTCGTGGAGCTACTGCATCCGGGCGGTAGCACCTCCGTCGCTTCCTTCGGCGTGGAGGTCATGATGGCCGGCTCCAGCTCTCATCCCCGCCAACCGCGGGAGCGAGGTGCGGACGAGGGTGGAACTTCCGTGCCTCTGCAGCCTCGGAATCCAGTGGAGGAGGCCATTGATCGGCTCCTGACGCCGGTTAACCTCGGGGATAACCCGGAGGAAGCGGAAGCCAACTTCGCCATGGAGAGACAGATCCTCCTCCAGGAGGCCATGGAGCTGGAGGCAACCCGCAAGCAACTCGAGATCACCCGGCGCGAGTACGACCGCACGCACGGCTTCCCTCTGGCTACCGCGGAGCTGAGCCGGCGCGGCCAGGTGCGACGCCGGGGCGACGAGATGGGCGGAAGGTTGGAAAAGGATGGGTAGCCGGATCCCGTGCCCGCCATCATTCGGCCCACCTACAGCACGCCCATGAAGACCCTGCGCGCGGCGCGAGCCACGGCAGAAGAACTGCCCAATCTGGATGGCGAGGAGCAAGCCCGCCAGCACGCTCGCGTGCAGGAGCTCCTCCGCATAGCGGATGAGCAGGCTGATGCCAACCGTCAGATGCAGGAGGACCCGAGCTACTACAGGGGGAGCAAGCTGCCTGTCAACAGCAAGGGAGCGCCCCGCGACACCCAACAGGCATCATCCCCTCAGCCGGCTAAGGCCCGCAGCAGGCGTCGCAGCTCCGGCAACAAGGGCCAGCCGCGCCAGGGGCAAACGGTGAACAGCAACCCACCGCCTCCCCCTCCACCAACCGGAGCACCTAGACCCACCGGTTCCCGTCTCTCGGGCCGGGTGGGAGCGCCCAACCCGGATCGTCCAGATGCCCATGACCGCATCGAGCTCCTCGCTCAAGCGCGCGTCACGGATGAAGAAGACTCCACCGGACCGGTTTGTTTCGGACCCCGCATCCGGAACGAGCCATTTTCGGATAAGTTCACCCTGCCCAGGGACACCCCCAAGTACGACAACAGTATGAAGCCGGAAGACTGGCTGACCGACTATGCTATGGCAGTCGGCATCGCCCATGGGAACAAGCGCACAGCCGTGCGCTACGTCCCTCTTATGCTAACTGGGTCGGCAAGGACGTGGCTCAATAGCCTTGCGCCCAACAACATCAACGCCTGGCCGGACTTCGAGAAGGTGTTCGTCCGCAACTTCAATGGCACGTACAAGCGTCTAGGACGCCCACGCGACCTGGCCTTGTGCATCCAGGGTGACCGCGAGACCGACCGCGTGTACCTCGCCAAGTGGACGGAGCTGCACAACACTTGCAAGGGCATCCTGGAGAGCCAGGCCATCAGCTTCTTCATCGAGGGTTGCCGAGAAGGCACCATGCTTCGCCACCGGCTACTGTGTGATGAGGCGAAAACCATGGCGGAGCTCATGATGGTTGTGGACTAGTACGCCACAGCGGATGCCGCCATGAAGAAGACCCTCCGAGTAAATGCTGACGGGCGTCCGACTCCTATGGAGCCGGCTCGCGACCATCCGAGCAATCTGGCTGGAGAAGCCGGATCCTCCAGATGCCACGGCAACGACAACTGGTTCCATGGGGACCGCCAAGCCGGACAACAGAAGCCCCGGAACCACGCGCGGCAGGTCAATGCTGTGGAGGGCGCGCCCGACGCGCCGGCTAACGATGCAAGGAGGCAGAATCCACGGCTCACCTTCGACCAGATGTTTGATGGCCCGTGCAAGTGGCACAGTGGTCCCTTCAAACCGGCTACGCATACCACCCGGAATTGCAGCTGGACTCGCTAGCTAAAAGACCAGGGTAGCCAGCCACGTCTCCCCCTGCCCCCTCCAGGTGGACCACCACCACCGGCTAGGGGAGCCGGCAATGATGATAACGGCGGCAACAGCGGCAACAACAATAACGGCTACCCCCAGCCGCACGCCGCCTACCACATCTTCGAGATGGAGTTGGACGACAAGCACAGCCGCAGGCGACGCTCCAGGGAGGTCAATGCTATCGTCTCTCCGGTCCCCCAGTACCTGAACTGGTCAGAAACCCCCATCACCTGGAGCCGAGCGGACCAGCCAGAGCAGCAGCTGACTCCCGGGGGCTATACCATGGAGCTCGACGCCCTCATCGTCTCCAACGCGCGTACCTGCCGCTTCTCGCGCGTCCTCATCGACGGAGGAAGCAGCCTCAACCTCCTCTACCAGTCCTCACTAGAAAAGCTGGCCATTAGGGAATGCGACCTGCGCCCGACTACCACAACATTCCAAGGCGTGCTGCCAGGGCCAGCTTGCGCCCCTCTGGGTAAAATCTAGTTGGATGTCATCTTCGGGAACGAGGAGAACTTCCGTCGCGAACCGATCTGGTTCGAGGTGGTAAACCTGACGAGCTCCTATCATGCTCTCCTCGGGCGCCCCATCCTCGCCAAGTTCATGGCCATACCCCACTACGCATACCTCAAGACGAAGATGCCGAGACCCAACGGCGTGATCACCGTCACCGGCTGCTTCAGGAGGTCGATGGAGTGCTCCTCAGCCAGTTCCAAACTGGCAGAGGCCCTCATCATAGCCGAGGAGAAGCGCATAATCATGCGCAATGTGGCCGTGGCCTAGCAGGACATACCGGCTAGCAGCAAACTGGCTTGAGAAGGAGCCTTCCAGCTGGCAAAGGAGACGAAGAGGATCCTGCTCGACCCCTTTGACCCGACCAAGTCATCGATTCCACGGCCGGCTATGATTTGTTGTCTTTTCTAGATTGCTATTCTGGTTACAATCAGATCCGGTTAAACCTGGCTGATCAGATTAAGACATCATTTATCACCACCTACGAGGCTTTTTGCTATGTAACCATGCCTTTCAGTCTGAAGAATGCAGGCGCTACCTATCAGCACTGCATGCAGAAGTGCTTGCACTCACAGATAGGCCAAAACGTGCATTCTTATGTGGACGATGTGGTCATCAAGACCAAGGAGAAGCACACCCTCCTCGAGGATCTAGGAGAGACATTTGGCAACCTCTGCCAGTAGCAGATGAAGCTGAACCCGGAGAAGTGCGTCTTCGGAGTGCCATACGGTCAGCTACTTGGTTTCCTTGTATCACAACGAGGCATCAAGGCAAATCCGGAGAAGATCGCGGCCATCGACAGGATGCAGCCACACAGGAGCCTGCTTGGAGTCTAGAAGTTCACCGGATGCCTGGCCTCCCTCAGTCGTTTCGTCAGCCGGCTGGGGGAGAAGGCACTCCCATTGTACCAGCTGATGAAGAAGACGGACAAGTTCTCCTGGACTCGCAAGCTGATGCTACATTTCATGACCTCAAGCGCATGATATCCACATCGCCGGTTCTAGCCACATCGTCAGCGTCATCCTGGTGGTGGAGCGCCCCGAGGAAGGCAAGGCTCAGCCGGTTCAGAGGCCCGTCTACTACCTCAGCGAGGTTCTCTCCCTCTCCAAGCAGAACTACCCCCACTACCAGAAGATGTACTACGGCGTGTACCTGGCATGCAAGAAGCTCAAGCACTACTTCCAAGAACATCCGATTAAGGTCGTGTGCACCGCACCCCTTTTGAAAATTATCGGCAACAAGGACGCCACCGGCCGAGTCACCAAGTGGGCCATCGAGTTCACCGCCTACTCCATCCAGTACAAGCCCCAGCTCACGATCAAGTCGCAGGCGTTGGCAGACTTCCTCGTCTACTGGGCTGAGACCTAGTACCTCCCACTGGTTCCGGATTCGGACCACTGGAAGATGCACTTCGGCGGGTCGAAGATTCTCGGGGGCTTGGGAGCCGACATCGTGCTCTCCTCGCCCAAGGGAGACCGGTTGGAGTAGACGAATACGAGGCACTGGCGCATGGTCTCCGGCTGGCCAAGGAGATTGGTGTCAACCGGATCCTTTGCTTCGGCGATTCGGATCTGGTGGTGCAACAAGTATCTGGAGAATGGGACACTAGGGATGCAAACATGGCCCTCTACCGGTTCCACATCCAGAAGCTCAGCGCCTCCTTCAACGGATGCGAATTCCATCATGTCCCTCGCGTCAACAGCGAGGCAGCCGATTCGCTCGCCCGAATCGGATCCACCAGGCAGGCGATCCCACCCGGGGTATCCTTGGAGCACCTACGCAAGCCCTCTATCAACCCGTCACCTGAGTCGGATTCCATCATATGGGCAGGGAGCGCTCCGGCTGACGGAGCGGTGGAAGAAGAGCCGATAGAGCCTCCAAAGAAGAAGACCCGCACCAACTCCGACAAGGCAGTGGCCTCCGGTTTGCAAGACCTAGGGGATACCGGCTCGTCAAGCGGCTCGGGGGCTGCTGTCCCGGGTACTTCATCCGGATGACCCCCCGACAACCATCAACCGGAGAGCGGGAGCATCCTCGTCATTCAGGAAGTGCCATCCTGGGCGCAGCCCTTCATGAAGTACATCGCCAACGGTGTAACATCCCAAAACTTTAGTCCAAGCTTATCAAGATCCAAATCATCAAATTTAGGATTAAGAAAAACTTTTTCTATTTAAAGTATTTAAGCATGCATATAAGAAAGGCCTTATTTTGAAATTTTGGTGAAAGGTCACCATTGATTGATCCATTGATTGTAAAATGTTTCTATGGTAAATTAAACATCATCTAAATCGTTCCAAAGCAAATCCCAAAGAAAATTAAAAATGAGAAATGGTCATTTTGGTCATTTTAATCGACTACACTACTTTGAGTGTTCCTAGCACTCATTTTCCAACAGAAATAATTCTAGATCTTTGCACCCCTTGGTAGTACACATAATGAGGTACCAAGGCCCACTTTGTGATCTGCTAAAAATATTCAAATACTTATTTTAAATGACAGTTTAAAATTGAATTCAATGCATATTCCTAGATCACCCCTATTTCAAAAACCATCCAATTGAACTCCATTTTGAAAACCCTTGCAACCAGAGACTACCTAGTACTAGCGGAGATCACTAAAAAAATTTGAACCCAAAATTCAAAATTTTGCTTCTTACGGCCATTATGTCGAGCAGGTGGCAGGAACAAATCTTGCAAATCTTAAAACACTATAGTGAGCAGTAGTTTTGGTCACCATTTGGGCCTAACATGGTCCCCTGGTTCCCCAGCTAGAACCCCGGCCCTAACCCTCTCTCCCTCTCCACTGTCTGCTCCAGAAACTTGCCGCCCGAAGCCTTGCCCTAGGTCGACCACGGACCACTCACCCCAGCCCGTCCCGCGCTCTTATTCGCTTGCTCGGAGACAGGCGCCATCACACCGCTTCGCCTTGACTAGCCCCCAACCAAAAACGAGCGGAAGACAAGCCTGAATTGCTCGCGCCCTTGCCGCTGGCCGCCATGCCGATCACCCTGGAGCGCCGTGCCCGCCAGAGCTACACAAACCGCGCCTAGCCCTAGCTTTGCGTGTCAGCAGCCGCAGTAGGCCCAGCAACCGCCCAGACATCGTCGTTCGCCGCCTCGTGACCAACAGACCGGAGGAACAACGTCGAACACCGCCGTCTGTGTGCAGTTCATCGCACGCTCCCAACCAGTGGAGACCTCGCCTTGCCGCGCCTTTAATCCTCAGAGGACCGCTGGGGAACAGAGCACCCAACGCCGCCCTCGCCTCTGCCGAGAGAGCCTCGCAGCATCGTCACCGATGACCTCATCGTTGCCCGTTCTGTCCCCTCGTCGACCCTATATAAAGCGGCCACTCGAGCACCATTTCTCCCCACTCCCATACTCCTCACCTCTCACTGAATCTTATCGACCTCTCGCCGAAGCTGATCGAGCTCTGTCTTGCTGGTATTGAAGCCGAAGCCACCGTAGCAGGAGGAGAAGGGCGTTGGCGATTTAGAGCACCCCAAGCTACCAGCCCATTTGCCCGCCTCGCCGACCTTGCTGGAGCCCTGGTATGCCCCCAATCGACCCCCACCGCTGCGGCTAGGTCACGTTCTCGCCGGGGTGATCCGTCGTCATTGATGACTCACCACCATTGGATCGTCTTTAGATCGTGTGGCCCAGGATGCTAGATACCGGTGGAGCCACTTTGTCAGCAGGCCACGGCGTCTTGTGCGTAGCTGGGCCAGCCCAGTTAGTTCCCGCGCGTGGGAAAGTTTCAAATTTAGTTTTTTCTATTTAGAGTTAATCTAGTTTCTGTCCACTAGTTTAAAAATCAATTCTAGGAGTTTGACAACTCCAAATTGCATGAAACCAAGTTTTCCTGAAAGGTATTGAAATTATTTATCCAAGCCCGTTGGATTTAATTCAATTAGAGTTATAGATCTCTCCTAGTAAAAATAACAAAACAAAAGCATTTGCACCTTGCAACATTTTTATAAAATCAACCAAGTTAGCTTTTGAGTTGATCCGAACTCTAAAAAATCACATTTCATCATACCTATCTGAATATGTAATAATATTAAGGTTTATAGGTAGTGACTTTGGACTAGTACCAAAATAATGCTATATAGGCATTTCTAGTCACTTTAAAGCATTAAATAATGAACTTAAACCAAAGTAATTATGATCTAACCCTTAAATTACATTCCCACATGTTAGAATATGTGGTGATGACAAGTCTCCACATGATCCCATATTTTAAGTGGTGAATATTAAATCTTAGTTAATTTTTCAATGAGTAGAAATTACTTTTCTAAAATAAAAAGGAGGAAACTATTGAATAAAACTTGTGATGCTTGTGATGATAATATATCATCAATTGGGTGCCTTAGAGTACTAAGTAAACTAGTTAAGTATTGTTTGGTGATTGTGTACTCTGTATGTATTTATAGAAGATAGTACCGACCAAGCTTACGACGAGGAGCAGTTCTACCAAGAAGAAGAAGAAGAAAAAAAACTTTAACCACTACACCAACCAAGGCAAGATATTATTGGCAAGCTAACCCTTGCAAAACTTACTTTAGCAAGCCACCATTAACAATGCAAGCTAATCCTTGCAATCTAGATAACCCAAGCAAAGATGCTTTAGGCCTGCTTTGATCATATCACTTGGACTAGTATTTACCCAAAGTCTTACTTTCAAGATTTACTTCCTTTACTATACACAAAGTCCCTTACTTGTTTTGAAGGTAGCATAAAGAGTATAAAACTTGACCTATTTAGATAAGCTTTAGATGTCATTCTATGGCATGAGATTGAACCCATCATCTTTCCACCTTAGTGAACACTCTTAACTTTGTAGTTTAGAGTAGATCAAAACTTGAGTCACTTTAGATGGGAACACTTGGTGAAAATGAATTATGAAAACCTTGGAATGAGGAGTCATTCTATTGAGATGTTTTGGACATGTGTTGAGAAACACAAATGGTTTATGATGATGAAAATGTTGAGGCATGAGCCTTAACCTTTTTATAAAACTGATGGTTGGATTTGGATGCGATACCATTCCAAATTTACCGTACAACCACACTACCTGAATTGGGTAAGGCTTAGCCAGAAGTTTATATGCATTAGTATTAGTTCCCTCGCGGGAGAGGTTTGAGCTGAGGCTACCTCTCAATGTTGTCCACCTATTCAGTGCCCAAGATGACAGATGGTCATGGTTGGGAGGCCATGCTCATAGGAGAGGTGCTTATACTAGGGTGTGTAAAGGAAAGGTTATGTTTGATTATCTGCATACTAAGTATGATGATTCAGGGTTATCCTTGACAGATGTATAGAATCTTGTGGTGAAAGTGTACCACCTCTGTAGAGTGTCAAACTATTTGAATAGCCACGTCCGCGGTTATGGACAGTTGGAATGGCCATACTGTTTCGTTGTCAGATGTTTTCAAAATAACTTATGAATGAATGATGAATCTTGACTTGACCACAACAGGGTTGTGTTTATGACACTAGCTTCCCACCTTAAGTGATTCTAGAACTTTATTTTATCTTTCTTTGCTTCAGAACTCGGCTTAGGTTTCAAACTTAACTTTATAGTTAAAGTTAGATTTAGCACTTTAACTTAGCACTATACTACTTGTTAGTGGTAGTTTACGAGTACTTAAAGAGTACCCATGGCATTTGTCCCTGGCTATTCTCATGGCCAGAATATGAAGGAGACTATCAAGATGATGGCCAGCAGGACACTATGATAACTAGGACTATCTGCCTTCGTCAGCATTGCCTGTGCCCCTGAAGATGGACCCCGCCGCTACGCTTATCTTTTATTTCCGCTGCTTGTTGTATTAAGACTGGATCATGAGATCCTTATTTGTGTAGGACCTTATGTATGGTTTGTAATGGATGATGTACTACGATATCCAATCTATTATGTCTTGCAAAAATGGTAATCCTAGGATTCCGAGGTATGGCATAACGGGCATCTGGGATTAAAAATCCGGGTGTTGACAAGTTGGTATCAGAGCCATGCTGACCATAGGAGACCCTAGTTAGAATGGACGTCCGAACCAAAAACTTAGTTTCAAAACCAAAAGTGAGTACTTACGAAAAACTATCTCCTCTCTTATCCTTATGAAGTCATTCTTTCTCAAAAATTCATGTTCCTCAAAATTCTTACATTACTACTTAAAATTTGACACACTTGATCACCTCACTAATTTCCTCATCCTTAATTCTTGTAGATGGAGACTTAGTTCAGCAAGTTTTACTAGATGGGAAACGGAGGTCAGCTGATCTTCGAGAGGGATCTGGATTCACTGTCAGAGTTACTAGGACGCCCACATCCGGAGTTTCTTGGAGCTCAACTTCCAGGACCCCCAGGAGGAGACCAGAGTGGCTAGTCACCGCGGATCTTAGAGGAAGCATCGAAGCACCAACTTCTGGGAGAATCCAGTTCTCCGTGAGAGAGAACAACTGGCTAGATGGATTAGCCAGGGCAATGCATGAAGCTCACGCACGTCTATGTTCCCTCAGTGTCAACCAACTCCAGGGAACCCGTTTTGCTCACTATGCAAGACGTGAGTTCATGGGAATGCCGATGGAGATGCCAAGTCACCCAGAGTTGAGGCGTCAAGTGGAGAATCTTGACTTCTTTTGCCTGACAGACACAGGCCCGGACAATGCCAGGGAGTTAGCCAACTAGAACCATGCCATTGCCGACCAGAAGGCCCAAACTTTCTCACTGCTCGTCCAAGATCGCCAGTCTCTTCGCCGCCAGCGTGCCAAGAAGGATCGCACCATCACCCGTCTTTGCAAGAAGGTGGCCGACCTCGAGAAGACCATCAAGGAGCAGGAAGCTCAGCTTGCAGCAAAGGAGGAAGAAGATGAGGGTGAAGACATCTAGGGAGACATGGATTCTTACCTCAGCAATGATGATGACTTTCTGGAGGAGGATGTTGTGGACTTCTACACTGACGATGAGGACTCCGACTTCATCGACGATGATTAGATGCACTACAGCACTGTCGTAGCATGAGACGTATCGGTCCCACTGTATCGTAGCTTGCAGAATGGTTCTTCAAACCATCTGTTTTACATTGATTGTTGTGGTGTGTGTTGTATCGTGTGCTTGTTTGCATGAATGAAATGAAGTTAGTTGCAAAGCCTGAGTCTAGCTCAAAGTTTTAGCTTTGAAACCAAAACCATGAACCTTAGAATTTCCCTCTTACCCCTTTATCAACCTCAATCTTCAGATGACTCGTGGAAACCAAGGAGGGAGCAGCTCGTCGCAAGACCCAATGCTGTAGATCTTGCAGAATCTCATCGCAGACCGTGAAGCAAGCAGGGAAGAACGTCAAGCCAACTTAGCAACACTGCAGCAGATCGCCCAGATGGCTCTCAACAACCAAGGTTATGGAAATCAGGATCACCATGGATCCAAACTCAAAAAATTTCAGAATACCAATCCACCAAACTTCAACCAATCTGAAAACCCGTTAGATGCTGATGACTGGTTGCAGACGATGGAAAAGAACTTAGAAGTTGCAGGAGTTGATGAAAATGAGAAAGTTCTCTTTGCTACCCGCTATCTGGCGGGAGATGCAAGAGCTTGGTGAACCATGGTCAAGTTATTACATGGGAAGCATTCAAAGTCAAGTTCAGCCGCACCCACGTGCCATAGGGCCTAGTCAACCGAATGAGAGATGAGTTCCGCGAATTGAAGCAAGGAAGAATGACTATGGTGGAGTACCGTGACAGATTCCAGTCACTTGCCAGATATGCACCTGATGAGATCAACACGGAGGCCAAGAAGAAGGAGAGATTCTTGAACGGACTGCATGATGAAATGTAGACAGTCCTCGTCAACATCCGTTTTCAGGATCTCGAAGAGCTAGTCGACTCTGCCATTCAGATGGAAGGGAATATTAACCAGGCCAACGACAACCGCAAACGTCGTATGATGCAGCAATCTGGATCCAACAGTTACCAGAAGTACCGTCCCAACCCCTCATCGGGATATGCACCAAGGAACAACCGACCCTCAATGTCTCACCCAAGCTACCCCAACCGTAGCAGAGGCAATGTGAAGTCTGGAGGAAACAAGCAGAACTCCGGCAATGCCAACAATTTCAACCATGCACCTCCCAAGAACAACAACAACACTGCACCCAGAACTGGCAGCAATGTTGTGGCTGTCGCAGCAAAGGACAAGTCCCAGATCACTTGTTTTGAGTGTGGAGTGAAGGGTCACTACTCCAATGAGTGTCCCAAGAAGACTGCCGCCAATGCCACTATGAATGCCCCAGCTCAACTGCAGCATCGTGTTCAACCAGGAAGAAGGTTTTCCCCTGGGAACCCTCACAACCGCAATGGTTGTCTCTTCCACATGAACGCCGAGGAAGCCCAGGAAGCGCCAGATGTAGTGCTGGGTATGTTTTCTGTCAACTCAGTTTTAGCAAGAGTATTGTTTGATTCGGGAGCTTCGCATTCATTTGTCACTGAAGAATTTGCATGCACTAGTAAGATTCACCCAACCAACCTGAAGCATGTCATGATAGTTCAAATCCCCGGTTCCACAACCAAAGCTAGAAAAATTTGCAAAGTTGTGCCTATCAGAATACATGAGATAGATTTTTATGCCAACCTAATTGTACTTGGAACCAAAGGATTGGAAGTAGTACTAGGTATGGACTGGATGTCAAGGCATAAAGGACTGATAGACTGTACTAAGAAAGCCATCACCATGACCAGTAGTTCTGGAGTAACAGTAGAGCATATCTCTGAAACCTTACCCCGTCAATTCAGGTGCAACAAGAGTCTAGCCCTACCCACCATAGACCAAGTAAGAGTAGTCTGCGAGTACCCCGACGTATTCCCAGTTGAATTGCCAGGTATGCCCCCGGATAGGGATATTGAGTTCATTATCGAACTAATCCCCGGAACCGGACCCATAGCCCAGAGACCCTATAACATGAACCCCTTAGAGTTAGTTGAGTTGAAGAAGCAGTTAGATGCCATGTTAGCAACAGGCTTGATTCAGCCAAGCGCTTCGCTATGGAGATCATTAGTGTTATTCATCGACAAGAAAGATGGACGTAATCGTCTGTGTACATATTACAGAAAGTTGAATGACGTCACCATCAAGAACAAGTACCCCTTGCCAAAGATAGAGGATCTATTTGATCAGTTGACTTGAGCCTAGGTATTCTCAAAGAATGATCTTAGGACTTGTTATCACCAACTTAAGATTCGTGCAACGGATATTCCGAAGACCGCCTTTACTACTCGCTATGGTTTATACGAGTATACGGTTATGTCTTTTGGATTAACCAATGCCCCTACTTATTTCATGAATCTCATGATTAAGATCTTTATGAATTTCCTAGATAAGTTTGTAGTTGTGTTTATCGACGACATCCTTATCTACTCCAAGTTAGAAGAAGAGCATGAGCAACATTTAGGAATCATCCTAGAAACCCTGAGAGAGCATCGGTTGTATGCCAAGTTCAGCAAGTGTGAGTTTTGGCTGAAAGAAGTAGGATTCCTAGGACATATTGTGTCTGCTAGAGGAGTCTCTGTTGATCCCGCCAAGATCAAAGATGTCGAAGAATGGGAAGCCCAAACCACCCAAACCCAAGTCCGTGCATTTCTCAGATTAGCGGGATACTACTACAAGTTCGTCGAAGGATTCTCGAGCATCGCCAGACCCATGACCCAATTGTTGAAGAAGGACAAGAAGTTTGAATGGACAGACAAGTGTGAAGCCAGTTTAAAGGAGCTGAAGAAGAGATTGATATTAGCCTCTATATTGATCATGCCAGATATCAAGAAGCCGTTTGATGTATATTGTGATGCATCCAAGATTGGTATAGGATGTGTATTGATGCAAGAAGGCAAAGTCATCGCTTATCTGTCTCGACAACTGAAGCAGCATGAGCAGAACTATCCGACCCATGATCTTGAATTATATTGTGCTGGCATTAAAGACATGGCGTCATCATCTGATGGGTAATCGCTGTCAGATTTACTCAGATCACCAGAGCTTGAAGTATATTTTCACTCAGAAGGTGCTGAAAATGAGGCAAAGGAGATGGATATAGTTAATCAAGGATTATGACCTTGACATTCACTATCACCCCGGCAAAGCCAATGTGGTAGCGGATGCTCTTAGCAGATTGCTATGTAGGCTAAACACTATGATCAAGGAGAAGCAGCCCAGTTTGTATGAGGAGTTGGAGCAGTTCAGGACTGAATTGGTTAGCACAGGATTCTTAGCTAGCATTGAACTTCAACCCACTTTGATTAGCCAAATCAAGGAAGCCCAGAAGGGGAATGAAAGTATCGACGGTATCAAATGTCGTATTGGTACAGGAAAGGTACCTGGATTCACTTAAGACGAAGAAGGAGTGTTGTGGTACAGGACATATCTGTGTAACAGCAGATTCGGAGCTGAAGCAAGTTATCATGAAGGAAGCTCGTGATACTCTTTATTCTACCCACCCTGGAGGAACGAAGATGTATCAGGATTTGAAAGAGCAATTTTGGTGGCAGAAGATGAAGAGAGAAATCGGAAGCTACATCGCCAAATGTGACATCTGTCAAAGAGTCAAAGAAGAGCATCAGAGGCCCGCAGGACTGTTGCAACCATTGCAGATTCTAGAACGGAAATGGGATTCCGTCATAATGGACTTTATCACCGGTTTGCCTACTTCCAGTAGGGGAAATGACTCAATCTGGGTCATAGTTGATAGACTGTCTAAGGTAGCTCACTTTATACCTTTCAAGACTACCTACCAGAGCGCGAAGCTATCAGAGCTGTACATTGCTAGGATTGTTAGTTTGCATGGAACCCCCAAGATCATAGTATCAGATCGAGGAACCCAGTTTACCTCGAGATTTTGGCAGAAAGTCCAGGAAGGATTGGGAACCAAGTTGAATTTCAGCACCACGTATCATCCGCAAACTGATGGACAGACTGAGAGAGTCAACCAGATCCTGGAGGATATGCTTAGAGCTTGTGTGTTGGAATATGGATCAAAATGGGAAGATTGCCTGCCTTTCGCAGAATTCTCATATAACAACAGTTATCAAGCTAGTTTGCAGATGGCACCATTTGAGTTCCTATATGGAAGGAAGTGCCGAACCCCTTTGAATTGGTCACAAGTAGGAGAGAGTCGGATCTCTGGACCCGACATTCTCCGAGAAGCCGAAGATTAGGTTCACAAAGTCCGTGAGCACCTCAAGACCGCCCAATCTAGACAAAAGAGTTATGCTGACAAGAGAAGGAGAGACCTGACTTTCCATGTCGGAGATTTTGTATATCTCAAGGTTTCACCATTAAAGGGAACTCAGCGCTTTAGTCTGAAAGGGAAGTTAGCCCCCAAATATATCGGGACCTTCAAAATTCTAAACCATCGAGGAGAAGTATCGTATCAACTGGAACTGCCTGAAGAGATGTCTGCCATCCACAATGTGTTCCATATCTCGTTACTTCGCAAATGCCTAGAAGTGCCGGAGAAGACTGAAGTTTTCAAGAACATCGATCACAAAGCTGTGGAGATCAACAATGACCTGACCTATCGGGAAGTGCCCATCCGTATCTTAGAAGAAGCCTACAAACCACCAGGGCTCGGAGTATCAAGTTTCTCAAGATTCAGTGGAGCAACCATACTGAATAAGAAGCTAGCTAGGAGCAAGAAGATTACATTAGGACTGAGTTCCCAGATCTCTTTAGTTACTAGTTTTCTTTCTTAATCTCGGGACGAGAATTTGTTTAAGGGGGGGAGGTTTGTAACATCCCAAAACTTTAATCCAAGCTTATCAAGGTCCAAATCATCAAATTTAGGGTTAAAAATCCGGGTGTTGACAAACGGGGAACTTCCGCATGACGAGGTGGAGGCCAGGCAAATCCGACGCCGCGCGCACACGTACACCATAATCAACAGCGAACTGTACAAGCGCAGTGTATCCGGCATCTTCCAAAGGTGTGTCGATGTGGACACGGGCTACCGGCTACTCAAGGACATCCACCAGGGCGAGTGCGGGCATCACGCTTCGTCAAGGGCGATAGTTGCCAAGGCGTTTCGCCATGGTTTCTATTGGCCCACCGCCCTCGAGGATGCTGAACAGCTGGTCCACGCGTGCAATGGGTGCTAGCGCTTCGGGCAGCTCAGGCACATGCCAACTTCGATGCTCAAGACCATACCGATTACCTGGCCCTTTGCGGTTTGGGGCCTCAACATGGTCGGTCCCTTCAAGCGAGCACGTGCGGGCATGACCCATCTGCTGGTGGCGGTCGACAAGTTTACAAAGTGGATTGAGGCCAAGCCCATCCGGAAGCTGGACGGGGCAATAGTTGTCACCTTCTTCACCGACATCATCAATCGGTTCGGCTACCCAACAGCATCATCACCGACAACGGCGCGATCTTCGCCAAGGGGGCCTTCGCCCGATTCTACAGCAACAAGGGCATCTGGCTGGACCTCGCCTCCGTCGTGCACCCGCAATCCAATGGGAAGGCTGAAAGGGCAAATGGCTTGGTGCTAGCCGGCATCAAGACGTGCCTCATCGAGCCATTGGAACGGTCACCCGGATGCTGGATCGAGGAGCTTCCGGTTGTGCTATGGAGCCTCCGCACCATGCCGAATAGATCAACCGGCTACACTCCATTCTTCTTGGACTACGGATCGGAAGCCGTCCTCTCCGGGGATATCGAGTTCGACTCCCTGCGCAATCTCCTTTACGACGAAAAGGCCAATCAGGAGGCGCGGGAGGACAGTGTGGACCTCCTGGAGGAGGCCCGCGAGCTGGCATTGTCTAGGTCGGCTCTGTACCAGCAACGATTATGCCGCTACCATTCAGGCCGGATCTGCCCAGTCCTCCAGCTGGTGCAAGACACAAAGGGCATGCACAAGCTATTGCCACCTTGGGAGGGCCCCTTCATCATCAGTCGGGCGTTGCCCAACGACTCCTAGTACCTCATCGACACGCAGCAACCATGCAAGAACAAGATGGACAAATCGGACGAGGAGACCGAGCGTCCCTGGAACGCGGCCTTGCTGCGCCCATTTTACACCTAGTCACCAGACAGTGTATGTATCCCGCAAACCCTATGAATGAAAATGCGGACCGCTGTGAGATGCTCGGGGGCTCCTTGCTAGAAATGTGTTGGTACCTATTTTCCGGTTATGATTTTCCGGCTCCAGCAACCCCTACCCGGGGGATTGCCAGCTGGCCCGACCTGCTAAGTCAACAAACCGACTGAGTAGTGTGCGACGGTGTCAGAGGCCCACTCTTCGTCTCAGCTACAGACCGCAACCCGGCTGTCCGGCTAGCAAGAGCAAAAGCCCGAGGCATCCCACATGAAAAACGGGGAGAAGATGCAACAGATCGGGCGTCCCGGCCTTGCAACTAGCTTAAGACAATCTGGTTACTAAGCCGTTAGTACAGTGCGCGATGTACTGTCAGCTCCCTTTGATTCCGGCTACAGACCGCAACCCAGCTTCCCGGCAAGGACGCAGCGAAAACAGCAGAGCACACAGGAAAACAACCAAGTGTCCAGAAAGGCGCAAGCTAGTTTTCAAAAAACAAACCCGCCTTCCGGCTACAATTTGGCAGACTAACCTATTAACATGTGAGAATGTATGTGTATGTATATTCTTGTACGACTACCTTGAGTCGGAATTTAGGAAGAAATGAGAAGAAGATTCGAAGTCCTTGCCTTCATCAAGCGCTCCGAATCTCGGGGGCTACACCCACTGGGTGCGCTCGCGTGGCCCTAGTCTAACCTTGTAGTTCCCGACCGGCTAAAGGCGTTTAGCCGGGCGTTCGGAGCCCAGGTGAGGGCAAGGGCAGGAGCAAGAGAAGACAAGGAAGATTCGAAGCACCTGGCTACGCTAGCTACTCCGAATCTCGGGGGCTACACCCAGTGGGTGCGCTCGCGCGCCCCCACTGGAATGTTAGTTCCCCCGACCGAAGGTGTTCAGCCAGCGACTAAGACGGTTCTAGTCGGATAAAGTTAGAAGATTTCGGAAAAGAAGGAAGATTCGAAGCACCTGGCTATGCAAGGTACTACGTTTAAAAACTACATACCAGTGGAGTGGTTTGGCCGCCCCACTAAGTGCGATTCCCAGCTAAAGGCGTGTAGCCGGGCGAAGTCAGCCAGATAAAGCCAACCGGCGAAATATTGAAAGAAAATGCAAAGTGCACAAGTTGAAGGGAAACCAAGCCAGTTCAAAATTAACATTAAAAGGAAAAAAGGAGGCGAAGCTCCCATAAGTTTACCCGGCGCCAGAGGCAGCCGGTACAGACAGACAAGTTTCAAGACAAACAAATACACCTGGCATCCCGGGGCAGTAGCTAAGCGGCAGGACCCTTGCTGTGCGGGGCGTCTAGGTTGGCGGTAGCTTCAGGCGGAGGAAGCTGTGCCTGAAGCTCGATCTTGTTCCGGCGCCCGCAGCCAGCTGCGTTGAATTTTCCGCATCAGGAGTACCGACGGACTCCGAGTCGGTGAGCACCTCGTCGGGGTCCACGTAGTCGACGATCCTGATGGCGGAGCCCCGGAGCTCCGGATGAGCCTGGCAGATGGTGGCAAGGTCGGCGCTGTCACGGAAGCCCCCATCGATGTTCTCGATGCGGGCGTCCTTGTACCAGGAAAGCATGAGGGCCAGAGCCATCTCTGCTCTGGCTCGTGACGCCAAGTCCCGCTGCCAGTCCACGACAGCCGGCATCTCTTCCACCTTCGCGGCCAACTGCGCCATCGTCTCTGGAACCGGAGTGTCCGGCCATAGGAACGAGAAGATGTCCCGCGCCGCTTGGCGAATCTTGGCAGCCTCCTCGCCAAGAAGGACGACGAGCTCCTGGGCTGTCGGCTGCGCTCCCGGCCAGTTCTCCTGCAGCCGGTTATACGCCAGCAGGTCTATGCTAGGATAAAACGCTGTCAGAAAAAAGATAGTCACATCCGGCTACCGGATCCGGAAAAACGGGGAGACGGAAAAAGGGAACTTACCCTTAGCCGTGTGGCCAACTTGCATCACCTCCTCCACTAGATCCTTCTCCTTCGTCGCCAGCCGCTTGATCTCCTTCTCTTGGTCCTTGTTCTGGGCCTCGAGAAGGTTGAAGGCTTCAATCCAACTTGCGAGCTAGGCGTCACGCTCCTTGATAGTGGGATCCAGACCATCTACCTTCGCGTGCCAGTCCTTGTTCTGCAGCCGTAGAGTAGAGTTGGACCTGCTCAACCGGTTGTTCGCTTTCTTCAAGCGGTCGATCTCACGCTGAGCGCACACGAGGATAGCTACGACAAAGCCGGCTATCAGCAAAAAAAAGAGACGATTCCAGATGACGCAAACTTACTCTGGGAGGTTCCGTTGGCGGCAACAAGCTTCTGCTCCAAGAACCGGTTCCCGCCGGCTGCAGCCTCCAGCAGCCGGATCTCCTTCACCGCCAGCTCGAGGGTGGCGGCGAGATCTGTCAGCGAGGCATCGGAGGAGGCGTCGTCGTCCACGGTGTTGACGTCCAAGGACTCCTTCGTGGAAACCACCGCTGCCCTCCACTCCTCTTCCGGCTCATCCTCGGAGTTGTCGTCACCGACAACCACGAGCTCCTTACCGGTCCCTGCCCCCCGCGTGCCCGCGGAAGAGCCACCCGGCTGAGGACCCTCCGCTTCCGGCTGGGCCACCACGTACGGCTGAGGACCCTCCGCTCCGGCTGAGGCAGCCGGTTCAGCTCGAGGTGGCGGCAGAGGCGGTGCCTCGGAAGAAGGAGGGGCGCTGGCGGACGTGGTCGGAGCGCGGGGTGGCGATCTGGTCGGCGCTCGCGGCTCCAAAGGAGACCAGCGTGCTAAGAAGACAGAAGAAGAGAAGAAGGAAAGAAAACCAAATAAGCCAAAGACAGAAAGGGAGAAAAAGAAAGAAACGGAAGATGCTGAAAGAAAAAGGAAGAAAGACGTACCCCTGCACCACCCGAGGCGGCCCCTTCTTCCGGCCAAGGAGACTCGGCGGAAGGGTGCTGGTCCGGCTCCTCTTGGGGGCCTGCTCCTCTACGGTAGGCCGGCTGGCACTGGAACGACTGGAGCGCTAGACTGGCTGCAGCCGCCACCCATCGCAAGGCGCTGCACCGGATCAAAGGCCGACACGGCCTCTTCCTCCTCGTCAACCTCCACGTGGGGGTCGGCGGCCGGTTCGTCATTCCGGCTGGGGAAGGCATCCCCATCCCCATCCGACTCCTTGCTAGACTGCCGCCATTAACTCCTTCGCTACTCTCGCACTGCCTCCTATTAATAATCTCTTCTTGCTCTTCGTTTTTTCTTTCGTTTTTTCTTTGGCAGCTTTGGCGTTAATTTTCTGGTGCCCCTGGTTCAGTAGAAGTACGGACTACTCAAGTTTTGCACAATAGTCCATTTTTTCTGAAAATTGGGTCTAGGGTATTCAGATCCAAAATATTCATGCGCAAATAATTCTGGTCATTGGGAACTTTTTATTTTTCTTTCCAACGAGGAATCTGCCCTGAAGTTCCAAGAATGTGCGTGTTAAAATCCAATAGTGGGCATGAAAATTACATAGTGGTCCAAAAAGAAAACCAAAATACATCTGGGTCCTGTACTTTTACAACACGAACCCTAAAGATACAACTCGGAAATTTGAACATGTTTTTCCTAATACTAATTCTAAACTACCACCCCAGCATTATTGTATACCATGGAAAGACACACCCGTCTACCAAATATGGGAACATTATCATGAACTATGATGTAGATATGGCCATGACCTAATCGTTGGTTCCGCTCGAGAAACCCTCAAGTGTTCAGGCCATATCTAATGTGAATACGACTTTTTCGAATGTTCCAAATCTCATGTTTACCATTTTTTCATGGCTGGTACTGCAAACGAGAGGATGTCATGTAGGCCCTTTTTGTTTATTCATTTTCCTTTATATTCTTTTGTTTTTTAATCTGTGTAAGAGTTGCCAGCATGCAAATTCATATATATCAAGATATTGAGTCATTCAGAAATCTCGGCGATTTTCAAGATAATGACCCACAATGTACACCTTCAAAATAGTTTCATAGTATAACTTCAAGGCAAAGCTGCGTGAGTCTGTGTGTGTGTGTATTTCTTCTTCTCGGGGTGTGACATGGAGCAACAAGAGTAGTACATCTTACCACTATCTCATATTTCCATCATCTTACCACTTTTTTATATAGTGTACGAATAACTTTGAATGTTGACCGTTGGATCAAGACTCGCAAATCCCAGCATTTCCAGCCGTTGGATCTTCTTTTCCGTTCTAGGCCATCATGTTTGATTGAAAGGATTTACATGGGAAATTTATAGGATTAAATCCCATAAGATTTTTTTCTATAATGGTTGTTTGATTTGTATGATTATTGATTCCTATAGGAAATTTTCCTAGGGAATCCTTTGCACTAGATTTCATAAGAAATCTAACATTGATCCACGCCCAAACCTCTTTCTTATAATCCTTTTTTCCTTCAATGGAATCAAACGAACTTTCTTGCATATATATATATGGGTTCCTATAGGATTAAAGTGGCCATGACATTGTAATCCTATGTTTTTCCTATTCCTATGCTTTTCCTATCCTACGAATCAAACAAGCCCCTAAGATCTAGAAGATTCTATTGATAGTCTTCACCATAATGAATGCTATGCACAAACCTCAAAACACACTTCTCCATCATACTAGAATCTTCTCCCCCGTTTCTCTTGACCATGTTACCAAAAATTTCAAGTGTCAGGTAGCTAATAATCTTTGACATCTACATGATGATACAAAGTACAAGAACCAAATATACACCCATAGTTCTTATCATCGAGTAGCTTGTCCCTCATAGAGTAGCAAGTATAAATGCATAGGACACCTTCAAAGTTCATAAGAGTGACTAGATACAAATAGTTTAAAACAAGCAATATCAAGTTATGCATCAATCAGCTAGTCTTGGGACAATGCACATAGAACTAAGAATGGACACTATGCTCTCAAAGTAGGTGCGTAAAGGTAGAAGGTGGAGACTTAATATAATGGTGGAAGAAAGGCCTTCATAAAAGGAAGTAGGGATTCAAGTCTCATAAAGAGCTTCCAAAAATTATGGTACTTTTTAGCTTTCAGCTCTCATTGCCCCTATCATAAGCATCTTGAAGTGATTAAGGTTAAAGTGAACAAACTATGGTGTACATTCTTGACGAAATATAAGTTAGGAATCTCATGTCCCTTGAATATGAGGGCCGCTCCTCATGCTACTCAAGTTTAGTCACCGGTAAGTTCTTGTCATCATAAGTACATGTGTATCATAGAGAACCGCCAACAGGGTACCCTTGCCCGATGATACGGAAGAATCCCCATATCAAAATTACAAGGCAAGCAGACAACGGGCATCTCAGCAATCTTCTTATTTACCATGGGAATACGGTGCTTTTTTCTCTCTTTCCTCTTTTCATAATCTTTTTTTTCTTTTTCTCTTTTTTCTCAATATCAGACTCCTTTTTTTATAAGAAGAATGCTTCATAGACAGCTCATTATGGTTACGCTGCAGATTTTCACCATGTCAGCATGGATTAGACCAGCGGCCCAGGCGTTTCTCTAACACACATACGTAACTCCATGGACTTACAAGCTCCCCTTTCATTTCACACCGACGACATCCGTAGATAAAACATCATGATATCAACTAGGTACAAAGTACCCGTGCAATGTTGAAAGCATTCCCCATGACAACATGGTTCTGCTAATCCCCAACAAATAAGTGCAAGCATATACAACATAGATGACAGAATGGTTCAAGTTTATTAAGGGCAAGAAAAGTAAAGTGTGCCATCAAGTTCGTGAGAGCTTTAATCACTAGTTTTCTCATAACAAGTTTAATTTGGAAGGTAAAAAAACATGAATATACTTGGAATAGCATAAGCTAGTAAGTAGGTATGGTGGACTCTTTGGAATAACTTGGTTTAGGGAGTTGGATGCATGAGTGGAACTCATACTTGGTTGCGGAGGCTAGCAAAAGACTAGGAGCGACAAACTAAGAGAGCAATAATGGCCATAATCATGCAGAGCGACAAAACATCATTGATCAAAGCATAAAGTGATACTACAAGTTGAAAACTAAAGAATCATAAAGGCTTATGGTGACTTGAGATAGTCATAACATGGTGTGAGCATGCACCAAGTCAACCCAAATAAAGCATGAAAGGAGAATACCACAATACTATGCTTTAATATGCTAAAACAATGCATGATTCATCCAAGGCACATTAATAAATCTCAATTGTTTATAACAACTCATTCTACAGCAAAGAATACTAAGCATCAAGCCAAAACAATATCAAGCATGGCATGACAAAGCATAGGCCACAGTCAAAAATAAACTCGTTTTACCACATAAGTATGAACTTTCCTACTCTTTTCCATACCAAACCAAACTATTTGCAAACCAATGTAAGAAAGACGGGGTCCAACCAATTTATTCAGAAAACTAAGCAAACAAAGGAAAACGAAAACGAAAAATAAGACGCTCCAAGAACAACACAACCGTGCATGAAACAATAAAAATGAAGTGTTTGGAAGAAACCTGGGATTTTTATTGATGAAGAAGGGGATGCCTTGGGCATCCCCAAGCTTTGCTGCTTGTACTTCTTGGATATTTCTTGGAGTGACATACGTGGCATCCCCAATCTTGAGATTTAGTCCATCCTTCATCTCATTACTCATTGCTTCCATACACCTGAAATTTTTCCTTCATACAAAACTTCACACAATCTTTATTAGCAACATTAGTGCACTCAAGATAATAGGTCTTAAGGTTCAGTTATAATACCAAATAAACTTCCATTAGAACACTAGTACTAAAGCACTTCCCTCAAAAAGCTCAATTCCCCAAAAGAACTCAAAAAGGAACCAAGAAGAAACAAATGCAGAAAATGGCAGAAATCTGTCAAAACAGACCAGTAGGTAAACACGAATTTTTTCAAAGACCTTTTGTTGCTCAAATGAAAAAGTGTTGAACTAACACAAGTTAGATAACAACCTGGGGCAGAAGCACAAAAATTTACGCCTCAGAAAGACGTTCAGAGATTTTACACAAATTTTTATGGTGAAGCACAGAAATCTGTTTCGGGACAACAACTTTCCCAATCATTACTTCTCTTCTCATTAGAGGTTACTCTTGGCACAAAAAGCAAATAAAAAGGATAAGGAGCGGTTATTACTGGAGTAATAACTTCCAAGACTCATCTAAAACTTTTGGATTATCTCCCAATAAGTAGTTTTCTTTAACGCCTTTAAGTTAGGCATAAGCAAAAACTAAAATGGATAGAATAGAAGTAAGCGGGAGATAATCATGGTGAAAACATTGGTTTGTTCAATGAAATCCTTTTGTTAACAAGGTTGATCAGGTCTTTCTACCTAAACAATTTCATATGAGACAAAACTTTGTATTCCACTAGTGATTATGTTACCTCAACTTTGATATCAATGGTCTCAATCATAATAGTTTCAAACTTTTCTCTTGGTATGGGACAGTATATCTCTCCAACTTGAATGCCCTCAACATGTTCAATTGAATTCAAACCATAAGTCCTTTCCATCTTCTTGGTGAAATAGAAAGTATATTCCTTGTCATTAACATTGAAAATCACCTTTCCTTCATTACAATTAATAACAGCTCCTGCAGTATTAAGAAAATGTCTCCCAAGAATAATGGACATATTATCATCTTCAGGCATGATAGCTTGAGAGGATGCTCACATAAGAAATATGAGTTGAAGTAAAGGAGATCAGCAAGAAGCAAATTCAAAACACATTTAACTCTAACCGACTTCCTATGCATAGGAATCGTGTATGCAAATAAATTCACAAAGAACAAAGTGACAGGCATAGGAAGATAAAACAAGAGTAACTTCAAAACTTTCAGCACATAGAGAGGTGTTTCACTACCATGAAAACTTATACAACCATATTTTCCTCTCTCATAATAATTTTCAGTAGCCTCATTAATAAACTCAACAATATAACTATCACATAAAGCATGCTTTTCATGATCTAAAAGCACTAGAGCTTTATTATAAACATCTTCAAAAGAATCCTCAGGAACATAACATTCATCCTTCTTTAGTAAGCATGGGGGACAATCAAATAATGTAAGGGATAAAGAGTTACTCTCATTAGAGGGTAGGCATGGGTAGCTAATCCATTCTTCCTCCTTTTGTTCATCACTCTCCTCCTCTTTTTCATCTAATGAGATTTCAGGTTCATCAATTTCTTCTTCCATAGGATCCTGCAAGGCATTAGTCTTTTCCATTTGTGGAAAGCATCTATTAATATATTCAAAAATATAGCCATTTTATTCCTTGTAATTATCAAAGCAAAATCTAAGTATATCATAAACCTCATATTTATAAGGTGAATCATCAATATTTTCAAGCAAACTAGCAAGTTCAAATGCACCCTTCCAAGCAATAAATTCCTCAATTTGTTCCGCATCATAAAAGTCATAATTTCCCTTAACATAAGAATATATGGTAACATTAAAATTATACTCACATTGAAAAGGGAGGTGTTTATACCTCTTACAGCAACAAGATTTATCAAAGCAATAAGTATCATTATAAGTAGAGCACATGTTTCTAGCAATGGTATACAATTTATCAATTTGTTCCCATAAGCGTTTCCCTTTTTGTGACAAGCGGTGTTCCTTATAATAATATTTTTGATCTTCCGTGAACCCACCTTGGCAATAAGATTTAGTTTCAAAGAAACCAACCATTGACAGCAAGCATGATATAGCAAGACAATAACAGACCAACAAAAGTAACAACTAGAGTAGGAGCTAACCTTTTTTTGTATTTTTGATAAAGAAACAAGCAAACAAGGTGGAAATAAACTAAGCTTGAATAATAGTGATTCCAAGTGGACTTGATAAATAAAGCTATGCTCCCCGGCAATGGCGCTAGAAAATAGTCTTGATGACCCACAAGTATAGGGGTTTTATCGCAGTATTTTCGAGGGAAGTGAAACCCAATTTATTGATTCAACACAAGGGAAGCCAAAGAATATTTATAAGCCTTAACAACTAAGTTGTCAATTCAGCTGCACCTGGAAACAATCTTGATCACAGCAGTTTATCAGTAGCAACATTTTTGTAGTAGGAATAGTAAAGTAGCAGCAGTACTAAAGTAAAGACAGCAGTATCAATAGCTGTAAACAGTAGGATTCGAGTGCGGTAGGCATAGGGATGGATGGACGAGTGTTGCATGGACAAGACAATTCACATAGCAATCAGAACATAGGGCAATTGCAGATAAATAAGATAAAGCAACCAAGTACTAGATAATCCTAGGCATGTGTTCCATATATAGTCATACGTGCTCGCAATGAGAACTTGCACAACATCTTTTGTCCTGCCAGCCGGTTTGCAGTGGGACCTCAAGGGAAGTACTGGCAATTAAGGTGCTCCTTTTAATAGAGCACCGGAGCAAAGCATTAACACTCCGTGAACACATGTGATCCTCACATCAAAGCCATTCCCTCCGGTTATCCTGATTTCTATCACTTCGGGATCATTGGTTCTGGATAACAACGTGTGTCTACAACTTGTAGATAAGACCATAAACAATACTATCATAATAAATCAATAACATGCTCATATCTGAAATCATGGCACTCGGGCCATAGTGACAAGCATTAAGCACAACAAGTCGCAACAAAGTCATAAAGCACTAATAAAAGATATTAGGCACCATGCCCTAACAATCTGATGCCATTACATGAACGATCTCATCCAATCCCTACCATCCCCATAGCCTACAGCGGGGGGATTACTCACTCATAGATGGGGGAAACATGGATGGTCGATGGAGAAGCGATGGTGATGATGATGGCGATGATCTCCTACAATTCCCCTATCCCGGCAGGGTGCCAGAACGGAGTTTCTAGTACTGTTTCGTGGAATCTGGTGGTGGCGGCGGAGCGGAACTCCTTCTGGAAAAACGTCGAACCCCCTGAGTTTTTAGGTTAGACGGCAACTTATAGGCGAAGAGGGAGACTGAGGGGGAGTCTAGGGCGGCCAGACCACCCCCTGGCGCAGCCAGGCCCAGCCCGCGCAGCCAGGTGGTGTGGCTGGGCCCTAGCCCCACTCTGTCTCATATTCTGGCTTCTGATGACTTCCGGAAAAATAGGCACTTTGGCTTTTGTCCCGTCCAATTCCGAGAATCTTCATTTTCTGACTTTTCTGGAACCAAAAACAGCAGAAAACAGGCAGCTGGCACTGTGGCTCTTGTTAATAGGTTAGTCCAAGAAATCATATGAAAAGTACTCCAAAGTGTGGACAAAACAGAAGAAAGTGAATAAGACCAATCATAGATACATTTGCCATGTATCACCCTGCTCCCACTCCCCCCCCGACGGCCCTCCCTTGTCTCTCCCACGCCTCTCCCTCTCTCTGGAGCAAGCAACAGCTGTGACGGGGCAAGCAGAGACGGCGGGGCAAGCAAACAACAATGAGATATCCTCATCTATGTGCCCTGTCCACTTTAATTTGGACCAAATATTGCAAGTTTTGTTGATTTCTTGATCAAATCTATGATATATGCTTGATCAAATATATTTGTTCTTCTTACTGCTTAAAATACAAACAATATGCTGCTGAATTTTTTCTTAGTTAGTGTTACATCTAGGAGGTATCCTCACCATAGGTATGAATGAGGTGGGCTGAACCCAATCCTATACATTCCATTCCATCCAACCGAACAAAATATAACCATTCCTTTCCTCACTTTTGGCTGAACCGAACACTGGGATGGAACCGTTCCGTGCCTGGAGACTGGAACCATTCAATTCCATGCTACTACTACATTCTAGAGCCAAACACACCCCTAGACAGCGTTGGCGTGCTAGACTAGCTAGCTAATTGTAGTAGTAAAGTTTCCTCGATGCTAGTACTACTACTATAGTAGTACTACTAGACAGCGTTGGCGTGCTACACTAGCTAGCTAATAATTAAAGTCTCCTCGATGCAGCTGCGCCCTGCAGCAGAAGACCGACAAAGGAATACGCAAAAACTCCTCGTTCAAAGAGCCATACCGTCTTCCCCATCTCCAACAATATTTGGTATCGTATCCAACGCGCACATCACTCATCTCCTCGCCATCTCGCCCGCAGCATCTGTCCTTCCAGGCCGCCACCCCTCTCCTCCAAAACCTCGCAACATTCATAGATTGAAACGCCTCGCCCCCAAACCATCGGGACACGATGGCGGATTCGGGGCCCAACTGGTGGTATGGCAGATGGAGAAACATTGACGCCGGCGTGTTTGACGAGATCGCTATGTGTATGGACACTACTAGCGCCATCCGGCTGGCTGCATGCTCCAAAGAGTTAAACCTCCGAGTCACCAGCGGAAAAGGTAGCAGATGCCCCAACGATGGTTGCGGGACATTGGTCGCATATCGTTAGGTCCAGAACCACAAGATTGCGTGCACGCACGGCCCTTCAACTGCATGGCGGATAGCTGCATTTTTGCCGCCTCACTGGCGGCGCTCCTCGCCCACCTCTGTGAAGCTCACTCGATGAGCGTGTGCAGTTTTCGATACGGCAAAACAAGCAGGTACTCCTCTAAGCCTCTGCCGGCAACAGGCCTATGGATAGTATATATCATCGGATCAGGACATGATGGTACTGTGTTCGCGGTGCGATTTGACACGCGCCAAACGCTACACGTCCTATCCATCATATGTCTCAGGTCGGTAGCGTGCTTGTCACTGCGGTACATGGTGAAGTTTTGGTCGTCGACTCTGATTGAGGGGAGAAGGATAAAAAAATTTGGGCCATGCGTGCCGAAGAGCACCGCGTCGCCCGATGGCATCCCGTTCGAAGAGCTGCAGTGGCTCCTGCCGATGTCGATGTCGCACCTGGTCACTTGTCAACCATCGGTGTTCACCCTGGAATACTGTCTTCGGATTAACAGGATTCATGAGTGAGATAAACATATCTTAATGTTCGTTGGAGTATTTGAACTGCTAGAAAGACTTACTACCTATTCTTAGTAGTTGTTCTTAGGAGTATTTTTATGGAGTTCAACTACTGCTAATGTATTTTGTAGTAATACCTACTGTATGTACTGGTACTTATCATTTTGGGAGACGTGGTTCCTAGCTTAAGGTAGTTCTGAGTATTTTCTATGGAGTTCTTCCTCTGCTAATCTATTTTGCAATAATAACTATGTACTGGTGCTTGTTCAGATCGACCGATATAGTGCAGAGTATGGTCTCGCTTTACTTTTGAATCAGGCATAGCTACATCTATTGAATTTCAATATGTGTACTGCTGAATTTGTCAATTATTGTTTATGTACTACTAATTCGGTCAGTTTGAAATGTTGCCGAATCTGTCAAGTGCTGCTGAATATGAACTAGGAATCTGTCAAGTACTGCTGAATATGAGCTGGGAATTTGTTGATATTTTTTTGGTCATATTCTGTACCGCTGAATCTTTTAAATCCTACTGAATCTATCAAATGTTTATGTTGTTACTATTAGTACGTAGAATATAATATTTTGTAGAACTAATTGTGATGTACGTGTACTTGTTTAGATCAAGTGCAGCAGATTGTCTTGCTTTTCTTTTGGAACTTGGTATTTTACAGAACTAATACTGATGTACTGCTACATGTTTAGACCAAGTGTAGTACATGGTCTTGCTTTTCTTTTGAAACTTGGCATTTTATAGAAATAATACTGATGTATTGCTACTTGTTTAGATCAAGTGTAGTAGATGGTCTTGCTTTTCTTTTGTAACTTGGCCTTGTCATAAACTCATAATCTTGACCAGGCTTTGCATTGATGCGAGAAGGAGGCATGCACAGAAAAGCAAACTTGATCGTCAGTTTTGCTTGTTCCAATGATTGTGTGTATTAGGAGAACAGGACAAACTGATCGTGGGCCAAGGGTTTTTTAGCTGGAACAAGAACTGATTCTCTCTATACTGCTATTGAATTTCAAGCAGGAAAGCTACTGAATCTCTCAAATGTTCTGTCGCTGCTATTATTAAAGCATTTGTGCAACTAATACTGATGTAATGGTATTGTATTTCATTGTCTGTATTGCTGCATTGGTCACTTTTGAAATGCTGCTGAATTGGTCAAGTGCTCCTGAATATTAACTTTGAATTTGTTGATAATTTTTCTACCTTATTCTATACTGCGGAATTTTGACATGAATATCTGCCAAAAAGAATTATCGCTTTTCCCCCGCCCTCGCTGAGGTCTTTGTTTTGAATCCGGCAGAGCACATCACAATGTAATTTTTATTAACCAGGAGAAGAAATCTAGTACTCCCTCTGATCCAAATTAATGTTCTTACATTTTTCTAGATTCTGACATATCTAGTCATGTTTTAGTTCTAGATACGTCCGAATGTAGCCAAATCCAAGAACAATAATTTGGATCGGAGGTAGTAGCTCATTCGGCCCCACTTTAGCCCAGAACATTTTAATTCAGTCTTTTAGGAATTGCATCTGTGACCACACATGAAATTTTAGAAAGGAGCCCATGGAGCATAGCTGAGAACATATTAGTTCGGCCTTTTACGGGTCAGCGGACTGCGGAGCATAGCCTAGTGAAATTTGAGAATGAAGCCCATGGAGCATATCCCATGGAATATAACCCACGTAGAGCAATAGCCAAAATCTTTTTAATTCGGCCTTTTGGGCATTGCCCCCCCCCCCACGTCTCATAATAAAAAACTCTGCCTACCCATGTTTTTAAGAAAATACCCCATTATGTGGCATTTTATAAATTGAGATGCCAGGAGTGCTGCCCTTTTATATTTTAAAAGATATAAACATAGACACACAAAACATTTTAAGAAGACTAATACAGAAGTTGTAGTATTAATAAAAGTTTAATGATATTTTTTCTATAAATATCTTCGTTGTATTTGGCACTAAGTTTACGTTTATTTGATTTGAAGGTCTTTTGTTCGGATCGCCTTTGTGTGTGTGTATCTTGGGTTTACTTTTTTTTCTCCTAGCAATATCGCATTACGGAGAGGATGACATCATGGACCCACCAGCATGCAGCGTCCCTGGAGTTTGTTTTGAGGGTGGGTTCGAAAAAAAAGTTTAAATACTTGTATAGAGAGGCTCGCATCGGGGACCCACCAGACAGAACATACAAGGCTTCATCGGGGACCCACAAGAAAGAACATGCTAGAGAGTCTCACATAAGGGCCCTAACAGTAAGACCATACATAGTTGCCATGGTGAAAATAGCAGACGCGGCTTAAAAAGAAGTCCATCATACACACGTTGCACTTATAGAGAAGCTGACATGTCAGACCTAGCAAGCCCAAGCATAGCCCATGAAATTAGCCTATCAGCCCCAATCATAGCCCAATACCTTTTAATTTGGCCTTTTCATGGTCTTGTGGCCACCGAACGTAGCCCATTCAATTTAGGAGTGAGCCCATGGAATATAAGCCATGACGAATAGGGCATCCACCCTGAGTTAGCCTAGAATATTTTTAATTCGACCTTTCTGAGCAATTTTTGTACTCTAAGGCTGACATTTGGGACCCGAAAAAACAGTCCGACATACACACGTTTCTTTCCAATAGAGGCTGTCAGCTGGGACCCAGCATAGAGACGTTTCATGCAAAGAGGTGGTTGACATCTAGGACCCAACAAGTTTCCAAGGTCAAAATAGCGGACATGGCCAAAAAAAGTCCATCATACGCACGTTTCATTTACAGAGAGGCTGATATGTGGGACCCAGCAACGCGACCTTATACAGATGCTGCATCGAGCAACGTTGCCAGTTCGAAGCAGGGAGGCGTGACCGAGAAAAAAGTTCAGCATGTACATGTTTCTTTTAATAAGAGGCTGAAATGTAGGACCCAACAACGCGACCTTATACAGATGCTGCATCGAGCAACATTGCTAGTTCGAAATAGGGAGGCGCGAGCGAGAAAAAAGTTCAGCATGCACATGTTTCTTGTAATGAGAGGCTGAAATAGGGGACCAGTAGCATGAGCAAATGGCAGATTCGTCGAGCAACGCTATCTAGTTCGCAACAGGGTAGTTCTAGAGAAGAAAAAAATCCATCATACCGACGATTCTTCTAATGTGAGGCTGACATATGGGACCTACCAGCCTAAATAAATGGCGGATGCAGTGAGCAACGCTATCAAGTTCAGAACATGAAGGCACGGCAGAGGGTAAAAATCCATCAAACACATGTTTCTTCTAATGAGAGGATGACATGTGGGGCCCAGCATCGTGATTAAACGGTAGATGCATCGAACAACGCCTATCAATTTTGGAATAGGGTAGCGCGAGCTAAGGAAAAAATCCATCATACACACGTTTCTTCTAATAAGAGGATGATATGTGGGGCTCAGGAGGTTGGTTAAACGGTAGATGCGTCGAGCAGTGCTATCAACTTCGAATGGGGTAGCGCCAGCGAATGAAAAAATCCATCATACACATGTTTCTTCTAATGAGAGGATGACATGTGGGGCCCAGCATCGTGATTAAAAGGTAGATGCATCGAACAACGCCATATGTTCGGAACAGGGTAGTGCGACCCAAGGAAAAAAATCCATCATGCACACGTTTCTTTATAATGATAGGATGACATGTGGGGCTCAGGAGGTTGGTTAAACGATAGATGCATCGAGCAGCGCTATCAACTCGGAACGGGGTAGCGCGAGCCAAGGAAAAAAATCCCATCATGCACACGATCCTTCTAATGAGAGGCTAACATGTGGGACCTGGCATCCTGACTAAATGGTAGATGCATCGAGCAATGTATGGTCCGCTAGACACACTGACGTCCGGGACCCACACGCCTCAAAAGACTTCGGTGAGTCAACATCGCGCGAGGAAACGAAAATCTTGCTTCTGCCACGTGCCAGCCGAGCATCCTCCATGTTTTTAGCAGATCCGTCGTAGTAGAGGGCTACGAAACCTGAAAAAAAAGTTTTCCATCGGCCACGGCCGAGCCGAGAATTTCGTCGCGAAAGGCGCGCCTTCTACGACGACCGTCGGGCCAATTCGTTGCGGAAGGAAACTTTTCTTGTATTGATGTGTATGGACATTATCGGGATTATTTCAACCCGAACGACCAAGGTCATCAAGGTCATATTGACATCATAGTTTACAATTTGATAGAGTTCCCACGATAGTTTGGTAGATGGGTGCATCTTGGCGTAGTAAGCATTATTACATGTGGGAGTTTGCAACAATTAGGAAAAAAGAAATTCAATTTTCCTAGTGAGGACGGTAATGTTTTTTGTTAAGAAAGTCCAAATAATATGGTTCGGAATGACACAAGCCAATGGTTTCACACGTACTGTAATTGATCATGGTTCCTATCTAACTTCAGCATAAAAGTTAGTACATATTACTATGGGTCATGACACGTGGTACTAGTACACATACTACTAGTAGATTTTATCTCTCCTTCGCCCCCTCTCACCATCCATCCACTATCCTCTCCATTTCTCCTTTCTTCCTCTGTAAGCTTTCACACAATAATTATACTTATAGTCTGAGATGCAGTGGTGCAAAAAAAGATGAGGCCCACACCATATAACAATCAATCAAGTTCGGTGACGCAACTTTGTGAAGAGTATACATATACTAGTAGTACTGTAGCTAGATAAGCATGTACTACTATAGACACTTAATTTTTAACAGAGGAAGTAAGAGACACTGAGTAATTCAGCAGGATCTGCATGATTCTCTTTATTTTTGGATAAAGCGGGGCGCCTCCTAAATTCTCTAGGGCGGGAAAAATCAAGAACCGACAAGTCTGGTATAATCCCTTTTTTTTGTTGACGGGATGAGTCTGGTACAATCTATTTATGATATTTTCGGATAGTTTTCAGGGTATTAACACAAGCACGACGATAAGTAGACATTATAAATTGCAACAGTATGCACCCCTACTTTCACCCAAAACACCCAACCTACCGTTTCTTAGAACTCGATCTCTCTCTATTTCCTTCCAAAATGTCGTATGACAACTCTCTCCAGAACACGTCAGTTGACCTGACAAATGGGAAAGTCCCCGAAACTCCGCCTGGAAGCACAAACTCAATCGACGGCCATGGCTGCCGCCGCTGTCTGACTCCTCCTGGCAGCGCTTTTTCGAAGGGACGCCGCCACCAACGCTGAGCGAGTCCGATAAGACGGAAGAAGAGACCGAGGAAGAGGAGGAGTCTGAGGTCGACTTTGAGGAGGAGTCCAAAGACAACGACAAGGAGGAGGCCTAGGACGATGACAGGGAGGAGGCCAAGGATGATGACGGGGAGGAGGCCGAGTACGACGACGAGGAGGTCTCCCCCCCCCCCCCCCCCGAAGAAGCATGCCCAGGTGCAAAATGAAATGGCGTCTAGAGAAGAGGCGGGGTGTGTACTACATCTCGTTCTAGGAAGTATCTTGGCTTTGGTAAATAATGTTGTCAATGAGAGTTCCGAACTTTTAGTAAAATGCTTTTAAATTTCCAAGTGATAGGATTTGTATTTTAGTAATTAAGTACGTCCTAATAATTTTGCTTAGAGTGCACTCACTGTATTCTAGCAAAATATAAATAATTTCCACCGCATGTCAGTACTATATGAAAATAGTTATTTCAATGTGTGTAATGATACATAGTTTTTTTGGGGGGAGGGGTGTAATGATACATAGTTGAAACTTAAATGGTGTCTTCTTATATTTGTGCTTGTTTGGACGAAAACTACAAACATGGATTTGGACAACTTACGAAAAACTTGCTACACAATATGGTCATAACCATGTAAGAACACTGTTTACATTTGAAGCCAAGTTACCAATGTCAAGGTCATATCTGCATCACTCGTCTCGTTTATTGGGATAAATTAAAGAAAAGTAAAGAAAACAATAAAAATGTTAAGCACTTATATATGGTGTCCTCTTCCGTAAATGATAAACATGAATTTTGACAAGGTTTAAAAACACTTCTTCACAATATGACCAGCGATGTGTTAACATACTTGGGTTTCAAGTTAAATAATGACAAAGGTCGTGTCCATTTCTGGTAGACGGGCTGTATCTTAGCATGGCATACTAATGTTGTTAATTGGACTTTTCAACTTTTATGTATAGAATTTTGTTAAATTATTTTAGAAGTGCCACATATAATTATTTTTTAAAGAAACGGCAAAGAGTATGGCTCCGAATGCCACAACACACTAAATTTCACACAAAATAGAGTATGTTTCGTGGTTAACAAGTTTCATTAATTTTCAAGCCTTTTAGCTAATTTCACATAATTAAATGACAATTTGTCAATAAAACCGAAGTAGGTAAATTTTGAACCACAAGTGCGTGATAGATTGATTGTAATATTGTCAGAAATTTATATAGTACTAATTATTGTACCCATGCAGTCATATTGAAAACCGACTATTGTTTTGAAAGATAAAACTTCTTTGTATGAATTTTCATGCTGACACATCTGACCATGTTTCAAAAAAGTGAAAGAAAATAAGGAAACATGCACACAACCTTTTAGTGGTATTAAAAGTTACTTGTAAAACAGTAAAGACGACGCTATTGAAGTTTCAATACAAGTGACCTGGGCACCTTCACCGGCCCTCCACAATTAACCTTTCTTCCTCTTCTTCCCCTTGATCCTTTAAGATTTTGCAGCTACGGCTCCAAAGACCGGAGATCCCCGTGAGAAGAAGAAGAAGACCCAAGTGGCGATGACAAAGGCCATGGAGAAAAAGAAGTCATGTTGTCTGCTTCCGAATCCTGCTCTGGCCACTCTTAGTCGCAGTCTTGCACTAGGCAGCCGCAGGAAGAAGCAGGTGTCGAGGTCCGTCAAGGTCGGGATGCATTCCCCATCGACCGGATTGGGCACTACCTCAAGGAGGGTCGGTACTCCCAGTGCATAGGCTTCTGGGCTCCCGGATACCTCGCGACCGTTCTCGAGTACCTCACTGCCCAGGTGTTGGAGCTCGTCAGGCAAGCCGTGAAGGATAGTAAGAAGATCTGCATCATCCCGAGGCATGTGATGCTCGACGTCATGCGTGACGAGGAGCTCAGCAAGCTGCTGGCTGGTGTTACCATCGCGCATAGCGGCGTGCTGCCCAACATCCACGAGTCCATGCTTGACTATGGTACCGCGGAGGACGCAGCCAAGTTTCCCACGGAGGATGCTGCTAAGTCGCGTGAGAAGACTGCGGAGTCCCCATAGAAGTCGTTAAGTTGTACTACTACTACTCCGTATGTGTTTGGGTTTGCTCTATTTGCAGTTTGGTGAATCATCAGTGTCAATTTAATATTCAGATCTGTGATGCTAAGAAAAAGCTTGCGAGGGTTCTAAAAAAATGTTTTTTCCTAATCTTATCCTATACTCCATTTATTTAATATTACTCAGCATATGAGGTTTAGTCAAAGTCAAACGTTACAAAGTTTGACCAACTATATACAGTATTAGATAGTATACTCATTGAAAATAATCAATATATAGTAAACAATGTCGTCGGTGTGAGTTTCGACCTATCAGGAAAGAACATTCTATCGTCAGATTGATGACTGGTATGCCATGAGGGGGTATGATGGCTCAATGCACGGTGCCCAGAAAAATGCTTGATGGCGGTGTTGATGTAGAGCTCGTTGGGAACCCCGAGAGGAAGGTATGATGAGCACAACAACAAGTTTCCCTCAGTATGAAACCAAGGTTTAATCGAACTAGTAGGAGCAAGGAAACACCCCAAAGGTGTTACTAGCTGAGCTTTGGCAGGGCGCACTACCGGTGCTAGTAGCAACGTGGAGACCTGCACAACACAACCACAGAACTTTGTCCCCAACTTGCGATGAGGTTGTCAATCTCACCGTGTTTTGTGGAAAACAAAGGATTAAACGTATCGAATGGAAAGAAGTAATAGTTTGCAGAAAGTAAACACAAAGAAGTAAACATTTGTAGATTGTATGTAAAGAAAAAGGACCGGTATCCATAGTTCACTAGAGGTGGCTCTCCTTAAGATAGATAACATGCTGGGTGAACAAATTACAGCGGGGCAATTGACAAACACCGAGAAAGCAATACATGTATATACTAATCATCTTGACTCCTTTGAGACTTGATTGGGCATTACAACATTATACATAGACCGCCATCCAACTGCATCTATGACTAATAATCCACCTTCAGGTTATCATCCGAACCCCCTCCAGTATTAAGTTGCAAGCAACAGATTATTGCTTTACGAATAGCGTGTAAAGTAAACAATACGATTGTTCTATGAACAAAGGATTGTTGTTTTCTCCCTAGTAGCAACAAGACATCTAGTACCTTAGAGATTTCTGTCACTTCCCCAGATTACTAGAGGCATGAACCCACTATCGAGCATAAATACTAACTCTTGGAGTTGCTAGCATCTACTTGGCCAAGATATCTACTAACAACGGAAAGCATGCAAGATCACAAATAACAAAGACATGATAGAATCAATAATCAATCTGAAATAGCATCTCAATAACCATCGGATCCCCGCAAACAAAACATGCAGAATTACAAATAGATGATCTTGATCATGAATGGAGCTAACAAGATCTAAACATGAAAGCACAAAGGAGGAGAACCAGCCATCTAGATACTACATGGATCCGTAGTCCAAGGATGAACTACTCACTTATCACACCGGAGGCTTGCATGGTGATGAAGAAGGCCTCCAGGGTGAATTCCCCTCTCCGGCAGGGTGCCGGGAAGAGCTTCAGATCCCTCCTGATCTAGGGATGGAGATGACGGCGGCTACAGACTCTTTCGTGGATTTTTTATCGGGTACTTAGGGTTTTCGTCTCGAGGGCAATATATAGGTGGAAGGAGTGGCCGCGGGGGTGCCGGGAGCGGCCACACCACCCCCTGGCGCGGGTCAGACCTGGCCACGCGACCAGGTGGTGTGGTGGCCCCCTGGCCCCTCTCCGTCTCGTATTCTGGCACTTGATGACATCCGGAAAAATAGGCACTTTGGTTTTTGTCCCGTACAATTCTGAGAATATTCATTTTCTGACTTTCCTGGAACCAAAAACAAAGAAAAACAGGTGGCACTATGGCTCTTGTTAATAGGTTAGTCCAAGAAATCATAAGAAAAGTACTCCAAAGTTGGTACAAAACACAAGAAAGTGGATAAAACCAAGCATGGAGCATCAAAAATTATAGATACATTTGCAATGTATCAGGGTCCTCGGGGCGTGTGGAAGAGAGGGGTGTGAGACGTACGGTGTTCTGGGACGGTGAGCACAGAAGTTTACCCAGGTTCGAGTCCGCCGGCTTTGGACGGATCCTCTCATGGCGTACCAGTCATCAATCCGACGATAGTTGGCGCCCACCGTGGGGCAGGTGAGCTTCGGATCTGTGTTCCGAGCGGAGTCTGCAAGAATCGAAATCAGCGACACTATCACCATCGGTCGCATCCTCTATGCCAGTGACATCCCTCTCATTGTTCCCGACGAGACCTGGATTCCAGCTAGGGAAGCCGTGACCGCCTACACCATCATGCCTTTCGGCGAGATCGATGTGTACATCGGATTCGCTAAACCTGCCCCACCCATCCCAGCGGTGATAATAGAGGCAGAAGAAATTTCTGGGTCCCCTTCGTCCGCGGAGGCGGCAGAGTTCCGGACCCAAAAAACCCTAATCCCACCCAGCCCGCACCCATTGCAGAGACGGTGGAGAAGGCCAAACCTGAAGCAGATCTTGCGGTTCAAGTCGAATCTGGAGTGGATCTCCCTAGCGAGGCCGAATCCTAGATTGATCCACCTACCGAGGTCAAAGTCCAGAAGGAGCACAACAACAACAACCTTGGTTCCCGCTCTACCAACACCAGAACAGACCAACCTTTCCTGAGGCATACGTTGAGGCGCATGATGCTGCAAGGCACAATTGTGGATGAGGTTCTCGAAACCATCAAGATCTTCGAGGAAGCCCATGAGGAAATCCACAACTACCTCAGGACCCGCACATCGCACTTCGTCGGATATGTTGAATCCGGATCCGTCTCTACCAATGCTGGAGACAACAAAGACTCAGTGCTGGAGGCGATCAGAACAAACACCGACTTACCCGCATCCTCGGATGACTCGATGACGTCGGCAGATTTCTGAAAGTTCTCTGCAGAATATGAAGAGGAGTACAACTCCAAAGCTGCAGAAGAAGGAGAAGCCATGGACGAAGGATCCGGAGAATACTGTCCCAAAGCGCAGGATGACATGGACATCAGAGATAATACCGAGGTCTAGATGTCCAAAAATACCGATCAGAGCTTGACTCCGAGAAATGGACCCAAAGCCGTCTTTGCTACTAGCGCTGCCAAGAAGGCAAAGAAGAAGAACAAGACCCCAGCAAAAGAACTTTCGGCAGAGGAGGTGATTGCCGAGGAATACGAGGAAGACTCGGATGGAGCACTTATCCTAGACAAGCCTAAAGAAGGTGGATGGACACGTGGTCACCGCAGGTTCCCGTAAGCTCATCGATGCTACATTAACCACACCTATCCCTACTACGGCAGAACTCACTGCTACGGAAATGGACGAAAGGGCCCAAGCCCAAGAAGCGCGTCGCCAAGTACTCTTGGATGAAGCCAAAAACATCGAGGAAGAGAAGAAGCGCATGGCCAAGGCGGAGAAGATCATCTCTCTGTAGCATCAGAAGAACCAGAAACAACACACACGTGACAATAAATTTCCGAAAGTATGCAAAGTTCTCTTTGAGGGAGATCCGAGGATGCCTCGCCTTGACAGTAACGGAGATCTGGTGTATCCAACACCAGTTCAAAACACCGTTGCAGCCCGAGATATCCTGGCGAACAACCTAGGCCCGGAACAGGTTCGATTGGGCATTAAGCTACTCACCAAGGGTATGGAGCAGCAGAAGGTCGTGAAGTCCAGAAGCGGAAAACTAGTCTCCCAATCCAACCAATGTCGCACGGATCCGGCCTGGAACGACATAAGACCCCAATGGGTTCCGAAACAACATCACCATTCCAACCATCGGGAAGACAATCACTCAAGAACCGGATCTTCAGGATAGAATCACAGAGCTGCACGTGACTGGCGCAACGTTGCTCCAGCCGCCGAGCAAGAAGAGATTGCTGCACTGTATCTGAGAAATCCTCCTCGGCGAGAGTCGAACAATCGCAGGGAAGAAGACAAAGAGAAACGTCGGGAGGAAGACCGACAAAGAATGCCACCTCCTAGACATACAAGCCGTCCGGCTGATACCCACTGTGCTGGGAGTGACGGACGAAGGAACGACGGACACCGCGCCGAGTCAAACCGGAAGGGGGCTCATCCTAACGAAGATCCTCACCGGAACCGGAATAATGACGCTCCGGACGGAGACCGGCGATCAGCCGGAAACAATCCAATTGCTCCACCCTCTCCACCAAGTAGCCATCACAACGGCTCTCAAGGAGGCCAAGGAGGGCGTCGTGGCGGGGGAGGTGGTGGAAGAAGTTGAAGTCTGGATCTAAGGCACCGCAGCCACAGCCGTCAATCAGGACGGCGATCTATGTCCCCAAGTGACGCGAGACACTGGATTAACTCCAACATAGAGGCACGGCGCTACGAAAATGATGATATATACGTGGGCCCAAAATGCTTCGGACCACATATAAGAGCAACAAAATTCCCGGAAGGATTTTCTATCTCAAGACATATCCAATCCTACGACAGTGTAGCTCGGCTAGATACTTGGTTCCAGGATTTCGTCCAAGCTTGTTGCATCGCCAAGGGAGGAAATAGCCTGGTCGTGACCCGGTATCTCCCACTTATGTTGCGGAAGACGGCACGATCATGGCTCAATGAACTTCCGGAGAACACCATCCACAATTGGTATGACATGCAAAGCGCATTCTTTCAGAATTTCGAAGGCACATATAGGAGGCCATGTACGGGAGGATACCTATAGCGTTGCACCCAGAAAGCCGGAGAAACTTGCCGAGATTACGTCGGACGATGGATCGACACTAAGAACTCCTGTGAGGGAGTAAACAACCAAACTGTGATTGAAGCTTTCATTGTAGGACTCCCAATTGGTTTACTACATCATCGCTTGAAGTGTGACAAGGTCACTGATTTGGGAGAGATGATAGAAACAGCGAGCAAGTATGCAGATGCTGGCGATGACGCAGAGGGATTACTGAACGCCCTAGCTGTGCCATGGTCGGGAAAACAACCAAAGCAGCAAGCTCAGAAGTGCCAGAATACCTCGGAAGAAAACCCCAACACGGAAATGGCAGTGGTCATTGCTACTTTCGGGTCTGGAGGACGAGGAGGGCGCGGAGGTGGCCGCGGACGCACTCGTGGGACGTCAAGAGTCCAGGGTAGAGGAGACCAGCAACCTGGAAAAACCTACTCATGGACTAACATTGCCAATAACCCATGTGTGCATCACTTAGATGCCAATGGGCGCTCGTCTCACACAAATGCCGGGTGTTGTTTTAATGACGACATCAAGAAAGACGATACTGCTGGCTACAGGGCTAAGCGGAAGAAGGGAAAGAAGAATCCCGAAAAAGATAAAGAGACCAAGGAAGATTCTGACATGGAGGAAGCTCATCCTTCAAATCCCAAACCGGAAGGGAAGAAAAACTTCCCAACAAAAAAAGACACTTACGTCACCTTCCTCGGACCTCAACCAGCTAAGGTCAAAAAAGCAGTTCTACATGAGCTCAACGCAAATATTCCGGCTGTCCCCCAATTCCTAGACTGGTCAGAAGTGGCAATCACCTTTGATCGTGCTGATCATCCGCCTAAGTTGCACAGGCAAGGAAAATACGTCTTAGTCGTCAATCCACTTATTGATGGCTATGGTTTCTCCAAGACTCTCATGGACGGCGGCAGCAGCATTAACATCTTGTATGTCGAAACACTACGCCGGATGCGAATCTCAGAGACCCAGCTGAATTACAGCTCTATGATCTTTCACGAAGTGGTCCCAGGAGGACAAGCCAATTCCCTAGGAGAAATCACTTTGGATGTTACCTATGGAACTCCAAATAACTATCAGACGAAAGCACTTTCCTTCGAAGTGGTCCCATTCAAGAGCACGTATCACGCTATATTTGGACGTCCGGCTTACTGGGCTTTTATGGCTCGTCCATGTTACATTTATAATATGATGAAAATTCCATGTCCCAATGGCGTGATCACCATCAGGGGAGACCCGAAGAAGGCGCGAGAGTGCAAGGACGGAAATGCCGCCTTTGTTGAAGCCGTGCTGCATGCCCAGGAGTACCAGGAGATCAAGAAGACCATTGATCTGTCCGAGATGCCCGCGACAAAGAAGGAGGTGAGAAAGCCGAATCCGGAGTTCAAGGCATCGGAAGAGACGAAGAAGACGCCGTTGAAGGATGATGACCCCTCCAAGGTGACCCGCGTTCAAGGCCTAGATAGCGCATAGGAAAGCACGCTCGTCAAGTTCCTCCAAGAAAATCAAGATATCTTCGCATGCCAGCCATCTGACATGACCGGAGTACCTAGGGAACTTACCGAGCACTCTCTAAATGTACACCCAAACGCTAAACCCGTCAAATAGTCCCTACAATGTTTCAGCGATGAAAAGCGTCAGGCAATAGCTAAGGAACTAGCTCGGCTCGAGTTAGCCGGATTCATAGAAGAGGTCATCCACACTAAGTGGTCGGCCAATCCTGTAATGGTCCCTAAAAAGGACACCACTGATTTAAGGATGTGTGTTGATTATACTTCCTTCAACAAGGCTTGTCCCAAAGATCCATTCGCTCTGCCTAGGTTTGATCAAGTTATCGATTCTACGGCAGGCTCGGAACTCCTATGTTTTCTCGACGCATATTCCAGTTATCTCCAAATTCGGATGAAGCAATCTTACAAAGTCAAAACTTCATTCATAACCCCCTTCGAAACCTTCTGTTTTGTTACGATGCCCTTTGGGCTCAAGAACGCAGGAGCTACGTACCAGCGCACTATGCAGCGTTGCCTCCATGACCAAATCAGACGCAATGTACATGCATATGTGGACGACATTGCGGTGATGTACAAACAGAAGGAAACCTTAATTTCTGACTCCGAGGAAATGTTCGCCAATCTACGAAAATACAACATAATGCTTAACCCGAAGAAATGCTTCTTTGGGATACCAGCCGGAAAATTGTTAGGTTTTATCGTGTCTCAAAGAGGCATAGAGGTAAACCGGGACAAGATTAAGGATATACTCAATATTTCCAGGCCAACTCGCCTTAAGGACAAGTGAGGTTGTTCTTTTTCGTAAATAAAGTCTGAAGAATATGGATCTGAATGCCACAATCCAGGTTTTCAGACATATATAGTGGACCGACATTTTGTACTAACGATACCCATGTTTTATGTGCTTTCAAACTTCCTGTCTAACTCTGCCAACTTGAATGACTTTATCCCGATTTATCCAAATTATATTAGGTCAAATTTGAACTACAAGTAAATTGTAGGATGCTTTTAAAGTTTCATGAAAAAGCTTTTGGAGGTATCCTTCGGGGGAGGGGTGAATTAATATATCAGAAAGCACTATGAGCTTTGTTGATAGGTTCAACTTCTTTCTAGGATTTTGCATCTTGACAATTTAACAAAATTAAGTTAGAATTGAGCTACATGTAAGCGCGATAGATTTCTCTTGAATTAAATATCTTTTCAGAGGTAGATGGGTGCATCTTCTTGTAGTAAACAATGTCGTCAGTGTGAGTTTCCAACTATCAGGAAAGACCATTCTCAATTTTTTGAGTGATATCAAGATTATTCTATCTCGTAAAGGAAGTTCGAAGAATATCGATCTAAATGCCAGAAGCCAAGTTTTCACACACATATATATATAGTGGACCAATATATTGTACTTATGATTTCCTGTGTTTTATGAATTCTCAAACTTGCTACCCAACTTCGCCCACATGAATGATCTTATGTTGATTTTTCAAAATTAGTCAAATTTGAACTACTATAAGTAAATTGTAGGTTACTATGAAAGTTTTATGAAAAAGCTTTTGAAGGTACCCATCGAGGGGTCACAATTAATATACGACAAACCATCCAACGAGATTTTTTAAGACAAATTCAACATCTTGCTAAGATTTTGCATCTTGCTAGTTTAACAAAATTAGGACAAACTTTAGCTACAAGTAAGGGAAATAGATACCTCTTGATTTAAAAATCTTTTCGGAGGTAGATATAGGTGCATCTTCTTGTAGTAAACAATGCTGCCAGTGTGAGTTTCCAACTATCTTAGGAAAGAACATTCTTAATTTTTTGAGTGATGACTAGATTGTTATTTCCCCTAAATAAAGTCCAAAGACTATGGATCTGAATGCCACAAGCCAAGTTTTCAAACATATATAGTGGACCAACATGATGCACTTATGATTTCCCATGTTTTATCAGTTATCAAATTTCCTAGCTAACTTCACTCACTTGAATGATTTTATGTTGATTTATTGAAATTAGGTAAAATTTGGACTACTACAGGTAAATTGTAGGATGCTTTCAAAGTTTTACGAAAAAGCTCTTGGATGTACCCATCATCAAGAAAGATTCTTGAATGATTTCCATGTAAATTGTAGGATGTTTTCCATTCCTAACATCAAGAAAGATTCTACTAATAGTATTTAGCACGATGAATGCTAGTATGTGCAAAACTAAAAACACACGGTACTTCATTGCTCAGTGTCAGGGTCCTTGTGCTAAAATGCATGGACTTGGATGCAATTTTCATTTTTTACGAGGTTCTTGATGTAACTTGTACTTCCACCGACCGTGTTAACTCTCAATCACCTCGCTCCTATGAGACATACTATTAGATCAGCCATTCGCAGTACTTCTTATCTTACCTTTATCATGTCTCTTATCTCTTACAATACCATGCATACCACCACTACATAGTGTAGGGTTTAACTTATTTGAACATTGACCGTTGGATCAAGACTGGCAAATCCAAACATTGCTAACCGTTGGATCTTATTTTCCATTCATAGCATCTAGAAAGATTCTACTGATAGTCTTTAGCATGATGAACACTAGTATGTGCAAACCTCAAAACACATAGTACTTCATTACTCGATTTAAGGGTCCTTATGCTAAATGCACGGACTTGTTGGATGTAGTTTTCATTTTTATGAGGTCCTTAATGTAACTTGTACTTCCACCGGCCGTGTTAACTCTCAAGCACCTCGCTCTTACGAGACCTACCATTAGATCGGCCATGTGTGGTACTTCTTATCTTATCTTTATCTTGTCTCTTACAATAGAATACCACTACATATAGGGTAGAGATTAACTTTGAACATAAACAGTTGGATCAAAACTAGCAAATCCAAACATTGCTAACCCTTGGATCTTCTTTTCCATTCTTAGCATCAAGAAAGATTCTACTGATAGTCTTAGCACGATGAACGCTAGTATGTGCAAACCGCAAAACATACTACTTCATTGCTCAGTTTCAGGTTTCTTGTGCTAAATGCATGGACTTAGATGTAATTTTCATTCTTTTATGAGGTCCTTGATGTAACTTGTACTTCCACCGATTGTGTTAACTCTCAAGCACCTTGCTCCTACGAGACCTACCAAGGTTAAAAGAAAATTCAACCTCCCCAATTATCACACAAACTGGACCACGGTTTCTTATACGTAATACCCAAATTTTTACTACTAGGATTCCTAGCTAACTTCGTGCACTTCAGTGACTTCTTGTCAATTTAAAGAAAGTAAGTCAAACTTTAGCTTCTTGACATATTAGCTAGGTGGACCAATGTGTTTTACTTACGATTCCCATGTTTTATGAGTTTTCAAGGTTCCTAGCTAACCCCATCCACTTGTTGAATGACTTTATGTTGATGTATCGAAATAAAAGGTCAAATTTGAACTACAAGCCATAAATTGTAGGTTGGTTCGAAAGTTTTATGTAAAAATCTTTTGGGGGTACCCATCGAGCGGTCAATTAATATATCATTTGAGACTGTTCGACTTCTAGCTACTAAGATTTTGCATCCTGAAAATTTTGAACTGCTTTTGAAAACGATCACATGAAATAAGAAGAGAGGGGAAATAATTTTTCTATTCTCTATGGTCAACACACAAGCTTGAGGTGCACCTTAGGCGTAAAGATACTTTATAATTTCCACTATGTATAAGGTAAATCTTAGCAGATGACACATAGTAGGCCTTATTAAGGTGTGCTTTTTATCTACTATATAATGGAGCAGTTTTGAATTGGATCCATAGCACCAATCGTGACTGTTAGGCTATTTGATCCAATGGTTTAGAGCAGCTGGATTCGTGTTAAATAGTACCTAGAGCAAACTCCACCATGTTCTAGAACCATCATGTCACCAACCCCAAAATTTCAATGCACAGTAGGTTGTATTCTCAATATGTGTAGATAGTTATTATTAATAGACTTAATTTATGCATGTTGTGGGTGGTGACATGATGGTTCTAGAACATGGTGGAGTTTGCTCTAGGTATGTACTCCCTTCGTCCCAAAATATAAGGAGCCTAAGTATACGTCAAAAGTCAAACCTTACTAACTTTAACCAAATATTTAGAAAAAATATCTACATCTACAATATTAAATGGACATACTAAGAAAATATACTTTATGGTGAATCTATTAATATTTGTTTAGTATTATAAATTTTTCTTTTTTTGTGTATAATCATGGTCAAGCTTAAAAAATGTTGACTTTTGCCTAATCCTTAGGCGCCATATATTTTGGCGGAGGGAGTACTATTCAACACGAATCCAGTTGCTCTGAACCATTGGATCTAACAGCCCAATGGTCATGATTGGTGATATGGATCCAATTCAAAACTGCTCCACTATATTAGTAGAGAGAATACAACCTACTTTGCTATGAAATTTTGGGGGTGGTGACATGATGGTTCTAGAACATGCATGGTGTAGTTTGCTCTAGGTACTATTCAACACAAATCTAGCTTCTCTGAACCATTGGATCCAACAGCCCAATGGTCAGGATTGGTGCTATGGATCCAATTCAAAACTGCTCCACTATAGTAGTAGAGATATCTTATCTTACCACTATATAGTGTACGAATAACTTTGAATATTGACCGTTGCATCAAGACTAGTGAATCCCAACGTTTCCAACCGTTGGAGCTTTTTCCAATCTAGCATCTAGAAGATTCTATTGATAGTCTTCAGCATAATGAATGCTATGCACAAACCTCAAAACACACTTCTCCATCATACTAGAATCTTCTCCCTCGTAGCTAATAATCGTTGACTTCTACATGATCTTATCTTATCTTATCTTACCACTATATAGTGTACGAATAACTTTGAATCTTGACCATTGGATCAAGATTCGCGAAACCCAACATTTCTAGCCGTTGGATCTTCTTTTCCATCTGAGCATCTAGAAGATTCTATTGATAGTCTTTGTCATGATGAATGCTATGCACAAACCTCATAACACACTTATCGACTATACTAGAATCTTCTCCCTTGTTTCTCTAGACCATGTTATCAAAAATTTCATGTGTTAGGTAGCTAATAATCTTTGACTTCTACATGATGATACAAAGTACAAGTACCAAATATACACCCATACTTTATAGATGTTGATCAAATTTATAATTTTTTGTGCTTTACCAATTATAATTTTATATAGTGATGATATGTCATACGTCTACTATCTGAGTCTCACGTGCAACTTACTAGTAGCTAATAATCGTTGACTTCTACAAGATCTTACCACTATATAGTGTACAAACAAGTTTGAATATTGACCGTTGGATCAAGACTCGCAAATCCCAACATTTCTAGTCATTGGATCTTCTTTTCCATTCTAGCATCTTGAAGATTCTATTGACAGTCTTTATTACAAACCACTATATAGTGTACGAATAACTTTGAATGTTGAACGTTGGATCAAGATTTGCGAATCACAGCATTTCTAGCCGTTGGCTCTTCTTTTCCATTCTAGCATCTAGAAGATTCTATTGATAGTCTTCGGCATAATGAATGCTATGCACAAACCTCAAAACACACTTCTCGATCATACTAGAACCTTCTCCCTTGTTTCTCTAGACCATGTTATAAAAAAATTCATGTGTTAGGTAGCTTATAATCTTTGACTTCTACATGATGATACAAAGTACAAGGACCAAATATACACCCATACTTTATAGATGTTGATCAAAGTTATAATTTTTTGTGCTTTACCAATTATAATTGTATATAGTGATGATATGTCATACGTCTACTATCCGAGTCTCACGTGCAACTTACTAGTAGCTAATAATCGTTGACTTCTACATGATCTTAACATTATATAGTGTACAAACAACTTTGAATATTGACCATTGGATCAAGACTCGCGAATCCCAACATTTCCAGTTGTTGGATCTTCTTTTCCATTCTAGCATCTTGAAGATTCTATTGATAGTCTTCATTAAAAACCACTATATAGTGTACGAATAATAATGAATGTTGACTCTTGGATCAAGACTCGCGAATCACACCATTTCTCGCCGTTGGATCTTCTTTTTCATTCTAGCATCTAGAAGATTATATTGATAGTCTTCGGCATAATGAATGATATGCACAAACCTCAAAACACACTTCTCCATCATACTAGAATCTTATCCCTTGTTTCTCTAGACCATGTTATCAAAAATTTCATGTATTAGGTAGCTAATAATCTTTGACTTCTACATGATGATATAAAGTACAAGGACCAAATATAAACCCATACTTTATAGATGTTGATCAAATTTATATTTTTTTGTGATTTACCAATTATAATTTTATATAGTGATGATATATCATACATCTACTATCTGAGTCTCATGTGCAACTTACTAGTAGCTAATAATCGTTGACTTCTACATGATCTTACCACTATATAGTGTACAAACAACTTTCAATATTGACCGTTGGATCAAGACTCGTGAATCCCAACATTTCCAATCGTTGGATCTTCTTTTCCATTCTAGCATCTTGAAGATTTAATTGATAGTCTTCATTAAAAACCACTATATAGTGTATGAATAACTTTCAATGTTGATCGTTGGATCAAGACTCGCGAATCCTAGCTTTTCTAGTTGTTGGATCTTCTTTTCCATTCTAGCATCTAGAAGATTCTATTGATAGTCTTCGGCATAATGAATACTATCCACAAACCTCAAAACACACTTCTTGTAACATCTCAAAAATATTAAACAAGATTATCAAATTCTAATCACCCAAGATTAGGGTTAACAAGAACTTTCAATCTTAAACCCTTATGAATGCATGTGTGTGTGTTATTAATGCATGAATGCTTGCTGTGCCATGTTTGATTGTTATATATGTGGAGAAATAGTTTAAAGATCAAAATAATATCATCTAGGTCAAAAACAAACAAAAACAAATCAAAAGAAAATCAATATATGAAGCATATGACCTAATGGTCATTTTTGCCAAAGTTAACCACTAGCCCACTTTGGGCATCTCTAGTAAATGTTTTCCATCAGAAACAATTCTACTTCTTTCTCCCTTGCTAGACCAAGTGAAAATGAACACAAGTAAACTTTACAAACTTAGAGAAACCAATTTCAAATCCATGTGAGAGACATTTCAAAATGGAATCAAGTGTATGTATCTAGATGGCCATTTTTCAAAAGCCAATCAAACCATCTCCACTTGACAAACCCTAACAACCAAAGACACTCAAGTATGTGACCAACACACCTACCAAATATAATTTGAAAATTTAAATATTTCTTTCATGCGGCCATTTAATCAAACACTTAGCATCTATAAGATATACCAACTATTTATTGTTGTGATCAATCTAGTGATCATCTATGTACTCCACACAGCTCCACTACTCGCCCATGATCATCCCTAGTACCAGCCCGTGTGAGTTAGCCTCTCTCACTCACCAATTGCACTAGTGCCAACCGTACCCGAGCGTGCCATGCCGGTCGAGCATGGAAACGACACCACACGCCGTGCCGCCCTCTACCATGACCTCGAGGAGATAGGCGTAACCTCACCACACTCCCCAGCCCATGCCTCGGCCAACGACCACTAGTGGAGAAGCGAGCAGCGCCACGCCCATTTAACTCTCTGCCATGCCAAGCGCATGCTAGAGCACCAAGCCATTCCCGCGGAGCCACGCCGCGCCTCGCTCTCTCCTTGCGTAACTACACTTGACGTGCCACTATGCGCATGACGATCACCGCAGACCACCGCGTCGATGTGGGCTCCCTGGATTATCCATCCAAAAAATCCATGTTATGTATATATCCATGTTCCCATCCGAAACCCTAAACATAATGAATTACAGGACTTACATGAATGCCATTATGGCTACAACATCTTTAGCAGCAGAACAACATCACGCGCAGAGCCCAATCGTGCCTCAACCTACAGGCGACTGACTGGGAAGATGGCCTAGCTTGCTGGACGTCACCTTAATCTTCTAATGTTGAACCTCTAAAATTCTGGCCAAGTAAATAGCCAGGGACAATGCCATGAGTACATCTGAATGTACTCGCAAACAACCAAGATAAAAGATATAAGGAAATGCAACTCGGGCTGTGGCGAGATAGCTCTATCTAGGGATCCTTTTGAAATGCCTAGACTACCTCTTGTAGTTATGGCATCTCCATATCTTTGATGAAAAAGAGTTTTGAAAACATGCCTCTGTTTCATAAATCAAGATATCCCCATATCTTTGTTGAAAACCTTTTTGAAAACAGTTTTGTAGTAAAAATCCTTTTGTAAACCTCCTTGACCTCCTCCGGTCAAAACAACACCCTAAACTTAGGTTCCCCTGGAACCTCCATACTTTCATCCATTCTTTCCAAACAAACACCGTTTGGGTACTCCTAGCCAACACCTTTACAACCGTCCTTGACCGTGGACATGGCTATTCGAATAGATTATACTCTGCAGAGTTTGCGCACTTTCCCCACAAGAATCAATACATCAGCCGGGATACAACCACGGCCCACTACCACTATAGATGGGGGTCCGGATAATCAAACCTAACCTTTCACTTGTCGACCCTAGCAAAGGTTGCTTTTCCGTTTGGGTTTGTTCTCCCCGACAACGAGTATGTGGCTCCCAGCCATAGTCCTGCCTTCCGTACACGCGTATACCCAAGCCGCAACTTGGCGTATACCTTAATCTGGTGACTCCACTTCCTTCCGTACCTCCTAAGTCATATCGTCCGCGGGAGACCCAATTGTTGCACCAGCACTCCTGCCAGAACAGGCTCACTCTTGCCGAAGCAAGCTACAGGCTGCAGATCCGTTGATCTGTTAGCGTCTGCCCGGGCTTCGAGGGATCTCTCCTTGTAAGCATTGTACAAGCTGCCTCGGCTAATGTAGACAAACTACGAGTTAAGCCCCAGCACCTGGTGTAATGTGGTTGCACTGATAAAATTGTTCCGGTAAAGGTGTAGAACATCCCTTCTCTTCCTTATTTCTCATCATCACCACTTTTATAGTTAAAACATCCGCTAGGAACGATGCCTCTTCCCAAGGGTTTTACCAAACAGTTTTGAAACATTTGTAGTAGGGTAAAACCCAAAACAGTTCATTTTCTCAAAAACCGGGGGTTTTCAATGAGGTAGAATGCTAACCACCATACTCTCAGTCTAAAGGGATAAAATGTTAGGTACATCAGGGTGGTGCCACGAGGGACACAAATGCATAACTTGGAGGAGCCAAGTTATAAGCGCAGTATTTGTAAAACAAGACATGCAGGTAGATAATGCAATTTATAAAGAGGATACAAAACAGGTAATAATAGAGTAGGAGAAGTATCAGAATTCGGGAAATGGTGGCTTGCCTGTGATCAGCAATAAGTCCCTGTAATTCCTTTGATAACCAGGAATACCCAAAAAAATAAAAAGAAGTCCCTTCCTTCTTGTCATCAAACGCTCACACTATCGCCGTCATCGAGTATACATGCAAGCAGACAAGACCACAATCAATACAAGGCATACATGAATCCAACCATACAGCAAACAATCATACTGAATTCTACTTAACTTAGTAGGTTTTGGAGAAGTTGGGTATTAATAGGGGAATTACTAGATTGCCATTGAGGTGTTTTTCCCTTTGGAAGATAGTTGTCAAGGCTAAATACCATGAACTTGGAGGGGGTTCTGAGGTCTGTAAGGTACCAATGTGCAACAATGATATCCTCGGATAGGTATTGACAAAACAAAACTAGCACAAGTGGTTTCACTAGATTATCAATTACCTAGATCTAGTTATGCTTTTTATAGTGGAATAAACTCTAGTTTGAGGAAATAATTCACCAGAATTTATAGGGAGGCCAAAAAATTATTTCCTTGGGTGGTTTGGTAGTGTTGTTGTACTGAACCACCTAGAGGTGGAATCAAGTCTAAACAATTATCAAGAATGCCCTTAATAAATCATTAAAGGCAATTATGTATGGTTTTTCTCTTTTTCACCAGATTAATTACACAGAAGCTCTTGAGTTTATTCCAAAGGCAAGGGGTAGGCATTTAAAATACCTTTCTGTAGGAATTGGGTTCACGCTTTTTGGAGTTGTCAAACTCCTGGAGTGATTTATTTCGTGAAAAAGAGGTACATAGACAAGTTTAATTTACTAAATTTCAACCAGAGATCAGTAAAATATGAGCTACTGGGGTTTGATAGATACTGATAATACACAACACTGGGAGTTGGAAATAGGTCAATACCTCATTTGGTTTGACCTAGGGAAAATTCCTAATACAAATAATGGCTATTTTTGTTATTTTTGCTGTGGGCACACTACTGTTCACCTTGGCATAGGACCTATGTTGGATGACAGATATATCAAATACCTTCCATTAGAGCTTTGGTTCTCCCCAATTGGAGATGTAAAACTCTCTGAGGAATGTACTTAGTGGAGAGGACAACTTTTAGTGGATTAAATGCCCAAAAATTATAAAAAATAATCTGGGCACAAGACCAGTTCTGCATGTTGCCCAAAAAATGAAGGAGTCCTTAGAAATTTGGATCTGGACAAAATATTGTGATTTCCATTTTTATTTGGATTTAATCCTAGTAGGAAGTTTTATGGAAATAAAAAGATCGGCTAAAAAGAAAAAGAGGAAATGCCGCAGTGGGCCGGATCTGGCGACCGCGGGCCGCCCAGCAATGAAGCCGTCCCACCCGGCTTCTCTCGGCGCGGGAGGAGGCGGTTTCAAACCTGGCGGGCGGGGCCCGTCTGCCAGTGAGGGCGGGAGGGCGAACGGGTATGGAGGGACGGGGGCCATCCGTTTAAAGGGCGATGGATGACCCTGGCTCGTCCTCTTCCTCTCGACGCCGGCAGCGTGAGCTAACCCTAGCAGAGGGAGAAATGTGGCGGGGAGGCTCACCGGGGTCTCGAGGGAGGTCGGGGATGCGGCAGGGTGGCGCGGTGGACAACGGCGAGCACGGTGATGGTCGGCACGGCGACGATGGTCCCCGGGAAGTAGCCCGCACGACGGAGGCCGAGGGCTACCTCGCCGGAGCTAGACGACGAAAACGGAGGAGACTGTCCTAGGCAAGAAAAGGACCACGGTTAGATAGAGGAGGAAGAGGGGGTCACTGCAAGGGGACATGCAGAGGGAGAAGGAGGGAGATGAGGGAGCCTTTCTCGATTTCTTGAGGAGGCCGAGACTCCTCCTTCTTCTTCTTTCGGGCATCACGGAGCAGGGGAGGGAGAGTGGAGCAAGGGGAGGTAATTGGAGTGGGAGAGGGAGCAAATGAGGGTCAGGGGCGTGCTAGGGTGGCCTCTGGCCTTTATACCAAGGAGGGGAGCTATATGGTGGAAATGTCCACTTTGGACATGGGGGAGGGATGGAGCTGGCCAGGGATTGGCCAAGAGGGTGGTGGGGAGGGGCAAGAGGGGGATTTGGTCGGGCAGAGAGGGCTACGGCTGCTGTGGTAATTAAATGTGGCAAATCTTGTAAGATTGGGGTTGTCTCTCTCTACTAGTCCAAGGGTAAAAGGGGCAATGCTGGGGTGGAGCTATAGTGCTCACGACCAGGGGAGTGTTAGGTGCTGTGGAGGAGTGTTTGACAAGCTTTGGTGGTGGTTTGGTCCTAGTTTTGTTCAACTTTAAGTGGTTTGCAAAAATTTTATCACAAGAGAGCTTGTGAAGGAGGTTGAGAATTTTGCATAGGACAAAGTGGGGAGATGGTACTGGTAGGTAGATGAGGTCAAGGTAAACTCCTAGGATTTATTTGAGATTTTTATAAGGGGTTTTAGTCCTCATAAATCCATTTGTTCAAAAAGGGCAGAAGTGGTTTCTAGAAGATAATTTGATATTTTTACATTGGACCAGGTTGGTTTTTGGTGTGAGAGGGTCCCAAATGTGAAAGCACACTTAGGGGAATTTTCCCAAGATTTATTGGGGCATAGAAGTATTTTAAACAATTATTACTCCAATTCAGCCATTTAAGAAAATGGGCAAAAAGAAATAATAAAGCTTCTCAAAAATATTTATTTTTGAAGTTGGAAGGTAGGGTATGATAATTGTAACTCACATGAGCCAAAAGTTGGTGAAGTCATTTGAACAAAAACCAAACGTTCTATGGGAAAAGGTGTTTTGAGATTTTGTCTATTAAAGGAATTAAATAGATTTGGAGTCATAATAAATATGGATAATTGTTGATAAATTTTGATGATCCAGGTAGAGGATGTGGACAAAGTGTAGAAATCATTTGCAACCTTGGGATTGGAGAATCCAAGTTGATTTTGGTGGAGTACCTAGATTAGGGATCTAGGGTGGTGTTAATTTCATACCACCAAAACATGGTTCTATATTGGAGTTCAGATCTCCCCTTGGGGCATGGGATAGATGGATGGATAGACCAAGTGATGTATATTGCAATGGTGTAGGGTTTTGAGCTTGATCCTGCTTGATCTCACCAAGACAGTCTTTCAAACTTTGAATAAAATGAGCCTGCCAAAGCAGATTATCAACTAGCCTTCAAAACCTTGCGGGTTTAGGAAACAAAGATCCACTTGGAACAAGTTAAGTAGAGACTGATATAATTATATGAGTAGAACACAACCATTTAAAGAGTTGGTCCATAGAAGGTTGGATGATGGTGTGAGCTTCTGTCAAAGTAGGCATGATGACTGGATTTGCAGGAAATGTTATTTTCTTGCCTGCAAAACCATCAAGAATGAGTAGGTTGGAGGTTGATATAACCAAGGGAAAAAGTGGGCCTTGGTAGTCCTTAGGATGGTTAACCAGATGGTTCGGATGCATTTCCAAAAATTCACAAGGGTTGAGAAGGGGAGGCATTCAAAAAGGTGATGTTGGAAATAGTTTTCCAAACTTAGCCAAATTTGGCAGATTTATGGTTTTTGATGGGTTGCAAAGTACCAAGGCATCATCAAGTGGATGATTTTGAAGTGTAGGTTGAGTATAAGGGATCCATGCTTGATATTGGTCTTTGTTGACTTTGAAACTTCTAGAATAGAAATCTTCAGAAATGATCTAGTTAAGGGTTTTAGATGATCACCTAGTAGCTAGGGATCATAACCAGATTGGTATTCTTGCTTAGGGGGTGATGATTTGGAAACATATTGATCCTAAGTGATGAGCTCCTAGAGTAGCTCATACTACTTCCTAAGCAAACAAGTCTAACAGCGGATCAAGGTAACTCATCAGACAGCAGATCAAGGCAACCCATCAGACAACAGATCAAGGCAACCCATCTTATAAACTAAGCAACCCCACTACTGGGTTACCATCAAGCCTAGCTTGAGGTAAGGCTGGGGCATTTTGAAGAGGTTGGATTTTTGAGTAAGATGAGAGTCCTTGGTACCTCTACCAAGAGTAGAATTCAAAGCTTAACACAGGTGTTTTGGGAAGACTAGAGATAAGATTAGTTGAAGGTTCTGTCTTAAAAACATAAGGAGGTTATAATATATATATCTCTCCATAGTTTTGTCAATAGAAGCTACTAAAATAGTTTTGGTTACATAAGCATCTTCGCTTAGGTTTTGGAATGCCAGAACATTTGAGAATATGTCAAAAGAGCCAGGATAGTTTTGTTAAATAGCTTTTGTCAACTGATGGAACGGTAAGGAATATCATATGGCATACTCTCACATGCACAAGTACAAACAAACAACAAGCAAACACTGCACTCAAGAACAAGAACAAGTTTTTATTCCCCCTGATTTTTGTATTCTGGACAACTAATGAGGGTTGCTAAATTTGGGATGTTACAGACATTTCCCCCTTAAAAGAATCTCATCCCGAGATTCGGGAGAGTACGGTTAGGGGATTTGTCTTGGAGTTAGTGCTATGTGCTTCTTGTGTACTAACTCGTCGGCTTCACTTTGGACGGGGTCACTGTGGTGGTGAGGTTGAACTCCAGTCGTCTTCAAATCACGAGTGTCCAGCAGGCCTTCCACCAGGATTGTGAGGAGTGACCTTCCGGCTGTTAGGATTTATGGTGTCTGTCCTAAGGGATTATTGTGTTCTAGTATACGTCTTTGGGTCCAACTGTTGGACTGCTGCTGGCAGATGGTTATTCTATTTTGCGGGAAAGAAGCAGTCTTTCCCCCTTAGAATGAGGCTAGGGGCATATTGAAGAATTACAAGCCGGGGCATCCTGATGAGGGCGGAAAAAGATAGTTCTTAAGGTAGCGTACAACGACATAACGTAGGGTAGCATCATAGGTGTCGTTCTAGGGGGGACATGGACTGGTTTATTACGAGTCGCACTTGCTGATGTTTAGGGGGTTCTAGGGTAAGCTTAGGGAGCTTCTCTCTTGAGTGGACTTCAACAGGATGTAGTAGTTTGGAGATGCGAGTTGATTCCTCAATCTTGAGGTGTAGGGTTGCGAGAGGTCGGATGGACGTCCTTTCTTGGGGGAAGGACCTTGGTGCCTTTGGGATTCACCTTCATGGAGGTCTTGACGGGTTTACTCTAGGGCACTCTCGGCGGAAGTGGCCCGGTTGATCACACGAGAAACAGGTACTTTTCTTTCGGCGTAACTAAGTTGACGACCCTCCTATGTTGACATAGGGAGGTTGATAGGCCTTGCCATTGAGGAGATATATTGGGCAATTGACAGGGACATGGTCTTGGCCTTCACAGAGGAAACAAGTAACAAATCGAGTTGGGCAAACTTTGGACGAATGGGGTTTTCCACAGTTTGGGCAGTGGTCGGAACACCTGCTGGCTTGGTGTCTTTCATCTCCGCAACGACTACATGCCTTCTTCGAGCTTCCGATCTTCATGGCCATCCTGGGGGAGTTCCGGTTGGTAAGCGTTCCGGGTTGGGTCTGGTGCAACAACGTAGTTAAAACACGCAAGAGGGAGAACATCAAGCAAGCATAGCAATTCGAGGAAGTTATTACATAACCAACCAGTCTGCACCCGAAGGTGCTTAATAGTGCTTAAACATTACAAAATGTGTCAGGGACGATACATGACTCTACCATATTGCTACATGGGCGAGTACCGCAACGCGGGTGATTACTCAGGGGTTTCAACTACTACAGGTCCTCTGGGGTATGTGGGCTATTCAACTCGTTTTCAGGGGTTGCGGGTACTTCGATTGCCAGCTTCTTCTCTAAGCGAGCATTGGTGGCTTTAAGACTTCTTTCGGTCTTATGGAGTAAGTTGATATCCATCTTCAGAAGTAGATTCTCTCTAACTGATTCCCAATGCAGCAGGTGGGGAAGGACTCAGTAGGAAGTCCATCTTGGTCGCGCTTTCCAAACAAGTGGTAAGGGGTATCCTTCAGATCATCTTCATGGATCTTGCAGAGGCGCGCCATGATCACTTGAATGGCTCGCACCACGCCATCTACCCAGTTGCTGTCTAGGAAGGTGAAGATTGTGGGCGTGGTGTCCTCATCGGGGGAGGGAATCACCGCCTTGATGACCCATTGAATCACATTGGTGTTACTGCGAGGAAATTCGGTTCCTTCAATTGTTGGCAGGGGTCTCTTGACTATCTTCAACATGTTGTGAAGTTGCTCTTCAAAGGGCCAGAAACTATCTCCAATGATGATGCGCTCCGAGCGGAAAGAGGCCATCTACAACAATTTTTTTAGATGGGGTCGGGTTAGTGACAAGTGTGCAAGATTTTACCGTTAGAAAATCATATTAATGCAAGTATTTTTCAGAACGGAGGGGGAAAAGGCATAAGCACTTTTGCAAATAATCATCTCTTCTCCCTTGTCTTTCAGAAAATAGGTTTGTCGTTTCCTGTCTAACGTCCATGCTAACTAAGGTCTCCTACAGTCAGGATGGCTCTGATGCCATGTCTGTGGGCTCCCCGGATTATCCATCGGAGAAATCCCTGTTATGTATATATCCATGTTCCCATGATCAGTGAGCCATGGAACATAACCGACAAGTATCATTACAACATCCGAAACATAATGAATTATAAGACTTACATGAATGCCATTATGGCTACAACATCTTTAGCAGCGAAACAACATCACACGCAGAGCCCAATCGTGCCTCACCCTACAGGCGACTGACTGGGAAGACGGCCTAGCTCGCTGGACGTCACCTTAATCTTCTAATGTCGAACCTCTGAAAGTCTGGCCAAGTAAATAGCCAGGGACAATGCCATGAGTACTTCTGAATGTACTCGCAAACCACCAAGATAAAAGAAATAAGGAAATGCAACTCGAACTGTGGCGAGATAGCTCTATCTAGGGTTGCTTTTGAAATGCCTAGACTACCTCTTGTAGTTATGGCATCTCCATATCTTTGTTGAAAAAGAGTTTTGAAAACATGCCTCTGTTTCATAAATCAAGATATCCCCATATCTTTGTTGAAAACCTTTTTGAAAACAATTTTGTAGTAAAAATCCTTTTGTAAACATCTTTGACCTCCTCTGGTCAAAACGACACCCTAAACTCAGGTTCCCCCAGAACCTCCATACTTTCATCCATTCCTTCCAAACAAACACCGTTTGGGTACTCCTAGCCAACACCTTTACAACCATCGTTGACCGTGGACACGGCTATTCGAATAGATTATACTCTACAGAGTTTACACACTTTCCCCACAAGAATCAATACATCCGCCGGGATAAAACCACGGCCCACTACCACTGTAGATGGGGGTCCGGATAATCAAACCTAACCTTTCGCTTATCCACCCTAGCAAAGGCTACTTTTCCTTTTGGCTTTTTTCTCCCCGGCAATGTGTATGTGTCTCCCAGCCATAGTCCTTCCTTCCATACACGCGTATACCCAAGCCACAACTTGGCGTATACCTTAATCTGGTCATACCGTCCGCGGGAGACCCAATTGTTGCACAGGCACTTATGCCAGAACAGGCCCACTCTTGCCGAAGCAAGCTACAGGCTACAGATCCGTTGAACTGTTAGCGCCTGCCCGGGCTTCGAGGGATCTCTCCCTGTAAGCATTGTACAAGCTGCCTTGGCTAATGCAGACAAACTACGAGTTAAGCCCCAGCACCTGGGGTAATGTGGTTGCATTGATAAAATTGTTCCGGTAAAGGCGTAGAAGTTCCCTTCTCTTCCTTATTTCTCATCATCTCCACTTTTGTAGTTAAAACATCCGCTGGGAGAGATGACTCTTCCCAAGGGTTTTACAAAACAGTTTTGAAACATTTGTAGTAGGGTAGAACCCAAAACAGTTCATTTTCTCAAAAACCGGGGGTTTTCAACGAGGTAGGATGCTATCCACCATACTCTCAGTCTAAAGGGATAGAATGGTAGGTACATCAGGCTGGTTCCATGAGGGACAAAAATGCATAACTTGGAGGAGCCAAGTTATAAGCGCAGTATTTGTAAAACAAGACATGCAGGTAGATAATGCAATTTATAAAGAGGATACAAAACAGGTAATAAAAGAGTAGGACAAGTATCAGAATTCAGGAAATGGTGGCTTGCCTGTGATCAGCAATAAGTCCCTGGAATTCCTTTGATAACCAAGAATACCCAAAAAAAAGTCCCTTCCTTCTTGTCGTCAAACACTCACACTATCGCCGTCATCGAGTATACATGCAAGCAGACAAGACCACAATCAATACAAGGCATACATGCATCAAACCATACAGCAAACAAACATACTGAATCCTACTTAACTTAGTAGGTTTTGGAGAAGTTGGGTATTAATAGGGGAATTACTAGATTGCCATTGAGGTGTTTTTCCCTTTGGAAGATAGTTGTCAAGGCTAAATACCATGTACTTGGAGTGGGGTTCTAAGGTATGTAGGGTACCAATGTGCAACAATTATATCCTCAGATAGGACTTGACAAAACAAAACCAGCACAAGTGGTTTCACTAGATTATCAATTACCTAGATTTAGTTATGCTTTTTATAGTGGAATAAACTCTAGTTTGAGGAAATAATTCACCAGAATTTATCTGGAGGCCCAAAAATTATTTCCTTGGGTGGTTTGGTAGTGTTTGATGTACTGAACCACCTAGAGGTGGAATCAAGTCTAAACAATTACCAGAATGCCCTTAATAAATTATCAAAGGCAATTTTGTATGGTTTTCTCTTTTTCACCAGATTAATTCTACACAAGCTCTTGAGTTGATTACAAAGGCAAGTGGTAGGAATTTAGAATACCTTTCTGTAGGAATTGGGTTCACTCTATTTGGAGTTGTCAAACTTCTGGAATGATTTATTTAGTGAAATAGAGGTACACAGACAAGTTTAATTTACTAAATTTCAACCACGGCTCAATAAAATATAAGCTGTTGGGGTTTGATAGATACTGATAATACACAACCCTGGGAGTATGAAATAGGTCAATACCTCATTTGGTTTGACCTAGGGAAAATTCCTAAAACATATAATGGTTGTTTTTGTTATTTTTTCTATGGGCACACTACTATTGACCTTGGCATATGATCTATGCTGGATGACAGATATATAAAAAAACCTTCCAGTAGAGCTTTGGTTCTCCCCAATTGGAGATGTAAAACTCTCTGAGGAATGTATTTAGTGTAGAGGACAACTTTTAGTGGATTAAATGCCCAAAAATGATAAAAAATAATCTGGGCACAAGACCAGTTCTGCATGTTTCCCAAAACATGAAGGAGTCCTTACAAATTTGGATCTGGACAAAATATTGTGATTTCCATTTTTATTTGGATTTAATCCTAGCAGGAAGTTTTCTGGAAATAAAAAGATCGGCAAAAAAGAAAAAGAGGAAATGCGGCAGTGGGGCGGATCTGGCGACCGCGGGCCGCCAGCAACGGAGCTTACCCACCCGGCTTCTCTCAGCGCGGGAGGAGGCGGTTTCGAACCTTACGGGAGGGGCATGTTTGCTAGTGAGGGCGGGAGGGAGAAAATGTATGGATGTACGGGGGCCGTCCGTTTAAAGCGCGATGGACGGCCCTGGGTCGTCCTCTCCCTCTCGACGCCGGTGGCAGGAGCTAACCCTAGCAGAGGGAGAAATGCGGCAGGGAGGCTCACCGGGGGCTCGAGGGAGGTCGGGGAGGTGGCAGGGCGGCGTGATGGACGACGGTGAGCACGGGGATGGTTCCCGGGAAGTAGCCCGTGCGACAGAGGTCGAGGGCTACCTCGCCGGAACTAGACGACAACGATGGAGGAGACTGTCCTAGGCAAGAAAAGGACCATGGTTAGATAGAGGAGGTCACTGCAAGGGGACATGCAGAGGGAGAAGGAGGGAGATGAGGGAGCCTTGCTCGATTTCTTGAGGAGGCCGAGACTCCTCCTTCTTCTTTCGGCCAGCACGGAGCATGGGAGGGAGAGTGGAGCTAGGGGAGGTAAGTGGAGTGGGAGAGGGAGCAAATGAGGGGCAGGGGCATGCTAGGGTGGCCTCTGGCCTTTATACCAAGGAGGGGAGCTAGATGGTGGAAATGTCCACTTTGGACATGGGGGAGGGATGGAGCTGGCCAGGGATTAGCCGAGAGGGTGGTGGGTAGGGGCAAGAGGGGGATTTGGTCGGGCAGAGAGGGGTAGGGCTGCTGTGGTAATTAAATGTGGCAAATCTTGTAAGATTGGGGTAGTCTCTCTCTCTCTACTAGTCCAAGGGTAAAAGCGGCAATGCTGGGGTGGAGCTATAGTGCTCATGACCAGGGGAGTGTTATGTGCTGTGGAGGAGTGTTTGACAAGCTTTGGTGGTGGTTTGGTCCTAGTTTTGTTCAAGTTTAAGTGGTTTGCAAAATTTTGATCACAAGAGAGCTTGTGAAGGAGGTTTAGAATTTTGCATAGGACAAAGTGGGGAGATGGTACTAGTAGGTAGATCAGGTCAAGATAGACTCCTAGGATTTATTTGAGATCTTTATAAGGGGTTTTAGTCCTCATAAATCCATTTATTCAAAAAGGGCAGAAGTGGTTTCTAGAATGTCATTTGATATTTTTACATTGGACCAGGTTGGTTTTTGGTGTGAGAGGGTCCCAAATGTGAAAGCACACTTGGGGGAATTTTCCCAACATTTATTGGGGCATAGAAGTATTTTAAACAATTATTACTCCAATTCAGCCATTTAAGAAAATGGGCACAAAGAAATAATAAAGCTTCTCAAAAATATTTATTTTTGAAGTTGGAAGGTAGGGTATGATAATTGGAACTCACATGAGCCAAAAGTTGGGGAAGTGTTTTGAACAAAAACCAAAATTTCTATGGGAAAAGGGGTTTTGAGATTTTGTCTACTAAAGGAATTAAATAGATTTGGAGTCATAATAAATATGGATAATTGTTGATAAATTTTGATGATATAGGTAGAGGATGTAGACAAGGTGTAGCAAGCATTTGCAACCTTGTGATTGGAGAATCCAAGTTGATTTTGGTGGAGTACCCTAGATTAGGGATCTAGGGTGGTGTTAATTTCATACCACCAAAACATGGTTGTATATTGGAGTTCAGATCTCCCCTTGGGGCATGGGATAGATGGATGGATATACCAAGTGATGTATATTGCAATGGTGTAGGGTTTTGAGCTTGATCCTGCTTGAGCTCACCAAGACAGTCTTTCAAACTTTGAATAAAATGAGCCTGCCCAAGCAGATTATCAACTTGCCTTCAAAACCTTGGGGGTTTAGGAAACACAAAGATCCACTTGGAACAAGTGAAGTAGATACTTATAGACTTATATGAGTAGAACACAACCATTTAAAGGTTTGGTCCATAGAAGGTTGGATGATGGTGTGAGCTTCTGTCAAAGTAGGCATGATGACTGGATTTGCAGGAAATGTTATTTTCTTGCCTGCAAAACCATCAAGAACATGTAGGTTGGAGGTTGATATAACCAAGGTAAAAAGTGGTCCTTGGTAGTCCTTAGGATGGTTAACCAGATGGTTCATATGCATTTCCAAAAATGCACAAGGGTTGAGAAGGGGAGGCAGTCAAAAAGGTGATGTTGGAAATAGTTTTCCAGACTTTGCCAAATTTGGCAGATTTATGGTTTTTGACTAGAATGTGGGTGGTGATGATTTTGATGGGTTACAAAGTACCAAGGTATCATCAAGTGGATGATGTTGAAGTGTAGGTTCAGTAGAAGGGATACATGCTTGATATTGGAATTTGTTGACATTGAAACTTCGAGAATAGAAATCTTCAGAAATGATCTAGTTAAGGGTTTTAGATGATCACCTCGTAGCTAGGGATCATGACCAGATTGGTATTCTTGCTTAGGGGGTGATGATTTGGAAACATCTTGATCCTAAGTGATGATATCCTAGAGTAGCTCATACTACTTCCTAAGCAAACAAGTCTAACAGCAGATCAAGGCAACTCATCAGACAACAGATCAAGGCAACTCATCAGATAGCAGATCAAGGCAACTCATCTTATAAACTAAGAAACTCCACTACTGGGGTTACCATCAAGCCTAGCTTGAGGTAAGGTTGGGGAATTTTGAAGAGGTTGGATTTTTGAGTAAGATGAGAGTCCTTGGTACCTCTACCAAGGGTAGAATTCAAAGCTTAACATAGGTGTTTTGGGAAGACTAGAGATAAGATTAGTTGACGGTTCTGTCTTGAAAACATAAGGGTGTTATACTATATATCTCTCCATAGTTTTGTCAATATAAGCTACTAAAATAGTTTTGGTTACATAAGCATCTTCGCTCCGGTTTTGGAATGCCAGAACATTTGAGAATATGTCAAAAGAGTCTGGATAGTTTTGTTAAATAGCTGTTGTCAACTGATGGTAAGGTAAGGAGTATCATATGGCATACTCTGACATGCACAAGTAGAAACAAACAACAAGCAAACACTGCACTCAAGAACAAGAAAAAGTTTTTGTTCCCCCTGATTTTTGCATTCTGGACAACTAATCAGGGTTGCTGAATTTGGGATGTTACAGTCCACCAATGCCCTCCGCCATGCCGATAGCGCCATGTAGCAACGTTGACGACGAGCCTAAGCCATGTTACACTGCTCCTCTCGCCGGTGTATAAATAGGACCCTCCCCCAGCCTCCAAAGACACACCATTCATCTCCCCTCTCTCCCAGAACCACCCCTGACCATTCCCTGGAGCAAGGCGAGCACCACATCGTCGGAATTTCGCCGGAGCCCGCCGTTGTAGTGAAGGAAATGAGTTGTTGATTGGACCCACCCTAGGAGCTGCCGCAACCACCATTCGACTTGCTATCGTCTACCAGCTCGTTCACCCCCATCACAGGACATAGCAGTAGCCCTGGTAAGCCCCCATCGACCACCACCGTAGCGCTAGGTTTAGAATCTCGCGCGCTCACTGCGATAGAGGAGATGAACCAGAGTCGTTGATCGATTTCTAATCGCGCGGCTTAGATTAGCTAATACCCTTTCTCTTAGACACTGCCGCTGACATGTGGGACCAGCCTGAGAGCAGCCCGCTACGCGCGCATTGTGTAGTTGGGATGGCCCATTAGCATTCCCACGCTTTGCCCAGAGATTCAAATATAGAATTTCCATTTAATTCAAAATCCTATTCTATTAGTGATTTCAAAATTGAATTCAAAGAGATTTATTTAAGAAAAATGCATGAATCCAATTTTGTTAGAAAGGTAGTGAAAATACCTACGCACTCATGTTGGATTCGAACCATTTGGAATTACAGATCAGCTATAGTGAAAATAACAATATTGAGACTTTTCCAACTTCAAACATTTTTCTAAAATCAACCATAAATGCTTTTGAGTTCATTCCAACTCTCAAAAATCACAATTGCATGCTCTATCTGAATATGTAAAAAGAGTTAGTTTTACATGCCTTAATCATGGACTAGTATTAAAAGAATGCTATATAGATATTTCTAGTCATTTTAATACTATTAACTAGTAATATTCAACTTAGTAATAAATGCCAACCTTTTTAAATCACATTCTCAAGTATTGGAATATGTGGTGATGACATGTGTCAACATGATCCCATATTTTAATAGGAGGATATTAAATCTTAACTATTTTTCAATGAGTAGAAATTACATTGCCAAAATAAGATAAATAAGAATATGTCGATATTTCATGTGGTGATTGAGATGATGCTAGATTATCTAGTGTGAGCCCTTGTGTGCTAAATAGAAGTAGCTAAGTATTGTTTGGTGATTGTGTACCTCGTATTCACTGATAACCGCTAGTACCGATCGATGGTACGAAGAGCAGGAGTACTACGAAGAAGAAGAAGAAGAGAACTTTAACAACTGCACCAACCAAGGCAAGCCATCCATGCAAGCTAACCTATGCAAGATGCACTAGGCATGCTTGGTTATGCAACCTTGATTATACCAATCCCAAGTTTTACTTCCAAGCTTTATTATTTTACCTTTATCAAAGTTTCTTACCTAGTTAATTAATTGTGATTATCTGGAAATAGGATGGATACCCTCAAGAGCATATAACTAGTCTTGGGTAGTTACACTTGATTAGAACCCCTCAATAGTGATACCCTCATTAATAGTGGCTAGTGCCAAACTAAACATGATCACTTTAGATGGGAACACTTGGAGAAAATGATTATGAAAACCTTGGAATGATGAGCCATTCCATTGAAATGTTTTGACATGTGTTGTGAAACACAATGATTTGGAGATGATACTGAATGAGGCATGTGACTTGACTTTGATAAAAACTGATGGTTGGGTTCGGATGCGATACCATTCCAATTTTACCGTATAACCACAATACCCGAGTTAGGTAGGGCTTAATTGGAAGTTTATATGTCTTAGGATGGGTGCCCTCGCAGAAAGACGCTGAGCTGAGGCTACCTCGTAAATATGAATGTCCACCTATGCAGTTCCCGGGATGGCAATTGGCCATGGCTGGGAGGCCAAGCTCACAGGGGAGGTGCCTATACTAGGGTTTGTAATTGAAAGGTTAGGATTGATTATCCGCATACCAAGTCTGATGATTTAGGGTTATCCCTGATGGATGTATCGAATTTTGTGGTGAAAGTGTACCACCTCTGCAGAGTGTCAAACTATTCGAATAGCCGTGTCCGTGGTTATGGACAGTTGTAGTGGCCATACTATTCCGTTGTAAGATGTTTTAAAAATTACTTGTGACTTGAACTATGACTTTGAATTGTTGTGGACAGGAAAACTAGGTTCCCACTTGAGTAATATAGAGAACTAAATTAGTCTTTACTATTAAGTACTTATGAAATAAAATTGGCTTGTTGCAAACAAGACTAGAGCTTAGGATTCCTACTAGTATTACCTTACTTGTGTTAGTGAGAGTTTTGCGAGTACTTAAAGAGTACTCATGGCTTTGTCCTTGGTTATTCCCATGGCCAGACTATGAGGAGGACTACCCATAGGATGGACAGCAGGAGGTCTATGATAACTAGGATCATCTCCCATTGTCAGCATTGCCTGTGACAATGAAGATGGAGTCTACTACATTTATTTCCGATGCTTTCATGTGTTTTAAGACTTGATCATGAGATCAACTATTTGTAAGACTATCATGGTTTGTAATGGATGATGTATTGTGGTACCAATTCTTTCATGTCTCGCGAAAATGGTAATCCTAGGATTGTGATGTACGGCATAACAGGCATCTAGACTTAAAAATCCGGGTGTTTACAAGTTGGTATTAGAGCAATCCTAACCATAAGAGACCCTAGTTAGAATGGACGTCTGAAAAACTTAGTTTCAAAACAAAGACAATGAGTATTTACAAAAACCAATTCCCACTTATCCGTGAGATTCTTTCAAAAAGCAGTTCACATGTTCCTCAAAATTCTTACAATGCTACATAAAATTTGACACACTTGATCACCTCACTAACTTACTCATCCTATTTGCTTATAGATGGAAGTCAAGTACAGCAAGTTCTACCAGCTGGGCAACGGAGGAGAGATCGTATTCGAGAGGGACTCAAGCTAGCTAGCAGATCTTCTGGAATGCCCGCACCCCGAGTTCTTCGGAGCGCAACTCAATGATCAGCTAGGAGGAGAACTGCAGTGGTTGATCGTTGCGGATCTGAGAGGCAATATGGAGCCACCCAGCTCGGAGAAGATACAGTTAAGCTTGAGGGATAACAACTGGCTGGATGGACTAGGTAGGGCAATGCAGGAGGCACTTGCCCGTATGTGTGCGCAGAACATCAACCAGATCGATGGCACCCGCTTCGCCCACTATGCAAGACGTGACACTATGGGACAGCCCTTGGCCATGCCAGGACATCCGGAGCTGAGGCATCACGTGGATCACCTTGACTTCATGTTGCACGAGACACAAAAGGAGTTGGACAACGCCCGTGCCTACTCCAACTAGAATCATGCTGTTGCAGCCGAGAGGAAACAAACCCTCGCCATCCTCACTAAGGAGCAAAGTCACTTTGTCGCCAGCATGACAAGAAGGACCACATCATTGCTCGTCTTCGCCAGAAGGTGGCCACCCTCGAAGAGACCGTCCATGACCAGCAGATTCAGCTTGAGGAGAAGGAATAAGAAGGTGAAGATATTTGTGGGGATATCCACTCTTACCTTAGTGATGATGATGACTACCTGGAGGACGTCGCCATGGAGTTCCACACCGACGAGGATGACACAAACTTCATAGATGATGAAGAAACCCCCAATTCTGATGAGGAGTAGTCGCACCTGAGCAGTATCGTAGGTGTGAGTTTGTATCTAGTCCCGATGTATCGTAGCTTGACAGAATGGTTCTTAAAACCATCTGCTTAGTAGTCGTGGTGTGTGGTTTGTACTATGTTGCTTGGAATGAATGAATGAAAATGAGTTGTGGTTTTCAAACCTTAGCAATACTCAAGTTTAAATCTTTTTAACAAAACACATAAGCCATAGAAAATTTCCCTCTTGTCTTATGATCTATCTCAATCTTTAGATGACTCACGGAAACCCCGGTGGAAGCAGCTCATCCCAAGATCCAATGCTTCAGATTCTGCAAATGTTAGTATTAGATCGTGAAGCCGGTAGAGCCGAGCATCAAGCCAATCTAGCCACTCTTCAACAGATCGCCCAGATGGCACACAACAACCAAGTCCATGGAAACCAGGATCACCATGGATCTAAGCTCAAGAACTTTCAAACCACCAACCTTCCTATGTTTAGCAAATCTGAAGAGCCCTTAGATGTTGATGACTGGCTATAAACAATGGAGAACAACCTAGAAGTTGTAGGAGTAGATGCTGCAGAAAAGTACTGTTTGCCACCCACTATCTGGCAGGTTATGCAAGATCATGGGTGGAATAGCACCCGTACAATGAACAGAGGACATATGATGACTTGGGAAGAATTCAAGCTCAAGTTCAGCAGGACCCATGTTCCCCTGGTTTGATCAAGAGGATGAGGGATGAATTCAGGGAATTGAAGCACGGAAGGATGACTATGGTAGAATACTGTGACAAATTTCTATCTCTGGCCAGGTATGCCCCTAATGAGATTGACACAGAAGCAAACAAGAAGGAGAGATTCCTGAATGGTCTGCATGATGAGATGCAGATAGTGTTAGTCAACATTCCCTTTGATGACCTAGAAGCTTTAGTGGATTCTGCTATCCAGATGGAAGGAAAGATCAACCAAGCCAGTGAGAACCGCAAGCCTCATATGATGCACCAACCTCGACCCCACCATACCCCGAAGTACCGCCCCAACCCGTCTGCAGGATTTGCACCAAGGAACAACAGACCCCCTATGTCCCGTCTGAACTATCCCAATTGTGGCGGAGGAAACCTGAGGCCCGGAGGCCACAACAACAACCCCGGAAACACCCATAACATCAACCGTGCACCGCCAAGGTCCAACAACAACAACAATACTGCCCCAAGGACTAGAAGCAATGTTGTGCCTGTTGTAGGGAAGGACAAGTCCATGATAACCTGCTTTGAATGTGGAGTCACGGGTCACTACTCCAATGAGTGCCCCAAGAAACTTGCTGCAGCCACCAATGTCACTACACCTGCCCAACAGCAACGCCGTGTCCATCCTGGAAAGAGGTTTGCCCTAGGAAACCTGCACAACCGTACCAGCCGTCTATTCCACATGAATGCGGAGGAAGCCCAGTAAGCGCCATATGTTGTGCTAGGTATATTTTCTGTTAACTCAGTACTTGCAAGAGTGTTGTTTGATCCTGAAGCATCACACTCGTTTGTTACCGAAGAATTTGCATGCACTAGTAAGATTCAACCAACAAATTTGAAGCATGTTATGATAGTTCAAATACCTGGGTTAACCACCAAAGCTAGAAAAATTTGCAAGGCCGTGCCTACCAAAATACATGGGATAGATTTTTACGCCAATCTAGTAGTACTTGGAACCAAAGGTTTGGAAGTAGTACTAGGAATGGATTGGATGTCGAAACATCAAGGATTAATCGATTGTGCCAAGAAAGCCATAACCATGACCAGTAGCACCGGAGTATCAGCAGAGCATGTATCTGAGACGCTACCCCGTCAATTCAAATGCAACAAGAGTTTAGCCCAATCCACCATAGACCAAGTCAGAGTAGTCTGTGAATACTCCGGTGTGTTACTAGATGAATTACCCGGTATGCCCCCATATCGGGATATCGAGTTTATCATTGAACTAGTTCCTAGAACCGGACCCATAGCTCAGAGACCCTATAGTATGAACCCCGCTGAATTAGTGGAGCTAAAGAAGCAACTTGATGACATGTTGGGGAAAGGTCTGATACAACCAAGTGCATCGCCATGGAGATTGATGACCCACAAGTATAGGGGGTGTATCGCAGTATTTTCGATAAGTAAGAGTGTCGAACCCAACGAGGAGCAGAAGGTGCCGACGAGAGGCTAGGAGCAGGAATTCTCTGTTAATACTTAGCAAACGGATTTTTAGGGGTATTTGATAATGCAGGTAAATAAAATATGAGTAAATAAAAGACAATAAGAATAAATGCCGCAAGTGGCCCAATCCTTTCTTCAGCAAAGGACAAGCCGGTTGTATTACTTAAGATGATCAAACGTTCTCGAGGACACACGTGAATGTCAGCAAGTGCTTTCGCTTCATATAGTTGATTAATCTTCTTTAGTTTGCTAAGTGTTGTGTGTGTGAACCTGTGTTAATGTACGACCTTCCTAGGACTAATACATACTTGTGATTATACCCCTTGCAAGCATCTGCAAGTACAAGAAAGTAATTAAGGTAGAAACCTAACCACAACTTTAAACTCTAAGACCCTGACATCCCTTCTTCAATGGTTTCCTAACGGGGGTTCAGGTTTCTGACACTCCGGCAACCCCTACGATTAGTAGCCAAATACACAATGCATTCCCCTAGGCCCATATAGGTCAAGTGTCGTGTAGTCGATGTTCACATGACACCACTAGAAGAATTACACCACAACTTAAATATCAAACTATTGCATCTTTCTCAACACAATTCCACTACTAACAACATGACTTCTCACATGTCCTCAAGAACAAAACGAACTACTCACAAGACATCATATGGATCATGATCAGAGATGAAATAATGATGTATAACAATCTGAACATAAACAATAATTCAACGGTTCACTCAATAGCATCAACTACAAGGAGTAATCAACACCGGGAAAGTTTCCCCTAAGAACTATGCAAGATTCAACCCAATTGTTATAGTGGTATGAGGTGGTGATGATGGTGCTGGTGGAGATGATGGTGGTGATGATGATGATGATAATCCTGATGAAGTCCAGCTCGATGATCTCCCCTCTCCGGGAAGGAATTCCCCTGGCAGAATTCTGTCTGCCGGAGAGATCTTTCTCTCTCGGTGTTTTCTGCCCACAGAGGCGATGGAATCTTTCTGTGGTCGCTCCCCGAGTCTTAGGGTTTCGAGAGGATAATATATGCTAGAGGGGAGAGCCACGGGTGGACCAGGGCGGCCACACCACCTGGTGGCGCGGCCTAGGGTGGCCTGCACCAGGGGGTGGTGTGGGCCCATTGTGGCCCATCTCCGCTTCCCCTTCTGGCTTTCTTCGTCTTCTGGAAAAATAGGATTTTCCATGTATTTTCCCGAATTTTATGATCTTCGCGAGTTGTGCCTCCAAACAGCACCTTTTCCATCAGAATCCTGACTATAGTGGTACATGCTCCAAAAGTCATCAACCATGCAAAAAACAGATGAAATTACATAAGTATCATCTCTTAATATCAAATATATCAATGAATAAAGTAAATTATGATATAGAATAGTGATGCAAAATGGACGTATCAACTCCCCCCAAGCTTAGACTTCGCTTGTCCCCAAGCGAAACTGAACTCAATAAACATGACCTCAGGTTTATGGAGTGAAGAGTCGATAAAAGAATACGGACAAGAAGCATCACATTCATCAATACATAAGTCATAATATAAGACAACTCAGTACTATATAACTTAACTTGCAATAAGTAAAGGAAACACAATAAAGATACATAAAGTAAATCATAATTGGTAATGGCAAACTTAGCTCTCAGTCGAAGAAAAGTTGACAATTTGCTGGAGTTCACACATAACTGGTTTTCAATGATAGCTTTCAAAGTAGTAGACACTAAGATAAGAGTAAAGTGCAAAACAAGGACATAAGAAACATGATTGAATAAATCATCATATGAATGAATGAAACACAACAACTCAAAATACTTGCTGAGGTAGAAGGGAATAGGTTTACTGACTCAACTAAAAAGGTAAAAAAAAAGGCCCTTCCTAGAGGGACGCAGGGAATTCAAGTTTCCAACAATTATGGAACTTATTAGCTTTCATCTCTCATTTCCCCTATCATAAGCATATTTAGGTGATTAAGGTTAAAGTGACACAACTAAGAGGATATGCTTGACAAGTTATAAGTTGAAATCTCATACCCCTTACTTACGAGTACCGAACCTCATGCTACTCAACTTCAGTCACAAGTAAGCTCTTGTCATTGTAAATACATATGTATCATAGAGAACCGCCAATGGGGTACCCCTTGCACATGATATAGGAGTTATCCCATAATGAAAATGACAAGGCAAGCAGACAATGAGTATCTCAGCGATCTTTTTATTTGCTATTTGCATAGGTTTTTATTGAGGATGCTTCATAGAGTGCTCATTATGGTTATGCTGCAAGTTTCCACCATGATTAGGCATGGCTTAGGCTCATGACCAGCGTTTCTCTAACACACATATAAACTCCATGATCTTACAAGTTCCCCTTTTATTTCACACCGCCGGGATCCATAAGCAAAAGAATCATGATATCAACGAGGTACAAAGTACTAGTGCAATGTTGAAAGCGTTCCCCATGGTTCTGCTAACTTCAACTTATAAAGCGCAAGCATATACGCAACAAAGATGGACACAATGGTTCAAGTTTATTAATTGCAAGAAAGTAAAGTGTGCCATCAAGTTCGTGAGAGCTTTAATCACTAATTTTCACATAACAAGTTTAATTTGGAAGGTAGATAAAAACATGAATTTACTTGGAATAGAAAAATGCTAATAGGTAGGTATGGTGGACGGGAATGTTCGTTTGCGGTACCAAACTTGGTGGGTGAGCGCACCGCGGTATCCGAGTTGCCATCAATCGCGCGGAGGGCCATAGTAGATTCGCCAATTCTCCAGAAGGGCCAAATGGGGGTGAATACAAATCTAACAGCCAAACGGTCATTTGAACTAGACGAAAAAAGGTTGAACTCAAATACCGTCGTTAGGTCAACTCTTCTTGGCCCGCCATGTTAGTATTCCCCGTTATATTTTGCGGTCGTGGACTAGCTTACCCCTGCGTGGCCCAGATCCATGAGTGGACCAGATCTATTTCTTTGCTCTGCTCTGGTCTTCTCCCCTACTCCCCTCCCCATAACATTTGCTCAGCTCCGGCTGCTCGTCTCATATCGGAGCTCACACTTGCTCTAATTTACGTCCCCGCCATGTCCGGTCAACCTCCCATGCCTCTAATCGAAGCTCGCAGTCGTCGTTGTTGCATCATCCGCCGTATCGGAGCTTCACGTCCCTGGACGAATATCTCGCCTCTGGCTACTCCTTCTCGCACCGCGGAGCGTGTCCCGTCGGGCGATCTAGGCCGGCGACCGGCCTCGGGAAGTTGCGTCTTGCCGCTTTTGAGCATGGTAGCCTGGCACAGCCGAAGCGACCACGCTCTCATGGCCACCGTGTTGGGCGTCTGTCCCGCCGTGTCGCCGGTAGAGTTGCTGTCGGCTTTTAGGTCTCATTTTGGGATCATACGAAATGAGGTCAACATTGAGGTATGCGCGCCGCCATTTGATTTTTTTGCTCGGTTCGAGCACAGCTCAGACACCGAGCGTGTTCTGCATTCTTCCCGTTCTTTCGAGTGCTGCGGGGAGAAAATGAGCTTCATGCGTTGGATCACGCATGTGGGTGGGACGATCGCTTGGGGTAGCTTCGTTTCTTCTCCAAACTCGGCTTTGATGGCCTCCCATTGGATGCTTGGGAGCCGGAGGCCCTCAAGCAGGTCGTCAGTAGCCTTGGCGGCGAGCTGGTGGAAATCGTTCCACCGAGCGACAGATGGGTCATCGAGGTAAAGGCGTGGCTGAAAGATCGTGACGCCGTTCCTAAGATGTACGAGGTTTAGATTCCAAGCAGGGCAGGGTGACAGCTTTGCTGGAAGCACCCGGTCATCATCCACCTGGAGGAGGTTGTGGAACCGGTACATGGCATTCAGGGCCCCGAAGAGGCTGCTAGAAAGCTCCCTCGTCGCCTGTAGTGTTGGCCTGGAAGGATCGATGGCACAGGACCGCCACCGTTTCGCGACGAGGCACACAGTTTCGATGGGGGGACCGGGCTTGGACGAGCTGGTGGTTCTGATTTCCCTCGAGTGAATACAAAGCTCTAGTGAATTTCTGTGGTATGTGTGGCTAATGAATTTATAGTATGGAGAGCGTAGCAGGAAGTTAGCATCGACTAAAACTGTGTAATAGTTTGAATCGATGTAGTACGTGTGTGTAATAGTTTGAAGTAGTATGTGTGGGTAATAGTTTGAATCGATGCAGTATGTGTGGGTAATGAATTTGATGTAGTGTGTGTGTGTGTAATAGTTTGAATCGATGTAGTTGAACACCGTGCTTTATAATTTCTGTGAATAACCAAGGACATCCTCATGAAAAGAGGGTGGTCTGGCAATGAGAAAATTCAATTCTGTGGATGGCAGGAAAATATAGTCCATATCCTCTTCAAGTACAAGGTAGCTACATTTGTAACACGTTGAACTGCAGGATCATTTTGCAGGCAACACAAGACAAATGAAAAAATGGTTTACAGCACAGACAGCAGACGCAAAATCTGTAGTCTAGGATAAAAAGATGCCAGTTAACTGGATTAAACCACGACTAGTAATTGAAGGAAATATGTACTTGATAGTATTTGCTTACAACAGTAGTACTTCCATACAAAAGGGTCTTATACCTGTACAAAAGTGGGCTAAACTTCCTACTAATTTATAGCACAATTCATCAGCATTCCATCTACAAAATCCATTCTTCAGTCTGAACTTAACTATTCTACACTGAAGAAACTACATATCTCCACCAGAAAAGTTGGCTGGCCAATTGTCTTGAGAGGACATAAGTTCTTTGATCATTTTATCCAAACTTATCTATTGCCTTCCCGCCAAACTACAAGAAATCTGCATCGTTCATGCACGAGCGATTTGCGTGCGCCAGTCCCGGTTCAGTTGGACCATCCGTGCCTCCGCAACGATTTCTTCGAAACTGAAATTTGACATCTCCTTCTCGGGATTGTAGGTCCGTGTGAACTCGAACCTGAATTCCGGAGCTGAGCTGATGCCCGCAGCCGGCTCCGGCTGTCGAACAATCCAGCATGCTGACTGTAGACGCTTGGTCGCCGCCACGGTATGGCCTTCGATGGTGCGTAGGATGGAGCGTCTTTGCTACAGACGGCGTGCTCCCAGCCTACCCCACTGAGGTAAGGTAGTCATCGCCGAAGCATGGATGCGAGAGTTCCTAGACCTTGCTGCCCTGTTCGAGGGTGTGTACCCTCGGCGGCGGCATGCTCTCATGAATGATTTGATACATACCTTGTTCCCACTGCCTAGAGCATGCCGTAATGCCGCCATGTGATTTCTCCACATCGCTCTCTTGGCCCTGCTTGCTGCATCTGGCGCCGGCACCGGCGCAGTCGCCGTCGTGGCCGATTCGGCACATTCAAGGAAATCATCCGCCTGGCAGGGCAATGGGAGACCGACCTTGAAGTAGAGCTTCATGGCCTGCCTTAGAGGGGCTAAATACCCCAATTTCGGCGGCTGTCGTGGCGGCGGTGGCTTAGGCAGGGCCATGTTACCCTAGTTGGTGCGGCACGGAGGAGCTGCGCAAGGTGAACTGTGGTTAGTCGAAGAAGGGGAGTGAAAGACTGATAGTAGGTTTGGACTATGGGCACGCGTGAAAATAACCATTTCCCATTTCCTTAGACGGTAATAATTCGACACACGTTGCATTAACAACTCAATCTTTATTTCCCTTCTCAGCATAAGAGTGCGAATGTATTAAAAAGATCGGTCGTGGCTATCCACCTCATCAGGCAATGTACAAGGACATGTAGGAGACGGGACCGAGTTTCATTTTAGAAATGTTGACCGAGTTTATACGATATTATTTATATGCCACCATGTACCGTCGAGTGTAGCAACACCATCAGAAATAGGGGATAACGATGTGGCGTGTTTTATTTTTTTAAAGGGCACAAAAACAGGGGATGCCGACGTGGCATGTTTTCTGACTAGCGGGCCCGCCCCCTCCACCTTAGACGGTGCGCATCCCAGGTTCGAGGGGTGGTGCCGCCCACCAACACATTTTTGTGCAATTTTCCATGTGGGACCAAAATTCCGGCGCTGAGTTGATGCCCATGTCGAACATAGAGAATTCTCAAAGAAGCTACTAAAAATAAATACTTTGAATTCTCGAAGTACTAAATTTAAATACATTACAATTTTGTCTGAAAGTTAATACGCATATTGCTCATCGAAATAATATAAATACAGTACAAATTTCTACTTCGAAAAATAGACCTGAAAATGCTAGCAAATAACCTAGGATGAATATAGGATTCATTCTCCCCTATATATTTTGTCGGCGGCGGCTCCCGCGTGCTGCAACACACATTCAGAGAACTCTCTCCGTCTGCAATGTGCTGTCAGATCTCGTCTAGAGGGTAAGGCCTCGGTATATGTTCCACACTTAAGCCATACGTCATTGTTGGTTCCTCTTCCCAGGCTTGAACCTGATGATCATACAGTCTGATATAATTGATGTAGTATATGCAACCGGGTTTGACTGTGGGGTGTAACCTGGTGTCAATGGAGATAGACCGACTGTAATCAACAAAGAGGGCACGACTTCCAATGTCACCGCAACCTCGAGAGAGCGGTTCTGTAACATCCCAATTTCGGCAACCCTGATTAGTTGTTCAGAAAGCAAAAATCAGGGGGAACAAAAACTTTTTCGTGTTTAATTCTGAAGTGTTTGCATGTTGTTTGGATATGCTTGTGCATGAGAATGTGTATTAGATGATATACTCCATACCTTAAACCCAGTTGACAAAAACTACTTCCCAAAACAGTCTTGGCTTAAATTCCATATTCTCAAATGATCTAGCATTTCAAAACATGAGCCAAGATGCCTATGTAACCCAAAACTATTTTTGGTAGTTTCTATTAACAAAACTATGGAGAGATATATAATATAATCTCCTTATGTTTTCAAGATAGAACACTAAACTAATCTTACCTCTAGGTTTACCAAAACCTCCTTTCAAAGCATTGAATTCTACTCTTGGTAGAGCTACCAAGGACTCTCACCTTATTCAAAACTCAACCTCTTCAAAATGCCCCAACCTTACCCCAAGCTAGGCTTGAAGGTAACCCTATAGTAGTTGTTTTGTTGATAAGATGAGTTGCCTTGATCTGCTGTCTGATGAGTTGCCTTGATCTGCTGATTGATTTATTTGCTTAGGAAGTAAAATGAGCTACCTTAGAAGCTCATCACTAGGACCTAGATGTTTCCCAATCATCAATCCCTAAGCAAGAAAGCAAACCCTGTTATGATCCCTAGCCACTAGGTGATCATCTAAAACCCTCAACCAGATCTATTATGAGGATCTCCATTCTAGATGTTCCCAAGTCCATGGAGACCAATATCAAGCATGGACCTCTCCTACTCACTCTACACTTACATATCAACCACTTGTTAAAGGTCTGATACCTTGCAACTCCTCCAAGAACATTCCCTCTCATACTCTAGCCAAATTCCTCAAAACTGCCAAATTTGGCCAAGTCTAGAAACAGTTCTAACATCACCTTTTTTAATGCCTCCTTTTCTCAAACCATGTGAATTTTTGGAAATACATCTGAACCACCTTTTTAACCATCCTAAGGACTACCAAGTCCCACATTGGCCCCTGGATAGATGCTCCTCCAACCCACTGATCCATCATGGTTTTTCAGACAAGAAAATAACATTTCCTGCAAAACTAGTCATCATGCCTACTTTGCTAGAAGCTCACACTCTCATCTAACCTCCTATGGACCAACTCTCTGCATGGTTGTGATCTATTCATTGATGTCTATCAGAACCGACTTCACTTGTCCCAAGTGGATCTCTGTACTGATTAAACCCACATGGTTTATAAGGCATCATGACCCATATTTCATGGTAGCCTTAATATCAACAAAGTTTGCCATCAATTCTAGATCAGCCCGAGTGCTATTAATTCAAACTCCTCCTGCCATGTTCATCTATATGACTTGGTCTACCTATCCATCTATCCCTTGCACCAAGGTGAGCTCTAAGCCCCAAGATGCAAGCATGTTTTGGTGGTATAAAAATAACACCACCCTAGATCATCAACTCCCTGTTTTCCATTCTTTCCAAGTTGGAATTTCATTCCACAAGGTTGCAACTGCTTGCTACACCTTGTTTATCTCATCTACATTGATCCTCAATATTTATCAAATTTGATCCATAATTATTGTGGCCCTAAAACTATTTAAATTCTTAAATGGTCAAAATCTCCAAAACTCCCTACCTAAAGGAAAGTATGGTTTTTACCAAATCACTTCCCCAAATTTTGGCTCATGTGAGTCCCACAAATCATACCCTACCTTTCCATCTCAAAAATAAATATTTTTGAGAAGCTTTATTACTTCTTTTTGCCCATTTTCTTAAATGGATGAATTGGAATAATAATTGTTTTAAATACATTTAATCCCCAATAAATCTTGGGAAAATTCCCCTAAGTGTGTATTCACCTTTGGGACCCTTCTATATCGAAATACACCCTTGTATAATGTAAAAATACCAAGTGATCCTCTAGAAATCACTTCTGTCCCTTTTGAGTAATTGGATTTAGGTGGACTTGAACTCCACATAAAAACCCCAAATAAATCCTAGGAGTCTACCTTTACCTCCTCTACTCACCAGTACCATTTTCCCCTCTGGTCCAATGCAATGACTTCCTTCACAACCCACCATTGGATCAATTTTGGCAAACTAGTAAACCACTAGTCTAAACCACTTCCAAATTTACCCAAAGCTTGATCAAAGCTCATCCTTAGCACCAGGACACCACACTGGCCGACCACCACTATAGCACCACCCAACAATTACCCATTTTCCCTTGTACTAGTAGAAGGAGAGAGAGACAACCAAGATCTTACAAAGATCTAATCTAATTAATTACCACAGCAGCTCTCCCTCCCTCTCTGATCTAGCACGCCCAAAATGACCATCATAATCCTTGGCCAGCCCTCCCTCTCCACCATGTCCAAATGGGTAAATTACCTCATCTACCTCTCCTCCCTAGTATATATGGACAGAGGACACCCTAGCTCGCTCCTGACCCTCATTTGCCCCTCGCCACCTCACTCACCTTCCCTGAGCTCCCCATCCCTTCCTCTCCTCTCCTATAGCCACAAGAAGGAGAACCACCCTCCTTGGCCATTTTTGAGCCTGAGCTTACAGCACCTTCTCCCCTGCTCCCCTCCACCTGCATGTGGCCTCACTTCAATCCCTCACACCAGATCCACCTCCCCCAAGCTCCAGAGCTCCTCACAGCATCTCCCCTGGCCTAGAGAAGGAGATAGCCTCCTCTCGGTCTACTCCAAGAACTCAACTTGGTGATCTCCCTCCTGCTCCTTTTCTCCTTGCAATGGCGCTCTTAACCTCCTAGGAGCCAACCCTAACCTTCCCAGTACTCCTCTTCGACATGCAGGCCCTCCAGCAGCGGCACCGGAGTTCTGCCGAGCGTGTGTCACCGTCGTCGTCGCGTGAAGCCTCTGTCGAGGTAGATCCTACCCCTGTCGCCCCTCCCCGGGCTCGTAGTGGACCACCGCGTCGCCCCGTCACCTTCCCCGCCGGCCTACGTGCCTCAGGTGAGCTCCCAGCCGTCGATCCCCTATCTAATCGAACGGCCAGGAGCCCCCCATACTGCTTCACCCCACCGCCCTCGCTGACCCCTGGGCCCCACCCTGCGGGATTCAAATCTCCCTCCCACCGGCGACCCCCTCGTCTGCTGGGCCGAAATTGGCTCGGCGGCCCACTTACTCGCACACATCAAGCCCACCCCACCTAGTTTGCCCTTTTCTTTTGTTTTTCCACCAGATCTGCTAAATGGCTGTTTGGTTTAAATCCAAACAAAAATATAAATCATGTCAAATTGACCAGATCTAAATTTCGGTGGGTTCTCTGATGTTTTCTCAAACATGCAGAGGCAACCCCATGGTCAAATTAATTTTCTTTAATTACTGGTAATTAATCTGCTAAAATGTATCTGGTACACCAAATTAATTCCTATGAGATCTAGCCTTATCCATTTGGGGTGAAACCAAGACCCACTAGAAGGTATTTGAAATACCTCTTCTCCAGCACAAGTCTCATCCGAAGGTGAGTTGTATTCTGCCTTTAGGAAAATTAATAAAACTGACAACTTTCTGTCTTATATAAATTCCCCAGGTCTAATTAAGTGAGGTATGGACCTGATTCCACCTCCCAGTATACACCAGAACCCTTATCTACCAAACCCCAGCAGCTCACAATTTATTGACATCTGGATAATTTTTAGTGATTTAAATATTTCTGAAAGGGGTATTTTCACTAAATAAATCACTCCAGGAGTTTGACAACTCCAAAAAGGGTTAATCCAATTCCTACAGAAAGGTATTGGACATGCCTATCACATTCCCTTGGAGCCAACTCAATATCTCCTGTAGATTTAATCTGGTAAATAAAAGAAGAATCATACAGAACAGCCTTTGGGAATTTCCTGAGGGCATTCCGTTAATTGTATTGACTTGACTCCAACTCTCGGTGAACAAGTACATCAAACCCTACTGAACCATACAAGGAAATAATTTTTGGAGCTCCAGAACTTTTCTGCTGAATTATTTCCTTAAACTAGAGCCTTTAGCACTAGAATATTCATAAGTATTCCAAAAAAATTGATAAAACAGTGAAACCACTTTTGTTGGTTTCATCTTATCAATACCTATCTGTTGGTATCATGGTTTTACATTGGTACCCTACAGAATATGGTCTTGCTCAAAAATCCATCGCTTAGGTAGTTTCTACACTAGAAATCCTAAGGGATTTTCATCCCCTTCTCCAAGGCCATCTCAATCTCCTATTTCCAATCATCTCAAAACCATCTGAATCTTAATTCGGTAATATTCAATTGTTTTCTCTATGTATTGGTTCTTGAATGCCTAGTGTTGATTGTGGCTTGGTTTGCTTGCATGTGTTGTCGGGACGACGATAGTTGCGATGAAATCGGAGAGCAGAAGAAGGGGTATTTATTATTGATATTGGTATTCTGGGGTATCTACAGAAGAATTCCAAGGACATTTATGCCATACTGCTGATCACAGGCAAGCCACCTTCTTGCTCATAAGCCTCGTCCTACTGATTTACTTATGCATGTTTTACTTATTGTTTTATCAAAACTACATGGTTTTACTTTATGTTGACATATATATATGGTAGTGGTTTGGCTCCTCCGAACCATTATACCTTTGTACTATTAAGTACAACCCCCTTGGTGTTACCTACTTGCCCCTAGTAGGATAGATGGTGTATATCACCATAACCCTTTGGAGACCCCGTTTTAGCCGAAGCAAAAACTAGCGGATGGGAAGACCCTAGAAAAAGGTTTTACCAAATGTTTTATGAGAAAACCTTGGTGAGGTGGGACCTCTCCAAGAGGTGTTGCAAAAGAAGAAGATTTTGTTTTACAAAATGCTGGAGAAAAACCAGAGGAAAAAGGGTTTACGAAAACGCACCTGGTTCTCTGCAGTTTTGCTAGAATAATTAACCCATGCAACCACATTACTCTGGAATGGGACAGGGCTGGATTTGAAGTCTTCCTATTCTGGTATGAGCTGCCTCGCAACAACTATAGGGGATCGGGGATCCCTGGAGGGTGGGCCTTCTCCGATATAGGTCCATGTAAGACATCGACCTGGAGAAGGAACAAAGGGTCGGCAGGCCTCCATGCGTTACTATGAGCCCCTCATTGAAAGTGCGCACGTGGGACGTGCACTAGGCGCTCCGGTTGGTCCTCGCTCGACGTCCCGGTTTTGAGGGGATTAACACTCATAGGGTAGGCACTTATATTGGAGTGGGCATCCGGAGAGTCTTGATCAGTTACTCGACCCACGATCGGTGAAGATCAGGGTAGTGTACCCGGATGGTGTAGGTAAAGTGTACAACCTCTGCAGAGTGTAAATCTATTCGAATAGCCACGTCCACGGTCATGGACGGTTGGGAAGGTTGCTTTAGAGCGGTGCGGGTTTTGTTTTCAAAAAGGATTTTGGAAAGAAAATTGCTTTGGAAATGTTTTGACCATGGGATGGTCGGAAAGGATCCCTGTTTTGACCATGGGATGGTCAGAAAGGGATGGAAGGAGTTTGGTCGTGGGACGACCGGGAGAAGGAAACAAATGGGTGACCCAGTCCTAATGTTTTCCAAAACTTTTCAAAACGGTTTCCAAAATGGTTTTACAAAAGTTTTCAACAAAGATATGTAGATGCTATATCTACAAGAGAAACTATTTGAGAAAAGAACCTCTCTTGGAGCCTTCCTACTACCCCAGCCATATTGCATATCCCCTTGTTATTACTATTCTCGTAAGGTGGTTTGTGAGTACATTCAATGTACTCACTAGCATTGTCCCTGGCTATTCACATGGTCAGATATCAAGACGAAGGTGAAGTGGACGACTATGCTAGCTAGGACGTTCTCCCAGTCAGTTGCCTGTAGGTTGAGGCATGATTGGGCTCTGCGCGTGATGATGTTCCGCTGCTGAAGATGGTATAGCCATAAAGGCATTTATGTAAGTCTTGTATTTTGGTATATCTCGGATGTTGTAATGATACATGTCGGTTATGTTCCACGACTAACTGATCATGGGATCGTGGTTGTATGCATAACAGGGATTCTCGGAGGATTAATCCAGGGGCCCCACAGGTTCTCCGTGTCCACCCGGTACAACACCACTTGACCTTTGGCGAAATCCCCGTTCAACACAAGAAGCAGATCACCATCTGACTCCACAAGGTAAAATTTGTAAGTTCCACGTACCTGTTCAAAGACTGGGGCCGAAATTATTTTGGCCATCGTGACAGTGCTCGCACGCTGCTCTAACTTGATGTTGGTCGACAAGATGTCTCCATTCTCAAGTAATGCATATACTTCTCCTCAGAATGTCTTCATGCAGTCGAGAAGCATAGAAGGAGGTAGCAAATACAATACTTCTCCAAATGATTCATTGATTTGCCCCATTGGGGTGCTCTCAACGGCCCATGCAATACGATCTGGATAATTGGTGCAAACGAACACCATCGTCGGGGACTTTGTCACGACGACAGATTGCAGAGGATCAGATGGTATGTGTGCTTGAAACTCAGTGTTAGACTTATCAGTGATTGGGTTCAGAAGCCAAATCTGGTACGGCTCCACCCTCTGAGCAAGCACGATGACGCCACGAGAAACATCGACGAAGTAGAATCTTTTGGATGAATAGGGCATCAGTTAGCACTAAGATGTTTACAATGGAAAATACCAATAAATATCGAATGTGAATGTGAACCTGCGATGGACGTCCATTAGATTTGTCCTGAAGCAACGACTAGTGGTGAGGTTGAGGAAGGTGAAGTCGCCAACGTCTAGAAGTGTGTGATCTATCATGATCCAGTTGTTGAGATGGAATTCGGGCACCTTTAAAGTGCGGCGCCAATCAGTGCAGACTTCCCGACAAGCAGCATAGGTGTTGACGTACTCCTCTTTCTCCAGCAAATAGTCGGTGATCTTACGAAGTGGGTCAGCCGGGAGATAGGCCCAGTTCCTCTTCATCTGGCTACTGGCCATGGCTTACGTGGGGGAATGTTTTGATCGAGGAAGAAAGAAGAACTACCACTGCGAGGAGGAGAAGAAGAAGAGGATAACAGACGAGGGAGACGAAGCGGAACTTCCACTACAAGGAGACGATGAGACGGGGGAGAAGAAGCGGAACTGCCAATTCAAGTTTGGATCAACGGGATTTTTTTCGGAACTAGCGCGTGAACCAGCCATGCACTTCATGCAAGTTTTGATCAAACAGACTGACATGTGGGACCTGCTAAAAAATTTCGTGAAGTGCTCCCCGTGCATAGCTTGGCGACAGTGGCATGTTTTCGACAAAGGGACCGCCTCCTCCACCTACGACGGCGCGCGTCCTAGGTTCGAGGGCTGGTGCCGCCCACCAACACATTATTGTGCAATTTTCCATGCTTTGTCGCAACCAGCTCTGCTCCGCTCCTCTCCTCCCCTCCTGCCGCCGCCACTCCGCTCAGTCGTGCACCGCTCTCGTCGTCCCCTTGGGTCATCGTCCTCCTCCCCTCTCCTCCCTGCCATCCCGTCACGTCCCCTTCCCTCCCCTCCCTGCCCTGTCTCCTTGCCGCCGCCCATCGCCCATGCGTGTCTGGAAACGAAAACCGAGAGTCGGCCATTGGGTTAGGGGCCCAACGATGCTGGTGATCCGGATCCCACTCGGAGATGGATCCTGCGAGGCTTGAGATAACGGATATGGGACCTGCACGGCTGGAGAGCACAGAATCTCCTTCAAGTCTAGAGAGCACAAAGGACAACGAAACAGGGGGAGAGGAAGCGGGGTGTAGAGCTTTGGAGGTATGGAGCCCGGAGAAGGTGTCGTGCGTCCACATTGAAGGGTAAGAACTGTGATTCCTTATCTGCATACTCCAATTAGTGTTTCTAGTCCCGGGGTGATGACAAGGATATGTGTTGGTAACCGCAGGACGTCTGTACAGCTTGACCTTGAGCATGATGCTTTGTCAAGCGAGCATGAAGGCACTGAAACATGTGGCAGTGCGGATGATGATGAGAAAGCATATCCAGACGTGGCTGTTGACCCTGATAGGATGGAGAGTAGGGAATATTTGGTTGATTCGAACTTTGAGCCTGACTATGGGACTGATGAGGAAGAGGAATGTGAAGATGTGGAAATGGGATGTAGATACGACGACGAAGACGTGGACAAGCCAGTGATAGACTTTGATAGGGACAATCCTACAATTGATGAGGGGACTGTCTTTGATAATGTGGAGGACTGTAGATATGCAGTTGCAACCTATGCAATCAGAGTTGGATTCGAATTTATCATTGAAAAGAGTGACCAAAAGATATTTAGGGTGCATTGTAGGGAAAGTAATGTGTGTAAATGGAGATTACATGCATCTCCAATGCGGGGTGGACACCCATTTCAGGTTGCAATAGCTACATTTAGTTTTAGTCTTTCTCATATTTATCATGCTGATAACTAGCTCTGAATTATTTGGATTCTTATCAAATGCAGATCAAAGTAAACACGAAGACACACAACTTCCCTAATACTTCTTTAAGTGGTAAAATTAGACTGGTGACCACCAAGTGGATTGCTGCTATTGTACTTGACTAGGTGAGGCAGGATCATAACATTGGACCTGCTGAACTCAGAGCAAAGATTAGCAAAAAGTTTAACATTCTGATTCCTTATCACAGAGTCTTTGATGGGAAGGAGATGGCTCTAGACTTCATTCAAGGCAAGTGGAATGACAGTTTTCATATGTTGTATAGTTTCAAAGCTCGGGTAGAGAAAACATCACTTGGTAGTGTTGTTGACACCGACTACGAGGATGTGAAAGGGAGAGAAAAGGTCTCGAGGGGGTCAGGTATAAGCAGGCAGATAAGATATGCTTCAGGAGATGTTTTGTCTTCCTGAAGGCATGCTGGAAGGGGTTCCTAGACGGCTGCAGGCCATACTTGGCAATAGGCGCAACTTCTTTAACAGGGAAGTTCAGGGGACATGTTGCTTCTGCTTGTGCTTTGGACAAGCATAATTGGCTTCTACCCATAGCTTATGCTGTTCTTGAGGGTGAATCAAATGAAATCTGGACATGGTTCATGCAGAGACTACGGGAAGTAATTGGTCACCCTGAAGGCTTGGTGATACACACCGGTGCATCCGAGGGTCTTGAGAATGCTGTTGATGCTGTGTTTCCTAGGGTTGAGCATAGGGAATGCATGCGGCACCTCGCTACTAACTTCACGAGGAAGTTCAAAGGAAAGATCTTTGAAGAGGACTTGTGGCAATCAGCATAAACATACATCCCAAGCACGCATGCTACTTAATTGCAGAACATGTATGTAGTGCCAAAGGTGAAAAAATACCCTGAGGAACATCACACCAAGCTATGGGCCAGAAGCAAGTTTGGTGAGTTAAGCAAGGTGGATTTTGTATGCAATAATTTGGCAGAGAGTTTCAATGATAAGATTTCGGGCATGAAGACACTTGGAATTGTTATTTTGTTGGATGCAATAACACAGTGCATAATGGTGAAGATAGATTTAAGGCAAAGAATTTGTGCAACAAAATTTTTAGGCCATAAAATAGTTCCAAAGGTGGTTATGTTACTAAATACAAGAACCAGGGCAATGAGAATGATAAAGATGAGGGTGGTCAGAAGTTCCAGAACATTGGCTAAGGTTTATGCAGAATACAAGCGTGGAAGTGAACGAAGGTACACTGTAGACATTGGAAACAAGACTTGTTCATGCAGGCAGTGGCAGATTACTGGTCTGCCATGTCACCATGCAATTTACTTCATCGTGGACAAGTTTGCTGCAACTATTTCGACAACTATGTCGATAACTATTTCTCCGTGGACAAGTTTGCTGCAACTTATGCAGAAAACGTACCACCTGTGGCCGATGAAAATGATTGGGTGATTGTCGATCCAGGGTTCAAACTTCAACCACCAGTTCTTAGGAGGCCACCTGGGAGGCCTAGAAAGCTAAGGATCGAAGCCTCCACTGATAAAGGTCCAAGGCTGGGAGCTAGGAAAAGGAAATGCGGACGTTGTGGCGGATTCGGTCATATCAAGAGGTTGTGGAAAAACCCAGTTACACATGCTATTGTCCCTGTTCACACCCTGGTGGCAGAAAATGAGGCTTCTCAGCCAGAACTGGCGGAAGAGCAACGTGAAGACGGTGATGAGCACTCGGAGGAAAACGTACGTAAGCAACCAATTTATGAAGAAGTGGAGGTGCCGGCGAGAAAAGAGTGTGAAAAGAAACAAAAGGGTAAGCGGAATAGGGAGGAAAGAGCAAATAATGGAGGTGTATTAGAATATGAAGAAGTTGCAGGGGTGATTGAGGATGTTCTTGAGGATCTTTCGGCTAACTGCAGGAGAAATAATAAATCCCTTCCAATTTCATCTTTGTACGATTCTCCGGATGAAAAGTAAGATTAAAAATTGTTTTATTGGCCATTTTATCAATTTTTTTATCCTCGTCAACTGAAGCTTAATGCAGCGTGGGCTAGCAGACTAACAAGAGGAGTTAAAAGATGCGGGCACAGTAACGTCGTATGCTGAATTATATCATTGAAACTAAACTAGCCGTGTCATCTTTATTTATATCTGGCGCGTGCAATGTGTCTGTGATGGGTTCATGTGGACCAGATTAATTTTTTTAAAATATTATTACATTAATTTTTTACCTGCGTTTGGACGCGGCTACTAGTTCCCATCTCCATTGCATTTCCATCTCCTCTAGCGCACTCCAGAATTATGGTTGTGCCATCAAGTAGCAGAGTTAGCGTATTGTCCCATCAGGTGTGAACGCAATGACTTTGCTTGTTCAGAATTTGATGACTTTTGATTAGTTTGAAAGACAGAGAAACCTAAAACATGTATCTAGACATGTTTTGGGTATAGACACATTTATTAAATATCTAAAAAACTAAGTCAGTTATATCTCGACAGGAGTACTACACTATTACAACACGCTTGATCCCTTCTCCTTAGGCGCACTCCAAATTACGATTGTGCCATCAAGTGATGGGAGCAGAGTCAGCGTATTATCCCATCAGATATCCCAGGGAACGCGTAAACTTTATTTTCAGGATCAGACGAGTTTCGATCGACTAGTTTCAAAGACAAAGACAACTAAAACATGGCCAACATATATAGATTATGACGATAATTGACCATGACTCAGGTGACCCAGATCCAAAGAGCGCATTAAGATACCGTACATAGATTTAATTTATGCTTAAGTGGCCCTAATCGACTATGACGCTCCCACACTCTCCATCAATGACGACGTTGTCCGCGTCGGAATTGATGCCGACGTTCCCGGCGGCATTCCTCCTCCTCATGGATTCTTCACGGTATCGATATGATGGAGGTCATACGCCTGTGCATCGCCGAAGCGCGCTGCCTTCGGGGTTGCGCAGATCCGGGTGGATCTCCCGCCGGTGGGTTCCGCACAGCTCAATCAACACAGCCCGCTCCTTATTGAACAACTTTCGCCAGTACGCGCTCGTACGCGAGTACCACGCCATTGCCCTCTTCCGCTCCGACAGCTGGCGGCGGCGCTCCTCGATCTGCCTCGCCAACGCGTTGTCGCGCAAGAGCGGCACGAACCCTGGCGTAGCTAAGCTCGAAGCCGTCCGGAATCCTCGCGAACGGCGGCGCGAGTATGTCATAGTGGGCGAACATTTGAGCCTCGTGCAAGTTGAGTTTGGGCCTCTCCCTCTCCATGGCGATGAAGGAACATAATCTGATTTTCGGCCCCGAGGTTAAGGGGATAAGGGCAAGGACGTAGGCCCAGCGTAGTTACCACGACCAATCAGTTCGCAGAACAGACTACTCGCGGATCGCCCTCGCGAAGTACATCACTATCGTCCACGCACCCCCATCCAACGGTGCCTAACAATTGGGGATCGGGTCTTCTAGAAGCCCAGAGCAGTTGCTCGTTAGTTCTGCGTCCCGATTGTTTGTGGCCAACGGTGGTAGCTGAAAATAATACACATTTCAATGACACTGGTGGATCCATGTGTGGTCTCTAAAGAGAACACACATCCAATGACTCTGGTTGTTGTTAGTAAAAAGACCACACATGCAATGACACTGGTGGATCCATATGCGGTATGTGAAAAGAACACACATGCAATGACTCCGGTTGTTGTTAGTGAAAAGAACACACATGCAATGACACTAGTGGATCCATATGTGGTATGTGAAAAGAACAGTCATGAAATGACTCAGTTGTTGTTAGTAAAAACAACACACATGCAATGACACTGGTGGATCCATAGGTGGATTATGAAAAGAACACACATGCAATGACACTGGTGGATCCATGTGTGGTCTCTGAAGAGAACACACATGCAATGACACTGGTTGCTGTTACTAAAAAGAACACACATGCAATGACACTGGTGGATCCATGTGTGCATTGTGAAGACAACACACATGCAATGACACTAGTTGTTGTTACTAAAAACAATACACAGGCAATGACACTGGTGGATCCATGTGTGGATTGTGAGAAGAACAGACATGCAATGACACTAGTGGATCCATAGGTGGTATGTGAGAAGAACAACCATGAAATGACTCTGGTTGTTGTTAGTAAAAAGAACACAGATGCAATGACACTGGTGGATCCATAGGTCGATTGTGAAAAGAGCACACATGCAATGACTCCAGTTGTTGTTAGTGAAAAGAACACACATGGAATAACACTGGTTGTTGTTACTAAAAAGAACACACATGCAATTACACTGGTGGATCCATATGTGGATTGTGAAAAGAGCACACATGCAATGACTCCAGTTGTTGTTAGTGAAAAGAACATACATGGAATAACACTAGTGGATCCATGTGTGGTCTCTATAGAGATCACACATTTCATTGACACTAGTGGATCCATATGTGGTATGTGAGAAGAACACACATGCAATGACTCTGGTTATTGTTAGTGAAAAGAACACACATGCAATGACTCTGGTTATTGTTAGTGAAAAGAACACACATGCAATGACACTGGTGGATCCATAGGTGGTATGTGAAAAGAATACACATTTCAATGACTCTGGTTGTTGTTACTAAAAAGAACACACATGCAATGACACTGGTGGATCCATGGGTGTATTGTCAAAAAAGCACACATGCAATGACACTGGTGGATCCATATGTGGTATGTGAAAAGAACACACATGCAATGACTACATTTGTTGTTAGTGAAAAGAACATACATGCAATGACACCGGTGGATCCATGTGTGGTCTCTGAAGAGAGCACACATTTCAATGACTCTGGTTGTTGTTAGTAAAAAGAACACACATGCAATGACACTGGTGGATCCATGTGTGGTCTCTTAAGAGAACACACATGCAATGACTCTGGTTGTTGTTACTAAAAAGAGCACACATGCAATGACACTGGTGGATCCATGTGTGGATTGTGAAGCGAACACACATGCAATGACACTGGTGGATCTATAGGTGGTATGTGAGAAGAACAACCATGAAATGACTCTGGTTGTTGTCAGTAAAAAGAACACACATGCAATGACTCCAGTTGTTGTTAGTGAAAAGAACACACATGCAATGACTCCAGTTGTTGTTAGTGAAAAGAACACACATGCAATGACACCGGTGGATCCATGTGTGGTCTCTGAAGAGAACACACATGCAATGACACTGGTTGTTGTTACTAAAAAGAACACACGTGCAATGACATTGGTGGATCCATGTGTGGATTGTGAAGAGAACACACATGCAATGACACTGGTTGTTGTTACTAAAAAGAACACACATGCAATGACACTATTGGATCCATGTGTGGATTGTGAGAAGAATAGACATGCAATGACACTGGTGGATCCATAGGTGGTATGTGAGAAGAACAGCCATGAAATGACTCTGGTTGTTAGTAAAAATAACACACATGCAATGACATTGGTGGATCCATAGGTCGATTGTGAAAAGAGCACACATGTAATAACTCTAGTTGTTGTTAGTGAAAAGAACACACATGCAATGACACTAGTTGTTGTTACTAAAAAGAACACACATGCAATGACACTTGTGGATCCATATGTGGATTGTGAAAAGAGCACACATGCAATGACTCCAGTTGTTGTTAGTGAAAAGAACATACATGCAATAACACTAGTGGATCCATGTGTGGTCTCTATAGAGATCACACATTTCATTGACACTGGTGGATCCATATGTGGTATGTGAGAAGAACACACATGCAATGACTCTGGTTATTGTTAGTGAAAAGAACACACATGCAATGACACTGGTGGATCCATAGGTGGTATGTGAAAAGAATACACATTTCAATGACTCTGGTTGTTGTTACTAAAAACAACACACATGCAATGACATTGGTGGATCCATGGGTGGATTGTCAAAAAATCACACATGCAATGACACTGGTGGATCCATATGTGGTATGTGAAAAGAACACACATGCAATGACTACATTTGTTGTTAGTGAAAAGAACATACATGCAATGACACCGGTGGATCCATGTGTGGTCTCTGAAGAGAGCACACATTTCAATGACTCTGGTTGTTGTTAGTAAAAAGAACACACATGCAATGACACTGGTGGATCCATGTGTGGTCTCTTAAGAGAACACACATGCAATGACTCTGGTTGTTGTTACTAAAAAGAGCACACATGCAATGACACTGGTGGATCCATGTGTGGATTGTGAAGAGAACACACATGCAATGACACTGGTGGATCTATAGGTGGTATGTGAGAAGAACAACCATGAAATGACTCTGGTTGTTGTTAGTAAAAAGAGCACACATGCAATGACTCCAGTTGTTGTTAGTGAAAAGAACACACATGCAATGACTCCAGTTGTTGTTAGTGAAAAGAACACACATGCAGTGACACCGGTGGATCCATGTGTGGTCTCTGAAGAGAACACACATGCAATGACACTGGTTGTTGTTACTAAAAAGAACACACGTGCAATGACACTGGTGGATCCATGTGTGGATTGTGAAGAGAACACACATGCAATGACACTGGTTGTTGTTACTAAAAAGAATACACATGCAATGACACTGTTGGATCCATGTGTGGATTGTGAGAAGAACAGACATGCAATGACACTGGTGGATCCATAGGTGGTATGTGAGAAGAATAGCCATGAAATGACTCTGGTTGTTGATAGTAAAAAGAACACACATGCAATGACATTGGTGGATCCATAGGTCGATTGTGAAAAGAGCACACATGCAATGACACTAGTTGTTGTTAGTGAAAAGAACACACATGCAATGGCTCCAGTTGTTGTTAGTGAAAAGAACACACATGCAATGACACCGGTGGATCCATGTGTGGTCTCTGAAGAGAACACACATGCAATGACACTGGTTGTTGTTGCTAAAAAGAACACACGTGCAATGACACTGGTGGATCCATGTGTGGATTGTGAAGAGAACACACATGCAATGACACTGGTTGTTGTTACTAAAAAGAACACACATGCAATGACACTGTTGAATCCATGTGTGGATTGTGAGAAGAACAGACATGCAATGACACTGGTGGATCCATATGTGATATGTGAAAAGAAAACACATGCAATGACTCTGGTTGTTGTTAGTGAAAAGAACACACATGCAATGACACTGGTGGATCCATAGGTGGTATGTGAGAAGAACACACATTTCAATGACTCTAGTTGTTGTTACTAAAAGGAACACACATGCAATGACACTGGTGGATCCATGGGTGGATTGTCAAAAGAGCACACATGCAATGACACTGGTGGATCCATGTGTGGTATGTGAAAAGAACACACATGCAATGACTACATTTGTTGTTAGTGAAAAGAACATACATGCAATGACACCGGTGGATCCATGTGTGGTCTCTAAAGAGAGCACACATTTCAATGACTCTAGTTGTTGTTAGTAAAAGGAACATACATGCAATGACACTGGTGGATCCATGTGTGGTCTCTTAAGAGAACACACATGCAATGACTCTGGTTGTTTTTACTAAAAAGATCACACATGCAATGACACTGGTGGATCCATCTGTGGATTGTGCAGAGAACACACATGCAATGACACTGGTGGATCTATAGGTGGTATGTGAGAAGAACAACCATGAAATGACTCTGGTTGTTGTCAGTAAAAACAACACACATGCAATGACTCCAGTTGTTGTTAGTGAAAAGAACACACATACAATGACTCCAGTTGTTGTTAGTGAAAAGAACACACATGCAATGACACTGGTGGATCCGTGTGTGGTCTCTGTAGAGAACACACATTTCAATGACACTAGTGGATCCATACGTGGTATGTGAAAAGAACACACATGCAATGACTCTAGTTGTTATTAGTGAAAAGAACACACATGCAATGACACTCGTGGATCCATAGGTGGTATGTGAAAAGAACACACATTTCAATGACTCTGGTTGTTCTTACTAAAAATAACACACATGCAATGACACTGGTGGATCCATGGGTGGATTGTGAAAAGAGCACACATGCAATGACACCGGTGGGTCCATATGTGGTATGTGAAAAGAACACACATGCAATGACTCTAGTTGTTGTTAGTTAAAAGAACACACGTGCAATGACACTGGTTGTTGTTACTAAAAAGAACACACATGCAATGACACTGGTGGATCCATGTGTGGATTGTGAAGAGAACACACATGCAATGACACTGGTGGATCCATAGGTGGTATGTGAGAAGAACAACCATGAAATGACTCTAGTTGTTGTTGGTAAAAAGAACACACATGCAATAACACTGGTGGATCCATAGGTGGATTATGAAAAGAGCACACATGCAATGACTCCAGTTGCTGTTAGCGAAAAGAACACACCTCAAATGGCATTGGTTGTTGTTACTAAAAAGAACACACATGCAATGGCACTGGTAGATCCATATGTGGATTGTGAAAAGAGCACACATGCAATGGCACTGGTAGATCCATATGTGGATTGTGAAAAGAGCACACATGCAATGACTCGAGTTGTTGTTAGTGAAAAGAACATACATGCAATGACACTGGTGGATCCATGTGTGGACTCTATAGAGAACACACATTTCAATGACACTGGTGGATCCATATGTGGTATGTGAAAAGAACACATATCCAATGACGCTGGTTGTTATTTGTGAAATGAACACACATGCAATGACACTGGTGGATCCATAGGTGGTATTTGAAATGAACACACATTTCAATGACTCTGTCTGTACTTACTAAAAAGAACACACATGCAATGACACTGGTGGATCCATGGGTGGATTGTGAAAGGAACACACATGCAATGACACTGGTGGATCCATAGGTGTTCTGTGAAAAGAACACACATTTCAATAACTCTGGTTGTTGTTACTAAAAAGAACACACATGCAATGACACTGGTGGATCCATATGTGGTCTCTATAGAGAACACACATTTCAATGACACTGGTGGATCCATATGTGATATGTGAGAAGAAAACACATGCAATGACTCTGGTTGTTGTTAGTGAAAAGAACACACATGCAATGACACTGGTGGATCCATAGGTGGTATGTGAGAAGAACACACATTTCAATGACTCTGGTTGTTGTTACTAAAAAGAACACACATGCAATGACACTGGTGGATCCATGGGTGGATTGTGAAAAGAGCACACATGCAATGACTCCAGTTGTTGTTAGTGAAAAGAACATACATGCAATGACACCAGTGCATCCATGTGTGGTCTCTGAAGGGAGCACACATTTCAATGACTCTAGTTGTTAGTAAAAAGAACACACATGCAATGACCCTAGTGGATCCATGTGTGGTCTCTGAAGAGAACACACATGCAATGACACTAGTTATTGTTACTAAAAAGAACACACATGCAATGACACTGGTGGATCCATGTGTGGATTGTGAAGAGAACACACATGCAATGACACTGGTGGATCCATAGGTGGTATGTGAGAAGAACATCCATGAAATGACTCTAGTTGTTGTTAGTAAAAAGAACACACATGCAATTACACTGGTGGATCCATAGGTGGATTGTGAAAAGAGCACACATGCAATGACTCCAGTTGTTGTTAGCGAAAAGAACACACCTCAAATGACACTGGTTGTTGTTACTAAAAAGAACACACATGCAATGGCACTGGTGGATCCATATGTGGATTGTGAAAAGAGCACACATGCAATGACTCTAGTTGTTGTTAGTGAAGAGAACATATATGCAATGACACTGGTGGATCCATGTGTGGTCTCTGTAGAGAACACACATTTCAATGACACTGGTGGATCCATATGTGGTATGTGAAAAGAACACACATGCAATGACTCTGGTTGTTGTTAGTGAAATGAACACACGTGCAATGACACTGGTGGATCCATAGGTGGTATGTGAAAAGAACACACATTTCAATGACTCTGGTTGTTCTTACTAAAAAGAACACACATGCAATGACACTGGTGGATCCATGGGTGGATTGTCAAAAGAACACACATGCAATGACACTCGTGAATCCATAGGTGGTATGTGAAAAGAACACACATTTCAATGACTCTGGTTGTTGTTACTAAAAAGAACACACATGCAATGACACTGGTGGATCCATGTGTGGTCTCTGTAGAGAACACACATTTCAATGACTCTAGTTGTTAGTAAAAAGAACCCACATGCAATGACCCTAGTGGATCCATGTGTGGTCTCTGAAGAGAACACACATGCAATGACACTGGTTGTTGTTACTAAAAAGAAAACACATGCAATGACACTGGTGGATCCATGTGTGGATTGTGAAGAGAACACACATGCAATGACACTGGTGGAACAATAGGTGGTATGTGAGAAGAACATCCATGCAATGACTCTAGCGGTTGTTAGTAAAAAGAACACACATGCAATGACACTGGTGGATCCATACGTGGATTGTGAAAAGAGCACACATGCAATGACTCCAGTTGTTGTTAGTGAAAAGAACACACCTGCAATGACACTGGTTGTTGTTACTAAAAAGAACACACATGCAATGGCACTGGTGGATCCATATGTGGACTGTGAAAAGAGCACACATGCAATGACTCCAGTTGTTGTTAGTGAAAAGAACATACATGCAATGACAGTGGTGGATCCATGTGTTGTCTCTGTAGAGAACACACATTTCAATGACACTGGTGGATCCATATGTGGTATGTGAAAAGAACACACATGCAATGACTCTGGTTGTTGTTAGTGAAAAGAACACACATGCAATGACACTGGTGGATCCATAGGTGGTATGTGAGAAGAACACACATTTCAATGACTCTGGTTGTTGTTACTAAAAAGAACACACATGCAATGACACTGGTGGATCCATGGGTGGATTGTGAAAAGGGCACACATGCAATGACACTGGTGGATCCATATATGGTATGTGAAAAGAACACACATGCAATGACTCTGGTTGTTGTTAGTGAAAAGAACACACATGCAATGACACTGGTGGATCCATAGGTGGTATGTGAAAAGAACACAGATTTCAATGACTCTGGTTGTTGTTACTAAAAATAACACACATGCAATGACACTGGTGGACCCATGGGTGGATTGTGAAAAGAGCACACATGCAATGACACTGGTGGATCCATATGTGGTATGTGAAATGAACACACATGCAATGACTCCAGTTGTTGTTAGTGAAAAGAACACACGTGCAATGACACTGGTTGTTACTAAAAAGAACACACATGCAATGACACTGGTGGATCCATGTGTGGATTGTGAACAGAACACACATGCAATGACACTGGTGGATCCATAGGTGGTATGTGAGAAGAACATCCATGAAATGACTCTAGTTGTTGTTAGTAAAAAGAACACACATGCAATGACACTGGTGGATCCATAGGTGGATATTGAAAAGAGCACACATGCAATGACTCCAGTTGTTGTTAGTGAAAAGAACACACCTGCAATGACACTGGTTGTTGTTACTAAAAAGAACACACATGCAATGGCACTGGTGGATCCATATGTGGATTGTGAAAAGAGCACACATGCAATGACTCCAGTTGTTGTTACTGAAAAGAACATACATGCAATCACACTGGTGGATCCATGTGTGGTCTCTCTAGAGAACACACATTTCAATGACACTGGTAGATGCATATGTTGTATGTGAAAAGAACACACATGCAATGACTCTGGTTGTTGTTAGTGAAATTAAAACACATGCAATGACACTTGTGGATCCATAGGTGGTATATGAGAAGAACACACATTTCAATGACTCTGGTTGTTGTTACTAAAAAGAACACACATGCAATGACACTGGTGGATCCATGGGTGGATTGTCAAAAGAGCACACATGTAATGACACTGGTGGATCCATATGTGGAATGTGAAAATAACACACATGCAATGACTACATTTGTTGTTAGTGAAAAGAACATACATGCAATGACACCGGTGGATCCATGTGTGGTCTCTGAAGAGAGCACACATTTCAATGACTGGTTGTTGTTAGTAAAAAGAACACACATGCAATGATACTGGTGGATCCATGTGTGGTCTCTTAAGAGAACACACATGCAATGACTCTGGTTGTTGTTACTAAAAAGAGCACACATGCAATGACACTGGTGGATCCATGTGTGGATTGTGAAGAGAACACACATGCAATAACACTGGTGGATCTATAGGTGGTATGTGAGAATAACAAAATGAAATGACTCTGGTTGTTGTTAGTAAAAATAACACACATGCAATGACTCCAGTTGTTGTTAGTGAGAAGAATACACATGCAATGACTCCAGTTGTTGTTAGTGAAAAGAACACACATGCAATGACTCCAGTTGTTGTTAGTGAAAAGAACACACGTGCAATGACAATGGTTGTTGTTACTAAAAAGAACACACATGCAATGACACTGGTGGATCCATGTGTGGATTGTGAAGTGAACACACATGCAATGATACTGGTGGATCCATAGGTGGTATGTGAGAAGAACAGCCATGAAATGACTCTAGTTGTTGTTGGTAAAAAGAACACACATGCAATGACACTGGTGGATCCATAGGTGGTTTGTGAAAAGAGCACACATGCAATGACTCCAAATGTTGTCAGCGAAAAGAACACACCTGCAATGAACAGGTTGTTGTTACTAAAAAGAACACACATGCAATGGCATTGGTAGATCCATATGTGGATTGTGAAAAGAGCACACATGCAATGACTCCAGTTGTTGTTAGCGAAAATAACATACATGCAATGACACTGGTGGATCCATGTGTGGTCTCTATAGAGAACACACATTTCAATGACACTGGTGGATCCATATGTGGTATGTGAAAAGAACACACATGCAGTGACTCTGGTTATTGTTAGTGAAATGAACACACGTGCAATGACACTAGTGGCTCCATAGGTGGTATGTGAAAAGAACACACATTTCAATGACTCTAGTTGTTCTTACTAAAAAGAACACACATGCAATGACACTGGTGGATCCATGGGTGGATTGTGAAAAGAACACACATGCAATGACACTGGTTGATCCATAGGTGGTATGTGAAAAGAACACACATTTCAATGACTCTGGTTGTTGTTACTAAAAAGAACACACATGCAATGACACTGGTGGATCCATGTGTGGTCTCTGTAGAGAACACACATTTCAATGACACTGGTGGATCCATATGTGATATGTGAAAAGAAAACACATGCAATGACTCTGGTTGTTGTTAGTGAAAAGAACACACATGCAATGACACTGGTGGATCCATAGGTGGTATGTGATAAGAACACACATTTCAATGACTCTAGTTGTTGTTATTAAAAAGAACACACATGCAATGACACTGGTGGATCCATGTGTGGATTGTGAAAAGAGCACACATGCAATGACTCCAATTGTTGTTAGTGAAAAGATCATAAATGCAATGACACTGGTGGATCCATGTGTGGTCTCTGTAGAGAACACACATGCAATGACACTGGTGGATCCATATGTGGTATGTGAAAAGAACACACATGCAATGACTCTAGTTGTTGTTAGTGAAAAGAACATACATGCAATGACACTGCTGGATCCAAGTGTGGTATATGAAGATAACACACATTTCAATGACTCTGGTGGATCCATATGTGGTATGTGAAAAGAACACACATGCAATGACTCTGGTTGTTGTTAGTGAAAAGAACACACATGTAATGACACTGGTGGATCCATAGGTGGTATGTGAAAAGAACACACATTTCAATGACTCTGGTTGTTGATAGTAAAAAGATCACACATGCAATGACACCGGTCGATCCATAGGTGGATTGTGAAAAGAGCACACATGCAATGATTCCAGTTGTTGTTAGTGAAAAGAACACACCTGCAATGACACTAGTGGATCCATAGGTGTATTGTGAATAGACCACATATGCAATGACACTGGTGGATCCATATGTGGTTTGTGAAGAGAACACACATGCAATGACACTGGTGGATTCATAGGTGGTATGTGAGAAGAACAACCATGAAATGACTCTGGTTGTTGTTAGTAAACAGAACACACATGCAATGACACTGGTGGATCCATAGGTGGATTGTGAAAAGAGCACACATGCAATGACTCCAATTGTTGTTAGTGAAAAGAACACACATGCAATGACACTGGTGGATCCATATGTGGATTGTGAAAAGAGCACACATGCAATGACTTCTGTTGTTGTTAGTAAAAAGTACATACATGCAATGACACTGGTGGATCCATGTGTGGTCTCTGTAGAGAACATACGTTTCAATGACACTGGTGGATCCATATGTGGTATGTGAAAAGAACACACATGCAATGACTCTGGTTGTTAGTAGTGAAAAGAACACACATGCAATGACACTGGTGAATCCATAGGTGGTATGTGAAAAGAACACACATTTCAATGACTCTGGTTGTTGTTACTAAAAATAACACACATGCAATGACACTGGTGGATCCATGGGTGGATTGTGAAAAGAGCACACATGCAATGACACCGGTGGATCCATATGTGCTATGTGAAAAGAACACACATGCAATGACTCTAGTTGTTGTTAGTGAAATAAACACACGTGCAATGACACTGGTGGATCCATATGTGGTCTCCGAAGAGAACACACATGCAATGACACCGGTTGGTGTTACTAAAAAGAACACACATGCAATGACACTGGTGGATCCATAGGTGGTATGTGAGAAGAACATCAATGAATGACTCTGGTTGTTGTTAGTAAAAAGAACACACATGCAATGACTCCAGTTGTTGTTAGTGAAAAGAACACACATGCAATGACTCTAGTTGTTGTTAGTGAAAAGAACATACATGCAATGACACCGGTGGATCCATGTGTGGTCTCTGAAGAGAGCACACGTGCAATGACAATGGTTGTTGTTACTAAAAAGAACACACATGCAATGACACTGGTGGATCCATGTGTGGATTGTGAAGTGAACACACATGCAATGATACTGGTGGATCCATAGGTGGTATGTGAGAAGAACAGCCATGAAATGACTCTAGTTGTTGTTGGTAAAAAGAACACACATGCAATGACACTGGTGGATCCATAGGTGGATTGTGAAAAGAGCACACATGCAATGACTCCAGTTGTTCTTAGCGAAAAGAACACACCTGCAATGAACTGGTTGTTGTTACTAAAAAGAACACACATGCAATGGCATTGGTAGATCCATATGTGGATTGTGAAAAGAGCACAGATGCAATGACTCCAGTTGTTGTTAGCGAAAAGAACATACATGCAATGACACTGGTGGATCCATGTGTGGTCTCTGTAGAGAACACACATTTCAATGACACTGGTGGATCCATATGTGGTATGTGAAAAGAACACACATGCAGTGACTCTGGTTGTTGTTAGTGAAATGAACACACGTGCAATGACACTGGTGGCTCCATAGGTGGTATGTGAAAAGAACACAGATTTCAATGACTCTGGTTGTTCTTACTAAAAAGAACACACATGCAATGACACTGGTGGATCCATGGGTGGATTGTGAAAAGAACACACATTCAATGACACTAGTGGATCCATAGGTGGTATGTGAAAAGAACACACATTTCAATGACTCTGGTTGTTGTTACTAAAAAGAACACACATGCAATGACACTGGTGGATCCATGTGTGGTCTCTGTCGAGAACACACATTTCAATGACACTGGTGGATCCATATGTGATATGTGAAAAGAAAACACATGCAATGACTCTGGTTGTTGTTAGTGAAAAGAACACACATGCAATGACACTGGTGGATCCATAGGTGGTATGTGATAAGAACACACATTTCAATGACTCTAGTTGTTGTTATTTAAAAGAACACACATGCAATGACACTGGTGGATCCATGGGTGGATTGTGAAAAGAGCACACATGCAATGACACTGGTGGATCCATGAGTGGATTGTGAAAACAGCACACATGAAATGACTCCAATTGTTGTTAGTGAAAAGATCATAAATGCAATGACACTGGTGGATCCATGTGTGGTCTCTGTAGAGAACACACATGCAATGACACCGGTGGATCCATATGTGGTATGTGAAAAGAACACACATGCAATGACTCTAGTTGTTGTTAGTGAAAAGAACATACATGCAATGACACTGCTGGATCCATGTGTGGTATATGAAGAGAACACACATTTCAATGACTCTGGTGGATCCATATGTGGTATGTGAAAAGAACACACATGCAATGACTCTGGTTGTTGTTAGTGAAAAGAACACACATGTAATGACACTAGTGGATCCATAGGTGGTATGTGAAAAGAACACACATTTCAATGACTCTGGTTGTTGATAGTAAAAAGATCACACATGCAATGACACCGGTCGATCCATAGGTGGATTGTGAAAAGAGCACACATGCAATGATTCCAGTTGTTGTTAGTGAAAAGAACACACCTGCAATGACACTAGTGGATCCATAGGTGTATTGTGAATATACCACATATGCAATGACACTGGTGGATCCATATGTGGTTTGTGAAGAGAACACACATGCAATGACACTGGTGGATTCATAGGTGGTATGTGAGAAGAACAACCATGAAATGACTCTGGTTGTTGTTAGTAAACAGAACACACATGCAATGACACTGGTGGATCCATAGGTGGATTGTGAAAAGAGCACACATGCAATGACTCCAATTGTTGTTAGTGAAAAGAACACACATGCAATGACACTGGTGGATCCATATGTTGATTGTGAAAAGAGCACACATGCAATGACTTCTGTTGTTGTTAGTAAAAAGTACATACATGCAATGACACTTTGGTGGATCCATGTGTGGTCTCTCAGAGAGAACATACGTTTCAATGACACTGGTGGATCCATATGTGGTATGTGAAAAGAACACACATGCAATGACTCTGGTTGTTAGTAGTGAAAAGAACACACATGCAATGACACTGGTGAATCCATAGGTGGTATGTGAAAAGAACACACATTTCAATGACTCTGGTTGTTGTTACTAAAAATAACACACATGCAATGACACTGGTGGATCCATGGGTGGATTGTGAAAAGAGCACACATGCAATGACACCGGTGGATCCATATGTGCTATGTGAAAAGAACACACATGCAATGACTCTAGTTGTTGTTAGTGAAATAAACACACGTGCAATGACACTGGTGGATCCATATGTGGTCTCCGAAGAGAACACACATGCAATGACACCGGTTGGTGTTACTAAAAAGAACACACATGCAATGACACTGGTGGATCCATAGGTGGTATGTGAGAAGAACATCAATGAATGACTCTGGTTGTTGTTAGTAAAAAGAACACACATGCAATAACTCCAGTTGTTGTTAGTGAAAAGAACACACATGCAATGACTCTAGTTGTTGTTAGTGAAAAGAACATACATGCAATGACACCGGTGGATCCATGTGTGGTCTCTGAAGAGAGCACACGTGCAATGACAATGGTTGTTGTTACTAAAAAGAACACACATGCAATGACACTGGTGGATCCATGTGTGGATTGTGAAGTGAACACACATGCAATGATACTGGTGGATCCATAGGTGGTATGTGAGAAGAACAGCCATGAAATGACTCTAGTTGTGATTGGTAAAAAGAACACACATGCAATGACACTGTTGGATCCATAGGTGGATTGTGAAAAGAGCACACATGCAATGACTCCAGTTGTTCTTAGCGAAAAGAACACACCTGCAATGAACTGGTTGTTACTAAAAGAACACACATGCAATGGCATTGGTAGATCCATATGTGGATTGTGAAAAGAGCACAGATGCAATGACTCCAGTTGTTGTTAGCGAAAAGAACATACATGCAATGACACTGGTGGATCCATGTGTGGTCTCTGTAGAGAACACACATTTCAATGACACTGGTGGATCCATATGTGGTATGTGAAAAGAACACACATGCAGTGACTCTGGTTGTTGTTAGTGAAATGAACACACGTGCAATGACACTGGTGGCTCCATAGGTGGTATGTGAAAAGAACACAGATTTCAATGACTCTGGTTGTTCTTACTAAAAAGAACACACTTGCAATGACACTGGTGGATCCATGGGTGGATTTTGAAAAGAACACACATTCAATGACACTAGTGGATCCATAGGTGGTATGTGAAAAGAACACACATTTCAATGACTCGTTGTTGTTACTAAAAGAACACACATGCAATGACATCAGGATCCATGTGGTCTCTGTCGACTACACACATTTCAATGACACCGGTGGATCCATATGTGATATGTGAAAAGAAAACACATGCAATGACTCTGGTTGTTGTTAGTGAAAAGAACACACATGCAATGACACTGGTGGATCCATAGGTGGTATGTGATAAGAACACACATTTCAATGACTCTAGTTGTTGTAATTTAAAAGAACACACATGCAATGACACTGGTGGATCCATGGGTGGATTGTGAAAAGAGCACACATGCAATGACACTGGTGGATCCATGAGTGGATTGTGAAAACAGCACACATGAAATGACTCCAATTGTTGTTAGTGAAAAGATCATAAATGCAATGACACTGGTGGATCCATGTGTGGTCTCTGTAGAGAACACACATGCAATGACACCGGTGGATCCATATGTGGTATGTGAAAAGAACACACATGCAATGACTCTAGTTGTTGTTAGTGAAAAGAACATACATGCAATGACACTGCTGGATCCATGTGTGGTATATGAAGAGAACACACATTTCAATGACTCTGGTGGATCCATATGTGGTATGTGAAAAGAACACACATGCAATGACTCTGGTTGTTGTTAGTGAAAAGAACACACATGTAATGACACTAGTGGATCCATAGGTGGTATGTGAAAAGAACACACATTTCAATGACTCTGGTTGTTGTTAGTAAAAAGATCACACATGCAATGACACCGGTCGATCCATAGGTGGATTGTGAAAAGAGCACACATGCAATGATTCCAGATGTTGTTAGTGAAAAGAACACACCTGCAATGACACTAGTGGATCCATAGGTGTATTGTGAATAGAGCACACATGCAATGACTTCTGTTGTTGTTAGTGAAAAGTACATATATGCAATGACACTGGTGGATCCATGTGTGGTCTCTGTAGAGAACACACATTTCAATGACACTGGTGGATCCATATGTGGTATGTGAAAAGAACACACATGCAATGACTCTGGTTGTTAGTAGTGAAAAGAACACACATGCAATGACACTGGTGAATCCATAGGTGGTATGTGAAAAGAACACACATTTCAATGACTCTGGTTGTTGTTACTAAAAATAACACACATGCAATGACACTGGTGGATCCATGGGTGGATTGTGAAAAGAGCACACATGCAATGACACCGGTGGATCCATATGTGCTATGTGAAAAGAACACACATGCAATGACTCCAGTTGTTGTTAGTGAAATAAACACACGTGCAATGACACTGGTGGATCCATATGTGGTCTCCGAAGAGAACACACATGCAATGACACCGGTTGGTGTTACTAAAAAGAACACACATGCAATGACACTGGTGGATCCATAGGTGGTATGTGAGAAGAACATCAATGAATGACTCTGGTTGTTAGTAAAAAGAGCACACATGCAATGACTCCAGTTGTTGTTAGTGAAAAGAACACACATGCAATGACTCTAGTTGTTGTTAGTGAAAAGAACATACATGCAATGACACCGGTGGATCCATGTGTGGTCTCTGAAGAGAGCACACATTTCAATGACTCTGGTTGTTGTTAGTAAAAAGAACACACATGCAATGACACTGGTGGATCCATGTGTGGTCTCCGAAGAAAACACACATGCAATGACACTGGTTGTTGTTACTAAAAAGAACACACATGCAATGACACTGGTGGATCCATGTGTGGATTGTGAAGAGAACACACATGCAATGAAACTGGTGGATCCATAGGTGGTATGTGAGAAGACCAACCATGAAATGACTCTGGTTGTTGTTAGTAAAAAGAACACACATGCAATGACACTGGTGGATCCATAGGTGGATTGTGAAAAGAGCACACATGCAATGACAATGGTGGATCCATATGTGGTATGTGAAAAGAACACACATGCAATGACTCCAGTTGTTGTTACTGAAAAGAACATACATGCAATGACACTGCTGGATCCATGTGTGGTATATGAAGAGAACACACATTTTAATGACTCTGGTGGATCCATATGTGGTATGTGAAAAGAACACACATGCAATGACTCTGGTTGTTGTTAGTGAAAAGAACACACATGTAATGACACTGGTGGATCCATAGGTGCTATGTGAAAAGAACACACATTTCAATGACTCTGGTTGTTGTTAGTAAAAAGATCACACATGCAATGACACTGGTGGATCCATAGGTGGATTGTGAAAAGAGCACACATGCGATGATTCCAGTTGTTGTTGGTGAAAAGAACACACATGCAATGACACTGGTGGATCCATAGGTGGATTGTGAATAGAGCACATATGCAATGACACTGGCGGATCCATATGTGGTATGTGAAAAGAACACACATGCAATGACTCTGGTTGTTGTTAGTAAAAAGAACACACATGCAATGACACTGGTGGATCCATAGGTGGATTGTGAAAAGAGCATACATGCAATGACATTTTAATGGTACTGGTAGATCCATAGGCGGATTGTGAAAAGAGATTTTCCCTTTCTCTCTGTCGCAAATCTCACAAAAGCCCAAACGTGTGGAGATCCCAAACATGTGCTCACTCTGGGTGCTATGCCTTGATTCCCTGACACAGATATCACGCGGATCGTCTCCACCAACCGTTTATCCCATTTGATCCAACGGGCAGGATAACCCTTCCCTTCTCCACTTTTTTTATGCATGGTCAATCCGTGCCACCTCTGTATACGTGCCACCGATACTTTACCCCCATAAACAAGTGAAAATCCATCTATCTAACTAAAATAAATAAAATAAATGATCATATTTCGAAGAAGCCATCATCTTCGTCTTCCGGTTCGTCCTCGTCTTCGTCAACGCCATGGTCCCTGCCATCACCGCCGTCGGTGCCATCCTCTGACGACTCGACACCGCCCCCTTCCTCGAATAAGTGCGCTATCTCCTCGTCATAGTCCTACTCCTCCTCCTCTTCGTAGTCCGACGAGTCCACGTCACTCTCCTGCGCTTCTGCCTCCAACTGATCGATGAATGCCTCCTCGTTGGCCGAGTCGGACTCGTCCAAATAGCTATCTCCTCTCTTCTTCCTGGTCTTGTTCTCATTCCTCTTCTTGTCCGTACTCGCCGGTGAAACACGCGCCCCCGTCCTACCTGCTACTTTGCGCTTGTCCGACGCTGCAGGTACCCCACGCTCCTCCTGTGTGGCCTGTACGAGCTTCGACGTCGCGGTGTCCTCGAGTGCCTATGTCGATGGATCCTTGCACGGTCGGACACGACGTGCTGCCTCAGCAGGCGACTCGCGAGCGTGGACGATGCAGCGAAGAGCCGGGGACGCAGGACGGTCAGTGGACGGCTTGGACCTGCCATTGCCACGGCGAGGGGGCATCATGCTCGAGGTAGTTGCTCCGAATGGTCGATGGCGGGTACACAGTGTGGGGTGCCGATCTGATCAAGGACGAGCAGCGGTTTCATGTGTCGTGTCCACGCATGCATTTATCTAATATCAAAAAAAAGAAGAAAGAAGTAATATCTCGCGTACTGAACATAATTTGATCACAACAAAAGTTGCACAGCGTATTCTAGACTCGTAAATATCCCGTGCGTGCCTGTCACGTGGAGTTCGACGGAGTTGGACGTGCCCACATGATCGTGCAGTAGTTGCGCGCGTCATTGCCCATCAACATGTGACACACGCACACGATATGTGCGCGTCGATTCCCGTGATGACCACCCGGCTCGCACTCCCCTTACTATATACTAGATTTTGGGTGGCGCCGAAGACCATTGAAGTGTCCATCGCAATAAAGACAAGTCCCATCGATTCCTTGCCCCTGCCTCCCAGGCTTCTTTGAGAAGGTAGATCGTACACGATGGTCTTGTATAATAGTACTAGTACTACTGACCACGTCTTGTACTCTTACTCTTCTCCCACACCAATAATCACTATCTCCTTCCTCCTGCCACCGCCACACTCACTCTGCAAGCCATGGCTCCACTAAGGAGGGGGAGAGGATGGTCGACGATCCCCGCGGGGAAAGGGAGAGAAATCGCCGCGAGGCACTTCTTCCTCTACCAGCCTCTCAAGCCCACCCTCTTATCGAGGCCCAATCTCCCCCTACAATGGCGCCGAATGTTCTAGCAGGCGAGGGCTCCTCCCTGTATGTTCTCCTTATTCTACTTCTTCTCCATCTCCCTCTCCATCATGATCTTAATCAGATTCTTCTTGTTTTTCTTCTTCTCCTGGCTCTTCCTCTTCTACGTATTACAGGTCGGCTTTGGAGCCCAAATCCACCATGACGGAGGCGTTGCAGGACCCGTTCGGCCCCATTCCATGTCTCAGCGAGGTAGCAAATCTCCACGCTGTTATTTCTCTGAGTTATGATGTGGATTTCTTAGATGTTGTCTGCCCCGCATTGGTTTTTCTTCTTCTTTTGCGAGTTGTATTAGTTTTCATGAATATGACTGGATCTCTTGGTCTTTCCTTAATACCGTTGTTCATAGATTCACTATGGATTTTTTGTGATTAGGATTACTTTATCGTGGTCATGAATAGATCTCCAGGTCCATTTTTTAACACTGCAGCCAATAGATTCAACGGGGATTTTTTTGATCTGTATTAGTATTCACCTGGGACATGGAGTGTAATTGTAGAATTCCTATTTCAATTAACATGAACGATGCAGCGATCGAAGGCCGAGGCCCGTGAGAAGGTGGCCGCGATCAGTTCCAAGATTGCCAACCAACATGAGCTTGCACGCTCCCTCACCCAAGCTAATGAGAGCCTACGCAAGCAATTATCTGTGCAGAAGGAGATCTCGCTAGATTTTGCACGTGACGTTGTTAGGCTACAGAAAGTGCTCGACCGTAACTTGATCAGGAAAGAATAGGCCATCAAGATAATCAACGAGCTCACGGAGGAGAAGAAGAATATCGTGGAAAGGTGCATTCTCCTAAAGGACGAAGTTAGCGAGGCACTCAGAGGACGCGTCGAGGAAACCAAGGCTACCATCCGAGCCTACCATGACAGGAACCATTGCCTGGATGCAGTGAAGGAGATGAAGGCAGACATGAGCAGAGGGATCACCGTACTCGAGGGTGTTCGGAAAGAGAACGAGGAGCTAAGGGCATGTCTGGAGGTGTATCGGAGCAATGCCCAAGTCTGATTCCCGTTAGCGGGGACACGAATACCAGTTCGTCCTCCTCTCCTTTTGTAATGTCTAGGGTTCAGGGAGCAATGCCCATGTCTGCTTCCCATTATAGGGTGCAATAAGAATCCTAGGGCAAGTCCTTGTCTATCTGGACATGTGTTGGTGTTCATGTTCATGAATGGACACCATGTTCTCTTTCCATTATGTATCTGGACATGGGTTTCTGTATTATTGAGGTTTCCACTCTCCCACTACTATTTGGTGATATTGGGAAAAACCCACAACACACTAAACTGCTGATAAATCTTATTTGTCTTCGAAATTGAAATTATGACAGTGCCACTAGTTGATTCATAAAATGTTGATTAGTCCTAGATTGCTTCTTCCTTGAAATTATGACAGTGCCACTAGTCGATTCAGTTAATTATGGAAAATAACCAGCTTGTCCTGGTGAACTGAACAAACCATACTATGTATTTTTGTTGCAGGGAAAGAGGCGAAAGATCAAGCAGGACCTGGCGACCTGGCTAAATGACAAGATAGAATTCCAAAGGGAGAAGCAGAATTCCCAGAAACTGGCCTTTGACCAACTACACGCTGAAGTCGTGGTCCTTTCTGACAAGTGCCAGAAACTGAAGGAGTTAAACACTGACAGGGTGAAGCTACAAAGTGAAGGTCGCGCCTCGGCTAGGAAGCAGACGGAGATCATGAAAGGGATCTTGAAGGAAAATCATATGGCTACGGACAAAATTCTCCAATCCGTGACAGAGCGCTGGAACCTACAGTCGAAGCACGCCATAGTACTGAAGGAGCTGGCCAATCTTAGGGAGGAAAACAGGCAGCTCTGGGCCAGGCTCGCTTGAACACAACATATGTCTATTTAGTACTGAACTGCCTGGTTTATCCTCTGCAGTGGTGATTTTGTAAGCGTGAACTTAACTCTATGCATGATATGTGTGTTCGTATGAAATTAGTTTGCTCGAGGATTGAGTTTGGCCTAGTTCGGAAAGCACAACTGCAAGTCTTACAATTAACTAGTTTCAGGCATTGATACAACATAAATTATTCATCTTGAATTTCCTTTATCCTCTATAGTCTGTCCTTGTTCACCCTCGCGCGCCTTCTTCAGTTCCTACAACAGATCCGCAATGTAGTACTCTAGCTTCTCCTTGTCTTCCCTGAGTTGATCCCTCTCTTTTTCTGCATTATGAATCAGCAACCTGTAACTATCCTGAAGCTTCTTTGTAGTTCCAACAACCAAGCTCCCATCGATTCCGTCAGTTAGCCCTGACTGCAAATTCTCGGTTTCTTGTTCCAGCGCCTTATTTCGTACCGACGGCTTGTAATTTTTTCAGCTGCATCACTTACATTAGTAAATCTCCCCGACCTTTCCAACTCATACATCTCCCATAACTGTGCCAAACATTTCTTAAGTGCATCTGGCCACTCAAAATCCACCCACTCTACTGCTTTACACACCGGGCCAACCTAAAAACACACACACTATAGTGTTATGAACATGCACGATACATTTTACTTCATGTCACAGTTGCACGTAATGTAAACAAACCTGATTTGTACAGCCCAAAAACCTTCTCCCAGTGTTACTGCCTTTGAATGCAACATATCTCCTCAGTTTTAGCCCATGGTCACATGGCACTTCTCCATCGAGATCTAGGCCCTCTCATTCGGAGTCATAGATCGTCCTTGGTACCTATAGGTAAACGCAAAGCTGAAATCAAACACGATTGCATGCACATATGGAGGTCAGATCGAGAGATTTACCATTGCCTAACCCTAGCCCGAGAAAATAGAGGAACTCACATTGTGGAAGGAATACTCGATGTCGGAGAGAAGGTTGTCGCTGCTCGACTGGTCGTCCTCGCCATTCAAGGACAGCATGGCAAATGCATCGTCGCAGGTGACGGCGACGGCGTCGACAAGCTACAAGTGTAGAGAGAGAGAGAGAGAGAGAGAGAGAGAGAGAGAGAGAGAGAGAGAGAGAGAGAGAGAGTAGCCCTTCTACCGCTGCAACGATGATTAAATAGGCATGTTACAATAGTTTAATGGATACCATGCCCTTTCCCTGGATTACTGTCTCCTGCCTGATATGGATTCTCTTCACACATTCTCATTTCAAATATTAAACCTGCACTCCCTCCATCCCAATTTCATTGCCTAACAAAAGCATACCAGTATATTACATCATCCAAAGAAACAAAATCATGTCAACTACAAGGTACTTATGCATCACTTCTTCAGTCATGGTTTCACAAAACATTACATTATAATCTCCCAACAAACATAACCACAACATGGTTTCACAAAACATCACATTACAATCTCTCAACAAACATAATCACAGAAACAAGTATATTACATCATCTCAAGAAACATAATCATGTCAACTACAATGTATTTATGCATCACTAGTCCAGTCATGGTTTCACAAAACATTACATTACAATGTCCCAACAAACATAATAACAGAAACAAGTACGGCACGTCATCTTAAGAAACATAATCATGTCAACTACATTGTACTTATGTCTTATTACAACAACGATGGTTTCAGTGAGTGACATGTCCGAAAATCTCAACAGCTCGCACAGCATTATATCGCAATCTCTCAACAAACATAATCACAGAAGCACGCTCTAAATGCAACAGCAATCAATATTACAAATACAGGTAGGGGAACCCTGCGGTCCATATGACAAGCCTAGGGTAGCATCTCTCATCAGATCTCATCAACGTCGACCACCTCATTCTGTTCAGGCACTACAGGGGCATCTGCATCCACTATAACCTATTCAACAACATCAGAAATGGTACCAAGGAAGAACACCTTCCTGGTTCGCTTCTTTCGCTGCATAATCTGCATAAGTTCTTCAGTATCCAAAACATCTATAAATTGTTGCTTCTTATGATGCCACCACCGGATTTTTTCCATCTGCTTAGGGCCAATACTAATTTCCTTACCGATCATCTCTCTCATTTCATCAAGAGTTATGTTTTTGGAATCGACAGTGATCTCCACAGTACATGACGAAACTGGCTTATTAACTCCCTCATAAAGTTTTGCCATGTATAAAACCACCTCTATGCGTATACTAAACTTATCTAAATCAGCATCTATTGGTCCGTATTCTTTAGGAGCAGAAGCTCTGGCAGCAAGATGTCAACACCCGGATTTTTAATCCCAGATGCCCGTTATGCCATACCTCGCAATCCTAGGATTACCATTTTTGCGAGACATAACGGATTGGATATCACAGTACTTTATCCATTACAAACCATACATAAGGTCTTACACAAATAAGGATCTCATGATCCAGTCTTAATACAACGAGCAGCGGAAATAAAATATAAGTGTAGCGGTGGGGTCCATCTTCAGGGGCACAGGGAATACTGACGAAGGCAGATAGTCCTATTTATCATAGCCGTCTTGCTGACCATCATCTTGGTAGTCTCCTTCATAGTCTGTCCATGAGAATAGCCAGGGAAAAAAGCCATGAGTACTCCTTAAGTACTCGGAAACTACCACTAACAAGTAGTATAATTCTAAGTTAAAGTGCTAAATCTAAGTTTAACTATAAGGTTAACTTTGAAACCTAAGCTGAGTTCAGAAGCAAAGAAAGATAAAATAAAGTTCTAGAATCACTTAAGTTGGGAAGTTATTATCATAAACACAACCTTGTTGTGGTCACGTCAAGATTCATCATTCATGCATAAGTTGTTTTGAAAACATCTGACAACGAAACAATATGGCCATTCCAACTGTCCATAACCGCAGACGCGGCTATTCGAATAGTTTGACACTCTGCAGAGGTGGTACACTTTCACCACAAGATTCGATACATCTGTCAGGGATAACCCTGAATCATCATACTTAGTATGCAGATAATCAAACATAACCTTTCCTTTTACACACCCTAGTATAAGCACCTCTCCTATGAGCATGGCCTCCCAACCATGACCATCAGTCATCTTGGGCACTACATAGGTGGACAACATTGAGAGGTAGCCTCAGCTCAAACCTCTCCCGCGAGGGAACTAATACTAATGCATATAAATTTCCGGCTAAGCCTTGCCCAATTCAGGTAGTGTGGTTGTACGGTAAATTTGGAATGGTATCGCATCCGAATCCAACCATCAGTTTTATAAAAGGGCTAAGGCTCATGCCTCAACATTTTCATCACCATAAACCATTTGTGTTTCTCAACACATGTCAAAACATCTCAATAGAATGACTCATCATTCCAAGGTTTTCATAATTCATTTTCACCAATTGTTCCCATCTAAAGTGACTCAAGTTTTGATCTACTCTAAACTACTAAGTTAAGAGTGTTCACTAAGGTGGAAAGATGATGGGTTCAATATCATGCCATAGAATGACATCTAAAGCTTATCTAAATAGGTCAAGTTTTATACTCTTTATGCTACCTTCAAAACAAGTAAGGGGCTTTGTGTAAAGTAAAGAAAGTAAAGCTTGTAAGGTAATACTTGGGGTAGTAATAGTCAAAGTGGTGTGACCAAAGCATCCCTAAGGCATCTTTGCTCATTCATCTAGCTTAATTCTAGCTTGCTAACAATAGCTTGCCTTGGTTGGTGCAGTGGTTGAAGTTTTCTTCTTCTTCTTGGTAGCACTCCTCCTCCTCGTAAGCTTGGTCGGTACGATCTTCTATAAATATGTACGGAGTACACAATCACCAACAATACTTAACTAGTCTAATTAGTACTCTAAGGCACACAATTGATGATCTATTATCATCACAAGCATCACAAGTTTTATTCCATATTTTCCTCCTTTTTATTTTAGAAAAGTAATTTCTACTCATTGAAAAATTAACTAAGATTTAATATTCACCACTTAAAATATGGCATCATGTGGACACATGTCATCACCACATATTATAACATGTGGGAATGTAATTTAAGGGTTGGATCATAACTATTTTAGTTTAAGATCATTATTTAATGATTTAAACTGACTAGAAATGCCTATATAGCATTATTTTGGTACTAGTCCAAAGTCACTGCATGTAAATCCTAATATTATTACATAATCAGATAGGTATGATGAAATGTGATTTTTGAGAGTTGGAATCAACTCAAAATCTAACTTGGTTGATTTTATAAAAATGTTGCAAGGTACAAATGCTTCTGTTTTGTTATTTTTACTAGGGGAGATATAACTCTAAATGAATTAAATCCAACGGGCTTGGATATATATTTTCAGTAGCTTTCTAACAAAATTGGAATCACTTCATTTGGATTTGTAAATCTCTCTAAATTGAATTTTGAATTAAGGGATAGAACTAAGTTTAAACTAAAAAGAAAAATCCTAATTCAAACTAACTGGGTCGTGCGGGAAACGCTAACGGGCTGGCCCAGTGTCACTCCGCAGCATGGGGCTCGACTGACAGGGGGTCCACTAGTTAGCGGCTCATAACGCGTGAAGCGGTACGGGGCAACATGGGACGTTGGATTAGAGTGGGGATCAACGGCTGGGGATCATCGTCAACGACGGACCTGTCGCCGGCGAGCTCTAACCCTAGCGGCTCAGTGGGGGTGCATAGGGGGAATACCAGGACTCCAACGACGACAGCGAGGCGGGAAAATGGACTAGTGGTCGACGACGAGCTCAAGGTCGATCGAGGCAGCTCCGGGGGTGGTCGCAATCAGCGGCGCCCTTCTCATCTAGAGGCGGCCTGCTCCGGTACAATTCCGGTGAGCTGGTGCTCCCCGTGCTCCGGCTAGAGGTGTGGGACGATCAGTGAGGTGAGGGGAGTTGAGTGGTGTGCTGCAAATGGCTGGGGGTGCCCTCCTTTTATAGGTTCGACGGCGAGAACGAGAGGGATGGGCAGGCGACGGTGGCGACATGGCTACGGGCTGCTAGCGGCATGGCTGAGGGTGGTGATCGACGCGCGGTCTCCTGGCGGTTTTCTAGGACTTTAATGCGTGCTTAGGGGCGGTGGTAAGCGGTCGGGCGGAGCTGGCGCTCTAAGCGGCAAAGGCGGTGGCTTCGACAGTGAGCGGTGGCTGTGAGGCGTTGGACGACGAATGGGGGTGTCTGGCGTGCTCCCTAGGTTGTGGTGACGCGGTGGGCGCGGGCTGCGGTTGAGCGGCGGCTTGTGCACGCGTGCTGGGTGCGGCGCTCTAGCGCGTGCTCGGCATGGTGTGGTGGCACTGGGCGCGGGGTTTTCTCGGTGGTCCACGGCTTGGCCTGGCTCGGGGAGGGGACAATGGGCGGCGGTGAGGTGTTGGCTAGCTGCTAGACATGGAGAGAGAGGGGGAGGTGGTCTGCTGCGACGGCGACCAAGTTGGCCGGCAAGGTGGGGCTCGGCATGGCAAGGCAAGGTCACTAGGGGGTAGAGGAGTGGGGTGTAATTGCATGGTTAGATCATTAGGAGACAATGGGAGCAAACGTGGGTCAAATGGGAGACAAGTTTGGCCAGAACACTATTTAAAATAGTGAATTTTGTTTTGTTTGAATTCTGCCTGCCAAGTGTTTGATGAAATGGCCGCATGAACTTTACTTTTGAACTTTGGATTCAAAAAATTTGAGTGATCTCCACTAGTACTAGGTAGTCTCTGGTTGTAAGGGTTTTGAAAATTGAACTTGTTTGAGTGGTTTTTGAAATAGTGGGATCTTCCCATTTGAAATAGATTCATTTTTAAACTGTCATTTAAAATTAGTATTTGATTGTTTTTAGCAGATCACAAGGTGGGCCTTGGTACCTCATTATGTGTACTAGCAAGGGGTGTAAATATCCACAAATGTTTCTGTTAGGTTTTGAGTACTAGGAATAGCCAAAGTAGGCATGATAGTTAATTTAGCCAAAATGACCATTCACTTCAATTATTCATTTTGAGTTGTTTTTCTTTGGGAAAAGTTTCGGAATGATTTAGATGATCTTCATTTCACCTAAAGATCATTTTACAAGCAATGGATCACTTAATCATGGCAATTCAAATCAACTCCTAATTTACATGCACACACATATGAATGCTTTCATATTTTTGAGTGGAAAAGTTTTTGTTAACCCTAATTTTGATGATTTGGATCTTGATCACTTGGATGAAAGTTTTGGGATGTTACACAAGATCTCCAGCATCTGCATACATATCATCAATAATCGCTTCAACTTTCACCTTACGATCAGCTGCCCAACACTCCCAAACCATCTAAAGCTCATGGGAGTGCTCAATTTGCTGATAGGTATCATTCATGTTGCGCCACACGAATTTTGTCCTCTATCTAGAACCCCAGGGAATTCTAGCGACAAGCATATCTACCAGCTGCGAAACAGACACAACCTCTTTGTAATTCACAAGCAGATGGACATTTTGCCCGAACACAACCCTCTCACAACCAAAATCAAGCTTTGCAGTGTACTACCGAACATGAACTGTGAACTCATATAGGTCCCTTGTATCAAAGTTGTGCCTAATTTGATTAAAAAGGGGAACATTTCAGTTCATTCGATTCTATTATGTCGTAACTAATCTACTTGCAAGATAAGGCACAGATAAGAAAATTTCACCTCTCGCTCTTCTCCCGGGTTTTTTTCTTCGAGATCTGAGTGCTGCATCCGCCCACCGGAGCCGAACAATCCGCCACCGGCCTTGCTTTTCTCTTCAACCCGCTGCTCATAGGTACCTTGGGAGCAGAGTCCTTGCTGGCCTCCTCGCTAACCGGGGCTGAAGACCTCGCCGCTGCTACGCGTTGAGCCCCAGACTTGGGCCCCGACGGACCCTTTTCAGTCGGCGACGTAGCTACAACCTTCACCTTGCAAGACATGCTGGGCCACCGCCGCGGGATTCAGTGTCGGGGGAGGGAGAAAAAAGGTCCTCCACCGCCAGCAGATTTAGGGTCGGGGAAGGGAAGAAAAGGGACCGCTGCCGCAGCAAGATTCAGTGTCGAGACTTAGGAAACTACAGTAATGGATTTGCCCCTACGACACATGCAGGGTGGCTAAGAAGAGTGACCGGCGAAGGAGGGGCACAATAGGAACTAGTGTAAGGGAATATCCTGACTTAACAGGCGCGATTTGAAAATATTGGGTTTGGCCGTCATTCACTCGAAAGACCCCTCTCAGCAATTGGCGCCCCAACTTTTCGAATCGTGGTGATAAAAATCAACTTGGGTACCGCGTTGCCTGGCCACCCCAACTTTCGGGCCGCAAAATGATATTCTCATGGTGGAAACAAATGGCATAGGTTTTGGTTGAAGGATTGGATGAATGAGAAGCATTCCCTCTCAATACAGGTTTTTGGCTAGCAAGGCTGGGTAGCAAGCATAAGAGTTGAAGGAAACAGACAAACATACAAGCGATAAAAACAAACATGCAATCTTCCTTGGAAGCACAAAAGATCTTAACTAGAGAATACTAAGCTTATGAGCAAATCAAGAAAGAAAGATGATGAAATATATTTCTTTAAGAGTACTTTTATCTTTTTCATTCAATTCTCAAAATAGTGTTGCTACTGACCGTGCCAGGTTTGCCAAAACCAACTAAAATTAACTCAATGATCCCCAAGTGATACCAATACTAACGACAAGATCAATCATATAACCATGCATTGAAAACTATAATAAGATATGCAAAAGAGTAAATGATAGAACTTGTCATTAATATTCCATAACGGCAACTCACACCAATGGGATACATAGATATCTAACAAGAGGGGTGACACTTCCATAATGCAAACCATCCTACATGGTAACTTCTCTATTCATGATATGACTTTACTAAAAAGGTAAAAAGATAGAACATAGTGATGTGATACCGCGGCACTCCCCCAAGCTTGGAACAAACCAAGGGGATGACAAAACCTGATGACGAATTACTCCTTCGGTGGTGGTGGTATTCTCTCGGTTGGCGTGATGAAATCTTCCAGCATCTTGTGAAGCATGTTATTCTCCTATTGAAGCATATCCACCTTCCTCCTCAGGACTCGGTACTTGTCGCAGAACTCATCAGTTACTCGTAGAGCTTCCACCACTGCAGGGCAGGAACCGAGATATAGAGGGGGAGGTATCATCCCCTTCATGCCTGTTGTCGTGTCCTTTACTTCTTCCCTGATGTTCCGATCCATGTCTTCGCACCTAGTTGCAATCCTTCCTTGTTTCACCCGTCCCACGAGAGTCTCCTGTTCGAGATTGCGATGGAGTTAGCGATGGCGTTGCAACTCGTGATCCTTTGAAGATGAACCCTTGACCGACATCTGAACAAAATAGATCGAAATGAAAACACGACGAGAACACGATATACGAACCTTGGGGGATTCGGGGGATTATATATTATGAAGTTTTACAACAAAAGGAAGGTACTGGGAGAAAACGGGTCGGATACGGAGTCCGGGCCGGCCACACCACCTGCTGGCGCGTCCAGGGGGCCCACACTAGGGGGTGGTGTGAGACACCCTGGCTCCGTTTCCTTCCCTCTTTCACTTCGTAGCTTTTCTTGTTGGATAAAAACTGCAAAAATATAGCTGGGTAGAATTTTCGTGGAACTTTTCTTACCAGAACTGTTACCTATTCGAAAACGGACTCTGCAGGTCTCTGAATTTGGTCTTTGATAGATTTTTCCAGAGTTACCGCTTGAATAACATCAATATCTTCATATTCATACACATATTGCTCGAGTCATGAAACCTTTCACTTTCTTATTACACCATTTTCTCCAATAACCTGGAAATTTCTTTCACACAAAACTTCACACAATTCTTATTAGCAACATTAGTGTAAGCGAGGTAATAAACCTTTTAAGTCCAATTTCAAATGAAATCCATAAAATCATAAGCTACTATAGCAACTCCTTCTGAAAACCCAAAAAGAATTCAAGAAGGAAATCGATTTAAGAAGCAAATGCAAGAGTGGCAAAATCTGCCAAAACAGACCAGCAGGTAAAGATCACTTTTTCGAAAATCTTCTGTTGCTCAAATCAAAAAGTGCAAAACTAACGAAATTTAAATAACAACCTGGGGCAGAAGCATAAAAATTGCAGCTCAATCCGACATATAGAGATCTCTCATGAATTTTTATGATGAAGCACAAAAATCTGTTTCGGGACAGCAACTTCCCAAAATCTCACTTCTCTCTCATTAGAGGTTGATCTTGACATAAAAAACAAACAAAAGGATAAGGAGAGGTTATTACCGGAGTAATAACTTCCAAGACTCAAAGAAACAAAAACTGAAAGCAAAAGAAATATAATGGGTTGTCTCCCAAAAAGCTCTTTCTTTATAGCCATTAAGATGGGCAAGATAATTTCAAAGATGCTCACATAAGAATATGAATTGAAGTGAAAGAGATCATTAAGAAGCAAAAATACACATGTTTAAGTCTAACCCACTTCATATTCAAGGGAATTTTGTAAACAAACAAGTTGTTGAAACCAAAGGCTACAAGCATAGGAAGGCAAAACAAGTGCAACATAAAAACTTTAAGCATAAAACGAGGAAACTTGATATTATTGAGGTGCATAAGAACAGTCTTCCCTCTTTCATAATAACTTTCAGTATCATGTATAAACTTAATAATATAACTATCACAAGAACCATTGTAGCGATGATCGCTTATCCTAACAAAAAACACAGGGACACTAACTCTCATAATACTACTTTGTAAAACAATATTAGGGATATCCTTATAGAGGATAGTGTGTCCATCTTCTTCATATTTAGTGACAAAATCTTTCACAATTTCTATTATAGGTTCATCAGGTTCAAGAACTTTATTCGTACTTTCATTAACCATACTAGCTATCATAGAATGTTCCTTTATCTTAATTGGGAAAGGTATTTTCTCAATGTAAGGTTCAGGTAAAGCATGATTAGCAGTATAAACTTCAGTATTTCTTGCAAGAACACACTTAGCAACATCTTTGTATGGTTCATGATACTTATTCCACTTCTTTTTAGGAACTTCGATATAGCAAGCAAAAGCCTTAAAATAAGTTGCAATAGCTTGAGAGTATAGACCATAAGCATTTTTAATATTTTGAAAGTCATTAGTTCCCATAAAAGATTCAATGCATTCATAATCATAATTTATACCTAACTTTCTTCCTTTGTCATTCTCACATGCTTCAACATTATCTTGAATATGGTCCAGAAGATCCCATTTAGCTTCTTCTTCCATGCGTGTAAATGATCCAGCACAAGAGGCATCCAATAAATCCTTATCATGAAGATAAAGCCTTGCATAAAAGTTATTGATAATAATATTATTGGGGAGCTCATGCATGGGACATTTGAGCATTAGTAACTTCAGTCTCCCCCAAGCTTGAGTTGTACTCTCTCCATCAAGAGGCCAAAAATTGTATATTTGATTCCAATCTTTATGAATCTCACTAGGAGGATAAAACTTTGAATAAAACAGAGGCACTATTTCCTCCCATTCAAGAGCTTGACCATTCTTCAGCAGCTTATACCATTCCTCAGCTCTTCCTTTCAGTGATAATGAGAATAACTTCTCCTTGACTTGATCTGTAGTAATACCTGCACACTTGAACAACCTGCATAATTCGTGTAAAAAGAGCAAATGATCACCAGGATGGACAGTTCCATCTCCAACATAATAGCTATCCATAACACAACCAATAATTCTTGTAGGTATTTTAAAAGTATCATTCTCAGCAGGTGGTGGTTCATCTACTACCTTAGCAGTGGTAGTAGCATTACAAAATAAGAAACTCAGCGAATTATCCATATTGAAAATAAAGCAACTAACAGAAGTAAACAATACTCACAGTAGAAGTTTCCTTTACCAGTTACACTTTCCAATAGCGCTTCACTCCCTGGCAATGGCCCCAGAAAATAGTCTTGATGACCCACAATTATAGGGGGTGTATCGCAGTATTTTCGATAAGTAAGAGTGTCGAACCCAACAAGGAGCAGAAGGTGCTGGCGAGTGGCTAGGAGCAGGAATTCTCTGTAAATACTTATTAAACGGATTTTTAGGGGGTTTTGATAATGCAGGTAAATAAAATACGAGTAAATAAAAGACAATAAGAATAAATGCAGCAAGTGACCCAATCCTTTCTTTAGCAAAGGACAAGCCGTTTGTATTACTTAAGATGACCAAATGTTCTCGAGGACACACGGGAATATCATCAAGTGCCTTCACTTCATATAGTTGATTAATCTTCTTTAGTTTGCTAAGTGTTGTGTGTGTGAACCTGTGTTAATGTACCGATGATATGTTACAAACGTATCCATAATTTTTGATGTTTCATGCTTGGTTTTATCTACTTTCTTGTGTTTTGTCCACACTTTGGAGTACTTTTCATATGATTTCTTGGACTAACCTATTAACAAGTGCCACAGTGCTAGTTGCCTGTTTTCTACTATTTTTTGTTCCAGGAAATTTAGAAAATGAATATTCTCAGACTTGGACAGGACAAAAGCCAAAGTTGCTATTTTACCGGAAGACTCACGGAGCCAGAAGACGAGACGGAGAGGGGCCACAGGGTGGCCACACCATGTGGTGGCGCGGGCTAGCCCTGGCCGTGCCACCAGGTGGTGTGGGCCCCCTGGCCGCCCACCGACCTTGCCTCTTCGCCTATAAGAAGCCTCCTGATACCAAAACCCTAGATCATCAAGGAGAAATCCACGAAAAGTTCCGCAGCGCCGCCGCCACTGAAGGGGAGATTCGGGGGACAGAAAGTCTCTGTTCTGGCACCCTGCCGGGACGGGGAAGTGCCCCTTGAGCCATCTCCATCGATCTCCACCGCCATATCCATCACCATTGTTGATTCCCATGATGAGGAGGGAGTAGTTCTCTCTCGAGGCTAAGGGTTCTACAGGTAGCTATGTGTTCATCTCTCTCTTATGTATGATCTTATTGAGATCATGAGCTTATAATCTATAGATCTACCTTGCTATTCAAGTGCTTAATAGATCTCTGCTCTCCCCATGTGTGTGAAGTTGACAGTGTGCACACCATGGTGGCACTTAGGCTAGAGATTACAAATACTTGTTATGAGTTATATTTGGATTTGGATGTCTTTATGAAATTGTGGTGTTTGTTGGAACCATCTAATGCTCAAGGTGATAGTGTGGGGTTTTCTAGATGGGAAAGACTTAGTTTGAGGTGTGTTGTTATAGCCCTACCATCGATTAGAGTGTCCAATCGAAGAGTAGTTCAGCGTAGTATCATAAAGAAGAATATATTTATATGAGAGTGTTCACTAGTGAAAGTATGATCCCTAGGCCTTGTTTCTAAGCACTGAAACACCGTTTGCTATTAGATCTGTTACATGTTTGCTTGCTTCCATCTTTATTTCAGTTTTACTTTAGTCTTTTTCACGCCACCAAGCTATTCTCTATCACCATTACAATTTATAATTATCCATCCCCCTTGTGTTTCTCTATCTCTTCGCCAAACTAGTGCACCTATACACTTGACAAGTGTATTGGGTGTGTTGGGGACATAAGAGACTTCTTGTATCTTGATTGCAGGGTTGCTTGAGAGGGAATACCTTTGACCACTTCCTCCCTGAGTTCGATAAACCTTGGGTGATCCAGTTAAGGGAAAACTTGCTGCTGTTCTACAAACCTCTGCACTTGGAGGCCCAACAACTGTCTACAAGAATAGAAGTGCGTAAACATCAAGCTATTTTCTGGCGCCGTTGCTGGGGAGGTAAGTTAAAAGGTACTCACATCCTCCGGTGTGAGTGCTTGAAGTTATTTCCTTTAGATTCTGCAATTTTGTCTTTTTGTTTCTTGTTTTCACTAGTTAGGCTTAATGGAAAACAACAACAAAATTAGAGAGCTTTATAGTATTTATCGTGAGTTAGGACATGAAGTGTTTGAAGAGAAAATTAAAAAACCTATGGAACTTTATTTGCATGCTAATAGCAATGTTGTTAGTATGAATTCTTTGGACACCTTTATTGCTAATGCTATGGAAAAGTCTAAGCTTGGGGAAGCTAGTTTTTATGAAGATGATCTTTTTAGTCCCCCAAGCATGGAGGAGAAAATTTACTTTGATGATACTATGCCTCCAATATATGATGATTACAATGATGACTATGATATTTTCAGTCCACCTACTATTGAGGAGAAAGTTAATTATGATTACAATATGCCTCCTATATTTGATGATTATGGTGATGAGAATAATAATGATAGCTATTTTGTTGATTTTGCTCCCACTACAATTAATAAGAATGACTATTCTTATGTGGAGAGTAATAATTATTTTATGCATGTGGCTCATGATAAGAATGTTTCTTGTGATAGTTATATTGTTAATTTTATTCATGATGCTACTGAAAGTTATTATGAGAGAGGGAAACATGGTTTTATGTATCTCAACAATATTAAGTTTCCCCTCTTTATGTTGAAAATTTTGAAGTTGCACTTGTTTTGCTTTCCTATGCTTGTTGCTTTGTGCTTTCATGACTTTTTTATTTACAAGATTCCTATGCATAGGAAGTGGGTTAGACTTAAATGTTATTTGAATTTGCTTCTTGATGCTCTCTTTTACTTCAATTCATATTTCTTATGTGAGCATCTTCTCAAACTATCATGCCTAACTTAAAGGCGTTAAAGAAAAGTACTTATTGAGAGATAACCCAAAAGTTTTAGATGAGTCTTGGAAGTTATTACTTCAGTAATAACCGCTCCTTATCCTTTTTATTTGCTTTTTTGTGCCAAGAGTAACCTCTAATGAGAGAGAAGTAATGCTTGGGAAAGTTGCTGTCCCGAAACAGATTTTTGTGCTTCACCATAAAAATGCCTGAGAGAGCTCTGTATGTCGGATTGAGCTGTAATTGTTTGTGCCTATGCCCCAGGTTGTTATATAACTTTCGTTAGTTCAACACTTTTTGATATGAGCAAGAGAAGATCTTCGAAAAAATTCGTCTTTACCTGCTGGCCTGTTTTGACAGATTTCTGCCATTTTCTGCATTTGCTTCTTGTGGGTTTCTTTTTAGTTCTTTTAGGGAATTGAGATTTTTGAGGGAAGTGCTACAGTAGCTAGTGTTCTAATAGAAGTTTATTTGGTGTTGGAACTGAACCTTAAGACTTATTTATCTTGAGTGCACTAATGTTGCTAATGAGATTGTGTGAAGTTTTGTATGAAGGAAAATTTTCAAGTGTATGGAAGGAATGAGTAATGAGATGAAGGATGGACTAAAGCTCAAGCTTGGGGATGCCATGCGTGTCACCCCAAGAAATATCCAAGAAGTACAAGCGTCAAAGCTTGGGGATGCCCAAGGCATCCCCTTCTTCATCAATAAAAATTCCAGGTTTCTTCCAAACGCTTCATTTTTATTGTTTCATGCACAGTTGTGTTTTTCTTGGAGCGTCTTCTTTTTCGTTTTCATTTTGGTTTTTCGTTTGCTTGGTTTTCTTAGTTTTCTGAATAAATTTGTTGGACCCCCTCTTTCATGCATTGGTCTTCAAATAGTTTGGTTTGGTTTGGAAAAGAGTAGGAAAGTTCATACTTATGTGGTAAAAAGAGCTTGTTTTTTACTGTGGCCTATGCTTTGTCATGACATGCTTGATATTGTTTTGGCTTTATGCTTAGTATTCTTTGATGTAGCAAGACTTGTTATAAACAATTAAGATTGCTTAATGTGCCTTGGATGAATCATGCGTTGTTTTAGCATATTAAAGCATACTATAGTGGTATTCTCCTTTGATGCTTTATTTGGGTTGACTTGGCACATGCTCACACCATGTTATGAATATCTCAAGTCACCACAGCCTTTATGATCCTTTAGTTTTCAACTTGTAGTATCACTTTATGTTTTGATCAATGATGTTTTGTCGCTTTGCATGATTATGGCCATTATTGCTCTCTTAGTTTGTCACTCCCAGTCTTTTGCTAGCCTCCAGAACCAAGTATGAGTTCCACTCATGCATCCAACTCCCTAAACCAAGTTATTCCAAAGAGTCCACCATACCTACCTACTATCTTATGCTATTCCAAGTATATTCATGCTTTTGTTTACCTTCCGAATTAAACTTGTTATGAGAAAACTAGTGATTAAAGCTCTCACGAACTTGATGGCACACTTTACTTTTGTTGCCCTTAATAAACTTGAACCATTGTGTCGTCTATGTTATATATCCTTGCACTTATTTGTTGGGGATTAGCAGAACCATGCTGTCATGGGGAACGCTTTCAACATTGCACTTGGTATGTGTACCTAGTTGATATCATGCTCTTTTGTATATGGATGTCGTCGGTGTGAAATGAAAGGGGAGCTTCTAAGTCCATGGAGTTATGTATATGTGTTAGATAAACGCCTGGGCCGCTGGTCTAATCCATGCTGACATGGTGGAAACCTGTAGCCTAACCATAATGAGTTGTCTATGAAGCATTCTTCTTATAAAAAAAGAGTCCTATATTGAGAAAAAAAGAGAAAAGAGAAAAAAAAGAGATATTATGAAAAGAGGAAAGAGGGAAAAAGCACCATATTCCCATGGTAAATAAGAAGATTGCTGAGATGCTTGTTGTCTGCTTGCCTTGTCATTTTGATATGGGGATTCTTCCGTATCGTCGGGCAAGGGGTACCCCATTGGCGGTTCTCTATGATACACATGTACTTACAATGACAAGAACTTACCGGTGACTAAACTTGAGTAGCATGAGGAGAGGCCCTCATATACAAGGGACATGAGATTCCTAACTTATACTTCGTCAAGCATGTACACCATAGTTTGTTCACTTTAACCTTAATCACTTCAAGATGCTTATGATAGGGGCAATGAGAGCTGAAAGCTATAAGTACCATAATTTTTGGAAGCTCTTTATGAGACTTGAATCCCTTATATGTTGAGTCTCCACCTTTTATCTTTATGCACCTACTTTGAGAGCATAGTGGCCATTCTTCGTTCTATGTGCATTGTCCCAAGACTAGTTGATTGATGCATAACTTGATATTGCTTGTTTTAAACTATTTGTATCTAGTCACTCTTATGAATTTTGAAGGTGTCCTATGCATTTATGTTTGCTACTCTATGAGGGACAAGCTGAATACTATTATGCTATGTTTTCTTTATGTGAAACAAACAAACGTCTTGCAAAGCATTGTTATTCATGAATATTTTGTTTGTGCCTTTTCATGTTGCATCATAGTTTCTTTGTCTTATTGCTAGAACTTTGTCTTTCATGTTATGATTGAAGTACTATGATCCCAGCTATCAATGTTTTACAAATACTTTGATCAAGTTTATGATGGTGCATGTCACCTCAAAAATTATTCTTTCTTTTTATCACTTACATACTCGAAGACGAGCAGGAGTTAAGCTTGGGGATGTTGATACATTGCAAACGTATCCATAATTTTTGATGATTCATGCTTGGTTTTATCTACTTTCTTGTGTTTTGTCCACACTTTGGAGTATTTTTCATATGATTTCTTGGACTAACCTATTAACAAGTGCCACAGTGCCAGTTGCCTGTTTTCTGCTGTTTTTGGTTCCACGAAAGTTAGAAAATGAATATTCTCATAATTGGACGGGACAAAAGCCAAAGTTCCTATTTTACCGGAAGACTCACGGAGAGGGGCCACAGGGTGGCCACACCATGTGGTGGCGCGGGCTAGCCCTGGCCATGCCACCAGGTCGTGTGGGAACCCTGGCCGCCCATCGACCTTGCCTCTTCGCCTATAAGAAGCCTCCCGATACCAAAACCCTAGATCATCAATGAGAAATCCACGAAAAGTTCCGCAGTGCTGCCTCCACCGAAGGGGAGATTCGGGGGACAGAAAGTCTTTGTTCTGGCACCCTGCCGGGACGGGGAAGTGCCCCCGGAGCCATCTACATCGATCTCCACCTCCATCTCCATCACCATTGCTGATTCCCATGATGAGGAGGGAGTGGTTCTCTCTCGAGGCTAAGGGTTCTACCGGTAGCTATGGGTTCATCTCTCTCTCTATGCATGATCTTATTGAGATCATGAGGTTGTAATCTATAGATCTACCTTGCTACTCAAGTGCTTAATAGATCTCTGCTCTCCCCATGTGTGTGAAGTTGACAATGTGCACACCATGGTGGCACTTAGGCTAGAGATTACAAATACTTGTTATGAGTTATATTTGGAGTTGGATGTCTTTATGAAATTGTGGTGTTTGTTGGAACCATCTAGTGCTCAAGGTGACAGTGTGGGGTTTTCTAGATGGGAAAGACTTACTTTGAGGTGTGCTGTTATAGCCCTACCATCGATTAGAGTGTCCAATCGGAGAGTAGTTCAGCATAGTATCATAAAGAAGAATATATTTATATGAGAGTGTTCACTAGTGAAAGTATGATCCCTAGGCCTTGTTTCTAAGCACTGAAACACCGTTTGCTATTAGATCTGTTACATGTTTGCTTGCTTCCATCTTTATTTCAGTTTTACTTTAGTCTTTTCCACGCCACCAAGCTATTCTCTATCACCATTACAACTTATTATTATCCCCACTTGTGTTTCACTATCTCTTCACCGAACTAGTGCACCTATACACCTGACAAGTGTATTGGGTGTGTTGGGGACACAAGAGACTTCTTGTATCTTGATTGCAGGGCTGCTTGAGAGGGAATACCTTTGACCACTTCCTCCCTGAGTTCGATAAACCTTGGGTGATCCACTTAAGGGAAAACTTGCTGCTGTTCTACAAACCTCTGCACTTGGAGGCCCAACAACTGTCTACAAGAATAGAAGTGCGTAGACATCAACCGACCTTCCTAGGACTAATACATACTGGTGATTATACCCCTTGCAAGCATCCGCAAGTACAAGAAAGTAATTAAGGTAGAAACCTAACCACAGCTTTAAACTCTTAAGACCCTAACATCCCTTGTGCAATGGTTTCCTAAAGGAGGTTCAGGTTTCTGTCACTCCGGCAACCCCTATGATTAGTAGTCAAATACACAATGCATTCCCCTAGGCCCATATAGGTGAAGTGTCATGTAGTCGATGTTCACATGACACCACTAGAAGAAGTACACCACAACTTAAATATCAAACTATTGAATCAAACACAATTCCACTACTAACAACATGACTTCTCCCATGTCCTCAAGAACAAAACGAACTACTCACAAGATATCATATGGATCATGATCAGAGATGAATAATCATGTATAACAATCTCCACATAAAAAATAATTCAACGGTTCAATCAATAGCATCAACTACAAGGAGTAATCAACACCGGAAAAGTTTCCCCTAAGAACTATGCAAGATTCAACCCAATTGTTACAGCGGTATGAGGTGGTGATGACGGTGCTGGTGGACATGATGGTGGTGATGATGATGATGATCCCAATGAAGTTCAGCTTGATGGTGGTGTTGATGGCGACAATCTCCCCTCTCCCGGAAGGAATTCCCCCAGCAGAATTCTGTCTGCCGAAGAGATCTTTCTCTCTCGGTGTTTTCCGCCCCGCAGAGGTGGCGGAATCTTTCTGTGGTTGCTCCCCGAGTCTTAGGGTTTCGGGAGGATAATATACGCAAGAGGGGAGAGCTAGGGTGGACCAGGGCGGCCACACCACCTGGTGGCGCGGCCTAGGGTGGCCCGCACCAAGGGGTGGTGTGGGCCCCCTGTGGCCCATCTCCGCTTCCCCTTCTGGCTTTCTTCGTCTTCGGGAAAAATAGGAATTTCCATGTATTTTCCCGAATTTTCTGATCTTCGCAAATTTTGCCTCCAAACAACACCTTTTCCATCAGAATCCTGACTACAGCGGTCCATGCTCCAAAAGTCATCAACCATGCAAAAACAAATGAAATTACATAAGTATCATCTCTTAATATGAAATATATCAATGAATAAAAGTAAATTATGATATAGAATAGTGATGCAAAATGGACGTATCGGAGATCACCTGCTTTGTTTGTGGATAAGGAAGATGGTGCCAACCGTTTGTGTACGGATTACCGGAAGCTGAATGACGTCACCATCAAGAACAAGTACCCATTGCCGAATATAGAAGACATGTTTGATCAGCTGACTGGTTCTAGTGTGTTTTCTAAGATTGATCTTAGAACTGGTTATCATCAATTAAAGATTCGTGCAACGGATATCCCAAAGACTGCCTTCACTACCAGATATGGATTATATGAGTACAATGTCATGTCCTTTGTATTAACCAATGCCCCCGCTTATTTCATGAATCTCATGAATAAGATTTTTATGAACTTCTTGGATAAGTTTGTCATTGTATTTATCGATGACATTCTGATCTATTCCAAGTTGGAAGAGGGCCATGAGCAGCACCTAAGAACCATCCTTGAAACCCTTAGAGAGCATCAGTTGTATGCCAAGTTTAGCAAATTTGAGTTCTGGTTAAAGGAAGTAGGATTCCTAGGGCATATCTTATTAGCAGAAGCAGTTGTAGTCGGTCCCGCCAAGATTAAGGATGTTGAAGAATGGAAAGCTCCAACCACTCAGACGGAAGTCCGCCCATTTCTTGGATTAGCCAGATATTACCGTAAGTTTGTTGAAGGATTTTCAAGCATCGCAAGGCCGATGACTCATCTGTTGAAGAAAAACAAGAAGTATGAATAGAAGGACAAATGTGAAGCAAGTTTTCAAGAGATCAAGAAGAGATTGATTTCAGCCCCAATATTGATCATGCCGGATATCACGGAGCCTTTTGACTTATTTTGTGATGCATCCAAGATTGGTCTCGGATGTGTGTTGATGCAAGAAGGTAAAGTAATATCGTATCTGTCCTGACAACTGAAGCAACATGAGCAGAATTATCCCACCCATGACTTAGAACTGGCAGTCGTAGTTTTAGCTTTGAATACATGGCGTCATTACCTCATGGGTAACCGCTGTGAGATTTATTCGGATCACAAGAGTCTGAAGTATATTTTCACCCAGAAGGAGTTGGACAAAGGAGATGGATAGAGTTAATCAAGGATTGTGACCTTGACATTCACTATCACCCCGGCAAGGCCAATGTAGTAGCGGATTCTCTTAGTAGACTGCCATGTAGGTTAAACACCATGATTAAGGAAGACCAGCCAAGTTTGCATGAGGATTTGGAGAATTTTAGAATGGATCTAGTTAGCAAAGGATTTCTAGCCAGTATCGAACTTCAACCCACTTTGATCAGTGAGGTAAAGGAAGCCCAGAAAGGAAACGCTAGTATCGACGGAATTAAACGTCGTATCGGTATAGGGAAGGTACACGGATTCACTAAAGATGAAGAAGGAGTTCTATGGTATAAAGAATGTATTTGTGTGCAACCATTGCAGATTCCGGAATGGAAATGGGATTCTATTGGAATGGATTTCATCACCGGTTTGCCTACATCTAGTAGGGGAAATGATTCTATTTGGGTCATAGTAGATAGACTGTCCAAGGTAGCTCATTTCATACCCGTCAAGACCACCTATCAAAGCTCAAAGCTAGCTGAGTTGTACGTTGCTAGGATAGTCAGTCTGATGGAACCCCCAAGACCATTGTGTCAGATCGAAGAATCCAGTTTACCTCAAGGTTCTGGAAAAAACTCCAAGAAGGATTAGGAACCAAACTGAACTTCAGCATATCTTATCACCCAAAAAACCGACAGACAAATAGAAAGAGTAAACCAGATACTACAAGATATGTTGAGAGCCTATGTGTTAGAATATGGATCTAAATGGGAAGTTTGTTTGCCTTTCGCAGAATTCTCATACAACAACAGTTAACGGGCAAGTTTGCAAATGGCCCCATTTGATCTTTTGTATGGAAGGGAGTGTTGTACCCCCCCTGATTTGGTCACAAGTAGGAGAGAGTCAGATATTCGGACCAGACATCCTACAAGAAGCCGAAGAGAAGGTTCACAAGGTCCGTGAACACCTCAAGACTGCCCAATCCAGACAGAAGAGTTACGCTGACAAAAGATGTCGATACCTGACCTTCAATGTCAGATATTTTGTGTGTCTCAAGGTATCACCCTTGAAAGGAATGCAGCGTTTTCAACTGAAACGGAAGCTTTCCCCCAGATATATTGGACCCTTCAAGATTTGAAGTCGCGGAGGAGAAGTATCCTATCAGCTAGAACTGCCGGAAGATGTCAGCCGTACATGATGTGTTCCATATCTCGCTAGTTAGGAAATGCCTAGAAGTTCCGGAGAAGACCGAAGTTTTCAAGAACATCGACCATAGAGCCATAGATATCAACAAGGATCTAACTTATCATAAAGTACCCATTCGTATTTTGGAAGAAGCCTTCAGAACCACAAGGACCTGAAGTATCAAGTTTCTAAAGATCTAATGGAGTAACCATACCGAAGAAGAAGCCACCTGGGAGCGAGAAGATTATAGGCCCCCTTCTTTTCAGCTTCTTGGCCAGCTTCTCCCAGAAGCTACCCTCGGCCATCTTCTCCCAGAATCTCATTTCAAAATTCGTTTAAATTTCTTAACTAGTAGTTTCAACATCAATTTAAAAATATAAACGATTTTGGCAGATGAGATTCTGGGAGAAGCTGGTCGAGGGTAGCTTTTGGGAGAAGCTGGCCAAGAAGCTGAAAAGAAGGGGGCCATATTAGGACTGAGTTTCCCAATCACTTTAGTTCCTAGTCTTTCTTAAATCTCGGGACGAGATTCTATTTAAGGAGGAGAGGTTTGTAACATCTCAAAAATATTAAACAAGATTATCAAATTCTAATCACCTAAGATTAGGGTTAACAAAAACTTCCAATCTTAAACCCTTATGAATGCATGTGTGTGTTTGTTATTAATGCATGAATCCTTTCTATGCCATGTTTGATTGTTATATATGTGGATAAATAGTTTAAAGATCAAAATAATATCATCTAGGTCAAAACCAAACAAAAACAAATCAAAAGAAAATCAATATATGAAGCATATGACCTAATGGTCATTTTTGCCAAAGTTAACCACTAGCCCACTTTGGGCATCTCTAATAAATGTTTTCCAACAGAAACAATTCTACTTCTCCCCCCCCCCTTGCTAGACCAAGTGAAAATGAACACAAGTAAACTTTACAAACTTACAGAAACCAATTTCAAATCCATGTGAGAGACATTTCAAAATGGAATCAAGTGTATGTATCTAGATGTCCATTTTTCAAAAAACAATCAAACCAACCAGAGACACTCAAGCATGTGACCAACACACCCACCAAATATAATTTGAAATTTTAAATATTTCTTTCATGTGGCCATTTAATCAAACACTTAGCAGGCAGAGTACAAATATACCAACTATTTACTGTTGTGATAAATCTAGTGATCATGTCTATACTCCACACAGCTGCACTACTCACCCACGATCATCCCTAGTGCTAGCCCGTGCGAGTTAGCCTCTCTCACTCGCCAATTGCACCAGTGACAGCCGTACCCGAGCATGCCATGCCGGTCGAGCATGGACACGACGCCACACGCCGCGCCGCCCTCTACCATGGCCCCGAGGAGATAGGCGTGACCTCACCGCACTCCCTAGTCCACGCCTCGGCCAACGACCGCCAGTGGAGAAGCCAGCAGCATCGCGCCCATTTAACTCTCTGCCAAGCCGAGCGCATGCCAGAGCACCAAGCCATTCCTACGCAGCCACGCCGCACCTTGCTCTCTCCTTGCATAACTGCACTCGCCATGCCACTATGTGCATGAAAATCGCCGCAAACCACTGCGTTGACCTATGCCCTCCGCCATGCTGATAGCACCCTGTAGCAACATCGTCGACGAGCCTAAGCCATGCCGCACTACTCCTCTCGCCGGTGTATAAATAGGACCCTCCCCCAGCCTCCAAAGACAAACCATTCGACTCTCCTCTCTCCCATAATCGCCCCTGACCATTCCCTAGAGCAAGGCGAGCACCACATCACCGGAATTTCGCCGGAGCCCGCCGCTGCAGTGAAGCAAAGGAGCCGTTGATTAGAGCCACCCCAGGAGCTGCCACGACCACCATTCGACTCGCCGTCGTCTACCAGCTCGTTCTCCCCATCACCGGACCTAGATGGAGCACAGGTAAGCTCCCATCGACCCCCACCGTAGCGCTAGGTTTAGAATCTCGCGTGCTCACTGCGACAGAGATGATGAACCAGAGCCGTCGATCGCTTTCTAATCGCGCGGCTGAGATTAGCTGATACCATTTCGCTTAGACAGTGCCACTGACATGTGGGACCAGCCTGAGAGCATCCCGCTACGCGTGCATTGTGCAGTTGGGCCAGCCCATTAGCATTCCCGTGCTTATCCCAAAGATTCAAATGTAGATTTTCCATTTAATTCAAAATCCTATTCTGTCAGTGATTTCAAAATTGAATTCAGAGAGATTTATTTAACCAAAATGCATTACTCCAATTTTGTTAGAAAGGTAGTGAAAATACCTACACACTCCCATTGGATTCAAACCATTTGAAATTATAGATCACCTATAGTGAAAATAACAAGGCAGACACTTTTCCAACTTCAAACAATTTTCTTAAATTAACCATAAATGCTTTTGAGTTGATTCCAACTCTCAAAAATCACAATTGGCATGCTCTATCAGAATATGTAAAAATAGTTAGTTTTACATGCCTTAATCGTGGACTAGTATTAAAAGAATCGTATATAGGCATTTCTAGTCATTTTAATAATATTAACTAGTAATATTCAACTTTGTAATATATGCCAACCTCTTTAAATCACTTTCCCAAGTATTGGAATATGTGGTGATGACATGTGTTAACAGTATCCAATATTTTAATAGGAGGATATTAAATCATAAGTATTTTTCAATGAGTAGAAATTACATTACCAAAATAATATAAATAAGAATATGTCAATATTTCATGTGGTGATTGAGATGATGCTAGATCATCTAGTGTGAGCCCTTGTGTGCTAAATAGAAGTAGCTAAGTATTGTTTGGTGATTGTGTACCTTGTATTCACTTATAGACGCTAGTACCGACCCGGGGTACGTGGAGGAGGAGTACTATGAAGAAGAAGAGAACTTCAACAACTGCACCAACCAAGGCAAGCCATCTATGCAAGCTAACCTATACAATATGCACAAGGCATGCTTGGTTATGCAATCTTGATTACAACAATCCCAAGTTTTACTTGCAAGCTTTATTCTTTTACCTTTATCAAAGTTTATTACCTAGTTAATTAATTGTGATTAGTGGAAAATAGGATGGATACCCTCAAGAGCATAGAACTAGTCTTGGGTAGTTACACTTTATTAGCACCGCTCAATAGTGATACCCTAATTAATAGTGGCTAGTTCTAAACTAAACTTGATCACTTTAGATGGGAACACTTGGAGAAAATGATTATGAAAACCTTGGAATGATGAGCCATTCCATTGAAATGTTTTGACATGTGTTGTGAAACATAATGATTTGGAGATGATACTGAATGAGGCATGTGACTTGACTTTGATAAAAACTGATGGTTGGGTTCGGATGCGATACCACAATACCCAAGTTAGGTAGGGCTTAATTGGAAGTTTATATGTCTTAGGATGGGTGCCCGCAGAAAGACACTAAGCTGAGGCTACCTCGTAAATATGAATGTCCACCTATGAAGTTCCCGAGATGGCAGTTGGCCATGGCTGGGAGGCCAAGCTCATAGGAGAGGTTACTATACTAGGGTGTGTAATTGAAAGGTTAGGATTGATTATCTGCATACCAAGTATGATGATTCAGGGTTATCCCATACGGATGTTTCGAATTTTGTGGTGAAAGTGTACCACCTCTGTAGAGTGTCAAACTATTCGAATAGCCATGTCTACGGTTATGGACAGTTGGAGTGGCCATACTGTTCCGTTGTAAGATGTTTTCAAAATGACTTGTGACTTGAACTATGACTTTGACTTGACCATAATAAGGTAATGGATAGGAAAACTAGGTTCCCACTTGAGTAATCTAGAGAATTAAATTAGGCTTTACTATTAAGGACTTATCAAATAAAATTGGGTTGTTGCAAACAAGACTAGAGCTTAGGATTCCTACTAGTATTACCTTACTTGTGTTAGTGATAGTTTGCGAGTAATTAAAGAGTACTCATGGCTTTGTCCCTGGCTATTCCCATAGCGACACTATGAGGAGGACTACCCGGAGGATGGACAGCAGGAGGTCTACGATAACTAGGATCATCTCCCATCATCAGCATTGCCTGTGACAATGAAGATGGAGTCTACTACGTTTATTTCTGCTGCTTTGATGTGTATTAAGACTTGATCATGAGATCAACTATTTGTAAGACTATTATGGTTTGTAATGGATGATGTAACGTGGTACCAATTCTGTTATGTCTCGCAAAAATGGTAATCTTGGGATTGTGATGTATGGCATAACAGGCATCTAGACTTAAAAATCTGGGTGTTTACACTTCTCCATCATACTAGAATCTTCTCCCTTGTTTCTCTAGACCATGTTATCAAAAAATTCATGTGTTAGGTAGCTAATAATCTTTGACTTCTACATGATGATACAAAGTACAAGGACCAAATATACACCCATACTTTATAGATGTTGATCAAATTTATAATTTTTTGTGCTTTACCAATTATAATTTTATATAGTGATGATATGTCATACGTCTACTATTTGAGTCTCACGTGCAGGGCACGTGCAACTTACTAGTATATGTTTGGGTTCCGCGTATGAAAATAATAAATTTTACTCTACGCCCCTGAACCCCTAAAGCTGCCAGGACCTATCTATTAGTAATACAGTAATGGGAGGGGCTTTTCACGAACTTACCCTTGAAGACCGAAAAGCGTTGTCGATGCTCAGGAGAGCGTGGTTGATGTAGACGAGCCGAAGCCGACCTCAAGGTCGTGATGAAGTACTTGTGCTCCTTGGCTCCAATGACTTGAGTGCCTCAAGTGTGACACCTCGCAGGGAGTTACACACGTCTGGTGCCTGACAATGACTCCCGCTTCCCTGATCCAGCAGCAGTTGCGGAAGTAGAGCTCCCGGATCCGAATCATGTAGCATGATGGCGCTCCATGGTGAAGATGTCTCTCATTCGCGCAGTCCAGACTTGGGACCACGGTCACGAGAGAGAGAGAGAGAGAGAGAGAGAGAGAGAGAGAGAGAGGGAGAGAGAAAATATCAACTGGAGGTCCTCCGAAAAGTGAGAAGATCTTTATTGATTATTGGTGTATTTAAATTGGCCAAATACCCCCACTATATATAGGGGGAGGGGAGGTACTACCTCCCGCAAAGTCCCGGGGTGGGACTAAAGGAGAGGAGGGGGAGGGGTGGCCGTCGGCGACCCTAGTGGGCCCCGCGCAGGGGGGCTAAGCCCAGCCGGCCTCTCCCTTGCCCCTTCTCCCTCTCTCCTTTCTCCTAATGGGCCCTCTCCCTCCGGAAATTGGCCCATTAAGCCTTTGACCAATTATTTGATTTTTCTCTTTATTAAATAATTATGAATAAATTATTAAATCAATATTTAACATTCATTTACATATTATTCAACCTCCGTGGCTATGGAACACCTTCCACCTCCACTCCGGACATCCTCCGGACTTACCGAAACCCTTCCGGTTTTGTCTCTACAACTCTTCGGTGATTCCACTGATCCTATAAACACTCTCTAGGCATCATCAAGCCCTTAAGTGTGATACCCCATGGTTTGGGAACACTCCAGACATGGTCGGGACACTCCCGCACCAATTATCGACAAAGGGACCTGGATGGCCATGTGACCCCTGTGTGTTCCACGAAGATCTTTCATCGTTTGAACCGGGACAGTCGTGTCTTATTCCCTTTGTCTCTCGATACTTGCATTGCCCGAGATCTGATCAATGACATCACCATATCGTGTTCAATCTCGTTACTGAACAATGCCACTTGACTTGTTCCAACAAGCGATATCCCCGTGATCAAATCACACGCTGCGCAAATATTGGATATAACTTCTCCGAGTGGGCCCTTGAGTATCTTCCCGTCACATGGACGGACAAATCCCGCTCTTGACATATATTGCCTCTACGGTTTCCTCCAAATAGCTGAACACACCTTTATAACCACCGTATTACCAGATGGCGTTTGATGCTATCTAAGCACTCTCGGGAGACAGTGATTGATATAGCCTCATGGTCTAAGTAATAGTCTACAAGGATCCATTTCTAATCATCGTAACTTGAACTTCGTGACATGATCGGGTCACGATGTTTAGGTTGGGTATTGGTTCATCATCTCATTCACAGAATGAGATGACTTCATTTCCAACTGGCATAAATGCCACTTGATCAGGAAACATGATCATATGTTGACCAATGAACCAGTGACTAGAATTTCACTGGGAACCCCTGGTTGTTTGTATATCACACGTGTATTGATGTTTCCACTCAATACAGTTATAACATGATATAAAACTTAATCATAAACTATATGAAATATGATAATAGTCCTTACTACTATTTGTCTCTAGCGCATATTTCCAACAGTCTCCCACTTGCACTAGAGTATAAATACACTAGCTGCATTTGTTCTCAATCATGGGCACCATATATCTGGTACCCTAAACATGCTTGCTCTTGGAAGAGGTTGAGTCTTGGGTATGTACTTTACAGTCCCAAATCCTTTGCAACTTACTAATGTCACCTGGATTGACATTAATACTCTTTCATCACATGATAGCATCTGTGTGTATGCATCGTCACTATGGCAGCAGAACGAGGCCTGATTCTAGGAGCCTACAGTGACGTTAGATCAACCTCGAGGGCTTTCTCATGGGCACTATGCCCTAGGACACATCATTCTATGTTAAAAGCGAACTAGCCCTGCCATAACATTATCCAACACTTTAGATGGTACCCTTATCCATTATTATAAATGTATTCACCGAAACACTAGTGCACTCTGTGCATCTTTCGATGTTTTGTTCACCTCGCTTCCTTCTTGACTTCAATCGGTATTACAGGAGTTTCCAACATATTCCCTTATAACATAACCCTTTATGCTTTAAGATATGTCATCCTTTATGGATTTGGAAAATATATCCACGGTTCTCTACCAGATACTGCGGACAAACTTAGTTCAACGTTCTGTGATTTAAACTTAATCACTTTTAAACGTTCCTTATTGGATCACATATTATGTTAAGTTATCATCATGGTTTACTAAGATAGAACCTATGTCTCAACATAGTGGACGACGATCATCCTTTTCTTTCTTTTAACCATTGATGTTGAACTTAATGCTATTCCTAATTCGAGTTATTAAGGACTGGTTCCTTAATTAACTTTTATTCTGAAACCCCTTTCAGAATCCCTTAAGGAATACTACATAATATCATAATACACTTATTATCAACTTCTACATCTTATAAATCATTATTTATAAGTATTTGCACTTTCATTCTTCACACAATTTAATAACTACCCCTATAAGCTTCCACTCAAAATATGTTCCTACATATTTGAATTTGAGACTTATATTGCTCCCACTTAAAAATATGTCAATCACATATTATTTCAGGAAGACTTTCATAGCTCCCACTCAATTTTATGCAAATTGCATATCCGCTCACTGTTTTGAACAACTTCAAAATCCCTTGATCAAATATCAAAGTTGGAGATTTACTATGAGATACTAGTACTGTTACTAGTTTTAAATCCTCTAGACATTTGGCACACTTGAATCAAATTCATTTGAATTTGTCCAATACTTGAAAAACTGTGTTTTTGTCATTCACCCTTTTTTCCACTGTGGCTTTGCAGTCATTTGAGGAAAAATTCAAGTAACCCCTTTTACTTGTGAGATTCAGCAACGAATTGCTTTCTAATCTCAAGGGAAGTTTGCTTTCTAGGATTTCTCATAATTTAGTTTACCATTATTTCCTTTGTAGTTTGTAGGTGTGTCATATTCCAATAATCATGACAAATGATTCACAAATACCTCCATACAAGATATGGATTGCATTTTGAATCCTACTTCATGTAGTGAAAACACTAGTGGGGAAAACACAATGATCAATATCATTGATTCTTTCCTTTTGTGCAGAGAATCATTCAGGAACATTGTCCGTTGCGCTTCTCAACACTTTGATGCAGGGTTTTGAATCCTCATCGTGTTTTACACTACTTTCCATTTGCTCCATAATTGAGAAATATCACTAGAAGTGAGCTTTCTCAATAATGCACCAAAATCCAAGCAGTATGAATCTTGCTTTCCTTTTGGTTTTAGCTATGGATTTCGTATTCAAAGTTTCCAATGAACATTCTACAAGGACTTTATTCGCTATTGCTTTGGTTATATTGAATAACCCCAAAACTTTCATGAATTCAAATGGTTCACTACCTTCTAATTGAATGCTAACTATTTCTAAGCTAATGGTCTGTACATCTACACTACAATGATTTATTTAGTGCCTTCTATTCAACCCATTTTTTATATCAAATATCACATTGTGATGCTTTGCATTTTTAACGTTTCAAAACGCTTTGCATTTCAAAATTACTTTTATGACATTCTTATAAAGTTGAATTTCATTACTATTGATCAAATCGTAGCAATTAGATTCTCTTTTATATTTATACCCTTTTATTCATGAAACACTTTGATCAAATCAAATAGTTTCATATTCATGTTTCCTTTGGTAAACTTCTTTACACATTTAAACAATCATATAATGATAATTACCATTTTCGTTAAACACAATACATCGAATATGTATTTACCTTTTTAACGATTCATTAAACACTTTGTATTCAAGCAATACACGGTGTTCAAGTTATTTGCCGAACTTAGGCATGATTTATATGTGAAAAGAAATCGAATGACTTTCACATATTATCACATAACTTTGAATTTAAACAATGGTTTTTCATTCATTAATGAACATATCATTAAGTTGGGTATTTTAAACAAGGCATTTTAATGTTTTATAAATGTTCATGCATTATAAATTAGTTTCAAACAACAAGGATAATTCACACATAATCAAACAAGATATGAACACGAATAGAAATCATTCATAAAAGTAGAACAACTGTTTGTTACAAACTTACATGAATAATCGTCTCACAAAATGTGAGACACACTAAAGAAATTCACAATCTCTTGATTACAATAATCATCCTAAACATAAACTAAATGATAAATGTCGAGGGAGAGTGTCGTCGGACATCATCATTATGCTCGCCATCAACACGCAACATCACCTCCTCTCTAGCTAGCACCTCTCATGCAGAAGGACCTATTTTCAGCAAAACAGAACAAGTATCAAATATACTTAACACTGCAAATGTGTTTGCAAGATTATAACATTTATAAAACTATATATCAAATATATACCTTTGTCATTGATGACTTTACGTGGCTGAATGGGCTTTCGCACAAGAACCGTTCTTACCTACGAACTTTCAGCACAATGCTGATCAAGTAGTTGTCTCTATTACACCCCTTTCGGGGCCCTCCGTTGCAAATGGTATACCAACAAATGCGAGAGAGACAGACACCCCCCTAAGTCACTTTATACGGTACAAGCCGTATGTCAAGTGTGGACCAGTCTCGCGAATGAACACGTAAAGTCGGTTGGGGGCCGCTTCATCAAGCATTACTGCGGTATACACAAGTACACGTGGGAGGGTAACAACTAAAAGATCAACACCCACACGCTACATCTTGTGTGTTCTACCCGTACTAGCATTACTACCCATAGATCTAGCTCTGATACCACTGTTGGGGTTCCGCGTATGAAAGCAATAAATTTTACTCTATGCCCCTGAACCCCTGAAGCTGCTAGGACCTATCTATTAGCAATACAGTAACAGGAGGGGCTTTTCGCGAACTTACGCTTGAAGACCGAAAAGCATTGTCGATGCTCAGGAGAGCGTGGTTGAAGTAGACGAGCCGAAGCCGACCTCAAGGTCGTGATGAAGTAATTGCGCTCCTTGGCTCCAACGACTTGAGTGCCTCAAGTGCGACACCTCGCGGGGAGTTACACACGTTTGGTTCCTGACGATGACTCCCGCTTCCCTGATCTAGCAGCAGTTGCGGAAGTAGAGCTCCCGGATCCGAATCCCACAGCACGATAGTGCTCCGCGGTGAAGATGTCTCTCGTTCGCGCAGTCCAGACTTGGGACCACGGTCATGAGAGAGAAAGAGGGGGAGAGAGAAAATATCAACTGGAGGTCCTCCCAAAAGTGAGAAGACCTTTATTGATTATTGGTGTATTTAAATTGGCCAAATACCCCCACTATATATAGGGGGAGGGGAGGTACTACCTCCCTCAAAGTCCCGGGGTGGGCCTAAAGGAGAGGAGGGGGGAGGGGTGGCTGCCGGCCACCCTAGTGGGCCCGCGCGGGGGGGGGGGCTAGGCCCAGTCGGCCTCCCCCTTGCCCGTTCTCCCTCTCTCCTTTCCCCTAATGGGCCCTCTCCCTCCGGAAATTGGCCCATTAAGCCTTTAACCATTTATTTGATTTTTCTCTTTATTAAATAATTATGAATAAATGATTAAGTCAATATTTAACATTCAATTACATGTTATTCAACCTCCATGGCTAGGGAACACCTTCCACCTCCACTCCGGACATCCTCCGGACTTACCGAAACCCTTCTGGTTTTCTCTCTACAACTCTTCGGTGATTCCACCGATCCTATAAACACTCTCTAATAATCATCAAGCCCTTAAGCGTGAGACCACACGGTTCAGGAACACTCCAGACATGGTCGGGACACTCCCGCACCAATGGTCGACAGAGGGACCTGGATGGCCATGTGACCCCTATGTGTTCCACGAAGATTTTTCGTCGTTTGAACCGGGACAGTCGTGTCTTATTCCCTTTGTCTCTTGATACTTGCATTGCCCGAGATCTGATCAATGACATCACCATGTCATGTTCAATCTCGTTACTGAACAATGCCACTTGACTCGTTCCGACAAGCGATATCCCTGTGATCAAATCACACGCTGCATAGCTATTGGATATAACTTCTCCGAGTGGGCCCTTGAGTATCTTCCCGTCACATGGACGGACAAATCCCGCTCTTGACATATATTGCCTCTACGGTTTCCTCTAAATACCTGAACACACCTTTATAACCACCGTATTACCAGATGGCGTTTGATGCTATCTAAGCACTCTCGGGAGACAGTGATTGATATAGCCTCACGGTCTAAGGAATAGTCTACGAGGATCCATTTCTAATCATCGTAACTTGAACTTCGTGACATGATCGGGTCACGATGTTTAGGTTGGGTATTGGTTCATCATCTCATTCTCGGAATGAGATGACCTCATTTCCAACTGGTATAAATGCCACATGATCAGGAAACATGATCATCTGTTGACCAATGAACTAGTGACTAGAATTTACTAGGAACCCTTGGTTGTTTGTATATCACACGTGTATTGATGTTTCCACTCAATACAGTTATAGCATGATATAAAACTTAATCGTAAACTATATGAAATATGATAATAGTCCTTACTACTATTTGTCTCTAGGGCATATTTCCAACAGTATATATAGTGGACCAACATTTTGTACTAATGATTCCTATGTTTTATGAGTTTTCAAACTTCCTAGCTAACTCCCCCACTTGAATGACTATATGTAGATTCATCAAAAGAAGGTCAAATTTGAACTACAAGTAAATCGTAGGTTGCTTTGAAAGTTTTAAGAAAAAACTTCTGGAGGCACCCATCAGACAGTCAATTAATATACTCTGTATTAGAAACCAAAGAGAGTTTTCACAAGAGGTTCAACTTCTTCCTAAGATTTACATCTTGACAAACTTGAACTACAAGTAAGCATAGATACTTGTCTCGAATTAAATGTCTTTTCAGAGTTAATTAATGAAAAAAGAAAGTGACGTAATAACTTAGCTAGTTACCATAACATCACACATACCAAGACTAGTAGTATATGATTCTACTCCCTTTGTTATGAAATATAAGATGTTTTAGCTTTGTGAAATGAATGTATCTAGACACCTTTTAGTGTATAGGTTCACTCTGAACCTCTATGAACCCATACACTAAAAGACGTCTAGATACATTCGATTCACAAAGCTAAAATGTCTTATATTTGTAAACGGAGGGAGTACAACCTAATTAATTAGGCCTTTGCGTGACACTACACACATGTTGTTACCCACTATGAAGGTACATATGCAAGTGTAGTCTAAAGTTATTTAGCACTATGTGACCATCCTAAATCAGAACGGAGGTGTACGTACTGTATGCCTTAAAGGCACATGTTCCGTTGTGTTTCAAGCTGTTCACCACTCGTGTCGGCTCTCACTGGTCAGACGGATAAAGCCACTGAATTGTTGATTTGGTATTGTATATCACCGATCTTCTTCCCTCACTGACAGAGAATAAATTCTTCTGCTACTTCCAGGCGCGTGCTTTCACGGAGCTACAACCAGTAGCTCAGACGACTACTCCCACGTGGCGCTCGAGCAATTACAACCATCCGTTCATAATAAACAGGAAGCATTATACAATAGATTTTCTTTTGGTGGATGGTTGATTTTTTTGAGAGATTTTCGACTTTTTTTCTTTATTGAACTAAGAGATGTTAGATTTGGGGTCCGGTAACGGGGGCGTAGAGGCTAACAGGGGAGAGGAAATTGGCGGTGTGATAGGCAAGCTTATTTGAGGTGGCAGCGTGTGAGTGTACAGATGGTACTGGTAGCCCATTTTGTGAGAATTTTGTTGTTGTACTACACAAGAGTTCGAGAGTAGTAGTATTCCAGTTTTGGTTCCATAATTTCCGATCGAACCTTTATGTGTTTATTAGTTACAGTAGTAGTACAGTAGTACTTGTTCCTGCATAAGATGATGAATGTAGAAGATCCAAGGATTATTATGTTCGGCAAGAGGAGCTCTGAGTATACTCCAAACCGTCTCTCTGCCATGACCATTTATTTGAGAGGACAGTACAACTCCATACCGTGCTAGGCTAGCTATGTTGTACAACTCCAAGAAAGGCCTGACCTATTTACTTGATAGGCACCAGGAAACGTATAGAAGAGAGAAAAACTACGCTCGGTAGGCGGTACGATTTCCATTGATTTATTCTATTTTCCTTTGATCTCCGTCCTCTTCCTCTCCATCTTCTTGTTGATCCCCACTCGCCCACCTCTAGCATACGCCAATGCTGCCATGCCGCTTTCGGAGCATCTCCGTAGCCCAGTTCGATAAGCATAGTAGATTTAGCAGAAAGAAAGAAGGCACGCTTGGTTTTATTTAATTTTGTTTTTCTCTTTGCCTTGATCTCCATCCTCACTTCACCTCCAGCGTCTCGGCGACGGCCATTGCCACTCAAACACCAATACAGCCATGCGCCAACGCTGCCATGCCGCTTTAGGATCACCTCGAGCGCCTAGTTTGATAGACTGTTTTCTGTCTCGCCCTACCAACTACCGCTCTCTCTCTCCTCCAAAACCCCCAATCAAAACCAAATGCCATCGCCCCCACCTTCTCGAGCTCTTCCTCGCGATGGCCCAATTGATCGATGACAGTGACACTTCTAGGGTGTTTTCTGATGCCCCCCTTGAAGAATCTCAGCCAGATGCGACGACATCACCGCCACGAGCCTCGTCGCCTACTGCAAATGTTATCTTTACTCAGAAACACATAGTGCATCCCTGTCAAAATCTCATCTGTTTGGTCTCCCATGTGTTCTTCACACTCACCCAACTAAGATACTGCGTGAGTACAATGTCTTCTACCATGACAATCGCATGAAGCAGTTCTACAGGGGCAGCTACTATTGCGGCAAGGGCAAGCAGAAGCCACCGAAGAAGTTCGGGTGGACCTTGTGCAAGCTGACGCCACTGGACAGGTCCTCCTGTGATGCTGTGATGCCAGATTGTGAGGGTAAGAAGTGGGAAGGCGCCCATGGAGATTGGATCGCCACTGTTGGCCTCGCCTGGAACTAGGAGCTTGTGAATGTGTTCACTCATTGCCAGATTCCTCTACCAGCGATCTTCGATTTTGAGGCCACACCCGAGGTACTTAAGTTTATCGCGGCTAGTCAGCCTACTAATCTACTAAAGATAGCCATTTGTCGAGTTCCCACAGCTGCTTGGAACTATAAGGATTTCTCTGTCCTAGCCATCTTCGACACGGTAATTTCCTTCCTTGATGGTTCTCATGGTATGTGGATGGTTCTTGAGAACCAGTTCAGCTTGTTTAGCTACAGCGATGCAATTATCCACAAGTGAGTTGTCTAAGCCGTAACTCAGATTGGCAATGTTTATGAATGGGATCCTCGGGCATGGGGTAAAATTTCCATCCATAAATTTCCAAGCTTCATCATTCAAATTTTTCTCAGCTGACCTCTAAATGTGCTTTCCTTGCAAGGTCCTGTGCGTCTTCTGGTGCCACCTAAATTAGATGGTAATCGTGAGTATAGTCCTGATCTATGGTGGTTAGCAAGATCTCCTGATGGTGGTAGCCTTATTCTGATTAATACTATGGGAGTTATTGCTAGGCAGTATGACACTACTTATGGTGGTTATGATGTGGCTGAAAATGTTGGTTATCATCACGGCCGCAATATTCACACCTATTCTACTGGGTTTTGCTGCCATGTGTTCTCGATGGACAATAGTAGGTTACTTCCACCAAGGCACTGGGTTTTAAACCTTGGAGCATTTTCTATCTTGCTTTGATTGAACTATCCGATTACCATTCCAGTTGGTGTGGCAGGACTTGGCCCTAGAGATCTAACGAGGAGCAACTATGTATACACCTTGCCGCATGCAGTTAGTCTTGGTGGATTTAATCTTCGTCCTGAAATATGCCGCTTTAGTATGAATGCTCAAGACGCCGATGTTGGTTTCTCAACCAACATTGGCTGGAATTTCCCTCAAAAAACATTGGCTGGAATTGGCGGCAGACTCTATTGTGGTTCATCCCAAGCTTGGCTAATGCGAAGGATTGGAACCGACATAATTAACGGTTCAAGGGAGATCATATGTAATAGGGATTTGCGTATCTTGAATTATTTCCTTTGCCTTATTTGTATTGTATGGCCTCAGCCGTTAACTTGTTGTACTCTAACACTCATTTCACCGCAATGTAGTGCAAGGCCTGCAATTTTATCAAACTCCTTCTTTATGCAAGCCATAGTTTTAGTCAGTGCGGGTTGAAAATTCTACAACTTGTTGCGCCCGCATCCCGTTATTATTTGTTGCACTTTCGAGTTCTCAAAAAATGTGAAATAAATCCGGAACATTGGCTATGTTGTAACTTTGTGCATCTAGAATATTCAGTCCCACAATAAGATCTTATGTAACCTGTGTGAATGACAAAGAAAAAATCTAAGCGAACAATATCTTGTGTTTATTTGTTCATTTTGTGGTGGCTAGACCATGTACTAGTAATATTTTTGGGATGGAAATTTATAGATGAACTATATAAATATGATCTATGTTCATGATTTATTTCACATTTTCTGAAAACTTGAGAGTGCCACATGCAATAGCTTGTTGCCAGTATAACTAGTTGCAAATTGTAATTTCCGTCGTGGACGTACCTAGTGGCTCCAAGCGCATGGTGCATGAAGATTCTCACTAGCAGGTGGGGCCGACCTAAACAGGGCCCACATGTCAGTGAATAAGAGTCACACAGAGTCATGCATGTTGCCTGACTTGAGCGAAATCTGGTGTTCATGCACGTCTCTCATTTTGCTGCGCGGTTGCATATTGTACACGTGTAATTCCATGTAGCTTGTACTAGAACATATATGAACACATGCAACATGCCAAAAATATCATGGACACACCCGTACTGTGCATTATATCCGGTGTATATATTTTTGGTTCTGTGCAACGAGTTCTGCATGTTGGGGAACAAGATGAAAGTACATGTGTCCATGTCGCGGCTACTACTAGTAGTAGTTCGTCCTCCTATTTTCCGTTGAAAATACTACACTATGTTGAAATGAAAGCTGTAAAAAGAAAACCCTCTGGTCAAACTGATGTGACTAGACAATACTGCACATCTGATACATAGTAGTAAGTAGGAGTATTGTCAAATTACTAGTTGCGTGGCGTGCTAGTTTAATATACAGTGAGGTCTAGGTGGCGGTGTCCTCGATGTTGATGTTGACTAGACAGAGCAAGCAAGTAAAATCTCCTCCCTCGTTTTTTTTCTTTGCCTCTCCATCTTCTTCCCCAGTCCCTACTCTGCCCATAATCACCCCATGCTCTCTCTTCTCACCCATTCCTAACGCTCCCCTCCTCCTTTAGAAAATCCCAGATGCACTTGGCATCCGCCTAAATCCATCCGGCTATGATGGCCGATTCGAAGCTCAGCGGGTGATGCAAGTGGGATCAACTCAGCACGGACGATGTCGACCTCATCGTTCAGCGTATGGATATTTCCAGCACCGTCAGGCTAGCTGCATGCTGCAAGCTGTTGTATGATCATATCGCCAACAACGAAGGTACAAAATGAACTTTTCACCATTGTAATGAACCCTGCCTACTGATGCCTCAGCGTGCTTATTAGTTCGACGAGCACTATGACGGTACGAGGGTACATTGTCTGCATGACACTGTGTACGACGTGGTTCCCCTCGACCATCCTTGGTGCACCGCCATCCTGCCCTTCATGCACGAAAAATTCTGGGTTGGCATGAATGGCGACTGGCTCGCCGCCATGGACCAGCGTGGGGCTTGCTGCCTAGCAAACATCTACACCTATCGAGTAATTGACATTCCATCGACGGATACTTGTGACATTGATGCCGCCTCACATCCAGTATATAACTTGTAATGCTACTAGCCAGCCAGGGTTCCCCCAGTTACATGTAGTCATTTCTGAACTCATTCACATTTCAAAAAAAATTTGTTTTTGGCAAATCCGCAGGTATGGAGAAAAGTTCAATAAGTTGTGGGATGGATCTCTTGAGCTGTTGAAGATCGTTATCTGCAGAGTGCCCACAGAAGCTGGGGGTTACACAGAATATAAGCTCCTCGTGTTGTTCGACGGTGAAATCGCCTACCAGGAAGGCGGTAGCCAAGTTTGGAGATGTCTGGAGCATTCAGGTCATGGAAGACGACAATACTATGATGACATTGAACAAGGTGGCCTCATTTTTGTGGCCGCAAGTCAAGGTTGCACCTACTGCTAGGATCCCACATCGGAAGATAATTGTAGTTCCATGATGATACATTGTTAGTGATTTAGTGAAGTTGTTCTTTAACTACCTTGTTTATGTTTTACCTTTCGTATGACTGAATGAGCACACGCTTTATGTCCTAAAAAATGAATGAACCATTGCTAGTAATGAATTAGTACCAGTAATATGCCTTCCAAAAATATAGTGTATGACAGCGTCCCTGCACTACTAAGTTCATTCATTGTTAGAATATGAAAGGTATTATTAACCAGCATCTCAATTGTGAGTGCAACACAATGAAGCTGGGATTCTTTATCTGTTTGTACTTTCAAGCCATCCTCGGATTGTAGGAATCACATAAGATTTTTGTAGGACACGAATCTTTCCTTTTTGGATTTTGCCTTGGGATTTAGAGGAATTGTGTAGGATTTTTGTAGGATTTGGATCCTTAGGATTTTTTTCTATAAAAGGTTGTTTGATTCGAAAGAGTATAATCCTTATGAATTCCTTCAAAGGATTCTTTTGCACTCTATTTTAGAGGAAAATTTTCATACACTCCAACCTCTTTGTACAATTCCTTTGGTTTTCCTGTGCTATCAAACACCACTTGATCCAAAATACTGTAGGCATCTAATCCTATAGGATTCATGTGGATAAGCCTCTATATCAATAAAAAGTGGCGCTTCCTCTTTTGAAACTTACAACAACTAGGAAACTAAGATAAGCAAGAAATCCAAATATTCGGAATAGCAGAGTAAGAAATGCAATTCTTAATGTTGTTAATTTATTGAGTAATATTATTGTCAGGATTTTCCTATTCACACTATTAGCATGAACAATGAAGAATGCTGGTGTTAGAATATGTATGCTAGTAATGCACTTTTTGTCTTGAATTCGGATGTTGCGAGAAACAAGGAGCTTCCGTTTGTAATCCCAGCAACTATTCTGAAGAGGATCATAATTACAACATATGGCATGGGGGTTGTCCATGGCGAAGAGGGTGAAATCATTCCTCATGCTCAAAATAGGACTAACTTACGCCTATATCCTGCCTCTCGTGTCTACATTTTTGAAAAGGATCCTAGCTCTGCTAGACCTCCAGGGGTCATCGTTTGGAGGTAGGTTAGTAGCCTGGGGGGAACTCTCTGTTTCTCAGTGTCAGTTATCCAATCATTGACAAGATGATGAAAAAACACGGATGCAAGGCTGCTGATGGCACATTGTTCCCATTCATGAGGAAAAATTGTGTGTACACAACATACAGGAGCTTTCGCGGAATACAATTCCCTCAGATTAAACGCTGCAACCTGCAGCCAACTGAAGGTGAGCCTATGGCAATTATCAGCCTTCCCAAAGATGGTTGGAACTGTGTGCGATAGGCGGCAATTTGGTTTAGTCCTAGTTTAGGTGTGGTAGGTTCGTTGTGCCGTCCCTAGACTGAGATGTGGATCTTTCTGGTGTATCATTGTGTCATCTTTTTTTGCATCGTGGTTCAACAGTTGACTGTTAGTACACTGGTTTTAGTGGTCAGCTTGAATCAGTTTATATGAGCCCTACCATGATTTTGTATTTAGTATTGCCTTCCATGGTATAATTCATGTAGCGGTCCTTATTTTGTAGTGTAATTTCTTTACTATAGTTTTCAGTACTATTACTGGCTTGTATATACATGACTCGTGTAGCTTTTTTTTGAACCATCGCACCTCGTGCAGCTTTGTGTTTTGAGAGGAATATTCCTTCTTTCCTCTTAGCAAACATGGAAAAGTAGGTCACTGCTTCTTATAGGGCCACGAAACAGGCCTTAACTGGGTCGTAATTGATCTTGGCTCGGTACGCCAAAGCAGGCCGAGACACCCTAGGATGATAGCCGAATTGTTTATGCCGATATTCTAAAAAAAGAGTTAATGCACACCCTTCCAAAAAAGAAAAATTGTTTACACATACCCTATATTGTCTCTAATACATGGCATACTTTTGGCACTACCGTGAAATTACTTGTTCAATACAGTATGTATCCTTGCTCATTCTTCTGTATGTGAAATGAACAAGTCAAGCTCTGATGTGACATGAACAAGTCAACCTCTGATGTGCTGACATTGTACTGTTTGTGCTAGTGTACAAACTGGTTGTATTATTATGTTCAAAACTATGAACTAAATGTGCGAATTTTGAGCCTTTTTGCATGATGAAAATACCACATGTTGGTGCTAATTGCGGCATGTACTAATTTAATCGTACGAAAGCATACAACTTCGAGTGATCAGTTTAAGATGGTGCTTACCCGAGCTGCCTTCGACTGGTCAAGTCAAGGACACCGTGTGTCTATCGCCAACAGTTTTATGGCATGATTACAAGGCTTTGAGTACATCAAATCGATTGGGCACTTAGGCCGATTCAAAGCCATCCAAACCATCTCGAAATATATCCTTTGCTAAAAAGATGATTGCGCGTTGTAAGACCTGATATGACACAATTTTATGTCAATCAGTCAAACTCCCTCCAGTAGTTTCCATGTTCGAATCATGCGCTGCCCAAGTTCCTCACTTCATTCTTTTGGATCCGGCGTAGGTACAGCCAGGTCAGGTGGACCATCAACCTTCAGTACAATATATTTTTACTACTCAGCCTATGAAAACGAATATTTCAACCCCACTTCGGACAAAAAATTCCCATATTCTTGTTTCAAAAAAGTCCCTTAATTAGCCTTTTGTGGTGAGCGGAGTATATATTTTTTAGGGTACCAACTGCATTTTTTTGCGGATGGGGTACAAACTACATTGAATTTTCACTAAGGACCTAGCGAAAATATTGCACATTCGACCCAACACTGGCCCAAAACCTTGCAAATTTAGCCTGCCGGGTCAGGTGGATTGCCGGCCCCTGACATATTGAGTACATTGAATTTTCAGTGAGGATGTTATTAGAAAATAGTACTACATTCTACCCAACTATGGTCCAAAACCTCACTAATTTATCCTTTCGGGTTCAGGTTGGTCATGGGCCGCCAACCCTCAACACATTGTTACTTGTTTTTAAGCATGAACCACACTGAAAAAGTTTCGGTAAGGAGCCCACGATAAGAAGGCCATTGGTTCACAAGATTGTACCCAAGTTATTTTTTGTATCACCCAAAATCGTCTTAATTTAGTATTTCCGTGCCATTCTGATAAAGTATAGGACAAGCTTCTCCTATCCATGTTGTATTTGTAAAGAGCATTTAGCATTTTTTTATGCCAAGTCGTCAGGGTTGTTGCCTTTTTATTTTAAGTGATTTCAACATTTCTAAATGTAATCTTTTCCAGTAGTGGCATAGATGGTTCTGGCATAGTGGAAGCACATGCGGTTCCCATTTGTTGAAGTCTTGAGTTAGATTCCTAGGTTTTTCAATATAAATATATAATATATAGTATAATCTCTGTTGTTCTTTTACAGTTTTTCTAGCATACACACGTTTCTTACATAGAGAAGGCTGACATCTGGGACCCAGCAACGTTGCCAACATCAAAACTGTGGAGTCCATCATACACACATTGCATTTGCAGAGACGCTGACATGTTGGACCTAGCAGAGACCTTATACAGATGTTGCATCGAGCAATCAATGTTTCATGTACAGAGAGGCTGATATGTGGGACCCAGCAGCGCGACCTTATACAGATGCTGCATTGAGCAATGTTGCCAGTTCGAAACAGGGAGGCACGAGCAAGAAAAAATTTCAGCATGCACACGTTTCTTGTAATGAGAGGCTAAAATGGGGGACCCAGTAGCATGAGCAAACGGCAGATTCGTCGAGTAACACTATCTACTTCGGAATAGGGTAGTGCTAGAGAAGAAAAAATTCCATCATACCCACGATTCTTCTAATGTGAGGCTGACATAAGGGACCCACCATCCTGAATAAATGGCTGATGCAGCGAGCAACGCTATCAAGTTCGGAACACAAAGGCGCAACAGAGGGTATAAAATCCATCATACACACATTTCTTCTAATGAGAGGATGACATGTGGGGCCCAGTAGCGTGATTAAACGGTAGATGCATCGAACAATGCTATCAAGTTCAGAACAGGGTAGCGCAAGCGAAGGGAAAAAATCCATCATACACACGTTTCGTCTAATGAGAGGATGACATGTGGGGCTCAGGAGGTTGGTTAAACGGTAGATGCATCGAGCAGCGCTATCAACTTTGGAACAGGGTAGCTCCAGCGAAGGAAAAAATTCTATCATACACATGTTTCTTCTAATGAGAGGATGGCATGTGGGTCCCAGGAGGTTGATTAGATGGTAGATGCATCGACCAGCGCTATCAACTTCGGAACAGGGTAGCGCGAGCGAAGGAAAAAAATTCCATCATACACACGATCCTTCTAATGAGAGGCTAACATGTGGGACCTAGCAGCCTGACTAAACGACAGACGCATCGAGCACCGTTATCGAGATCAAATCAGGGAGGCGCGACCGAAAAGTATGGTCTGCTAGAGACACTGACGTCCGGGACCCACATGCCCCAAAAGACTTTGGCGAGTCAACATCGCACGAGGAAACGAAAATCTTGCTTCTGCCACGCGCTGGCCAAGCTTCCTCCATGTTTTTAGCAGATCCGTCGTAGTAGAGGGGCCGCGAAACTGAAAAAAAAATTCTCATGGAAGACGCACCTTCTATGACCACCGTGGGCCAAGTCGTTGCGGAAGGAAACTTTTCTTGTAGTAAATGCATTTCATCTTCAATTGTTTCGCCTTGGCATGCAAAGCCTTAATCAAAGATGGGAGGATGAGATGGCCAGCATATAATCTTGATGCCATTCTTTGACGCAAATCGATCTTTATCATGATCATCTGCCTAATCTTATCAAATATTTGCCATAGCATAATCCCTTTCAATGACTTGACCTTTGCATTGAAACTCTCTGCAAGGTTACTTATTAGACATTCTACCATGCAAATTTCATTGAATCGACTTCTTTACCACACAATTCCATGATGTGCATCTAAATACTCCTTCACCGCAGGTTTTTGTTTATACAACACTTCCAAATGATACAGATGATTCCTCAAACTGCATGTGTATGAAGTTGGCCAAAGGTTGTCAGTATAAACTTTACCTTTGAATTTCTTTGTAAAATTATACACTAAGTGTCGCATACATTCCCTATGCTCCACTCTGGGGAATACTGCTTCTACAGATTTCTCCAAACCTTTGAAAGTGTCCATGTGGATAGTAAGTCCTGGTGGATGACCTATAAGGTCGCACAAGTTCTCCAGAAACCAAGTCCAACTTTCCTCTAACTCAATTTCCAAAACTCCAAAAGCAGCAGGGAATATCCAATTGTGGCCATGAACTGTAGTTGCAGATACTAGTTGTCCTTTAAATCTGCCATGAAGATAAGTTGCATCCACGTCCAAATAGGGCATGCAACCATCCAGAAACCCTTTCCAGCAAGCTTTGAAACAAACAAAAGCCCTTCTAAAGCACTCCTTCTCCTTTGTCTTTCCTCTTATTTTGTACTAAACTTTATGCATGTCTATCTATAAAACACTACCTGGACTAGCCATCTCCACTTTAGCTTTCAAGTTGTAAAGCAACTGAAAACTTTCATTCTATGGACCATTGATCCTATCAAGAGCCATTTCCTTTGCATAGAACATCCTCATGTAAGGTACTGTAATATTAAAATTTTCAGAAACTTCTTTTATGACCATGGTTGCACCAAGTGATGGGTTTGCTCTCATCCAATCCATGATTGCATCTGCCAACCACCTAGTTTTTGCTAGTTTTGTTTTGTCCTTTGGCTATCCCCCTTGAGGTGGACAAGAATGTTCGAACCGGTTACTTTTTATCTGAAACATAATGAAATTGTCAGGTATACTTAACAAACTCTACACCATGATCTAAAATACATAACTGGTTGTAATACCTGACCCAAACTGCTCCTGAGCATAGTGGATGCATGCATCCTCAACCTACACCTCTTGTATGGGAACTTAACTATAAACCTTGTTGGCTCACTCTTAATAACATCATCAAAATTATTGGTCTAGATGCAATATGTAGTAAGGGCATTATGACAGTCTCGTATCATTTCAAATACGGTGCCTTCTTAAATCTTAGGATCGTTCCTATCCCACTCAATTACTGGCAAGGTGTACTCTGCTAAAACGAGACTGCCATTGTTCTCCTCGTTCTCTTCGTCATCAGTGTCATCAAATCTGGCATTGTGGGACATTTCCTCCGTGTATTGATCCTCTAGTGCTTGTTTACTGAATCTATCTACCAAGTCAGGAAACATAAACTCATCCTCATCATCTAGTGGAGGCGCTCCTTCACCAGGCTCTACTTCATCCTCCACATCGGCCGCACGAGTGATTTGGCTTACACTCGCAGTGTGAACAAATGGTACTGTTGTTGTAACACCCCGTCCACTCCTGCGCCCGGGGGGTGTCACTCCTGGCAGCTTAATAGGATATCTATACTAGCCCCACAGACCAACACTAGTCTTTTCTGTGCACTTTGTCCTCACTCGTGCGCACCCGGTTACCCACTTCCCGGTCGGTCACCCATCCGAATTGCTCTAGGCCAAGCACGCTTAACCTTCGAGTTCTTTTCGAATGAGCTTCCGGAAAAGAAGTTGCAACTTGTTGATATGGGTATCCTATCAATATTATTAAGCCATGTGCCTAGATCTCACATACGCCCACCCTTTAGAAGATCGATGCCCTCATCGATCAAGCACACCCCAGGAACGTTCCCTCTTGGCACGTCTGCATCCGGTCTTAAGCACATGTGCCATGCCGTGTCCACTCCGGGCCACACGTGTCATGCTCCACATGTCCCGCCACTGACCCGCACACACCCGTGTAATCGCAAGGGTCGGCTCTGATACCACTTTGTAACACCCCGTCCACTCCTGGACCCGGGGGGTGTCACTCCTGGCAGCTTAATAGGATATCTAGACTGGCCCCACAGACCAACACTAGTCTTTTCTGCGCACTTTGTCCTCACTGCGTGCACTTTACCCACTTCCCGGTCGGTCACCCATCCTAGAATTGCTCTAGTCCAAGCACGCTTAACCTTAGAGTTCTTTTCGAATGAGCTTCCGGAAAAGAAGTTGCAACTTGTTGATATGGGTATCCTATCAATCCTATTAAGCCATATGCATGGATCTCACAGTTGTGGACCTACAAGGAGCATGGGGGCGCAAACTATTAGCAAAGATAGCAGAGACACATGATGACCGACCACCTCATGATGCTTAACCACCAGATGATGCTTTAACCCTCTTTCCCGTATGTTCAACTTTAGGTTGCACATGGAGACGAATTCGAACAAAATGTTCGGCAGCATTCAAAGAGAAAAGCATTACCAGATCATCTTCGCTAGTTAGTGGGAGTAATCTTTGCTCGCTAATGTTGAAATATTGCAAATCAACTGAATCACCATTGCTCTAGAGCAATTTAGAATAGATTTTAGCTTTCAAATATCTGAGAGTTATGGAGGTTGCAACCACCGCTAGGAAGTAAAATCCACAGAGATATTATTCACAACCATGAATTATGCTAGTATCTAGTCTAACCGCCAGCCAAATTGCCAGTGCTGGATCAATCCTATTCGAAAAGCAAGACAGTTAGCTAAGCACTAGCGATTCGCGCTCAATTACTGCCCATAATCAATCCACAAAGGGAAACAATGCTTACCTAGATGGAATCCATGCGTTAGATCCCTCTGATTCCACCCAATCTTCTCCGAGCTCGATGGGGAGGACCAGTACACCAGCCAGCGTTGCATAGTATTCCACGAAAGGGGTAGATCTAGCGGGAGCTGCAGCGGAGCCAGAGGTGGAGTGGGCTTTGCGGCTAGGGGACAGGGTGACTCGGTGGCCGAGGACGACATAAGGTAGGAGGGCACGACGGCGGGGGAGCGTAGGGGCGGTGCGGGAGCTTCTCCAGGCTCGGGGGAAGCGAATCCTTTGGGTGAGCTAGAATGGCCGGTCCAACATGTCTCCATGCGGCCTCACCCTTCTCCACGTATGCAAGACCCGTCCCAACGCGGCCCCACCCTTCACCACGTATGCAATACCTGTCCCAATGCGGCCCCACCTGTCAGCATGTAATGGTCGAGGTGAAATAACGTAATGCTCAACACACGACCCGCCCCAACACGGTCCCACCAGTCAGCATGTAATGGTCAAGCCTTTGACCTGACGGCATCCCCCGTCCGAGCGCCTATGAGGGTTTAAAAATAGAGGGAGGGGAAACGTGAGGAAAAACTAAGCGGCTGGGGAAACTGAGTACAACTAACGAACCAAGGGCACGAAAATAGAAATACCTTATTTTTATGTCTTCTCTATATTTTACTAAAATTCTTTTAAATTTTATATTTGCTTCCAAACTATTTTAAAATTCTTGGATAGTCTATATTTTTGCGATCATTTTCATATATCATAGGTATTTTTTTGAGTTTCCTGAGATTGCCTATATTTTTCTAAGTTTAAATATCTATAAGGGCCATTTTGCTACTTTTATAATTTTATATTTTAGAACTATTTATTTTTATACTGGATTGGACCCGTGGGCCAGCATAGCCCATTACTTAGCCCACTCGGCCCAATAGACTGTAACACCCCAAAAATACTAATCAAGATTATCAAGTTCTAATCACTTAAGTTTAGGGTTAACAAAAACTTTTATTACTAAATTGAATATGAATGCATCTGTGATTTGCATTAGTGTATGAGTGAGTGAAATTGTCATGTTTGATTTCTACAAATGATAAGAAATGGTTTAAAGATGAATACTACGTCATCTAGGCCAATTATAAACAAAATCCAAATAAAAATAAATCAAATATGAATAAAATGATCAAATGGTCATTTTGACCAAAGTTAACCACTAGGCCACTTTGTGAGTTCCTAGTAAAGAATTTCTAATAGAAATAATTCCATTTCTTTTCACCCCTTACTAGACCAAGTCAAAGTGAATCCAAGCCCACTTTACAAACTCACAAAAACTATTTTCAAATCTATTTAAAGGACAGTTCAAAATTGAATCAAGCTCATATGGTAAGATCACCATTTTGCGAAAACCACCCAAATCAATTCACCTTGCCTTTTCCAAGCAACCTTACACACTCAAGCATAAGATCAAAACACTCACCAAATTTCATTCAAAAATTTCAAATTTAAATTCTTGTGGCCATTTAGTCGAACACCTTGCAGACACAAATCAAACTCTGCCTAACTATACTGTTTGGAGCATTGATCACTCGACCAATTGCCCCCATTGCACTCCCTTGTCTCCCCCAGCATCTAGCAGCACAAGACACGCACCCCCTTTGACGTTGCACCAGTGCAGCACCGCCCGAAGCCCGCCTCGCCGGTCGACCACGGACAGCTCGCCACAGGCCACGCCGCCCTCTCCCACGATGAGCAGGAGACAGGCCACCGTCCACTACCACCGCCTGTCCAGCCCTTGACCGTAGCCAGGCCACGGACCACCAGAAAACCGCCGCGCCCATTTTCTCTGCGCCGTGCCGAGAGCACGCCAGAGCGCCGCAGCTGGCCAACTCGCACGTGTCGCGCCCTGCCCTCTCCACGCGTGCACACCCTCGCCTTAACGCCAGCTAGCTCCCAGACATCCCCGTTCACCGCCGCGCGACCCGTAGCCCCCGTGCGCTGTCTCGAACACCACCAGTTTCGCGCAGACCACCGCCCGTGCCCGACCAGTCTCGACCGCCCCATGCCGCACCTTTAAGCCCGTGATGACCGCCAGGGAGCACCGCGTCGCCTCCTACCCTCAGCCACGCCGATAGCTCGTTGTACCTCCGTTGCCGGAGAAGCCAGCCCATCCCGCTCTGTCCCCTCGCCGGTGTATAAATAGAGGCCCCCTCCGGCTCAATTCACCACACCACCTCACTCCCCACTCCTCACAACACCTCCCACACCTCTCCCCAAAGCAAGGCGAGTGCTGCATCGCTGGAATTTGGTCAGAGCCCGCCACTATAGAGGAGAAGAGGAGACGTCGATTGGAGCCACCCCAGGAGCCACCGCAACCACCATTTGAACTGTCGTTGTCAACAACATCGTTCGCCCCCATTGCCGACCCTAGCTGGACCCCAGGTGAGCCTCACACGACCCCCACCGCCACGTTAGGGTTAGAACCTCGCAGGAGCTGTTCGTCATTGACGATGAATGTCAGTCGTTAGGTCAGGTTCTAATCGTATGGCCTAGATTGAAAGATACCATTTCGGTTAGATAGAGTCGCTGACTAGTGGGACCCCTCTGTCAGTAGCCCTCTATGCCGCGCTGTGCAGATTGGGCCGGTCCAGTTAGTTTCCCACGTAGGCCTGTAAATTCAAATAATTCTTTTCCATTTTAGTTAAAACCAGTTTCTGTCAGTAGATTCAAAAATCAATTCAAAGAGATTCACTAAACCAAATTGCATGATTACAATTTTTTAGAAAGACATTTAAATTATCTATTCAAGCCCGTTGGATTCAAATCATTTGGAATTAGATATCACCTATACCAAAAATAATAAGACAAAGACTTTTCCACATTCAAACATTTTTCAATAATCAACCATAAATGCTTTTGAGTTGATTCCAACTCTCAAAAATCACATTTGATCAGATCTATCTGAATATGTAAAAACATTTATGTTTACATGTAGTGACATTGTACTAGTACCAAAAGAAGGCTATTTAGGCATTTCTAGTCACTTTAATCCTATTAAATGATAATCTTAAACTTTATAAAATATGACCAGCACTTTAAATCACATTCCCATGTATTAGAATATGTGGTGATGACATGTGTCAACATGATCCCATATTTTAATTGGAGAATATTAAATCTTAAGTATTTTCAATGAGTAGAAATTACTTTTCTAAAATAAGACAAACAAGATTAAGTCTTAATTTCATCTGATGATTGTGATGATGCTAGATCATCAAGTGTGTATTCATTTATAAGCGATCCAGGAGGAGTAGTACCAAGAAGAAGAAGAAGAAGAGAACTTCAACCACTGTACTACTCAAGGCAAGCCATCACTAATTGCAAGCTAGAACTATGCAAGCTAACACTTGCAAAGTTGATAACCTATGCAATATGCATTAGGCATGCTTGGTTATATAGCTTTGATTATACCAATCCCAAGTTTTACTTGCAAGCTTTATTCTTTTACTTTAGCAAAGTTCTTTACTTTTCCTTAGTGTTTTGTGAGTATTGGAAAAATAGTATAGATACCATAAAGAGTATAAAACTAGGCCTAAGTAGCTATACTTAGATGTCATTCCAAGGCATGAGATTAGAGTTGGATAGTTACCCTTGATTAGCACCCCTCATTAGTGAATACCCTAAACTTTAGTGGCTAGTGCGAAGCATAGAAGTTGATCGCTTTAGATGGGAATACTTGGTGAAAAAGGATTATGAAAACCTTGGGATGAGGATTCATTCTATTGAAATTTTTTGACATGTGTTATGGACACACAAGTATTTGATGATGAAAATGTTGAGGCATGGTACTAGCCTTTTTAAAAACTAAGTGTAATTGAAAGGTTATGATTGATTATCGCATACTAAGTATGATGATTCAGGTTATCCCCAATGGATGTAGTGTACCACCTCTGTAGAGTGTCAAACTATTTGAATAGCCGCGTCATGGATAGTTGGAGTGGTCATACTGTTCCGTCGTGAGATGTTTTCAAAATGACTTGTGAATTGAACTATGACTTTGACTTAACCACAACAGGGATGTGGATATGAAAACTAGGTTCCCACTTAAGTGATTTAGAACATTAACTTAGTTTTCTTTACTTCTAAACTCAGTTTTAGATAAATCTGGCTTTTTGCAAATAAACGTAGAGCTTAAGATTCCTACTAGACTACCTTACTTGTAGTGATAGTTTGCGAGTACTTAAAGAGTACTCATGGCTTTGTCCCTGGCTATTCCCGTGGCCAGAGTATGAGGAGGACTACCAGGAATATGGACAGCAGGAGGTCTAAGAGTACTAGAATCATCTCCCATCGTCAGCATTGCCTGTGACCCTGAAGATGGAGCCCCTACTACGTTTACTGTCTACGGCTTTGATTTTATTAAGACTGGATCATGTGTCAACACCCGGATTTTTAATCCCAGATGCCTGTTATGCCATACCTAACAATCCTAGGATTACCATTTTTGCGAGACATAACAGATTGGATATCACAGTACATCATCCATTACAAACCATAATATGTTCTTACAAATAAAGGATCTCATGATCTTGTCTTTATACAATCAAGCAGCGGAAAATAAACGTAGTAGGGGCTCCATCTTCAGAGTTACAAGCAATGCTGACGATGGGAGATGATCCTAGTTGTCGTAGACGTCCTACTTTCCATCATCCTGATAGTCCTCCTCATAGTCTAGCCATGGGAATAGCCAGGGACAAAGTCATGAGTACTCTTTAAGTACTTGCAAACTATCACTAATAAGTAAAGTAGTTCTAGTAGGAATCCTAAGCTCTAGGTCTATTTGCAAAAAGCCAGATTTATCTAAGCTGAGTTTAGAAGTAAAGAAAACTAAGTTAATGTTCTAAATCACTTTAAGTGGGAAACTAGCTTTCATATTCACAACCCTGTTCCAGTCAAGTCAAAATCATAGTTCACTTCATAAGTTATTTTGAAAACATCTGACGATGGAACAATATGGCCACTCCAACTGTCCATGACCGCGGATGCAACTATTCGAATAGTTTGACACTCTGCAGAGGTGGTACACTTTCACCACAAAATTCGATACATCCGTCAGGGATAACCCTGAATCATCATACTTGGTATGCAGATAATCAATCATAACATTTCCTTTACACAATCTAGTATAGGCACCTCCCCTATGAGCTTGGCCTCCCAGCCATGGCCATCTACCATCCTAGGCACTGCATAGGTGGACAATTCACACTCACGAGGTAGCCTCAGCTCAAACCTCTTCCGCGAGGGAACCCATACTAATGCATATAAACTTCCATCTAAGCCCTACCCAATTCGGGTATTGTGGTTGTACGGTAAAACTGGAATGGTATCACATCCGAACCCAACCATCAGTTTTTATAAAGGGCTAAGGCTCATGCCTCAACATTTTCATCATCAAATCCTTTGGTGTTTCTCAACACATGTCTAAACATTTCAATAGAATGAATCATCATTCCAAGCTTTTCATAATCATTTTCACCAAGTATTCTCATCTAAAGTGATCCACTTTTATGCTTAGCACTAGCCACTAAAGTTAAGAGTGTTCACTAATGAGGGGTGCTAATCTTCAATCTCATGCCATAGAATGACATCTAAGTATAACTAGTTAGGGCTAGTTTTATACTCTTTATGCTATCTATACTATTTTTCCAATACTCACAAAACATTAACTAAAAGTAAAGAACTTTGGTAAAGTAAAAAGAATAAAGCTTGCAAGTTAAACTTGGCATTGGTATAAATCAAAGGTATATAACCAAAGCATGCCTAATGCATTTTGCTTAACTTATCAAGTTTGCAAGTATTAGCTTGCATAGTTCTAGCTTGCCTTGGGTAGAGTAGTGGTTGAAGTTTTCTTCTTCTTCTTGGTAGTACTCCTCCTTGTATCCCGGGTCGGTACTATCGTCTATAAATGAATACGGGGTACACAATCACCAAAAAATACTTAACTATTTCTATTTAGCACACTAAGGTTCATACTTGATGATCTAGCATCATCAAAAACATCCCATGAAATAAAGACTTAATCTGGTTTATCATATTTTAGAAAAGTAATTTCTACTCATTGAAAATAATTAAGATTTAATATTCTCCAATTAAAATATGGGATCATGTAGACACATGTCATCAACACATATTCTAATACATGGGAATGTGATTTAAAGTGTTGGTCACAGTTTATTAAATTTAAGATTATCATTTAATAGAATTAAAGTGACTAGAAATGCATTATTATTTATATAGCATTATTTTGGTACTAGTCCAATGTCACTGCATGCAAACCTAAATAAATTTACATATTCATATAGATCTTATCAAATGTGATTTTTGAGAGTTGGAATCAACTCAAAAGCATTTATGGTTGATTTTTGAAAAATGTTTGAAGTTGAAAAGGTCTTTGTCTTATTATTTTTAATATAGGTGATCTATAACTCCAATTTATTTAATTCCAATGGGCTTGGATAGATAATTTAAATACCTTTCTAACACAATTGGAATCATACAATTTGGTTTAGTGAATCTCTCTGAATTGATTTTTGAATCTAGTGGTAGAATGTGGTTTTTAACTAAATTGGAAAATACTAATTTGAATCTCTAGGCCTGCGCGGTAAACCAAACGGGCCGGCCCAATCTTCACAGCATAGCACAGCAGGCTGCTGACATAGGGGGTTCACTAGTTAACGACTTAAGCTAACCGAAACGGTATCTACGAATATAGGTCCTACGACTAAAAGATGATCTAACGGCAGCAGTTCATCGTCGACGACGAATAGCTCCGGAGAGGTATTAAACCTAACGCGTCGGTGGGGGTCCGGAGCCGCTCACCTAGGCTCCAGCTAGGGTCGATGATGGGGCGAACGACGTGGTCGATGACGGTGGTTCGAACGATGGTCGCGTTAGCTCCTGGGGCGGCTCCAATCGATGGCGCCCTTTTCCTCCTGCAGCGGCGGGCTCCGGCCAAATTCCGGCGAGGAAGAGCTCACCTTGCTCTGTGGAAGGGTGAGGGAGTGTTTGTGAGGAGTGGGGAGTGTGTTGGTGTGGAGAATGGAGGCGGAGAAGGCCTCTATTTATACATCGGCAAGGGGACTGAATGGCATGGGCTCGGGCTCATCGGTGATGATGATATAGGCGGCTAGCGGCGCGGCTGAGGCTAGGGGACGGTGCAGTGTTCCCTGGCGATCATCACGGGCATAATGGCAAGGCACGGGGCGTTCTAGGTTGGTCGGACGCGTGTGATTCTGCCTCACAGGGAGCAGCGGTTTGTCATGACGGGCGGTGGGTGCTACTTTGGGGCGAAGGGGGTTGTCTGGGAGGCGGTGGTGATCATGGCGAGTGGGCACGTGTACGGAGAGAGCAAGGCACGGTATGTGCAACACGTTCGGGTGCGGCGCTCTAGCATGTTCTCAGCACGGCGCGGAGACATTGGGTGCAGTGTCGCTAGGGTGGTCCAAGGCCTGGCTATGGTCATGGCTTGGATAGGGGGTAGCGGTGGATGGTGGCATGTCTGGTGCGCATCATGGGAGAGGGCGGTGTGGTCGCTGGTGCTCTGTCCACAATCGGCCGGCGAGTGTGGCTTCGGTGGCGGCACACTGGTGCACAAAGGCTAAGGGCAGAGTGGTCTGGTGCTGCTCGACACTGGGGGAGACAAGGGAGTGAAGAGGGACCAAATTGGTCTAGTGATCACTTCTCAAACAGTGAAGTTAGGCCAGAGTTAGTTTGTGCCTGCCAAGTGTTTGTTTCAATGGCCGAAAGAAAATTAGTTTGAAATTTTTGAATGAAAATTTGTGAGTGATCTTATCTTAAGCTTGAGTGTCTATGTTTCTTGGAGAAGTCAAGTGGAATTGGTTTGAGTGGTTTTTGAAATACTGTGATCTTACCATATGAACTAGATTCAATTCTGAATTGTCTTTTAAGTAAATTCGAAAATAGTTTCTATGAGTTTGTAAAGTGGGCCTTGGTTCACTTTTACTTGGTCTAGCAAGGGGTGAAAAGAAGTGGAATTGTTTCTATTAGAAATTCTCTTCTAGGAACACTCAAAGTGGCCTAGTGGTTAACTTTGGTCAAAATGACCATTTGGTCTTTTTATTTATATTTGATTTCTTTTTCTTTGATTTTGTTTGCAATTGGCCTAGATGATGTAGCATTCATCTTTAAACCATTTCTCAACATTTGTAGCAATCAAGCATGGCAAAATCAATCAATTCCACACTAATGCAAAACACACATGCATTCATATAATTTTTTTTTTGGAATAAAAGTTTTTGTTAACCCTAAATTTGGGTGATTAGAACTTGATTAATGTTTTTGGGGTGTTACAAACCTTCCCTCCTTAAACAAAATCTCGTCCTGAGATTTAAGAAAAACTAGGAACTAAAGAGATTTGGAAACTCGGTCCTAATGTAATCTTCTCGCTCCGAAGTAGCTTCTTCTTCGGTATGGTTGCTCCATTCGATCTTGAGAAACTTGATACTCTGGGTTCTGGTGGTTCTGAAGTCTTCTTCCAAAATATGAATGGGTACTTCACGATAGGTTAGATCTTTGTTGATATCTATGGCTTGGTGATCGATGTTTTTGAACACTTCGGTCTTCTCCGGAACTTCTAGGCATTTACAAAGTAACAAGATATGGAACACATCGTGGATGGCTAACATCTCTTCTGGCAGTTCCAGTTGATATGATACTTCTCCTCGGCGATTCAAAATGTTGAAGGGTCCAATATATCTAGGAGCTAACTTTCCTTTCAGTTGAAAACGCTGCATTCCCTTCAAGGGTGACACTTTGAGATACACAAAATCTCCGACATTGAACGTCAAGTCTCGACGTCTCTTGTCAGCATAACTCTTCTGTCTGGATTGGGCGGTCTTGAGGTGCTCACGGACTTTGTGAACCTTCTCTTCGGCTTCTTGTAGGATGTCGGGTCCGAAAATCTGACTCTCTCCTACTTGCGAACAATTCAGGGGGGTACGACACTTTCTTCCATACAGAAATTCAAATGGGGCCATTTGCAAATTGGCTTGATAACTATTGTTGTATGAGAATTCTACGGAAGGCAGACAATCTTCCCATTTTGATCCATATTCTAGAACACAAGATCTCAACATATCTTCTAAGATTTGGTTGATTCTTTCAGTCTGTCCATCGTTCTGTGGGTCATAAGCTGTGCTGAAGTTCAACTTGGTTCCTAATCCTTCTTGGACTTTCTGCCAAAATCTTGAGGTAAACTGGGTTCCTCGATCCGACACTATGGTCTTAAGGATTCCATGCAAACTGACAATTCTAGCAATGTACAACTCTTCTAGCTTCGAACTCTGGTAGGTGGTCTTGACGGGTATAAAATGGGCCACCTTGGACAGTCTATCAACTATGACCGAAATAGAGTCATTTCCCCTACTAGAAGTAGGCAAACCGGTGATAAAGTGCATTCTGACGGAATCACATTTCCATTCTGGAATCTGCAATGGTTGCAAAAGTCCTGCGGGTCTCTGATGTTCTGCTTTGACTCGTTGACAAATATCACACTTAGCTATATAGGTTCCGATTTCTCTCTTCATCTTGTGCCACCAAAATTGCTCCTTCAAATCCTGATACATCGTCGTTCCTCCGGGGTGGATAGAATAAAGAGTATCATGAGCTTCCTGCATGATAACTTGCTTCAGCTCCGAATCTGCTGGCACACAGATACGTCCTTTGTACCACAAAACTCCTTCTTCATATTCGGTGAACCCGGGTACCTTTCCTGTACCGAGACGATGCTTGATTCCGTCGATACTCACATTTACTTTCTGCGCCTCCTTGATCTGACTGATCAAAGTGGGTTGAAGTTCAATGCTAACTAAAAATCCTTTGCTAACTAGCTTTGTTCTAAACTGCTCCAACTCTTCATGCAAACTTGGCTCGGCTTCTTTGATCACGATGTTTAATCTACACGGCAATCTGCTAAGAGCATCCGCTACCACATTGGCTTTGCCGGGGTGATAGTGAATGTCAAGGTCATAATCCTTGATTAACTCTATCCATCTCCTTTGCCTCATATTCAGCTCCTTCTGGGTGAAAATATACTTCAGACTCTTGTGATCCGAATAAATCTCACAGCGGTTACCCATTAGGTAATGACGCCATGTCTTCAAAGCTAAAACTACAGGTGCTAGTTCAAGATCATGGGTAGGGTTGTTTTGCTCATGTTGCTTCAGTTGTCTGGACAGATACGCTATGACTTTGCCTTCTTCCATCAACACACATCCGAGACCAATCTTGGATGCATCACAATACACATCAAAAGGCTTTTTGATATCTGGCATAATCAAGATTGGGGCTGAAATGAATCTCTTCTTGATCTCTTGAAAACTTGCTTCACATTTGTCCGTCTAGTCAAACTTCTTATCTTTCTTCAACAATTGGGTCATCGGTCTTGCGATGCTTGGAAATCATTCAACAAACTTGTGGTAGTATCCCGCTAATCCGAGAAATGCACAGACTTGGGTTTGAGTGGTTGGGGCTTCCCATTCTTCAACATATTTGATCTTGGCAGGATCGACAGCAACTCCTCCTGCCGACACAATATGTCCTAGGATTCCTACTTCCTTCAACCAAAACTCACATTTTCTAAACTTAGCATACAGCTGATGTTCTCTAAGGGTTTCAAGGATGGTTCTCAGGTGTAGCTCATGTTCTTCTTCTGACTTTGCATAGATTAGAATATCATCGATAAAAACAATGATAAACTTATCCAGGAAGTTCATAAAAATCTTATTCATGAGATTCATGAAATAAGCGGGGGCATTGGTTAATCCAAAAGACATGACCGTATACTCATACAATCCATATCTGGTGGTAAAGGCGGTCTTTGGAATATCCGTTGCACGAATCTTGAGTTGATGATAACCAGTTTTAAGATCAATCTTAGAAAACACTCTAGCACCAGTCAACTGGTCAAACAGATCCTCTATCTTTGGCAGTGGGTACTTGTTCTTGATGGTGACATCATTCAGCTTCTAGTAATCTGTGCACAAATGGTTACCTCCATCTTTCTTATCCACAAACAATACAGGTGATCTCCATGGCGATGTGCTTGGTTAAATCAGAGCTTTCTCTAGCATAGCATCAAGTTGCTTTTTCAGCTCCACTAATTCAGATGGGTTCATACTATAAGGTCTCTGAGATATGGGTCCAATTCCAGGAATTAGTTCAATGATGAACTCAATATCCCGATCTGGGGGCATACTGGGAAATTCATCTGGGAATACGTCGGGGTATTCACAGACTACTCTGACTTGGTCTAGGGTTGGTTGGGCTAGACTCTTGTTGCATTTGAACTGACGGGGCAAGGTCTCAGATACATGCTCTATTGATACTCTAGAGCTACTGGTCATGGTTATGGCTTTCTTGGCATAGACGGTCGATCCTTTATGTTTCGACATCCAATCCATTCCTAGTACTACTTCCAAACCTTTGGTTCCAAGTACTATTAGATTAGCATAAAAATCTATTCCATGGATTCTGATAGGTACAGCCTTGCAAATTTTTCTAGCTTTGGTGGTTGAACTAGGTATTTGAACTATCATAACATGCTTCAATTTTGTTGGTTGAATCTTACTAGTGCATGAAAATTCTTCTGTAACAAATGAGTGCGATGCTTCGGAATCAAACAACACTCTTGCAAGTACGGAGTTAACAGAAAACATACCCAGCACGACATCGGGCGCTTCCTGAGCTTCTTCAGCATTCATGTGGAACAGACGGCCGTTGCGGTTGAGCGAGTTCCTTGGGGCAAATCTCCTTCCAGGCTGAACACGACGTTGCTGCTGAGCAGGCGCATTCACATTGGTTGCTGCTGCAAGCTTCTTGGGGCACTCATTGGAGTAGTGACCCTTGACTCCACATTCAAAGAAAGTAATCTGGGACTTGTCTTTGGCTGCAACAGGCATAGCATTGCTTCTAGTCCCTGGGGCAGTATTGTTGTTGTTGTTGGACTTGGGCGGTGCACGGTTGAAGTTGTTGGAGTTGCGAGGGTTGTTGTTGTGGTTTCCTCCGGTTTTCCAGTTTCCTACGCTACGATTGGGGTAGCTTGGACGGGACATCAGGGGTCTGTTATTTCTTGGGGCATATCCTGCAGACGGGTTGGGGCGATACTTCTAGGCATTGTGGGATCCAGTCTGGTGCATCATGTGACGCTTGCAGTTGTCATTGGCTTGGTTGATCTTCCCTTCCATCTGGATGGTGATACATTGCAAATGTATCTATAATTTTTGATGTTCCATGCTTGGTTTTATCCACTTTCTTGTGTTTTGTTCCAACTTTGGAGTACTTTTCTTATGATTTCTTGGACTAACCTATTAATAAGAGACATAGTGCTAGCTGCCTGTTTTCTGCTATTTTTGGTTCCAGGAAAGTCAGAAAATGAATATTCTCGGAATTGGACGGGACAAAATCCAAAGTTGTAGCATCCCAATTGTCTAACAATTGCAATGCTACTATCCTAGTCTATATAGATGCTACTTCATATATATAATTGTTGCATCATAAATATATCATGCTCATGTCATCATGCCACCTTGCATTTGAGCATCATATAAAACCCTTTTTGCTTTGGTTCTTCTCTCATATGCATTAATAATTGTATTTGCCTCTTGATATTGTATTTGGTTATTGATATATTGTTTAATGCCCAAGTTGAGTTGGGGGCATATCTTTTATTTAACTCCACCACCTTTCTTGTCATCACCTCATCTTTCCACCATTCCATTGTCCATGAGCTTGCAATTGTTTTTCTTTTGGGTTTTACCTCTAGCTCATATGGGTTGGGATGGATCCAATTCTATTCCACTTGCTCTCATCTTAGCATCATGTTGTTTTCACATTATTGATATATGAGAGCCACATGGCCACCTTTGCATGCCTTGTGAGTGGAACCCTTTTCCTAGCTTCCATATGGATTATTATGGATTTATGCTCATGTGGGAATATTTTTGGGAATAGTAAGCATCTAGTGGAATATACACACTAGTAATTCCCAATAATAATCAAATGTGATCATCTCCATCTACTCCACTTGGAGCTTTCTTCTAAAATCTTTTGCTTGGCTTATTCCACTTTTGGACATGCATAAGAATAATGCCATGTTTATTATTTTGTTTCACAAGGTTAAAACATGCCATTAATTATTTTTGCATGGGCCATGCAACCATCTCCATCTTTGGTCCTCCTTGTTTTAGTTGTATTTTTGGGTGAACCACCTCATCTCTCATCTCTCTCTCCCTCCTTTTGGCTTGGTCTTATTTGATCTTGCTTAAACCATATCACCACATCCCTCTCTTTTCTTGTCTTGATCTTGTTGGAGCTTGGCATGTGCTTGGCTTGATCTTGACAAAAGCAAACCCTAGTTACCATACCATTCCTCTCTCTTCACCCCCCTCTAAACCAAACCCTAGCCACCACATCACCCCCTCTCGGCCTCTCTCTTCTCTCTACCTAGCTGGCCCCACCGGCCACCCTCTCTCCCTGACACCTCACCCCTGCCCTAGCTACCCTCTACCCAAACCCCAACCGAGCCTAGCTCACCCGAGCCCGAGCCTCTAACCCTAGCCCGAGCCTCCCCTCTCCTTCTCTCTCTAGCTCTCTGCCGTGCTACCCCACCATGCCGAGCCTGCCTCCCTGGCCTCATCTTGCCCCACCTGGAAGCCACCCCCTGCCTGCCCTGCCCCTGGCCGACCGAGCACGTGAGGAGGAGGAAGGAGAAAAAGGTGGCCGAAGCCACCTTTTCCATCTACCACTCCCCCACGGCACCCCTCTCCTCTCCCGTCCCTAGCCACCACTCCCGGCTCTCCTCTGCCTCTCCAGATCTGGCCGAGGCGCCCTGGCCTCCTCCCTTCTTCACCGCCCCTGTACCCGCGGACGTGAAGGAGGAGCCCCAGGAGCGCTGGATCCCCGCGTGGCCGACGAGAAACCCTAGCTCCAGATCGTCTGCCTCGTCGCCGATCGACCGCTCCCCTGCCCGATCCGACGCCACCGACAGCCCCGCGGTGAGCTCTTCTCTCTCCTGGACATGGTCCGCCTCAGAACCCCCTAGCCTCGCCGGACTTTGCGTCGAACGGCCTCCGCGCGTCGGAGTGCACGGGCGTCTGCACGCTCGCGCTCCGCGTAGCGCCCTATCGAGGCCTCGCCCATCTCCCTGACAACAACGCCAGCCCACCGCAGCGGTAGCCGCCTACAAGACGCCAGTCCGAGTTCGATCCCGCGCTCCGCGCCCCGCGCCCTGCGAGCACCGATCTGTCCGCGGAGAAGATCCACAGTGCGGCGACCCCTTTTTGCACTTAACCCCCTGCAGCTCTTTCGGCTAAACCCGCGGTCCGCAGACCCCACCAGTCAGCCGCTCCAGCGCTTTTGCAGATAACCCCCCGGCTTTTTCCCGTCCGTAACCCGCGCTCCAGCCTCGACCCTACATGTCAGTCTCTGCTCACACACAAGGGCAGGGTCGAAAGCCCCATGCCCCAATTGTCATACTCATATGGCGGCAGCCATGTGAGTAAAGCTTTCTTGGCGTGTGGCCCCAATCCGCTTGACCCACCCCACGGTGTCTAGGGCTAGGACAATCTGAGTAATAAAATGTTTTCTGTTTCTGTTTTAATTTAAATCTTTTTCAAATTAATTTAAATTCAAAAATTTAAATCTGTTTCAATATAACTTTTCAATTATAAATCCAAAATAATACAAATAATATATGTTTTGAAATCAGAAAAATGTGAGTAATTCAAATATGGCCTTCAAAATATATTTTGAACACTTTAATTTCCAAGTTAATTAAAATTACAAGAAAATGCCCTCTCTCCTTAATTAATTAATAACTTTTGTTTTATAACTCCAAATTTAACAAATAATATGTCTAAAATGATTAGCTCGACGAGACCTTTCCGTTTATGCATTCCATGTTTTGTATTGCAGCATGCATCATATAAATATAAAGTATACAGCAACTAATATGAGGTTAAAACGAGGCTAAAACTCAATAAAATGGTTTATTCTTGTATTCCACACCTCACCCATGCCATGCTACTTTATTGCCATGCAAATTGTGCATCATTCATCATGGCATGATTGTTTGCTTGATGCATTTAATTCATATGATTGTGAACTTTATTTATGTTGGCCCTTGTTTGTTTGGTTCTTCTTGAATAGGTGGGATATATCAAGAGAACCAGAGCACTACCCAGATCCATCCCTTGCTTCAACTGAGTGCCAGCAAGCACTACCACATGCTTGCATACATATAGTACCTATTGCCTCTATCTTATTCTTGCATCATTGAGTCGCGATTGCATTAAATTGAATCCCAAGTATTGCATAGCCTTTACTTTTAAACCCCACAAAAGCTTGTTCCTCCATCCCATGAGCCATTACTACAGGAGTTGTTTGAGCCATGCGAGTCGTAGAACAGCATGTGTAAGGTATGTGAGTGTCTGATGGATAACGAGGTACCTAAACAACTTAATCTGAGTAGTAATGGGATAACTAATGAAAGTGGCATCGGTGAGCCATAATTGCTATTTGGTTTTTCAGGCTCACTTGTGTCCCATAGGACCCCGAGTACTTGATTCCTGTTCCTTGAATATTCGCGCTATCCACATCCGGGAGGCTTATGAACCCCGAGCGAGCTTGATTCATTCTTATTTCTTGGGGCCACAAACTAGTTTGAGGTTTTATTTACTATCCTGTACTTATGCCATGCTTTATCGCTTTATTTAAATTGTGCAGTAATCGCATCGCTTAGGAAAGCAGTGTTTTCACCAGATCGACAAGCCCAAATACATTTTGGGTTCCTGCAGTTTACAGCCATTGGCGCAAACCTTGAGTCCGTCTCGGAGTCGGCCAACTTCGTCGCGGGTAGCTTAATAGGGTGGCCCCCTGAAATATTTCTGAATCCTGTGATCGCTTTGTCGTGACTGCCTCGTTGGGTTTTGATTTGGTTTTTCCGAGGTTGATCGAGTGTGTGTTGCTATTTGTGCACCCCTGCAGGTAAACTTTCAAAGCCGTGTCCGGTTATGGACGACTTGGAGCACAGTTTCTCGATCATAGACAAGCATAACTAAAGTACCCCTTTTAATTTGACTAAGTACCTGACTAGTAAATAGTGCAACACTCATGGAATGGATAATAAAACTGCCAACGGATGGGGGGTTGTTCGTCCGCTTCCTCGTCGGTAAGCGAGGAGGAGGATGGATCTGTTAAGATTACCGTTATAACTATTATTAACAATTCACGGACATCCGTCTATCTCTGGTTAGGCGGATGGTTAGCGAGTATCTATAGAATTGCTAGGGATTATCTTTTGCTGCAATTGCGTCACCCCAGGTTGTGTCCCCTTTAGAGGCATAAAGACTTGCTGAGTACCCCTAGGGTCTCACACGATAAATTGTTTGATTCAGATGAGCAGTAAACTCGCAAGATGGATCTTGGGTGGAGGAGACGGTGATGTGGGCAACGATCATTCGTGTAGAGATTCCGGAGCGGGATCCGTGAGATACGTAGGCGGGATGTGCTTATTTATGGGGCATCTTATGCCGATTTGCTTCTTATCTTACTCGGATTTTGTCTTCGCTTCCTTTGGTACTCGATGTTTGATGTATGAGGAGATATCCTAAACTATTATATCTATCTAGGATATTTGGATCTTCCGTATGGCGTTGCTATATTCTTTTCTTTTTAGATGGAATGGCTCGATGTCTTTGTTGTATGGTGGCTTGCAAACATACTCATTTGTGTATGTAGTTGATCCTTCGCTTCGCCAATTCGCCGCCCGTTCTTGTCCCGATGTTTGGAAATGGTTGGGACGGTCGAAAGGTCTACACAGTGAGTGGCATTTGGGCCCCACCGTACTATTTCAACCATTTCCGTTCATCCAGGCTTGTAACTAGGAGCGTAATTCACCGAGGTAGTTACAATTGGTATCAGAGCCATCCCGCCCTTCAGGGTCTCAGCCAAATGGTCGTTGTCAGTCTAGAAAATATTTTTGGTAGTTATGTATACTAGGGAAAAACAAAACGCGAGAGTAGGATTGCTTCCACTTTTCTTCTTACCCACCCACCACCCTTTTCTGGTATGGAAGTGTAACGTTTTCAATCCTCTTCTTAAAATTCAAACTAGGATTCACGTGTTCTGGGTTTCCGTAGTACCATAGAAAGTGTGTGTGTGTGTGTGTGTAATTCCTTGTCTATCTGTTGCATCCAACATGTTATCTTAATCTGCCTTTGGTTATCAACTGTTGGTACATTCCATCTTGTGAGCTTTTGAAAACCGGTAGCGATCTATCGACTCCTTGTTAACCGGTGCCATCTTCTTAAGGGTGTTCTTCCTTCTAGCAACTCCACGTTCTGTGCAAGCATCAGTTGCTAATCTCTACCTGATAAGTGATTTTTGCGCATCTATTGGTATTTTAATGCCGAAAAATGCAGAAAATTTTTCTTTGATACATCTGTGTTTCCACACTCCTTCCAGTCGTGTGTGAAACATTATCTATCTTCCTTTTATCAGCATGTCCATGCTAACTCATTCTTTTGTCACCGGCGCTTAATCCTAGAGTTTCTTTTCATCTCCAATTCTTTTGGGCTAATTACATAACATGTGTCGATCCGATGCTGGTGAATGTAATTTGGTTCTCGGCATAGCTATATTCCACTCATGATAAGTAACGATTGGAATATGGAAAATGCTATCAACACTATCCTCCAATGGTGACGGTTATCTCCTGTGATTTTGAGTACACCGTGATCATATCTATGCATAGTCAAGCATCTTTGGCAATCCGGAGTTTCTCAAGGCACTACGGCGGTTTATCATCTGTCCATCATGCTGCACATCTTTTTGGAACTCCATATCTGCACAATTCTCCTGGATACGAGGGAATTGCATCTTTTCGCTTCTGATAGCCTTGCTTAAGGTATGAGCTATCATCGGTTCTTATCCAAGATCTCTTTATCTTTGTAACCGGTGATCCGATCGACAATGTGAACCGGTGACATCTCTTTTTCTTCCGAAGGACCAGATAATCTATTCTTCCAGTGCATCTTCTTCAACACGAACCCGTGCTCTTAACGTTGATCATTCAAAGAGCGTTGAGCTCAGAAAGTGTTTCGACCATGTGTTCGTTTCTTCCGCCTCTTGAACTTGATATTCTTGGAATATCTTGTTAATCCTTGGTGGTATATGTTCATAATATGCTTGCCTATTCGATATCAATGGAAGGACAGGGAAGATCATCTGTGTCTTTTTCTCTCAAGCTTCGTGAGCACTGCCTGTGTGCAAAGTTCTCAAAGCGTGAATTCTGGCTTCTTGAAGTCACCTATCTCGGCCACGTCCTTCTGCTAAATAGATCGCTTCAATTCTGGAATCAGCAAGTCCATTGTTAATTCCATCGCCATCTTCAACCAATCCGGAGTTTTTCCTTGTTGGCAAGTTATCATCAGCGTTTCGCTCAAGATTTTCCTCAAGACTGCTAAATGTTTCTCAATCATTTCAAGAAGAACATGGAGTTCTTTCACCTCAGTCTCGTCAAGTGATCTTTTAAAAACCTCTCGTTCTATCATCTATGCTCAATCCACCGGAGGCCATGAAGACTTTTCAGATCTTTCGTAATCCTTCTGTTCAAGTTGGTGCTATCTTTTCTGTAGCTGTTGAATCTTGCAGTTCTTCTCCGTAATCTTCCTTCATATCTTTCCGGTGGCTTGGTACTTCAGACATGACAACAACATCATCACCCTTATCTAGCTTGGATCCGGTGAATCGTTTGCATCTATCCTTGTTTTCTAACGAAGTTCCATGAGTTTTGGCAATATCTTCAGTCTGTTCGGTAGTTGGGTTGCATGGTTTTCTTATTCATGTGCGGAGTAATGCTTTGAGTGCGGGATGGAGTAGCTACCATACCACTACTCTTATCATTCGCTCTTGTACATTGAATTGGTAAACTAATGTGATTTCACTCATTCCACGGAAGTTAGAAGTGGCCTTTATCCCTCGATACTTTACTTCCGTCCTTGTTTTTTCCGGAGTGCTCTCTCGAAGAAAGTAATCAATAATCTCTTGTTGGTGATCTCGTCTTTTCCTACACGGAGCAAATCTTCAATTATCTGGTGGAAACAAACGTAAACTCTTTTATGTCCTCGTCTTTCTACCGATGCTCGACATCCACAGACAAGATGGAAGGAAACTATCTCTCTCGTTGTTTCATCAATTCTTTTTCTTTGGTAAAACCAATTATGGTTGAGGCCATCAGTCGCAAATCTATTGCGTTAGCCTCAAGGCTAAAGAAATCAATAAGTATCTCTGCAATAAACTCCAGATCCTCCATATTCTTTGATTCTCGGGATTCCACCATGATCTAGCTTCACATCCATCTCTGGAAGTTATATCCGCGCACCTCAATTGCGTGATCCGTTGGGTCTTACCGGCGCAAGAAGAATCTAATCCGACGATGTCTAACCAAATCTTTCTGTTGATATCAAGGGACTCTATTGTTTGAAGGCAATATTGTTTCCGTACTTCATTTCTCAAATCTGAGAGAAGATACGATGCTATTGTCATAGTGGTTCAAAACCTCTCCAACCTAGCTCTTTTCTTCCGGCGAGACAAAGATCCATCCCCTCTAGTCTCGGTAAATCTTTAATCTTAATGGTGTGTATTTCTTTATCCATGATACACCATCTTTTCCTTTTTCTTTCACAAGTGGTTCTAGTCTTTTATCTTGTTTCTTGAGAAAACCGGAGCTTTGTCCATCATATCCTGCATGTCTCACGACAATCCTTCAACTCTTCTATCCGTTGTTCTCAAAGCAAACCGCAAGACTCGCAACAAGTCTAGCAAGTTTGCAAGGTGTAGTGGTCGCACCATTCCGTTGTTCATCAACTTGGGAACGTGAGGGTCACCTTCGTTCGAACACCCGCCTCTCCTTGTGTTGTTTTCTTTTTCCTAGGAATCTCGGGGCGAGATTCTTGTTTAGTGGGGGAGAGTTGTAGCATCCCAATTGTCTAACAATTGCAATGCTACTAGCCTAGTCTATATAGATGCTACTTCATATATATAATTGTTGCATCATAAATATATCATGCTCATGTCATCATGCCACCTTGCATTTGAGCATCATATAAAACCCTTTTTGCTTTGGTTCTTCTCTCATATGCATTAATAATTGCATTTGCCTCTTGATATTGTATTTGGTTATTGATATATTGTTTAATGCCCAAGTTGAGTTGGGGGCATATCTTTTATTTAACTCCACCACCTTTCTTGTCATCACCTCATCTTTCCACCATTCCATTGTCCATGAGCTTGCAATTGTTTTTCTTTTGGGTTTTACCTCTAGCTCATATGGGTTGGGATGGATCCAATTCTATTCCACTTGCTCTCATCTTAGCATCATGTTGTTTTCACATTATTGATATATGAGAGCCACATGGCCACCTTTGCATGCCTTGTGAGTGGAACCTTTTCCTAGCTTCCATATGGATTATTATGGATTTATGCTCATGTGGGAATATTTTGGGAATAGTAAGCATCTAGTGGAATATACACACTAGTAATTCCCAATAATAATCAAATGTGATCATCTCCATCTACTCCACTTGGAGCTTTCTTCTAAAATCTTTTGCTTGGCTTATTCCACTTTTGGACATGCATAAGAATAATGCCATGTTTATTATTTTGTTTCACAAGGTTAAAACATGCCATTAATTATTTTTGCATGGGCCATGCAACCATCTCCATCTTTGGTCCTCCTTGTTTTAGTTGTATTTTTGGGTGAACCACCTCATCTCTCATCTCTCTCTCCCTCCTTTTGGCTTGGTCTTATTTGATCTTGCTTAAACCATATCACCACATCCCTCTCTTTTCTTGTCTTGATCTTGTTGGAGCTTGGCATGTGCTTGGCTTGATCTTGACAAAAGCAAACCCTAGTTACCATACCATTCCTCTCTCTCTTCACCCCCTCTAAACCAAACCCTAGCCACCACATCACCCCCCTCTCTCTCTCTTCTCTACCTAGGCCCCACCGGCCACCCTCTCTCCTGGCCACCTCACCCCGCCTAGCTACCTCTACCCAAACCCCAACCGAGCCTAGCTCACCCGAGCCCGAGCCTCTAACCCCAGCCCGAGCCTCCCTCTCCTTCTCTCTCTAGCTCTCTGTGTTACCCCACCATGCCGAGCCTGCCTCCTGGCCTCATCTTGCCCCACCCGAAGCCACCCCTGCCTGCCCCGCGCCGGCCGATCGAGCACGTGAGGAGGAGGAAGGAGAAAAGGTGGCCAAGCCACCTTTCCATCTACCCCCCCGGCACCCCTCTCCTCTCCGTCCCTAGCCACCACTCCCGGCCTCCTCCGCCTCCAGATCTGGCCGAGGCGCCTGGCCTCCTCCCTTCTTCTTCACCGCCACTACCCAACGCCGCCACTGCCGTGATCACCCTACCACACCGTAGCAGCAGGAGGGAGAGGAGTCACGTTAGGGAAGACCGAGACGACCACCTGCACGCCCTGTGCCATGGACGTGAAGGAGGAGCCCAGAGCGCTAGATCTCGCGTGGCCGACGAGAAACCCTAGCTCCAGATCGTCGCCTCGTCGCCGATCGACCACTCGCCTGATCCGACGCCACCGACAGCCCGCGTGAGCTCTTCTCTCCGGACATGGTCCGCCTCAGAACCCCTAGCCTCGCCTGACTTAGCGTCGAACGGCCAACCCGCGTCGCAGTGAACGGGCGTCTCCAAGCACTCGCTCCGCCTAGCGCCCTATCGAGGCCTCGCCCATCTCCCTGACAACAACGCCAGCCCACCAGAAGCGGTAGCCGCCACGCTGCGCACGCCAGTCCGAGTTCGATCCAGCGCGCCCGCGCCCATGAGCACCGATCTGTCTGGAGAAGATCCACAGCGGCGATTTTTGCACTTAACCCCGCAGCTCTTTTCGCTAAACTCATGGTCCGCAGACCCCACTACCGCTCCAGCCTTGCAGATAACCCCGGCTTTTTCCCGTTCAGACCAGCGCTCCAGCCTCGACCCTACATGTCACTGCTCATTCACACAAGGCAGGGTCAAGAAAGCCCCATGCCCCACCTCATACTTCAGACGGCAAAGCACCGGTGAGTAAAGCTTTCTGCAGGTGGCCCCACTCTGTTTGACCCCACCCGTCAGTGTCTAGGGCTAGGACAATCTGAGTAATAAAATGTTTTCTGTTTCTGTTTTAATTTAAATCTTTTTCAAATTAATTTAAATTCAAAAATTTAAATCTGTTTCAATATAACTTTTCAATTATAAATCCAAATAATACAAATAATATATGTTTTGAAATCAGAAAAATGTGAGTAATTCAAATATGGCCTTCAAAATATATTTTGAACACTTTAATTTCCAAGTTAAATAAAATTACAAGAAAATGCCCTCTCTCCTTAATTAATTAATAACTTTTGTTTTATAACTCCAAATTTAACAAATAATATGTCTAAAATGATTAGCTCGACGAGACCTTTCCGTTTATGCATTCCATGTTTTGTATTGCAGCATGCATCATATAAATATAAAGTATACAGCAACTAATATGAGGTTAAAACGAGGCTAAAACTCAATAAAATGGTTTATTCTTGTATTCCACACCTCACCCATGCCATGCTACTTTATTGCCATGCAAATTGTGCATCATTCATCATGGCATGATTGTTTGCTTGATGCATTTAATTCATATGCTTGTGAACTTTATTTATGTTGGCCCTTGTTTGTTTGGTTCTTCTTCGAATAGACGCTGAGCAGGGGATATATCAAGAGAACCAGGAGCACTACCTGATCCATCCCTTGCTTCAATCGAGCTGCTGCAAGCACTACCACATGCTTGCATACATATAGTACCTATTGCCTCTATCTTATTCTTGCATCATTGAGTCGCGATTGCATTAAATTGAATCCCAAGTATTGCATAGCCTTTACTTTTAAACCCCACAAAAGCTTGTTCCTCCATCCCATGAGCCATTACTACAGGAGTTGTTTGAGCCATGCGAGTCGAGAACGACATGTGTAAGGTATGTGAGTGTCTGATGGATAACGAGGTACCTAAACAACTTAATCTGAGTAGTAATGGGATAACTAATGAAAGTGGCATCGGTGAGCCATAATTGCTATTTGGTTTTTCAGGCTCACTTGTGTCCCATAGGACCCTAGTACTTGATTCCTGTTCCTTGAATATTCGCGCTATCCACATCCGGGAGGCTTATGAACCCCCGAGCGAGCTTGATTCATTCTTATTTCTTGGGGCCACAAACTAGTTTGAGGTTTTATTTACTATCCTGCATTACTTATGCCATGCTTTATCGCTTTATTTAAATTGTGCGAGTCTTGCACCTGTCTTTGTTAGGAAAGCGAGTGTTTTCACGTGTCGACAAGCCCAGTCCACATTTCGGGTTCCCATCGTTTACAGCCATTGGCGCAAAACCTTGAGTCCGTCTCGAGTCGGCCAACTTCGTCATGGTAGCCATGGGGTGGCCCCTCAAATATTTCGAATCTCGTGATCGCTTTGTCGGATCGCCTCGTTGGGTTTTGATTTGGTTTTTCCGAGGATGATCGAGTGTGTGTTGCTATTTGTGCACCCCTGCAGGGTAAAACTTTCTGAAAGCCGTGTCCGCGGTTATGGACGACTTGGAGCACAGTTTCTCAATCATAGACAAGCATAACTAAAGTACCGCTTTTAATTTGACTAAGTACCTGACTAGTAAATAGTGCAACACTCATGGAATGGATAATAAAACTGCCAACGGATGGGGGGTTGTTCATCCGCTTCCTCGTCGGTAAGCGAGGAGGAGGATGGATCTGTTAAGGTTACCGTTATAACTATTATTAACAATTCACGGACATCCGTCTATCTCTGGTTAGGCGGATGGTTAGCGAGTATCTATAGAATTGCTAAGGATTATCTTTTGCTGCAATTGCGTCACCCCAGGTTGTGTCCCCTTTAGCGGCATAAAGACTTGCTGAGTACCCCTAGGGTCTCACACGATAAATTGTTTGATTCAGATGAACAGGTAAACTCGCAAGATGGATACTGGGTGGAGGAGACGGACGATGTGGGCAACGATCATTCGGTGTAGAGATTCCGGGAACGGGGATCCGTGAGATCTGTGGGCGGGATGTGCTTATTTATGGGGTATCTTATGCCGATTTGCTTCTTATCCGTACTCGGATTTTGTCTTCCGCTTCCGCCTGGTACTCTGATGTTTGATGTATCAGGAGATATCCTAAACTATTATATCTATCTAGGATATTTGGATCTTGCCGTATGGCTTTGCTATATTTCTTTTTCTTTTTAGATGGAATGGCTCTGATGTACTGTTGTATGGTGGCTTGCATACATACTCATTTGTGTATGTAGTTGATCCCTTCGCCTGCCGATTACGCCGCCCGTTCTTGTCCCGATGTTTGGAAATGGTTGGGACGGCCGAAAGGTCTACCTGTGAGTGGCATTTGGGCCCCACCGTACTATTTCAACCATTTCCGTTCATCCAGGCTTGTAACTAGGAGCGTAATTCACCGAGGTAGTTACAAAAGTGCCTATTTTTCCGGATGTCATCAAGTGCCAGAATACGAGACGGAGAGGTCCCAGGGGGCCACCACACCACCTGGCCATGCGGCCAGGCCTAGCCCACGCCAGGGGGTGGTGTGGCCGCTCCCGGCACCCCCTCGTCCTCTCCTTCCGCCTATATATTGCCCTCGGGACGAAAACCCTAAGTGCCCGATCAAAAATCCACGAAGAGTCTCAGAGCCGTCATCTCCATCCCTAGATCGGGAGGATCTGAAGCTCTTCTGGTACTCACGGGAGAGGGAATTCACCCTGGATGCCTTCTTCATCACCATGCAAGCCTCCGGTGTGATGCGTGAGTAGTTCATCCTTGGACTACGGATCCATGTAGTAGCTAGATGGCTGGTTCTCCTCCTTTGTGCTTTCATGTTTAGATCTTGTGAGCTCCGTTCATGATCAAGATCATCTATTTGTAATTCTGCATGTTGTGCTTGTGGGGATCCGATGGATATTGAGATGCTATTTCAGATTGATTATTGATTCTATCATGTCTTTGTTATTTGTGATCTTGCATGCTTTCTATTGTTAGTAGCTATCTTGGCCGAGTAGATGCTAGCAACTCCAAGAGTTAGTATTTATGCTCGATAGTGGGTTCATGCCTCTGGTAATCTGGGGAAGTGACAGAAATCTCTAAGGTACTAGATGTGATGTTGCTACTAGGGAGAAAACAACAATCCTTTGTTCATAGAACAATCCTATTGTTTACTTTACACGTAGTTCGTAAAGCAATAATCCGTTGCTTGCAACTTAATACTAGAGGGGGTTCGGATGATAACCTGAAGGTGGATTATTAGTCATAGATGCAGTTGGATGGCGGTCTATGTATAATGTTGTAATGCCCAATCAAGTCTCAAAGGAGTCAAGATGATTAGTATATGCATGTATTGCTTTCTCGGTGTTTGTCAATTGCCCCGCTGTAATTTGTTCACCCAGCATGTTATCTATCTTAAGGAGAGCCACCTCTAGTGAACTATGGATCCCGGTCCTTTTTCTTTACATACAATCTACAACTGTTTAATTCTTGTGTTTACTTTCTGCAAACTATTACTTCTTTCCATTCGATACGTTTAATACTTTGTTTTCCACAAAACACGGTGAGATTGACAACCTCATCGCAAGTTGGGGACAAATTTTTGTGGTTGTGTTGTGCAGGTCTCCACCTTGCTACTAGCACCGGTAGTGCGCCCTGCCAAAGCTCAGCTAGTAACACCTTTGGGGTGTTTCCTTGCTCCTACAGGTTTGATTAAACCTTGGTTTCATAACTGGGGGAAACTTGTTGTTGTGCTCATCATACCTTCCTCTTGGGGTTCCCAACGACCTCTACATCAACACCGCCATCAAGCATTTTTCTGGGCGTCGTGCATTGAGCCATCAATGGCAGAGTCTACTAGCTCTTCTAGATCTCCAAAACGGATGTTGACTAACACAGTCTGCATCTCTTCATGCAATCCATTCAGGAACCTTTCCTTCTTCTTGGCTTCAGTGTTAATCTCATTAGGGGCATATCTAGCTAGCGACAGAAATTTGTCACAGTACTCAACTACCGTCATCCTTCCTTGCTTTAGTTCCCTGAACTCATCTCTCATCCTGGTGACCAAACCTTGTGGCACATAGGTGCGGCTGAACTTGATCTTGAATGCTTCCCAAGTCATCTTCTGACCGTCGTTCATGGTACGGGTGCTATTCCACCAGGCTCTTGCATCTCCTGCCAGATAGTGGGTGGCAAACAGTACTTTGTCATTGGCTTCAACTCCTACGACCTCTAGGTTGTTCTCCATGGTTTGCAGCCAGTCATCAGCATCTAAGGGATCCTCAAACTTATTAAAGATAGGTGGGTTGGTATTCTGAAAGTTCTTGACTTTGGATCCATGGTGATCTTGGTTTCCATGGCCTTGATTATTGTGGGACATTTGAGCTATTTGTTGAAGAGTGGCTAGGTTGGCTTGGCGTTCGGCTCTACTAGCTTCACGGTCGGAAACTAGCATCTGTAGAATCTGCAGCATCGGGTCCTAAGATGAACTGCTTCCTCCGGGGTTTCCACGAGTCATCTGAAGATTGAGATAGATAATGAGATAAGAGGGAAATTTCTAGGGTTCATGGTTTTGTTTCAAAAGCTTTAAACTTTGAGTTTGACTCGGGATTGGCAAACTAACTTCTTCTCATTCATTCATTCAAAGCACACCAATACAAACACACACCACACACAAATAGAAAACAGATGGTTTTAAGAACCATTCTATGAAACTACGATACAGTGGGACCGGTACAACTCATTCCTATGGTAGTGATCAAGTGCATCTAATCATCATCAATGAAGTCAGAATCATCATCATCTGTGTAGAACTCTATGGCATCATCTTCCAGGTAGTCGTTGTCATCACTGAGGTAAGAGTGAAGATCTCCCTCGATATCTTCACCTTCATCCCCCTCCGTTGCTTCAAGCTGGACTTCCTATTCACGGATGGTCTTCCCGAGAGCGGCCACCTTCTTGCGAAGACGATCAATGGTGCGATCCTTCTTGTCGCACTGACGAAGAAGTGATTGGCACTCCTTGGCGAGAATGGCGAGAGTCTGGTCGTTCTTAACGGCAATGACAAGGTTGTGGTTGGCATAGGCTCGACCATTGTCCAATTCCTTCTGCCTATCATACAGCATGAAGTCAAGATTTTCCACCTGGTGCTTCAACTCTAGGTGTCCTGGCATCTCCAATGGCATTCCCATAGAAGCATGCCTTGCAAAGTGAGCAAAGCGAGTTCCCTGGATCAAGTTGATGTTTTGCCCACACAGACGGGCAAGAGCTTCATGCATAGCCCTGGCTAATCCATCTAGTCAGTTGTTCTGTCGCAAGGTGAATTGGATCTTCTCCGAAGTGGGTGCTTCCATCTTGCCTCTAAGATCTGCAACTATCAGCCATTGTAGATCTCCTCCTACGTGATCGTTGAGTTTTTCCCCGAAGAATTCCGGATGCGGGCGCTCAAGATACTCTGATAGTGCATCTAGATCCCTCTCAAAGATCAGTTGGCCTCCATTGCGCAACTGGTAGAACTTGAAATATTGAACTTCCATCTATAAGAATTTAGGATGAGTAAGTTAGTGAGGTGATCAAGTGTGTCAAATTTTATGTAGGAATGTAAGAATTTTTTGAGGAACATGAATTTGTTTGAAAGAATCAAGGATAAGAGTGGGGAATAGGTTTTTATAAATACTCACTTCTTTTGTTTTGAAAATAAGTTTTTGTTCGGACGTCCAATCTAACTAGGGTCTCCTATGGTCAGGATGGCTTTGATACTAACTTGTCAACACCCAGATTTTTAATCCCAGATGCCTGTTGTGCCATACCTTGCAATCCTAGGATTACCCTTTTTGTGAGACATAACAGATTGGATATCATAGTACATTATCCATTACAAACCATAATAAGGTCTTACAAATAAAGGATCTCATGATCCACTCTTAATACAATCAAGCAGCAGAAAATAAATGTAGTAGGGGATCCATCTTCAGAGTCACAGGCAATGCTGACGATGGGAGATGATCCTAGTTGTCATAGATATCTTGTTGTCCATCATCCTGATAGTCCTCCTCATAGTATGGCCACGGGAATAGCCAGGGACAAAGCCATGAGTACTCTTTAAGTACTCGCAAACTATCACTAACAAGTAAAGTAGTTCTAGTAGGAATCCTAAGCTCTAGGTTTATTTGCAAAAATCTAGATTTATCTAAACTGAGTTTAGAAGTAAAGAAAACTAAGTTAATGTTCTAAATCACTTTAAGTGGGAAAGTAGCTTTAATATTCACAAACCTATTGTGGTCAAGTGAAAATCATAGTTCACTTCACAAGTTATTTTTAAAACATCTGACGATGGAAAAATAAGGTCACTCCAACTGTCCATGACCGCGGACGCGGCTATTCGAATAGTTTGACACTCTGCAGAGGTGGTACACTTTCACCACAAAATTCGATACATCCGTCAGGGATAACCCTGAATCATCATACTTAGTATGCGGATAATCAATCATAACCTTTCCTTTACACGCTCTAGTATAGGCACCTCCCCTATGAGCTTGGCCTCCCAGCCGTGGCCATCTGCCATCCTGGGCACTGCATAGGTGGACAATCCACACTAACGAGGTAGCCTCAGCTCAAACCTCTTCCGTGAGGGAACCCATACTAATGCATATAAACTTCTAGCTAAGCCCTACCCAATTCGGGTATTGTGGTTGTACGGTAAAATTGGAATGGTATCGCATCCGAACCCAACCATCAGTTTTTATAAAGGGCTAAGGCTCATGCCTCAACATTTTCATCATCAAATCCTTTGGTGTTTATCAACACATGTAAAAACATTTCAATAGAATGAATCATCATTCCAAGGTTTTTCTAATCATTTTCACCAAGTAATCCATCTAAAGTGATCCACTTTTGTGCTTAGCACTAGCCACTAAAGTTAAGAGTGTTCACTAATGAGGGGTGCTAATCTTCAATCTCATGCCATAAAATGACATCTAAGTATAACCATTTAGGCCTATTTTTATGCTCTTTATGCTATCTATACGATTTTTCCAATACTCACAATGGACTAACTAAAAGTAAAGAACTTTGGTAAAGCAAAAAGAATAAAGCTTGCAAGCAAAAATTGGGATTGTTATAAATTAAAGGTATATAACCAAAGCATGCCTAATGCATTTTTCTTAACTTATCAAGTTTGCAAGTATTAGCTTGCATAGTTCTAGCTTGCCTTGAGTAGAGAAGTGGTTGAAGTTTTCTTCTTCTTCTTGGTAGTACTCCTCCTCGTATCCCGGGTCGGTACTATCGTCAATAAATGAATACGGGGTACACAATCACCAAACAATACTTAACTAAATCTATTTATCACACTAAGGTTCATACTTGATGATCTAGCATCATCACAAACATCACATAAAATAAAGACTTAATCTTGTTTATCATATTTTAGAAAAGTAATTTCTACTCATTGAAAATAATTAAGATTTAATATTCTCCAATTAAAATATGGGATCATGTTGACACATGTCATCACCACAAATTATAATACATGGGAATGTGATTTAAAGTGTTGGTCACATTTTATTAAATTTAAGATTATCATTTAATAAAATTAAAGTGACTAGAAATGCCTATATAGCATTATTTTGGGACTAGTCCAATGCCACTCCATGCAAACCTAAATATTTTTACATATTCATATAGATCTTATCAAATGTGATTTTTGAGAGTTGGAATCAACTCAAAAGCATTTATGGTTGATTTTTGAAAAATGTTTGAAGTTGAAAAAGTCTCTGTCTTATTATTTTTAATATATGTGATCTATAACTCTAGTTGATTTAAACCCAACGGGCTAGGATAGATAATTTAACTATCTTTCTAACAAAATTGGGATCATGCAATTTGGTTTAGTGAATCTATCTGAATTAATTTTTGAATCTACTGGCAGAATGTGGTTTTGAACTAAATTGGAAAAATACTAATTTGAATCTCCAGGCCTGCGCGGGAAACTAAACGGGCCAGCCCAATCTGCACAGCACAGCATAGCGGGCTGCTGACAGAGGGGGTCTACTAGTCAGCGACTTAAACTAATCGAAATGGTATCTGCGAATCGTGGTCCTACGATTAAAAGATGATCTAACAGCGGCAGTTCATCATCGACGACGAATAACTCCGGCGAGGAATTAAACCTAATGCGGCGGTGGGGGTCCGGCTAGGCTCACCTAGGCTCCAGCTAGGGTCGGCGATGGGAGCGAACGACATGGTCGATGACGGTGGTTCGGACGGTGGTCGCGGCAGCTCCTGGGTGGCTCCAATCGACGGCGCCCTTCTCCTCCTGCAGCGGCGGGCTCCAGCCAAATTCTAGCAAGGAAGATCTCTCCTTGCTCCGGGGAAGGGTGAGGGAGTTTTTGTGAGGAATGGGGAGTGTGTTGGTGTGGAGAATGGAGGCAGAGAAGGCCTCTATTTATACACCGGCAAGGGGACTAAACAGGTTGGGCTCAGGCTCCTCGGTGACAATGATACAGGCGGCTAGCAGTGCAGCTGAGGCTAGGGGACGGTGCAGTGTTCCCTGGCGATCATCATGGGCGTAATGGCAAGGCATGGGGAGGTCTAGGTTGGTCGGGCATGTGTGATACTCTGCATGGGAGCAACGGTGTTTGCGACAGCGTGCGGGTGCTACGGCTTGCGCGGCTGCGAATGGGGGTGTCTGGGAGGTGGTGGTGATCATGGCGAGTAGGCGCGTGCACGGAGAGAGCGAGGCGCGGTCTGTGCGAGGAGGTCGGGTGCGGCGCTTTGGCGCGTTCTTGGCACGATGCAGAGACATTGGGCGCGGCGTCGCTAGGGTGGTCCAGGGCCTGGCTATGGTCGTGGCTTGGACCGGGGGTGGCGGTGGACGGTGGCGTGTCTGGTGCGCGTCGTGGGAGAGGGCGGTGTGGTCGCTGGCGCTCTGTCCACTGTCGGCCGGTGAGTGTGGCTTCAGTGGTGGCGCACTGGTGCACAACGGCTAAGGGGGAGAGTGGTCTGGTGATGCTCGACACTGGGGAGACAAGGGAGTGAAGAGGGAACCAAATTGGTCTAGTGATCACTGCTCAAACAGTGAAGTTAGGCTAGAGTTAGTTTATGCCTACCATGTGTTTGTTTAAATGGCTGAAAGAAAATTAGTTTGAAATTTTCGAATGAAAATTTGTGAGTGATCTTATCTTAAGCTTGAGTGTCTATGATTGCTTGGAGAAGTCAAGTGGAATTGGTTTGAGTGGTTTTTGAAAAAGTGTGATCTTACCATATGAACTAGATTCAATTTTGAATTATCTTTTAAATAGATTTTAAAATAGTTTATGTAAGTTTGTAAAGTGGGCCTTGGTTCACTTTTACTTGGTCTAGCAAGGGGTGAAAAGAAGTGGAATTGTTTCTATTAGAAATTCTCTTCTAGGAACACTCAAAGTGGCCTAGTGGTTAACTTTGGTCAAAATGACCATTTGGTCTTTTTATTTATATTTGATTTCTTTTTCTTTTGATTTTTCTTGTAATTGGCCTAGATGATGTAGCATTCATCTTTAAACCATTTCTCAACATTTGTAGCAATCAAGCATGGCAAAATCAATCAATTCTACACTAATGCAAAACACACATGCATTCATATAGTTTTTTTTGGAATAAAAGTTTTTGTTAACCCTAAATTTGGGTGATTAGAACTTGATAAACTTGATTAATATTTTTGGGGTGTTACATCATGAGATCCTTTATTTGTAAGACCTTATTATGGTTTGTAATGGATGATGTACTGTGATACCAATCTGTTATGTCTCGCAAAAATGGTAATCATGGGATTGCGATGTATGGCATAACAGGCATCTGGATTAAAAATATGGGTGTTGACATAGACCCAATAGGGTTAGATCCAACCCTAATAGGTGTAACATCCAAAACTTTAATCCAAGCTTATTAAGATCCAAATCATCAAAATTAGGGGTAACAAAAACTTTTCCATTTAAACATATGAAAGCATTCTTGTGTAGGTGCATTTGAATTAGGAGTTGATTTGAATTGCCATGGTTCTGTGATTCTTTGCTTGTAAAATGTTTCTTAGGTGAAATAAACATCATCTAAATCATTCCCAAACTTTTCCCAAAGAAAAACAACTCAAAATGAATAATTGAAGTGAATTGTCATTTTGGCCAAATTAACTATCATGCCTACTTTGGCTATTCCTAGTACTCAGAACTTAACAGAAACAAATGTGGATCTTAGCACCCCTTGCTAGTACACATAATGAGGTACCAAGGCCCACTTTGTGATCTGATAAAAACAATCAAATACTAATTTTAAATGACGGTTTAAAATTGAATCTACTTCATATGGGAAGATACCACTATTTCAAAAACCACTCAAACCAACTCAATTTTCAAAACCCAAGCAACCACAGAGTCTCAAGATTAGTACTAGAACACCCACCAAAAATCTTTTCAAAATTCAAAAAGAAATTTCATGCGGCCATTTCATCAAACACATAGCAGGCATGATTTATAGGGTTTTGCCCCCAAATGATCTCCATTTAATCTCTTTTTCCCCTCATGATCTAACCATGCCTTTAGCACCCATCCCCTACCCACCTAGCAGCCATGCCATGCCAACCCGAGGACATGCTCGCCGGCCAAACCTTGCCCCGCTGCAGCAGACCATCTCCCCCTCTCTCGCCATGTCTAGGAGGTAGCCAGCACCACAGCGCCGCCCACTGTCCCCTCCCCGATCTAGGCCCAGTCGTGGAGCACCGAGCAAACCCCGCGCCTAGTGCCACCGCGCCATGCCGAGCACGCGCCAGAGCGCCACACCTGGCACGCGTGCACAAGCCGCCACTCGACCGCAGCCCGTGCCCACCGCGTCGCCACGACCCAGGGAACACGCCGAACATGCCCGTTCGCCACCCAACGCATCACAGCCATCGCTCGCCGTGGACACCGCCGTCTCTGCCGCTTAGAGATCCAACTGCCCCCAACCGCATACCACCGCCCCTAAGCCCGCATTAAGTTCCTAGAGCACCGCTAGGAGACCACGTGTCGAATGCCACCCTCAGCCATGCCGCTAGCCGCCCATAGCCATGTCGCCACTGTCGCCTGCTCATCCCTCTCAGTCTCGCCGTCGAGCCTATAAATTAGGGCACCCCAGCCATTTGAAGCACACCACTCCACTCCCCTCACCTCACTGATCGTCCCACACCTCTAGCCAGAGGAAGGGGAGCAACAGTTCGCCTGAATTGCACCGGAGCAGGCCGCCTCTAGAGGAGAAGGGCGCTGCTGATTGTGACCACCCCTGGAGCTGCCTCGACCGTCCCTGAGCTCGTCGTCGACCACCAGTCCGTTTGCCCGCCTCGCCATAATCGCTGGAGCCCTGGTACGCCCCCTATGCACCCCCACTGAGCCACTAGGGTTCGAGCTCGCCGGCGACAGGTCCGTCAACGACGACGATCCCTAGTCGTTGATCCCCACTCTAATCTAACGTCCCACATTGCCCCGTACCGCTTCGCGCGTTATGAGTCGCTGACTGGTGGACCCTCCTGTCAGTTGAGCCTCAGCCCATGCAGGATGACCGGCCGCCCGTTAGCTTTTCCCGCGCGACCCAGTTAGTTTGAATTAGGATTTTTCTTTTTAGTTTAAACTTAGTTATGTCCCTTAGTTCAAAATTCAATTCAGAGAGATTTACAAATCCAAATGAAGTGATTCCAATTTTGTTGGAAAGCTACTAAAAAGATCTATCCAAGACCGTTGGATTTAATTGATTTAGAGTTATAGATCTTTCCTACTAAAAATAATAAAACAGAAGCATTTGTACCTTGCAACATTTTTATAAAATCAACCAAGTTAGCTTTTGAGTTGATTCCAACTCTAAAAAATCACATTTCATCATACCTATCTGAATATGTAATAATATCAAAGTTTACATGCAGTGACTTTGGACTAGTACCAAAATATTGCTCTATAGGCATTTCTAGTCACTTTAAATCATTAAATAATGAACTTAAACCAAAGTAATTTTGATCCAACCCTTAAATTACATTCCCACATGTTAGAATATGTGGTGATGACATGTGTCCACATGATCCCATATTTTAAGTGGTGAATATTAAATCTTAGCTAATTTTTCAATGAGTAGAAATTACTTTTCTAAAATAAAAAGGAGGAAACTAGGTAATAAAACTTTTGATGCGTGTGATGATAGATCATCAATTGTGTGCATTAGAGTACTAATTAGACTAGTTAAGTATTGTTTGGTGATTGTGTACTCTGTATGTATTTATAGAAGATAGTACCGACCAAGCTTACGAGGAGGAGTGCTACCAAGAAGTAGAAGAAGAAAACTTCAACCACTGCACCAACCAAGGCAAGCTAGTACTATACAAGTTAACCCTTGTAAGTTGTACTTGCAAGCCACCATTAACAGTGCAAGCTATTGTAGCAAGCTAGAATTAAGCTAGATGAATGAGCAAAGATGCTTTGGGCATGCTTTGGTCCCACCATTTCTACTATTACTACCCCAAGTATTATCTTATAAGCTTTACTTCCTTTACTTTACACAAAGTCCCTTACTTATTTTGAAGGTAGCATAAAGAGTATAAAACTTGACCTATTTAGATAAACCTTAGATGTCATTCTATGGCATGAGATTGAACCCATCATCTTTCCACCTTAGTGAACACTCTTAACTTAGTAGTTTAGAGTAGATCAAAACTTGAGTCACTTTAGATGGGAACAATTGGTGAAAATGAATTGTGAAAACCTTGGAATGATGAGTCATTCTATTGAGATGTTTTGACATGTGTTGAGAGACACAAATGGTTTATGATGATGAAAATGTTGAGGCATGAGCCTTAGCCCTTTTATAAAACTGATGGTTGGATTTGGATGCGATACCATTCCAAATTTACCGTACAACCACACTACCTGAATTGGCTAAGGCTTAGCCGGAAGTTTATATGCATTAGTATTAGTTTCCTCGCGTGAGAGGTTTGAGCTGAGGCTACCTCTCAATGTTGTCCACCTATGCAGTGCCCAAGATGATTGATGGTCATGGTTGGGAGGCCATGCTCATAGGAGAGGTACTTATACTAGGGTGTGTAAAGGGAAAGTTATGTTTGATTATCTGCATACTAAGCATGATGATTCAGGGTTATCCCTGACAGATGTATCGAATCTTGTGGTGAAAGTGGACCACCTCTGCAGAGTGTCAAACTATTCGAATAGCCACGTCCGCAGTTATGGACAGTTGGAATGGCCATATTGTTTCATTGTCAGATGTTTTCCAAACAACTTATGAAATGAATGATGAATCTTGACTTGACCACAACAGGGTTGTGTTTATGACAATAGCTTCCCAACTTAAGTGATTCTAGAACTTTGTTTTATCTTTCTTTGCTTCAGAACTCAGCTTAGGTTTCAAACTTAACCTTATAGTTAAACTTAGATTTAGCACTTTAACTTAGAATTATACTACTTGTTAGTGGTAGTTTGCGAGTACTTAAAGAGTACTCATGACTTTTGTCCCTAGCTATTCTCATGGCCAGACTTTGAAGGAGACTATCAAGATGATGGCCAGCAGGACGACTATGATAACTAGGACTATCTGCCTTTGTCAGCATTGCCTGTGCCCCTGAAGATGGACCCCACCGCTACACTTTATATTTATTCTGTTGTTTGTTGTATTAAGACTGGATCATGAGATCCTTATTCGTGTAAGACCTTATGCATGGTTTGTAATGGATGATGTACTGTGATATCCAATCCATTATGTCTCGCAAAAATGGTAATCCTGGGATTGCGAGGTATGGCATAACGGGCATCTGGGATTAAAAATCCGGGTTTTGACAAGTTGGTATCAGAGCCATCCTGACCATAGGAGACCCTAGTTAGAATGGACGTCCGAACAAAAACTTAGTTTCAAAACCAAAGTGAGTATTTACGAAAAACTATCTCCTCTCCTATCTTTGGGAATTCTTTCTTTCTCAAAAATTCTTACACTATTACTTAAAATTTGACACACTTGATCACTTCACTAATTACCTCACACTTCATTCTTGTAGATGGAGACTCAGTTCAGCAAGTTTTGCCAGTTGGGAAACGGAGGTCAGCTGATATTCGAGAGGGATCTAGATTCACTGTCGGAGTTATTGGGACGCCCACATACGGAGCTCAACTTCTAGGACCCCCGGGAGGAGACCTACAGTGGCTAGTCACCGCTGATCTTAGAGGAAGCATCGAAGCACCAACTTCTGGGAGAATTCAGTTCTCCGTGAGAGAGAACAACTGGCTAGATGGATTAGCCAGGGTAATGCATGAAGCTCTCGCATGTCTATGTGCCCTTAGCATCAAAAATCCAAGGAACCCGTTTTGCTCACTATGCAAGACGTGACTTCATGGGAATATCGATGGAGATGCCAAGTCATCCAGAGTTGAGGCGTCAAGTGGAGAATCTTGACTTCTTGCTACATGACAGACAGCAGGAACTGGACAATGCCAGGGAGCTAGCCAACCAGAACCGTGCCATTGCCGACCAGAAGGCCCAGACTTTCGCACTGCTCGTCCAGGACCGCGAGTCTCTTTGCCGCCAGCGTGCAAAGAAGGATCGCACCATCGCCCGTCTTTGCAAGAAGGTGGCCGACCTCGAGAAGAACGTCAAGGAGCAGGAAGCTCAGCTTGCTGCCAAGGAAGAAGAAGATGAGGGTGAAGACATCTAGGGAGACATGGATTCTTACCTCAACAATGATGACGACTTTCTGGAGGAGGATGTTGTGGACTTCTACACTGACGATGAGGACTCCGACTTCATCGATGATGAGTAGATGCACTAGAGCACTGTCGTAGAATGAGATGTATCGGTCCCACAGTATTGTAGCTTGCAGAATGGTTCTTCAAACCATATGTTGCCTTTGTTTGTTGTGGTGTGTGTTGTATCGTGTGTTTTTTGCATGAATGAAATGGAGTAGTTGAAAAACCTGAGTCTAACTCAAAGTTTTATCTTTGAAATCAAAACCATGAACCTTAGAATTTCCCACTTACCCCTATATCTATCTCAATCCTCAGATGACTCGCGGAAACCAAGGAGGGAGCAGCTCGTCGCAAGACCCAATGCTACAGATCTTGCATAATCTCATTGCAGACCGTGAAGCAAGCAGGGCAGAACGTCAAGCCAACTTAGCAACACTGCAGCAGATCGCCTAGATGGCTCTCAACAACCAAGGGCATGGAAATCAGGATCACCATGGATCCAAACTCAAAACATTTCAGAATACCAATCCCCCAATCCTCAACCAATCTGAAAACCCATTAGATGCTGACGACTGGTTACAGACGATGGAAAACAACCTCGAAGTTGCAGGAGTTGATGAAAACGAGAAAGTTCTCTTCGCCACCCACTATCTGGCGGGAGATGCAAGAGCTTGGTGGAATAGTATCCGCAATATGAACCATGGTCAAGTGATGACATTGGAAGCATCCAAAGTCAAGTTCAGCCGCACCCACGTGCCGCAGGGTTGAGTCAACCGAGTGAGAGATGAGTTCCGCGAATTGAAGCAGGGAAGAATGACTGTGGTGGAGTACCATGACAGATTCCTGTCACTTGCCAGATATGCACCTGATGAGATCTACACGGAGGCCAAGAAGAAGGAGAGATTCCTGAACGGACTGCATGATGAGATGCAAACTGTCCTCGTCAACATCCGTTTTCAGGATCTTGAAGAGCTAGTCGACTCTGCCATTCAGATGGAAGGGAAGATTAATCAGGCAAACGACAACCACAAACATCGTATGATGCAGCAATCAGGATCCAACAGTCACCAGAAGTACCGTCCCAACCCCTCACCAGGATATGCACCAAGGAACAACTGACCCCCAATGTCTCGCCCAAGCTACCCCAACTATAGCGGAGGCAATGTGAAGTCCAAAGGAAACCATCACAACTCCGGCAATGCCAACAATTTCAACCGTGTACCTCCCAAGAGCAACAACAACAACAACAACACTGCACCCAGAACTGGCAGCAATGTTGTGCTTGTCGCAGCAAAGGACAAGTCCCAGATCACTTGTTTCGAGTGTGGAGTGAAGGGTCACTATTCCAATGAGTGTCCCAAGAATACTGCCGCCAATGCCACTGTGAATGCCCCAGCTCAACAGCAGCGTCGTGTTCAACCAGGAAGAAGATTTGCCCCAGGGAACCCTCACAACCACAACGGTCGTCTCTTCCACATGAACGCAGAAGAAGCCCAAGAAGCACCAGATGTAGTGCTGGGTATGTTTTCTGTCAACTCAGTTTTAGCAAGAGTATTGTTTGATTCAGGAGCATCGCATTCATTTGTCACCGAAGAATTTGCATGCACTAGTAAGATTCACCCAACCAACCTGAAGCATGTCTTGATAGTTCAAATCCCTGGTTCAACTACAAAAGCTAGAAAAATTTGCAAAGTTGTGCCTATCAGAATACATCGGATAGATTTTTATGCCAACCTAATTTTACTTGGAACCAAAGGATTGGAAGTAGTACTAGGTATGGACTGGATGTCAAGGCATAAAGGACTGATAGACTGTGCTAAAAAAGCTATCACCATGACTAGTAGTTTTGGAGTCACAGTAGAGCATATATCTGAAACCTTACCTCGCCAATTCAAGTGCAACAAGAGTATAGCCCTACCCAGCATAGACCAAGTAAGAGTAGTCTGTGAATACCCGACGTATTCCCAGATGAATTGCTAGGTATGCCCCTAGATAGGGATATTGAGTTCATTATCGAACTAATCCCCGGAACTGGACCCATAGCCCAGAGGCCCTATAGCATGAACCCCTCAGAGTTAGTTGAGTTGAAGAAGCAGTTAGATGTCGTGTTAGCAACAGGCTTGATTCAACCAAGCACATCGCCATGGAGATCACCAGTGTTATTCGTTGACAAGAAAGATGGAGGCAATCGTCTGTGTACAGATTACAAAAAGTTGAATGACGTCACCATCAAGAACAAGTACCCCTTGCCAACGATAGAGGATCTATTTGATCAATTGACTGGAGCCCAGGTATTCTCAAAGATTGATCTTAGGACTGGTTATCACCAACTTAAGATTCATGCAACGGATATTCCGAAGACTGCCATTACTACTCGCTATGGTTTATACGAGTATACGGTTATGTCTTTTGGATTAACCAATGCCCCTGCTTATTTCATGAATCTCATGAATAAGATCTTTATGAATTTCCTAGATAAGTTTGTAGTTGTGTTTATCGACGACATCCTTATCTACTCCAAGTCAGAAGAAGAGCATGAGCAACATCTGAGAATCATCCTAGAAACCCTGAGAGAGCATCAGTTATATGCCAAGTTCAGCAAGTGTGAGTTTTGGCTGAAAGAAGTAGGATTCCTAGGACACATTGTGTCTGCCAGAGGAGTCTCTGTTGATCCTGCCAAGATCAAAGATGTCGAAGAATGGGAAGCCCCAACCACTCAAACCCAAGTCTGTGCATTTCTCGGATTAGCGGGATACTACCGCAAGTTCGTCGAAGGATTCTCGAGCATCGCCCGACCCATGACCCAATTGTTGAAGAAGGACAAGAAGTTTGAATGGACTGACAAGTGTGAAGCCAAATTTTAGGAGCTGAAGAAGAGATTGATATCAGCCCCAATTTTGATCATGCCAGATATCAAGAAGCCGTTTGATGTATATTGTGATGCATCCAAGATTGGTCTCGGATGTATATTGATGCAAGAAGGCAAAGTCATCGAGTATCTGTCTCGCCTACTGAAGCAGCATGAGCAGAACTATCCGACCCATGATCTTGAATTAGCAGCCGTAGTGTTGGCATTAAAGACATGGCGTCATTATCTTATGGGAAATCGCTATGAGATTTACTCGGATCACAAAAGCTTGAAGTATATTTTTACTCAGAAGGAGCTGAAATGAGGCAAAGGAGATGGATAGAGTTAATCAAGGATTATGACCTTGACATTCACTATCACCTCGGTAAAGCCAATGTGGTAGCGGATGCTCTTAGCAGATTGCCGTGTAGGCTAAACACCATGATCAAGGAGAAGCAGCCAAGTTTGTATGAGGAGTTGGAGCAGTTCAGAACTGAATTGGTTAGCAAAGGATTCTTAGCTAGCATTGAACTTCAACCCACTTTGATTAGCCAAATCAAGGAAGCCCAGAAGGGGAATGAAAGTACTGACGGAATCAAACGTCGTATTGGTACAGGAAAGGTACCTGGATTCACCGAAGACGAAGAAGGATTACTGTGGTACAAAGGACGTATCTGTGTGCCAGCAGATTGGGAACTGAAGCAAGTTATCATGAAGGAATCTCACGATACTCTTTATTCTATCCACCCTGGAGGAACGAAGATGTATCAGGATTTGAAAGAGCAATTTTGGTGGCATAAGATGAAGAGAGAAATCGGAAGCTACATCGCCAAGTGTGTCATCTGTCAAAGAGTCAAAGCAGAATATCAGAGACCTGCAGGATTGTTGCAACCATTGCAGATTCCGGAATGGAAATGGGATTCTGCCAGAATGGACTTTATCACCGGTTTGCCTACTTCCAGTAGGGGAAATGACTCAATCTGGGTCATAGTTGATAGACTGTCCAAGGTAGCCCACTTCATACCTGTCAAGACTACCGACCAGAGTGCGAAACTAGCAGAACTGTACATTGCTAGGGTTGTTAGTCTACATGGAACCCCCAAGACCATAGTATCAGATCGAGGAACCCAGTTTACCTCGAGATTTTGGCAGAAGGTTCAGGAAGGATTGGGAACCAAGTTGAACTTCAGCACCACGTATCACCCGCAAACAGATGGACAAACTGAGAGAGTCAACCAGATCTTAGAGGATATGCTTAGAGCTTGTGTGTTGGAATATGGATCAAAATGGGAAGACTTCCTGTCTTTCGCAGAATTCTCATATAACAATAGTTATCAAGCTAGTTTGCAAATGGCACCATTTAAATTCCTATACGGAAGGAAGTGCCGTACCCCTTTGAATTGGTCGAAAGTAGGAGAGAGTCAGATCTTTGGACCCAACATTCTCCGAGAAGCCGAAGAGAAGGTTCACAAACTCCGTGAGCACCTCAAGACCGCCCAGTCCAGACAGAAGAGTTATGTTGACAAGAGAAGGAGAGACATGACTTTCAATGTCGGGGATTTTGTATATCTCAAGGTTTCACCATTGAAGGGAACCCAACGCTTTAGTCTGAAAGGAAAGTTAGCCCCCAGATATATCGGGCCTTTCAACATTCTAAACCGTCGGGGAGAACTATCTTATCAACTAGAACTGCCTGAAGAGATGTCAGCCATCCACAATGTGTTCCATATCTCGTTACTTCGCAAATGCCTAGAAGTGCCAGAGAAGACTGAAGTTTTCAAGAACATCGATCACAGAGCTGTGGAGATCAACAATGACCTGACATATCATGAAGTGCCCATATGTATCTTAGAAGAAGCCTACAGAACCACCAGGACCAGGAGCATCAAGTTTCTCAAGATTGAGTGGAGCAACCATACCGAGGAGGAAGCCACTTGGGAGCGCAAAGATTACACTAGGACAGAGTTCCCAGATCTCTTTAGTTCCTAGTTTTCTTTGTAAATCTCGGGACGAGATTTTGTTTAAGGGGGAAGGTTTGTAACATCCCAAAACTTTAATCCAAGCTTATTAAGATCCAAATCATCAAAATTAGGGGTAACAAAAACTTTTCCATTTAAAAATATAAAAGAATTCATGTGTAGGTGCATTTGAATTAGGAGTTGATTTGAATTGCCATGGTTCTATGATTGTTTGCTTGTAAAATGTTTCTTAGGTGAAATAAACATCATCTAAATCATTCCCAAACTTTTCCCAAAGAAAAACAACTCAAAATGAATAATTGAAGTGAATGGTCATTTTGGCCAAATTAACTATCATGCCTACTTTGGCTATTCCTAGTACTCAGAACTTAACAGAAACAAATGTGGATCTTTGCACCCCTTGCTAGTACACATAATGAGGTACCAAGGCCCACTTTGTGATCTGCTAAAAACAATCAAATACTAATTTTAAATGACGGTTTAAAATTGAATCTACTTCATATGGGAAGATCCCACTATTTCAAAAACCACTCAAACCAACTCAATTTTCAAAACCCAAGCAACCACAGAGTCTCAAGATTAGTACTAGCACACCCACCAAAAATCTTTTCAAAATTCAAAAAGAAATTTCATGCGGCCATTTCATCAAACACATGGCAGGCATGATTTATACCCTAACCTTAGCTCACTGTTTTGAACAGGGTTTTGCCCCCAAATGATCTCCATTTAATCTCTTTGTCCCCTCATGATCTAACCATGCCATTAGCACCCATCCCCTACCCCCCTAGCAGCCATGCCATGCCAACCCGAGGACATGCTCGCCGGCCAAACCTTGACCCGCTGCAGCAGACCATCTCCCCCTCTCTCACCATGTCTAGGAGGTAGCCAGTACCTCACCGCTGCCCACTGTCCCCTCCCCAGCCAAGCCCAGTCGTGGACCACCGAGAAAACCCCGCGCCCAGTGCCACTGCGCCATGCCGAGCACGCGCCAGAGCGCCGCACCCGGTACGCGTGCACAAGCCGCCGCTCGACCGCAGCCCGCACCCACCGCGTCGCCACGACCCAGGGAACACGTCGGACATGCCCATTCGCCGCCCAACGCACCACAACCACCGCTCGCCGTGGACACCGCCGTCTCTGCCGCTCAGAGCGCCAGCTGCCCCCGACCGCATAACACCGCCCCTAAGCCCGCATTAAGTTCCTAGAGCACCGCCAGGAGACCGCGCGTCGAACGCCACCCTCAGCCATGCCGCTAGCCGCCTGCCCGCGCGTCGCCGCCATCCCTCGGTCTCGCCGTCGAGCCTATAAAAGGAGGGCACCCCCAGCCATTTGAAGCACACCACTCCACTCCCCTCACCTCACTGATCGTCCCACACCTCTAGCCAGAGCAAGGGGAGAAGCAGTTCGCCGAAATTGCACCGGAGCAGGCCGCCTCTAGAGGAGAAGGGCGTCGCTGATTGCGACCACCCCTGGAGCTGCCTCGACCGTCCCTGAGCTCGCCGTTGACCACCAATCTGTTTGCCCACCTCGCCGTCGTCGCTGGAGCCCTGGTACGCCCTCTATGCACCCCCACTAAGCCGCTAGGGTTCGAGCTCGCCGGCAACAGGTCCGTCGTCGACGATGATCCCCAGCCGTTGATCCCCACTCTAATGTAACATCCCACATTGCCCCGTACCGCTTCGCGCGTTATGAGTCGCTGACTGGTGGACCCCCCTGACAGTTGAGCCCCGCGCCACGGAGTGACACTGGGCCAGCCCGTTAGCTTTTCCCGCACGACCCAGTTACTTTGAATTAGGATTTTTCTTTTTAGTTTAAACTTAGTTCTGTCCCTTAGTTAAAAATTCAATTTCGAGAGATTTACAAATCCAAATGAAGTGATTCCAATTTTGTTAGAAAGCTACTGAAAAGATCTATCTAAGCCCGTTGGATTTAATTCATTTAGAGTTATAGATCTCTCCTATTTAAAATAATAAAACAGAAGCATTTGTACCTTGCAACATTTTTATAAAATCAACCAAGTTAGCTTTTGAGTTGATTCCAACTCTCAAAAATCACATTTCATCATACCTATCTGAATATGTAATAATATCAAAGTTTACATGCAGTGACTTTGGACTAGTACCAAAATAATTCTATATAGGCATTTCTAGTCACTTTAAATCATTAAATAATGAACTTAAACCAAAGTAATTTTGATCCAACCCTTAAATTACATTCCCACATGTTAGAATATGTGGTGATGACATGTGTCCACATGATCCCATATTTTAAATGGTGAATATTGTGAAAACCTTGGAATGATGAGTCATTCTATTGAGATGTTTTGACATGTGTTGAGAGACACAAATGGTTTATGATGATGAAAATGTTGAGGCATGAGCCTTAGCCTTTTTATAAAACTGATGGTTGGATTCGGATGCGATATCATTCCAAATTTACCGTACAACCACACTACCTGAATTGGGTAAGGCTTAGCCGGAAGTTTATATGCATTAGTATTAGTTCCCTCGCGGGAGAGGTTTGAGCTGAGGCTACCTCTCAATGTTTTCCACCTATGCAGTGCCCAAGATGACTGATGGTCATGGTTGGGAGGCCATGCTCATAGGAGAGGTGCTTATACTAGGGTGTGTAAAGGGAAGGTTATGTTTGATTATCTGCATACTAAGTATGATGATTCAAGGTTATCCCTGACAGATGTATCGAATCTTGTGGTGAAAATGTACCACCTCTGTAGAGTGTCAAACTATTCGAGTAGCCGCGTCCGCAGTTATGGACAGTTGGAATGGCCATACTGTTTCGTTGTCAGATGTTTTCCAAACAACTTATGAAATGAATGATGAATCTTGACTTGACCACAACAGGGTTGTGTTTATGACAATAGCTTCCCAACTTAAGTGATTCTAGAACTTTGTTTTATCATTCTTTGCTTCAGAACTCAGCTTAGGTTTCAAACTTAACCTTATAGTTAAACTTAGATTTAGCACTTTAACTTAGAATTATACTACTTGTTAGTGGTAGTTTGCGAGTACTTAAAGAGTACTCATGGCTTTTGTCCCTGGCTATTCTCATGGCCAGACTATGAAGGAGACGATCAAGATGATGGCCAGCAGGACGGCTATGATAACTAGGACTATCTGCCTTCGTCAGCATTGCATGTGCCCCTGAAGATGGACCCCACCGCTACGCTTTATATTTATTCCGCTGTTTGTTGTATTAAGACTGGATCATGAGATCCTTATTCATGTAAGACCTTATGTATGGTTTGTAATGGATGATGTACTGTGATATCCAATCCGTTATGTCTCGCAAAAAAATGGTAATCCTGGGATTGCGAGGTATGGCATAACGGGCATCTGGGATTAAAAATCCGGGTGTTGACAATAGGCTGGCCCACCAGGCCTCACTTCTCTCCCTGAGCTCACCCTTCTCCTCTCTCTCTCTTGACGTGTCCCTGACGATGCCATGGCGACGCCATCACCGCCCAAGATCCCTATGAGTCCGGCCTCTTCGTTTGTCACCACCAGTAGCCAAAGATGTGCCATTCCTTGCTACTCCTTTCTATCCAAAGGAATTTACACCTCACGCCCAAACTTGTTTGCCCCTTCCCTTCTCTGGTGCTAGGCTTTCGGTGACTTTGACCTTACCTGGTGGGTCGGTGGCTCTGTGATGCTATGTTGTGGATCTGGACCAAGTGATGGCCGCATGCGCTGCCACCTTTGACCATATGGTGTTGCTACTTCCACTGGCGTGGCTCGACACGGTGCTGGGACCTCGGCGCCCACCATTCCGCCATATCGTGGCCATCATCGATTATGCAACGCCGTCCCCTGCTTCCTCTTCTTGCTGAGAGAGGCCACTAGGTAAGTTCCTTCTTCCCCCTCTCTGTCCCTCACTCTCTGTTTCCCTCTTCATCTCTGCTCTATAAGAACCCTTATAAGGGTTGCTTTCTAATACTTCTATTTGTAGCTCAAGTGACCTATCTACTGATGATTATGAGCTTGTTTGAAAACTCAACTTTTGGTACAGTGATGCTGGTGATACTACTGATTTTTTGCTAGTGGCTTTACTAGTTGAACCTATCTATGCACTACATACTGATACTTATATGATGGCTTTGGTATTGTCAATTTGACAGTAGGACACTCAAATGATTCTAAGAGTTATAGACTAGGAAAATTATTGAGTTAATATTTATACTAAGCAAGAATATCTTGCTTGTGCTTACTGATACGATTCCAACCCATTGGTTTGAATTTGATATGGGTAATTGGCTACACGTATTGTACAACATGTTTGAATCCAACTTTCTATTTGAATTCCAAAAAAGTAACTCTATTAAACTATGGCAGTGTGAGTTCTTTTTGTATGTAAGCGGTGATGCCTTTGATCAATAAAACATCTGTCAAAGTTGACAGAAAACTTGAAAGGAATATGATTCCTAGTAAGTTTGATCTAGGGAAATGATTTAAAGTATAATTTCTTGAGCTTTAATAGCTTTTTTATTTATATGTTTGCTACTATGGTACCTATCCATGAGAGTGTGCATAGCAATGAGTTCTTGATAGCATGATCTGATGTACACAAATATTTACTTGATAAAAATAGATCCATTTACTGAAGAGGATGTGTATGAATGATTTGGAATTTTCTGGCCAGTGATGCAAAAGCTGAGGCACTAGTGTGTAATAAGAGCAGAGGATGTTATGTTTACTGAATCTTGCTCTTGAGCATTCCTTGATAGATTTGCAACAATACAATGATTCTTAGACTTCATACTAAGAAAATGATTTAAACCCTTATCTGATTTATACATGCACTCTTGATTTATTGGCTAATGAATGCAGCACGGTATATTGGTAGTTTCTGTGGCTTGGCTTGTTGTTGTGGTACCTCCTTGGAGGATGCACAGTAGCAAGATCATCTCATATGATCTACTGATGATACATGTGGTGCTTGATTGATTTTTATGGCCTATGATGCACAAGTTGAGGCTTGTTTGGTGGCTTAAATACATATTGTTTTACTTGGATTTTTTAAGCTCTAGGATGATATTGGAGTAGCACTACTGCCCAGATTGAGAGCTCTGTCTCCCCCAAATCCATGTCCTAAGATAAAATGATAAGAATAAATGTTATCTTGATCTAAGAAACCAACCTGCTGTTGTGAAGTAGAAAAGTGGCCTCGTGATATGTGCTTGTTAGGAATCTAGTGGTGAATCTTAATCAGACTCCACTTCATGTTGTTGGTAAGCCTTCTCCTTGTTATCCTGGCTCTCTTCTCCTAGAGGTATCACCTTTCCTATAAACCACCTCCATAACTATCTCTTTGATGGCTCTTCAAGCAACCATATTATTGTGATGTGGTGGTGATTTTTGGTAGGATGATCTGGTTTACTTGATCTGTTGTACTGCTCCTCCTTGAGCTATTGCTTGCCCTTCCTGGTGTTTCTGGTGGAGTCCTGGCCTTCTTCTTGTTGTGTTGTGGGAGTTGGTTCTTAGGGGTGTGGAGATAGTAATGGATGGATGTGGTGTAGTTGCCCTTGAGCCACTTCTTAGTCTTCTTTGGATGATCATGGTGGCCTAATTATTTGGTGGTCTCATTTGGTGTTCTAACAAGAATAGTGGTGTTCTTGTGGATGATAAGATGAGATGTGCTCTGGTTTGACTTTTGATGTGCTAGGGCTGTGTTTCCTCAAATGATAGTTGCCCTCTCTCTAATATGTTGACAAGACATCTTTGTGCATGTGTTGTGTATGCTGCTTGCAAGTGGGACCTCCTAGGGTCAAGTTTCAATGTTGTATATCTTTTCTAGTGGATGTGATCCAGTACATTCTTGATATTTTTTGGTTGTTTTTACCTTGTGCCTTTTCATCTGACTTTGGTGAAACTTCCCCTACGCCTATGATGTTGTTCTAGGGCAAAAAATTCATAAGAACAGATTCTACTTTGCCCCTAATTACTGCTCAGTGAGGAATAGAAACAGTGCATTTCACTATTAATTTCTGAGATCACTAAACCAAACTATACCCCTCTTTTCCTTTACTACTTGTTTTATTTTCTTTTGTTTTTTGCATGGATCAGGATCAAGAAGTAGCTCAATACTTTAGATAGGAAAGTAGTATAAGATTTTATATTTTCCTTACTGTTGTAATTTTCTTAATCCTTTTATTGTAAAGAACAATGTAACCTTGTATTATCTAATAAAGATATTCCTTATTCTTTTTTGGATTATTTTCCCTTTTTGTTTGCTCCATTGGTAACTTGTAATATTCAACAATTGTTATAAACTATTCTTTGGGAACAGAATTACTTGTATTATCAAATATAATTTGAACTGTAATATCTTTAATTATAAACAATTGTAAGAACTTGTATTATCTTTATTATTTGTAACAATGTTACTTTATTATTTATAAATTATGATATCATATTTCTTTATTCAAGTATTACCATTACATTTCTCATAAATATTTAAGTATTCCATAATTCAATTTATGAAATTTCCAAATTCATTTGAGTTCAAATTTGGAAACCAAATCCATGTTGGAATTATTTGCCCCTCAAAACACAAAGATTCAATAGAGGTCATGTTGAAATCCATCGCACATGCCCGGATGTTTCTATCAGAACAAGGGAGATCACGATCCCTCAATCCTATTTCAGTTTTCCAGGATAAAACCCCCGTATTTTCTGATGCATGAATGCAATGCACATACCTGTGGTCTCTTATTTACTGACCTAAAACCCTGGGATGTTACAAACTCCAAGGCGGCAACTTCAAGTAGTACACGACGTATCCATGCCGCTACCTCCCAATCCAAAGATCTTCAGTTTTCACCTGGAGCTCGTGAACAAACCGAGCACCGCCTCATCGACACCTTTAGGAAGGGGACGACGTCTGTAACACCCTCGAATCATCCCTATGCAGATTTTAGCGCTTCTGCCACCAAACCCGCATAGAAATGATTCAAAGATGCCCACCAAGAACTTGTGTCCGGGTGGAAAACAAAGTAATACCATTACACAATAGTCCATAATGGAACCCATAAGAACATATATATACAACAATGACTCAGCGAGTCAAGAATACAGATATACATTACAAAGATCGAAATCACACTAAAAACGATACAGCATCCAAGTATGGATAAGATGCAAATTGGACTAAGAGTCCTAAAGAATAACCAATGGTGTCCATAACTTTGCGAAAGCCAAGCCAGAAGGGTAACCTTGCTAACGTCGGCAAACTCATACCTGTCAAAGCAAAAGGGGTGATGACAAAGGGAAAAGGAAAAAGGGAGCCGTCAGTACTGAGGCTAGTACACGGCGAGTCTTAGAATTTAGTGGCTCTCGCCTACATAGGTATGGTGGGCTTAGAGATAGCAAAGCATGCACTAAATAACCTACAAAGACTCGATACTATTAGAGAGGGATAAGAGAGACTTATTCGGAACCAACCAGATACTAATACCATCCATAACCCATACTAGAGTTTCCCCCTTGAGATCAAACAAGGAAGTCCTTCCGAGGAAATCACACAGTTGGAAATTTTATTTAAGCATTCCATTGAAGTTGCAACACTTACTAGGTAGATATAGATAGCATAGCACATTGCAATATCATCAGCTATTGGCACTTTTAATTATCTATTTTGTTGTAGTGGAGCTGATTACTAGTCATGCGAAAGTCAAATTTATAGCACTACTTTAGTTTGAGTTGTCTATGGTTGAGACACTGTGCTCCAAGTAGTCCATAACCATGGACACGGCTTTTCGAAAATATTTACCAAGCAGGGGTGCACAAATAGCAACACACGCATGATCATCCTCGGGAAAACCAAATAAAAATCAACGAGGCATCACGACAAAGCATTCACAATATTCAAAAATGATTTCGGGGGGCCACCCCACTAAGCTACCCGCAAAGAAGTCGGCCGGCTCCAAGACAGACTCAAGCTTTGTGGCGACGGTTGTAATTGACTGGGAACCCAAAAGTGTGAATAGGCTTGTCGATATCGTGGAAACGTGGCACAATTCCTAAACAGTACAGTATTAAACCGCTCTCCACGAGCAACAATAGTAAATAAAGCAGTAAAGCATGGCATAAGTACATGATAGTAGTAAATCCTCAAACTAGTTTGTGCCCCCCCCCAAAAGACCTGAATCAAGCTGAGGCGAAGGTGGATCCATAAAGTCTCCCACATATGGATAGTGCAATAGTCAAGGAACAGGCATCAAGTACTCGGGTCCTAAGTGGACACAAGTGGGCGAGATAAAAGCCAGATCTCAACTGTTACCCACTGGTGCCTCTATATTAGTTATATATATTCCCAACATTTTAATTATAAAGTTGTAATTATAACCATGATCATCTCCACTATTAAGCATGTGCCAACCTCCCAATAACTGTGGAACTCTCCAACTCGAACCGACACCTGAGCTAGCAACTACGACTTACAAGGCCAACTATATACGAAAACAATGGGAAATAGGAAGTGACCAAGGCAATATAGGTTGCAGGGAATATAACTGGTATGGAACTAAAGCATTGCGACACGAATAGAAATAGAGAGAAATAAAGCAATAAAGCGAAAATAGGTAGTAGGGGGAGGATGCTCGCCTGAGAAACATTGTAGAAGATACATAGCCGAAGAACTTGTCGAAGTGCACAACATCTCATCGTCCTATCCAGGAAGACACAAAGAACTAAAAGGAACAAGCGATGCAACAACTACAACTAATGCGGAAGAACCGGCATGATCATAATATGATGCATGGATGACAAGTTAATGATGCAATCCATGTCAAAAAGATATCATTTGCATAGCATATTGATGATACAACATTAGTGATGCATTATTAACAAGAAATAATTATTTCCTAATTGTATTCATCATGTTTTTCTTGCAAAACAAGTTCTGATTTTACAAGTTATCTATGATGCATGGTACAAATGCAGTTATGGAATGCATAAATGGAAAGGTCTCATCGTGCTAGTCGATTTAGATATATAATTTGTCGAATTCAGAGGTATGGGTTAAACGTTATGAATTTATTAACAAAAGGCCATTTAATAGCATTAAAATAATTTTGAAATTTTATTTTCCCAAAAATTATTTTGGATACCATATTATTAATCCTTGCATTTTCTGATCAGAAAACATATATAATTTGTATTATTTGAAAATAGGGATTAAAAGATATGATAAATGCATTTTATGAAGAAAAGGGAAAAATTGTCATTAGTGTGAATAGTTAGGGGTGATTATGGAATTTTCTGAATGTGGATTTGGATTCATAATTGAAATTGATTCACTTTTCATTTTGAAAGTTTTTTCACTTTCACATTATTTGAAAAAGATATGAATTTATTTATATATAATCATTTTCCAAAATCTTATTTATTTAGAATTAACGCTGGGACATTTTGGATAGGGGCAAACCTAGCCGCAGTCGATGACATGTGGGCCACCTATGCTGATTTTGCTGATGAGCACGCGAACTACCGGTGGCTGACACATGGTGGAGTTAGGGACCGCGGGTTGAGTGTTCAAAAAGTCCAAGGGTCTTTTTCTAAAATAGTAAGGACACGTCGGGATAAGTCTGATGAAACTAAAAATTGATTTGCGAAAACTGCTAGCTGATTCCAAATTTGGAAGACGATTACCAGGTCTGTGATTCTCCATTTTGTGAATTGTTTGTTCATGAGTGAAGATGGTACATCAGGCGATCCAGCGGTGCAAATCTCTTGGGGTAGGATGGACTATAGGCGAAGCACGCTTGCGGTTAACATAGACATATCTAATGGTCAAAACTGTTGGAGAACGAGATGCAGAGGAACGATGTTATCTTTCTAACTTTGTGAGGCGATTGAGAGCGAAATCGACCGTTTGGGGCGTGGTCTGTCTCGAAAGAAAACTAGTAAGAAGGGCTACATCAGGGTGCGTTTGATTTGTCCGAAGGTGGAACATGTTGATGATTAGGTCGATCGGAACAAAGGGTGCTACGGGGGCTGTTGTTGTCTGACTGTATGCGCGCGGTATTGTCCGACACGGCGAGCGGTGGCATTTTTTCGAGGATGATTCCGGTCATACCTTTGGATCAAAACGACTGTGCTATGGATTGTTAGAAAGATGGAACACCCATCTACATCTGAGGCTCAACAGTGGCGGCAGAAGCGGTCTGGTTGCGAAGTGAGCAAGCAATAAACAGCAGCACAACGTGGCGACGTAGAGCGAGTCCCGCGATAGAAAAACTCGTCGGCGCCGATGCTGCGGTGCGCGCTGGTGCCTACAGGCAGTGTGGAGGTATGCTCGGAGGAAAGGCGATGTTCCACGCACGCTTGCGCGCACGAGGGGAGGCCGATGGTGGGTGATGCTGTGAGGGAGGCATGTTCACGGAGGCGCGCATGTAGTCTGCTCGATGGAGAGCGGCGGCGCTATAGCGAGCTCAAAGAGAAAATGGCATACATGGACGTCAAGGATCTCACCAACAACGTACTAGTGAAGAAAAGCTGGCTTGAGGCAGAGTTGATCGCAACGGGGCTCGGTGGCAGCTGCGTCAGGTGCACCTCGGGCACGGCAACTTCCGGCGGTCTCCAGGGAGGGCCCGGCGTGGCTGGCGGGTTCTGGGGGTGGAAAAGGAAGCATGGCAGGTTCCTGGATGCCTGGCTCCTCCTTGGCACAGCTCCAACCGCCTCCTCTTGTTTCTTGGCCGAACTAGGGTTTAAGTAGGGCATGGCCTTGGTGTGGAGGAGGAAGAAAATGGGAGGCACCATGGATCTCGATCTGGAGAGTTGGGGCGACGTGGTAGCTGTATAAAAGGGCAGCACATGTGTATGGTCGGGTTGGGGTTTATCTTTGCCCAAAAGTGGAGGAGGGTGTTCGGTGGATTCTTTCTCTCTCCCTTCTCTTGGTTGGCACCGAGAGAGGAAGGAAGGGGACCAAAGGCATGGCTGAACATGGTGGTGATCTTGTTCTGCAAGGAAAAAGGGCAGGGCGACATGGTCTCTTGGTGGCCAAGCTTTGGCTTGATGTTAGGTGGTGGTGTGGTGAGGCGTGTGGGTGTGTGAGTTTCATGCCATGCATGGGGTGTAGCTTAGGTGTATGTGTGTATGTGTAGAAAACCTAAGGTTAGCTAGGAAGCTTGATGGAGCTCAAGTTTGAATTAAATCAAATGAAAAGGAAAAAATTTAAAGTAATTCAAAAGAAGAGGGGTAGTGTCACATGAGGTTCATTATTGCATGTGACTAGCAAAAGCACATATACATGCATGTGTGAGGCATTTTTGTGAAAACAAAAATGTATATGCATGTATGTGAGAAGGAATCCACCATTACATATGGGTTAGATTTAAGAACACTAGCAAAACCAAAAGACCCTCATATGTGCTATGTATGGTGGATTTGGAGCAAGATTGAATGGACAAAAGAGTGGCATGTTAGTGGATAGGAGGAGTTGAAAAGATATGACCCCAACTTCATTTGGGCATTTAACATATATCAAGAACCAACTACAAGATATCAAGAAGCAAAAATATTAATAAGACAAATGCAATATGAGGAGAAGAACCAAATGGAATAGGTTTTAATATGATGCTCAAATGCAAATGTGGCATGATGACATGAACATGATATTATGATAATGCAATAAATAACAAGCATATCATAGTGTTGATCTGTATTACTTATGTAGCATTCCAATACTAGACAGTTGGAATACTACACCATCCACAAATGCCGCCGTCAAGGCCCAAGGGGCAAGGTTTTCCCCCGACAAAGGCGCTAAGCTGAGTCACCGTCACGACATGCACCCGTCGTTGTAATGTCCGGGAAAATATTTCCAATTAGATTTGTCTTTCCAATTAGATTTGTCTGTTTGATCATTATTAGATCATTAAGCATATTTTTTTTGCATTTTTCTAAGTACCAAAGTATTTTATTAAACATCATACTTTGTTTTTCTAAAATATCCATATGATCTAATATATATTATGCGGTAATCTCTTTTCTCATTTTTTAAATTAAAACAATTAACATCTTTCAGTCTGTTATGCGATGATAAAAGGTTTTCTTATTTTTGCTAAAAACTAAAATTAGGCTAGAAGCTCGGCTAAATCTAAAACTAGTCCCATCTAGTCTACTTTGAACTATTTATGTGCTCCAATCTGTCTCTTCTTTCTCCTTCCAAACCCTAGCATATCTGAATAAAAATTCCCCAAACTCTCAGATGTGTTCTCCTCTGTCTTCTACCGCCGCCAGTCTATTTTTTCTGGGTCCAAATCAACTCAAGGCGCCCCCGCATGGGAGTTCCTCTTCAAACAAAGCTAGCTAGCTGAGCAAGATCCCGATCAATCAATCCATCGGTTTACTGCGTCCTTGTTTTCCTGTTCCTCCATATGCAAATCCTCAAGAGCTGGCCATATAGCCACACGCCACATCTCCTTGTTTTAATCTGGCACTTCACATCATCGGTTCCATCGCTGCAGGCAGCAGATGGCCGCCGCCTTGGACCTTCGCGCGTACGCCGCGGCAGCCAGATTCCTGGCCCCGCAAGTCTCCTCTGCTTCCCCATCGAAGCCAGCAAGCCAGCTCTGCCCCATCCGGTTTTCTACATCGCCACAGACCACCTCGGAAGCCCAACCACCAGACGCCACCTACCGCCTCCATCTCTTGTCCAACCAGATCCCGCCGTCGCTTGTAGCCAGGGCCCTGCTTGAGGTTGGTCTCCCTTCGACAGTTGCAGGAGCCGCCCAGCCTCAGGTCTCGCGCCCCAGGTGCCACTTCGTGGACTGCTCCACTGTCTCGTTTTCTTTGGTTTCTGTCAGCTCCCGATCGTTTCAGTTCTATTTTCAGCACCGCATCAACTCCCAGATGCGACGCCGGGCGACCTATAGCATCAAAGGAACATGCCCAGATCGTCAATCGCTCGCAGTGTAGCAGGTAGTCTCGGTTGTCAGCTAAACGGTGGTTCATTCCCTTGTATTCTTGATTAATCGTAACCTGTTCGACAAAATCCCCGTAGGAGTTTCGACCATGGTTTCTACTGATCGGTGTCTGCTTCGTCTACCCGACTCATGGAACACCAAGATGGAATCAATGGGCCAATTTCCAATGTACTGGCTACTGTTTCTACTTCATCTTCAACCCTAAAAGCAAGTCTAAAGCACCCTTAAAACGCCGGCGTCCTTAAAATTCCGGCAGGTACACGGACCGGTGTCGGGTCCTCAAAATAACAGCGCATGTAAACGGCCCGGCCCGTAAACGAAGTTCACAGGAGCCTGTGAAAGGCCCGTTGCAGCCTCTATTCCTACCGGCCAAGCGGGCGGAGACGGGTCAGAACCCGTGTCCCTCCGCCGCAAACCCTAGCCGTCGCCGCATTTTCGCGCGTACTTTGGCGAGCAATTCTGTCCATTTTCGCGCGCGAGAGAGATGACGAGCAGGAGCGGGAGTTGCGGATTCGGCGGCGGCCGTTCTAGGGGGTAGGAGGAGGAAGGAGTGGCCGTTGCGCACCCAGCGGCGACGACGAGGAGCGGCACCGCATCCGCTCCGTCGGGGCCAAGAAGCGTGCCTGCAGGTGCTGGACGAACTAGGGGCTGACTCCCCCAGCTTCTCTGGCCCCCTACGCCGCCGGCACGCGCACCGTGCTGGCTCTGCGGTTTGAGCTCGAGGAGGAGGAGGCGGCGTCCTCCGCGAGCTCGTCTGTCGCGTCTTCCCGCCCGTGCCCGCGCTGCGAAGATGAGGAGGAGGCGGCTATCGGCACAGCGCTCGCTGCGTCCCTCGCCGACCTCGAGGCGAAGAAGCAGCGTGAGGAGAAGGAGCTCTCCGTCGAGCTCTCCAAGAAGCAGGAGGAGATCAAGGAGGCGGTCGTCGCCATCCGCGGCGAGGAGGAGGCGGCCGGACTGGCATCCGTCAACGGCCTGGACGTCGACGTGATCGTCCTTGACAACTAGGAGCTCACTGACGATGGCAGACGACGACTTAGAGCTCGCTGCCGACTAGGAGCTCGCATTTTGGACATATCGACGCGGTTGCGTCCTCCGCGAGCTCCTCCCAACAGTATTTTTTATTTAGATGTAATTTTGAAGTATGTACATACTAGATGATGAACACGCGCACCATCTTCCCTCGTTAATTTAAATTTTAGTTCAAATCGTGATTTAAGGGTTGGATTTATAGGCCCTGTTCTCTGCTAACGAGTTGGAAACCGTAAATCGCGAGTACAGACACTTATACTCAAGATTTAAGGGTTACCGATTTGAGGGTGTTGTTAGTCATGCTCTAAGATCTTTACTCCGACTCTGCAATCCGAAACATGAGATCCAAATCCTATTCCTAACTTGTCGCATATTTAAATCATCATGCGTGCATAGATGTCATCTTGTGAATTGGGTTAAATAGTCGATTCATTTAAATTAAATATGGAGACTATATACAGACTATTCTAGTCTTATATTGTCTCTATTTAAATTTGTGTAGCGAACCGATGCCATATTTCGCTTGTTAATTCAATATTTAATGTGCGGGATAGGTAAGCAACTTGAACCATAATATTTAATGGTCGGGATTCCGATTCCGCTTAATATTGCTAAGATAGACCGTATATTATTATGCCAGGCATCATATCATAAACATGCCAGATTTTGGTCGTAGTATTAAATATTGCATTGGTTGCTCTTTCTAGTGTTTTGCTTCTTCATTGGATAGGACGATGAGTCGACACCGACTTTGTTCCTCAGTCGAGCATTCTCCCCCTTCTACCTATTACATATTTATAGTTTTTACTTCCTTTTTTTGATCTCTTGCTATCCTTATTGTCGATGCTTTAGTATCGTTTCCTTTATTTACCTGCTCCACTATATTGTCTTGGTTATCCTATTGCCTTGTTTGATTAGCTAGCTTTGCCCTTGCGAGTCATAGCGCATGCTTAGGTCTGTTGCCTGCTCTCATATAGGTGAATCGTGATATCTGGTTATGGTTGATAACATGATAAGTTAAATTGGTGATGTTGGTTATGGTTATGGTTTCACCTAATGATAAGTCCCCGGCAGGGACCACCTTTGGGAACTGCTTGAGCCGGCCTAGGAACTGTTCATTCTACGATACTAATTCTGAGTTGATCACGCTAACCAAACGTTGGAGCTCCTGGGATCCCCCCTCAACTACCGGCGCTATTCGTTTATCCATAGGGTCACAAAATTGGTTTTCTATTTGGTGCATACGCATAATATGTCCTCGGACATGGGTGAGTTGATATGTCTTCGGACTTGGTGATGATATGATTTGGTGGACAGCCCAGACATTGCATACATAGAAGCGGTATATGCCGGCGGTTCAAGGGGAGCTCTACAAGTTATCTTTCAGGGCCGTTCGGTATAGTAGGCGCAAACGATATGCCTTCCTTGAGAATCGTCGTACCTCTTGGTTGGTTCCACACAGTAGGTGATACCTCTGGATACGCGTGTAGTTATGGGATAATTCTTGTTGTGAGATTCGGAAGGCACGCGTATTATGTTGCCTGAATGGTTGAACATGCGTTTGGGTACAGTAGTGCACCTCTACAGGGTAAATCTTTTCGACAAGCCATGTGTCCACGGTTATGGACGCCTCAGGAGTACAGTATCATGATCATAGACAACGCCACTAATGTTTTGTCTCTAATAATATAATTAGTAATTACTCTTATCAACTAAATATCTGCTTAACTAAAATTGCCACCGTGTGTGTTCCGCGAGAGGACTTCCTCGACTGGTCTTCGAGAGGGAAATCTTTAGATAGGTTATGATTGGAGGTATATCCATATTATCGTATAGCTGTCTCTTACCTCGCTCTAATAGCTGAAGTTGTAGCGTGTCTCTATAAGTTAGATAGTGCAAGCTTCACCGCCGCTGAGCCCACCATACCTATATAGGCGAGGACCACCAAATCCTAGACTCGCTCTGTACTGGCCTCAGTACTAAATGCTCTTTTTCTATTTTCTTTTGCCCTTTGCCGGCACCCTTTTGGCTTTGGCAGGTATGTGATTGACGACGTTAGCAAGGTTACCCTTCTGGCTTGGCCTGGGCAGGGTTATGGACACCGCTTGGTTATTCTCCAGGACTCTTAGTCCCATTTGGTTCTTATTCGTACTCGGATACTATTTGGCTTTCTCCATGATTTGTATCTTCGTATTGTATCATTTGTATTATTGACTCGTTGAGTCGTTGTTGTATATAAGTCCTTGTGGATTCGGTTGTAAACTATTATGATGTAACTACTTGTATCAAAATCCTGGTGGACGTCCTTGAATCGCTTCTATGCGGATTTCGCCGGAAATGCTACGATCTGCATAGAGTCGATTCGAGGGTGTTACAGTCTGATGGCTCAAAATGTACAGCTCGTTGGGAACCCCAAGAGGAAGGTACGATGAGCACAATAGCAAGTTTTCCCTCAATTATGAAACCAAGGTTATCGAACCAGTAGGAGCAAGAAAACAACTCCAATGTGTTGCTAACAACTTGGAATCCTGCACAACACAACCACAGAACTTTGCCCTAACTTACAGTGAGGTTGTCAATCTCACTGGTTTACTGAAAACAAAGGATGAAACGTATAGTGTGGAAGATAGTAATTGCTTGCAGAAAGTAACAGTAAACGGTAAACAGTAGATGGTATATCAATGGTAAAGGAATGAACTAGGGTGCATAGTTCACTAGAAGTGTTTCTCCTTAAGATAAATAGCATGTTGGGTGAAAAAATTACAGCGGGGCAATTGACAGATTGAGAAAGCATAAAAATGTATATACTAGACATCTTGACTCCTATGCGATTTGATTGGGCATTACAACATAATACATAGACCGTAATCCAACTACATCTATGACTAATAATCCACCTTCCGATTATCGTCCGAACCCCTTTCAGTATTAGGTTGCAAACAACTGATAATTGCATTAAGCAAAGTGTATAAAGTAAACAATACAATTGCCCCATGGACAAAGGATTGTTGTTATCTCCCTAGTAGCAACAGCACATCTACAACCTTAGAGATTTTTGTCACTTCCCTAGATTACTAGAGGCATGAACCTACTATAGAGCATAAATACTCCCTCTTGGAGTTGCAAGCATCTACTTGGCCAAGATAGTTACTAATAACGGAGAGCATGCAAGATCACAGATAACATAGACATGATAGAATCAATAATCAATCTGACATAGTATCTCAATATCCATCGGATCCCCACAAACACAACATATAGGATTACAAATAGATGATCTTGATCATGAACGGAGCTCACAAGATCTAGACATGGTAGCACAAAGGAGAAGAACCAACCATCTAGCTAATATATGGACCCATAGTCCAAGGGTGAACTACTCATGCATCACTCTAGAGGCAGGCATGGTGATGAAGAAGGCCTCCAGGATGATCTATCTCCTTCGGCAGGGTGTTAGGAAGAGCTTCGGATCCCCCCGATCTAGGGATGGAGATGGCGGCAGCTACAGACCCTTTCGTGGATTTCTAATCGGGTGTTTAGGGTGTTCGTCTCAGGGTACTATTATAGGTGAAGAGGCAAGGTCGGTGGTGGCCCGAGGGGCCCACACCAGATGGCAGCGCGCCCAGGGGGTCGCGCCACCCTAGGGTGTGGCCGCCTTGTGGCCCCTCTTTGGCTGCCCTTCAGACTCTGTGTTCCTTCTGGTAAAATATTGACTTTGTCTTTTGTCCCGTATAATTCTGAGAATATTTCCTTACTAGCTTTTCTGAAACCAAAAACAGCAGAAAACAGGCAACTGGCACTGTGGCACCTTTTTAATAGGTTAGTTCTAGAAAATGTATAAAAATACTTCAAAGTGTCAACAAAACATAAGAAAGTTGATATAAAACAAGCATGGAGCATCAAAATTTATAGATACGTTTACGATGTATCAAGCATCCCCAAGCTTAACTCCTGCTCGTCCTCGAGTAGGTAAGTGATAAAAAGAATAATTTTTGAGGTGACATGCACCATCATAATCTTGAACAAGGTATTTGACAAGCATTGATAGCTAGGATCAAAGTATTCTAAACATAAGAATGAAAGATAGAGTTCTAACAATAAGACATAGCAACTATGTTGTAACATGAAAATGTACAAACAAAAGATCATGAATAACAACGCATTGAAAGATGTTTGTTTGTCTCACATATAGAAAACATAATAAGAGTGGTATTCAGCTTGTCCCTCATGGTATAGCAAAACATAAATGCATTGGACACCTTCAAAGTTCATAAGGGTGACTAGATACAAATAATTTAAGAACAAGCAATATCAAAGTTATGAATCAATCAACAAGTTTTGGGACAATGCACGTTAAACTAACAATGACCACTATGCTCTCTCAATTGGTGCATAAAGATAGAAGATGGAGACTCAACATAAAAGTAAAAGAAAGGCCCTTCACAGAGGGAAGCATGGATTTCAATTTTCATAAAGAGCTTCCAAAAATTATGGTACTTATTACTTTCAGCTCTCATTGCCCCTATCATAAGAATCTTGAGGTGATTAAGGTTAAAGTGACACAAATATGAGGATATGATTGACAAGTTATAACTTGAAAATCTCATGCCCCTTCCTTACGAGTACCGAACCTCATGCTAATCAACTTTAGTCACAAGTAAGTCCTTGTCATTGTAAGTACATGTGTATCATGGAGAACCGCCAACGGGGTACCCCTTGCCCCATGACACAGGAGCTATCCCATATCAAAATAACAAGGCAACAAACAATGAGCATCTCAGCGATCTTTTTATTTGCTATTTGAATAGGTTTTTATTGAGGATGCTTCATAGAATGCTCACTAGGGTTATCCTGCAAGTTTCCACCATGATTAGGCATGGCTTAGGCTAGCCGCCTAGGCGTTTCTCTAACACACATACAAACTCCATGAGCTTACAACCTCCCCTTTTATTTCACACCGCCGAGATCCATAAACAAAAGAACATGATATCAACTGAATAATAAGTGCAATGTTGAAAGCGTTCCCCATGGTACATGGTTCTACTAATTCACAACTTATAAAGCGCAAGCATATAAGCAACATAGATGGACACAATGGTTCAAGTTTATTAAGTGCAAGAAAGTAAAGTGTGCCATCAAGTTTGTGAGAGCTTTAATCACTAATTTTCACATAACAAGTTTAATTTAGAAGGTAGATAAAGCATGAATATACTTGGATTGGTGTAACACACCATGCATAGGAATTTATAGTGAACTCTTTGGAATAACTTGGTTTTCTTGGGGGTTGGATGCATGAGTGGAACTCACACTTGGTACAAGTGGAGGCTAGCAAAAGACTAGGAGCGACCAACTAAGAGAGCAATAATGGCCATAATCATGCAAAGCGACAAAACATTATTAATTAAAGCATAAAGTGATATTACAAGTCAAAAACTAAATGATCATAGAGGCTAAGGTGACTAGTTCATAGTCTTAGCATGGTGTAAGCATGTGTCAAGTCAACCCAAATAAAGCATCAAAGGAGAATACCACAATATTATGCTTTTGTATGTTAAAACAACACATGATTCTTTCAAGGCGCATTAAGCAATCTCAATTGTTTGGAACAAGTCATGCTACAACAATAATCACTAAGCATAAAGTCAAAGAAACATCAAACCTGACATGATAATGTCTAGGCCACAGTCAAAGCAAGCTCCTTTTGTACCACTTATAAGCATGAAGCTTCCTACTCTTTTCCAACACAAATCAACTTATTTGAAACAACATATAAATGTGGGGGTCCAACCAATTTATTTAAGAAAACCAAACAAAAGAAAACTAAAAACAAAAACAAAAGAAGCTCCAAGAACAACACAATTATGCATGAAACAATAAAACTGGAGTGTTTTGGAAGAAAACCTAAGATTTTTATTGATGAAGAAGGGGATTCCTTGGGCATACCCAAGATTTGATGCTTGTACTTCTTGAATATTTCTTGGGGTGACATGGGTGGCATCCCCAAGCTTGAGCTTTTGTCCATACTTCATCTCATCACATTATTCTTCCCTACACTTGAAAATTTCCTTCATACAAAACTTCACTGTGATGATCAGGCTCACTTATACCCGGAGGAAGCCCAATGGGAAGGCTTAGTTAGGGGATTAGCCCACAAGTTATCTTATTTTCATTATATAGATAGCTGTAAATGCTACATGGAGAATTAAGCAATAAGAATATTTATGTTGGCCGGCTCCCCAAGGAGCCAGAACCCTAAACCCTAGCTGCCTCCTGTCCCTGTGCCACCTCCCTCCTCGCGCACGATGGCGCCCAGCCACCGGTGACCGCGACCTTGACCGCACTCGCCCCTTTTTCCCTACAACCTCTGCCCTAGACCCGATAGAACCCTAGCTCCTAACACCTTGGTATGAGATTGCTCTTGTTTGATCATGTATTCACCGCCGCCCACCACCGACACCTTGCTACCCATCACCATGTCATTTGTTCACCCATCCGCTTGCTGGCCTCTCTGCTGCCGCCACCACGCCTTGATTTCCTCCCACGCTTGGTCCACCGTCTACAACCCTGAGGAGATGAGCGGGGTCCTCAACGACCTTTCTCGTCACATGAGGATCCTTCAGTACTTTCTCGGCCCCCACAGCCGCCAGACTTCCGGCAAGCCGCCATCATCGGATCCTGTTATGTCATACATCGCAATCCTAGGATTACCATTTTTGCGAGACATAACAGATTGGATATCATAGTACATCATCCATTACAAACCATAAATAAGGTCTTACACAAATAAGGATCTCATGATCCAGTCTTAATACAACAAGCATCAGAATAAATAATAAGCGTAGCGGTGGGGTCCATCTTCAGAGGCACAGGCAATGCTGACGATGGAAGATAGTCCTAGTTATCATAGCCGTCTTGCTGTCCATCATCTTGGTAGTCTCCTTCATAGTTTGTCCATGAGAATAGCCAGGGACAAAAGCCATGAGTACTCTTTAAGTACTCGCAAACTACCACTAACAAGTAAGATAGTTCTAATAGCAAATGCTAAACTCTAAGTTGATTTGTAAAGTTAAGTTTGACACCTAAGCTGAGTTCTGAAACCAAGAAAGATAAAATAAAGTTCTAGAATCACTTAAGTTGGGAAGCTAGTGTCATAGTCACAACCCTGTTGTGGTCAAGTCAAGATTCATCATTCATTTCATAAGTCATTTTGAAAAATATCTGACAACGAAACATTATGGCCACTCCAACTGTCCATAACCGTGGATGTGGCTATTCGAATAGTTTAACACTCTACAGAGGTGGTACACTTTCACCACAAGATTCGATACATTTGTCAGGGATAACCTTGAATCATCATACTTAGTATGCAGATAATCAAACATAACCTTTCCTTTACACACCCTAGTATAAGCACTTCTTCTATGAGCATGGCCTCCCAACCATGACCATCTGTCATCTTGGGCACTGCATAGGTGGACAACATCAAGAGGTAGCCTCAGCTCAAACCTCTCCCGTGAGGGAACTAATACTAATGCGTATAAACTTCCGGCTAAGCCTTAAACAATTCAGGTATTGTGGTTGTACGGTAAATTTGGAATGGTATCGCATCCGAATCCAACCATCAGTTTTTGTAAGAGGGCTAAGGCTCATTCCTCAACATTTTCATCATCATAAACCATTTGTGTTTCTCAACACATGTCAAAACATCTCAATAGAATGACTCATCATTCCAAGGTTTTCATAATTCCTTTTCACCAAGTATTCCCATCTAAAGTGACTCAGGTTTTAGTTTAGCTCTAAACTACTAAGTTAAGAGTGTTCACTAAGGTGGGATGCTAATCTCAATATCATGCCATAGGATGATATCTAAGGTTATCTAGATAGGTCAAGTTTTATACTCTTTATGCTACCTTCAAACAAGTAAGGTACTTTAATAAAGTAGGGAAGTAAAAGCTTGGAAATAAAACTTGGGGTAGGTAAATAGTCAAAGTGGTATAACCAAAGCATGTCTAAAGTCTTTGCTTGGGTTATCTAGATTGAAAGGGTTAGCTTGCAAGGATTCACTAGTATAGTGCTAGCTTGCCTTGGTTGGTGTAGTGGTTGAAGTTTTCTTCCTCCTCCTCTAGGTAGAACTCCTTCTCCTCGAAAGCTTGGTTGGTACTATCATCTATAAATACATACGGAGTACACAATCACTAAACAATACTTACCTAGTATACTTAGCACTCTAAGGCACACATTTGATGATCTATTATCATCACAAGCATCACAAGGTTTTATTAACTAGTTCCATTCTTTTTATTTAAGAATAGTATTTCTACTCATTGAAATTAACTAAGATTTAATATTCTCCAATTAAAATATGGGATCATGTGGACACATGTCATCACCACATATTCTAACATATGGGAATGTGATTTAAAGGTTGGATCACATTTAATTAAGTTTATGTGTAATATTTAATGATTTAAAGTGACTAGAAATGCCTATATAGCATTATTTTGGTACTAGTCCAAAGTCACTGCATGCAACCCTTAATATTATTACATATTCAGATAGGTATGGTTAAATGTGAATTTTGAGAGTTGGAATCAACTCAAAAGCTATTATGGTTGATTTTATAAAAATGTTTGAGTGTGCAAATGCTTCTGTCTTGTTATTTTTACTAGGAGAGATCTCTAACTCTAAATTAATTAAATCCAACGGGCTTGGATAGATATTTTCAGTAGCTTTCTAACAAAATTTGAATTATTCAATTTGGCTCAGTAGATCTTCTTGAATTGATTTTTAAACTAAGGGACAAAAGTGAGTTCAAACTAAAATAGAAAAATCTATATTTGAACTAACTGGGTCGCGCGGGAAAAACTAACGGGCCGGCCCAGTGGTGCTCTGCAGCACGGATGACAACTGACAGGAGGGTCCCGCAGGTCAGCGACACATCAAACGCAAAGCGGTACGGGGCAACGTGGACCGTTGGATTAAAAGGAAGATCTACGGCTGTGGCTTGTCGTCACCGACGGACAGGTCACCGGCGAGGTGTAACCCTAGAGGGTCGGTGGGGGTTTGGGGCGGCTTACCGGGGCTCCAGCGAGGGTCGGCGAGGTGGGCAAACGAACAAGTCGAGGACGGCGGTTCTCCTGGTACTGGCGGCGTCCCGAGAGGTGGCCTTGATCAACGGCCCCCTTCTTCTCCCTCCGCGGCAGATTCCGGTGAAATTCCAGCGCTACGGACGGCGGCTTGCTCTGGTGGGGCTCTGGGAGTGTTCTGAGAGGGAGGGGATGAGAGTGGTGTGAGTAAACGGTGCTGGGGAGGCCTCTATTTATAGGCTCAGCGAAGCGGCAGAGGAGCATGGGCGGTGCTCGCCGGTGATGATGGCACATCGAGCTAGAGGTGTGGGCGGTGGGCTAGGACGGTGGGCGGTGCCCTGGCGAGTGTCACGGCGGTGCGTGTGCAGTGGTTTGTGGTCGGGAGAGGTGAGTGGCACGGCGTGCATGATGTGTCTACCTACGGCGATTTTCGCGGCGGCCGACGACTACGGGGCACGGTCGGGGAACGGGCATGTCCGTTAGTTTCCTAGGACGGTGGTGATCGTGTAGGCGGGAGGCTGGAGCGAGGTGGGGTCTGGCTGAGCAGGGACCGTGCGCGCTCTGCGGGCGGTGTCGGCATGGCAGACAGGCTCCAGGCACGGCGGTTCCTGGTCGCTCCTTGCTCTGTTTGCGGGCTGGGGATGGCTTGGCGGTGGAGGTGGACCACAGGCGACGTGCTAGACATGGTGGGCGAGACTGGTGGCGGCTGCGCGCTGTCGCCGGTGAGGATGCTCAATGGTGCTCGGCCTTAATGGCCATGACCATGTGGTTATGTGCACAGTGGGTGGACGGGCTAGAAAAGGGTAGGGGTGCACTTGGGTGGCTTTGGTTGCAAAATGGGAGACCACATTGGTCCAAACACTGCTCATAATAGTGTTTGTGGTTTTTGTTTGAATTGTGCCCACAAGGTGTTTGTAGAAATGGCCGAAAGAATTCAAGTTTTGAATTTTGAGATGATTTTTGGTGGAGTTGTTTGTGACATGCTTAAACCTCTGTGGTTGTTTGGGTTTTGAAAATGGAGGTCATTTGAGTAGTTTTTGAATAAGTGGGATCTTCTCATATGAACTACATTCAAATTTCAAATGTCATTTAAATTTAGTGTTTGAAAGTTTTTGGGGTGAAGCAAAGTGGGCCTTGGTACATCACTACTTGTACTATCAAGGGGTGCAAAGATCCATATTTGTTTCTGTTAGGATTTGAGTTCTAGGAATAGCCAAAGTAGGCATGGCGATTAAAATGGCACAAATGACCATTTTCTTATTTTATTCATTTTGATTTGTTTTTCTTTGGGATTTGTTTGGGAATGATCTAGATGATGTTTAATTCACCTTAGAATCATTTTACAACCAATGGATCACTCAAACATGGCAATTCAAAACAACTCCTAATTTAAATGCACACACATATGAATGCTTTAATATTTTTAAATGTAAAAGTTTTTGTTAACTCTAAATTTGATGATTTGGATCTTGATCACTTGGATGAAAGTTTTGGGATGTTACAAACCTTCCCCACTTAAAACAAAATCTTGTCCCGAGATTTACGAAAGAAAACTAGGAACTAAAGAGATCTAGGAACTCTATCCTAATGTAATCTTCTCGCTCCCAAGTGGCTTCTTCTTCGGTATGGTTGCTCCATTGAATCTTGAGAAACTTGATACTCCTAGTCCTGGTGGTTCTGTAAGCTTATTCCAAGATACGGATGGGCACTTCACGATATGTCAGGTCCTTGTTGATATCCACAGCTCTATGATCGATGTTCTTGAAAACTTCAGTCTTCTTCGGCACTTCTAGGCATTTGCGAAGTAACGAGATATGGAACACGTTGTGGATGGCTGACATCTCTTCAGGTAGTTCCAGTTGTTACGAGACTTCTCCTCGATGGTTCAGAATCTTGAAGGGCCTGATATATCTGGGGGCTAACTTTCCTTTAAGACTAAAGCCCCTTGAATGGCGAAACCTTGAGGTATACAAAATCTCCGACATTGAAAGTCAGGTCTCTCATTCTCTTGTCGGCATAACTCTTCTGTCTGTACTGGGTGGTCTTGAGGTGCTCACGAACTTTGTGAACCTTCTCTTCGGCTTCTCGGAGAATGTCGGGTCCAAAGATCTGACTCTCTCCTACTTGCGACCAATTCAAAGGGGTGCGACACTTTCTTCCGTATAGGAACTCAAATGGTGCCATTTGCAAACTAGCTTGATAACTGTTGTTATATGAGAATTCTGTGAAAGGCAGGCAGTCTTCCCATTATGATCCATACTCTAACACATAAGCTCTCAACATATCTTCTAGGATTTGGTTGACCCTCTTTGTCTGCCCATCAGTTTGCGGGGGATAAGCTTTACTGAAATTGAACTTGGTTCCCAATCCTTCCTGGACTTTCTATCAAAATCTCAAGGTAAATTGGGTTCCTCGATCTGATACTATGGTCTTGGGGGTTCCATGCAGACTAACAATCCTAGCAATATACATCTCTGCTAGTTTGGAACTTTGGTAGGTTGTCTTGACAGGTATAAAGTGAGCTACATTGGATAGTCTATCAACAATGACCCAGATTGAGTCATTTCCCCTACTAGAAGTAGGCAAACCGGTGATAAAATCCATTCCGATGGAATCCCATTTCCATTCCGAAATCTATAAAGGTTGTAACAGTCTCGCGGGCCTCTGATGCTCTGCTTTGACTCTTTGACAGATGTCACACTTGGCGATGTAGCTCCCGATTTCTCTCTTCATCTTGTGCCACCAAAATTGCTCCTTCAAATCTTGATACATCTTCGTTCCTCCGGGGTGGATAGAATAAAGAGTATCATGAGCTTCCTGCATGATAACCTGCTTCAGCTCTAAATCTTCTGGCACACAGATACGTCCTTTGTACCACAGAACTCCTTCTTCGTCTTTGGTGAATCCAGGTACCTTTCCTGTACCAATACGACGTTTGATTCTGTCGATACTTTCATTTCCCTTCTAGGCTTCCTTGATTTGGCTAATCAAAGTGGGTTGAAGTTCAATGCTAGCTAAGAATCCTTTACTAACTAGCTCAGTTCTAAACTCCTCCAACTCCTCATACAAACTTGGTTTCTTATCCTTGATCATGGTATTTAGCCTACACGGCAATCTGCTAAGAGCATCCGCTACCACATTGGCTTTGCCGAGGTGATAGTGAGTGTCAAGGTCATAGTCCTTGATTAACTCTATCCATCTCCTTTGCCTCATATTCAGCTCCTTCTGAGTGAAAATATACTTCAAGCTCGTGATCTGAGTAAATCTCACAGCGATTACCCATCAGATAATGACGCCATGTCTTCAAGGCCAAAACTACGGCTGCTAACTCAAGATCATGGGTCAGATAGTTCTGCTCATGCTGCTTCAGTTGCCGAGACAGATAAGCGATGAATTTGCCTTCTTGCATCAATACACATCCGACACCAATCTTGGATGTGTCACAATACACATCAAATGGCTTCTTGATATCTGGCATGATCAATATTGGGGCTGAAATCAATCTCTTCTTCAGCTCTTGGAAACTGGCTTCACATTTGTCAGTCCATTCAAATTTCTTGTCCTTCTTCAACAATTGGGTCATGGGTCTGGTGATGCTCGAGAGTCCTTCTACGAACTTGCGGTAATATCCCGCCAATCCGAGAAATGCACAGACTTGGGTTTGAGTGGTTGGGGCTTCCCATTCTTCGACATCTTTGATCTTGGCGGGATCAACAGAGACTCCTCCAGCAGACACAATATGTCCTAGGAATCCTACTTCTTTCAGCCAAAACTCACATTTGCTAAACTTGGCATATAGCCGATGCTCTCTCAGGGTTTCTAGGATGATTCTCAGATGTTTCTCATGCTCTTCTTCTGACTTGGAGTAGATAAGGATATCGTCGATAAACACAACGACAAACTTATCCAAGAAATTCATAAAGATCTTATTCATGAGATTCATGAAATAAGCAGGGGCATTGGTTAATCCGAAAGACATAACCGTATACTCGTATAAACCGTAGCGAGTAGTAAAGGCGGTCTTCATAATATCCGTTGCATGAATCTTAAGTTGGTGATAACCAGTCCTAAGATCAATCTTTGAAGAATACCTAGGCACCAGTCAATTGATCAAATAGATCCTCTATCTTTGGCAAAGGGTACTTGTTTTTGATGGTGATGTCATTCAGCTTTCAGTAATCGGTGCATAGACGGTTGCCTCCATCTTTCTTGTCGACGAATAACACTGGTGATCTCCATGGCGATGCGCTTGGTTGAATCAAGCATGTTGCTAACAAGGCATCCAACTGCTTCTTCAATTCCACTAACTCTGAGGGGTTCATGCTATAGGGTCTCTGGGCTATGGGTCTGGTTCCGGGGATTAGTTCCATAATGAACTCAATATCCCTATCCGGGGGGCATACCTGGCAATTCATCTGGGAATATGTCGGGGTATTCACAAACTACTCTAACTTGGTCAATGGTGGGCAGGGCTAGACTCTTGTTGCACTTGAATTGACGAGGTAAGGTTTCAGATATATGCTCTACTGTTACTCCAGAGCTACTGGTCATGGTGATGGCTTTCTTGGCACAGTCTATCAGTGCTTTATGCCTTGACATCCAGTCCATACCTAGTACTACTTCCAATCCTTTGGTTCCAAGTACTATTAGGTTGGCATAAAAATCTATCCCATGTATTCTGATAGGCACAGCTTTGCAATTTTTTCTAGCTTTTGTAGTTGATCCGGGGATTTGAACTAGCATGACATGCTTCAAGTTGGTTGGGAGGATCTTACTAGTGCATGCAAATTCTTCGGTGACAAATGAATGCGATGCTCCCAAATCAAACAATACTCTTGCTAAAACTGAGTTGACAGAAAACATACCCAACACTACATCTGGCGCTTCTTGGGCTTCTTCGGTGTTCATGTGGAAGAGACGACCGTTGCGGTTGTGAGGGTTCCCTGGGCCAAATCTTCTTCCTGGTTGAACACGATGCTGCTGTTGCGCTGGGGCATTCACATTGGCAGTGGCGACAGTCTTCTTGGGGCACTCATTGGAATAATGACCCTTCACTCCACACTCGAAACAGGTGATCTGAGACTTGTCTTTAGCTGCGACGGGCACAACATTGCTTCCAGTTCTAGGTGCAGTGTTGTTGTTGCTCTTGGGAGGGGCACGGTTGAAATTGCTGGTGTTGCCGGAGTGATTTTTGTTTCCTCCGGACTTCACATTGCCTCCACTACGGTTGGGGTAGCTTGGGCGAGACATTGGGGGTCAGTTGTTCCTTGGTGCATATCCTGGTGAGGGGTTGGGACGGTACTTCTAGTGACTGTTGGATCCAGTTTGCTGCATCATACAACGTTTGCGGTTGTCGTTTGCCTGGTTAATCTTCCCTTCCATCTGAATTGCAGAGTCGACTAGCTCTTCGAGATCCTGGAAACAGATGTTGACGAGGACAGTGTGCATCTCATCATGCAGTCCGTTCAAGAATCTCTCCTTCTTCTTGGCCTCCGTGTTGATCCCATCAGGTGCACATCTGGCAAGTGATAGGAATCTGTCATGGTACTCCACCACAGTCATTCTACCTTTCTTAAACTCTCTGAATTCATCCCTCATTCTGGTGACTAGGCCCTGCGGCACGTGGGTGCGGCTGAACTTGATTTTGAAGGCTTCCCATGTCATCACTTGACCATGGTTCATCAGGCGGATGCTGTTCCACCATGCTCTTGCATCTCCTGCCAAGTAGTGGGTGGCAAAGAGAACCTTCTCGTTGTCATCAACTCTGGCTACTTCTAGGTTGTTCTCCATCGTCTGCAATGAGTCATCTGCATCTAATGGGTTCTCCAAAGTGCTAAAGATTGGGGGATTGGTATTCTGGAAGTTCTTCAGCTTGGATCCTTGATGATCCTGATTTCCATGGTTCTGGTTGTTGAGAGCCATCTGGGCGATCTGTTGTAGTGTTGCTAGATTAGCTTGGCACTCTGCCCAGCTTGCTTCCCGGTCTGTGATGAGATTCTGCAGGATCTACAGCATTGGGTCTTGCGATGAGCAGCTCCCTCCTTGGTTTCCACGAGTCATCTGAAGATTGAGGTAGATAAAGAGGTAAGAGGGAAAGTTCTAAGGTTCATGGTTTTGATTTCAAAGCTAAAACTTTGGGTTTGACTCAGGTTTTGCAACTAACTTCTTTTCATTCACTCAAGCAAAGCACATGATACAAACACACACACACCACAACAACAACAAGGAAAAACAGATGGTTTTAAGAACGATTCTGCAAGCTATGATATAGTGCTACGACAGTGCTACGACAGTGCTCTAGTGCATCTACTCATCGTCGATGAAGTCGGAGTCCTCATCGTCAGTGTAGAAGTCCACGGCATCCTCCTCCAGAAAGTCATCATCATTGTTGAGGTAAGAATCTATATCTCCCTAGATGTCTTCGCCCTCCTCTTCTTCCTCCTTTGCTGCAAGCTGAGCTTCTTGCTCCTTGACGTTCTTCTCGAGGTCAGCGACCTTCTTGCGAAGACGGGCGATGGTGCGATCATTCTTTTCACGCTGGAGGCGAAGAGACTGACAGTCCTTGACAAGTAGTGAGAAAGTCTAGGCCTTCTAGGAGACAATGGCACGGTTGTGGTTGGCAAACTCCCTAGCATTATCCAATTCCATCTGGCGATCGTATAGCAGGAAGTCAAGGTTCTCCACTTGATGCTTCAACTCCGGGTGACCAGGCATCTCCGTTGGCATTCCCAGGAAGTCACGCCTTGCATAGTGCGCAAAGCGGGTTCCTTGAATTTGGTTGACACTAAGGGCACATAGACGTGCGAGAGCTTCATGCATTGCCCTGGATAATCCATCTAGCCAGTTGTTCTCTCTTACGGAGAACTGGATTCTCCCGGACGTTGGTGCTTCTATGCTTCCTCGAAGATCAGCGGTTACTAGCCACTTTAATCTCCTCCTGGGGGTCCAGGAAGTTGAGCTCCAAGAAACTCCAGATGTGGGCGTCCCAATAACTCAGACAGTGAATCTAGATCCCTCTCGAAGATCAGTTGGCCTCCGTTGCCCAACTGGTAGAACTTGCTGAACTGAGTCTCCATCTACAAGAATTAAGGACAAGGAAGTTAGTGAAGTGATCAAGTGTGTCAAATTTTAGGTAGTAATGTAAGAATTGGAGGAACATGAATAAGAGAGGAAATATTTTTTCATAACTACTCACTTTGGTTTCGAACTTAAGTTTTTGTTCGCACGTCCATTCTAACTAGTTTCTCCTATGGTCAGGATGGCTCTGATACCAACTTGTCAACACCCGTATTTTTAATCCCAGATGCCTATTATGTCATACATCGCAATCCCAGGATTACCATTTTTGCGAGACATAACAGATTGGATATCACAGTACATCATCCATTACAAACCACAAATAAGGTCTTACACAAATAAGGATCTCATGATCTAGTCTTAATACAACAAGCAGCGGAATAAATAATAAACGTAGCGGTGGGGTCCATCTTCAGAGGCACAGACAATACTGACGATGGAAGATAGTCCTAGTTATCATAGCCGTCCTGCTGTCCGTCATCTTGGTAGTCTCCTTCATAGTCTGGCCATGAGAATAGCCAGGGACAAAATCCATGAGTACTCTTTTAAGTACTCGCAAACTACCACTAACAAGTAAGATAGTTCTAGTAGGAAATGCTAAACTCTAAGTTGATTTGTAAAGTTAAGTTTGAAACCTAAGCTGAGTTCTGAAACCAAGAAAGATAAAATAAAGTTCTAGAATCACTTAAGTTGGGAAGCTAGTGTCATAGTCACAACCCTGTTGTGGTCAAGTCAAGATTCATCATTCATTTCATGTCATTTTGAAAATATCTGACAACGAAACAGTATGGCCACTCCAACTATCCATAACCGCGGACTCGGCTATTCGAATAGTTTGACACTCTACAGAGGTGGTACACTTTCACCAGAAGATTCGATACATCTGTCAGGGATAACCTTGAATCATCATACTTAGTATGCAGATAATCAAACATAACCTTCCCTTTACACACCCTAGTATAAGCACCTCTCCAATGAGCATGGCCTCCCAACCATGACCATCTGTCATCTTGGGCACTGCATAGGTGGACAACATCGAGAGGTAGCCTCAGCTCAAACCTCTCCTGCGAGGGAACTAATACTAATGCATATAAACTTCCGGCTAAGCCTTACCCAATTCAGGTATTGCGGTTGTACGGTAAATTTGGAATGGTATCACATCCGAATCCAACCATCAGTTTTTGTAAGAGGGCTAAGGCTCATGCCTCAACATTTTCATCATCATAAACCATTTGTTTTTCTCAACACATGTTAAAACATCTCAATAGAATGACTCATCATTCCAAGGTTTTCATAATTCCTTTTCACCAAGTATTCCCATCTAAAGTGACTCAAGTTTTAGTTTAGCTCTAAACTACTAAGTTAAGAGTGTTCACTAAGGTGGGATGCTAATATCAATCTCATGCCATAGGATGACATCTAAGGTTATCTAGATAGGTCAAGTTTTATACTCTTTATCTAAGGACATCTAAGGTGGGATGCTAACAAGTAAGGTACTTTAATAAAGTAGGGAAGTAAAAGCATGGAAATAAAACTTGGGGTAGGTAAATAGTCAAAGTGGTATAACCAAAGCATGTCTAAATTCTTTGCTTGGGTTATCTAGATTGCAAGGGTTAGCTTGCAAGGATTCACTGGTATAATGCTAACTTGCCTTGGTTGGTGCAGTGGTTGAAGTTTTCTTCCTCCTCCTCTTGGTAGAACTCCTCCTCCTCGAAAGCTTGGTCGGTACTATCGTCTATAAATACATACGGAGTACACAATCACTAAACAATACTTAACTAGTCTACTTAGCACTGTAAGGCACACATTTGATGATCTATTATCATCACAAGGTTTTATTAACTAGTTTCATTCTTTTTATTTAAGAAAAGTAATTTCTACTCATTGAAATTAACTAAGATTTAATATTCTCCAATTAAAATATGGTATCATGTGGACACATGTCATCACCACATATTCTAACATATGGGAATGTGATTTAAAGGTTGGATCACATTTAATTAAGTTTAAGTGTAATATTTAATGATTTAAAGTGACTAGAAATGCCTATATAGCATTATTTTGGTACTAGTCCAAAGTCACTGCATGCAACCCTTAATATTATTACATATTCAGATAGGTATGGTTAAATGTGAATTTTGAGAGTTGGAATCAACTCAAAAGCTATTATGGTTGATTTTATAAAAATGTTTGAGTGTGCAAATGCTTCTGTCTTGTTATTTTTACTAGGAGAGATCTCTAACTCTAAATGAATTAAATCCAATGGGCTTGGATAGATCTTTTCAGTAGCTTTCTAACAAAATTTTAATCATTCAATTTGGCTTAGTATATCTTCTTGAATTGATTTTTAAACTAAGGGACAGAAGTGAGTTCAAACTAAAATAGAAAAATCTATATTTCAACTAACTTGGTCGTGCGGGAAAAACTAATGAGCCGGCCCAGTGGTGCTCCGCGGGGCGGATGACAACTGATAGGAGGGTCCCGTAGGTCAGCGACACATCAAACGCGAAGCGGTACGGGGCGACGTGGGCCGTTGGATTAAAAGGAAGATCTACGGCCGTGGCTTGTCGTCGATGATGGATAGGTCGCCGGGGAGGTGTAACCCTAACGGGTCGGTGGGGGTCTGGGGCGGCTTACCGGGGCTCCGGCGAGGGTTGGCGAGGTGGGAAAATGAACAAGTCGAGGACGGAGGTTCTCCTGGTACTGGCGGCGTCCCGAGAGGTGGCCTTGATCAACGACCCCCTTCTTCTCCCTCCGCGGCAGACTACGACGAAATTCAGGCGCTGCGGACGGCGGCTTGCTCCGGTGGGCTCTGGGAGTGTTCTTAGAGGGAGGGGATGAGAGTGGTGTGAGGAAACTTTGTTGGGGAGGCCTCTATTTATAGGCTCAGCGAAGAGGCAGAGGAGCATGGGTGGTGCTTGCCGGTGACGATGGCACAGCGAGCTAGAGGTGTGGGCGATCGGCTAGGACGGTGGGCGGTGCCCTGGCGAGTGTCACGGCGGTGCGTGTGCAGTGGTTTGCGGTTGGGAGAGGTGAGTGGCACGGCGCGCACGATGTCTCTACCGACGGCGAGTTTCGTGGCGGCCGGCGACTACAGGGCATGGTCGGGGGAACAGGCATGTCCGTTAGTTTCCTAGGACGATGGTGATCGTGGCTGGGCGGCGCAGTGCTGCTGATCGGGGGCTGTCTGCGCGGCTCTGCGGCGCTTGACATGGCAGGCAGGCTCCGGGCGTGGCGGTTCTGGGCCACTCCTTGCTCTGTCTGCGGGATGGGGCTGGCTTGGCGGTGGAGGTGGACCACATACAACATGCTGGACATGGTGGGTGAGACTGGCGGCGACTGTGGCGCGCTGTCGCCGGTGAGGGTGCTCAATGGCACTCGGCCTTAATGGCCATGACCATTTGGTCGTGTGCACAGTGGGTGGCCGGGCTAGAAAAGGGTAGGGGGTGAACTGGGGTGGCTTTGGTTGCAAAATGGGAGACCACATTGGTCCAAACACTGCTCATAATAGTGTTTGTGGTTTTTGTTTGAATTGTGCCCACAAGGTGTTTGTAGAAATGGCCGAAAGAATTCAAGTTTTGAATTTTGAGATGATTTTTGGTGGAGTTGTTTGTCACATTCTTAAACCTCTGTGGTTGCTTGGGTTTTGAAAATGGAGTCCATTTGAGTGGTTTTTGAATAAGTGGGGTCTTCTCATATGAACTACATTCAAATTTCAAATATCATTTAAATTTAGTGTTTGAAAGTTTTTGGGGTGAAGCAAAGTGGGCCTTGGTACGTCACTACTTGTACTAGCAAGGGTTGCAAAGATCCATATTTGTTTCTGTTAGGATTTGAGTTCTAGGAATAGCCAAAGTAGGCATGGTGATTAAAATGGCACAAATGACCATTTGCTTATTTTATTTATTTTGATTTGTTTTTCTTTGGGATTTGTTTGGGAATGATCTAGATGATGTTTAGTTCACCTTAGAATCATTTTACAACCAATGGATCACTCAAACATGGCAATTCAAAACAACTCCTAATTTAAATGCACACATATGAATGCTTTAATATTTTTAAATGGAAAAGTTTTTGTTAACTCTAAATTTGATGATTTGGATCTTGATCACTTGGATTAAAGTTTTGGGATGTTACAGTGGCCCTTGCCATTCTTGGCGGCCTTCGCGGCGTTTCTAGGGTTGCAGCTGCATCCGCCGCCCACGTCTTCCCTGTCATGGCCACAGTGGCAGTCGCCGCTCAGCACCGGGCCAGTTTCAACCACCCCCGGAGGCGTCCCAATCCATCAGGTTCGCTTCCCATGATCGCCATCTCTGCTACCGGCCTGGATATTTGGGTCGCCATCCCCGCCGGTCTACACTACGGCCGGGGATCAGCCGGCGCACACCCTCCCGGACGCCACCACATCGGGTTTCGCGGGTCCATACACGGGTCGTGCCGAGCTATCCGGCCATGGAGGCCATACACCAACGCCACCACGGTTCGCCAAGATCAACTTCGCCACCTACGACGGTACGGCAGACCCTCTCAACTGTCTCAACCAGTGCGAGCAGTTCTTCCGCGGGCAGCGCACCCTCGTGTTGGACCGCACCCGGCTCGCCTCCTACAACCTCTGGGGCGCCGCACAGACGAGGTACTACTCCCTCGAGCAGTATGAGGGCGGCATGCCCCCTTGCGAGCGTTTTGACGAGCTATGCCTTCTTTGCTTCGGGCCGCCAATCTGCAGAAGCCGACTGGCGGAGCTCGGCCGCTTTCCCTTCAACTCCACGGTAAGGGACTTTGCTGACCGTTTCCAGGCCCTCGCATGCCACACGCCTGGTGTAACGGGGCAGGAGTGATTCGAGCTCTTCGTTGGCGGTCTCCCAGACTACATCTGGGTGGACGTGGAGCTTCAGGCCCCCAGGACCTCTAGGCGGCTATGCACTACGCCCGCGCCTACGAGCGTCATGCCCAGGCGTTGCATCAGGCGACACTGGGCGGAGGGGGCCGCCAGCCCGCCCAGCCACCCCCGTCCGCACCAGTGCCTAGTAGGCCGAACCCGGCCACCCCAGCAGCCATAGCCCCGACCACGACGCGGACTTTCTGTTGGCTCACACCGGCCGAGCAGCTCGAGCGTTGTCGCCTAGGGCTTTGCTTTAACTGCGACAAGCTCTACGTACCCAGACACGTCTGCCTGCGCCTCTTCTACTTGGAGACGGTCGACTATGTCGAGGCGGACACATCTGCCGATGAGCTCGGTGAGTTGCCCCCGCGACCACTACTGCGACAACGTTCGTGGTTTCGCTTCATGCGATTGCTGGTATCCGTCACGAGCGCACGACGCTCTTGCCGGTGACGATTCATGGCGAGCGCCTGGTGGCCCTCCTGGACACGGGCTCCATGCATAACTTCCTGCCTGCGGCTACCATGTGCCGCTTAGCGCTTCAGCCGACGGGCGGGGATCACCTTTGGGTCATGGTGGCAAACGGCAACCGCCTCCGGATCCATGGAATAGCGCATCACGTGCCCATCACTATCGGCGACGATCACTTCACCATCACGTGCGCCGGCATCGACTTGGGTTGTTTCGACTTCATCCTCGGCATTGACTTTTTGCGGACCCTCAGTCCCATCCTTTGGGACTTCGACACCTTGACGATGACCTTCTGGTGTCTAGGTCGCCGCATCCAGTGGGGGGCATTGGGGGCACCTCTCTGGCACCGCAGCTTTAGCTTGCCGCAACCGACACCTAGTCCGAGCACCCACTGTTGGCCCAGCTCCTACATCAGCACGACGACCTCTTCGACGAGCCTCAGGGCCTTCCACCCGTTCGGGTGTATGATGAATGCATCCATCTCTTGCTAGACATGGTGCCGGTGGCAGTGTGGCCCTACCGCTATCCCCAGCTACAAAAGGACGAGCTGGAGCGACAGTGCGTGCTCATGCTCATCGCGAGCATCATCCGCGTCTCCACATCGCTGTTCTCGGCAACGGTCCTCCTCGTCCGCAAGACGGACGGCACGTGGCGCTTCTACATCGACTACCATGCACTTAATGCCATGACGCTCAAGGACAAGTTTCCTATTCCGCTGGTCGACGAGTTCTTCGACGGGCTACATGGGGCACGCTTCTTCACCAAGCTCGACCTTCGGTCGGGCTACCACCAGGTGCGGATGCACCCGGATGATGTCACCAAGACGGTGTTTCGGACTCATCATGGCCACTTTGAGTTCTTGGTGATGCCTTTTGGCCTCTCCAACGCCCTGGCGACCTTTCAAGCTTTGATGAATGATGTCCTCCGCCCCTACTTGCGCCGGTTTGTGCTTATTTTCTTTGATGACATTCTTATCTACAACACCTCGTGAGAGGAGCACCTCCAGCACATCGCCATCGTCTTCAACGAGCTTCGAGCGCATTGATGGCTCAAAATATATTCGAGCTCGTTGGGGAACCCCAAGAGGAAGGTATGATGAGCACAACAGCAAGTTTTCCCTCAGTTATGAAACCAAGGTTATCGAACCAGTAGGAGCAAGGAAACACCTCCAAGGTGTTGTTTCCAACTTGGAATCATGCACAACACAACCACGGAACTTTGCCCCCAACTTACAGTGAGGTTGTCAATCTCACCGATTTTGCTGAAAACAAAGGATTAAACGTATAGTGTGGAAGATAGTAATTGCTTGTAGAAAGTAAACAGAAAATAGTAAATAGATTGTAGATTGATAGTAAAATAAAGGACCGGGGTCCATAGTTCACTAGTGGTGATTCTCCTTAAGATAGATGACATGTTGGGTGAACAAATTATAGCGGGGCAATTGATAGACACCGAGAAAGCATACATGCATATACTAATCATCCTGACTCCTATGAGATTTGATTGGGTATTACAACATTATACATAGACCGTAATCCAAATACATCTATGACTAATAATCCACCTTCAGGTTATCATCCGAACCCCTTCCAGTATTAAGTTACAAGCAACAGATAATTGCATTAAGCATTGTGTGTAAAGTAAACAATACGATTGTTCTATGAACAAAGGATTGCTGATTCTCCCTAGTAGCAACAACACATCTTGTACCTTAGAGATTTCTGTCACTACCCCAGATTCCTAGAGGCATGAACACACTATCGAGCATAAATAATCCATCTTGGAGTTGCTAGCATCTACTCGGCCAAGATAGCTACTAACAACAGAGAGCATGCAAGATCACAAATAACAAAGACATGATAGAATCAATAATCAATCTGAAATAGCATCTAAATATCCATTGGATACCCACAAACATAACATGTAAGATTACAAATAGATGATCTTTATCATGAACGGAGCTCACAAGATCTAGACATGGTAGCACAAAGGAGAACAACCAACCATCTAGCTACTACATGGACCTATAGTCCAGGGATGAACTACTCACGCATCACACTGGAGGTAGGCAAGGTAATGAAGAAGGCCACCTGGGTGAATTCTCCCCTCCGGCAGGGTGCTGGGAACAGCTTCAGATCCCTCCCGATCTAGGGATGGAGATGACGGCGGCTACAGACTCTTTCGTGGAATTTTGATCGGGTACTTAGGGTTTCCGTATCGGATGCTCTTTATAGGCGAAAGGGGAGGCCGAGGGGGTGCCCTAGGCGGCCGCACCACCCCCTGGCACGGGCCAGGCCTAGCCGCGTGGCCAGGTGGTGTGGCCGGCCCCTGGCCCCTCTCCGTCTCGTCTTCTGGCTCCGTGTCCCCCTCGGTGAAATATGGACTTTGGCTTTTGTCCCGTCCAATTCCGAGAATATTCATTTTCTAACTTTCCTGGAACCAAAAACAGCAGAAAACAGGCAACTGGCACTATGGCATCTTATTAATAGGTTAGTCCCGGAAAGTGTATAAAAATACTCAAAAATGTGGACAAAACATAAGAAAGTAGATATAAAACAAGCATGGAACATCAAAAATTATAGATACGTTTGCAACGTATCAACATCCCCAAGCTTAACTCCTGCTCATCCTCGAGTAGGTAAGTGATAAAAATAAAGAATAATTTTTGAGGTGACATGCACCATCATAATCTTAATGAAAGTATTTGTAGAACATTGATAACTGGGATCATAGTACTTTAACATAGCATGAAAGATATAGTTCTAAAATAAGACATAGCAACTATGTTGTAACATGAAAAGGCACAAACAAAAGATTCATGAATAATAATGCTTTACAAGACATTTGTTTGTTTCACATAAAGAAAGCATAATGAGAATGGTATTCAGCTTGTCCCTCATAGAGTAGCAAAACATAAATGCATATGACACCTTCAAAGTTCATAAGGGTGACTAGATACAAATAGTTTAAGAACAAGCAATATCAAAGTTATGCATCAATCAACAAGTCTTGGGACAATGCACATTAAACTAAGAATGGCCACTATGCTCTCTTAATAGGTGCATAAAGATAGAAGATGGAGACTCAACATCAAAGTAAAAGAAAGGCTTTCATAGAAGGAAGCAGGGATTCAAGTCTCATAAAGTGCCTCCAAAAATTATGGGACTTATTAGCTTTCAGCTCTCATTGCCCCTATCATAAGCATCTTGAAGTGATTAAGGTCAAAGTGAACAAACTATGGAGTATATGCTTGACAAAGTGTAACATCCGAAAACTTTAATCAAGGTTATCAAGATCCAAATCACCCAATTTAGGGTTAACAAAAACTTTTTATTGTTAAAAATATTTATGAATGCATGTGTGTTTGCATTAATATAGAATTGTTTGAAAATGCCATATTTGATTGTTCTAATGGTTGTAAAATGATTCAAGGTGAATGCCACATCATCTAGATCATACACAATCAAAACCCAAAGAAAAAGAAATCAAATAAGAATAAAAAGACCAAATGGTCACTTTGGCCATTTTAATCCACTAGGCCACTTTAGGTGTTCCTAGAAGTCAATTTCAAACAGAAACATTCTCAACTCTTATCACCCCTTGCTAGTACAAGTGAAGATCTACCAAGGCCCCTTTTGAAATCTTATAGAAACCTTTAGCAAGACAATTTAAATGACATTTGAAAAGTGAATCCTTTACATATGCATAGATCCCACTTTTTCAAAAACCACTCAAATGAACTCCCCTTGCCAATCCCAAGCAAACAAAGACTACCAAGCATAAGATCAAGTCACACACCAAAAATATTTTCAAAATTCAAATTTGAATTTCTTGCGGCCATTGTGTCGAACACCTAGTGATCCCCAAATAATCTGTCTAACTAATACTATTGATTAATCAAAGTCTTGTCCCCCATTTGACCCTCTCATCTCCCCTCTGTCTCCCTAGCACCTAACCCAGCCCCAGATAGCACCCCCCTTCACCGCTAGCAGCAGTGCCGAGCCACCCCGAGGCCATGCCCGTCGGTCGAGCATGGACAGCTCGTAGCAGGCCACCTCTCTCTATCCTGCCATGTCTAGGACGATCGCCGCACCCTACCGCCCCTCTCTGTCCCTGCCCCGAGCCCTGCCAAGCCCTGGACCACCCACAAACCGCCGCGCTCTCCGCCTCTGCGCCATGCACCCCTGACAGCCTCGCACAGACCCCGCCTTGCCCTCAGCTCGCACGCGCACACAAGCATGCCCCCAGACATCCCTGCTCGCCATCGTTTGACCCTCAGCCACTGCACGCCGCGTCGAACGCCGCCTCTGCCTCTCAGACCACGAGCCGCGCCTGACCAATTGCCACCACCCCTAGCAGTGCCTTTACGCCGTAGAGGACCGCCAGGAGACCGCACATTGATTTCTGCTCGCAACCACACCTCTAGTAGCCCGTAGCCATGTCGCCATCGTCGCCTGGCCATGCCGCACTGCCTCACCGTCGAGCCTATAAAAGGAGGCCACCCCCAGCCTCATTCTGCACACCACTCACCTCCCCTCTCACCAGTAAGCCTTCCCCACTTCTCCCCGGGGCCAATCGAGCCCTCAGTCGCCGGAATTCCACCGGAGCTGGCCACTAATGGAGGAGAAGGGCCCCGCTGATTGCGACCGCCCCAGGAGCCACCGCGACCACGCCTAGAACCGTCGTCGTCCACCAGTTCGATCGCCCCCATCGCCATGCCTAGCTGGAGCCCTGGTAAGCCCCCACGACCCCTACCGTGCCGCTAGGGTTAGCTCTCACCGGTGACCTGTTCGCCGGGGACGACGATCCTCAACCGTTGATCCACCTTTTAATCGTAGCGCTGAGAGTGCCCCGTACCGCTTCGCATTTGATGTGTCGCTGACGTGCGGGACCAGCTTTTCAGTTGCCCTCTGCGCCACGGAGCACCACTGGGCCGGCCCGTTAGTGTTCCCGTGCTAGCCCACAAATTCAAATAGATGTTTTTCTATTTAGAGTTAAACCATATTCTGTCCACTTGTTTAAAAATCATTTCAGAGAGATCCACTTAACCAAAATGCATGCTTCAAATTTTGCTAGAAAGATAATTAAAATCTCTATCTAGGCCCGTTGGATTTAAATCAATTGGAGTTAGAGATCACATATAGCAAAAATAACAAAACAGAGACTTTTCTACATTCAAACATTTTTCAAAAATCAACCATAATAGCTTTTGAGTTGATTCCAACTTTCAAATATCACATTTGACAATACCTATCTGAATATATAATAATATTTAGGTTTGCATGTAGTGACTTTGGACTAGTACCAAAATAATACTATATAGGCATTTCTAGTCACTTTAAATCATTTAAATAATAAACTTAAACTTATTGAAATGTGATCAAACATTTAAATCACATTCCCATGCATTAGAATATGTGGTGATGACATGTGTCCACATGATCCCATATTTTAATTGGAGAATATTAAATCTTAATTAATTTCAATGAGTAGAAATTACTTTTCTCAAATAAAATAAATGAAACTAGTTCTTTAAATCTTGTGATGATTGTGATGATGCTAAATCATCAAGTGTGTGCCTTAGTATGCTAAATAGACTAGTTAAGTATTTTTTGGTGATTCTGTACCCCGTATGTATTTATAGATGATAGTACCGACCAAGTCTACGAGGAGGATGAGTTCTACCCCGAAGAAGACGAAGAGAACTTCAATCACTACACCAATCAAGGCAAGCCATCACTAGATGCAAGTTAACCTAAGCAAGATGCACTAGGCATGCTTTGGTTATACCTTTAGATTTATACCCATTCCAAGTTTTACTTACAAGTTTTACCTTTTGCTTTACCAAAGTTTCTTTACTTTTAGAAATGCTTTGTGAGATTTTAGAAAGTAGTATAGATAGCATAAAGAGTATAAAACTTAGCCTATACTAGAAATCGTTCTATGGCATGAGATTGAGATTATCATCCCACCTTAGTGAACACTCTTAACTTAGTAACTTTTTCCAAGCATAAAACTTGATCACTTTAGATGGGAATACTTGGTGAAAATGATTATGAAAACCTTGGAATGATGAGTCATTCTATTGAGATGTTTTGACATGTGTTGAGAAATAAAAATGGTTTATGATGGTGAAAATGTTGAGGCATGAGCCTTAGACCTTTATAAAAACTGATGGTTGGGTTCGGATGCGATACCATCCCAATTATATCGTACAACCACAATACCTGAATTGGGAAAGGCTTAGCCGGAAGTTTATATGCATTAGTACGGGTTCCCTCGCGGGAGAGGTTTGAGCTGAGGCTACATCTTGATGTTGTCCACCTATGTAGTGCCCAGGATGGCAGATGGCCATGGCTGGGAGGCCAAGCTCATAGGATAGGTGCTTATACTAGGGTGTGTAAAGGAAAGGTTATGATTGATTATCCGCATACTAAGTATGATGATTCTGAAGGGTTCTGTAACAGAAAACAAAAAAAATCTATCTACTCGAACACTAATACCAGGATCTATACTATGTAGCCATAAGTAACAGAGAAGGAATACAGTATTCATACCTTTCAAACATAGGCACGCCTTACGCAGGAAGGCGTATATTGATGAAGACGAGCAGCACCCCAAGTGTGGTGCCTCCGAAGTTCGTCACATGTCCGATGTAGGAGACGTCAACCGGACTCCGATCCAGCCGAGCAGCGGAAGAAGTAGATGTCGGATCGCAGATCACACGACGGTAGTGTGAAGGTGGAAAACTCACCCACGAGGTCCTCCCCAATATTACGGAGAAGTCCTCAGTGGATGAGAGAGAGAATGAGAGGGAATGTGTGATTCCAAAGGGGAAGGGAGACCCACATATATAGTGGGAGGGGCCAGGCAGTGTGGGACTAATCCCCACACCCGCCAGCCACCTAGGGGCAGCCGCCGGCCCTAGGTGGGCCCCATTGGGGTGGCCAACCAAGCCTAGGCCGGCTGGCCCCATTCCCTAGGCGCCTTGCCCTATTGGGCCTCCCTTCGGTGAGGCCCATTAGCATTAAGGAGCCTTTAAAAATAAAATAAAAAATATATATTTAATATTGATTCTCCAATTAACATTCAAATACACATATTATATTATTCCTTCACTGTAGAACACCTTCCGAACCACTTCCGATCTCCATCGGATGTTACCCGAAACTATTCCGGTTTCTCTCTCTCTATTTCTCTTACGATACCTCATCTACCCTAAGCGTCCCTACCCTTAAGCGTGACATCCTTTGGTTCGGAAACACTTCGGACATGGTAGAGACCACTCTCACATCAATGATCAACAGAGGGACCTGGATGGCCATGTGACCCCCGTGCGTTTCACGAATACAGTTGCTCGAACCGTGAGATAGTCATTCCCCGTTCCCTTTGTCATTTGATACCTAATTCATCCGAGACTTGATCTTCGGTATCTCCATACCTTAGTTCGATCTCGTTACTGATGAACTTGTTTTCTCGTTCTCATGTCGTTGCATTCCGTGACCTAGTCACATGCTTGCAAGCTTCATCAATGCAACGTCACTGAGATGGCCACATGTATCTGTCCGTTACATGGACTAGACAAATCCTGGTCTTGATATGTACTCCTCTACGCATCCCTTCGGAAAACCTGAGTGCCACCTTTTTTATCACCCTGTTACGAGATGATTATTGATAACCATCTAAGCTTCTTCCGGAATGGTGATTTGCATTACCTCACAGTCAAAGGATCAGTTTGCGAGGTTCTCTGTGTTTTATCATCAATGGTGAACTTTGTAACTAGATCTCATTAAGATATAACGGTCGGATGTTTGTCTATCATATTATTCAACTAATAACATGACCTCATTATCAGTTGGCATAAATGCCCATGATCTTGAAACGTAGACCATCCTCATGACCAATGAACTAGTTCACTAGAGGTAACTAGAGACACGGTTTGTTTACATACCACATGTGTATTAACATTTTGTATTAACACAGTTATAGCACAGTATGAAACGTATTATGAACATATAGGAGATATATCAAATAATACACTTTATTATTTGCCTCTAGGGCATAACTCCTTCAGTCTCCCACACGCACTAGAGTATAAACAAAACTAGTTTACAATAGGCAGGAACCTAACACCAATGGAGTCTCGGTGTTGTTCATGCTTATCCAGATGGAGAGCTTTAGTCAAAGGATCTGCCACATTCAGTTCCGTATCTACTTTGCAAATCTTGACGTCACCTTCGTCAACGTTCTGCCGGATGACGTGAAATCTTAGCTTGATGTGTTTGGCTGTGGAATGAGTTCTTGGTTCCCTTGCGTTTGCAATAGCACCCGTGTTATCGCAATAGATCGTCACGGGGTCCTGCGCATTGGGAAAACTCCTAGTTTTGATGACGAAATTCCTTAGCCAAACAGCTTCATTTGTTGCATCAGCCGCAGCAATATATTCAGACTCCGTTGAAGATTGTGCCACCACCGGCTGCTTCTTGCTCTTCTAGCTAACCGCCCCACCATTCACCAAGAAAACAAATCATGTTTGAGACTTCGAGTCATCATGATCAGAATTCTAGCTCGCATCCACGTAACCCGTTATGTTTAGAGCTTCATCATTTCCCGTTACGTTTAGAGCTTCATCATTTCCTTCATAGATTAGGAACATATCCTTTGTTCTTCTCAGATACTTTAGGATATTTTTTCACAGCTGTCCAGTGATTCGGTCCTGGATTACTTTGATATCGGCTCGTCAAACTAAGAGCCAATGCCACATCAGGTCGTGTACTTAGCATTGCATACATGATAGATCCTATGGCTGAAGCATAGGGATGTAAGACATCTTCTCCCTATCATCGTCCGTTACAGGACATTGAGTCATACTTATTTTGCAATTCTTCATCATAGGTGTAAAACCCCTTTTGGTGTTTTCCATTTTGAACCTCTTCAAAATCTTTTCTATGTAAGTACTCTGACTCAATGCTATTATGTGCCTTGATCTATCTCTATAGATCTTGATTCCTAATATATATGCAGCTTCACCTAGATCCTTCATGGAAAATTGGTTGCTTAAATATGCTTTCACACTTTTCATAAGATCCACATCGTTTCCCATGAGTAATATGGCATCCACATATACTACTAAGAAAACAACTGAGCTCCCACTCGCTTTCTTGTAAACACAGAACTTGTCAACACCCATATTTTTAATCCCAGATGCCCGTCATGCCATACCTCGCAATCCCAGGATTACCATTTTTGCGAGACATAACGAATTGGATATCACAGTACATCATCCATTACAAACCATATATAAGGTCTTACACAAATAAGGATCTGATGATCCAGTCTTAATACAACAAGTAGCGGAAATAAACGATAGCGTAGCGGTGGGGTCCATCTTCAGGGGCACAGGCAATGCTAACGAAGGCAGATAGTCCTAGTTATCATAGCCGTCCTGCTGACCATCATCTTGATAATCTCCTTCATAGTCTGGCCATGATAATAGCCAGGGACAAAAGCCATGAGTACTATTTAAGTACTCGCAAACTACTACTAGCAAGGAGTATAAATCTAAGTTAAAGTGCTGAATCTAAGTTAACTATCAAGTTAAGTTTGAAACCTAAGCTGAGTTCAGAAGCAAAGAAAGATAAAGTAAAGTTCTAGAATCACTTAAGTTGGGAAGCTATTATCATCAACACAACCCTGTTGTGGTCAAGTCAAAGTTCATCATTCATTTCAAGTTATTTAGAAAACATCTGACAACGAAATAGTATGGCCATTCCAATCGTCCATAATCATGACGCTGCTATTCGAATAGTTTGACACTCTGCAGGTGGTACACTTTCACCACAAGATTCGATACATCATGGGGATAACCTGAATCATCATACTTAGTATGCAGATAATCAAACATAACCTTCCCTTTACACACCCTAGTACAAGCACCTCTCCTATGAGCATGGCCTCGCAACCATGACCATCAGTCATCTTGGGCACTGCATAGGTGGACAACATTGAGAGGTAGCCTCAGCTCAAACCTCTCCCATGAGGGAACTAATACTAATGCATATAAATTTCTAGCTAAGCCTTACCCAATTCAGGTAATGTGGTTGTACGGTAAATTTGGAATGGTATCGCATCTGAATCCAACCATCAGTTTTATAAAAGGGTTAAGGCTCATGCCTCATCATTTTCATCATCATAAACCAGTTGTGTCTCTCAACACATGTCAAAACATCTCAATAGAATGACTCATCATTCCAAGGTTTTCACAAATTATTTTCACCAAGTATTCCCATCTAGAGTGACTCAAGTTTTTGATCTATACTAAGATACTAAGTTAAGAGTGTTCACTAAGGTAGAAGTGATGGGTTCAATCTCATGCCATAGAGTGAAATCTAAAGGTTTCTAAGTAGGTCAAGGTTTATACTTTTTATGCTACCTTCAAAATAAGTAAAGAACTTTGTGTAAACTAAGGGAGGTAAAACTTGTCAATAAGACTTGGGGTACTAATAGTCAAAGGGGTGTGATCAAAGCATGCTTAAGGCATCTTTGCTAAACCATCTAGTTTAATTCTAGCCTGCTAACAATAGCTTGCCTTGGTTGGTGCAGTGGTTGAAGTTTTCTTCTTCTTCTTCTTGGTAGAACTCCTCCTCCTCGAAAGCTTGGTCGGTACTAGCGTCTATAAATGCATAGGGAGTGCAGAATCACGAAACAGTACTTAACTAGGCTAAGTAGCATTCTAAAACACACATTTGATGATCTATTATCATCACAAACATCACAAGTTTTAATTCAATAGTTTCATCCTTTTTATTTTTGAAAAGTAATTTCTACTCATTGAAATATTAACTAAAATTTTAATATTCACCACCAAAATATGGGATCATGTGGACACATGTCCTCACCACATATTCTAACATGTGGGAATGAGATTTAAAGGTTGGATCAATATTACTTTTAGTTTAAGTTTATTATTTAATGATTTAAAGTGACTAGAAATGCCTATATAGCATTATTTTGGTACTAGTCCAAAGTCAGTGCATGTAAACCTTAATATTATTACATATTTAGATATATATGATGAAATGTGATTTTTGAGAGTTGGAATCAACTCAAAGTCTAACTTGGTTGATTTTATAAAAATGTTGCAAGTTGCAAAAGCTTCTGTTTTGTTATTTTTACTAGGAGAGATCTATAACTCTAATTGAATTAAATCCAACGGGCTTGGATAGATCATTTTAATACCTTTCAGAAAAAATTGTTTTCATGCAATTTGGATTTTTAAAACTCTCTAAAATGATTTTTGAAATAGTGGACAGAAACTAGATTTAACTAAAAAGGAAAAACCAGATTTAAATCTATGGGCTAGAGCGGGAAAAGAAATGGGCTGGCCCAGTGGCGCTCCATGACGCGGGGCTCAGCTGACAGGGGGGTCCCATGTGTCAGCGGCACTTAACACGCGAAACGGTACGCGCGTTGTGGGCAGTGCGATTAGAAGCGAGATCAATCATGAGGGTGAGGTCGACGGCAACGAAGGTCGCCAAGCTCGAACCCTAGCGGCTCGGTGAGGGTCTACTAGGGGCGTACTAGGGCTCTAGCGGGATCGGCGAGGCGGGCAAACGACGTGTAAGACAACGGCGAGGCGAGGCATGGTCGCGATGGAGCTTGGGGCGGTCGAAATCAACGGCACCCTTCTCCTCTAAAGGCGGCGGCTCCGGCTCCAATTTCAAGCTGCTTTGCTCAGCTTTCAAGCTAACGGTGGGTGAGGTTCAGAGAGGTGAGGGGAGTGGAATGGTGTGGAGAAGAATGGTTGGGGAGGGCTCCTTTTATAGGCCCGACGGTAAGACTGAGCGGGATGGGCGGTCGACGGTGGCGACATGGCTACGGCGAGCTAGCGGCATGGCGGGGGATGGCGATCGATGGGTGGTTCCCTGGCGGTGCTCTAGGACTTAAATGCGGCTGTAGGGGCGGTGGCATGCGGTCTAGGCAAGGTGGCGCTCTGCGCGGCCGAAGCGGCGGTGTCCACGGCGAGCGGTGGCTGTGAGGCTTTAGGCGGCGAACGGGGATGTCTGGGGTGTTCTCCAGGTCGAGGTGGAGCGGTGGGCGTGGGCTGCGGTCGAGCGGTGACTTGTGCACACGGGGACAAGGCGCGCTCTGGAGGCGGAACCGGCAAGGTGCGGTGGCACTGGGCGCGGGCTCTCCTCGGTGGTCCACGACAGCACTTGGCTCGGGAAGGGGACAGAGAGGGGCGGTGAGGTGCTGGCTACCTCCTAGACATGGAGAGAGAGAGGGGGAGGTGGTTTGCTAGGGTGAGGGCAAGGTTGGCCGGCGAGTTGGTGCTCGGCATGGCTTGGCCTAGCCACTAGGGTGTAGGGGATGGGGTGGTAATGCCATGGTTTGATCAAGTGGAGACAGAGGGAGTGTTTTGTGGTTAAATGGGTGGCTAAACTCTGTAGAAACAGTGAGCGAGCTATTTGTGTTTGATTCTGCCTGCCATGTGTTTGATGAAATGGCCGCAAGAGAAAAAGTTTTGAATTTTGGTTTCAAAAATTTTGAGTGATCTCCACTAGTGATAGGTAGTCTCTGGTTGCAAGGATTTTGAAAATGGAGCTCAAATAGATGGTTTTTGAAATAGGGGTGATCTATGCATATGCATTAGATTCAATTTTAAACTGTCATTTAAAATAGTTAACAGAATGTTTTTAGTAGATCAAAAGGTGGGCCTTGGTACCTCATTATGTGTACTAGCAAGGGGTGCAAAGATCAAGAATTGTTTCTATTAAGAATTGAGTACTAGGAATAGCCAAAGTAGGCATGAGAGTTAAATTTGCCAAAATGACCATTCCTTCTTTTTAATTCTTTTTGATTTGATTTTCTTTAGGAAAAGTTTGGGAATGATGTCGATGAGGTTTAAATCACCTAAGAAAAATTATACAAGCATTGGATCACACAATCATGGCAATTCAAAACAACTCCTATTTTACATGCACACACATATGAATGCTTTCATTTTAAATTTGGAAAAGTTTTTGTTAACCCTATTTTTGGATGATTTGATCTTGATAAGCTTGGATTGAAGTTTTGGGATGTTACAGAACTCTTGCTGGTTTTGGACAAATCCAAAACTCTTGATCACTTGATCAAAACATTGGTTCCAGCTCTGAGATGCTTGCTTCAATCCATAAATGGACCGTTGAAGCTTGCATACCTTTCCAGCATCCTTAGGATTAACAAAACCTTCTGGTTACATCATATACAACTCTTCATCAATGTGACCATTGAGGAATGCGGTCTTGACATCCATCTGCCAAATTTCATAGTTGAAATGTGCAGCAATTGCTATTAAAATCCTGACAGCCTTAAGCATCACTACGGGAGAGTAAGTCTCATCGTAGTCAACTCCTTGAATTTGTCAAAACCCCTTTGCGACAAGTCAAGCTTTGTGAATGGTCACATTACCATTCGCATCTATCTTCTTCTTAAAGATCCATTTATTTTCCACGGCCTTGCGGCCTTCTGGAAGATCCACCAAGGTCCAAACTTGGTTTTCATGCATGGATCCTATTTCGGATTTCATGGCCTCTAGCCATTTCTCGGAGTCAGCACTATCCATAGCTTCTTTGTAGTTGCAGGTGCTTCCTGTTCATCTAGGATGACAGACATCACAAGGCTGTTGTACCAATCAGGAGTGGCACGAACCCTTGTAGACCTGCGAACCTCAGGAGTCTCGAAGTCATTGTTTTGATCATCATCAATGGGCTCTTCCTCTACATTAGAGAGTGGTTTCGGAACAGCTTCTGTTGCGCTACTCGGAATTTGAAGAGAAGGGTCAACAATTTCATCTAACTCAATTTTCCTTCCACTCACTCCTTTTGCAAGAAACTCTTTCTCGAGAAAGGTGCCGGTTTTTGCGACAAACGTTTTTCCCTTGGCTTGGTTGTAGAAAGTATATCTAATGGTTTCCCTTGGATATCCTACAAAGATGCATTTTTCCGATTTGGGTTCGAGTTTGTCAGGCTGTAGTTTCTTGACGTAAACCTCACATCCCCAAACTTTCAGAAATGACAACATTGGTTTCTTGCCATGCCATATCTCATATGGGGTTGTCTCCACAGATTTGGATGGTGCTCGGTTTAAAATAAAAGTGGCGGTTTCTAACGCGTATCCCCAAAAAGACATAAACAAATCAGTTAAAGACATCATGGACCATACACTATCCAATAGGGTTCGGTTCCGACGTTCCGACACACCATTACGCTGTGGTGTTCCGGCTGGCGTAAGCTGTGGGATAATCCCACAGTCCTTCAAGTGCATGTTAAACTCATAACTCAAATACTCGCCTCCTTGATCCGATCGAAGGTGCTTGATTTTCTTATTAAGTCGATTCTCTACCTCTTTCTAAAATTCCTTGAACTTTTCAAAGGTTTCAGACTTTGCTTCATCAAGTAGATATATCCATATCTGCTTAAGTCATCAGTAAAGGTAACAAAGTAACGATAACCATTGCGTGTTGAGACACTCATTGGTCTGTATACATCCGTATGTATGATCCCAAGCAGGTCTACATCTTTCTCCACTATCCCGGAGAATGGTGTCCTAGTCATCTTGCCCATGAGGCATGGCTCACATGTATCAAGGGATTCGAAATCCAATGATCCAAGAAGCCCTTCTGAATGAAGTTTCTTCATGCGCTTTACGCCAATGTGACCAAGACGGCAATGCCACATGAACATGGAATTATCGTCACTGTGCTTACAATGTTAGCATCAACACTATGGATGTGTGTATCACAATCAAGATCAAGTAAGAATAAACCATCACACACAGGAGCATGAACATAGAAAACATCATTCATATAAATTGAACAACCATTTGTTCCTGATTTAAACGAATAACGGTCTTGCAACAAGCAAGACCCACTCACAATATTCATACTCAATGCGGGTACATAGTAGCATTTATTCAAAACCAATAATAATCTTGACGGTAGACGGAGATGCAGGGTGCCGACGGCCATCACTTCGACTCTTGAACCATTGCCGATGTACATCGTCACCTCGTCCTTCCTCAGGCGCCTCCTACTCTGTAGATCCTGCTGAGAGTTACAAATGTGAGCAACAGATCCGGTATCAAATACCCAGGTGTTACTCCTGGCGCTCGTAAGGAATACATCAATAACATGTATATCATATATACCTTTGTCCGGGATGGCTATCTTGCCAGCTCGCTTATCTTCAAGGTACTTGGGGTAGTTGTGTTTCCAGTGCCCATCCCCTTTGCAGTAGAAGCACAAAGTGCTGAGCTTAGAGCCAGGCTTGGCAGTCTTTGAGGTGCTAGGAACAAACCTGCCATCCCTCTTAGACTTCTTACCCTTGCCCTTCCCCTTTTGCCCGGTTTCTTAAAGTTGGTGGTCTTGTTGACCATCAGCACCGTGTGCCCCTTCTTGGTTTCAACCTCAGCAGTTTTGAGCATGGCGAACACCTCAGCAAGGGTCTTAGTCATCCCTTAGTTCATCACAAAGCTCTTATATCTAGGGGCAGCGAATGCAACACCCTATCAATTGCGAGCTCCTCCGGGATTTTGCAATCCAGTGCGTTTAAGCGCTTAACATAGCCAAACATTTTGACCACATGCTCACTAATACTGTTGTGCTCTTCCATTTTAGTAGAGAAGAAGAGCTCAGAAGCATCATACCTCTCTGCATGAGCCTGTGGAGCAAAGACGGCCTTGAGATCCTCACTGATCTCAAAGGCATTCATCTTCTCAAAACACTTTTGAAGCTCCGGCTCTATGGCATAGAGCATTCCACTCCGGATGAGGGAGAAATCGTCCGCCTTGGACTGCCAGACATTCTTTTCATCCTGGGAGGCGGAATCTACAGGCTTAGCTGGAAGCTCAGCCTCGATGACATAAGTCAACTTGTAGGGGACTAGGAGGATCCTAAGATTGCGGAACCATGCGGTGAAGTTGGTTCCATCAGTTTTCATCTTGTCCTTATCGAGGAAAGTGCTAAGGTTGAAGGTGGGTGGGCGAGACATCTACAAAGGATTTGATAAGTGTTTAGACTATGTTCATAATAATGAGTTCAAGTAGTATTTAAAAGAACTCCCACTTAAACAAACATCCCTCTACTCGTTTAGTGATCACATGATCCCAATCCCCTGCACCTCCCCTGATTGTCACGGCCATCAGTGCAGTATCAAAGGTGGACATTCCCTAATGTCGATCACACCAACCATGTGATTCATGCTCGACCTTTCGGTCTCTTGTATTCCGAGGCCATGTCTGCATATGCTAGGCTCGCTAGTTCTAACTCGTGTGTATTCGCAGTGCAACGTGGCTTGCACCCATTGTATGTGAACGTAGATATGTCTGACCCCTACTCACCGCAGGGCGCCTCATACCGAAGAACTTTCTTGGTGGTGCACACACGAGGGGAATACGATAACTGGAATACTACACGGGATTATCTTATTACGCTATCGTCTAGTAAGTATACTAGCATAATAAGTAATACTTCAAAAGTAAAGTGTCATGAAATGGTTATAGCTTTATGATCATCATCAACATCCTTAATGAGAGTTTCACAAACTTGTCATTGCCATGTTATAGCACTTGCCCCTATAAAATAATGAAGATAAATGCTTCTATATTAACTATTGCATGTTTTACGCAGCTTTAGGGCTTTCGCAGTAGAACCCCTTCCCACCTACGAACGTCAAGCCACAACATGGATTCAATGATTGTCGTTCTTCTTCCCTTTTCAGGGCCCTCCAGTGTCAATGCCATATCAACTACTGTAGAGAGACAGACACCCCCCTAAGCCACTTTGATTTGTGGACCAGTCTCGTGAGTCACCACGTGAGGTCGGTTGGGGGGCGCTTCATCAAACAGTGCCACGATATGAACAATAACATTAAAGAGGGTAGCAACTAGAGAATCAATGCCCACATATTGCTATGTGTTCTATCCGTACGACATGTCTACCCATAGACCAGCTCTGATACCACTAAAGGGTTCCGTAGCAGAAAACAAAAAAATTCTATCTACTCGAACACTAATACCAGGATCTATACTATGTAGACATAAGTAATGGAGAAGGAATACAGTATTCATACCTTTGAAACAGAGGCACGCCTTACGAAGGAAGGCGTATATTGATGAAGACGAGTAGCACCCCAAATGTGGTACCTCCGAAGTTCGTCACACGTCCGATGTAGGAGACGTCAACCGGACTCCAATCCAGCCGAGCAGCGGAAGAAGTAGGTGCCAGATCGCAGATCGCACGACGGTAGTGTGAAGGTGGAGAACTTACCCACGAGGTCCTCCTCAATATTATGGAGAAGTCCTCAGTGGATGAGAGAGAGAGAATGAGAGGGAATGGGTGATTCCAAAGGGGGAGGGGAGACCCCTATATATAGTGGGAGGGGGCGCACCACCCAGGGGCCAGGCGGTGTGGCACTAATCCCCACACCCGCCGGCCACCTAGGGGCAGCCGCCAGTCCTAGGTGGGCCCCATTGGGGAGGCCCACCAAGCCTAGGCTGGCTGGCCCCCATTCCCTAGGCACCTTGCCCTATTGGGCCTCCCTTCGGGTGAGGCCCATTAGCATTAAGGAGCCTTTAAAAATAAAATAATATATATATATATTTAATATTAATTCTCCAATTAACATTCAAATAAACATATTATATTATTCCTTCACTCCGGAACACCTTCCGATCTCCATCGGATGTTACCCGAAACTATTCCGGTTTCTCTCTCTCTATTTCTCTTACGATACCTCATCTACCCTAAGCGTCCCTACCCTTAAGCATGACATCCTTCGGTTCGGAAACACTCCAGACATGATAGAGACCACTCTCACATCAATGATCAATAGAGGGACCTGGATGGCCATGTGGACCCCATGCGTTTCACGAATACAATCGCTCGAACCGTGAGATAGTCGTTCCCCGTTCCCTTTGTCATTTGATACCTAATTCATCCGAGACTTGATCTTTGGTATCTCCATACCTTAGTTCGATCTTGTTACCGATGAACTTGTTTTCTCGTTCTCATGTTGTTGCATTTCATGACCTAGTCACATGCTTGCAAGCTTCATCAATGCAACGTCACCGAGATGGCTACATGTATCTGTCCGTTACATGGACTAGACAAATCCTGGTCTTGATATGTACTCCTCTATGCATCCCTTCGGAAAACCGGAGTCCCACCTTTTTGATCACCCTGTTACAAGATGATTCTTGATAATCATCTAAGCTTCTTCCGGAATGGTGATTTGCATTACCTCACAGTCAAAGGATCAGTTTGCGAGGTTCTCCGTGTTTTATCATCAATGGTGAACTTTGTAACTAGATCTCATTAAGATATAACGGTCGGATGTTTGTCTATCATGTTATTCAACTAATAACATGACCTCATTGTCAGTTGGCATAAATGCCCATGATCTTGAAACGCAGGCCATCCTCATGACTAATGAACTAGTTCAGTAGAGGTAACTAGAGACACGGTTTGTTTACATACCACACGTGTATTAACGTTCCGTATTAACACCTTTATAGCATAGTATGAAACGTATTATGAACATATAGGAGATATATCAAATAATACACTTTATTATTTACCTCTAGGGCATAACTCCTTCAGATTCAGGGTTATCCCTGACGGATGTATCGAATTTTGTGGTGAAAGTGTACCACCTGTACAGAGTGTCAAACTATTTGAATAGTCGCGTCCGTGGTCATGGATAGTTGGAGTGGCCATACTGTTCCATCGTCAGATGTTTCCAAAATGACTTATGAAATGAATTGTCACTTGACTTGACCACAACAGGGTTGTGACTATGAAAACTAAGTTCCCACTTAGGTGATTTAGAACTTTATTTTATCTTTCTTTGTTTGTGAACTCAGCTTAGGTTTCAAACTTAACTTTGCAAATAAACTTAGAACTTAGCATTCCTACTAGAACTACCTTACTTGTTAGTGATAGTTTGTCAGTACTTAAAGAGTACTCATGGCTTTGTCCTTGGCTATTCCCGTGGCCAGAGTATGAGGAGGACTATCCGAAAGAAGGACATCAGGACGACTACGACAACTAGGATCATCTCCCATCGTCAGCATTGCCTGTGATACTGAAGATGGATCCCACTTCTACGCTTATTATTCCGCTGCTTGATTGTATTAAGACTGGATCATGAGATCCTTTATTTGTGTAAAACCTTATTATGGTTTATAATGGATGATGTACTGTGATATCAAATCTGATATGTCTCGAAAAAATGGTAATCCCCTAGGATTGTGATGTATGACATAACAGGCATCTGGGATTAAAAATCCGGGTGTTGACAAGTTGGTATCAGAGCCATCCTAACCATAGGAGACCCTAGTTAGAATGGACGTCCGAATAAAAACTTAGTTTCAAAACCAAAAAGAAGTGAGTATTTATGAAAACCTATTTCCACTCTTATCCTTGAGATTCTTTCAAAAATTCATGTTCCTAAAAAATTCTTACATTACTACCTAAAATTTGACACACTTGATCACCTCACTAACTTACTCATCCTAAATTCTTATAGATGGAAGTTCAGTATTGCAAGTTCTACCAGTTGGGCAACAGAGGCCAACTAATCTTCGAGAGGGATCTTGATGCACTGTCAGAGCACCTTGAGCGTCCGCATCCGGAATTCTTTGGAGCTCAACTCAACGATTTTCCAGGAGGAGATTTACAATGGTGGATAGTTGTTGATCTTCGAGGAAAGATGGAAGCACCCCTTTCCGAGAAGATTCAATTCACCATGAGAGAGAACAACTGGCTAGATGGATTAGCTAGGGATATGCATGAAGCTCTCGCCCGTCTTTGTGGACAGAATGTCAACTTGATCCAGGGAACTCGCTTTGCTCACTATGCAAGGCGTGATTCTATGGGGATGCTGTTGGAGATGCCAAGTCACCCAGAGTTGAAGCACCAAGTGGAGAACCTTGACTTCCTATTGTATGATAGACAGAAGGAATTGGACAATGGTCGAGCCTACGCCAACCACAACCTTGACATTGCCGCCCAAAAGGCCCAAACTTTCTCACTGCTCGTCAAGGATCGTCAATCACTTCGTCGTCAACACGAGAAGAAGGATCGCACCATCGCTCGTCTTTGCAAGAAGGTGGCCGACCTCGAGAAGACCATCCAGGAGCAAGAAGCTCAGCTTGCAGCAAAAGAAGAAGAAGAAGAAGGTGAAGACATCCAGGGGATATTCACTCATATCCTAGTGATGACAATGACTATCTGGAGGATGATGCCATGAACTTCTACACCGACGATGATGACTCCGACTTCATCGATGATGAGTAGATGCACTAGAGCACTATCATAGGAGTAAGAAGTTTCGGTCCCATTGTATCTTAGCTCACAGAATGGTTCTTAAAACCATATGTTTTCCTTTCATGTTGTGGTGTGTGTATTTGTATCGTGTGCCTTGATTGAATGAATGAATCAGAAGGAGTTAGTTGCAAAACCTGAGTTCAAACTCAAAGTTTTAGCTTTGAAAACAAAACCATGAACCTTAGAACTTTCCCTCTTACCCCATTATCTATCTCAATCTTCAGATGACTCGTGGAAACCAAGGAGGGAGCAGCTCATCGCAGGATCTAATGCTGCAGATTCTGCAGATGCTAGTTCCAGACCGTGAAGCTAGTAGAGCAGAGCGCCAAGACAACCTAGCCACCCCGCAACAGATCGCCCAGATGGCCCATAATAATCAAGGCCATGGAAATCAGGATCATCATGGATCCAAACTCAAGAACTTCTAGAATACCAATCCCCCTATCTTTAGCAAGTCTGAAGACCCGTTGGATGCTGATGATTGGTTATAGACCATGGAGAATAACCTAGAAGTCGCAAGAGTGGACGCCAACGAGAAAGTTCTAATTGCCATCCACTATCTGGCAAGAGATGCAAGAGCATGGTGGAACAGCACCCGTACAATGAACCACGGTCAAGTGATGACGTGGGAAGCTTTCAAGGTCAAGTTCAGTCGCACCCATGTGCCGCAAGGTTTAGTCACCAGAATGAGAGATGAATTCAGACAACTCAAGCAGCATGAGCAAAACTACCCTACCCATGATCTTGAATTAGTAGCTGTAGTTTTAGCCTTGAAGACATGGTGTCATTACCTTATGGGTAATCGCTGTGAGATTTATTCAGATCACAAGAGCTTGAAGTATATTTTCACTCAGAAGGAGCTGAATATGAGGCAAAGGAGATGGATAGAGTTAATCAAGGTTTATGACCTTCACATTCACTATCACCCCGGCAAAGCCAATGTGGTAGCAGATGCTCTTAGCAGATGGCCATGTAGGTTAAACACCGTGATCAAAGTGAACTAGCCAAGTTTGCATGAAGAGTTGGAGCAGTTTAGAACAGAGCTAGTTAGCAAAGGATTTTTAGCTAGCATTGAACTTCAACCTACTTTAATCAGTCAAATCAAGGAAGCCCAGAAGGGAAATACAAGCATCGACAGAATCAAGCGTCGTATTGGTACAGGAAAAGTACCTGGATTCACCAAAGACGAAGAAGAAGTTCTATGGTACAAAGGACGTATCTGCGTGCCAGCAGATTCGGAGCTGAAGCAATTTATTATGCAAAAAGCTCATGATACTCTTTATTCTATCCACCCCGGAGGAACAAAGATGTATCAGGATTTGAAGGAGCAATTTTGGTGGCACAAAATGAAGAGAGAAATCGGAAGCTACATCGCCAAGTGTGATATATGTCAGAGAGTCAAAATGGAACATCAGAGACACGCAGGATTGTTGCAACCATTGTAGATTCCGGAATGGAAATGGGATTCCATCGAAATGGACTTTATCACCGGTTTGCCTACATCTAGTAGGGGAAATGACTCAATCTGGTTCATAGTTGATAGACTGTCCAAGGTAGCCCATTTTATACCTGTCAAGACAACCTACCAGAGTTCGAAGCTAGCAGAGTTGTACATTGATAGAATTGTCAGTCTGCATGGAACTCCCAAGACCATAGTTTAGGATCGAGGAACCCAATTTACCTCGAGATTTTGGTAGAAAGTCCAAGAAGGATTAGGGACCAAGTTGAATTTCAGCATAGCTTATCACCCGCAGACCAACGGACAGACTGAAAGAGTCAACCAGATCTTAGAAGATATGTTAAGAGCTTGTGTGCTAGAGTATGGATCAAAATGGGAAGATTGTTTGCCTTTCGCAGAGTTCTCATACAACAATAGTTATCAAGCCAGATTGCAAATGGCACCATTTGAGTTCCTATATGGAAGAAAGTGTCGTACCCCTTTGAATTGGTCGCAAGTAGGAGAGAGTCAGATTTTCAGACCCGACAACCTACGAGAAGCTGAAGAGAAGGTTCACAAAGTCCATGAGCACCTCAAGACCGCCCAATCCAGATAGAAGAGTTATGCAGACAAGAGACGTAGAGACCTGACTTTCAACGTCGGAGATTTTGTGTATCTCAAGGTTTCTCCATTGAAGGGAATGCAACGTTTTAGTCTGAAAGGAAAGTTAGCCCCCAGATATATCGGACCCTTCAAGATTCTTAATCATCGAGGAGAAGTATCGTATCAACTGGAACTGCCAGAGGAGATGTCAGCCGTCCACAATGTGTTCCATATCTCGTTACTTTGCAAATGCTTAGAAGTACCAGAAAAGACTGAAGTGTTCAAAAACATCGATCACCAAACCATTGATATCAACAAGGATCTGACGTATCGTGAAGTGCCCATCCGTATCTTGGAAGAAGCCTTCAGAACCACCAGGACCCGGAGTATCAAATTTCTCAAGATCCAATGGAGCAACCACATCAAAGAAGAAGCCACTTGGGAGCGAGAAGATTACATTAGGACTGAGTTTCCAGATCTCTTTAGTTCCTAGTTTTTCTTAAATCTCGGGACAAGATTTTGTTTAAGGGGGAGGGTTTGTAACATCCCAAAACTTTAATCAAGGTTATCAAGATCCAAATCACCCAATTTAGGGTTAACAGAAACTTTTCATTATTAAAAATATTTATGAATGCATGTGTGTTTGCATTAATATAGAATTGTTTGAAAATGCCATGTTTGATTGTTCTAATGGTTGTAAAATGATACAAAGGTGAATGCCACATCGTCTAGATCATTCACAAACAAAATCCAAAGAAAAAGAAATCAAATAAGAATAAAAAGACCAAATGGTCACTTTGGCCATTTTAATCCACTAGGCCACTTTAGGTGTTCCTAGAAGTCAATTTCAAACAGAAACATTCTCAACTCTTTTCACCCCTTGCTAGTATAAGTAAAGATCTACCAAGGCCCATTTTGAAATCTTACAGAAACCTTTAGCAAGACAATTTAAATGACATTTGAAAAGTGAATCCTTTACATATGCATAGATCCCCTCAAATGAACTCCCCTTGCCTACCCAAGCAAACAAAGACTACCAAGCATAAGATCAAGTCACACACCAAAAATCTTTTCAAAATTCAAATTTGAATTTCTTGCGGCCATTGTGTCAAACACCTACTGATCACCAAATAATCCGCCTAACTAATATTGTTGATTAATCAAAGTCTTGTCCCCCATTTGACCCTCTCATCTCCCCTCTGTCTCCCTAGCACCTAACCCAGCCCCAGACAGCACCCTCCTTCGCCGCTAGCAGAAGTGCCGAGCCACCCCAAGGCCATGCCCGCCAGTCGAGCATGGACAGCTCGCAGCAGGCCACCTCTCTCTATCCCACCATGTCTAGGACGATCATCGCACCCTACTGCCCCTCTCTGTCCCTGCCTCGAGCCCTGTCAAGCCCTGGACCACCCACAAACCGCCGCGCTCTCCGCCTCTGCACCATGCATAGATTGTGCCAATGCGCCGCCCCCGACAGCCTCGCACATACCTCGCCTTGCCCTCAGCTCGCACGCGCACACCTGCCTTAACACCAGCATGCCCCCAGACATCCCCACTCGCTGTTGTTTGACCCGCAGCCACCGCACGCCGCGTCGAATGCCGTGCCGAACGTCGCCTCTGCCGCTCAGAGCACGAGTCGCGCCCGACCAATTGCCACCACCCCTAGAAGCACCTTTACGCCGTAGAGGACCGCCAGGAGGCCGCACATTGATCGCCACTCGTAGCCACGCCTCTAGCAGCCCGTAGCCATGTCGCCACCGTCGCCTGGCCATGCCGCACTGCCTCACCGTCGAGCCTATAAAAGGAGGCCAACCCCAGCCTCATTCTGCACACCACTCACCTCCCCTCTCACCACTAAGCCTTCCCCACTTCTCCCCGGAGCCAATCGAGCCCTCAGTCGCCGGAATTCCACCGGAGCTGGCCACTACTGGAGGAGAAGGGCCCCGCTGATTGCGACTGCCCCAGGAGCCACCGCGACCACGCCTAGAACCGTCGTCGTCCCCCAGTTCGATCGCCCCCATCGCCATGCCTAGCTGGAGCCCTGGTAAGCCCCCACGTACCCCCACCGTGTCACTAGGGTTAGCTCTCGCCGGCGACCTGTTCGCCGGGACGATGATCCTCAGCCGTTGATTCACCTTTTAATCGTAGCACTGAGAGTGCCCTGTACCGCTTCGCGTTTGATGTGTCGCTGACGTGCGGGACCAGCCTATCAGTTGCCCTCTGTGCCGCAGAGCACCACTGGGCCGGCCCGTTAGTGTTCCCGCGCTAGCCCACAAATTCAAATAGATGTTTTTCTATTTAGAGTTAAACCATATTCTGTCCACTTGTTTAAAAATTAGTTCAGAGAGATCCACTTAACCAAAATGCATGCTTCAAATTTCGCTAGAAAGATAATTAAAATCTCTATCCATGCCTGTTGGATTTAAATCAATTGGAGTTAGAGATCACATATAGCAAAAATAACAAAACGGAGACTTTTTACATTCAAACATTTTTCAAAAATCAACCATAATAGCTTTTGAGTTGATTCCAACTTTCAAAAATCACATTTGAAAATACCTATCTGAATATGTAATAATATTTAGGTTTGCATGTAGTGACTTTGGACTAGTACCAAGATAATGCTATATAGGCATTTCTAGGCACTTTAAATCATTTAAATAATAAACCTAAACTTATTGAAATGTGATCAATCATTTAAATCACATTCCCATGCATTAGAATATGTGCCGATGACATGTGTCCACATGATCCCATATTTTAATTGGAGAATATTAAATGTTAATTAATTTCAATGAGTAGAAATTACTTTTCTCAATAAAATAAATGAAACTAGTTCTTTAAATCTTGTGATGATTGTGATGATGCTAAATCATCAAGTGTGTGCCTTAGTGTGCTAAATAGACTAGTTAAGTATTGTTTGGTGATTGTGTACCCCGTATGTATTTATAGACGATAGTACTGACCAAGTCTACGAGGAGGAGGAGTTCTACCCCGAAGAAGACGAAGAGAACTTCAATCACTGCACCAATCAAGGCAAGCCATCACTGGATGAAAGTTAACCTAAGCAAGATGCACTAGGCATGCTTTGGTTATACCTTTAGATTTATACCCATTCCAAGTTTTACTTACAAGTTTTACCTTCTTCTTTACCAAAGTTTCTTTACTTTTAGTAATGCTTTGTGAGATTTTAGAAAGTAGTATAGATAGCATAAAGAGTATAAAACTTGGCCTATACTAGATGTCATTCTATGGCATGAGATTGAGATTATCATCCCACCTTAGTGAACACTCTTAACTTAGTAACCTTTGCCAAGCATAAAACTTGATCACTTTAGATGGGAATACTTGGTGAAAATGATTATGAAAACCTTGGAATGATGAGTCATTCTATTCAGATGTTTTGACATGTGTTGAGAAACACAAATGGTTTATGATGGTGAAAATGTTGAGACATGAGCCTTAGCCCTTTATAAAAATTGATGGTTGGGTTCGGATGTGATACCATTCCAATTATACCATACGACCACAATACCTGAATTGGGTAAGGCTTAGCGGGAACTTTATATGCATTAGTATGGGTTCCCTCGCGGGAGAGGTTTGAGCTGAGGCTACCTCTTGATGTTTTCCACCTATGCATTGCCCAGGATGGCAGATGGCCATGGCTGGGAGGCCAAGCTCATAGGAGAGATGCTTATACTAGGGTGTGTAAAGGAAAGGTTATGATTGATTATCCGCATACTAAGTATGATGATTCAGGGTTATCCCTGATGGATGTATCAAATTTTGTGGTGAAAGTGTACCACCACTGCAGAGTGTCAAACTATTCAAATAGCCGCGTCCGCGGTCATGGACGGTTGGAGTGGCCATACCGTTCCATTGTCAGATGTTTTCAAAATTATTTGTGACTTGACTTGACCACAACAGGGTTGTGACTATGAAAACTAAGTTCCCACTTAGGTGATTTAGAACTTTATTTTATCTTTCTTTGTTTCTGAACTCATCTTAGGTTTCAAACTTAACTTTGCAAATAAACTTAAAACTTAGCATTCCTACTAGAACTACCTTACTTGTTAGTGATAGTTTGAGAGTACTTAAAGAGTACTCATGGCTTTGTCCCTGGCTATTCCCGTGGCCAGACTATGAGGAGGACTATCCGGAAGAAGGACATCAGGACGGCTACGACAACTAGGATCATCTCCCATCGTCAGCATTGCTTCTGATGCTGAAGATGGAGCCCACTGCTATGCTTATTATTTTGCTGCTTGTTTGTATTAAGACTGGATCATGAGATCCTTTATTTGTGTAAAACCTTATTATGGTTTGTAATGGATGATGTACTGTGATATCAAATCTGTTATGTCTCGCAAAAATGGTAATCCTGGGATTGCGATGTATGACATAACAGGCATCTGGGATTAAAAATCCGGGTGTTGACACAAAGTATAAGTTGGCAATCTCATGTCCCTTAAATACGAGGGTCGCTCCTCATGCTACTCAAGTTTATTTACTAGTAAGTTCTTGTCATAGTAAGTACATGTGTATCATAGAGAACCGCCAACGGGGTACCCCTTTCCCGATGATACGGAAGAATCCCCATATCAAAATGACAAGGCAAGCAGACAATAAGCATCTCAGCAATCTTCTTATTTACCATGGGAAAATGGTGCTTTTTTCTCTCTTTCCTCTTTTCTCATATTTTTTTTCTTTTTCTCAATCTCTATCTCTTTTTTATAAGAAGAATGCTTCATAGATTGCTCATTATGGTTACGCTGCAGGTTTCCACCATGATTAGGCATGGATTAGACCAGCAGCCCAGGTGTTTCTCTAACACACATACATAACTCCATGGACTTACAAGTTCCCCTTTCGACGACATCCATAAACAAAAGAGCATGATATCAACTGGGTACAATGTACAAGTGCAATGTTGAAAGCGTTCCCCATGACAGCATGGTTCTGCTAATTCCCAACGTATAAGTGCAACATATACAACATAGATGACACAATGGTTCAAGTTTATTAGGGGCAAGAAAAGTAAAGTGTGCCATCAAGTTCGTGAGAGCTTTAATCACTTATTTTCACATAAAAAGTTTAATTCAAAAGGTAGATAAAAACATGAATATACTTGGAATAGCAAATGCTAATAGGTAGGTATGGTGGACTCTTTGGAATAACTTGGTTTTATTCAGAGTTGGATGCATGAGTGGAACTCATACTTGGTTATGGAGGCTAGCAAAAGACTGGGAGCGACCAACTATGAGAGCAATAATGGCCATAATCATGAAGAGCGACAAAACATTATTAATTAAAGCATAAAGTGATATTAAAAGACGAAAAATAAATGATCATAGAGGCTATGGTGACTTGGGATAGTCTTAACATGGTGTGAGCATGTGCCAAGTCAACCCAAATAAAGCATCAAAGGAGAATACCACAATACTATGCTTTAATATGCTAAAACAACGCATGATTCTTTCAAGGCACATTAAGCAATCTCAATTGTTTATAACATGTCATGCTACAGCAAAAATCACTAAGCATAAAGCTAAAACAATATCAAGCATGACATGATAAAGTCTAAGTCAAAGTAAAAAACAAGCTCCTTTTTACCACTTAAGCATGAACTTTCCTACTCTTTTCCAATCCAAACCAATCTTATTTGAAAAATAATGCATGAATGAGGGGTCCAACCAATTTATTCAAGCAAACTAAGCAAACTAAGCAAACGAAAACCAAAAAAATGAAGACGCTCCAAGAACAACCCAACTGTGCATGAAACAATAAAAATGAAGTGTTTGGAAGAAACATGAGATTTTTATTGATGAAGAAGGGGATGCCTTGGGCATCCCCAAGCTTTGACGCTTGTACTTCTTGAATATTTCTAGGGGTGACACGGGGTGGCATCACCAAGCTTGATCTTTTGTCCATTCTTCATCTCATTACATCATTCTTCCCTTACACCTGAAAATTTCCTTCATACAAAACTTCACACAATCTTCATTAGGAACATTAGTGTACTCAAGATAATAAGTCTTTTGGTTTAGTTCCAACATAAGTTAAACTTCCATTAAAACAAAAGCTACTGTAGCACTTCCTTCAAAAATCTCAATTTCCCCAAAAAGAACCCAAAAAGGAATCAATAAGAAGCAAATGCAAATAATGGCAGAAATCTGACAAAACAGACCAGCAGTTAGAAACCGATTTTTTCGAAGACCTTCTGTTAAAGTGTTTAACTAACGAAAGTTGGATAACAACCTGAGGGAGAAGCACAAAAACTTATAGCTCAAACCGACGTAGAGAGATTTTCATGAATTTTTTACAGCGAAGCACAAAAATCTGTTTCGGGACACCAACTTTCCCAAATCTTACTTTCCTCTCATTAGAGGTTATTTTTGGCATAAAAAGCAAATAAAAATGATAAGAAGAGGTTATTACTGAAGCAATAACTTCCAAGACTCAGCTAAAACTTTTGGGTTATCTCCCAAAAAGTACTTTTTGTTTAATGCCTTTAAGTTAGGCATAAGAAGCAAGAAAGGAATCAAGTATTCGCAAATGAAGAAGCATTAAAACCAAATTTCTTACCCTTACCTCTCATATTTTTATTCTTATACTTGGGGAACGTATGATTGTTCGGTGGGGAAGCAAAGTGCATGATGCCATTCTCCACCTCTATTGTTGTTCCAAGGAGTTTAAGTTGGGATCTTCCAAGTGTGATTTGTCCTTTTCCTACACATTCAATAACAAGATAATCAGTAGACACCACTTTCCCTAGAATATTTCTAAACACTACTTCAGCTATTCCAATGGGTAATATTGTGGCATTATTAGCAAGATATATTGCTTCTCCCCCTTTAGAAATACCCGAAAGACTCATAGATTCATAGATATCTTTAGGCATAAGATAGAATTCAGACATGATACCACAGCATGCATGAAAAGTTTCATTATTTATAACAATTTTTACTGTAGGAAGCCATTTTGAGGGTTCAGAATTTATTGGAACATAATCATGATGCTCTCTAAGCACGTTGTAGCATTCTTTTAAACTAGCAGTGCGGGTCTCAAGAGTGTTCAATCTAGCAAATATGTTTATAAAGGAAGAATCCGATTTGGTAGGGAAGTTATATGTTAAGACCAACTTCTTTATGGCATTAAAAGCTTCATCCTCATTGCATTGGAGGAAATCTCCTCCCACTACAGCATCCAAAGCTTATCTATAGTAAAGAGCAGTTCCAAAGTAAAAACTGCTAAGAAACAAGCTTTGAGTCATTTTAGGTTCAGTTTTTTCAAGCAAATCAGAGATTCTAGACCAAGCTTCTTTGAAACTCTCTTAAATTCCTTGTCTGAAAGTAAACATCATTTCCTCAGGTGACATAGTGATTGGAGCAATGCTAGACATAATGAAAACTTAAGGTAGGAACTAATAATAATTTTTTTTGTTTTTAATATAAAAAGCAAACTAGTACACTCTTTTTTTGTGTTTTTGATAAAGAAACAAGCAAACAAAGCAGAAATAAACTAAGCAAAACAAATAAAACAAAGTAAAGAGATTGGTTATGAGAGACTCCCCTTGTGAAGATGTCCTTGACTCCCCGGCAACGTCGCCGGAAAAATAGCTTGATGGCTCAAAATATATTCGAGCTCGTTGGAGAACCCCAAGAGGAAGGTATGATGAGCACAACAGCAAGTTTTCCCTCAGTTATGAAACCAAGGTTATCGAACTAGTAGGAACAAGGAAACACCTCCAAGGTGTTGTTTCCAACTTGGAATCCTGCACAACACAACCACAGAACTTCTTACAGTGAGGTTGTCAATCTCACCGGTTTTGCTGAAAAGAAAGGATTAAACGTATTGTGTGCAAGATAGTAATTGCTTGCAGAAAGTAAATAGAAAATAGTAAGTAGATTGTAGATTCATAGTAAAAGAAAGGACCAGGGTCCATAGTTCACTAGTGGTGATTCTCCTTAAGATAGATGACATGTTGGGTGAACAAATTACAGCGGGGCAATTGACAAACACCGAGAAAGCATACATGCATATACTAATCATCTTGACTCCTATGAGATTTGATTGGGCATTACAACATTATACATAGACCGTAATCCAACTACATTTATGACTAATAATCCACCTTCAGGTTATCATCTGAACCCCTTCCAGTATTAAGTTGCAAGCAACAGATAATTGCATTAAGCATTGTGTGTAAAGTAAACAATACGATTGTTCTATGAACAAAGGATTGTTGTTTTCTCCCTAGTAGCAACAGCACATCTAGTACCTTAGATATTTCTGTCACTTCCCCAGATTCCTAGAGGCATGAACCCACTATCGAGCATAAATAGTCCCTCTTGGAGTTGCTAGCATCTACTCGGCCAAGATATCTACTAACAATGGAGAGAATGCGAGATCACAAATAACAAAGACATGATAGAATCAATAATGAATCTGAAATAGCATCTCAATATCCATTGGATCCCCGTAAACACAACATGTAAGATTACAAATAGATGATCTTGATCATGAACGGAGCTCACAAGATCTAGAAATGGTAGCACAAAGGAGAAGAACCAACCATCTAGCTACTACATGGACCCGTAGTCCATGGATGAACTATCCACGCATAACACCGGAGGCAGGCATGGTGATGAAGAAGGCCTCCGGGGTGAATTCTCCCCTCCGGCAGGGTGCCGGGAAGAGCTTCAAATCCCTCCGGATCTAGGGATGGAGATGACGGCGGCTACAGACTCTTTCGTAGAATTTTGATTGGGTACTTAGGGTTTCTGTATTGGAGGCTCTTTATAGGAGAAAGGGGAGGCCGAGGGGGTGCCCTAGGTGGCAGCACCACCCCCTAGCACGGGCCAGGCCTGGCCGCATGGCCAGGTGGTGTGGCCGTCCCCTGGCCCCTCTCCATCTTGTCTTCTGGATCCGTGTTCCCCTCGGTGAAATATTGACTTTGGCTTTTGTCCCGTCCAATTCCGAGAATATTCATTTTCTGACTTTCCTGGAACCAAAAACAGCAGAAAAGAGGCAACTGGCACTATGGCATCTTGTTAATAGGTTAGTCCCGGAAAGTGTATAAAATACTCCAAAGTGTGGACAAAACATAAGAAAGTAGATATAACACAAGCATGGAACATCAAAAATTATAGATACGTTTGCAACATATCACGCATCATCTTCACCTTAAGCGCTCTAAGTGCTTGTTCGGGACGCCTTCGGTCATCTACCTCGGCCACGTCATCTCGGCCGAGGGGTGGCTATGGATGTCGACAAGGTGGCGGTCGTCGCGGGTTGTCTGACGCCGCACTCGCCGCGAGCCCTTCGCGGTTTCCTGGGGCTCGCAGGGTACTACCGGAAATTTATCCGGGACTTCTGCCTCATCTGATCCAGGTTCGGAACACTGGATAGCGGTAAAGAACATCCTCAAGTACTTGAGAAGAACTAAGGATATGTTTCTTATATACGGAGGTGAAGAAGAGCTAGTCGCTAAGTGTTATGTCGATGCTAGCTTTGACACCGATCCGGATGACTCTAAGTCTCAATCCGGATACGTATTTCTCTTGAACGGAGCAGCAGTTAGTTGGAGGAGTTCCAAACAACCTGTGGTGGCTGGATCAATGACGGAGGCGGAATATGTTGCTGCTTCAGAAGCGGCGCAGGAGGCGGTTTGGATGAAAGAGTTCATTACGGAACTAGTTGTGGTTCCCAGTGTGTTGGACCCAATGGTGATCTATTGTGACAACAATGGAGCCATAGCCAACACAAAGGAACCGAGGTCTCACAAGAATTCCAAACATATTAAGCGTCGGTTTCACTCCATCCGCGAGCATGTCAAGGATGGAGATATAAATATTTATAAAGTACACATGGACCTAAATGTAGCAGATCCGTTGACTAAAGTTCTCCCTAGGGCAAAACATGATCAACACCAGAACTCCATGGGTGTTAGATTTATCACTATGTGAACTAGATTATTGTCTCTAGTGCAAGTGGGAGACTGAAGGAAATATGCCCTGAGAGGCAATAATAAAGTTGTTATTATATATTCCTTATATATGATAGGTGTTTATTTTACATGCTTGAATTGTATTGATCAGGAAACATCAATACATGTGTGTTTAATAAACAAAAAGGGTTCCTAGTTATGCCTCTCTTATAGACTAGCTTGTTGATTAACAAGATGATCAAGGTTTCCTGATCATGGACATTGGATGTTGTTAATAACAAGGTCACACCATTGGTGGAATGATGTGATGAACATTCTTCCGAAGTATAGCATTACGATCAAGTCATTATGTTTATATTGCTATAACATCATACGAAGTAATCTTTATCCTTAGACCATGAGATCATGTTAACTGCTAACACCGGAAGAGTATCTTGATAACATCAAACATCACACCGTAACAGGGTGACTATAAAGATGGGTTCAGTACTACGAAGGTGTTATGTTGAGGCTCATGGATCAAGAGTGGAATTTGTCAAACTCGATGACGGATAGATATACTCTAGGCCCTCTCGGTGATATCACATTAAGATAGCTTGCAAGCAAGTGATGTGATCACTAGAATGTTATATCACGGGAACGAGAAAAGAGTGCATGTCGGTAACGAGATCAAACTAGGTATGGAGATACCGATGATCGAATCTCGGACATGTAATATATCGAGAGACAAAGGGATTTAGTTACAAGCGTTAAAGGTTCTCATGATCACAGAAGTCATCGTTGAATGTGTAGGAGTCGATCTCCGTGTCCCTGCTGATTATTGATCGGAGAAGGGTCTCGATCATGTCTGCATTATTCGCGAACCGTAGGGTGGCACACTTAAGAGTTACCGGAAACCATTTTGGAGCACATATGTTTCAGACAAAAGAATTGCAAAGCGTAGGAATTGTTTCAATAGAAACCGGAAATTGTTTCGGGTGAAATTGCACAAAGTGGTTTTGCATGTGATATTGAAATATTGCAAGGGGCTATATGTGAATGTTTGTTAATTAAAGTAATTAACAAAATTCTGAATAAATTTAATAAAAGAGTTTTATTAAATGAGAGAGCATTAAATTTGGAGAAATTTAATGCATTTAAAGTGGAGACTTTAAAAGGGAATGTGAAGAGGCATTTTAATGTGGAGGGGTTACCACCACATGAATGGGGGAGGTGAGGGGTCACCCCCCCATGCGCCGGCCATGGAGAGAGGGGGCACCCCCCCCCTCATCCTATAAAAGGCCACCCATTCCCTCCTTCATCCTCACACCTCCTTGTGAAGGATCTCTCTCCCCCTCTAGAATTATTCCCCCATGGTCTCGGATTAGCGAGATACATGTTCCCGATGGCATTTCGTCTGGAAGGAGTTGCTGCTTCCGCTGGATCATTGGAGCGAGGAGGTGGAGGTTGTCCGGTGGCTTGAACGTGTGTGCGAGTATGGATGCGCTGCTGAGTTGCGGCGCTCGGACTTCCTCACGATCTTGAGATCAGCAAGTGTACGACTACATCAACCACGAGTTCCTACTCGTTAACAAAACTCATTGTCTTCGAGGATAAGTTCTCGTTGGATGTATGTCCACCCGTTGCTTTGTACCTAGTAGATAGATCTTGGCGTGTAGTTCACACCGTAGGAAATTTTTTGTTTTCTATGTTGTGGACCCAACAGTGGTATCAGAGCCTGATCTATGCGTAGGTGCTTTGCACGGGTAGTACACATATGTTTATATGTGGGCAATGATGATTATGTTATTGCATCTTCTATGTATTTTGGATATTGGTGGCATAGTGGGATGAAGCGGCCTTGACGAACCTTACATGTCATCGTACATGAGACCAGTTCCACGACTGACATGCAACTTGTTTTGCATAAGTGGCTGGCAGGTGTCTGTCTCTCCTACTATAGTCAATATCTGATTTACAACGAGTTTCTAATAACTTAGTTATCCTAGTTGTGGTTCATGTTCGTAGGTGAGAACGGTTCTATCTCCAAAATCCCTAAGCCACGTAAAACTTGCAATTGATAAATTAGAGGCGTCTAGTTTAGATTGTTGCTGGGCTAGTGTATTGATATGGTATTGTTGTAAGTAGATGTATGATAGATACTCTTACAACACACTCAACCTGTATGTTCCATAGACCTTGGCCTTACACACAAAGGAATGATAGAGATCATACCACGATGCAAGTGATAGAGATCAAATGCATGGACCATATCATCTCACTTTACACATTAGATGTTTGCATCTTATACTGCTAGTTTGGCGTTTTTGGTAGCATTATAAGATGATCCCTCATTTAGATATCAAGATAAAAATGTGTTCTTCCTTTAGTATGCATCGTTCTGTGGATCGTGTTTCGAGACATCACGTGATGATCGGGTGTACTCGAATCTACGCTTTCATAGGAACGGGTGTAAGACGGTTTTACACACGTGAATACTAAGGTTCTTACTTGGCGAGCCTAGCATGTACAGACATGGCCTCGGAACACGGACTGAAAGGTTAAGCATGAGTCATATAGTTGATATGATGCCCATATAGATGCTCGCCTTTGAAGCTACATCAACTCACGTGATGACCGGACTTGGTGTAGTGGATTTGGTTCATGTAATCACCAAAAGGACACGAGGGATGTCGATTTTGAGTCGGAGTTCATTAGTAATTTGGATTAGTTGAACTCAATCTATCATAAACTTAGTCTAAATAAACTTTACAAATTCTGTTGTAGATGGCACCACCTGCTTTTAATTTCAATGTGTTCATGGAGAAAGAGAAACTTGCTACGAATGGTAGCAACTTCACCAACTGGGCTATAAATTTGAGGATTCTCCTCACTGCTGCACAAAAGCAATATGTGCTAGATGCGCCGCTAGGCCCCCCACCAACTCCTGATGCCCCTGAGGAGGAAAAGAATGTCTATGTGACTCGTCAGGAGGACCACAACTTAGTTCATTGCGGCATACGGTATGGGCTAGAGCCAGAACTTCGAAAGCGTTTCGAAAATGGCAATGCCTTTGATACCATGGGAGAATTGAAAATGGTTTTCGATACCCATGCTGCCGTAGAGAGTTATAATGCTACATAAAAGTTCTTTAGCTGCATGATAGAGGAAAATAGCTCCGTTAGTGAGCACGTACTCAAAATGTCTAGGTACGCCGATAAGCTTGTGTCCTTGGGAATAACGATTCCCGTTGACTTAGGCATACATCGTGTTCTCCAATCTCTGCCACCTAGCTACAAGAGCTTCGTGATGAACTATAATATGCAGGGCATGAAGAAGTCTCTTCCCGAGCTTTTGTCAATGCTTAAGACTGCATAAGTGGAGATTAGGAAAGAACATCAAGTGTTGATGATCAATAGGACCACCGGTTTCAAGAAAGACAAGAAAGGCAAGCACAAGGGAAAGAAGGATGGCAATTCTATTGCCACGCCTGAAAAGAAACCCCGAGCTGGCCCTAAGTCTGACACCGAGTGCTACTATTGGAAGGGGACTGCCATTAGGCATAAGCGCCCCAAGTATTTGGCGGACAAGAAGTCCGGCAAGGCAAACAAAGGTATATGTGATATACATGTTATTGATGTGTACTTGACTAGTACTCAGATGCTTTGGGTATTTGATACGGATCGGTTGCTAATATATGTAACTTCGGTTCGGGGCTACGGAACAAGCGACAACTAGCAAGGGATGAGGTCAGATCTTGAATTGACAATGGATCAAAAGTTGATGTGATCGCCGTCGGGACGCTACCTCTCCATTTGCCAACGAGATTAGTTATAAACCTAAATATTTGTTATTTAGTGCCTGCACTGAGCATGAACATTGTATCTGGATCGTGTTTGATGCAAAGTGGTCATTCCTTTAAATCTGAAAACAATGGTTGTTCGATTTATAAGAATGATATCTTTTATGGTCATGCACCTATGTTGAATGGTTTATTTCTGATAGATCTCGATATTAATATTACACACATTCATAATGTTAATGCTAAAAAGATTAAACTTGATGATGATATGTCTACATATATGTGGCACTGCCGTCTAGGTCATATTGGCGTTAAACGCATGAAGAAACTCCATTCTGATGGACTTTTGGAATCACTTGATTTTGAATCATTTGATACATGTGAGCCATGCCTTATGGGCAAGATGACTAGAATGCTGTTTTCCAGTTCAATGGAACGGGCGACAGATCTATTGGAAATCATACGTACTGATGTGTGTGGACCAATGAGTGTGTCGGCGCGAGGTGGATATCGTTATTTTGTTACTTTCACAGATGATTTGAGTAGATACGGGTATATCTATTTGATGAAACACAAGTCTGAAACTTTTGAAAAGTTCAAGGAATTTTAAAATGAAGTGGAAAATCATCGTAATAGAAAGATCAAATTGCTACGGTCTGACCATGGAGGAGAGTATCTAAGTTACGAGTTTAGCACACACATGAAAGAGTGTGGAATAGTTTCACAACTCACGCCTGCCAGAACACCACAACGTAATGGTGTCTCGGAACGTCATAATCGTACCTTATTGGATATGGTTCGATCTATGATGTCTCTGACTGACTTGCCACTGTCATTTTTGGGGTTATGCACTGGAAACAGCTGCATTCACTTTAAATCGGGCACCATCTAAATCCGTTGAAACAACACCGTATGAATTATGGTTTGGAAACAAACCTAAGCTGTCATTTCTTAAAGTTTGGGGATGCGATGTTTATGTGAAGAAACTTCAACCAGATAAACTCGAACCCAAAGCGGAAAAATGCGTCTTCATAGGATACTCTAAGGAAACAATTGGGTATACCTTCTATCACAGATCCGAGGGCAAGGTTTTTGTTGCCAAGAATGGATCCTTTCTTGAGAAGGAGTTTCTCGCGAAAGGTGTGAGTAGTCGGAAGGTAGAATCGAAGAGGTTATTGAACCTTCTCTTCATGGAATGGCGAGTGGCGCAGCACCGGAAGTTGTTTCGGAGTTGACTTCACCTGATGAAGAGAGAGCTAATGATAATGATCATGAAACTCCGAAAGAGGACACTACCGAACCTCGCAGGTCAAGCAGGACACGTCGGCTCTGAGCATCGGCAATCCTGTTGTGAATTTCATGGTTGATGAAATGGATGACCCTGCGACATATGAAGAAGCGATGATGATCCCGGATTCCAACAAATGGCTGGAAGCCATGAAATCCGAGATGGAATCCATGTACGAGAACCAAGTTTGGAACTTGGTGGACTTACCTCACGATCGAAAGGCCATTGATAATAAATGGATTTTCAAAAGAAAAACTGATGCTGATGGTAATGTGACCATCTATAAGGCTCGACTTGTCACAAAGGGGTTTCGACAAATTCAAGGAGTTGACTACGATGAGACATTATCTCCCGTAGCGATGCTTAAGTCGGTTAGGATTATTTTAGCAATTGATGCATATTTCGATTATGAAAGATGGCAGATGGATGTCAAAACTGCGTTCCTCAATGGTAATATTGAAGAAGAGCTGTATATGATACAACCTAAGGGTTTTGTCGATCCTAAGGATGCTAATAAGGTATGCAAACTTCAGCAATCCATCTATGGACTGAAGCAAGCATCCTGGAGTTGGAATCTCCGCTTTGATGAGGTGATCAAAGAGTTTGGATTTGTCCAAACTTATGGAGAGGCTTGTATTTACAAGAAAGTGACTGGGAGCAATGTGGCATTTCTGATATTATATGTGGATGACATATTATTGATTGGAAATGATATAGATCTTTTAAACAGTGTTAAAAGTTATCTAAATAGCAAATTTTCGATGAAATACCTTTGTGAAGCGTCATATATATTAGGCATTAAAATCTATAGAGATAGATCAAGGCGCCTAATTGGGCTATCGCAGAGTACATACCTTGATAAGATATTAAAGAAGTTTAATATGGACAAAAGTAAGAAGGGGTTCTTACCTATGTTGCAAGACAAGACATTGAGTAACACAAAAAGTCCGGCTACGACGGAAGAAAGAGAGATGATGGATAAGATCCCCTATGCCTCGGCCATAGGCTCTATTATGTATGCCATGCTATGTACAAGACCGGATGTGGCACATGCTATTAGTTTGACCAGTAGGTACCAATCTGATCCAGGTTGAACCTTTGGATAGCGGTAAAGAACATCCTCAAGTACTTGAGAAGAACTAAGGATATGTTTCTTATATACGGAGGTGAAGAAGAGCTAGTCGCTAAGTGTTATGTCGATGCTAGCTTTGACACCGATTCGGATGACTCTAACTCTCAATCCGGATACGTATTTCTCTTGAACGGAGCAGCAGTTAGTTGGAGGAGTTCCAAACAACCTGTGGTGGCTGGATCAACGACGGAGGCGAAATATGTTCTTTGCTTGAAGCGGCAGAGGCGGTTTGGATGAAAGAGTTCATTACAGAACTAGGTGTGGTTCCCAGTGCGTTGGACCCAATGGTGATATATTGTGACAACAATGGAGCCATAGCCAACACAAAGGAACCGAGGTCTCACAAGAATTCCAAACATCTTAAGCGCCGGTTTCACTCCATCCGCAAGCATGTCAAGGATGGAGATATAAAGATTTGTAAAGTACACATGGACCTAAATGTAGCAGATCCGTTGACTAAAGTTCTCCCTAGGGAAAAACATGATCAACACCAGAACTCCATGGGTGTTAGATTTATCACTATGTGAACTAGATTATTGTCTCTAGTGCAAGTGGGAGACTGAAGGAAATATGCCCTGAGAGGCAATAATAAAGTTGTTATTATATATTCCTTATATATGATAGATGTTTATTTTACATGCTTGAATTGTATTGATCAGGAAACATCAATACATGTGTGTTTAATAAACAAAAAGGGTTCCTAGTTATGCCTCTCTTATAGACTAGCTTGTTGATTAACAAGATGATCAAGGTTTCCTGATCATGGACATTGGATGTTGTTAATAACAAGGTCACACAATTGGTGGAATGATGTGATGAACATTCATCCGAAGTATAGCATTACGATCAAGTCATTATGTTTATATTGCTATAACATCATACGAAGTAATCTTTATCCTTAGACCATGAGATCATGTTAATTGCTAACACCGGAACAGTATCTTGATAACATCAAACGTCACACTATAACAGGGTGACTATAAAGATGGGTTCAGTACTACGAAGGTGTTATGTTGAGGCTCATGGATCAAGAGTGGAATTTGTCAATCCCGATGACGGATAGATATACTCTAGGCCCTCTCGGTGATATCACATTAAGATAGCTTGCAAGCAAGTGATGTGATCACTAGAATGTTATATCACGGGAACGAGAAAAGAGTGCATGTCGGTAACGAGATCAAACTAGGTATGGAGATACCGATGATCGAATCTCGGACATGTAATATATCGAGAGACAAAGGGATTTAGTTACAAGCGTTAAAGGTTCTCACGATCACAAAAGTCATCGTTGAATGTGTAGGAGTCAGTACGGATCTCCAGGTCCCGTTGCTGATTATTGATCGGAGAAGGGTCTCGATCATGTCTGCATTATTCGCGAACCGTAGGGTGGCACACTTAAGAATTACCGGACACCATTTCGGAGCATATATGTTTCAGACGAAAGAATTGCAAAGCGCAGGAATTGTTTCAATAGAAACCGGAAATTGTTTCGGGTGAAATTGCAGAAAGTGGTTCTGCATGTGATATTGAAATATTACAAGGGGATATATGTGAATGTTTGTTAATTAAAGTAATTAACAAAATTCTGAATAAATTTAATAAAAGAGTTTTATTAAATGAGAGAGCATTAAATTTGGAGAAATTTAATGCATTTAAAGTGGAGACTTTAAAAGGGAATGTGAAGAGGCATTTTAATGTGGAGGGGTTACCACCACATGAATGGGGGAGGTGAGGTCACCCCCATGCGCCGACCATGGAGAGAGGGCACCCCCTCCTATAAAAGGCCACCCATTCCTCCTTCCTCCTCTCACCTCATTGTGAAGGATCTATCTCCACCTCTAGTTTTATTCCCCATGGTCTCGGATTAGCGAGATACATGTTCCCGGTGGCATTTAGTCTGGAAGGAGTTGCTGCTTCCGCTGGATCGCTGGAGCGAGGAGGTGGAGGTTGTCCGGTGGCTTGAACGTGTGTGCGAGTACGGATGCGCTGCTGAGTTGCGGCGCCCGGACTTCCTCACGATCTTGAGATCGGCAAGTGTACGACTACATCAACCACGAGTTCCTACTCACTAACAAAACTTGTTATCTTCGAGGGTAAGTTCTTGTTGGATGTATGTCCACCCGTTGCTTTGTACCTAGTAGATAGATCTTGGCGTGTAGTTCACACTGTAGGAAATTTTTTGTTTTCTATGTTGCGGACCCAACATAAATATCTTCTCTTCATGATACTATTGTGAACTACTCTCCGGTTGGACACGCTAATCCATGGTAGGGCTATAACAGCACACCTCAAAATCCGCTTTCCCCATCTAGATAACCCCACACTATCACCTTCAGCTCTAGATGGTTCCAACAAACACCACAATTTCATAGAAACATCCAACTCCAAATATAACTCATAACAAGTATTTGTAATCTCTAGCCTAAGTGCCACCATGGTGTGCACACTGTCACTTTCACACACATGGGGAGAGCAGAGATCTATTAAAGCACTTGAGTAGCAAGGTAGGTCTACTTGATTACAAAGCTCATGATCACAATATGATCATGCATAGAGAGAGAGATGAACATATAGCTACCGGTAGAACCCTTAGCCTCGAGGAAGAACTACTCCCTCATCATCATGGGAATCAGCAACGGCGATGGAGAGGTGGTGGAGTTGATGGAGATGGCTTCTGGGGCACTTCCCCGTCCCGGCAGGGTGCCGGAACAGAGACTTTCTATCCCCCGAATCTCCCCTTCGGTGGAGTTGATGGAGGCTGGTCGATTTAGGGTTTTCGTCCCAGGGGCTTCTTATAGGCGAAGGGGCAAGGTCGGTGGACGGCCAGGGGGCCCACAACATGCCCTGGCACGGCTAGGGGGGACCCGCGCCAAGGGGTGGTGTGGCCACCCTGTGGCCCCCCTTCGTCTCTCCTTCTATCTCCGTGAGTCTTCCGGGAAAATAACGACTTTGGCTTTTGTCCGGTCCAATTCCAAGAATATTAATTTTCTAACTTTTCTGGAACCAAAAACAGAAGAAAACAGCCAACTGCCACTATGGCATCTTGTTAATAGGTTAGTCCCAAAAAGTGTATAGAAATACTCCAAAGTGTGGACAAAACATAAGAAAGTAGATATAAACCAAGCATGGAACATCAAAAATTATAGATACGTTTGCAACGTATCACATCGGGGCCGACGCCCTGTCTCGCCGTGACACCGACCATGACGAGGCCATCGGTACTTCCAAGGGGGCGGCGCTCTGCATCCGCTTAGGACCCACTTTCGCCCTCTTCAATGACATCCATCAGGCCACCGCGGCCGCATCAGACGCTCAGCTCCTTCGGCAGCGACTTGATGCTAGAGACTTGGAAGAGCCATGGCGCCTGGCGTATGGCTTGCTCCGGCATGGGCGTCGTATCTTCGTGCGTGACCATGACGACCTCCAACACCAGGTGTTGTTGATGGCCCACTCGGTGGGTCACGAGGGTGTGCAGAAGACCCTCCATCGTCTCCGTGCTGACTTCTACATCCCTGGTGATCGGGCCCTGGTCCGGGACTGGGTGCGGTCTTGTGAGACGTGCCAGCGTAACAAGACGGAGACGATCCGGCCGGCCGGTATGTTGCATCCCTTGGAGGCGCCCTCTTAGGTCTGGGTTGATATCTCCATGGACTTCATCGAGGGCCTTCCCAAGGTGGGCGGCAAGTCCGTTATCCTCACGGTGGTTGATCGCTTCTCCAAGTATGCCCACTTCATCGCGCTCAGCCATCCATACACTGCCATGTCCGTGGCTCGTGCCTTCTTCACTGGCATCGTCCATCTTCACGGGTTTCCCGCTTCAATTGTCAGCGATCGAGACCCAGTGTTCACGGGGCATGTTTGGCGCGATCTCTTCCGGATGGCGGGGGTGAAACTCCGGTTCAGCACGGCATTCCATCCTCAGACGGACGGTCAATCAGAGGTGGTCAACAAAGTGATTACCATGTATTTGCACTGTGTCATAGGTGATCGTCCTTGTGCTTGGGTGGATTGGATCGCGTGGGCGGATTACTGTTACAACACCTCCTATCATTCAGCCCTGCGCGCCACGCCATTCGAGGTGGTCTACGGCCATCCGCCCTCGCCCATACTGCCAGTTGACCCGGCGACAGCCTAGACGGAAGCGGCGGGAGAGCTTCTCCGTAGCCGCGACGAGATGCTTGCTGAGGTGCGGCAACGCCTTATTCAGGCCCACTAACTGGCCAAGCACTACTATGACGGCCACCACCGCGAGCTGGAGTTCACGGTGGGTGATTGGGTGTGGTTGCGCCTTCTTCACCGCTCCACTTAGTCCCTAGATCTGCGTGCAAAGTGCAAGCTGGGCCCTCGCTACGCCGGGCCATTCACCATCTTGGAGCGCATAGGGCAGCTGGCCTACCGTCTTCAGCTTCTGTCCAGGGCTTGCATCCATGATATCTTCCATGTGGGGCTATTAAAGCCCTACCGTGGGGAGACACCAGCAGCGACGCCAGCGCTTCCTCTGACCTCCGATGGGCATCTTCTTCCGAGCCTGGCGAAGGTGTTGCGAGCCCAGCTACGTCGCGGAGTGTGGTACTTGCTGATTCAGTGGGAGGGCCTTCCGGAGGAGGAGGCCACTTGGGAGCCGCGTGATGAGTTTCGCCAACACTACCCCGACTACCAGCGCGAGGACGAGCTGTTTTCGCAGGCGGGGATAGATGTTATGACCGGGCTCACTTATACCCAGAGGAAGCCCAATGGGCAAGCTTAATTAGGGTATTATCCCACAAGTTATCTTATTTTCATTATATAAATAGATGTAAACACTACTGGAGAATTAAGCAATAAGAATATTTCTGTTGCCAGGCTCCCCGAGGAGCCGGAACCCTAAACCCTAGCCGCCTCCTCTCCCTGCGCCACCTCCCTCCTCGCGCACGAGGGTGCCCAGCCACCGGCGACCGCGACATCGACCGCACTCCATGCCCCTTTTCCCCTACAACCTTTGCCGTATACCCGGTAGAACCCTAGCTCCTAACATTCACACAATCTTCATTAGCAATATTAGTGTATTCAAGATAATAAGTCTTTAGGTTTAGTTTCAACACAAGTAAAACTTCCATTAAAACACAACATACTGTAGCAATTCCTTCTAAAATCTCAAGTGATCAAAGAGAACTCAAAGAGAAAGAGATTAAGAGGCAAATGCAAATAATGGCAGAAATCTGTCAAAACAGACCAGCAGGTAAAAACCAATTTTTCGAAGACCTTCTGTTGCTCAAATCGAAAAGGGCTAAACTAACGAAAGTTAGATAATAACCGGGGGCATAAGCACAGAAAATTACAGCTCAATCCGATGTACAGAGATTTTTCATGATTTTTTATAGTGAAGCACAAAAATCTGTTTCGGGATAGCAACTTATTTCCCAAGTCTTACTTCTCTCTCATTAGAGGTTATTCTTGGCACAAAAACCACACAAAAAGGATAAGGAGAGGTTATTACTAAGGCAATAACTTCCAAGACTCAAAAAAAGAAAAACTTACTGAAAGTAAAAAAATAATTTGGGTTATCTCCCAATAGTGCTTTTCTTTAACGCCTTTCAGCTAGGCATAAGAAGCAAGATTCAAGTATTCTCAAATGAAGAAGCATTAATATCAAATTTTGTTTTAATAGGAGAGGCAAAAGGTGTCTTCTCTCTCTTCATGGGGAAGTGTTATATACCTTTCTTGAGTGGGAATTGATATTTAATGGTGCCTTCCTTCATATCAATAATGGCACCAACAGTTCTAAGAAAAGGTCTTCCCAAAATAATAGGACAAGAATTATTGCATTCAACATCCAAAACATAGAAATCAACAGGGACATAGGTATTGTTAACCATAATAAGAACATCATTAATACTCCCCATGAGTTTCTTTTTAGCATTATCATCAAGTTGAACATCTAAATAAAAATCTTCCAATGGTAGCAAATCAAGCATTTTATAAATCTTTCTAGGCATAATAGAGACACTAGTACCAAGATCACATAAAGCTTTGAGATCAAAATCATTCACTTTCATATTAATGATGGGTTCCCAACCATCTTCTAATTTCCTAAGAATAGAAGTTTTATGTTTCAATTTTTCTTCTTTAATTTTTATGAGAGCATCTGTAATGTGTTTTGTAAAAGCCATATTCATAGCACTAGCATTAGGACTTCTAGCAAGATTTTGTAGGAATATAATTACTTCAGAAATATTGCAACCATCAAGATCAAAATCAAAATTACCATCCAGGATAGTAGAACTATTGTTTCCCATATTTCGAAGAATTTCAACATTTTTATTGGAAAAGGTTCCATTGGTTTTAGGCATTGTTGCAAAAGGAATGGGGACTTCATGTGGTTTTATAGCATCAACATTGGTGGTGGTAATAGTACATATACTATTATTTCTAGCAATTTCATCTTCTCTTTCCCACTTAGCATGTAATTTAGCTAACAGTCTAACATTTTCATCAATTCTAACTCGAATGGCATTAGTAGTAGCAAAGGGGTTTTCCATAGTTTTAGGTTTAATAGTCATTTTACTAATCAAAGAAGATTGTGCTTCAGATAAAGATGATATATTTTTTCAGCATTCGGAAGTTTTTCCTCAACATTTTTATTGAAAGCAGTTTGTTTACTAATAAAATCCTTAAGCATGACTTCAAGTTCAGAGGATGCACTTCTATTGTTGTTGTAGGAATAATTGGGAGGATATGGCTTATAATTATTACTACCAAAATTATTCATGTAGGCATTGTTGCTAAAATTATTATTTCTAATGAAGTTCACATCAACTTGCTCTTCTTGAGCAACCAAAGAGGCTAAAGGAACATGATTTGGATCAATATGAGCTTTTCCATTAACAAGCATATACATAATAACATCAATTTTATCACTCAAGGAGGAGGTTTCTTGAACAGAATTTACCTTCTTACATTGTGGAGCTCTCTCAGTGTGTCATTCAAAATAGCTAACCATCATATTATCAAGGAGCTTTGTTGCAGCACCCAAAGTAATGGTCATAAAGGTGCCTCCAGCAGCAGAATCCAGCAGATTTCTTAAAGAATAATTCAGTCCTGCATAAAAAGTTTGGATAATCATCCAAGCAGTCAGTCCATGAGTGGGGCAATTCTTTACCAAAGATTTCATATTTCCCAAGCTGGAGCAACATGTTCATTATCAAATTGTTTAAATTTCATTATTTCATTTCTCATAGATATAATCTTAGCAGGAGGATAGTATTTTCCAATGAAAACATCTTTGCATTTAATCTAAGAATCAATACTATTTCTAGGTAGGGATGGCAACCATTCTTTAGCTTTTCCTCTCAAGGAGAAAGGAAACAATTTAATCTTAATAATATATCCATCTATATCCCTATGTTTTTGCATCTCACAAAGTTCAACAAAGTTATTAAGGTGAACAGCATCATCATCAGTACCAGCACCAAAGAATTGTTCTTTCATAACAAGATTGAGCAAAGCAGGTTTAATTTCAAAGAAAGCAGCTTCAGGAACAGGTGGAGCAATAGGTGTGCACATGAAATCATTGTTGTTTGTGCTAGTGAAGTCACACAACTTAGTGTTTTCAGGAGTATTCATTTTTGTAAGATTAAAGCAAGCCAACAGAAATAGAAACTGAAATAAGAACTAATTTTTTGTGTTTTTGATAAAAAGAGGCAAACCAGTACTACTAATTTTTTGTATTTTTTATAAAAAGAAACAAGCAAACAAATAAAAAATAAACTAAGCAAAACAAAAACAAAGTAAAGAAATTGGTTGTGAGGGACTCCCCTTGCAAGAATCTTCTTTCTCCCTGAAAAGTGATTGACGAGGAGGAAGAGATTGAAGTTGTCCTTAACTCCCCGGCAACGGCGCTAGAAAAAGTGCTTGATGGCTCAAAATGTAGACCTCGTTGGGAACCCCAAGAGGAAGGTATGATGAGCACAGTAGCAAGTTTTCCCTCATTTATGAAACCAAGGTTATCGAACTAGTAGGAGCAAGGAAACAACTCTAAGGTGTTACTAACAACTTGGAATCCTGCACAACACAACCACAGAACTTTGCCCCAACTTATAGTGAGGTTGTCAATCTCACTGGTTTTGCTGAAAACAACGGATTAAACGTATAGTGTGGAAGATAGTAATTGCTTGTAGGAAGTAATAGTAAACGCTAAACAGTAGATGGTATATCAATCGTAAAGGAATGGGCTGGGGTCCACAGTTCACTAGAGGTGTTTCTCCTTAAGATAAATAGCATGTTGGGTGAACAAATTACAGCGGGGCAATTGACAGATTGAGAAAGCATAACAATGCATATACTAGACATCTTGAATCCTATGAGATTTGATCGGGCATTACAACATAATACATAGACCATAATCCAACTGCATCTATGACTAATAATCTACCTTCCGGTTATTGTCTGAACCCCTTTCAGTATTAAGTTGCAAGCAACAGATAATTTCATTAAGCAAAGTGTGTAAAGTAAACAATACAATTGCCCCATGGACAAAAGATTGTTGTTTTCTCCCTAGTAGCAACAGTACATCTACAACCTTAGAGATTTCTATCACTTCCCCAGATTACTAGAGGCATGAACCTACCATCGAGCATAAATACTCCCTCTTGGAGTTGCAAGCATCTACTTGGACAAGATAGCTACTAACAACGGATAGCATGCAAGATCACAAATAACATACACATGATAGAATCAATAATCAATCTGACATAGTATCTCAATATCCATCGGATCCCCGCAAACACAATATGTAGGATTACAAATAGATGATCTTAATCATGAAGTTAGCTCACAAGATCTAAATATGATAGCACAAAGGAGGAGAACCAACTATCTAGCTACTATATGGACCCATAGTCCAAGGGTGAACTACTCACGCATCACTCCGGAGGTAGGCGTGGTGATGAAGAAGGCCTCCAGGATGATCTCTCCCCTCCGGAAGGGTGCCGGGAAGAGCTTCGGATCCCCCCTATCTAGGGATGGAGATGGCGGCGGCTACAGACTCTTTCGTGGATTTCTGATCGGGTGTTTAGGGTTTTCGTCTCGGGGTACTTTTATAGGTGAAGAGGCAAGGTCGGTGGAGGCCTGAGGGTCCCACACCAGGTGGTGGCGTGCCTAGCGGGCCGCGCCACCCTAGGGTGTGGCCGCCTCGTGGCCCCTCTTCGGCTGCCCTTCAGACTGTGTGTTTCTTATGGTAAAATATTGACTTTGGATTTTATCCCGTACAATTCCGAGAATATTTCCTTACTAGCTTTTCTAAAACCAAAAATAGCAGAAAATAGGCAACTGGCACTGTGGCATCTTGTTAATAGGTTAGTTTCAGAAAATGTATAAAAATACCTTAAAGTGTGAACAAAACATAAGAAAGTTAATATAAATCAAGCATGGAGCATCAAAAATTATAGATACGTTCGTCCACATGACCAGGGTAATCGGCCAGCACCAGAGCCTCTAGCACACCCTCCAACCACGAGGACTCCCACCACCCGGGGCCGCCTCCCCGGAGACCAAGTCGAGCACACCGAAGAAACATGGAAACACGCCGAGAGGCACCGCTGCGGGGTCCCCGGAAGGTGGAGAGACGACGAGGAAGAAACCTGTTTCGGATCGATGCCTTGTGGCCCCCTGGCCGCCCACTCCTTGTAAATCTGGGACGAGGAGGAAGGCCTCGAAGACCCAGGGCCCCTGCCCTGGCTCGAGATCCCTCTTCCTTGCTAGGAAATCCTCCCGAAGCCGCAGAGCCGCTGCTGCCAAAGCCATGGCCGCATGTGTCCCACTCCGGCAGGCCCTCGCGACCTCCAGTTCGCCGGAGCGCCCGCTCGCGCTGCTTGTTGCAGCCTCCGCCCCACAACGCCACCACCACCGCGGCCACACCTCAGCGTCGCCCCGGACATCGCCGCAGCACAGCGCCACCACCACCGCCAGCAAGCACACCTAGGGAGCCTCCACACCACTGCCGAGCGGCCGTGCCACCACGCCCTCCCCCAACACCGTGCCCTGGTCAGACGAAGCCACACACGCCGCATTCGTCGGACGAGGGAGAGAAGAAGGCCCCGCTGCTGCCGACGCCACTAGAGGGGATGGGGGATGGGGAGAGGCGGCGGCTGCACGAGCTTAGGGTTTAACCATGTCCGCTTGCGGGAGTGGACCCGAGCATTTTTGCTAATCACTTGAATTATTAGTTGGGAGCACGAAGTCGATTCGATGGATTGTTATAGAGTGGTAACTAATTATATTTTCCCTTGTCTTCATAAGTTTAGCAGGATTGTATTAGCTGAGTTGAACAACGCTGTATTAGCCGATGAGTTGAACAACACTGCATTGGCCGCCATTCTCCAATCTTCGGACCGGTGACATGGGTCATATTGTTTGTTTCATCGACACAAATTTCAAATATATAATATAAAATTTGCGGTTATAAGTTAAATATATCGATCAATAGTGAGGGGTAATGGGCAGACCGAAACCAACAAATTTTTAGATAAAAAACTTCAACCGGTACGTGCGGCTACTCCCAGGAGGCGAGAGGCGGTGACTGAAAACCCACATCTAGGGTTCCTTCCCTCCGTCGGTGACACTGTCAGTCCGTTTCGTCTCCGATGGTCTTAGGATCTTAGAGGTGTGGCGGACCATGGCCTCTCGCTAGCAGGAAGTTTTTGCTCTTTGATTAGGCTATTTTCTCGTGTTTTTTGGAGATGATGAAGCATCCTGAAGTTAGAATAAAGTTCTCCTGCTCTATCCTTGCTCCGGTGGTGCACCTAGCGCTGACGGAGGACACATGGAGTCGTGTGTCCCACTGATGTTGTAACATCCCAAATTTTTCTAAATTTTGAAATGTTAAAAATAAATTAAGTGAATTGAATTGTTTGACTTTTGTTGAAACATTTGGATGAAAAGAAAATCTAGAGAATTTGTTTAAAGTTTTCCTAAGACACATTAGAAAGATTCCATTAACACAACTAACCAATTGGGTGGGAAATTATTATACAAATCAAAAAACATGCACGTTGCGTTTATCTGCACCATTTGGATTTCCGAGACTCTTATTTTTCCAAATACCCGGTTCTTTTTACAAGAGAGGAAATAATATGACGTTTCCAATTATAAGAAATATATCAGAAAATATCCTATTTTGTATCCTTGAATTTTTTAATGCACATTATGGGTTTTGAAAATTTGGTAGACAATATCCAATTCAAAGAAAATCAATTCAGCGTAGATAAAATGACGGTGTATCATCTAGTTGGAATTTTCTATATATTACTCTTGCGCATTTTGGAGTTCTAAAATAATTTGCCGGTATTTTAAATTCCACAAATATATCGGGGTAATTAAATTGATCTATAGAAGTGAAAAACAAAAATCTGAAACGAGCTTTTGGACTGGAAATATATTTTCCTAGACTCCATATTTGTACTTGAAAATATTTTTTCTCTTTTTTTAGAAGAAATGGCATGATGTGCTCATATTATATCTCCTCGTGTGTAAAAAAAAGGAAAAATACAAAATGAAACTTACATACACGCACGTGTAGAAGCAACAGATCGGTTCAGCCCGGGCTTGTCTCACGCGCACGCCAAGCAGAGCTGGCCCACATATCATCGGTAGCTCCAGCCAGACTCCCAGTTCCTTACGCGTTTACCATAACCGAATGAATCCCGTAGAAATCTCCCCGACTAGGTCGATTTCGTGCCTCCTCGTTCAGGCAAATCCCTCCATAAATACTCCTTTCAACCCTTTGTTCGATTTTTGGCAAAAATAACTAACCTATTCTACTGAATCGAGATCGTTTCCGATCTCGTTGGAGTTCGTCATCGAGCTTCAGGAGCCGAAGGCAGGTGTCGATTCCGAGCTCTGTTTCCTTTTCTTTTTGCTCTACTGGGATCTCGTCGAACCACCGCCTCACTCCATCTTGTTTTCCCCTAGTCAATCGCCACGAATTGCTCGCCGGAGTTCGACGTCGCCGGGAAGGATCAACGGAGTACAGCACCGCCATGAGGACGAGAAAGACAACGTTGAGGACCTTTACGTGACCAGGAGGAGGAGTGAACACCATCTTCAAGTTCGTAGTCACCTACGACCACCGGAACGCCAGACCACCTGACCCTCACCACCGCTCGTCGTCGTCGCCCATTGACCACTGTTGGTACGTCACTGCCACCAGTTCTCAATGGTGTGATGTATATGCAGGCAACCATGACCTTCCAACGTTTTATTTTTTCTGCTTCTCCTCAAGCCACTACAGAAAAGATTTGAGGCGTCGACGGACGGCTGCCGTCGGCACAGACTGTACCGACGGTGGCCGTCGGCGTAGTGTAATATCCCAAAAACTTTAATCTAAGTGATCAAGATCAAACCTACCCAATTTAGGGTTAACAAAAACTTTTTCTATTAAAAATCTTTAAGCATTTATATCTGTGTGCATTTAAAATAGGAGTTGTAATTGCCATTATTGAGTGATCTATTGGTTGTAAAATGACTCTAAGGTGAATTAGACATCATCTATATCATCCCCAAGCAAATCCCAAAGAAAAATAATTTAAAAAGAATTAAATAAGGAAATGGTCACTTTTGTCATTTTAATCACCTAGCCCACTTTGGCTATTCCTAGCACTCAAATTCAAACAAAAATAATTGTGGATCTTTGCACCCTTTGCTAGTACAAGTAGTGATGTATCAAGGACCACTTTGTGTCATCCCAAAAACATTCAAACTCTTATTTTAAATGACATTTGAAAATTGAATCTAGTTCATATGTCTAAATACCACTTTTCCAAAAATCACTCAAATGATCTCCATTTCAAAATCCCAAGCAAACCTAGAAGTTTAAGCATAAGATAAACCACTCGACCAAAAATCATCTCAAAATTCAAATAAAAGTTTCATGCGGCCATTTGGTCGAATAGGTGGCATGCAAGATTTTTTGGCCTAACTAATATTGTTTATGGATCAATGCATTGTCGAGTTTTTGGCCTCCATTTGGTTCCCCTGTCTCCCCCAGCTCTAACCAAACCCTCACCGGCCTACCCCTTAGCCTGGAGCAGCAGTTGCGCGTCGCCCGTTTTTGGTCACCGCCGGCCAAGCATGCGCAGCTTGCAGCAGACCACGCCATGCCAAACCAGCTTGCCCACTAGCTCCGCCCAACCCTACCGCGACTCCCTGTCCACCCCACGATCACTGCCAGCCCCTGGACCACCCTAGAGAAGCGCCGTCCATTCCTCTCTGCGCTGCGCCAGAGCACGCCAGAGCGCCCTCGCCGCCAGCACGCCACAGACCGCGCCTCGACACCAGACCGCGCACGCCACTCCGCCTTGAACCCATCACCCCGCCAGACACGGTCGTGCACCGCCGCGCGACCCACAGTCGCCAGGAGCACCGTCGAGCACCGCCTCTGTCCCTCAGAGCGCGAGAAGCTCCTGATCAATTGCCACCGCCCCTAGCGTCGCCATTAAGCTCTAGATGACCGCCAGCAGACCGCCCACCGTCCGCCTACCTCGCCCACGCCGGTAGCCCCCTGTACCGTCGTCACCGACGAGCTCCGCCCACACCCTTCGGTCCCCTCGTCGAGCCTATATAAGCAAGCCTCTCTAGCACCATTTCTTCACACCATTCCACTCCCCTCTCTCCACTGATTGTTTCCCCTCTCTCGCCGGAGCCGCTCGAGCAGCCCATCGCCGGAATTCCGCCGGAGGTAGCCGCTGCAGAGGAGGAAAAGTTGCAGTCGATTTTGTCCACCTTAGCCTCTGCCGTGACCTCGCCTGAGTCCGCTGTCGTCCACCAGTTCGTTTGCCCGCCTCGCCGCACTAGCTGTAGCCCTGGTATGCACCCACCATACCCCCACTGATCATGCTAGGGTTCAGTCTCGCCGGCGACGTGTCCGTCGTCGACGACGACCATGAGCCGTTGATCTGTGTTCTAATTGTGCGATCCAGATCGCCCTCTACTGCTTCGCGTTTAATGAGTCACTGACAGGCGGGACCCCCTGTCAACAGCCCTCAGCGTCGCGGAGTGTACACGGGCCAGCCCATTTAGTTTCCCGCGCTGACCTAGTAATTCAAATATATGTTTTTCTATTTTAATTAATATATATTTCTATCCCTTAGTTCAAAAATTAATTCAGAGAGTTTTACAAATCCAAATTGAGTGATTCCAATTTTGTTGGAAAGATAATGAAAATCTCTATCCAAGCACGTTGGATTTAAATCATTTAGAGTTAGAGATCTCTCCTAGTAAAAATAACAAGACAGAAGCTTTTGCACATTCAAACATTTTTATAAAATCAACCATAATAGCTTTTGAGTTGATTCCAACTCTTAAAAATCATATTTAACCATACCTATCTGAATATGTAATAATATTAAGGCTTGCATGCAGTGACTTTGGACTAGTACCAAAATAATGCTATATAGGCATTTCTAGTCACTTTAAATCATTAATTATTAAACTTAAACTTATTAAAAATGATCCAACCTTTAAATCACATTTCCCATATGTTAGAACATGTGGTGATGACATGTGTCCATATGATCCCATATTTTAATTGGAGAATGTTAAATCTTAGTTAATTTCAATGAGTAGAAATTACTTTTCTCAAATAAAATAAATGAAACTAGTTCATTAAACCTTGTGATGCTTGTGATGATAATAGATCATCAAATGTGTGCCTTAGTGTGCTAAGTAGACCAGTTAAGCATTTTTTGGTGATTGTGTATTTCGTATGTATTTATAGACGATAGTACCGACCAAGCTTTCGAGGAGGAGGAGTTCTACCAAGAAGAGGAGGAAGAAAATTTCAACCACTACACCAATCAAGGCAAGCTAGCATTATACAAGTTAACCATGCAAGATCACCCTTGCAAGTTATTATTGGCAAGCTAACACTTGCAAGTATTATACCTAGCAAGCCATCTTTAGCAATGCAAGCTAACACTTGCAAGATAGATAACCTAAGCAAACGCCTTAAGCATGCTTTGGTTATGCCACTTAACTATTACCTAATCCAAGTTTTATTTACAAGCTTTACTTTCTTTACTTTACCAAAGTCCTATACTTGTTTAAAGGTAGCATAAAGAGTACAAAACTTGACCTATCTAGTAGACTTAGATGTCATTCTATGGCATGAGATTGAGATTAGCATCCCACCTTAGTGAACACTCTTAACCTAGTAGTCTAGAGCTAAACCAAAACTTGATTCACTTTAGATGGGAATACTTGGTGAAAATGATTTGTGAAAACCTTGGAATGATGAGTCATTCTATTGAGATGTTTTGACATGTGTTGAGAAACACAAATGGTTTATGAGGATGATGAAAATGTTGAGGCATGAGCCTTAGCCCTTTTACAAAAACTGATGGTTGGGTTCTGATGCGATACCATTCCAATTTTACCATACAACCACAATACCTGAATTGGGTAAGGCTTAGCCGGAAGTTTATATGCATTAGTATTAGTTCCCTCGCGGGAGAGGTTTGAGCTGAGGCTACCTCTCAATGTTGTCCACCTATGCAGTGCCCAAGATGACAGATGGTCATGGTTGGGAGGCCATGCTCATAGGAGTGGTGCTTATACTAGGGTGTGTAAAGGAAAGGTTGTGTTTGATTATCTGCATACTAAGTATGATGATTTAGGGTTATCCCTGACAGATGTATCGAATCTTGTGGTGAAAGTGTACCACCTTTGCAGAGTGTCAAACTATTCGAATAACCGCGTCCGCGGTTATTGACAGTTGGAGTGGCCATACTGTTCCATTGTCAGATGTTTTCAAAACGACTTATGAAATGAATTGTGACATGACTTGACCACAACAGAGTTGTGACTATGACAACTAAGTTCCTACTTAGGTGTTTTCAAACTTCTTTTATCTTTCTTTGTTTCTAAACTCAGCTTAGGTTTCAAACTTAACTTTAGAAATAAACTTAGAGTGAGCATTCATACTAGAACTATCCAATTTGTTAGTGGTAGTTTGCGAGTACTTAAAGAGTACTCATGGCTTTTTTACCTGTCTATTCGTATGGCCAGACTATGAAGGGGATTACCAAGATGAAGGACAGCGGGATGGCTATGATAACTAGGATCATCTCCCATCGTGAGCATTGCCTGTGACTCTGAAGATGGACCCCACCGCTACGCTATTTATTCCGCTACTTGATTGTATTAAGACTGGATCATGAGATCCTTTATTTGTGTAAGACCTTATTATGGTTTGTAATGGATGATGTACTGTGATATCCAATTTGTTAAGTCTCGCAAAAATGGTAATCCTAGGATTGCGATGTATGGCATAACAAGCATCTGGGATTAAAAATCCGGGTATTGACAACTTGGTATCAGAGCCATCCTGACCATAGGAGACCCTAGTTAGAATGGACGTCCGAACAAAAACTTAGTTTCAAAAACCAAAGTGAGTATTTATGAAAACTATTTCCTCCCTTACCCTTAGGAATTCTTTCTCTCAAAAAAATTCATGTTCCTCCAAATTCTTACATTACTACATAAAACTTTGACACACTTAATCACTTCACTAACTTTCTCATCCTAAATTCTTATAGATGGAAGCCCAATACAGCAAGTTCTACCAGTTGGGCAACGGAGGCCAATTGATCTTCGAGAGGGATTTGGATGCACTGTCTGAGTTCTTGGAGCGTCCTCATCCGGAATTTCTTGGAGCTCAACTCCTGGGTCCACCAGGAGGAGATTTACAATGGCTAGTGACTGCTTATCTTCGAGGCAAGATAGAAGCGCCAGTATCTGGGAGGATTCAGTTCTCGGTGAGAGAGAACAACTGGCTAGATGGATTAGCCAGGGCAATGCATGAAGCTCTCGCACGTCTGTGTGCCTTGAGTGTCAACCTAATCCAAGGAACCATCTTTGTTCACTATGCAAGGCGTGATTCCATGGGAATGCCGCTAGAGATGCCAAGTCACCCAATACTGAAGCTCAAGTGGAGAACCTCGACTTCCTACTGTATGACAGACAGAAGGAGTTGCACAATGCTAGAGAGCTCGCCAACAACAACTTCGCCATTGCCACCCAGAAGGCTCAGACTTTCTCACTGCTCGTCCAGGATCATCAGTCTCTTCACCGTCAATGCGCAAAGAAGGATCGCACCATCGACCATCTTCGCAAGAAGGTGGTCGATCTCGAGAAGACCCTCAAGGAGCAGGAAGCTTAGCTTGCAGCAAAGGAAGAAGAAGAGGAAGGTGAAGATATCCAAGGGGATATTGACTCCTACCTCAGCAATGATGATGACTATCTAGAGGAGGATGTCGTGGACTTCTACACCGACGATGATGACTCCAACTTCATCGATGATGAGTAGATGCACTAGAGCACTATCATAGAGTGAGGAATAGCGGTCCCATTGTATCGTAGCTTATAGAATGGTTCTTAAAACCATCTGTTTTCCCTTGATGTTGTGGTGTGTGTGTGTGTTTGTATCGTGTGCTTTGCTTGAATGAATGAAAAGAAGTTAGTTGCAAAACCTGAGTCAAACTCAAAGTTTTAGCTTTGAAATCAAAACCATGAACCTTAGAACTTTCCCTCTTACCCCTTTATATACCTCAATCTTCAGATGACTCGTGGAAACCAAGGAGAGAGCAGCTCATCGCAAGACCCAATGTTGCAGATTCTGCAGACTCTCATTGCAGACCGGGAAGGAAGCAGGGCAGAGCGCCAAGCTAATCTAGCAACACTGCAGCAAATCGCCCAGATGGGTCACAACAATCAGAACCATGGAAATCAGTATCATCATGGATCCAAACTTAAAAACTTCTAGAACACCAATCCCCCAATCTTTAGTACTTCAGAGAACCCACTGGATGCTGATGACTGGTTGCAGACAATGGAGAACAACTTAGAAGTAGCAGGAGTGGATGCCAATGAGAAAGTTCTTTTTGCCACCCACAATTTGGCAGGAGATGCAAGAGCATGGTGGAACAGCACCCGCACAATGAACCATGGTCAACTGATGACATGGGAAGCCTTCAAAATCAAGTTCAGCCACACCCACGTGCCATAGGGTCTAGTCACCCGAATGAGGGATGAATTCAGAGAGTTGAAGCAAGGCAGAATGACTGTAGTGGAGTACCATGACAGATTCTTGTCCTTAGCAAGGTATGCACCTGATGAGATCAACACGGAGGCCAAGAAGAAGGAGAGATTCCTTAACGGACTACATGATGAGATGCAGACTATCCTTGTCAACATCTGTTTCGAGGATCTCGAAGAGCTAGTCGACTCTGCCATTCAGATGGAAGGGAAGATTAATCAAGCAAACAACAACTGCAAACATCGTATGATGCACCAAGCTGGATCCAACAGTCACCAGAAGTACCGTCCCAACCCTTCTGCGGGATATGCCCCGCGGAACAATCGACCCCCAATGTCTCGCCCAAGCTACCCCAACTGTAGCGGGGGAAATGTGAAGTCCGGAGGAAACAACAATCACCCTAGCAACGCCAGCAATTTCAACCGTGCACCTCCCAAGAGAAACAACAACAACAACACTGCACCCAGAACTGGAAGTAATGATGTGCCCGTGGCAGCGAAAGACAAGTCTCAGATCACTTGTTTCGAGTGTGGAGTGAAGGGTCACTATTCCAATGTGTGCTCGAACAAGATTACCGCTACTGCCAATGTGAATGCCCCAGCTCAACAGCAGCGTCGTGTTCAACCAGGAAGAAGATTTGCCCTAGGGAACCCTGATACATTGCAAATGTATCTATAATTTTTGATGTTCCATGCTTGGTTTTATCTACTTTCTTGTGTTTTGTTCCAACTTTGGAGTAATTTTCATATGATTTCTTGGACTAACCTATTAACAAGAGCCACAGTGCCAGTTGCATGTTTTCTGCTATTTTTGGTTCCAAGAAAGTCAGAAAATGAATATTCTCAGAATTGGACAGGACAAAAGCCAAAGTTCCTATTTTACCAGAAGACTCACGGAGTCAGAATACAAGACGGAGGAGGGCCAGGGCCTGGCCACACCCCCCCAGGCGCGGGTACCCCCCCAGGCCGCACCAGGGCATGGTGTGGGCCCCCTGGCCGGCCATCGACCTTGCCTCCTTCGCCTATATATTCCTCCTGAGGCAAAAACCCTAGATAGTCAATCAGAAATCCACGAAAAGTTCCGCAGCGTCACCGCCACCGAAGGGGAGATTCGGGGGACAGAAAGTCTCTGTTTCGGCACCCTGCCGGGATGGGGAAGTGCCCCCGGAGCCATCTCCATCGATCTCCACCACCATCTCCATCGCCGTTGTTGATTCCCATGATGAGGAGGGAGTAGTTCTCTCTCGAGGCTAAGGGTTCTACCGGTAGCTATGTGTTCATCTCTCTCTCTATGCATGATCTTATTGAGATCATGAGCTTGTAATCTATAGATCTACATTGCTACTCAAGTGCTTTAATAGATCTCTGCTCTCCCCATGTGTGTGAAAGTGACAGCGTGCACACCATGGTGGCACTTAGGCTAGAGATTACAAATACTTGTTATGAGTTATATTTGGAGTTGGATGTTTCTATCAAATTGTGGTGTTTGTTGGAACCATCTAGAGCTCAAGGTGACAGTGTGGGGTTATCTAGATGGGAAAGGCTTACTTTGAGGTGTGTTGTTATCGCCCTACCAACGATTAGAGTGTCCAACCGGAGAGTAGTTCAGCATAGTATCATAAATAAGAATATATTTATATGAGAGTGTTCACTAGTGAAAGTATGATCCCTAGGCCTTGTTTCTAAGCATTGATACACCGTTTGCAATTAGATCTGTTACATGTTTGCTTGATTCCATCTTTATTTCAGTTTGCCTTTAGTCTTTTCCCACGTCAACCACATGCCAGCAAGCTATTTTCTGGCACCGTTACCACTTTATCTATACCACTTGTATTTCACTATCTCTTCACCGAACTAGTGCACCTATACACCTGACAAGTGTATTGGGTGTGTTGGGGACACAAGAGACTTCTTGTATCTTGATTACGGGGTTGCTTGAGAGGGAATACCTTTCACCATTTCCTCCCTAAGTTCGATAAACCTTGGGTGATCCACTTAAGGGAAAACTTGATGTTGTTCTAAAAACCTCTACACTTAGAGGCCCAACAACTGTCTACAAGAATAGAAGTGCGTAGACATCAAGCTATTTTCTGGCGCCGTTTCCGGGGAGGTAAGGTAAAAGGTACTCACATCCTCCGGTGTGAGTGCTCGAAGTTATTTCCTTTAGATTCTGCAATTTTGTCTTTTTGTTTCTTGTTTTCACTAGTTAGGCTTAATGGAAAACAATAAAAAAATTAGAGAGCTTTATAGTATTTATCTTGAGTTAGGACATGAAGTGTTTGAAGAGAAAATTAAAAAACCTATGGAACTTTATTTGCATGCTAATAGCAATGTTATTAGTATGAATTCTTTGAACACCATTATTGCTAATGCTATGGAAAAGACTAAGTTTGGGGAAGCTAGTTTTTATGAAAATGATCTTTTTAGTTCCTCAGCTTTGGAAGATAGCTATTCTATTGCTTATGATGATACCAAACCTCTAATATATGATGATTACAATGATGAATATGATATTTTCAGTCCACCTACTATTGAGGAGAAAATTAATTATGATTACAATATGCCTCCTATATTTGATGATTATGGTGATGAGAATAATAATCATAGCTATTTTGTTGAATTTGCTCCCACTATAATTAATAAGAATGACTATGTTTATGTGGAGAGTATTAATTCTTTTATGCATGTGGCTCATGATAAGAATGTTTAATGTGATAGTTATATTGTTAATTTTATTCATGATGCTACTAAAAGTTATTATGAGAGAGGGAAACATGGTTTTATGCATCTCAATAATATTAGGTTTCCCCTCTTTATGTTGAAAATTTTGAAGTTGCACTTGTTTTGCTTTCCTATGCTTGTTGCTTTGTGCTTTAATGACTTGTTTCCTTACAAGATTATTTTGCATATGAAGTGGGATAGACTTAAATGTGTTTTGAATTTGCTTCTTGATGCTCTCTTTTACTTCAATTCATATTTCTTATGTGAGCATCTTCTCAAACTATCATGCCTAACTTAAAGGCGTTAAAGAAAAGTACTTATTGGGAGATAACCCAAAAGTTTTATATGAGTCTTGGAAGTTATTACCTAAGTAATAACCGATCCTTATCCTTTTTATTTGCTTTTTGTGCCAAGAGTAACCTATAATGAGAGAGAAATAATGATTGCGAAAGTTGCTGTCCCGAAACAGATTTCTGTGCTTCACCATAAAAATTCGTGTAAAATCTCTGTACGTCCTTTTGAGGCGTGAATTTTTGTGATTCTTCCAAAGGTTGTTATCTAACTTTCGTTAGTTCAACACTTTTTTATTTGAGCAACACAAGGTCTTCGAAAAAATTCGTCTTTACCTGCTGGTCTGTTTTGACAGATTTCTGCCATTTTCTGCATTTGCTTCTTGTTGGTTCCTTTTTGAGTTCTTTTGGGGATTTGAGCTTTTTGAGGGAAGTAATACAGTAGCTAGTGTTTTAATGGAAGTTTTATTGGTGTTGAAACTGAACCTAAAGACTTATTATCTTGAGTGCACTAATGTTGCTAATAAAGATTGTGTGAAGTTTTGTATGAAGGAAAAATTTCAGGTGTATGGAAGGAATGAGTAATGAGATGAAGAATGGACTAAACCTCAAGCTTGGAGATGCCACGCGTGTCACCCCAAGAAATAGCCAATAAGTACAAGCGTCAAAGCTTGGGGATGCCCAAGGCATCCCCTTCTTCATCAATAAAATCCCAGGTTTCTTCCAATCACTTCATTTTTATTGTTTCATGCACAGTTGTGTTGTTCTTGGAGCGTCTTCTTTTTTGTTTTCATTTTGGTTTTTCATTTGCTTTGTTTTCTTAGTTTTCTGAATAATTGGTTGGACCCCCTCTTTCATACATTGGTTTTCAAATAGTTTGGTTTGGTTTCGAAAAGAGTAGGAAAGTTCATGCTTAAGTGGTAAAGAGAGCTTGTTTTTGACTATGGCCTATGCTTTGTCATGCCATGCTTGATATTGTTTTGGCTTTATGCTTAGTATTATTTGCTTTAGCATGACTTGTTATAAAAAATTGAGATTGCTTAATGTGCCTTGAAAGAATCATGCGTTGTTTTAGCATATTAAAGCATAGTATTATGGTATTCTCCTTTGATGCTTTATTTGGGTTGACTTGGCACATGCTCACACCATGTTAAGACTATACCAAGTCACCATAGCCTCTAAGATCATTTAGCTTTTGACTTGTAATATCACTTTATGATTTAATTAATGATGTTTTGTCGCTTTGCATGATTATGGCCAATATTGCTCTCTTAGTTGGTCGCTCCCACTCTTTTGCTAGCCTCCATACCAAGTATGAGTTCCACTCATGCATCCAACTCCAAATAAAACCAAGTTATTCCAAAGAGTCCACCATACCTACCTATTAGCATTTGCTATTCCAAGTATATTCATGTTTTTATCTACCTTCCGAATTAAACTTGTTATGAGAAAACTAGTGATTAAACCTCTCACGAACTTGATGGCACACTTTACTTTACTTGCCCTTAATAAACTTGAACAATTGTGTCGTCTATGTTGTATATGCTTGCACTTATTTGTTGGAGATTAGCAGAACCATGCTGTCATGGGGAACGCTTTCAACATTGCACTGGTACTTTGTACCTAGTTGATATCATGCTCTTTTGTATATGGATGTCGTCGGTGTGAAATGAAAGGGGAGCTTGTAAGTCCATGGATTTATGCATATGTGTTAGAGAAACGCCTGGGCCGCTGGTCTAATCCATGCTGACATGGTGGAAACCTGCAGCGTAACCATAATGAGTTGTCTATGAAGCATTCTTCTTATAAAAAATAGTCATATATTCAGAAAAAAGAGAAAAAGGAAAAAAAGAGATATGAGAAAAGAGGAAAGAGAGAAAAAGCACCATATTCCCATGGTAAATAAGAAGATTGCTGAGATGCTCGCTGTCTGCTTGCCTTGTCATTTTGATATGGGGATTCTTCTGTATCATCGGGGAAGGGGTACCCCGTTGGCGGTTCTCTATGATACACATATACTTACGATGACAAGAACTTACCGGTGACTAAACTTGAGTAGCATGAGGAGCGGCCCTCGTATTCAAGGGACATGAGATTTCCAACTTATACTTTGTCAAGCATATACTCCCTAGTTTGTTCACTTTAACCTTAATCACTTCAAGATGCTTATGATAGGGGCAATGAGAGCTGAAAGCTATTAAGTACCATAATTTTTGGAAGCTCTTTATGAAACTTGAATCCCTACTTCCTTCTATGAAGGCCTTTCTTTTACTTTTATGTTGAGTCTCCACCTTCTATCTTTATGCACCTACTTTGAGAGCATAGTGGCCATTCTTAGTTCTATGTGCATTGTCCCAAGACTTGTTGATTGATGCATACCTTGATATTGCTTGTTTTAAACTATTTGTATCTAATCACTCTTATGAACTTTGAAGGTGTCATATGAATCTATATTTGCTACTATACAAGGGACAAGCTGAATACCACTATGCTATGTTTTCTTTATGTGAAACAAACAAACGTCTTGCAAAGCATTGTTATTCATGAATCTTTTGTTTGTGCCTTTTCATGTCGCAACATAGTTTCTTTGTCTTATTGTTAGAACTTTGTCTTTTATGTTATGATTGAAGTACTATGATCCCATCTATCAATGTTTTATAAATACTTTGATCAAGTTTATGATGGTGCATGTCACCTAAAAAATTATTCTTTGTTTTTATCACTTACCTACTCGAGGATGAGCAAGAGTTAAGCTTGGGGATGTTGATACATTGCAAATGTATCTATAATTTTTTATGTTCCATGCTTGGTTTTATCTACTTTCTTGTGTTTTGTTCCAACTTTGGAGTACTTTTCATATGATTTCTTGGACTAACCTATTAACAAGAGCCACAGTGCCAGTTGCCTATTTTCTGCTATTTTTGGTTCTAGGAAAATCAGAAAATGAATATTCTCAGAATTGGACGGGACGCCAAAGTTCCTATTTTACCAGAAGACTCATGGAGCCAAAATATGAGACGGAGGAGGGTCAGGGCCAGGAGTATCAAATTTCTCAAGATCCAATGGAGCAACCATACCGAAGAAGAAGTCACTTGGAGCGATAAGATTACATTAGGACTGAGTTCCCAGATCTCTTTAGTTCCTAGTTTTCTTTCTTAAATCTCGGGACGAGATTTTGTTTAAGGGGGAAGGTTTGTAACATCCCAAAAACTTTAATCCAAGTGATCAAGATCAAATCTACCCAATTTAGGGTTAACAAAACCTTTTTCTATTAAAAATCTTTAAGCATTCATATGTGTGTGCATTTAAAATAGGAGTTGTTTGAATTGCCATCATTGAGTGATCTATTGGTTGTAAAATGACTCTAAGGTGAATTACACATCATCTAGATCATCCCCAAGCAAATCCCAAAGAAAAAGAATTCAAAAAGAATTAAATAAGGAAATGGTCACTTTTGCCATTTTAATCACCTAGCCCACTTTGGTTATTCCTAGCACTCAAATTCAAACAGAAACAATTGTGGATCTTTGCACCCCTTGCTAGTACAAGTAGTGATGTGCCAAGGCCCACTTTGTGTCATCCCAAAAACATTAAAAATCTCATTTTAAATGACATTTGAAAATTGAATCTAGTTCATATGTCTAGATACCACTTTTCCAAAAACCACTCAAATGAACTCCATTTCAAAATCCCAAACAAACCTAGAAGCTTAAGCATAAGATAAACCACTCCACCAAAAATCATCTCAAAATTCAAACAAAAGTTTCATGCGGCCATTTGGTCGAAGAGGTGGCAGGCAAGATTTTTCGGCCTAACTAATACTGTTTATGGATCAATGCATTGTCGAGTTTTTGGCCTCCATTTGGTTCCCTTGTCTCCCCCAGCTCTAACCAAACCCTCACCGGCCTACCCCTTAGCCTGGAGCAGCAGTTGCGCGCTACCCATTTTTGGTCACCGTCGGCCGAGCATGCACAGCTCGCAGCAGACCACGCCACACCAAACTAGCTTGCCCACTAGCTCCGCCCAACCCTATTGCGACTCCTTGTCCACCCCACGATCACTGCCAGCCCCTAGACCACCCTAGAGAAGCGCCGCCCTTTCCTCTCTGCGCTATGCTAGAGCACGCCAGAGCACCCTCGCTGCCAGCACGCCACAGACCGCGCCTCGACACCAGACCGTGCACGCCGCTCCGCCTTGAACCCATCACCCTACTAGACATGGCAGTGCACCGCCGCGCGACCCACAGTTGCCAGGAGCACCGTCGAGCACCGCCTATGTCCCTCAGAGCGCGAGAAGATCCCGACCAATTGCCACCGCCCCTAGCGTCGCCATTAAGCTCTAGATGACCGCCAGCAGACCGCCCACCGTCCGCCTACCTCGCCCACGCTGGTAGCCCCCTGTACCATCGTCACCGATGAGATCCACCCACACCCTTCGGTCCCCTCGTCGAGCCTATATAAGCAAGCCTTCCTAGCACCATTTCTTCACACCATTCCGCTCCCCTCTCTCCACTGATCGTTTCCCCTCTCTCGCCGGAGCCGCTCGAGCAGCCCATCGCCGGAATTCCGCCGAAAGTAGCCACTGCAGAGGAGGAGAAGTTGTAGTCGATATCGTCCACCTCAGCCCCTACCACGACCTCGCCTAAGTCTGCCGTCGTCCACCAGTTCATTTGCCCGCCTCGCTGCACTAGCTGGAGCCTTGGTATGCACCCACCGTATCCCCACTGACCGTGCTAGGGTTCAGTCTCGCCGGCGACGTGTCCGTCGTCGACGACGACCGTGAGCCGTTGATCTGTGTTCTAATCGTGCGGTCCAGATCGCCTCGTACCGCTTCGCGTTTAATGAGTCACTGACAGGCGGGACCCTCCTGTCAGCAGCCCTCAGCGCTGCGGAGTGTACACAGGCCGGCCCATTTAGTTTCCCGCGCTGACCCAGTAATTCAAATATATGTTTTTCTATTTTAATTAAAACCTAGTTCTGGCCCTTAGTTCAAAAATCAATTCAGAGAGTTTTACAAATCCAAATTGAGTGATTCCAATTTTGTTGGAAAGGTAATGAAAATCTATATCCAAGCCCATTGGATTTAAATCATTGAGAGTTAGAGATCTCTCTTAGTAAAAATAACAAGACAGAAGCTTTTGCACATTCAAACATTTTTATAAAATCAACCATAATAGCTTTTGAGTTGATTCCAACTCTCAAAAATCACATTTAACCATAACTATCTGAATATGTAATAATATTAAGGCTTGCATGCAGTGACTGTGGACTAGTACCAAAATAATGCTATATAGGCATTTCTAGTCACTTTAAATCATTAATTATTAAACTTAAACTTATTAAAATATGATCCAACCTTTAAATCACATTTCCCATATGTTAGAATATGTGGTGATGAAATGTGTCCACATGATACCATATTTTAATTGGAGAATATTAAATCTTAGTTAATTTCAATGAGTAGAAATTACTTTTCTCAAATAAAATAAATGAAACTAGTTCATTAAACCTTGTGATGCTTGTGATGATAATAGATCATCAAATATGTGCCTTAGTATGCTAAGTATACTAGTTAAGCATTATTTGGTGATTGTGTATTCCGTATGTATTTATAGACGATAGTACCGACCAAGATTTTGAGGAGGAGGAGTTCTATCAAGAAGAGGAGGAAGAAAAATTCAACCACTGCACCAATCAAGGCAAGCTAGCATTATACAAGTTAACCATGCAAGATCACCCTTGCAAGCTATTATTGGCAAGCTAACACTTGCAAATATTATACCTAGCAAGCCATCTTTAGCAATGCAAGCTAACACTTGCAAGATAGATAACCTAAGCAAATCCTTAAGCATGCTTTGGTTATACCACTTAACTATTACCTACTCCAAGTTTTATTTAGAAGCTTTACTTTCTTTACTTTACCAAAGTCCTTTACTTGTTTAAAGGTAGTATAAAGAGTATAAAACTTGACCTATCTAGTAGACTTAGATGTTATTCTATGGCATGAGATTGAGATTAGCATCACACCTTAGTGAACACTCTTAACCTGGTAGTCTAGAGCTAAACCAAAACTTGATTCACTTTAGATGGGAATACTTGGTGAAAATGACTTGTGAAAACCTTGGAATGGTGAGTCATTCTATTGAGATGTTTTGACATGTGTTGAGAAACACAAATGGTTTATGAGGATGATGAAAATTTTAAGGCATGAGCCTTAGCCCTTGTGGTGAAACTGATGGTTGGGTTCGGATGCGATACCATTCCAATTTTACCGTACAACCACAATACCTGAATTGGGTAAGGCTTAGCCAGAAGTTTATATGCATTAGTATTAGTTCCCTCACGGAAGAGGTTTGAGCTGAGGCTACCTCTCAATGTTGTCCACCTATGTAGTGCCCAAGATGACATATGGTCATGGTTGGGAGGCCATGCTCATAGGAGATGTGCTTATACTAGGGTGTGTAAAGGAAAGGTTATGTTTCATTATGTGCATACTAAGTATGATGATTCAGGATTATTCCTGACAGATGTATCAAATCTTGTGGTGAAAGTGTACCACCTCTGCAGAGTGTCAAACTATTCGAATAGCCGTGTCCACGGTTATGGACAGTTGGAGTGGCCATACTGTTCCGTTGTCAGATGTTTTCAAAATGAATTGTGACATGACTTGACCATAATAGAGTTGTCACTATGACAACTAAGTTCCCACTTAGGTGTTTTCAAACTTCTTTTATCTTTCTTTGTTTCTGAACTCAGCTTAGGTTTCAAACTTAACTTTAGAAGTAAACTTAGAGTTAGCATTCATACTAGAACTATTCTATTTGTTAGTGGTAGTTTGAGAGTACTTAAAGAGTACTCATGGCTTTTGTCTCTGGCTATTCCTATGGCCAGACTATGAAGGGGATTACCAAGATGAAGGACAGCAGGATGGCTATGATAACTAGGATCATCTCCCATCGTCAGTATTGCCTGTGACTCTGAAGATGGACCTCATCGCTATGCTATTTATTCCGCTACTTGATTGTATTAAGACTAGATCATGAGATCCTTTATTTGTGTAAGACCTTATTATGGTTTGTAATAGATGATGTACTGTGATATCCAATATGTTATGTCTGACAAAAATAGTAATTCTGGGATTGCGATGTATGGCATAATAGGCATCTGGGATTAAAAATCCGGGTGTTGACACGTAGCCCCCTCGGCGTAGCTCCTGGACGGCACATCTCCTTGGCCGTCGACACAGGCACAACCCCTCGGCATAGCAATCAGAGCGGACCCCACGATGTCAGACGACGGCCGTTACGAAACGACCCAGCCTGGAGCTACGCCGACGGCCAGGCCGTCGGCACAGGAACGGCATAGCCTAAAATAATTTTTTTAATTTTTTTTTAAAAATATTTTTAATTTTTTTTGAATTGTTTGACTCGTTAATCTCACGTTTTGATCATTTTTAACACTATTTATACTTAATAATTGATTAAATTGTAGTTTTAGTCAAACTTTCCGATGGGTCACCCATCCTAACACTACTCCAACTTTAGCACGCTTAACTTCCTCGTTCCATGAGAATCTCTTTCTGTAAAACAATTTACACATTATTGTCAATACTATGATATCAATCCTATTAACTCTTATATCATCATGTCAAATGGTTGTATTTTTTGAAATTACAAGCGATTATTTAAGTAAACAACAATGAATAAGTAAAAATATTATTGAATTCAAATAAAAATATAATGATCTTATTTTTTTATTTAATATGGAATAATTAATATCTTTAAACCTGTAAATCGATACTTGGCAAATAATATGTCTAAATTGATTAAAAAATAAGAGGAATCCAAATATGATATCAATATCAACTTATCGCAAACTATGCCGTCATTCTTATCATAATTTCATTTGCCCGTTTAAAACGGCACACATAAAGATTTTTAGCTCGGGACTGTGAATCGCTAAAATTGAAGTGGATCTCTGATGAAACAATATATCGTGAATCTAAAAATAATTTTTGTAAAAAATCATGAGCATCCGATCATGTACATGTAGTTCATATCTGACCCACTTTCTACCGATTCGGCATATATTTGTCTTTTTCACCAGGGATAAACGGAAAGGTTGGAGATCTCCCTATTATGACATTATCTATGTAAGGTGGTCTAGTATTTTTGAAAAATATGATGGTAGCATTTTGAATTAGCCAGTGGTTGGTTCACAAAACTGTCTGTTTTTTGCACTCGGAAAATGGAAAACGGCTTTTTGGTACGACGAAAAGGAAAACTTCCTGCTGAAACATTGTTCGCCGTCCCATGATGCACATCTATGCACAATATGGACACATTATCACAAACTATGCCTTCATTCTAACCATAATATTAGTCGTTCGATTCGAAAGCCAAGAAACCTCGAACGAGATAGGTCATTTTGTGAAGGTTTTTGAGACATAATCAATATATCAAGTTTGATATTTTTCCTTCTAACTATGTCACATAATGTGACACCATGCAAATGTTTCGCATTGTTTGGATCATTTTTGAATTTCTAATACCTGTTTTAAACTATCGTTAAACTTTGTCGAAGGGTGGACATGAAGATTCTTAGCACGGGGCTGAGACTCGCTAAACTTGAAGTGGATCTCTGATGAAACAATATATTGTGAACCTAAAAATGTTTTTTGTAAAAAATCATGGTCATCCGATCATGTACCTGAAGTTCATATCTAACCCACTTCCCACCGATTCGGCACAAATTTGTCTTTTTCACCAGGGATAGACGGAAAGGTTTGAGATCCCCCTGTTATGACATTATCCATGTAAGATGGTCTATTATTTTTGAAAAATGTGATTGTAGAATTTTGAATTAGCCATTTGGTGGCTGCTTCACAAAACTGTCCATTTTTGGCACTCGGAAAATGGAAAACGGCTTTTTGGTGCGACGAAAAGGAAAACTTTCTGCTGAAACATTGTTCGCCATCCCATGATACACATGTATGCACAATATGGACACATTATCACAAACTATGCCTTCATTCTAACCATAATATTGGTCATTCGATCTGAAAGCCAAAAAACCTCGAACGAGATAGGTCATTTTATGAAGGTTTTTTGAGACATAATCAATATACCAAGTTTGATATTTTTCCTTCTAACTATGTCACATAATGTGACACCATGCGAAGGTTTCGCATTGTTTGGATCGTTTTTAAATTTCTAATACCCGTTTTAAACTATCATTAAACTTTGTCGAAGGGCGGGCATGAAGATTCTTAGCACGGGGCTGAGAATCGCTAAACTTGAAGTGGATCTCCGATGAAACAACATATTGTGAATCTAAAAATGATTTTTGTAAAAAATCATGAGCATCCGATCATGTACCTGTAGTTCATATCTGACCCACTTCCTACCGATTCGGCAAAAAATTGCGTTTTCATCAGGGATAGACGGAAAGGTTTGAGATCCCCATTATCCATGTAAGGTGGTCTAGTATTTTTTAAAAAATATGATGGTAGCATTTTAAATTAGACATTTGGTGGTTGCTTCACAAAACCGTCTGTTTTTTGCACTCGGAAAATGGAAAACAGCTTTTTGGTGCGACGAAAAGGAAAACTTCCTCCTGAAACATTGTTTGCCATCCCATGATGCACATGTATGCACAATATGGACACATTATCACAAACTATGTCTTTATTCTAGACATAAGATTGGTCATTCGACCCGAAAGCCAAGAAACCTCAAACGAGATAGGTCATTTTGTGAAGGTGTTTTTGAGACAAAATCAATATACGAAGTTTGATACTTTTCCTTCTAACTATGTGACATAATATGACATCACGCGAATGTTTCGCATTGTTTGGATCGTTTTTGAATTTCTAATGTCGGGTTTAAACTATCGTTAAACTTTGTCGAAGGGCGGGCATGAAGATTCTTAGCTCGGGGCTGAGACTCGCTAAAATTGAAACGGATCTCTGATGAAACAACATATTATGAACCTAAAAATGATTTTTATAAAACATCATGAGCATCCGATCATGTACCTGTAGTTCATATCTGACCCACTTCCTACCGATTCGGTAAGGATTTGTCTTTTTTATCAGGGATAGACGAAAAGGTTTGAGATCACCCTGTTATGGCATTATCCATGTAAGGTGGTCTAGTATTTTTGAAAATGGTGATGGTAGCATTTTGAATTAGCCATTTAGTGGTTGCTTCACAAAACCGTCCGTTTTTTGCACTCGGAAAATGGAAAACGGCTTTTTGGTGCGACGAAAAAGAAAACTTTCTGCTGAAACATTGTTCGTCATCCCATGATGCACATGTATGCACAATATAGACACATTATCACAAACTATGCCTTCATTCTAGCCATAATATTGGTCATTCGATCCGAAAGGCAAAAAACCTCGAATGAGATAGGTCATTTTGTGAAGGTTTTTTTGAGACATAATCAATATACCAAGTTTGATATTTTTCCTTCTAACTATGTCACATAATATGACACCACGTGAAGGTTTCGAATTGTTTGGATCATTTTTGAATTTCTAATGCCTGTTTTAAACTATATATAATGTTTTATGTTTCACTTAATTTTTGTTTACAAATATGTAATATTTGAGTGTAGATAGATAGATCTTATTTTTCTGCAAATTTGATATATTATTTGTATTTTTCTGATTTAGAATGATTTAGTTATGATTTTTCAAAAACTAATGAGGTAAAAGGAAAAATAGCTATGGCTAAAATTAGTTGGAAAAAAATCTGAAGGCCTACGCCGATGGCCTAGCCGTCGGTATAGACCAAACAATTTTTTTCAAAGAGCTGTGCCGACGTCCAGGCCGTTGAAACAGCCTGGCTACCTAACGTTGTTTCCGTCGCCGTGAACTGGGGCTACGACGAGGGTTGTACCTACGCCGAGGGCCATCGTCGGCACAACCGTCTCTACTACGCTAACGGACACGCTACGCCGAGGGCTACCCTCGGCACCGTCATCTATGCCGACGACCGGGCTGGTCGGCTGGCCGGGGGAGGCAGCTACGCCGACGACCCCGATATTTGGCCGTCGGCGTAGCCGGCCGGCCGTCGGCGCCTCATTTCTTTCCGATCAGTATTGTACTAGATTACCACCAGCTTAAATATTAAAGACGTGTACGCCATCCGATCTTGATTAAACTATCTAGCTTAGTTCTAATCTAACATACATCATCTACTCGGCACACACATTTAACATTGGCTTTTGTTCAACAATGTGCACGTATGTGTGTTTGTAGTATCAGATCCATCAGATCAGGCTAAATCTTGTAAAATATGTGCCTTTTAATCTACAACCGAATTAGATGATTCTTGTTGCATTAGTTTTGGAGTTAAATTCTGTATTCGGTAGTACTAGAATTTATAATTTAACCTTTTAAATCTATCATATTAAATAATTGAATTTAAACCTCCGTTCGATCTAGCTTGTATGTGTAGATTAGAAAATCGTTTCTGACGAATAGCGCCGCGTCACATTAGCTAGCCGAGCCAAGCCAGGGAGCCGCACTGAGCAAAAGTTAGAGTGAAACCAGAGCCAGGATGGAGCGGATGCGTCACAGCTGCAAGATCTGGATCCAACCCTCGATATTCATCGCGGTCGTTTTAAAACCTGCAAAACTTTGTATTTTGTAAAATTCGTATTAAAACAACTTTGTTTTAGTTGATTCTTGTTGCGTTGGATTTGTAATTTCGATATCTATCGTTTAGAGTGCATTCTATCTAGAGGTTATAATTCTGCCTCGAGATAAGTTGGAACTATATATCTTCTTATGAACATAATCGGTACAATAAAAATTAAAATAAAGTGAATCTGGTTGGTAATTGATCATTACAACGTCCTTAACACATTGTACTTCATGCATAATGTTTTTGGTCAAATTAAAACCAACTTTGACATTATATCGTGTTTGCATGCATGCATATGTTTTTTGTGTCGATGTTATGTTTGTAATTGTTTTGATTGTAACTACTTTGTCTTCGTGTTAGATTGTCCAGAGAGTACGTTTGTTGTGGAAGAATACAATCATCACACACATTATTAATATAAGACAAATTACACCTTTTGTTTATATATTGTCTTAGTTTTGAATACTATGCATATTTTGCTCTGCAAAATAGTAGTATGCATGTGTAGGATTATTTTGGGAGATCTACCTGAAAATATTTTGCAAGTGCGATAATTTTGTAGTATGCCATGATAGTTCTATACTTAGGTTTTCCGAAGGAACTGGGACTATATTTCTTTTTAATTTCCATTCAAGAGTTTCGATCTGTTTCCACGCCCTTTTTTGAGAACTCGAAAAAAGAAGGGGGGAGGCAATACCTATTTAAGAGTCGTTCACTACTGCAAAAAAAATTCTAGTTAACGGTTCCAATTCGTTTTGAATTTTGCAGCCTATGACTAAAAATCCACTTTATTCTCCTTTTCCATCTTAATAGAAAGAATCCCAATAAGTTGTCTATCGAATCGTTTTAATTGATGTTCGATCTCAAAGAGAGGGAAGAGATCTTCGAAAAGTGGGTTTTTATGAGCATTCAGATCGAATGACTCTATGAAATTACGTCGATACTTCCACATATTATGGGTGACGTAGGAGACATCCCTATTTTCCCCCGGGAGTCTTAATTACCGTTGCTTAGCTTTCAATTTGTCTCTGGCCATCAAATTAAATGTGAATAATCTGTCCTCCTCTCGAATGTTCCTAAATTTTATAGACTTTCCCAATCTCGAGGATTCCCAAGATAATAGCTATTATTTTTTTAAGTTACCCATTATTTGAAGTTAGCCGGACAAGACCTGATGTAAGAAGATCCTAAAAGTCTCTGCTTAGTCGATTCTCTCATTTCTTAAATTTGTTTAGTATTTAGTAGCTAGGTACAAAAAAATAAAAAGGGCATTTCTTCGAAAACATTCGAATACTGAGACGCATTAAAATTAAAACGCAATTTGCCTAGATTTTCGTGATATAATTTCTAACTATAACAACTTATACCCAAAAAAAATATCCTAATCCCTTTTGCCTTCCTTAAATCCTTTAGTTTTAGTTAGTTGATGAAAAATTCTTTTTTCATTCATTCTCTTTTAGTTTTTTCCTCTATCTAAAAGTGGAATAGCGGGTCTTAGCAAAAAAGGATTGAGCTATTTTGAGAAATATATTAAGCCAACCCCAATCCTTTTACCAATTAACATCCTAGAGGATTTCACAAAACCATTATCGCTTAGCTTTCGACTTTTCGGGAATATATTAGCGGATGAATTAGTCGTTGTTGTCTGCAATAGAAATACAAACAAGGATAGCGAACGGGTTACCTACTCCTAAGGGTCAAAGCAAGCCCTTTAGTTTAATTCTTTATTCTTACATTAAAAAATGAATCAAATCTCTCCAAGTAGGATCCGAACCTACGACCAGTCGGTTAACAGCCGACCGCTCTACCACTAAGCTACCGAGGAACAGGGGGATTCGGCCTCCTAGAGTTCAACTCCCGTGCTCAACTCATGAACAATATGAGTCCGAAGCTTCTTTCGTAACTCCCCGTGCAATGCATGCAGTTATTGATAGACAGAAAAATCATGATATGCATTTCCGTGTATTAGCTAAAGCATTGCGTATGTCTGGGGGAGATCATATCCACTCCGGTACAGTAGTAGGTAAGCTAGAAGGAGAACATAAAATGACTTTAGGTTTTGTTGATTTATTGCGCGATGATTTTATTAAAAAATATATCGTGCTCGCGGTATCTTTTTCACCCAGGACTAGGTATCCATGCCAGGTGCAATTACTATGGCTCGGCAATAAGAAAACTTTAAAATAGTAAAAATCTAAGAATTGCAAATCTAAAATAAATAACTAAAGAATCAAAATTTTGATTTAGTAAAACCGATCTACTGCCAACAAATACCTTCTTTCTTTTCTCTTTTGTTGTGTAAAACCGCAGTAGAGTTTAACCACCAAATTCGGGGTTGAGTGGACTAAAGCGGCGGATTGCTAATCCGTTGTACAATTTTTTTGTACCGAGGGTTCGAATCCCTCTCTTTCTGCTCCCTCGGATTATTTAGGACTTTCGAATTGGAAGGAATTCTGCACCCGGATTTTCTCATAGATAAACGTACGAAACAAATCCAATTTGTAAGAAAAAATGCAAAACCTATTCTACTGAATCGAGATTGATTTTGATTCAGTAACCTATTCTACTGAATCGAGATCGATTTTGATCTCGCTGGAGTTCGTCAGCGAGCTTCAGGAGCCCAAGGCAGCTGTCGATTCCGAGCTTTGTTTCCTTTTATTTTTGCTCTGCTGGGATCTCGTCAAACCACCGGCTCACTCCATCTTGTTTTCCTCCAGTCAATCGCCACCGATTGCTCGCCGGAGTTCAACGTCGCCGGGAAGGATCAGCGGAGCACTGCACCACCATGAGGACGAGAAAGACGGCGTTGAGGACCTTTACGTGACCAGGAGGAGGAGTGAACACCGTCTTCAAGTTCGTAGTCACCTACGACCACCGGAACGCTAGACTACCTGACCCTTACCACCGCTCGTCGTCGTCGCCCACTGACCATTGCTGGTACGTCATTGTCGCCATCTCTCTATGGTGTGATGTATATGCAGGCAACCATGACCTGCCAACGTTTTATATTTTTTTCTCCCTCTGCTCAAGAATCAGATTGATCAGTATTGTACTAGTTTACCACCAGCTTAAATATTAAAGATGTGTAGGCCATCCGATTTTGATTAAACTATCTAGGTTAGTTCTAACCTAACATATATCATCCACTCGGCACACACTTGACATTGGCTTTTGTTCAACAGCGTGCACGCATGTATGTTTGTAGTATCAGATCCATCAAATCAGGCTAAATCTTGTAAAATCTGTACCTTTTGATCCACAACAGAATTAGATGATTCTTGTTGCATTAGTTTTGGAGTTAAATTTTGTATTCGGTAGTACTAAAATTTATAATTTAACCTTTTAAATCTATCCAATTAAATAATTGAATTTAAACCTCCGTTCGATCTAGCTTGTACATGTAGATTAGAAAATCGTTTTCGATGAATAGCACCGCGTCACATCAGCGAGCCGAGCCAAGCCAGGGAGTCGCGCTGAGCAAATTCTAGAGTAAAACTAGAGCTAGGATGGAGCCGACGCGTCGCAGCTGCAAGATCTGGATCCAACGCTCGATATTCATCGCGAGCGTTTTAAAATCTAAAATCTGGAAAACCTAACTTTGTTTTAGTTTTTTAGTTGATTCTTGTTGCGTTGGATTTGTAATTTCGAGATCTATCGTTTGGAGTTATAACATTCTATCTAGAGGTTATAATTCTGTCTCGAGATAAGTTGGAACTATATATCTTCTTATGAACATAATCGGTACAATAAAAATTAAAATAAAGTAAATCTAGTTGGTAATTGATCATTACGACGTCCTTAACACATTGTACTTCATGCATAATGTTTTTGGTCAAATTAAAACCAACTTTGACATTATATCGTGTTTGCATGCATATGTTCTTTGTGCCAATGTTATGTTTGTAACTGCTTTGTCTTCGCGTTAGATTGCAGTGCGTTTGCTCCGGAAGAATACAATCATCACAAACATTATTAATATAAGGTGTTCATATATTGTCCTAGTTTTGAATATGCATGATTTGCTCTTCAAAATAGTAGTACGTATGTGTAGGATTGTTTTGGTAGATCTACTTGAAAATATTTTACAAGTGCGATGATTTTATAGTATACCATGATAGTTCTATACTTAGAGTTTTCCTTGCTAGTAGGTTATCCCTGTTTTTGCTAAGTACTGCTTGCTATGCTATATATATAAAGTATCGTTGGGGGTGTTCGAAAGACTGAAAATTTTCAAAGTATAAAGCTCCCTCGAGCGAACCTTTTCCTCTCAAAAACCCCCTTCAAAATAAAACTAAGTTTTCTTCTGGGCGGAATGGTTATCAGGTCAATGAGTGGAATTTGATGGAGGACGGCCGCCCAGAAATCAAAGAAGTTTGCCATATTTCAGAATTCAGAAGCTTCAAGTGCAACCACAATACATATGGCTCTGTCTTGGCTTAGTACTTAGTGGAAAACCTCACCTGGGTACCGTCATTTGGAGGTTACTTTGGCACGGGCGGATCCGGAAGGTAGAGGGGCTACTAACTTCGTCATGGTCTTGTCTGTAAAAGGACTTGATCATGGATTCTGAGTAAAGTGCACAACCACTCGAGAGTATTCAATCTGACCGATCAGCCGAGTTCACGGAAAAGAACACTTTGAGCATCTGAAGGATCTTTCTCTCTCTTTCCAAACTTAAAGTTTTCTAAAACCCCATGGTGTGCGTAATATTATCAATGGGTGGGATTTTAGGCACTTGGTGTGTCATATCCAAGTAACTTGGTGCGTAATAGACACTTTTTCAAGTGTTAGGTTGATTGGACATTGGTGCGTAATATCCTCGTGTTCTACTCGATCCTATACTATTTAAACAATGTTTATAAAGTAGGGTAAAAGTCTTCCTCTTTTCTCCTTGACTTAAGAAAATTGGCTTTATCTAAATAAATCAAGCCTTTGTCAGCCTTATGCATGTAGAAATAGCAAAGTCTTTTCCTTCATGGTGTAATTTTCCAATACATTTAAAGTATTTACCAACTCGTTTGGCTGCACGTTTCATGTGCAGAATTTTGGAGATCATCGTTAAAAGGTGCGTTAGGATCGCAGGTCTTCACTCAACTAGCATGTGGCATTGATGGGACTTCAAGTTGTATTTATATCGCTATTGTTGTAATAATATGAACTCTGGATTATTCGATTCATGTAATAAAGCTTGTGTTTTACATGATATTTCATCGACTGTGAGTGCTAGCTATTGATTCAGGGATTAGCATGTTAATCACAGTGACTTAGGATCTCTACCAGATCCAAGGTCACTACAGATGTTCTGGGATCTTATTGTTTTTCGTGTTAATTTCAAGTCAGTCTCTTCCAATCTACTGATGTCATCATTTGCGATGATTGCTTCTTTAGTGTGCTGGTTTTTTGGGATCTTAGCACGACGACTTTCCATCTATCTACTATAACAAGCTCTACTACGATAAACTTTGTTTGGCTCCGATGGTGGAGGGGCGAGGACAACAGCGCGCATTCGGCTCGTGCTAGTGTTTATACTCTTCGCTAGGTGGTCCATCGACCTATTTGTATTTTTTATTACTTTTAGTCTTCTTTATACTACTGTTGATGATTATTAATAGATTGGTGGAATTTTAAAAAAAATGAGGTCATGCTTTGCAACATGCTAACTAATACTACATCCGTTCCACAATATAAATATTTTTAGCAAGCTAAAACAGCTTTCTAAAAAGGCTTATATTATAGAACGGAGGTAGTAATAAACATCCCAAGAGACTCAATGTAATCACTTGTATCAATACCATCGATATTTACACAATCCTTCGGATCTGGCAGCTGAACACCAATAGTGGCAAATAGTGAGGCTTAGGCCATCCCGGACGACACACTTCAAACGGACAAATCTGGCTCGGTGGACAAAACCGTACATAGAGGTATCCTCAAAGGTCTACCACAAATCGTTTTATCCTATTTATTTTCGTCACGGTTTGCGATGAAACGGACGTGTCCGCGCGTCCGTCATATCCTCCCGTGTCCACCCTTTGGCCCACATGTCATCTGCAGGAATCCCACCCACTAGCCCTATCCTCTCTTCCCGTCATTGTGCAGTGTCCTGTCGCCGCCTGCTGCGCCCCGTCCCACCGCAGGCAGCCTCACCGCCTGCCTGCCGCCGCTCGTGCACGTGCGCTCCACCTTGCCGCCTCGCCCTCGCCGCGGCCTCCCTCGTAGGCTGACGACGCCACGCTACAGGGACCGCGCCGCCCTCGCCGTGGCCTCCCTCACGCCCCGCTAGCTCCCCGCACCTCCGCCAACACCGACGCCTCCCCTTCCTCTGTGTCGCCGGCCTCCACTCCCTCCAGCTCCGGCAAGCACAGGCTCGAGCGAGGCAAAGCGAGCTTCGGCGAGGACGGCTCCAGCAAGCACAGAAGCCACCCTACAGACGTGTCGGAAAGCATGTTGGGGGCACCTACCAAATTGAACCGGACGCGTGTCCATTTTTATCCTTCCACCCTGAATCAAACAGATTCTGTCCGATTTAGGGTGGGCCGTTGGAGTTGGGCCTAACCCAGGCGGTTGTGGCTGAAACACCTGCGTTTCCCAACCAACCAACTGCCAGCCGCAAAAAAGAAAAAAACCAAAACTGCCAGCCGCAAAGTCGTCGAAGCCCGATCCATGGCGACGGCGTCGCGGTTGCTGCCTCCCTGGACCCGTGCAGCTGCCCCAACATGTCGCTGCTCCACCCTGCTCGCCGCCCCTCGCAGCTGCCGCCTCGCCATCCCGACCTTCCGTTGCCGCGCCACCGCCGCGGCGACCGTTGGCGCCGGTGCACCGCTGCTGCTAGAGGAGCGCGCCGGCGCGGTGGCCGTCCGAGAGTTTGTCACGCTCGACGAGCTCCGCGCAGCTGTGAGCCTCCGCGTTCGCACCTTCTACGAGTACTCTCGCGACACAGTCGGGGCCGAGGTGATCGATCTCTTCAATCAATCTCATCTCCATCTCTTTCCTGCCCGTCCTCTATGTGAGTCGTTACCTTTCAGAAACGAACAAATAGCCGAGGAGGTACCTAACATCTGGCAAATGTGAAAGTATTCAGTGAAGTTGGTGCAAAATTAGTCCTGGCCTTAGTGGCCTAGATGACAAGATTTTGCAGATAGCTGGATATAGATCTATCTGTGATTATGGCGGAAGCTTCTAGTTTTTTACCCCATCTAGTGAAAATTCGTCCTGATTACCCATTAAAGAAACATTGGACCCTCTTTCTTTAATGTGTATCCTGGGCAAGATGTGAGGTGATGATCGATATCAGAGGACGAGTAAGAGCATACCCAACAGAGCGCCCCAAATCGGACACGAAATGTGTCCGATTTTATCCATTTGGGGCGCGTCCGGGGCCGGGTGTTTTTACATCGTTTCTAGCCAATTTGCTTGCTGCAAGGGCATACAGAGGAGGTAGAAAAACGTAGTAGATAATCTAGAGACCCTAGCATATTCGTCTAGCCTAGTCGTCGGAGTGGTAGTTGCGACGGCACAAGGTATGGTTGAAGACGCTTATGGTGAGCATGGTGTCGCCGTTGTACTTAAAGACGAGGAAGTGCCCGACTTAATGGTGTGCGCCCGGGCGAACACTTTCCAGCCGTTCGCGAGGTACCGATGCAGTCGAACAGTACCTCGACGGTCCACAGGCCAGTCGCGTCACTGTGCATGCGCAACACGACCTCGCGAGGCTCTTGCCCGTCGACCACCGACGCGAACTTCTGGGGGTGGCGCAGCCTGTCCCAGTTCATGCCATTGTGGATGGTGACGGTAACCCGGAGAGGTCGATGCTACCGTACTCGGGCGACGAGGGCGGCAACGGCGGTTGCGACGGGGACGGTGGGGGAGAAACGTCCTGGCCTAGACCCCCACTTCTCCCTCGCTGACCTCGACTATGCCCCGGGCCAGGGGGGCGTCCTAGCCGCCCTCCCCTTGCTCCTATGTCCCCGGCCATGGCTGTGGTGGGGAATGGATGCGGAGGTGGAAGATGGGAGTGTGGGAAATGGCTGCGAGTGGCATATTTAAGAAGGCCAAGGCATTGGAAGCCCGGCAAGGAGGCCTAGATGCCTGCATTGATGAAGGCCAGCGCAGGGGTCAGGCGGCGCGGTCAGCTTTGGCGCCAGAGGGCAGCGCAGGCGGTTCAGCGTCTGCCATCAACGTTTGCACTTCTCTCGTGGACACGCACGACCGCAAAATGCATAAATGCGGTAAACCGGGTTCAAAGTTTCTTAGATTGGATATTCCGGTAAATTTTCTCTAAATTGTGTAATATGTCACAAATGCACACCTGAGGCATAAAAACTGGATTTCACTCGTTATTTGTTCAGGAACCTTGTCAAGAAGGCAGGGGCTCCTGCAATTTCCATTCGTAGAAGAAAACTCATCTAGTTTATGATGGGACCTAAAACATTAAAGAGCTCGGTTAATTAAAGGAAAACCAGACCGAAAACCACAACTCCACAACCACACTTCCTAGGTAAGCTAATTCTGGAGCGCCAGTAGTAACCATTTTATTCGCACAAAAAACTGCAGTGTTGAATCTTGTATATTTATTCTTATAGTTCATACTACTACCTTTATTCTAAATTCACTACCTTCTGGCCAAGTGTATTTTAAAGTTAGCGTAGACAACTAATCTAGTTACAAAATGGTGGTCTATCTTAATAGTACTTTTTTCCCTTCTATACTATTACTTTTCATGGATTTCCTACCTTTTTTGTCTGCATGCAGCCTTGAACCATCATAGTGATTCATTAGTAATTTGGTTTTACTTATTTTCAAGTTCTATTAGGATCACAGGAAAGGTCTGGCAGAAAGGGAGTATGAAGCATTAGAAAATCGGATTTCTGGGAATATGATTAACTTTCAGAGAGTTGCTTGTATAAATGGGACAGTACCACTGCTGCCATCATTGATGTCAGCTGAGGAGCTTTGTTCAGCATGCAAGGTATAATGGTAAATATAGATGCAATTTCCTCGAACAGACATTTATTTCTCTGCTCTGTTCCATGTTGCCTGGACAGATCATACAGATCTGATAGGCAAAGGCATTTCGTTGCCCTGATATTTCTTATGTGTTTTGCTTGGACAAAAGACCAAAAATAATTATAGTTGTAAAAGTGCATTTTTTGGATCATTTGATTCAGTTTTGCGATCTCATTTTTGTCGTGTGCAGAGACCATAAAATGCTAACATGACAGATTGTGCTTTCAGTCCCACTGGTCTTGCTATTTGTTCTTCTACATTCAACTTATCCATGTGCGCAAAAAAAAAAAAACGCTTATGCTCTCTTGGCTCCGGTATTTTTTTCAGAGGTGTTTAGTTTACAGTTGGTTATACCCTTGTATTTGCAAGGAAATTATACTCATCCTAACAGGAATAATCTATCAATGCTAGAGCTTAACCTCTGAGATCTGACATTTGCAGTTTGTTGAAGATGGGGAAGAGAGAATAGTAGTTGGTAGTTTAGACCTGAATCAGTGCCTCTGGCTGCCAGATGAACTGACCGGAAAGAGGCCAGGGGTAAGTTTAACCATTCTTGTTTGCATACTATTGAAGAGCATCATGGAATTTCTGTTGAGCTTTGCTCAAGTTATTGTAACTTAGATCAGCGAGTCCCTTTCACTCCGTAGGAAACTACTTTTTGGGGCGAAAATGGAAAATCAGTTTCCAGCAGAGTGAGCGTTCACTGGACATGACTAAATTTCTGTAATAATTAGTTCTCAATGTCATTGACAATTCTATTTTCTAAGTTTTGTATTGAATGCTGATTTATATAGAGCATGAGTTGCCATTTTTAATATCGTGTTGTATGCCTTGACACATTTAGTTATCTTGGTCAGAATATGATACAAAATGATGTGTTTCTTTTCAAATATTCTAATAGTTTTTAATAATCGATCCATATTAATAGGTAAAGGAATCCAGCCATACACGGGCATATCTAAGCAATGTTTGTGTTGCCAAGGAGCTCCAAAGAAACGGGCTGGGTTATGCGCTTGTTGGGAAGTCTAAGAAACTTGCTCGTGAATGGGGTAAAGCTCATTTCATTTAGTTTCCTTAACGCATGTGTGCTTTGTATTTATGTGGTGTTAGACTTATGCTTAATTGCTAGTGTTAGAATACATATACAGACTTAGAGATAGGCTAGGATTCTAGATTTTCTTGTACTCCAAGCCACTCCCTTCCATCTACCTCTATATAATCCCCATGAGGGTCACCGTAGTATACAATATAAATTCTAGGTTTCTGTAATTTCCACAGCTAGTTTGTAATCAGACTGCTGATACATTGAGTTTTTGGTTGTACAAAAACATGCTTCTAAGTGTCGATTCCTGAACTTGTTCTTCCACCATTGTTTGACAACTCTACAACATAGATGTTGTTATTCAAGATGTGCGTCTGCTTTCTGTTTAGGTTAATCACACTATTGTTCCATAGCAGTTTAGATGGATTGCTAGAAGTCAGATAATTATTCTAACTCTTATCCCTGAGCTTATAATAATCCCCTCGGAACCATTTTCATGTTCTGTGATGCCGTTTCTCACGTGGATTCTTTACACAAAACATTGCAGGCATAACAGACTTGTATGTCCATGTGGCCATCAACAACGAAGGGGCGCAAAAACTGTATACGAAGAGTGGATTTGTGTACGAAAGTAAGGAGCCTGCGCAGCAGGCTAGACATCTTGGGCGCCCTCGAAGGCTTCTTCTTTGGCTTGACATGAAGAACGACCCTTTGTAAACGGTGGTGTTTTGGCTCACGGGTGTGAATGAACCTATTATGAAAAATGCATAAGAAATAAAATTTAAAATGTCAAAAAAAATTGTATAAAATTTTCGAATGTACATCTGAACATTCTATATTGATACACAAGCTTTTTAGAAAAAATGAACATTTTATGTAGTTTGTGTAAAAAGACAAAGTAATGTTCGTGAATAGTCATGTTGCAGCACCGCAATTTGGCTTTTCTACGTGGGACACAAAAATGTTCCTTTTTTCCGAACATATAATGTCTAGATGGACGTGCATATATATATTTTCTAATTATTTTGACATTTTGAAATGTGCTTTCTCACAGTGAGTTCATTTACACCCGTGAGCCGAATTAGATTTCTACTTGTAAATGCCTTTTATTTGTAGTGATACTATGAATACATTGTGTGAAACACATGTGTAACCCTGGTATAATATGAATATGTCTACTGCCTAAATACAATAGTTCTTTTTTTTTCTTGTAGGAAAAAGGAATACAATTCTGTGATAATATATTTATACTCCCTCCGTCTCAGATTAGATGCCAGAGATTTGTCTAGGTTTGAATCTACACAAATGCGAGACATCTAATTTGAGATGTTGAGACCCAGGAAGTAATATATCTCGAGAGCAGGATGAAATGCACAAAGATTTACACAGGATCTACCTAAGATATCTGCCGCAGAGTTGGGTGAAAAGCCACCGAAGGGAAGTCTGCCGCTGCGTGCTTGATGTTAGCGACCAAAAATCGGTTTGCTGCAAGCAGCTAAACATTCGCCCCTGTTGTCTCGTACCAATATCATGACGCCAACACCCAAATTTGCCCTGCATCAGAGAAATCAGACGTATCTCTTGTTTGCTTGCCCACAGTCCCAGGAGCAGAGGCCTCCGACGGCACCACACGTACGCGGGCAACAAAGACGAGCTCCTTGCCTTGGCGATAGCGGGCTAGCGGCGCCAGGGGATGCCGCGCCGGCGTAGCCAGGCGAGTCCACTATTTTGACTGTCCACCCCAACTCTCAAAATAAATCCCCTTGCCAAACATGCCGATATAGAGTTTGTTAGTCTGACGTGCTGCTAGAGTTTGTTACTCCCTTCATCAGAAATACGTGACTTGGATCTGTCTAAATTCGAATATATCTAGACATGTTTTAGCGTGTAGATACATTCTAATTTAGACAAATCCAAGTTAGTTATTTATAGACCAAGGGAGTAGTTAGTTCTCGCTCCGGAGTTTATTATTCACATGGATGATAAGCTCCCTAAAATCGTAACAAACTTTTGTGTTTTCTCCTCTTCGAAACATGCATGCGCCTAGCTATATTATTAATGTAGCAACTATTTAGAACCGCTGCTGGACCAGATAGCACAGTACCTAAAAAATAAAAACATCAAACCAAAGAAGAAAAAGAGAGAAAACAAAGCCGAAAATAATGGCTTGACGAAAACGAGAAGGATCCGCAACCGTTGCGCCCTCCAGCTAAGTTTCACCACATGCCTAGACTCCGAAGCGCCGCGCACCAAGCAACACCTCCAGGAAGGAAAGCGACGATGACGACGCTGCTGCCCGGACAGGTCCTAGGGTTTCCCCCGGTATGCTCCGGGAGGTGGAAAAGAGGTACACCCGACGCCCTTCAAGAAGGCCGGTGGCACCCGCAGACGTCACCACGTCGGTGTCGACAACAAGGATTTCTCCCGATCCCTCAAAAAACCACCCACCCGGACGCTTCGGATTGCTCCACCAAACTCGCCTCCCACGAGTATGCGCCACCCCGGTCTTGAAGTCACCATCACCGTCTCACCGTGACCCCAGTGTGAGGCCCGTAGGACCGGAAAAGAGGAACCTTCGGCAGGGGTCGGCATGACATCAGCACGCGGGAGGGAACTACCTCCACCACCTGAAGGTGGTAGCCAACTGGATACAACAGCATGGCAAACCAGGCCCTCTCTGGCCTAGCCGAGCCCGAAAGGGCTCGTGAAGCCTCGTTGCCGCACTGCAGCAAGGGTGCCCCCGTACACACTAACCCATCACTAGGCCCTACTCCTCCGTCCACAGGGGGATCCGTTGCCACCGCCGATCCCTACTGCCAAGCATCAGCACCATCGCCGCCGTGCTCACCCAGACTTGCCGGGCCACCGTCGGTCTTAGGGACACCACCTGAGCCCGCGGGCACGAGGTGTGGGGAGCATGGCAGACACGACGCCTACATGCCGCCCACGGGTCACCCCGAGCAGATGCGCTGGGTAACCATATCTAGGTCGGTGTCGGATCACCACCGAGGATGTGAAAGTGCAACCGACATGGAGGACACGACGCCTCCGTGCCCCCTGCAAGTCGCGACCTTGTAGCTCCCTCGCTGGACCTGTAGGTCGGCCACCGGAATTAGGCCCGCGGGCCAAATCCGGTGCCCCAGCCGCATCGCAGTGGGGTAGTGTGCCTAACACAGCAGGGCTAGCTGACCTAGATCAGGCCCAACCTAGCCCAGATCTGGGCCCGCGCCGCCCGCAGTAAAATTTTATGTAGGAATGTAAGAATTTTTGCGGAACATGATTTTTTTAAAGAATCAAGGATAAGAGTAGGAATAGGTTTTCATAAATACTCACTTCTTTGGTTTTGAAACTAAGTTTTGTTCGGACGTCCATTCTAACTAAGGTCTCCTATGGTCAGGATGGCTCTGATACCAACTTGTCTTCACCTGGATTTTTAATCCTAGATGCCTGTTATGCCATACATCGCAATCCCAGGATTACCATTTTTGCGAGACATAACAGATTGGATATCATAGTACATCATCCATTACAAACCATAATAAGGTCTTACACAAATAAAAGATCTCATGATCCAGTCTTAATACAAACAAGTAGCGGAAAAATAAGTGTAGCAGTGGGCTCCATCTTCAGAGTCACAGGCAATTCTGAAGATGGGAGATGATCCTAGTTATCATAGACGTCTTGCTATCCATCATCCTGATAGCCCTCCTCATAGTCTGGCCACGGGAATAGCCAGGGACAAAGCCATGAGTACTCTTTAAGTACTCGCAAACTATCACTAACAAGTAAGTAGCTCTAATAGGAAATCTTAAGCTCTAGGTTTATTTGCAAAAAGCCAGGTTTATCTAAACTGAGTTTAGAAGTAAACAAAACTAAGTAAATGTTCTAAATCACTTTAAGTGGGAACCTAGTTTTCATATTCACAACCCTGTTGTGGTCAAGTCAAAATCATAGTTCACTTTACAAGTCATTTTGAAAACATCTGACGACAAGACAGTATGGCCACTCCAACTATCCATGACCGCTGACGCGGCTATTCAAATAGTTTGACACTCTGCAGAGGTGGTACACTTTCACCACAAAATTCGATACATCCGTCAGGGATAACCCTGAATCATTATACTTAGTATACGGATAATCAATCATAACCTTTCCTTTACACACTCTAGTATAGGCACCTCCCTATGAGCTTGGCCTCTCAGCCATGGCCATCTGCCATCCAGGGCACTGCATAGGTGGACAATTCACACTCACGAGGTAGCCTCAGCTCAAACCTCTTCCGCGAGGGAACCCATACTAATGCATATAAACTTCCGGCTAAGCCTTACCAAAATTGGAATGGTATCGCATCCAAACTCAACCATCAGTTTTTATAAAGGGCCAAGGCTCATGCCTCAACATTTTCATCAACAAAATCCATTTGTGTTTCTCAACACATGTCAAAACATTTCAATAAATTGAAGCATCATTCCAAGGTTTTCATAATCATTTTCACCAAGTATTCCCATCTAGAGTGATCAAGTTTTATGCTTAGCACTAGCCACTAAGTTAAGAGTGTTCACTAATGAGGGTGCTAATCTTCAATCTCATGCCATAGAATGACATCTAGTATAGGCCTAGTTTTATACTCTTTATGCTATTGATGTCTACGCACTTCTATTCTTGTAGACAGTTGTTGGGCCTCCAAGTGCAGAGGTTTGTAGAACAGCAACAAGTTTTCCCTTAAGTGGATCACCCAAGGTTTATCAAACTAAGGGAGGAAGTGGTCAAAGGTATCCCCTCTCAAGCAACCCTGCAATCAAGATACAAGAAGTCTCTTGTGTCCCCAACACACCCAATACACTTATCAGGTGTATAGGTGAACTAGTTCGGTGAAGAGATAGTGAAATACAAGTGGTATGGATATAAGACAACGGTGCCAGAAAATACTTTGATGACGTGGAAAAGACTAAAGGCAAACTGAAATAAAAATGGCAGCAAGCAAACATGTAATAGATCTAGTAGCAAACAATGTTTCAATGCTTAGAAACAAGGCCTAGGGATCATACTTTCACTAGTGAACACTCTCATATAAATATCTTCTCTTTATGATACTACTCTGAACTACTCTCCGGTTGGACACTCTAATCCATGGTAGGGCTATAACAACACACCTCAAAGTTCGCTTTCCCCATCTAGATAACCCCACACTGTCACCTTGAGCACTAGATGGTTCCAATAAACACCACAATTTCATAGAAACATCCAACTCCAAATATAACTCATAACAAGTATTTGTAATCTCTAGCCTAAGTGCCACCACGGTGTGCACGCTGTCACTTTCACACACATGGGGAGAGCAGAGATCTATTAAAGCACTTGAGTAGCAAGGTAGATCTACTTGATTACAAAGCTCATGATCACAATATGATCATGCATATATATATATATATAGAGAGAGAGATGAACACATAGCTACCGGTAGAACCCTTAGCCTCGAGGAAGAACTACTCCCTCATCATCATGAGAATCAGCAACGGTGATGGAGATGGTGGTGGAGTCGATGGAGATGGCTCCGAGGGCACTTTCCCGTCTCGACAGGGTGCCGAAACAGAGACTTTCTGTCCCTCGAATCTCCCCTTCGGTGGCGGCGGCGCTGTGGAACTTTTCATGGCTGGAGGCTGGTCGATTTAGGGTTTTTGCATCGGGAGGCATCTTATAGGCGAAGAGGCAAGGTCGATGGGCGGCCAGGGGGCCCACACCACCTGGTGGTGCGGCCAGGGCTAGCCCATGCCACCATATGGTGTGCCCACCCTGGTGCCCTACTCCGTCTCTACTTCGTGTTTCCGTGTTGCTCCTAGAAAAATAGGCATATTGGCTTTTGTCCCGTCCAATTCCGAGAATATTCATTTTTTAGCTTTTCCAAACCAAAACAACATGTAAAACAGTGCAACGGCACTATGGCATCTTGTCAATAGGTTAGTTCCATAAAGTGTATAAAAATACCTCAAAGTGTGGACAAAACATAAGAAAGTATATAAAAACCAAGCATGGAACATAAAAAATTATGGATACGTTAGCAACGTATCAACATCCCCAAGCTTAACTCCTGCTCGTCCTCGAGTAGGTAAGTGATAAAAAGAAAGAATAATTTTTGAGGTGACATGCACCATCATAAACTTGATCAAAGTATTTGTAAAACATTGATAGCTGGGATCATAGTACTTCAACATAGCATGAAAGATATAGTTCTAACAATAAGACATATCAACTATGTTGTAACATGAAAATGCACAAACAAAAGATTCATGAATAACAATGCTTTGCAAGACGTTTGTTTGTTTCACATAAAGAAAACATAGCATAGTGGCATTCAGCTTGTCCCTCATAGAGTAGCAAATATAAATGCATAGGACACCTTCAAAGTTTATAAGAGTGACTAGATACAAATAGTTTAAGAACAAGCAATATCAAAATTATGCATCAATCAACAAGTCTTGGGACAATGCACATAGAACTAAGAATGGCCACTATGCTCTCTCAATAGGTGCATAAAGATAGAAGGTGGAGACTCAACATAAAAGTAAAAGAAAGGCCTTCATAGAAGGAAGTAGGGATTCAAGTCTCATAAAGAGCTTCCAAAGATTATGGTACTTATTAGCTTTGAGATCTCATTGCCTCTATCATAAGCATCTTGAAGTGATTAAGGTTAAAGTGACACAACTAAGAGGATATACTTGACAAGTTATAAGTTGAAATCTCATGCCCCTTACTTACGAGTACCGAACCTCATGCTACTCAACTTTAGTCACAAGTAAGCTCTTGTCATGGTAAGTACATATGTATCATAGAGAACCGCCAACGGGGTACCCCTTGCACATGATACATGAGCTATCCCATAATCAAAATGACAAGGCAAGCAGACAATGAGCATCTCAGCAATCTTTTTATTTGCTATTTGCATAGGTTTTTATTGAGGATGCTTCATAGAGTGCTCATTATGGTTATGCTGCAAGTTTCCACCATGATTAGGCATGGCTTAGGCTAGCGGACCAGACATTTCTCTAACACAAATACAAACTCCATGATCTTACATGTTCCCCTTTTATTTCACACCGCCGGGATCCATAAGCAAAAGAACATGATATCAACTAGGTACAATGTACAAGTGCAATGTTGAAAGTGTTGGAAATATGCCCTAGAGACAAATAGTAGTAAGGACTATTATCATATTTCATATAGTTTATGATTAAGTTTTATATCATGCTATAACTGTATTGAGTGGAAACATCAATACACGTGTGATATACAAACAAATCAGGAGTTCCAAGTGAAACTCTAGTCACTGGTTCATTGGTCAACAGATGATCATGTTTCCTGATTATGTGGCATTTATGCCAGTTGGAAATGAGGTCATCTCATTCTGAGAATGAGATGATGAACCAATACCCAAGCTAAACATCATGACCCGATCATGTCACGAAGTTCAAGTTACGATGATTAGAAATGGATCCTCGTAGACTATTCCTTAGACCGTGAGACTATATCAATCACTGTCTCCCGAGAGTGCTTAGATAACATCAAACGCCATATGGTAAAACGGTGGTTATAAAGGTGTGTTCAGGTATTCGGAGGAAACCGTAGAGGCAATATATGTCAAGAGCGGGATTTGTCCGTTCATGTGACGGGCAGATACTCAAGGGCCCACTCAGAGAGGTTATATCCAATAGCTGCGCAGCATGTGATTCGATCACGGGGATATCACTTGTCAGAACGAGTTAAGTAGCATTGTTCAGTAACGAGATTGAACACGACATGGTGATGTCATTAATCAGATCTCGGGCAATGCAAGTATCGAGTGACAAAGGGAATAAGACACGACTGTCCCGGTTCAAACAACGAAAGATCTTCGTGGAACGCACAGGGGTCACATGGCCATCCAGGTCCCTCTGTCGATCATTGGTGCGGGAGTGTCCCGACCATGTTTGGAGTGTTCCCGAACCATGGGGTATCATGCTTAAGGGATTTATGATGCTTAGAGAGTGTTTATAGGATCGGTAGAATCACCAAAGAAAAGAAGGGAGAAAACCGTAAGGGTTTCGGTAAGTCCGGAGGATGTCCGGAGTGGAGGTGGAAGGTGTTCCATAGCCACGAAGGTTGAATAATGTGTGAATGAAAGTTAAATATTGATTTAATCATTTTATTCATAATTATTTAATAAAGAGAAAATCAATTAAAGGTCAAAAAGGCTTAATGGGCTAATTTCCAGAGGGAGAGGGCCCATTAGGGAAAGCAGAGAGGGAGAAGGGGCAATGGGGCTGTCCGGCTGGGCCTAGCCCCCCGCGTGGGGCCCACTAGGGGCTGGCCGGCGGCCTCCCCACCCACTCCTCTCATTTAGTCCCACCCCGAGACTTTGAGGGAGGTAGTACCTCCCCTTTCCCTATATATAGTGGGGTATTTGGCCTAGAAAAATACACCAATAATCAATAAAGGTCTTCCCACTTTTGGGAGGACCTCTAATTGATATTTTCTCTCTCCCCCTCTCTCCCTCTCTCTCGTGACCATGGTCCCAAGTCTGGACTGCGCGAGCAAGAGACGTCTTCACCGCGGGATTCAGATCCAGGAGCTCTACTTCCACAACTGCTGCTGGATCGGGGAAGCAGGAGTCATCATCAGGCACCAGACGTGTGTAACTCCCCGCGAGGTGTCGCACTTGAGGCACTCAAGTCGTTGGAGCCAGAAGGAGCGTAAGGACTTCATCACGACCTTGAGGTCGGCTTCGGCTCGTCTACATCAACCACGCTCTCCTGAGCGTTGCCAACGCTTTTCGGTCTTCAAGGGTAAGTTCGCGAAAAGCCCCTCCCGTTCTATCAGACATTAATATATAGGTCCCGGCAGCTTGGGGTTCAGGGCGAGTAAAATTTATTGTTTTTATGCGCGGAACCCCTACAGTGGTATCAGAGCTAGATCTATGCGTAGTAATGCTAGTACGGGTAGAACACACGAGATGTAGTGTGTGGGCGTTGATCTTTTAGTTGTTACCCTCCCACGGTACTTGTGTATACCGCAATAATGCTTGATGAAGCGGCCCCCAACCGACTTTACGCGTTCATTCGCGAGACTGGTCCACGCTTGACATACGGCTTGTACCGTATAAAGTGGCTTAGGGGGGTGTCTGTCTCTCTCGCATTAGTTGGTATACCATTTGCAACGGAGGGCCCCAAAAGGGGTGTAGTAGAGACAACTACTTGATCAGCGTTGTGCTGAAAGTTCGTAGGTAATAACGGTTCTTGTACGAAAGCCCATTCAGCCACGTAAAACATGCAAAGATAAAGTAGAGGCATCTAACTTTGTTTTGCAGGGGGGCGTTGCTTTGTGATATGGTTGTGGCAAAGGTAAAGTGATTACCTTTTGTTACGTAGTAGTAGATAGTCACGGTGGTGACGAACTACCACGCCGGAAAGACACCGGTACCCTGGTGTCTACGACGCCGGAACCCTGGCACTGGAACCCAGTGACGACGGATGGAGATCACGACGTGAAGGACCATATCACATAGCATTTACATTCAATGTTATTGTTTGTATGTCTTATTGTGTGATAGTATTAGATACTCAACGATAGCCTAATAAGATGATCCCTGTTAAAATTACCAACGATTGTGTTCCCCCTTAGTGTGCACCACCAAGAAAGTTCTTCGGTATGAGGCAGGCCGTGATGATCGGGTGTTAGACATATCTACGTTCACATACAGTGGGTGTAAGCCATGTTGCACAAAAACACTAAGGTTGAGTTGGTGAGCCTAGCATGTACAGACATGGCCTCGGAACGCGGATGGTCGAAAGATCGAGCACGAGTCGCATGAATGATGTGATCGACATTTGGCGTCCACCCTTGAACCCACATTGATGGCCGTGATGATCGGGGGAGATGTGGCTGATAGGGATCGTGTTATCGCTAGGAACCCTCATTGGGGATAGGTGTTTCTGAGTGGAGTTACTATTAACTCATTTAATTATAAACTTAGTCTAAATTCCTTTTGCAATTATAAATGTAGAGAATGGTTCTTCCCGAAATTACCTTTCCTATCGACAATTGGTTAAAAGGAGAAAAGCTCAAGTTAGATGGATCCAACTTTTCTGCATGGGTCATACGCCTATTTGATCTCCTTGGGGAGAACAATGTAGCTAACTACATGACCTGCGAGATGTATTTGGAGCCACCCTATTCTCATGAGACCTAGGAGCAGAGGGATCTGCGTTATCATTGTCGTGTGATGGCCACATTTATATCAGTGACCATGCGCCTCGAAATGGAGGATGGGCTATGGCCAAGGGTGGGAAGTCTCAAGCCCCGATTGGTCATGGCACATCTGAGATTGCATTTCATGGAACAAGTGCGCATGTGGGAGTATGAGCTGATGCGGGACTTCCTCTCCATAAAGATGGAGGAGGGCTCCTCACTGGATGAGCACTTATTGTGCATCTATGATGCGTACATGAGTCTGGCATACTACCTGGACAACTGGTTCTCAAGCTCATTTGCAATGGGAGTTGTGCTGCGATTGCTTCCACCAAGCTTCCAAGCACAAGTCAGGATCTGCATTATGAGAGGTGACACGGAAACACTGGATTTCCTCGAGTTCATATCACATTTCAGAAATGTGGTAAATGAACCCAACGTCGCTGGAGTCGTCAACAACGAAGGTATATATTTGATATACAGTTTTATAAATGTTATAATCTTGCAAACACATTTGCAGTGTTAAGTATATCTGACACTTGTTCTGTTTTACTAAAAACAGGTCCTTCTGCATGAGAGGTGCTTGCTGGAGAGGAGGTGACGTTGTGTGTTGATGGCGAGCATGATGATGACGGCCGACGACACTATCCCTCGACATTTATCATTTAGTTTATATTTTAGGATGATTATTGTAATCAAGAGATTGTGAACTTCTTTAGTGTGTCTCACACTTCGTGAGACGGTTATTCATATGACTTTGTAACAAACAGTTGTTCCACTTTTATGAATGATTTCTATTCGTGTTCATATCTTGTTTGATTACTTGCGAATTATCCTTGTTGTTTCAAACTAATTGATAATTCATGAACATTTGTAAAACATTAAAATGCCTTGTTTAAAAATACCCAACTTAATGATATATTCATTAATAAATGAAACCATTGTTTAAATTCAAAGTTATGTGATAATATGTGGAAGTCATTCAATTTCTTATCACATATAAATCATGCCTAAGTTCGGCAAAATAACTTAAACACCGTGTATTACTTGAATACAAAGTGTTTAATGAATTGTTAAAATTAAATACATATCCGATGTATTGTGTTTTAACGAAAATGTTAATTATCATTAAAATGATTGTTGAAATGCGTAAAGAAGTTTACCAAAGGAAACATGAATATGAAACTATTTGATTTGATCAAAGTGTTTCATCAACAAAGGGTATAAGTATAAAAGAGAATCTAATTACTACGATTTGATCAATAGTGATGAAATTCAACTTTATAAGAATGGCATCAAAGAAATTGTGAAATGCAAAGTGTTTTGAAACGTCAAAATACAAAGCATCACAATATGATATTAGATATCAAAGGGGTTGAATAGAAGGCACCAAATAAATCATTGTAGTGTAGATGTAGAGACCATTAGTTAGAAATAGTTAGCACTCAATTAGAATTGGTAAACCATTCGATTTCATGAAATTTTGTGGGTTATTCGATATAACCAAAACAATAGCTAATAATTCCTTGTACTATATTCATTGGAAACTTTGAATACAAAGTCCATAGCTAAAACCAAAAAGGAAAGCAAAACTTGTATTGCTTGGATTTTGGTGCATTCTTGAGAAAGCTCACTTTTGATGATGTTTCTCAATTATGAAGCAAATGGAAAATAGTGTAAAACACGATGAGGATTCAAAACCCTGCATCAAAGTGTTGAGAAGCGCAACAGACAACGTTCCTGGACGATTCTCTTCACAGAAGGAAAGAATCAATGATTTTGATCATTGTGTTTTCCCCACTAGCGTTTTCACTAGATGAAGTAGGATTCAAAATGTAATCCATATCTTGTATGGAGAATTTTTTGAATCACTTGTCATGATTTTTGGAATATGACATACCTACGAACTACTAAGGAAATAATGGTAAACTAAAATTATGAGAAATCCTAGAAGGAAAATTTACTTGAGATTAGAAAGCAACTCATTGCTGAATCTCACAAGTAAAAGGAGTTACTTGGAATTTTCCCAAATGACTGCAAAGTCATAGTAGGAAAAAGGGGTGAATGACAAAAGCACAATTTGTCAAGTATTGGATGAATTCAAATGAATTTGATTCAAATGTGCTAAATGTCTAGTGGATTTAAAACTAGTAAAGTACTAGTATCTCATAGTAAATCTCGAAGTTTGATAATTGATCAAAGGATTTTGAAGTTATTCAAAATAGTGAGTGGATATGCAATTTGCATAAAATTTAGTGGGAGCTATGAAAGTCTTCCTTAAACAATATGTGATTGACATATTTTTAAGTGGGAGCAATATAAGACTCGAATTCAAATATGTGTGAACATATTTTGAGTGGGAGATCATAGGAGTGATTCTTAAGTATGTTAAGAATGAAAGGCGCAAACATTTATAATTAATGATTTATAAGATGTAGAAGTTGATAATAGGTGTATTATTATATTATGTAGTATTCCTTAAGGGATTCTGGAAAGGGTTTCAGAATAGAAGTTAATTAAGGAACCAGTCCTTAATAACTTGAATTAGGAATAGTATTAAGTTTAACATCAATGGTTGAAAGAAAGAAAAGGATGATCATCATCCACTATGTTGAGACATAAGTTCTAAACCATGATGATAACTTAGCATAATATGTGATCCAAATAAGGAACGTTTGAAAGTGATTAAGTTCGAATCACAGAACGTTGAGCTAAGTTTGTCCGCAGTATCTAGTAGAGAACTATAGACATGTTTTCCAAATCCATAAAGGATGACATATCTTAAAGCATAAAGGGTTATGTTATAAGGGAATATGTTGGAAACTCCTGTAGATACCAATTAAAGTCAAGTAGGAAGCGAGGTGAACAAAACATCGAAAGTTGCACAGAGTGCACGGGATCTTCAATGAATATATTTATAATACTAGATAAGGGTACCATCTAAAGTGTTGTATAAAGTTATGGCGGGGCTAGTTCGCTTTTAACATAGAATGATGTGTCCCAGGGCACAGTGCCCATGAGAAAGCCCTCGAGGTTGATCTAACGTCACTGTAGGCTCCCAGAATCAGGCCTCGTTCTGCTGCCATAGCAACGATGCATACACACAGATGCTATCATGTGATGATAAAGTATTTTAATGTTAATCAAGGTGACATTAGTAAGTTGCAAAGGATTTGGGACTGTAAAGTACAGACCCAAGAATCAACCTCTTCCACGAGCAAGCATGTTCAGGGTACCGGGTATATGGTGCCAATGATTGAGAACAAAATGCAGCTGGTGTATTTGTACTCTAGTGCAAGTGGGAGACTGTTGGAAATATGCCCTAGAGACAAATAGTAGTAAGGACTATTATCATATTTCATATAGTTTATGATTAAGTTTTATATTATGCTATAACTGTATTGAGTGGAAACATCAATATACGTGTGATATACAAACAAACCAGGGGTTCCCAGTGAAACTCTAGTCACTAGTTCATTGGTCAACAGATGATCATGTGGCATTTATGCCAGTTGGAAATGAGGTCATCTCATTCTGAGAATGAGATGATGAACCAATACCCAAGCTAAACATCGTGACCCGATCATGTCACGAAGTTCAAGTTATGATGATTAGAAATGGATCCTCGTAGACTATTCCTTAGACCGTGAGACTATATCAATCACTGTCTCCCGAGAGTGCTTAGATAGCATCAAAGGTCATCTAGTAAAACGGTGGTTATAAAGATGTGTTCAGGTATTCAGAGGAAACCGTAGAGGCAATATATGTCAAGAGCGGGATTTGTCCGTCCATGTGATGGGAAGATACTCAAGGACCCACTTGGAGAGGTTATATCCAATAGCTGCACAGTGTGTGATTTGATCACGGGGATATCATTTGTCGGAACGAGTTAAGTAGCATTGTTCAGTAACGAGATTGAACACGACATGGTGATGTGATTTATCAGATCTCGGGAAATGCAAGTATTGAGTGACAAAGGGAATAAGACACGACTGTCCCGGTTCAAACGACGAAAGATCTTCATGGAACACACAGGGGTCACATGGCCATCTAGGTCCCTCAATCGATCATTGGTGTGGGAGTGTCCCGACCATGTCTGGAGTGTTCCCGAACCGTGGGGTATCATGCTTAAGGGTTGATGATGCTTAGAGAGTGTTTATAGGATCAGTAGAATCACCAAAGAAAAGAAGGGAGAAAACCGGAAGGGTTTCGGTAAGTCTGGAGGATGTCCGGAGTGGAGGTGGAAGGTGTTCCATAGCCACAGAGGTTGAATAATGTGTGAATGAATATTAAATATTGATTTAATCATTTTATTCATAATTATTTAATAAAGAGAAAATCAATTAAAGGTCAAAAAGGCTTAATGGGCCAATTTTCGGAGGGAGAGGGCCCATTAGGGAAAGGAGAGAGGGAGAAGGGCCAAGGGGGCTGGCCGGCTGGGCCTAGCCCCCTGCGCGGGGCCCACTAGGGGCTGTCCGGCGGCCTCCCCACCCCTCCTCTCCTTTAGTCCCACCCCGGGACTTTGAGGGAGGTAGTACCTCCCCTTCCCCTATATATAGTGGGGTATTTGGCCTAGAAAAATACACCAACAATCAATAAAGGTCTCCCCACTTTTGGGAGGACCTCTAATTGATATTTTCTCTCTCCCCCTCTCTCTCATGATCGTGGTCCCAAGTCTGGACTGTGCGAGCGAGAGACATCTTCACCGCGGAGCGCCGTCGCGCTGCGGGATTCGGATCCGAGAGCTCTACTTCCACAACTGCTGCTGGATTGGGGAAGCAGGAGTCATCGTCAGGCACTGGACGTGTGTAACTCCCCGCGAGGTGTCGCACTTGAGGCACTCAAGTCGTTGGAGCCAGAAGGAGCATAAGGACTTCATCACGACCTTGAGGTCGGCTTCGGCTTGTCTACATCAACCACACTCTCCTGAGCGTTGACAACGCTTTTCGGTCTTCAAGTGTAAGTTCACGAAAAGCCCCTCCCGTTACTGTATTACTAATAGATAAGTCCTGGCAGCTTCAGGGGTTCAGGGGCGTAGTGTAAAATTTATTGTTTTTATGCGCGGAACCCCTACAGAAAGCGTTCCCCATGATACATGGTTCTGCCAACTTCAACTTATAAAGCGCAAGCATATACGCAACAAATATGGACGCAATGGTTCAAGTTTATTAAGTGCAAGAAAGTAAAGTGTGCCATCAAGTTCGTGAGAGCTTTAATTCGGAAGGTAGATAAAAACATGAATATACTTGGAATAGCAAATGCTAATAGGTAGGTATGGTGGACTCTTTGGAATAACTTGGTTTTAGGAGTTGGATGCATGAGTGGAACTCATACTTGGTTATGGAGGCTAGCAAAAGACTGGGAGCAACCAACTAAGAGAGCAATAATGGCCATAATCATGTAGAGCGACAAAACATCATTAATCAAAGCATAAAGTGATACTACAAGTCGAAAAATAAAGTATCATAAAGGCTTATGGTGACTTGGGATAGTCATAACATGGTGTGAGCATGCGCCAAGTCAACCCAAATAAAGCATCAAAGGAGAATACCACAATACTATGCTTTAATATGCTAAAACAACGCATGATTTTTCCAAGGCACATTAAGCAATCTCAATTGTTTATAACATGTCATGCTACAGCAAAGATCACTAAGCATATAGCCAAAACAATATCAAGCATGGCATGACAAAGCATAGGCCACAGTCAAAAACAAGTTCTCTTTACCACTTAAGCATGAACTTTCCTACTCTTTTCCAATCCAAACCAAACTATTTGAAAACTAATGTATGAAAGAGGGGGTCCAACCAATTTATTCAGCAAACTAAGAAAAACAAGCAAACGAAAAACCAAAAACGAAAACAAAGACGCTCCAAGAACAACAAAACTGTGCATGAAACAATAAAAATGAAGTGTTTGGAAGAAACCTGAGATTTTTATTGATGAAGAAGGGGATGCCTTGGGCATCCTTAAGCTTTGACGCTTGTACTTCTTGGATATTTCTTGGGGTGACACGCATGGCATCCCCAAGCTTGAGCTTTAGTCCATTCTTTATCTCATTACATCATTCTCTCCATACACCTGAAATTTTTCCTTCATACAAAACTTCACACAATCTTTATTAGCAACATTAGTGCACTCAAGATAATAAGTCTTTGGGTTCAGTTTCAATACCAATAAAACTTCCATTAAAACACAAGCTACTGTAGCACTTCCTTCAAAAAGCTCAATTCCCCAAAGTGAACCCAAAAAGGAACCAACAAGAAGCAGATGCAAATAATGGCAGAAATCTATCAAAATAGACCAACAGGTAAAAACCAATTTTTTCAATGAACTTCTGTTGCTCAAATCGAAAAGTGTTGAACTAACGAAAGTTAGATAACAATCTGGTGCAGAAGCAAAAAAAATCACGCCTCAAAATAACGTACAGAGATTTTACACGAATTTTTATGGTGAAGCATAAAAATCTGTTTCGGGACAACAACTTTCCCAAGCATTACTTCTCTCTCATTAGAGGTTACTCTTGGCACAAAAAGCAAATAAAAAGGATAAGGAGAGGTTATTAAAGAAGCAATAACTTTCAAGACTCAACTAAAACTTTTGGGTTATCTCCCAATAAGTACTTTTCTTTAACGCCTTTAAGTTAGGCTTGATAGTTTGAGAAGATGCTCACATAAGAAATATGAATTGAAGTAAAAGAGAGCATTAATAAGCAAATTCAAAACACATTTAAGTCTAACCCACTTCCTATGCATAGGAATCTTGTAAAGAAAAAAGTCATGAAAGCACAAAGCAACAAACATAGGAAAGCAAAACAAGTGCAGTTTCAAAATTTTCAACATAAAGATGCGAAACTTAATACTATTGAGATACATAAAACCATGTTTCCCTCTCTCATAATAACTTTCAGTAGCATCATGAATAAAATTAACAATATAACTATCACAAGAAACCTTCTTATCATGAGCCACATGCATAAAAGAATTAATACTCCCCACATAAACATAGTCATTCTTATTAATTATAGTGGGAGCAAATTCAACAAAATAGCTATCATTATTATTTTCATCACCATAATCATCAAATATAGGAGGCATATTGTAATCATAATTAATTTCCTCCTCAATAGTAGGTGGGCTGAAAATATCATATTCATCATTGCAATCATCATATATTGGAGGTATATTATCATCATAAGCAATAGAATAGTTATCTTCCAAAGTGTGTTCATTTGTAAACGTATCATCATTGGAAGGAACATGGATAGCACTAATAGTACAACAATTATTAATATGATCATTTTCAGAATTGGTACCGAAGAGATTTTTAATAACAAAAGTAGTGTGCTTTTCCCAATCATGATCACTACTATAGGTAATAGGCATAGGAACATCATCGAGTTCAGACTCATCATAAACTATAATAGGTGCAACATGCTTAGGGGAAAATACCGTTTCCTCTCTCCCTTTACTCCTCCTCTTCTTCTTTTTCTTCTTCTCTTTAGGAGGGAGAAGCTTGAAAGGAAGCTTCTCCATATACCCTGGTTTATTGTTAGAGACAATAGAAGAAACTTTGGAGGATTCCTTCTTTTCACTAATAAGATCAAAACACATATTAGTCCTATCATATTTTGGTAAAATCTCATCTTTTATAATATTTTGTATGTAAGTATTTGTGTGGCAATTATCAACACAATAAAGATGACAACCATGCATGACTCTATTCATACCAAAAGCACTCATATCTACCAAAGAAGTTTTTCTTGATAACTCTTCACACCCCAAAAATAATGTAAGTTCATCATGCTGATTAGGAGTGATCATGTCATCACAATACAAACTTGCAGTACTCATTGGATTAGAAGGGCTATTATTATGGCATGAGCATTGAAAATTGAAATGACCCACTTCAAAGCAAAGTTCACAAATAAAAGGATAGATGGCACAAACTTTTTTACCAAGATCATTTAGAGCCCTATACCACGTTCTAGTTTTTTCATTCCTGTGGGTGATACAATATTATTCTTAAATTTGATTATTCTCACAAGGTCTATGTATTCCACAAAAATTAACATGCTTATAAGAAATAGTACTTTCAGAGGTTTGAGCATGTTTATTGCTATCATTAATAACAATTTCATTTTCCATGCAAGTGTCTTTAAAAGGATCATGATACATGTCCCATTTTTCTTTAGGATCATTAATATGAGAAGCAAAGGCTCTAAAACAATCAATAAGAATTTGAGGATCAAGACCATATTTAGCACTAAGCTCTTGAAAATCAGCAGTTTCAGTGAAAGACTTAATGCAATCATACTCATAGTTTATACCTGGTTCTTTACCTTTGTTGTTATCCAAATCTTCGGTATTGCTTTGAATTGTTTCAAGAAGATCCCACTTAGCTTTGACCTCCTTACTTGTGAAGGATCCCTCAAAACAAGTATCTAGATAGTCCTTGTAATGTCCTGAAAGCCTTGCATAGAAATTATTAATAACAATATTACTGGGGAGCTCACGAATGGGACATTTGAGCATTAGTGACTTCAATCTCCCCCATGCTTGGGCAATACTTTCTCCATCATGTGGATGAAAATTATAAATGTAATTCCTATCTTTATGAATTTCATGAGGAGGATAAAATTTAGAGTAAAAGAGAGATTCAAGTTCCTTCCACTCCAAATGATGAGGATCATCTAGTAGCTCATACCACTCCCTTGCTTTGCCCTTGAGTGAAAAAGGGAATAGCTTCCTCTTAACTTGGTTCATTGAAATACCCGCACACTTGAACAACTCGCATAATTCGTGTATAAAGAGTAAATGATCACCATGATGGACAGTTCCATCTCCCAAATAACAGTTGTTCATAACATGTTCAACAATTTTTATAGGTATTTTAAAAGAGACGCTTTCAGTATGTGGATTTAAAATATCACAAGTATCATTAGAATTACCACATATGGGAGATAAAGTATCATCAGAGCAAATTTTCTTCTTTAAAGCTGGGGAACTAAAAAGATCATTTTCATAAAAACTAACTTCCCCAAGCTTAGACGTTTCCATAGCATTAATAACAAAGGTGTTCAAAAGATTCATACTAATAACATTGCTATTAACATGCAAAGAAAGTTCCATGTTTTTTTTAATTTTCTCTTCAGACAATTCATGTTCTACATTAGGAAAAATACTAAAAAGCTCTCTAATTTTGTTGTTGTTTTCCATTAAGCCTAACTAGTGAAAACAAGAAACAAAAAGACGAAATTGCAGAATCTAAAGGAAATAACTTCGAGCACTCACACCGGAGGATGTGAGTACCTTTTACCTTACCTCCCCGGCAACGGCGCCAGAATATAGCTTGATGTCTACGCACTTCTATTCTTGTAGACAGTTGTTGGGCCTCCAAGTGCAGAGGTTTGTAGAACAGCAGCAAGTTTTCCCTTAAGTGGATCACCCAAGGTTTATCGAACTAAGGGAAGAAGTGGTCAAAGGTATCCCCTCTCAAGTAACCCTGCAATCAAGATACAAGAAGTCTCTTGTGTCCCCAACACACCCAATACACTTGTCAGGTGTATAGGTGAACTAGTTCGGCGAAGAGATAGTGAAATACAAGTGGTATGGATATAAGACAACGGTGCCAGAAAATACTTTGATGGCGTGGAAAAGACTAAAGGCAAACTGAAATAAAGATGGCAGCAAGCAAACATGTAACACATCTAGTAGCAAACGGTGTTTCAATGCTTAGAAACAAGGCCTAGGGATCATACTTTCACTAGTGAACACTCTCATATAAATATCTTCTCTTTATGATACTACTCTGAACTACTCTCCGGTTGGACACTCTAATCGATGGTAGGGCTATAACATCACACCTCAAAGTTCGCTTTCCCCATCTAGATAACCCCACACTATCACCTTGAGCACTAGATGGTTCCAACAAACACCACAATTTCATAGAAACATCCAACTCCAAATATAACTCATAACAAGTATTTGTAATCTCTAGCGTAAGTGCCACCACGGTGTGCACGCTGTCACTTTCACACACATGGGGAGAGCAGAGATCTATTAAAGCACTTGAGTAGCAAGGTAGATCTACTTGATTACAAAGCTCATGATCACAATATGATCATGCATGGAGAGAGAGATGAACACATAGCTACCGGTAGAACCCTTAGCCTCAAGGAAGAACTACTCCCTCATCATCAGGGGAATCAGCAACGATGATGGAGATGGTGGTGGAGTCGATGGAGATGGCTCTGGGGGCACTTCCCCATCCCGGCAGGGTGCCGGAATAGAGACTTTCTGTCCCCCGAATCTCCCCTTCGGTGGCGGCGGCGCTGTGGACATTTTCGTGGCTAGAGGCTGGTCGATTTAGGGTTTTTGCATCGGGAGGCATCTTATAGGCGAAGAGGCAAGGTCGGTGGGTGGCCAGGGGACCCAAACCACCTGGTGGCGCGGCTAGGGCTAGCCCGCGCCACCATATGGTTTGCCCACCCTAGTGCCCTACTCCGTCTCTGCTTCGTGTTTCCGTGTTGCTCCAGGAAAAATAGGCATATTGGCTTTTGTCCCGTCCAGTTCCGAGAATATTCATTTTTTAGCTTTTCTGAAACCAAAAATAGCAGAAAATAGGCAACTGGCACTGTGGCATCTTGTCAATAGGTTAGTTCCATAAAGTGTATAAAAATACCTCAAAGTGTGGACAAAACATAAGAAAGTAGATAAAAACCAAGCATGGAACATAAAAAATTATGGATATGTTAGCAACGTATCGCTATCTATACCAGCTTTCCAAATCTCCACAAAGCATTAACTAAAAGTTAAGAACTTTGGTAAAGTAAAAGAGTAAAGCTTGCAAGTAAAACTTGGGATGGGTATAAATCAAAGTATATAACCAAAGCATGCCTAATGCATCTTGCTTAGGTTAAAGCTTGTATGGTTAACTTGTATAATGCTAGCTTGCATAGATCTAGCTTGCAAGTAGTGATGGCTTGCATAGGTATAATACTTGCAAGTTTTAGCTTGCCAATAATAGCTTGCCTTGATTGGTGCAGTGATTGAAGTTTTCCTCCTCTTCTTCGGGGTAGAACTCCTCCTCCTCGTAGCTTGGGTCGGTACTATCGTCTATAAATAAAATACGGGGTACACAATCACCAAACAACACTTAACTAGCTCTAATTAGCACACAAAGGCTCACACTTGATGATCTAGCATCATCACAATCATCACATGAATTAAAGAACTACTTTTATTTAGTTTATTTGAGAAAAGTAATTTCTACTCATTTAAATTAATTAAGATTTAATATCCCCCAATTAAAATATGGGATCATGTGGACACATGTCATCACCACATATTCTAATACATGGGAATGTGATTTAAAGTGTTGGTCATATTTTATAAAGTTTAAGATTTTCATTTAATAGATTTAAAGTGACTAGTGCCCTAATAGCATTGTTTTGGTACTAGTCCAATGTCACTGCATGCTGATGACCCACAATTATAGGGGGTGTATCGCAGTATTTTCGAGGGAAGTGAAACCTAATTTATTGATTCGACACAAGGGGAGCCAAAGAATATTTATAAGCCTTAACAACTGAGTTGTCAATTTAGCTGCACCTGGAAACAATCTTGCTCACAGCAGTTTATCAGTATCAACAGTTTTGTAGTGGCAATAGTAAAGTAACAGCAGTAATAAAGTAAAGACAGTAGTAACAATAGCAGTAAACAGTAGGATTCGAGTGCGGTAGGCATAGCGATGGATGGATGGGTGTTGCATGGACAAGACAATTCATATAGCAATCAGAACATAGGGCAATTGTAGATAAATAAGATAAAGCATCTAAGTACTAAATAATCATAGGCATGTGTTCCATATATAATCATACGTGCTCGCAATGAGAACTTGCACAACATCTTTTGTCCTGCCAGCCAGTTTGCAGCGGGGCCTCAAGGGAACTACTGGCAATTAAGGTGCTCCTTTTAATAGAGCACCGGAGCAAAGCACTAACACTCCATGAACACATGTGATCCTCACATCAAAGCCATTCCCTCCGGTTATCCCGATTTCTGTCACTTCAGGGCCATTGGTTCCGGACAACAACGTCTGTATACAACTTGCAGATAAGACCATAAACAATACTATCATAATGAATCAATCACATGTTCAGATCTGAAATCATGGCACTCGGGCCCTAGTGACAATCATTAAGCATAACAAGTCGCAACAAAGTCATAAAGCACTAATAGAAGAAACTAGGCACCATGCCCTAACAATCTGATGCCATTACATGAATGATCTCATCCAATCCCTACCGTCCCCATAGCCTACAGCGGGGGATTACTCACTCATAGATGGGGGAAACATGGATGGTCGATGGAGAAGCGATGGTGATGATGATGGCGATGATCTCCTCCAATTCCCCGTCCCGGCAGGGTGCTAGAATGGAGTTTCTGGTGCTGTTTCGTGGAATCTGGTGGTGGCGGTGGAGAGGAACTCCTTCTGGAAAAACATTGACCCCCCCTGAGTTTTTAGGTTAGAAGGCATATTATATGCGAAGAGGGAGACCGAGGGGGTGTCTAGGGCGGCCAGACCACCCCCTGGCGTGGCAAGCTTGGCCCTGACCAGTGGTGTGGTGCGGGCTAGCCCCTCCGTCCTCGTTCTGGCTCCGGGAGTCTACTAGTGAAATAGGATTTTTGGCATATTTTCCGGGATTTTTCCTGATAGTTGATTTTCTGCACAAAAGCTAAACACCAAGGCAATTCTGCTGAAAACAGCGTCAGTCCGTGTTAGTTGCATCCAAATCACACAAGTTTAGAGGAGAAATAATAGCAAAAGTGTTCGGGAAAGTAGATACGTTTTGGACGTATCAACTCCCCCAAGCTTAGCTTATTGCTTGTCCTGAAGCAATTCAGTTGAAAACTGAGTGCGATAAAAGAACTTTCACGAACACATTTGCTTCATATGATGTATATATTCTCAGCATGTGATCAACTACTTAGACAATTCATAGTAAAGAGTATGCAACTAAGTTTACTTAATAGGCATTGCAAGCTATGAATAGATTCCAACTCAAAAATAATAAGTAGCATGAAGCAGAAACATAAGCAACATTACAATGCTCATAACAAGGTATGATAGAGTGGTATCTCGCTTGCCTTTTTATTGTGAATGCCAAGACACCTCTGAAGTCCAGGTGAAGACTAGAAGTAAAGATATCAAAGATACAAGCATCAAAGTCATAACACAAATAATCAAGTTTTGAGACAAGCACATTACACTAAGAATGAAAACTATGCTCTCAAGAAGGTGCTCATAGAATAAGTGGAGACTCAACAAGGAAATGAGAAAGGTTTTGAATAGTTTGAAAGGCTTCCAAATTCTGAAAGTATGGTACTCATTAGCTTTGAGCTCTCATTTACCCTATCATAAGCATCTCTAAATAGTTAAGGTTAAAGTGAGGTCCAATCTGAGTTATATGCTTGACAGACTATAAACTGGAAATCCCATGTCCCTTGAGTACGAGGGCCGATCCTCATGCTACTCAACTTTAGTTACCGGTAAGTTCTTGTCATTGTAAATACGTGCGTATCATAGAGAACCGCCAACGGGTACCCCTTTGTAACATCCCAAAACTTTAATCCAAGCTTATCAAGATCCAAATCATCCAAATTAGGGTTAACAAAAACTTTTCCAATTCAAAATAGGAAAGCATTCATGTGTATGTGCATTTAAATTAGGAGTTGATTTGAATTTCCATGGTTCTGTGATTCATTGCTTGTAAAATGATCTTTAGGTGAAATAAACATCATATAAATCATTCCCAAACATTTCCCAAAGAAAAACAACTCAAAATGAATAAATGAAGTGAATGGTCATTTTGGCCAAATGAACTATCATGCCTACTTTGGCTATTCCTAGTACTCAAAATTTAACAGAAACATTTATGGATCTTTGCACCCCTTGCTAGTACACATAATGAGGCCACCCCCGGAGCTTCCTCGATCGTCCCTGAGCTCGCTGTCGACCACCAGTCTGTTTGCCCGCCTAGCCGTCATTGCTAGAGACCTGGTACGCCCCCTATGCACCCCCACCGAGCCGCTAGGGTTAGAGCTCGCCGGCGACAGGTCCGTCGTCGATGATGATCCCTAGCCGTTGATCCCCGCTCTAATACAACGACCCACATTGCCCCGTACCGCTTCGCGTGTTATGAGCCGTTGACTGGTGGACCCCCCTGTCAGCTGAGCCCCGCGCTGCGGAGTGACACTAGGCCGGCCCGTTAGCGTTTCCCGCGCGACCCAGTTAGTTTGAATTCAGATTTTTCTTTTTAGTTTAAACTTAGTTCTGTCCCCTAGTTTGAAAATCAATTCAGAGAGATTTACAAATCCAAATGAAGTGATTCCAATTTTGTTGGAAAGCTACTGAAAAGATCTATCCAAGCCCGTTGGATTTAATTCATTTAGAGTTATAGATATCTCCTAGTAAAAATAATAAAACAGAAGCATTTACACCTTGCAACATTTTTATAAAATCAACCAAAATAGATTTTGAGTTGATTCCAACTCCCAAAAATCACATTTCATCATACCTATCTGAATATGTAATAATATTAAGGTTTACATGCAGTGACTTTGGACTAGTACCCAAATAATGCTATATAGGCATTTCTAGTCACTTTAAATCACTAAATAATGAACTTAAACCAAAGTAATTATGATCCAACCCTTAAATTACATTCCCACATGTTAGAATATGTGGTGATGACATGTGTTCACATGATCCCATATTTTAAGTGGTGAATATTAAATCTTAGTTAATTTTTCAATGAGTAGAAATTACTTTTCTAAATTAAAAAGAATGAAACTATTGAATTGAACTTGGGATGCTTGTGATGATAATATATCATCAAATGTGTGTCTTAGAATGCTAATTAGACTAGTTAAGTATTGTTTGGTGATTTTGTACTCCGTATGTATTTATAGACGATAGTACCGACCAAGTCTGCGAGGAGGAGGAGTTCTACCAAGAAGAAGAAGAAGTAAACTTCAACCACTGCACCAACCAAGGCAAGCTATATTGGCAAGCTAACCCTTGCAAAACTTAATCTAGCAAGCCACCATTAACAATGCAAGCTGACACTTGCAAGTATAATGCTTAGCAAGCTAGGATTGAACTAGATGGTTTAGCAAAGATGCTTTAGGCATGCTTTGATTATACCACCTTGACTAGTATTTACCCCAAGTCTTATTTACAAGCTTTACTTCCTTTAATTTACACAAAGTTCTCTAGTTGTTTTGAAGGTAGCATAAAGAGTATAAAAATTGACCTATTTAGAACCCCTTTAGATGTCATTCTATGGCATGAGATTGATCCCATCATTTCCACTTTAGTGAACACTCTTAACTTAGTAGTTTAGAGTATAGAAAAACTTGAGTCACTTTAGATGGGAGCACTTGGTGAAAATGAATTATGAAAACCTTGGAATGATGAGTCATTCTATTGAGATGTTTTGACATGTGTTGAGAAACACAAATGGTTTACGATGGTGAAATGTTGAGGCATGAGCCTTAACCCTTTTATAAAACTGATGGTTGGATTCGGATGCGATACCATTCCAAATTTACCGTACAACCACACTACCAGAATTGGGTAAGGCTTAGCTGGAAGTTTATATGCATTAGTATTAGTTCCCTCGCGGGAGAGGTTTGAGCTGAGGCTACCTCTCAATGTTGTCCACCTATGCAGTGCCCAAGATGACTGATGGTCATGGTTGGGAGGCCATGCTCATAGGAGAGGTGCTTATACTAGGGTGTGTAAAGGGAAGGTTATGTTTGATTATCTGCATACTAAGTATGATGATTCAGGGTTATCCCTGACAGATGTATCGAATCTTGTGGTGAAAGTGTACCACCTCTCCAGAGTGTCAAACTATTCGAATAGCTGCGTCCGTGGTTATGGACAGTTGGAATGGCCATACTGTTTCGTTGTCAGATGTTTTAAAAACAACTTATGAAATGAATGATGAATCTTGACTTGACCACAACAGGGTTGTGTTTATGGCAATAGCTTCCCAACTTAAGTGATTCTAGAACTTTATTTTATCTTTCTTTGCTTCAGAACTCAGCTTAGGTTTCAAACTTAACTTTATAGTTAAACATAGAGTTAGCACTTTAACTTAGAACTATACTACTTGTTTGTGGTAGTTTGCGAGTACTTAAAGAGTACTCATGGCTTTTGTCCCTGGCTATTCTCATGGACAGACTATGAAGGAGACTACCAAGATGATGGCCAGCAGGACGACTATGATAACTAGGACTATCTCCTTCCACAAGATTGCTCGTGCCCCTGAAGATGGACCCCACCACTACGCTTATCTTTTAATTCCGCTTCTTGTTGTATTAATACTGGATCATGAGATCCTTATTTATGTAAGACCTTATGTATGGTTTGTAATGGATGATGTACTGTGATATCCAATCCGTTATGTCTCGCAAAAATGGTAATCCTGGGATTGCGAGGTATGGCATAACGGGCATCTGGGATGAAAAATCCGGGTGTTGACAAGTTGGTATTAGAGCAATCCTGACCATAGGAGACCCTAGTTAGAATGGACGTCCGAACAAAATCTTAGTTTCAAAACCAAAGTGAGTATTTATGAAAAACTATCTCCTCTCTTATCCTTGTGAATTCATTGTTTCTCAAAAATTCATGTTCCTCAAAATTCTTGATCACTTCACTAATTTTCTCATCCTAAATTCTTGTAGATGGAGACTCCGTTCAGAAAGTTTTACCAGTTGGGAAACGGAGGTCAGCTGATCTTCGAGAGGGATCTGGATTCACTGTCGGAGTTACTGGGACGCCCACATCCGGAGTTTCTTGGAGCTCAACTTCCAGGACCCACAGGAGGAGACCTACAGTGGCTAGTCACCGCGGATCTTAGAGGAAGCATCGAAGCACCATCTTCTGGGAGAATTCAGTTCTTCGTGAGAGAGAACAACTGGCTAAATGGATTAGCCAGGGCAATGCATGAAGCTCTTGCACGTCTATGTGCCCTCAGCGTCAACCAACTCCAAGGAACCCGTTTTGTTTACTATGCAAGACGTGAGTTCATGGAGATTCCGATGGAGATGCCAAGTAACCCAGAGTTGAGGCGTCAAGTGGAGAATCTTGACTTCTTGCTACACGACAGACAGCAGGAACTGGACAATGCTAGAGAGTTAGCCAACCAGAACCGTGCCATTGCCGACCAGAAGGCCTAGACTTTCGCACTGCTCGTCCATGATCGCCAGTCTCTTTGCTGCCAGCGTGCAAAGAAGGATCGCACCATCACCCATCTTCGCAATAAGGTGACCGACCTCGAGAAGACCGTCAAGGAGCAGGAAGCTCAGCTTGCCACAAAGGAGGAAGAAGAGGAGGGTGAAGACCTCCAGGGAGACATGGATTCTTACCTCAGCAACGATGATGACTTTCTGGAGGAGGATGTCGTGGACTTCTACACTGATGATGAGGACTCCCCCTTCATCGACGATGAGTAGATACACTAGAGCACTGTCGTAGCATGAGATGTATCGGTCCCACTATATCATAGCTTGCAGAATGGTTCTTCAAACCATCTGTTTTCCCTTTGATTGTTGTGGTGTGTGTTGTATCGTGTGCTTGTTTGCATGAATGAAATGAAGTTAGTTGCAAAACCTAAATCTAACTCAAAGTTTTAGCTTTCAAACCAAAACCATGAACCTTAGAATTTCCCTCTTACCCCTATATCTATCTCAATCTTCAGATGACTCATGGAAACCAAGGAGGGAGCAGCTCGTCGCAAGACCCAATGCTGCAGATCTTGCAGAATCTCATCGCAGACCATGAAGCAAGCAGGGCAGAGCGCCAACCCAACTTAGCAACACTTCAATAGATCGCCCAGATGGCTCTCAACAACCAAGGGAATGGAAATCAGGATCACCATGGATCCAAACTCAAAAAAATTTAGAATACCAATCCCCCAATCTTCAACCAATCTGAAAACCCATTAGATGCTGATGACTGGTTACAGACGATGGAAAACAACCTAGAAGTTTGCAGGAGTTGATGAAAACGAGAAAGTTCTCTTCGCCACCCACTATCTGGCGGGAGATGCAAGAGCTTAGTGGACTAGTATCCGCAATATGAACCATGGTCAAGTGATGACATGGGAAGCTTTCAAAGTCAAGTTCAGCCGCACCCACGTGCCGCAGGGTCTAGTCAACCGAATGAGAGATGAGTTCCACGAATTGAAGCAAGGAAGAATGACTGTGGTAGAATACTGTGATAGATTCCTGTCACTTGCTAGATATGCACCTGATGAGATCAACACGGAGGCCAAGAAGAAGGAGAGATTCTTGAACGGACTGCATGATGAAATGCAGACTGTCCTCGTCAACATCCGCTTTGAGGATCTCGAAGAGCTAGTCGACTCTACCATTCAGATGGAAGGGAAGATTAACCAGGCAAACGACAACCGCAAGCGTCGTATGATGCAGCAATCAGGAGCCAACAGTCAGTAGAAGTACCGTCCCAACCCCTCATCAGGATATGCACCAAGGAACAATCGACCCCCAACGTCTCGCCCAAGCTACCCCAACCGTAGCGGAGGAAATGGGAAGTCCGGAGGAAACCATCACAACTCCGGAAATGCCAACAATTTCAACCGTGCACCTCCCAAGAGCAACAACAATAACAACAACAACAACGCTGCACCCAGAACTGGCAGCAATGTTGTGCCTGTCACAGTCAAGGACAAGTCCTAGATCACTTGTTTTGAGTGTGGAGTGAAGGGTCACTACTCCAATGAGTGTCCCAAGAAGACTGCCGCCAATGCCAATGTGAATGCCCCAGCTCAACAGCAGTGTCGTGTTCAACCAGGAAGAAGATTTGCCCCAAGGAACCCTCATAACCGCAACAGTCGTCTCTTCCACATGAACACCGAAGAAGCCCAAGAAGCGCCAGATGTAGTGCTAGGTATGTTTTCTGTCAACTCAGTTTTAGCAAGAGTATTGTTTGATTCGGGAGCATCGCATTCATTTTTCACCGAAGAATTTGCATGCACTAGTAAGATTCACCCAACCAACCTGAAGCATGTCATGATAGTTCAAATCCCCGGTTCAACCACCAAAGCTAGAAAAATTTGCAAAGCTGTGCCTATCAGAATACATGGGATAGATTTTTATGCCAACCTAATTGTACTTGGAACCAAAGGATTGGAAGTAGTACTAGGTATGGACTGGATGTCAAAGCATAAAGGACTAATAGACTGTGCTAAGAAAGCCATCACCATGACCAGTAGCTCTAGAGTCACAGTACATATCTCTGAAACCTTACCCCGTCAATTCAAGTGCAACAAGAGTCTAGCCCTACCCACCATAAACCAAGTCAGAGTAGTCTATGAATACCCCAACGTGTTCCTAGATGAATCGCCAGCTATGCCCCCGGATAGGGATATTGAGTTCATCATCGAACTAATCCCCAGAACCGGACCCATAGCCCAGAGACCCTATAGCATGAACCCCTCAGAATTAGTGGAACTGAAGAAGCAGTTAGATGCCATGTTAGCAACAGGCTTGATTCAGCCAAGCGCATCGCCATGGAGATCACTAGTGTTATTTGTCGACAAGAAAGATGGAGGCAATCGTTTGTGCACCGATTACAGAAAATTGAATGACATCACCATCAAGAACAAGTACCCCTTGCCTAAGATAGAGGATCTATTTGATTAGTTGACTGGAGCACAGGTTTTCTCAAAGATTGATCTTAGGACTGGTTATCACCAACTTAAGATTCGTGCAACGAATATTCCGAAGACCGCCTTTACTACTCGCTATGGTTTATACGAGTATATGGTTATGTCTTTTGGATTAACCAATGCCCCTGCTTATTTCATGAATCTCATGAATAAGATCTTTATGAATTTCCTAGATAAGTTTGTAGCTGTGTTTATTGACGACATTCTTATCTACTCCAAGTCAGAAGAAGAGCATGAGCAGCATCTGAGAATCATCCAAGAAACCCTGAGAGAGCATCAGCTATATGCCAAGTTTAGCAAGTGTGAGTTTTGGCTGAAAGAAGTAGGATTCCTTGGACATATTGTGTCTGCCGGAGGAGTCTCTGTTGATCCCGCCAAGATCAAAGATGGCGAAGAATTGGAAGCCCCAACCATTGAAACCCAAGTCCATGCATTTCTCGGATTAGCGGGATACTACCGCAAGTTCGTAGAAGGATTCTCGAGCATAGCCCGACCCATGACCCAATTTTTGAAGAAGGACAAGAAGTTTGAATGGACTGACAAATGTGAAGCCAGTTTCCAGGAGCTAAAGAAGAGATTGATATCAGCCCCAATATTGATCATGCTAGACATCAAGAAACCGTTTGATGTGTATTGTGATGCATCCAAGATAGGTCTCGGATGTGTATTGATGCAAGAAGGCAAAGTCATCGTGTATCTGTCTCGACAACTGAAGCAGCATGAGCAGAACTATCCGACCCATGATCTTGAGCTAGCAGCCGTAGCTTTGGCATTGAAGACATGGCGTCATTATCTGATGGGTAATCGCTGTGAGATTTACTCAGATCACAAGAGCTTAAAGTATATCTTCACTCAGAAGGAGCTGAATATGAGGCAAAGGAGATGGATAGAGTTAATCAAGGATTATGACCTTGACATTCACTATCACCCCGAAAAAGCCAACGTGGTAGCGGATGCTCTTAGCAGATTGCCGTGTAGGCTTAACACTATGATCAAGGAGAAGCAGCCAAGTTTGTATGAGGAGTTGGAGCAGTTCAGGACTGAATTGGTTAGCAAAGGATTCTTAGCTAGCATTGAACTTCAACCCACTTTGATTAGCCAAATCAAGGAAGCCCAGAAGGGGAATGCAAGTATCGACAGAATCAAACATCGTATTGGTACAGGAAAGGTACCTGGATTCACGGAAGACAAAGAAGCAATACTGTGGTACAAAGGACGTATCTGTGTGCCAGCAGATTCAGAGCTGAAGCAAGTTATCATGAAGAAAGCTCATGATACTCTTTATTCTATCCACGCTAGAGGAACGAAGATCTATCAGGATTTGAAAGAGCAATTCTGGTGGCACAAGATGAAGAGAGAAATCGGAAGCTACATCGCCAAATGTGACATCTGTCAAAGAGTCAAAGCAGAGCATCAGAGGCCTGCAAGACTGTTGCAACCATTGCAGATTCCGGAATGGAAATGGGATTCCGTGGGAATGGACTTTATCACCGGTTTGCCTACTTCCAGTAGGGGAAATGACTCAATCTGGGTCATAGTTGATAGACTGTACAAGGTAGCTCACTTTATACCTATCAAGACTACCTACCAGAGTGCGGTTAGCGAATCAGATATTGCTAGGATTGTTAGTCTGCATGGAACCCCCAAGACCATAGTATCAGATCGAGGAACCCAGTTTACCTCGAGATTTTGGTAGAAAGTTCAGGAAGGACTGGGAACCAAGTTGAACTTCAGCACCGCTTAACACCCGCAAACTGATGGACAGACTGAGAGAGTCAACCATATCCTAGAGGATATGCTTAGAGCTTGTGTGTTGGAATACAGATCAAAATGGGAAAACTGCCTGCATTTCGCAGAATTCTCATATAACAATAGTTATCAAGCTAGTTTGTAGATGGCACCATTTGAGTTCCTATACTGAAGAAAGTGTCGCACCCCTTTGAATTGGTCGCAAGTAGGAGAGAGTCAGATCTTTGGACCCGACATTCTCCGAGAAGCTGAAGAGAAGGTTCACAAAGTCCGTGAGCACCTCAAGACAGCCCAATCCGCATGTAAGAGTTATCCGACAAGAGAAGGAGAGACCCGACTTTCAATGTTGGAGATTTTGTATATCTCAAGGTTTCGCCATTAAAAGGAACCCAACGCTTTAGTCTGAAAGGGAAGTTAGCCCCCAGATATATCGGGCCCTTCATAATTCTGAACCGTCGAGGAGAAGTATCGTATGAACTAGAACTGCCTGAAGAGATGTCAGCCATCCACAATGTGTTCCATATCTCGTTACTTCGCAAATGCCTAGAAGTGCCGGAGAAGACTAAAGTTTTCAAGAATATCGATCACTGAGCTGTAGAGATCAACAATGACCTGACCTATCGGGAAGTGCCCATCCGTATCTTAGAAGAAGCCTACAGAACCACCAGGACCAGGAGCATCAAGTTTCTCAAGATTCAATGGAGCAACCATACCGAGGAGGAAGCCACTTGGGAGCGCGAAGATTACATTAGGACAGAGTTCCCAGATCTCTTTAGTTCCTAGTTTTCTTTGTAAATCTCGGGACGAGATTTTGTTTAAGGGGGAAGGTTTGTAACATCCCAAAACTGTAATCCAAGCTTATCAAGATCCAAATCATCCAAATTAGGGTTAACAAAAACTTTTCCAATTCAAAATAGGAAAGCATTCATGTGTATGTGCATTTAAATTAGGAGTTGATTTGAATTGCCATGGTTCTGTGATTCATTGCATGTAAAATGATCTTTAGGTGAAATAAACAAAATCTAAATCATTCCCAAACATTTCCCAAAGGAAAACAACTCAAAATGAATAAATGAAGTGAATGGTTATTTTGGCCAAATTAACTATCATGCCTACTTTGGCTATTCCTAGTACTCAAAACTTAACAGAAACATGTATGGATCTTTGCACCCCTTGCTAGTACACATAATGAGGTACCAAGGCCCACTTTGTGATCTGCTAAAAACATTCAAATACTAATTTTAATTGATAGTTTAAAATTGAATCTATTTAATATGGGAAGATCCCACTATTTCAAAAACCACTCAAACCAGCTCATTTTTCAAAACCCAAGCACCCACAGGGTCTCAAGCTTAGTACTAGCACACCCACCAAAAATCTTTTCAAAATTCAAAAGTAAAGTTCATGCGGCCATTTCATCAAACACCTTGTGGACAGATTTCAAACAAAACCAAATTCAGTATTTTGAATAGTGTTCTGGCCAAACTTGTCCCCCATTTGACCCCCATTTGCTCCCATTGTCTCCTAATGATCTAACCATGCGATTACACCCCACTCCCTACCCCTATTGGCAAAGCCATGCCATGCCGAGCCCCACCTCGCCGGCCAACTTGGTCACCGCCGCAGGAGACCACCTCCCCCTCTCTCTCCATGTCTAGTAGCTAGCTAGCACCTCACCGCCGCCCACTGTCCCCTCCCTGAGCCAGGCCAAGCGGTGGACCACCGCCAAACCCCCGCGCCTAGTGCGACTGCGCCATGCCGAGCACGCACCAGAGCGCCGCGCCCGACAGGCGTGCACAAGCTGCCGCTCGACCGTAGGCCACGCCCACTGCGTTGCCATGACCCAGGGAGCACGCCAGACACCCCCATTCGCTGTCCAACGCCTCACAGCCACCGCTCGCCGTCGAAGCCGCCGGCTCTACCACTCAGAGCGCCAGCTCCGCCCGACCGCATACCACCGCCCCTAAGCCCACATTAAAGTCCTAGAGCACCGCCAGGAGACCGCGCGTCGATCGCCGCCCACAGCCATGCCGCTAGCAGCCTGTAGCCATGTCGCCACCGTCGCCTGGCCATGCCGTGCTGTCCCGCCGTCGAGCCTATAAAAGGAGAGCACCCCCAGCCATTTGCAGCACACCACAGAACTTCCCTCACCTCACTAATCGTCCCACACCTCTAGCCGGAGCAAGGGGAGCAACAGTTCAACAGAATTGCATCGGAGCAGGCCGCCTCTGGAGGAGAAGGGCATCGCTGATTGCGACCACCCCTGGAGCTGCCTCGACCGTCCCTGAGCTCGACGTCGACCACCAGTCTGTTTGCCCGCCTCGCCATTGTTGCTGGAGCCTTGGTACACCCCCTATGCACCCCCACCGAGCCGCTAGGGTTAGAGCTCGCCGACGACAGGTCCGTCATTGACGATGATCCCCAGCCGTTGATCCCCACTCTAATCCAACGACCCACATTGCCCCGTACCGCTTCGCGCGTTATGAGCCGCTGACTGGTGGACTGCCCTGTCAGCTGAGCCCCGCGTTGCGGAGTGACACTGGGCTGTCCCGTTAGCGTTTCCCGCGCGACACAGTTAGTTTGAATTCGGATTTTTCTTTTTAGTTTTAACTTAGTTCTGTCCCCTAGTTTGAAAATCAATTCAGAGAGATTTACAAATCCAAATGAAGTGATTCCAATTTTGTTGGAAAGCTACTGAAAAGGTCTATCCAAGCCTGTTGGATTTAATTCATTTAGAGTTATAGATCTCTCCTAGTAAAAATAATAAAACACAAGCATTTGCACCTTGCAACATTTTTATAAAATCAACCAAAATAGATTTTGAGTTGATTCCAACTCTCAAAAATCACATTTCATCATACCTATCTGAATATGTAATAATATTAAGGTTTACATGCAGTGACTTTGGACTAGTACCCAAATAATGCTATATAGGCATTTCTAGTCACTTTAAATAACTAAATAATGAACTTAAACCAAAGTAATTACGATCCAACCTGAAATTACGTCCCCACATGTTAGAATATATGGTGATGACATGTGTCCACACGATCCCATCTTTTAAGTGGTGAATAATTAATCTTAGTTAATTTTTCAATGAGTAGAAATTACTTTTCTAAATTAAAAAGAATGAAACTATTGAATTGAACTTGTGATGCTTGTGATGATAATAGATCATCAAATGTGTGTCTTAGAATGCTAATTAGACTAGTTAAGTATTGTTTGGTGATTGTGTACTCCGTATGTATTTATAGACGATAGTACCGACCAAGTCTGCGAGGAGTAGGAGTTCTACCAAGAAGAAGAAGAAGAAAACTTCAACCACTACACCAACCAAGGCAAGCTATTATTGGCAAGATAACCCTTGCAAAACTTACTCCAGAAAGCCACCATTAACAATGCAAGCTGACAATTGCAAGTATAATGCTTAGCAAGCTAGGATTGAAGTAGATGGTTTAGCAAAGATGCTTTAGGCATGCTTTGATTATACCACCTTTACTAGTATTTACCCCAAGTCTTATTTACAAGCTTTACTTCCTTTAATTTACACAAAGTTCTCTACTTGTTTTGAAGGTAGCATAAAGAGTATAAAACTTGACCTATTTAGAACCCCTTTAGATGTCATTCTATGGCATGAGATTGATCCCATAATTTCCACTTTAGTGAACACTCTTAACTTAGTAGTTTAGAGTAGAGAAAAACTTGAGTCACTTTAGATGGGAGAACTTGGTGAAAATGAATTATGAAAACCTTGGAATGATGAGTCATTCTATTGAGATGTTTTGACATGTGTTGAGAAACACAAATGGTTTACGATGGTGAAATGTTGAGGCATGAGCCTTAACCCTTTTATAAAACTGATGGTTGGATTCGGATGCGATACCATTCCAAATTTACCATACAACCACACTACCTGAATTGGGTAAGGCTTAGCTAGAAGTTTATATGCATTAGTATTAGTTCCCTCGCGGGAGAGGTTTGAGCTGAGACTACCTCTCAATGTTGTCCACCTATGCAGTGCCCAAGATGACTGATGGTCATGGTTGGGAGGCCATGCTCATAGGAGAGGTGCTTATACTAGGGTGTGTAAAGGGAAGGTTATGTTTGATTATCTGCATACTAAGTATGATGATTCAGGGTTATCCCCATGGATGTATCGAATCTTGTGGTGAAAGTGTACCACCTCTGCAGAGTGTCAAACTATTCGAATAGCCGCGTCCGCGGTTATGGACAGTTGGAATGGCCATACTGTTTCGTTGTCAGATGTTTTAAAAACAACTTATGAAATGAATGATGAATCTTGACTTGACCACAACAGGGTTGTGTTTATGGCAATAGCTTCCAACTTAAGTGATTCTAGAACTTTATTTTATCTTTCTTTGCTTCAGAACTCAGGTTAGGTTTCAAACATAACTTTATAGTTAAAAATAGAGTTAGCACTTTAACTTAGAACTATACTACCTGTTAGTGGTAGTTTGCGAGTACTTAAAGAGTACTCATGGCTTTTGTCCCTGGCTATTCTCATGGTCAGACTATGAAGGAGACTACCAAGATGATGGCCAGTAGGACGGTTATGATAACTAGGACTATCTGCCTTCGTCAGCATTGCCTGTGCCCCTGAAGATGCACCCCACCGCGACGCTTATCTTTTAATTCCGCTGCTTGTTGTAGTAAGACTGGATCATGAGATCCTTATTTATGTAAGACCTTATGTATGGTTTGTAATGGATGATGTACTGTGATATCCAATCCGTTATGTCTCGCAAAAATGGTAATCATGGGATTGCGAGGTATGGCATAACGAGCATCTGGGATTAAAAATCCGGGTGTTGACACCCTTGCCCGATGATACGAATCCCCATATCAAAATGACAAGGCAAGCAGACAATGAGTATCTCAGCAATCTTCTTATTTACCACGGGAAACTGGTGCTTTTTTCTCTCTTTCCTCTTTTCTAAAATCTCTTTTTTTCTTTTTCTCAATAGCTATCTCTCTCTTTTTTTATAAGAAGAATTCTTCATAGATACTTATTATGGTTACGCTGTAGGTTTCCACCATGACAGCATGGATTAGACCCGGCTGTGCTTTCTCTAACACACATACATAACTCCATGGACTTACAAGCTCCTTTTATTTCACAATCACGACATCCACAAACAAAAGAGCATGGTATCAATGGGTATATATTTACAAGTGTTGAAAGCATTTCCGTGACAAAGACGGTTCGCTAATCCCAGCCTATAATTTGCAAGCATATAACTTTCATGGACAGTCACAATGGTTTAGGTTTATTAAGTGCAGGAAATAAAGTGTGCCATCAAGTTCGTGAGAGCTTTACTAACTAACTTTCTCATAACAAGCAAACATTTTATTCGGAAGAAAACAAGGCATATTGAATATGCACGGAAATAGCAAATGATGCTAATAGGTAGGTATGGTGGACACTTTTGACAATATTTGGGTTTAGGGAATTGGAAACACGAGTAAAACATAATCAGTGTAAGTGAAGGCTAGCAATAGTAAGGGAGCGACAAACGAGAGAGAAATAGCTGTCATAATCATGCTTGCAACAAAACATGACTAATCATGGCATGAAAGTGATTCAAGACCCTCAAGGCAAAATAGTTCATCGAGGCTTAACTGATTATTTCAGTCATATGCATGCATGAGCATGTGCTAAGTCAATTCAAATGAAACATTTAGAGGAGGATACCACGGTGTCATACCAAGTTATGAATAGAGTAATGTAAGCAAACATTCATAAGACATGCTACAAACTATTAGCAAGCTGGAACTAATCATATGAAAGCAAGAACTACTAAGCATCCATAAATAACATACATCCTACACGAACAGACTAAGCATGCCCACAATGATGAGTATATGTACAAAAATGAAAACAAATAGAGTTCGTTACCAGCCTCTTACCACACCTCAAGTTGTCATTAATCCTCATTATTGCCCTTCACTTGTGTGGCTTGAATAATAATATGAAACCATATCCCACTGAGGACTGCTGAACCCTCCAACAAAACTCACAAAACCAAAGAAGAACAACAAATATTTTTGGTGTTTTCGATTTTTAAAACAAGAACCAAAAAGAAAGAACAAGCAAATCAAAATCTTTTTGGGTTTTTTCGAATAGTTCAAACAAAGCAAAAAAGGAAAAGCAAACCAAGGCAAAAAGGAGAAGAAGCAAACAAAGAGAAACAACAGAAATATTTTTGGTTTTTTTGTGTTTTAGAAAGCAAAAGCAAAGAAAGAACGAAAGCTAAAAAGAGAACGAAACATGAATATACAAATTACCGATGCAAAATGATATGGAGATGAGTGCGATGTCGGCATACCTCCCCCCAAGCTTAGGCTTTTGGCCTAAGTGGGTATCAATCCCAAGCTGGCCAGGATGAAGTGTCTCCTTAGTACGATGAGGAGGTACCCTCGTCCTGGTGAGAACTCGAGTACGTCCCTCCGTAGTGCGTAGAGTAATCATAGGAGGGCACATCCTCCTGGTGCTACCTGTGGAAACCCAGTAAGCGGAGCTGCTCGTCCACCTCCTCCTTGGAGCATGACCACGGTCTCGTATGAACACTAAACAAAGTAGATTGCGGCAAAGGGATCTCCCTCTCATCCCCGTCAGTAAACATCATCCTATATACTAGACTGCCCAAATCAGAATCAGCAGTGACAAAGTCATTGTTTTCATAGGAGCAAGGTCAAGCCTTTGTGGTGCCAATATAGTATCACTGGGGTCCACTGAAAGATCTAATGCATTGACCATACGTGAAGCAATGATGCCCCCATAGATAGGCTCCTAGCAGCTAGGCGGCGAGCAATAATCGAGCCAAGGTTGTACCGAGTATCATTGTTGAGCGCAGCAGCAAGGAAGGCTAAATGATAGTTGGAGATACTACTCGTATTCTCTCTACCCAGAACGCTAGTAGCAAGATAATATGCAAAGTATCTAAGAGCAGGGAGTTGGATGTTTCTTATCTTTCTGCACTGAGCTACGCAGTCATCATCATTGGTTACCCCTCGGTAAATCTCCAACAAATCAGCGGGTCGCCCTTGAATCTTCTTCATGGTCCCTGTCATGCTTACACCTACAATACTGCAAAATCTTTCCAATGACATGGTAAAGGGCATATTATAAATTCTGAAAGAGACAGTTGACTGATAAGGCGTGTTAGTAAACATGAAGCTCTCAACAAAAGTCTTGGTGAGCATAGCGTATTTCTCACTCTCATCTTGCATGTACGAGGTCAAACCAACCCTCTGAATCAGTAGTAAGAAATCATCAAGAATCCTTGCAGCTTGTAAGAAAGTAAAACAAGGAAAAGTAGATGGGTGAGCATCCCCACCATCTCCTTGATTACCAATACGAGGTGCAATGAGATCCTCGTTGTATGATGGCCTGAACTGAGAGGCTGATCTTGAGGGCCTTGACCTCCTAGGTGCATCCCTCTCAAATATTTCTCCAAAGGTACGGTTGTTCATGTTTGATATTCTGAAATTTAAACATCTATTAAACAAGTGGTTGCAAAGTGAATATATAATGAAGGGTACTACTCATAGGGACTTGTAAGAGGCCTAAACATGCAAAACTATATCTCTAAGCATCAAACAAGCTTACAAGCTCTCAAAACCTGTCACCTACAGCAGCAAAATACTCAAGATAATCCACTAAACACAAATCTACTTGGACAGGCGGAGGAGTCACATACCAGAGAACAAATGCTCCAAATTTCAGCAGCAAAGATGGGCTGAGCAAGGAGATCGAAAAAAATCGAGAGCAAGCACATCAAGAACGCGATTTTGAGCAATGGACTGGTGTTTGCTCAGGAGAGAGAAGAAAGTGGCAAGTGAGAGAGTAAGTGGAGGGCCAGGGGTGGCCCACACCATAGGCAGGCACGCCCCAGAGCTGGCCGTGCCACCAGGTGGTGTGCCTTCCTGGTGGGCCCCCCTGGTACCTTCCAGGCAGTCCTCTGCCCCTTTTTTCACGTAAAAATTTAATATGAATTTTCTGGAATTTTTCGAGACACTCTATTATTTGCAATTTTCAGGTATAAATGAATGATTTTTTGACAGAAAGATTTTTTTTTGAATGATGCAATGACAAAACAAGGCTAGAACTACAGAAGTTCTAAGACACTCTAACAAGCAAGCAACTAACAATAGAAATGAAAACTAAACGAAAACAAAACTAAAATGGATAGAATAGAAGTAAGCGGAGATAATCATGGTGAAAACATTGTTTTGCTCAATGAAATCCTTTTGTTAACAAGGTTGATCAGGTCTTGTTACCAAAACAATTTTATATGAAACAAAACTTTGTATTCCACTAATGATTATGTTACCTCAACTTTGATAGCAATGGTCCCAATCATAATAGTTTCAAATTTTTCTCTTGGTATGGGACAATATATTTCTCCAACTTGAATGCCCTCAGCATGTTCAATTGAATTCAAACCATAAGTCCTATCAATCTTCTTGGGGAAATAGACAGTATGTTCCTTGTCATTAACATTGAAGGTCACCTTTCCTTGATTACAATTAATAACAGCTCCTGCAGTATTAAGAAAAGGTCTGCCAAGAATAATAGACATATTATCATCTTCAGGCAATTCAAGCACAACAAAATCAGTTAATATCAAGCAATTATGAGCCACTTGAACAGGTACATCCTCACATATACCAATAGGAATAGTGGTAGATTTATCAGCCATTTGAAAAGATATATTAGTAGGTATCAGTTTTTCCAGTTGAAGTCTCTTGTAGAGAGAAAAAGGCATAACACTAACTCCAGCTCCCAAATCACACAAAGCAGTTCTAACATAACTATTCTTAATAGAGCAAGGAATATTTGGAATCACTGGGTCTCCAAGTTTCTTTGGGACCTTACCATTAAAGGAATAATTAGCAAGCAAAGTAGAAATTTCTTCATTAGGGATCTTCCTTTTATTCGAGACAATATCCTTCATATACTTTGAGTAAGGAGGCAATTTAATAGCATCCGTCAAAGGAATTTGCAGGAATAAAGGTTTCATCCACTCACAAAACTTATTATAGTGTTCATCTTCCTTTGACTTGTGTTTCTTATCAGGGAAAGACATAGGTTTTTGGATCCAAGGGTCTCTTTCACTACCATGTTTCTTAGCAACAAAATCTTCTTTAGTGTATTTAGTATTCTTAGTGTGCTTTTCAGGTTCTTCTTCAACTTTTTCTTTATCAGGAACATCATTTTCTTCATTACCACTTTCAGTTTCAGCATCAGAGACAGATATACTATTAGGATCTTTAGCAGGTTTAGAGGGTTCTACAATAGTTTTATGCTTCTTTTTTCTTTTCTTATGAGTAGTACCACTATTTTCAGCTTGTTGAGAATCCTGCACAATTCTTTTGGGATGCCCCTCAGGATATAGAGGATCCTGGGTAGCAGCACCACTTCTAGTTCTAATTTCATAAGCATGTTTTTCTTTAGCAGCGTTAATTAGCAAGTCTTTTTGCACTTTAATGAGTTGATCTATTTGAGTTTGAACCATTTGAAAGTGTTTAACAATCATTTTAACATCATTAGAGGTTCTTTCCACAATATCTTTCAACTCATCAATAGCTCTAGTGTTTTCCATTAGATGATTTTGCACCCTTTTATTAAAATTATCCTTCTTAACAATAAAGATATTGAATTCTTCTAAGCATTGATCAGGAGGTTTAGAGTAAGGGATATCACCTTCATCAAAGTGTTGGACAGAGTGTACCTCAATAGTGGATGAGTTGGGGATAGGCTTACATAATTCTTTTATAGGAGGTAAATTTTTGACATATGCAGCTTTAATTCCCTTCTCCTTAAGACATTTCTTAGCTTCCTTAATCACTTCATCATTTAATTCAATAACTCCCCTCTTTTTAGATAATGGTATAGGCACCGGTATAGCTGGTTTAGGTATAATTACTTCAGGTATAGCTGGTTCAGGAGGAGTCCAATCTTCATAATTCTTGCTTATTTTAGCCATTAATTCCTCAGCTTCCTTTGGAGTCCTATCCCTGAAAACACAATCAACACAACTATCTAGGTATGTCCTAGATTCTTCAGTTAGTCCATTATAAAATATATCAAGAAGCTCATTCTTAGGTAATGGACTTCCATCCTGTGCATGAATCAAAGCACAAAACCTTGCCCATGATTCAGGCAATATCTCTTTCTCTCCCTGTTTAAAATAAAGAAGTTCCTGCAAAATAGCTTGTCTAGCACTTGGAGGAAAATATTTCTGCAGGAAAGTACTAATCAAGCAATCAGGGCTATCAATAGATCCAGGAGGTAAATTACTAAACCAAGTTTTAGCTTCTCCTTTCAATGAAAAGGGGAAAATCTTAGCAACAAAGTAAGTACGCATCTTTATATCATCAGAAAATAGGCCACTCATGGTAGAAAGCTCAGTCATATGTGCTACCGCACTTTCATTCTTAGTCCCACAAAAAGGTTCTTTCTCAACAATAGCTATGTAAGATAGATCAAGAGAAAAATCATAATCTTTATCTTTAATGTTTATGGGAGAAGCACCAAACTTAGCAATAGGAGACAATTTGGGTCTAATAGTACGCCTCTCAAGGAGACTCTTAGCAGCGCTCCTATCATGGGTGTTTTTACATTCTTTAATAAATTCATCGGTCATCTCAACATAACCATCTTCAATATCATAACTCTCACTAGACTCAGGTGAACTAACAGGTGTAGTAGTGTCTTCATTAGGAGTTTCAGTATTTCCAGCTATAGTTCTAGCAATCGTACCATCTAGGAAAGGACTGATACATTGCAAATGTATCTATAATTTTTGATGCTCCATGCTTGGTTTTATCCACTTTCTTGTGTTTTGTCCACACTTTGGAGTACTTTTCATATGATTTCTTGGACTAACCTATTAACAAGAGCCACAGTGTCAGCTGCCTGTTTTCTGCTGTTTTTGGTTCCAGGAAAGTCAGAAAATGAATATTCTCGGAATTGGATGGGACAAAAGCCAAAGTGCCTATTTTTCCAGAAGACTCACGGAGCCAGAATACGAGATGGAGGAGGGCCAAGGGCTGGCCACACCACCCCCAGGCGCGGGCTGGGCCTAGCCGCGCTAGGGCATGGTGTGGTGGCCCCAGGCACCCCCTCAGTCTCCCTCTTCGCCTATAAGAAGCCTTCTGACCTAAAAACTCTGGGGGGTTTGAAGTTTTTCCATGAAAAGTTCCTCTGCGCCGCCGCCACCGAAGGGGAGATTCGGGGGACAGAAAGTCTCTGTTCCGGCACCCTGCCGGGATGGGTAAGTGCCCCCGGAGCCATCTCAAATCGATCTCCACCATCATCTTCATCGACCATCCATGTTTCCCCCATCTATGAGTGAGTAATCCCCTGCTGTAGGCTATGGGGATGGTAGGGATTGGATGAGATCGTTCATGTAATGGCATCAGATTGTTAGGGCATAGTGCCTAGTATCTTTTATTAGTGCTTTATGACTTTGTTGCAACTTGTTGTGCTTAATGCTTGTCACTAGGGCCCGAGTGCCATGATTTCAGATCTGAACATGTTATTGATTCATTATGATAGTATTGTTTTGGGTCTTATCTGCAAGTTGTATACACACGTCGTTGTCCGGAACCTATGGCCCGGCGATGTAAATCGAGATAACCGGAAGGGAAAGGCTTTGATGTGAGGATCACATGTGTTCACGGAGTGTTAATGCTTTGCTCTGGTGCTCTATTAAAAGGAGCACCTTAATTTACAGTAGTTCCCTAGAGGCCCCACTGCAAACGGGCTGGCAGGACAAAAGATGTGCAAGTTCTCATTGTGAGCACGTATGACTATATATGGAACACATGCCTAGGATTGTCTAGTACTTGGTTGCTTTATCTTATTTATCTGCAATTTCCCTATGTTCTGATTGCTATGTGGATTGTCTTGTCCATGCAACGCCCGTCCATCCATCCCTATACCTACCGCACTCGAATCCCACTGCTTACTGCTTTTGTTACTACTGTCTTTGCTTTACTACTGGTGTTACTTTGCTATTTCTACTACAAAACTGTTGCTACTGATAAACTGCTATGAGCAAGATTGTTTCCAGGTGCAGCTGAATTGACAACTCAGTTGTTAAGGCTGATAAATATTCTTTGGCTCCCCTTGTGTCGAATCAATAAATTGGGTTTCACTTCCCTCGAAAATACTGCGATACACCCCTATACTTGTGGGTCATCAAGACTATTTTCTGGCACTGTTGCTGGGGACCATAGCTTTATTTATCAAGTTCACTTGGATTCTCTATTGTTTGCTGCTATCCATCCATCATGGGTAAGTCTTGTGATGGCAAGGATCCTATTTTACCATCCACTACAAGAAGAGGTACGGTTCTAAACACCACTGTTGCTCTTGATTCACCATCTGTTATAAGTAAGCTCGTTACACCACCACATACACATGCTACACACACTGCTACTACTGCTGAATCTGAAAATTCTGATGCTTATGATGCTGCTTCTACTGCGCTTGATAAGAGTGGTTCATTAGGTCCTTTCCTAGATGCTACGATTGCTAGAACTATAGCTGGAAATACCAAAACTCCTAATGAAGACACTACCACACCTGTTAGCTCACCTGAAACTCCTAATGAAGAGTGGTTCATTAGTTTATCAGTAGCAACAGTTTTGTAGTAGGAATAGCAAAGTAACAACAGTAGTAAAGTAAAGACAGTAGTAACAATAGCAGTAAACAGTAGGATTCGAGTGCGGTAGGCATAGGGATGGATGGACGGGCGTTGCATGGACAACACAATTTATATAGCAATCGGAACATAGGGAAATTGCAGATAAATAAGATAAAGCATCCAAGTACTAAATAATCATAGGCATGTGTTCCATATATAGTCATACGTGCTCGCAATGAGAACTTGCACAACATCTTTTGTCCTGCCAGCCCGTTTGCAGCGGGGCCTCAAGGGAACTACTGGAAATTAAGTTGCTCCTTTTAATAGAGCACCGGAGCAAAGCATTAACACTCCATGAACACATATGATCCTCACATCAAAGCCATTCCCTCCGGTTATCTTGATTTCTGTCACTTCGGGGCCATTGGTTCCGGACAACAACGTGTGTATACAACTTGCAGATAAGACCATAAACAATACTATCATAATGAATCAATAACATGTTCAGATCTGAAATCATGGCACTCGGGCCCTAGTGACAAGCATTAAGCATAACAAGTCACAACAAAGTCGTTACATGAATCATCTCATCCAATCTGATGCCCTAGATACTAGGCACCATGCCCTAACAATCTGATGCCATTACATGAACGATCTCATCCAATCCCTACCATCCCCATAGCCTACAGCGGGGGATTACTCACTCATAGATGGGGGAAACATGGATGGTTGATGGAGAAGCGATGGTGATGATGATGGCGATGATCTCCTCCAATTCCCCGCCTCGGCAGGGTGCCAGAACGGAGTTTCTGGTGCTTTTTCATGGAATCTGGTGGTGGCGGCGGAGCGGCACTCCTTCTGGAAAAACGTCAACCCCCCCTGAGTTTTTAGGTAAGAAGGCATCTTATAGGCGAAGAGGGAGACCGAGGGGTGTTCAGGCGGCAGACCACCTTCGGGCGCGCTGTGGTGGTGTGGCCTGAACCCAGCCCCCCTCCGTCTTGTATTCTGGCTCCGGGAGTCTTCTGGTGAAATAGGATTTTTGGCATATTTTCCGGGATTTCTCCTGATAGTTGATTTTCTGCACAAAAGCTAAACACCAAGGCAATTCTGCTGAAAACAGCATCAGTCCGTGTTAGTTGCTGATGGCTCTGTGTATGGCGCCCAGAAAAGTGCTAGTGCGGTGTTGATGTAGAGCTCGTTGGGAACCCCAAGAGGAAGGTATGATGAGCACAGTAGCAAGTTTCCCTCAGTATGAAACCAAGGTTTAATCGAACCAGTAGGAGCAAGGAAACACCCCAAATGTGTTACTAGCTGAGCTTTGGCAGGGCGCACTACCGGTGCTAGTAGCAACGTGGAGACCTACACAACACAACCATAGAATTTTGTCCCCAACTTGCGATGAGGTTGTCAATCTCACCGTGTTTTGCTGAAAACAAAGGATTAAACGTATCGAATGGAAAGAAGTAATAGTTTGCAGAAAGTAAACACAAAGCAGTAATAGTTTATAGATTGTATGTAAAGAAAAGGATCGGGATCCATAGTTCACTAGAGGTGGCTCTCCTTAAGATAGATAACATGCCGGGTGAACAAATTACAGCGGGGCAATTGACAAACATCAAGAAAGCAATACATGCATATACTAATCATCTTGACTCCTTTGGAACTTGATTGGGCATTACAACATTATACATAGACCGCCATCCAACTGCATCTATGACTAATAATCTAACTTCAGGATATCATCCGAACCCCCTCCAGTATTAAGTTGCAAGTAACAGATTATTGCTTTACGAATTGCGTGTAAAGTAAACAATACGATTTTTCTATGAACAAAGGATTGTTGTTTTCTCACTAGTAGCAACAGCACATCTAGTACCTTAGAGATTTCTGTCACTTCCCCAGATTACCAGAGGCATGAACCCACTATCGAGCATAAATACTAACTCTTGGAGTTGCTAGCATCTACTTGGCCAAGATAGCTACTAACAACGGAAAGCATGCAAGATCACAAATAACAAAGACATGATAGAATCAATAATCAATCTGAAATAGCATCTCAATATCCATCGGATCCCCGCAAACACAACATGCAGAATTACAAATAGATGATCTTGATCATGAACGGAGCTCACAAGATCTACACATGAAAGCACAAAGGAGGAGAACCAGCCATCTAGCTACTACATGGATCCATAGTCCAAGGATGAACTACTCACGCATCACACCGGAGGCTTGCATGGTGATGAAGAAGGCCTCCAGGGTGAATTCCCCTCTCCGGCAGGGTGCCGGGAAGAGCTTCAGATCCCTCCCGATCTAGGGATGGAGATGACGGCGGCTATAGACTCTTTCGTGGATTTTTGATCGGGTCCTTAGGGTTTTCGTCCCGAGGGAATCTTATAGGCGGAAGGGGAGGCCGAGGGGTGCCGGAGGCGGCCACACCACCCCCTAGCGTGGGCCAGGCTGGGCACGCCGTGGTGGTGGTGGACCCCGCCCTCTCCGCCTCAGATTCGCATCTGATGACTTCCGAAAAAATAGGCACTTTGGCTTTTGTCTCGTCCAATTCCAAGAATATTCATTTTCTGACTTTCCTAGAACCAAAAACAGCAGAAAACATGCAGCTGGCACTGTGGCTCTTGTTAATAGGTTAGTCCAAGAAATCGTATGAAAAGTACTCTAAAGTGTGGACAAAACACAAGAAAGTGGATAAAACCAAGCATGGAACATCAAAAATTATAGATACATTTGCAATGTATCAGTTGCATCCAAATCACACAAGTTTAGAGGAGAAACAATAGCAAAAGTGTTCGGGAAAGTAGATACATTTTGGACGTATCACATGCCAACCTAAATATTTTTACATATTCAGATAGATATTGTCAAATGTGATTTTTGAGAGTTGGAATCAACTCAAAAGCTATTAGGTTGATTTCTGAAAAATGTTTGAAGTTGAAAAAGTCTCTATCTTGTTATTTTTACTAAAGATTATCTCTAACACCAAATGATTTAAATCCAACGGGCTTGGAGAGATAATTTAAATACCTTTCTAGCAAAATTTGAATCATGCAATTCGGTTCAGTGAAACTCTCTGAATTTATTTTTGAATCTATGGACAGAAACTAGTTTGAACTAAAAAGGAAAATTCAATATTTGAATTTCCAGGCCATCGCGGGAAGTTAAACGGGCCGGCCCAACTGCACTACGTGGCGCAGCGGGCTGCTGATAGATAGGGTCCACCAGTCAGCGACTACACCTAACCGAAATGGTATCGATGGATCTAGGCCGTGCAATCTAATTCTAATCCAACGGCGGTGAGTCGTCGTCGACGACGAATTACTCCGGTGAGGAATCAACCCTAACACGGTGGTGGGGGTCTCGCAGGGCTCACCTGGGATCCAGCTAGGGTCGGCGATGGGGGCGATCGACATGGTAGACGACGGCAAGTCAAGGCGCGGTCACGGCAAGGCTTGGGGTGGTCGAAATCAACGACGCCCTTCTCCTCCAGCAGCGGCAGGCTTCGGCCAAATTCCGGTGAGAGAGAGCTCGCCTTGCTCCAGGAAGAAGTGGGGGAGGGTTAGTGAGATGTGGTGAGTGGAATGGTGTGGAGAAAAGACGCATGGGTGGCCTCCTTTTATACTACGGCGAGGGGACCGAACGGTGCGGGCACGAGCTCGTCGGTGATGATGCTATAGGCGGCTATCGGCGCGGCAGAGGCTAGTGGGCGGTGCTGTGCTCCATGGCGGTTCTTACAGACTTAACGGTGAGGCATGGGTAGGTGTGGTTTGGTCGGGAGCGTGCGGTGCTCCGCGCGGACGCAGAGGTGTTTGTGGCTGCGTGTGATAGCTGTGGGTCGCGCGGCGGTGAACGAGGTTGTCTGCGGGGTTGGGGTGATCATGGTGGGCGTGAGCATGCACGGCGAAGGCAAGGCACGGTCTGGGTGAGCTGGTCGGGCGCGGTGAGCTGGCGCGCTCTAGACATGGTGCAGAGAAGCAGGGCACGACGTAGCTAGGGTGGTCCAGGGCTCGGCTAGGGTCGAGGCTGGGACAAGGGGTGGCGATGGAGTGCGGCGTGCTTCCTGGACATCATGGTTGGTTGCGACGGTGTCTGCTGTGAGCTAGCCGTGGTCGGCCGACGATGACCAAAAACGGGCGGCGCTCCACTGTGTATAACGGCCAAAGGGGGATGGTCTGGGTGCTGCTCGACACTAGAGGGGACAAGGGAGTGAAGTGGAGACCAAATGGTCGAGGATCACCGTGCACAACAGTGAAGTTAGGCTAGTGGTTAAATTAGTGCAAGCAAGGTGTTTGTGGAAATGGCCGCATGAAACTTGCTTTGGAAATTTTGATTCAAATTTTTTGAGTGATCTTAAGTTAAGCTTGAGAGTCTATGTTTGCTTGGAGAGGTTAAGGGGAATTGATTTGATAGGTTTTTGAAAAAGTGGGATCGTAACATATGAAGTAGATTCAATTTTCAACTGTCCATTTAATTGATTTGGAAGATGTTTTTGTAAGTTTGTAAAGTGGGCTTTGATTCACTTTTACTTGTTCTAGCAAGGGGTGAAAAGAATTAGAATTGTTTCTGTTAGAAATCTTCTTCTAGGAACACACAAAGTGGCCTAGTGGTTTACTTTTGCCAAAATGACCATTTGCTTTATTTATTCATATTTGATTTCCTTTTCTTTTGATTTTGTTTGTAAATGGTCTAGATGATGTAGTATTCACCCTTAAACCATTTCACATCATTTGTAACACTCAAGCATGGCAATTTCAATCAATTCTACACTAATGCAAAACACACATGCATTCATATACATTTTCTTAATAAAAGTTTGTGTTAACCCTAATCTTGGGGGATTAGAACTTGATAATCTTGATTAGAAGTTTTGGGGTGTTACACCCCGGTGTGAGGCCCATAGGACCGGAAAAGAGGAACCTTCGGCAGGGGTCGGCATGACATCATCATGCGGGAGGGAACTACCTCCACCACCTGAAGGTGGTAGCCGACCGGATACAACAGCATGGCAAACCAGACCCTCTCTGGCCTAGCCGAGCCCGAAAGGGCTCGTGAAGCCTCGCTGCCGCACTGCAGCAAGGGTGCCCCCGTACACACTAACCCAGCACTAGGCCCTACTCCTCCGTCCAGAGGGGGATCCGTTGCCGCCGCCGATCCCTACCACCAAGCAGCAACACCATCGCCACCGTGCTCACCCAGACTTGCCGGACCATCGTCGGTCTTAGGGACACCACCTGAGCCCGCGGGCATGGGGTGTGGGGAGCATGGCAGACACGACGCCTACGTGCCGCCCACGGGTCACCCCGAGCAGATGCGCTGGGCAACCATATCTAGGTCGGTGTTGGATCACCGCCTAGGATGTGAAAGTGCAACCGGCATGGAGGACACGATGCCTCCATGCCCCCTGCAAGTCGTGACCTTGCAGCTCCCTCGCTGGACCTGCAAGTCGGCCGCCGGAATTAGGCCTGCGGGCCAAATCCGGTGCCCCAGCCGCATCGCAGTGGGGTAGTGTGCCTAGCACAACAGGGCTAGCTGACCCAGATCGGGCCCAACCTAGCCCAGATCTGGGCCCGTGCTGCCCGTAGCCACCACAACAGCACCAACCACCTTCCCCTCCAGCCACCGTCACCTCGTAGGAAATCGCCACCGCCGAACATCCAGCCCACCGCCGCCATGCTCCGTCCCTAGACACCCGCACGCGCGCCACCATAGGAGGTACCGACACCTGATGAGGCCGTCCGCACGACCATCCCACGCATGGGAAGAAGCCATCCCACCGTGGCCGGCACCACCCGACCTTTTCCGCGGCAGCGCGTGCCGACGGCGGCGGGGGAGATGAGGGACGAGAGTTGAGGAGGCGGGGAGGCGGGGAATCGCCCCTGGCATCGCCCCCTGGATGACACAGGGGCGCACGTTTCACGTTCACTTTCCAGTCCTATGAAATTATAGTCGCCCTCCATTTAAAAAAAAGACCATATACGAATCTCTAAGGACCCTCCCGTGTCGCTCCCCTCCCGTGGCGGCTCCGGAGGCGATAACCCCAAAAGCCTAAAAGCTCCTCCCTATCCCCACGCCCTTGGCCGTTGCTGCCGCCGGCGTCGGCGCCCACCCCGCTGAAGCTAACGGAGGTCGGGAGAGGGGCACCCTACCGCGTCGCATGGGAGGTGGTGCGGCGTTGTTGGGGGGCTCAGGGAGGCTCGGCCTTGTGCCTGGTGCCTGAGTTCCAGCGGAGCGGTGATGAGGAGGTGGCGGCGCGAGGTTGTGGTGGTCGCCGGGTGCAACCCACGACGCGTGATCTGGGGTGCTGCTGGGTCGGGATCTAGACCTCAGGGCCACAGATCTGATCCGGTGGCGTCCAGGTTGGGATTCTGGTTCAGGGGTATTCGATCCTCAACCGAGCCTTCCGGCTACTGCTTTGTCTGCTGCTTTCGTTCTGGATGTTGACTAGCGGCATGGGGGCCTGCTCGTCTGCTGAGAATAATAGCGGCGATCCTAGGATTCCTCTTGCGCCAAGACGAGGATCGACTTGTTGCTTGTACTATTTGATCTGGTCGGAGTGGTGAGTTCCGGAAGGCTTCGATGACGAACTCCCATGGGCGAATAATACCTGGAGATTGCCTGATTGGAGGGATTCGGTCGTGCGCACCCATGTTTTACTCCGACTGTTTGGATTCAGAGGGAGCGCTTCGAAGCTCGCTTGGCTATTAATATCATGGGGCATGTTCTCGTTCCATGGTGCTAAGGGGGAATGTCATGGAGACCGAGATCTGAGGACCGACAATGGTGGTTCGACTCTAGATGGTGATGATGAATTGGCTTGGTGACTCGTGATTTGGAGCAGTGACATGCAAGTGGGGGCGACTATACAGGAGAGGTTCATAGTCCTATCTTTCATGGTGAAAACCCAGGATCTAGCCTTTATTGATTGTGCCTGGCAATGACATTGTTAAATGTATTGTTTTGAGAGTGCAGACTTTCTTCCTTCAGGGTGAAAAGCTAAGATCTATGATCGGGCGATGATGGTGTTTGTGCACTGTTTCCTTATTGGAGGCATCGCTTTTGGAGAAGATGGACTTCTGGTGCTGTCTTGGTGGTGGTTGTACCGCTGTTTCAATGAATGAGTCACTGTAGTGGGACTTTTTTATAATTCTTTTTTTCTGGCTGTGTGCATCCCTATTGTCTATAGGACAATGCGTTGTTTCAGAGACTGGGTGTAATTGATATCTTTAATATTAATATATGCTCCTTTAAAAAAAATGAAATTATAGTCGGTCAAATTTTGTGTTTCTTAGGGGACAACCCAAATGGCTGACCTCTCCCAATCGTGACAAACTCCTCGTGTGCTCCAATGCAAGCAGATCCCCAATAGTGCAACGATGCTGCATGAGCCCACCCGAGGACGATGATGATGCCCTCCCCCGTTTCCTAATGATCAACTACGGCTGGTAGCAAATTGGCAGCAATAGGTGGCGGAGCCAGCATCGGAGCAAGCCCGGACCAAAAATTAAACTAAAAAAGTACTGTCTTTGGTCTATATTAGTATTTTTAATTTTGTCTAGATACGAATATATCTAATCTAAATGTTTAAGTAGATACATACGAATCTAAACAAAGTTAAAAACATTAATATATACCAAAAGGAGTACTAAAAGAACTTTTGTAGTAGCATACAAAATTTAGTACGATAACAAACACAAGCATATAGTTTCAAACACGTCGTTAACAATCTAAAAACGTACAAAAGAGATGAATAAAAGCTAGAGATTGATGGTTCACTTTGGCGAGTTGATTCTCTCTGTGATTTGAGGAGCTTCTTCGTATGAGGAGTTTCTTCCAAATTGTCTGATCTTGACATCGATGAAAATATCTCTTCATCTTTCATTACTAAACATAAATTCAATTACAAACAATTGTTAAACCATAACACAATCACTAAATGGGACAGTTCTTCTTCATCATCTGTTCCTAAAACAAGATATATTGCCTAAAAGGTTTAAATAAGAAATTAAAACATAGATAACTACCGGGAGCAATCAGGAGCAGCCAAGCAGGGACTGAGCACCTTCAGGACCTGAAGCAGATTAGAATAGGCCGAGGCAGTGCAGCAGAAAATGAGCAGCGGCGCGGCCAGGTTGGCCCCGTTGTAGGAGGAGTCAGGCAAGGCACACCAGCGCAGGCCGATAGGGGAGGTGTAATAGTTGTTGGAATTCGGTGAGTATTGGACACATAAATTCTGAAGAAAAATTGGTTCATTTAAGCATGGTAGCATATGACTGTGCTAATGGTGCTAAAGTTTAGTCCCACATTGCTAGTTGAGTGAGAGTTACATCTCTTTATATAATAGGCTGTTCTACCACTCACTAAGGCGTGAGAAGAAGAACAACTCTGGCGCAATCCTCCGACGCCGTCCGCACCGCCTCGACATGACACGCGCGCACAGCGGATTGAGGGAATCCCGCTAAGCCGAGATTTATTTTTGCTGTTAAGGAAATTAATCATGGATTAATTATGAGTTATTAACGGACACGTTAATTAGTCAGCCGTTTCCAGACTTTCTGGAACGTGGGCTAAGCCCCACGATCTCACCTGACCTGGACTATATAAGCACCTATGCTAAATCTAATCGGCACTGCCTATCACACGCGTCTCCTTCCAGTCCATTGCACTGCCACCTTCGTCTTCCTCATCCCGGCTTGTAGCGTGCACTGCAGCTCTGGACAGTAGGCCTCCGGAACCTCACCTCTTGTGAACCTTTACAGGTGATGGGCGATCAGGTTTTTGGGGCGCTTTCGCGCGACTATTGACGCCATCACGAACCACTCCTTTCCTGACGAGGACTTCTTCATGGACATCAGCAGCCTCGATATCGACGACATGGCTAACGATGCTGGTGTCAACGCCAACCTGAACATGAATCCTCCTGTAGCCCCGTACGTAACTCCGAACTTTCTATTTCAGATTCTGCTAGAGTTTTTATTCTAGCAATTGGTGTAGATGTAATAGGTTTATCCTATTTAGATGTAATCTGTTCATCTACTTCGTTAATCTGCATGATTAGTTTTGACACTGTTTATATGATCATGCTCTCTCAGTTTATTATTCGGATTAAATCATATGAATTATTTCTTATATTTTCCACAATCCAAAAACCCGACAATAGGCAACTGAATTTTACTGGTGTAGTCACGGCTGCCGCTTTCTTTTGATGGTATAGACTATAAGAGATGACGTACGAGAGCAATTCTATGGTTTAAAAACCTAAACTATTATAGCACCACTCTTGGAAAATCTGAAGGAGATCTTTCTACTGAGCACGAAGTGGCTTTTAAGAAAGTCGATACCATGTTTCTGGCGGCTCTGTTCAGTATTCTTGAGGATAATATTGTTGAACCATACATGTCATTTGATAATGGCAATGGCACGTGCGATTCGCTCGAGACCAAGTTTGGGGTCTCGGACGCTGGCACTGAGTTGTATGTCATGGATCAATTCTATGACTACAAGATGGTTGATGAGCGCTTCGTCGTTGAGCAAGCTCACGAGATACAATCACTTGCCAAAGAACTTGAGCAGTTCAAGTGTACTCTATCGGATAAATTTGTGGTCAGGGGCATTATTGCCAAGATTCCTCCCTTGTGGATGAACTTTGCTACTTCACTGAAATATAAGAGACAAGATTTTTCCATTATGGATCTTATTGGGTCTCTTCATGTGGAAGAGAATGCGAGGAGAAAAGGACACACATGCTCAAGGATTTGAGGGAGCTTCTAGTGCCAATTTGGTACAGAAGAAAAACTTCCAATCTCACAAGTTCAAGGATAAGAACAAATCTAATGGCAAAGGGAAGTTTGATGGCAAGAACAAGACCACTAATAGGGTTCGTTGTATGGAAAACAAAAAAAAATCCTACAGTTGAAACCGCCAAAATCATATCTAGGAGATATATGTAACGGTTTTAGATGGACTCATCCTCAAAGACCGTAACAAGGAATAACGTCCCCGCAAACAAACGTAGCTGTTGTAGAGTGTACGTGACTGTCCTCAAGGATGCGATGACAGTGCCACACGTGTAGCACCTTCATAGTCGGTCACACAAATGATGTGCCGACGACTTCCGTCCCTCGTTCCAGCGCAGCAGCGGAAGTAGTGGATCCTAGAGAACTCTGCCAACACTATGATATGGTGGTGATGGTGGTGGAGAATATCTTGACCAAGGCTTCGCCTAAGAACCTTGCTCGTGGCAATGGACAAGGCTAGACGGGGAGGAAGATGCCAACCAAAGGGCATATTTGAGGAGAGGTGAGTGTGTGTGTGAGAGAGAGGAGAGGAGGGGGCCTTATATATGTGAGGGGCGCAACCCAAGGGGGCCATGCGCACATCCATATGGATGCCCCCACCTCTTCCCCAATTATGTGGGTGGACTCTCCACTCACATAAAAACACTTCCACTTTCTCCCATTTATTCTCCACTCAAAAATCAAGAGTATCTTCATTAAAACCACTTTTAATTCACTTGATTTAATATCACTCATTTAATGAACAATTCATTTAATGAGTAATTCATTTAATGAACACATTAACTCATTTAATATTCCGATACACCGAAACTATTCTGGCAGATTTATCAGAACAATTCTTGCGCTGTCCAGTATTTTCTCCACTGTTCCCTATCCACACAAATGCGTCTACTACCCTCAAATGTGTCTCCCTATGGTCGCGAACTGTGTGGACATGATCGAGACACTCTCTGATCAATATTCATTAGCAGGATCTAGAGATCCATAATGACTCCCACCAGTTCATGCGATGACTTAGTGATGGTGTGACCTTTTATTTGTAGTAACCAATTCCTTTTGTCTCGTGATATTTTACTTGTCTGGGATCCGATCATTCAGTATCATTCATACCTAGTTCGATCCTGTTACTGACAAGTACTCTTTTCTCGTTCTCGTGATATAACATTCTTAGTGATCATTATCACTTGCTTGCAAGCTATGTCAATGTGATGTCACCGAGAGGGCCCTATATATATCTTTCCATCATCACGATGGACAAATCCCACTTTTGATCCACGAACCTCAACTAACGCTTTCCAAGTACCTGACGACACCTTTATAATCACCCATTTACGTTGTGATGTTTGATGCAATCAAAATACTCTTCCAAAGTCAGTGATTGATATGATATCATGGTCTAAGGATTAGGGTTACTTTGAACGATGTTATAGTAGTGTAAACATAATAGCATGATTGTGTTACTATACTTTGGGAGTATGTTCATCCCATCATTCAATCAATATTGTGAACTTGTTATCAACAACATTCAATGTCATGATCAGGAAACCTTGATCATCTGTTAATCAACAAGCTAGTGTAATGAGAGGCATTACTAGGAACCTTTTTCTTTGTTTATTAAACACACATGTATTAATGTTTCTGGTTCACACAATTATAGCATGAGAAATAAACATTTATCATAAACATGGAATATAATATAGAGATTTCTATTTTCGTATCCTCGGTTCGTTAGTGTAAGTTTTCCCCAGTCGCTTAGTTTTTCCTCACTTTTCCCCTCCCTCTATTCTGAAACCCTCACAGGCACTCAGACGGGGGGATGCCATCATGTCAAAGGCTTGACCTTTACATGCTGACCGGTGGGACCGTGTTGGGGCGGGTCATGCGTTGAGCGTTACGTTACGTCGCCTCGACCGTTACATGCTGATAGGTGGGACTAGGATACACAGCGGACCAGCCATCCATCTCTCGCTGATTATGGGAGACGTGGTGTGGGACCATGTGTGGCACGTTTGGTGGTTACGTGCGTCCTGTCGTCTAAATTGGAAGTTTTCTTTTTTGTTATTTTTATGATTGGCCTTTTTAAAAGCGCCTTTTCCCCTCTCCCTTGCTAACAGTTGTGTTTTATTTTGCCCAAAAAGGTAGCGAATTTAGAGAAGCTTCTCTCTTCATTCATTGTTACTTTTGGCCCTCGTTTTTTCCCAATATAGTAGCAAATTTAGAGCAGCAAATCTAACCAGCACCATATATGAATTCAGTAAACAGAGCAGATGTAGATAACACAACTAATATAGGTTATGTAGTACGACACTTAACGAGGTTCGACAATTAGGCTGGTCAGCAGCAACAACGGACAAGTTCAACACAGACAAGACAAAATAAGTTGCTTTACAGTAGCAGAACAAGATCAGTGGCCCCTCATGCTCCCCGTCTCCTCCCTCTGGCGTCTCCTCCACTTCTTGCTGCCTAGTCCCTTGACCTTGGGCGCCTTGGGATTGATCGGGGGCATGCGATCCTCCTTGATAGCCACCTTCTGGAGGTTGCGGAGGTGAAGGCCGAGCGCCTGGTGCTTGGCTCTGAAGCTGTGGACATTCATGGACTGGCCACAGGTCCTCACATCCTTGGCATGCTTCACGAGGGACTTGAAGTCCGTGGCACGGAGCCTCCTGGTGGTGCAGAAGGGGCACCTGTAGACATGACCGGCAAAGAAGTTGTTATACTGGCCGGACTTCAGCCTCCTCAGCACATGATGTGTCTTGGTGTCCTTGGACTCATCGTCGCTGCAGACGTCGCTGCTATCCTCCTGTTGGAAAAAACAGTAGAGTGCAATATGGACATGATTGAGATACTTTTATTATCAGGATTGATTATTTGTATAAATTAACCGATTGAGATCCCCTGATTATTCCCCAAATCTCAAACCAAATCGAATACTGATCTCAACTACGAACATGGGGGGTTCAAATATGAACAGGAGGATTCATCGAAATACGAGATCTAACACAAGAGGGTTAGCTACTATAAAAATACGAACGGGAGAAAACCCTGGTTACCTTCGACCATGGGTTGGCGATGCTGGTGTCGTAGGGGTTCTCCGGCCTTATGTAACCAACCTCCTCGTAGGGGTCCCAGCCGAGTGAGATCTGCCCGAGACCGACAGGGGCCTCCTCACTAGCGGCTACGACGGATGGGGGGACAGGGACGACGGCTGCCTTCGATGCCTGGACGGGGGCCTTTACAGGGACGACATCTGCCTTCGATGCCTAGACGGCGACCTATACGGGGACAAGGGCCTCCTCGCCAGCGGCCTTGGAGGCACCGATGGCCACCACACCGTTCTTCTCCATCACCGGCGTGATTGGGGTTTCCTTGGGGGTTTGCAGAAGGTGATGGGACAGTGGAGACGGTTGAGTGAGCGAGTGAGTGATGAGTGAGAGTGAGGAGGCCTCTATTAAAGGATAAGGGAAGCGACGTTTCGTTGCACCACTGGTGCACCGCATAACCGCCTACGCTACTGCACCGTGCACGGCCACACGTGTCCGCTACAACCCTATGCACCGCACACGCGTACCGTGAGTCATGTTTTTCCCTTGTGTCTAACCCTGGCGACTTAGTTGTGCTCAGTTTTTCCCTCGAGTGTAACATTGGCAGTTTGGTTGTACTCAGTTTTGCCCTCCAGTACTAACACTACTGTGTGCAATATACTCAATTTTACCCTCCGGTGGCTGGTTAACAGAGAGTCAACAAATAGGTTTTAGCTAGCTAATTGAGTCATTTTATGCACAACAAATTCAAAAATATCAAATCATAGTGGCATCTATCCAGGGAGTCTTACTATATGACCTGCCACCATAAGAAATGTATATAATCAAGTTTTAACCTAAATCACCACTTCTCAAATCACCTACTATCTATGAAGGTTGATGGCTTTCTACTCAAGCCTCTTCCCAAAACATCTCTCCCCAAAACATAGTTTGTCTGAATGAGGCAATAATTGTCAAACTTGTGTATATTTGAATTGCACATAGTTTGATGTATGCCAAGATGTATTTTATTGTATAAAAGACGCATTTTCATTTTTTAAATATTTTTATATTTTCTATTTGAATCCCTTTATCAGTCTTGCCCTTGGTTTTTAAGTTCTACTCAGCTTTGCCCTTGATTCTTAAGTTCTACTCTGTTTTCTCCTCTCTTAGTCACAATCTCTCACACTTGTTCTCATCTTCACTGCTATGCTCTAATTGGTTGAGACAGTTGTCACGCGGATCGTGCCCACCAACCGTTGATCCTCTGTGATCTAGCGGACAGGATAACCCTATATCTATCGGGGGGCACCCCTCTATTCATGCAAAATAATGAGTTTGCCACCGGTAATTTAACTCCATAAACAAATGAACTTGAATATAATTTGAAGGCAACGTGTTCAAAGGTGTATAATTTTCGTATATGCAAATGATAATCTCTCAAGATTTTCTTAGCACAATATTATCATGTATTAAGTGCGATTTCAAAGAGTTCAAATGTGTATAATTTTCGTATATGCAAGTTTATACATTACATTCCACTCTATGAAAATGGGGGGAGAAGATGATAATCTCTCAAAATTTTGCTAGCAAATCATTATCTCGTTATTAAGTGCGATTTCACATTGTTCAAAGGTTTAAAATTTTCGTATACGCAAGTTTATGCATTATATTTCATTCCATGGAAATGATAAATGATCAGGATTTTATTAGCACAACATTATCATGTCCTAAGTGCGATTTCAAAGAGTCCAAAGGTGTATAATTTTCATATATGACAGTTTATGCATTATATTCCACTATATGAAAATGATAATCTCTCAAGATTTTCTTAGCACAACATTATCACGTATTAAGTGTGATTTCAAAGAGTTCAAAGGTGTATATTTTTCGTATATGCAAATTTATGCATTACATTCCACTCTATGAAAATAATAATCTCTCAAGATTTTCTTAGCACAACATTATCACGTATTAAGTGCGATTTCAAAGAGTTCAAAGGTGTATAAACTTCGTATATGCAAGTTTATGCATTACATTCCACTCTATGAAAATGGGGGAGAAAATAATAATCTCTCAAAATTTTGGTAGCACATCATTAAGTGCGATTTAAAAGTGTTCAAAGGTTTATAATTTTCACATATGCAAGTTTGTGCATTACATTCCACTCTATGAAAATGATAATCTCTCAAGATTTTCTGACACGACATTATCACATATTAAGTGCGATTTCAAAGAGTTCAAAGGTGTATAATTTTCGTATACGCAAGTTTATGCATTATATTTCACTCCATGGAAATGATAAATGATCAGGATTTTATTAGCACAACATTATCATGTCCTAAGTGTGATTTAAAAGAGTTCAAAGGTGTATAATTTTCGTATATGCATTACATTTCACTATATGAAAATGAAGCTAGACAAAGGGCCACCGTCACCGGAGAAGAAGAAGAAAGGGGAGGCAACAACACGTGCGCGGGTGCGGGGCTGGCTCGGGGTCCCATCTTGCAACGTCAACCTAGATAAGCTGTGGGTCTAGCACTCACGTGGATAAGATGTGGGTCTGGCGCTCACGTGGATAAGATGTGGGTCCGATGCTAATCTGGATAAGTTGAGAGAGGTGTCCACTATGGGAACCGACTGAATAGAGCCCACTTGTCGGCATGTAACGACAAAGGTACACTACGTGACCCAATAGAATGTGGCCCTACTCGTCAGCACGTAACACCGAGGGTCCACTACGGGACTCGACTGAACGTGGCCCCACTTGTCAGCACGTAATGGCATGGCTGACGGACGACGAATTTTAGACCATGTGAGATTTTCATACAAGGAGATGGGCAAAAGGGAGGAAAAAATAAGCGACTGGGGAAACTGAGTACAACTAACGAACCAAGGGTACGCAAATATAAATCCCTATAATATAATAACCATTTTATTATTGCCTCTCGGGCATATTACTTTCAGTCTCCCACTTGCACTAGTGTCAGTAATCTAGTTCGAAAAACTTGCACATTCAATACCTATGGCTTTCTGGTGTTGTATATACGCGTTTGCTAGCGGCAAACAAAATCTCTAGATCTGACGCTTTTAGGTCCGTGTGTATTTGCATGTCTTTGCGTCTCTACGCATCACTCATTCTGAAATGAGATGGCATTGTATAAATTTGGTCCTTTGGTGAGACCTTAGTTCCTTGAGCTGAAAACATGTTGACACTTTTGTCATACAATAGATCTTCATATTACTAGCCCATAGAGAACCACACCTAGTTCCTTTGCTGTTACTATAGCAGTCTTATACTTAGCCTTTCATTATAGTATTCGTCACAATGTTCTTAACCTTTTGGAACTTATCCAAATCCATCATGGAACTTCCTTCCAGTACACTATGCCACCTTAACCTATAGCCTAAATTGATATAAACTTATTTTGTATCTGGTGACAAAAACTAGTATGAATGTAACACTTAAAATGAACTATCTGTTTAGTTCCAATGTAACACTTACACTGGTTTATTAGTATAGTGCCAATGTAATATTTACAATGAACTATCTTTCTAGGATCAATGTAACACTTTACAATGAACTATTTTTCACTTCTACATACATAATATATTCTTAGTTCTTCCAAATATTATAAGAATATCCTTACTATCATCCAATGATCATCTTATGAGTCACCCTGGTATATGCTCATAACATTTAGAGCATAGGACATATCTGGATATGTACATATCACGGTATGATTGATATATTTATATGATTTTACTCACCAAGTGTCAAAACACTTGAATCTCGTTTATCAAGATATTCATGTGATTTTACTCACCAAGTGTCAAAACACTTGAATCTTGATTTACTCACCAAGTATCAACATACTTGAATATTGATTCAACCTTTTCCATGTGGCAAGAACCTTTCTCGTCGTTTCCATATTGAACTCATTCAATATTTCATCTATGTACATTTGTCATAACCATATTAACGTCTCAATCTACCCAAATAGAGTTTGATACCAAATATTCTAGTTTTGCCCAAAACTTTCATTTAAATCTAGTTTTAATGAAATCCTTAACTTGTGTCAATAAAAGATACATCATGTCCAATCAACAATATGTCTTATACACAATGTATTAGAAATATGTCTCAACGCTCCCACTTAATTTATTGGAAATGCGAGCATCTTCATCGTCTCTAATGAAATTAACAATTTTAACATTTTCATTATGGTGAAGATTTCAACTCCGCTATGCTTACTTCCACTATTGAAGTATGCATTCCTTTTAGCATCCTTTGATTTAACAAAACCTCTCGAACCGTGTCATGTACATGTCCTAGGTAACCATTATATTAGAAGAATGTTGTTTTGTTTGTTATACTAGCATATACAACAATTGACATATGTAGTGGTTGCTACACTAATCCGTCCAGACTAAATATCGCTACGAAAGATCGAATCTTATCGTATTCAACTCCTTGAACATTGTTGTAAACACTTTACCGACATGCCAACTATTTCATAGATGTGAAACATCCATGTCTATTTTTTTATAGATCCAAATACGACTGATAGGCTTTATGCTTTTTAGAGGGTCCTTCAAGTTCAGTAACTTGGTTTCTCGTGTATAGAACTATCACGGATTTTATGGCTTCAAGCCATTTGACAGAGTCACGGCCCATCATTGATTCTTTTGCATGTAGTCGATTCATCATTGTCAAACAATAATGATTTAATCTCAAATCTTAGTATTTGATTGTTTACCAGACCTACGCGGTTCAATTGGAACTTAGATCTCTGTGGCCATAACCTTTGAGGAACGAGAGCTATGAGCATTATGGCTGCCTCCGGGACACTTTCCGGTGCTGTGCAACTCTGCACATATAGCTAAGGTTCAATGACCTTATCAAAGTTCTATTGTCCTCCCACTTAACTTTTCGTGAAAATTCCTTCTCAAGAAGCTTGACGTTCTAAGTGACAAACACTTTTGTCCTTGGTGTGATGGAGGAATACCCAATTGTTGCAAGACGTGCTTATCCGACTTTTGTTGTAAACATTTTACTTATGCCTAGCATACCAAAATTTAAGAAAAGACAACCTAGGTTTTATCCCAATCCATAACTCATATGGTGTCATTTCAACAGATCACGATGGAGCTCTTTTCAGTATAAAAGTGGTAGTCAATAAAGCTTAATCTTCAAAATATAATGGCAATCTTATAAATAACACCTTTGATCCTATCATGTCAAACAAGGTTGATTATATCTCTCGAATACTCTATATTCCTATGGTTTATCGGGAAACATAAATTCATGGAACGATTCCTTGAATCTTAGGTGTTTTTGCTAAACTTGTAACTCAAATATTTTCCTTTATGATCCAATCATAAATTCTTTCTTTTCTCGTTACAATGATTTGCCACTTCGTCTTGAAATTATTTGAACATTTTCAAATGTTTCATACTTATTCCCGATTAAGTAAATATACATATATTCACTCAAATATTTGGTTAAAGTATATGAAGTTTGAATGATCGACCACATACGACTACACATAATGGACTATATGCGTCAATATGCACGATGTCCAATAATTTAGTCATTCGTTCCTCTTTGGCCTATGAACGAAATTTATATCATTTTCAGGAAATTTTTACAAGCATCAATTGATTCAAAAATTAAAAAAGACTCCAAAATTCCATCAACATGGAGTTTCTTCATGTTTTCTTTCCAATATGATTTAAACTATAGTGTTACTCATAAGTGATCTTCTAATCATTCGTCTTATGACACTTTAGCAACAGTGTTTATGTACGTGATTTATCCAACTAGATTTGTAAGAGTTCATCCATCTTTAATGGAATACGATGATTATTTGAACAATCATCATTGTCATAATACTAGAACAAAATAACAATTATTGAAATATAAATCTTGAAGGGAAGCTTTGATGTCAAAGAAAAACACAATAACAATTTATTTGTTTTCGATGAACGTCATCACATATTCTCTTGCTAGTTACTTAGGCCATTATAGTTCATGAATTGAGTTGATCTATGTGACATTTCACACCAACCAATTCAGTATCCAATACCAGTGTCCAATACCCAAGAACCACATTGTTTAACAAGCAAAGAATACACCCATAACGTGTATATCATTTATATACTTTCTGGACATTTCCAGTCTTTTCTTTTCTGCCAAATATTTCCAAGATTCTCTTTCAACATTTCCTTTTCTCTTTTAGAAGAAACTATCAACATCAATAGTGGTGCCATACATATGACACATAGTTCAAAGTGTGTATAGTCAAGTACTAATACCTTTGGACTTGCACTTTTGAAGTAGATCATCATCATCAAATGATTAACATTCTTTTAAAATTTCATTCCTTTTAGTAATCCTTTTAATATAGTAAACATTTTACCTACATATTCTATCCATCCTTATCATGACAACTTTCATGATCAAGCTACTATAGCTCATAAGGACGAATCGCGAATATAATGTTAGTTCCCAAAACCTTTTGGGTGACCAGGACGCCTAGCGTCTCCAAACTTTACAAATTCTCCTACAATACGAGAATATGTATTTTATTAAATTATACTCCATCATAATTCAACCAAGACATTGTTTCAGATATCATAATATCTTCTACACATGATGGTTTTTGAAACAATTTTCAGCTCCTAGAAAACGTTGATATTAAAACAATTTTTCAATATCAAGAATCATGGAGGCAAGCATGATACTTAGATACTAACGCTAGAATTTGTTACTCTTGATTCAATACAACTTATTGAATTTCATGGAGTAAGTGAGGTTTTGTTGAAAGTTTGCAATAGTACTCTAAACTTTAGATTGACACACATAAAACAATACGATACCAGCTCGTAAAGTAAAATTCTAGAATTTTATAGTTCTATTATGTCAATTATAGCTAAATACAAGGTAGTAAACGAATGCCAATGACCACAATGAAATATAAAAATTCACTTCGATTTAGTTTATGATAAATTGAGTTCATATTAATCCAAATTACTAAAGTGAACTCCCACTCAAAACAACATCCCTCGAGTTGTTTTGGTGATTACACAAACCAAATTCACTACACCACGACCAATCATCACGAGTGGTGGTGCAACTCCATTGGTGAGCATCATATGGACATCATATCATTCATATGACTCGTGCTTTACCTTTCGGTTCATGTTCTGAGGCCATGTTTGTACATTCTAGGCTCACCAAGTAAGAACCTTAGTACGCGTGTGTGTAAAACTGTCTTACCCCCATTGTATGTGATCGTAGATTCTATCACACCCGATCATCACGTGGTGCTTCGAAACGACGAACTTTCTTAATGGTGCATACTAAGGAAGAACATATTATTATCTTGATATTAGTGAGATGGATCATCTTATAATGCTACCTCCAAGTTCTAAGCTAGACATAAGCAAAATAAGATGCACACAAAACATCATATGCATAAAGTGATATGATATGGTTCTTGCACTTGATCACTATCTTGTGCATCATGGTATGATATCTACCATTCCATTTGTGTAGTGCCAAGGTCTATGGCTCTCCCACTTTGTTATAATTCCCGAGAGTATCTCACCATACTAAAATTATAACATTTACCATATCATGACACATGCCCAACAAAAATAAAACTAGACGCTTCTAATTTATCTTTTGCATATTTTACATGGCTTTGGGCTTTTGAAGATAGAATCGATCTTACCAAGGAACCACAACGATGATAATAAAATTATTAGCAATCCTTTATAAATCAAATATAAACTATAGTGGGAGAGACAGACACCCGCTAGCCACTTATGCAAAACTAGTTGCATGTCAAGTGTGGAACATGTCTCATGTGCGAGGACGTGTAAAGTTTGTCCGGGTCGCTTCATCCCACTATGCCACCAATATCCAAAATACATGAAGGATATAATAACATGATCATCAGCTCCCACATATTAATATGTGTTCTAACCGTATAAATTATCTATGCATAGACCTAGCTGTGATACCACTGATGGTGTTCGTTGCATGGAAAACAAAAAATTCATATGGTTGCAACCACCAAGATCATATCTAGGTATTACATGTAACAGGTTTAGATGGAGTCACCCTCAAAGACCGTAACACGGGATAATGTTCCTACAAACAAACATGGCTGTTGTAGAGACTACACGACCGTCCTCAAGGACGCAATGACAATGCCACACGTGTACCACCTCCGTAGTCGGTCACACATATGGTGTGCTGACGACTTCCGTCCCTCGCTCCAGCGCGGCAGCAGAAGTAGTGGTTCCTCGGAACTCTGCAAACACTATGACATGGTGGTGATGGCGGTGGAGAAGATATTGAGCAAGGCTTTGCCTAAGCACCTCGCTCGTGGCAATGGACAAGGCTAGAGGGGGAGGAAGATGCCAACCAAAGAGCATATGAGAGGAGAGGTGAGTGTGTGTCAGAGAGAAGAGGGGAGGGGGCCTTTTATAGGTGAGGGGCAGCCCAAGGGGCTAGGTGCACAACCATATGGCTGCCCCCACCTCTTGCCCAATTATGTGGGTAGACTCTCCACTCACATTAAAAACTCTCCACTTTCTCCCATTTATTCTCCACTCGAAGATCAAGAGTCTCTTTGTTAAAACCACTTTTAATTCACTTGATTTCATGTCACTCATTTAATGAACACTTCATTTAATGAGTACTTCATTTAATAAACACATTATCAATTCAATCCCTGATGATATTTGATACGTTGCAAACGTATCCATAATTTTTGATGTTCCATGCTTGGTTTTATCTACTTTCTTATGTTTTGTCCACACTTTGGAGTACTTTTCATATGATTTCTTAGACTAAACTATTAACAAGAGCCACAATGCCAGTTGCCTATTTTCTGCTGTTTTTGGTTCCAAGAAATTCAGAAAATACATATTCTCGGAATTGGACCGGACAAAAGCCAAAGTCGATATTTTACCGGAAGACTCAAGGAGCCAGAAGACGAGACGGAGAGGGGCCAGGGGCTGGCCACACCACCTGGTGGCACGGGCCAGGCCACGCCGTGCCAGGGGGTGGTGTGGGCCCCTCCGGCACCCTCTCGGTCTCCCCTCTCGCCTATAAGATGCCTCCCGATGCATAAACCCTAAATCATCAAGCCTCCAGCCACGAAAAGTTCAGCAGCGCTGCCGCCACCGAAGGGGAGATTTGGGGGACAGAACGTCTCTATTCCGGCACCCTGCCGGGACGGGGAAGTACCCCCGTAGCCATCTCCATCGATCTCCACCACCATCTCCTTCACCATTGCTGATTCCCATGATGAGGAGGGAGTAGTTCTCTCTCGAGGCTAAGGGTTCTACCGGTAGCTATGTGTTCATCTCTCTCTCTATGCATGATCTTATTGAGATCATGAGCTTGTAATCTATAGATCTACCTTGCTACTCAAGTGCTTTAGTAGATCTCTGCTCTCCCCATGTGTGTGAAGTTGATAGTGTGCACACCATGGTGGCACTTAGGCTAGAGATTTCAAATACTTGTTATGGTTATATTTGGAGTTGGATGTCTTTATGAAATTGTGGTGTTTGTTTGAACCATCTAGTACTCAAGGTGACAGTGTGGGGTTTTCTAGATGGGAAAGATGAACTTTGAGGTGTGCTGTTATAGCCCTACCATGGATTAGAGTGTCCAACCGGAGAGTAGTTAAGAGTAGTATCATAAAGAGAAGATATTTATATGAGAGTGTTCACTAGTGAAAGTATGATCCCTAGCCCTTGTTTCTAAGCAATGATACACCGTTTGCAATTAGATCTGTTAGATGTTTGCTTGCTTCCTTCTTTATTTCAGTCTGCCTTTAGTATTTTCCACGCCATCAAGCTATTTTCTATCACCGTTACCACTTATAATTATCCATACTACTCGTATTTCACTATGTCTTCATCGAACTAGTGCACCTATACACCTGACAAGTGTATTGGGTGTGTTGGGGACACAAGAGACTTCTTGTATATTGATTGCAGGGTTGCTTGAGAGGGGATACCTTTGACCACTTCCTCCATGAGTTCGATAAACCTTGGGTAATCCACTTAAGGGAAACTTGCCGCTGTTCTACAAACCTCTACACTTGGAGGCCCAACAACTGTCTAGAAGAATAGGAGTAAGTAGACATCAAGTTATTTTCTGGCGCCGTTGCCGGGGAGGTAAGGTAAATGGTACTCACATCCTCCGGTGTGAGTGCTCGAAGTTATTTCCTTTAGATTCTGCAATTTTGTCTTTTTGTTTCTTGTTTTCACTAGTTAGGCTTAATGGAAAACAACAAAAAAATTAGAGAGCTTTATAGTATTTATCTTGAGTTAGGACATGAAGTGTTTGAAGAGAAAATTAAAAAAACCTATGGAACTTTATTTGCATGCTAATAGCAATGTTGTTAGTATGAATTCTTTGGACACCATTATTGCTAATGCTAGGAAAAGTCTAAGCGTGGGGAAGCTAGTTTTTATGAAAATGATCTTTTTAGTTCCCCAGCTTTGGAAGATAGCTATTCTATTGCTTATGATGATACCAAACCTCCAATATATGATGATTACAATGATGAATATGATATTTTTTGTCCACCTACTATTGAGGAGGAAATTAATTATGATTACAATATGCCTCCTATATTTGATGATTATGGTGATGAAAATAATAATGATAGCTATTCTGTTGAATTTGCTCCCACTACAATCAATAAGAATGACTATGTTTATGTGGGGAGTATTAATTCTTTTATGCATGTGGCTCATGATAAAAATGTTTCTTGTGATAGTTATATTATTATTTTTATTCATGATGCTACTGAATGGTATTATGAGAGAGGGAAACATGGTTTTATGTGTCTCAACAATACTAAGTTTCCCCTCTTTATGTTGAAAGTCTTGAAGTTGCACTTGTTTTGCTTTCCTATGCTTGTTGCTTTGTGCTTTCATGACTTGTTTCTTTACAAGATTCCTATGAATAGGAAGTGGGTTAGACTTAAATGTGCTTTGAATTTTCTTCTTGATGCTCTCTTTTACTTCAATTCATATTTCTAATGAGAGCATCTTCTCAAACTATCATGCCTAACTTAAAGGCGTTAAAGAAAAGTACTTAATGGGAGATAACCCAAAAGTTTTAGATGAGTCTTGGAAGTTATTACTTCAGTAATCACCGTTCCTTATCCATTTTATTTGATTTTTGTGCCAAGAGTAACCTTTAATGAGATAGAAGTAATGATTGGGAAAGTTGCTGTCCCGAAACAGATTTCTGTGCTTCACCGTAAAAATTCGTGTAAAATCTCTGTACGAATTTTTGAGGCGTGAATTTTTGTGCTTCTGCCCCAGGTTGTTATCTAACTTTTGTTAGTTCAACACTTTTCGATTTGAGCAACATAAGGTCTTTGAAAAACTTGGTTTTTACCTGCTGGTCTGTTTTGATAGATTTCTGCCATTATTTGCATTGGCTGCTTGTTGGTTCCTTTTTGAGTTCTCTTTGGGGAATTGAGATTTTTGAGGGAAGTGCTTCAATAGCTTGTGTTTTAATGGAAGTTTTATTGGTGTTGAAACTGAACCCAAAGACTTATTATCTTGAGTATACTAATGTTGCTAATGAAGATTGTGTGAAGTTTTGTATGAAGGAAAATTTCAGGTGTATGGAGAGAATGATGTAATGAGATGAAGAATGGACTAAAGCTCAAGCTTGGGTATGCCACGTGTGTCACCCCAAGAAATATCCAAGCAGTACAAGCGTCAAAGCTTGGGGATGCCCAAGGCATCCCCTTCTTCATCAATAAAAAAATCCCAGGTTTCTTCCAAACACTTCATTTTTATTGTTTCATGCACAGTTGTGTTGTTCTTCAAGCGTCTTCTTTCTCATTTTCGTTTTGGTTTTTTGTTTGCTTGGTTTGCTTAGTTTGCTGAATAAATTGGTTGGACCCCCTCTTTCATACATTGGTTTTCAAATAGTTTGGTTTGGATTGGAAAAAGAGTAGGAAAGTTCATGCTTAAGTGGTAAGGTGAGCTTGTTTTTGACTGTGGCCTATGCTTTGTCATGCCATGCTTGATATTGTTTTGGATTTATGCTTAGTGATCTTTTCTATAGCATGAAATGTTATAAACAATTGAGATTGCTTAATGTGCCTTGAAAGAATCATGCGTTGTTTTAGCATATTAAAGCATAGTATTGTGGCATTCTCCTTTGATGCTTTATTTGGGTTGACTTGGTGCATGCTCACACCATGTTAAGACTATACCAAGTCACCATAGCCTCTATGATCCTTTAGTTTTCGACTTGTAATACCACTTTATGCTTTAATCTATGATGTTTTGTCGCTCTGCATGATTATGGCCATTATTGCTCTCTTAGTTTGTCGCTCCCAGTCTTTTGCTAGCCTCCGCAACCAAGTATGAGTTCCACTCATGCATCCAACTCCCTAAACCAAGTTATTCGAAAGAGTCCACCATACCTACCTACTAGCATATGCTATTCCAAGTATATTCATGTTTTTATCTACCTTCTGAATTAAACTTGTTATGAAAAAACTAGTGATTAAAGCACTCACGAACTTGATGGCACACTTTACTTTTCTTGCCCTTAATAAACTTGAACAATTGTGTCATATATGTTGTATATGCTTGCACTTATTTGTTGGGGATTAGCAGAACCATGCTGTCATGGGGAACGCTTTCAAGATTGCACTTGTACTTTGTACCTAGTTGATATCATGCTCTTTTGTCTATGGATGTCGTAAGTGTGAAATGAAAGGAGAGATTGTAAGTCCATAGAGTTATGTATATGTGTTAGAGAAATGCCTAGGCCGCTGGTCTAATCCATGCTGTCATGGTGGAAACCTGCAACGTAACCATAATGAGCTGCCTATGAAGCATTCTTCTTATAAAAAAGAGTCAGATATTGAGAAAAAAGATAAAAAGAAAAGAAAAAAAGAGATATACGAAAAGAGGGAAGAGAGAAAAAAGCACCATATTCCCATGGTAAATAAGAAGATTGCTGAGATGATCGTTGTCTGCTTGCCTTGTCATTTTGATATGGGGATTCTTCCGTATCATCGGGCAAGGGGTACCCCGTTGGCGGTTCTCTATGATACACATGTACTTACAATGACAAGAACTTACCGGTAACTAAACTTGAGTAGCATGAGGAGCTGCCCTCGTATTCAAGGGACATGAGATTTCCAACTTATACTTCGTCAAGCATATACACCATAGTTTGTTCACTTTAACCTTAATCATTTCAAGATGCTTATGATAGGGGCAATGAGAGCTGAAAGCTAATAAGTACCATAATTTTTGGAAGCTCTTTATGAGACTTGAATCCCTGCTTCCTTCTATGAAGGCCTTTCTTTTACTTTTATGTTGAGTCTCCACCTTCTATCTTTATGCACCTACTTTGAGAGCATAGTGGCCATTCTTAGTTCTATGTGCATTGTCCCAAGACTTGTTGATTGATGCATAACTATGATATTGCTTGTTTTAAACTATTTGTATCTAGTCACTCTTATGAACTTTGAAGGTATCCTATGCATTTATGTTTGCTACTCTATGAAGGACAAGCTGAATGCCACTATGCTATGTTTTCTTTATGTGAAACAAACAAACGTCTTGCAAAGCATTGTTATTCATGAATCTTTTGTTTGTGTCTTTTCATGTTGCAACATAGTTGCTTTGCCTTATTGTTAGAACTTTGTCTTTCATGTTATGATTGAAGTACTATGATCCCAGCTTTAAATGTTTTACAAATACTTTGATCAAGTTTATGATGGTGCATGTCACCTCAAAAATTATTCTTTATTTTTATCACTTACCTACTCGAGGACGAGCAGGAGTTAAGCTTGGGGATGTTGATACGTTGCAAACGTATCCATAATTTTTGATGTTCCATGCTTGGTTCTATCTACTTTCTTATGTTTTGTCCACACTTTGGAGTAATTTTCATATGATTTCTTGGACTAACCTATTAACAAGAGCCACGGTGCCAGTTGCCTGTTTTCTATTGTTTTTGGTTCTAGGAAAGTTAGAAAATCAATATTCTCGAAATTGGACTGGACAAAAGACAAAGTCGATATTTTACGGGAAGACTCACGGAGCCAGAAGACGAGACGGAGAGGGGCCAGGGGCTGGCCACACCACCTGGTGGTGCGGGCCAGGCCAGGCCGCGCCAGGGGGTGGTGTGGGCCCCTCCGACACCCCCTCGGTCTCCCCTCTCGCCTATATGAAGCATCCCGATGCATAAACCCTAAATCGTCAAGCCTCCAGCCACGAAAAGTTCCGCAGCGCCGCCGCCACCGAAGGGGAGATTCGGGGGACAGAAAGTCTCTTCCAAGACCTGCCAGACAGGGAAGTGCCCCTGGAGCCATCTCCATCGATCTCTACCGCCATCTCCATCACCATTGCTGATTCCCATGATGAGGAGGGAGTAGTTCTCTCTCGAGGCTAAGGGTTCTACCGGTAGCTATGTGTTCATCTCTCTCTCTATGCATGATCTTATTGAGATCATGAGCTTGTAATCTATAGATCTACCTTGCTACTCAAGTGCTTTAATAGATCTCTCCTCTCCCCATGTGTGTGAAGTTGACAGTGTGCACACCATGGTGGCACTTAGGCTAGAGATTTCAAATACTTGTTATAAGTTATATTTGGAGTTGGATGTCTTTATGAAATTGTGGTGTTTGTTTGAACCATCTAGTACTCAAGGTGATAGTGTGGGGTTTTCTAGATGGGAAAGATGAACTTTAAGGTGTGCTATTATAGCTGTACCATGGATTAGAGTGTCCAACCGGAGAGTAGTTAAGAGTAGTATCATAAAGAGAAGATATTTATATGAGAGTGTTCACTAGTGAAAGTATGATCCCTAGGCCTTGTTTCTAAGCATTGATACACCATTTGCAATTAGATCTGTTACATGTTTGCTTGCTTCCTTCTTTATTTCAGTTTGCCTTTAGTATTTTCCACGCCATCAACCTATTTTCTATCACCGTTACCACTTATAATTATCCATACCACTCGTATTTCACTATCTCTTCGCCAAACTAGTGCACCTATACACCTGACAAGTGTATTGGGTGTGTTGGGGACATAAGAGACTTCTTGTATCTTGATTCCAGGGTTGCTTGAGAGCGGATACCTTTGACCACTTCCTCCCTGAGTTCGATAAACCTTGGGTAATCCACTTAAGGGAAACTTGCTGCTGTTCTACAAACCTCTGCACTTGGAGGCCCAACAACTGTCTTCAAGGATAGAAGTAAGTAGACATCAATATTCCGATACACCAAAACTATTCTGGCAGATTTATCAGAATAATTCATGTGTTGTCCGGTATTTTCACTGGTGTTTCCTATCCACTCAAATGCGTCGACTACCCTTAAGTGTGTCTTCCTAAGGGCCATGAACTATGTGGACATGATTGAGACACTCTCTGATCAATAATCATTAGCGGGACCTAAAGATACATAATGACTCCCACCAGTTCTTGCGATGACTTAGTGATCGTGTGAACTTTTATTCGCAGTAACCAATTCATTTTGTCTCGTGATAATTTACTTGTCCAGGATTAGATCATTCAGTATCATTCATACCTAGTTCTATCCCATTACTGACAAGCACTCTTTTCTTGTTCCCATGATATAACATTCTTAGTGATCATTGTCACTTGCTTGCAAGCTATGTCAGTGTGATATCACCAAGAGGGCCCTGAGTATATCTCTCTATCATTAGGATGGACAAATCCCACTCTTAATCCATGAGCCTCAACTAACACACTCCAAGTACCCGACGTCACCTTTATAATCACCCTATTATGATGTGATGTTTGATGCAATCAAAATACTCTTCCAGAGTTAGTGATTGACGTGATATCATGGTCTAAGGATTAGGGTTACTTGAATGACGTTATAGTAGTGTAAACATAATGGCATGATCGTGTTACTATACTTTGGGAGTATGTTCATCACATCATTGAATCAATGTTTTGAACTTGTTATTAGCAACATCAAGTGTCATGATCAGGAAACCTTGATCGTCTGTTAATCAACAAGCTAGTGCAATGAGAGGCATTACTAGGAAACTTTTTTTTGTTTATTAAACACACATGTATTAACGTTTCCGGTTAACAAAATTATAGCATGAGAAATAAACATTTATCATAAACATGGAATTTAATATAATAACCATTTTACTATTGCCTCTCCGGCATATTCCTTTCAGCCACTCACTCAACCAACTTCAAGAAGAAAAATGATAAGAAGAAAGGCTCTTGCCACGTCTGTGGTGATCCTGATCATTGGTATCCTAGATTCCCTAATCACTTTGACAAGAGGTAACATGGGAACAGCGACAAGACCTCTAATGTTGTTATTAGCGATACTGAGATGAAGTACGATGTCACGATGGTGTCACTACATATGCCTGGTATAGGATAAAGTTGGGGCCGCATGGACGTGGTGGAATCCGGGAAGGGATGATGCAGTGAAGACCACACTCGGAAGAACATAGAGAGACACGATATACCCAGGTTCGAGGCTCTCCTAGTGAGGTAAAACCTCTACTCCTGCATCTAGATCTCATATATCTTGGCCATGCATGTGGCTACAATGGTGCTCCTTAAGCTGTATTCCTACACCTCTAATGGCTATATATGGGAGAGCAGAGGAGGAAGAACATGAGCTCATATCGAGTAGAGAGGAGAGGATCCCTTCGGGGCCTCCTCTTGTATTGATCCCCCTGGTGCTCCTTATAAAGGGGAGCCCAGGGGACAAGACATGAGTCACACGCTTGGGCCTGGTCAGACCTACCAGTTGTCCTGTAGTGCTTGTCCTTGGCATCTCTTCAGCATATGCCTTACCATCTCAGGAGATGCCCAGCATATTCCTAGCATCTCCTTTGATGCCCAACATATTCCCTAGCATCTCCGTAGATGCCCAGCATATTTCATACTGCATGTGCCAGTCTGAGCGAGGGGTGTCCCAAGACTGGCATGGGACATGAAGGGGTTGACCTAGCCTGAAGGGGTGTCGAGGTAGAGGTTGGGGGAGTGTCCGGGGGCGAGTAAGAGAGCATCCAACGTGATATAACTCAGCCTGGAAGGCTGAAACTTGCCTTGGTGGTAAACTGAATCGGCCTAGGTAAAAGGAAAGGCCAAGTCGAGTCGAAGAATTGATCCAGCTGGGTCAAGGTGCGGCCCAACCGAGGTATGGCTGCCTCGGCCCAAGGGAAGACCAAAGGGCCTAGCTAGACTGCCCTTGATTCAGCCTATAGTCGAACCGACCCAGCCAGGTAAATTTGGCCCAGCCAGGGTCTTCATTTGATCCAGCCTAAAGGTTCAGCCAACTCAGGTGGAGGGAGCTGGAGGCGCTGGATGCCCGTGGTGGGCCAAAGTACCTCGGTTCCAGCCCACCCTAGGGAGTTTGGTGGGGCGAAGTGGCGTCATGGTGTGGTCGACCCGCGGTAGGACGAGTGGCCCCCATGTCGGCACATCCAGGATTCATCGAGCGCTGGCGAGGCAGGACCACGGGAGCTGGTGGGAACTGGCATCGAGGGAGGTTGCACCGGGTTGTCTAGGTGATGTGGCCCCACGGTGGGCCGAGTGAAATGCTTCCCGGCCCACCCGGGTGAAGTGTAGGCGGGATTAGTACTTGCGGCAGGGAAACTGATGAGGTGTGGTGGCGCCGGGGTATTTGGCCCGTGATGGGCCGAATTAGCTAAGACTTAGCCCACCGGAGAATATGTATTTGTTGCTCTTCTTGGGAGTTCTTGATCTAGGCCAAGTTAAGTGTAATTATGCCCAATGCAATTCCTACTTTCTTATTTATTTATTTATTTATTTATTTCTCTCTACTTTAGTTTATTCTATTTATCTCAAATGACTTTTCCTCTGTTTGTCAACTAGATGACACAACTTTGGGGTACCTAGGGTCACACCCCCGACATTAGTCCCCGAGGCTATGTGGGACTCATAGAGTCGCGCATAGGCTTTATATTAAAAACATCGCCAGAGTAATTTACTAACATATAGTCATTTTCCTCCAGTGTGGTAGATAATTGGCATAAACTGCCCTGGTATCATTCATATGCCTAAAATGGCTTAGGTGACTTATGGTCAACATCCTAATCCAAGTCGACCCAGAATCGGAGTCAAGTGACTTAAATCCGAGTCATCTGACTCTCAATCTGAGTCATGTGATCCAAAGCCAAGTCGTTTGACTCATAATATGAGTCATGTGAGTCAAATCCGAGGTATATGGTCCAAATCCGAGTCATGTGACCCAAATCTGAGTCATATGACTCAAATTCGAGGTACATGATCCAAATCCGAGTCATCTGACTCTAATCTGAGTCATATGCTTCAAATGATGGCGAGTTTGGCAGGGCGAAGTGGCGTCACCCGCGGTGGGCCGAGTGCCCCCCACGTCGGCCTATCCGGGATTCATCGAGCGCTGGCGAGGCGGGACCACGGGAGCTGGTGGGAACTGGTATCGAGGGAGGTTGTGCCGGGTTGGCTGGGTGACGCGGCCCCATGGTGGGCCGAGTGAAATGCTTCCCGGCCCACCCGGGTGAAGTGGAGGCAGGATTAGTACTGGCGGCGGGGAAGCTGGCTAGGTGTGGTGGCACCGGGGTATTTGGCCTGTGATGGGCCAAATTAGCCAAAACTCGGCCCACCCGAGAATATGTATTTGCTGCTCTTCTTGGGAGTTCTTGATCTTGGCCAAGTTAAGTGTAATTCTACCCAATGCCATTCCTACTTTCTTATTTATTTCTCTCTACTTTACTTTAGTCTATTTATCTCAAATGACTTTTCCTCCGTTTGTTAACTGGATGACACAACTCTAGGGTACCTAGGGTCACACCCCCGACATTAGGCCCCGAGGCTATGTGGGACTCATAGAGTCGCACATAGGCTTTATATGAAAAACATCGCCAGAGTGATTTACTAACATGTAGTCCTTTTCCTCCATTGTGGTAGATAATTGGCATAAACTTCCCTGGTATCATTCATATGCCTAAAATGTCTTAGTTGTCTTTTGGTCAACATCTTAATCTGAGTCGACTCAGAATCAGAGTCAAGTGACTTAAATCCGAGTCATCTGACTCTCAATCCGAGTCATGTGATCCAAAGCCGAGTCATTTGACTCATAATCTGAGTCATGTGAGTCAAATCCGAGGTATATGGTCCAAATCCGAGTCATGTGACCCAAATCTGAGTCATATGACTCAAATCCAAGGTACATGATCCAAATCCGAGTCATCTGACTGTAATCCGAGTCATGTGATCCGAATCCGAGTCATGTGACCGAAACCTGAGTCATCTGACTCAAATCTGAGGTATATGATCCACATCTGAGTCATCTGACTCTAATCCAAGTCATATGCTCCAAATTCAAGTCATGTGACTCATATTTGAGTTATTTGACTTCTAAATCCGAGTCATTGGACATATAGCTTTCGTTGGGCAAGTTTTGACATCCAACCTTCATGGGCACTGGTCACATAACCTCTTTGGTCAAGTTTCGACATCTGGCCTTCATGGGCATTGGTCATATAACCTCTTTGGGTAAGTTTCGAGATCTGACCTTCATGGGCACTGGTCATTTAACCTCTTGGGCAAGTTTTGACATCTAGCCTTCATGGGCATTGATCATAGAACCCTTTTTGGGCAAATTGACATATAGCCTTCATATGCATTTCTCATATAACCCTTCTTGGGAAAATCAACATATAGCCTTCATGGGCATCTGTCTTATAACCCTTTTGGGTAAATTGACATATAGCCTTAAATCTGAGTTATCTAACTCAAAATCCTAGTTATATGACTCAAATCTGACATATGCCTCAAATCCGAGTTATCTAACTAAAAATTCGAGTTATATGACTCAAATCTGACATATGTCTTAAATCCGAGTTATCTAACTCAAAATCCGAGTTATATAAGTCAATAGCTGACATATGCCTCAAATCCAAGTTATTTAACTCAAAATTTGAGTTATATGACTCAACAGCTGACATATGCCTCAAATCCGAGTTATCTAACTCAAATTTGAGTTATATGACTCAAATCTAACATATGCCTCAAATCTGAGTTATCTAACTCAAAATATGAGTTATATGACTCAATAGCTGACATATGTCTAAAATCCGAGTTATCTAACTCAAAATTCGTGTTATATGACTCAACATCTGACATATGTCTCAAATCCGAGGTATCTAACTCAAAATCTGAGTTATATGACTCAAATCTGACATATGCCTCAGATCTGAGTTATCTAACTCAAAATCCGAGTTATATGACTCAACAGCTGACATATGTCTCAAATTCGAGTTATGTAACTCAAAATCCGAGTTATATGACTCAAGAACTGACATATGTCTCAAATCCGAGTTATCTAACTCAAAATCTGAGTTATAAGACTCAACAGCTGACATATGCCTCAAATCTGAGTTATCTAACTCAAAATCCGAGTTATACGACTCAACAGCTGACATATGTCTCAAATTCGAGTTATCTAACTCAAAATCTGAGTTATATGACTCAACAACTGAGATATGTCTCAAATCTGAGTTATCTAACTCAAAATCCGAGTTATATGACTCAACAACTGACATATGTCTCAAATCTGAGTTATCTAACTCAAAATCCGAGTTATATGACTCAACAACTGACATATGCCTGAAATCCGAGTTATATTACAATCTCAAGATATTTGGTGATTGAGATATAGAGAAATTGATATAGATTTTGTTGATTATTTGGTCCTGCCTAGATGAGTAATGATTCGAGATATAACTTGATGATAGCCCTTTGATATGTTGACCAATTGACTTTGATCATGATTTGGGATATGATATGATGCCATGATACACTGGCAAACCGACATAAATGGTGCTTTGAGATACATGATATATGATGGTAACTCTGGCAAGCTGAGTTAAACAGTAATCTGAGTTATAAGATAACCTGGCAAACTAATTCCAATAGTAATATGAGTTATAAGATAACCTGGAAAGCTTAATTAAATAGTAATCCAAGTTATAAGATAACCTGACAAACCGATTCAAATAGTAATCCGAGTTATAAGATAACATGGCAAGCTGAGTTAAACATTAATCCAAGTTATAAGATAACATGGCAAATTGATTCAAATAGTAATCTGAGTTATAAGATAACCTTGCAAGCCGAGTTCAATAGTAATCAGAGTTATAAGTTAACCTGGCAAGCTGAGTTAAACAGTAATACGAGTTATAAGATAACATGGCAAACTGATTCAAACAGTAATCTGAGTTATAAGATAATCTAGAAAGATGAGTTAAATAGTAATCTGAGTTATAATCTGTTGTGATGTCTTGGGGGTAAATTTCCTTAACATTTAGCATCTCAAAATGGCATAGTTAGTCAACCAGTATATATAAAAGATGTTGTATGATAGTAATAGAAGACATAGCTAAAACACATATAGCGGTTAACATATGTGAGATCATCACCGATGGCATATCTTATGTCTACTCTGAGTTATAGTTCTACACATGGAGATGCCGAGTCAAATAATTACCAAGTCCTCGAGATACTTTTTATACCTATAGGTGACTGTACTGATATGCTGGCTAGTCCCCAGGTTGAGTCATCTCCTTCTTGGGGTGAATGACTTAGATAGAGGGTGATAGTACCCGAGTGATATCTGGGGTTATCTCATGTGCATGTTGGTGGTTGATTCATTCGATACTCATAGTATATTTGATGATAAAGTGAGGATGAGATATGTCTTGTTGGATGAGTCAACTGATACTTACAGCATACTTGGTGATGAGGTTGAGGCTGAGTCATCTCAATAAGAGAGGCTTGTATGCCAACTCGCCTGATCTCTGTATGTTGGGGGCGAGGATGAAGAAGCAGCTGCTCTAAGGTGAAGCAGAGGTTGATGAAGATGACCCCGTCTGGATGGAAACCCAACCAGCGCCTCTAATCGGCCCCATGGTGGGCGCCAAATGTCATTGTGGTGTCACTACATATGCCTAGGGTAGGCTAAAGTTGGGGCCGCATGGACGTGGAGGAATCCGAGGAGGGATGATGCAGTGAAGACCGCACTCAGAAGAACATAGAGAGACATGATGTACCCATGTTCGAGGCTCTCCTAGTGAGATAAAACATCTACTCCTGCATCTAGATCTCATATATCTTGGCCATGCATGTGGCTACAATGGTGCTCCTTGAGCTATATTCATATACATCTAATGACTATCTCTGGAGAGCAGATGAGGAGAAACACGAGCTCCTATCGAGCAGAGAGGAGAGGATCCCTTTGGGGCCTCCCCCTATATCGATCCCCTGGTGCTCCTTATAATGGGGAGCCTAGGGGACAATACTTGAGTCACACGCTTGGGCCTGGTCAAACCTGCCCGTTGTCCTATAGTGCTTGTCCTTGGCATCTCTTCAGCATAAGCCTTAGCATCTCAGGAGATGCCCAACATATTCCTAGCATCTCCTTTGATGCCCAGCATATTCCCTAGCATCTCTATAGATGCCCAGCATATTCCATGCTGCATGTGCCAGTCTGAGCCAGGGGCGTACCAAGACTGGCATGGGACTTGAAGGGGTTGACCTGGCTTGAAGGGGTGTCGATGTAGAGGTTGGGGGAGTGTCTAGGGATGAGTAAGAGAGCATCTTGGTGATATAGCTCGGCCTGGAAGGCTGAAACTTGGCCTGGTGGTAAACTGACTCCGCCTAGGTAAAAGGAAAGGCCCAGTCGAGTCAAAGAATTGCTCCAGCCAGGTCAAGGTGCGGCCCAGCCGAGGTCTGGCTGCCTCGGCCCAAGGGATGACCCAAGGGCCTAGCTGGACTGCCCCTGATTCGGTCTAGGGTTGGACCGACCCAGCCAGGTCAATCTGGCCCAGCCGGGGTCTTCATTTGATTTGGCATGGAGGTTAAGTCGGCCCAGGCGGAGGGAGCTGGAGGCGCTGGTTGCCCGCGGTGGGCCGAGGTACCTCCATTCTGGCCTACCCGGGGGAGTTTGGCGAGGCGAAGTGGCGTCGCGGTGTGGTCCACCCGCAATGGGCCGAGTCGCCCCCGCGTTGGTCCATCCGTGATTCGTCGAGCGCTAGTGAGGCAGGACTGCGGGAGCTGGCCGGAACTGGCGTCAAGGGAGCTGGCACCGAGTTGTCTGGGTGACGCGGCCCCACGGTGGGCCGAGTGAAATGCTTCTCGGCCCACCCGGGTGTAGTGGAGGCGGGATCAATACTGACGGCGAGGAAGCTGATGAGGTGTGGTGGCGCTGGGGTATTTAGCTGTGATAGGCCGAATTAGCCAAGACTCGGCCCACCCGGTAATATGTATTTGCTGCTCTTCCTAGGAGTCTTGATCTGGTCCGACGAAAACAATGAACTCACCATCCTAAAGGACGGGAGCTTGTTCGTCTCCGGGGAGGCAGCAGCTAACCTCCGGCAGAATCCGGCGCGTACGCACGAGCCAATCAATTTCTTGCTGCATCACGTTGGAGCCAGCCCAGGCGCCACGGTCGTGGACGACGCTGCCCTCCTCCTGTTCTTCCATGACAACTACCTCCCGCGGCATCTCTAGATCCCACTCCTCTGAGGCAGATCTCGAATCGGGGGAGCGAGGCACAGATTAGCGAGGCCTCGCGGCGGCGGCGATGAGCGGTGCTATGGTGAAGTGAGGAGGAAGAAAAGAGCAAGGGGGCGGCGTAGTCGCTAGAATAGAGAGCAGCGGTGGCAGCACAAGGAGGAAGAAGTAGAAGAGGCCACAACGGGGGAAAGTGTCTAAGGGCCTCCCCCCACTCCCCTATTTATCTGCGCAGAATCATGGGTAGTGGGATCAGATACCCCCGCTAGGCACATGATGCGGGTGTGTATTCCCTTAACTGGCGCATGAGGATCGTGACACACGCACGGTTCCATGAGGCAGGAGAGAAAATGGTGCATCATGGCTCTATAGTTATCGAGGAGGCACACAATGACGTGATGGGGTGAAGTTACCCCTGACAGCGTGTGGTAGTAACTGCTGCGACGACCCTTAAAATAAGGTAAGAGCAATGATTACTTTCCATGTAGGATACAAGAAGGAGCCTTCGAGAAGATCGGTATCTAAGAGGGATACCCGGATACAACACTAATACTCGGCCAACGAGATATATCTCAGAAAGATCCAAGGAAAGTCAAAGTGAATATCAAGTCACCAAGCGGTGCATCCAAGTTAAACTCGATATAGGCTGACATATATGTATGTCGGCAAGACGGACAATGATGCGGATAAGTTTGAACTGCAGTGGCCTTTCCAGCTAAGGCTGATAAGACTGCACCAGCTTCGGGAACTAATGTTGGCACCTGCAAAGATGAAACAACTTACTCCTAGTGCCGACATACTATTTATGCCTCGGTGGTCCTTGCCATTATACCTCACCTTGACCCTACCTGGGGTCATCTCCCCAACAGATGGCACATATGGTATTTTACATACTATCCTTTCAGTATGTCATTTCCTAAATGGTGGATAGACACGAGTGCTAACACACATGTATGTTCTGATATTTCCATGTTTTCTTCTAATCAGGTCTCAGGGACTTCTTGCATGCTGATGGGAAACGGCTCACGTCATTCTGTTTATGGTGTTGGTATGGTAAATCTGAAGTTTACTTCGGGGAAGACCATATCTCGTCAGCGGATCGCTTTTATGTCGAGATGGTTTTAAGTTGGTTTTTAAGTCCAATAAAGTTGTAATTTATAAGTATGTACAATTTGTTGGAAAGGGTTATGAGTGTGGAGGTATGTTCAGCTTATCTTTGTCAGAGTCATGTACTAAAGTTATTAATCATGTTTGCAATGATAATGAGTCCAATATTTGGCATTCACAACTTTGTCATATTAACTTTGGTTGCATGACGCGGCTAGACAATATGAGTTTAATTCCTAATTTACCAGTGTCAAAGCTTCTAAGTGCCAAGTTTGTGTGCAAGCAAAGCAACCCCACAAGTCTCATACGGCCGCGGAACCGAGAAACTTAGCACCACTGAAACTTATACATTTGGATCTATGTGAGATGAGTGGTGTTTTGACTAAAGGTGCAAAACGATATTTCATGATGTTGATTGATGACTGCACTAGATACTTCTATGTTTATCTTCTGAAATCTAAAGATGAAGCTTTGAACTACTTCAAAATCTATAAAGCTGAAGCAGAAAACCAACTTGATCGTAAAATCAAGCGGCTAAGGTCGGATCATGGTGGAGAGTACATGTCAAATGAATTTGATTTATTCTGTATGAAACATGGTATTATACATGAGAGGAAGCCTCCCTATTCACCTCAGTCAAATGGGGTGGCCGAAAGAAAGAACCACACTCTAACTGATTTGGTTAACGCCATGTTAGATACATTGGGTCTTTCCAAAGAATGGTGGGGCGAGGCGCTAATGACTGCATGTCATGTCCTAAACCGTGTCCCCGTAAAGGATAAAACCATGACTCCATTTGAGGAATGGGAGAAGAAAAGGCTTAAACCCTCTTACTTATGAACTTGGGGTTGTTTGGTGAAAGTCAATATTCTAAAACCCAAGAAGCGAAAGCTTGGACCAAAAATAGTGGATTGTGTTTATCTGGGATATGCTTTTCATAGCATTGGCTATAGATTTTTGATAGTAAATCTGAGGTATCCGACATGCATGTTGGTACGATTATGGAGTCGAATGATGCGACTTTCTTTGAGGACATCTTTGCCATGAAGGTATGTATAGCTCATCAAATCAGGAGATGACTAGTTCATCTAATCAGGAATTTGATATAATTCCTGGACCCACTATGCCGATAGAACACTATGATGATCCTGTGGAGGGCGATAATGAAGCTCCTAAAAGGAGCAAGAGACAAAGGACTTCAAAGTCATTTGGTGATGATTTCATTGTGTACCTTGTGGATGATACTCCCACTTCTATTTCAGAAGCCTATGCATCTCAAGATACTAACTACTGGAAAGAAGCGAGATGGTCCTTATCACTACAAGAAAAGTTGGATTTTACAATGGACGATTTTCGTGGTTGAAGGCCCGTTTTTCATGGCCAAAGAGTCTTTAGCGACGGATGGCCTTCATGGTAAAAGCCCCGTCACAAATGAATTAACCACGTTTTTTTCGCCCGTGGCGGATCGCACCCTTCAGCCACAAAAACTTGTTCCGTCGTAGATCTATTCGCCAGCCACGCTGACGGCTGACGTCATGCAAACTGCCATGTGGCAGCCGCCGTTAGCGGATGGTTACCGTTGTTAACGGTCATAGAAACTGTGGCAGAAGCCAGGCCCAGCGAAGGCCTACTAAATACTAACTGGGCCGGCCCATCAGGGGAGCCCAACAAGAAGATGGCCTGTTACTATTTTGTCCTGCACTGTTTCAAATGGTCCTAGAGATGCAGTCCATGAACTTTCAGGCCCGATTCTGTTTTGGCCTATAGAAGGCCCATGTTGGTCCAACACTATGCTGCCACATGAGGCCTGCACAAATCCGGCCCTGCACTGGTCTGGCCTGTTACCAATTTAGCATTTTACTGTTCAGTCCTGTTACTATTTCAGCCTTTTAGGAAGTTTTAGCCGTTACTGTTTATGCCCTTTAGTGTTTGGGCTTTTGCCTATTCAGACCAGCGCTGTTTGGCCTATTACTATACTGGCCTACCACCGTACTGGCCTTTTGCTGTTGATACCTTTTACAGTCCCGACCTTTCACTATTCTGGCCTTTTCACTGTTCTGGCCTTTTAGTGTTGTGGCCCTTTAGGGTTCTGGCCTTTTACTATTCTAGCCTTTTGCTGCTATGGCCTTTTACTGTTCTGGCCTTTTACTGTTCTGGCCTTTTACTATTCTGGTCTTTTAGTGTTCTGGCCTTTTGCTGTTCTTGCCTTTTACTGTTCTGGCCTTTTACTGTTCTGGTCGTTTTGGACCGTCCATGCGCATGTTGTTTCAACATTCGGCATGCTACTGCTCCGGCTTGTTACTGTTTCGGACTTTTTTTGCTAGCGCCTACTTTTCGCAGAATAGGTGAATATCAAGACATCAATTAATAAACACATAGAAATTAAAATTACTTATTACGCAACAATAAAAGTTTGTTACAACAGGTTATATAACAAGATCGTAATTCCAATAGATTACAACGTGTTAGTACCATCAATAAGAGATCGGTACATGGTGATTCGCTTCAATGTATCATCTGTCCTCTTTATCAACATTTCAGCTACAGATCTAAGAGCAACTACACCCTTTTGTTCTGCACGCAATACAACGTTTATATATTTATCACATGCAGGAGTTGTTCTAGGTGGACTGTTAAGTAAGTTGTTTGCTTCGGCAATGCAATGGGAGGATGAATGGGACGAGGGATCACAACTTTCAGTCCTGCCTTCCAAGGACTCCTGCTGGGTTTTAACTGCAGTCTGCTAAAATATGGTGAAACAGGTTAAAACAAACAACAAGGGAAATGAGTAGTATTATATAAAGTAGAGATCATTTAAAGTAAGTATGAACTTACAGTAGCATGTTCATGCTGATAGTAGCTCCTTCTCGAGTGGGTTCAACTCCTGGTCAATCTGCCAGAAGAATCTGAGCAGAGCAGTTGGAACTCTGGTCCTTGTACTCCATTTTCATTTCTCTGCATGACATTTGAAACCAATTTGGTTGGTTTGGAAGATGAAAACTCTTGAAAAACACCAAAAACATAGCATTAAAAATTACCAGATGTATGTTTCAAACTAGATAGCTGGTTTGGAAGGATGAAAGCAGGTGAAAACACCAACATATAGCATTAAAAATGTCCAGATATATCATCCAAACTAGATGGACATTTTAAGAATTAAGCATTCACACATATATTCACAATTGAACATAAATGCAAATGTCATGGCAAGTTCTTAGGTAGAATGACAACTAATTAACATGACAAGAAACTGGCCTAAGTAACACAAGGAAACCTCACGATTCAGCCTTGCTGGGCATCAGATTATCAGTGTTGGATCCTCTATGAGCTGTTTGCATGACCCGTGCGAGCGCTCGGAAAGAATAGAATCTATGAGTTCATGTTGGAGGATTAAACCGATAGCGTGAGAATAAAGAAAGGGAATAAAAGCAAGAAGCTAATGAGGTGGATAGGACCTACAAGATGAAGGGTGCAAACGAAATGGCAATAACATCTAGGATATTGAGCAACATCCTAAAGATTTTGTAGCTTACGAGTAACAAAAATATAGCAAACGGGAAAGAGAAATTACCGCTGCACGGCGAGGACGGGTGGGACGGCAAGTGGGTGGCAGGGGCGTCGGCTCAGCATTTCGGGGTCAGCAACGAATGTTTCAGTGAAGCGGCCCTGGTAGGATAGACGACGGCGTTGGCGAAGCAGATCCGGTGTTGCGAGGGAGTCGGTGAAATAGTTCCGGTGAAGAGTGCCTGCAGTGGAAGAGCTTCGGTGTGGAATAGAGGGCCGGCGGCGAAGCAGCTAGAGGAAGGTCGAGGTTGGAGGGGTGTGAGCGGGGAAGAGACGTGGGAGGGGGATATAGCTGGGATGACGCACATTTACAACCTATACCCCTCTATTATTGTAGTACTCCCACAGTCCTTGTTTCCGGAGCAGGGATAGAAGAGGAATTTTGCATTTGCAAAAAGCGGGGCAGGATATTTGAATAGATGCGCGGGATATTTGAATAGATGTGCGCGGGATGTTTTGGCACCATGCGGAAAGTTTGATGTTGAAGCTTCCGACGTACGCTACTCCGATGTGGCTGCTCTCATGTGTTGGCCGGGTCTAGACCCACACACTAGCGACGATATGCTTACCAACATATAAACGAGTTTCCACACATTTGCTGAAATTCATAAACAATATATTTTGAAGGCTTTCATACAAGATGACCAAGGTGAAGGAGATATGCCCTAGAGGCAAATAATAAATAGGTATTTATTATCATATCTCAATTAGATTATAATAGTTTCATATTGTGCTATAACTGTGCCAAGTAGAAACATTGGTACAGGTGTGGTATGAAACAACCAAGTCCCTAGTATCCTCTATTCATACTAGTTCGTTAGTCACGAAGATGATCTGGGTTTCAAGATCAAGGGCATTTATGCCGACTGACAACGGGATCATATCATTGGAGAATGATGTGATTGGACATTCCTGGAAGGATTGCAACATGATCAAGTTATATAGTTAATTGTTGCAACAACTATACCTAGACTCCTTCTCCTTAGACCGTGAGCTCATATTACTCACTGTTTCCCTAGGCTGCTTAGACTACATCAACCGTCATCTGGTAATACGGTGGCCATAAAGGTGTACGTTGGGTATTCCGAAGGAACAGTAGATGACATGTGACTGCAATACCGGGATTTGTTCACCCACATGATGGGTAAAGATACATACGGCCGGCTTGGTGAGATTACATCTATAAATGTTTCAACATGTGACTAGGTCACGGGGATGTAATATCACGGTAACAAGAAAACATAACTTGTTGTGAACGAGATTGAACAAAGGTATGGGATACCAATGATCGGATCTCGGACAAGTTGTATCGAGAAACAAAAGGAAGAGGATGGTACATTTAGACGGTTCAAACGACATTGTCATCAGGAATGCATAGGGGTCACATGGATATCCCTGGTCCCTCTGTTCATCATTGATACGGATCATGTCTAGAGCATTCGCGAGCCGTGAGAGGATACACTTAAGGGTACGATGAGAGCGATCATTCGTAAGACGGAATCACAGTAGAGAAAGAGAGAAAGCCAGAATTGTTCCACAAAGAGATCCAAAGTTGTTCGGAGAAAGAATAAAGGACCGGAATCATTCCGGGAAAGATCCAAAGTCGTTCGGAGGAAATCGAAAGGGAACCGAAAGGTGTTTTAGGTCAAGACGGATTTTGTAATATGTATTTACCTATTAATTAGTGTAATTAATATTAAATATAAAATTAAAATCTAATTTGAAGGGTTATTCCACAAATGGGCCAAACTTCCTAGGGAAATAGGGCCCATGAGGGAAAACCAGAGGAGGGAAGGGCCAAGGGCCAAGGGTCCAAGGCCCAGTCGCCTCAACGGAGCCCACCCGGATAGCCTAGGACTGTGCGTGGGGTGGGGCCCACCCCTGGCCGGCGGCCCATGAGGCCCATGCGCCTCCCCCTCTCCCTTGAATAGTCCCACATGGGAAACCCAAAGGGGAGGGCACACCCCTCCCCCTATATAAAGGGGTGCCCATGGGTGGGATTAGACACACAACTTGAGAAGTCCTTTGGTTGACTTTCTCCCTCCCTCTCTCTATACCTTGTGACCATGGCCCCAAGTCTGGGCTGTGCGACCGAGGCACACCTGCAGCACGCCGTTGCGCTGCAGGGATTCCTAGCCGGATATCAACTTCGGCACTCCCGGCGGTATCGGGGAGCCGGAGGTCTCATCGTGCACCGGATGTGTACGATGACACGAGGCGCAACACTTGGGGCGCTTAAATGTCGTGAGCCAGAGCTGTTGCACGATGAAGATCAAGAAGGAGCAAGGGGTGACCTGCGAGGAGCTTCGCGACCTTGAGGTCGGCTTTGAGTACGACTACATCAACCACGTTCCCAGCGGAACGTTAAACACGTACGGTATACAAGGGTATGTATTCTATACGCATTGGCCGTTACCGCATTACTACATAGATAGATCCTAGGTAGTTTCTAGGGTTACATCATAGGAATTTTTTTGTTTTCCGCACCGATCCCCTACAATGGTATCGGAGCCGATCTATGCGTAGGAGTGCGGTACGGCCAGTACGCACAAGTTTTGTGAGGGCAGTGATCCCTTAGTTGTTACCCTCTAACATGTACTTGTTTATATCACGGTATTGTTTGATGAAGCGGCCCGGACCGACCTTTTACGTGTATTCGTACGCGAGACTGGTTCCATGCTCAACATACGGCTTGTACCGTATAAGTGGCTAGCGGGTGTCTATCTCTCATTCATAGTTGATATAGCATTTACAACGGAGGGCCCCGATAGGGGTGTAGTAGAGAATACTGTCGGATCCATGTTGTGGTTGGAAAGTTCGTAGTTTAGAAAAGGTTCTAGTGCGAAATCCCTAACAACCACGTAAAACTTGCAATAGATCAAGTAGAGGCGTCTAACTTTATTTTGTAGGGGGCATGTGATTATGATATGGCAATAGTCGTTGCGAAGGTAAAGTAGTTTACTCTGTTACTAAATAGTATAGTAATAGTCATCATTCCGATGAACGACCTGGTGGAGGCGTCGTGGACTTGGCGTCAAACCAAGGGCAAGATGGAGATCATGCCGGAGCGCTCGATGAAGATCAAGATGCAAGAAAGACCATATCGTATCACATTATACATATGATGTTGATACCTATTTTACATCTTATTGTGTGCTAGTATTTAGATACTCAACGGTAGCAAATAAGATAATCCCTATTGAATTCCAATGTTCCGTGTTCCCCTTGTGTGTGCACCACCAAGAAAGTTCTTCGGTATGAGGCGATCCAGGGTTACATGCCTGGGTGTCAGACATATCTATGTTCGCATACAGTGGGTGTAAGCCATGTTGCACAACAAATACACACAAGTTAGATTTGGTGAGCCTAGCATATACAGACATGGCCTCGGAACACAAGAGATCGAAAGATCGAGCATGAGTCACATGGATGATGTGATTAGCATTGTTGAATGTCTACCTTTGATAATGCACTGATGGCCGTGATGATCGGGGGAGGTGCAGAGGATATGGATCATGCGATCACTAAAGTTGTCCAGGGGATGACAATTTTTAGTGGATACCAATTATAAATTGATCTCTTATTATAAACTTAGTCTAGATGTCTGTTTGCAAATATCTTAGTAGACCTTAGCCTATCCCATTGAGGTCCTTTGCGACCATGGGAATATATTGCTTAATTTGGAACTGATCAAAAGGGTCCAACTTCATAGATTAATACCCACGCCTAAGGGATATCCTCGTCAAAGGTGATCTTCTCTTCTTGATATGATAACCATTAGGAGATAATTCGATGACTCCAGAATGTTTGTGTTTTCTCCATAATCATCCAATAAGCCATTATCCATTCGATGGAGAGTTGGGCTACATTTTGTATTCTACATAATAAGGCACATAGAGTATGAGCCATTGGATGGGTTTTCCTCCATCATGGATGAAAAGAGAATGTTTGGAAAAACACTTAGTGACCTTGCATTAGAGTAGAGAACTCTTAGAAGGGATTGATTGCAAATGGAGGTCATGGATGAAAAGGTATATGTAAGATATACAAATTATAAATGTGGTTCTTGCAAAACTCGTTGCAGTTTGCAAAGTATTTGATACTTGTCCCGTTTTGTGAAAACAGAGGATCTGCTTGAGAATTGCTGGATTTGAGGCAACGAGACTTGATGACGGCGAACAAAACAGTTGATGGCCGACATCATATCTTCCCTCAAAGTTTGTCATTTGGATTAGTGGACTTGAATATAAATTTATAATCCTTGTTTGTGTGTCTTGCTTTTGGCAAGACGATTATTCATATGAATAAGTTACAAACCAGTTTGTACTATTCTTATGAACAATACCTTATGGTCACATTACGATTACAAATAAGTTATTATCATCACTATGTTAATGATAATAGTTGAAACATTTATAAAGGATTAGAATGCTAAAAGATATCCAAAGATTAATAATGAAAAGCCACTATAGTTTAAGTCATTTTGGCTATTGCGGGTTCTTTATGAAAGATCAGGGTCCTAGATGCTTAACCTAGAGACTTTGCAAAACCATGCCTCTTGGGCAGAATGACCAAAACTCCGCATTCTGGTAAAACGGTGATATGCGAAGAAATGTTGAAACTTATACATAATGGTGTATCATATTTTCAACAAGTAGTGGAAATCATTAGTTAATTGTGGACTTAAGTGAATAAGTGTGTTTACTTAATGAAACATAAGTTTGAAATGATTTGAATTGTTCAAATGAGTTCACAAGCAAAGGAGGATATTGGAATTAACAAGAATACGAAGTCTCTTCGATTTGATCGACATGACTGAAGTATTCAAGTTAAGTTTAGCATAGAAGGAACTTGTGAAAGGTGTTTCACAAGTAATGATAATTGGACGAATTAAAACTATGTTGAAATGTCTAAACATCATAATCATTATGTATTAGATACATATGGTGTAATATCATCTCTTATAGGGGTTATAGTTGTCATTTAGAGTTAGAGATCAAAATAAGCAAACACTCATTTGAAATACAAAGGAACATCTAAAAGATTCGTGGAAACAACACCATAAGTGTTATGGCAAGTTCGAGTTTCTGGAGATTTCGATAAGTCGAAGTCGTGGCGATTAAACAAGTCTTTTTAGAGCATTCTTAGGAAACTATGAATGCATCTTCCACAAAGGGACAAACCTGCTGTTGTCCAAAATTGATGTGTCTTGATGAAGATACAGGTGGAAGAAAGTAAAAGATCAAAACAAGGTATTTGACCTTACCTCCAGATCGTTGAGTGGCACAGCAGAATTTGTTCCGTGAATCCAAACTCTACAAATAAAGGAGAAACTAATGATGATGATCATAAAGTTTTAGGGAATACTTTTACTAAAGAAAGTAGGATCCAACTATATATTCTACAAGTTTGTGGAATTATATTATTGATTCACTTGTCATGTTTTGAACAAGACATACCTACGAATTACAAAGAAGCGTGATGGACCTGAGTGCGAGAAATGACTAGCAGTCATAAAATCCTATATTAAGTTACATTTAAGATTGCAAAGTAACATGTTACTTGACCTTATTAAAATAAAGAAGTTTACTTGATACTTCTGAATGACTGCAAAGTTATAAGAAGGAAATGAAACTTAATGAATGACAAAAGGCTCGATTTGTCACAAGTTTGGACAAATTCAAGGAGTTGACTACAAAAGTAGTGATGCTTAAGTCTTTTGGATTTACACTAGAAATATATGGATATTGAAGTCTCGTAATTGGAATTCTCAAATTGATGATGATCAAAGAATTTTGGAATGTCCAAGATTATTGAGAGGACCTAGATTTGAGTGGGAGCAAATCAGCTTAGCTAATTCATAATATGTAGCAGACATAATTTGAGTGGGATCTAAGTGAAATCCCTAGATCTCAAAACATGAATGTCATATTTTGAGTGGGAGCTAAGTGAAATCCCTGGATCTCAAACATGAATGTCATATTTGAGTGGGAGCGTGAAAACATTCTTGGATATGTGGACGACATATATGAATGATGTGATTGGTGTTAATAATGTTTAAGTTAGATAATTAAGGATGAAGTTGAAGTTTTTAAACAATAAGATCTATCGAGATAGATTGGTGAGTTTAATAAACATTAAATGTCAAATGCTTCATGGACTTGATTCTGAAATATGTTCAGAATGTCCTAAGAAAGATTTTGAAGTAGCTCAGAATGGAACAAGGTAAGAAAGAAGTTCTTACTATATGAAGCATTGAGTTAGTATTGCAACTATGGTTGAAAGAAAGAGATGCGTTGCATCTCCTATGCCTCAGTCATAGGTTCTTCCATACAACCATGTTGTATACTCGATATAATGTGACCTGAGGTTCTGGTTGGTAGGACAAAGTCTTAACTATAAGAACGTGTCTTTAAGTGATTCCTGAGTTGATCACTGAACCATAATTAAGTTTGTACATAAATGGCAAAAAGCAATGTATGTGGCACAGTTGCATTTCATGCACTAGGATCTACATAGATATAGAAGTAAAAAAGCTCCATCTGATGTGATGTATAATGTTGTGGCGGGGCTAGTTCGCTTTTAACGTAGAATGATGTGTCCCAGGGCCCAGGTCCCATGAGAAAGCCCTCAAGGCTGATCTAACATCACTATAAGCTCCTGGAATCCGGCCTCGTTCTGCTGCCATGACTATAGTGTATACACAAAGGATAGCAAAGTGTGTTTCGAAGTTTAGATGACAAGGTGAAAACGACCGTCATCATAAACACTAGAAACAAAGTCTCACTTTATCACCAAACAAATGATTCGACCGATTATAAGATAATGGTGTGAATGTCAAAATTAGGAAGACATTAACGATTTGCAAAAGACATAATGATCTGGTAAAACAGAACATGGACATGACGTTTCCCATGAGCGTGCATGATCTATAAACGCATATGGTATATGGTTTATATGAGTAAAATGCAAGCTAGGTTATTTGTACTCTAGTGCAAGTGGGAGACTGAAGGAGATATGCCCTAGAGGCAAATAATAAATAGGTTTTTATTGTCATATCTCAATTAGTTTATAATAGTTTCATATTGTGCTATAACTGTGCCAAGTAGAAACATTGGTACAGGTGTGGTATGAAACAACCAAGTCCCTAGTAGCCTCTATTCATACTAGTTCGTTGGTCAAAAAGATGATCTGGGTTTCAAGATCATGGGCATTTATACCGACTAACAACAGGATCATATCATTGGAGAATGATGTGATTGGACATTCCTCGAAGGATTGCAACACGATCAAGTCATATAGTTCATTGTTGCAACAACTATACCTAGACTCCTTCTCCTTAGACCGTGAGCTCATATTAATCACTGTTTCCCTAGGCTGCTTAGACTGCATTAATAAATCATCCGTAATACTGGTGGCCATAAAGGTGTACGTTGGGTATTCCGAAGGAACAGTAGATGACATGTGACTGCAATACCGGGATTTGTTCACCCACATGAAGGGTAAAGATACATACGGCCAGCTTGGTGAGATTACATCTATAAATGTTGCAACATGTGACTAGGTCACGGGGATGTAATATCACGGTAACAAGAAAACATAACTTGTTGTGAACGATATTGAACAAAGGTATGGGATACCAATGGTCGGATCTTGGACAAGTTGTATCGAGAAACAAATGGAAGAGGATGCTACATTTAGACGGTTCAAACGACATTGTCATCAGGAATGCATAGGGGTCACATGGACATCCCTGGTCCCTCTGTTGATCATTGATACGGATCATGTCTAGAGCATTCCTGAGCCGTGAGAGGATACACTTAAGGGTACGATGAGAGCGATCATTCGTAAGACGGAATCATAGTAGAGAAAGAGAGAAAGCTGGAATTGTTCCGCAGAGAGATCCGAAGTTGTTCGGAGAAAGAATAAAGGACCAGAATCATTCCGGGAAAGATCCGAAGTCGTTTGGAGGAAATTGAAAGGGAACCGAAAGGTGTTTTGGGTCAAGATGGATTTTGTAATATGTATTTACATATTAATTAGTGTAATTAATATTAAATATAATATTAAAATCTAATTTGAAGGGTTATTCCACTAATGGGCCAAACTTCCTAGGGAAATAGGGCCCATGAGGGAAAACCGGAGGAGGGAAGGGCCAAGGGCCAAGGGGCCAAGGCCTAGGCGCCTCAAGCAGGCCCACCCGTCCAGCCTAGGGCTGTGCACGGGGTGGGCCCCACCCCTGGCTGGCGGCCCATGAGGCCCATGCGCCTCCCCCCTCTCCCTTGAATAGTCCCAAATGGGAAACCCAAAGGGGAGGGCACACCCCCTCCCCCTATATAAAGGGGTGCCCATGGGTGGGATTAGACACACAACTTGAGAAGTCCTTTGGTTGAATTTCTCCCTCCCTCTCTCTATACCTTGTGACCATGGCCCCAAGTCTGGGTTGTGCGATCGAGGCACACCAAAGACGCCACAGCCGCAGGATTCCTAGCCGGATATCAACTTCCGCACTCCCGGGATCGGGAGTGAGGTCTCATCGTGCACCGATGTGTACGAAGACACGAGGCGCAACACTTGGGCGCTTAAATGTCGTGAGCAGCTGTTGCACGATGAAGATCAAGAAGGAGCAAGGGGTGACCTTGAGGTCGGCTTCGAGTACGACTACATCAACCATGTTCCGCGCGGAACGTTAACCGCGTATGGTCTACAAGGGTATGTATTCTATATGCATTGGTCGTTACCGCATTACTACATAGATAGATCCTAGGCAGTTTCTGGGGTTACATCGTAGGAATTTTTTTGTTTTCCGCACCGATCCCCTACACAAGGTCACGACCATATCTCTATTATAGTTTATAAAAGTGTGTCCATATCTGATAGATAGCTGCATCTTGGCATTTCAAAAGAAGATTCTAGATTTGATGGAAAATGCCCAACTTTCATGAATTTCCAAACTTTCTAGCTAAATCTATGCAATAAAATGACTTTTTGACAATATGAAGTAAATATGTCTAATTTCAAACTAGAAAGTGTGTGATATACCTTTCTCTTGAATTTTTAAAATAATTCAAAGATATCAAGTAGTCAAATATTGGAGAACCACCGAGAGTTTCGGAATATTCAACTTTTTGATATGAATGGTAATGACACCTAATTTCGGTCATTTAAAAAAAATACAAAGAAACAAAATATAAAAATAAATGCATCCATTATTTTCTCTCTTCATGTCTTACTATGTGCACTAGCTAGTTTCCATGGAAAAATATAATCTTGAAATTTTATAATTTTTGAGAAAAAATTGTATCATAATATATATGGAGTACCATGTAAGAATATGCATGGCTTTCAAACCAGATGACCAAGGTCATGGCCATATCTTTTCTATAGTTTATAATAACCTATCCATATTTGTTATGGTGTGTATTGCCATTTAAAATATTATTTACAAAGGAAGCTTCCGAATTGGAAGTTATTTCAATTTTCTAATGCACAACAATGGCTTTAGTCATGAAGCTACTACAAAACATGGCTTTAAATCCCACTGCCCCGGTTTTCACTCAAAGTATATATAGCCTAGGGTTAAGTTTAGGGTTCGGGGTTTTATTTTGGGTTGAGGGTTTATGGGTTCATGGTTTATGGTTTAGGATTTTAGGGTTTAGGCTTTTAGGGTTTAGGGTTGTTCAAGGTTTTAGGGTTTATGATTGTTTAGGTTTTAAGGTTTAGGGAATTTTCAATAATAATGTTCAAGATTTATATATATGGTTATATTCATGGAATAGAATGGCGTCATCACAATTTAATAAAAGTATTTCAAAATTTGATCTATAAGTGCATTATACCTCCTTGGTAAGGGTTTAGGGTTCTAGGGTTAGGAAGTTAGAGTTCTAGGGTTAGGAGGTTATTAGGGTTTACGGTTAAGGGTTTTTTATTTTCAATGATGTTCAAGCTTTATTCTTATATTCATGTAATAGAATGGCGTTAATACAATTTAATGGAAGTATCTGAAATTTTGATCTATAAGTTGTAACTACCTCGGTGAATTACGCTCTTAGTTACAAGCCTGGATGAGCGGAAATGGTTAAAGTAGTACGGTGGGGCCAAATGCCACTCACAGGTAGACCTTTCGTCCATCCTAACCATTTCCAAAACATCGGGACAAGAACAAGCGGCGTAATCGGCAGGTGAAGGGATCAACTACATACACAAATGGGTATGTATGCAAGCCACATACAACAGTCCTCAGAGCCATTCCATCTAAAAGAAATAGAAATATTGCAACGCCATATGGCAAGATCCAAATATCCTAGATAGATATAATAGTTTAGGATATCTCCTCATACATCAAACATCAGTATCAAAGTGGAAGCGAAAACAAGATCCGAGTATGGATAAGAAGCAAATCGGCATAAGATGCCCTATAAATAAACACATCCCGCCCACAGATCTCACGGATCCCCGTTCCCGAAATCTCTACACCGAGTGATCGTTGCCAACATCGTCCGTCTCCTCCACCCAATATCCATCTTGCGAGTATACCTGTTCATCTAAATCAAACAATTTATCGTGTGAGACCCTAGGGGTACTCAGCAAGTCTTTATGCCTCTAAAGGGGACACAACCTGGGGTGACGCAATTGCAGCAAAAGATAATACCTAACAATTCTATAGATACTCGCTAACCATCTGCCTAACCAAAGATAGACGGATGTCCGTGAATTAATAACAACAGCTATAACAGTAATATTAACAGATCCATCCTCCTCCTCGCTTACCAACGAGGAAGCGGACGAACAACCCCCCATCCGTTAGCAGTTTTATTAACCATTCCATGAGGGTTGCACTATTTACTATTCAGGTACTTTGTCACATTAAAAGCGGTACTTTAGTTATACTTGTCTATGATCGAGAAACTGTGCTCCAAGTCGTCCATAACCGCGGACACGTCTTTCTGAAAGATTTACCCTGCAGGGGTGCACAAATAGCAACACACACTCGATCAACCTCGGAAAAACCAAATCAAAACCCAATGAGGCATTCACGACAAAGCGATCACAGGATTCAGAAATGTTTCAGGGGGCCACCCCACTAAGCTACCCGCAACAAAGTTGGCCGGCTCCGGAACGGACCCATGGTTTGTGTGGACGGCGGTAAACGACTGGGAACCCGAAAATGTGACTGGGCTTGTCGATACAGCGAAAACGTGTCACGGTCCTAAATAGTACAGGTGCTCTACGCACAATCTTAAATAAAGCAGTAAAGCATGGCATAAGTACAGGATAGTAATAAAGCCCCAAACTACTTTGTGGCCCCAAGAAATAAGAATGGATCAAGCTCTGGCTCAGGGGGGTCCATAAGGCCTCCCGGATGTGCATAGTGCGAATAGTCAAGGAACAGGAATCAAGTACTCGGGGTCCTACGGGACACAAGTGAGCATGAAGAACCAAATAGCAGATATTGCTCACCGATGCCACTTTCATTAGTTATCCCATTACTACTCAGGTTAAGTTGTTTAGGTACCTCGTTATCCATCAGACTCTCACATACCCTACACATGTTGTTCTACGACCCGCATGGCTCAAACAACTCCTGTAGTAATGGCTCATGGGATGGAGGAACAAGCTTCTGTGGGTTTAAAAGTAAAGGATATGCAGTACTTTGGGTTCAATTTAATGCAATCACGACTCAATGATGCAAGAATAAGATAGAGGCCGTAGGTACTATATGTATGCAAGCATGTGGTAGTGCTTGCCTAGCAGCTCAGTTGAAGCGAGGGACAGATCTGGGTAGTGCTCCTAGGATTCCTGATATATCCCCTGCTCAGCGTCTATTCGAAGAAGAACCAAACAAACAAGGGCCAACATAAATAGAGTGCACAAGCATATGAATTAAAATGCGACAAGCAAACAATTATGCCATGATGAATGATGCACAATTTGCATGGCAATAATGTAGCATGGCATGGGTGAGGTGTGTGGTACAAGATTAAAGCATTCCATTAAGTTTTTAGCCCGGTTTGCTCTCATATAAGTTGCTGTAACCTTTATGTTTATATGATGCATGCTGCAATTTAGAACATGGAATGCATAGATAGAACGGGCTCGTCGCACTGATCGATTTAGACATATTATTTGTCAAATTTGGAGTTATAAAACTAAAGTTATTAATTAATTAAGAAAAAGGGCATTTTATTGTAATTTTAATTACCTCGGAATTTTGAAGTGCTCAAATAATATTTTGAATGGCATATTTGAAATTCTCACATTTTTCTGATTCAAAAACATATATTACATGTTGGTTTTGGAATTATATTTTAAAAGATATTTAAAAACAGATTTGAATTTGAATTTAAACAATTTTGAAAAATGTTTTAATTAAACAGCAAGCAGAAACCATTTTGTACTCACACAGATCTAGCCACAGACACCGCCAAGTGGGTCCGGGCAGATTTGGCAGTAATAGACGCACCGAAGGGTTTTCTGGACCGCGGCCTTAGCTAGCCCAGGTCGCTGACCGGTGGGTCCTTCGGTGGGGCCGGACCCACATGACAGTGAGAGGGGAGGGTCAGCCACGTGTCGCGGCGAAGGGAGCGCGGGTTGAGGCTGGAAGAACTGGGGGGCTTAACTGCAAAACGGACGGAGAGGCTGACGGTGGGGCTCGGTGGTACCGCGGGTTGAGGCGAAGAAAAAGAAAGGGGGTATATGGAAAAAGGCCAACAGACCCCTGTTTCTCTTCCTGCAAACGCGCGGACAGGTCGGTGCGCGACCGACGCGGGGCGCGGCGCGCGGGGTTCGAACTCGCGTCGCGGGCGCGCGCGCTGCGGGTGGTAGCCAGTGCGGCTGGTTACGGGATGGTGACAGAGGAGCGGCGGGCGGCTAGATGTGGTTCTGCGCGACGCGGGAGCGAGCCAACGAAGTGGCCGACGGCGCGCGCAGCATGTTTGACGAAAAGACTGACGGATCTAGATGGCGACAGCGAGGCGGAGGTTGTCAGGGAGGGAGAGGGTCGTACCGCGGAGAGATCGGTGCGGTCGGACTGTGCAGGGGGGCGACGGAGGGGTGAGGACGCAGACGGCCGACGTAGCTAGGGTTTGCATCGGGCGGCGCTGGTGCTGGCGGCTGTGGCGCTCCTCCTCCGTGTCGGCGTGTATAGGGAGCAACATGGAGGTCTCCTTGGTCTCCTAGACCACCTCCAAGACGCGCACGCCGGCCGGAACAACGAGACGCAGGGGTAGACGACGGTGACAGGCGGCAAGACCTAGCGACGGTGAAGAGGAAGGGGAGGAGAGGCAGGGCTCTGGGCGGATATGGGAGAGTCAGAGGAGCCGTGGGGCGGAGGGTAAAGCGAGGGAGAGAGGCGAGGTAGCGTGTGGGCACGGGGTAGGGAAAAGTGGCTTCGGCCCTTTTCTTCTTCTCCTCGATCACGTGGTCGAGCTGGGGCTCGACCTGGGCAACCAGGGCAGGGCAGGTAGGGCTGCCAGGTGGGGACGGCGTGGCGGTGGGGCTACCCGGCAGGTAGAGAGAAGAGAGAGGATAGGGAGCTCGGTTGTAACTTAGTCTAGGGTTAGGAGGAGCTCGAGTTAGCTAGGGCTTGGCTAGGAGGGGGTGGGTAGATGGGGTGTGGGACCAGGGAGAGGGGGTAGCCAGGTGGGGTCATCATGGTAGAGAGAGGGAGAGGTGAGAGAGGTGTGGTTAGGGTTTGGCTTAGACTAGGGTTAGAAGAAAAGAGAGGAAACTAGAGTTAGGGTTTAGATGAGGTGTTAGGTTTTTGGAGAGAGGTTTAGAGAGAGAGGGTGATGTGGTGGTAGGGTTTGAATCATGACCAAAGCATGAGGCGGCAAGAGTGAGGAGAGAGGGGTGGAGATGACCCACAAAGAAAGGATCCAATTAAACCAAGAGAAAAACAAAAGGTTAAAGGTGGTGATGCTCTTGCATGGCCCATGCAAAAATAATAAATGCCATGTATTATCCTTGTGAAAACAATAATGATGATATGGCATTATTCTTATGCATTCCCCAGAAGTGGAATAAAGCCAAGCAAAAGAATTTATAGGATTAGATCCACCCCACCCACATGAGCTAGAGAATAAATTCAAAAGAAAGAACTACAAGCTCATGGTTTAATGGAATGGTGGAATTATAAGGTGGTGACAAAGAGAGGTGGTGGAATTGGAATAAAAGATATGCCCCCAACTCAACTTGGGCATTTAAACAATATATCAATAGCCAAATACAATATCAAGAGGCAAATACAATTAACAATGCATATGAGAGAAGAACCAAATCAAAAGGGTTTTATATGATGCTCAGATGCAAGGTGGCATGATGACATGAGGATGATATCATTATGATGCAACAATTATATATAGGAAGTAGCATTTATATAGACTAGGCTAGTAGCATTGCAATTGTTAGACAATTGGGATGCTACAACTCTCCCCCACTAAACAAAAATCTCGCCCCGAGATTCCTAGGAAAAAGAAAACAACACAAGGAGAGGCGGGTGTTCGAACGAAGGTGACCCTCATGTTCCCAAGTTGATGAACAACGGAATAACTTGCTAGACTTGTTAAGTAGTCTTATGCTTTTGCTTGAGAAACAACGGTTAGAATAGTTGAAGGATTGTCGTGAGACAAGAAGGATAGGATGGACATAGCTCCGGTTTTCTCAAGAAACATGATGAAAGAATAGAACCACTTGTGAAAGAAAAAGACAAGATGATGTATCATGAATAAAGAAAGACATACCATTAAGATTAAAGATTTACCGATACTAGAGAGGATGAATCTTTGTCTCACTGGAAGAAAAGAGCTAGGTTGGAGAGGTTTTGAACCACTAGGACAATAGCATCGTATCTTCTCTTGGATTTGAGAAATGAAGTACGGAAACAATATTGCCTTCAAACAATAGAGTCCCTTGATATCAACAGAAAGATTTAGTTAGACATCGTCGGATTAGATTCTTGTTGCAACGGTAAGAACCAAGGATCACGCAATTGAGGTGCGCGGATATAACTTCCAGAGACGGATGTGAAGCTAGATCATGGTGGAATCCCGAGACGCAACGAATATGGAGGATCTGGAGTTTATTGTAGAGATACTTATTGCTTTCTTTAGCCTTGAGGCTAACACAATAGATTTGCGGCTGATGGCCTCAACCATAATTGGCTTTACCATAGAAAAAGAATTGATGAAACAAAGAGAGAGATAGTTTCCTTTCATCTTGTTTGGGGATGTCGAGCATCGGTAGAAAGACGAGGACCGAAAGGAGTTTGCGTTTGTTTCCACTAGATAATTGAAGATTTTGCTCCATCTAGAATAGACAGACCACCAACAAGAGATTATTGATTACTTTCTTCGAGAGAGCACTCCGAAAAAACAAGGACGGAAGTAAAAGTATCAAGGGATAAAGGCCACTTCTAACTTCCGTGGAATGACTGAAATCACATTAATTCACCAATTCAATGTACAAGAGCGAATGATAAGAGTAGTGGTATGGTAGCTACTCCATCCCGCACTCAAAGCATTACTCCGCACATGAATAAGAAAACCATGCAACCCAACTACCAAAACAGACTGAAGGTTTTGACAAAAACTCATGGGACTATGCTAGAAAACAAGGATAGATGCAAACGATTCGCTGGGTTCACAGATAGATAAAGATGATGATGTTGTCGTCATGTCGGAAATACCAAGCCACCGGAAAGATATGAAGGAAGATTACGGAGAACAACTGCAAGATTCAACAGCTACAGAAAAGATAGCACCAACTTGAACGGAAGGAATATAAGATCTGGAAGGTCTTCATGGCCTCCGGTGGATTGAGCATAGACGATAGAGCGAGAGGGTTTCAAGAGATTACTTGACGAGACTGAGGTGAAAGAACTCCATGTTCTTCTTGAAATGATTGAGAAAGATTTAGCAGTCTTGAGGAAAATCTTTAGCGAAACGACGATGATAACTTGCCAACAAGGAAAACTCCGGGTTTGATTGAAGATGGAAGCTGGAATTAACAATGGACTTGATGATTCTAGAATTGAAGCGATCTATTTAGCAAAAGGACGTGGCCGAGATAGGTGACTTCAAAACGTCAGAATTCTCACTTTGAGACTTTGCACACAGGTAGTGCTCACGAAGCTTGAGAGAAAGAGACACATATGATCTTCCATGTCCTTCCATTGATATCGAATAGGCAAGCATATTATCAACATATACCACCATGGATTAAAAGGATATTCCCAGAATATCAAGTTCAAGAGGCGGAAGAAACGAACAAATGCTCGAAACACTTTCTGAGCTCAACGCTCTTTGAAAGATCAACGTTACGAGTAAGGATTCATGTTGGAAAGATGCACTGGTAGAATAGATTATCTGGTCCGTCGGAAGAGAACAGGAAATGCCACCTGGTTCACATTGTCGATCGGATCACCGGTTACAAAGATAAAGAGATCTTGGATAAAGAAAAGATGATAGATCATACCTTAAGCAAAGCTATCAGAGACGAAAAGATGCAATTCCCTCGTCTCAAAGAGAATTTTGCAGATATGGAGTTCAAAAAGATGTGCAGCATGATGGACAGATGATAGACCGCCGTAGTGCCTTGGAAAACTTCGGATGCCAAAGATACTTGAATATGCATAGATATGATCACGGTGTACTCAAAATCACAGGAGATAACCGTCACCATCTGTAGGATAAAGTTGATAGCATTTTCCATATTCCACTCATGATATGTGTCATATAGCTATGCCGAGAACCAAATTACAATCACCAGCATCGGATCGACACATGTTATGTAATTAGCCCAAGAGAATTGGAGATGAAATGAAACTCCAGGATTAAGCGCCGGTGACAAAAGAATGAGTTAGCATGGACATGCTGATAAAGGGGAGATAGATAATGTTTCACACACGACTAAAAAGGAGTGTGGAAGCACAGTTGTATCAAAGAAAATTTTTCTGCATTTTTCGGCATTAAAATACCAATAGATGCGCAAAATCACTTATCAGGTAGAGATTAGCAACTCCACATTCTGTGAAACATGCTAGAAGGAAGAACACCCTTAACAAGATGGCACCGGTTAACCAAGAGTCGGATAGATGGCGTCAGTTTACAAAAGCCTGTCGGTATGGAATGTACCAACAGTTGATAACCAAAATGCAGATAGCGACAACAAATTGGATGCAACAGATAGACAAGGAATTACACACACACACACAACCTATGGTACTACGGAACCCATAACACATGAATCCTAGTTTGAATTTTAGAAGAGGATTGAAAACGTTACACTTCCTTACCAGAAAAGGGTGGGTGGGTGGGTAAGAAGAAAAGTGGAAGCAGTCCTACTCTCGCGTTTGTTTTTCCCTAGTATACATAGCTACCAAAATATTTGCTAGACCGACAACGACCATTTTGGCTGAGACCCTGAAGGGCGGTATGGCTCTGATACCAATTGTAACTACCTCGGTGAATTACGCTCTTATTTACAAGCCTGGATGAGCAGAAATGGTTAAAATAGTACGATGGGGCCAAATGCCACTCACAGGTAGACCTTTCGGCCGTCCTAACCATTTCCAAAACATCGGGACAAGAACGAAGCGTAGTGAAGGGATCAACTACATACATAAATGGGTATGTATGCAAGCCACATACAACAGTCCTCAGAGCCATTCCATCTAAAAGAAATAAAAATATTGCAATGCCATACGGCAAGATCCAAATATCCTAGATAGATATAATAGTTTAGGATATCTCCTCATACATCAAACATCAGAGTATCAGGCGGAAGCGGAAAACAAGATCCGAGTACGGATAAGAAGCAAATCGACATAAGATGCCCTATAAATAAACACATCCCGCCCACAGATCTCACGGATCCCCGTTCCCGGAATCTCTACACTGAGTGATCGTTGCCAACATCGTCCGTCTCCTCCACCCAATATCCATCTTGCGAGTATACCTGTTCATCTGAATCAAACAATTTATGGTGTGAGACCCTAGGGGTACTCAGCAAGTCTTTATGCCTCTAAAGGGGACACAACCTGGGGTGACGCAATTGCAGCAAAAGATAATACCTAACAATTCTATAGATACTCGCTAACCATCCGCCTAACCAAAGATAGACGGATGTTCATGAATTAATAACAACAGCTATAATAGTAATATTAACAGATCCATCCTCCTCCTCGCTTACCAACGAGGAAGCGGACGATAAACCCCCCATCCGTTAGCAGTTTTATTAACCATTCCATGAGGGTTGCACTATTTACTAGTCAGGTACTTATTCAAATTAAAAGCGGTACTTTAGTTATACTTGTCCATGATCGAGAAACTGTGCTCCAAGTCATCCATAACCGCGGACACGGCTTTCTGAAAGATTTACCCTGCGGGGGTGCACAAATAGCAACACACACTCGATCAACCTCGGAAAAACCAAATCAAAACCCAACGAGGCATTCACGACAAAGCGATCACAGGATTCAGAAATGTTGGCCGGCTCACAGTAGTTAGGGGAGCCACCCCACTAAGCTACCGCGAAGTTGGCGGCTCGAACGGACCAGTGGTTTGTGTGGGCAATGATGGCAATGGGAACCCGAAAATGTGACTAGGCTTGTCGATACAGCGAAAACGTGTCACGGTCCTAAACAGTACATGTGCTCCACGCACAATCTTAAATAAAGCAGTAAAGCATGGCATAAGTACAGGATAGTAATAAAGACCCAAACTACTTTGTGGCCCCAACAAATAAGAATGAATCAAGCTCTAGCTCAGGGGGGTCCATAAGGCCTCCCGGATGTGGATAGTGCGAATAGTCAAGGAACAAGAATCAAGTACTCGGGGTCCTACGGGACACAAGTGAGCATGAAGAACCAAATAGCAGATATTGCTCACCGATGCCACTTTCATTAGTTATCCCATTACTACTCAGGTTAAGTTGTTTAGGTACCTCGTTATCCATCCGACTCTCACATACCCTACACATGCTGTTCTACGACCCGCATGGCTCAAACAACTCCTGTAGTAGTGGCTCATGGGATGGAGGAACAAGCTTCAGTGGGGTTTAAAAGTAAAGGCTATGCAGTACTTGGGGTTCAATTTAATGCAATCGTGACTCAATGATGCAAGAATAAGATAGAGGCCGTAGGTACTATATGTATGCAAGCATGTGGTAGTGTTTGCCTGGCAGCTCAGTTGAAGCGAGGGACGTATCTGGGTAGTGCTCCTGGGATTCCTGATATATCCTCTGCTCAGCGTCTATTCGAAGAAGAACCAAACAAACAAGGGCCAACATAAATAGAGTGCACAAGCATATGAATTAAAATGCGACAAGCAAACAATTATGCCATGATGAATGATGCACAATTTGCATGGCAATAATGTAGCATGGCATGGGTGAGGTGTGGGGTACAAGATTAAAGCGTTCCATTAAGTTTTTAGCCCGGTTTGCTCTCATATAAGTTGCTGTAACCTTTATATTTATATGATGCATGTTGCAATTCAGAACATGGAATGCATAGATAGAACGGGCTCGTCGCGCTGATCGATTTAGACATATTATTTGTCAAATTTGGAGTTATAAAACTAAAGTTATTAATTAATTAAGAAAAAGGGCATTTTATTGTAATTTTAGTTACCTCGGAATTTTAAAATGCTCAAATAATATTTTGAATGGCATATTTGAAATTCTCACATTTTTCTGATTCAAAAACATATATTACATGTTGGTTTTGGAATTATATTTTAAAAGATATTTAAAAACAGATTTGAATTTGAATTTAAACAATTTTGAAAAATGTTTTAATTAAACAGCAAGCAGAAACCATTTTATACTCACACAGATCTAGCCACAGACACCGCCAACTGGGTCCGGGCTGATCTGGCGGTAACAGGCGCACCGAAGGGTTTTCTGGACCGTGGCCTTAGCTAGCCCAGGTCGCTGACCGGTGGGTCCGTCGGTGGGGCCGGGCCCACATGACAGCGAGAGGGGAGGGTCAGCCACGTGTCGCGGCGAAGGGAGCGCGGGTTGAGGCTGGAAGAACTGGGGGGCTTAACTGCAAAACAGATGGAGAGGCTGACGGTGGGGCTCGGTGGTACCGCGGGTTGTGGCGAAGAAAAAGAAAGGGGGTATATGGAAAAAGTCCAACAGACTCCTGTTTCTCTTCCTGCAAACGCGCGGACAGGTCGGTGCGCGACCGACGAGCCTTGTGGGGTTTGAACTTCGCGTCATGGGCCTTGTGGCGGTGGTAGCCAGTGTGGCTGGTTACGGGATGGTGACATAGGAGCAGCGGGTGGCTAGATGTGGTTCTGCGCGACGCGGGAGCGAGCCAACGAAGTGGCCGACGGCGCGCGCAGCATGTTCGATGAAAAGAATGACGGATCTAGACGTGACAATGGCGGAGGTTGTCGAGGAGGGAGAGGTCATACCGGAGAGATCGGTGCGGTCGGATCATCAGGGGGCGACGGAGGGCGAGGACGCAGACGGGCCGCAGCTAGGGTTTGCGTCGGGCGCTGGTGTTTGGCGGGTTGTGGCGCGCTCCTCCTTCGCGTCGGCGTGTACAGGGAGCAGCAGGGAGGTCTCCTTGGTCTCCTAGACCACCTCCAAGACGCGCACACCGGCCGGAATGACAAGACGCAGGGGTAGACGGCGGTAACTGGCGGTAAGACCTGGCGACGGTGAAGAGGAAGGGGAGGAGAGGCAGGGCTCTGGGCGGATCTGGGAGAGTCAGAGGAGCCGCGGGGCGGAGGGTAAAGGGAGGGAGAGAGGCGAGGTAGCGTGTGGGCACGGGGTAGGGAAAAGTGGCTTCGGCCCTTTTCTTCTTCTCCTCGATCACGTGGTCGAGCTAGGGCTCGACCTGGGCAGCCAGGGCAGGTTGGGCTGCCGAGTGGGACCGTGGCGTGCGGTGGGGCTACCCGGCAGGTAGAGAGAAGAGAGAGGATAGGGAGCTCGGTTGTAACTTAGTCTAGGGTTAGGAGGAGGTCGGGTCAGCTAGGGTTGGCTAGGAGGGGGTGGGTAGATGGGATGTGGGACCAGGGAGAGGGGGTAGCCAGGTGGGGTCATCATGGTAGAGAGAGGGAGAGGTGAGAGAGGTGTGGTTAGGGTTTGGCTTAGACTAGGGTTAGAAGAAAAGAGAGGAAACTAGAGTTAGGGTTTAGATGAGGTGTTAGGTTTTTGGAGAGAGGTTTAGAGAGAGAGGGTGATGTGGTGGTAGGGTTTGAATCATGACCAAAGTATGAGGCGACAAGAGTGAGGAGAGAGGGGTGGAGATGACCCACAAAGAAATGATCCAATTAAACCAAGAGAAAAACAAAAGGTTAAAGGTGGTGATGCTCTTGCATGGCCCATGCAAAAATAATAAATGCCATGTATTATCCTTGTGAAAACAATAATGATGATATGGCATTATTCTTATGCATTCCCAAGAAGTGGAATAAAGCCAAGCAAAAGAATTTATAGGATTAGATCCACCCCACCCACATGAGCTAGAGAATAAATTCAAAAGAAAGAACTACAAGCTCATGGTTTAATGGAATGGTGGAATTATAAGGTGGTGACAAAGAGAGGTGGTGGAATTGGAATAAAAGATATGCCCCCAACTCAACTTGGGCATTTAAACAATATATCAATAACCAAATACAATATCAAGAGGCAAATACAATTAACAATGCATATGAGAGAAGAACCAAATCAAAAGGGTTTTATATGATGCTCAAATGCAAGGTGGCATGATGACATGAGCATGATATCATTATGATGCAACAATTATATATAGGAAGTAGCATTTATATAGACTAGGCTAGTAGCATTGCAATTGTTAGACAATTGGGATGCTACATAGGTGCACGGTACCTGCTGGTTTAGGGTTTATTTGTTGATGATGTAGGGTTTCATGATTTAGGTTTTATGGGTTGTTTAGGGTTTAGGGATTAGCGATTTTTCAATAACGCTGAAATATTTATGCTTATATTCGTCGAATAGAATGGCGTTACCTGCTTTAATGGAAGTATCACAAATGTTGATCTATAAGTGCATGATACCTGCTTGGTTAGGGTTTTACAGTTTAGGTTTTATCGTTGTATAGGGTTTAAAGTTTAGCAAATTTAGAATAATCCTCAAGCTTTATTGTTATATTCGTTGAATAGAATGACGTTACCTAATTTAATGTAAGTATCTCAATTTTTGATCTATAAAGTGCATGATACCTGCTTGGTTAGTGTTTATGGGTTGAGGGTTTGGGGTTTTAGGGTTTAGATTTTAGGGGTTGTTTAGGGTTTAGGGTTTAGGGAATTTTCGATAATGCTCAAGATTTATGCTTATATTCATCAAATAAAATGGCGTTAGCCAATTGGACAAAAGTATATAAATTTTTGATCTATAAGTGCATGCTACGTGCTTGTTAAGGGTTTAGGGTTTTAGGGGTTTAGGGTTTTCGATAATGTTCAAGTTGCTTTATGCTTATATTCGTTGAATAGAATGGCATTACATCAATTTATTGAAAGTATCTCAAATTTTGATCTATAAGTGCACAATACCTGCTTTGGTTAGGGTTTATGGGTCGAGAGTTTAGGGTTATAGGTTTTTACAGTTTAGTTTATGGGTTGTTTAGGGTTTAGGGTTTAGCGAATTTTCAATAATACTCGAGATTTATGCTTATACTCGTAGAATAGAATGGGTGTTAGCTGATTTAATGAAAGTATCTCAAATTTTGATCAATGTGTGCATGACACATGCTTGGTTAGGGTTTATGGCAGAGGGTTTAGGGCTTTAGGGTTTAGGGTTTAAGGTTTAGGGGTTGTTTAGGGTTTTGGGAAATTTTGATATTACTCAGGATTTATGCTTATATTCGTCAAATAGAATGGCGTTAACCAATTTAACAAAATTATCTTAAATTTTGATCTATAAGTGCATGTTACGTGCTTGGTGAGGGTTTAGGGTTATAGGGTTTAGCGTTTAGGATTTGAGTTTTACGAGTTTCGGTTTTCTGGAATTTTCAATAATGTTTAGACTTTATTGTTATATTCATGGAATAGAATAGCGTTACCGCAATTTAATGAAATATCGAATCTTAGATTTTGATCTATAAGTCCATGATACCTGCTTGGTTAGGGTTTATATGGGTCGAGGGTTTAGGGTTTTAGGGTTTTACGGTTTAGGTTTTATGGAGTGAATAGGGTTTAGGGGTTTTATCAAATTTTCAATAATACTCAAGCTTTATGCTTATATTCGTCGAATAGAATATATATGGCGTTACCTAACTCATTGAAAGTATCTCCAAATTTGATCTATAAGTGCATGATACCTGATCTGTTAAGGTTTATGGGTTGAGGGTTTGGGGTTTTAGGTTTAGGTTTTATTAGGGGTTGTTTAGGGTTTAGGGTATTTTTGATAATGCTCAAGATTTATGCTTATATTCATCGAATAGAATGGAGTTACCAGTTTAATGAAAATATATCAATTTTGATCGATAAGTGCATCCTACGTGCTTGGTAAGGATTTAGGGTTTAGTGTTTAGATTTCAGGGTTTCAGGAATTTTAAATAATGTTCAAGCTTTATGCTTATATTCGTATAATAGAATGGCGTTATCACAATTTAATGAAAGTATCTCAAATTTTGATATATAAGTGCACGATACCTGCTTAATTAGGGTTTATGGGTCGAGGGTTTAGGGTTTTACAGTTTAGTTTTATGGGTTGTTTCCGGTTTAGGGTTCAGACAATTTTTGATAATGCTCAGAATTTATGCTTATATTCGTCTAATAGAATGGCGTTACCTGACTTAACGAAAGTATCTCAATTTTTGATCTATAGTTGCACGATACCTGCTTGGTTATGGTTTTGGATTCCGTGAATTCTCAATAACATTTTCAAACTTTATGGTTATATATATTCGTGGAACAGAATGGTGTTACCGCAATTTAATGAAAGTATCTCAAAAATTGATATACAAGTCGATGATATCCTGCTTGGTCAGATTTTTTTGTTAAATAAAATTGAAGGTACCCAGGTACTAAAACAAGGGAGAAACATGAAGAGTTCCTTGAGATTTAGGCGCTATTTGGTTCGGCTCGAATTCTGGCTTTTGATTTTTGGCTTATAAAGCTACGAACGTGTTTTTGCCTTTGTTTTTTTAGCTTTTACTCTGACAGAGTGGAATGATAGTATAAGCCAGGTTGGATGATTTTATCTCGGTTTAGCGAAAAATGTTCGAATTTTGAACAACAAGCGATGGGAATCTCTACTTCCCGTAATTCTGGCTCACTCACATGTGGGTCACTTGCATAGTGGGTCCAAAAAGTCGGTGTAGGTCGGAGTGGGCGGGCAGGTAAATATTGAAGAAGGGCTGGGAAACGTGGATGTGGTGATGGACTTGGGAGAACACAAATTTACCACCTATATCCCTCTGTTATTGCAGTGCTCCCTCCGATTCTTGTTTCCGGAGCAGGGATAGAAGAGGAATTTTGTATTCTAGAAAGAGGTGAAGCATGTTTGAATGGATGCGCGGGATATTTTAATGGATGGGTGCGATGTTTGGGCACCATACCAAATTTTGAGGTCGAAGCTTCTAGCATACGCTACTCCGACATGGGGCCTCTTAGACGCGCTCTCACCGTCTAGGCCCACACGCCAGCGAGAGTTGCTTTCCAACATTTAAATGAGTTTCTAGGCATTTGCTGAAATTTTCGAACAATTTAAGGCTTTCAAGAAGATGACCATCGTCCAAAAAAAGGTGACCAAGGTCATGGAAATAGTTCATGATGACATGTCCGTATTTGGTAGATCGGTGCATCTTTGCAAATCAACCAATATGTCTGCTTCGAAATTTGAAGTTTATTTTCGAATTTCCAAGTAACAACAATTTGTTTTGTTGTGAAGCAACTACAAAGATAATGGCTCAAAATGCCACCGCCCCATTTTTTCACACAACATATAACGCCCTTTCAAGCTTCCAGGCTAAATTTGTGCAATAAAATAATTTTTGGGGCTGGATGTTTGAATGGATGGGCGGGATGTTTGAATGGGTGGGCAGGATATTTTGGTGCTGTGCCGAAATTTTGAAGTTGAAGCTTCTAAGGTACGCTACTCCCACTTGGGATGCTGTTCCCGTCAGATAGACCCACGGGCCTGTATGCTTTCCAGCATTTAATGAGTTTATAGACATCTACCGAAATTAATGAACATTAATTCAAGGCTTTCAAACAAGAGTAGCAAGGTCACAGCCATATTTTCTGTACCTTTTTCATCTTTTGTACTACTCCATACATTGAAGTATCTTTGCCAACCAAGATTACAAACTTGGACATATTTGGTAGATCGGTGCATCTTGGTATTTCAAGCAATTGTTTACACAGGAGATTCCAGATTTGGTGGATAATGCCCTACTTTCATGAGTTTCCAAGCTTCCTAGCTGAAGATGCTGAAATTAAATAACTTTTTGACATAAAGCCATTCGTTCACAAAGTGTAATGCTATGTGCATTAGTTTCCATGGTAAAACATAAACTTGTATTTTGACAAGTTTTGGATCAATTTTGATCTATGGTGACAGGCAAGTAGGCCTCGTATATGGTCATGCCCAAAGCAGGGTAGGTCAGAATTTCCAAAGTTATCCCTCTGCACCCCTTCGCGTTGTGTATTAACTTCCACCCTCCGCCGCCTAGGCCTCAGCCCCTTCCCCACAAAAAAGACGTGCTTACGGCCGCTCCTCATCACCAACGTGCGTGAAGAAGCTTTCCCTACCCATCGGTCTTCTTGACACGCACTAGTGGGCACGTCGATCCCACGGTAGTCCTTCTATCTATAGCTCGATCTGGTTAGCATTTTTATTGCCCTTTCAAATACTCCTACATAGTTTAATGTGTCCTCAATCTGCATGGTCATAGTTTATTCTACACTGGATCTGTGTTCCTAAATACCTTCGGCGATTTTTGCTGTCAATATGTTTGCTGAAACGCATAGGCATATATAGTTTTTGTACTTCATCTATATGTTTCATGCTTTTTTTAATAATAACCAACCTTGTACGTCATAATTAAAACAGATGGGCAGATTTTGGATAAAGATTGCTCCATTAGGCAGCGCTAAACGTATCCTTGATGTTCTACGATTTATGAGATTTGTTAGAGATCATTGTGACTACTCAAATGTACCTTGCCCCTGCCGGTTGTGTGCAAACGTAGGGTGCTGCCTCAAAGTATAGTGGAAGACCATATTTTTACATTTGGGATGCTTAGCACATCCATTGGATGGGTATTTCATGGTGAACCATATGATCCTCCATATGAACCTAGGGAAGCACATCTTTATCATCAAGATCAAGTAGGGGAAGCAGATGTTGATCAACTAGATCAACTGACAGAGGCAGCTCCTGAGCATCTAGATCAACTTGGAGAAGGGGGAGGAGAGAAAAAGTGCAAGCTACATGAAACAGGTTTCATTTCTGGTACTACCGCTATGCCAGATGATAAGGTATATCTGTGGAACGACAAATGTTCAGGTTGTGTGTCTTTGATGTTTGTCTATAAACATATTTGTTAATCTACTAATCGAAGAAGCAGACGACTGAAGAGGACTTTGATGGTAACAACGATGACCTGTTCATTGATGAGCCTGTACTTGAGGCTATGGATCGGGTACACTGCGTCTGAATGGATTTGATGCAGGGCTGCTGATCATCAGGGGTGTACTTTTGGTGTCGTTCATGACCACTAGTCCAACTGCAAAACTCTTGGGGTGTAGAGCTATCCCATGATTAGTTCGCTACTGTCGTAGTTCTGTAATATGGAGCTACCTTATTATGATTTCTAGGCCTTTGTTAGCAGAACTGTAATTGGAAACTATTCTGTATATTAGTATATACGGAGTATATGTGTGTTTTTGTGTGTTTCTAGTCTGAAATCCGAGCTTATCATTTTATCGGTTCCTAAACTGTTTTTGAGGCCCCAGCGCTGGTGCCCTATGCTGCGACTACCGCCGTCTTGTCCACTGCTCCGTGGGACGAATCAACAGAAGGATAATAAGTTGGGACCAATTTGATTCGAAGAGGGGCGATTTTCTCTGTCCTTGGAGAGGAACCCGGGAGAACTAGTACTGGTACGCAGGGAAGGAGGAGGTTGGCCCGGTCAATTATCTCACCCACTTGATGTGGGACCTGCTTTAACTCATACCTAACGTGGGTGCCGCTTGAAACAACTGTAGGCCACCACGTGATAGCTGGGGTAAAAAATTCGGGATTCTCTCCCGGCAAAGTGTTCCCTCCACTGCCACTTAAAAATACTTACTATAGAAAAAAGTGTACTGCCCAGCCCTACTAGTACTAGTACTAGTACTCCCCTGCCCATGCCTTTCTACCGACGACAAGACAAGAAACCATCACTAGCTAGCTCACATCCAGCAAGCAACTGTTGGAACTGGTGCAACCTCCAATTGGGGAGTTCTTGTTGAAATAGGTGGGTGTATTTGCTCACCTCAAAATCCAGCTTCGCTTAATTTGCTTCCGATTGGGCCATTGGGGGTACTATTAGTACTAGGAGTAGTAGTATTCGGTATGCTTTGATTATAAAGTTCTTGCTTATTGCTCACCTCGGAATCACCTAATCAGGATATTTTTCATGTTCTCTAATCGATTGGGTCATTTGGGTCGGGTGGTGGTGGTGGTGGGGATGGGGGGTGGGGGTGGGGGGAGGTGGTACTGATTTCGTATGGATACCGAATTAGGGCATGGTCGCCGCTGTTCTGATTGGGGCATTTGGTTGGGTTCGATTTTGGTGTTCTTCACTTCTATAACCTTTAGTTGCTACTCGTAATGTGCAATGGATTTTGCGTCAGATTCTGTATGGAGAACTATGGGTCAGTGGCCCACATGGCCACTACAGACAGGTATGGTCCCGTTAGTTCCCTTAAAAGTTGCCTAAAAAAGGTAATGTAGCAGTATATTCGTTGCGTCCTTCCATTCTTTCCAATGCTAAAAGTGGTTGGCTGCAACCTAGATGTATCCCTGTGCTAAAAGTTGTCTCTGTCTGCATCCTGTTTTTGTGGAAGCCTCTGTGACACCATCTCTTCTTCATTTACTGTAGCACGGTGGTACATACCTGTGAACGTGCGGTGCTCCAGGTGCGGCAAACAGGATGGTACCCCCACATGCCGCAGGATCCAGCAAGTACCACTACTTACCAAAAAACAAGCGCAAGGCCACCGACCAGCTGGGAGGGCCCAGCTTAAAGAGAAAGGTATTTGTTCTTAATACCCTTATTACCATGGTGCAGACAGATTTAAGTATTACCTGCTTAGTGTGATGCATGCTTATCAGATGTTTAGAAACATATGTGTGATTTTATTAATCCTGGCACTATGTTTATGTGAATCCAGATCTAGATCTGTCAGACTGTCTCATACAGTCAGTATATGACTACTATGTATTGCACTCCCTCCGTCCCAAGGCTTAGGCATATACTGTATTTTTTGAAAAGTCAAGCGACAGAAAGTTTGACCAAACTTTACATAGTATTGAACTCTTGAGCTCTGTTGCTATTTATGCAGATTGAAGGTGTCTTTGTGGAGGTGAGGCTCTTTGTAGAGGTTAGTAGATTTCGATGCACGCACCAAAAGAGGACATCCTCTACACAACGAGGAAGCGCCAACATAGTACCTGTGGTGGCGGTGACCTCTAAGAAGTGGGTATAATTTGGAAATTCACAATTTCACACGTTATGATTTTCCATGTTATTTTTATCAGCTAGTACTATATGTTTACGCTCATTAGAAGATCACAAAAATAAAATCTGTTTGCTTTACATGCAATGGTTTTGTCTTATATTATTAGATTTACTTGCTCTTTACATAATTTAACCTTTCCACTTAATTTCAATCAGTACCATGCACCAGCTGCTCATCCCTTTCTGCTACCCTACTCTTGTCAAGCTTGTGGATTGAAAGGGGCCCCTGTATGCCATTCCAAAGGTAGAGGGATGAAAAATGGTGCATGGCCATGCTTCGCAAAGGGTACCCATGGTATCAGGTATGGATTCCAAGTGGTTTAGACCGACTTGATGTAAGATCTTGTATCTCACTTTTTTTGCTGTCGCCTTACTTCTCTATCAATTTTCTCATGAAGGCTGTCCCTTGTGTCACTCGCCCCATTATAAACAAGATGTTCGGAAACAACAAGTTTCTAACTTTGTATAGCGAGGGCCCTAAAGGCATGCGACAACTATATGATGTGGATGTCTCCCAAACAATGGCCACCACCTATTTGGGTGGCCGAGGTTGGTCCAAGTATGTCCGTGAGAATGGTCTGAAGCAGGGGGACGAGGTAACATTCAATTTTAGCAAGCCTGGGCAGATACTTGCACGCCATCATACACCTGTTGACCGAAGGACCAAGAACAGAGGTAGTACTAATTAATTTGATTTTGTACTCATCACAACCTCTAATGATATTCTTGCGACTAACTGTTCTGCGCCATTGTCTTTACTCGTCATATGACCCTGACCACTTCTGCAGTCCGCTTCCCCTTATGTACCACCCAGAAGGGTGCCAGCATCAAGCTACTGACACCGACACCAGCACCGGCCCCAGTTCCTGCAACAACACCTGTTGACCTCAATAGGAGAAAGAATGGAGGTAGTAACTTAATTCTCTTGTATCCTATCATCTCTGTCTAGGACTTACTGTTGTATAAGAAACCCTTTTGCTTGTCCACATCTCATATGCCTCTCTGACCACTCCTGCAGTCCCCTTCCCTACCCCTCAGAAGGTAACCAGGACGAAGCTGCTGGCACCCCCAACGACACAAGCCCTAGTTCCTGCTCCGGTACCTGTTGACCTAAGTAGAAAGAATGGAGGTAGTAACTTAATTTGCTTGTATACTCATCATATCCTCTGATCACTGTCTTGTGAGTAACTGTTGTATAAGAGACCATTTTGCTTGTACACTTGTCATCTGCCTCTACCATCCCTGCAGTCAACTTAGCTACCCCTCAGAAGGAATCTAGCATCAAGTTGCTGGCGCCGGCACCGGTTCTAGGCCTTTTGGCTCCTTCACCAGCCCCTCTACAATTAGTGGCACCATGTCCTGCACTAGCACCAGCCCTAGCACAGGCACCGGCACAAGCTCCTTCATCACCCAGGGCAGCACCATGTTAGACCATATCCTACACATGTGTCATCACAAGGTTGCACCGGATTATGTTTGTGAGTATATGGTGGCAGATAAACTGTTCTGAATGTCTTCTCAAGTTTCACACGATTCAGTGCATCGCTCTTAGTAATTATGCGTTTATCTCTTGCTTTGACTCAGAAATTGGCTAAGAGTGCCACAAAGCAACTCCAGGCCAGACGAAAGGGCAGAATAGTCTTCACGATGCAGAGCGAAGGATTGCTTATTGAGGGACGCTATGCCATTAACTTGACTGATGGGCGCTTGGCAGCTACTTCTAGGTGGATCAAGTTCTGGAAAGCAACCAAACTTTACTATTGGAAGAACGGTCAAGGTTGATGTATCTCGCTGCCCTGAATGTGGCATGTTGTTCATGAACTTCCTAGCTATCTAGCTCTTTGGCCGCATGCTATTGTAATTAATTATGTGGTTTTCTTATCTCCACTGATCATATATGGGTGGTAAAACTATGATAACCTTTTGCTGGATTGGAGCTATGACTAGTACGTACTGGTATGGTATATCTGTATCTATATGACGGTTCCCTATATGAGCAAATATTATGACAATGATTGTGTTCCAGTGATCGAGTGTGTTTGGAGAAAAGGGCAAACTGATTGCGTGGCATGGTTTTTAGAGCTAAAACAAGAACTCTCTCTCTCTCTGTATTGATATTGAATTTTAGTGTTTGTATTGCTGAATCAGTCACTTTGAAATGCTTCTGAATTGGTCAAGTGATGTTGAATATGAACTAGGAATCTGCCGATTTTTTATGTCTTATTATTCTATACTCCTTACTCTTTCAAATGGTATTGAATTTGTCAAAAGTTCTATCATTGCTGCTGGCTGCTTGCTCTAGAGCTTTTGCCTTTGTGTCATCGGAACCGTTAGATGCATTTTGGACAGAGATGAGAGGGTAAAGATATACAACATGATTTCACCAAGTGAAGTCATTGGATACCAGCCCTATTTTGGCTCAGTGCGTTCATTAGATATTTTTACATGAATATCTGTCAAAGGAATTATCGCTTTTTTCCCTCCCTCGAAGAGGTCTGTGTTTGAATCTTGCGAGACATAGCCCACTGAAATTTGAGATAGGAGCCCATTGACCATAGCCTAAAAACTTTTTAATTTGGCCTTTTTGGCAGTGCCCCCACCTCTAAAAAAACTCTGCCTACCCATGTTTTTATGAAACTAATCCATTGTGTGGCTTTTTATAAATCGAGGTTCTAGTAGCACTGCTCTTTTATTTTAAGAGAGATAACATGGAAACACAACAATATTTTTTAGAAGACTGATACATAAGTTGTAGTACTAATACATGTTTAATGATTCAATTTCTATTAGTATCTTTGGTATTGTGGAAAAACACTCAGTTTATGTATATTTGATTTGATTTGAAGGTCTTTAGTTTGAATTCACTGTGTGTACATATTTATATATATCTTGGGTTTACTTTTTTTGAGAAAGGGTTTACTTTTTAATATCGCATTACGGAGAGGCTGACATCACGAACCCACCAGCCTGCAGCATCCCTCGAGTTTAATGGTCAGGTTTGAAAAAAAAGTTAAATACTTGTACAGAGAGGCTGGCATCAGGTACGTTGCCAAGTTCAAAACAGCGAGCAACACTATCAAGTTTGGAACACGAAGGCGCAACAGAGGATAAAAACTCCATCATACACATGTTTCTTCTAATGAGAGGATGACATGTGGGGCCCAGCATCGTGATTAAACGGTAGATGCATCGAACAATGCTATCAAGTTTGGAATAGGGTAGCGCGAGCCAAGGAAAAAAATCTATCATACACACGTTTCTTCTAATGAGAGGATGCCATGTCGGGCTCAGGAGGTTGGTTAAACGGTAGATGCGTCGAGTAACGGTATCAACTCGGAACGGGGTAGCGCCAACGAAGGAAAAAATTCCATCATACACATGTTTCTTCTCATGAGAGGATGACATTTGGGTCCTAGGAGGTTGATTAGACGGTACATGCATCGAGCAGTGCTATCAACTTCGGAATAGGGTATGGCGTGCGAAGGAAAAAAATTCCATCATACACACGATCCTTCTAATGAGAGGCTGACATGTGGGACCTAATAGCCTGACTAAACGGCAGATGCCTCGAGCAACATTATCAAGTTCAAATCAGGGAGGCGCGACCGATAAGTATGGTACGCTAGAGACACTGACGTCCGGGACCCACACACCTCAAAAGACTTCAGCGAGTCAACATCGTGCGAGGAAACGAAAATCTTGCTTCTGCCACACGCCAGCCGAGCTTCCTCCATGTTTTTAGCATATCCCTCGTAGTAGAGGGCTGCGAAAACGGGAAAAAAGTTTTCCATCGGCCACGGTCGAGCCGAGAATTTCGTCGCGGAAGACGCGCCTTCTACGACGACCGTAGGGCCAATTCGATGCGGAAGGAAACTTTTCTTGTAGTGTATGGGTGCAAACCTGTAGGATGTAAGTGGGTGTTCAAGAAAAAGCATAGACCTATGGTACTACTGAAAAGTACAAGGCATGTCTTGTGGCCAAGGGTTATACCCATAAAGAAGGTGAAGAATTCTTCAATACCTACTCACCTGTAGCCAGACTGGCCACTATTCGAGTACTACTATCCTTGGCTTCCTCACATGGTCTTCTCGTTCATCAAATGTACGTTAAGACATCTTTTCTAAATGGACAACTTCTCAAATTATTGGCTTGCTCATGTATTTAGCCAGCGCTACAAGGCCTGACATCTCCTTTGCTATAAGCAAACTGAGTCGATTTCGGTCAAATCCTCGAGATGATCATTGGCATGCTCTTGAGAGAGTTTTGCTCTATTTGAAAGGCGCTACGAGTTATGTTATTCACTATACTGGGTATGCACAAGTACTCGAGGGTTATAGTGATACAGATTGGATATCTAATGCTAATGAGATTAAGGCCCCAAGTGGTTATTTGTTTACCCATGGTGGTGGTGCTGTTTCTGATGACCCACAAGTATAGGGGGTGTACCGCAGTATTTTCGAGGGAAGTGAAACCCAATTTATTGATTCGACACAAGGGGAGCCAAAGAATATTTATAAGCCTTAACAACTGAGTTGTCAATTCAGCTGCACCTGGAAACAATCTTGCTCACAGCAGTTTATCAGTAGCAACAATTTTGTAGTAGGAATAGTAAAGTAACAGCAGTAGTAAAGTAAAGACAAAGAATAATAGCAAAAAATGTAGGATTCGAGTGTGGTAGGCATAGGGATGGATGGACGGGCGTTGCATGGACAAGACAATTCATATAGCAATCAGAACATAGGGAAATTGCAGATAAAATAAGATAAATCATCCAAGTACTAGATAATCCTAGGCATGTGTTCCATATATAGTCATACATGCTCGCAATGAGAACTTGCACAACATCTTTTGTCCTTCCAGCCCGTTTGCAGCGGGGCCTCAAGGGAACTACTGGCAATTAAGGTGCTCCTTTTAATAGAGCACCGGAGCAAAGCATTAACACTCCATGAACACATGTGATCCTCACATCAAAGCCATTCCCTCCGGTTATCCCGATTTCTGTCACTTCGGGGCCATTGGTTCTGGACAACAACGTGTGTATACAACTTGTAGATAAGACCATAAACAATACTATCATAATGAATCAATAACATGTTCAGATCTGAAATCATGGCACTCGGGCCCTAGTGACAAGCATTAAGCATAAAAAGTTGCAACAAAGTCATAAAGCACTAATAAAAGATACTAGGCACCATGCCCTAACAATCTGATGCCATTGCATGAACGCTCTTATCCAGTCCCTACCATCCACATAGACTACAGCGGGGGATTACTCACTCATAGATGGGGGAAACATGGATGGTCGATGGAGAAGTGATGGTGATGATGATGGCGATGATCTCCTCCAATTCCCGTCCGGAACAGAGTAAAGGGTGCTGTTTCGTGGAATCTGGTGGTGCCGGCGGAGCGGAACTCCTTCTGGAAAAATAGTCGAACCCCCCTGAGTTTTTATGTCAGAAGGCAACTTATAGGTGAAGAGGGAGACCGAGGGGGAGTCTGGGCGGCCAGAACACCCCCTGGCGTGGCCTGGGCTTGCCCGCGCGGCCAGGTGGTGTGGCCTGGGCCCATCCCCCCTCCGTCTCATATTCTGGCTCCAGGAGTCTTCTGGTGAAATAGGATTTTTGGCATATTTTCCGGGATTATTCCTGATAGTTGATTTTCTGCACAAAAGTAGACACCAAGGCAATTCTGCTGAAAACAGCGTCAGTCCGCGTTAGTTGCATCCAAATCACACAAGTTTAGAGGAGAAACAATAGCAAAAGTGTTCGGGAAAGTAGATACGTTTTGGACGTATCAACTCCCCCCAAGCTTAGCTTATTGCTTGTCCTCAAGCAATTCAGATGAAAACTGAGTGCGATAAAAGAACTTTCACATACACATTTGCTTCATATGATGTATATATTCTCAGCATGTGATCAACTACTTAGACAATTCATAATAAGGAGTATGCAACTAAGTTTACTTAATAGGCATTGCAAGCTATGAAGAGATTCCAACTCAAAAATAATAAGTAGCATGAAGCATAAACATAAGCAACATTACAATGCTCATAACAAGGTATGATAGAGTGGTATCTCGCTTGCCTTTGATTGTGAATGCCAAGGCACCTCTAAAGTTCAGGTGAAGACTAGAAGTAAAGATATCAAAGATACAAGCATCAAAGTCATAACACAAATAATCAAGTTTTGAGACAAGCACAAAGAATGACAACTATGCTCTCAAGGAGGTGCTCAAAGAATATGTCGAGACTCAACAAGTAAAAGAAAAGGTTTTAATTAGTTTGAAAGGCTTCCAAATGCTGAAAGTATGGTACTCGTTAGCTTTGAGCTCTCATTGCCCCTATCATAAGCATCTTTAAATGGTTAAGGTTAAAGTGACACAACTAAGAGGATATGCTTGACAAGTTATAAATCGAAGTCTCATGCCCCTTACTTACGAAGACCGATCCTCATGCTACTCAACTTCAGTCACGAGTAAGCTCTTGTCACTGTAAGTATATACGTATCATAGAGAACCGCCAACAGGGTACCCCTTGCACATGATACATGAGCTATCCCATAATCAAAATCACAAGGCAAGCGGACAATGAGCATCTCAGCGATCTTTTTATTTACTATGTGCATAGATTTTTATTGAGGATGCTTCATAGAATGCTCATTATGGTTATGCTGCAAGTTTCCACCATGATTAGGCATGGCTTAGGCTAGCAGCCCAGGCGTTTCTCTAACATACATACAAACTCCATGATCTTACAAGTTCCACTTTTATTTCACACCGTCGGGATCCATAAGCAAAAGAACATGATATCAACAAGGTACTAAGTACCAATGCAATGTTGAAAGCGTTCCCCATGATACATGGTTCTGCTAACTTCTGAAGGGAATATGCCCGAGAGGCAATAATAAAGTGGTTATTATCTTATTACATGTTTATGATAAATGTTTATTTTGCATGCTATAATTGTATTGATCAGAAACGTCAATACATGTGTGTTTAATAAACAAGATACAAAGTTCCTAGTAATGCCTCTCATATAAACTAGCTCGTTGATTAACAAGATGATCAAGGTTTCCTGATCATGGACATTGGATGTTGTTAATAACGAGGTCACAACATTGGTGGAGTGATGTGATGAGCATTCATCCGAAGTGTAGCATTACGATCAAAGTCATTATGTTTATACTGCTATAACATCATACAAAGTAATCTTAGTCCTAAGACCATGAGATCATGTTAATTGCTAACACCGGAAGAGTATCTTAATAACATCAAACGTCACACCGTAACAGGGTGACTATAAAAGTGGGTTCAATGCTAAGAAGGTGTTATGTTGAGGCTCATGGATCAAGAGTGGGATTTTTCCATCCCGATGACGGATCGATATACTCTAGGCCCTCTCGGTGATATCACATTAAGATAGCTTGCAAGCAAGTGATGTGATCACTAGAATGTTATATCACGGGAACGAGAAAAGAGTGCATGTCGGTAACGAGATCAAACTAGGTATGGAGATACCAATGATCGAATCTCGGACATGTAATATATCACGAGACAAAGGGATTTAGTTACTAGCATTAAAGGTTCTCACGATCACAGAAGTCATCGTTGAATGTGTAGGAGTCAGTATGGATCTCGAGGTCCCGCTTCTGATTATTGATCTGAGAGGGGTCTCGATCATGTCTACATTATTCGCTAACTATAGGGTGACACACTTAAGGGATACCGACACCATTTGGAGCAAATATGTTTCAGATAAATAATTAAGAAAGCGCTGGAATTATTTCAATGGACACCGAAACTGTTTCGGGTGAAATTGCTGAAATTGGTTCTGCATGTAATATTGAAATGTTGCAGGGGGTTTTATGTGAATGTTTGTTAATTAAAGTAATTAACAAAATTGTGAATAAAAATAATAAAAGAGTTTCATTAAATGAGAGAGCATTAAATTTGGAGAAATTTAATGCATTTAAAGTGGAGACTTTAAAAGAGAATGTGAAGGGGCATTTTAATGTGGAGGGGTTACCACCACATGAATGGGGGAGGTGAGAAGTCACCCTCCCATGGGCGCCGACCATGGGGGAGGGGTACCCCCCTCCTCCTATAAAAGTCCACCCTCACTCCCCTTCTTCCTCACACCTCCTCGTGAAGGATCTCTCTCCCCCTCTAGTATTATTCCCCCATGGTCTCGGATTAGCAAGATACATGTTCCTGGTGGCTTTATTTAGAAAGGAGTTGCTGCTTTGCTGGAGCGAGGTACGGAGGTTGTCGGGGTACCGGACGTGTGTGCGATCACAGATGCACCGCTGCTTTGTGGTGCTGGACTTGCTAGAGCTAGATCTGATGGACGTGCTGGAGTCGGACCTACTGGATTCATCGCGATCTTGAGATCGGCAAGTGTACGACTACATCAACCACGAGTTCCTACTCATTAAAAAAACTCGTTGTCTTTGAGGGTAAGTTCTCGATGGATGGATATCCACCCGTTGCTCAGTATCTAGTAGATAGATCTTGGCGTATAGTTCCCTTCGTAGGAATTTTTTTGTTTTCTATGCTGCGGACCCAACAGTGGTATCAGAGCCTGATCTATGCGTAGGTGCTTTGCACGGGTAGTACACATATGTTTATATGTGGGTGATGATGATCATGTTATTGCTTCTTTCATGTATTTTGGATATTGGTGGCATAGTGGGATGAAGCGGCCCGGACCAACCTTACATGTCATCGTACATGAGACCGGTTCCACAACTGACATGCAACTAGTTTTGCATAAGTGGCTGGCGGGTGTCTGTCTCTCCTACTATAGTCAATATCTGATTTACAACGAGTTGCTAATAACTTGGTTATCCTCGTTGTGGTTCCATGCTCGTAGGTAAGACCGGTCCTATCTTCGAAAGCCCTGAGCCACGTAAAACTTGCAATGGATAAATTAGAGGCGTCTAGTTTAGATCGTTGTTGGGCTAGTGTCATGATATGGTAATGTTTTAAGTTGATGTATAGTTGATACTCTTACAACACACCTAACGTGTAAGTTCCATAGACCTTAGCCTTACACACAAAGGAATGATAGAGATCATACCACGATGCATATGATGGTGATCAAATGCATGGACCATATCATTCCACTTTACACATATGATGTTCGCATCTTATATTGCTAGTTTGGCGTTTTAGTAGCATTTTAAGATGATCCCTCATTTAGATATCAAGATAAAAATGTGTTCTTCCTTAAGTATGCACCGTTCTATGGATCGTGTTTCGAGACATCACGTGATGATCGGGTGTACTCGACTCTACGCTTTCATACAACAGGTGTAAGACAGTTTTACACACGTGAGTACTAAGGTTCTTACTTGGCGAGCCTAGCATGTATAGACATGGCCTCGGAACACGGACCGAAAGGTTAAGCATGAGTCATATAGTTGATATGATGCCCATATTGATGCTCGCCTTTGAAGCCACACCGGCTCACGTGATGATCGGACTTGGTGTAGTGGATTTGGTTAATGTAATCACCAAAAAGGCACGAGGGATGTTGTTTTTGAGTGGGATTTCATTTCTAATTTGGATTAGTCGAACTCAATTTGTCATAAACTAAATCGAAGTGAATTTGCATAATTTGTTGTAGTCATTGGCATCTGTTCACTACCTTATGTTTAGTTTTAGTTGAGATAATAGAACTATAGAATTCTGGATATTTACTTTACAAACTGGTATCGTATTGTTTTGAATGTTAATTTAAAGTTTATAAGTCCTATTGCAAACTTTCAGCAAACTCTATTTACTCCATGAAGTTTAATAAGTAGTATTAAATCAAGAGTAAGAATTCCAATGTTAGTATCTAAAATATCATGTTTGCCTCCATGATTATTGATATTCAAAAGTTGTTTTAATATCAATATTATATAGGAGCTAAAAATTGTTTCAGAAACCATCATGTCTGAAAGATATTGTGATATCTGAAACAATGTTTTTGGTTGCATTATGATAGAGTATAATTTAGAAAAATACATGTTCTCATATTGTATGAGAATTTGTGAAGGATGGATATGCTAGACATCCGAATCTCCCAAAACGTTTCGGGAACTAAAATTATACTCGTCATTCTTCCTTATAGGCTATAGTAGCTTGATCATGAAAGTTGTCATGATAAGGATGAATAGAATATGTAAGTAAAATGTTTACTACATTAATAGATTACTAAAGAATGTATTTTTTAAAGAATACCAAACATTTGATGATGGTGATTCACTTCAAAGTGCAAGTCCAAAGGTATTAGTATTTGACTATATATGCTTTGTACTATGTGTCATGTGAATGACACCACAATTGATGTTGATAGATTATTTTAAAAGGAAAAGGAATTGCTGAAAGAGAATCTATAAAATATTTGGCAGAAAAGAAAAGGTTGGATATGTCCAACTTAGGTATATAGAAGATATACATGTTATGGTTGTATTCCTTGCTTGTTAAACAATGTGGTTCTTAGGTATTGGATACTGGTATTGGATACCGAATTGGTTGGTATGAAGTGTCATACAGGACAACGCAATTCATGAACTGCAATGGCCTAAGTAACTAGCAAGAGAATAAGTGATGATGTTCATCGAAAACAAATAAAGTATTATTGTGTTTTTCGTTGTCGTCAAACCTAGCTTTCAAGATTTGTTTTAATAATTGTTATTTTGTTCCGGTATTATGAGAACAATGGTTGTTCAAATAATTACCGTATTGTATAAAGGATGGATGAACTTTTACAAGTCTAGTGGGAGAAATCACATCCATAAACACTATTGCTAAAATGTCGCAAGACAAATGATTAAAAGATCACTTATGAAGTGGCATCGCTGTTTAAATTATATTGGAAAGAAAACTTGAAGAAACTCCATGTTGATGGATTTTTGGAGTCTTTGATTTTGATCAATTGACGCTTGTGAAACTTTCCTCGAGATAATTGAAACTCCGTCCATAGGCCAAAGAGGAACGGATGACTAACTTATTGGATATTATACATATTGATGTATATAGTCCATATTATGTAGCCATATGCGATTGATCTTTTTGCTTTATATGCTTTCTCCAGAAATTTGAGTGAATATATCTATATATTTACTTAATAAGGAAGAAGTATGAACCATTTGAAAATTGTTCAAAGACTTTTAAGATGAAGTGAAAAATCATTGTAACAAGAAAATAAAAGAGTTTATGATTTGATCATAAAGGAAGATATTTGAGTTACATGTTTAGCAAAACACTTAAGATTTGAGGAATTGTTCCATGATTTGTGTTTTTCGGTAAACCATAGGAGTATGGCATATTCGAGAGATGAAATCAAACCATGTTTGACATGGTAAGATCAAGGGTGTCATTTATAAAACTGCCATTATGTTTTTAGGATTGAAGCTTTAGAGACTACCGCTTTTACACTTAAAAGAGCACCATCGTGATCCGTTGAAATGACACCATATAAGTTATGGTTTGGGATAAAACCTGAATTGTCTTTTCTTAAATTTTGGTATGCTATGCATAAGTAAAATGTTTACAACCAAAGTAGGATAAGCACGTCTTTGTAGGTTATCCCAAAGAATTTGTTGGGAATTTCTCCATAACACCGAGGACAAAAGAGTTTGTTACATGGAACGTCAAGTTTGTTGAGAAGGAATTTTTCGCGAAAAGTTAAGTGGGAGGACAATAGAACTTTGATAAGGTTTTTGAACCTTAGCTATATGTGCTAAGTAGCGCAGCGCCGAAAAGTGTCCTGGTGGTGGCCACATTGCTCATGGCTCCCGTGATTACAAAGGGTGTGATCTCGGAGATTAGAGTTCCTATTGAACCGTGTGGGTCATTAAGAATCAAATAGTAAGATTTGATAAACAAGTTGTTATTGTTTTGACAATGATGAACCGACACCATGCAAAGAAGCGATGATGGGCCCTGACTCCATAAAATGACTAGAAGTCATAGAATCCGTGATAGTATCCATACACGAGAAATCAAGTTTCTGAACTTGGAAGACCCTCTGAAAAGGCGTAAAGCCTATCGGTCGTGTTTGGATCTATAAAGAAATAGACATGGATGTTTAACATCTATGAAATAGTCGACATGTCGGAAATAAGTTTACGACAATGTTCAAGGAGTTGACTATGACAAGATTTGATCTTTCATAGCGATATATAGTCTTGACGGATTAATGTAGGAACCACTACATATAATTTGGTATATGGTAGTTGAATAAACAAAACAAGGTTCTTCTAATAGTACGGTTACCTAGGACGTGTACATGACATGGTCCGAAGGGTTTTGTTAATTCAAAGGATGCTAAAAGGGCATGCAAATTTCAATAGTTGAAGTAAGCATAGCGGAGTTGGAATCTTCACCCTGATGAAACTGTTAAAAGAGTTTAAATTCATCGGAGATGATGAAGATGCTTGCATTTGCAAGAAATTAAGTGGGAGCGCTGAGACATATTTCTAATACATTATGTAGAGGACATATTGTTGATTGGAAATGATGTATCTTGTATTGACACAAGTTAAGAATTTCATTAAAATAAGATTTCGATGAAAGACTTAGGCAAAACCAGAATGTTGGGCATCAACGTCTATATGGATAGATTGAGGCACTAATATGGTTGTGCCAAACGTACATATATGAGATATTGAAAGGGTTCAATATGGAACCAACAAGAAAGGTTCTTGCTGCATGGAAAGGATTGTATCAAGATTCAAGTGTTTCAACACTTGGTGAGTAAAATCACATGAAGATTTTGATCGATTATACCGTGATATGTATATATCCAGAATATCCTATGCTCTAAATGTTATGAGCACATACCAGAATGATTCATAAGATGATTATTGGACAATAGTAAAGATATTCTTATGAACTTTGGAAGAACTAAGAATATATCATGTATAAGTGACAAATAGTTAAAGGTAGTTCACTGTAAAGTGTTACATTGATACTAGTTTTGTCACAAGATACAAATTAAATTTATCTCAATTTATACTATGGGTGGCACAATGTAATGGAAAGGATGTTCCATGATGGATTTGGATGAGTTCCAAAGTTGAGACATTGTGACGGATACTACAACAAAAGGCTAAGTATATAACTGCTATAGTAGCATCAAAGGAGGGCTTTTGTGTTTAGTAGTTTGATATCAAACTAGGTGTGGTTCAAAGTGGGCTAATACTACGAAGATATATTGTGTGACAATAATATCAACATATTTTAACCCGAACGAACTAAAGATCTCACCAAAGGACCAAATTTATACAATGCCATCTCATTTGAGAATGAGTGATGCGTAGAGACGCAAAGACATGCAAATACACACGGACCTGAAACTGTCAGATCCGGAGATTATGTTAACCACTAGCAATCGCGTATATGCAACACCAGAAAGCCATAGGTGTTCAATATGCAAAGTTTCAAACTAGATTATTGACTCTAGTGCAAGTGGGAGACTGAAGGGAATATGCCCGAGAGGCAATAATAAAGTGGTTATTATATTATTCCATGCTTATGATAAATGTTTATTTTGCATGCTATAATTGTATTGATCAGAAACATCAATACATGTGTGTTTAATAAACAACATACAAAGTTCCTAGTAATGCCTCTCATATAAACTAGCTCGTTGATTAATAAGATGATCAAGGTTTCCTGATCATGGACATTGGATGTTGTTAATAACAAGGTCACAACATTGGTGGAATGATGTGATGAACATTCATCCGAAGTATAGCATTACGATGAAAGTCATTATGTTTATATTGCTATAACATCATACGAAGTAATCTTAGTCCTTAGACCATGAGATCATGTTAATTGCTAACACCGGAAGAGTACCTTGACAACATCAAACGTCACACCGTAACAGGGTGACTATAAAGGTGGGTTCAGTGCTACGAAGGTGTTATGTTGAGGCTCATGGATCAAGAGTGGTATTTGTCCATCCTGATGACGGATAGATATACTCCGGGCCCTCTCTGTGATATCACATGAAGGTAGCTTGCAAGCAAGTGATGTGATCACTAGAATGTTATATCACGGGAACAAGAAAAGAGTGCATGTCGGTAACGAGATCAAACTAGGTATGGAGATACCAATGATCGAATCTCGGACATGTATTATATAGCGAGACAAAGAGATTTAGTTACTAGCGTTAAAGGTTCTCACGATCACAGAAGTCATTGTTGAATGTGTAGGAGTCAGTATGGATCTCGAGGTCCCGCTTCTGATTATTGATCTGAGAGGGGTCTCGATCATGTCTGCATTATTCACGAACCATAGGGTGACACACTTAAGGGATACCGACACCATTTGGAGAAAATATGTTTCAGATAAAGGTTTAAGAGAGCGCTGGAATTATTTCAATGGACACCGAAACTGTTTCGGGTGAAATTGCTGAAATTGGTTCTGTATGTAATATTGAAATGTTGCAGGCGGTTTTATGTGAATGTTTGTTAATTAAAGTAATTAACAAAATTCTGAAAAAAAATAATAAAAGAGTTTTAAATGAGAGAGCATTAAATTTGGAGAAATTTAATGCATTTAAACTGGAGACTTTAAAAGAGAATGTGAAGGGGCATTTTAATGTGGAGGGGTTACCACCACACGAATGGGGGAGGTGAGGAGTCACCCTCCCATGGGCGCCGGCCATGGGGGAGGGGTACCCCCTCCTCCTAAAAAAGGCCCCCCTCACTCCTCTTCTTCCTCACACCTCCTCGTGAAGGATCTCTCTCCACCTCTAGTATTATTCCCCCATGGTCTCGGATTAGCGAGATACATGTTCCCGGTGGCTTTATCTAGAAAGGAGTTGCTACTTCCGCTGCTTTGCTAGAGCGAGGGATGGAGGTTGTCGGGGTACCGGACGTGTGTGCAATCACGGATGCACTGCTGCTTTGCAGTGCTAGACTTGGTGGTGCTGTGCTTGCTAGAGCTGGATCTGATGGACGTGCTGGAGACGGACCTGCTAGACTTCATCATGATCTTGAGATCGGCAAGTGTATGACTACATCAACCACGAGTTCCTACTCGTTAACAAAACTCGCTGTCTTCCAGGGTAAGTTCTCGATGGATGTATATCCACCCGTTGCTCTGTATCTAGTAGATAGATCTTGGCGTATAGTTCCCTTCGTAGGAATTTTTTTTGTTTTCTATGTTGTGGACCCAACAACTTCAACTTATGAAGCGCAAGCATATACGCAACAAAGAAGGACGCAATGGTTCAGGTTTATTAAATTCAAGAAAATAAAGTGTGCCATCAAGTTCGTGAGAGCTTTACTAACTAACTTTCTCATAACAAACAAACATTTTATTCGGAAGAAAGCAAGGCATATTGAATATGCACAGAAGTAGAAAATGATGCTAATAGGTAGGTATGGTGGACACTTTGGCAATATTTTGTTTTAGGGAGTTGGAAACATGAGTAAAATACTCAGTGAAAGTGAAGTCTAGCAATAGTAAGGGAGCGACAAACGAGAGAGCAATAGCTATCATAATCATGCTTGCAACAAAATAGGACTAATCATGGCATGAAAGTGATTCAAGATCCTCAAGGCAAAATAATTCATCGAGGCTTAACTGATTATTTCAGTCATGTGCATGCGTGAGCATGTGCCAAGTCAATTCAAATGAAACATTTAGAGGAGGATACCACGGTGTCATACCAAGTTATGAATAACGTAATGCAAGCAAACATTCATATGACATGCTACAAACTATTAGCAAGCTAGAACTAATCATACGAAAGCACAAACTACTAAGCATCCAAAGATAACATACACCCTACACGAATAGGCTAAGCATGCCCACAATGATGAGTATATGTAGAAAAATGAAAACAAGTAGAGTTCGTTACCAACCACTTACCACACCTCAAGTTGTCATTAATCCTCATTATTGCTCTTCACTTGTGTGGCTTGAATAATAATATGAAACCAATATCCACTGAGGACTGCTGAACCCTATAGAAAACTCACAAAACCAAAGAAGAACGACAAATATTTTTGTTGTTTTCGATTTTAAGAAATAAGAACCAAAAAGGAAAACAAGCAAAGCAAAATCTTTTTGGGTTTTTCGAATAGTTCAAACAAGCAAAAAGGGGAAAACAGCCAAGGCGAAAAGAAGAAGAAGCAAACCAAAGAGAAACAACAGAAATATTTTTGGTCTTTTTGTGTTTTAGAAAGCAAAAGCAAAGAAAGAACGAAAATTAAAAAGAAAACAAAACATGAATATACAAAGTACCGGCACAACATGATAGGGAGATGAGTGCAATGCCGGCGTACCTCCCCCCAAGCTTAGGCTTTTGGCCTAAGTGGGTATCAATCCCATGCCGGCCAGGATGACGTGTCTCCGTAGTATGACGAGGAGGTACCCTCGTCCTGGTGCGATCTTGAGTACGTCCCTCCGTAGTGTGCGGAGTAATCGTAGGAGGGTACATCCTCCTGGTGCTGCTCATGGAAACCCAGCAAGCGAAGCTGCTCGTCCACCTCCTCCTTAGAGCGCGACCACGGTATCTTGTGAACACTAAACAAAGAAGACTATGGCAAAGGGATCTCCCTCTCATCCCCGTCAGTAAACAGCATCCTATATACTAGACTGTCCAAATTAGAAGCAGCAGTGACAAAGTGATGAGTTTTCATAGCAACAAGGTCAAGCCTTTGTGGTGCCAATACAGTATCATTGGGGTCCACCGAAAGACCTAATGCATTGACCATACGCGAGGCAATGATGCCCCCATAGATAGGCCGCCTAGCAGCTAGGCAGTGAGCAATAAGCGAGCCAAGATTGTACCGAGTGTCATTGTTGAGCGCGGCAGCAAGGAAAGCTAAATGATAGTTGGAGATATTACTTGTGTTCTCCCTACCAAGTATGGTAGTAGCAAGATAATATGCAAAGTATCTAAGAGCAGGGAGTTGGATGTTTCTTATCTTTCCGCGTTGCGCCACGCGGTCATCATCATTGGTCACCCCTCTGTAAAGCTCTAGTAAATCAGAGGGTCGCCCTTGAATTTTCTTCACGGTCCCTATCATGCTTACACCTACAATACTGCAAAATCTTTCCAATGACATGGTAAAGGGCATATTATAAATTTTGAAAGAGACAGTTGACTGATAGGGCGTGTTAGTAAACGTGAAGCTCTCAACAAAGGTTTTGGTGAGGATAGCGTATTGCTCACTCTCATCTTGCATATATGAGGTCAAACCAACCCTCTCAATTAGTAGCAAGAAATCATCAAGAATCCCTGCAGCTTGTAAGAAAGTAAAACAAGGAAAAGTAGATGGGTGAGCATCCCCGTCATCCCTTTCATTACCAATACGAGTTGCAATGAGATCTTCGTTGTATGATGGCCTAAACTGAGAGGCTGATCTTGAGGGCCTCGACCTCCTAGGTGCATCCCTCTCAAATATCTCTCCAAAGGTATGGTTGTTCAAGCTTGGTATTCTGAAATTTTAACACCTATTAAACAAGTGATTGCAAAGTGAATAAAATGAAGGATTCTACTCATAAGGACTCGTAAGAGGCCTAAATATGCATCAAAACTATATCTCTAAGCATCAAACAAGCTTACAAGCTCTCATAACCTGTCACCTATAGCAGCAAAATACTCAAGGTATAATCCACTAAAAACAAATCTACTTGGACAAGGGGAGGAGTCACATACCAGAGAACAAGTGCTCCAAATTTCAGCAACAAAGATGGGCTGAGCAAGGAGATCGAAAAAATCAAGAGCAATCACAGAAAGAAAGCGATTTTGAGCAAAGAACTGGAGCTTACTCGGGAGAGAGAAGAGAGTGGCAGGTGAGAGAGTTAGTGGAGGGCCAGGGGTGGCCCACACCATGGAATGGCGCCACCCAGGGCAGGCCGCGCCACCAGGTGGTGAGCCGGCCTGGTGGGTCCCCCTGGTACCTCCCAGGCACTCCTCTGCCCCTTTTTTTACATAAAAATTTAATATGAATTTTCTAGAATTTTTTGAGACACTTTATTTTTAGGCATTTTTCAGGTATAGAAGAATGATTTTCTGACAGATAGATTTTTTTTTGGAATGATGCAATGACAAAACAAGGCTAGAACTACAGAAGTTCTAAGACACTCTAACATGCAAGCAACTAACAACAAAAAGGAGAACTAAACGAAAGCAAAACTAAAATGGATAGAATAGAAGTAAACAAAAATAATCACGGTGAAAACACTGTTTTGTTCAATGAAATCCTTTTGTTAACAAGGTTGATCAGGTCTTGTTACCAAAACAATTTCATATGAGACAAAACTTTGTATTCCACTAATGATTATGTTACCTCAACCTTGATAGCAATGGTCCCAATCATAATAGTTTCAATTTTTTCTCTTGGTATGGGACAATATATTTCTCCAACTTGAATGCCCTCAACATGTTCAATTGAATTCAAACCATAAGTCCTTTCAATCTTCTTGGGGAAATAGACAGTATGTTCCTTGCCATTAACATTGAAAGTCACCTTTCCTTGATTACAATTAATAACAACTCCTGCAGTATTAAGAAAAGGTCTCCCAAGAATAATGGACATATTATCATCTTCAGGCATTTCAAGCACAACAAAATCAGTTAATATCAAGCAATTATGAGCCACTTGAACAGGTACATCCTCACATATACCAACGGGAATAGTGGTAGATTTATCAGCCATTTGCAAAGATATATATCAGTTGGTATCAATTTTTCTAGTTGAAGCCTCTTATAGAGAGAGAAAGGCATAACACTAACTCCAGCTCCAAAATCACACAAAGTAGTTCTAACATAACTGTTCTTAATAGAGCAAGGGATAGTTGGAATCCCTGGATCTCCAAGTTTCTTTGGAACTTTACCATTAAAGGAATAATTAGCAAGCAAAGTAGAAATTTCTTCATTAGGGATCTTCCTTTTATTCGAGACAATATCCTTCATATACTTTGGGTAAGGAGGCAATTTAATAGCATCAGTCAAAGGAATTTGCAGGAATAAAGGTTTCATCCACTCACAAAACTTATTATAGTGTTCATCTTCCTTTGACTTGTGTTTCTTATCAGGGAAAGGCATAGGTTTTTGGACCCAAGGATCTCTTTCACTACCATGTTTCTTAGCAACAAAATCTTCTTTAGTGTATTTAGTATTCTTAGTGTGCTTTTCAGGTTCTTCTTCAATTTTTTCTTCATTTGGAGCTTCATTTTCCTCATTACCACTTTCAGTTTTAGCATCAGAGATAGATATACTATTAGGATCTATAGCAGGTTCAGAGGGTTCTACAACAGTCTTATGTTTCTTTTTTCCTTTTCTTACGAGTAGAGCCACTATTTTCATGTTGTTGAGAATCCTGCTCAATTCTTTTGGGAAGCCCCTCGGGATATAGAGGATCCTGGGTAGTAGCACCACTTCTAGTTCTAATTTCATAAGCATGTTTTTCTTTAGCAGCATTAACTAGCAAGTATTTTTGCACTATAATGAGTTGATCTATTTGAGCTTGAACCATTTGAAAGTGTTTAACAATCATTTTAACATCATTAGAGGTTCTTTCCACAATATCTTTCAACTCAACAATAGCTCTAGTGTTTTCCATTAGATGATTTTGCACCCTTTTATTAAAATTATCTTGCTTAACAATAAAGATATCGAATTCTTCTAAGCATTGACCAGGAGGTTTAGAGTAAGGGATATCACCTTCATCAAAGTGTTGGAGAGAGTGTACCTCAATAGTGGATGAGTAGGGGATAGGCTTACATAATTCTTCTATTGGAGGTAAATTCTTGACATCTGTAGCTTTAATTCCCTTCTCTTTAAGACATTTCTTAGCTTCCTTCATCACTTCATCATTTAATTCAATAACTCCCCTCTTCTTTGATGTTGGAATAGGCACTGGTATAGTAGGTTTAGGTACAATTACTTCAGGTATAGCTTGTTCAGGAGGAGTCCAATCTTCATAGTTCTTACTTATTTTAGCCATTAATTCCTCAGCTTCCTTAGGAGTCCTATTCCTGAAAACACAATCAGCACAACTATCTAGGTATGTCCTAGATTCTTCGGTTAGTCCATTATAAAATATATTAAGAAGCCCATTCTTAGGTAATGGACTTCCAGCCTATGCATGAATCAGAGCACAAAATCTTCCCCATGCTTCGGGCAATATCTCTTTTTCTCCCTGTTTAAAATCAAAAAGTTCCTACAAAATAGCATGTCTAGCACTAGGAGGAAAATATTTCTGCAGGAAAGTACTAATCAAGCAATCAGGGCTATCAATAGATCCAAGAGGTAAATTACTAAACCAAGCTTTAGCTTCTCCTTTGAGTGAAAAGGGGAAAATCTTAGCAACAAAGTAAGTACGCATCTTAATATCATCAGAAAACAAGCCACTCATGGTAGAAAGCTCATTCATATGTGCTACCGCAGTTTCATTCTTAGTCCCACAAAAAGGTTCTTTCTCAACAATAGCTATGTAAGATAGATCGAGAGAGAAATCATAATCTTTATCTATAATATTTATGGGAGAAGCAACAAACTTAGCAATAGGAGACAATTTGGGTCCAATAGTATGCCTCTCAAGGAGACTCTTAGAACCGCTCCTATCATGGGTGTTTTTACATTCTTTAATAAATTCATCAGTCATCTCAACATAACCATCTTCAATATAATAACTTTCACTAGACTCAGGTGAACTAACAGGTGTAGTAGTGTCTTCATTAGGAGTTTCAGTATTTCCAGCTATAGTTCTAGCAATCGTAGCATCTAGGAAAGGACCTAATGAACCACTCTTATCAAGCACAGTAGAAGCAGCATCATAAGCTTCAGAAGTTTCATATTCAGTAGTAGTAGCAGTGTGTGTAGCATGTGTATGTGGTGGTGTAACGAGCTTACTCATAACACATGGTGAATCAAGAGCAACAAAGGTGTTCAGAACCGTACCTCTTCTTGTAGTGGATGGTCAAATAAGAACCTTGCCATCACGAGACTTACCCATGATGGATGGATAGCAGCGAACAATAGAGAATCCAAGTGAACTTGATAAATAAAGCTATGCTCCCCGGCAACGGCGCCAGAAAATAGTCTTGATGACCCACAGGTATAGGCGGTGTATTGTAGTATTTTTGAGGGAAGTGAAACCCAATTTATTGATTCGACACAAGGTGAGCCAAAGAATATTTATAAGCCTTAACAACTGAGTTGTCAATTCAGCTGCACCTAGAAACAATCTTGCTCACAATAGTTTATCAATAGCAACAGTTTTGTAGTAGGAATAGTAAAGTAACAGCAGTAGTAAAGTAAAGACAATAGTAACAATAGTAGTAAACAGTAGGATTCGAGTGCGGTAGGCATAGGGATGGATGGACGGGCATTGCTTGGACAAGACAATTCATATAGCAATCATAATATAGGGAAATTGCAGATAAAATAAGATAAAGCATCCAAGTACTAGATAATCCTAGGCATGTGTTCCATATATAGTCATACGTGCTCGCAATGAGAACTTGCACAACATCTTTTGTCTTGCTAGCCCGTTTGCAGCGGGGCCTCAAGGGAACTACTGGTAATTAAGGTGCTCCTTTTAATAGAGCACCAGAGCAAAGCATTAACACTCCATGAACACATGTGATCCTCACATCAAAGCCATTCCCTCCGGTTATCCCGATTTATGTCACTTCGGGGCTATTGGTTCCGGACAACAACGTGTGTACACAACTTGTAGATAAGACCATAAACAATACTATCATAATGAATCAATAACATGTTCAGATCTGAAATCATGGCACTCAGGCCCTAGTGACAAGCATTAAGCATAACAAATTGCAACAAAGTCATAAAGCACTAATAAAATATACTAGGCACCATGCCCTAACATTCTGATGCCATTACATGAACAATCTCATCCAATCCCTACCATCCCCATAGCCTACATCGGGGGATTACTCACTCATAGATGGGGGAAACATGGATGGTCGATGGAGAAGCGATGGTGATGATGATGGCGATGATATCCTCTAATTCTCCGTCCCGACAGGGTGCTAGAACGGAGTTTCTGGTGCTGTTTCATGGAATCTGGTGGTGGCGGCAGGGCGGAACTCCTTCTAGAAAAACGTTGAACCCCCTGAGTTTTTAGGTCAGAAGGCAATTTATAGGCGAAGAGGGAGACCGAGGGGGAGTCTGGGGCGGCCAGACCACCCCTTGGCGTGGCCTAGGCTTGACCGCGCGTCCAGGTGGTGTGGCCTGGGCCTAGCCCCCCTCTGTCTTGTATTCTGGCTCTAGCTTTGCAAGAATAAAGGTTTCGTCCACTCACAAAACTTATTATAGTGTTCATCTTCCTTTGACTTGTGTTTCTTATCAGGGAAAGGCATAGCTTTTTGGACCCAAGGCTCTCTTTCACTACAATGTTTCTTAGCAACAAAATCTTATTTAGTGTATTTAGTATTCTTAGTGTGCTTTTTAGGTTCTTCTTCAACTTTTTCTTTATCAGGAACATCATTTTATTTATTACCACTTTCAGTTTCAGCATCAGAGACATATATACTATTAGGATTTTTAGCAGGTTCAGAGGGTTCTACAATAGTTTTATGTTTCTTTTTTCTTTTCTTACCAGTAGTACCACTATTTTCAGCTTGTTGAGAATCCTGCTCGATTCTTTTAGGATGCCCCTCAGGATATAGAGGATCCTGGGTAGCAGCACCACTTCTAGTTCTAATTTCATAAGCATGTTTTCCTTTAGCAGCATTAACTAGCAAGTCTTTTTGCACTTTAATAAGTTGATCTATTTGAGTTTGAACCATTTGAAAATGTTTAACAAGCATTTTAACATCATTAGAGGTTTTTTCCACAATATCTTTCAACTCAACAATAGCTCTAGAGTTTTCCATTAGATGATTTTGCACCCTTTTATTAAAATTATTTTGCTTAACAATAAAAATATCGAATTCTTCTAAGCATTGATCATGAGGTTTAGAGTAAGGGATATCACCTCCATCAAAGTGTTGGAGAGAGTGTACCTCAATAGTGGATGAGTAGGGGATAGGCTTACATAATTCTTCTATAGGAGGTAAATTCTTGACATCTGTAGCTTTAATTCCCTTCTCCTTCAGACATTTCTTAGCTTCCTTCATAACTTCATCATTTAGCTCAATAATTCTCCTCTTCTTAGATGTTGGTATAGGCGTAGGAATAGTTGATTCAGGTATAGTTGTATCAGGTATAGCTGGTTCAGGAGGAGTCCAATCTTCATAATTCTTGCTTATTTTAGCCATTAATTCCTCAACTTCCTTGGGAGTCCTATTCCTGAAAACACAGTCAGCACAGCTATCCAGGTATGTCCTAGATTCTTCAGTTAGTCCATTATAAAATATATCAAGAAGCTCATTCTTAGGTAATGGACATCTAGCCTGTGCATGAACCAAAGCACCAAATCTTGCCCATGATTCAGGCAATATCTCCTTTTCTCCCTGTTTAAAATCAAAAAGTTCCTGCAAAATAGCATGTCTAGCACTAGGAGGAAAATATTTCTGCAGGAAAGTACTAATCAAGCAATAAGGGCAGTCAATAGATCTAGGAGGTAAATTACTAAACCAATTTTTAGCTTCTCCTTTTAGTGAAAAGGAGAAAATTTTAGCAACAAAGTAGGTGCACATCTTAATATCATCAGAAAACAGGTCACTCATGGTTGAAAGCTCAGTCATATGTGCTATCACACTTTCATTCTTAGTCCCACAAAAAGGTTCTTTCTCAACAATAGCTATGTAAGATAGATCAAGAGAGAAATCATAATCTTTATCTTTAATGTTTATGGGAGATGGAACAAACTTAGCATTAGGAGACAATTAGGGTTTAATAGTACGCCTCTCAAGGAGACTCTTAGCAGCACTCCTATCATGGGTGTTTTGACATTCTTTAATAAATTCATCGGTCATCTCAATATAACCGTCTTCAATATCATAGCTCTCTCTAGACTCAGGTGAACTAACAGGTGTAGTAGTGTCTTCATTAGGAGTTTCAGTATTTCCAGCTATAGTTCTAGCAATCATAGCATCTATGAAAGGACCTAATGAACCACTCTTATCAAGCACAGTAGAAGCAACATCATAAGTATCAGAGGTTTCAGATTTAGCACTAGTAGCAGTGTGTGTAGCATGTGTATGTGGTGGTGTAAGGAACTTACTCGTAACAGACGATGAATCAAGAGCAACGGAGGTGTTCAGAACCGTACCTCTCCTTGTAGTGGATGGTAAAATAGGAACCTTGCCATCACGAGACTTACCCATGATGGATGGATGACAGTGAACAATAATGATTCCAAGTGAACTTGATAAATAAAGTTATGCTCCCCAGCAACGGCGCCAGAAAATAGTCTTGATGACCCACAAGTATACGGGGTGTATCGTAGTATTTTTGAGGGAAGTGAAACCCAATTTATTGATTCAACAAAAGGGGAGCCAAAGAATATTTATAAGCCTTAACAACTGAGTTGTCAATTCAGCTGCACCTGGAAACAATCTTGCTCACAACAATTTATTAGTAGCAACCGTTTTGTAGTAGGAATAGCAAAGTAATAGAAGTAGTAAAAGTAAAGACAATAGTAACAATTGCAGTAAACAGTAGGATTAAAGCGCGGTAGGCATAGGGAAGGATGGACGGGCATTGCATGGACAAGACAATTCATATAGCAATCAGAACATAGGTCAATTGCAGATAAATAAGATAAATCATCCAAGTACTAAATAATCATAGGCATGTGTTCCATATATAGTCATACATGCTCGCAATGAGAACTTGCACAACATCTTTTGTCCTGCCAGCCCGTTTACAGCGGGGCCTCAAGGGAACTACTGTAAATTAAGGTGCTCCTTTTAATAGAGCACCAGAGCAAAGCATTAACACTCCATGAACACATGTGATCCTCACATCAAAGCCATTCCCTCCGATTATCCCCATTTCTATCACTTTGGGTCCTTTAGTTCCGGATAACAACGTGTGTATACAACTTGTAGGTAAGACCATAAACAATACTATCATAATGAATCAATAACATGTTCAGATCTGAAATCATGGCACTCAGGGCCTAGTGACAAACATTAAGCATAACAAGTTGCAACAAAGTCAAAAAGTACTAATAGAAGATACTAGGCACCATGCCCAACAATCCGATGCCATTACATGAACGATCTCATCCAATCCCTATCATCCCCATAGCCGACAACAGGGGATTACTCACTCATAGATGGGGGATACATGGATGGTCGATGGAGAAGCGATGATGATGATGATGATGGCGATGGTCTCCTCCAATTCCCCATCCTGCCAGAGTGCCAGAACGGAGTTTCTGGTTTCGAATCGCAGAATTTGGTCGTGGCGGCGCAGCGGAACTCTTTTTGGAAAAACGTTGAACCCCCTTGAGTTTTTAGGTCAGAAGGCAACTTATAGGCGAAGAGGGAGGCCGAGGGGGCAGCCGAGGCGGCCACACCACCCCCAGGTGCGGCCTGGCCTGGCCCGCGCGACCAGTTGGTGTGGGCCCCTCGTGGCCCTACTCTGTATCGTCTTCTGGCTCCGTGAGTCTTCTGGTGAAATAGGATTTTTGGCATATGTTCTAGGATTGTTCCTGATAGTTGATTTTCTGCACAAAAACTAGACACCAAGGTAATTTAGCTGAAAACAACGTCAGTCCATGTTAGATGTATCCAAATCACACAAGTTTAGAGGAAAAACAATAGCAAAAGTGTTCGGGGAAAGTAGATACGTTTTGGACGTATCACCTATGAAAATCCAAAAAGAAAGAACCAAGAGAGTCTCACAAGAAACAAAATAAAAGGCTATTCTATTTTTTGTATTTTCTTTTATCAATACAAAAACTAAAGTAAACATGCAACTAAAAGGAAAGTAAATAAATCAAAAGAAGAATGTAAAAATATGAATGCATAGTAGGTGGAGGATTTCAACCTCTCCAAGCTTAGGTTTTTGGCCTAACTTGGATCACTTGGCAATTTGTTGGCGTGTAGTACTTCGGGAAGTCGAACATGAAATGGGTGAAGTCCCGAGTCAGAGTAAGAACATTGAAATTCATGCCGTGTAACATGTTCTCAATGTCACCGACATGAGATAACCAGGTGTTAAACTCATCAGTTGAGACATATTCGTGTCCTTGTGGTAGCGGTGGTGGCACGTACTACTTCTGTTGGCGGGAACTGCTAGTGGTATTGGTGCTTCGCGACAAAGTCATACGAGTGCAAGTCATTCCATGCTTGGTCCTACTGCTGATGTTTGTCATGATCTTCTTCTTCCCAGGCGGGTTTTCCCTCCGGAGGTTGAGCCCTTCAGTGATGACTCTCTCTTGGAAGTACTCTTCCTCGACGAGGACCCATTCTCTCTTCCTGGCAAACCAAAAGCTTGGGAAAAAGTAAGAAGTTCTTGGTGCAAAGGACCATCAGGATTAAAATAAAATTGGTATGCGCAAAGAGCATGGTTGCATTCATAGATACCCATATACCTCTTTCTAGCCATATGATTGGTATCCAAATACTTTTGACGGGTCATCAAGCTAGGAGAGTGAATCCTCGTGAGTAGGAAATTTGGGTAACCAAACCACCACAACAAATATCTCCCAAGTGTGCCAACCCTTGTCAATGGAAGTGCAGAATGAGTAGAGCACCAAGGTTAACTTTGTTAACAATCTCCGGGTGGAGAGCCATGTAGGGATCACTGATATTTGGGCCAACAATGGCCCCGGTGTCTCTTGTTCCAAACAAGGAGGTTCCCAGAAAAGTAGCAATGTAGTAGATAGTGGGACTATGGATTTTGGCAGTCTTCTTCCGCAAATAGTGGACATCCCTGTTGCTCCCAAGCAAACCTTTCCTCCGCGAGGACTTCATCAGTATAATCGAGCTCTCCTTCATAGGATAATCCAAAGCAATCACAAAATTCCTAGGAAGTAAGTTCATGCACGGAGCCATTGAGTGAAAAGCCTACAATGTAATGTTGTTGGTGAGTGGCGAGGTTATCATGGAAGGTGGAGAGGAACTCCCAAGTGGCACACTTGTAGGTGTCGGTGTTGAGAGAGGCAAAGAACTCCATGCCAGCATTCCTAAACATGGTTATGAAGTCCTCTTGTAAACCACTGTGTGAGAGGAAATTCTCACAAACACACTTTGTGGGAGCACGTCACGAGTGCTGACCATCTCTTAGTCCTTGTTGAGGGAAACCTTAAAGTAATTTCCCTTCAGGCAAGCATGCTTGCTTTTCTTTGGGCCCGAAGAGCTAGAGCTCCCTTCAAAGCGAAACATTCATCCCAAATTCAGTGCTCTAAAAATTTTCAACACAAAACTATAGGCATAAGGTTTCTATGATAACATCAAACCATTCTAGAAAAACTTTGAATCCTAACATGTAGAATCAATAAGAATCTGAAAATATTATGAACTCATGTAGGTATTCAATGTGAGAGTTGATCAGGTGAGAAACATACCAATGTGAACATTCCCCAACTCAAACGAACAAAATAATTGAACAGTGATTCTAGGAGGTTAGGGTTGAGGTTTGAGAGAGAAAGAAAGAATAGGGGATGGTTTGATCCCCCAGCCTGCCGCCGTCATCTTTGAGGGATGACGCAGTCTGTACGGGAACAAGGTATGGGTGCGTCCGTCTGTACCGATGGTCGTTTTTGTTGGATACGTCGATTAGGATTTGAGATCGAACCTGAATCCTTGTATGGACGCATGGTACTGGCGAACCTGATCGTACCAATGGTTGTTAACTATGTATTACTTCTGAGATGATGTTGTCGAAGTATGGGACGGGTGCGTGGTACGGACGCGTCACACTGTATCGGTGGTCGCTAACTGATTTTTACGTGGCGCCGAAATCACCTCCTTTTCCACCATTTTGGTACAGGTGTGTGATATGGTCTGGCGTGACCGTATCGATTCTCGTTAAGGCTCTAGTTGATCTTCTTTTTCTCCTTCAAAATTTTGCCACTAAACTTTATTAATTATTTTTCTCTACAAAATTTTAGATATTTATTAGAACTAAAAAACTTAAAAACTAAAATCCTAATTTATTCTAAGATGCATTAAGCATTTTATTTAAAATCATTTGATTTAATTTTAACCTCATAAATTTCGAATACGAACCTTTGGTTGCCCATTATCAAGGGAACTTACCATTTAAACATGTTTAGTAGGTGGTATATACTTTTAATCATGTTCTAGTTTCTTAAAAAAATAACGAACAATTTGATTATCATAGATGTTGAAGACAATTTTCCCACTAGTGCGATCAATATTTGCTCCTATATTGCTAAGAAAATGTATTCCAAGAATGATAGATAGTTTGTCATCTTTAGGCATATCAAATCTAATAAAAATGGTAGGAATAATATGTTGATCAATTCTTAGTAAAATATCCTGAATCATGCCAATAGGTCATTTAGTGGTCTTGTCAGCCATTTGTTAAGTAATAGAGGTAGGAGAATATGACATGATGCTAACACATGCACCTAAATCACATAAGACAATAAATATACTATTTTTTCCTATTGCACAAGAGATATTTGGTATACTACGATCTCCAAGCTTAGCTAGGAGTTTATCACCATAGCTCATAATAACCGCTATGGTACTGGTTACTTTTTTCTTCCTACTGAGAATATCTCGCATGGACTTTTTATAGTTAGGCACTTGGATAACATCAGTTAGAGGAAGTTGTGAACAAAGGTTACTTAGAGCTTAAGCAAATGGATTATATATATCTTTATTAGATTCATAACGCACTCAGTTAGGGTAAGAAATTTTCTTTCCCTTACCTTTTATTTTACCTTTCGCATCAGCCCTGGATCTTTCATGGTCATCTTCTTAGACTTTTGATTTTATGCTTGTTTTAATTTTTTATAATTACCTCTTCTTCTTGTTCACGACTTAGCTCAATTTCTTAACCTCCCAAACACGAAGATCTTTATCATAGGCCTGCACGGTTTTTGAGGCAATGAGAGATCCTGAGGAGATCTGAGGCCTTCACCTCTGACCATTGTCGGCGCCATTCTAGCTCCAGTGTACACCTTTATCTCCCTCTTCTCTACCTCATGGCGTCCAGCATGGGATCCTCCACTGGTTATTGGAAGGTATCATACATGGGTGTAAAAGAATGTGGTAAGTTCTTCGAAGGATCTCTGTTCTTTTGGTAGGATAAGGGTTGGATTGTGCTGGTAAATTCTCTTGGTTCACCTCTGGAGGGTAGAGAGTTAGAAAATGGGGAGAAGAATCATGTTGGATCTGTTGTGAGATTCCCCTCTCACTTGGCAACAGTTAATGATATTCTGATTAGCACTTCTGGATCTATGAGTAGATCTCCTGACTCTCTTTATGGTGTTGAGTGTTCTCCTTTAAGATGGAAAGTGAGAAGTAATTCTTTGGTTGTGGAGAATGCTTTACAAGGAGATGCTTTTCTCCTCCTTCGACTACAAGACAAGAGACTAGTTCTTATTGATCAAGATGAGGTGCTTGTTGATGCAAGATTATTATTAGAAGGTGACAAAATTACTCCTGACTCTTCTATAGATATCCCTATTCATAAGTTTTTTACTGGTGAGAAAATATTTCCCAACTAGTTGGAATTCAAGGAAAAGGTTCCTTCTTCTTCTTTGGCTCCATCTCTAGACTTTTCTAAGGATCTGCTTTTTAAAAAAAAATATCATGAAGAAATTTGGTCATCCAGTTATTTTTTTGGGAGTTTATAGAAGAAGAGAATTCATTCTTGTTATCTCTTTTTAAAGAGCTAAATTCAGATTGGATATTCAAACGGCTGACATTGCTATTTAGTCCTGTTTTAGTGGATCTACATCACTTTATCATGTCAAACAAATTTGATATAGAACCTTCAAGTTTTTAGTTGCCTCTAGATGATTGGGCCATGAAATTTACAACATTGGGAAATTTACTAAAGCGGATTTTGACTATTTTATAAATCTTTGGGGTGAAGGTGGTCCCAATTGGAGAGCTCAAGAAATCAAATTCTATCGTGAGAAGGATTAGGATTGGAAGGAGGTCATGAAAAAATATCTCAAAAATCAGTATTTACCCGTCTATCTTTTCCCTCTAAGAATCCTGATAGTGATTGCTTGATTTTCCCTAACAACATCAATTTGTCCTTGAAATTTCGTGCATCTACTTTTAACTCTGCTCATCAAGCAGCAAATTTCTTTCTCGGAAAGAACATATAGGTTAATGGGAGTCATAAATATGTTCATATATTGATCCGGTCGTGTAACACCCCAAAAACACTAATCAAAATTATCAAGTTCTAATCACCCAAGTTTAGGGTTAACAAAAACTTTTATTACTAATTTGAATATGAATGCATGTGTGTTTTGCATTAGTGTAGGATTGAGTGCTTTTGCCATGTTTGATTGCAACAAATGATGAGAAATGGTTTAAATGTGAATACTACATTATCTAGGACAATTCCAAACAAAATCAAAAGAAAAAGAAATCAAATATGAATTCAATTAGCAAATGGTTATTTTGACTAAAGTTAACCACTAGGCCACTTTGAGTGTTCCTAGAAGAGAATTTCTAACAGAAACAATTTCACTTCTTTTCACCCCTTGCTAGACCAAGTAAAAGTGAACCCAAGCCCACTTCACAAACCCACAGAAACTATTTTCAAATCTATTTAAAGGACAGTTAAAATTTGAATATAGTTCATATGGTAAGATCACCATTTTGCAAAAACCACTCAAACCAATTCCACTTGAGTTCTCCAAGAAACCATAGACACTCAAGAATAAGATTCAAACACTCACCAAATTTCATTCAAAATTTTCACAGCCAGCAAACAGACACCCCTGTTCACCGCCGCGCAACCTGTAGCACCCGTGTGCCGTCTCGAACACCGCCGCTCCCGCGCAGAACGTCGCATGCGCCCGACCAACCTAGACCACCCAGTGCCTCGCCATTAAGCCAGTGATGACCGCCAGGGAACACCGTACCGCCTACCTCACCATACCGCTTAGTCAGCTCAGTCGTCGTCACCGACGAGCCCGAGCCCATGGCGCAATGTCCCTTCGTCGTTGTATAAATAGAGGCCTCCTCCGCCTCCAATCTCCACACCAACACACTCCCCACTCCTCACTAAGCCTCCCACACCCTTCCCCATAGAAAGGCGAGCGCTGCTTCGTCGCAATTTGGCCGGAGCCCACCACTGCAGAAGGAGAAGGGCGCCGTCGATTGAAGCCGCCCCAGGAGCTGTCGTGACCACGGTTCAAACCGCCGTCATCGACAACACCGTTCACCCCATCACCGACCCTAGCTAGAGCCCAGGTGAGCCTCACATGACCCCCACCGCCGCGTTAGGATTTATACCTCGCCGGAGCTGTTCGTCGTCGACGATGAACTACATCAGTTGGATCGTCTTTTAATAATAGGGCCTAGATTCACAGATACCGCTTCGGTTAGTTAGAGTCGCTGACTAGTGGAACCCCCTTGTCAGCAGCCCGCTGCGCTGTGCTGTGTAGATTGGGCTGGTCCATTTAGTTTCCCACGCAGGTCTGTGAATTCAAATAGTTATTTTCCAATTTAGTTAAAACCACATTTTGTCAGTAGATTCAAAAATAAATTCAGAGAGATTCACTAAACCAAACTACATGATTCCAATTTTGTTAGAGAGATATTTAAATTATCTATCCAAGCCCGATGGATTCAAATCATTTGGAGTTAGAGATCACCAATAGTAAAAATAACAAGACAGAGACTTTTCCACATTCAATCATTTTTCAAAAATCAACCATAAATGCTTTTGAGTTGATTCCAACTCTCAAAAATCACATTTGACAAGATCTATCTGAATATTTAAAAATATTTAGGTTTGCATGCAGTGACATTAGACTAGTACCAAAATAATGCTATATAGGCATTTCTAGTCACTTTAATTCTATTAAATGATAATCTTAAACTTTATAAAATATGACCACCACTTTAAATCACATTCCCTTGTATTAGAATATGTGGTGTTGACATGGGTCAACATGATCTCATATTTTAATTGCAGAATATTAAATCTTAAGTATTTTCAATGAGTAGAAATTACTTTTCTCAAATAGGATAAATAAAACTAAGTCTTTATTTCATGTGATGATTGTGATGATGCTAGATCATCAAGTGTGAACCTTAGTGTGCTAAATAGAATTAGTTAAGTATTGTTTGCTGATTGTGTACCTCGTATTCATTTATAGAGGATAGTACCGACCCGGGATACGAGGAGGAGGAGTACTACCAAAAAGAAGAAGAAGAAAACTTCAACCACTGCACTACTCAAGGCAAGCCTAGCACTACAAGTTAACTATGCAAGTTAACAATTACCACCCCCTTGATAACTTAAGAAAAATGCATTAGGCATGCTTGGTTATGCGACTTTTATTATAGCAATCCCAAGTGTTACTTGCATGCTTTGTTCTTTTACTTTACCAAAGTTCTTTACTTTTAGTTAGTACTTTGTGAGTATTGGAAAAATAGAATAGATACCACCAAGAGTATAAAACTAGGCCTAACTAGTTATATTTAGATTGCATTCCATGGCATGAGATTGGAGATTAGCACCCCTCATTATTGAGTACCCTCAAATTTAGTGGCTAGTGCTAAGCATAAACGTTGATCACTTTAGATGGGAATACTTGGTGAAAATGATTATGAAAACCTTGGAATGAGGATTCATTCTATTGAAATGTTTTGACATGTGTTGAGAAACACAAAAGGATTTGACGATGAAAATGTTGAGGCATGAGCCTTAGCCCTTTACAAAAATTGATGGTTGGGTTCAGATGTGATACCATTCCAATTTTACCGTACAACCACAATACCCGAATTGGGTAGGGCTTAGCTAGAAGTTTATATGCCTTAGTATGGGTCCCCTCACGGAAGAGGTTGAGCTGAGGCTACCTCGTAGTGTGAATGTCCACCTATGCAGTGCCCAGGATGGCAGATGGCCATGGCTGGGAGGCCAAGCTCATAGGGGAGGTGCCTATACTAGAGTGTGTAATTGGAAGGTTATGATTGATTATCCGCATACTAAGTATGATGATTCAGGGTTATCCTTGACGGATGTATACAATTTTGTGGTGAAAGTGTACCACCTCTACAGAGTGTCAGACTATTCGAATAGCCGCGTCCGCGGTCATGGACAGTTGGAGTGGCCATACTGTTCCGTCATCAGATGTTTTCAAAATGACTTGTGAATTGAACTATGACTTTAACTTGACCACAATAGGGTTGTGGACATGAAAACTAGGTTCCCACTTATGTGATTTAGAACATTAACTTAGTTTTCTTTACTTCTTAACTCAGTTTAGATAAACCTGGCTTTTGGCAAATAAACCTAGAGCTTAAGGTTCCTACTAGAAATACCTTACTTGTTAGTGATAGTTTGCAAGTACTTAAAGAGTACTCATGGCTTTGTCCCTGGCTGTTCCCATGGCCAGACTATGAGGAGGACTACCAGGATGATGGACAACAGGAGGTCTACGACAACTAGAATCCTCTCCCATCGTCAACATTGCCTGTGACTCTGAAGATGGAGCCCCTACTATGTTTCTTTTCCGCTGCTTGATTTGTATTAAGACTGGATCATGAGATCCTTTATTTTTAAGACCTTATTATGGTTTGTAATGGATGATGTACTGTGATATGAATCTGTTATGTCTCGCAAAAATGGTAATCCTAGGATTGCAAGGTATGGCATAACATGCATCTGGGATTAAAAATATGGGTGTTGACAAGTTGGTATCAGAGCCATCCTGACCATAGGAGACCCTAGTTAGAATGGACGTCCGAACAAAAACTTAGTTTCAAAACAGAACAAGTGAGTATTTATGAAAACCTATTCCCGCTCTTATCCTTGATTCTTTCAAAAAAATTCATGTTCCTCAAAAACTTCTTGCTTTCCTACATAAAAATTTGACACACTTGATCACCTCACTAACTTACACATCATAATTCTTATAGATGGAAGTACAGTATTGCAAGTTCTACCAATTGGGCAACAGAGGTCAACTGATCTTTGAGAGGGAGCTAGATGCACTGTCAGAGTATCTTGAGCGCCCGCATCTGGAATTCTTCGGGGCTCAACTCAACGATCACGTAGGAGGAGATCTACAATGGATGATAGTTGCAGATCTCAGAGGCAAGATGGAAGAACCCACTTCTGAGAAGATCCAATTCACCTTGCGGGAGAACAACTGGCTAGATGGATTAGCTAGGGCTATGCATGAAGCTCTTGGCCATCTGTGTGGGCAAAACATCAACTTGATCTAGGGAACTCGCTTTGCTCACTTTGCAAGGCGTGATTATATGGGAATGCCCTTGGAGATGCCAGGACACCCGGACCTGAAGCACCAGGTGGACAATCTTGACTTCATGCTATATGATAGGCAGAAGGAGTTGGACAACACCCGAGCCTACGCTAACCACAACCTTGCCATTGCCGTCAAGAAGGACCAGACCCTCGCCATTCTCGCCCAAGGAGCACCAATCACTTCGTCGTCAATGAGACAAGAAGGATCGCATCATCGATCGTCTTCGCAAGAAGGTGGCCACTCTCGAGAAGACCATCTGTGAACAAGAGGTCCAGCTTGAAGAAAAGGACGAGGAGGAAGGTGAAGATATCCTGGGAGATTTTTACTCTTACCTCAGTGATGACAATGACTAATTGGAGGATGATGCCATGGAGTTCCACACTGATGATGATGATTCCCACTTCATTGATGATGATTACATGCACTTGATCACTACCGTAGGAATGAGTTGTACCGGTCCCACTGTATCGTAGTTTCGCAGAATGGTTCTTAAAACCATCTATTTTCTATTTGTGTGTGGTGTGTGTTTGTATGGTGTGCGTTGAATGAATGAATGAAAAGAAGTTGTTAGTTTGAAAAACCTGAGTCAAACTCAAAGTTTAAATCTTTTGAAACAAAACCATGAACCTTACAAATTTCCCTCTTATCTCACTATCTATCTCAATCTTCAGATGACTCGTGGAAACCCCGGAGGAAGCAGCTCATCTCAGGACCCGATGCTGCAGATTCTACAAATGCTAGTTTCTGACCATGAAGCTAGTAGAGCCGAACACCAAGCCAACCTAGCCACTCTTCAACAGATGGCTCAGATGGTCCACAATAATCAAGGCCACGGAAACCAGGATCACCATGGATCCAAGCTCAAGAACTTTCAGAATACCAACCCACCTATCTTCAATAAGTCTGAGGGTCCCATAGATGCTGATGACTGGCTGCAAACCATGGAGAACAACTTGGAGGTCGCAGGAGTTGAAGCCAATGAGAAAGTACTGTTTGCCACCCATTATCTGGAAGGAGATGCAAGATCCTGGTGGAATAGCACCCATACCTTGAACGAAGGTCAGATGATGACTTGGGAACCATTCAAGATCAAGTTCAGCCGCACCCATGTGCCACAAGGTTTGGTCACCAGGATGAGAGATGAGTTCAGAGAACTGAAGCAAGGAAGGTTGACGGTAGATGAGTACCGTGACAAATTTCTATCCCTAGCTAGATATGCCCCTGATGAGATTAACACTGAAGCCAAGAAGAAGGAAAGGTTCAAGAATGGATTGCATGATGAGATGCATACTGTGTTAGTCAACATCCGTTTTGGAGACCTAGAAGAGCTAGTAGACTCTACCATCCAGATGGAAGGGAAGATCAACCAAGCCAATGAATACTGCAAGCTCGCATGATGCACCCGACTAGATCCCACAATACTCGGAAGTATCGCTCCAACCCGTCTGCAGGATATGCCCTAGGAAACAATAGACCCCCTATGTCCCATCCTAGCTATCCCAATCGTAGCGGAGGAAACTTGAAGTCTGGAGGAAACCACAGCAACAACCCTGGTAACTCCAACAACTTCAACTGTGCACCGCCCAAATCCAACAACAACAACAACAACAACAACAACAATACTGCCCCAAGGACTGGAAGCAATCCTGTGCCTGGTGCAGCAAAGGACAAGTCCCAGATTACTTGCTTTGAGTGTGGAGTCAAGGGTCACTACTCTAATGAGTTCCCCAAGAAGCTTGCAGCAGCCACCAATGTGAATGCACCCGCTCAGCAGCAATGCCGTGTTCATCCTGGAAGGAGATTTCCCCAGGGAACTCGCTCAACCGCAACGGCTGTCTGCTCCACATGAATGCTGAAGAAGCTCAGGAAGCGCCCGATGTTGTGCTGGGTATGTTTTCTGTTAACTCAGTACTTGCAAGAGTGTTGATTGATTATGGAGCATCGCACTCATTTGTTACAGAAGAATTTGCATGCACTAGTAAGATTCAACCAACAAAATTGAAGCATGTTATGATAGTTCAAATACCTGGTTCAACCACCAAAGCTAGAAAATTTTGCAAGGCTGTACCTATCAGAATCCATGGAATAGATTTTTATGCTAATCTAATAGTACTCAGAACCAAAGGTTTGGAAGTAGTACTAGGGATGGATTGGATGTTGAAACATAAAGGATTGATCGACTGTGCCAACAAATCCATAACCATGACCAGTAGCTCTGGAGTATCAGTAGAGCATTTATCTGAGACCTTGCCCCGTCAATTCAAAGCAACAAGAGTCTAGGACAACAAACCATAGACCAAGTCAGAGTAGTCTGTGAATACCCCGATGTATTCCTAGATGAATTGCTCGGTATGCCCCCAGATCGGGATATCGAGTTCATCATTGAACTAATTCCTAGAACTAGACCCATAGCTCAGAGACCCTATAGTATGAACCCATCTGAATTAGTGAAGCTGAAGAAGCAACTTGATGCTATGCTAGAGAAAGGTCTGATTCAACGAAGCACATCGCCATGGAGATCGCCTGTTTTGTTTATGGATAAGAAAGATGGAGGTAACCGTTTGTGCACGGATTACCGGAAGCTGAATGATGTCACCATCAAGAACAAGTACCCACTGCTGAAGATCAAGGATCTGTTTGATCATTTGACTGGTGCCAGAGTGTTTTCTAAGATTGATCTTAGAACTGGTTATCATCAACTCAAGATTCGAGCAACGGATATTCCAAAGACCGCCTTTACCACCAGATATGGACTGTATGAGTATACGGTCATGTCTTTTGGATTAACCAATGCCCCTGCTTATTTCATGAATCTTATGAATAAGATTTTTATGAAATTCCTGGATAAGTTTGTCATTGTTTTTATCGATGATATTCTGATCCATTCCAAGCCAGAAGAAGACCATGAGGTACACCTAAGAACCATCCTTGAAACCCTTAGAGAGCATCAGTTGTATGCCAAGTTTAGCATATGTGAGTTCTGGTTGAAGGAAGTAGGATTCCTCGGACATATTGTGTCGGCAGGAGGAGTCGCTATTGATCCCGCCAAGATCAAAGATGTTGAAGAATGGAATGCCCTAACCACTCAAACCCAAGTCTATGCATTTCTCGGATTAGCGGGATATTACCGCAAAATCATTGAAGGATTTTCGAGCATCGCAAGACCAATGACCCAATTGTTGAAGAAAGATAGGAAGTTTGAATGGACTAACAAATGTGAAGCAAGATTTCAAGAGCTCAAGAAGAGATTGATTTCAGCCCCAATTATGATTATGCCAGATATCAAGAAGCCTTTTGATGTGTATTGTGATGCATCCAAGATTGGTATCGGATGTGTGTTGGTGCAAGAAGGAAAAGTCATAGCATATCTGTCTAGACAACTGAAGCATCATGAGCAAAACTACCCTACCCATGACCTTGAACTAGCAGCCGTAGTTTTAGCTTTGAAGACATGGCGTCATTACCTTATGGATAACCGCTATGAGATTTATTCGGATCACAAGAGTTTGAAGTATATTTTCACCCAGAAGGAGCTGAATATGAGGCAAAGGAGATGGATAGAGTTAATCAAGGATTATGACCTTGACATTCAGTATCACCCTGGCAAAGCCAATGTGGTAGTGGATGCTCTTAGCAGATTGCCGTGTAGATTAAACACCATGATTAAAGAAACCTAGCCAAGTTTGCATGAAGAGTTGGATCAGTTTAGAACAGAGCTAGTTAGCAAAGGATTTTTAGCTAGCATTGAACTTCAACCCACTTTGATCAGTCAGATCAAGGAGGTGTAGAAAGGAAATGTGTGTACCGACAGAATCAAACATCGTATCGGTACAGGAAAGGTACCCGGATTCACCAAAGATGAAGGAGTTTTGTGGTACAAAGGACATATCTGTGTGCCAGCAGATTCCGAGTTGAAGCAAGTTATCATGCAGGAAGCTCATGATACTCTTTATTCTATCCACCCTGGAGGAACAAAGATGTATCAGGATTTGAAGGAGCAATTTTGGTGGCACAAGATGAAGAGAGAAATCGGAAGCTACATAGCTAAGTGTGATATCTGTTAGCGAGTCAAAGCAGAACATCAGAGACCCGCAGGACTTCTGCAACCATTTTAGATTCCGGAATGCAAATGGGATTCTGTCGGAATGGACTTTATCACCGGTTTGCCTACTTCTAGTAGGGTAAATGACTCTATTTGGGTCATAGTTGATAGGCTGTCCAAGGTAGCCCATTTTATACCTGTCAAGACTACCTACCAGACTTCGAAGCTAGCAGAGCTATACATAGCTAGAATCGTAAGTTTCCATGGAACCCCTAAGACCATAGTGTCGGATCGAGGAACCCAATTTACCTCAAGATTTTGGCAGAAAGTCCAAGAAGGATTAGGAACCAAGCTGAACTTCAGCACAACTTATCACCCGCAAACCGATGGAAAAACTAAAAGAGTCAACCAAATCTTAGAAGATATGTTGAGAGCTTGTGTGCTAGAATATGGATCAAAATGGGAAGATTGTCTGCCTTTCGCAGAATTCACATACAACAACATTTATCAAGCCAGTTTGCAAATGGCCCCATTTGAATTTCTGTATGGAAGAAAGTGTCATACCCCCTTGAATTTGTCGCAAGTAGGAGAGAGTCAGATTTTCGGACCCGACATCCTACGAGAAGCCAAAGAGAAGGTTCACAAAGTCCGTGAGCACCTCAAGACCGCCCAATCCAAACACAAGAGTTATGATGAGAAGAGAGGTCGAGACCTGACCTTCAATGTCGGAGATTTTTTGTATCTCAAAGTATCAAGCTTGAAGGGAATGGAACGTTTTCAACTAGAGGGGAATTAACCCCAGATATATTGGACACTTCAAGATTTTGAATCACCGAGGAGAAGTATTTGATCAACTGGAACTGCCAGAGGAGATGTCAGCTATACATAATGTGTTCCATATCTCATTACTTCGCAAATGCCTAGAAGTTCCGGAGAAGACCGAAGATTTCAAGAATATTAATCACTGAGCCATAGATATCAACAAGGATCTGACGTATCATGAAGTAACCATTCATATTTTGGAAGAAGCCTTCAGAACCACCAGAACCTAGAGTATCAAGTTTCTCAAGATCCATTGGAGCAACCATACTGAAGAAGAAGCTACTTGGGAGTGAGAAGATTATATTAGGACTGAGTTTCCAAATCTCTTTAGTTCCTAGTTTTTTCTTAAATCTCAGGAAAGAGATTTTGTTTAAGGAGGGAAGGTTTGTAACACCCTAAAAACACTAATCAAGATTATCAAGTTCTAATCACCCAAGTTTAGGGTTAACAAAAACTTTTATTACTAATTTGAATATGAATGCATGTGTGTTTTGCATTAGTGTAGGATTGAGTGCTTTTGCCATGTTTGATTGCTACAAATGATGAGAAATGGTTTAAATTTTAATACTACATCATCTAGGCCAATTACAAACAAAATCAAAAGAAAAAGAAATCAAATATGAATTCAATAAGCAAATGGTCATTTTGACTAAAGTTAACTACTAGGCCACTTTGAGTGTTCCTAGAAGAGAATTTCTAACAGAAACAATTCCACTTCTTTTCCCCCCTTGCTAGACCAAGTAAAAGTGAACCCAAGCCCACTTTACAAACCCACAGAAACTATTTTCAAATCTATTTAAAGGACATTTCAAATTTGAATCTAGTTCATATGGTAAGATCACCATTTTGCAAAAAACCACTCAAACTAATTCCACTTGACTTCTCCAAGAAACCATAGACACTCAAGCATAAGATTCAAACACTCACCAAATTTCATTCAAAATTTTCAAACTAAATCTCATGCGGCCATTAAGACAAACACCTTGCAGACACAATTTAATCTCTGGTCTAACTTCACTGTTTGAGCAGTGACCACTCGACCAAATGGTTCCCTCTTCACTGCCCTGTCTCCCCTAGTGTCTAACAATACATAGACAGCCACCCCCTCTGCCGTTCCGCTAGTGCAGTGCCGCCCGAAAATGGTCATCACCGGCCGACCATGGACAGAGCACCAAAGACCACACCGCCCTCTCTCACGATGCGCACCAGACACGCCACCGTCCACCGCCACCCCTGTCCAGCCCACGACCATAGCTAGGACCTAGACCACCCCAGCAGCACCGCGCCCAATCTCTCTGCGTTGTGCCAAGAGCACGCCAAAGCACCATACCCGACTGGCTCGCACAGACCACTGCTCGCTCTCTCTGCAGGCGCACACTCGCCATGATTAATGCCAGCTCCCAGACACCCCCGTTCGCCGCCACGCGACCCATAACGCCCGTGCACCGTCTCGAACACCACCGCTCCCGCGCAGAATGTCGCACGCGCCCAACCAACCTAGAATGCCCCATGCCTCACCATTAAGACAGTGATGACCGCCAGGGAACACCGCACCACCCCCTACCCTCAGCCGCGCTGATAGCCGCCTGTATCATCGTCACCGACGAGCCCGAGCCCATGCCGCAATGTCCCTTCGCTGTTGTATAAATAGAGGCCTCCTCCGCCTCCATTCTCCACACCAACACACTCCCCACTCCTCACTGAGCCTCCAACACCCTTCCCCGGAGCAAGGAGAGCGCCGCTTCACTGGAATTTGGCCGGAGCCCACCGCTGCAGAAGAAGAAGGGCGTCGTCGATTGAAGCTACCCCAGGAGCTTCCGCGACCACCATTTGAACCGCCGTCGTTGACAACGCCGTTCGCCCCCATCGCCGACCCTAGCTGGAGCCTAGGTGAGCCTCACACGACCCCCACCGCCGAGTTAGGGTTTAGACCTCGCTGGAGCTGTTCGTCATCGACGATGAACTGCAGTTGTTTGATCATCTTTTAATCGTAGGGCCTAGATTCAAGGATATCGCTTCGGTTAGTTAGAGTCGCTGACTAGTGGAACCCCCCTGTCAGAACCCCTCTGCGCTGTGCTGTGCAGATTGGGCCGGCCCGTTTAGTTTTCCGCGCAGGCCTGTGAATTCAAATAGCTATTTCCAGTTTAATTAAAACCACATTCTGTCAGTAGATTCAAAAATCAATTGAAACAGATTCACTAAACCAAATTGCATGATTCCAATTTTGTTAGAGAGACATTTAAATTATCTATCCAAGCCCATTGGATTCAAATCATTTGGAGTTAGAGATCTCCTATAGTAAAAATAACAAGACAAGGACTTTTCCACATTCAAACATTTTTCAAAAATCAACCATAAATGCTTTTGAGTTGATTCCAACTATCAAAAATCACATTTGACAAGATCTATCTGAATATGTAAAAATATTTATGTTTGCATGCAGTGACGTTGTACTAGTACGAAAATAATTCTATATAGGCATTTCTAGTCACTTTAATTCTATTAAATGATAATCTTAAACTTTATAAAATATGACCACCACTTTAAATCACATTCCCTTGTATTAGAATATGTGGTGATGACATGTGTCAACATGATCCCATATTTTAATTGGAGAATATTAAATCTTAAGTATTTTCAATGAGTAGAAATTACTTTTCTCAAATAGGATAAATAAAACTAAGTCTTTATTTCATGTGATGATTGTGATGATGCTAGATCATCAAATGTGAACCTTAGTGTGCTAAATAGAATTAGTTAAGTATTTTTTGGTGATTGTGTACCTTGTATTCATTTATAGACGATAGTACCGACCCGGGAAACGAGGAGGAGGAGTACTACCAAGAAGAAGAAAACTTCAATCACTGCACTACTCAAGGCAAGCCTAGCACTACATGTTAACTATGCAAGTTAACACTTGCCCCCCCTTGATAACTTAAGCAAAATGCATTAGGCATGCTTGATTATGTGACTTTGATTATACAATCCCATGTTTTACTTGCAAGCTTTATTCTTTTACTTAACCAAAGTTCTTTACTTTTAGTTAGTACATTGTGAGTATTGGAAAAATAGAATAGATATCATAAAGAGTATAAAACTAGGCCTAACTAGTTATATTTAGATGTCATTCGATGGCATGAGATTGGAGATTAGCACCCCTCATTATTGAATACCCTCAAATTTAGTGGCTAGTGCTAAGCATAAAAGTTGATCACTTTAGATGGGAATACTTGGTGAAAATGATTATGAAATCCTTGGAATGAGGATTCATTCTATTGAAATGTTTTGACATGTGTTGAGAAACACAAAAGGATTTGATGATGAAAATGTTGATGCATGAGCCTTAGCCCTTTACAAAAACTAATGGTTGGGTTCGGATGCGATACCATTCCAATTTTACCATACAACCACAATACCCGAATTGGGTAGGGCTTAGTTGGAAGTTTATATGCCTTAGTATGAGTTCCCTCGCGGAAGAGGTTGAGCTGAGGCTACCTCGTGAGTGTGAATGTCCACCTATGCAGTGCCTAGGATGGCAGATGGCCATGGCTAGGAGGCTAAGCTCATAGGGGAGGTGCCTATACTAGAGTGTGTAATTGGATAGTTATGATTGATTATCTGCATACTAAGTATGATGATTCAGGGTTATCCCTGACGGATGTATCACATTTTGTGGTGAAAGTGTACCACCTCTTCAGAGTATCAAACTATTCGAATATCCGCGTCTACGGTCATGGACAGTTGGAGTAGCCATACTGTTCCATCGTCAGATGTTTTCAAAATGACTTGTGAATTGAACTATGTCTTTGACTTGACCATAACAGGGTTGTGGACATGAAAACTAGGTTCCCACTTAAGTGATTTAGAATATTATCTTAGTTTTCTTTAATTCTAAACTCAGTTCAAATAAACCTGGATTTTTGCAAATAAACCTAGAGCTTAAGATTCCTACTAGAAATACCTTACTTGTTAGTGATAGTTTGCGAGTACTTAAAGAGTACTCATGGCTTTGTCCCTGGCTATTCCCGTGGCCAGACTATGAGGAGGACTACTAGGATGATGGACAGTAGGAGGTCTATGACAACTAGGATCATCTCCCATCATCAGCATTGCCTATGACTCTGAAGATGGAGCCCCTACTATGTTTCTTTTCTGCTGCTTGATTTGTTTTAAGACTGGATCATGAGATCCTTTATTTGTAAGACCTTATTATGGTTTGTAATGGATGATGTACTGTGATATCAATTTGTTCTGTCTCACAAAAATGGTAATCCTGGGATTGTGAGGTATGGCATAACAGGCATCTAGGATTAAAAATCCGGGTGTTAACAGGTCGTTAATTTGGTAATTAGTGAGACCAGACTGAATCAATTGAGTGGGAAATCAGCTGGTCCGAAATTCCCAGGCTTGCCTCTTTTGAGTATCCTCTCCTTCCCAACTAAGGAATGTCCTAATAAATATTACCTAAAATGGTTCAAGGCCCAAGATCCTGTGTTCGTTTCCTTCCTGAAAGATTTTTCCATGCCTACTTGCAACGTTAGTTTATCGCCGGTGCCTCCACCAGCTGCGATGGCCAATATTCCCATTGATCCTTGCACATTCGTCCAGCAAGGCTTTTATATACAATAAGTGGAGGGAATAACTGGTGCCAAGAGGGTGGTGGTTGCTCGTCTCCCCAGCTACATGATCAATATGCCATTGCTTCCATAACTCCAATGCCCCTAGGTCAGATTCCTTTTGAGAATATTGGATGTGCTCTTCAAGATTTCTTGGTCACGACACAAGTTGGCTTTTGTGATATCCAAACATGTCCCTTTGGTGAAGCATACGTGCAATTCTCGGATGTCAGTGATAGAGACAAGTAGATTAGGAGCAACCCTATTCCTTTTGAGGACGTGCACATCTCTTTCACTAAACACAATGAAAGGGTCAATTGGAGGAGGGCACCGTTTAACATAGAGGCTTGGGTGTGATAGTTGGTCCACCTCTAGATTATTGGTACACTGAAGATTTGAGTGCAATTTTTGCTAACATTGGAAAACTATTGATATGGGAAATAGTGCCCAAGCATAAAGAGGCAATTATTGCTAATATCGTAGTGCATGATTTAAAGATATCCCTAAGAGTGTTATATTCACTGAAGGTGATAACCTAGACTCATAATCCTAGATTTTCTCTTTTGAGATATTAATAGAGAATATGCTTGGATGTGGCCCAACTGATGAGGATCCTCTGCTAGCTGATGATGTTGATCCTCACCCACTTGCTGATGCTGCTGCACACCAGTTTGTTCCTCCTCCACCTCCTAAAAATTTACAAGGGCAAAATGAGAATGAAGAGGAGGGTGGATGGGGGCATTGGGCTATGTGAAATGAACTTGCTAATGCTGATCAAAATCCTGCCCCACAGGAAACCAGTTGCATGTTCCTCAGAATGAAGATATGCTTACTGATCCCTAGAATCCACCTCCCCAAGTGAACATTAGTGGTGTCACTGTCTCCATGCCAACCTCTGATCATATCACCTCTGAAAATAGTTGCAGCATGTCTTCCAACTTTTTCATAGACAACCTACTTAGCTCCTACAGTTATCAATGTTCTCTCTTACCGTCGTGCCCCGGCAGGCACAGAGAGGAGTCTAGTCTTCATTGTTCTTCTGATTATCCTCACTCTCCTCCTGATAGGCTTGCATCAGATAAAGAAACCCCTCACCAATGTTTGCATTCTCAATAGTGTGTTGCTAATCAACTTCTTCTTCAAAGATAGGTTGATCAACTTCTTCTTCAAAGATAGGCTGAGCCTATCTTTGAAGAAGAAGTTGATTAGCAACACACTATTGAGAATGCAATATCTCGATACAATATTATAGATAAAAGAGCTATGAAAAAGTTGGAAGACATGCTGCAGTGTTATAAGCAATGTCATTCGACAAACAAGAAGATTCAACAAATAAAGAACAGCTAAATAGCACGCAAATATACTGGTGACCTGGTCGTGACGTTCGATAGTCCAAAAAAGTAGATGAGATGTCGTGCCCTATATCGAGCCGATCCCTCGATAAAAGGGGGAAAGAAAAATGTAGTGATGTCACTTAGCGCCACCAAGTCTGTAAGCTAGTCGATGCTTTTGTAAACTGGCGAGGTGGAACTAAACAACATGTTTCGTGTGTCACTTTTGACGGAACGACCCAGTTAGCACTAGAGGGCACAGTCGGTTCTAATGCCTGAGACGAAACGGAGCGGTGACGCTGCATGAAATGCTCGACATATGATGTAATAAACATATTATATTCTCTCAATGCTCCGTGTTTCCAATACACCGCCACGCAACTATTAAATTAATGATGCAAAATAGGATAGAGTTAAAAAATAATTATAGCAAGCATGCCGATAAACTACGTGATACAGAAAAGAAGAGACATGTACATCTAGTACTAACTCAAACATGTCAACCATTGCAAAATGAAAGGGAAGTTTTCGTCCAAGACAAGAATTCCAATAGTATCTGTATGATTATAAGGTATAACACAAGTGAAGATTAGTTGAGACCAACCATTGCAACATGCTGACCAACCATTTTGGTGTCCCCTTGTCACTATAAAAGGAGGCCGATGTTGGTCAAGAGAAAGGGGGAGACTTGGAAGGGAAAGAACTGGCTGTGTTCTTCCCCAAGAACAAACTTTTGTAATCGTGTGATCATCCACCATATAGTAGACAACTGTAGGATGTAAGGATCCGCACATTGCGACCTGAACCTAGGTAAAAACCTCTATATCTATGTATGGTTGTGTTTGTCTAGCTTGCCGATTGAGCTCGCTGGAGGTTGCACCCCTGGCCAAACTAAAAAGGGGATCCTCCATACCTAGTGTCGAAATCCGAGACACAACATCCGATGCACCAGGTAGGGGGCGCATCCATGCTGATCTACATCGGCATCTTCACATTCCACCCCAATGACCATGCCTAGGGCCACCACTCGTTCTAGCACCGCCTAACGAAGGGTGGAGCGCTAGTGCGAGGAGGAGGAATCCGCCAGCCAACCCTTGTTAGACCATCGTTTCTAGGGAACCGTGTAGCTAGAACACTCACCCATCATCAAGGAACACTCAGACAAGGGCACACGCACCGCTGGAGCGCAACTACGAGAGGCCGGTGAGCCTGTAAGGCATTGCTCACCGATCTAGATGCACCTGCACAACTGTGAGGAGGATGTTAGGCCCTAGTGGTCCCGGCTGGCTGGAAGCAAGCACCCCACGCATACTTTCCCTGGGACCCATAGTCCCACCGCTACACTCACCGTGGTGGAATTAATGCTTGAGTTTCCGCTAGAAGCAGTGGGAGACAACTCGCGAGACAACGCATGGGTAGCATGGTTGGCACACCTTGTGAGCGCCACCTGTATCCATGGAGGACCTTCCGTCCCGTGATCGATGGCCCATGTCCCTGCTACCATGGGGGCACGAGGAACCACCAAATGCCCTACTGTTAGTGCTAGGCCCCCACGTCCCTCACACAAAGGATCTACCAAGAACACTCATGACCTTCCGAATCACGACCGATTAGAGAGACACCGTGAAGAAGAACCTCCTCGCAACCCAACGAAGACATCGAGACAACACGAGCTGGGCGGAGCGCCCCTACTTTTGCGACTAGCTATGCCACCTTCACCTTAGAACTGTGATGGATCACTTTCCCAAAGTTCCGACCAGATGTACCAGACAAGTACGACAGGAAGACCAACATGAGGTACTTCTTGCAGATATACTACACCACCATGAAATCAATAGGAGGGGATGAAAGGGTCATGACCAATTGGTTCCCTCTCGCCCTGAAGATCGATGCCCGAGTGTGGCTCATCAACCTTCCCGCCGGCTCCATCAAGTCCTGGGAGGACCAATCTGACCAATTCGTAGGGGCCTTCCAGGGTAGATTCAAGCGTCTGGGGAACGTCAGCGATCTCCACAAGCTTTCACAAAAGTCCGGGGAGAACTTGCGTAAGATCACTCAGCACTTCTGCTATACGCTAAATACCATACCCAAGATCATGCCCGACATCATCGCCACCTACCATGTCGACGTCGGAGACCCTCGTATGAGGGAAAATATGAGCACCAGAGACCTCGACAACACCTTAGAGTTGTTCTCTTTGGTTGACAAGTTGGCCCAGGCCAAAAAAGGATGGCTTCTACTTGGGGAGGCCATCGTTGGATATGACGAGCTCGCTAAGAAGAAGAACCGCAAGCACCTTCCCACGAAGTAGGTCCTAGCAGTGGAAGCAGATCACAAGAAATCCAAAGAATCAGAGGCTGTCGCTGCTGCCAACAATGACGGTGCCCCTAATGTCCCATTTGTAACTCCTCCTCTCACGCCCTCAAGAACTTAAGAAGGGTGAAGTCTCCGGTGGAGATGCAATCCCATGGAGACTGCTTCATCCGCCTCAAACCTGGCCACCACACGAAGGACTGTCCATACTGTCGGGACCGGGAGGACACCAAGGGCGACCAAGGCTGCCAAGGCAAAACCCGGGATGGATGCGCCTGTTGGGATTATGCCCTGAGGGGCGAGAATGGTGGAAATATCACCCAACATCGTCCTGGCTATGAGGGCAATCAAGGTTGGTCTTTCCAAGAGGACCGCACCAAAGCATGAAGCAAAGGGTTTCCCCCGGAGAATGTCTTGGGCCTCGGCACCTCGCCTAGGACGAACACAGAAGGGTCATGGTGTGGCATCTCCCCCCTCTGCAGGCAAAGGGAGGAACTTTCCCGCACCCAAGAAGGCTTCACGTAAGGGAATCCGCCCTTGCATGGGAACATGAAGGGATTCATCCCACCTAGAGATTGGTTCCCCAGCTAGCGTGAAGCATGCTGATTAGGCTAAACAATTACAAATATCTTGTGAGGCGGCCTTTTCCGGCCCACAAGAAGAATTGGAAATGTGCTAGTCTCGGATCTTTACAGTGAATGCAGTCTTTGTATGAAAGACCCTGGGGGTGGCCTTTCCTTGCGTTTTCCATCCTAATGTTAAGGGTCATCCGGAAATGGAACCTGTCGAGGGCCGGTCGCTGTGGGAGGAGGAGGCTTTCACGAAGGTGACCATGGGTATATTCCCGCGGCCCTATTAACGGAGTCTCCCCCAACCATTTGTGGATTCGACCGCTCTAAAAGGTAGGGTTCCATGAGGGTGACCCTAGGTATATTCCCGCGGCCCCGTGGGAGGAATGTTTCCAACCAGTTGCGGGGAAAAAGCTCGTAGACCTGCTTCTCTCTTGTGTATGATGCATCGGTCTGATAATGAGGTCTAGATCATCTAGGGTGCTCGCATGGGGGTTGGAGGTACTATAGGACCCATGATGTACTGAACAAGTACCCGAGTTCTAAGGCAACAAGGGCTGCAATAATTTTTAGGACCGCGTGGTACTAAGTTAGTACCTAGGTCTAACGCAATGAAAGTCGCAAGAATCTATAGGACCCGTATGGTGCTAGAAATTAGAGCCTGAGTTTGAGGCAGCGAAAGATGCAAAAACATCTTTCAAGGAAAAAGTCCCTGGAGATTACAAAAGGTTCAACAGGGAAAACATTTGCCCTCAAGGCATCTAAGAGAAAACATAAAAGGAAACTACTAGCTACTAGTTGTGGCGCCTTGCATACGCCACTACCATCTCCACCACGGTTGCCACCACGGCCTTGGCCTGCGGCCTCACCTCCTCGTGGATGGGCCAGAGCTCCTCGGCAAGATCCAGCTAGGGGTGGCGGTGGTACAGGAGGGACAACAATGCCCAATATAGGGACTCGAGGATGTCCATACCTTCCTCGCCAAAGATCCCGTCAACCTGCCACCACCACCCCTCCTGCTGCTTCACCAGGTCTTCAAGGAACCTAGCGACGTCTCTCACCTCATTTTGAAGATGGAGATCTAGGGTAACCATGCGCACCAATCGCATATCCTCCCTGACCTGCCTGACAGTAGTGTCGAGGCCCCCAATTCTTGAAGACAGAGTCACTTTAGAATCATCATCTTGTCATGGGAATGGCCATGGTAGTCGCTACCAGGGGTAGCGATTGATATGATTGGGGTAAGAGTGATTCGCCATCCACGGGTCGCGATTGAGGGCAGACACAAGGGTTTACCCAGGTTCATCCCCCCATAGGGTAAAGACCTACTTGCTTCTAGATTGTATTAATGGCGAGGGATTACAAGATCGGCAAGCTCGGTGGGTAGGCATCAAGTCACTTGGATGGGGTAGCTAATAGCACGTAAGTACAATGAGAGCCCTAGATAGGTTTATATAGAGTCACCTCGCTAGGGTTTATAGGATTACAACTGAATTAGTTTAGGTTTCATAGGGTTTGACGTAATTCGACCGGGCCTAGCTAGGTTCTTGGGACTTCAGCTTCCAATTGTCGGACTTTATTCAAAGTATCCTTCAAGTCGACATACTAGTAGGCCCACTCAGTATGGACCTAGGCCAGTCGAATCTCTCTCCTGGGCATACCCCGATTGGCATATCCCCATCAGTAGTCCCCGAGTACGTCAGGGGTTCGGCGGAGGTGTCAACTTTGGCAACCAGAGGAAGTGAGTCCGAGTGGACACCTAGTCGAATCGGTGGTGAACTCCTCCAATGAAGGGAAGAGCATGCTCTCAGTCGCAGCTAGGCGAGTCGGCGAGTGCTTGAGTCGCTCCGCTCAAGCGACGGACATGAGCGAGTGACGAGGGAGAGTCGAGTGATCAATTTGATCGAAGTTGGACCATCAGTTTTAGTCAAACTAGTCGTTAGGTAATTCCTAATGGTAACCTCAGCAGAATTACCGCCAAGTAATGGCTAGCCCGTGATCATCAACAGCGCCGCTATATAAGGCGAGTGGTAGAGGGGAGTACAGATCCTCACCTATGTTCCCCATTCTTCCTCCTCTTCCTTTCCGCGCGAGCAGCGATCCAGATTCTAGACCGTGCATGTTCATGTTCATGTTCATGGCGCTTGCTTGGTCCAAATCCATGTGATCCATGGCCCTGTTGCAGTCCTTCAAAGATGCGGGGATCCTCGTAAAGGGTCAATGACGAGTTCCATCAGTGGGCGAGAGCGAGCACAAGCCGCGACCGGGAGAGTTCATGTCTTTCATTCGTCATCTAGAGCATGGGTTAGGGTTTCCCACCTCTATCTTCTTTAGGTGTTTCCTCCATTTCTATCAGATTAAACCCTCCAATTTAGGGACGCATAGCATCAAGCAGCTGGCAGTCTTTGTTGCCTTCTATGAAAGTTACCTGGGCTGCTTCCCATACTTCCCGCTTTGGCTCGAGCTGTTCCACGGTCAGGCCAACCGCGAAGGGGAATGCAGGACTTTGCTGGCCTGGGAGGTGGCGGTCCCGACATACACTGCAGAGCGAAGTAATCCATGATGGCTGTCGATGCATAAGCTCCCCAAGGCATAGGAGGCATTCGTGGCTGACATGCACAGTCGGATGTCCGAGCTTCAACTATTGGCTCATGCGATGTTTGGTGTCGCTCGCCACTCGAGCCAGCTCGATATATGAATATAACGGGCGATCTGACCATTCTAGGCCGAGCTCAGACTTTTGGGTCTTGGAGGATTACTCCGTGACTTTGAAGAAGATCAAGGAGGCGACCTTCACCAATTGTAAGAGGGGATTCGCTCGTACAAGCCGAATAGCAGGCCGGCGCCCATAGTAAGTGTCTCTATGTGTTTGTAGTCGCTTCCTTTTTCAGTCATATTTCCATGACGCTTACTTGGCTCACGTGTTGCTTTCATTTGTAGACCTTCTAGATCCTGGAGCATTGGCTGCCTCCACTAGATGAGGAGACACCGGAGGAGCTTCTCGACAAGGACGAAGGGGATGCCTCTGAGGGCAAGGAGGAGGTCATGAAGGAATAGGAGCTTCCCTCTGTGCCTTGGAAGACTCGTGGCCAGAAGCGCCGTGAGGTTGAGGCCAGTCGCAGCCTCGAAGAGCTTGACAGTGAGATCGATATCATTGATGAGCAAAGCTCGAAGCGGGTGCCCACTCCGACCAAGCCCACCCTAAAATGAAACTGCAGGTGAAGCCAGTGCCCAAGCTAGCGGTGTTGCTTGACCAGGAGGATGAAGCCGAAGAGGTAGCAACGGAGATAGACGTGGCGAATGGGTCGGAGGACCCGTCCCTGGCGACCGGGTCAGAGGCCTTGACGGTGATAAAGGGGTCAGAGGCCCAGCTGCGGCAAAGGTGTCGGAGACCCAGACAGCAACCGACGTGTCTGTGAAGAAGCTAGTGGTGCCGGCCAAACCGTAGCGTCAAGCGAGCCTGTTGGAGTCGGGGTTGACGCATTCTCTCAGCCTCGAGCTGGAGAAGCCGGCGCACATCAGCACGGGTCTGCATGTTATTCTGGTCGCCAAGTAAGTCTTTCCGTTTTGTTGAATTGCATGACTACTGCACTCGTTAGAATTTCAGAATCACTGATTGTTTTGAACTTCGCAGGGGCAAGGCGAAGATGATAACACATGCGACCATGTCGAAAATCCCCTCGAGCCACGTCAAGGAGGGAGAAGACGCCTCCAAGAAGAGGAAGGTTGACTCCGGCAAGGTGCCCGACCTCACTGCTAAGAAGTAGAAGAAGGTCAACCTCGACCAAGTAGGGGAGGTGGCCGCAGAGGGTACCGTGGGCGACAATGTCGTGCGTGAGGAAGGTGTCACGGTCCAGGAGGTTGAAGTAGAGCACACCACTACAACCAAGGAGATGACGTCGGTGTCCCCGTCAGCGGTGACCAAGGCTCTGATGTTTCCATGATTCCTTGCCAAGGGGGGCCTCCGTGACTGCCCAAGCCCAGTTTCTAGTGGTGGCCGAGGTCATCGATGGCAACATCAGGTTGATGGCGCAAGTATCCCAAGGAGTGGCATGTCCAATGCCATCTATGGGGACGATCGATCTCCAACGCTTGCTCAACCAGGCGCTCGAGGTATGCCTAGTACCCGAGGCTCTGGTAGCTAAGAAGTAGCGACCGATGGCTTATTTTTTAGTGCCTAATCCCCGAGGTTCGCGACGTTATTTAGCAGCGAGTCAGCACTTTTAATTTTCATGATTCCCCAGTCCTCGAGGGTCGGGTCGCTCGTTAGCAGCAACTCGAGTGTTGTACATTCTGTTGATCACATTTTTGTATTGCAGAGGGAGTCGAACGACAGACGTGTGGAATTCGAGTGACTTCATGCCTCCGCGCTGGCCCAAGCCCACGAAGTTTACGTGCCGATGTCTGAGCTGGAAGCCACGAAGGAGTTTGCTTCCGCAACAGAGGAGAAGGCCAAGGTGGCACTGGTGGAGGCGGAGAAGGCTAGATCCACGCTAGGGGAGTCGAAGAAGGACCATAAAGCCTCCGACTCCATTATCGTGGGGTTGTAGGCGAAGTTCTCCGACTTGGAGAAATACGTCATTAAGAACTGTCGGCGTCTCCTTGGTGATTACCTTGTCCTCTTTTGTTTTGGCCGGGTCCTCGAACTTCTAAGTCCCTGAATGACTTTCTGAGTCGATCAGTTGTGCTAACACTTTGCAGATATCGTAGATCCAAGGGATCCCGCGATGCATCGGTACGAGGCCAAGGACTACATCAAAGAGGTGCTTGAGAATGCCTAGGCATCGGTGATGTGCATGCAGGCTATTCTTTAGGATATCTTGCTCATCGAGGTGATCCGCGAGGGCTTCACCAAGGTGTGGAAGTACTTGAAGGAGGTTCCCACCATCGTCGGGTGGATGATGTGGTCCGCATTTTGTTGCCGAGCAACCACTGCACTGAGCCTTGGTCTCGTGCACTTCCCCGAGGAATTCAGGCTCGACGATGTGACCAGCAGGTAATCTTCCTCGACCGGAGTCATCCAGATCACTGATGTGTTGGCGCTGAATGCGAAGGCTGCCCATTATGTGAAATGCGTCTTGGCGATGAGTGACCTCCTCCCCTACTAGGAAAGTCATGTTGCCCCGGGGACAAGTGACCGGAGCACCACGATTTGGCTTTGGAGCGTCTGTTCCAATCGGTGATCGGGAAGTCGTTGACGACCTACCCGTCAACTGCTGGAAGCCCTTCATTAGGTCCAAGGGCATGGAAGGGGCCTCTTCTTCACCGACAGCAGAATAGGTAGTTTTAGCTACATGATGTAAAGAAATTTGTGTAATGGGGCAGTGTAGCGAAGAACAAAGTATATTTAAGATATTTTGGCAACTTAGTTGTAATGCGAGCATTTTGCTATAATTCTAGTCGACTCGTATTGGTGCTATTTATGGTGTCGTGCATTACGTAGTTTTTTGTACTGTGCGAGTCCCCAAGCGTATTTACTGTGGGGTGGGGTAGGGCACGCATGGTTAATGGGAGCGATGTGTTTGGAAGCTGTTTAAAGTAGCTTCAGCCGACTTGCTATGGCTCGTGGAGCCAGTCGCATGGCGACTCCAAGGGGTACTCTTTACTTGGCGTTTTCCCTAGACGCATGCGGGTTTGAGTTGGCGAGTCTCCGAGCGTGGTACTTAACTGTTTGAGTCGTAAGCCCAAGGTAGGGAAGGGCGTGGTATGTTGTCTATCGTGTAGCGTGTCTCTCCTCTTGGCTCAGGGAGCTAGTCCCTTGGCAAACCTAAGGCATTCTCTCATACTTGGTGTTTTCCCGATCCACGTGTGGGTTCGTTTTTGACCGATTCCCTGAGCATGGTACTTAACCGTTCGACTCGCTGCAACCAAGGATGGAGAGGACAGGGTGCTGTGGGAATCACACCCGGTTGTCTTGGCTCGGGGATCCATTCGAGCGAGGCGAATCTGATGGTGGCTCCCGGGTTGGCATTTTTTGTGGACGGTGCAAGGCCCGAATGATTTTCGGTGCTCTTGAACCGCACTACTTGGCCGTGCCGGGTCGCACTACCAAGGGTTGACTACCTTGGTTAGCGTATTTGCCGTATTGTACGAGTGTGATTGGCACAAGAGTTGGCGAGTAGACACAATTTGTGGACACATAATTTTTATTAAGCATGGGTACAGAGGTGTACAAGTTTGAGTTCTATGTGTAGAACTTGCAAAGAAGGTTGACGTTCCATGGTCGCACGTCGTCGAGCTTGCCGTCACCTCGGATGTCAATCAGGTAGTAGGCGCCGTTGCCAATGACTCTCCCTATGGTGAATGGCCCCTCTCATGGAGGAGAGAGCTTGTGCATTCCCTTTTTGTCTTGGATAAGTCACAGGATGAGGTCGCCTTCCTAGAAGGTGCGAGTGCAGACTCGGCGGCTATGATAGCGATGGAGGCCTTGCTGGTAGATGGCAGTGTGCGAGCGACCTAGGTCACGTGCTTCATCGAGTAGATCGATCCCCTCCTGGAGGGAGGCTTCATTGTCTTCTCCGCATAGTGGACCACTCGAGACAGGTCGTGCTCGAGGTCAGTTTGCATGACGGCTTCGGTGTCGTACACCATTGTAGCACCCGATAAAACCACTACTAGAAATTCGCTTGGATTTTTTGTTTTGTGCATCATCATAACTGTATGCTCATGTCATCATGTCACATTGTATTTGAGCATCTTCATGTCATCATGCATTTGTTTGTCTAAAACTATTTTCTAAAAGCCTAGTTTTGTTTTCTAAACATCCCCCGTCTTTACTTTAAATAAAAAGCTCGGTCTTATCTGGATCTTTTATTTGTCTAAAAACTTTTTAAAAAATATTTAAAAGTTAAATAGAAATAAATATTTTAGTGGGGGAGGCAGCCGCCGGCCAGGCCCAAAAGGCCCAGCCGACAGCCACCTACCACCCCACAAACAAAACCCTAACCTACCCTAGCGGCCACCACCTGCAGCTGGGCACGCACAAGCGCGCGCCCCATCCCGCGCGTAGTCGGCCCCACTCGCTCGCGTTGCCGCCTCTCGCGAAATCCCTCACTCTCGCACGCTCCACCCAGCCCTGCTCCTCATCACGGTACACGGCACAAACACACCACACGCGCGCGAGCCCAGCCCTGCGACGTTGTCGATCGACCCTGCCCGCACCCGCATGGACCAGCCCCAGCGGCCATTCTCCCTGGCCCCACCTTGTCTCCGTGTCGCTCGCAGGCAACCCCTACCTGGCCTCGATCCCCATCAACCTTTCGCGGCCGCCTGAGCCCGAGCGTCTCTCCGCCGCCTCAATCTCCTCCGCTGGCTCCTCCCAGGTCACCGCGTCCTCCTCCTACCGCAGATCCCAAGCCGCCGCCGTCCTTCGTGCTCGCCTCCGGCCGCCGAGCTAGAGGCCCCGCTTCGTCGGCCTCTCTCCGTGTCGGCCTCCTTCGGTGACCCCGTGCTCGTCCCCGATGGCGCCCCTTTCTCTACCGCCAGGTCCGCCCGTGTGCGGACGCGTTCCGCTTCCGGAGAGGAGTTCCTTCTGCAGCGCCTCGGCCCGAGCTCCTCTGGCCGCCACCGCACGGGGACTTGCCGTGGGAGCCCCTCCGTCGACGCTTCGCTGCTGCTACCATGAGCGCCTGCGTCACCCCTGCTGTGAGATCTACCTCCGCCTACCGACGCCACCTCGACCTTCACGCGACCGTGCAGGGCCCCGCCAGCCCTTCTCTGTAGCGACACCGGGGGTTGCTTCCCCTGCTCCAGCACAGCTCCACGAGGCCGTGCTCTCTGCACCGCCTCCGGTTGCCTCCCTCTGCAGCGTGCGCCCAACACACCTCTGCCCTATTTGCCCGTGTTCGTCGAGAAGAGAAGAAAGCAGGTTGTCGTGCTCCGTTTCTTTTTCTGCCTCGTTGCGCTAGGCCGTGTGTGACCCCGATGATAGTGGTGTTGCTGGTTTGTTGTCCCAATGTGTCTATCTGGTAAAGTGGTGATGATGTGGTACCACATGTGTGGCCTTTGATGACCAATGGACAAGCTCTCCAACACGGTTTTGACACTCTCGAAGATCGATCACACGGAACCCTAAGAACTTCCCGGAACCGAAGGCGCCGAGACCGATCTCGAACCCCTCCGAGCCCCAAGATCGTCGAGTCCCCGATGTGCGACCCCTATCCGCCCCTATTTTATAATATGATATACTATTTGTTGCATATTGAATTGTTCATGCACGCATACATGTTTATTGGTTTGGGGGCATTATGCCGATTCACCTTATACCTAAATATGGAGGATATATGCGGATTTTTCTAGTATTATATCGTCTCCATTTAAATTTGCATAGCGAACCGATGTCATATTTTGCTTGTTAATACAACATTTAAATTGCGGGATATCTAAAAAAACTTGAACCTTCTATTTAATTGTCGGGACCCCAGTTCTGCTTAATAATGTCTAATTGCACCGCATCTTTGCCATGTCATGCATCATACCTGCATCATGCTCGATCTTCTGCCGTAGTATTAAATAGGGCATCCGGTGTTTCTTTTAGTGTTTTGCTTCTTCACGGATTAGGCCGCTGAGTTGATGCGAGTATCGACAAGTTCTTCGGTGTATCTCGGCTCATTTTTCCAGGCGAGCATTCTCCCCCTTTCTACCTATTTTGCATTTATAGTCTTTACTTCCTCCTGTTGATCTATTTCTATCCGTGTTACGATGCTTTAGTTTCCGTGCACCATTTATATTCCCTGCAGCCTCTATATTGCTTTGGACACCTCCTATTACCTGTTGTTTGATAGATAGATGGTCTTGCGAGTCATAGTCGCTTGCTCAGGTGCGATCTCGTGTCGTGAAGTACCACACAGTTGTTGGAATGTTGTCATATGCTTTATGGTGGAGATGATCATGACTTTAATTTCAACTGATAATTAAATTACTAGGAATAGATATAACTAATGCAGAGGCATCGGTGGGAAATAGATGTTATTTGGTTCTTCCACGCTCACTTGTGTCCCGTAGGACCCCAAGTACTTGATACCTGTTCCTTGACTATCGCACTATCCGCATGTGGGACCATGAATCCCCTTAGCCAGAGCTTGATTCATTTCTTATTTCTTGGGGCCACAAAGTAGTTTGGGGCTTTATTACTATCCTGTACTTATGCCATGCTTTACTTCTTTATTTACGATTATGCGTGGAGCACATGTACTGTTTTGGAATGTGGAATATTTTCACGGTATCGACAAGCCCAGTCACACTTTCGGGTTCCTAGTCGTTTATAGCCATTGACACAAACCCTGGGTCCATCTCGGAGCCGGCCAACTTCGTTGCGGGTATCTTAGTGGGGTGGCCCCCTGAAATATTTTACGAATCCTATGATTTCTTTATCGTGAAAGCCTCGTTGGGTTTTTATTTGGTTTTTCTGAGGTTGATCATGCGTGTGTTGCTATTTGTGCACCCCTGCAGGGTAAATCTTCCTGAAAGCCATGTCCGCGGTTATAGATGACTTGGAGCACAGTATCTCGATCATAGACAAGCATAACTAAAGTAGTGCTATAAATTTGACTTAATATGTGACTAGTAATCAGCTTCACTACAATGGAATGGACAATAAAAGTGCCAACAACTGGTGGAACTGGGGTGTGTTGTGTCATGTTATACCTGCCTAGTAAGTATCGCAACTCCAATGGAATGAAATAAAAGTGCCAACAACTGCTGGGTTTGGGATGTCACATGCTAATTGTATCTGACTAGTAAGTACTGCAACTACAACTGAATGGTTAACTAAAACTGCCTACTACTTATGCTATCAGGATGACTCATGCTATCTATATCTGACTAGTAAGTGCTTCAACTATAATGGAATGAATAAAACTGTCAACTGTGTGAGTTCCTCGGTTTGACTTCCTCGTTTGGTCTCGAGGGGGAATACCAGGATGGTTATGAGTGGTGTTAGTATCAGGTTGGATTTGGATAGGCCTTTCTTACCCCTCTCTAATAGCCAACAGATGTATCGAGTCTCTATAGGTTGTTTAGTGCATGCTGCGCTGCCGCTTCAGTCCACCATACCTATGTAGGCGAGAGCCGCTGAATTCTAGCCTCGCCGTGTACTGGCCTCAGTACTGACGCTCCTCTTTTTCCTTTGCCCTTTGTCAGCACCCCTTTTGTTTTAGCAGGTTTGAGATCGACGTCGTTAGCAGGGTTACCCTTCCGGCTTGGCCTGGGCAGGGTTATGGACGCCATTGGTTATTCTTCAGGGCTCTTAGTCCCATTTGCATCTTATCCATACTCGGATGTTGTATCGTTTTCGAGGTGAATTGGATCTTTGTACTATATATCTGTATTCTTGACTCATGGAGTCGTTGTTGTATGTATATGTTCTGTGGGTCCCATCATGGACTATGGTGTAATGATATTACTTCGTTTTCCACCCGCACGCAAGTGCCTAGTGGGCATCTTTGAATCGTTTCTATGCGGGTTTGGCAGGAATCGCTGAAACTTGCATAGGGACGATTCGAGGGTGTTACAACCATGAAGAAGGGGGTGAACCCTGTTGATTGGTTGATAGAGGTGTGGATGCCCTAGAGCACGAAGGGGAGCTCCTCTACCCAGCATCCTGGCATCCGCTCGAGGGGGACTTACAGTCGTGGCTTGAGGACATGGAGGACGCTCTAATGGCATGCTCCGATTGGCCATTTGACTCCGGGTGGGCAACTGGGGCAAGGCCGAGTTGAATGCCATGCTCCTCGTAGAACTCGTCCATGGCGCCCTTGGCAAAATTGGTGCTGTTTTTGGTGATGATGCTATGCGGGTAACCGTACCGGTATATGAGTTATCAGAGGAACTTGGTGGTGGTCTTGCCATCACGCTTCTTGATTGGGTTCACCTAGACCCACTATGTGAACTTGTCGACTGTGACTAGGAGGTGGGTGTAGCATGATGGTGAAGTTTTGAATCGACTCACCATGTTGATGCCCAGACGATGAATGGCCATGTAACGGGGATAGCCTTGAGGGCCGAACCAGGGATGTGTATCTGGTTGGCATATTTTTGGCACCCGATGCAGCACTGGACAATGTTGATGGCGTCAGCATGTGTGGTGAGCCAGTAGAAGCCGTGGTGCATGGCCTTGGCGACTAGCAACCTTGCACCCGCGTGGTGGCCGTAGTCACTAGCACGGATGTCCTGCAGGATCTTGCGACCCTCTTCTGGTTGGACGTAGCGTTGTACACGCCTTCCATGCCGCATTTGTGGAGATCGCCATTAATGATGACCAATGACTTACAGTAGCGCATCATTATCCATGCCTCAGTCTCTAGTGTTCGAGGTAGGCGATGTAGGGCTTGGTCCAATTGCTAGGTTCTGTGACCAGCGCGACTAGAGCGGACTCGGGTTGTAGTGGGATTGCTATGTTGATCTCCTTCGGAGGAGACCGAAGGTTTGTCAATGATGTTGAGTAAGATGCATAGTGGTGGTGTTTGCCGAGCCAACCCGATGCCGGAGAGTGTGTCAGCTTCCTCGTTCTTCCTTCGATCGATCCACTCGATGGAGTAGCCAGCGAAATAGCCGCCTAGTTGGCCCACCGCTTGGCGGTAGGCTATCATGTTGGGGGCGACGGTGTCGTATGTGCTAGCGACTTGTGCAGCAACGTGGTCGGAGTCTCCATAACACTTAAGGCGATTGATGTTCATCTCCTTGGCTGCTGGCATGCCATGGAGGAGGGTCTCGTACTTGGCCATGTTGTTGGTACAGGGAGTGAAGTGGAACTACAACACATATCAGAGCTTGTCGTCTTTGGGGGAGGTGAGGATTATTCCAGCCCCGGCACCGTCCGAGTTATAGGATCCATCAAAGTGGAGGTACCAGTAGTGGAGATATGGCAGCGTCTCGGGCTACTGCACTTCTTCCCAGTAAGCGAGGAAGTCGGCTAGAGATTGCGACTTGATGGCATTGCGTAGCTCATACTTGATGTTGTGGACGCCGATTTTGTTGACCCATTTAGTGATTTGCCCTATCGCGTCGCTTTTGTGAATGATGTCCAGCAGCAGGGCGGAGGAGACAACCTCGATAGGATGTTCTTGGAAGTAGTGAGGTAGCCGCCATTGGGCTCGGAAGACCGCGTAGACTAGTTTCTGATACCGCAGGTAGCGTTGCGTCGAGTCGGTGATGACCTCTCTGAGGTAGTATACGGGGCGCTGCACGGAGCGCTCCTTGCCCTCTTCGGGTCGCTCAACGACCATCACGGTGCCGACGACTCGGTTGGAGGCCGCGACATAGTCAATCATTGGCTCCTTATTGAGAGGCGGGGTGAGCACTAGCGCTGCAAGTAGAATCTCCTTCGGTGCATTGAGCGTGCGGTCGGCTTTGCTGTCCCATCGAACGTGGGGTTCTTGAACATCAGGCGATAGAGAGGCATTGCCTATTCATCGAGTCGAGGGATGAAGCGAATGAGAGCCGCTACTCGCCCTGCCAGCTTCTAGACATCGTGTAGGCACTCGGGTTTCCCGAGTCACGTGATGTTGTTGATCTTGGAGGGGTTTGCTTAAATGTCTCTTTTGGAGACCACGTACCCCAGCAGCTGGCCGATGGGTACACCAAACATGCACTTCTCTAGGTTGAGATTAATGTTATACTTCCATATATTCGCAAAAGTTTCGGCCAGGTCGGCGAGTAGGTCGCTCTAGTGAGTCGACTTCACCACCATGTCATTGATATAGACGTGGATGTTGTGGCCAATTTGGATCACTAGGCACTCCTACATGCACCACTAGTAGGTCGCCTTGGTGTTCTTGAGGCCAAATGTCATCACGGTATAGCAAAAGTCTCCGAACGTCATGAGGAAAGCCCTTTTCTCTTCATCCTCGACGACCATTTTTATCTGATTGTAGCGAGCGTACATGTCGAGGAAGCACAGTGACTTGGACCCCATGGTCAAATCGATGATTTGGTCGATTCACAGGAGGATGAATTCCTCCTTTGGGTAGGTGCTATTGAGGTTGGTGTAGTCGATACACATCCTCTAGGTGTTGTTCTTCTTCAGAACCAGGACTGGGTTGGCCAGCCACTTGGAGTACTTGATGGGTAGGATGAACCCTGCGGCAAGCAGCCGGTGCACCTCTTCGATGATTGCGTGGCGACGCTCTTCATTGAAGGTTCGCAATGGTTTCTCATCAGGTGACACAGTTTTTTACCCAGGTTCGGGGCCCTCGTGAGGAGGTAAAGCCCCTACTCCTGCTTCATTGTATTGCTCACGTTCTTTGTGAGGATACAATGGAGGATGACAGTCTAGGGTTTCAGATCTCCAGGATCGATCCCCTCTAAGGTAGGAGAAGGCCTCCTTATATAGGGCGGTGTCGAGCCTCGTCCCCCGGTCCATGGGTGGGAATGGTCACCATAGTGCCGATCCTTGAGGTCCTGGTCTACATGACTACTTTTTAGTGGACCAAGTCTTAGGCCTCGGGTGCTTCCCCATCCGCTAGTAAAGTGGCCTTCCTTTCCCTCGTTTGTCCTTATCCGGCGCCACCAGCTGTCTCCCTTGCACCTAAACAGCAAGGTGGCTCGCCTGCCAAGCGGAAGTTGCATGTCCTTTTGTTGTAGAAAAGATGGTGGACCGGACCTTCCTTTACCGAGGAGAATGGAGGGCACAGAGCCGCCGCACCCCTTGTCGTGGCCTTCCTCGAATGGTGGCTACTTGGTGAGATTACCAAAGGGCCCCGGAGCATGCTCCAGAGCATTCAAGTACGGGTTGCATTGTGGAGCTCTGTAGGAGGGAGGATCCTCCTCCAGAGGGCGTCTCATCGCAAAGCAGAGCCTCGCGAGGGCACACCCGCATGTGCCATATCCAGTGGTGTTGTGGCCTCCTGTAGGCCCTGCTCTATTAGTATTGGGTCTGCTAACCGTCGGGACGTGGCACCCCGATCACCAGGGCCCTGACAGTAGCCCCCGGGCGCTTGGCTTGCACGTGTCCTCTAATGGACTCGAAGGGGCAAGTGGTCTAGGACGATTAGTCGGTCCTGACGCTTGCTTGGTCAACATGGAGATGCCATGCCCTCATCCTGGCAGTGAATTTGAAGTGTCCATGAGTGCTTGATCGAAAATCTTGGGAATGTCAATTCCGCCCCGGGAGTTGTTCCCAGGATATGACGACGCGTGGGGCCTCGCAGTTATATCGCATGCCTGGCACACTGATACATCTTTTCAAATGGCCCCATTTATATCAGGGCATGGGAACGTGATCACCTTACTCCACCCCCCTGCTCCCCTTCCACTCCACTCCATGTTCGTGAGAAGACTTCGTCCTTCTTGACGGCGTCCCCTTCTCTTCCCAATGTCGTAACGGGGAGGCCACAATGGTTGGGGGCGAGGGTGCTCCTACCTTTCCTCCACCTAAGGCAGAGGAGGCCCCCCGTGAAGCATGGCCCTGGGCACCTGTGAGGCAGTGGCAAAGGAAAGAGGGGGGTCATGGTGTCGTTCCAGCTACTACCTCACCCTCGAGCATGGAGGTGCCGACCAGTGAGGCTCCGGTAAGACACGGGCATGGGCGCCCACACGGGAGTGGCCATGGTCGCTGCTAGGGATGCGGTGGAAGGTTTGGTGCCGAGACAGGGTCTCCCGTGCTAGTCACCATGCTGCCTCCTCCGGTGATGATCAAGATAGAAGATTACCCCGAGCCTGCCCAGGTGATCGACTTTGTCGTCATCCTTGGGAGTTCTCACTGGTTTGCCAGGGTGAGGCTCCATTCACTCTTCACACTCATGGTCATGACGGATCTTCCTGAGGAGGTGGAGCTGCTGCACTCTAGCGGGCACGAGAGGTGGCAAGTGAGCGTCGAGGCCCGTCCGGCTAACGGGATGTACCTCTGCGACGGATGGAATTGCTTCCTCGTCTCCCAACACATCTAGCGCAGCTTCGTGCCACGGTTCCGCTACACCAGTGGATGGGACTTCTTTGTCTCGGTGTTTGACACACTGCTGTGTCGGGTCGCTTACCCGCCACGCCTCCCTTGAGAAGAGGAGGCAGGGTCCGCGTCGTGTCCACCGCCGTGCCCACGGGGCCACAGGTCTTTTTCTAGCGTTGATGTAGCGTTCTTTAACTTCCTGTTCAATAGCCAGGGTTTGTAAGAAAGACTGTTATTGGTGTATGTAAGAAGATCTTCGTGCTTGTCGCTTCTCCTTTTGCATGTTTTTGTTGTAATGCATGGGAGTTTGGTGTCCATGGCACGGAGCCGGTTCAGCAAAAATGGCAACGGCTGGTGTATCATGTTCCTAGGCAGCGGGCCTTGTGAGCCTCCCTGTGAACCCGCCCAGGGTTTGGCATCAAGAAACCAGGGCTCGTGAGAGGGGCTTGCGGAGGCCATGCTAAATTAGGTGGCCTCTTGAGGCGGCGCTAGGAGAAAGTGCCCTCACCAGGCGTCTCTTGCCGGGGGTCTTGCTCGATACACCGTGGATCATGCGTAATGGCTCACGTGGAGCTTCCGCGCGTTTCTGGGTCTAGTTGTTTGGGCGACGCTAACCTCTCGAGGCTTGCGCGTGCTGTTATACCGCAAGCTTGCTCCCGTGGGGAGTGTCGTTGCACGGGGGCCATACTATTGGTGAGCAGCTTCTCATTGGACCCTTTTTGGGGCGCAAGTCCAGCGACCACGGCTCCACAGAGTTTTGCCTCACGCGCCCCTCATAGAGCTTCTCGAGGAGACGACTGTAGAGGAGGATATGCACTGCGGACGGGGGGGGGGGGGTTGTAATGAATTTATGTGGAAAGTTATAGGCGTCAGGAGCCGTGGGTGAGGTAACTTAACTCCACGGCCGAGCGGCAAGTTCAGAGCTCATCACACTAGGCCCTGTAGTTTTCTGGCTGCCAGAGGGGTGAGTGCCTCACGATCCGCCTCGCAAACCTCTCGAGGAGAATCCCATCAGGATATCATGGGGATTCTTCATTTTCTAAAGGCCAGGGACCCTGGGAGAGGTAACCTACAGTCGAGTAATGGGCCGTAATTTCAGAGCTCGACACTTTAGGTCCTCGAGACCTTAGGTCACGGAGGGGCAGTGCCTCACGAGCCGTCGTGACGATTTTTTAAAGGCCAGGAACCATGTCTGAGGTAACTTATAGCAAGGAACGGGTCGTAAGTTCAGAGCTTGATGCTTTAGGTCCTGGAGATTTGGGCCATTAGATGGAAGTGCCTCACGAGCCGATAGGAACCATGGGTGAGGTAACTTACAATCGAGGAGCGGGCCGTAAGTTCAGAGCTCGACACTTAGGTCCTAGAGAGATTGGGACAAGGAGGGGTAGAGCCTCATGAGCCCGTGCGCTGATAAAACTTTTTTAAAGGCCAGGAACCATGGGTGAGGTAACTTAGAGCCGAGGAACATGCCGTAAGTTCAGAGCTCGACACTATAGGTCCTAGAGATATTGGCTGCTAGAGGGATTTGCCTCATGAGCCGCCCGTAGAACTTACCAAGAGTGGGTCGTAGGGAAAAAGCACATGCCGCTAGAGGTCCATACATGTGCCGCAGGAGTATCTGAAGCACCAGGAACCATGGGTGAGGTGACTTATGCTAGGAACTAGTCCGTAAGTCTAGAGCTCGACATTTTAGGCTCTAATGTTGACGGGGAGTGACCTAGTGATGAGCACCGTACTTAGCCCCCACTCGTGCGGCAGATGTGAGGGAACCCTGGCAAAACGGGTTTTGGAGAAATGCCTTTCTAAGGGAAAAACCAAATAGCAAAGTGTGCACAAAGAACAAGATCGAAGAAAAAACCGCTGGCAATTCAAGCTTATTGCAACACCACCATGACTTGCACATGGTCTTACAAGAGATAAAGTTGTAAGGGATGAGGGTTTTTTGAGGGTCACCTTCAAAAAGTTGTGGAGTCAGGCGTGTCGTTCGGGGATGCTTGTTCACCTTCAAATAGCCTGATCCACCTTCTCAGCTAGTAGCTCAGTCGAAACCGTGGGGGCAGCTGGCGTTGCACGAACGCTGGGTGGAGCCCATCGGGAAGTCCGGAGCCCTCGGGTCATCGCCATCCTCAGTAGCCTCCCCGTTGCTCACGAGGATGGGCAAGGGCGGTCCTTAGTCCCTCTTGAGGACGCGGGCACCGACCACGCCCAACTCCTCACGAGGCGGGAATAGATCGGCTGTTGTCGTCTTTGCCATTGCGTTTTCTTGGGCCATCATGTGCTTCCTCCTTGTGGAGATTCCAACATAATCCAGGGCATCCACGTCCTTAGGGTAGGTAGCAGCCACAGTCTTGTAGGCGTTCTCACGGGAGTGCAAGGCCTCTACCTCGTCGCAACAAACTGTGATGACCCCGCCGCTGCCTCCAAGCATCTTTACCATGTTGTAGGTGTGGTGAGTGGCGGCCATGAACTCGGCCAGGGTGGGATAGCCGAGGATGGCATTGTACGGGAGGTTGATGTGCGCCACGTCGAAGTCGATGAGCTCGGTGCCATAGTTGTCACGTGTCCCGGACATGACAGAGAGGCACACCTGCCCAATGGGTATGGGGGATCCATTGGTCACTCTGAAGAACGGCATGGTCGGCATCAACCTATCGTAAGGAACGTGCAGTTGGGAAAAAGTCTCAGTGGAGATCATGTTCAGGCCTCTGCCTCCATTGATGATGGTCTTCGCGACTACGATGTTTTGATGGTGAGGGTGCAGATCATGGGGAGAGTGCCCACAGTCTTGGTGGAAGCGGGGTGGTCACGGGCATTGAAGGTAATGGTGCACTAGGACGACTTGAGCTTTGGGTATGAAACACCTGGTCTGGCAGCTGCAACCCCGCGAGTGAGTAGCTTGAAATGCCGTTTGTACATACCTGGCGGAGGTGGTAGTAGGTGAGCGGGTCAAAGGACTATGCCCGAGAGGCAATAATAAAGTGGTTATTATCTTATTCCATATTTATGATAAATGTTTATTTTTCTTGCTATAATTGTGTTAATAGGAAACATTAATACATGTGTGATTTATAAAGAGAAAATGTTCCTAGTAATGCCTCTCTTAATACTAGCTTGTTGATTAACTAATGATCACAGGTTTCCTGATCATGAACATTGGATGTTGTTAATAACAAGGTCATATCATATGAGAATTATATGATGAACAATCACCCCAAGTATATGTAGAAATACGATCATGTCCTCAAGTTTATATTGCTATCACATTCGTAGTAACTCAATGTCCTTAGACCATGAGATCACGATCAATCACTTTCAACGGAAAGGTACTTTGGTTCCATCAAACGTCACACCATAACAAGATGATTATAATGGTGTTGTCGGGTACTTGGAAAGTGTTAGTTGAGCCTCTAGAGCAAGAGTGGGATTTGTCCATCCTGATGACGGAGAGATATACTCAGGGCCTTCTCGGTGATAACACATTAACATAGCTTACAAGCAAGTGATAATGATCACTAAGAATATTATATCACGAGAATGAGAAGCGTACTAGTTAGTAATATGATCAAACTAGGTATGGATGATACCGAATGATCGGATCCCGGACAAGTAAAATATCGCGAGACAAAAGGAATTGGTTACTGCGAATAAAAGGTCATGTGATCACTAAGTCATCGCATGAACTGGTGGGAGTCATTATGGATCTCTAGGTCCTGCTAATGATTATTGATCAGAGAATGCCTAGATCAAGTCCACATAGTTCATGACCCATAGGTAGACACAGTTAAGGGTAGTCGACGCATTTGCGTGGATAGGGAACACTAGAGAAAATAATGGATAACACATGAATTGTTCTAATAAAAACTGCCAGAATAGTTTCGGTGTATCGAAATATTGCGAGGGATAAAATGTTAATGTGTTCATTAAATGAAGTACTCATTAAATGAAGTTTTCATTAAATTGAGTGGCATTAAACCAAGTGAATTAAAGTGTTTTAATGGAAAGACCTTTGATTTTGAGTGCAGAATTAATGGAATTATGGTGACCCTTTGATTTGCGTCAGTGGATACTCCACCACCATCAATAGGGGAGAGGTGGGGGCACCACTAGGGGATGGTGCAAGCCTCTTGTAACCATCCCACCTCTCATATAAAAGGATGAGGTGGAGACCCCCTATCCACACATAAAACACCATTCTCCCTTCCTTTAATATGCCCTTTGGTTGACATCTTCCTCCCCTTCTAGCCTTGTCCATTGCCACGAGCGAGGTGCTTAGGAGAAGACCTGCTCAAGATCTTCTCCACCACCATGACCACCATGTCATAGTGTTGGCTGAGTTCCTGGGGATCCGCTACTTTCGCTGCCCAACATGGAGCAAGGCACCAGAGTCGTCGGCACACCGTACGTGTGACCGATTACGGAGGAACGTCCTCTTTTTGTGCTGATCATCTGAGCATCCTTGAGGACGGTCATGTACACTCTACAACATCCAAGTTTGTTTGTAGGAACATTATCCTGCGTTACGGTCTTCGAGGGTGAGTCCATATGAAACTGTTACATGTATCTCCTAGATATGATCTTGGTGGTTGCAACCGCAAGATTTTTTTGTTTTCTATGCAACAAACCCCATCAGTAATATCAGAGTTGTGTGTATGCGTAGATGCTTTGTACAGTTAGAACACATAGAGATATGGGTGTTCATAGTCTTGTTGTTTCATACTTGCATAAATTTTGATCATGGTGGCATGTTGGGATGAAGTGGCCCGGACTACCTTTACATGTCCTCACACATGAGACCTGTCCTACGCTTGACATGTAACTTGTATTGCATAAGTGGCTCAGTGGGTGTCTGTCTCTCCCAACAAAATCATGATCTAATTTACGATGGTTTGCAAATAACTTGATTGTCAACATTGTGGCTAAAATTCATAGGTAGAACGATTCTTTCCTAGAAATCACACAACTGCGTAAAATATGCAAAAAAATTAGAGGTGTCTAAATTGTTTTTGCAGGGCATATGATATGATATGGTCTATGATACAAAGATTGTTGTATGCAATGTTTTTTATTGTAAAACAACCGGTAGGAGCCATATGGTTGTTATTTTATTTTATGCCCTACGTGTCGAAAAATGGAAAACCATGTAATTATATTAGTGTAGAACAATCATGATGGTGGCGCCATGGACCTTGGTTGCATGCCGTTGGAGTGATGAAGATCATACCAAGATGCACAAGATGGAGATCGAATGTGAGAAAGACTATATCATATCACATTATATATGCATGTGATGTTTATCCTTTGATGCATCTTATTTATGCTTATGTCTAGCTTAGAACTTGGCGGTAGCATTATAAGATGATCCCTCCTACTATATATCAAGATAATAATATGGTCTTCCTTAGTATGCACCATTAAGAAAGTTCGTCGTTTCGAAGCACCATCCAATGATCGGGTGTGATAGACTCTAAGTTTGCATACAATAGGCGTAAGACAGTTTTACACACGCGAGTACTAAGGTTCTTACTTGGCGAGCCTAGCATGGACATACATGGCCTCAGAATATGAACTGAAAGGTAAATCACGAGTCATATGGATGATATGATTCCCATACGATCGGTTGTGGCGTAGTGAATTTGGTTCATGTAATGACAAAAAATGACTAGAGGTATGTCGTTTTTGAGTGGGACTTCACATAGTAATATGATTAAAGTTGAAGTCAATTTATCATAAACTGATTCGAAGTGAATTTGCATACTTCGTTGAAGTTACTGGCATTCATTTACTACCTTGTGTTTAGCTATGATTGCGATCATATAACTATAGGATTATTAAAACAAAATTCACGAACTGGTATCGTATTGTTTTATGAGTATCAATCTAAATTTTAAAGTACTATTGCAAACTTTCAGCAAAACCTCACTTACTCCGTGAAATTCAACAAGTTGTATTGAATCAAGAGTAACAAATTCCAGCGTTAGTATCAAAGTATCATGCTAGCCTCCATGATTCTTGATATTGAAAAATTGTTTTAATATCAAGGTTATCTAGGAGCTAAAAGAATTGTTTCAGAAACCATCATGCGTGAAAGATATTGTGATATCTGAAACAATGTTTGGTTACAATATGATAGAATATAATTTTAGTAAGATACGTGTTTGCATATAGTATGAGAATTTGTGAAGGTTGGGGACGCTAGGTGTCCTGAACTCCAAAAAAAGTTTTGGGAACTAACATTATATTCATGATTCATCTTTATAAGCTATAGTATCTTGATCATGAAAGTTGTCATGATAATGATGGATAAAATATGTAGGTAAAATGTTTACTACATTAGAAGGATTACTAAAAGGCATGAAATTTGAATGAATGCCAAACATTTGATGATGGTCATTAACTTCAAAGTGCAAGTCTAAAGGTATTAGTATTTGACTATACATGTTTTGGACTATGTGTCATATGTATGGCACCACTATTGATGTTGATAGATTCTTTTAAGAAGAAAAGGTAATGCTGAAAGACAATCTGGTAAATATTTTATAGAAAGGAAAAAGACTGGAAAAGTCCAGCTTAGGTACATAGATGATATACACATTATCGGTGTATTCTTTGCTTGTTAAACAATGTGGTTCTTGGGTATTGGCTACCGGTATTTGAAGGAGATATGCCCTAGAGGCAAATAATAAATAGGTTTTTATTGTCATATCTCAGTTAGTTTATAGTAGTTTCATATTGTGCTATAACTGTGCCAAGTAGAAACATTGGTACAGGTGTGGTATGAAACAACAAAGTACCTAGTAGCCTCTATTCATACTAGTTCGTTGGTCAGGAAGATGATCTGGGTTTCAAGATCATGGGCATTTATGCCAACTGACAACGAGATCATATCATTGGAGAATGATGTGATTGGACATTCCTCAAAGGATTGCAACACGATCAAGTCATATAGTTTATTGTTGCAATAGCTATACCTAGACTCCTTCTCCTTAGACCGTGAGCTCATATTACTCACTGTTTCCCTAGGCTGCTTAGACTGCATCAACCGTCATCTGGTAACGCGGTGGCAATAAAGGTGTAAATTGGGTATTCCGAAGGAATAGTAGATGACGTGTGACTGCAAAACCAGGATTTGTTCACCCACATGACAGGTAAAGATACATGCGGCCGACTTGGTGAGATTACATCTATAAATGTTGCAACATGTGACTAGGTCACGGGGATGTAATATCACGGTAATAAGAAAACATAACTTGTTGTGAACGAGATTGAACAAAGGTATGGGATACCAATGATCGGATCTCGGACAAGTTGTATCGAGAAACAAAAGGAAGAGGATGCTATATTTTGACGGTTCAAACGATATTGTCATCAGGAATGCATAGGGGTCACATGGATATCCCTGGTCCCTCTATTGATCATTGATACAGATCATGTCTAGAGCATTCCCGAGCCGTGAGAGGATACGCTTAAGGGTACGATGGAGCGATCATTCGTAAGACAGAATGATAGTAGAGAAAGAGAGAAAGCCGAAATCGTTCCACGGAGAGATCCGAAGTTGTTCGGAGAAAGAATAAAGGAAAAGACCCGAAAAGTGTTTTCGTATAAATGGGAATTTAAATATATATTTATTATATGTTAATTGTGAATTAATATATTATAAATAATATTTAGATTAGGATTTATAAAGGCAACTTTTTTATTAGGCCAAATCCCAGAGGGAAAAGGCCTAGAATAAAAGCTGCAGAAAAATAAAAGGAAAAGGAAAAAGGAAACAGCCACGTGGGCAACGGATAATATCCACCGAACAGGGCGGACACCAGCTGGCCGCAGCCGCTGCCAGGCCAGCTCAACCCGGCCCAAGAGGAGCTCGCAGGGAGCCAGCTGGCGGGCTGCGCCAACTAGGTCGCTGGCGGGACGGACAACCCACCCAGGCAGGCGGGGTCCAGGCGAGCGGGCCGCTGGCCGCTGCCGGACCACCCGGGCAGGACTGGGGCCGGGTGGCCACCTTGGGCCGCTAGCATCACGGGCCACAAGGCAAGGCCACTGGCTGGTGGCCCCTTCACAGCCCTTCTTCTGAAGGGCATGGTGGCGCCCGCCCACCCTGGCTGACTCTTCTTCTTCTTTGGTTGATGGGTGGGATCCTGCCCAAGAGCTGCCCTTTCCTTTTGCCCTTTTTCCCTTTGTTTTAGTCCCACATGGGGCACCTAATGGATAGGGTACGCCTCCCTCCGCCTATATAAGGGGGTGTCCATGGGAGGACTAAGATACACAATTGGAGAAGTCCTTTGGTTGACTTTCTCCTCCTCCTCTCTCTCTATACCTTGTGACCATGGCCCCAAGTATGGGCTGTGCGATCGAGGCACACCTGCAGCACGCTGTTGTGCTGCAAGGATTCCTAGCCGGATATCAACTTCCGCACTCCCGGCGGGATCGGGGAGCCGGAGGTCTCATCGTGCAGCGGATGTGTACGAATACACGAGGCACAATACTTGGGGCGCTAGAATGTCATGAGCCGGAGCTTTTGCACGATGAAGATGATGAAGATCAAGAAGGAGCAAGGGGTGACCTGCGAGGAGTTTCGCAACCTTGAGGTCGGCTTCGAGTACGACTACATCTACCATGTTCCCGCAGAACGTTAACCGCGTACGGTCTACAAGGGTATGTATTATCTACACATCAGCCGTTACCGCATTACTACATAGATAGATCCTAGGCAAGTTTTGGGGTTTCTTCGTAGGAAATTTTTTGTTTTCCGCACCGATCCCCAACAGTGGTATCAGAGCCGATCTATGCGTAGGAGTGCTGTACGGCCAGTACGCACAAGTATTGTGCGGGCATTGATCCTTTAGTTGTTACCCTCTAACATGTACTTGCTTATATCGCGGTATTGTTTGATGAAGCGGCCCGGACCGACCTTACACGTATTCGTACGCGAGACTGGTTCCACACTCAACATACGGCTTGTACCATATAAGTGGCTAGCAGGTGTCTGTCTCTCATTCGATAGCTGATATAGCATTTACAACGGAGGGCCCCGAAAGGGGTGTAATAGCGACAACTGTCGGATCCATGTTGTGGTTGGAAAGTTCGTAGTTTAGAAACGGTTCTAGTACGAAAGCCCAAACAACCACGTAAAACTTGCAATATATAAAGTAGAGGCGTCTAACTTTATTTTGTAGGGGGCATGTGAATATGATATGGCAATGGTCGTTGCGAAGGTAAAGTAGTTTACTTTTCTGTTACTAAGTAGTATAGTAATAGTCATCGTTCCGATGGACGACCTGGTGGCGGCGTCGTGGACTTGGCATCAAACCGAGGGCAAGATGGAGATCATGCCGGAGCGCTCGATGGAGATCAAGGCACAACAAGAAAGACCATATCATATCACATTTTACATATGATGTTGATACCAATTTTTATATCTTATTGTGTGCTAGTACTTATATACTCAACGTTAGCAAATAATATAATCCCTATTTAATTCCAATGTTCCGTGTTCCCCTTGTGTGTGCACCACCAAGAAAGTTCTTTGGTATGAGGCCGGCCGTGATGATCGGGGGTCAGACATATCTACGTTCGCATAAAGTGGGTGTAAGCCATGTTGCACAGCGAATACACACAAGTTAAATTTGGCGAGCCTAGCATGTACAGACATGGCCTCGGAACACAAGAGATCAAAAGATCGAGCATGAGTCACATGGATGATGTGATTGGCATTGTTGAATGCCTACCTTTGATAATGCACTGATGGCCGTGATGATCGGGGGAGGTGCAGAGGATAGGGATCATGTGATCACTAAAATCGTCCAGGGGATGACCGTTTTAGTGGAGACCAATTATAAATTGATCTCTTATTATAAACTTAGTCTAGATGTCTATTTGCAAATATCTTAGTAGACCTTGGCCTATCCCATTGAGGTCCTTTGCGACCATGGGAATATATTGCTTAATATGGAACTTAGCAAAAGGGTCCAACTTCTTAGATTAATACCCACGCTTGAGGGATATCCTCGTAAAAGGTGATCTTCTCTTCTTGATACAATAACCATTATGAGATAATTCGATGTCTCCGGATTGTTTGCAAAAACACTAAGCAATCTTGCATTAGAGTTGAGAACTCTTAGAAGGGCTTGATTGCAAATGGAGGTCATGGATGAAAAGGTATATAAGATATACAAATTATAAATGTGGTTCTTGCAAAACTCGTTGTAGTTTGTAAAGTATTTGATACTTGTCCCGTTTTGTGAAAACGGGAGGATCTTCTTGAGAATTGCCGGTTTTGAGGCAACATGACTTGATTATGGCAGGCAAAACAGTTGATTGTTGACATCACCACTTCTCTCAAAGTTTGTCATTTGGATCAGTGGACTTGAATATAATTTGTAATCATAGTTTGTGTGTCTTGGTTTTGGCGAGACGATTGTTCATATGAACAAGTTACAAACCAATTTGTATTATTCTTATGAACAATGCCTTATGGTCACATCATGATTATAAATAAGTTATCACTATGTTAATGATAATGGTCTAAACATTTATAAAGGGTTAAGAATGCTAAAAGATATCCAAAGTTTAAATAATGAAATGACACTACAGTTTAAGTCATTTTGGTTATTGTAGGTTCTTTATGAAAGATCAGGGTCCTAGATGCATAATCTGGAGACTTTGCAAAACCATGCCTCTCGGGCAGAATGACTAAAACTCCGCATTCTGGAAAAACGGTGATATGCAAAGAAATGTTGAAACTTATCATAATGATGTATCACATTTTCAACGAGTAGTGGAAATCATTTATTGTGGACTTAAGTGAATAAGTGTATTTACTTAATGAAAAATGAAGTTTGAAATGATTTGAATTGTTCAAATGAGTTCATGACTAAATGGGATATTGAATTAACTGAATTAACAAGTCTCTTCGATTTGATCGACATGACTAAAGTATTCAAGTTAAATTTAGCATAAAAGGAACTTGTAAAAAATGTTTCACAAATTATGATAATTGGACGAATTGAAACTGTGTTGAAATGTCTAAACATCATAATCATTATGTATTAAATACATATGGTAAAATATTATCTCTTATCGGGTTTGTAGTTGTCATTTAGAGATAAAGATCAAAATAAGCAAACACTCATTTGAAATACAAAGGAACATCTAAAGATTCGTTGAAACAACACCATAAGTGTTATGGCACGTTCGAGTTTCTGGAAATTTCGACAAGTCGAAGTCGTGGCGAATAAACAAGTCTTTTTAGAGAATTCTTAGGAAGCTATGAATGCATCTTCCACGAAGGGGCAAACCTTCTGTTGTCCTAAGTTGACGTGTCTTGATGAAGATACAGGTGGAAGAAAGTAAAAGATCAAAACAAGGTATTTAACCTTACCTCTGATTTGTTGAGTGGCACAGCGAAATTTGTTTCGTGAATCCAAACTCTACAAATAGAGGATAAACTAATGATAATGATCATAAAGTTTCAGGGAATACTTTTACTAAAGAAAGTAGGATTCAACTATATATTCTACAAATTTGTGGAATTATATATTGATTCACTTATCTTGTTTTGAATAAGACACACCTACGAAATACAAAGAAGCATGATGGACCTAAGTACGAGAAATGAATGGTCATTGAAATCTCGTTAGTCGAATTCTCGATTTTATAGTTATCAAAGAATTTTGGAACGTCCAAAATTGTCGAGAGGACCTGGATTTGAGTGGGAGAAAATCATCTTGGTTGATTCATAATATGTAACTGACATATTTTGAGTGGGAGCTAAGTGAAATCGCTGGATCTCAAACATGAATGTCATATTTGAGTGGGAGCGTGAAATTATTCTGGGATATGTGGACGACATATGTGAATGATGTTTAAGTTAGGATGAAGTTGAAGTTATTAAACAATAAGATCTATCGAGATCGGTGAGTTTCATAAACACTGAATGTCGAATGCTTCTTGGTCCTGATTCTGAAAGATGTTCAGAATATCTTCAGAAAGATTCCGAAGTAGCTCAGAATGAAACAAGGTAAGAAAGAAGTTCTTACTATATGAAGCATTGAGTATTGCAACTATGGTTGAAAGAAAGAGATGCGTTGCATCTCCTATGCCCCAGTCATAGATTCTTCCATATAACCATGTTGTATACTCGACATAATGTGACCCAAGGTTCTGGTTGGAAGGACTAGCTCTTAACTTTAAGAACATGTCTTTAAGTGATTCCTGAGTTGATCACTGAACCAGAATTAAGTTTGTACTTGAATGGCATGAATCAATGTAAGAGGCATAGTTGCATTTCATGCACTAGGATCTACATAGATATAGAAGTATAAAGGTTGCATCTGATGTGATGTATAATGTTATGGCGGGGCTAGTTTGCTTTTAACGTAGAATGATGTGTCCCAGGGCCCAGTGACCATGAGAAAGCCCTCGAGGTTGATCTAACATCACTATAAGCTCCTGGAATCCGGCCTCGTTCTGCTGCCATGACTATAGTATATACGCAAAGGATAACAAAGTGTGTTTTGAAGTTTAGATGACAATAGTGAAAACGACCGTCATCATAAACACTAGAAACAAAGTCTCACTTTGTTGCCAAAAAATACTTCGACCCATTATAAGATAATGGAGTGAATGTCAAAATTAGGAAGACATTAACGATTTGCAAAAGACATAATGATCTGGTAAAACAGAACATGGACATGACGTTTCCCATGAGCATGCATGATCTGTAAACGCATATGGTATATGGTTTATACGAGTAAAATGCAAGCTGGATTATTTGTGCTCTAGTGCAAGTGGGAGACTGAAGGAGATATGCCCTAGAGGCAAATAATAAATAGGTTTTTATTGTCATATCTCAGTTAGTTTATAATAGTTTCATATTGTGCTATAACTGTGCCAAGTAGAAACATTGGTACAGGTGTTTTACGAAACAACAAAGTCCCTAGTAGCCTCTATTCATACTAGTTCGTTGGTCACAAAGATGATCTGGGTTTCAAGATCATGGGCATTTATGCCGACTGACAATGAGATCATATCATTGGAGAATGATGTGATTGGACATTCCTCGAAGGATTGCAACACGATCAAGTCATATAGTTCATTGTTGCAACATCTATACCTAGACTCCTTCTCCTTAGACCGTGAGATCATATTACTCACTGTTTCCCTAGGCTTCTTAGACCGCATCAACCGTCATCTGGTAACACGGTGGCCATAAAGGTGTACGTTGGGTATTCCGAAGGAACAATAGATGACATATGACTGCAAGACTGGGATTTGTTCACCCACATGACGGGTAAAGATACATACGGCCGACTTGGTGAGATTACATCTAAAAATGTTGCAACATGTGACTAGGTCACGGGGATGTAATATCATGGTAACAAGAAAACATAACTTGTTGTGAATGAGATTGAACAAAGGTATGGGATACCAATGATCGGATCTCGGACAAGTTGTATCGAGAAACAAAAGTAAGAGGATGCTACATTTCGACGTTTAAACGACATTGTCATCAGGAATGCATAGGGGTCACATGGATATCCCTGGTCCCTTTGTTGATCATTGATATAGATCATGTCTAGAGCATTCCTGAGCCGTGAGAGGATACACTTAAGGGTACGATGAGAGCGATCATTCGTAAGACGGAATCATAGTAGAGAAAGAGAGAAAGCCGGAATCGTTCCGCGGAGAGATCCGAAGTTGTTCGGAGAAAGAATAAAGGACAAGACCCGAAAAGTGTTTTCGGATAAAGGGGATTTAAATATATATTTATTATATGTTAATTGTGAATTAATATATTATAAATAATATTTAGATTAAGATTTATAAAGGAAACTTTTTTATTAGGCCAAATCCCGGAGGAAAAAGGCCTAGAATAAAAGCTACAGAAAAATAAAAGGAAAAGGAAAAAGGAAACAGCCACGTGGGCGGCGGATAATATCCGCCGCACAGGGCGGACACCAGCTGGCCACACCCGCTGCCAGGCTAGCTCGACCAGCCCAAGAGGAGCTCGCGGGGAGCCAGCCGGCGGGCTAAAATCCAAGTTTTCTTTTCTTAAATTTTGGTATGCCAGGAATAAGTAAAATGTGTACAACCAAAATCGGATGAGCATGTATTTATAGGTTATCCCAATACAATCGTTGGGTGTTGTAACATCCCAAAACATTAATCCAAGCTTATCAAGATACAAATCATCAAAATTAGGGTTAACAAAAACTTTCCCAAATTAAAAATGAAAGCATTCATGTGTATGAGCATTTAAATTAGGAATTGATTTGAATTGCCATGGTTCTGTGATTCTTTGGTTGTAAAATGTTTCTTAGGTGATTTAAACATCATCTACATCATTCCCAAAGAAGAAGAACTCAAAATGAATAATTAAAGTGAATGGTCATTTTGGCCCAGTTAAGTATCATGCATACTTTGGCTATTCCTAGTACTCAAAACTTAACAGAAACATGTGTGGATCTTTACACCCCTAGATAGTACACATAATGAGGTACCAAGGCCCACTTTGTGATCTGCAAAAATCTTTCAAATGCTAATTTTAAATGACAGTTTAAAATTGAATCTATTTCATATGCTAAGATCCCACTATTTCAAAAACCACTCAAAAAGGCTCAATTTTAAAAACCCAAGCACCCACAGAGTCTCAAGCTTATTCCTAGCAAACCCACCAAAAATCTTTTCAAAATTCAAAAGTTTATTTCATGTGGCCATTTCATGAAACACTTGGCAGGCATAATTTACACCCTAATCCTAGCTAACTGTTTTGAACAGGGTTTTGCCCCCAAATGATCTTCATTTAATCCCTTTGTCCCCCCAGGGTCTAACCATGACATTAGCACCCATCCCCTACCCTCCTACTGGCAAAGCCATGCCATATCGAGCCACCCCTCGCCGGCCGACCATGCACTCGCCCTAGCAGACCACTTCCCTCTCTCTCTCCATGTCTAGGAGGTAGCCAGGACCTCACCGCCACCCTCTGTCCCATGCCCGAGCCAAGCCCCGCCATGGACCACCGAGGAGAGCCCCGAGCACCCGTGCCAAGACGCTGCGTGCACAAGCCGCCGCTCGACCGCAGCCCGTGCCCACCGCTCCGCCATGACCCAGGGAACACGGCGGACACGCCCGTTCGCCGCCCAACGCACCACAGCCACCGCTCGCCGTGGACACCGTCGCCTCTGCCGCTCAGAGCGCCACCTCGCCCCGACCGCATACCACCGCCCCTATGCCCGCATTGAGTTCCTAGAGCACCGCTAGGAGACCGCCTATCGATCGCCACCCTTAGCCATGCCTCTAGCCGGCCGTAGCCATGTTGCCACCGTCGCCTGCCCATCCCGCTCGGTCTCACCGTTGGGCCTATAAAAGGAGGGCACCCCCAGCCATTTGAAGCACACCACTCCACTCCCCTCACCTCACTGATCGTTCCCCACCTCTAGCCGGAACAGCACGAGCACTTGCTCGCCGGAATTTGGCCAGAGTAGCCCGCAGTAGAGGACGAAGGGGCGCCGCTCATTGCGACCACCCCCGGAGCTGCCTCGACCATCCCTGAGCTCGCGGTCGACCACCAGTTCGTTTGCCTGCCTTGCTGACCTTGCTGGATCCCTGGTACGCCCCTAATCGACCCCCACCGCCGCGTCTAGGTCAGACTCTCGCCGGAGTAATCGGTCGTCGACGATGACTCTCCACCGTTAGATCCCCTTTTAATCGTGCGGCCTAGAATGCTAGATACTGTTTCGGTATTTTTCTGCCGCTGACTGGTGGATCCCACATGTCAGGTAGCCCGTTGCGCGCACTATGCGTAGCTGGGCCGGCCCAGTTAGTTCCCGCACGAGTTAGGATTTCAAATTTAGTTTTTTCTATTTTGAGTTAATCTAGTTTCTATCCATTAGTTTAAAAATAAATTCTAGGAGTTTGACAAATCCAAATTGCATGAAACCAAATTTGCCTGAAAGGTATTGAAATGGTTTATCCAAGCCCGTTGGATTTAATTCAATTAGAGTTATAAATCTCTCCTAGTAATGAATTGAGAAAACCTTGGAATGAATTGTGAAAACCTTGGAATGATGAGTCATTCTATTGAGATGTTTTGACATGTGTTGAGAAACACAAATGGTTTATGATGATGAAAATGTTGAGGCAGGAGCCTTAACCCGTTTATAAAACTGATGGTTGGATTCGGATGCGATACCATTCCAAATTTACCGTACAACCACACTACCTGAATTGGGTAAGGCTTAGCTAGAAATTTATATGCATTAGTATTAGTTCCCTCGCGGGAGAGGTTTGAGCTGAGGCTACCTCTCAATGTTGTCCACCTATGCAGTGCCCAAGATGACTGATGGTCATGGTTGGGAGGCCATGCTCATAGGAGAGGTGCTTATACTAGGGTGTGTAAAGGAAAGGTTATGTTTGATTATCTGCATACTAAGTATGATGATTCAGGGTTATCCCTGACAAATGTATCTAATCTTGTGGTGAAAGTGTACCACCTCTGCAGACTGTCAAACTATTCAAATAGCCGCGTCCGCGGTTATGGACAGTTGGAATGGCCATACTGTTTCGTTGTCAGATGTTTTCCAAATAACTTGAAGTGAATGATGAATCTTGACTTGACCACAACAGGGTTGTCTTTATGATACTAGCTTGCCAACTTAAGTGATTCTAGAACTTTATTTTATCTTTCTTTGCTTCAGAACTCAGCTTAGGTTTAAAACTTAACCTTATAGTTAAACATAGAGTTTAGCACTTGACTTAGAACTATATTACTTGTTAGTCGTAGTTTGCGAGTACTTAAAGAGTACTCATGGCTTTTCTCCCTGGCTATTCTCATGGCCAGACTATGAAGGAGACTATCAAGATGATGGCCAACAGGACGGCTATGATAACTAGGACTATCTACCTTCATCAACATTGCCTGTGCCCCTGAAGATGGACCCCACCGCTACGCTTATCTTTTATTTCCGCTGCTTGTTGTATTCTGACTGGATCATGAGATCCTTATTTGTGTAAGACCTTATGTATGGTTTGTAATGGATGATGTACTGTGATATCCAATCTGTTATGTCTCGTAAAAATGGTAATACTAGGATTGCGAGGTATGGCAGAACGGGCATCTAGGATTAAAAATCCGGGTGTTGACAAGTTGGTATCAGAGCCATCCTGACCATAGGAGACCCTAGTTAGAATGGACGTCCGAACAAAAACTTAGTTTCAAAACCAAAGTGAGTATTTACGAAAAACTATCTCCTCTCTTATCCTTGGGAATTCTTCTTTCTCAAAAATTCATGTTCCTCAAAATTCTTACATTACTACTTAAAATTTGACACACTTGATCACTTCACTAATTTCCTCATCATTAATTCTTGTAGATGGAGACTTAGTTCAGCAAGTTTTACCAGTTGGGAAACGGAGGTCAGCTGATCTTCGAGAGGGATCTGGATTCTCTATCGGAGTTCTTGGGACGCCCACATCCGGAGTTTCTTGGAGCTTAACTTCCAGGACCCCCAGGAGGAGACCTACAGTGGCTAGTCACCGCGGATCTTATAGGAAGCATTGAAGCGCCAACTTCTGGGGGAATTCAGTTGTCCGTGAGAGAGAACAACTAGCTAGATGGATTAGTCAGGGCAATGCATGAAGCTCTCGCACGTCTATGTGCCCTCAGTGTCAACAAAATCCAAGGAACCCATTTTGCTCATTATGCAAGACGTGACTTCATGGGAATGCCGATGGAGATGCCAAGTCACCCAGAATTGAGGTGTCAAGTGGAGAATCTTGACTTCTTGCTGCATGATGAATGACAGGAATCGGACAATGCCAGAGTTAGCCAACCAGAACTGCCATTGCCGACTGAAGGCCTGGACTTTCGCACGCTTCGTCCAGACCGCCAGCCTTCGCCACCAGCGTGCCAAGAAGGATCGCACCATCGCCCGTCTTTGCAAGAAGGTGGCCGACCTCTAGAAGACCGTCAAGGAGCAGGAAGCTCAGCTTGCCGCCAAGGAAGAAGAAGATGAGGGTGAAGACATCTAGGGAGACATGGACTCTTACCTCAACAATGATGATGACTTTCTGGAGGAAGATGCCGTGGACTTCTACACTGACGATGAGGACTCCGACTTCATCGACGATGAGTAGATGCACTAGAGCACTTTTGTAGCATGAGTTGTATCGGTCCCACTATATCGTAGCTTGCAGAATGGTTCTTCAAACCATCTGTTTTCCTTTGTTTGTTGTGGTGTGTGTTGTATCGTCTGTTTGTCTGCATGAAGGAAATGGAGTTAGTTGAAAAACCTGAGTCTAACTCAAAGTTTTAGCTTTGAAAAACCAAAACCATGAACCTTAGAATTTCCCTCTTACCCCTATATCTATCTCAATTTTCAGATGACTCGTGGAAACCAAGGACGGAGCACCTTGTCGCAGGACCCAATGCTGCAGATATTGCAGAATCTCATCGCCGACCGTGAAGCAAGCAGGGCAAAACGCCAAGCCAACTTAGCAACACTACAGGAGATCGCCCAGATGGCTCTCAACAACCAAGGACATGGAAATCAGGATCACCATGGATCCAAACTCAAAAAATTTCAGAATACCAATCCCCCAATCTTCAACCAATCTGAAAACCCATTAGATGCTGACGACTGGTTGCATACGATGGAAAACAACCTCGAAGTTGCAGGAGTTGATGAAAACGAGAAAGTTCTCTTCACCACCCACTATCTGGCGGGAGATGCAAGAGCTTGGAGGAATAGCATCCGCAATATGAACCATGGTCAAGTGATGACATGGGAAGCATTCAAAGTCAAGTTCAGCCGCACCCACGTGCCGCAAGGTCTCGTCAACAGGATGAGAGATGAATTCCGCGAATTAAAGCAAGGAAGAATGACGGTAGTAGAATACCGTGACAGATTCCTGTCACTTACCAGATATGGACCGGATGAAATCAACACGGAGGCCAAGAAGAAGGAAAGATTCTTGAACGGACTGCATGATGAGATGCAGACTGTCCTCGTCAACATCCGTTTTCAGGATCTCGAAGAGCTAGTCGACTCTGCCATTCAGATGGAAGGGAAGATTAATCAGGCAAACGACAACCACAAATGTCGTATGGTGCAGCAATCAGGATCCAGCAGTCACCAGAAGTACCCTCCCAACCCCTCACCAGGATATGCACCAAGGAACAGCTGACCCCCAATGTCTCGCCCAAGCTACTCCAACCGTAGCGAAGGTAATGTGAAGTCCGGAGGAAACCATTCCAACTCCGGCAACGCCAACAATTTCACCCGTGCCCCTCCCAAGAGCAACAAAAATAACAACAGTACACCCAGAACTGGCAGCAATGCTATGCCTGTCACAGTCAAGGACAAGTCCCAGATCACTTGTTTTGATTGTGCAGTGAAGGGTCACTACTCCAATGAGTGTCCCAAGAAAACTGCCGCCAATACCAATGTGAATGCCCCAGCTCAGTAGCAGCGTCGTGTTCAACCAGGAAGAAGATTTGCCCCAGGGAACTCTCACAACCGCAACGGTCGTCTCTTCCACATGAACGCAGAAGAAGCCCAGGAAGCGCCAGATGTGGTGCTGGGTATGTTTTCTGTCAACTTAGTTTTAGCAAGAGTATTGTTTGATTCGGGAGCATCGCATTCATTTATCACCGAAGAATTTGCATGCACTAGTAAGATTCACCCAACCAACCTGAAGCATGTCATGATAGTTCAAATCCCTGGTTCAACAACCAAAGCTAGAAAAATTTGCAAAGCTGTGCCTATCAGAATACATGGGATAGATTTTTATGCCAACCTAATTGTACTTGGAACCAAAGGATTGGAAGTAGTACTAGGTATGGACTGGATGTCAAGGCATAAAGGACTGATAGACTGTGCTAAGGAAGCCATCACCATGACCAGTACTTCTGGAGTAACAGTAGATCATATCTCTGAAACCATACCCCGTCAATTCAAGTGCAACAAGAGTCTAGCCCTACCCACCATAGACCAAGTCAGAGTAGTCTGTGAATACCCCGACGTATTCTCAGATGAATTGCCAAGTATGCCCCCCAGATAGGGATATTGAGTTCATCATCGAACTAATCCTCGGAACCGGACCCATATCCCAGAGACCCTATAGCATGAACCCCTCCGAGTTAGTGGAACTGAAGAAGCAGTTAGATGCCATGTTAGCAACAGGCTTGATTCAACCAAGTGCATCGCCATGGAGATCACCAATGTTATTCGTCGACAAGAAAGATGGAGGCAATCGTCTGTGTACAGATTACAGAAAGTTGAAAGACGTCACCATCAAAAACAAGTACCCCTTGCCAAAGATAGAGGATCTATTTGATCAACTGACCAGAGCTCAGGTATTCTCAAAGATTGATCTTAGGACTGGTTATCACCAACTTAAGATTCGTGCAATGGTTATTCCAAAGACCGCCTTTACTACTCGCTATGGTTTATACGAGTATACGGTTATGTCTTTTGGATTAACCAATGCCCCTGCTTATTTCATGAATCTCATGAATAAGATCTTTATGAATTTCCTAGATAAGTTTGTAGTTGTATTTATCGATGACATCCTTATCTAGTCCAAGTCAGAAGAAGAGCATGAGCAACATCTGAGAATCATCCTAGAAACCCTGAGAGATCATCAATTATATGCCAAGTTCAGCAAGTGTGAGTTTTGGCTAACAGAAGTAGGATTCCTAGGACATATCGTGTCTGCCGGAGGAGTCTCTGTTGATCCTGCCAAAATCAAAGATGTCGAAGAATGGGAAGCCCCAACCACTCAAACCCAAGTCCGCGCATTTCTCGGATTAGCGGGATACTACCACAAGTTCATAGAAGGATTCTCGAGCATCACCCGACCCATGACCTAATTATTGAAGAAGGACAAGAAGTTTGAATGGACAGACAAGTGTGAAGCCAGTTTTCAGGAGCTGAAGAAGAGATTGATATCAGCCCCAGTTTTGATCATGCCAGACATCAAGAAGTCGTTTGATGTATATTGTGATGCATCCAAGATTTGTCTAGGATGTGTATTGATGCAAGAAGGCAAAGTCATCACGTATCTGTCTCGACAACTCAAGCAGCATGAACAGAACTATCCGACCCATGATCTTGAGCTAGCAGGTGTGGTTCTAGCATTGAAGACATGACATCATTATCTGATGGGTAATCCCTGTGAGATTTACTCAGATCATAAGAGTTTAAAGTATATTTTCACTCAGAAGGAGCTGAATATGAGGCAAAGGAGATGGATAGAGTTAATCAAGGATTATGACCTTGACATTCACTATCACCCCCACAAAGCCAATGTGGTAGCGGATGCTCTTTGCAGATTGCCGTGTAGGCTAAATACCATGATCAAGGAGAAGCAACCAAGTTTATATGAAGAGTTGGAGTAGTTCAAGACTGAATTAGTTAGCCAAGGATTCTTAGCTAGCATTGAACTTCAACCCACTTTGATTATCCAAATCAAGGAAGCCCAGAAGGGGAATGAAAGTATCGACGGAATCAAACGTCGTATTGGTACAGGAAAGGTTCCTGGATTCACTAAAGACGAAGAAGGAGTACTGTGGTACAAATGACGTATCTGTGTGCCAGCAGATTCAGAGCTAAAGGAAATTATCATGAAGGAAGCTCATGATACTCTTTATTCTATCCACCCTAGAGGAACAAAGATGTATCAAGATTTGAAAGAGCAATTTTGGTGGCACAAGATGAAGAGAGAAATCGGAAGCTACATCGCCAAATGTGACATCTGTCAGAGACTCAAAGGAGAGCATCAGAGACCTGCAGGATTGTTGCAAACATTGCAGATTCTGGAATGGAAATGGGATTCCATAGGAATGGAATTTATCACCGGTTTACCTACTTCCAGTAGGGGAAATGACTCAATCTGGGTCATAGTTGATAGACTGTCCAAGGTAGCCCACTTCATACCTGTCAAGACAACCTACCAGAGTGCAAAGTTAGCAGAACTATACATTGCTAGGATTGTTAGTCTGCATGGGACCCCCAAGACCATCGTATCAGATCGAGGAACCCAGTTTACTTCAAGATTTTGGCAGAAAGTTCAGGAAGGATTAGGAACCAAGTTGAACTTCAGTACCGCTTATCACCCGCAAACAGATGGATAGACTGAGAGAGTCAACCAGATCCTAGAGGATATGCTTAGAGCTTGTGTGTTGGAATACGGATCAAAATGGGAAGACTGCCTGCCTTTCACAGAATTCTCATATAACAACAGTTATCAAGCTAGTTTGCAGATGGCACCATTTGAATTCCTATACGGAAGAAAGTGTCGTACCCCTTTGAATTGGTCGCAAGTAGGAGAGAGTCAGATCTTTGGACCCGACATTCTCCGAGAAGCAGAAGAGAAAGTTCACAAAGTCCGTGAACACCTCAAGACCACTCAATGTAGAAAGAAGAGTTATGCTGACAAGAGAAGGAGAGACCTGACTTTCAATGTCGGAGATTTTGTATATCTCAAGGTTTCACCATTGAAGGGAACTCAACGCTTTATTCTGAAGGGAAAGTTAGCCCCCAGATATATCGGACCTTTCAAGATTCTGAACCATCGAGGAGAAGTATCGTATCAGCTGGAACTTCCTGAAGAGATGTCAGCCATCCACAATATGTTCCATATCTCGTTACTTCGCAAATGCTTGGAACTGCCCGAGAAGACTGAAGTTTTCAAGAACATCGATCACAGAGCCATAGAAATCAACAATGACCTGACCTATCGGGAAGTGCCCATCCGTATCTTAGAAGAATCCTACAGAACTACCAGGATCAGGACTATCAAATTTCTCAAGATTCATTGGAGCAACCATACCGAGGAGGAAGCCACTTGGGAGCGCGAAGATTACATTAGGACAGAGTTCGCAGATCTCTTTAGTACCTAGTTTCCTTTAGAAATCTCGGGACAAGATTTTGTTTAAGGGGGGAAGGTTTGTAACATCCCAAAACTTTAATCCAATCTTATCAAGATCCAAATCATCAAAATTAGGGTTAACAAAAACTTTCCCAAATTAAAAATGAAAGCATTCATGTGTATGAGCATTTAAATTAGGAATTGATTTGAATTGCCATGGTTCTGTGTTTCTTTGGTTGTAAAATGTTTCTTAGGTGATTTAAACATCATCTACATCATTCCCAAACTTTTCCCAAAGAAGAACAACTCAAAATGAATAATTAAAGTGAATGGTCATTTTGGCCAAATTAAGTATCATGCATACTTTGGCTATTCCTAGTACTCAAAACTTAATAGAAACATGTGTGGATCTTTACAACCCTTGATAGTACACACAATGAGGTACCAAGGCCGACCTTGTGATCTGCAAAAATCTTTCAAATGCTAATTTTAAATGACAGTTTAAAATTGAATCTATTTCATATGGGAAGATCCCACTATTTCAAAAACCACTCAAACAAGCTCAATTTTCAAAACCCAAGCACCCACAGAGTCTCAAGCTTATTCCTAGCATACCCACCAAAAATCTTTTCAAAATTCAAAAGTTTATTTCATGCGGCCATTTCATCAAACACTTGGCAGGCATAATTTACACCCTAATCCTAGCTCACTGTTTTGAACAGGGTTTTGCCCCCAAATGATCTTCATTTAATCCCTTTGTCCCCCTAGGGTCTAACCATGCCATTAGCACCCATCCCATACCCTCCTACTGGCAAAGCCATGCCATGCCGAGCCACCCCTCACCGGCCGACCATGCACTCGCCCCAGCAAACCACTTCCCTCTCTCTCGCCATGTCTAGGAGGTAGCCAGGACCTCACCGCCACCCTCTGTCCCTGCCCGAGCCAAGCCCCGCCATGGACCACCGAGGAGAGCCTGCGCCCAGTGCCACCGAGCCATGTTGAGCACGCACCAGAGCACCGCACCCGGCACGCATGCACAAGCCACCGTTCGAACGCAGCCCATGTCCGCCACTCCACCACGACCCAGGGAACACGAAAGACACACCCGTTCGCCGCCCAATGCACCACAGCCACCGCTCGCCGTGGACACTACCGCCTATGCCGCTCAGAGCGCCAGCTCTCCCCGACCGCATACCACCGCCCCTATGCCCGCATTGAGTTCCTAGAGCACCGCCAGGAGACTGCCTGTCGATCGCCACCCTCAGCCATGCCTCTAGCCGGCCGTAGCCATGTCGCCACCGTCGCTTGCCAATCCCGCTCGGTCTCACCGTCGGGCCTATAAAAGGAGGGCACCCCCAGCCATTTAAAGCACACCACTCCACTCCACGCCAGAACAACACGAGCACTTGCTCACCGGAATTTGGCCGGAGTAGCCCGCAACAGAGGAGGAAGGGGCGCCGCTGATTGCGACCACCCCCGGAGCTGCCTCGACCATCCCTGAGCTCGCCGTTGACCACCAGTCCGTTTGCCCGCCTCGCTGACCTTGCTGGAGCGCTGGTATGTCCCCAATCGACCCCCACCGCTGCGTCTAGGTCAGACTCTCGCCGGAGTAATCCGTCGTCGACGATGACTCTCCACCGTTAGATCCCCTTTTAATCGTGCAGCCTAGAATGCTAGATACAATTTCGGTATTTTTGTGCCGCTGACTGGTGGATCCCACATGTCAGGCAGCCCGCTGCATGCACTGTGCGTAGCTGGGCCGGCCCAGTTAGTTCCCGCGCGAGTTAGGATTTCAAATTTAGTTTTTTCTATTTAGAGTTAATCTAGTTTCTGTCCATTAGTTTAAAAATCAATTCTGGGAGTTTGACAAATCCAAATTGCATGAAACCAATTTTGCCTGAAAGGTATTGAAATGATCTATCCAAGCCCGTTGGATTTGATTCAATTAGAGTTATAGATCTCTCCTAGTAAAAATAACAAAACAGAAGCTTTTGCATATGGCAACATTTTTATAAAATCAACTAAGATAGGTTTTGAGTTTATTCCAACTCTCAAAAATCACATTTCATCATATCTATCTAATTATGTAATAATATTAAGGTTTACATGCAGTTACATTGGACTAGTACCAAAATAATGCTATATAGGCATTTCTAGTCACTTTAAATCATTAAATAATGAACTTAAACCAAAGTAATTATGATCCAACCTTTAAATCTCATTCCCACATGTTAGAATATGTGGTGATGACATATGTCAACATGATAACATATTTTAAGTGGTGAATATTAAATCTTAGTTAATTTTTCAATGAGTAGAAATTACTTTTCTAATTTAAAAATAATGAAACTAGTGAATTAAACTTGTGATGCTTGTGATGATAATAGATCATCAAATGTGTGTCTTAGAGTACTAATTAGACTAATTAAGTATTGTTTGGTGATTGTGTACTCCGTATGTATTTATAGAAGATAGTACCGACCAAGCTTACGAGGAGGAGGAGTGCTACCAAGAAGAAGAAGAAGAAAACTTCAATCACTGCACCAACCAAGGCAAGCTAGACCTATCCAAGTTAACCCTTGCAAGTTGTACTTTCAAGCCACCATTAAAAGTGTAAACTATTGTTAGCAAGCTAGAATGAAGAGAGATGAATGAGCAAAGATGCCTTAGGCATGCTTTGGTCACACCACCTTGACTATTACTACCCCAAGTATTACCTTACCAACTTTAATTCCTTTAGTTTACACAAAGTCCCTTACTTGTTTTGAAGGTAGCATAAAAAGTATAAAACTTGACCTATTTAGCTAAGCTTTAGATGTCATTTTATGGCATGAGATTGAACCCATCATCTTTCCACCTTAGTGAACACTCTTAACTTAGTAGTTAGAGTAGATCAAAACTTGAGTCACTTTAGATGGGAACAATTGGTGAAAATAAATTGTGAAAACCTTGGAATGATGAGTCATTATATTGAGATGTTTTGACATGTGTTGAGAAACACAAATGGTTTATGATGATGAAAATGTTGAGGCATGAGCCTTAACCCGTTTATAAAACTGATGGTTGGATTCGGATGTGATACCATTCCAAATTTACCGTACAACCACACTACCTGAATTGGGTAAGGCTTAGCTGGAAATTTATATGCATTAGTATTAGTTCCGTCGCGGGACAGGTTTGAGCTGAGGCTACCTCTCAATGTTGTCCACCTATGCAGTGTCCAAGATGACTGATGGTCATGGTTGGGAGGCCATGCTCATAGGAGAGGTGCTTATACTAGGGTGTGTAAAGGAAAGGTTATGTTTGATTATATGCATACCAAGTATGATGATTCAGGGTTGTCCCTGACATATGTATCAAATCTTGTGGTGAAAGTGTACCACCTCTGTAGAGTGTCAAACTATTCGAATAGCCGCATCCGCGGTTATGGACAATTGGAATGGCCATACTGTTTCATTGTCAGATGTTTTCCAAATAACTTGAAGTGAATGATGAATCTTGACTTGACCACAACAGGGTTGTGTTTATGATACTAGCTTCCCAACTTAAGTGATTCTAGAACTTTATTTTATCTTTCTTTGCTTCAGAACTCAGCTTAGGTTTAAAACTTAACCTTATAGTTAAACATAGAGTTTAGCACTTTACATAGAACTATATTACTTGTTAGTGATAGTTTGTGAGTACTTAAGGAGTACTCATGGCTTTTGTCCCTGACTATTCTCATGGCCAGACTATGAAGGAGACTATCAAGATGATGGCCAACAGGACGACTATGATAACTAGGACTATTTTCCTTCGTCAGAATTGCCTGTGCCCCTAAAGATGGACCCCACCGCTACGCTTATCTTTTATTTCTGCTGCTTGTTGTATTCAGACTGGATCATGAGATCCTTATTTGTGTAAGACCTTATGTATGGTTTGTAATGGATGATGTACTATGATATCCAATCCGTTATGTCTCGCAAAAATGGTAATCCTGGGATTGCGAGGTATGGCATAACGGGCATCTGGGATTAAAAATCCGGGTGTTGACAGGTGTTCCTCCATAACTCATATGGGAAGGAGTTTTTTGTGAAAATTAAGTGGGAGGACAATAGAACTTTGATAACGTTACTGAACCTAAGCTATGTGTGCTGAGTTGTGCCGCGCCGGAAAACATCTCGGAGGCAGCCATAATGCTCATGGCTCCCGTGCCTCAAAGGTTGTGGTCAAGGAGATCTAAGTTCATATTAAACCACGTAGGTTAGGTAAAACAATCAAATAGTAAGATTTGAGATTAAATCATTATTTTGAAAATGATGAACCGACTACATGATAATGGGCCCTGACTCCGTCAAATGGCCAGAAGCCATAAAATCCGTGATAGTTCCATACACGAGAAACCAAGTTACTATACTTGGAAGACCCTCTGAAAGGCATAAAGCTTATTAGTTGTATTTGGATCTATAAACAAACAGACATGGATGTTTCACATCTATGAAATAGACGACATGTCGGTAGAAAGTTTACGACAATGTTTCAAGGAGTTGAATACGACAAGATTTGTTCTTTCATAGCGATATTTAGTCTGGACGGATTAGTGTAGCAACCACTACATATGGCAATTGTTGTATATGCTAGTTGAACAAACAAAACAACGTTCTTATAAAAGAATGGTTACCGAGGACGTGTACGTGACACAGTCCGAAGGGTTTTGTTAAATCAAATGATGCTAAAAAGGCATGCAAACTTCAATGATTGAAGCAAGCATCGCGGAGTTGGAATCTACACCATGATGAAATTGTTAAATTTTTTAATTTCATAGGAGATGATGAAGATGCTAGCATTTGCAAGAAATTAAGTGGGAGCACTGAGACATATTTCTAAAACATTGTGTATAATACATATTGTTGATTGGAAATGATGTATCTTTTATTTCACACAAATTAAGGATTTCATTAAAATTAGATTTAAATGAAATATTTGGGAAAAACCCAAATATTAGGCATCAATGTCTATATGGATAGATTGAGACGCTAATATGGTTATGCCAAATGTACATAGATGAAATATTGAATGTGTTCAATATGGAAACACGATGAGAAAGATTCTTGCCTCGTGGATAACGTTGAATCAAGATTGAAGTGTTTTCACACTTGGTGAGTAAAATCATATGGATATCTTGATAATCAAGATTCGAGTGTTTTGACAGTTGGTGAGTAAAATCACATGGATATCTTGGTAAATGAGATTCAAGTGTTTTGACACTTGGTGAGTGAAATCACATGAATATCTTAATCAATCATTTCGTGATACGTACATATCCAGATATGTCTTGTGCTCTAAATGATATGAGCATATACCAGGGTGACTCATAAGATGATCATTGGATGATAGTAAGGATATTCTTATGATCTCTGGAAAAACTAAGACAATATTATGTATGTAGAAGTGACAAATAGTACATTGTAATGTGTTACATTGATGCTAGAAACATAGTTCATTGTAAAGAGTTACATTGGTACTAGTTTTTTCAGAAGGTACAAACTAAGTTTATCTCAATTTAGGCTATAGGTTATGGTAGCACAATGTAATGGAAGAAAGTTCCATGATGGATTTGGATGAGTTCCAAAGTTATGGACATTGTGACAGATACTACAATGAAAGGCTAAGTATAAGACTTCTATGGTAGCAACAAAGGAACTAGGTGTGGTTAGAGAACCCCAAGGAACTAAGGTCTCACCAAATTTATACAAAGCCACCTCATTAGAGAATGAGTGATGCATAGAGTCACAAAGACATGCAAAACACACACAGACCTGAAAATGTCAGATCTGGGGATATGTTTACCACTAGCAAATACATATATACAACAACAAAGTGCCTTAGGTGTTGAATGCGCAAGTTTTTCAAACTAGATTATTGACTATAGTGCAAGTGGCAGACTGAAAGGAATATGCCCGAGAGGCAATAATAAAGTGGTTATTATCTTATTCCATGTTTATGATAAATGTTTAATATTCATGCTATAATTGTGTTAATAGGAAACATTAATACATGTGTGATTTATAAATTGAAAAGGTTCCTAGTTATGCCTCTCTTAATACTAGCTTGTTGATTAACTGATGATCACAGGTTTCCTGATCATGAAAATTGAATGTTGTTAATAATAGGGTCATATCATTGGAGAATGATATGATGAATAGTCACCCCAAGTAGATGTATCAATACGATCATTTCCTCAAGTTTATATTGCTATCACATTCATAGTAACTCAATGTCCTTAGACCATGAGATCACTCCAATCACTTTCACCGGAAAGGTACTTTGGTTCCATCAAACGTCACACCGTAATTGGGTGATTATAAAGGTGTCGTCAGTTACTTGTAAAGTGTTAGTTGAGGCTCGTGGATCAAGAGTGGGATTTGTCCATCCTGATGACGGAGTGATATACTCAGGGCCTTCTCAGTGATATCACTTAACAAAGCTTGCAAGCAAGTGATAATGATCACTAAGAATGTTATATCACGGGAATAAGAAAAGATTACTTGTTAGTAATAGGATCGAAATAGGTATGTATGATACTGAATGATCAGATCCCAGACAAGTAAAATATCACAAGGCAAAAGGAATTGGTTACTACGAATAAAAGGTCACGTGATCACTAAGTCATCGCATGAACTGAGAGTCATTATTGATCAGGGAATGTATCGCTCATGTCCACACAGTTCACGACCCGTAGTGAGACACACTTAAAGGGTAGTTGACGCATTTGAGTGGATAGGGAACACCGGAGAAAATACTGGATAGCGCAGGAATTGTTCTAATAAAAACTTCCGGAATAGTTTTGGTGTATCGAAATATTGCGAGGGGATAAAATGTTAATGTGTTCATTAAATGAAGTGTTCATTAAATTGAGTGGCATTAAACCAAGTGAATTAAAGTGCTTTAATGGAAATACCTTTGATTTTGAGTGCAGAATTAATGGAATTCTGGCGACCCTTTGATCTGTGTGAGTGGAGACTCCACCACCATCAAGAGGGGAGAGGTGGGGGCACCACTGGGATGGTACAAGCCTCTTGGGCACGGTGGAAACCCCCTCTCCATACAAAAACACCATTCACCCTCCTCTCATATGCCCTTTGGTTGGCACCTTACTCCCCTTCTAGCCTTGTCCATTGCCACGAGCGAAGTGCTTAGGCGAAGCCCTGCTCATGATTTTCTCCATCACCATCACCACCATGTCGTAGTGTTGGCTGAGTTCTTGGGAATCCGCTACTTCCATTGCCCCAACATGTAGCAAGGGACAAGAGTCGTCGGCACACCATACATGTGACCGATTACGGAGGCGCTGCCTCTTCTGGCGCTGATCATTTGCCCGTCCATGAAGATTGTCGTGTACACTCTACATCAACCATGTTTGTTTGCAGGAACATTATCCCGCGTTACGGTCTTTGAGGGTGAGTCCATCTGAAACCATTACATGTATCTCCTAGATATGATCTTGGTAGTTGCAACCGTAGGATTTTTTCTATGCAATGAACCCATCAGCGGCGCTAGTAGGTCCCCTTGAAGTTGGCGATGAGGAGGGAGCTAAGCTCCGCCCATGAGTTGATTGATTCCTCGGGAAGGTTCATCAGCCAGGTGCTGGCCGTCTCCTTCAGACACAGGGGAAACCCATTCGCCAAGACGTAGTCTTCTTCTCTCGTGGCCTCGATGCCCATGGTGTGAAGCTGTAGAAACTCGCACAGGTTGGTTGTTCCGTCGTATCGTGTAGGCATCTTCGGGTGGAACTTATGGGGCCAGACCACGTGGCGAAGACTTTTGGTGAGGACGAGGCAGCCTTTGCCTTGGACCGCCTTGCCATTGGTGAAGACCACGTGGTTATGCTGACCCGCATCGACGATTTCCTCGGCAAGACGGTCCACGCGCCCATGTGGTTGCGATGTGGCCACGGGAGGCGAGACGATCTAGCAGCTATTTGCGGGTGGTGGTGTGGCATTGTGGGGTTGGGGGAACATTCGCGGTGGTAAGGCGGGAGCGAGACCCTAGCCCTTGGCGCCCCATCCTCGCCTCGAGTCCCCGGGCCCTCTAGGGAGAGGGTGGCGACATCAAGGCGTTCGACAATCCAGTCGCACCACCTCCCTTTGCCTAGCTCGACTGACGGGTGGTCCAAGAGCGCGTGCACCATACGCTTGGTGACCTCCAGGGTGAGACCCTCGGGGTGGTCGTGTGATGACGTGTTGCGGGAGAGCGACGTGGTGCAATGTGACGAGGAAAGGGGCTCCCACGATGGGCGGTAGGAGGAGACTCGCTCATCCTCCGTCCACGGAACCTGCTCGGAGGAGGCGCATCATGGAGGCGGCTACGTCTGGGACTTGCTTGCCACGCGGAGGAGGGCTCGCTCAGCGCGGGTCTTGTTGCTGGTCGACATGTCATCGCGGTCGATGAAGGTCTTGAAAACGTGCCTCAGCCCCCTACCTGGCGTGCCAAATGTCGGGGATTTATCCCGCGAAGGACTAGAGTACATGATCCCTTGGTTCGAGAAGGGGCTGAACAGGCGGCTCCAAGGAAACTCGGACACGGCAGCAATACCGGAGCAAGGACACGGCAAAGAGGTGACATGGGGGTCTTTTACCCATGTTCGGGACCCATGTGAGGAGGTAAAGCACCTACTCCTACTTCGTTGTATTGCTCGCGTGCTTCGCGAGGGTACAATGGCGGATTGAAGTCTAGGGTTTTAGGTCTCCAGGATTGACCCCCTCTAAGGTAGGAGAAGGGCTCCTTATATAGGGCGGCGTCGGGCCTCTTCCCCTGGTCAATGGGTGGGAAGGGTCACCACAGTGCTGCTCCTTGTGGTCCTGGTCTACAGGACTACTTTTTGGTGGACCGAGTCTTGGGCTTCCCCATCCGCTGGTAAAGTGGCCTTCCTTTCCCTCGTTTGTCCTCATCTGGCGCCACAAGCTATCTCCCTTGCACCTAAACGGCAAGGTGGAGCTCCTGCTGCACTAAAGTCACCTGTCCTTCTGTTGCAGAAAAGGTGGTGGACCGGACCTGCCTTTACCGAGGCAAATGGAGGGCGCAGAGCCGCCATGCCCTTCTGAGATTACCAATGGGCCTCGGAGCACACTGCAGAGCATCCAAGGATGGGCTGCGCTGTGGAGCTCTGCAGGGGGAATTATCCTCCTCCAGAGTTGTCTCCTCGCGAAGTGGAGCCTCACAAGGAAACACCCGCCCATGCCGTCTCTAGATACGTTGCGGCCTCCTGTAGGCCCTGCTCTATCAGGTGTTGGGCCTGCTAACCGATGGGACATGGCACCCTGGTCGTTAGGGCCCTAACAATTGTGGGATCATATTCTCAATCTCCTTCGGCCCCTTGAAGGTGGAGAGGTATCTTTCGCTTATATCATTGGTCCGATGCATTGTGGACCGATTTAGTCGAGTGAACCTCTCTGCTCGGGATCACGGTCGCCGCAGTTGGAGAGGGTGTGTCACATGTGGTACTGCTGGCGAGATTGCTAGGCTTGGTTGTTGACGATGTGGGTCCACGCGTCGATCGGCTGACCATTGGTGGTGTCCGTGTTGTGCATCGGCCGTGGCTCGTTGGTAGATTTCGTGGGGTTGTCTACCCATGATTGGAGCTTCTATGGCTCGGGTGGAGGGCAATTGGCGACGTTGGCGAATGTTCGTTCACCGAGGTGGCTGCTCAGAGCCACGCTACTGCCAGTCGAGCGGGAGTACATCCGTCCTCGTGGGTCTATTCCAGCGTCTTTATTGTTCAGCTGCTCTAGCGAGCAGGGCCTAAGCTTATTTGACCTGCAACACGCCCTCTCCATGAGGTTGAGGTTTGTGACTACGGCCTGTTCCATGATGACGTTGTCCATCAGGGTGGAGTAGATTGGGAGCCTGTTGGCATCGAGCTCCTGAGGCGCGATCAGGATCCACAGCTGCTCTGGAGGAGGCGAGCGGAGGGGTGGTGGTCAAGCTCCGTGCGCGGGTGACCCAACTATCAGGCGACTGCTGCCCGGTGGTGCGTTGTGGCAATGCTCGAGCTCAGCCACGCGTACAGGTTCACGCTCGTCGTCGAAGTTTAGGTCATGGACTTGAATGATGGGTTTCATGTAGCTCCTGATACGACACTGGTGGTAGAGCGATAGCTCCGGCGCTTGGCCTGCTCCCTGACCTTCGCTACCTCTAGCTGTTGGCGGTATTCCTCGACTTTTGTCGCAGTTGCTATTTGTGGAATGGGTGTGGTGAAGGGATCTAGAGGCTCACAGCTACCTGCCATGTAGATGGCATTGTAGCGATTGGATCTGGTGCGGGCCTCCTCGGGGGACATTGATCCATAGTCGGAGTTGAAGATCCCGAGGATGGATGGATCCTCGAAATCGTTAGCATTGGAGACTCGCGTGATGGAGTCCACGTGCAACGCGGCGGTGATGGATCTAGAGACCGAGGTAGGGGTCGCCCAGTCGGTGTCATCGCGGAGAGCCGCATCGCTACCAGACACATCGCTAGCGACCGGGTCATACTAGTAGGCGAGGATGGTGATGGTGCGGACCTGCTCCTCCGAAAGCAGATCATGTGGAGGTGATCCATTGGCGGTGCCAGTTCTCACCGTTTCCGCCGGGTCGACGACGTCTATGAACCCGACGAAGAGGTTGATCGTACCGACTAGCGTCACCGCGGTGAGGGTGAACGGGTGAGACACCGGTATCTAGCTACTCGGCAAGATTTGGAGGAATCCGCCGCTTGCAACCATGTGACCGGTGGAGATTGGCTGATCGACTGGAGTGTTGGGTCTCGCTGCTGATCTTAGGCGCCCCTGTCATGGGAATGGCCACGACAGCCGCTACCAGGGGTAGCGATTGATACGATTGGGGGGAAGAGCGAGTCTCCATCGGCGTGTCGAGATTGAGGGCAGACACAAGGGTTTACCCAGGTTCGCACCCTGTAGGGTGAACATATACTTCTTGCTAGATTTTATTAATGGTGAGTGAATTACAAGATCGGCGAGGTCAGCGGCTAGGAAGCGAGTCGCTTGGATGGGGTATCTAATAGCTTGTACGTACAATGAGAGCCCTAGAGAGGTTTATATAGAGTCACCTCGCTAGGGTTTACAGGAATACAAGCGAATTCGTTTAGGTTTCGAAGGGTTTGACCTAATCCGGCTAGGCCTAGCTAGATTCTTCGGCCTTCAACTTCCAGTCGTCAGGCTTCATTCTAAGTATCCTTCTAGTCACCATACTAGCAGGCCCACTCTCTATGGACCTGGGCCAATCGAATCTCCCTCCTGGGCATACCCCGATTGGCATATCCCCATCACATATCGTGCGACCCTTGCCTAGAGATGTGGCGCAACCGCTCTACCTTCTACGATAGGCTCCAACTGAGCAGTTCGCTTGCCCAAATATCCTGGTACGCCGTGACCACCTGCTCTTGTGTTGCGTCCTTCCCCATGTCGAGAGATCAACGATAGTCTCACAAGCATCAGCCGATTCCTAGTGCAAGGACTGCACCTTTTGGTTGTTGTGATCTATGGCCCGAAGGTAGTTCTGCTCCAGCACCTCCATGGTCCAGAAACAACCCCTCTCCATGGCTTGGGCCTGCTCATCAAGATGTGTTGCGGTATTGGCACAACAGATGCTACAAGGGGTACCTTACGTAGAGTAGGCAAGGCGACGTAGGAGAATCCAGAAGTAAGATTGGCACACAAAGTACCCAGGTTCACATCCCCTCGGTGGAGGATCGCTACATCCTGCTGTAAATCCAGTATATGATTATAGATTGGTTTACATGGGAGCCGCCATAGGTGGAGGGAGAGACTAGATCTAATATGATGTGAGAGAGATCCCCCCAAAGGGGTGCCCCTGGTGGCTTTATATATGCAGCCAGTTAGGGTTTACAATGGTGCTAATGGGCTTTGTATTGGAGTTGGTATCTTGGGCCTCCAGTCGGCAAGTCGTCCGGGTCCAGTATGAGCCAGTCGCTGTGTTTGGCGAGTCGATCCGCCATGGGCGACTCCCCTTTGTGGGTGTAACCCGATTGGTATTCCCCCATCAGTAGTCCCCAAGTGTGCAAGGGACTCGGCGATGACTTCAAGATGCCAAATGGGTGTAGGCAGTTCCAGGGTGAAGTCGATGTCGAGTCGTTGGCGAGCTTCTGAAATAAAGAAATAGATCATGAAGTAGTTCATTCTCGAAATGCAAGTTGACCCGTCGGACGAGTCGCCATTGGACAGAATCGCCATTAGAGGCCTCCAAGTCGCTAATAAAGAAATTGCTGAGTCAGCACAGGAGACTCCACGATAGGTGAGCTCGTGACGGGCGAGTCCACAAGGGAGAGTACGTGATGGTGAGTTCCCGAGCGTGGCGAGTCCACGACAGGTGAGGTGAGTCCCCGAGCATGAAGACTCCGTGAGGGCACTGAGTCCCCGAGCATGAAGACTCCGCAAGGGTGGCGAGTCCCCGAGCATGAAGACTCCATGAGGGCGATCAGTCCCCGAACATGAAGACTCCGTGAGGGCATCGAGTCCTGAAGACTCCGCGAGGATAGCGAGTCCCCGAGCATGAAGACTCCCCGAGGGAGGCGAGTCCCTAAGTGTGAAGACTCCGTGAGGGCGGCGAGTCCCCGAGCATGGAGAGTCCACGAGGGTGAATCCACGATGGTGAGTCTATAAGGGGAGAGTCCCCAAGCATGTATACTCCGCCAGGGCAGCGAGTCCCCGAGCATGAAGAATCCGCGAGGGCGACGAGTCCCCGAGCGTGGCGAGTTCACGACAGGCGAGGCGAGTCCCCAAGTGTGGAGAGTCCATGAGGAAGAATCCACGGTGGCGAGTCCGCGAATACACCGCGGTAATCATATGGGCACAATGAATCAGGAGCAATGTCGCACTCGAGGGGCAATGTTGTTGTCGAACCCCGAGTTGAACAAAGGAAAACTTGATGAGTCGTCTGCCGATTGGAGTCGATTTGCTTTATGCTTAGCTCAGCAATATTCCTAGGAGTAGTCCCCGAGGCTCGAGTTGGCTTGTAGAGGCGACTTGAGGCTCTTTAGAGATACATACTCTGAAAATAGTAGTGGTAGTTCTCGAGCATGGCGAGTGGCGCTTGACACTGTCTGGAGTGCCGAGAGTCAGTGAAGGGAGAGTCTGTGAGGGGAAATACCCCGAGCGTGGAGAGTCCGCGTGCGGAAATTCCGCGAGGGGAGAGTCCCCGAGCGTAGCGAGTCGCTCATCCGATGTTGGTATGTATTGGTTGCACTATTTTTGTTAGCGAGTCTCTCGTTTTGGTCCGGGGGTCCAGTTGCATGGTGACTCTAAAGATGGCTCTCGGTTGGGAGTTCTTCCTGGACGATCCGGGTCTCGGTTTGCGAGTCCTTGTCCGCAGTACTTGGCTGCATGAGTTGCACTATCTAAGGTTAAGGAGGATACGGTGCTGTTTGTTTAGCACTGCCATTTGTCTTGGCCCAAAAGTCTAGTCCAGCAAGGCGACTCCAATGATGGCTCTCAGTTAGCGCTTTTCATGGACGATCCGAGGTTTGGTTTGTGAGTCCTCGTCCGCACTCCTTGCCTACTGTGAGTTGCTCTTTCAAAGGTTGACAAAGGGGAATTAATTTTTCCCAGACAGAAGAGTTGCCAAGTGGTGAGTCCATGCAGCATGGCATGCGATCCTCTATGGCAACTCATACGATGAGGGGCCCTTAGCGGGCGCGACATACGCATTCGACGTAGCGGAAGTATAGGTGCGCTATGGAGAAGTCGATATGGTGGACACGGTGTCAACGCGGCGGACGGAGGTCAAGCTATGGGGAAGTTGACGCGGCAGATACTGGGTCAACTCGGCGGACGGAGGTCGTGCTATGACAAAATCAACGCGGTGGACACGGGGTCGACGTGGCGGACGGAGGTCGCGCTATGGCAAAGTCGAAGTAGCGGACAAGGGGTCGACATGGCAGATGGAGGTTGAGCTATGGTGAAGTCGACGCGGCAGACAAAGGTCGTGCTATGGAAAAGGCGACGTGGCAAACACGGGTCGACGCGGCGGACGCAGGTCACGCTATGGCGAAGTCGATGCGGCAGACACGGGGTCAACATGGTGGACAGAGGTCGCGCTATGGCGAAGTCGATGCCGTAGACGGGGGCTCCACGCAGCGGACGGAGATCGTGCTATGGCTAACTCGTGCAGCATTAAGCCGGTAGCATGGAGAGTCCACGACAGTCGAGTCGCCAGACATGGCGAGTCCGTGATCAGCGAGTCCATAAGGGGAGAGTCCCCGAGCATGTCGAGTCCGCAAGGACGAGCCCACGATGGCGAGTCCTCGAGGGTGGAGAGTCTGCGAGGGCGTCGAGTCCCCGATGGCAAGTTCGCGAAGGACGAGTCGCTGACACACGAGTGCACCATGATGGTTGTAAACCAGCTAACCTGTTTATATATGCTAGTCGGAAGTACAAAAATCTTCATATAAATATATCATGGTGGACAAAATAATTGAATAGATATCACCGGATGCCTCATGGGTATCTATCAGGAGATGTACTCATTACACTTGTCCGGCCTTGATACATATATGGTGTTTAATCTGCCAGTCACGTGATCTTTTTGTCAGTCTACTCGTGTGCAATCGGTAAGTTCTCCAATTAAACCTAGACTTGCATTTGCTCAGGACATGCATAAAAAACAAACGCACATGATGTGGAGAGTCAGATCCAAATAAAATAATAAATGAGAGGGAAAGCGATTGAATCAAAAGGACTAAAATAAGCCCGTTGGCCCTTTGCTGCTTTTGTATGGACGAAGTCCTGTTCTTTTCTCGAACACGCTGGCGCCAGAGAGCATGGCAAGCGGTGGCAATGAGATCAAGATCGATAGAGCTTACAGAGATTACCAATCTTGCGAAACACGGATCAAATCTTTTGCTCATTGCATATACCAATACACATGAAAAAATTAGATCTGAATTAAATAATCAACTGGCAAGGGAAATCAATCATAGACGGGATTTAATTAAAACTTAGCTAAGAACCAGCAAGCCGCGCATGATCGCATAACCGAGCTTCACTAGGCGATGTCATGCTGGGTGGAAATCAGTTCGAACCGGCTCAATGCAATCCGGATAGCGTTAATGCTGAAGGATCCCGTCCGAATCATCACCTCCAAGAACCGCTTGCCCCACGGTGGGCGCAGCAGATGCTATAGGGGGTAGCGTACGTAGAGAAGGCAAGGCGACGTAGGAGAATACGGGAGCGAGATTGGCACACGAAGTATCCAGGTTCACGTCCCCTTGATGGAGGATCGCTATGTCCTGCTGTCAATCCAGTATATGATCATGGATTGGTTTACATGCGAGCTGCCGTAGACGGAGAGAGAGACTAGATCTCATATGATGTGAGAGAGATCCTTCCAAAGGGGTGCCCTTGGTGGCTTTATATATGTAGCCAGTTAGGGTTTATATGTGTGTTAATGGGATTTGTATTTGAGTCGCTATCTTGGGCCTCCAGTTAGTGAGTCGTCCAGGTCCAGTATGTGCCAGTCGTTGTGTTTGGCGAGTCGATCCGCCATGAGCGACTCCCCTTCGTGGGTATACCCCGATTGATATTCCCCCATAAGGATGGCTGTCATGGCGGGCCTCCACCTGCTCGATTAGCCTAGCATGCTCTTGACGCCTCTCCCGAATCGTAAGGAGGGTGGCCTGAAGCCTGGCCTTGGCTATATGGAAGATGTTCTCCCAAGACTCTAGGAGACGATCTTCGTTAATAACAGCCTGCCTCGGGTCCATCCAGGCCTCCTCCTCTACGATGCACTCACATATGCTCTCCCAGTGGAGCATCCCCTGCTCGCGGCAATCAACGTCTTGCTCCCTCTCCTCCAGAGCCAAGGCACGAGCTTGGAGATGGACCTCGGGTCTGGCAGGTCCTGGAGGGGGCCCTAGTAGTGGTCCTGGGGGTGAAATTGCGGAGTCAGTGTAGGAGACTCCACGATAGGTGAGCTCGTGACGGGTGAGTCCGCAAGGGAGAGTACACGATGGAGAGTTCCCGAGCGTGGCGAGTCCGTGATAGGCGAGGTGAGTACCTGAGCATGAAGACTCCGCGAGGGCGACGAGTCCCCGAGCATGAAGACTCCGCAGGGGTGGCAAATCCCCGAGCATGAAGACTCCGTGAGGGTGGCGAGTCCCTGAGCATGAAGACTATGCGAGGGTGGCGAGTCCCTGAACATGAATACACCACAAGGGCAACGAGTCCTGAAGACTCCACGAGGATAGCAAGTCCCCGAGCATGAAGACACCGCAAGGGAGGCGAGTCCCCAAGCGTGAAGACTCCACAACGGCGGCGAGTCCCCGAGCATGGCGAGTCCACGAGGGAGAATCCACGATGGTGAGACCATAAGGGGAGAGTCCCCAAGCATAAAGACTCTGCGAGGGAAGCGAGTCCCTGAGCGTGAAGACTCCGCGAGGGCGGCGAGTCCCCGAGCGTGGCGAGTTCGCGACAGGCGAGGCGAGTCCCCGAGTGTGGAGAGTCCACGAGGGAGAATCCGCGGTGCCGAGTCCGCGTATACACGGCCGCAATCATATGGGCACAATGACTTAGGAGCGATGTCGCACTTGAGGGGCAATGTTGTTGTCGAGCCCCGAGCTGAACAAAGGAAAACATGACGAGTCGTCCACCAATTAGAGTTGATATGATTTATGCCTAGCTCAGCAATATGCCTAGGAGTAGTCCCCGAGGATCGAGTTGGCTTGTAGAGGCAACTTGAGGCTCTTTAGAGATGCATACTCTGAAAATAGTAGTGGTAGTTCTCGAGCATGGCGAGTGGTGCTTGACACTCTCTGGAGTGCGGAGAGTCCGTGAAGGGAGAGTCCGCGAGGGGAAAGTCCCCGAGCGTGGTGAGTCCGCATGCGGCAATTCCGCGAGGGGAGAGTCCCCGAGCGTAGCGAGTCGCTCATCCGATGTTGGTAGGGATTGGTTGCACTGTTTTTGTTAGTGAGTCTCTCGTCTTGGTCCGGGTGGCAATGGCATGGTGACTCTAAAGATGGCTCTCAGTTGGGCGTTCTTTCTGGATGATCCGAGACTCGGTTTGCGAGTCCTAGTCCATAGTACTTGGCTGCGTGAGTCGCACTATCTAATGTTGAGGAGGATATGGTGTTGTTTGTTTAACATTGCCGTTTGTCTTGGCCTGGAAGGCTAGTCGAGCAAGGTGACTCCAATGATGGCTCTTAGTTAGTGCTTTTCGTGGATGAGCCGAGGTTCGGTTTGTGAGTCCTCGTCCGCACTACTTGGCTATTGCGAGTCGCTCTTTCAAAGTTTCACAAAGGCGAATTATTTTTTTCCGGATGGAAGAGTTGCCAAGTGGTGAGTCCATGCAACATGGCATGCGACCCTATCTGGCGACTCATACGATAAGGGGCCCTTAGCGGGCACGGCTTACGCATTCGACGTAGCGGAAGTATAGACGCGCTATGGCGAAGTTGATACGGTGGACACCGGATCAACGCGGCGGATGGAGGTCACGCTATGGGGAAGTTGACGCGGCGGATACGGGGTCGACGTGGCGGACGGGAGCCGTGCTATGGCGAAGTCGACGCGGTGGACATGGGGTCGATGCGGCGGATGGAGGTCGCGCTATGGCAAAGTCGAAGCGGCGGACATAAGTTCGACGCGGCGGATGGAGGTCGCGCTATGGCACAGTGGACGCGGAAGACACGGGGTCGATGTGGCAGATGGAGGTCGTGCTATGAAAAAGTCGACGCGGCGGACAAAAGTCGCGCTATGGCAAAGTTGACGTAGGAGACATGGGCTCGACGCGGTGGACGGAGGTCGCGCTATGGCGAAGTCGACGCCGCAGACGCGGGGTCGACGCGGCGGACGGAGGTTGCGACTATGGCAAAGTCGTGCGGCATTAAGCCGGTAGCATGGAGAGTCTGCGATAGACGAATCCCCAGACATGGAGAGTCCATGATGGACGAGTCCGTAAGGGGAGAGTCCCCGAGCGTGGCGAGCCCGCAAGGACGAGCCCACGATGGCGAGTCCCCGAGCGTGAAGAGTCTGCAAGGGTGTTGAGTCCTTGATGGCGAGTTTGCGGTGGCAAGGCGAGTCCCCGAGCGCGGAAAGTTCATGAAGGACGAGTCGCTGATACCCGAGTGCGCCATGATGGTTATAAACCAGCTAACCTGTTTATCTATACAAGTCGGAAGTACAAAAATCTTCATATAAATATCTTATGGTGGACAAAATAATAGAATAGATATCACCGGATGCCTCATGGGTATCTATCTGGAGATGTACTTATTGGACTTGTCCGACCTTGATATGTATATGTTGTTTAATCTACTAGTCACCTGAACTGTCCGACAGTCTACTCGTGTGCAATTGGTAAGATTTCCAATTAAACCTGGACTTTCGTTTGCTCGGGACATGCATAAAAAACAAACGCACATGATGTGGAGAGTCAGATCCAAATAAAATAATCAATGAGGGGAAAATCGACTGAATCAAAAGGAATAAACGAAGCCCGTCGGCCCTTTGCGAAGTCCTGTTCTTTTCCCGGACACGCTGACATCGGAGAGCATGGCGAGCGGCGGCAATGAGATCAAATCGATAGAGCTTATAGAGATTACCAATCTTGCTAAACACAGATCAAATCTTTTGCTCATTGCATATACCAATACACATGCATAAATTAGATATGAATTAAATAATCAACTGTCAAGGGCAATCAATCATAGACGGGATTTAATTAAAACTTAGCTAAGAACCGGCAGGCCGCACATGATTGCATAACCGAGCTTCACTAGGTGATATCGCGTTGGGCAGCAATCAGTTGGAACCGGCTCGACGCAATCCGGATAGCGTTAATACTGAAGGATCCCGCCCAAATCATCACCTCCAAGAACCGCTTGCCCCACGGTGGGCACCAACTGTCGTGGTCTTGGCATGGCAGATGCTACAGGGAGTAGCTTACGTAGAGAAGGCAAGGCGACGTAGGAGAATACGGGAGCGAGATTGGCACATGAAGTACCCAGGTTCACGTCCCCTCGATGGAGGATCACTATGTCCTGCTGTCAATCCAGTATATGATCATAGATTGGTGTACATGCGAGCCGCCGTAGGCAGAGAGAGAGACTTGATCTACTATGATGTGAGAGAGATCCTCCCAAAAGGGTGCCCCTAGTGGCTTTATATATGCGGCCAGTTAGGGTTTACAACTGTGCTAATGGGCTTTGTATTGGAGTCGCTATCTTGGGCCTCCAGTCGGTGAGTCGTCTAGGTCCGGTATGCGCCAGTCACTGTGTTTGGCGTGTCGATCCGCCATGGGAGACTCCCCTTCGTGGGTATACCCTGATTGGTATTCGCCCATCAAGATGATAAGCATGGCGGGTCTCCACCGGCTTGATTTGCCTAGCATGCTCTTGACGCCTCTCCCGAATCGTAAGGAGGGTCGCCCGAAGCCTGGCCTTGGCTGTATGTAAGATGTTCTCCCAAGACTCTAGGAGAGGATCAACGTCAATAACAGCCTGCCTCGGGTCCATTCAGGCCTCCTCCTCTACGATGCACTTAGAGATGCTCTCCAAGTGGAGCATCCCCTGCTCGCGGCAATCAATGTCTTCCTTCCTCTCCTCGAGAGCCAAGGCACGAGGTTGGAGATGGACCTCGGGTCTGGCAGGTCCTAGAGGGGCCCTAGCAGTGGTCCTGGGGGTGAAACCTCCCTAGATCCCCTGAGTGGCCCATCGATGCCCAACAAGGCCTCTGATAGGGACATGATGATCTCGGGCACATGAGCTTCCCCCTTAGTACCTACATGGACAACTTCATCATAAAAATGCGCAAAGAACGAAGAAATAAGGGAAGCCGACTATGGGGCTTACTTGAAGGGAGATGGGTTCCCGTGAACTCCCCTATGGTGAAAGCTCCTAGACTTCTCAAAGGAACCCGTGGTTTCGTCCTGGTAGCCGGCCTCGCATTGCACGGCTCTGGGGAGGCCGGTGATGGAGGCAACAAGCACCATTGCCAAACAGCAGGGAAATAAAAGGATGGTGTCACGACCGGACCTAGGCAAACAAAAAGAGTTGGGAAGACATAAGTGACTCAGCGTGCGAAGATTCCCTCCCATGTCCACCTCCCCTCTTGAAGAGGGGGCTTGACATGGATCACAACATCTCCCTAGTGGATTTTTTGTGGGTGGAGGATATCATAGGTGACTCCAGGGGAGGGGTGGAGGAGCCCTCAGGCCCACCCTCCCTATCGTTGTCTTGAAAAACTCTCTACTATGCCGCGAATAGATTGTTTTCCTCGGGGTCTTCCACAAGAAAGTAGCCCACCTACTCCGGGATAAGGAGCTTCAGCTCGGAGCTTGCCAGGGCAGACACCGAGGGCTCCTCCCCCTAGAGTGAATCCCGACGGTGAAGTCTCAGCGGAGGAGCTATAGGGAGCCGCAAAGAAGTTCTCAGGATGCTTATAGTACCAAGGGGCATCCGCTGATCCTCGATCCCCTACTCATTGTGGTCAGGGAGATAGGCGATCAAGGTATCCTGGTCGTTATCCACCTAGAGCAGAAGCACTCCAGGAGGGAGTGCGGTAGCCATGCCTCCTCCGCACACAAGCTTCACCTTCCTGTCCAGCAAATCGAGCTCCCGTGGCCCATCAGGGTGGAGGAGGGACACATCGCTAGGGCCCTCGTACACCCACATGGCATGTGAGCGCTGGTGCATCCGCGCCGTGCACTCTAAAAGGTAGTGCGGTACTACCTGGTACACCGATAGCCCAGTCAGCCAAGGACCCCGATCTAGGTCAAGATCTGGCCTAGCTCATCGTCGTGCGTGCTGAGAATCTTCCAAGAGTCTTTCACCTGCGCGAGAGCATTGTGATCCTTGAGTTGGCCGAGAAGCTCTGCGGAGAGAACCATGCACTAGCTCTGGTACTATTCACGCAGTTTCCTTGAAGGTCGTCAAGGAGGTATCCACCCCCAACTCCTTCCCGGAGGAAATAGTCTACTCCTCCAGCATGGTCCATGGCATCCACCACACGCAAGGCAAAGAAGTTATTGAACAAAGCCAATGATGGCATGACTCTGATGAAGCTCACGCAAAGATGCTGAAAAGCCACCAAGGTGAAAACAACAAGAGGGTGGAGTTGGGCAAAAAATTAAAGTGCAATTTGAGCATATTACATGATCCTTAAACCTTAGTCCATCCTAAATTTTTATTGGTGGAACGAAAGTTGCTGGTACTTCTATTTCTGTGAAGAAGCTAAAAAATAGCTAAGTCAGACATCTGAATATATCTAATTTTGCTACAAGTCTATATTATGAAGATATCTTTGCATAACACTCACTTATTAAAGTGTTTATGCATAACCTTGGAAATGCATAGTCGATTTTCTATAGGGTATATCCATCCATACTGTATTGTACATCTAAGTATTTCCTTGTTAGGCACATCAATAGCCAAATGCTCCATCATATCAAAGAAGGATAGGGAATATATCAGCTTAAAAGCTTGCACAAGATTTCTGCCAAGTCCCTTCAAAGATGTTTAACAACTCTTCTATCTAGAGATTTACTATAGGTTTATCTAAAGGACATACATACCCAAATCTTCAAGCACCTTGTAAATCTACATTGTCAGAATCTTTAACTATTTCTAGGAAAGGTGAAGTACAAACCAAAGCAAATAAGAATGTCTAGTGCCTGAATCTATGAGGAGAATCGTGGGGATAAATCAGCTAACCGCCGACCAGTGCATCTCAAGGAGAAAGGCATGACCAATGGTGGCAGGTCGGCACTGCTAATAGAAAGCATTGCATAAGTTCACGACCTGGTTCTATTCTGGTGCATCTCCATAATAACGACATAAAAATGAAAGACACAGGGGATGGTTACTCGATTGAAGGCACACTTAGAAAAGTTTGGGGTCTCGGCAGAAAGTTTGGGCACGCGGGGGGTGTTTTTCCCTGGTTGTAAACAATTTTCACAGAAATTTCTATCAATATTCTATCCCTTATTTTTTTCCTAGTTGACTTCTTTGTTTCGAATCTGGCGGAGCCATAACACATTGGGATTTTTACTATTGAGCCCTTGAAATTAGGATATCCGGCCCCATTATAGCCCAAAACCTTCTAATTCGGCCTTTTCTTGGTCATTCGGCCATCACACATAACCCAATTAGTTTTGGTGAGATCCTATAGAAAATATCCCATGGATAATAGCCCATCAACCCCTACTTAGCCCATTTTTATTTAATTCGGCCTTTTTGGCATTGCCCCTCACCCCTAAAAACCTCCAAATATCCACGTTTTTTAAGTAGAAACTAGTACTAAATTATGTATAACATTTTTTAATTCAGCTGCAAATCACACGTAGCACATGGACAAGCATTTTTTCAAGGAGACAAATACATAAGCTATATACGTTTTTATTATAATTTTTTTATGTTTTATAAAAGCATAACATTTTTATTGCGTAGTGGCTTGTCATGTAGTTTACCTATGCTGAAGTCTCGAGTTTGAAGTTCGAGTCATAGGCTTTTTTATATGTTATGTAGATTACCAGTCTCTTTGTAGCAATATTTATGCACTGAGAGGCTAACATCACCGACCCACCTCTAGCGCCCATCAACCTTAACATTCAATAGATCAAGTTTAAGGAGTGGGTTTAAAAAGTACTTGTACAACAATCATGCTTAACAAATTATCCAATATACTTGTATAGAGAGGCTAGCATCGGGGACCCAATAGAAAGACCATATAGGGCTGCAATGAATAACCTTGGCCAGGCCATACAACAGACGCGCATGTAGGACCTAGATAAACAGTTGTCGAATGGAGCACTATTGCCAAGATCAAAATGGCAGACTCGACCATAAAATATAGTTCAACATACACATGTTTATTTGAAGTAGAGTCTAACATATGGACCAATTAGCTAGACCTTAAATGACTGTTGCATCGAGCAACGTTGCCAAGGTGTCAAAATAGCAGACACGGCGAAAAAAGAAGTCCATCATACACTAGCTTCATTTAAATTGAGACTGACATGAGGGACCCAATAGCGTGGCGAAATAGCCGATGTATTGAGCAAAGTTATGAAGTTCGAATTAGGGAGGGGCGAACGAAGAAAAAAGTTTAACATGCATACGTTTCTTCTAATGAGAGGCTAACATGGGGAGAACCAACAACCTAAATAAACGACAGATGCAGCGAGCAACGTTATCGATTTCACGTCAGGGAGGCACGAGCCAAATTCTTCTAATGAGAGGCTGACATGTGGGACCCAACAACCTGACTAAACAAAAGATGCATCAAGCAACGCCATCAAGTCTAGAACAGGGAAGTGCAAGCGAAGAAAAAATTCCATAATAGAAAGATTCTTCTAATTAGAGGCTGCCATGGGGGACCCAACAATATGACTAAATGGTAGATGCATCGATCAATGTTGACTTCACATCATAGAGGCACGAGCCAAGGAAAAAATTCCATCATACATACATTTATTCTAATGGGAGGCTAACGTGTGGGATGCATCAACGTCACTATATGGAAGATGCATTGAGCATCGCTACCATGTTCGAAACAGGGTAGCACGAGCGAAGGAAAAAATTCCATCATACACACAATTCTTCTAATGAGAGGCTGACATAGGGGACCCACCAGTCTCACTAAACGGCGGATGCATCGAGCAACGTTATCGAGTTCAAATCAGGGATGCACGATAGAAAAGTATGGTCCGCTAGAGACTCAGTCAACATTGAGCGAGGAGCCGAAAATCTTACTTCTGCCACGCGTCGGTCGAGTTTCGTCCACGTTTTTAGTGGTTTCGTCATAGTAGAGAGCCATGAAAATGGAAAAAAGTTTCCATCGGCCATGGTCAAGAGAACGAAATTGTCGCAGAAGACATGCCTTCTACGATGACTAATGTGCCAAGTCATTGCGGATGGAGACATTTCTTGTAGTGAAGGAACCAACAAATTAATTTAAATATCTACAAATTTTTGGTTCTCTCATGTACTTATCAAGTTCTATCGGACAAACCCAATATCTCCTTTACTGAGCAAGTTGAGTAGGTTCATGTCTAACCTGGGTATTTGATCATTGGCATGAACTTGAAAGAGTAATACGCTATCCATGTGGTACAAGGAGCTATGTGATTCACTATTCAGGTCACCCTGTGTGCTTTAAGGATATAGTGATTTGAATTGGCTATTTGATTTTGATGAACTCTACGCCACAAGTGGATATGTGTTTACCCTTGGAGGTGGCGCAGCGTCATGGAGGTCTTGCAGACAGACCATATTGAGGAGGTCAACCATGGAATCAAAACTTATTGCTTTAGAAATAGCCACTATTGAGCAAGAATGGCTATGTGAGCTCTTAATGCTCTTGTCCGTGGTTGAAAAACCGGTGCCAGAAATCTTTTTGAATTGTGACAACAAAACTGTTATTTTCAAAGTGAACAATTATAAGGATAACATGAAGCCATCAAGACACATAAAGAGACGTTTGAAATTTGTTAAACCTGGTAGATCCCTTTACAAAGAACTATCACGAAAAACCTGGTAGATCCCTTTACAAAGGAACTATTACAAAATGTGATAGAAAGTGCATTGAGGTAAATGGGGTTACGACCTATGGATGTTACACCATAGTGATAACCCAACCTATGTGATCAGAGATCTCGTGAATTAGGACCTAGGAAGAACAAACTAGTGGTTTGACTGAGAAGAGTATTTGTGACCCTCTCTATGTGAAGATGCATAACTCTTAAAGATCTATAAGGCAGGTTGAGGACATGCCTTAATGTGTTTCTATTGGCTATAACTGACAAACACGATGTCCTATAGGGCATTCTTGAATGAACGCACCTATATGAGCTCGGATGTAAACATTGTGGTCTATGTGACTTGGATGATCTCTAGTAAAATCATGAAGATACCAGGGTGACACATACGCTCCAACCCGCGGGGTAGGCTACGGGTATCCAGGTACTGGTTATGATTTTAAGTGAAATCTATTCACACCAAATTTGCAATTCAAGGTTCATCCATTGTTCAACTTGCTGATAGACGTAGATCAAGATTCTAGGAGGAAGTTCAACTTAATAGTCCTTTCTAAAACACTGGTATATAAACAAGTAGCAAGGATAGGAAAATATTCAAATGGCCATTTAAGATCTGGTGATGGATTGATAGAAATAATGGGCTAAATCATTTCAACCATGATAGACTTCACATTTTCCCTAAATCTCAAAACCCATGTGTGTGGAAGGCCAGGTGTGATGCAGTCCAAGTTGGTGATAGCTCACATGTGTGTCAAGGGGGGTGAGAGCTAAAGTTTAGTCACACATGGAAAGCTAGAGGATAGTTGCACTATCTTATAAGATGGAGTGTCTCAACACTTTGTGAGTGAATGAGAAGAGAAATGCTACACGCGCCCTCCTCCTCTACCGATGTCTCTCGCTCACCTGGTCGTCTCATCATGATGCCGCACGCGCGATGTGGTTTGCAGAATGAGCTGTGCTTATCTTTTTTCTGCTCAATAAAACTACTATTGTGGCCCTCTAGGATTAACCATCTGAGAATCCTTATTATGCATATTTCCATGATCTCGTGACCAGTATGTTGTGGCACATAACCAACAACTATCATTACAACATCCGAAACATAACGACTAAGAGTTAAAATATTTCCATTATGGCTATACCTTACATGAGCCCAGTCAGGCTACTCCAATTATCAACAGCGGAACATCATCAAGCGTAGAGCCTAAGTCATGCCTTAACCCTACACGCAGCTGACTGGGAGAACGTCCTAGCTCGCATAGTCGTCAATGTCAACTTCTTCTTTGCCTTCCTTCTCAAAGTTTGAACAAGTAAATATCTAGGGACAATGTTAGTGAGTACGTTGAATCTACTCGCAAACCACCTTAAGATAATAACAACAAGAGGATATGCAATATGACTGTAGTAGTAGGAGGGCTCCATGAGAGGTTATTTTCTAAATTAGTTTATCTTGTAGATATAGCATCCTATATATTTGTTCAAAAACCTTGAAAACATTTAGAGTGGAAACAACTAGGGTTGGGGTCACCCATTTTCTCACTCCCTGGTCATCTCATAATCGGGTCCTTTCCTCCATAATCCTCCCATGATCACAACACTTTATCCGTGGTCATCCCCAGACCACCCTGTTTACGAAACCTTTTCTTTCTCAAAATACTTTAAAAAACACACCACTAAGCTGTAACCTTTCTAACCGTCTATGACAATGAACAAGGCTATTCGAATAGATTTACACTCTGTAGAGGTTGTACAGTTTACCCACACCATTCGAGTACCCTGCCTTGATCCTACATGGATGGTGGGTCGAGTAACCGATCAAGTTCCAAATGCCATTCTAGTATTGGAGCCTACCCTATGAGTTGTTCCTCTCAACACCAGGATGTCAGGTATCGAGGACCACTAGAGAAAGTGTGCATTTTCAATGAGAGGCTCATAGTAACACCTGACTGCCTGTAGATAGTTCATTTCTTCTCCTGGTCGATGCTTCAACAGGGACCATTTTCCAGAGAAGACCTAGCTTCCAGGGATCACATCCCCTGTAGTAGTTGTGAGGAAAACCATACCAGAATAAACAAACTTTGCGTCTAGCCTTGTGCCATTCCAGGGTAAAGTGGTTGCACGGTTTAGTTGTTCTAGCAAACTACGTAGAACCGGGTAGTGTTTTTGTAAACATTTTTTCCTCGTTCTCCATTTAAGTACCATTTTTGTTTTCTCAAAACATCCCTTGGAAAGGCAACCTTACCAAGGTTTTACCATAAAACCTTTTTGTAAAATTTTAGGGGTTCCGAACCTCACGTTTTTCTTTGGCTAAAATAGGGTCTCCAAGGGGGTATGGTGTTAACCACCATGTTAAAAAAACTAGGGGACAAGTAGGTATCATCAAGGGTTGTACAAATGTGCAATAGCTTAGAGGAGCCAATCCACTACTAGATATAGATAACAATATAATAAAACAATGCAGTTTGCATAAATACGTAAATAAAACATGCATAAGTAAAATAGTAGGACATGATTATGAGAAAGTAGGTGGCTTGCCTATGACCAGCAATATGTCCCTGGACTTCTTCTTAGAAAACCATAGTAACCAATATCTTCTCCTCCCTGACTTCAATACAATCGCAACTATTGTCGTCATGGTTCACACATGCAAACAAGCAAGGCCATGATCAACAAAAGGCAAACAAGTACCAGTATAATACAACAATAAAATAAACAAGACCTCAATACACTTTAGTAGGTTTTGAAAGTTCCAATAGATGGGAATTGGATTCGTCTTAATTGCCTTTTCAGAACCTTCTTTGTGATTTAATTGCTAAAAACTAATTACCAAGGGGTTTTTAATTCATGACCAAGATTTGTATGACACCAATGTATAAATATGGTATCAACAGGTAGGTATTGAAATAAGAAAGCCACCAGAAGTGGTTTCATTATTTTATCATTTATATTTATTTAGTTATGAATTTTGTTGTGGAATTAACCCAAGTTTCGGTAGTTAATTCACCTGAAATTATCTATAGGTCAAATAAATAATTCCACTTAGGGTCAGATAGGTAATTGAGTACTATTTCACTAGGAGTTTGTTTCACTTGAAAATAATTACAAGAATTCCATTGTGAAATTATCAAAGTCAGTTCTCCAAGCAAATTGTCTTTCATAGGTCCAAATGGCATGAGATCAAGGAAACTTGCAAGGAATCACTAATACCTTTTTTCTTGAAATCGGAATCATTATTTTTGGAGTTATATAACACCAGTTAGGATTTATTGGGTGATATAAATATCTGTAGTAGTGTTTAATTCACTATAATTTAGTAGATGATTAATAAGTCCTGATAACTTGGGATTTGGTATGTATTGAAGTACGACTCCACAAAGAGGTTGAATCAACTCAGTTGGTGTAAAATATCCACCCTGAGAATTTGTTAAAGTCAGATATGAAATGGTTTTATCATTGTTACTACAGTAGTTCCGGGGATCACCTAGGTATGAGTCTAAGGCCATAAGATAGATATCTGAAATAGCTAGTAGTAAAAATTGGGTTCACATCAGTTGAAGATGTAAAACTTTAGATATTGATTTATGATTAAAACTTTAGATTAAATCCCATAAATTAACCAAATTTATTTTGGGCGAAGTACTTTTTCTGCATACTGTAGAAAACATGCATATACATGTACAAATTTTCATCTACACAGTTCTGGATATTTTCCATTTTCTTCTGGATTGAAACCTAGCAAGATTTTATCAGATGTGGAGAAAAGACGAAATATAAAGAAAAAAAAAATTAATCGCGGGCCGGAGCTAAATAGTGCTAGGCTACCTTGTGGGGAGCCGACCCATCTGAGTGCTGCAGTGCGCGGGAGCTGCCAGAATTCAAAGGCCCGAGCGGGCCCATAGGTCACCCCTAGTAGGATGTGAAGAGGTAGCGTGCATCGCCCACTGTTGGAGCAAGGCGCGTCTTCCACCTCTGGCCCGACGTGATAGAGGGAAACTCTAGGAGGCGGCGAGGCGGCTCACGAGCTTACATGGGGGAACGAGGAGGTGAGGGAGAGGTGCCAGGGCGATGCACAGAGGCGGTCCCAGGGATGGGTGACATGGGTGGTCTCGACACGAAAAGTGAGCTCGTGCAGCAGCGCCTGCGGGTGCACTCGGGAGCTCGCCGAAGGTGGTACTTGCGACCACCCTGGACAAGGATGAAGGTGGGGTTAGGTACATTTCGCCAAGGGCAAGACGTGCATGTAGAGAAAAGAGAGTGGACAGACTCCAACACAGAGGCAACAACAACCTCTACCTTGTAGAGCCGAGAGCTTCTTTCAGTTGTCCATGGTAGTAGAGGGGGAGAAGTTTACTGGGTGTCTGGGGGAGGAGAGGAGTAGGGTAGAGGAGAATGGCAGTGGAGTGAGGAGGTGTACTAGCCGGTGCCCTTTTATTCCGAAGGGGTTAGCTTATGGTGTACTATGTCCAAGGGTGAGCTTGATCTAGGGTGGTGGCCTCTCATTGGACCAAGGGGTCGGTGATAGGGTGATGTGGGGGCTTTGGGTCGAGCAGGGAGTGGAGGCGAGGGTGGTGGCTGCTACTACAACATTATTTTTTGCAATCTTTGCATAAAATGCATGTGGGCTCTCTCTCCAAACACTAGAGGACAAGGGTTGGAGGGCCAGCTATAGTAACATTTTGACCAGAGGGTGTCATAGTGCTAGAGATGATCATTTGGCAAGGTTTGGTAAATGTTTGAGGAGGTTTGTTAATTGTTTATCTATTATGTTAAAGTTTGACTAGAATGAGGATAATATCTCAAATTTAGGATGTTGAACATGTCAAGATGATGAGACTACACTAGTGGGTAGGTAGGGTCAAGATACACGTAGGATAATTATTTGGCAACTTTGAGAGTATTTAATATGAGCCTTTTGTCTTATTTAAAAAAAGACTAGAATATGTTTTTGGGGTTTTATTTTGAAAAGTTTAACTTGGCCCATTGGTTTTTTTGGTGTGAGATGTCCTCAAATAACATGTCACACATTGTAGAATTTTCCCAAGATTTAGTTAAGAAGAAAAGTATCTAAAACATTTATTTTTGCATTTCTGCCATTTAAAAGAATAGGTAAAAAGAAATAGTAAAACTCTTCAAAAAAAATATTTTTGAAGTGGGAGGGTAGGGAACATAATATATGCCTCAAATGTTCCTAGGGTTGGAAATGTGTTTTGTAGAAAAAACTTTATTCAATAAAAGGGCTTTTGATGTTTTTGTAAAAAGAAAAGGGATAAATGGTTTTGTGCCAAAATAATTAGGGAATGCACTTATTTAATTTTTATCTCCAAGGTAAATGACGGCCACATAGTGTAGCGATCATTTGCATACCATGGGTTTTTAATATAAATAGTTGATTTATAGAAAATAAGAAAGAAAGTAGGAAAAAGGGTCTTAGGCCAGATTATTTTTATACCACCAAACCTTGATGGATTAAGGGCCTTAGAGCTCTCCTCTTGTATCAAGGGCTAGATGGATAGATAGACCAAGTGAGTTTATATCATCATGGAGCAGAAATTTGTTCTTGATCAATCTTGAGTTCTCTAATAATTAAAGCCATACTTTGTTAAAAATAAGGGTGTCAAAGCAAATTATTATATTGCCTCCAAATCCATGATGGTTTCAGAAGCACAAGGCTCCAATTGGAACAAGGCGAGTATGGGTTGATATAAAAGGTTGAGTAGATCACAACCATGCAAAGATATGTCCAAGAAATGTTGTGGTGAAGTTGGGAGCTTTTGCCAAGTAGGCATGTTGATAAGATTTGCAGACACATATTATTTTAGTTACTACAAATCCATCAAGAACAAGTGGGCCCGAGAATGATTTATTCAAGGGAAAGCGAGGGATTTGGAAGTACTCATGATGGTATACAAGATGGTTTAAGTAGATTTCCAAAAATCCACAAGGGTTGAGATATGCAGAGACTCAAAGATGTGATGTTGATAAGAGCTTCAGACTTAGTCAAATTTGGTAGTTCCAGGGTTTTTGACTAGAGATGAAGATGGAGTTAGGTAGATGAGTGGTAAGGTTCCAAACTCACCCTCAAGTGGATGTGGTTTAAGTTAGTCTCCTCTGCTCTAGAAACTACCAAAAAGGAGTTGGCTCCAAGCTGATCCTAATAACAAGGAGGAAACACTACAAGAAAAATTGGCTTTTACAACATACAATTTTTGTAGTTGAAGGCCCTTTTTCGTGGTTGAAAAGTCTTCTACGATAGATGATCTTCATTGTAACATCCCAATTTCAGCAACCCTGATTAGTTGTCTAGAATGCAAAAATCAGGGGGAACAAAAACTTTTTCTTGTTAAGTGTTGAAGTGTTTGCTTGTTGATTGTTTGTGCTTATGCTTCTGATTGTATATCTTATGATATACTCCTTACCTCAACATCAGTTGTCAAAAAGCTATTTAACAGAACTATCCTGGCTCATTTTACATATTCTCAAATGTTCTAGCATTTCAAAACATGAGCAAAGATGCTTATGTAACCAAAACTATTTTAGTAGCTTCTATTGACAAAACTATGGAGAGATATATAATATAATCTCCTTAGGTTTTCAAAACAAAACCTTCAACTACTCCTACCTCTAGGATTCTCAAAACCTTGTATAAAACTTTTGAATTCTACTCTTGGTAGGTATACCAAGGACATTTACCCTATTCAAACTCCAACCTTTCAAAATTGCCCATCCTTACCTCAAGCTAAGCTTGATGGTAACCCTAGTAGTAGTTAATTTGTTTATAAGATCAGTTGCCTTGATCTGCTGTTTGACTTGATTTCTTAGGAGATAGTATGAGATACTCTAGGAGCTCATCACTAGGATCAATAGGTTTCCAAACCACCACACCCTAAGCAAGAATACAAAGCAGGATCTAATCTCTAGATACTGTGTGATGATCTTAAACCCTTAACCAGATCAATTCTGAAGATATCCCTTGTAGAAGCTTCCAAGTTAATGAAGACCAATATCAAGCAAGGATACTTTCTACTCAATCTACACCTCAAATTCATCCCCTTGATGATGTTTTGGTATCTTTCAACCCAACAAAAACATCCCCTCTCATAATCTAGTCAAAAACCCTAAATCTGCCAAATTTGGCTAAGTCTGGAATCTGTTCCAACATCACCTTTTTGAACGTCTCCTTTTCTGAACCCTTGTGCATTATTGGTAATGCACTTGAACCATCTTGTTAACAATCCTAAGGAATACCAAGGACCACTCTTTCCCTTTGTTAGAACATCCTCCAACCCACTTGTTCTTGATGGTTTTGCAGGCAAGAAAATAACTATACCTGCAAATCTAGTCAACATGCCTACTTTGATAGAATCTCACACCACCATCCAACCTTCTATGTACCAACTCTTTGCATGGTTGTGTTATACTCATAGGTCTATAAATATCTACTTCACTTGTTCCAAGTGGATCTTTGTGCTTCTTAAACTAACATGGTTTATAAGGCATCATGACTCATCTGGTATGGCAGCCTTATTTTCAACAAAGTTTGCCATGACCTCCAGACCACCTCAAATGTAACCAATCCAAAATCCTTCTTCCATGATCATATATGTGACTTGGTCTAACTATCCATCTATCCCTTGCATAAAGGTGAGCTCTGAGCTCCAAGATCCAACAAGGTTTTGGTGGGATAAAAACAACATCACCCTAGATCCACAACCCCTTGTTTTCCATCTAATTCAAGTTGGATTTCCATTTCCCAAGGTTGAAAATTCTTGCTACACCTTGTCTACATCATCTACCTTGATCATAAAGATTTATCAATAATTATCCATAATTATTATGGACCAAAACTATTCAAATTCCTTTAATAGGCAAAACCTCCAAAACCTCCTCCATAAAGGAAAGTTTAGTTTTTGCCAAAACACTTCTCTAAGTTAGGTCACTTTTGATGCCTTCCTATCTTACCCTATCTTCCCACTTCAAAAATAAATATTTTTGAAGAGCTTTATTATTTCTTTTTTCCCATTTTCTTAAATGGCTGAATTGGAATAATAATAGTTTTAAATACTTTTAAGCCTCTATAAATCTTGGGAAAATTCCCCTAAGTGTGTATTCACATTTGGGACCATCTCACATCAAAAACTCAACTTTTCCATTTCAAAAATACCAAATAAATTGCTAAAAACCATTTCTTCACTTTTTGAATAATTGATATAAAATGCATCTAGAATTCCCTGAAAAATCCCAAATAAATCTTGGTGGTGTAACCTAACCCTACACATCTACCAGCATCCTTACCTCAAGTTGTCAAGATCAAAAATCAATATTTAACCTTTGATCATCTGTTATGGCAAATTGGGACAATTAACCCTTGTATATCAAAAACCAAACCCAAACACCACCAATCTTACAAAGCAATGCACCATAGTACCCAACACTCATCTCTGGTCGTGATCACTATAGCTAATCACTGTAGTAGCTTGTCCTCTAGTGCTTGGACACTAGAGCTTAACCTCATGTGGGTGTCTTGCCTTGCAACCCTCTTTACTCCCCTTGCAGGTGCTACACACTATTCCATCTGCCCTCTGCACACCACCAGAAACCACTATCCACCCCCACAACATACTCCCCTCTTGTTTCCACCTCCCTCCATACCTCTCCATGGGACAAGTCCACCATGAGCCTCACCCTTCGGTTTATAAGGGCCAGAGGCCACCAACCCTCTCCTGCTCAGTCATTTCTCCCCCTCACACCCCACCTCACCTTCCCCGAGTCCCCTCTCCCTCTCCACTGCCGCGTGCTGCTCGAGAGAGAGAGAAAAGAGCCTCGGGCTCCTCCCTCTAATCAAGCTAAGCTCCATACTCCCTGCTCCTCCATCGCTGCATGTCACCGTGCTAAGATCCCCTCCCCCTCCTCCATCTAACCCGGCCTCTTTTTCTGCACAGGACCACCCCTGCTGCTGGCCCGGACCGGCACCGACGAGCTTGCCTCGGACCGTAGCGTGCGAGCTGCGCTGCGGAAGTGAACGCCGTCGTGCCGCCCCTTGATATGTTCGCCGTTGACGACCGCGTCTCCCTGCACCCTCCCCGGCCCTTCTCTGCCCTCCGGTAAGCCTCCCCACGCCCTTCCGCCGCCAGCTAGGGTTTCGCTGCCGCCGCTCTAGTTCAGGGAGGAAGACGAAGCCCGACTGTCGATCCACACTTGATCGAACGGCCGGTGGTGCCCGGTACCGCTTCGCCGTCCACGGTGGCCGGTAGCTGGGCCCCGCACCACGGGGTTTGAATTTTCCCTCCCGCTCGCAGCTCGCCCCGGGTGGGCCGGATCTCCCCAGTGAGGCCCAGATCCGCGCCAATACAACCCAAATGCTTCTATTTTCTTTTTCTTTTCAAATCCCTGTTTTTTTAGATCAGTATTTAGATTAAGAGTTTAATTGCAAATAAAAATATAAAATACCAGAACCTGGCCAGATCCATATTCCTACATGTAGTAACCTGCAGAACTAACCCCAGGTCCAAAATATTTTTTATAGTTTTCTGGGATTTAATCTGCACAAATGTATCCTTGCCACTAAATAAATTTCTCAGTAAGTTTTACATATTAAAATGGAATGAATCAAGTTTCACCTGATAGGTAATTGAAATACCCATGTTTTGGTCCTTGCCTCATGCCAAGGTGAACAGTAGTTTGTCTATAGTAAAAATAACAAAAACTATTAGTATCTGAATTTAGGATTTTCTCTAGGCCAAACCAATAGAGGTATTGACCCAATTCCAAATCTCTGTCATGTGGTACACTAATGTCTACCAAAATCCTGGAGATCAAATTTTATTGAGGGTCTTATTAATTTTGGTGAATTAATGATCTTTGTATAGGGTTATGACAATAGAAAATTCACTAAAGGAGTTTGACAACTCCAAAAAGAGAGAATCCAATTCCTACAGAAAGGTATTCAAAATACCTACCACGTGGCATTAGTTTCCTATCAAAAGCTACTACAGATTTAATCTGGTGAAAAAGACAAATTGTCTACAGAACTGCATTTGGGAATTTCCTGAGGGCATTCTTGTAAATATTTTGCCATGAATCCAACTCTCAGTGAACAAGTACATAAAACCCTACTGAACCGTTGAAGGAAATAATTTTTGGAGCTCCAGAAAACTTCTGGTGAATTATTTCCTAAACTAGAGCCTTTATCACTATAAAATCCATAAGAAATTAAAGAAGAGTGATAAAATCTTGAAACCACTTTTGTTGGTCTTGTATTGTGAAAACGTACCTGGTGGTATTCTGGTTACACTTTGATACCATACTTACCCAGGCCTTGGTCCCAAACCCCTTCATTAGTGGCTTTGACCATATCCCGAATAAAGGAAATCCCACCACTGCAATTAGGATTTTTGCAATGGTTCTAAACTCAACTACTCAAAACCTACTGAATATTGTACTTGTGTTGTCCACTTTCTCGCTGTGTGAATCTTCACTTGTATGCCTTGTTTTGATTGTGGTCTTGTTTGTTTGCATGTACACTCGATGACGACGATAGTTGTGCTTGTATTGACGCCGAGAAGAAGAGATCTTATTATTATTCGTATTGGTATTCTTGGTTATCTAAAAGAGAAGTCCAGGGACATATATGCCATATTGCTGATCTCAGGCAAGCCACCTTCCTGCTCATAAGCCTTGTCCTACTGTTTTTCTTATGCATGTTTTATCTACTATTTATAAAACTGCATTGTTTTATTATATGTTGATGAATATATGGTAGTGGTTTGGTCCCTCCGAACTATTACACTTTGGTACTACTAAGTACAACCCCCCTTGACGATACCTACTTGTCCCTAGTATGGTAGATGGTGTATTACACCATACCCCTTTTTGGAGACCTTGTTTTAGCCAAAGATAAGCTAGAGGATGGGAAGACCCCGGATAAAGTTTTACCAAATGTTTTATGATAAAACCTTGGTGAGGTGGGACCTCCCAAGAGATGTTGAGAAAGAAAAAGGGTTTTGCTTTACAAAATGCTGAAGAAAAGTTGGAGGAAAAAGGTTTACAAAAATGCACCAGGTTCTTTGCAGTTTAGCTATAACAACTTAACCCTGTGCAACCACATTACTCTGGAATGGGACAGGGCTGGATTTGATGTTTGTTTACTCCGGTATAAACTACCTCGCAACAACTACAAGGGATAAAAATCCCCGGAGGGTGGGCCTTCTCACTTAAGGGTCCATGTGGGACATCGACCTGGAGAAGGAACGAAGGGTCTACGGACCACCACATGTTACTATGAGCCCCTCATTGAAAGCGCATACTCGGGAAGTGGAAAAAGCGCTCCGGTTGGTTGTGAACTATATAGGATGTCCCGGTGTTGAGGGGAACAACACTCACAGGGTATGCACTTATATTGGAGTGAGCATCCGGAGAATCTTGATCGATTAGTCGACCCATGATCGGTGTAGATCAAGGTAGTGTACTCGGATGATGTGGGGAAAGTGAACAACCTCTGCAGAGTGTAAATCTATTCGAGTAGCCGTGTCCGCGGTCATGGACGGTTGGGAAGGTTGCTGTAGAGCGGTGCTAGTTTTGTTTTCAAAAAGGATTTCGAAAAAGAAATGGCTTTGGAAATGTTTTGACCATGGGATGGTCGCAAAGGAGAAAGGTTTTGACCATGGGACGGTTGGAAGGACGAGAAATGAGTTTGGTTGTGGGACGATCTGAAGATGGGAACAAATGGGTACCCCAATCCTAGTGTTTACAAAACTTTTCAAAAGGTTTCCAAAATGGTTTACAAAAGTTTTCAACAAAGACATGTAGATGCTATATATACACGAGAAACTATTTGAGAGAAGAACCTCTCTTGAAGCCCTCATACTACCACAGCCATAATGCATATCCTCTTGTTGTTATTGTAATCTTAAGGTGGTTTGTGAGTACATTCAAAGTACTCACTGACATTGTCCCTGGCTATTAACTTGGTCAGATATCAAGAAGAAGGCGGAGTTGACGTCTATGCGAGATAGGACGTTCTCCTAGTCAGTTGCCTGTAGGTTAAGGCATGGCTCGGGCTCTACGCTTGATTAAGTTCCGCTGATGTTGATCGATGTAGTAGAATGGCAAATAAGGTATGACAGGTATTCGTTATGTATTGGATGTTTACTTTGATACTTGTCGGTTATGTGCCACGACTAACTGATCATGGGATCATGGTTGTATGCATAATAGGGATTCTCGGAGGATTAATCCAGGGTCCCCATAGAATTGGTAATAGCCCCGTCACAAATGATTCTACCACATTTTTTTGCGACCGTGGCTGATCACACCCTTCAGCCACAAAAACTTGTTCCCTTGTAGATCTGTTCGACAACCGCGTTTACTGCTGACATCATGCAAACTTCCACATGGAAAAGGCTGTTAATGTCCAGTTACCACCATTAATAGTCATGGAAACCGTGGTAGAAGCCAGGCCCAGTTAAGGCTTGCTAATTATTATGTGGGTAAACCCATTATGAGAGCCTTGTAAGAATATGACCCGTTAATGTGTCGTCCTGCATTGTTTGAAATGGGCCCATAAGTGTAGGCTGCTATGGCCCGTAAAATTTCAAGCCTATCATAGTTTTGGCCTCCAGAAGGCACATGTTGCCAACACCATGCGACCCATTAGCGGCCTACACCAAGTCGGTCCGGTATTGTTAAGGCATGCCATCGGCCTGTCAGTGTTCTTACAGCCCGTCATGGGCCCCCAACTAACGGCCCTTCTTTGAGAAGGTCCGGTACTATTCTAACCTTTTACTATTCTTGCCTTTTATTGTTCAGGTTTTCTACTGTTTAGGCCCACAAGTGGCATGTTATTGTTCTTCCCTGGTAATTATTTTCGGCCTATTACTGTTCTGGCCTGGTAAGTATTCTGAGTTTGTACTATTCTTGCCTATTACTGTTATGAACTCATATTGTTCTAGCCTTTTACTTTTTTGGCATGTTACTATTTTGGCCTTCTTCTATTCAGGTTTGTTACTGTACTGGCATGTTACTATTATTGTTACAAGTTCCCGTTAGTGGCTCAACGCATTATGTTTACGGTCTTTTATAGTTTCATCCTTTCTGAAGCCCATGCCGATGTCATAAAAAACTATACAATTTGTAACATCCCAATTTTGGCCACCCTAATTAGTTGTCTAGAATGCAAAAATCAGGGGAACAAAAACTTTTTCTTGTTGAATGATGTAGTGTTTGCTTGATTGCTTGTCGGTGCTTATGCTTCTAGGTGTGCAGCAGGTGATATACTTCTTACCTCACCTAAGTTCACAAAAGCTATTTAACTAAATTGTCTTGGATCTTTCTACATATTATCAAATGTTCTGGTATTTCAAAACCTAAGCCAAGATGCTTATGTAACCAAAACTATTTTAGTATCTTCTATTGACAAAACTATGGAGAGCTACAATCTCCTTATGTTTTCAAGATAGAACCTTCAACTACTCTTACCTCTAGGTTTTCCGAAACCTTTTATAAAGCTCTGGAATTCTACTCTTGGTAGAGATGCCAAGGACTCTTACCTTATTCAAACTCCAACCTTTCAAAATGCCCATCCCTACTTCAAGATAAGTTTGATGGTAACCCTAGTAGTAGTTGATTTGCGTGTAAGATGAGTTGCCTTGATCTATTAAGATGAATTGCCTTGATCTGTGTAACACCCCAAAACTTCTAATCAAGATTATCAAGTTCTAATCAACCAATTTAGGGTTAGCAAAAACTTTTATTAAGAAAATAAATATGAAGGCATGTTAGTTTTGCATTAATGTATGATTGATTGAAAATTCCATGCTTGATTGTTCCAAATGATGTGAAATGGTTTAAATATGAATACTACATCATCTAGACCAATTACAAACAAAATCAAAATAAAAAGAAATCAAACATCAATTAAATAAGCAAATCGTCATTTGGACCAAAATCCACCACTAGGCCACTTTGTGTGTTCCTAGAAGAAAATTTCTAACAGAAACAATTCTATTTATTTTCACCCCTTGCTACACCAAGTAAAAGTGTATCAAGGCCCACTTTACAAACTTGCAAAAACATCTTTTAAATCAATTTAAAGGACAGATGAAAATTGAATCTAGTTCATCTGTTAAGATCCCACTTTTTCAAAAACCTATCAAATCAATTCCCCTTGACCTCTCCAAGCAAACATAGACTCTCAAGCTTAACTTAAGATCACTCAAAAAATTTGAATCAAAATTTCCAAAGTAAGTTTCATGCGGCCATTCCCACAAACACCTTGCTTACACTTATTTAACCTCTTCCTAACTTCACTATTGTGCACACTGATCCTCGACCATTTGGTCTCCATTTAACTCCCTTGTTCCCTCTGGTGTCGCGCAGCACCCAGACCATCCTCCTTTGGCCGTTATGCACAGTGGAGCGCCGCCCATTTGTTGTCATCACTGGCTGACAATGGGCAGCACGCCAGGAACCTCGCCAGCCTCGCCCATGACGCGCATTAGACATGCCTCGGTCCACCGCCACCCCTTGTCCAAGCCACGGCCCCAGCCGAGCCCTGGACCACTCTAGATACGCCGCGCCCCGCCTCTCTGTGGCCTGTCTAGAGCGCGCTAGCCCACCGCGCCCGACCAGCTTGCCCAAACCGCGCCTTGCACTCACCACGCACGGGCATGCCCACCATGATCACAGCAACCCAGCAGACGAAACCTGTTCGCCGCCGCGCGACCCGCAGCTACCGCACGCCGCTGCAAACACCTCTGTGTCCGCATGGAGCACCACACGCTCCTGACCGAACCACACCGCCCCACGTCTCTCCATTACGCCCATAAGAATCGCCAGGGAAAACAGCACCACCCACGAGCCACCGCCATGCCGATAGCCGCCTGTAGCCTCGTCCCACCGCCGCATGATATGAAAGGATGCCACCCCTGCCTCATTTCTTCACACCATTCCACTCACCACCTCTCACTGACCCTCCCCCACTTCTTCCTGGAGCAAGGCGAGACCTCTATCACCGGAATTTGGCTGGAGCCCGCCGCTGCTAGAGGAGAAGGGCGCCAGCAATTTCGACCACCCCAAGCCCTTCCGTGACCGTGTCTCGCCTCGCTGTTGTCTACCACGTCGATCGCCCCCATCGCCGACCCTATCTGGAGCCCAGGTGAGCCCCGCCAGACCCCCACCGCCGCGTTAGGGTTGATTCCTCGCCGGAGTAGTTCGTCGTCGACGACTCACCGCTGTTGGATTAGACTTAGATCCCATGGCTTAGATTCACCGATACCGTTTCGCGTAGTTAGTCCCGCTGACTGGTGGACCCCGTCTGTCAGCAGCCCGCTATGCCGCGTAGTGTAGCTGGGCTGCCCCGTTTAACTTCCCGCGCTGGCCTGGAAATTCAAATAATTGATTTTCCATTTAGGTTTAAACTAGCTTCTGTCCACAAATTCAAAAATCAATTCAGAGAGTTTCACTGAACCAAATTGCATGATTCAAATTTTGTTAGAAAGATAATTAAATTATCTATCCAATACTGTTGGATTTAAATCATGTGGAGTTAGTGATAATCTTTAGTAAAAATAAGAAGGTAGATACTTTTGCAACTTCAAACATCTTTCAAAAATCAACCATAATAGCTTTTGAGTTGATTCAAACTCTCAAAAATCACATTTGACCATACCTATCTGAATATGTAAAAATATCTAGTTTGCATGTAGTAACATTGGACTAGTACCAAAATAATGCTATTAGGATATTTCTCGTCACTTTAAATCTATTAAATAATAATCTTACACTTTATAAAATGTGACCAACACCTTAAATCACATTCCCATGTATTAGAATATGTGGTGATGACATGTGACCACATGATCCCATATTTTAACTAGAGAATATTAAATCTTAATTAATTTCAATGAGTAGGAATTACTTTTCTCAAATAAACTAAATAAAACTAGTTCCTTAATTCATGTGGTGATTGTGATGATGCTAGATCATCAAGTGTGAGCCCTAGTGTGCTAAATATAATTAGTTAAGAATTGTTTAGTGATTGTGTACCCCGTATTTATATATAGACGATAGTACCGACCCAAGCTACGAGGAGGACGAGTTCTACCCCGAAGAAGAGGAGGAAAACTTCAATCACTGCACCAATCAAGGCAAGCCATCACTACTTGCAAGCTAGATCTATGCAAGCTATTATTGGCAAGCTAACACTTGCATGTTTTCTTAACCCAAGCCAGATGAATTAGGCATGCTTTGGTTATATACTTTGATTTATACCAATCCCAAGTTTTACTTGCAAGCTTTACTCTTCTATTTTACCAAAGTTCTTTACTTTTATTTAATGCTTGTGAGGATTTGGAAAGATAGTATACATAGCATAAAGAGTATAAAACTTGGCCTATAGTAGATGTCATTCTATGGCATGAGATTGAAGAGTCGCACCCTCATTAGTGAACACTCTTAACTTAGTGGCTAGTGCTAAGCATAAAACTTGATCACTTTAGATGGGAATACTTGGTGAAAATGAGTATGAAAACCTTGGAATGATGAGTCATTCTATTGAAATGTTTTGACATGTGTTGAGACACACAAAATGGATTTGATGATGAAATGTTGAGGCATGAGCCTTAGCCCTTTATAAAAACTGATGGTTGGGTTCGGATGCGATACCATTCCAATTTTACCATACAACCACAATACCTGAATTGGGTAAGGCTTAGCCGGAAGTTTATATGCATTAGTATGGGTTCCCTCACAGAAGAGGTTTGAGCTAAGGCTACCTCTTGATGATGTCCACCTATGCAGTGCCCAGGATGGTAGATGGCCATGGCTGGGAGGCCAAGCTCATATGGGAGGTGCCTATACTAGAGTGTGTAAAGGAAAGGTTATGATTGATTATCCGCATACTAAGTATGATGATTTAGGGTTATCCCTAATGGATTATCTAATTTTGTGGTGAAAGTGTACCACCTCTGCAGAGTGTCAAACTATCCGAATAGCCCCGTCCGCGGTCATGGATAGTTGGAGTGGCCATACTGTTCCGTCGTCAGATGTTTTCAAAATGACTTGTGAAGTGAACTATGACTTTGACTTGACCACAACAGGGTTGTGAATATGAAAACTAGGTTCCCACTTAAAAGTGATTTAGAACATTTACATAGTTTTCTTTACTTATAAACTAAGTTTAGATAAATCTGCCTTTTTGCAAATAAACCTAGAGCTTAAGATTCCTATTAGAACTACCTTACTTGTTAGTGATAGTTTGCGAGTACTTAAAGGGTACTCATGGATTTGTCCCTGGCTATTCCCGTGGCCAGACTATGAGGAGGACTATCAGGATGATGGATAGCAGGACGTCTACAACAACTAGGATCATCTCCCATCGTCATCATTGCCCGTGAACCTAAAGATGGAGCCCACTGCTACGATTATTATTCTGCTGCTTGTTTGTATTAAGACTGGATCATGAGATCCTTTATTTGTGTAAGACCTTATTATGGTTTGTAATGGATGATGTACTGTGATATCGATTCTGTTATGTCTAGCAAAAATGGTAATCCTGGGATTGCGATGTATGGCAAAACAGGCATCTGGGATTAAAAATCCGGGTGTTGACAAGTTGGTATCAGGGCCATCCTGACCATAGGAGACCCTAGTTAGAATGGACGTGTGAACAAAAACTTAGTTTCCAAAATAAAAGAATTGAGTATTTATGAAAAACTATTCTCCCTCTTATCCTTGAGATTCTTTTAGAAAAATTTCATGTTCCTCAAAAATTCTTACAATCCTATTTAAAATTTGACACACTTGATCACCTCACTAACTTACTCATCCTAAATTCTTATAGATGGAAGTTCAGTATTGCAAGTTCTACCAGTTGGGCAACGGAGGCCAACTAATCTTTGATAGGTATCTAGATGCACTGTCTGAGTACCTTGAGAGCCCGCATCCGGAATTCTTCGGGGCACAACTCACTGATCACCTCGGAGGAGATCTACAATGGCTGATAATTGCAGATCTCAGAGGCAAAATGGAAGCACCCCTTTTGGAGAAGATTCAGTTCACCTTGCGAGAGAAAAACTGGCTAGATGGATTAGCCAGGGCTATGCATGAAGCTCTTGCCTGTCTATGTGGGTAAAACATCAACTTGATACAGGGAACTCACTTTGTGCACTTCGCAAGGCGTGATTCTATGGGAATGCCATTGGATATGCCAAGTCACCTAGAGTTGAAGCGCCAGGTGGAAAATCTTGACTTCCTGCTGTATGATAGGCAGAAGGAAATGGAGAATGTTCAAGCCTACGCTAACCACAACCTTGCCATTTCCACCAAGAAGGACCATACTCTCACCATGCTCGTCAAGTATCGCCAATCACTTCTTCGGCAATGCGAGAAGAAGGATCGCACCATTGCTTGTCTTCGCAAGAAGGTGGCCGCTATCGAGAAGACCATCAGTGAATAGGAAGTCCAGCTTGAAGCAAAAGAGGAGGAGGAGGAAGGTGAAGACATCTAGGGAGATCTTCACTCTTACCTCAGTGATGACAATGACTACCTGGAGGATCATGCCATGGATTTCTACACCGATGATGATGATTCCGACTTCATTAATGATGAGTAGATGCACTTGATCACTACCATAGGAATGAGTTGTATTGGTCCCACTGTATCTTAGTTCACATAATGGTTCTTAAAACCATCTGTTTTCCATTTGTGTTGTGGTGTGTGTTGTATTGTGTGCATGAATAAATGAATGAGAGGAAGTTGTTAGTTTGAAAAACCTGAGTCAAACTCAAAGTTTAGAGGATTTTGAAAAAACCATGAACCTTAGAAATTCCCTCTTATCTCATTATCTATCTCAATTTTCAGATGCCTCGTGGAAATCAAGGAGGAAGCAGCTCATCGCAGGACCCGATGCTGCAGATTCTGCAGATGCTAGTTTCTGAACGTGAAGCTAGTAGAGCCGAACACCAAGCCAATCTATCCACTCTTCAACAGATAGCTCAGATGGCCCATAATAATCAAGGCTATGGGAATCAGTATCCTCATGGATCCAAGCTCAAGAACTTTCAAAATACCAATCCCCCTATCTTCAACAAATCTGAGGATCCTTTAGATGCTGATGACTGGCTGCAAACCACAATCTGGAGGTCGCAGGAGTTGACGCCAATGAGAAGGTACTGTTTGCCACCCATTATCTGGCAGGAGATGCAAGAGCCTGGTGGAATAGCAACCGTACCATAAACAATAGTCAAGTCATGACTTGGGAGGCATTCAAGATCAAGTTCAGCCGCACCCATGTGCCACAAGGTTTGGTCACAAGAATGAGAGATGAGTTCAGGTAACTGAAGCAAGGAAGGATGATGGTAGTGGAGTACTGCAACAAATTTCTGTCCCAAGCTAGATATGCCCCTGATGAGATCAACACTGAAACCAAGAAGAAGGAAAGGTTCTTGAATGGATTGCATGATGAGATGTAGACGGTTTTAGTCAACATCCATTTCGAAGATCTAGAAGAGCTAGTGGACTCTGTCATCGAAATGGAAGGTAAGATAAACCAAGCCAATGACAACCGCAAGCGCAGGATGATGCACCAGACTGGGTCCCACAATACCCAGAAGTATCGCCCCAACCCGTCTGCAGGATATGCCCCAAGAAACAATAGACACCCGATGTCCCGTCCAAGCTACCCAATCGTAGCGGAGGAAACCTGAAGTTTGGAGGAAACCACAACAACAACCCGGCAACTCCAACAACTTCAACCATGCACCGCTCAAGTCCAACAACAACAACAAAAATACTGCCCCAAGGACTGGAAGCAATGTTGTGCCTGTTGCAGCCAAAGACAAGTCCCATATTACTTGCTTTGAATGTGGAGTCAAGGGTCACTACTCCAATGAGTGCCCCAAGAATCTTGCGGCCACCACCAATGTGAATGCCCTAGCTTAGCAGCAGCGCCGTGTTTAGCTTGGAAGGATATTTGCCCTAGGGAACTCGCTCAACCGCAATGGCCGTCTGTTCCACATGAATGCTGAAGAAGCTGAGGAAGCGCCAGATGTTGTGTTGGGTATGATTTCTATTAACTCGGTACTTGCAAGAGTGTTGTTTGATTCTAGAGCATCGCACTTGTTTGTTACAGTAGAATTTGCATGCACTAGTAAGATTCAACCAACAAAATTGAAGCATGTTATGATAGTTCAAATACCTGGTTCAACCACCAAAGCTAGAAAAATTTGCAAGGCTGTACCTATCAGAATCCATGGGATAGATTTTTATGCCAATCTAATAGTAGTTGGAACCAAGGGTTTGGAAGTAGTACTAGGAATGATTGGATGTCGAAACATAAAGGATTGATCGACTGTGCCAAGAAAGCCATAACCATGACCAGTAGCTCTAGAGTATCAGTAGAGCATGTATCTGAAACCTTGCCCCGTCAGTTCAAATGCAACAAGAGTCTAGCCCAACCAACCATAGACCAAGTCAGAGTAGTCTGTAAATACCCCGACATATTCCCAGATGAATTGCCTGGTATGCCCCTAGACCGGGATATCGAGTTCATTATTGAACTCATTCCTGGAACTGGACCCATAGCCCAGAGACCATATAGTATGAACCCATCTGAATTAGTGGAGCTGAAGAAGCAACTTGATGCTATGCTGGAGAAAGGTCTGATTCAACCAAGCGCATCGCCATGGAGATCGCCTATTTTGTTTGTGGATAAGAAAGATGGAGGTAACCGTTTGTGCACGGATTACCGGAAGTTGAATGATGTCACCATAAAGAACAAGTACCCACTTCCAAAGATTGAGGATCTGTTTGATCAGTTGACTGGTGCTAGAGTGTTTTCTAAGATTGATCTTAAGACTGGTTATCATCAACTCAAGATTTTTGCAACAGATATTCCAAAGACTCCCTTTACCACTAGATATGGATTGTATGAGTATACGTTCATGTCTTTTGGATTAACCACTGCCCCTGCTTATTCCATGAATCTCACGAATAAGATTTTTATGAATTTCATGGATAAGTTTGTCATTGTGTTTATCAACGATATTCTAATCTATACAAAGTCAGAAGAAGTACATAAGCTACATCTGAGAACCATCCTTCAAGCCCTTAGAGACCATCAGTTGCATGCCAAGTGTAGCAAATGTGAGTTCTGGTTGAAAGAAGTAGGATTCCTTGGACATATTGTGTCGGCAGGAGGAGTGACTGTTGATCCCGCCAAGACGAAAGATGTTGAAGAATGGAAATCCCCAACCACTCAAACCCAAGTCCGTGCATTTCTCGGATTAGTGGGATACTACCACAAGTTCATTGAAGGATTTTTGAGCATCGCAAGACCAATGACCCAAATGTTGAAGAAAGACAAGAAGTTTGAATGGACCAAAAAATGTGAAGCAAGTTTTCAATAAATTAAGAAGAGATTAATTTCAGCCCCAATCTTGATTATGCCGGATATCAAGAAGCCTTTTGATGTGTATTGTGATGCATCCAAGATTGTTATCGGATGTGTGTTGATGCAAGAAGGCAAAGTCATACCATATCTGTGTCCGACAACTGAAGCAACATGAGTAAAACTACCCTACCCATGATCTTGAACTAGCAGTTGTAGTTTTACCTTTGAAGACATGGCGTCATTACCTTATGGGTAACCGCTGTGAGATGTATTCGGATCACAAGATCCTGAAGTATATTTTCACTCAGAAGGAGCTGAATATGAGGAAAAGGAGATGGATAGAGTTAATCAAGGATTATGACCTTGACATTCACTATCACCCCGGCAAATCAAATGTGGTAGCGGATGCTCTTAGCAGATTGCCATGTAGGTTGAAAACCATGGTCAAAGAAGCCCAGCCAAGTTTGCATGAAGAGTTGGAGTAGTTTAGAATGGAGCTAGTTAGCAAAGGATTTTTAGCTAGCATTGAAATTCAACCCACACTGTTCATTCAGATCAAGGAAGCCTAGAAAGGAAATGAAAGTATCAACGAAATCAAATGTCATATTGGTACATGAAAGGTACCTGAATTCACAGAAGATGAAGAAGGAGTTCTGTGGTACAAATGACGTATTTGTGTGCCAATAGACTCGGAGCTAAAGCAAGTTATCATGCATGAAGCTCATGATACTCTTTATTCTATCCACCCCGGAGGAACGAAGATGTATCAGGATTTGAAGGAGCCATTTTGGTGGCACAAGATGAAGAGAGAAATGAGAAGCTACATAGCTAAGTGTGATATGTGTCAGCGAGTCAAAGCGGAACATCAGAGGCCCGCAGGACTGTTGCAACCATTGCAGATTCTGGAATGGAAATGGGATTCCATCGGAATGGACTTTGTCACCAGTTTTCCTATTTATAGTAGGGGAAATGACTCTATCTGGGTCATAGTGGATAGACTATCCAAGGTAGCCCTTTTCATACCTATCAAGACAACCTACCAGAGTTCGAAGCTAGCAGAGTTGTACATTGCAAGAATCATCAGTTTGCATGGAACCCCTAAGACCATAGTGTCGGATCAAGGAACCCAATTTACCTCAAGATTTTGGCATAAAGTCCAAGAAGGATTGGGAACCAAGCTGAATTTTAGCACCGCTTATCACCCGCAGACCGATGGACATACTGAAAGAGTCAACCAAATCTTAGAAGATATGTTGAGAGCTTGTGTGCTAGAGTATGGATCAAAATTGGAAGATTGTCTGCCTTTCGTAGAATTCTAATACAACAATAGTTATCAAGCCAGTTTGCAAATGGCCCCATTTGAATTTCTGTATGGAAGAAAGTGCCGTACCCCTTTGAATTGGTCGCAAGTAGGAGAGAGTCAGATTTTCGGACCCGACCTCCTACGAGAAGCTGAAGAGAAGGTTAACAAAGTCCGTGAGCACCTCAAGACCGCCCAATCCAGACAGAAGAGTTATGCTGACAAGAGACGTCGAGACCTAACCTTCAATGTCAGAGATTTTGTGTATCTCAAAGTGTCGCCTTTGAAGGGAATGCAACGTTTTTAGATGAAAGGAAAGTTAGCCCCCAAATATATCGGAACCTTCAAGATTTTGAATTGCTGAGGAGAAGTATTTTATCAACTGGAACTGCCAGAGGAGATGTCAGCCATCCATGATGTGTTCCATATCTCGTTACTTCGTAAATACCTAGAAGTTCAGGAGAAGACCGAAGTTTTCAAGAACATCGATCACCGAGCCATTGATATCAACAAGGATCTAACGTATCGATAAGTGCCCATCCGTATTTTGGAAGAAGCCTTCAGAACCACCAGGACCCGGAGTATCAAGTTTCTCAAGATCCAATGGAGCAACCATACCAAAGAAGAAGCTACCTGGGAGCGACAAGATTACATTAGGACTGAGTTTCTAGATCTCTTTAGTTTCTAGTTTTTCTTAAATCTCAGGACGAGATTTTGTTTAAGGAGGGAAGGTTTGTAACACCCCAAAGCTTCTAATCAAGATTATCAAGTTCTAATCAACCAATTTAGGGTTAACAAAAACATTTATTAAGAAAATAAATATGAAGGCATGTTAGTTTTGCATTAATGTGTGATTGATTCAAATTGCCATGCTTGATTATTCCAAATGATGTGAAATGGTTTAAAGATGAATACTACATCATCTAGACCAATTACAAACAAAATCAAAAGAAAAAGAAATCAAAAATGAATTAAATAAGCAAATGGTCATTTTGACCAAACTCCACCACTAGGTCACTTTGTGTGTTCCTAGAATAAAATTTCTAACAAAAACAATTATATTTCTTTTCACCCCTTGCTAGACCAACTAAAGTGTATCAAGGCCCACTTTAAAAACTTGCAAAAACATTTTTTAAATCAGTTTAAAGGACAGTTGAAAATTGAATCTAGTTCATATGTTAAGATCCTACTTTTTCAAAAACCTATCAAATCAATTCCCCTTGACCTCTCCAAGCAAACATAGACTCTCAAGCTTAACTTAAGATCACTCAAAAATTTTGAATCAAGATTTCCAAAGTAAGTTTCAGGCGGCCATTCCCACAAACACCTTGCTTACACTAATTTAACCCCTGCCTAACTTCACTGCTGTGCATAGTGATCCTCGACCATTTGGTCTCCATTTCACTCCCTTGTCCCCTCTGGTGTCGAGCAGCACCTAGACCATCCCCCCTTGGCTGTTATGCATAGTGGAGAGCCGTTGTGGTCGTCGCTGGCCGAAAGTGGGTAGCACGCTAGGAGCCTCGGCAGCCTCGCCCACGACGCGCACCAGACACGCCTCGGTCCATCGCCACCCTTGTCCAAGCCACGACCCCAGCCGAGCCCTGGACCACCCTAGCTACACCGCGCCCTGCCTCTCTGTGCCCTCTCTAGAGCGCGCCAGCCCGCCGCACCCGACCAGCTCACCCAGACCGCGCCTTGCCCTCACCGTGCACGCGCATGCCCACCATGATCACAACAACCCAGCAGACAACCCCGTTTGCTGCCACGCCACCCGTAGCTGCCGCATGCCGCCGCAAACACCTCTGTGTCCACGCGGAGCACTGCACTCTCCCGACCGAACCACACCGGCCCACGCCTCGCCATTATGCCCATAAGAACCGCTAGGGAACACAGCACCGCCCACTAGCCACCGCCATGCAGATAGCCGCCTGTAGCCTCGTCACCGACGAGCTCGTGCCCGGACTGCTCGGTCCGCTCATCGCAGTATAAAAGGAGGCCACCCCTGCCTCATTTCTTCACACAATTCCACTCACCACCTCTCACTGACCCTCCTCCACTTCTTCCCAGAGCAAGGCGAGCCCTCTCTCGCTGGAATTTAGCCGGAGCCCGCCACTACTGGAGGAGAAGGGCGCCAGTGATTTCGACCACCCCAAGTCCTGATGTGACCGCGCCTTGCCTCGCCATCGTCTACCACGTCGATCACCCCCGTCGCCGACCCTAGCTGGAGCCTAGGTGAGCCCCTCCAGACCCCCACCGCTGCGTTAGGGTTGATTCCTCGCTGGAGTAGTTTCCTCGTCGACGACGACTCACCGTCGTTGGATTAGACTTAGATCACACGGCTTAGATTCACCAATACCGTTTCGCATAGTTAGTCCCGTTGACTGGTGGATCCCATCTATCAGCAGCCCGCTATGCCTCTAGTGTAGCTGGGCTGGCCCGTTTCACTTCCCGCACTGGCATGGAAATTCAAATAATTGTTTTTCCATTTAGGTTTAAACTAGCTTCTATCCACAGATTTAAAAATCAATTCAGAGAGTTTCACTGAACCAAATTGCATGATTAAAATTTTGTTAGAAAGATAATTAAATTATCTATCCAAGACCATTAGATTTAAATAATTTGGAGTTAGAGATAATATTTAGTAAAAATAACAAGATAGAGACTTTTGCAACTTCAAACATTTTTCAAAAATCAACCATTATAGCTTTTGAGTTGATTCCAACTCTCAAAAATCACATTTGACCATACCTATCTGAATATGTAAAAATATCTAGGTTTGCATGCAGTGACATTGGACTAGTACCAAAAGAGTGCTATTAGGGTATTTCTAGTCACTTTAAATCTATTAAATAATAATCTTACACCTTATAAAATGTGACCAACACTTTAAATCACATTCCCATGTATTTGAATATGTGGTGATGACATGTGTCCACATGATCCCATATCTTAATTTGAGAATATTAAATCTTAATTAATTTCAATGAGTAGAAATAACTTTTCTCAAATAAACTAAATAAAACTAGTTCCTTAATTCATGTGGTGATTGTGATGATGCTAGATCATCAAGTGTGAGCCTTATTGTGCTAAATAGAATTAGTTAAGTATTGTTTGGCTAATTGTTTGAGCCTTCCAACCCATCAACAACATCTCCACTCATATTCTAGTAAAAACCCTAAATCTGCTGAATTTGACTAAGTCTAGAAACTGTTTCAACATTACTTCTTTGAGTGCCTCTGTTTCTCAACCGTTGTGAATTTTTGGAAATGAACTTGAACCATATTGTAGTACATATTAAGGAATACCAAGTAACACTCTTTTCCTTGGTTATACCATCCTCTAACCCACTTGTTCTTGATAGTTTTGCAGGCAAGAAAATAATAATTCCTGCAAATCTTATCAACATGCCTACTTTGGAAGAAGCTCACACCTACATGTTATCTTATTTTCAACAACTACTTGCATGATTGCATTGTACTCAAAAGGGTCTAGCAATACCTACTTCACTTGTTCCAAATGGATCCTTGTGCTTCAAAAATCCACATGGTTTTGAAGGCTATTTGATAATCTGCTTTGTCAGTCTTATTTTATTCAAAGTTTGGAATTAATACTTGGAGAGATCAATAATTATCAAGACCAACTTATTGTACCATGGTGATCTACTCAACTTGGTCTATCCATCCATATATCCCATGCCCCAAGGGGATAATTGAGCTCTAAGATCCAACCATGTTTTGTAGGGATAAAATCAACAATGCATAAGTTTCTCTTTTCCCTTGTTTCCACCCAAATCAAGTCAAACTCCAAAAACCCAAGGTATCACATGGTGGATATATGTGGTGGACATCATATACCATGTATATATAAATTTATCAACTATTATCCATAATTATCATGGCCTAAGATCTATTTAATTCTTTTAATGGACAAAAACACCAAATCTCCTTCTATGAAAGAAAGATTGTTTTTCTCCAAAATACTTACCTGAATTTAAGAACATATGAGGCCTATATATCATTTCCTATCTTCCAACTTCAAAAATAAATATTCTTGAAGAGTTTTAATAATTATTTTTGCCTATTTTCTGAAATAGTAGAAACAAGAAAATAAATGTTTTAAATAGTCTTACACAACAATAAATTCAGGGAAAATTCTCCAAAGTATGAATTCAGATTTGGGAGAATATCAAACCAAAATCTCACCTTGTCCAATTCAATTACTACATAATAATTCAATAGAACAGATTCAACCATATTTGAATAATGGATATAAAAGGAATCAAAAATCATCCAATAAATCTCACATAATTCTTGGAGGTGTATACTAACCCTACCTATCCACCCACATCATTAAATCAACTTGCCAAAGTCAAAAACCAAGAGGATATTCATGATCTTCAAAATGGCCAAAAATAAGACATGATCAACCCTTGATCAAAACATCACCAAACCACCATCACTGCCCAAGCTTGAGCACCACCAGCCCTAGGGCACATTTTTGGTCGTGTGTACTGTAGCTCAACTGTAGCTAACTCTACTCCTTTGTCCTCTAGCTTTTGGAGCATGAAATTGAGAGAGAAATATCATATCTTGCCAATCTTCGAAAGTAAAGTACTTCTATAGTAGCACCCTCCCCTCCAACCATGTTGCTCGGGTACCAGCAAGCCCTACCCCCCATCTACCCCACCTGCCAGCCTCCATGGCTAGCCCTAGCCCTCCCTCTCTCCATTTCTTTCCTAAGGCCGAAATAAAGATGGAGAAGGAAATCGTGCAGTCTACTGCATCCCTACCTCTCCATGCCCTCATGTGACCCTACCACAACCTCACCACCGCCTCCCTCGATGAATCAGAGGCCAGCCCCCTCTCCAGCTCGAGCCTAAGCCCGGTGCACCATAGACCACCCCTCCCTGGATAAAAGCCATCGGGCCACCCTAGAGCCCCACCCCTCGCTCATTTCCTCCCTCTCCCTTGCACTCCACCTCCAGAGCTCCCCATCATCTCCCCTGCTCTTCCTCGTACATTAAAAGGAGGAGAAGGCACTTCAGCCTCCCTCAAAATAGAACATGGTGCTCTCTTTTCTGCCCCTCCCCCCTCTACATGTCAAATAAATCGAATCCAAATACTCCCCACATATAATCCTGCCTCTTTCTCTTGCTCTAGACAACCCCTACTGCCGGTCGGACGAGCTCCGATGAGCTCGCCTTGGGCACCGTCGCTCGAGCCATCTCGTGACGCGGAACCATCTTCTTCCTCCCCTCTTTCTACTCACCGGCATCGACCATTTCGCCCCAACACCTCCATGTCACCTCTCCACGCCTCTTGTGAGATCCCAGTAGCACCATCGCCCCCTAGGGTTTACCCTATCTCTTGTCCCGACCGGAGGAAGAAAAAGGCCAGGGGCCGTCGATTGTTGGGTTCACAACATTTAAAACAAAAAAATTCCTATGATGGGAACTATTATACGCCAAGATCTATCTATTAGATACAAGAAATAGTTGGATATACATCCCTAGCGAACATACCCTGAAAGACAACAGAGCTTTATTAACGATATAGAACTCGTGGATGATGTAGTCATACACTTGCCGATATCAAGATCGTGATGAGGTCCAGCAGGTCCAACTCTAGCACGTCCATCAGATCAAGCACCACCAAGTCCAGCACCGCAAAGCAGCGGTGCATCCGTGATCGCACACACGCCCGGTACCCCGACAACCTCCATCCCTCGCTCTAGCAAAGCAGCGGAAGCAGCAACCCCTTTCCAGATAAATCCACTGAGAACATGTATCTTGCTAATCTGAGACCATGGGGAATAACAAGAGGTGAGAGAGATCCTTCACGAGGAGGTGTGAGAGTGGAGGAGGAGGTGCTCTTTATATAGGGTTGGGGCGCAGCCCAAGGGGGCATGGCACCGGCCATGGTGGGTTCCCCCACCTCTCCCTCATTCATGTGGGTGGAGCTCCCACTCACATAAACAAACACCTCCACTCATGTCCACTCACATGCATTAAATTTCCACCAAATTTAATGCAAGCTCTCATTAAATAAAACTATTTTATTTATTTTATTCAGAATTTTGTTAATTACATTAATTAACAAACATTTACATAAAACCCCTACAACATTTCAATATCACATGTAGAACCAATTTCTGCAATTTCATCGGAAACAATTCTGGTTTTCATCGAAATGATTCCAGCGCTTTCTTAAATATTTATCTGAAACATATTTGCTCCAAATGGTGTCGGTATCCCTTAAGTGTCTCACCCTACGGTTCGCGAATAATACAAACATGATCGAGACCCCTCTCCGATCAATAATCATCAGCGGTCCTGGAGATCCATACTGACTTCCACACATTCGATCATGTCCGAGATTCGATCATCGATATCTTAATACCTAGTTTGATCTTGATACCGACATGCACTCTTTTCTTGTTCTCGTGATATAACATTCTAGTGATCTCATCACTTGCTTGCAAGCTATTTCAATGTGATATCACCGAGAGGGCCCTGAGTATATCTATCCATCATCGGGATGGACAAATCCCACTCTTGATCCATGAACCTCTACATAACACCTTCGTAGCACTGAACCTACCTTTATAGTCACCCTTTTATGGTGTGACGTTTGATGTTATCAAGATACTCTTCCGGTGTTAGTGATTAACATGATCTCATGGTCTAAGGACTAGGATTACTTCATATGATGTTATAGCAATATAAACATAATGAATTTGATTGTAATGCTATACTTCGGATGAATGTTCATCACATCATTCCACCAATGTTGTGACCTCGTTATTAACAACATCCAATGTCCACGATCACGAAACCTTGATCATCTTGTTAATCAACGAGCTAGTTTATATGAGAGGCATTACTAGGAACTTTGTATTTTGTTTATTAAACACATATGTATTAATGTTTCCAATTATTACAATTATAGCATGCAAAATATACATTTATCATAAACATAGAATAAGATAATAACCACTTTATTATTGCCTCTCGGTCATATGCCCTTCATTGATGTCCACTAGATCAGACGGCCCTAGGCGACTGGTACCTCTTCGCCCCGCCTTTTGGCTGACATGCGGGCCCCATGGTAGGATTCAAATCCCGTACCCCGTGCGCTGCCCCAGCCCGCGTGGGTTGATTTCTCTCCAAGCGGCCTACTACGGATGCCGATCTGGCCCGGCCATCCCTGCCCCTTTTCTTTTCTTAATTCCTTTTCTTTCATATCTATTTAATTGACTTGTTGGTTTTATTCGAAATGGAAATGGAAAACAACCTTAAATGCCTAGGACTAAATTTCTCTAGGCCAAATCCTAAAGGGTATGGGCCTAATTCTAACTCCCATGGATGACCTATTTCAACATATATCAAAACCAAGGAGATCAATATTTATTGAGGCTTTATTGAAATTTGGTGATTTAAATACCTCTGCATGTGTTTTATCAAATACCAAGGAGATCAATATTTCACCAATTAAATCACTACAGGAGTTTTACAACTCCAAAAAGGGTGAGTCTAATTCCTACAGAAATGTATTTAAAATACCTGCCATCTGACTATGGATTCATATTTAATGCTACTACATAATAAATCTAGTTTAAAAGACAAATACCATGCAGAACTGAATTTGGGAATTTCCCAAGGGCATTCTGTTAAATTTTCTGGAGTGATTCCAACATTCTCTGAACCAGTCCATCAAAACCTACCTAATCTCAAAAGGAAATAATTTTTGGAACGATAAATCTTTTATGGCGAATTATTTCCTTAAACTAGAGCTTCTATTACTGGAAAATTTATAGTAATTCAAAGGAAAATGATAAACTCATGAAACCACTTTAGTTGGCCTTGTTTTGTCAATACCTATATATTAATATCATCTTTGCACATTGTTGTCATACTGAACCAAGCCTTAGTTCCAAACCCCTTTATTAAGTGGTTTTGGTAATTAAATCCTAAAGGAAATTCCACAAGTGTTTCTCCATTACATCCAAATGCAACAAACTCAATCTATCAAAACTTAGTGAAGTGAGTAAGGTGTTGTATGTTGGTTTGCGATATGGTATTCGTGATTGTATGCCTTGTAGATTGTGCCCTTTGTTTGTTTGCATGTGATCCATATCGACGATAGTTGCGATTATATTGGAGACTAGAAGAAGTGGTTATTATTGAATTTTTATGGTATTCTAACAAGAAGTCCAGGGACATATATTGCCAGATTATTGATCTCAGGCAAGCCACCTTCTTTCTCATAAGCCTTGTCCTATTGTTTTACTTTTGCATGTTTTACCTACTGTTTATGAAGTTGCATTGTTTTAATATATGATGAACTATATCTAGTAGTGGCTTGGATCCTCCAAACCATTAAACTTTTGTACTATTAAGTACAACCCCTTGATGACACGGACTTGACCCTAGTATGGTAGATGGTGTATAATACCATACCCCTTTTGAGACCCCGTTTTAGCCGAAGCAAAACTAGAGGATGGGAAGACCGCCGAAAAAGTTTTACAAAATGTTTATGGAAAAACCTTGGTGAGGTTTGACCTACCAAGGGAAGTTTGAGAAAAGAAAAAGCTTTTTGTTTTACAAAATGCTGAATGATGGAGGAAAACGGTTTACGAAAACGCACCCGGTTGTTTGCAGTTTTGCTAGAACAATTAACCCATGCAACAACATTACTCTGGAATGGGATAGGAATGAACTTGAAGTTTGCTACTCTAGTGTAGGAATTCCCACAACTACTTCTAAGGTATCATATTCCTCTAATGTTGGGGTTCCTTTACAAAAAGGGTGAATTGTTAGATTGTCACCTGGGGGAATTGTGAACTGCCCTCGGGACCAGCCGGGCGATACTATGATCCTCTCATTGAAAGTGCCCACTCTAGGGGAGTCGGAATGCGACCCTGTTGGTCTTTGGCCCAGACATCCTGACGTTGAGAAGAACAACTCATAGGGTAGGGCCTATACTAGAGTGGAATCTAGAGAGTCTTGATCGATTACTAGACCCATGATCCGTAGGGATCAGGGCAAGGTACTCGGATGGTGTGGGTAAAGTGTACAACATCTGTAGAGTGTAAATCTATTAGAATAGCAGTGGCCACGGTCATGGAAGGTTGGGAAGGTTTCTATAGATTGGTGCTGGTTTTAATTTCAAAAAGGACTTTGAAAAATCAAAGGCTTTAGAAATTTTTTGACCATGGGATGGTCCGAAAGGAAGGAAAGGAGTTTGATCATGGGATGACAGGAAGGAGGAACCCATGGGAGATCTAGTCCAAGTGTTTTTTTCCAAAATGTTTCAAAAAGACTTTCAAAATATTTTAGAAAAGTTTGCAACAATGTTACGCAGATGCTATGTCTACAAGAGAAACTATGTGAGAAAATAACCTCTCTTGGAGCCCTCCTACTACCCCAACCATATTGCATATCCTCTTGTTATTATTATTTTCTTAAGGTGGTTTGCGAGTACATTCAAAGTACTCACTTGCATTTTCCCTGGCTATTAACTTGGTCAGATATCGAGAAGAAGGTGAAGTCAACGACTATGCGAGCTAGGACGTTCGCCCAGTCAGTTGCTTGTAGGTTAAGGGATGGCTCAAACTCTATGCTTAATGAAGTTCCGCTGATGATGATTGTATCCATAATGGCATGTAAGGTATGTCATGTATCCGCTTTAGTAATGGATCTTTACTTTGATACTTGTTGGTTGTGTGCCACGACTAACTGATCATGGGATCGTGGTGTATGCATAACAGGGATTTTCGGAGGATTAATCCAAGGGCCCCACAGACTTGGTATCAGAGCCATCCTGACTGTAGGAGAACCTTAGTTAGCATGGTCATTAGACAGGAAAACTATTTTGGAAACACCAGCTTTTGAAAACTACTTTCTCAAAATCTTTTAGAACAGTTCTACTTCTTGTCCTCTCCGAATTCAAATGATTTCCTCTATCTCTCGTCCAAACCTCGAACTTACGTTTTCCAAACAAGTAAGACCTAGACCCCTATGAAGACGAGGATAACAATATGAAGAGAAGCCCTACCAACCGAATTGTCGTGACCAGAAGAATCAAGTGTTACACGATCAAGAAGAGTCTAATGAGATGGCAAAGGCTTCACCGGCAAGATAGTGAACCAGACCATGATAACTTGATATCTAGGAGAAATAGTCCTAAGATAGGATTCCCCTATATCACGAGTAGTTAACTCCTTGGTCTCTATAGTAGGCCGGGTTTGCTTGCCTAAGTGCATATTGTGTTGCCTGATGTGTGATGCTTGCGGAGAACATTGCGACCCCATCACTATGTTCGCCTTGTATGTGTGTTTTTGGTTGCTTTGACGTTCATAAAATGTAACTCGAGGAGCAGTAAAACACCTAGTAACTCAGGCACACCTATTAGTTGTCACTAACGAGACCCATACGAACCTCATGAGTTATGATTAGAAAAGTATCTCAAGAATCCGGACTTCGACATCGTAAAGTTAGAAAAACTCAAAGACTTCTCCTCAGCAGGATGACCTACCTCATCAAATTCAACTCTCAAGACTTGTCACCAACACTAGACATCATCATTCCCCTGTTGACAAGAGCAAGAGTCCCACTGAAACGGGAAGACTACCACCGAAGGCTCCCCACTACTAACTAGAAACCACAAGAATTGCTAATCCAGACAGGAAGTAAAGAGCTAATTCCACCAACCTTTGATATATTAGAGCTTCCGACCCCCTCAAGTGACAAACTTTTCTAGTTGACCCTACCAAACAAATGGGAAGTCCTCACTAGAATGCCAGGTTAACCCTAAACCCTAAAGACATGACTGCATGACACCATGAGTCTACTACTTCCCCATCGAGAAGGAGCAACAGAAAGAGTTCAAGTGAAGATGCTTTCTCTGAAGTTAGTTACCCTTGCTAGACCATAGACTAACAAGAGGAGTTGTTAACCGCTAACTCGCCCTAAACTAACTTTTTGAAACTTCATTAGGAAACCACCCATGATAAAGTTCACGCAATAGAATGACACTCGACGACCTCAACTCAAGACCTAAGGAGATACAACCTTCTTCAGCATCCCTCGAGCACTTCAATATGGAAGATAGTCACCACTCCCGAGGAACCTTGGTGAACCTCTAAGGAGGAAAGATTGCGTCTTTCGATGCAATTTTAGGAAATCGACAACCAAGAAGATACTTCAGGAATATTTCCAAATACGATGTCTTTCTCCAGGAATCAACTCGAGAGTCGTCAAAAACTCAGAGGATAGACCTTGTCAACATCCCTCAAAAATCTACTCAACCTCTCAAGTACCAAAGAAGCCCAGAATCAAACAACCAAAATACCATAAGCCGACAAAACTATCCTCCCATGGGTTCAAAGAAAACAAAGGAGTCAATATCTAAGAAGTTTCCACGAAGATCCTCCTCGGCCACTTCAATTGAAAACCACCCCTGCCTAAAGGATCGTCAGATCACTAACCCCTCAGTTCTAACCCATTTAGAGGACTCGCGACTTCAATAGATACGAATAGGCTAAGTACGAATAGATTAGTATATGAGCCTTGTTGGCGACGTCCTCTGAAGCTTCCGACTCCAAGCAAGAAGGACTAACGTATCCCTGATCTACCCTAGTTTATTCCTAAGGGGGAAGACTGCGTCTTTCCCACAGCAATAGACTAACCATCTGTCAGAAGCAACCTCATGAGTAGACCCGAATACGTGAACTAGGATACGATAAGCCCTTAAGAGAAACGTTGTAATCCTTACAGAAGGAAGATCATCCATCACAATCAGGATTGGAACCTGCTCAACTCTCCGTGCATCCAAGAAGATTGAAGTTCATCTCCACCGACACGGTAACCACGTTCGAAGACGAGGACCGTAAGTTAATACGCTCAAGACGCATAACCCTAACTCCGACTAAAAATCCCCTAACCCTACTCTCCCGAATCTCAGGACGAGATTATTTTAAGGGGGGGAGGATTATAACATCCCAATTTTAGCCACCCTAATTAGTTGTCCAGAATGCAAAAATCAGGGGAACAAAAACCTTTTATTGTTCAATGGTGTAGTGTTTGCTTGATTGCCTGTCTGTGCTTATGCTTCTAAGTATGCAACATATGATATACTTCTTACCTCACCCTTATTTGACAAAAGCTATTTAACTAAATTGTCTTGGCTCTTTCCACATATTCTCAAATGTTCTGGCATTTCAAAACCTATGCCAAGATGCTTATGTAACCAAAACTATTTTAGTAGCTTCTATTGACAACTATGGAGAGTTACCATCTCCTGATGTTTTCAAGGCAGAACCTTCAACTACTCTTACCTATAGGTTTTTCGAAACCTTTTATAAAGCTTTTGAATTCTACTCTTGGTAGAGATACCAAGAACTCTTACTTTATTCAAACTCCAACCTTTCAAAATTCCCATCCTTACCTCAAGCTAAGTGTCATCGGATTGATGGCAAGTACGCCATGAGGGGGTCCTCGAGGCATGCGGAAGAGAGGGGTGTGAGACGTACGTTGTTCCGGGACGGTGGGCACACAAGTTTACCCAGTTTGGAATCCGCCAGCTTTGGATGGATCCTACTCCTGCTAGCAATCCAATAATACGGCAGGGCCGGATATGGGTTAAAAGGGTTTCACCTCTGCGAGTTGAGATTGTAGATTATTGTGAGGTGACCTAAAGGCTTACCCTAGGACAGCTTATATAGATATCCGGCCTAGGGTTTATAGGAGAGATTTATCTGGCTACGACTAAGAGATGGTTACAGAGTACATCTTGAACTACAAGTAACATAACAGACCTATGTTGGTATGTCTTCTGGGCCTTCCCATAGCCGGAGTGGACTCCATCTCTTCTCCCTGACTCGGTCGCTCGTTAACCAAAGATCTAATCTGAAGTGGGCCACCCTGGTCAGTGAGGCACATTGAGGATACCTAAAAAGTATATCCCCAACAACAGCCCATGGAAGCCTGCAAGATCTAGAGTCAGATTTCATCATCGTCTAGCTTGATCTATCTTGTTCTTGTATAATCTTGAAGGGTTCCTGAAACTTCAAAAGAAAGGATAGGATCTAGGTCTCAAAACGGGTCAGACCTATGAATATGTTATTCGGGTTTCCAGCTTGAAATTCAAACTGAGCCGGAACTTGGTCTTTGACGTAACTTAAAATCATACAAGGTCAAGTCACGTCACTGACAGACATTCCTGTCAGTACGACCGAGGTGTCGTTTTAATGCATGTGCGAGATCGAGAAAGCATAATCATTGCAAGGGAGTTACCCAGCTCCTTCCACGACGCGTGGCATGGTTACTGTTTAGTTTGCACGAATCTTGGCGCAAGTGAAGGATATAAGGGGTTGAGATTTCTTCCCTCCTCATCACCAGCGCCAGTTCCTCATCCTTCCTATCAACGTCTCCTGTGAATAGAGCCCCTCTGCTTCCCCTAAATCCCACAGCGCCACCCACCCTAGGCCACCGGAGCCCGGAAAATGACAGAGGACTCACCTTCTACTACGGCAGCGACGGTGGCAACAACACCTGCGATGGAGAAGGAGAAGTTATGTGGGGTCTGGATCCCGTGCGTCCTTGATGACGCCAAGCTCCGCATCGCCGCGAACGAAGGTTCCTCCGCGCCAATGACTGGTGAAACGGTTATGGACATACCATCCCTACTCCTAACGCTGACGAGTGAGTGCATTTCGGCACACACCTTGACAGAGTTTGAGCTTTTGTCCCTCAACCTTATTCTCTGAGGTCATAGATCACTATGGAGTTCAACTCCACCATCTCCCCCAAACTCTATTTTAGAAATGAGCGCTTATGCCTCTTTGTGTGAGGGTTATATCGGTATTAGGCCGAGTCTCATTCTCTTCTGGTATTACTTTCATACCCGGAGAAATTCTATCACCGCCGGTAAGCCTTATATTACCTGAACTCTTAGCTTTTCTATTAGGAGAGAGCGAATCTATCCTTGGATTAAGGCTAGTGAGTCGGTGAAGCAATGGCCATCCACGTTCTTCTATCACAAGGACAGACCGGCTCCCGGTAAAGCATCTACTTTGCCGGTTTTCGTTGATGGCACCACCATGCCCCAAGAGTCCTAGGACGTGGATCCTCTGGCTCTCACTGACGATCTTCTTCTTGCTAAGAGGCGGATCGAATATCTGATGAACCACAAGGGTCTAAAAGGATCCGATTTGGTCCACTGCTGGCTGGCATGCTGGATCCGGCCTCTCCAACACCACGGTGATCGGCTTATGCACTCCATCAGCAATAGCAAGGCGGACCCTCTCCGGATCTGCTCCCATCCTTACTCGGACAAGGACTACGAGTCCCAAATCATGTGGTTGATAAGGGAGCGGATCGAGAGGAAAATACCGGAGCTGTCCCTAGACATGCATACGATTGATGATCCTGTTATACCAGTAAGTTTTCCAGCAATAACTTGAACTATGTGTTCATCTATTTATTGTTTCTTTCTACAATACTGAGATATTTCTTCTTTTCAGCTTGCCGACCTCCCCAGGCCAGGGCTGGCTCCTCTCAAGGGATATCCTCCTGAGATGTCTCAGGATGATGGAGAGCTAGTCCCACTGTCAGAGACTCTTACCTGGAAGCGTAAGGCTCCGACAGTTTCCATTGGCACAAAGGAAGTTCCCATTGTGAAGAGGTAACTTTCTTCACAAGGTCTCTATATTTTATTTCTCAATTCTTCCCGAAGTTAAATTTGACTCCTCCTGCCATAGTGCCTCCGACTCCTACCCCACATCCATTTACAACGCTGGAGATTACTGCATCTCCGTCCGTCGCAGAAGATTCGGCTCTTCATTCTGAGCCAGCAAACCATGGTTCGCAGGCCGACATCACCATGGGTGAATCGGTAGTTGACAAGGGTGAACCCTCAAATGGTAATGATCCCTCGGTAGAGGTTTTTGCCGATAACCTTCTCAACAATACGGGTATTGCCAAGCTTGGCATTACTCGGAAAACTGCTGAAGAGATACAAAGGCTGGCTCAGCAGTGCCTAGAGAGCCAAAATATCACCACCGAGGAAGAGGCATAAGAAGTAGAGGACGTCAAGTACTCCGAACTTCTTGAGCAAATCCATCTTCGTGATGAGACGCTGAAAGCCGGTGTGGCTCCTCCACCACTAGTCATCCCGCTGACCCTCACCGAGAAGGTTACCACCGAGGTAAACATGAGCTTAAGCAAGCTTACTCATGAACAACATGTAAGTAGGATTTCCAATTCACCTTTTTTACTTTATTTAATATCTTATCCTCTAGCCCCCCAGCATGAAGTTGGATAGATAATCCAGATTTATGCTTTTATAGGATGCCAAAGAATGAACTATTGTAGCCCCCAAGGCTCATGCTGATATTAGTTAAAATATTAGCCCGAGTCTTTAGTAGACTATTGCCTCTGGGTATTATTCTAACTTACAGAAAGTTAATGCTTATAACCAGGAATTATTGAAGAATATTTGTAACAAGCGGAGAGAGATCAGAGCTCTCCGGCTTGAAAATTATCAATTAAAGGTATTACGAGATGAGGCTGAAGGTAATCATTCCAGTCCTTAACCATGCTCTTTTTGCTTTCATAGTCGAATTTTCTATTCAACTTTTGTTCTTTTGCCTTCCAGCACTGGTCAAACAATCATGTGCAATGATTGAAGGGGTCGAGAATCTTAATACCTTGGAGGTGGAGAACGCTGACTTACATCGAGAACTGAATAAGCTTAAGGTGGATCATGAGCGTAGCATTGCACAAGTGCTCGAATCCTCCTCCATGGCCACCAAAGAACGTGATCGAAGGATCGTGGCCCAGGATCAGAAAATATCGGATATCAATGATTAATTATTCAGAAAAAAGGACATCACCAAGGCACTCTGGGCTGAGCTCCAGAGCCTAAGTGCAGAGAAGACCAAAGTTGACGATGTCATTTTCGGTATGTTTCATATTTTCTGACTTTCTATTTTTCCGACTCTAGGAGTTCAGATATATTCTCTAACCTTTTCTTTATATGCACATGTCCTCTGAACTTACTAGATTCTTCCTCCACCGAGTCTCGCACCAGCCAACTTACACAAGTCGGTGACTTTCTTCATGATTTCCGCTAATCTTTAGAGGATATTGGCAAAGTACTCAAAGTCCCGGACATGAATAGAATGTCTGGCTTTGAGGTGCGAGGTAAGGCCAATGAGATGCCCAGCTCATCCAGGACTAGAACATGTCCTATGCATGGACCGCAGCACAGAACGCCCTCACAATGGTTATGAGACACCATGGAAGCATGGAAATCTGGCAAGTAACCAGAGGATATTCGACTGTAGATGAAGATGGATAGGAGCAAGAAATCAAGGCCATCATGGACTCCTATGCCATATATGGATGTCATGTAGCTCACTTGACCAGCTATGACACTCCCTTCTTCACTCGCGTGGAGACGCCTCCTCCTCCCTCCGAAGAAACAACCGAAGTCTCATACAACGAGCAAACTGTTTCAGATTTGAACGTCTCGGAAAGATATCAAGGCGAAGGCGATGTCTCTAGTGATCCAGTAGCTCCTACCTCTTCTCCTGCATCATAAAGTGCCATAAAAAACAATGTGTTATTCTGAAACAATCAGATTGTAAATAAGTAGTGTAATACTTTTGCTAGTGCTAAGATTTGCTACTTATATTTAGCACTTTTGGCTTTATTTTGATGTACCTGGAATGTTTACATAAGCACTTTATATTTTTGTCTATACTTATCGTTTATCTGGCTTTTTGCCTCATCCCTTTCGTGAGCCGGCCAACCTTCAACACGGAAATTTTTCCGAGCAACGGAGCTCAATTGCTAAACCAGTTTAAACTCGGAAACAAAGCCGGCTTCTAGTACCAAATATTCACTACTCAAAAAATGCCCGCATCTGGCAATCAGATAAAGAACCAAAGTATAGACTATAAAATTTAGACTTATACCCAAAGGTAGCATTTTTAGAATCAGAAATCTTAACCAGAACAAACATGAGAATAAAGTACTTTCAAGTATTCTGGGATTTTCGACTGTGACATGATCATTCGGAAATAAGATGGCAATATAAAAATTCTCAGAGTAATTTGTGGCAACCAACACTTTATTTCTCGTTGAACATGTACACATATATAAGAATAAAAGGGACGTAGCTGAGCAATATTCCACTGTCTCTCTAATTCTTCCTGGTCTATACTGCCTCCAGCTCTCTTTCTTTTCTTAGTAGCAGGTCTTTCTTGGACTGGCCGCATATCAGTTAGATAGTAAGAACCATTGTGCAATACTCGACTAACTAAAAAGGGCCATTCCCATACTGGGGAAAGTTTTTGTTTTATTTTTTGCACAAGATGGAGAACAAAATCGCCCTTATTGAACGACCGGTTTCTGACTCTCTGGCTATGATACTTGCGTAAATTCTGCTGATAGGATTTTGATCTCATCTCAGCAACAACGCTAACTTCTTCGATTAGATCGAGATCATTTTGTCGACAAATTTCGGCATCCTCTTGAATATACACAGCAACTGGGGGAGAACTATGAATCAAATCACTAGGAAGAACCGCTTCTGCACCATAGACCAAGAAGAAAGGTGTGTATCCGGTTGACCAGTTCGGAGTTTTTCGCAAACTCCATATCACAGAAGGTAATTCATCTTCCCAAGCCCCCACAGCACGACGTAGTGGTGCTTCGAGTCTTGGTTTGAGGCCTTGTAGGATTAAACCATTTCTCTTTCAACTTGTGCATTAGCTTGTGGATGTGTATATGACGCAATGTCAAGGTGGATATTTTGTTCATCACATAATTCAGCAAGTTCTCCCAAAGAAAAGTTGCTCCCATTTTCCGTGATAATGCTATGTGGATAACCGTATCAGATTATAACATCCTCGACAAATCTTCTAGCTATTGCTCCATCACAACTGGTGACAGGTTTAGCCTCAATACATTTTGTGAATTTATCCACCATCACTAAGAGATGAGTAAATCCACTTGGAGTCCGTTTAAACGGTCCTACCACGTCAAGCCCCCAGACCGTGAAAGGCCATGTTATAGGTATTGTTCGCAGCTGATTAGCCAGAACATGAGCTTGTTTGGCGTACTTTTGGTAGCCTTTGCATGTCTTGACCAGCCGTTCAACATCTGCCTTGCCTGAAAGCCAGAAAAATCCGTGTCTAAAAGCTTTTTCCACTAAAGATTTGGCCGCAGCGTGATGGCCGCATTCGCCTTCGTGGATTTCTTGTAAGATTTCCACTCCTTCTTCTCGAGACACGCAGCGCTAAAAGACCCCAGATACACTCCGCTTATAGAGCTCACCATTTACTATTGTATAGGATTTTGCTCGTCAGACGATCTATCGGCTTAGAAGCTCGTCTTCAGATAATTTTCCATCTACCAAGAAATCAAGGTAGGGTTGAGTCCAACAGGGAATTACATCCAGAACAGCCACTAAAGGTGAGGTTCTAATTTGGTTGGATATTCCTCATCTACCCCTTTTATAGAGGGAACTTTGAGGTGCTCTACAAAAGCGCCATCCCGGACCTCTTTCCGTGCAGAGTCTATTCGAGATAATGCATCTGCTTCGTAATTTTCTGTTCAAAGGATGTGTTGAACCTCAAACCCTTCGAACGATTTAGATAGTTCATCCATGACAGCTCTATATGCTGCCATGTGTTTATTTGCATTACAGATATCTGACACATGTTGGACAACAAGATCCGAATCTCCATAACACATTAATCATCGGATGCCGATATCCTTTGCAATCCGGATTCCATGCAGCAATGCTTCATATTCGGTAATGTTGTTTGTTGCCATGAAGTGGATCTACAACACATAGAAAAGTTTATCTCCTTGGGGTGATTTGAGCACGACGCTAGCTCCGAGCCCCTAAGCGCCTTAGAACCGTCAAAATGCAAGGTCTAGTATTCCGACTCTGGGATGGTCATATTCCCTGTTGTCTCTGTCCAATCAGAGACAAAGTCATCGAGGATTTGTGATTTGATTGTTGTACTAGGTTTGTACTCAATGTCGAACGCTGAAAGCTCTATGCCCCATTTTGCGACAAGTCCTATAGCATCGTTGTTGTTGATTATATCTCTCATGGGAGTTGTGCTCACCATGGTAATTGGATGTTCCTGAAAATAATGTCGTAACTTCCGGGATGCAAAGAACACACCGGAAGCCAGCTTTTGATAGTGTGGATACCTCTGCTTTGATTCAGTTAGGACTTCTCTGAGATAGTAACTCGGACGCTGCACCAGGTTTTCCTGTGTTTCCTCTGGTCTCTCCTCCACCATGACGACACTGACGACCCTGTTTGTCACAGCGAGATAGAGCAACATCGGTTCTCGAGGTTCCGGTGCTGCAAGGATAGGAGTAGATGAGAGTACTGCTTTCAGGCCTTGTAGTGCAGCTTCAACTTTGTTAGTCTAAATGAACCTTTTGGACTTTTTCAGGAGCTTGTAGAGTGGTGCGGCTCTTTCACCGAGCCGGCTTACAAACCGACTGATTGCAACAATGCATCCAGTTAGTCTTTGAATGTCTTTCAGGCGAGTCATCCTAGAAATATTGAGTATAGCCTTAATTTTTTCTCGGTTCACCTCCATGTCTCTTTGAGACACGACGAAACCTAACAATTTGCTGGCTGGAATTCCAAACAAACATTTCTTCGGGTTAAGCATTATGTTGTATTTTTGTAGATTAGCGAACGTTTCCTCCAAGTCGGAAATTAAGGTTTCCTTCTTTTTGTACATCACCGCTATGTCATCCACATATGCATGTACATTAATGCTACGATTTGATCATGGAGGCAACGCTGCATAGTGGGCTGGTACGTAGCTCCTGCATTCTTGTGCCCAAAGGGCATCGTAACAAAACAGAAGGTTCTGAAGGGTGTTATGAATGAAGTTTTCACTTTATATGATTCCTTCATCCAAATTTGGTGATAACCGTAATATGCGTCAAGAAAACAGAGGAGTTCGGAGCCTGCTATAGATTCAATAATTTGATCAATTCTACAGAGAGCGAACAGACCTTTGGGACAAGCCTTGTTCAAGGCAGTATGATGAACACACATCCTTAAATCAGTGGTCTCCTTTTTAGGGACCATTACAGGATTGGCCGACCACTCAGTGTGGATGACCTCTTCTATGAATCCGGCTAACTCGCGGCGGGCTAGTTCCTTAGCTATTGTTTTTCTCTTTTCATCGCCAAAACATCACAAGGACTGTTTGACGGGTTTAGCTTCTGTTTAGAGAGTGCTCATCAAGTTCCCTAGGTACTCCGGTCATGTCAAATGGCTGCCATGCGAAGATATCTTGATTTGCTTGGAGGAACTTGAAGAGCGTGCTTTCCTATGCACTATCTAAACCTACACCTATCTATGTCATCTTGGAGGGGTCATCATACTTCAACGGCATCGTCTTCATCTCTTCTGATGCCTTGAACTCCGAAGTCGGCTTTGTCACCTCCTTCTTCGTCGCGGGCATCTCAGACGGGTCGATGGTCTTCTTAATCTCCTGGTACTCCTGGGCGTGCAGTACGGCTTCAGCAAAGGCGGCATTTCCGTCCTCGCATTCTCGTGCTTTGTTCGGGTCTCCCCTGATGGTGATCACGCCCTTCGGACCTAGAATTTTCATCATATTGTAAATGTAACATGGACGAGCCATGAAAGCCTAATAGGTCGGACGTCGGAATATAGCATGGTATGCGCTCTGGAATGGGACCACTTCGAAAGAAAGTGCTTCCGTCTGGTAGTTCTTTGGAGTTCCAAAAGTAACATACAAAGTGATATCTCCTAGGGAATTTACCTGTGTTCCTGGGACAACTCCAGGAAAGATCACAGAGCTGTGATTTAGCTGAGTTTCCGAGATTCTCATCCGACACAATGTTACAATGTGGCAGAAGTTGATACTGCTGCCGCTGTCCATGAGAGTCTTGGAGAAACCATAGCCGTCAATAAGGGGATTGACGACTAAGGCGTATTTTCCTTGCCTGTGCAACTGAGGCGGATGATCAGCATGTTCAAAGGTGATTGTCACTTCCGACCAGTCCAAGAGTTGAGGGACAGTCAGAACAATTGTGTTGCTTTCATGCAAAATTGCCTTCTTGACCCAAGTAAAGTGCCATAAGTGTCTTTCTTCATTGGGAAGTTCTTCTTTCCATCCGACTTGGGATTTGATGGGCCAACTTCCTCCATGTCGGAATCTTCCTTGGTCTCCTTTTCTTTTTCAGGATTTTTCTTTCCTTTCTTCCGCTTAGCCCTTTAGCCAGCGGAATCGTCTTTCTTGATGTCGTCATTGAAATGACACTCGGCATTTGTGTGGAACAATCCCCCATTGGCATCTAAGTGATGCACACACGGGTTGTTGGCAATGCCGACCCAAGAGTAGGTTTTACCAGGTTGCTGGTCTCCACTACACTAGACTCTTTCTGTCCCCCAACCGCATCCATGGCTGCCTTCGCGCCCTCCTTGTCCTCCAGACCGGAAAGTAGCAGTGACAACTGCGGTTTCCATGTTGGGCTTTTCTTCTGAGGTTTTCTTGCGCTTCTGAGCTTGTTTCTTCGGCTATTTTGCCAACTGTGGTACCGCCAGGATGTTTAGTAGTCCTTCTGTTTCATCATCGACATGTGCATATTTTCTTGCCGTTTCTACCATCTCTCCTAGATCAGTGACCTTGTCGCACTTCAAGCGGTCACATAGTAAACCAATTGGGAGTCCTGCAATGAAAGCTTCAATCGCAGTTTGATCATTTATCCCTTCGTAGGAGTTCTTGGTGTCGATCCATCGTCTGACATAATCTCGGCAAGTTTCTCCGGCTTCTGGGTGCAACACTGTAGGTATCCTACCATACAGGGCCTCCGATATGTAACTTCGAAATTCTTAAAGAACGCACTTTGCATATCATACTAGTTGTGGATGGTATTCTATGGAAGTTCATTAAGGCAGGATCGTGCCATATTCCGCAGCATAAGTTGGAGATATCGGGTCGCGACCAAGCTATTTCCACCTTTGGCGATGCAGCAAGCCTAGAAAAAATCCTGGAGCCAAGTATCTGGCCGAGCCACTCCATCGTTAGCTTGGATGTGTCTAGAGATAGCAAATCCTTCCGGGAAGTGTGTTTGTCGAATCCGTGGTCCGAAGCATTTTGGACCCACATAGATATCGTCGTTCTCGTAGCGCCACGCCTCTAGGTTAGAATTGATCCGGTGTCTTGCGTCACTTGGTGACAGGGAATGCCATCCTAGTTGTTCTCTGTGGCTACGGTGCCGTGGAGCCGGACTTATGTTTCTATCACCACCTCCTCTGCCATGACACCCTCCTTGGCCTCATCGAGAGCCGTTGTGATGGCTGCTTGGTGGAGAGTGTGGTGCAGGCTGATTGCCGGACTCCATCTGGAGCGTCATTATTCCGGTTCCGGGAGTATCTTCATTAGGACGAGCCCCCTGCCGCCTTGACTCGGAACTGTGTTCGTCGTTTCTTCGTCCTTCGTTCCCCCACCGTGGTGGGGTTCAGCCGAACGGCTTGTATGTCTAGGAGGTGGCATCCTTTGTCGGTCCTCCTCCCGACATTGCTCTTTGTCTTCTTCCCTGCGATTATTCGACTCTCGCTGGGCAGGGTGTCTCAGAACTAGTTTCGCAACACCGTCTCGCTCTGCGGCTGGAGCAACATTGCTCCAATCACGTGCGGTTCTGTGTCGTTGCCCTGAAGATCCAGTTCTTGAGTAGTTATCTTCCTAACGGTCAGAACGATAATGTTGTTCCGGGACCTGTTGGAGCCTAATGTCATTCCAGGCCAGATCCATGCGACATTGGTTTGATTAAGAGACCACTTTTCCGCTTTCGAATTTCGTGACCTTCTGTTCCTCCAGACCCTTGGTGAGCAGCTTCACGCCCAACATGACTTGATCTGGGTTTGGATTGTTCGCCATGATATGTCGAGCTGTAGCCGTATTTTGTACTGGTGTTGGATACACCATATCTCCCTTGCTGTCAAGCCAAGGTGCTCCTGGGTCTCCCTCAAAGAGGACTTTGTGGACCTCCGGATATTTGTCGGCCCACACGTGGCCTTTCCGGGTCTTCTGGTGCTGTAGAGAGTTGAATTGCTCCGTAGACGCCTTGCGCTTCTTCTCTTCCATAAGGTTGTTAGCCTCATCCGGGAGTACTTGATGACGCGCTTCTAGGGCTTGAGCCCTTTCTTCCAATTCTGCAGGTGTAAGCTCTACAGCTGCAGCGATAGGCGTAGTTAACGCAACATCGATGAGTTAATGGGCACCAGCAGTAACAACGTATCCATCCACCGGAGTTTCCTTTGGCTCTTCTAGGATTAGAGCTCCATCCGAGTCTTCTACATATTCCTCGGCAACCACTTCCTCCGCTGGAGGATCTTTTGCTGGGGTTTTGTTCTTCGTGTTCCTCTTCTTTTCCTTCGTGGTAGCGCTGGTAGAAAAGACGGCTTTGGGTCTGTTTCCCGGATTGAAGCTCTTATCGGTACTTTCGGACATATGGACGTCAGGATTATCTCCCAGATCCATGTTATCCTACACTTTGGGAGAGTTTTCTCTGGATCCTTCGTCGATGGCTTCTCCTTCTTCTGCAACTTTGGAGTTAAACTCCTCTGCATATTCCACAGAGAACTTTCGGAAATCCGCTGACATCATGGAATCATCCGAAGATGCCGGTAAGTCAGTGTTTATTCCGATTGCCTCCAGCACCGAGTCTTCGTTGTCTCCAGCATCGGCAGAGCCGGATCTGGATCCAACATATCTCACAAAGTGCGATGCGTGCGTCCTCAGGTAGTTGCGTCTTTCCTCGTGGGCTTCCTCGAAATGCCCGATGGTCTCGAGAACCTCATCCACGCTTGCCTTCCAGCATAATGCGCCTCAACGTGTGCCTCATGAAGGGTTGATCTGTTCCGATATTGGCAGAGCCGGAAACAAAGTTGTTGTCTTGATCCTCCTAGATTTCAACCTCGACGGGCAGATCAATCTGGGATTTGGCCTCGCTAGGGAGATCCAATCTAGATTTGACTTGCATCGCAAGATATGCTTCAGGCTCAACTTTCTCCACTATCTCCACAATACGTGCGGGTTATGTGGGATTAGGGTTTTCCAAGATCCGGAACTCTGCCGCATCCGCGGACAAAGTGGACCCAGAAATTTCCTCTACCTCTATCATCACCACTAGGGTGGGTGGGGCAGGTTCAGCAAAACTGATGTAGACATCGATCTCACCAAAAGACATGATGGTATAGGCAGTCACGACGTCCCTAGCCAGAATCCAGATCTCATCGAGAATGATGAGAGGGACGTCGCTGGCGTATTGGACGCGACCGACGGTGATGGTCTCGCTGATTCCGATTCTGCTAGATTCAGCTCGGAATGCAAATTCGAAGCTCACTTGCCCCATGGTGGGTGACAACCTTCGTTGGATTGATGGCAAGTACGCCATGAGGAGGGTCCTCGAGGCGTGCGGAAGAGAGGGTTGTGAGACGTATGGTGTTCCGGGGCGGTGAGCACACAAGTTTACCCAGGTTCAAATCTGCCGGCTTTGTACGGATCATACTCCTGCTAGCGATCCAATAATACGGCAGAGCCGGATATGGGTTACAAGGGTTTCTCCTATGCGAGTTGAGATTGTAGACTATTGTGAGGTGCCCTAAAGGCTTACCCTAGGACAACTTATATAGATATCCGTCCTAGGGATTGCAGGAGAGATCTATCTGGCTACGACTAAGTGTCGGTTACAGAGTACATCTTGAACTACAAGTAACCTAACAAGCCTATGTCGGTAAGTCTTCTAGGCCTTCCTGTAGCCGGACTGGACTCCATCTCTTCTCCCTGACTGGGCCACCCATGAAGCAAAGCTCTAACCCGAAGTGGGCCACCCTGGTCAGTGAGGCGCATTGAGGATACCCGAAAAGTATATCCCCAACACTAAGTTTGATGGTAACCCTAGTAGTAGTTGATTTGCTTGTAAGATGAGTTGCCTTCATATGTTAGGATGAATTGCCTTGATCTGCTGATTGACTTGATTCCTTAGAAGTAGTATGAGATACTCTAGGGGCTCATCATCTTGGACCAAGATACTTTAAGATCACCAAACCCTAAGCAAAAATACAAGATGGATCTGGTCTCTAGCCAATAGGTGATCATCTAAAACCCTTAACTAGACCAATTATGAAGTGATCCATTCCAGAAGTTTCCAAGTCAATGTTGACTAATATCAAGAATGGATCTATTCTACTCAATCTACATTTCAACATCATCCACTAGATGATGCTTTGATACCTTGCAACCCATCAAAAACATGTCCACTCATATTCTAGTTAAAAACCCTAAATCTACTAAATTTGACAAAGTCTGGAAACTGTTTCAACATCACTTCTTTGAGTGCCTCTCTTTCTCAACCCTTGTGCATTTTTGGAAATGAACTTGAAACATCTTTTAGAACATCTTAAGGACTACCAAGGAACACTCTTTCCCTTGGTTAGACCATCCTCTAACCCACTTGTTCTTGATAGTTTTGCAGGTAAGAAAATAATAATTCCTGCAAATCTTATCAACATGACTACTTTGGAAGAAGCTCACACCTACATGTTATCTTATTTTCACCAACTCCTTGCATGATTGTGTTCTAATCATAAAGGTCTAGGAATACCTACTTCACTTGTTCCAAATGGATCCTTGTGCTTCAAAAACCCACAAGATTTTGAAGGCTATTTGATAATCTGCTTTGGCAGTCTTATTTTATTCAAAGTTTGGAATCAATCCTTGGTGAGATCAATCATGATCAAGCCCAACTTCTTGTACCATGGTGATCTACTAAACATGTTCTATCCATACATCTAGCCCATGCCCCAACGGATAAAATTAACAATGCATAAGTTTCTCTTTTCCCTGGTTTCCACCCAAATCAAGTCAAACTCCCAAAAACCAAGGTATCACATGGTGGATATATATGGTTGACATCATATACCATGTAGATATAAATGTTTAAACTATTATCCATAATTATCATGGCCCAAAATCTTTTTAATTCTTTTAATGGACAAAAACACCAAATCTCCTTCTATGAAAGAAAGATTGTTTTTCTCCACAACACTTGCCTAACGTTAAGCAAATATGAGGCATATATATCGTTCCCGATCTTCCAACTTCAAAAATAAATATTCTTGAAGAGTTTTAATAATTCTTTTTGCCTATTTTCTTAAATAGTAGAAACAAGAAAATAAATGTTTTAAATAGTCTTACACCACAATAAATTCAAGGAAAATTCTCCAAAGAATGAATTCAGATTTCGGAGTATCTCAAACCAAAATCTCACCTTGTCCAATTCAAAAACTTCATAATAATTCAATAGAACAGATTTAGCCATATTTGAAGAATGTATATAAAAGGAATAAAAAATCATCCAATAAATCTAACATAATTCTTGGAGGTGTATACTAACCCTACCTATCCACCAACATCATTAAATCAACTTGCCAAAGTCAAAAACCAAGAAGATCTTCATGATCTTCAAAATGATCAACAATAAGACATGATCAACCCTTGATCAAAACATCACCAAACCACCATCACTGCCCAAGCTTAATCACCACCAACCCCAGGGCACCTTTCTGGTCGTGTATACTGTATCTCCATTGTAGCTAACTCTACTCCTTTGTCCTCTAGCTCTTGGAAAGTAAAGTACATCTACAGCAGCACCCTACCCTCTAGCCATCTGGCTTGGGTACCAGCAAGCTCTATCGCCCATCTACCCCACCTGCCAGCCTCCATGGCTACCACTAGCCCTCCCTCTCTCCATTTCTTTCCTAAGGCCAAACTAAAGAGGGAGAAGGAAATCGTGCAGTCTACTCCATCCCTACCTATCCCTTCCCTCGTGTGACCCTACCACAACCTCACCACCGCCTCCCTCGATGAATCAGAGGCCAGCCCCCTCTCCAGCCCGAGCCTAAGCCTGGTGCACCATAGACCACCCCTCCCTGGATAAAAGCCCTCGTGCCACCCCAGAAACCCTACTCCTCGCTTATTTCCTCCCTCTCCATTTCACTACACCTCCCAGAGCTCCCCATCCTCTCCCCTGCTCTGCCTCACACAGAAAAAGGAGCAGTAGGAACTTCGGCCTCCCTCAAAAATCGAACATGGTGCTCTCTCTTTTGCCCCTCCCCCTCTGCATGTCGCATAAATGGGATCCCCATACTCCCCTCATCTAATCCTGCCTCTTTCTCTTGCTTTGGTCAACCCCTGCTGCCAGCCGGATGAGCTCCGATGAAGTCGCCTCGGGCACCATCGCTCAAGCCATCTCCTGACGCGGAACCATCTTCTTACGCCCCTCTTTCTACTCACTGGCTTCGACCGTGTTGCCCCAACACGTCCATGTCGCCTCTCCATGCCTCTGGTGAGCTCCCCAGTAGCGACACCGCCCCTAGGGTTTCCCCTATCTCTTGTCCCGACCGGAGGAAGAAGAAGGGCCAGGGGTTGTCGATGTCCACTGTCAACACCCGCATTTTTAATCCCAGATGCCTGTTATGCCATACATCGCAATCCCATGATTACCATTTTTGTGATACATAACAGATTGGATATCATAGTATATCATCCATTACAAACCATAATAAGGTCTTACACAAATAAAGGATCTCATGATCCAGCCTTAATATAAACAAGCAGCGGAATAATAAGCGTAGCAGCGGGCTCCATCTTCAGGGTCATAGGCAATGCTGACGATGGGAGATAATCCTAGTTGTCGTTGTATTGGGAACGACAGTACCTAAAAAGGTTAGATAGAGGTGTGGGGACTAGCAGGAATGCTATCGACAGCGTCCGCAGGCGAGATTGGATACGAGCGAGCGTAGCGGGACGCAAGAAGTACCCAGGTTCGGGGCCCTCGTGGTGAGGTAAAGCCCTACTCCTGCTGATCTGACTAGGTGAAATATACGAGCTACAAGTGCTCCTCGAGTTGTATCCTTTAGCTACTGCCTTAAATGAACTGAGACCCACCCTTTCTACTGAGGCCCTCCCTCTCCTTATTTAGGAAGAGAGGCAAGGGTCTCACTGGCTAGTCCGACTGGCGGGCCCCACAGGCGGGTCCCAGTCGGCTAGTCATCTACAGTACCCGGCATGGTATGTCACATCGGTGTATGAGCGGTATGGCTGTCGTAGGCACAGTGGACGCCGTGCGAGCCCGTCGTCAGCACAGGCCACTGTTCCCCCGTCAGCCACGCCAAGTCTTCGGTATGGGCGGGTGGTTGCCCGTCTTGTCGTACGTACGTCGTCCTGTCCCTATGATTGGATCCGGCTATGTTTGTTGTATCCGGCTACCTCCTCATGGTCCGGCTACCGGGTGGTAGCCGGTCCATGCTACCCTATCCGGCTGCATCTGGTCAGCCGGCTGAGATCCGACTATCCTGTTTCTTATTCGGGTGGGGTATCCGGGGATCATCCCCCTGACACTAGTTGTCGTAGCCATCCTGCTGTCCTTCCTCCTGGTAGTCCTCCTCATAGTCTGGCCACGAGAATAGCCAGGGACAAAGCCATGAGTACTCTATAAGTACTCGCAAACTATCACTAACAAGTAAGGTAGTTCTAGTAGGAATCCTAAGCTCTAAGTTTATTTGCAAACAGCCAGATTTATCTAAACTGAGTTCAGAAGTAAAGAAAGTTAATTTAATGTTCTAAATCACTTAAGTTGGGAACCCAGTTTTCATATTCACAACCTTGTTGTGGTCAAGTCAAAATCATAGTTCACTTCACAAGTCATTTTGAAAACATCTGACGACGAAATAGTATGGCCACTCCAACCGTCCATGACCATGGACGCGGCTATTCGAATAGTTTGAAACTCTATAGAGGTGGTACACTTTCACCACAAAATTCAATACATCTGTCAGGGTTAACCCTGAATCATCATACTTAGTATGCGGATAATTAATCATAACCTTTCCTTTACACACTCTAGTATAAGCACCTCCCCTATGAGCTTGGCCTCCCAGCCACGGCCATCTGCCATCCTAGGCACTACATTGGTGGACATCATCAAGAGGTAGCCTTAGCTCATACCTCCTCCGCGAGGGAGCCCATACTAATGCATATAAACTTCCAGCTAAGCCTTACCCAATTTAGGTATTGTGGTTGTACGGTAAAATTGGAATGGTATCACATCCGAACCCAACCATCAGTTTTTATAAAGGGCTAAGGCTCATGCCTCAACGTTTTCATCATTAAAATCCATTTTTGTTTCTCAACACATGTCAAAACATCTCAATATAATGACTCATCATTCCAGGGTTTTCATAATCATTTTCACCAAGTATTCCCATCTAAAGTGATCAAGTTTTATGCTTAGCACTAGCCACTAAGTTAAGAGTGTTCACTAATGAGGGATGCTAATCTCAATCTCATGCAATAGAATGACATCTAGTATAGGCCTAGTTTTATACTCTTTATGCTATCCATAATATCTTTCCAAAACCTCACAAAGCATTAACTAAATGTAAAAACTTTGGTAAAGTAAAAAAGAGTAAAGTTTGTTAGTAAAACTTGGGATGGGTATAAATCAAAAGTATATAACCAAAGCATGCCTAATGCATTTGCTTCAGTTATCAAGGGGCAAGTGTTAACTTGCTTAGTTCTAGCTTGCTTAGTAATGATGGCTTGCATTTATTGGTGAAGTGATTGAAGTATTGTTCGTCTTCTTCGGGGTAGAACTCCTCCTCCTCGTATCCTTGGTCGGTACTATCGTCTATAAAGAAATACATGGTACACAATCACCAAACAATACTTAACAAGTCTATTTATCACACTAAGGTTCACACTTGACGATCTAGCATCATCACATGCAATAAAGAACTAGTTTTATTTGGTTTATTTGAGAAAAGTAATTTCTACTCAGTGAAATTAATTAATATTTAATATTACCCAATTAAAATATGGGATCATGTGGACACATGTCATCACCATATATTCTAATACATGGGAATGTGATTTAAAAGGGTTGGTCACATTTTATAAAGTTTAAGTTTATCATTTAAATGATTTAAAGTGACTAGAAATGCTCTAATAGCATTCTTTTGGTACTAGTCCAATGTCACTGCATGCAAACCTAAATATTATTACATATTTAGATAGGTATTATCAAATGTGATTTTTGAGAGTTGAAATCAACTCAAAAGCTATTATGGTTGATTTTTGAAAAATATTTGAAGTTGCAAAAGTCACTGTCTTATTATTTTTGCTATAGGTTATCTCTAAATCCAAATGATTTAAATCCAACGTGCTTGGATAGATATTTTAATTACCTTTCTAGCAAAATTTGAATCATGCAATTTGTTTAAGTGAAACGCTCTGAATTGATTTTTGAATCTAGGGGCAGAAGCTAGTTTAAACTAAAAAGGAAAATCATATTTGAATTTCCAGGCCTGGGCGGGAAAGCTAAACGGGCCGGCCCAACTGCACAGCACAGCGCATCATGCGGCTGATAGAGGGGGTCCACTGGTCAGTGACTCACTCTACGCAAAACGATATCCTTCAATCTAGGCGCTTCGATCTAATTCTAATCCAACGACTCAGGGTCATCATCGACGACGAACAGCTCCAGCGACGAGCTAAACCTAACATGGTGGTGGGGGTCTCTCGGGGCTCACCTGGGCTCCATCTAGGCTCGGTGACGGGGGCAAACGACGAGGTAGATGACGGCGAGGCGAGGCGCGGTCACGGCAAGGCTCGGGGTGGTCGGTATCGACGGTGCCTTCTCCTCCAGCAGCGGTGGACTCTGGTGAAATTCTGGCGCGGTGGTGCTTGCCTTGCTCCGGCGAGAAGTGGGGAAGGTCAGTGAGGCGTGGGGAGTCGAGTGGTGTGCAGAATGGAGGCAGGGGTGGCCTCCTTTTATAGCTCGACAAGGAGACCGAGCGGTGCGGTGGTGAGCTCGATGGTGGCGTCGCTACAGGCAGCTAATGGCATGAGCGAGGGTGTAGGAAAGTACGGTGCTCCCTGGCGGTTCTCACGGACTTAAAGGCGCGGCATGGGGCAGCGTGGTTTGGTCTGGTGCGTGCGGCATTCTGAGCGGAGGCAGAGGTGCTTCCGGCAGCGTGCGTCATATGCGGGTCGCGCGGCGGTGAACGGGGGTGTCTGCCGGGGTGGTGTGATCATGGCGAGGCTGCGCGTGCACGGTGAGGGCAAGGCGCGAGCTGGCGGGGCTGGTCGGGCATGGCGCACTAACGCGCTCTGGCCACGTGGCAGAGAGGCACTGCGCGGTGCGACTAGGGTGGTCCACGACTCGGCTGGGGCTATGGCCTAGACAGGGAGTGGCGGTAGGCTATGGCGGTGCTAGTGGACATCCTGGATGGGCGCAGGATGGTCTGGTGCGAGCTGGCCATGGTCGGCCAGAGATGACCACAAAACGGCGGCGCTCCACTATTCTCCATGGTGAAGGGAGGGTTTTGTCTGTTGCTGCTAGACACTCAGGAGGACAAGGGGGTTATGAGGGAGGTCAATTGGTCGATGATCAGTGTACAAAACAGTGAAGTTAGGCTAGAGGTTATTCTGTGCATGCCAATTGTTTGTGTTAATGGCCGCATGAAATTTATTTTTAATTTTTGATTCAAATTTTTTATTAAGCTTGAGAGACTAGGTTTGCTTGCAGAGGTCAAGGGGAATTGATTTGATGGGTTTTTGAAAAAGTGTGATCGTGACATATGAATTGGATTTAATTTTCAAATGTCCTTTAAATGGATTTGCTAGATGTTTTTGTAAGTTTGTAAAGTGGGACTTGATACACTTTTACTTGGTCTAGTATGGGTGAAAAGAGTTGGAAATGTTTCTGTTAGAAATCTTCTTCTAGGAACACCTAAATTGGCCGAGTGGTTTATGATGGGGATATGCCGAAAGGGGTGCCCCCAACAGGACGTTCCGATTGGGCCGAAGGGCTTGCGAGTGCGTCCGAAATATGGCGACTGGACTACGAAGGAAGGAAAGGCCCAGCGACTGGCGACTGGAAGCCCAGGAGCGTAATAGAAGCCCAGTTGGAGGAGGATCCCAACCAAGACTCCGACGACGAGTCAGGAGGAAGACGCCGCACTAGCATCCATGACAGCGGGCGCCTACGCGACATGCGCTACAGCAACACCCGCATCACCGACAAGCGCCGCACGGACGGGCGAGTCGACTTCGTCGCCAATGCCGGCTACGGCCAGCGCGACTCTAAGAACTACCACGACAGCGGAAACTACCGCGCCAACAACACGACGAGGCTGAAATTCGACCCTGCCGCCCTGCTCAATCAGCCCTGCATCTACCACATCAGGGAGGGAAAACCCGCCACCCACACCACCGCCGATTGCCACTCTCTCAAAGAGATTGAGAAGCCGATACGAGCAAGGGAGGACCACAACAACAACCCACCTCGGGACAATGGGAACGATGGCGGCTTCGGCACCGCCGTCGGCTCGCTACATACCTTCACCGGACTCGGCACCAAACGCGAGAAGAAGGTGCTCGCCCGCGCAGTGGCCATCAATGAGGTGACACAAGTCGACATCCCTCGCTTCCTGAACTGGTCCGAGCAGAGCATCACCTGGAGTTGCCAGGATCATGCGCCAAGGATCGAAGACCCAGGGCGAGTCGCCCTGGTAGTAAGGCCCAAGGTGGCCGACTACTGGCTGCCCAAGACGTTAATGTATGGTAGGAGCTCCATCAACATCTTGTACCTCGATATGTTCAAAAGGCTCCAGCTCCCAGAAGCAGCCATTGAGCCAACACTGACGACCTTCCACGGCATCGCCCCCGGTCGGAAGGCGTACCCGATCAGGAAAGTGACACTGCCAGTCACCTTCGGCACTCCAGCAAACTAACGTACGGGGAGGATCGTGTTTGAGCTGGTGAACTTCCGCAGCCCCTACCACTGCGTCCTGGGCCGCCAGGCATTCGCAAAGTTTATGGTGACCCCACACTACGCCTACAACATGATGAAGCTCCCCGGGCCAAGCGGCATCATCACCGTCCACGGTGACCCCGACATGGTCGTGGAATGCGAGGACAAGGGCGTCGAGCTCACCGACGCTGTCATCGCCGTGGAGACAGACCACACGGAGGAGCTCGCGAAATACGCGGGCAACATCAACAAGGACGACCCCACCATCCTAAAGAAACCAACCGCCGCGAACTCCATGTTCGAGGCAACCACACACACCCACACCGTCGAGCTCGTCCTAGGCGACTCCAGCCAGACGGTCACCATTAGGGCGCACATGAGCCCCGCATAGGAAAGCGCACTCATCGGGTTCCTCCGTGAGAACCGTGACATCTTCGCATGGAAGCCATCTGACATGCCAGGTGTCCCGAGGGAACTCGCTGAGCACAAACTCAACACCGACCCCAAAGTGCGACCAGTGAATTAGTCGCTATGGCCCTTCAATGAAGAGCGTCGTCGAGCAATCACCGAAGAAGTTCAGCGCATCCGGCCAATCAAGTACTCCAAGTGGCTGGCAAACCCAGTCCTGGTTCTAAAAAAGAACAACACTTGGAGAATGTGCATTGACTACACACACCTCAACAGCGCCTGCCCGAAGGAGGAGTTTGTCCTACCGCGCATCGATCAGATCATCAACTCGACCGCGGGATCAGAGTCGCTGTGCTTTCTCGATGCTTACTGTGGTTATAACCAGATCAAGATGGCGGCCGAGGATGAGGAGAAGACATCGTTCATTACGCCATTCGACGCATTCTGCTACACGGCCATGACGTTTGGCCTCAAGAACGCAGGTGCCACATACCAGAGGTGCATGCAGGAGTGTCTAGCGAGCCAAATTGGCCGCAACATTCACGTCTACATCGATGACGTGGTGGTAAACTCCACCCGCCAGGACGACCTGCTCGCCCACCTAGCCGAAACCTTCACAAACTTGCAAAGGTACAACATCAAGCTGAACTCTAGAAAATGGACCTTCGGCGTCCCCACCAGACAACTGCTGGGTTATGTAGTCTCCAAGCGAGGCATCAAAGCCAACCCCACCAAGATAGACACCATCGCGCGACTCGGGAAACCAGAGTGCCTCCGCGACGTCCCGAAGTTGGCAGGGCGAGTCGCGGCCCTCAGTCGCTTCATCCCCCGACTAGGCGAGAAGGCAATGCCCCTCTACCCCCTCTACCCACGTTCCAATGGGACGCGGAGGCTGACAATGCACTCAAAGCACTCAAAGAAGTGCTACTCGCGGCACCACTACTTGTCGCACCACTCGATAAAGAGCCAATGCTCGTTTACGTCGCAGCTCCAGCGCTGTGATGGTCGTCAAACAACCAGAAGAGGGAAAGTAGCACCCCATACAGCGCCCCGTCTACTACACCAGTGAAGTCCTAATGGACTCACGACAGCGCTACCCGCAATACCAAAAACTGGTGTACGCGGTATTCCGAGCAGAGCGGCGACTCCCACACTACTTCCAGGAGCACCCAATGACGGTGGTCTCCTTGGCCCTACTGAGGACATCATACGTAATCATGGCGAGACCAGGCGAGTCACCAAGTGGGCAGTCGAAATTGGTGTCGACAACATCAAATACGAGATCCGCAAAGCGATCAAGTCACAAGCCCTGGCTGATTTCCTTGCGGACTAGGAAGAAGCAAAGTAGCCAGAGAAGCTCCCGTACCTCCACTACTGGTCGCTCCATTTTGACGGCTCCAAGAACGCCGGCGGCATAGGGGCTGGGGTCATCCTGACCTCTCCCAAAGGAGACAAGCTCCGCTACGTGCTCCACCTCAACTTCAATCCCTGCACCAACAACATGGCAGAATATGAGGCCCTCCTTCACGGCATGAGACCCGCTAAGGAGATGAACATCAACCGCCTACGATGCTATGGAGACTCCGACCTAGTCGCCGGCCAAGTCGACGGGACGTGAGACGCCGTCTCCCCAACAATGATCGCGTCGCGCCAAGCTGTCGACCAGTTGGGAGGACACTTCGACGGCTACTACGTCGAATGGATCGATAGGCGCAAAAACAAGGAGGCAGACGCCCTCTCCCGCATCGGATCGACACGACAAGCGCCACCAGTAGGCGTCTTCCTCGACATCATCCACAAACCATCGGTTAGCCCGCCAAAAGTGATCGACGTCGGGATCCCACTTCAACCAGAACCGGCCTTAGTTGCCATGGTTGCGGAACCTAGCGACTGGACAGCACCATACGTCGCCTTCCTGGAACACAAACTCCTACCGAGCAATGAGACAGAGGCGCGAATGATCGTGCGTCGTTGCAAATGCTTCGTCATCATCAACGGCGAGCTCCACAAGCGCAGCGTGACCGGCGTGTTCCAGTGCTGCGTGCAGCCAGAAGAAGGCTGCAAGATCCTCTAGGACATTCATGCCGGCGACTGCGGCCATCACGCCGGTGCCAAGTTGCTAGTCGCCAAGGCCATGCGACACGGTTTCCACTGGCTCACCGCACAGGCTGACGCCACCAACATCATCCAACGATGCGTCGGATGCCAGACGTATGCCAACCAAACGCACCTCCCTGGCTCGGCACTCAAGACCATCCCCATCACGTGGCCATATCGCCGTATGGGGCATGGACATGGTAGGCCCATTCAAGAAGGCCCCGTCTGGCTTCACTCACCTCCTAGTCGCCGTCGACAAATTCACCAAATGGGTCGAGGCCAAGCCGATAAAAAAGTGCGACAGCAAGACGACCACCAAGTTCCTACGCGAACTCATCTACCGGTACGGCTACCCACACAACATCATAACAGACAACGGCACCAACTTCGACAAGGTGGCCTTGGCGGAATTCTGTGAAGAACACAGCATTCGACTCGACCTCGCATCAGTCGCTCACCCAGAGTCAAATGGCCAAGCGAAACGCGCCAACCAGAGCGTCCTCCATGGACTCAAGCCGCGACTCCAGGTGCCCCTCGAGCGCACCCCAGGATGCTGGGTCGACGAGCTCTCCTTTGTGATATGGGGGATTCACACCTTCGTCAACCGCTCAACCGGGTTCACGCCCTTCTTCATGGTGTATGGTGTCGAGGCTGTAATGCGAACCGACCTGGAGCATGACTCACCTCGAGTCGCCAACTACGTCGAGGCGGCCAACGAGGTTGCCCGCCAAGACAGCATCGATCAACTCGACGAGGCACGCGGCCTGGCTCGCTCCTGCACCACCATATACCAGCAAGGACTCCGCCACTACCACAGCCGCCGAGTGCGAACTCGCACCTTCCAGGAAGACGACCTGGTCCTACGACTGGCCCAAGACAAGAAGGGCATGCACAAACTCTCCCCCCATGGGAGGGGCCGTTCTCCATAGGCCGAGTCCTTGGCAATGATGCCTATTACCTCATCGACATACGGGGTGACGACCAACTTGAGGTCGGGAGGCAATGGAATGTAAACCTCCACAGAAAGTTCTATACTTGAACCTCACATTGTACTCCATCGGAATGTATAATGAAATCCATCCGAATCGCACAAATTGTGTCCACTCGCCATACTCTTGTGCCACTCGGACTCGTACATACTAGCAATACGCTACTTACGGAAGTCAACCTCTGGTCGAGCGACCGGCACGGCTAAGTAGTGCGGCACAAGGACACCAGAAATATTCGGGCCTTGGGTCGTCCACGAAAAACGCCAACCCGGAGCCGCCATTGGAGTCGCCTAGCCCGACTGGCCCACCAGGCTAAGACAACCGGTACATGCTTCTCATATCGACATGTCCCTCCCACCCTCATGCAAAGCGACTCGAACGGTTAAGTACCACGCACGGGGACTCCGCAAAACGGGAACCCCCACGAGGCTCGGGAACACACCAAGTAAGAGAGCTGCCTAGGGCTCGCCAAGCGACTGGCTCTCCGGGCCAGGGGAGGAGACGCGTTACAAACAACGAACCCACAACCTGCAACAGGAGCATGACCAATATGGTTGGGCACCACGCTCGGGGACTAGCTTATAAGTCAGTCCTACTCGCGCTCCGGGACTCGCCACTCAGAAGACGCGAGGGACAAAAACAATGCATAAACAAAAGTATACACAAAAGCATACAATCGATTTATACCCCATTAAAGGGAGGACGCGCTCGGGGACTCGCTCAATCAAAACAATGCATACACAAAACACACCACACATTTCTAGTCGCAATACGAGTCGATTGACTCCCCTTGGCATATATTGCAAAAATACCTTACAACATTTGCCACTTGGCATACATCACAGCTTGGACAATTACATTGTTTACTCCACAGGCCCTGATGAAGAAGCAGCACCACCCCCTTGACGCGAACAAAATGCTGCCACGGGTTCCTCGGGTACGTCGTCAGCGACTTCGTAACAACGACCGGAAGGGCTGCTCCGACTTCATGTCGCGATGCTCTGGCTCGGGGTTGCCAGGCGCCAACACCGTATCCTGGTACGGTAGTAGATCCCCCAATGCCAAGACACAATCGGCGTAAGGGGCGGCCTTCGCGGTCAGCTTCAGCACCTCTGACATCTCCACCATGCCGGTCGCCAATGGATAGCCACTCGTCACATTGTCAAGGTCGAAGTCGTCGGGGAAATGGGCGAGACCCAAGCTCAGCGTTGTGGCGGCCCCGGGCCTGAATGCTGAGCGCGTCATCCACTCCACAAAGGTGGGCACCTTTTCCAGATAGCACCACACCTCCGTAAGCCCCCCAGGAATAACTTCGGTGGGGGACATGCCCTAAAGAGACGCCTGGACGCACAACGCCGAGGCCATGGCCGCATTCACCACGGCAGTCCCGCACTGCGAGGCGTTGTAAGTTTGCACCACCGGGTCGCTTTGGCCTACTACAGCTGCAAAGTCAGGTGGTAGTGAAACTACAAAACCCCCAAAATGGGGACTCGACAAACGGGTCAGGCAAAGAGAAAGACTCACCAAGGAGTTTGCGGCAGTTCTCCTTAACGTGCTTCTCCAAGGCGGTTTTCTTGTTGTGCAGCCCCACGATGATGGAATCCGTGGCTTTGCATTCTTCCTCAGCCGCAGCGACGGCATCCTTCGCTCGCTCTTCCGAAGAAATTGAGGACCCTTTCGCCTCCTCCAAGTCCTTGACCAGGGAGGCTATTCGTCCATTCGCCGCGTCAAGATCGGCAACCGGAACATACCCCTCACGAGCCTTGGAGATCTCAGCAGGGAAACCATCTGCAAGAAGCAATCAGCGTATTGTACACGACTAGCTCACACCCAAAAGAGGAGAATAAAGACAAATAGATACTCACCAATAGTTTCCTGAAGCCGCTGGTTCACCTCTTGTGCTTCGTGCAAGTCACGCTCCAAGAGCTCTCTCGCGGCCTGCCGATCGATCGACTCCCTTTGCAATCCCTGCAAACAAACAACTCGCCTCAGCATTTGGCAAAAGAACATCCAGTTCCCAGCCGCTGAAATTCAGCGACCAAGAACTCGGGGACTGGAGAAGGAGAAAGAAAATCAATTCCTAGCTGCTGAAATTCAGCGACCAGGAACTCGGGGACTGGAGAGGACTAAGAGGTTCAGTTCCTAGACGCTAAAATTCAGCGACCAGGAACTCGGGGACTAGACATACCTGAATAGCAGCGCCGAGCATCTTCTAAAGTTCTCCGGCTTCAGTCGACGGGATCGTGAAGGAAGTGCGCCCGCAACAGGACCCAATGTCCGCATCCACGATTTCTGGACTCTGCGGAGACTACATGTCCGCCACACCTGGAAACCCCCTCGCCATGAAACGCGGGAACGTCGCCAACGCTCTGGCGGAGGCGCTGGTTGTCGGGACCGGCGCTTACGGCATGGATGCAACCAAGGCAGGTTCCGATCGCGTCGCCACCACCTCTTCAGCGACTGGCGCAGTAGCTGACTCCACGGCGCTGCCTTTGGTCGCAGCATCGTCGGCGCCCCCCTTCTGCTTCTTCTTGACTTTGGCGGTCGCCACATCTCCGGTGGCCTTTCTCTTCTTTGGGAGGTCGCCGTCTCCCATGTCGATGGCCGATGCAATCTTAGCCATCGAAGGACGGCCAATCTTCTTGGCCCCTGACCTGCACGAGTCCCCACAATCAATATAACGACAACACAAAAGAGCAAGGCGAATCGGGATGAAGGAGCAATACTTACTTAGCGACTGGGAGGACGCGAAGCCCGGTGCTGATGTGGGCGGGATTGTCCAACTCAGGACCCAACTTACGGGTGAGCCCCCTCTCGAAGACGTCTGAAGCCCACGAAACCACGGGCTTTCTTGACGATGAAGCTGTAGTCGCCGGGATCTCCGGCTCCGACTCGGCCGCCCTCGACGGCTGGGGCGACCTGGACGTCATCGCCTCAGCCCCTTCTTGACTTGGAACCCCCGGGGTCGTCGGTGAAATCGCCGCCAGGGTAACCTCTACCACTACCTCTGTGTCCTCGCCCTCCAACCCCTATGTCGGGACTGCGTCCTTTGGGGCCTTGTGCGAGACCTCGGGAGAACCTTCATCATCGGAATCGTCATCTGACTCGAATACCACCGCCGACTTGGACGACGACGTGGGCCTTTTCGCTGGCGACTTGGGCCTGTGTGCGGGCTTCGACGGCGTGGCAGTACGCCGGGACGTGTGCTCTTGTGCGACCTCGTCACCTCCGTCATGCTCGTCCAGGCAGCGGCTCGCCTCAACTTCACATTGTTTCTGCATACGGGTCTTGCGAGCCACGGGCCCCGAGGGAGGAACCTCCTCCTCCTCCCCATCGCTGTCGGAAGGGTCCCCCTCGGAGTCTTCCTCCAGTTCTTGGGGAACTTCTTCGTCGAGTGGAGGGAGCCAGCCCTCCAACACCTGAAAAAGCTGAGAACCACCACAAGTAAAACACGAAACAAGGAGACTGAAAACTGAAACATGGACGTAGCGATTGGAAAGAGAACTTACTGTGGGGGCTTCATTCTTCACAGGAGTGTAAGGGGCGACCCCGATCGCCACACTGGTGAACTCTGCGTTGGTGATCTTCTTCAGGGTGGCCTTGTAGTCCTCGGCCTCCCATGACTCCTTACTGGTTCGGGATGGGTCATGCTTCCCGCTGTACTCATACATCTAGTGTAGCCGAGCCGCCAGTGGAACCAGGCGGCGCCCGAGCCAGTAGTTGTAGAGGTTGATCGGAATCAACCCCTGGACATTCAGCTTCTGGATCTGGTCCATCATCTCCGTGACGGCCATCCGCTGGTCTTCAGGAAACTTCTTCGGTGCCAACCAACGGGGCTTGCTGCTCTCGGCGACGAACTCGGGAAGAGCCACCTCGCCGGAGGGAGTGGCTTCTTTGACGTAGAACCAACTCTTCTTCCACTCGTTGGCGGCCTTCTTCGGCAGGAGGAGCTTGACGAAATTGGCCTTCGGCTTCAGTTGAAACATGACTCCACCTGCGCCCAGCATCAAGCCGCCGGACGCCTCGCGCCCGATGCGGCCGTGGAAGAGCTCCAGCCATAGCAGGAAATACGGCCTGTAGCCGAGGTAACATTCGCAGAAGGCGACGAAGATCGCTAGCTGCTCGATGCTATGAGGGCCAAGATCCGATGGCTTGATCGCGTAATACGCGCAGAAGCGGCTGAAAAAGAGTGAGGTGGGGAACCCTAGACCCCTCTCAAGATGACTAGGGAAGCAAATGAACTCACCGGGTCGCGGCTTTGGCTCGGTCTCGAAGGAGGGGGGAACCCGCCAATTCCCCTTGCGGAGCACTCCGGCATCCTCGAAAGATGTAAGCTGGGCCGTGGTACACTTGGATTCCCCCCATGAGCCTTTGGGAGGCGCCATCGAGTAGGATGTGGAATCGCATGATGCGGGAAGGACAAGTCGAAAGGACGTAGGCAGGAAGATTGGTGGCAGGAAGAACGAATGAGGAGGAATGAAGAATGCGAAGAAGGTCTGCGGAGCTGAACCATCACTCCCCTTATATGGGAAACGCCACCCGCCAAAATCAGGGTAGCCGTTACTTGCGGTAATTGCGCCGAAGTTACCATTGGAAATTCCAACGGATAGTTTGACTGGACTGCCGTCCAACTCCTTTATTTCACCCGCTAGTCTTTCCATTCTCCAAGACGGCGATTTGGTGGCAGTAACATTCATTGAGATGACGAGTGGAAACATGGGGAAATTCTCCTTGGTTCTAAGGGAGTCCATCACCGACTCGACTGGACGCCCAAATTGGGTTCGCCTACTCCGAACGCCAAAAGGACGCATGCGCCTGCATCAACGATGGCCTCGGGGACTACTGATGGGGATATGCCGAAAGGGGTATGCCCAGCAGGACGTTCCGATTGGGCCGAAGGGCCTGCGAGTGCGTCCAAAAGATGGCGACTGGACTACGAAGGAAGGAAAGGCCCAGCCACTGGCGACTAGAAGCCCAGGAGCGTAACAGAAGCCCAGTCGGACTAGGTCAAAGCCTCCGGATCCTTATCTTGTTCGATGATAACTTGTAAACCCTAGCGAGGTGCCCCGTATATAAACCTCCCTAGGGTATCCTAGAGACTTATATTCCATCATACACCCCCTCAAGCGACTCGCTGCCTAGCCGCCGAGCTCACCACCCTTGTAACTCGCTCTCCCATAATCTAATCTAGCAGGAGTAGGTCTTTACCCTCCAGGGGGCGAACCTGGGTAAACCCATGTGCATCCGCCCCCATCTCGCACCGCAGATGGCCGCCAACTCTTCCTCACGAAACACTCAATCGCTGCCAATGGTAGCGACTGCCGTGGCCATTTCCACGACAGTTTAAAATGGTCAAAATGACCATTTTCTTTATGTATTCTTATTTGATTTCTTTCTCTTTTGAATTTTTTTGTAATTGGTCTAGATGATGTGGCATTCACCTTTAAACCATTTCGCAACATTTAGAACAATCAAGCATGGCATATACACTCAATTCTATACTAAATGCAAACACAAATGCATTCATATTCATCTTTCTTAATAAAAGTTTTTGTTAACCCTAACTTGTGTGATTAGAACTTGATAACCTTAATTAATGTTTTGGGGTGTTACAAACCTTCCCTCCTTAAACAAAATCTCGTCCCGAGATTTAAAAAAAACTAGGAACTAGAGAGATTTGGAAACTCAGTCCTAATGTAATCGTCTCGCTCCCAAGTCGCTTCTTCTTCGGTATTGTTGCTCCGTTGGATCTTGAGAAATTTGATACTCCCGGTTCGGGTGGTTCTGAAAGCTTCTTCCAAGATACGAATGGGCACTTCACGATAAGTCAGATCCGTGTTGATATCAATGGCTCTGTGATTGATGTTCTTGAACACTTCGGTCTTCTCCGGAACTTCTAAGCATTTGCGAAGTAACGAGATATGGAACACATTGTGGATGGATAACATCTCCTCTGGCAGTTCTAGTTGATAAGATACTTCTCCTTGGCGATTTAGAATCTTGAAGGGACCAATATATCTGGGGGCTAACTTTCCTTTCAGCAGAAAATGCTGCATTCCCTTCAAAGGCGACACTTTGAGATACACAAAATCTCCGACATTGAAATTCAAATCTCTATGTCTCTTGTCAGCATAACTCTTCTGTCTGGATTGGGCGGTCTCCAGATGCTCACGGACTTTGTGAACCTTCTCTTCGGCTTCTCGTAGGATGTCAGGTCCAAAAATTTGACTCTCTCCTACTTGCGACCAATTAAGAGGGGTACGACACTTTCTTGCATATAAGAACTCAAATGGGGCCATCTGCCAAACTGGCTTGATAACTGTTGTTGTATGAGAATTCTGTGAAAGGCAATCAGTCTTCCCATTTTGATCGATACTCTAACACTCAAGCTCTCAACATATCTTCTAAGATCTGGTTGACTCTTTCAGTCTATCCACCGGTCTGCGGGTGATAAGCTGTGCTGAAATTCAACTTGGTTCCTAATCCTTCTTGGACTTTCTACCAAAATCTCGAGGTAAATTGGGTTCCTCGATACGACACTATGGTCTTGGGGGTTCCATGCAAACTAGCAATTCTCGCAATGTACAGTTCTGCTAGCTTCGAACTCTGGTAGGTTGTCTTGATAGGTATAAAATGGGCTACCTTGGACAACCTATCAACGATGACAGAGATACAGTAATTTCCCATACTAAAAGTAGGCAAACTGGTTATAAAGTCCATTCCGACGGAATCCCATTTCCATTCCAGAATCTGCAATGGTTGCAACAGTCCTGCGGGTCTCTGATGTTCTGCTTTGACTCTTTGACAAATATCACACTTGGCGATGTAGCTTCCAATTTCTCTCTTCATCTTGTGCAACCAAAATTGCTCCTTCAAATCCTGATACGTCTTCGTTCCTCTGGGGTGGATAGAATAAAGAGTATCATGATCTTCTTGCATGATAACTTGCTTCAGCTCTAAATCTACTGTCACACAGATACGTCCTTTGTACCACATAACTCCTTCTTCATCTTCGGTGAATCCAGGTACCTTTCCTGTAGCAATATGACGTTTGATTCCGTCGATACTTGCATTTCTCTTCTGGGCTTCCCTGATTTGGCTAATCAAAGTAGGTTGCAGTTCAATGCTAGCTAAATATCCTTTGGTAACTAGCTCAGTTGTAAACTGCTCAAACTCCTCATGCAAACATGGTTGCTTCTCCTTGATCATAGTGTTTAACCTACACGGCAATCTGCTAAGAGCATCCGCTACCACATTGGCTTTTCCGGGGTGATAGTGAATGTCAAGGTCATAATCCTTGATTAACTCTATCCATCTTTTTTGCCTCATATGCAACTCCTTCTAAGTTAAAATATACTTCAAGCTCTTGTGATCTGAGTAAATCTCACAGCAATTACCCATAGGGTAATGGCGACATGTCTTTAGTGCCAAAACTACGGCTGCTACCTCAAGATCATGGGTAGGATAGTTCTGCTCATGTTGCTTCAGTTGTCACGACAGATATGCGATGACTTTGCCTTCTTGCATCAACACACATCCGAGACCAATCTTGGATGCATCACAATACACATCAAACAACTTCTTGATATCTGGCATGATCAATATTGGGGCTAAAATCAGTCTCTTCTTGAGCTCCTGGAAACTTGCTTCACATTTGTCGGTCCAGTCAAACTTCTTGTCCTTCTTCAACAATTGGTTCATTGGTCTTGCGATGCTCGAAAATCCTTCTACGAACTTGCGGTAATATCCCGCTAATCCGAGAAATGCATGGACTTGGGTTTGAGTGGTTGGGGCTTCCCATTCTTCGACATCTTTGATCTTGGCGGGATCAACAACGACTCCTCCAGCAGACACAATATGTCCGAGGAATCCTACTTCTTTCAGCCAAAACTCACATTTGCTGAACTTGGCATACAACCGATGCTCTCTAAGGGTTTCAAGAATGATTCTCAGATGTTGCTCATGGTCTTCTTCTGGCTTGGAGTAGATAAGGATATCGTCGATAAACACATCGACAAACTTATCTAGAAAATTCATAAAGATCTTATTCATGAGATTCATGAAATAAGCAGGGGCATTGGTTAATCAAAAACACATGACCGTATACTCATATAATCCATATCTCGTGGTAAAGGCGGTGACATGGGTATACCCTAGAGGTACTCAAGCTTGGTATATACGGCCTGAATACAGCGGAAGCCCACGGTGTCGCCAAGGCCCAAATGGAGAACTCGAGTAACCTACGGACTCTCGAGTTATAGGGAAACCCTAACCTGTAACTGACTCGACTTGCTGTCCGAGACCTAGCCTATCTATATAAAGTCTAGGAGGAGGCGGCGAAGAGGACACACGCAACCCTAGTTTCCATAACCCTCGCCAGATTGCATCTGCGCACCATTGTAATTCGACGAGCAGACAAGCAGGAGTAGGGACCTCTACGAGGCCTGAACCTGGGTAAATCTTCGAGTCCCCTGTGTTCTTGTTTGCTAGCCGATTGATGCTTCCAGCGCTCCCTTCTTCTTCAAAACCCAAGTCCATAACAATGGGCATTGATGAGTTAAACCCTCGTCAATTGGCGCCGTCTGTAGGAATTGGGAGTGCTGATGTTGCGGATTCTTCAGCCCCATCAACTGCGATCTACAACTCCGCAATAGCGGAGATTCACTAGCTCTTCGGTGTGTTCGACTTCACTGTCCATACGCCGGCCACTCGCCCGGCTTTCGAATCCGTGGGCGACGGAATTAGCCTGGCGATCGGGAGCTTCCGCTTCCAAGTTGGTCAGATGGGCACGCTTCGCATGCCTGACCAGCCGACAACACCATTGACAACTCCAGCATCATGGTTCCCTCCACCGATCGGCACCCTCAGCGAGCTCAATGCCTCTACAACAGTCGTGAATACGGATAGCGACAGCAGACGCGTATCTGATTTGGGCGATCTAGCAACTGAAGATGGAGTCTACGGCTCCGGATCTGAAAGTTGCGGGAGAAGCAGCTTCCCCAACCACTTCATGTGTGCCGTCATCAACGCGGGCGATTCCTCCGCCAATCGCGACAACACGGGCAACGGTGGCAATGGAACCGACCTATCAGACGGAGGCATACCTAATGGCGGACCACCCAATGGTGGACCACCCAACGGCCGCCCGACCAACGGTGCCCCTGTCAAAAACAGAGGGGCAACCGAACTCCCCACCATGGTGAACGAGCAAACTGGCGAACGTGTCGTGATTAGGCTCAACGATCTCGAGTGGGCCCGCTATCGATAAGCTCTACGAGGCCACCCTCTGCCCTTCGGCTCCCTGCAAGAACTATTGATGGGGAACCATTGGCTCCTAAAATAAGAATACAAACGCTAACTGCAAACAATCGCGCAACTCGAGGCGTGTAAAAAGGCGGTAGACGAGTCGAGCCTCCGACGAGTTGGTCTCTCCTCCCACGGAGGATACTCCTGCAAGTGCAACGAGTACATCGCTAACAAGAGGCGATCTCGACTGGCCCACCTCACTGAACAAGAACATGTAGAAGCCGCAAAGGTCCTCTACTTTGGCTCCATGACGGTGGATACGCGTGGCAACGTGCTTCCAAAAACGCCGCAAGCTACGGTAACGGCAGCCACCATGTACCTCTTCAACAACCAGCCGCCAGCTGGAGACCCTCGAGCTGGCATGCACCGATCTACGATCACAGGCTTGGGGTTAATCGAGGACGCTCTCGACAAAGAGCCGACACCAGAGCCGAAGAAAGGCAAGGCTCTGGCAAAACGCTATTCCTCGCCCTCATCCAGCGATGAGAGTCATGATCTATCTCGACGCCACCGCTCCCGGCGACACGACCACGACTAAGACGCGCGTGATGACATCACGCAGCGCAAGATCGACAAGTCAAGGGCACGACGTGCCCGATCGACTGACTCAGAAGACAAAGACGTGGAGCTCTATGGCGCTAGATGCTTCAGTAGGGCCATCAGGCAAAAGCGAATGCCCAAGGGGTTTAAGCTCCCATCAGAGAACCCAAAGTTTGATGGTCTGCAGGACCCGAAAATCTGGTTGGAGGACCATATATCCTCCGTCAAGCTCCACAGCGGGATTCGAAGCACGGCTATGCAATGCCTACAACTATAGCTACAGGGCGCCGCCCGGGCATGGCTCAACAACCTCCAACGTGGATCCATTCATAGTTGGGAAGAGCTGGTCTACATCTTTGTGCGCAACTTCAAGGGCACCTACAAAAGGCCCGCGTCAATCGAAGACCTGGTCTACATCTTTGTGCACAACTTCAAGGGCACCTACAAAAGGCCCGCGTCAATCGAAGAGCCGAGGTGCTGCCAACAAAGGTCGGGCGAATCGCTACGCTCATACATCCAGAGGTGGTCCATCATCAAGAACACCACAGAAAATATCTCGGAGGATCACGCAATCTACGTATTCAACGGCGGTGTTCGCCGCATAGAGCTCAGGGAGGAGCTGGGCCACTCGAAGCCCAAAACCATTGACCACCTGATGGAAATTGCGAATCGGTGGGCAGATGGAGAAGATTCGGTGAAGAATCGCGTTCACTCTGACAATGAAGCAGAACTCGAACGCAGACGCGATCGCCATAGCAAACTTCGAATGCGCATCTACGATGACCGCGACGATGTCAACATGGTCGCAACCGTCTATGCCGACAGACGCGATGACAACCGCAACAGCGGCTACCGCAGCGGTGGACATCGCGACTCCGGGAAAACCACGCAAGTATGGCAGTGCCGCACTCGCGACGAAACACCTGCAACATCCATTGAGGATAACCTATCCGGGCCATGCACGGTGCACTTCTACATCGACAAGCATGACTGCAAAAAGAAATCTAGCCAACTTCATGAGGGTCTGGCTCGGATGAATCGCGATACAGTCAATAGGGGCTACGGAGCCGCCCCAGGCGCTGTGCCACATGGAGCTCCTCTACCACCATCCAGACCACCGCCAAACGCAGTTGCGCCAGACCAGCACCACGGAGGCGAGCAGTACCCATGGGCCATGGGTACCATGATGATCCAAAAGGGCCACCCCTCCAATCGGGTGCAAAAGGCCATCACTCGCCAAGTAAATTTGGCGACAAACTCACCACCATCCACCACTAAGTACTTCAGTGGAAGCGACTCCTGCATCACCTTCGACAAGCGCGACCATCCGCGCCAAGTACCTCGTCTAGGCCACTGTCCCCTCATACTCGAGGCACATATTGGAGGCTTCGACATGAGTCGTGTCTTCATGGACAGTGGAAGCGGCATCAACCTTATGTTCGTGAGTACCTTGCGAGCCATGAGGATCCCTCTGACTTGCCTAGAGGCCTCAGACACAACATTCCACGGCATCGTCCCAGGCAAGGGCATATATCCCCTTGGCAAAATCAACCTCGACGTCATCTTTGGCACGCCGAAAAACTTTTGACGCGAACGCATCGACTTTGAAGTCGTCGACTGGCCCTCAGAGTACCACTCTATCCTCGGACGCGTCGCATTCCCTAGGTTCATGGAAGTCCCACACTAGGCCTATCTGCAGATGAAAAGGCCAGGCCCAAATGGCGTCATCACAATCAATGGGAGCTTCGAATGGTCCGACAGTTGTGACAGGGAGTTCAACAAAATTTCCCAGGACTTCGGCACGTAGGAAGAACTCGCGAGACTGAAGTAGTCGACAGACAATAGTCTGCCTCCCCTGAGCCAGCCAAGTTCACCGACCTATCCTTCGACTCATCGGTGCACACGAAGAAAGTTCAGATCCACCCATCGGATCCTGCTAGGACGGGCCTCATCGCCAACAACTTGAGTCCCGCATAGGAACTCGCGCTCGTCGAATTCCTCCGAGAGCACTGGGATATCTTCACCTGGTGTCTAGCGGACATGCCAGGAGTTCCCAGGGAATTCACCGAGCACGCACTCAAAGTGAAACAAGACGCAAGTCTAGTCAAACAAACAATTCGGCGACTGTCTGAACCAAGAGCAAAGGCAGTCGGAATGGAGATCAATTCACTCCTCGATGCCAGATTCGTACGCGAGATCAAGGAAAGCACTTGGCTCGCCAACACGGTGCTAGTACCAAAAAGGGACACGGATATCCTACGGATGTGCGTGGACTTCACCTCTCTGATTAAGCACTGCCCGAAGGACCACTTTCCACTTCCACGAATCGACCAAATCATCGACTCCACCGCGGGATGTGAGCGCCTCTGCTTCCTCGACGCCTACTCAGGCTACAATCAGATTCGAATGAAGGAGGAGGATCAAGAGAAAACGGCATTTACAATGCCTTTTGGTGTGTTCTGCTATAACACAATGCCCTTCGGGCTAAAAAACGTAGGATCCACCTACCAACGGTGCATGCAGGCTTGCCTCAAGAACCAACTTGGTCGCAACATCCAAGTCTATGTTGACAACATCCAAGAAACCTTCGCCAACCTCGATCGCTATCGGATCAAGCTCAATCCAGACAAGTGCGCCTTCAGCGTACCATCTGGGGAACTACTCAGGTATCTTATCTCCGCGAGAAGGATCGAGGCGAACCCGAAGAAAATAAAAGCCATACTGGCCATGGAGAAGCCGAATAACATAAGAGGTGTCCAGCAGCTAGCTGGGCGAATCATGGTGCTTAGTCGATTCATCAGTCGAATGGGTGAAAAGGCACTTCCCTTCTACCAACTCCTTCGCAAAGCTGACAAGTTCGAGTGGACCAACGAGGCACAGGAAGCATTCGAAGAACTCAAGCGCCTATTGCCCACCTCGCCAGTACTGGTGACCCCACGCGAATGGGAACCACTGTTGCTATACATCTCCGCCACCAACCAGGTGGTCAACACGGTGCTCGTGTTAGAACAAGCTGAGGAAAACAAGGTCCACGGGGTACAACGCCTAGTCTATTACCTCAGTGAGGTACTCACTCCAACAAAGCAGCGGTACCCGCACTACCAGAAGCTGGCATACAACGTCTTCATGACAGCCCGGCGACTGCACCACTACTTCTAGGAACACCCAATCGTGGTAGTCAACGACGCCCCGCTTGGGCGTATCCTCAACAATCCCGACACCACCGGATGAGTCACGCTTTGGGGGATCGAACTGTCTCCATGAGACATTACATATGAAAAACATGATGCAATCAAGTCGCAAGTCCTCCCTGACTTTCTCGTGCACTGGATGGAGAACCAGCTCCCTGAAAACCCAGATATGTCCTACCTCTGGACAATGCTCTTCGACGGATCCAAGCGCAAGGATGGAGCTAGCGCAGGTATCATACTGACATCGCCCTAGGGAGACAAGCTGAAATATATTCTGCGAATGCAATTCACCGCCTCCAACAATGAACCTGAATACGAGGCCCTGCTACACGGGATGAGGATGGCAAAAGCCTGCGGCGCTGAGAGGCTCATAACATACGGCGACTCCAAGATGGTCGTCAACCAGACAATGCACGAGTGCGACGCACTGAATGACAATATGATCGCCTACCGTGACCTCTACGACACACTCGGAGGGGACTTCGACGGTTGCGAGCTGCGGCACATAGGCCGCGAATGCAATGAAGAGGCGGACGCACTGGCCAACATTGGCTCTACTTCCGCCCCCATACCACCTGGGTTATTTCTCGAGCGCATCTGCGAACGCTCCATCAAGCCAAAGGCCGTAGAGAAGAAAACAAGCGCAACAACAGACTTGGAGGCTGCGCCGCCCAATGAGCCAATAGCACTCGACGACCTGGAGCTTGACACAGGATTCGAAGGACCAATGAGCGTCCTGATGATCGAGCCATCTTGGACTCAACCGTACATCATGTACCTTCTCAGCAAAAGGCTATCGGACGACCCGACTGACGCACGGCACATTGCGCGGCGATCCAAAGCATTCGTTGTTATCAACGGCGAACTGTACAAGCGCAACATCGCAGGAGTACTCCAATGATGCGTCTCCGACGCACTTGGAAGAGCTGTTCTACTCGACATCCATGAGGGGACTTGCGGGCACCATGCTGGCAGTCGAGCCCTCATCGCCAAAGCTCTACGAGCTGGATTCTACTGGCCTACGGCCATGCATGACGCCAAGGACATCGTCCAAAAATGCAACGCTTTCTAGCGATTCGTGGACAAGCCACACGCACCTGGCGCGGAGCTCCGACCAATTCCATTAGCCTGGCCCTTCGCGCAATGGGGACTCGACATGGTCGGCAAGCTCCCAAAGTCCTCACCAGGAGGCTACGTCTACCTACTAGTTGTAGTCGACAAATTCACCAAGTGGGTAGAGGCTATGCCAGTGACTAACCAGTCAGGATACAGCACAGTCAAGTTCTTCGAGTCCATCGTCTATCGCTTCGGAGTACCACACAGCATCATCACGGACAATGGGACGAACTTCACATGCAAGGAGGTCCAAGATTTCTATGAGAATCTGGGAATCAACGTAAGCTATGCCTCCGTAGCACATCCACAGACCAACGGTCAGGTGAAAAAGCCAATGGGCTCGTCTGTGGCGGCATCAAGAAGTGACTCCTTAGGCCACTCGAACAAGCCGCAGGCTACTAGCCAGACGAACTGCAATCGGTACTCTAGAGCCTACGCACAACTCCCAACAGTGCCACGGGCTATACCCTGTTCTTCATGGTGCACGGTACTGAAGCGGTGCTACCCGTAGAGGTACGATACAAAGCACCACGAGTGGTCGCTTACAGCAAGCAGGAGTCAACTCTTGCGCTCGAAGACTCCGTCGACCTCCTTGACGAGGCAAGGGAAATCGTGGCGGAAAGATAAACCATCTACCAGGAGAACCTGCGCAATTACCACACCAGAAGGCTACGGCCCAGGTCTTTTGTCGAAGGAGACCTGGTCCTGCGACTAAAACAGTAAGGGCATCTCAAGCTCGAGTCCCCCTGGGAGGGACCGTACGTGATTACAGAAGTGATCCCAGGTAGCGCCTATCGCCTCAAAGATTTTGAGAAAGGAGTCGCGTGCTCCAACCCCTGGAATGTCACGCAACTACGACTCTTCTACCCTTGGTCATCTTTTATTTTTACATTACAAATAAGCCTACTCAGCCAAGGCTACTTAGCCACACATTGTACCCCGTACTATCCTGCGAATAAATAAAGCTAAGTGCCCCTAAAATCTGTGTTCCTTTTATTTTTTGCAAATTATCCACTCGGGGGCTGTGCCACCCTATACACATCTGTTCTACGAACCAACGCGATATCCTGAGTAGCTGACGTACTAATCGAACCCTTGACAAACACCAACCCAGTTGCAACGCATCTGACAGGTTGACAAGGTGCTGAGATAAACACAAGTCAGGCTAACGAAAAAGAATCGCATAGTGCAATGCACTCGCAAAACATACACACTAACAAGCTCTGTATATACATCAATGTCAATCAATTTTACACAGTACATATATATATGAACTTTACAACACTGGTGCAATTATGTGCAGGATACAAACTAAACTACTGTTGCAACAAAGGAACGGTTGTTTGCTCCTCGAAAAGTCGACGATTTCCTCCGCTGGGTGATCAACGGCTTGATAGTGAGGAACCATATTCCAAGTCGAACCTGCTGGCGGTGCTAGCGGTCCAGCAGCAACTGTTGCAGCATCCACATCAGGCCTGTGCAGTCGCACCAGCGCAGAGTAGCCTTGGCACCAGCCACTAACTATTATCATATACACTCGCGGACTGCACTCAAATCTTGAAATTTGGCAAGAAGGGCCAAAAGGCTCGATGGAATGACGTCCAGCGGGAACATCATCTGATAAATATTTCTCAAGCACGATTACGACTTCTTTAGAAAGTGAAGCACTCGCGAAGCACGATCCTACAGGGCCGCAAGTGCGATTGCACGATCATGATCCACCTAGAAGTACCCACTCGCCTGAAGCTGCTCCTGGGTCAGATCATTCGTGCGAATGGCAATCATGTCCTTCTCACCCCGCGGATAGCGTTCACTGACAACTATACCAAGGAAAGGCAGAAGTATGAAGACAAAGAACTACTGCGAGTGACTACAAGAAAAAGATAAGGAAGAAGAAAGCTAACACTTGAATTGGTCGCCCAGCTGCGTCACCTCCCCTAGCAGATATTGCTCTCGGGCGACGACCTTCTCTGCCCTCGACTTCCATAATCCGTGTTACCACGGAGCACAGGCAGTTCGCGCTCCAACTGCTTCATGCGGTCGCGGAGTCGCGAGAGCAGAGACAGCTCATCCACCCTTGAGCGCGACTGCGCCAAAGTATCATCAGCGGATGGCATATTCCGAGGTTCACTCGAGCGACCACTTGATGCGCCCTATCACAAGCCAAGCAAGAGACAATAAGAAGACTAAGGCGATGCATAGACAAAAGACTCGAGTGCATTCAAGCATAATAAAGTATCAACAGACACACTCACCAAAGGCATGTTCCAAACAAAAGAGATAGGCTATTTAACTATTACAGACACGACTACTAAGGAGCAACTGTCTTCTTCAACTTGGACTTCGGTTTTAGGGGCCTAATCGAGTCTGTGGCGGTATCAGATGCCACAGAGTTCCCACCGGCCCCTGACGTCGTAGCCTTTGCCGCCTTCTTGGCTCGCTGCAGTTCCTCAGAGTACTTCGCAACTGTATTGATCAGCTGCGGCCTGAACTTGCCACAGGCAGTTGCGAAAGGAGAAAAGAGTACCTGTTGGCCATCGGCACCGACATGCATCGCCTTGGAGACCGCAGCAGGATCAACCTCGACTCCATGGGCTTGCACCATCACGAGTGACATCGAAGCGCCAGCCGCACAGAGTGAGTTCTTGAAGCTTGCAGGAATGCCTCCAGCATGGGACTCCACCAGAACATCCATATTTTCGATTAACTCAGCCTTGGGCGCCAGCTCCCGACGGAGGCGACTGAGCACGCCCTTGTCTTTGGTGAGCGTCCCCTGAACGGCAGCACTGCGATCTTTGACTGCCGAGATGGCACCCGCCAAAGCATCGTCACGACGGAGTGCCTGGGCATCGAAGCTCAGACCGCTAGCATCTACACAAGAGTCAAGCATTGGCACAAAAGTCAGCACAACAACAAATTCGAAAGAAGGGACACGGAGAAAATCCAGACAAAGGAATACCTGAGAGAGCCTTGGCAATCGAGACGAACAACTTCTCCCGAGCTACGATGGAAGCGCGTAGATCCTCTTCGTGTTTTCGCGACTCGTCATGTGTTGCGATTGCCTCATCGCGACTCTTCACCGCCGTGGCGAGCACTTTTTCGAGGGAAGCAGCGTCGCGAAGGAGTGCATTATGCTCAGCTATGAAACAGACAAAGATAGACTGTCAGTCGAATATATCACAAGGATGAAGAAGAAGAAGCAAAACACACTCACTTTCAACCACGCGATGGCGTTTTTCCAGCATTGCATGCTGGCGACCCATCGCAAGCACCTGCTCCGCTAGGCAAGCGGCTTCCTTCACAATGAGCTGCAACAAGAGAAACAGTAAAGGATCAGCAGATGGTATGGATAAAAAATTCGACTGCAAAAATCAGAATAAGCAACACTACACATACATGATCCTCCAATGACTCCGAATTCGATTGACGCGGAGTCGTCCAGATAACCATGTGGTGCTCCACATCGTGTGGAGAACTTGATGAATTATGCCCGGAGTGGGCTGCCAATGGAGGAGAAGCAGTGCGCTCAGCCACTTTCTTGGCCTTGGAGGTCGTGACTCCAGATTCCTTCAAAAATTGGACGTCATCAGAATATGATGATGCCGGCTGACTACAAAACAAAACCAACATCAAGAGAATGCAACTCCAAAGAAAAAGCAAAAGGAAGACTCGTATACTTACCAATCAAACTTGTCAAAATCGAAGGATTGATCCCCCGACTCCGACGATGACTCCTTCGGCAACCGCATCTTCTTGCGGGAAGATGGCGCCACAACACTCACAGGAGCGGCAGGTATCGACGACTCTCCACCAATAGCTGCACCTTCTGGAGTCGTAGGAGATGATGCATCCGAATCCTCGCTGCGCGAACGCTTGCGAGTGTCCGGACTACTCGACCCGGGGGCTTCCTCCTCCACATCGGATGGGACGATCGACTCCGACTCGTCCTCTTCCAAGGCTTCACGAGGAATAACCCCCTCAGGAAGAGGGGCCATACAGGGTGACACCCTCCAACCCTACAGACACAAGTCCGCACAAGTCAAGAAAAAAATAAGCATTCGACAAACAAAGCTACTTCGTAGCATAACCGTACCTCTGGAGGATTAGTAGCATCAAATGGAGGTACGACTGGTTCACTTGGGAGCACATCCTTGGCGGTGTACATGGTGAGCAGTGGCACCCTCTTATCTACTTCACTCGCGGAAATGCCATCGGCAGATACGCGAGTGACATCGTCCGTGCCAGCCCACTGGAACATAGGGTGCACTCTGGCCTGCAGGGGCTGGACGCGGCGACGCAGCCACGTGCGAATGAGGGCGTAGCCTCCCTCTTCTTTACCAATGCGACTCTCGAAGCCTCTTCTTTGTCACTAGCTCGTACAGCACATTTGTCTCTGCGGACTCGTCGGGCATCACTATGTTCTTCCAGGAGCGCCTCCTCTTGCACGGCATCGCGGGATCGAAGGGCGTGAGTCCGAAGTGGTATCCGTTGGCCTTCTGGTCGCGGATGTAGAACCACTTGTCCCTCCACCCTTGGACTGACGCCATGAGATTGATGTCGAAGTACGTGACGGAGGAGTCGATGTGGATACCGCAGCCTCCTTCATCATAGACTACGGAGCCAGATGCCGACTAGCGCTTCAACTTGAAGAGACGTTTGAAAAGACCAATGTGTGGCTCGATTCCGAGCCAGCACTCGCAAAGTGTAATGTAGCAAGCTACATGGAGGATGGAGTTGGGGGACAGCTGGTGCAGCTGGAGCCCATAGAAATAGAGAAGACCCCTGAAGAAAGGATGCAGGGGTAGCGAGAGACCGCGGATGATGAATGCTAGGAACATCACCTGAAAACCGGCAGGAGAACAAGGAGTTACCTCACCACCTGGGACTCGCGAGTCAGCGTCCGCGGAGGACAGAACTCCGTCTTGGCGCAGGAGATGGAGCTCAGATGACTTGATCACGAACACACGCCACGCGCCATTGGTGATGCGAGCGCCTGCACCCCTTCTTCTTTTCGGCGATGGTGGTGCTGGTGCCCGCAGCGGTGGAGCCGCCCTTCTTCTTGGCAGCAACAGTGTCGGCGGCGGATTCAGCCGTGGCACATCCCTTCTTCTTCCCCCTCTTGCGGTGGCGATGCGACCAGAGGAAGTAACTAGGGAATATGCGGAGATAGTCCAGTGCCGCGAGAAAGATGAATTCTAGGAAGCAGAGGAGCAACAGCAATGGCGACAGAGGCAAAGGCAGAGAAACGAGCAGATAGGAAAAATTACCGTCGCAGTACTGCTACTTAAACCCATGGAAGATGTAATCCAACGGCCAGCAAAAACCCTATCAGATGCGTAGCCTCCATCGTGATCGACACGTCGAGGACCCGAAGCGCGAACCGTCCCCCACTATCCCCATTACGTGCAGAAATCAAAGGGGCACAGTTAAAACAAAGATTACGCACGTCCGGTCAAGTCAGAGTTAGAAAATGGGACCCACTGCTCGTCATGTCCCGTCAAACCCGCTCATGCGGGCAACAGAGGTAATCACATCGTCAGCACAAATGTCATCCAAAATTGAGCACAATAAGACTTCGACTACTTTAGTCCTTGCTCGAGTCTTCGACTCCACCAAGCACTCGGGGGCTACTCCCATAGGGAGCGCTGGTCACGCACCCTACGATTTTTCTTTTCTTTTTTTGCAGAAATCTGGACATTTAAAGCATACCCAACCACTCGAATCCACGATTCGACTATGGACATGGGTTACTCCCATAGGGAGTGCCGGAAATAAATTCGACTGAAACAAGCAAACAAAAGATGACAGCAGTCGCAAAAGTTCTTTAGTCCCTGCCTGAGTCTTCGACTCAACCAGGCACTCAGGGGCTACTCCCATAGGGAGCGTTGGTCGCGCACCCTATGATTATTTGTACATCATGATGTGTGTTGATAACATCCACACTCGAAGTTTATGGCGACACCGCCTCATGATTTTTCCCTGCAAAGAGACTGCGTCTCCTGGGTCACCGGAATCTTCTCCGCGATGACAAAATTCGGATGCCGCGCTTGTAGCGTGAAGGTAAGACCTGAATAAGGCCTAGCAACGCATTCGCTGCGCACTACCAGAAATATATCCGTGGATACAGGTACGATGAACATGCCTTGACGAACGCATCGAGTGCTCACACCCATATACTGAGATTCGACTCCTGTAAGACCTCCGTGGCTTGAGTCGAATTACACCAGCACTTTTCTGGACTCGAGTCCGAAGACTCGAGTTCGAGTAGATTGAGTTGTTTTACCGTAAGGTAGTTAACTAATACTGATACATCGGTTAAATTAGGCACGCACATCAACAATCCCTATGACACAAACAGAGTAGTCAAAAATATACTCACTCATGCACTCGAAAGGCTTCATAAAGTCCCTAGTCGAATCTGCGATTCCAATGGACACTCGGGGGCTACTGACATGGGTATACCCTATAGGTACTCAAGCTTGGTATATACGGCCTGATTACAGAGGAAGCCCACGGTGTCACCAAGGCCCAAATGGAGAACTCGAGTAACCTACGGACTCTCGATTGCTTGCGGAAGAAGAATAAGCTAAAGATAGAAAGTTTAAAGGGAAACCCTAACTTGTAACCGACTCGACCTGCTATCCGAGACCTAGCCTATCTATATAAAGGCTAGGAGGGGCGGCGAGGAGGACACACGCAACCCTAGTTTCCACAACCCTCACCAGATTGCATCTACGCACCATTGTAATCTTCGATTCCTCTGTTAATTCCATGAGCAGACAAGCAGGAGTAGGGACCTCTACAAGGCCTGAACCTGGGTAAATCTTCGAGTCCCCTGTGTGCTTGTTTTCTAGCAAATTGATGCTTCCAGCGCTCCCTTCTTCTCCAAAATCCATGTCCATAACAATGGGCATTGATGAGTTAAACCCTCGTCAAGTACCGTGACAGATTCTTGTCCCTCGCCAGGTATGCACCTGATGAGATCAACACGGAGGCCAACAAGAAGGAGAGATTCCTGAATGGACTGCATGATGAGACGTAGACTGTACTCATCAACATCCGTTTCGAGGATCTTGAAGAACTAGTCGACTCTACCATTCAGATGGAAGGGAAGATCAATCAAGCAAACGACAACCACAAACGTCGGATGATGCACCAAGCTAGATCCAATAGTCACCAGAAGTATCGCCCCAACCCATCTGCAAGATATGCCCCGCAGAAAAATCGACCCCCAATGTCTCGTCCAAGCTACCCCAACCGCAGCGGAGGAAATGTGAAGTCCGGAGGAAACAACAACAACCACTCCGGCAACTCCAGCAATTTCAACCGTGCACCTCCCATGCACAACAACAAAAACAACAACAACACTGCACCTAGAAGTGGAAGCAATGTTGTGCCCATGGCAGCAAAAGACAAGTCTCAGATTACTTGTTTTGAGTGTGGAGTGAAGGGTCACTACTCCAATGAGTGTCCCAAGAAGATTGCCGCTACTGCCAATGTGAACGCTCCAACTGAACAACAGCGTCGTGTTCAGCCCGGAAGAAGATTCACCCTAGGGAACCCTCACAACCGCAATGGTCGTCTCTTCCACATGAACACCGAGGAAGCCCAAGAAGCCCCAGATGTAGTGTTGGGTATGTTTTCTATCAACACCGTATTAGCAAGAGTGTTGTTTGATTCTGGAGCATCGCACTCATTTGTCACCGAAGAATTTGCATGCACTAGTAAGATTCACCCAACCAACTTGAAGCATGTCATGATAGTTCAAATACCTGGTTCAACTACAAAAGCTAGAAAAATTTGCAAAGTTGTGCCTATCAGAATACATGTGATAGATTTTTATGCCAATCTAATATTTCTTGAAACCAAAGGTTTGGAAGTAGTACTAGGAATGGATTGGATGTCAAAGCATAAGGGATTGATTGACTATGCCAAGAAAGCCATCACCATGACCAATAGCTATGGAGTATCAGTAGAGCATATATCTGAAACCTTGCCCCGTCAATTCAAGTGCAACAAGAGTCTAGACCTACCCACCATAGACCAAGTCAGAGTAGTATGTGAATACCCCGACGTATTCCTAGATGAATTGCCTGGTATGCCCCCGGATAGGGATATTGAGTTCATTATTGAACTGATCCCCGGAACCGGTCCCATAGCTTAGAGACCCTATAGCATAAACCCCTCAGAGTTAGTGGAGCTAAAGAAGCAATTAGATGCTATGCTGGAGAAAGGCTTGATTCAACCAAGCGCCTCGCCATGGAGATCGCCCGTGTTGTTCGTCGACAAGAAAGATGGAGGCAACCGTTTGTGCACAGATTACAGGAAGCTGAATGATGTCACCATCAAGAACAAGTACCCATTGCCAAAGATAGAGGATCTGTTTGATCAGTTGACTGGTGCCAGTGTGTTCTCTAAGTTTGATCTTAGGACTGGTTATCACCAACTTAAGATTCATGCAATGGATATTCCAAAGACCGCCTGACGAGGGTCTAACTCATCAATGCCCACTGTTATGGACTTGGGTTTTAAAGAAGGGAGCGCTGGAAGCATCAATAAGCTAGCAAACAAGCACACAGGGGACTCGAAGATTTACCCAGGTTCAGGCCTCGTAGAGCTCCCTACTCCTGCTTGTCTGGTCGTGGAATTAACAGAGGAATCGAAGATTACAATGGTGCGCAGATGCAATCTGGCGAGGTTTGTGGAAACTAGGGTTTCGTGTGTCCTCCTCACGGCCCCCTCCTAGCCTTTATATAGATAGGCTAGGTCTCGGATAGCAGGTCGAGTTGGTTACAGGTTAGGGTTTCCCTTTAAACTTTCTATCTTTAGCTTTTTCTTGTTCCGCAAGCAATCGAGAGTCCGTAGGTTACTCGAGTTCTCCATTTGGGCCTTGGCGACACCGTGGGCTTCCGCTGTATTCAGGCGGTATATACCAAGCTCGAGTACCTGTAGGGTATACCCATGTCACTAGCCCCCGAGTGTCTAGTGGAATCGCAGATTCGACTAGGGACTTTATGAAGCCTTTCGAGTGCATGAATGAGTATATTTTCGACTGATCTGTTTGTGTCATAGGGATTGTTGATGTGCGTGCCTAATTTAACTGATGTATCGGTATCAGTTAACTACCTTAGGGTAAAATAACGCAATCTACTCGAACTCGAGTCCCCGGACTCGAGTCCAGACAAGTGCTGGTGTAATTCGACTCAAGCCGCGGAGGTCTTACAGGAGTCGAATCCCAGTATATGGGTGTGAGCACTTGATGCGTCCGTCAAGGCATGTTCATCGTACCTGTAGGCATGGATATATTTATGGTAGTGCACAGCGAATGCGTTGCCAGGCCTTATTCAGGTCTTACCTTCATGCTGCAAGCGCGACATTCGAATATTGTCATCGTGGAGATGTTTCGGGTGACGCAATCTCTTTGTAGGGAAAAATCATGAGGCGGTGTCGCCATAAACTTCGAGTGTGGATGTTATCAACAAAGAGCATGATGTACAAATAATCATAGGTTGTACAACCAGCACTCCCTATGGGAGTAGCCCCCCGAGTGCCTGGTTGAGTCGAAGACTCAGGCAGGGACTAAAGAACTTTTGCGACTGCTGTCGTCTTTTGTTTGCTTGTTTCAGTCAAATTTATTTCCGGTGCTCCCTATGGGAGTAACCCATGTCCATAGTCGAACCGTGGATTCGAGTGGTTGGGTATGCTTTGGATGTCCATATTTCTGCAAAAAAGAAAAGAAAAATCGTAGGGTGCGCGACCAGCGCTCCCTATGGGAGTAGCCCCCGAGTGCTTGGTGGAGTCGAAGACTCGAGCAAGGACTACAATAGTCGAAGTCTTTTGCTGCTCCATTTTGGATGACATCAGTGCTACCGATGTGATTACCTCAGTTGCCCGCGTGAGCAGGTTTGACAGGACGTGACGAGCGGTGGGTCCCATTTTCTGACTATGACTTGATCGGGCGTGCGTAATCTTTGTTTTAACTGTGCCTCCTCAATTTCCACGCGTAATGGGGGTAGTGGGGGACGATTCGTGCTTCGGGTCCTCCACGTGTCGATCATGATGGACGCCACGCATCTGATAGGGTTTTTGCTGGCCGATGGGTTACATCTTCCAAGGGGTTAAGTAGCAGTGCTGCGACGGTAATTTTTCCCATCCGCTCGTTTCTCTGCCTTTGCCTCCGTCGCCATTGCTGCTGCTCATTTGCTTCCTAGAATTCATCTTTCTCGCGGCACTGGACCAGCTCCGCGTATTCCCTAGTTACTTCCTCTGGTCGCATCGCCACCGCAAGATGGCGAAGAAGAAGGGAGGTGACGTGGCTGAATCCGCCGCCACCACTGTTGCTGCCAAGAAGAAGGGCGGCTCCGCCGCTACGAGCACCAGCACCGCCGTCGCCGGAAAGAAGAAGGGCACGGGAACTAGCATCACCAGTGGCGTGTGGCGCGCGTCAGTGATCAAGTCATCTGAGCTCCTTTTCCTGCGCCAGGACGGAGTTCTGTCCTCCGTGGTCGCTGACTCGCGAGTCCCAGGTGGTGAGGCAACTCCTTGTCCTCCTGCCGGTTTTCGGGTGATGTTCCTAGCGTTCATCATCAGCGGTCTCTCGCTGCCCCTGCATCCTTTCTTCAGGGGCCTTCTCAGTTCCTATGGGCTCCAGCTACACCGGCTGTCCCCCAACTCCATCCTCCATGTAGCTTGCTACATTACACTTTACGAGTGCTGGCTCGGAATCAAGCCACACTTTTGTCTTTTCAAACGTATCTTCAAGCTGAAGCGCCAGTCGGCGTCTGGCTCCCTAGTCTAAGATGTAGGAGGCTGCGGTATCCACATCAACTCCTCCGTCACGTACTTCGACATCAAACTCATGGTGTCAGTCCAAGTGGTTCTACATCCGTGACCATAAGGCTGACGGGGACCACTTCAGACTCGTTCCCTTTGATCCCACGACGCCGTGCAAGAGGAGGCGCTCTTGGAAGAACATAGTGATGCCCGACGAGTCTGCGGAGACATATGTGCTGTACGAGCGCGTGTGCGACCTTGAGGTCGCATGGGTAAAGAAGAGGGAGGATGTGCCCTCATTCGCACGTGGCTTCGCCGTCGCGTCCAGCCCCTGCAGGCCAGAGTCCACCCTATGTTCCAGTGGGCTGGCACGGACGATGTCACTCGCGTATCTGCCGATGGCATTGCCCCGAGTGAAGTAGATAAGAGGGTGCGACTGCTCACCAAGTACACCGCCAAGGATGTAACTCCATTTGTCGAATCCTTTTTTTTCTTGACTTGTGCTGACTTGTTTCCCGTATGCAGGATTGCAGGGTGTCACCCTGTATGCCCCCTCTTCCTGAAGCCTTGGAAGAGGACGAGTCTGAGTCGACCGTCCCATTCGATGTGGAGGAGGAATCCCCCAAGTCGAGTAGTCCGGACACTCGCAAGCGTTCGCGCAGCGAGGATTCAGATGCATCATCTCCTTCGACTCTGGAAGGTGCAACTATTGGTGCAGAGTCGCCAATACCTTCCGTTCATGTGAGTGCTGTGGCGCTGTCTTCCAGCAAGAAGATGCGGTTGCCGAAGGAGTCGTCATCAGAGTCGGTGGATCAAACCTTCGATTTTGACAATTTTGATTGGTAAGTATATGAGTCTTCCTTTTGGTTATTCTTTGGAGTTGCATTCTCTTGATGTTGGTTTTGTTCTGCAATCAGCCGGCATTGTCATCTTCTGGCGACGTCCAATTTTTGAAGGAATCTGGAGTCGTGACCTCCAAGGCCAAGAAAGTGGCTGAGCGCACTCCTTCTCCTCCATTGGCGGCCCACTCTGGGCATAATTCATCAAGTTCTCCACACGATGTGGAGCACCAGATGGTTATCCGGACGACTGCGCGTAAATCGACTTCGGAGTCATTGGCGGATCATGTATGTGTAGTCTTGATTATTCTGATTTTTGTAGTCAAATTTTTTATCCATACCATCTGCTGATCCTTTACTGTTTCTCTTGTCGCAGCTCATTGTGAAGGAAGTCGCTCGCCTGGCGGAGCAGGTGCTTGCGATGGGTCGCCAGCATGCAATGCTGGACAATCGCCATTGTGTGGTTGAAAGTGAGTGTTTTTTGCTTCTTCTTCTTCATCCCTGTGATATATTCGACTGACAGTCTATCTTTGTTTGTTTCACACCTGAGCATAATGCACTCCTTCGTGATGCCGCTTCCCTCAAAAAAGCGCTCGCCGTGGCGGTGAAGAGTCACGATGAGGCAATCGCAGCACATGACGAGTCGCGGAAACACGAAGAGGATCTGCGCGCTTCCATCGTAGCTCGAGAGAAGTTGTTTGAAGAAAATCTTCTCTCGATTGCCAAGGCTCTCTCAGGTATTCCTTTGTTTGGATTTTCACCGTGTCCCTTCTTTCAAATTTGTTGTTGTGCTGACTTTTCTGCCAATGCTTGATTCTTGTGTAGATGCCAGCGGTCTGAGCTTCGATGCCCAGGCACTCCGTCGTGACAATGCTTTGGCGGGCGCCATCTCGGCAGTCGAAGATCGTAGTGCTGCCGTTCAGGGGACGCTCACCAAGGCCAAGGGCATGCTTAGTCGCCCCCATGAGGAGCTAGCGCCCAAGACTGAGTTAATCAAAAATATGGATGATCTGGTGGAGTCCCTTGCTGGAGGCATTCCTGCAGGCTTCAAGAACTCACTCTGTGCGACTGGCGCATCGATGTCACTCATGATGGTGCAAGCCCATGGAGTCGAGGTTGATCCTTCTGCGGTCCCCAAGGCGTTGCCTATCGGTGCTGATGGCCAACAGGTAGTCTTTGCTCCTTTCGCAGCTGCCTATGGCAAGTACGGGCCACAACTGATCAATACAGTTGTGAAGTACTCTGAGGAACTACAGCGAGCCAAGAAGGCAACGAAGGCTGCGGCGTCAGGGGCTGGTGGGAAGTCTGTGGCGTCTGATCCCGCCACAGACTCGAAGAGGCCCCAAAAAACAAAGTCCAAGTCGAAGAAGCCAGTTGCTCCTTAGTAGTCGTGTCTGTAATAGTGAAATAGCCTATCTCTATTGTCTGGAACATGCCTTTGGCGAGTGTGTCTGTTGATACTTTATTATGCTTGAATGCACTCGAGTCTTTTGTCTATGCATCGCCTTAGTCTTCTTATTGTCTCTTGCTTGGCTTGTGATAGGGCGCATCGAGTGGTCCCTCGAGTGAACCTCGGAATATGCCATCCGCTAATGATACTTTGGCGCAGTCGCGTTCAAGGGTGGATGAGCTGTCTCTGCTCTCGCGACTCTATGACCGCGTGAAGCAGTTGGACCGCAAACTGCCTGTGCTCCGTGGTAACACGGATGTATGGAAGTCGAGGGTAGAGAAGGCCGTCGCCCAAGAGCAATACCTGCTATGGGAGGTGACGCAACTGGGCGACCAATTCAAGTGTTAGCTTTCTTCTTCCTTATCTTGTTCTTATAGTCACTCGTAGTAGCTCGTTGTCTTCATACTTCTGCATTTGCTTGGTATAGTTGTCAGTGCACGCCATCCGCAGGGTGAGAAGGACAGGATTGTCATTCGCATGAATGATCTGACTCAAGAGCAGCTTCAGGCGACTGGGTACTTCTGGGTGGATCATGATCATGCAATCGCACTTGCGCCCCTGCAGGATCGTGCTTCGCGAGTGCTTCACTTTCTGAAGAAGTCCTAATCCTGCTTGAGAAATATTTATCAGATGATGTTCCTGCTGGACGTTGTTCCATCGAGCCTGCTGGCCCTTCATGCTAAATTTCAAGACTTGAGTGCAATCCGCGAGAGTATACGGCAACAGTTAGTGGTTGGTGCCAAGGCTGCTCTGTCGCTGCTGCGACTGCATAGGCCTGATGTGGATGTTGCAGCAGTTGCTGTCGGACCGTCAGTGCCGCCAGCAGGTTCGACTTGGAATATGGTTCCTCACTATCAAGCGGTTGATCGCCTAGGGGAGGAAATCATCGACTTCTTCGAGGAGCAAACAAACATTCCTTTGTTGTAACAGTAGTTTAGTTTGTATCCTGCACATAGTTGCTCCAGTGTTGTAAAGTTCATATATATATGTACTATGTATAATTGATTGACATTGATGTATATACAGAGCTTGTTAGCGTGTATGTTTTGCGAGTGCGTTGCACTATGCGATTCCTTTTCGTTAGCCTGACTTATGTTTATATCAGCACCTTGCCAACCTGTCAGCTGCGTTGCAACTGGGTTGGTGTTTGTCAAGAGTTCGATTAGTACGTCAGCTACTCAGGATATCGCGTTGGTTCGTAGACTAGATGTGTATAGGGTGGCACAACCCCCGAGTGGATAATTTGCAAAAAATAAAGGAACACAGAGTTTTGGGGCACTTAGCTTTATTTATTCGCAGGATAGTAAGGGGTACAATGTGCGGCTAAGTAGCCTTGGCTGAGTAGCCTTATTTGTAATGTAAAAAAAATACGACTAAGGGTAGAAGTGTCACAGCTGCGCAACGTTCCAGGGGTTGGAGTATGTGACTCCTGTCTCGAAATCTTTGAGGAGATAGGCGCCACCTAGGATCACTTTTGTAATCACGTACGGTCCCTCCGAGGGGGACTCGAGCTTGAGATGCCCTTGTTGTTTAGTCGCAGGACCAAGTCTCCTTCGACGAAGGACCTGGGGCGTAGCCTTCTGCTATGGTAATTGTGCAGGTTCTGCTGGTAGTTCGTTGATCTTTCCGCAGCAATTTCCCGTGCCTCGTCAAAGAGGTCGACGGAGTCTTCGAATGCAAGAGTTGACTCCTGCTCGCTGTAAGAGACCACTCGCGATGCTTTGTATCGTACCTCTGCGGGTAGCACCGCTTCAGCACCATGCACCATGAAGAACGGGGTATAGCCTGTGGCACTGTTGGGAGTTGTGCGTAGCCTCCAGAGGACCGATTGCAGTTCGTCTGGCCAGCAGCCTATGGCTTGTTCGAGTAGCCTGAGGAGTCGCTTCTTGATGCCCGCATGTGGCAATCAGATAAAGAACCAAAGTATAGACTCTAAATTTTAGACTTATACCCAAATGTAGCATTTTTAGAATCAGAAATCTTAACCAGAACAAACATGAGAATAAAGTACTTTCAAGTATTCTGGGATTTTCGACTGTGACATGATCATTCGGAAATAAGATGGCAATATAAAAATTCTCAGAGTAATTTGTGGCAACCAACACTTTATTTCTCGTTGAACATGTACACATATATAAGAATAAAAGGGACGTAGCTGAGCAATATTCCACTGTCTCTCTAATTCTTCCTGGTCTATACTGCCTCCAGCTCTCTTTCTTTTCTTAGTAGCAGGTCTTTCTTGGACTGGCCGCATATCAGTTAGATTGTAAGAACCATTGTGCAATACTCGACTAACTAAAAAGGGCCATTCCCATACTGGGGAAAGTTTTTGTTTTATTTTTTGCACAATATGGAGAACAAAATCGCCCTTATTGAACGACCGGTTTCTGACTCTCTGGCTATGATACTTGCGTAAATTCTGCTGATAGGATTTTGATCTCATCTCAGCAACAACGCTAACTTCTTCGATTAGATCGAGATCATTTTGTCGAAAAATTTCGGCATCCTCTTAAATATACGCAGCAACTGGGGGAGAACTATGAATCAAATCACTAGGAAGAACCGCTTCTGCACCATAGACCAAGAAGAAAGGTGTGTATCCGGTTGACCAGTTCGGAGTTTTTCACAAACTCCATATCACAGTAGGTAATTCATCTGCCCAAGCCCCCACAACACGACGTAGTGGTGCTTCGAGTCTTGGTTTGAGGCCTTGTAGGATTAAACCATTTCTCTTTCAACTTGTGCATTAGCTTGTGGATGTGTATATGACGCAATGTCAAGGTGGATATTTTGTTCATCACATAATTCAGCAAGTTCTCCCAAAGAAAAATTGCTCCCATTTTCCGTGATAATGCTATGTGGATAACCGTATCAGATTATAACATCCTCGACAAATCTTCTAGCTATTGCTCCATCACAACTGGTGACAGGTTTAGCCTCAATACATTTTGTGAATTTATCCACCATCACTAAGAGATGATTAAATCCACTTGGAGTCCACTTAAACGGTCCTACCACGTCAAGCCCCCAAACCGTGAAAGCCCATGTTATAGGTATTGTTCGCAGCTGATTAGCCAGAACATGAGCTTGTTTGGCGTACTTTTGGCAGCCTTTGCATGTCTTGACCAGCCGTTCATTATCTGCCTTGCCTGAAAGCCAGAAAAATCCGTGTCTAAAAGCTTTTTCCACTAAAGATTTGGCCGCAGCGTGATGGCCGCATTCGCCTTCGTGGATTTCTTGTAAGATTTCCACTCCTTCTTCTCGAGACACGCAGCGCTAAAAGACCCCAGATACACTCCGCTTATAGAGCTCACCATTTACTATTGTATAGGATTTTGCTCGTCAGACGATCTATCGGCTTAGAAGCTCGTCTTCAGATAATTTTCCATCTACCAAGAAATCAAGGTAGGGTTGAGTCCAACTGGGAAATACATCCAGAACAGCCACTAAAGGTGAGGTTCTAATTTGGTCGGATATTCCTCATCTACCCCTTTTATAGAGGGAACTTTGAGGTGCTCTACAAAAGCACCATCCCGGACCTTTTTCCGTGCAGAGTCTATTCGAGATAATGCATCTGCTTCCTAATTTTCTGTTCGAGGGATGTGTTGAACCTCAAACCCTTTGAACAATTTAGATAGTTCATCCATGACAGCTCTATATGCTGCCATGTGTTTATTTGCATTACAGATATCTGACACTTGTTGGACAACAAGATCCGAATCTCCATAACACATTAATCATCGGATGCCGATATCCTTTGCAATCCGGATTCCATGCAGCAATGCTTCATATTCGGTAATGTTGTTTGTTGCCATGAAGTGGATCTGCAACACATAGAAAAGTTTATCTCCTTGGGGTGATTTGAGCACCACGCTAGCTCCGAGCCCCTAAGCGCCTTAGAACCGTCAAAATGCAAGGTCCAGTATTCCGACTCTGGGATGGTCATATTCTCTGTTGCCTCTGTCCAATCAGAGACAAAGTCATCGAGGATTTGTGATTTGATTGTTGTACTAGGTTTGTAGTCAATGTCGAACGCTGAAAGCTCTATGCCCCATTTTGCGACAAGTCCTATAGCATCGCTGTTGTTGATTATATCTCTCATGGGAGTTGTGCTCACCATGGTTATTGGATGTTCCTGAAAATAATGTCGTAACTTCCGGGATGCAAAGAACACACCGGAAGCCAGCTTTTGATAGTGTGGATACCTCTGCTTTGATTCAGTTAGGACTTCTCTGAGATAGTAAGTCGGACGCTGCACCAGGTTTTCCTGTGTTTCCTCTGATCTCTCCTCCACCATGACGACACTGACGACCCTGTTTGTCACAGCGAGATAGAGCAACATCGGTTCTCGAGGTTCCGGTGCTGCAAGGATAGGAGTAGATGAGAGTACTGCTTTCAGGTCTTGTAGTGCAGCTTCAACTTTGTTAGTCTAAATGAACCTTTTGGACTTTTTCAGGAGCTTGTAGAGTGGTGCGGCTCTTTCACCGAGCCGGCATACAAACCGACTGATTGCAACAATGCATCCAGTTAGTCTTTGAATGTCTTTCAGGCGATTCGTCCTAGAAATATTGAGTATAGCCTTAATTTTTTCTCGGTTCACCTCCGTGTCTCTTTGAGACACGACGAAACCTAACAATTTGCTGGCTGGAATTCCAAACAAACATTTCTTCGGGTTAAGCATTATGTTGTATTTTTGTAGATTAGCGAACGTTTCCTCCAAGTCGGAAATTAAGGTTTCCTTCTTTTTGTACATCACCACTATGTCATCCACATATGCATGTACATTGCGTCTGATTTGATCATGGAGGCAACGCTGCATAGTGGGCTGGTACGTAGCTCCTGCATTCTTGAGCCCAAAGGGCATCGTAACAAAACAGAAGGTTCTGAAGGGTGTTATGAATGAAGTTTTCACTTTGTATGATTCCTTCATCCAAATTTGGTGATAACCGTAATATGCGTCAAGAAAACAGAGGAGTTCGGAGCCTGCTGTAGATTCAATAATTTGATCAATTCTACAGAGAGCGAACAGACCTTTGGGACAAGCCTTGTTCAAGGCAGTATAATGAACACACATCCTTAAATCAGTGGTCTCCTTTTTAGGGACCATTACAGGATTGGCCGACCACTCAGTGTGGATGACCTCTTCTATGAATCCGGCTAACTCTCGGCGGGCTAGTTCCTTAGCTATTGTTTTTCGCTTTTCATCGCCAAAACATCACAAGGACTGTTTGACGGGTTTAGCTTTTGTTTAGAGAGTGCTCATCAAGTTCCCTAGGTACTCCGGTCATGTCAAATGGCTGCCATGCGAAGATATCTTGATTTGCTTGGAGGAACTTGAAGAGCGTGCTTTCCTATGCACCATCTAAACCTACACCTATCTATGTCATCTTGGAGGGTCATCATACTTCAACGGCATCGTCTTCATATCTTCTGATGCCTTGAACTCCGGAGTCGGCTTTGTCACCTCCTTCTTCGTCGCGGGCATCTCAGACGGGTCGATGGTCTTCTTAATCTCCTGGTACTCCTGGGCGTGCAGTACGGCTTCAGCAAAGGCGGCATTTCCGTCCTCGCATTATCGTGCTTTGTTCGGGTCTCCCCTGATGGTGATCACGCCCTTCGGACCTAGAATTTTCATCATATTGTAAATGTAACACGGACGAGCCATGAAAGCCTAATAGGTCGGACGTCCGAATATAGCATGGTATGCGCTCTGGAACGGGACCACTTCGAAAGAAAGTGCTTCCGTCCGGTAGTTCTTTGGAGTTCCAAAAGTAACATCCAAAGTGATCTCTCCTAGGGAATTTACCTGTCTTCCTGGGACAACTCCGGGAAAGATCACAGAGCTGTGATTTAGCTGAGTTTCCGAGATTCTCATCCGACACAATGTTACAATGTAGCGGAAGTTGATGCTGCTGCCGCTGTCCATGAGAGTATTGGAGAAACCATACCCATCAATAAGGGGATTGACGACTAAGGCGTATTTTCCTCGCCTGTGCAACTGAGGCGGATGATCAGCATGTTCAAAGGTGATTGTCACTTCCGACCAGTCCAAGAGTTGAGGGACAGTCGGAACAATTGCGTTGCTTTCATGCAAAATTGCCTTCTTGACCCAAGTAAAGTGCCATAAGTGTCTTTCTTCATTGGGAAGTTCTTCTTTCCATCCGACTTGGGATTTGATGGGCCAACTTCCTCCATGTCGGAATCTTCCTTGGTCTCCTTTTCTTTTTCAGGATTTTTCTTTCCTTTCTTCCTCTTAGCCCTTTAGCCAGCGGAATCGTCTTTCTTGATGTCGTCATTGAAATGACACTCGGCATTTGTCTGGAACAATCCCCCATTGGCATCTAAGTGATGCACACACGGGTTGTTGGCAATTCCGACCCAAGAGTAGGTTTTACCAGGTTGCTGGTCTCCACTACACTAGACTCTTGCTGTCCCCCAACCGCATCCGTGGCTGCCTCCGCACCCTCCTTGTCCTCCAGACCGGAAAGTAGCAGTGACAACTGCGGTTTCCATGTTGGGCTTTTCTTCCGAGGTTTTCTTGCGCTTCTGAGCTTGTTGCTTCGGCTATTTTGCCAACTGTGGTACCGCCAGGATGTTTAGTAGTCCTTCTGTTTCATCATCGGCATGTGCATATTTTCTTGCCGTTTCTACCATCTCTCCTAGATCAGTGACCTTGTCGCACTTCAAGCGGTCACATAGTAAACCAATTGGGAGTCCTGCAATGAAAGCTTCAATCGCAGTTTGATCATTTACCCCTTCGCAGGAGTTCTTGGTGTCGATCCATCGTCTGACATAATCTCGGCAAGTTTCTCCGGCTTCTGGGTGCAACGCTGTAGGTATCCTACCATACAGGGCCTCCGATATGTAACTTCGAAATTCTTAAAGAACGCACTTTGCATATCATACTAGTTGTGGATGGTATTCTATGGAAGTTCATTAATGCAGGATCGTGCCATATTCCGCAGCATAAGTTGGAGATATCGGGTCGCGACCAAGCTATTTCCACCTTTGGCGATGCAGCAAGCCTAGAAAAAATCCTGGAGCCAAGTATCTGGCCGAGCCACTCCATCGTTAGCTTGGATGTGTCTAGAGATAGCAAATCCTTCCGGGAAGTGTGTTTGTCGAATCCGTGGTCCGAAGCATTTTGGACCCACATAGATATCGTCGTTCTCGTAGCGCCACGCCTCTAGGTTAGAATTGATCCGGTGTCTTGCGTCACTTGGTGACAGGGAACGCCATCCTAGTTGTTCTCTGTGGCTACGGTGCCGTGGAGCCAGACTTATGTTTCTATCACCACCTCCTCTGCCATGACACCCTCCTTGGCCTCCTCGAGAGCCGTTGTGATGGCTGCTTGGTGGAGAGTGTGGTGCAGGCTGATTGCCGGACTCCATCTGGAGCGTCATTATTCCGGTTCCGGGAGTATCTTCATTAGGACGAGCCCCCTGCTGCCTTGACTCGGAACTATGTCCGTCGTTTCTTCGTCCTTCGTTCCCCCACCGTGGTGGGGTTCAGCCGAACGGCTTGTATGTCTAGGAGGTGGCATCCTTTGTCGGTCCTCCTCCCGACATTGCTTTTTGTCTTCTTCCCTGCGATTATTTGACTCTCGCTGGGCAGGGTGTCTCAGAACTAGTTTCGCAACACCGTCTCGCTCTGCGGCTGGAGCAACATTGCTCCAATCACGTGCGGTTCTGTGTCGTTGCCCTGAAGATCCAGTTCTTGAGTAGTTATCTTCCTGACGGTCAGAACGGTAATGTTGTTCCAGGACCTGTTGGAGCCTAATGTCATTCCAGGCCAGATCCATGCGACATTGGTTTGATTAAGAGACCACTTTTCCGCTTTCGAATTTCGTGACCTTCTGTTCCTCCAGACCCTTGGTGAGCAGCTTCACGCCCAACATGACTTGATCTGGGTTTGGATTGTTCGCCATGATATCTCGAGCTGTAGCCGTATTTTGTACTTGTGTTGGATACACCAGATCTCCCTTGCTGTCAAGCCAAGGTGCTCCTGGGTCTCCCTCAAAGAGGACTTTGTGGACCTCCGGATATTTGTCGGCCCACACGTGGCCTTTCCGGGTCTTCTGGTGCTGTAGAGAGTTAAATTGCTCCGTAGACGCCTTGCGCTTCTTCTCTTCCATAAGGTTGTTAGCCTCATCCAGGAGTACTTGATGATGCGCTTCTAGGGCTTGAGCCCTTTCTTCCAATTCTGCAGGTGTAAGCTCTACAGCTGCAGTGATAGGCGTAGTTAACGCAACATCGATGAGTTAATGGGCACCAGCAGTAACAACGTATCCATCCACCGGAGTTTCCTTTGGCTCTTCTGGGATTAGAGCTCCATCTGAGTCTTCTACATATTCCTCGGCAACCACTTCCTCCGCTGGAGGATCTTTTGCCGGGGTTTTGTTCTTCGTGTTCCTCTTCTTTTCCTTCGTGGTAGCGCCGGTAGAAAAGACGGCTTTGGGTCTGTTTCCCGGATTCAAGCTCTTATCGGTACTTTCGGACATATGGACATCAGGATTATCTCCCAGATCCATGTTATCCTACACTTTGGGAGAGTTTTCTCTGGATCCTTCGTCCATGGCTTCTCCTTCTTCTGCAACTTTGGAGTTGAACTCCTATGCATATTCCACAGAGAACTTTTGGAAATCCGCTGACATCATGGAATCATCCGAAGATGCCGGTAAGTCAGTGTTTATTCCGATTGCCTCCAGCACCGAGTCTTCGTTGTCTCCAACATCGGCAGAGCCGGATCTGGATCCAACATATCTGACAAAGTGCGACGCATGCGTCCTGAGGTAGTTGCGGCTTTCCTCGTGGGCTTCCTCGAAATGCCCGATGGTATCGAGAACCTCATCCACGCCTGCCTTCCAGCATAATGCGCCTCAACGTGTGCCTCATGAAGGGTTGATCTGTTCCGATATTGGTAGAGCTGGAAACAAAGTTGTTGTCTTGATCCTCCTAGAGTTCAACCTCGACGGGCAAATCAATCTGGGATTTGGCCTCGCTAGGGAGATCCAATCTAGATTTGACTTGCATCGCAAGATATGCTTCAGGCTCAGCTTTCTCCACTATCTCCGCAATACGTGCGGGTTATGTGGGATTAGGGTTTTCCAAGATCCGGAACTCTGCCGCATCCGCGGACAAAGTGGACCCAGAAATTTCCTCTACCTCTATCATCACCACTAGGGTGGGTGGGACAGGTTCAGCAAAACTGATGTAGACATCGATCTCACCAAAAGACATGATGGTATAGGCAGTCACGACGTCCCTAGCCAGAATCCAGATCTCATCGAGAATGATGAGAGGGACGTCGCTGGCGTATTGGACGCGACCGACGGTGATGGTCTCGCTGATTCCGATTCTGGTAGATTCAGCTCGGAATGCAAATTCGAAGCTCACTTGCCCCATGGTGGGTGACAACCTTCGTTGGATTGATGGAAAGTACGCCATGAGGAGGGTCCTCGAGGCGTGAGGAAGAGAGGGTTGTGAGACATATGGTGTTCCGGGACGGTGAGCACACAAGTTTACCCAGGTTCAAATCTGCCGGCTTTGTACGGATCATACTCCTGCTAGCGATCCAATAATACGGCAGAGCCGGATATGGGTTACAAGGGTTTCTCCTATGCGAGTTGAGATTGTAGACTATTGTGAGGTGCCCTAAAGGCTTACCCTAGGACAACTTATATAGATATCCGTCCTAGGGATTGCCGGAGAGATCTATCTGGCTACGACTAAGTGTCGGTTACAGAGTACATCTTGAACTACAAGTAACCTAACAAGCCTATGTCGGTAAGTCTTCTAGGCCTTCCTGTAGCCGGACTGGACTCCATCTCTTCTCCCTGACTAGGCCGCCCATGAAGCAAAGCTCTAACCCGAAGTGGGCCACTCTGGTCAGTGAGGCGCATTGAGGATACCCGAAAAGTATATCCCCAACACTAAGTTTGATGGTAACCCTAGTAGTAGTTGATTTGCTTGTAAGATGAGTTGCCTTCATCTGTTAGGATGAATTGCCTTGATCTGCTGATTGACTTGATTCCTTAGAAGTAGTATGAGATACTCTAGGGGCTCATCATCTTGGACCAAGATACTTTAAGATCACCAAACCCTAAGCAAAAATACAAGATGGATCTGGTCTCTAGCCACTAGGTGATCATCTAAAACCCTTAACTAGACCAATTATGAAGTGATCCATTCCAGAAGTTTCCAAGTCAATGTTGACTAATATCAAGCATGGATCTATTCTACTCAATCTACATTTCAACATCATCCACTAGATGATGCTTTGATACCTTGCAACCCATCAAAAACATGTCCAGTCATATTCTAGTTAAAAACCCTAAATCTACTAAATTTGACAAAGTCTGGAAACTGTTTCAACATCACTTCTTTGAGTGCCTCTCTTTCTCAACCCTTGTGCATTTTTGGAAATTAACTTGAACCATCTTGTAGAACATCTTAAAGACTACCAAGGAACACTCTTTCCCTTGGTTAGACCATCCTCTAACCCACTTGTTCTTGATAGTTTTGCAGGTAAGAAAATAATAATTCCTGCAAATCTTATCAACATGACTACTTTGGAAGAAGCTCACACCTACATGTTATCTTATTTTCACCAACTCCTTGCATGATTGTGTTCTACTCATAAAGGTCTAGGAATACCTACTTCACTTGTTCCAAATGGATCCTTGTGCTTCAAAAACCCACAAGATTTTGAAGGCTATTTGATAATCTGCTTTGGCAGTCTTATTTTATTCAAAGTTTGGAATCAATCCTTGGTGAGATCAATCATGATCAAGCCCAACTTATTGTACCATGGTGATCTACTAAACATGTTCTATCCATACATCTAGCCCATGCCCCAACGGATAAAATTAACAATGCATAAGTTTCTCTTTTCCCTGGTTTCCACCCAAATCAAGTCAAACTCCCAAAACCCAAGGTATCACATGGTGGATATATATGGTTGACATCATATACCATGTAGATATAAATGTTTAAACTATTATCCATAATTATCATGGACCAAAATCTTTTTAATTCTTTTAATGGACAAAAACACCAAATCTCCTTCTATGAAAGAAAGATTGTTTTTCTCCACAACACTTGCCTAACGTTAAGCAAATGTGAGGCATATATATCGTTCCCTATCTTCCAACTTCAAAAATAAATATTCTTGAAGAGTTTTAATAATTCTTTTTGCCTATTTTCTTAAATAGTAGAAACAAGAAAATAAATGTTTTAAATAGAGTTACACCACCATAAATTCAGGGAAAATTCTCCAAACAATGAATTCAGATTTCGGAGTATCTCAAACCAAAATCTCACCTTGTCCAATTCAAAAACTTCATAAGATTCAATAGAACATATTTAGCCATATTTGAAGAATGTATATAAAAGGAATAAAAAATCATCCAATAAATCTCACATAATTCTTGGAGGTGTATACTAACCCTACCTATCCACCAACATCATTAAATCAACTTGCCAAAGTCAAAAACAAAGAAGATCTTCATGATCTTCAAAATGATCAACAATAAGACATGATCAACCCTTGATCAAAACATCACCAAACCACCATCACTGCCCAAGCTTAATCACCACCAACCCCAGGGCACCTTTCTGGTCGTGTATACTGTATCTCCACTGTAGCTAACTCTACTCCTTTGTCCTCTAGCTCTTGGAAAGTAAAGTACATCTACAGCAGCACCCTACCCTCTAGCCATCTGGCTTGGGTACCAGCAAGCTCTATCGCCCATCTACCCCACTTGCCAGCCTCCATGGCTAGCACTAGCCCTCCCTCTCTCCATTTCTTTCCTAAGGCCAAACTAAAGAGGGAGAAGGAAATCGTGCAGTCTACTCCATCCCTACCTATCCCTTCCCTCGTGTGACCCTACCACAACCTCACCACCGCCTCCCTCGATGAATCAGAGGCCAGCCCCCTCTCCAGCTCGAGCCTAAGCCCGGTGCACCATAGACCACCCCTCCCTAGATAAAAGCCCTCGTGCCACCCTAGAAACCCTACTCCTCGCTTATTTCCTCCCTCTCCATTTCACTACACCTCCCAGAGCTCCCCATCCTCTCCCCTGCTCTGCCTCACACAGAAAAAGGAGCAGTAGGAACTTCGGCCTCCCTCAAAAATCGAACATGGTGCTCTCTATTTTGCCCCTCCCCCTCTGCATGTCGCATAAATGGGATCCCCATACTCCCCTCATCTAATCCTGCCTCTTTCTCTTGCTTTGGTCAACCCCTGCTGCCATCCGGATGAGCTCTGACGAAGTCGCCTCGGGCACCATCGCTCAAGCCATCTCCTGACGCGGAACCATCTTCTTACGCCCCTCTTTCTACTCACTGGCTTCGACCGTGTCGCCCCAACACGTCCATGTCGCCTCTCCATGCCTCTGGTGAGCTCCCCAGTAGCGACACCGCCCTAGGGTTTCCCCTATCTCTTGTCCCGACCAGAGGAAGAAGAAGGGCCAGGGGTTGTCGATGTCCACTGTCAACACCCGCATTTTTAATCCCAGATACCTGTTATGCCATACATCGCAATCCCATGATTACCATTTTTGTGATACATAACAGATTGGATATCATAGTACATCATCCATTACAAACCATAATAAGGTCTTACACAAATAAAGGATCTCATGATCCAGTCTTAATATAAACAAGCAGCGGAATAATAAGCGTAGCAGCGGGCTCCATCTTCAGGGTCATAGGCAATGCTGACGATGGGAGATGATCCTAGTTGTCGTTGTATTGGGAACGACAGTACCTAAAAAGGTTAGATAGAGGTGTGGGGACTAGCAGGAATGCTATCGACGGCGTCCATGACGAGATTGGATCTGACGGCGTGGCGGACGCAAGAAGTACCCATGTTCGGGGCCCTCGTGGTGAGGTAAAGCCCTACTCCTGCTGATCTGACTAGGTGAAATATACGAGCTACAAGTGCTCCTCGAGTTGTATCCTTTAGCTACTGCCTTAAATGAACTGAGACCAACCCTTTCTACTGAGGCCCTCCCTCTCCTTATATAGGAAGAGAGGCAAGGGTCTCACTGGCTAGTCCGATCAAGGGCCCCACAGGCGGGTCCCAGCCGGCTAGTCATCTACAGTACCCGGCATGGTATGTCACATCGGTGTATGAGCGGTATGGCTGTCGTAGGCACAGTGGACGCCGTGCGATCCCGTCGTCAGCACAGGCCACTGTTCCCCCGTCAGCCACGCCAAGTCTTCGGTATGGGCGGGTGGTTGCCCGTCTTGTCGTCGTACAGGGCATACCGTGCACTGATACGCACGTCGTCCTGTCCCTATGATTGGATCCAGCTATGTTTGTTGTATCCGGCTACCTCCTCATGGTCCGGCTACCGGGTGGTAGCCGGTCCATGCTACCCTGTCCGGCTGCATCTGGTTAGCCGGCTGAGATCCGACTATCCTGTTTCTTATTCGGGTGGGGTATCCGGGGATCATCCCCCTGACACTAGTTGTCGTAGCCATCCTGCTGTCCTTCCTCCTAGTAGTCCTCCTCATAGTCTGGCCACGAGAATAGCCAGGGACAAAGCCATGAGTACTCTATAAGTACTCGCAAACTATCACTAACAAGTAAGGTAGTTCTAGTAGGAATCCTAAGCTCTAAGTTTATTTGCAAACAACCAGATTTATCTAAACTGAGTTCAGAAGTAAAGAAAGTTAATTTAATGTTCTAAATCACTTAAGTTGGGAACCCAGTTTTCATATTCACAACCTTGTTGTGGTCAAGTCAAAATCATAGTTCACTTCACAAGTCATTTTGAAAACATCTGACGACGAAACAGTATGGCCACTCCAACCGTCCATGACCGTGGACGCGGCTATTCGAATAGTTTGAAACTCTATAGAGGTGGTACACTTTCACCACAAAATTCAATACATCTGTCAGGGTTAACCCTGAATCATCATACTTAGTATGCGGATAATTAATCATAACCTTTCCTTTACACACTCTAGTATAAGAACCTCCCCTATGAGCTTGGCCTCCTAGCCACGGCCATCTGCCATCCTAGGCACTGCATTGGTGGACATCATCAAGAGGTAGCCTTAGCTCATACCTCCTCCGCGAGGGAGCCCATACTAATGCATAGAAACTTCCAGCTAAGCCTTACCCAATTTAGGTATTGTGGTTGTACGGTAAAATTGGAATGGTATCACATCCGAACCCAACCATCAGTTTTTATAAAGGGCTAAGGCTCATGCCTCAACGTTTTCATCATTAAAATCCATTTGTGTTTCTCAACACATGTCAAAACATCTCAATATAATGACTCATCATTCCAAGGTTTTCATAATCATTTTCACCAAGTATTCCCATCTAAAGTGATCAAGTTTTATGCTTAGCACTAGCCACTAAGTTAAGAGTGTTCACTAATGAGGGATGCTAATCTCAATCTCATGCAATAGAATGACATCTAGTATAGGCCTAGTTTTATACTCTTTATGCTATCCATAATATCTTTCCAAAACCTCACAAAGCATTAACTAAAAGTAAAGAACTTTGGTAAAGTAAAAAAGAGTAAAGTTTGTTAGTAAAACTTGGGATGGGTATAAATCAAAAGTATATAACCAAAGCATGCCTAATGCATTTGCTTCAGTTATCAAGGGGCAAGTGTTAACTTGCTTAGTTCTAGCTTGCTTAGTAATGATGGCTTGCATTTATTGGTGAAGTGATTGAAGTATTGTTCGTCTTCTTCGGGGTAGAACTCCTCCTCCTCGTATCCTTGGTCGGTACTATCGTATATAAAGAAATACAGGGTACACAATCACCAAACAATACTTAACAAGTCTATTTATCACACTAAGGTTCACACTTGACGATCTAGCATCATCACAATCATCACATGCAATAAAGAACTAGTTTTATTTGGTTTATTTGAGAAAAGTAATTTCTACTCAGTGAAATTAATTAAGATTTAATACTACCCAATTAAAATATGGGATCATGTGGACACATGTCATCACCACATATTCTAATACATGGGAATGTGATTTAAAAGGGTTGGTCACATTTTATAAAGTTTAAGTTTATCATTTAAATGATTTAAAGTGACTAGAAATGCTCTAATAGCATTCTTTTGGTACTAGTCCGATGTCACTGCATGCAAACCTAAATATTATTACATTTTTAGATAGGTATTATCAAATGTGATTTTTGAGAGTTGAAATCAACTCAAAAGCTATTATGGTTGATTTTTGAAAAATATTTGAAGTTGCAAAAGTCACTGTCTTATTATTTTTGCTATAGGTTATCTCTAAATCCAAATGATTTAAATCCAACGGGTTTGGATAGATATTTTAATTACCTTTCTAGCAAAATTTGAATCATGCAATTTGTTTAAGTGAAACGCTCTGAATTGATTTTTGAATCTAGGGGCAGAAGCTAGTTTAAACTAAAAAGGAAAATCATATTTGAATTTCCAGGCCTGGGCGGGAAAGCTAAACGGGCCGGCCCAACTGCACAGCACAGCGCATCATGCGGCTGACAGAGGGGGTCCACTGGTCAGTGACTCACTCTACGCAAAACGATATCCTTCAATCTAGGCGCTTCGATCTAATTCTAATCCAACGACTGAGGGTCATCATCGACGACGAACAGCTCCAGCGACGAGCTAAACCTAACATGGTGGTGGGGGTCTCTCGGGGCTCACCTAGGCTCCATCTAGGCTCGGCAACGGGGGAAAACGACGAGGTAGATGACGGCGAGGCGAGGCGTGGTCACGGCAGGGCTCGGGGTGGTCGGAATCGACGGTGCCTTCTCCTCCAGCAGCGGTGGACTCTGGTGAAATTCTGGCGCGGTGGTGCTTGCCTTGCTCCGGGGAGAAGTGGGGAAGGTCAGTGAGGAGTGGGGAGTCGAGTGGTGTGCAAAATGGAGGCAGGGGTGGCCTCCTTTTATAGCTCGACAAGGAGACCGAGCGGTGCGGTGGTGAGCTCGATGGTGGCGTCGCTACAGGCAGCTAATGGCATGAGCGAGGGTGTAGGAAAGTACGGTGCTCCCTGGCGGTTCTCGCGGACTTAAAGGCGCGGCATGGGGCGGCGTGGTTTGGTTGGTGCGTGCGGCATTCTGAGCGGAGGCAGAGGTGCTTGTGGCAGCATGCGTCATATGCGGGTCGCGCGGCGGTGAACGGGGGTGTCTGCCGGGGTGGTGTGATCATGGCGAGGCTGCGCGTGCACGGTGAGGGCAAGGCGCGAGCTGGCGGGGCTGGTCGGGCATGGCGCACTAACGCGCTCTGGCCACGGTGCAGAGAGGCACTGCGCGGCGCGACTAGGGTGGTCCACGACTCGGCTGGGGCTGTGGCCTAGACAGGGAGTGGCGGTAGGCTGTGGCAGTGCTAGTGGACATCCTGGATGGGCGCAGGGTGGTCTGATGCGAGCTGGCCATGGTCGGCCAGCGATGACCACAAAACAGCGGCACTCCACTATTCTCCATGGTGAAGGGAGGGTTTTGTCTGTTGCTGCTAGACACTCAGGAGGACAAGGGGGTTAAGAGGGAGGTCAATTGGTCGATGATCAGTGTACAAAATAGTGAAGTTAGGCTAGAGGTTATTCTGTGCATGCCAGTTGTTTGTGTTAATGGCCGCATGAAATTTATTTTTAAATTTTTGATTCAAATTTTTTATTAAGCTTGAGAGACTAGGTTTGCTTGCAGAGGTCAAGGGGAATTGATTTGATGGGTTTTTGAAAAAGTGTGATCGTGACATATGAATTGGATTTAAGTTTCAAATGTCCTTTAAATGGATTTGCTAGATGTTTTTGTAAGTTTGTAAAGTGGGACTTGATACACTTTTACTTGGTCTAGCAAGGGGTGAAAAGAGTTGGAAATGTTTCTGTTAGAAATCTTCTTCTAGGAACACCTAAATTGGCCTAGTGGTTTATGATGGGGATATGCTGAAAGGGGTATGCCCAACAGGACGTTCCGATTGGGCCGAAGGGCTTGCGAGTGCGTCCGAAAGACGGCGACTGGACTACGAAGGAAGTAAAGGCCCAGCGACTGGCGACTGGAAGCCCAGGAGCGTAATAGAAGCCCAGTTGGAGGAGGACCCCAACCAAGACTCCGACGATGAGTCGGGAGGAAGATGCCGCACTAGCATCCATGACAGCGGGCGCCTATGCGACATGCACTACAGCAACACCCGCATCACCGGCAAGGGCCGCACGGACGGGCGTGTCGACTTCGTCGCCAACGCCGGCTACGGCCAGCGCGACTCTAAGAACTACCGCGCCAACAAGACGACGAGGCTGAAATTCGACCCCGCCGCCCTGCTCAATCAGCCCTGCATCTACCACAGCAGGGAGGGAAAACCCGCCACCCACACCACCGCCGATTGCCACTCTCTCAAAGAGATTGAGAAGGCGAGACGAGCAAGGGAGGACCACAACAACAACCCACCTCGGGACAACAGGAACGACGACGGCTTCGGCACCGCCGTCGGCTCGCTACATACCTTCACCGGACTCGGCACCAAACGCGAGAAGAAGGTGCTCGCCCGCGCGGTGGCCATCAATGCGGTGACACAAGTCGATATCTCTCGCTTCCTGAACTGGTCCGAGCAGAGCATCACCTGGAGTCGCCAGGACCATGCGCCAAGGATCGAATACCCAGGGCGTGTCGCCCTGGTAGTAAGGCCCAAGGTGGCCGACTACTGTCTGCCCAAGACGCTAATGGATGGTAGGAGATCCATCAACATCTTGTACCTCGACATGTTCAAAAGGCTCCAGCTCCCAGAAGCAGCCATTGAGCCAACACTAAGGACCTTCCACAGCATCGCCCCCTGTCAGAAGGCGTACCCGATCAGGAAAGTGACACTGCCAGTCACCTTCGACACTCCGGCAAACCAACGTACGGAGAGGATCGTGTTTGAGCTGGTGAGGGCAAGGCGCGAGCTGGCGGGGCTGGTCGGGCATGGCGCACTAACGCGCTCTGGCCACGGCGTAGAGAGGCAGTGCGCGACGCGACTAGGGTGGTCCACGACTCGGCTGGGGCTATGGACTAGACAGGGAGTGGCGGTAGGCTATTGCGGTGCTAGTGGACATCCTGGATGGGCGCAGGATGGTCTGGTGCGAGCTGGCCATGGTTGGCCGGAGATGACCACAAAATGGCGGCGCTCCACTATTCTCCATGGTGAAGGGAGGGTTTTGTCTGTTGCTGCTAGACACTCAGGAGGACAAGGGGGTTATGAGGGAGGTCAATTGGTCGATGATCAGTGTACAAAAAAGTGAAGTTAGGCTAGAGGTTATTCTGTGCATGCCAATTGTTTGTGTTAATGGCCGCATGAAATTTATTTTTAATTTTTGATTCAAATTTTTTATTAAGCTTGAGAGACTAGGTTTGCTTGCAGAGGTCAAGGGGAATTGATTTGATGGGTTTTTGAAAAAGTGTGATCGTGACATATGAATTGGATTTAATTTTCAAATGTCCTTTAAATGGATTTGCTAGATGTTTTTGTAAGTTTGTAAAGTGGGACTTGATACACTTTTACTTGGTCTAGCAAGGGGTGAAAAGAGTTGGAAATGTTTCTGTTAGAAATCTTCTTCTAGGAACACATAAATTGGCCGAGTGGTTTATGATGGGGATATGCCGAAAGGGGTATGCTTCGATGAAAGCTGCGAGTCGTCCAAATATGGCGATCGGACTACGAAGGAAGGAAAGGCCACGATCGGACGGAAGCCCAGGAGCATAATAGAAGCCCAGTTGGAGGAGGATCCCAACCAAGACTCCGACGACGAGTCAGGAGGAAGACGCCGCACTAGCATCCATGACAGCGGGCGCCTACGCGACATGCGCTACAGCAACACCCGCATCACCGGCAAGCGCCGCACGGACGGGCGAGTCGACTTCGTCGCCAATGCCGGCTACGGCCAGCGCGACTCTAAGAACTACCGCGACAGCGGAAACTACCGTGCCAACAACACAACGAGGCTGAAATTCAACCCCGCCGCCCTGCTCAATCAGCCCTGCATCTACCACAGCAGGGAGGGAAAACCCGCCACCCACACCACCGGCGATTGCCACTCTCTCAAAGAGATTGAGAAGCCGATACGAGCAAGGGAGGACCACAACAACAACCCACCTCGAGACAACAGGAACGATGGCGGCTTCGGCACCGCCGTCGGCTCGCTACATACCTTCACCGGACTCGGCACCAAACGCGAGAAGAAGGTGCTCGCCCGTGCAGTGGCCATCAATGAGGTGACACAAGTCGACATCCCTCGCTTCCTGAACTGGTCCGAGCAGAGCATCACCTGGAGTCGCCAGGACCATGCGCCAAGGATCGAAGACCCAGGGCGAGTCGCCCTGGTAGTAAGGCCCAAGGTGGCCGACTACTGGCTGCCCAAGACGCTAATGGATGGTAGGAGCTCCATCAACATCTTGTACCTCGATATGTTCAAAAGGCTCCAGCTCCCAGAAGCAGCCATTGAGACAACACTGACGACCTTCCACGGCATCGCCCCCGGTCGGAAGGCGTACCCGATCAGGAAAGTGACACTGCCAGTCACCTTCGGCACTCCAGCAAACTAACATACGGAGAGGATCGTGTTTGAGCTGGTGAACTTCCGCAGCCCCTACCACTGCGTCCTGGGCCGCCAGGCATTCGCAAAGTTTATGGTGACCCCACACTACGCCTACAACATGATGAAGCTCCCCGGGCCAAGCGGCATCATCACCGTCCACGGTGACCCCGACATGGTCGTGGAATGCGAGGACAAGGGCGTCGAGCTCACCGACGCCGTCATCGCCGCGGAGACCGACCACACGGAGGAGCTCGTGAAATACGCGGGCAACATCAACAAGGACGACCCCACCATACTAAAGAAACCAACTGCCGCGAACTCCATGTTCGAGGCAACCACACACACCCGCACCGTCGAGCTCGTCCTAGGCGACTCCAGCCAGACGGTCACCATTGGGGCGCACATGAGCCCCGCATAGGAAAGCGCACTCATCAGGTTCCTCCGTGAGAACCGTGACATCTTCGCATGGAAGCCATCTGACATGCCAGGTGTCCCGAGGGAACTCGCTGAGCACAAACTCAACGCCGACCCCAAAGTGCGACCAGTAAATTAGTCGCTATGGCCCTTCAATGAAGAGCGTCGTCGAGCAATCGCCGAAGAAGTTCAGCGCATCCGGCCAATCAAGTACTCCAAGTGGCTGGCAAACCCAGTCCTGGTTCTAAAAAAGAACAACACTTGGAGAATGTGCATTGACTACACCAACCTCAACAGCGCCTGCCCGAAGGAGGAGTTTGTCCTACCGCGCATCGATCAGATCATCAACTCGACCGCGGGATCAGAGTCGCTGTGCTTTCTCGATGCTTACTGTGGTTATAACCAGATCAAGATGGCGGCCGAGGATGAGGAGAAGACATCGTTCATTACGCCATTCGACGCATTCTGCTACACGGCCATGACGTTCGGCCTCAAGAACGCAGGCGCCACATACCAGAGGTGCATGCAGGAGTGTCTAGCGAGCCAAATTGGCCGCAACATTCACGTCTACATCGATGACGTGGTGGTAAACTCCACCCGCCAGGACGACTTGCTCGCCCACCTAGCCGAAACCTTCGCAAACTTGCAGAGGTACAACATCAAGTTGAACCCTAGAAAATGGACCTTCGGCGTCCCCACCAGACAACTGCTGGGTTATGTAGTCTCCAAGCGAGGCATCGAAGCCAACCCCACCAAGATAGACACCATCGCGCGACTCGGGAAACCAGAGTGCCTCCGCGACGTCCAGAAGTTGGCAGGGCGAGTCGCGGCCCTCAGTCGCTTCATCCCCCGACTAGGCGAGAAGGCAATGCCCCTCTACCGCCTCATGCACAAGAAACCCACGTTCCAATGGGACGCGGAGGCTGACAACGCACTCAAAGAACTCAAAGAAGTGCTACTCACGGCACCACTACTTGCCGCACCACTCGATAAAGAGCCAATGCTCGTTTACGTCACAGCCTCTAATCGATTCGCCAGCGCTGTGATGGTCGTCAAACAACCAGAAGAGGGAAAGTAGCACCCCATACAGCGCCCCGTCTACTACATCAGTGAAGTCCTAATGGACTCACGACAGCGCTACCCGCAATACCAAAAACTGGTGTACGCGGTATTTCGAGCAGAGCGGCGACTCCCACACTACTTCCAGGAGCACCCAATGACGGTGGTCTCCTTCGCGCCCCTGCAGGACATCATACGCAATCGCGAGGCGACCAGGCGAGTCACCAAGTGGGCAGTCGAAATTGGTGTCGACAACATCAAATACGAGCTCCGCAAAGCGATCAAGTCACAAGCCCTGGCTGATTTCCTTGCGGACTAGGAAGAAGCAAAGTAGCCAGTGAAGCTCCCGTACCTCCACTGCTGGTCGCTCCATTTTGACGGCTCCAAGAACGCCGGCGGCACAGGGGCTGGGGTCATCCTGACCTCTCCCAAAGGAGACAAGCTCCGCTACGTGCTCCACCTCAACTTCAAGCCCTGCACCAACAACATGGCAGAATATGAGGCCCTCCTTCACGGCATGAGACCCGCTAAGGAGATGAACGTCAACCGCCTACGATGCTATGGCGACTCCGACCTAGTCGCCGGCCAAGTCGACGGGACGTGCTACGCCGTCTCCCCAACAATGATCGCGTCGCGCCAAGCTGTCGACCAGTTGGGAGGACACTTCGATGGCTACTACGTCGAATGGATCGATAGGCGCAAAAACGAGGAGGCAGACGCCCTCTCCCGCATCGGATCGACACGACAAGCGCCACCAGTAGGCGTCTTCCTCGACATCATCCACAAACCATCGGTTAGCCCGCCAAAAGAGATCGACGTCGGGATCCCACTTCAACCAGAACCGGCCTTAGTTGCCATGGTTGCGGAACCTAGCGACTGGACAGCACCATACGTCGCCTTCCTGGAACACAAACTCCTACCGAGCAATGAGACAGAGGCGCGAATGATCGTGCGGCGTTGCAAATGCTTCGTCATCATCAACGGCGAGCTCCACAAGCGCAGCGTGACCGGCGTGTTCCAGTGCTGCGTGCAGCCAGAAGAAGGCTGCAAGATCCTCTAGGACATTCATGCCGGCGACTGTGGCCATCACGTCGGCGCCAAGTTGCTAGTCGCCAAGGCCATGCGACACGGTTTCCACTGGCTCACCGCACAGGCCGACGCCACCAACATCATCCAACGATGCGTCGGATGCCAGAAGTACGCCAACCAAACGCACCTCCCTGGCTCGGCACTCAAGACCATCCCCATCACGTGGCCATTCGCCGTATGGGGCATGGACATGGTAGGCCCATTCAAGAAGGCCCCGTCTGGCTTCACTCACCTCCTAGTCGCCGTCGACAAATTCACCAAATGGGTCGAGGCCAAGCCGATAAAAAAGTGCGACAGCAAGACGGCCACCAAGTTCCTACGCGAACTCATCTACCGGTACGGTTACCCACACAACATCATAACAGACAACGGCACCAACTTCGACAAGGTGGCCTTGGCAGAATTCTGTGAAGAACACAACATCCGACTCGACCTCGCATCAGTCGCTCACCCGGAGTCAAATGGCCAAGCGAAACGTGCCAACTAGAGCGCCCTCCATGGACTCAAGCCGCGACTCCAGGTGCCCCTCGAGCGCACCCCAGGATGCTGGGTCGACGAGCTCTCCTTTGTGATATGGGGGATTCGCACCTCCGTCAACCGCTCAACCGGGTTCACGCCCTTCTTCATGGTGTATGTTGCCGAGGCTGTAATGCCAACCGACCTGGAGCATGACTCACCTCGAGTCGCCAACTACGTCGAGCCGGCCAACGAGGTTGCCCGCCAAGACAGCATCGATCAACTCGACGAGGCACGCGACCTGGCTCGCTCCTGCACCACCATATACCAGCAAGGACTCCGCCGCTACCACAGCCGCCGAGTGCGAACTCGCACCTTCCAGGAAGACGACCTGGTCCTACGACTGGCCCAAGACAAGAAGGGCATGCACAAACTCTCCCCCCATGGGAGGGGCCGTTCGCCATAGGCCGAGTCCTTGGCAATGATGCCTATTACCTCATCGACATACGGGGTGACGACCAACTTGAGGTCGGGAGGCCATGGAATGTAAACCTCAACAGAAAGTTCTATACTTGAACCTCACATTGTACTCCATCGGAATATATAATGAAATCCATCCGAATCGCACAAATTGTGTCCACTCGCCATACTCTTGTGCCACTCGGACTCGTACATACTAGCAATACGCTACTTACGGAAGTCAACCTCTGGTCGAGCGACCGGCACGGCTAAGTAGTGCGGCACAAGGGCACCAGAAATATTCGGGCCTTGGGTCGTCCACGAAAAACGCCAACCCGGAGCCGCCATTGGAGTCACCTAGCCCGACTGGCCCACCAGGCTAAGACAACCGGTACATGCTTCTCATATCGACATGTCCCTCCCACCCTCATGCAAAGCGACTCGAACGGTTAAGTACCACGCACGGGGACTCCGCAAAACAGGAACCCCCACGCGTCTCGAGAACACACCAAGTAAGAGAGCTGCCTAGGGCTCGCCAAGCGACTGGCTCTCCGGGCCAGGGGAGGAGACGCGTTACAAACAACGAACCCACAACCTGCAACAGGAGCATGACCAATATGGTTGGGCACCACGCTCGGGGACTAGCTTATAAGTCAGTCCTACTCGCGCTCCGGGACTCGCCACTCAGAAGACGCGAGGGACAAAAACAATGCATAAACAAAAGTATACACAAAAGCATACAATCGATTTATACCCCATTAAAGGGAGGACGCGCTCGGGGACTCGCTCAATCAAAACAATGCATACACAAAACACACCACACATTTCTAGTCGCAATACGAGTCGATTGACTCCCCTTGGCATATATTGCAAAAATACCTTACAACATTTGCCACTTGGCATACATCATAGCTTGGAAAATTACATTGTTTACTCCACAGGCCCTGATGAAGAAGCAGCACCACCCCCTTGACGCGAACAAAATGCTGCCGCGGGTTCCTCGGGTACGTCGTCAGCGACTTCGTAACGACGACCGGAAGGGCTGCTCCGACTTCATGTCGCGATGCTCTGGCTCGGGGTTGCCAGGCGCCAACACCGTATCCTGGTACGGTAGTAGATCCCCCAACGCCAAGACACAATCGGCGTAAGGGGCGGCCTTCGCGGTCAGCTTCAGCACCTCTGACATCTCCACCATGCCGGTCGCCGATGGATAGCCACTCTTCACATTGTCAAGGTCGAAGTCGTCGGGGAAATGGGCGAGACCCAAGCTCAGCGTTGTGGCGGCCCCGCGCCTGAATGCTGAGCGCGTCATCCACTCCACAAAGGTGGGCACCTTTTCCAGATAGCACCACACCTCCGTAAGCCCCCCAGGAATAACTTCGGTGGGGGACATGCGCTAAAGAGATGCCTGGACGCACAACGCCGAGGCCATGGCCGCATTCACCACGGCAGTCCCGCATTGCGAGGCGTTGTAAGTTTGCACCACCGGGTCGCTTTGGCCTACTACAGCTGCAAAGTCAGGTGTCAGTGAAACTACAAAACCCCCAAAATGGGGACTCGACAAACGGGTCAGGCAAAGAGAAAGACTCACCAAGGAGTTTGCGGCAGTTCTCCTTAACGTGCTTCTCCAAGGCGGTTTTCTTGTTGTGCAGCCCCACGATGATGGAATCCGTGGCTTTGCGTTCTTCCTCAGCTGCAGCAACGGCATCCTTCGCTCGCTCTTCCGAAGAAATTGAGGACGCTTTTGCCTCCTCCAAGTCCTTGACCAGGGAGGCTATTCGTCCATTCGCCGCGTCAAGATCGGCAATCGGAACATACCCCTCACGAGCCTTGGAGATCTCAGCCGGGAAACCATCTGCAAGAAGCAATCAGCGTATTGTACACGACTAGCTCACACCCAAAAGAGGAGAATAAAGACAAATAGATACTCACCAATAGTTTCTTGAAGCCGCTGGTTCGTGTTGTAGCCGCAAGTCACGCTCCAAGAGCTCTCTCGCGGCCTGCCGATCGATCGACTCCCTTTGCAATCCCTGCAAACAAACAACTCGCCTCAAGAGCTCTCTCGTGGACTTCACCTCTCTGAATAAGCACTGCCCGAAGGACCACTTTCCGCTGCCACGAATCGACCAAATCATCGACTCCACCGCGGGATGTGAGCGCCTCTGCTTCCTCGACGCCTACTCAGGCTACAATCAGATTCGAATGAAGGAGGAGGATCAAGAGAAAACGGCATTTACAATGCCTTTTGGTGTGTTCTGCTATAACACAATGCCCTTCGGGCTAAAAAACATAGGATCCACCTACCAACGGTGCATGCAGGCTTGCCTCAAGAACCAACTTGGTCGCAACATCCAAGTCTATGTTGACAACATCCAAGAAACCTTCGCCAACCTCGACCGCTATCGGATCAAGCTCAATCCGGACAAGTGCGCCTTCAGCGTACCATCTGGGGAACTACTCAGGTATCTTATCTCCGCGAGAAGGATTGAGGCGAACCCGAAGAAAATAAAAGCCATACTGGCCATGGAGAAGCCGAAGAACATAAGAGGTGTCCAGCAGCTGGCTGGGCGAATCATGGCGCTTAGTCGATTCATCAGTCGAATGGGTGAAAAGGCACTTCCCTTCTACCAACTCCTTCGCAAAGCTGACAATTTCGAGTGGACCAACGAGGCACAGGAAGCATTCGAAGAACTCAAGCGCCTACTGTCCACCTCGCCAGTACTGGTGACCCCACGCGAATGGGAACCACTGTTGCTATACATCTCCGCCACCAACCAGGTGGTCAACACGGTGCACGTGGTAGAACAAGCTGAGGAAAACAAGGTCCATGGGGTACAGCGCCTAGTCTATTACCTCAGTGAGGTACTCACTCCAACAAAGCAGCGGTACCCGCACTGCCCGGCGACTGTGCCACTACTTCTAGGAACACCCAATCGTGGTAGTCCACGACGCCCCGCTTGGGCGTATCCTCAACAATCCCGACACCACCGGATGAGTCGCGCTTTGGGGGATCGAACTGTCTCCATGAGACATTACATATGAAAAACGTGATGCAATCAAGTCGCAAGTCCTCCCTGAGTTTCTCGTGCACTGGATGAAGAACCAGCTCCCTGAAAACCCAGATATGTCCTACCTCTAGACAAAGCTCTTCGACGGATCCAAGCGAAAGGATGGAGCTAGCGCAGGTATCATACTGACATCGCCCTAGGGAGACAAGCTGAAATATATTCTGCGAATGCAATTCACCGCCTCCAACAATGAAGCTGAATACGAGGCCCTGCTACACGGGATGAGGATGGCAAAAGCCTGCGCCGCTCAGAGGCTCATAATATACGGCGACTCCAAGCTGGTCGTCAACAAGACAATGCATGAGTGCAATGCACTTAACGACAATATGATCGCCTACCGTGACCTCTACGACACACTCGGAGGGGACTTCGACGGTTGCGAGCTGCGGCACATAGGCCGCGAAAGCAATGAAGAGGCGGACGCGCTCGCCAACATTGGCTCTACTTCCGCCCCCATACCACCTGGGTTATTTCTCGAGCGCATCTGCGAACGCTCCATCAAGCTGTAGGGGTTCGTAGCATGGAAAACAAAAATTTTCTATCGCATACAAACAAACAAGCCAAGATCTATCTACTAGATTGTAGCAACGAGTCGATAGAGGAACTCACCCTTGAAGATTCCAAAGCGGTTAACGAGAGCAGATTCTCGTGGGTGATGTAGTCGTACTCTTTCCGATCTCAAGATCGCGTAGACGATCCTTCCAGCGCCACGTTCCGGCAGCGCTCCCGCAGTCGGTCACACGTTCGGTACTCGACGAAGACCTTCCTCTCCCTTGTTCCAGCAGGCAGCGGAGGTTGTAGCACTCTCCTCGCGATTCCGGCAGCACAACGGCGTGGTACCGGAAGTAGAGGGGAAATCCCGCAGGGCTTCGCCTTAAGCCGGTGCGAGTATGGTGGAGCTTATGAGAGAGGCTATTAGTGGTCTAGTAATTAGACACACCAATTAGAAGGCTCTAAATCAATTAGAAGGCTCTAAACCGCTGGCTAAAGCAATTAGAAGCTCTAAACCAAAACGGCTCTAAACCGGAGATTAGAGGTGGAAACTTGTGTGTGCTAGGAGGGAGCCCTGCCCTCCTTATATAGGTGGGAGGGCTGTCCGGCCATGGGGAGGAGAGTCCCTCCCCAAGTCGGCTTGGTGGGGCGCCGGCCAAGGGAGGAACCCTCCTCCAACTCGGCCTCCACCAATCCTCCTCTCTTCCCACTTCCCAAAATTGCCGTTTGACTTTCAAACTAGCCGTTTGACTTTTTCAAATTAGGATTTAAATAAATCCTTTATTTTGGACAGCGAAGACACCTAGTACATGATGCAATCATTCCAACTTACAATGACACATTCATGTACCCTTCCCCTTTCCGGAGTGCCGGACATTCCGGAACCTTCTAGAATGTTCCCGATGAAAACACCGGAACCATTCCCCAACTCCGAAATGGGACTTTCCTTATATGAATCTTATTCTCCGGACCATTCCGGATCTCCTCATGATATCCCGGATCCCATCCGAGACTCCGAACAACATTCGGTCTCTTTCTCATAATACCATAACTACTCAAAACAACGTCGAATCCTTAAGTGTGTCTCCCTACGGTTCGTGAATTATGCGGACATGATCGAGACACTTCTCCGAACAATAACCAATAGAGGAATCTGGAAATTCATATGGCTCCCACATATTTCTACGATTACTTTGCGATCGAATGAACCACTTACATACGATACCAATTTCCCTTTGTCTCACGATATGTTACTTATCCGAGGTTATGATCGTCGGTATCTACGCATACCAGTTCAACCTCGCATCTTGATAAGTACTCTTTTCTCGTTCCCGTGATATGTGATCCCTTGTGAGCCAGTCACATGCTTGCAAGCTAATTGGATGACATTTCACCGAGAGGGCCCAGAGTATATCTATCCGTCATATGGATGGACAAATCCCACTCTTGATCCATGTGTTTCAACCAATACTTTCCGAACACTCAATGCCACTTTTATAGCCACCCTGTTACGGTGTGGTGTTTGATGACATCAAAGCATCCATCCGTAAAGGTGATATGCATGATCTCATGGTCGAAGGAATTAGGTTACTATGTATCAGAAAGCATATAGCAATTGAACTATTGAAATGACTTGATCTTTATGCTACGCTTATCTATAGGAGTATGTCCACCATATCATTCTCCTAACGATATGATCTTGTTGTTGATAACATCTCAATGTTCATGATATGGAAACCACAATCATCAATCAACCAACAAGCTAGTGAAGTATAGAGGCTATACTAGGGACTTCAAATTAAGTTTACAAATCACACAAGTATTAATGGTTTCCTTGTTAATACTATTATAGCATGAATGTAAACATTTATCATAAGTATGAAGATATGATAATAACCTACTTTATTATTGCCTCTTGGGCATATCTCCAACAGTCTCCCACTTGCACTAGAGTCAATAATCTAGTTTCAAACCTTTGTGTTTTCAACACCTATGGCTTTCTGGTGTTGTATGTACACGATTGCTAGTGGTCAACTGATCTCCGGATCTGACACTTCCAGGTCCGTGTGTAATTGCATGTCTTTGCGTCTCTACGCATCACTCATTCTCTAATGAGATGGCTTCGTACAAATTTGGTCCTTTGGTGTGACCTTTAGTTCTTTGGGGTTAAAACATGTTGATAATATTGTCGCACAATATATCTTTATAGTATTATCCCGCTGTGAACTACACCTAGTTTGATAACAAACTACTTGACACAAATGCCCTCTTTTGCTGCTATAATAGCAGTCATATACTTAGCCTTTTGTTGTAGTATCTGTCACAATGTCTTAACTTTGGAACTCATCCAAATCCATTATGGAACTCACTTTCCATTATATTGTGCCACCCTTAGTTTAGATTGAGATAAACTAAATTTGTACTTTGTGACAAAGCTAGTATCAATGTAGTACTTTTACAATGAACTAACCATCTATTTGTCACTTCTACAAATATTATACTCTTAGTTCTTTCAAAAGATCATAAGAATATCCTTACTATTGTCCAATGATCATCTTACGAATCATTCTAGTATATGCTCACAACATTTAGAGCATAGGACATATCTGGATTTGTACATATCACAGTATGATTGATATAAATACTCTTTGTGATTTCATACATCAAGTATCAATCTATACTTGAATCTTTGTTTCACTTACCAAATGTCAATACATTTGAATATATCATCAACATTGAACTCATTCAATCCTTTCTGTGCGACAAGAACCTTTCTTGTAGTTTCTATATTGAACTCATTCAATATCTCGTCTATGTACTTCCTAAGACAACCATATTAGCATCTATTGATGCCAAATATTTTGGTTTTGCCTAAGTCTTTCATCGGGATGAAATTCTTAATATGTGTTAATAAAAGATACATTATTTCCAATCAACAATATGTCTTCCACATAATGTATTAGAAATATGTCTTAGCGCTCCCACTTAATTTCTTGCAAATGCAAGCATCTTCATTGTCTCTGATGAAATTAAACTCTTTTAACAGTTTCATCATAGTGAAGATTCCAACTCCGCTATGCTTACTTCAACCATTGAAGTTTGCATATGCTTTTAGCATCCTTTGAATTAACAAAACCCTTTGGACCGTGTCATGCACACGCGTCCTAGGTAACCATTCTATTAGAAGAACTTGTTTTGTTTATTCTACTACCACATAACAAATTATATGTAGTGGTTGCTACATTAATCCGTCTAGACTAAAAATCGCTATGAAAGATCAAAATCTTGTCATATACAACCTTTGAACATTGTTGTGAACTCTTTCCCAACATGTCGACTATTTCATAGATGTGAAACATCCATGTCTACTTCTTTATAGATCCAAACACAACTGCAAGGTCTTACACCTTTTCGAGGGTCCTTCAAGTTCAAAACTTGATTTCTCGTGTATGGAACTATCACGGATTATATGGCTTCAAGCCATTTGGCGAGTCAGGGCCCATCATCGCTTCTTTGCATGTAGTAGGTTCATTATTCTCAAATAATGATTCAACCCTCAAATCTTGGTATTTGATTGTTCATCCGACCTACTTGTTTCAATAGAAACTTAGACCTCCGTGACCACAACCTTTGAGGCACGTGAGCCATGAGTATTATTCTTGCCCTCCGAACACTTTTGATTGCTGCTAACTCTGCACATATAGCTAAGGTTCCTTTAACCTTATCAAAGTTCTATCGTCCTCCCACTTAACTTTTCACGAAAAATTCCTTCTCAAAGAAACTTGACGTTCTAAGCGACAAACACTTTTGTCTCCGGTGTTTTATGGAGGAATACTTAACATTTATACAAAGACAGGTTCATCCGACTTTGGTTGCACACATCTTTCTTATGCATAGCATACCAATGTTTAAGAAAGGACTACTTGGGTTTTATACCAAACCATAACTTTATATGGTGTCATTTCAGCGGATTATGATGGAGCTCTTTTAGTGGAAAACGGTAATCTCTAAAGCTTTTAATCTTTAAAATATAATGGCAGTTTTATGAATTATACCTTTGATCTTACCATGTCAAACAAGGTTTAATTACATATCTCGAATGCTCCATACTCTTATGGTGTTTCGAGAAATGCAAATCCACGGAACTATTCCATAAATCTTAGGTATTATGCTAAACTTGTAACTTAAATATCTTCCTTTATGATCTTATCATAAACTATTCATATTCTTGTTACAATGATTTTGCACTTCATCTTGAAAGTCTTTGAACTTTTCAAGTGTTTCATACTTTATCCTTATTAAGTAAATATTCATATATTCACTCAAATTTTCGGAGAAAGCATATGAAGTTGAAATTCATCGCTTTTGACTACACATAATGGACTTTGTACAACAATATGTACAAGTTCAAATAAGCTAGTCATTCGTTCCCTTTTGGCCTATGAACGAAGTTTTAATTATCTCTAGGAAAGTTTCACAAACGTCATTTGATCAAAAATCAAAAGACTCCAAAATCCCATCCACATGGAGTTTCTTCATGTTTTCTTTCCAATATAATTCAAACGGCGATGTCACTTCCTAAGTGATCTTTCAATCAATTTGTCTTTCGACAATTTTAGCACTAGTTTTATGGATGTGATTTCTCCAACGAGATTTGTGAATCATCCATCTTTTATGGATTACGGCAATTATTTGAACAACCCTTTTGTTCTCATAATACCTGATAAAACAAATCCTGAAGGTAAGCTTTGATGTTTAACGAGCAACACAATAACCCTTTATTTGTTTTCGATGAACATCATCACATATTCTTTTGCTAGTTACTTAGGCCATTGTAGTTCATGAATTGTGTTGTTTCGTATGACGATTCACACAAACAAATTCAGTATCAAATACTTAAGAACCACATTGTTTAATAAGCAAAGAATATAGCCATAACACATATATCATCTATATACTTAAACTGAACAATTCTAGTCTTTTTCTTTTCTGCCATATACTTATGAGATTCTCTTTCAGTATTTCTGTTTGAAAGAATCTATCAACATCAATAGTGGAGTCATACATATGACACATAGTCCAAAGCGTGTATAGTTAAATACCAATGTCTTTGAACTTGCACTTTGAAGTAGATCACCATTATCAAATATTTGGTGTTCTTTCAAATTCCTTTCTTTAGTAATCTCTTGGTGTAGTAAATATTTTACCTACATCAAATATTCACCTCATCATGGATTTATCCATGATCAAGCTACTTTTAGCTTGTAACGATGAATTATGAGTATAATGTTGCTATCCAAAACCTTTTGGAGGATTAGGACAACTAGTGTCTTCAACCTTTTGCAAATTCTCATCAAAATATGAGAACATGAACTTTGCCTTATTATACTCTATCATGTTGTAACCAAAACTTCGTTTCAGATATCACAATATCTTCCACACATCATGGTTTCTGAAACAACTCTTTCAGATCCTAGATAACCTTGATATTAAGACAATCCTTTGAATATCAAGAATCATGGAGACAAACATGATACTTATATACTAACATTTGGAATTGTTACTCTTGATTTAATACTAATTATTAAACTTCATGGAGTAACCGGAACTTACTGAAAGTTTGCAATAGGACTTTTAAACTTTAGATTAACACTTCAAAACAATACGATACCAGCTCGTAAAGTAACTAACCAGAATTCTATAGTTCTATCATCTCAATTATAACTAAGCGCAAGGTGGTAAACTGATGCCAACGACTACAACAACTATGCAAATTCACTTTGATTTAGTTTATGATAAATTGAGTTCTAATTAATAATTAAATTAATCTAGGTGAACTCCCACTCAAAACAATATCCCTCACATTGTTTTAGTGATCACACGAACCAAATCCACCACATCAAAACCGATCATCACGAGAGTTGATATAGCTTTAATGGCGAACAATCAACATGTTCATCATATCTACTATATGACTCATGCTCTACCTTTCGGCAATCCGTGTTCACGAGGCCATATGCGTACATGCTAGGCTCGTCAAGATCAAACCTTAGCTACCGCATAAGCAAATCTGGCTTGCTTACGTTGTATTCACCCGCGGAATCAAAGACACCCGATCATCACGTGGTGCGTCGAAGCAGCAAGCTTTGGCAACGGTGCATACTAAGGGTGAACACTTTAGAACTTGAAATTTATGTGCATGAGGGATCATCTTATAATGCTACCGTCATCTACTAAGCAATACAAGATGCATAAAGGATTAACATCACATGCAATTCATAATATGTGATATGATATGGCCTTTCTTCTTTGTGCTTCCGATCTCCATCTTCAAGCACGAACATGATCTCCATCATCACCGGCATAGCATCAAGGTCAATGACGCTTCTTCATGGTTGTCGTCCACCAGCTTCAACAATTACAACTATTTTGAATAGACACGCAGGTCTTAACGAAATTAAAGACAACCATATGGCTCCTGCCGTTGCCAACTTACAATAAGGAACATTGCATACATCAAATATAATCACAATTATGGCCATATCACATCATCACACCCCTGCAAAACAAAGTTAGACGCCTCTACTTTCTTTGCATATTTTACGTGGTTTGGGGCTTTCAATAAGTGTCGTTCTAACTTACGAACAAGAACCACAACATTGATACTAGCATTGTTGATCACCCGTTGTAAATTGGATCTTTACTATGCTAGGAGAAACAGCACCATAAAGCCACTTATGCAATACAAGTTGCATGTCAAGCGTGGAGCAAGTCTCATGAACGATGTCATGTAAGGTTAGCCGCCGCTTCATCCCAACATACCGCAAGATGCAAAGTACACGAAAAGCAATCTACAATAAAAGCATCAACGCCCACAATGACCATTGTGTTCTACTCGGCAACAGATCTACATATAGACACGGCTATGATACCCGTATGTGTGGGGTTCGTAGCATGGAAAACAAAAATTTTCTATCGCATACAAACAAACAAGCCAAGATCTATCTACTAGATTGTAGCAACGTCGATAGAGGAACTCACCCTTGAAGATTCCAAAGCGGTTAACGAGCAGATTCTCGTGGGTGATGTAGTCGTACTCTTCCGATCTCAAGATCGCGAGACGATCCTTCCAGCGCCCCAAGCAGTCGGTCACACGCTCGTACTCGACGAAGACCTTCCTCTCCCTTGTTCCAAAGAAAATGGAGGTTGTAGCACTCTCTCGCGATTCCGGCAAAGACAACGGCGTGGTACCGGAAGTAGAGGGAAATCCCGAGGCTTCGCCTTAAGCCTTGGCAGTATGGTGGAGCTTATGAGAGAGGCTATTAGTGGTCTAGTAATTAGACACACCAATTAGAAGGCTCTAAATCAATTAGAAGGCTCTAAACCGCTGGCTAAAGCAATTAGAAGCTCTAAACCAAAACGGCTCTAAACCGGAGATTAGAGGTGGAAACTTGTGTGTGCTAGGAGGGAGCCCTGCCCCTCCTTATATAGGTGGGAGGGCTGGCCGGCCAAGGGGAGGAGAGTCCCTCCCCAAGTCGGCTTGGTGGGGCGCCGGCCAAGGGAGGAACCCTCCTCCAACTCGGCCTCCACCAATCCTCCTCTCTTCCCACTTCCCAAAATTGCCGTTTGACTTTCAAACTAGCCGTTTGACTTTTTCAAATTAGGATTTAAATAAATCCTTTATTTTGGACAGCGAAGACACCTAGTACATGATGCAATCATTCCAACTTACAATGACACATTCATGTACCCTTCCCCTTTCCGGAGTGCCGGACATTCCGGAACCTTCTAGAATGTTCCCGATGAAAACACCGGAACCATTCCCCAACTCCGAAATGGGACTTTCCTTATATGAATCTTATTCTCCGGACCATTCCGGATCTCCTCGTGATATCCCGGATCCCATCCGAGACTCCGAACAACATTCGGTCTCTTTCTCATAATACCATAACTACTCAAAACAACGTCGAATCCTTAAGTGTGTCTCCCTACGGTTCGTGAATTATGCGGACATGATCGAGACACTTCTCCGAACAATAACCAATAGAGGAATCTGGAAATTCATATGGCTCCCACATATTTCTACGATTACTTTGCGATCGAATGAACCACTTACATACGATACCAATTTCCCTTTGTCTCACGATATGTTACTTATCCGAGGTTATGATCGTCGGTATCTCTGCATACCTAGTTCAACCTCGCATCGATAAGTACTCTTTCTCGTTCCGTGATATGTGATCCCTTGTGAGCCAGTCACATGCTTGCAAGCTAATTGGATGACATTTCACCGAGAGGGCCCAGAGTATATCTATCCGTCATATGGATGGACAAATCCCACTCTTGATCCATGTGTTTCAACCAATACTTTCCGAACACTCAATGCCACTTTTATAGCCACCCTGTTACGGTGTGGTGTTTGATGACATCAAAGCATCCATCCGGTAAAGGTGATATGCATGATCTCATGGTCGAAGGAATTAGGTTACTATGTATCAGAAAGCATATAGCAATTGAACTATTGAAATGACTTGATCTTTATGCTACGCTTATCTATAGGAGTATGTCCACCATATCATTCTCCTAACGATATGATCTTGTTGTTGATAACATCTCAATGTTCATGATATGGAAACCACAATCATCAATCAACCAACAAGCTAGTGAAGTATAGAGGCTATACTAGGGACTTCAAATTAAGTTTACAAATCACACAAGTATTAATGGTTTCCTTGTTAATACTATTATAGCATGAATGTAAACATTTATCATAAGTATGAAGATATGATAATAACCTACTTTATTATTGCCTCTTGGGCATATCTCCAACACAAGCCAAAGGCCGCAGAGAAGAAAACAAGCGCAACAACAGACTTGGAGGCTGCGCCGCCCAATGAGCCAATAGCACTCGACGACCTGGAGCTTGACACATGATTCGAAGGACCAATGAGCGTCATGATGATCGAGCCATCTTGGACTCAACCTTACATCATGTACCTTCTCAGCAAAAGGCTATCGAACGACCCGACTGACGCACGGCACATTGCGCGGCGATCCAAAGCATTTGTTGTTATCAACGGCGAACTGTACAAGCGCAACATCGCAGGAGTACTCCAATGATGCGTCTCCGACGCACTTGGAAGAGATTTTCTACTCGACATCCATGAGGGGACTTGCGGGCACCATGCTGGCAGTCGAGCCCTCGTCGCCAAAGCTCTACGAGCTGGATTCTACTGGCCTACGGCCATGCGTGACGCCAAGGACATCGTCCAAAAATGCAACGCTTTCTAGCGATTCGCGGACAAGCCACACGCACCTGGCGCGGAGCTCCGACCAGTTCCATTAGCCTGGCCCTTCGTGCAATGGGGAATCGACATGGTCGGCAAGCTCCCAAAGTCCTCACCAGGAGGCTACGTCTACCTACTAGTTGTAGTCGACAAATTCACCAAGTGGGTAGAGGCCATGCCAGTGACTAACCAGTCAGGATACAGCACAGTCAAGTTCTTCGAGTCCATCGTCTATCGCTTTGGAGTACCACACAGCATCATCACGGACAATGGGACGAACTTCACATGCAAGGAGTTCCAAGATTTCTGTGAGAATCTGGGAAGCAACGTAAGCTATGCCTCCGTAGCACATTCACAGACCAACGGTCAGGTGAAAAAGCCAATGGGCTCGTCTGTGGCAGCATCAAGAAGTGACTCCTTAGGCCACTCGAACAAGCCGCAGGCTACTAGCCAGACGAACTGCAATTGGTACTCTAGAGCCTGCGCACAACTCCCAACAGTGCCACGGGCTATACCCTGTTCTTCATGGTGCACGGTACTGAAGCGGTGCTACCCGTAGAGGTACGATTCAAAGCACCGCGAGTGGTCGCCATGCAAGAGAGTCAACTCTTGCGCTCGAAGACTCCGTCGACCTCCTTGACGAGGCACGGGAAATCGTGGCGGAAAGATAAACCATCTACCAGGAGAACCTGCGCAATTACCACACCAGAAGGCTACGGCCCAGGTCTTTTGTCGAAGGAGACCTGGTCCTGCGACTAAAACAGTAAGGGCATCTCAAGCTCGAGTCCCCCTGGGAGGGACCGTACGTGATTACAGAAGTGATCCCAGGTAGCGCCTATCGCCTCAAAGATTTTGAGAAAGGAGTCGCGTGCTCCAACCCCTGGAATGTCACGCAACTACGACGCTTCTACCCTTAGTCATCTTTTATTTTTACATTACAAATAAGGCTACTCAGCCAAGGCTACTTAGCCACAAATTTTACCCCGTACTATCCTGCGAATAAATAAAGCTAAGTGCCCCAAAAATCTGTGTTCCTTTTATTTTTTGCAAATTATCCACTCGGGGGCTGTGCCACCCTATACACATCTGTTCTACGAACCAACGCGATATCCTGAGTAGCTGACGTACTAATCGAACCCTTGACAAACACCAACCCAGTTGCAACGCATCTGACAGGTTGACAAGGTGCTGAGATAAACACAAGTCAGGCTAACGAAAAGGAATCGCATAGTGCAATGCACTCGCAAAACATACACACTAACAAGCTCTGTATATACATCAATGTCAATCAATTTTACACAGTACATATATATATGAACTTTACAACACTGGTGCAATTATGTGCAGGATACAAACTAAACTACTGTTGCAACAAAGGAACGGTTGTTTGCTCCTCGAAAAGTCGACGATTTCCTCCGCTGGGTGATCAACGGCTTGATAGTGAGGAACCATATTCGCGCGCAAGGCTAACCGGCTGGCGGTCCAGCAGCAACTGCAACACTGTTGCAGCATCCACATCAGGCAATGCTTGATCGCTAAGCAGTAGCCTTGGCACCAGCCACTAACTGTTATCATATACACTCGCGGACTGCACTCAAATCTTGAAATTTGGCAAGAAGGGCCAATAGGCTCGATGGAACGACGTCCAGCGGGAACATCATCTGATAAATATTTCTCAAGCATGATTACGACTTCTTCAGAAAGTGAAGCACTCGCGAAGCACGATCCTACAGGGCCGCAAGTGCGATTGCACGATCATGATCCACCCAGAAGTACCCACTCGCCTAAAGCTGCTCCTGGGTCAGATCATTCGTGCGAATGGCAATCATGTCCTTCTCACCCTGCGGATAGCGTGCACTGACAACTATACCAAGGAAAGGCAGAAGTATGAAGACAAAGAACTACTGCGAGTGACTACAAGAAAAAGATAAGGAAGAAGAAAGCTAACACTTGAATTGGTCGCCCAGCTGCGTCACCTCCCCTAGCAGATATTGCTCTCGGGCGACGGCCTTCTCCGCCCTCGACTTCCATACATCCGTGTTACCACAGAGCACAAGCAGTTCACGCTCCAACTACTTCACATGGTCACGGAGTCGCGAGAGCAGAGACAGCTCATCCACCCTTGAATGCGACTGCGCCAAAGTATCATCAGCGGATGGCATATTCCGAGGTTCACTCGAGCGACCACTTGATGCGCCCTATCACAAGCCAAGTAAGAGACAATAAGAAGACTAAGGCGATGCATAGACAAAAGACTCGAGTGCATTCAAGCATAATAAAGTATCAACAGACACACTCGCCAAAGGCATGTTCCAAACAAAAGAGATAGGCTATTTAACTATTACAGACACGACTACTAAGGAGCAACTGTCTTCTTCAACTTGGACTTCGGTTTTAGGGGCCTAATCGAGTCTGTGGCGGTATCAGATGCCACAGAGTTCCCACCGGCCCCTGACATCGTAGCCTTTGCCGCCTTCTTGGCTCGCTGCAGTTCCTCAGAGTACTTCGCAACTGTATTGATCAGCTGCGGCCTGAACTTGCCACATGCAGTTGCGAAAGGAGAAAAGAGTACCTATTGGCCATCGGCACCGACAGGCATCGCCTTGGAGACCGCAGCAGGATCAACCTCGACTCCATGGGCTTGCACCATCACGAGTGACATCGAAGCGCCAGCCGCACAGAGTGAGTTCTTGAAGCTTGCAGGAATGCCTCCAGCATGGGACTCCACCAGAACATCCATATTTTCGATTAACTCAGCCTTGGGCGCCAGCTCCCGACGGAGGCGACTGAGCACGCCCTTGTCTTTGGTGAGCGTCCCCTGAACGGCAGCACTGCGATCTTTGACTGCCGAGATGGCATCCGCCAAAGCATCGTCACGACGGAGTGCCTGGGCATCGAAGCTCAGACCGCTAGCATCTACACAAGAGTCAAGCATTGGCACAAAAGTCAGCACAACAACAAATTCGAAAGAAGGGACACGGAGAAAATCCAGACAAAGGAATACCTGAGAGAGCCTTGGCAATCGAGACGAACACCTTCTCCCGAGCTACGATGGAAGCACGTAGATCCTCTTCGTGTTTTCACGACTCGTCATGTGTTGCGATTGCCTCATCACGACTCTTCACCGCCGTGGCGAGAACTTTTTCGAGGGAAGCAGCGTCGCGAAGGAGTGCATTATGCTCAGCTATGAAACAGACAAAGATAGACTGTCAGTCGAATATATCACAAGGATGAAGAAGAAGAAGCAAAACACACTCACTTTCAACCACGCGATGGCGTTTTTCCAGCATTGCATGCTGGCAACCCATCGCAAGCACCTGCTCCGCTAGGTAAGCGGCTTCCTTCACAATGAGCTGCGACAAGAGAAACAGTAAAGGATCAGCAGATGGTATGGATAAAAAATTCGACTGCAAAAATCAGAATAAGCAACACTACACATACATGATCCTCCAATGACTCCGAATTCGATTGAAGCGGAGTCGTCTAGATAACCATGTGGTGCTCCACATCGTGTGGAGAACTTGATGAATTATGCCCGGAGTGGGCTGCCAATGGAGGAGAAGCAGTGCGCTCAGCCACTTTCTTGGCCTTGGAGGTCGTGACTCCAGATTCCTTCAAAAATTGGACGTCGCCAGAATATGATGATGCCGGCTGACTACAAAACAAAACCAACATCAAGAGAATGCAACTCCAAAGAAAAACCAAAAGGAAGACTCGTATACTTACCAATCAAACTTGTCAAAATCGAAGGTTTGATCCCCCGACTTCGACGATGACTCCTTCGGCAACCGCATCTTCTTGCGGGAAGATGGCGCCACAACACTCACAGGAGCGGCAGGTATCGACGACTATGCACCAATAGCTGCACCTTCTGGAGTCGTAGGAGATGATGCATCCGAATCCTCGCTGCGCGAACGCTTGCGAGTGTCCGGACTACTTGACTCGGGGGGTTCCTCCTCCACATCGGATGGGACGGTCGACTCCGACTCGTCCTCTTCCAAGGCTTCACGAGGAATAACCCCCTCAGGAAGAGGGGCCATATAGGGTGACACCCTCCAATCCTACAGACACAAGTCAAGAAAAAAATAAGCATTCGACAAACAAAGCTACTTCGTAGCATAACCGTACCTCTGGAGGATTAGTAGCATCAAATGGAGGTACGAATGGTTCACTTGGGAGAACATCCTTGGCGGTGTACTTGGTGAGCAGTGGCACCCTCTTATCTACTTCACTAGCAGAAATGCCATCGACAGATACGCGAGTGACATCGTCCGTGCCAGCCCACTGGAACATAGGGTGCACTCTGGCCTGCAGGGGCTGGACGCGGCGACGCAGCCACGTGCGAATGAGGGCGTAGCCTCCCTCTTTTTTACCAATGCGACTCTCGAGGTCGCATACGCGCTCGTACAGCACATTTGTCTCCGCGGACTCGTCGGGTATCACTATGTTCTTCTAGGAGCGCCTCCTCTTGCACGGCATCGCGGGATCGAAGGGCGTGAGTCCGAAGTGGTATCCGTTGGCCTTCTGGTCGCGGATGTAGAACCACTTGTCCCTCCACCCTTGGACTGACGCCATGAGATTGATGTTGAAGTACGTGACAGAGGAGTCGATGTGGATACCGCAGCCTCCTTCATCGTAGACTACGGAGCCAGATGCCGACTAGTGCTTCAACTTGAAGAGACGTTTGAAAAGACCAATGTGTGGCTCGATTCCGAGCCAGCACTCGCAAAGTGTAATGTAGCAAGCTACATGGAGGATGGAGTTGGGGGACAGCTGGTGCAGCTGGAGCCCATAGAAATAGAGAAGGCCCCTTAAGAAAGGATGCAGGGGTAGCGAGAGACCGCGGATGATGAATGCTAGGAACATCACCTGAAAACCGGCAGGAGAACAAGGAGTTACCTCACCACCTGGGACTCGCGAGTCAGCGTCCGCGGAGGACAGAACTCCGTCTTGGCGCAGGAGATGGAGCTCAGATGACTTGATCACGAACGCACGCCACGCGCCATTGGTGATGCGAGCGCCTGCACCCCTTCTTCTTTTCGGTGACAGTGGTGCTGGTGCCCGCAGCGGTGGAGCCGCCCTTCTTCTTGGCAGCAACAGTGGCGGCGGCGGATTCAGCCGTGGCACATCCCTTCTTCTTCCCCCTCTTGCAGTGGCGATGCGACCGGAGGAAGTAACTAGGGAATATGCGGAGATGGTCCAGTGCCACGAGAAATATGAATTCTAGGAAGCAGAGGAGCAGCAGCAATGGCGACAGAGGCAAAGGCAGAGAAACGAGCAGATAGGAAAAATTACCGTCGCAGTACTGCTACTTAAACCCATGGAAGATGTAATCCAACGGCCAGCAAAAACCCTATCAGATGCGTGGCGTCCATCGTGATCGACACGTCGAGGACCCGAAGCGCGAACCATCCCCCACTATCCCCATTACGCGCAGAAATAAAAGAGGCACAGTTAAAACAAAGATTACACACGTCCGGTCAAGTCAGAGTCAGAAAATGGGACCCACTGCTCGTCATGTCCCGTCAAACCCGCTCACGCGGGCAACAGAGGTCATCACATCGTCAACACAAATGTCATCCAAAATTGAGCAGCATAAGACTTCGACTACTTTAGTCCTTGCTCGAGTCTTCTACTCCACCAAGCACTCGGGGGCTACTCCCATAGGGAGCGCTGGTCACGCACCCTACGATTTTTTTTTTCTTTTTTGCAGAAATATGGACATTCAAAGCATACCCAACCACTCGAATCCACGATTCGACTATGGACATGGGTTACTCCCATAGGGAGTGCCGGAAATAAATTTGACTGAAACAAGCAAACAAAAGACGACAGCAATCGCAAAAGTTCTTTAGTCCCTGCCTGAGTCTTCGACTCAACCAGGCACTCAGGGGCTACTCCCATAGGGAGCGTTGGTCGTGCACCCTATAATTATTTGTACATCATGATGTGTGTTGATAACATCCACACTCGAAGTTTATGGCGACACCGCCTCATGATTTTTCCCTACAAAGAGACTGCGTCTCCTGGGTCACCGGAATCTTCTCCGCGATGACAAAATTCGGATACCGCGCTTGTAGCGTGAAGGTAAGACCTGAATAAGGCCTAGCAACGCATTCGCTGCGCACTACCAGAAATATATCCGTGGATACAGGTACGATGAACATGCCTTGACGAACGCGTCGAGTGCTCACACCCATATACTGAGATTCGACTCCTGTAAGACCTCCGTGGCTTGAGTCGAATTACACCAGCACTTTTCTGGACTCGAGTCCGGAGACTCGAGTTCGAGTAGATTGAGTTGTTTTACCGTACGGTAGTTAACTAATACTGATACATCGGTTAAATCAGGCACGCACATCAACAATCCCTATGACACAAACAGAGTAGTCAAAAATATACTCACTCATGCACTCGAAAGGCTTCATAAAGTCCCTAGTCGAATCTGCGATTCCAATGGACACTCGGGGGCTACTGACATGGGTATACCCTACAGGTACTCAAGCTTGGTATATACGGCCTGATTACAGTGGAAGCCCACGGTGTCGCCAAGGCCCAAATGGAGAACTCGAGTAACCTACGGACTCTCGATTGCTTGCGGAAGAAGAATAAGCTAAAGATAGAAAGTTTAAAGGGAAACCCTAACTTGTAACCGACTCGACCTGCTATCCGAGACCTAGCCTATCTATATAAAGGCTAGGAGGGGCGGCGAGGAGGACACACGCAACCCTAGTTTCCACAACCCTCACCAGATTGCATCTACGCACCATTGTAATCTTCGATTCCTCTGTTAATTCCATGAGCAGACAAGCAGGAGTAGGGACCTCTACAAGGTCTGAACCTGGGTAAATCTTCGAGTCCCCTGTGTGCTTGTTTTCTAGCAGATTGATGCTTCCAGCGCTCCCTTCTTCTCCAAAATCCATGTCCATAACAATGGGCATTGATGAGTTAAACCCTCGTCAAGTACCATGACAGATTCTTGTCCCTCGCCAGGTATGCACCTGATGAGATCAACACGGAGGCCAACAAGAAGGAGAGATTCCTGAACGGACTGCATGATGAGACGTAGACTGTACTCATCAACATCCGTTTCGAGGATCTTGAAGAACTAGTCGACTCTGCCATTCAGATGGAAGGGAAGATCAATCAAGCAAACGACAACCACAAACATCGGATGATGCACCAAGCTAGATCCAATAGTCACCAGAAGTATCGCCCCAACCCATCTGCAAGATATGCCCCGCGGAACAATCGACCCCCAATGTCTCGTCCAAGCTACCCCAACCGCAGCGGAGGAAATGTGAAGTCCGGAGGAAACAACAACAACCACTCCGGCAACTCCAGCAATTTCAACCGTGCACCTCCCATGCACAACAACAAAAACAACAACAACACTGCACCCAGAAGTGGAAGCAATGTTGTGCCCATGGCAGCAAAAGACAAGTCTCAGATTACTTGTTTTGAGTGTGGAGTGAAGGGTCACTACTCCAATGAGTGTCCCAAGAAGATTGCCGCTACTGCCAATGTGAACGCTCCAACTCAACAACAGCGTCGTGTTCAGCCCGGAAGAAGATTCACCCCAGGGAACCCTCACAACCGCAATGGTCGTCTCTTCCACATGAACACCGAAGAAGCCCAAGAAGCCCCAGATGTAGTGTTGGGTATGTTTTCTGTCAACACCGTATTAGCAAGAGTGTTGCTTGATTCTGGAGCATCGCACTCATTTGTCACCGAAGAATTTGCATGCACTAGTAAGATTCACCCAACCAACTTGAAGCATGTCATGATAGTTCAAATACCTGGTTCAACTACAAAAGCTAGAAAAATTTGCAAAGTTGTGCCTATCAGAATACATGGGATAGATTTTTATGCCAATCTAATATTTCTTGAAACCAAAGGTTTGGAAGTAGTACTAGGAATGGATTGGATGTCAAAGCATAAGGGATTGATTGACTATGCCAAGAAAGCCATCACCATGACCAGTAGCTATGGAGTATTAGTAGAGCATATATCTGAAACCTTGCCCCGTCAATTCAAGTGCAACAAGAGTCTAGACCTACCCACCATAGACCAAGTCAGAGTAGTCTGTGAATACCCCAACGTATTCCTAGATGAATTGACTGGTATGCCCCCGGATAGGGATATTGAGTTCATTATTGAACTGATCCCAGGAACCGGTCCCATAGCTCAGAGACCCTATAGCATAAACCCCTCAGAGTTAGTGGAGCTAAAGAAGCAATTAGATGCTATGCTGGAGAAAGGCTTGATTCAACCAAGCGGCTCGCCATGGAGATCGCCCGTGTTGTTCGTCGACAAGAAACATGGAGGCAACCGTTTGTGCACAGATTACAGGAAGCTGAATGATGTCACCATCAAGAACAAGTACCCATTGCCAAAGATAGAGGATTTGTTTGATCAGTTGACTGGTGCCAGTGTGTTCTCTAAGATTGATCTTAGGACTGGTTATCACCAACTTAAGATTCGTGCAATGGATATTCCAAAGACCGCCTGACGAGGGTTTAACTCATCAATGCCCACTGTTATGGACTTGGGTTTTAAAGAAGGGAGCGCTGGAAGCATCAATAAGCTAGCAAACAAGCACACAGGGGACTCGAAGATTTACCCAGGTTCAGGCCTCGTAGAGCTCCCTACTCCTGCTTGTCTGGTCGTGGAATTAACAGAGGAATCAAAGATTACAATGGTGCGCAAATGCAATCTGGCGAGGTTTGTGGAAACTAGGGTTTCATGTGTCCTCCTCACGGCCCCCTCCTAGCCTTTATATAGATAGGCTAGGTCTCGGATAGCAGGTCGAGTCGGTTACAGGTTAGGGTTTCCCTTTAAACTTTCTATCTTTAGCTTTTTCTTGTTCCGCAAGCAATCAAGAGTCCGTAGGTTACTCGAGTTCTCCATTTGGGCCTTGGCGACACCGTGGGCTTCCGCTGTATTCAGGCGGTATATACCAAGCTCGAGTACCTGTAGGGTATACCCATGCCACTAGCCCCCGAGTGTCTAGTGGAATCGCAGATTCGACTAGGGACTTTATGAAGCCTTTCGAGTGCATGAATGAGTATATTTTCGACTGATCTGTTTGTGTCATAGGGATTGTTGATGTGCGTGCCTAATTTAACTGATGTATCAGTATCAGTTAACTACCTTAGGGTAAAATAACGCAATCTACTCGAACTCGAGTCCCCGGACTCGAGTCCAGAAAAGTGCTGGTGTAATTCGACTCAAGCCGTGGAGGTCTTACAGGAGTAGAATCCCAGTATATGGGCGTGAGCACTCGATGCGTCCGTCAAGGCATGTTCATCGTACCTGTAGGCATGGATATATTTCTGGTAGTGCGCAGCGAATGCGTTGTCAGGCCTTATTCAGGTCTTACCTTCATGCTGCAAGCGCGACATTCGAATATTGTCATCGTGGAGATGTTTCGGGTGACGCAATCTCTTTGTAGGGAAAAATCATGAGGCGGTGTCGCCATAAACTTCGAGTGTGGATGTTATCAACAAAGAGCATGATGTACAAATAATCATAGGTTGTACAACCAGCACTCCCTATGGGAGTAGCCCCCGAGTGCCTGGTTGAGTCGAAGACTCAGGCAGGGACTAAAGAACTTTTGCGACTGCTGTCGTCTTTTGTTTGCTTGTTTTAGTCAAATTTATTTCCGGTGCTCCCTATGGGAGTAACCCATGTCCATAGTCGAATCGTGGATTCGAGTGGTTGGGTATACTTTGGATGTCCATATTTCTGCAAAAAAGAAAAGAAAAATCGTAGGGTGCGCGACCAGCGCTCCCTATGGGAGTAGCCCCCGAGTGCTTGGTGGAGTCGAAGACTCGAGCAAGGACTACAATAGTCGAAGTCTTTTGCTGCTCCATTTTGGATGACATCAGTGCTACCGATGTGATTACCTCAGTTGCCCGCGTGAGCGGGTTTGACAGGACGTGACGAGCGGTGGGTCCCATTTTCTGACTATGACTTGATCGGGCGTGCATAATCTTTGTTTTAACTGTGCCTCCTCAATTTCCACGCGTAATGGGGGTAGTGGGGGACGATTCGTGCTTCGGGTCCTCCACCTGTCGATCATGATGGACGCCACGCATCTGATAGGGTTTTTGCTGGCTGATGGGTTACATCTTCCAAGGGGTTAAGTAGCAATGCTGCGACGGTAATTTTTCCCATCTCTCGTTTCTCTGCCTTTGCCTCCGTTGCCATTGCTGCTGCTCATTTGCTTCCTAGAATTCATCTTTCTCGCGGCACTGGACTAGCTCCGCGTATTCCCTAGTTACTTCCTCTGGTCGCATCGCCACCGCAAGATGGCGAAGAAGAAGGGAGGTGACGCGGCTGAATCCGCCGCCACCACTGTTGCTGCCAAGAAGAAGGGCGGCTCCGCCGCTACGAGCACCAGCACCGCCGTCGCCGGAAAGAAGAAGGGCACGGGCACTAGCATCACCAGTGGCGTGTGGCGCGCATCAGTGATCAAGTCATCTGAGCTCCTTCTCCTGCGCCAGGACGGAGTTCTGTCCTCCGTGGTCGCTGACTCGCGAGTCCCAGGTGGTGAGGCAACTCCTTGTCCTCCTGCCGGTTTTCGGGTGATGTTCCTAGCGTTCATCATCAGCGGTCTCTCGCTGCCCCTGCATCCTTTCTTCAGGGGCCTTCTCAGTTTCTATGGGCTCCAGCTACACCGGCTGTCCCCCAACTCCATCCTCCATGTAGCTTGCTACATTACACTTTGCGAGTGCTGGCTCGGAATCAAGCCACACTTTTCTCTTTTCAAACGTCTCTTCAAGCTGAAGCGCTAGTCGGCATCTGGCTCCCTGGTCTAAGATGTAGGAGGCTGCGGTATCCACATCAACTCCTCCGTCACGTACTTCGACATCAAACTCATGGTGTCAGTCCGAGTGGTTCTACATCCGTGACCATAAGGCTGACGGGGACCACTTCAGACTCGTGCCCTTCGATCCCACAACGTCGTGCAAGAGGAGGCGCTCTTGGAAGAACATAGTGATGCCCGACGAGTCTGCGGAGACATATGTGCAGTACGAGCGCGTGTGCGACCTCGAGGTCGCATGGGTAAAGAAGAGGGAGGATGTGCACTCATTCGCACGTGGCTTCGCCGTCGCGTCCAGCCCCTGCCGGCCAGATCCACCCTATGTTCCAGTGGGCTGGCACGGACGATGTCACTCGCGTATCTGCCGATGGCATTGCCGCGAGTGAAGTAGATAAGAGGGTGCGACTGCTCACCAAGTACACCGCCAAGGATGTGCTCCCCAGTGAACCAGTCGTAACTCCATTTGATGCTACTAATCCTCCAAAGGTACGGTTATGCTACGAAGTAGCTTTGTTTGTCGAATCCTTTTTTTCTTGACTTGTGCTGACTTGTTTCCCGTATGTAGGATTGCAGGGTGTCACCCTGTATGCCCCCTCTTCCTGAAGCCTTGGAAGAGGACGAGTCTGAGTCGACCGTCCCATCCGATGTGGAGGAGGAATCCCCTGAGTCGAGTAGTCCGGACACTCGCAAGCGTTCGTGCAGCGAGGATTCAGATGCATCATCTCCTTCGACTCTGGAAGGTGCAACTATTGGTGCAGAGTCGCCAATACCTGCCGTTCATGTGAGTGCTATGGCGCCGTCTTCCAGCAAGAAGATGCGGTTGCCGAAGGAGTCATCATCGGAGTCGGTGGATCAAACCTTCGATTTTGACAATTTTGATTGGTAAGTATATGAGTCTTCCTTTTGGCCATTCTTTGGAGTTGCATTCTCTTGATGTTGGTTTTGTTCTGCAATCAGCCGGCATCGTCATCTTCTGGCGACGTCCAATTTTTGAAGGAATCTGGAGTCGCGACCTCCAAAGCAAAGAAAGTGGCTGAGCGCACTCCTTCTCCTCCATTGGCGGCCCACTCTGGGCATAATTCATCAAGTTGTCCACACGATGTGGAGCACCAGATGGTTATCCGGACGACTGCGCGTAAATCGACTTCGGAGTCATTGGCGGATCATGTATGTGTAGTCTTGATTATTCTGATTTTTGTAGTCAAATTTTTTATCCATACCATCTGCTGATCCTTTACTCTTTCTCTTGTCGCAGCTCATTGTGAAGGAAGCCACTCGCTTGGCGGAGCAGGTGCTTGCGATGGGTCGCCAACATGCAATGCTGGACAATCGCCATTGTGTGGTTGAAAGTGAGTGTTTTTTGCTTCTTCTTCTTCATCCTTGTGATATATTCGACTGACAGTCTATCTTTGTTTGTTTCACACCTGAGCATAATGCACTCCTTCGCGATGCCGCTTCCCTCGAAAAAGCGCTCGCTGTGGCGGTGAAGAGTCGCGATGAGGCAATCGCAGCACATGACGAGTCGTGGAAACACGAAGAGGATCTGCGCGCTTCCATCGTAGCTCGAGAGAAGTTGTTTGAAGAAAATCTTCTCTCGATTGCCAAGGCTCTCTCAGGTATTCCTTTGTTTGGATTTTCACCGTGTCCCTTCTTTCAAATTTGTTGTTGTGCTGACTTTTCTGCCAATGCTTGATTCTTGTGTAGATGCCAGCGGTCTGAGCTTCGATGCCCAGGCACTCCGTCGTGACGATGCTTTGGCGGGCGCCATCTTGGCAGTCGAAGATCGTAGTGCCGCCGTTCAGGGGACGCTTACCAAGGCCAAGGGCATGCTTAGTCGCCCCCATGAGGAGCTGGCGCCCAAGACTGAGTTAATCAAAAATATGGATGAACTGGTGGAGTCCCTTGCTGGAGGCATTCCTGCAGGCTTCAAGAACTCACTCTGTGCGACTGGCGCTTCGATGTCACTCGTGATGGTGCAAGCCCATGGAGTCGAGGTTGATCCTGCTGCGGTCCCCAAGGCGTTGCCTATGGGTGCTGATGGCCAACAGGTAGTCTTTGCTCCTTTCGTAGCTGCCTATGGCAAGTACGGGCCGCAACTGATCAATACAGTTGTGAAGTACTCTGAGGAACTACAGCGAGCCAAGAAGGCAGCGAAGGCTGCAGCGTTAGGGGCCGGTGGGAAGTCTGTGGCGTCTGATCCCGCCACAGACTCGAAGAGGCCCCAAAAACCAAAGTCCAAGTCGAAGAAGCCAGTTGCTCCTTAGTAGTCGTGTCTGTAATAGTGAAATAGCCTATCTCTATTGTCTGGAACATGCCTTTGGCGAGTGTGTCTATTGATACTTTATTATGCTTGAATGCACTCGAGTCTTTTGTCTATGCATCGCCTTAGTCTTCTTATTGTCTCTTGCTTGGCTTGTGATAGGGCGCATCGAGTGGTCCCTCGAGTGAACCTCGGAATATGCCATCCGCTAATGATACTTTGGCGCAGTCGCGTTCAAGGGTGGATGAGTTGTCTCTGCTCTCGCGACTCTGTGACCGCCGGAAGCAGTTGGACCGCGAACTGCCTGTGCTCCGTGGTAACACGGATGTATGGAAGTCGAGGGCAGAGAAGGCCATCGCCCAAGAGCAATATCTGCTATGGGAGGTGACGCAACTGGGCGACCAATTCAAGTGTTAGCTTTCTTCTTCCTTATCTTGTTCTTGTAGTCACTCGCAGTAGTTCGTTGTCTTCATACTTCTGCATTTGCTTGGTATAGTTGTCAGTGCACGCCATCCGCAGGGTGAGAAGGACAGGATTGTCATTCGCATGAATGATCTGACTCAAGAGCAGCTTCAGGCGACTGGGTACTTCTGGGTGGATCATGTTCATGCAATCGCACTTGCGCCCCTGCAGGATCGTGCTTCGCGAGTGCTTCACTTTCTGAAGAAGTCCTAATCCTGCTTGAGAAATATTTATCAGATGATGTTCCCGCTGGACAGTGTTCCATCGAGCCTGCTGGCCCTTCTTGCTAAATTTCAAGACTTGAGTGCAGTCCGCGAGAGTATACGGCAACAGTTAGTGGTTGGTGCCAAGGCTGCTCTGTCGCTGCTGCGACTGCATAGGCCTGATGTGGATGTTGCAGCAGTTCCTGTCGGACCGTCAGTGCCGCCAGCAGGTTCGACTTGGAATATGGTTCCTCACTATCAAGCGGTTGATCGCCCAGGGGAGGAAATCATCGACTTCTTCGAGGAGCAAACAAACATTCCTTTGTTGCAACAGTAGTTTAGTTTGTATCCTGCACATAGTTGCTCCAGTGTTGTAAAGTTCATATATATATGTACTATGTATAATTGATTGACATTGATGTATATACAGAGCTTGTTAGCGTGTATGTTTTGCGAGTGCGTTGCACTATGCGATTCCTTTTCGTTAGCCTGACTTATGTTTATCTCAGCACCTTGCCAACCTGTCAGCTGCGTTGCAACTAGGTTGGTGTTTGTCAAGGGTTCGATTAGTACGTCAGCTACTCAGGATATCGCGTTGGTTCGTAGACCAGATGTGTATAGGGTGGCACAGCCCCCGAGTGGATAATTTGCAAAAAATAAAAGGAACACAGAGTTTTGGGGCACTTAGCTTTATTTATTCGCAGGATAGTACGGGGTACAATGTGTGGCTAAGTAGCCTTGGCTGAGTAGCCTTATTTGTAATGTAACAAAAAGACGACTAAGGGTAGAAGCTCACAGCTGCGCAACGTTCCAGGGGTTGGAGTATGTGACTCCTGTCTCGAAATCTTTGAGGAGATAGGCGCCACCTAGGATCACTTTTGTAATCACGTACGGTCCCTCCGAGGGGGACTCGAGCTTGAGATGCCCTTGTTGTTTAGTCGCAGGACCAAGTCTCCTTCGACGAAGGACCTGGGGCGTAGCCTTCTGCTGTGGTAATTGTGCAGGTTCTGCTGGTAGTTCGTTGATCTTTCTGCAGCAATTTCCCGTGCCTCGTCAAAGAGGTCGACGGAGTCTTCGAATGCAAGAGTTGACTCCTGCTCGCTATAAGCGACCACTCGCGATGCTTTGTATCGTACCTCTCCGGGTAGCACCGCTTCAGCACCATGCACCATGAAGAACGGGGTATAGCCTGTGGCACTGTTGGGAGTTGTGCGTAGCCTCCAGAGGACCGATTGCAGTTCGTCTGGCCAGCAGCCTGCGGCTTGTTCGAGTGGCCTGAGGAGTCGCTTCTTGATGCCGCCGTAGACGAGCCCATTGGCTTTTTCGACCTGATCGTTGGTCTATGGATGTGTTATGGAGGCATAGCTTACGTTGATTCCCAGATTCTCACAAAATTCTTGGAACTCCTTGAATGTGAAGTTCGTCCCATTGTCCGTGATGATGCTGTGTGGTACTCCGAAGCGATAGACGATGGACTCGAAGAACTTGACTGCGCTGTATCCTGACAAGTTAGTAACTAGCATGGCCTCTATCCACTTGGTGAATTTGTCGACTGCGACTAGTAGGTAGAAGTAGCCTCCTCGTGAGGACTTTGGGAGCTTGCCGACCATGTCGAGTCCCCATTGCACGAAGGGCTAGGCCAATGGAATTGGCCGGAGCTCCACGTTTGGACAATGTCCTGGGCGTCACCCGTAGGCCAGTAGAATCCAGCCCGTAGAGTTTTGGCAACAAGGGCTCGACTGCCAGCATGGTGCCCGCAAGTCCCCTCATGGATGTCGAGTAGAACAAGTCTTCCATCTGCGTTGGAGACGCATCGTTGGAGTACTCCTGTGATGCTGCGCTTGTACAGTTCGCCATAACAGCGAATGCTTTGGATCGCCGTGCAATGTGCCGTGCGTCAGTCGGGTCGTCCGGTAGCCTTTTGCTGAGAAGGTACGTGATGTACGGTGAGTCCAAGATGGCTCGATCATCATGACGCTCATTGGTCCTTCGAGTCCTGTATCAAGCTCCAGGTCGTCGAGTGCTATTGGCTCATTGGGCGGCACAGCCCCCGAGTCCGTTGTTGCGCTTGTTTTCTTCTCTGCGGCCTTTGGCTTGATGGAGCGTTCGCAGATGCGCTCGAGAAATACCTAGGTGGTATGGCGTTGCAAGTAGAGCCAATGTTGGCGAGTGCGTCCGCCTCTGCATTGTTTTTACGGCCTATGTGCCGCAGCTGGCAACCGTCGAAGTCCCCTTTGAGTGTGTCGTAGAGGTCACGGTAGGCGATCATATTATCGTTCAGTGCGTCGCACTCGTGCATTGTCTGGTTGACGACCAGATTGGAGTCGCCGTATATTATGAGCCTCTTGGTGCCGCAGGCTTTTGCCATCCTCATCCCGTGTAGCAGGGCCTCATAGTCAGCTTCATTGTTGAAGGCGGTGAATTGCATTCGCAGGATATATTTCAGATTGTCTCCCTGGGGCGATGTTAGTATGACACCTGCGCCAGCTCCATCCTTTCGCTTGGATCCGTCGAAGTGCATTGTCCAGAGGTAGGACATATCTGGTTTTTCAGGGAGCTGGTTCTCCATCCAGTGCACGAGAAAGTCAGGGAGGACTTGTGACTTGATTGCATCGCGTTTTTCATATGTAATGTCTCGTGGAGACAGTTCGATCCCCCAAAGTGCGACTCGTCCGCTTGCGTCGGGATTGTTGAGGATATGCCCAAGCGGGGCGTCGTTGACTACCACGATTGGGTGTTCCTAGAAGTAGTGGCGCAGTCGCCAGGCTGTCATGAAGACGCCATATGCCAGCTTCTGGTAGTGTGGGTACCGCTGCTTTGTTGGCATGAGTACATCGCTGAGGTAGTAGACTGGTCGTTGTACCCCGTGGACCTGGTTTTCCTTGGCTCGTTCTACCATGAGCACCGTGCTGATCACCTGGTTGGTGGCGGAGATGTATAGCAATAGTGGTTCCCTTTCGTGTGGGGTCACCAGTACTAGCGAGGTGGACAGTAGGGGCTTGAGTTCTTCGAATGCTTCTTGTGCCTCGTTGGTCCACTCGAACTTGTCAGCTTTGCGGAGAAGTTGCTAGAAGGGTAGTGCCTTTTCGCCCATTCGACTGATGAATCAACTGAGCACCACGATTCGCCCAGTCAGCTGCTGGACACCTCTTATGTTATTCGGCTTCTCCATAGCCAGTATGGCTTTTATTTTCTTCGGGTTCGCCTCGATCCTTCTCGCGGAGATAAGATACCCGAGTAGTTGCCCAGATGGTACGCCAAAGGCGCACTTGTCCGGATTGAGCTTGATCCGGTAGCGGTCGAGGTTGGTGAAGGTTTCGTGCAAATCATCGATTAGTGAAGTTTCCTCTTTGGTCTTGATTACGATGTCGTCATCATATACTTGGATGTTGCGACCAAGTTGGTTCTTGAGGCAAGCCTGCATGCACCGCTGGTAGGTGGCTCCTGCGTTTTTTAGCCCGAAGGACATTGTGTTATAGCAGAACACACCAAAAGGCGTTGTAAATGCCGTTTTCTCTTGATCCTCCTCCTTTATTCGAATCTGATTGTAGCCTGAGTAGGCATCGAGGAAGCAAAGGCGCTCACATCCTGTGGTGGAGTCTATGATCTGATCGATTCGTGGAAGCGGAAAGTGGTCCTCCGGGCAGTGCTTATTCAGAGAGGTGAAGTCCACGCACATCCACAGGATATCCGTGTCCTTTTTTGGTACTAGCACCGTGTTGGCGAGCCAAGTGCTTTCCTTGATCTCGCATATGAATTTGGCGTCGAGGAGTCTGTTGATCTCCATTCCGACTGCCTTTGCTCTTGGTTCAGACAGTCGCCAAATTGTTTGTTTGACTGGTCTTGTGTCTGGGTTGACATTGAGTGTGTGCTCGGCGAATTCCCTAGGAACTCCTGGCATGTCCGCTGGACACCCAGCGAAGATTTCCCAGTGCTCATGAAGGAATTCGACGAGCGCGAGTTCCTATGTAGGACTCAACTTGTTGGTGATGAGGGCCGTCTTGGCAGGATCCGATGGGTGGACCTGAACTTTCTTCGTGTGCACCAAGGAGTCGAAGGATAGGTCGGGTAAACTTGGCCAGCTCAGGGGAGGCAGACTGGGAAATTCTGTCGACTCCTTAAGTCTCACGAGTTCTTCCTGCATGCCGAAGGACTGGGAAATTCTGTTGAACTCCCTGTCGCAACTATCAGACCTCTCGAAGCTCCCGATGATTGTGATTACACCATTAGAGCGTGGCATTTTCATCTACAGATAGGCGTAGTTTGGAACTGCCATGAACCTAGCGAATGCGATGCGTCCGAGGATGAAGTGGTACTATGAGGGCCAGTCGATGACTTCAAAGTTGATGCGTTCGTGTTGAAAGTTTTTCGGTGTGCCAAAGATGAGGTTGAGGTTGATTTTGCCAAGGGGATATATGCCCTTGACTGGGACGATGCCGTGGAATGTTGTGTCTGAGGCCTCTAGGCAAGTCAGAGGGATCCTCATTGCTCGCAAGGTACTCACGAACATAAGGTTGATGTTGCTTCCGCCGTCCATGAAGACGCGGCTCATGTCGAAGCCTCCAATTTGTGCCTCGAGTATGAGGGGACAATGGCCTGGACGAGGTACTTGGCGCAGATGGTCGTGCTTGTCGAAGGTGATGCAGGAGTCGCTTCCACTGAGGTACTCTGTGGTGGATGGTGGTGAGTTTGTCGCCAAATTGACTTGGCGAGTGATGGCCTTTTGCACCCAGTTGGAGGGGCGGCCTTTTTGGATCATCATGGTACCCATGGCCCGTGGCTATGGCTTGCCTCCAAGGTGCTGGTCCGGCGTAGCTGCGTTTGGCGGTGGTCCGGGTGGTGGTGGAGGAGCTCCATGTTCGACAGCGCCTGGGGCTGCTCCGTAGGCCCTATTGACAGCGTCCCGATTCATCCGAGCCAGACCCTCATGATGTTTGAGGAACTCGCGCCAGTCCTTGAGGAGGTGGCTGGATTTCTATTTGCCATCATGCTTGTCGATGTAGAAGTGCACCGTGCACGGCCCGGACAACTTATCCACAATGGATGTTGCGGGTGTTTCGTCTCGAGTGCAGTGCTGCCATACTTGCATGGTTTTCCCGGAGTCGCGATGTCCACAGATGCGATAGCCGCTGTTGCGGTTGTCGTCATGTCTGTCGGCGTATGTCATTGTACTGGGAACGGCAGTACCCGAGGAGGTTAGATAGAGGTGTGGGGACTAGCAGGGAAGCTATCGACGGCGTCCGCAGGCGGGATTGGATACAAGCGAGCATAGCGGGATGCAAGAAGTACCCAGGTTCAGGGCCCTCGTGGTGAGGTAAATCCCCTACTCCTGCCTGATCTGTCTATGTGGGCTATACGAGCTACAGGTGCTCCTCGAGCTGTATTCTCTAGCTACTGCCTTAAATGCACTGAGACCAACCCTTTCTACGGAGGCCTTGCCTCTCCTTATATAGGCAGAGAGGCAACGGTCTCCCTGGCCAGTCCGACTGGCGGGCCCCACAAGCGGGTCCCAGCCGGCTGGTCATCTACAGTACCCGGTATGGTATGTCACATCGGTGTATGAGTGGTATGGCTGTCGTAGGTACAGTGGACGCCGTGCGAGCCCGTCATCAGCATAGGCCACTGTTCCAGCGTCACTCACGCAAAGTCTTCGGCATGGGCGGGTGGTTGCCCGTCTCGTCATCGTATAAGACGTACCGTGCACTGATACGCACGTCGTCCTGTCTCTATGATTTGATCCGGCCGTGCCATCGTATCCGGCTGCCTCCTTATGATCCGGCTACTGGGTGGTAGCCGGCCCATCCTAACCTGTCTGGCTGCATCTGGTCAGCCGGACTCGATCCGGCTGTCCTGTTTCTTATTCGGGTGGGGTACCCGGGGATCATCCCCCTGACACTAGCCCCCGAGCGCGTGTGGATTCCGCCCTTAGGCGAAATGTGCGCGCGCTCCTTCTTGCTTTTCGAATTTTCATCCGGCTGAGCCTGGCGGTTGCGCTACCCGTGACGTTAGTGCTGACACCGGCCACACGCGCATGCGCCATCATTGCTCTGCGGCGGTCAGCGTAATGTCCCGTCGCACGTCGCCTCGGGGAACTGCTGTCCGGCGCTTCGGTTCTCGTTCCAGGATCTTCTATGCATCTTGTCCTGACACACAGGATCTAGGCGGTGGTTGGGATGTGGGGTGCCCGGATGCGCGCCACGTGGCCCTGCCGACGGTTGCCCTTCCGATCCTTTAAAGGGACGCCGCGGGGTAGGCCGTTCTTTTCCTTCGCTTCCCCGCTGCAATCTCCTTCTCCCTCGCGTGCTCTTGCTCCTGCGCCCTTGCCCTCTGCGCCACCCGCTCGCCGTCGTCGACGTTACGGGCCACCGTCACTCCTCCGTTGCTGCCCCTCTCCCTCAGCCGGAAATGGCCGCTGACCGCGGAGCCTGGTGCGGATCCTCCGTCACCGAGGACCAGATCGTGAAGTATCGCGCGACCCGCGTCCTCCCACCGGCGGAGGAGGTGGCGGTGCGGTTGGCGCCGGTGGGGGAGGTGTCGCCGCATCCGGCGGAGGGGGAACGCGTCATCTTCCTTTCGCACCTGGCGCACGGGTTTGCGCTGCCGCTGCATCCCTTCTTTCTCACGTTCCTGGCCTTCTTCGACCTCTGCCTCCACCATCTCGGCGCCAACGCAATTGGAACGCTGGTGCACTTCATGGCGTTCTGCGAGAGTTACCTCGGGATCCAGCCGGATCTCGGGCTCCTCTGCCGGCTCTTCCGAGTTCGGCTGCAGGTGCAGTACACGAAGGGCCCGGTAGTCGTCTACGGCGGCACCTCCATATATTCCTGCACCCAATCCGGCTACCCGAAATTCTTGCTCCAGGACACGGTACGGCTGTGGCAGCAGTCGTATTTTTACGTCAAGAACATCACCAACATCGACCGGATAAATCTGCCGGCCTTCCAAGACGTCGAGTCCAGCAGGCAGCACTGGGACCTGATGATCTACGGCGACAAGGCGGAGACGAATGCGATGCTGGCACGCATGCGCTCCCTTGTCACCTGCCAGCTAACCGGTCGAGACATCACTTTTAGCTGGATGTCCCAGCTGATGATGCCGCTGCAGCAGCGGGCGCACAAGATGTGCTTCTACTCCGGCCGGCTGGACCCGACCCAGCTGTCGCGCCGTGATCCCCGCTACCACAACTTGAAGGAGTGGTTGTGGACGATCAGCAAGGAGCGGCTGCCGGAGAACTGGAAGTTCGGCTTGGAGCCCTACAGCCGGGAGAACCGCGCGCCTCGGGTAAGTTCTCGTATCCAGAAATTTTGCTTATTCCCCCTGTGTTATCTTCTTGTTTTGTCTGGTTAACCTCTTGCGTTTGTCAGATGTTCGCCTGCATCCTTCGCGAGGAGGGTGAGGCTCCCCTCGAGGTATTCGCACTAAACTTGCCCGAGCCGCGCGCTCGGTGATCCGGCGAGGAATTGGATGGGGACGGCGACGTCCCCAGCCGGAACGACGAGCCGGCCGCCGACCCGCACGCGGAAGTGCATGAGGAGGAGGAAGCCGGGCCGACCGCGGAGCCGGTGACGCGCCCTGCGGCAGAGGAGCCGGGCCGGTGCCCTGCCGCCAAGCCGTCTTGGGCGGAAGAAAGGGCTGCCCCCGATCGTGCCGGGGTACGTTTTTCTCCCCCATCCCTCGGTGGTTTCTGCCTGTTTATCCTCTTTCTTGCTTTTCTGACTTTGGCTTGTTTTGCTCTTGCCTTTTCCTCCTTCTTTTTAGCGCGCTGGTTTCTTTCGGAGCCGCGAGCCCGGCCCGGACGCCAGCCGGGTCACCGCCTCGCGCCCCGACTAATCCAACCGGTGCCTCTCCTTCCTCTGAGGCGCAGCCTCCTCCCCTCCTCAAGCTGAGCCGACTGCCCCCTCCTAGTCGGAGGATCCCCAGCCGGAAGCGGATCACTCCCAGCCGGAAGGTTCCTCCATGGTGGGGGGCTGCGGCAAGGAGCTTCGTCGTGGTTGACAATAGACAATGCTGGGGAGGAGTGGCGAACAGCGGTGCTCGCGGCGAAGGAGTCCTTGGCCGTCAACGCCATGGAAGACGACGCCTCCTCCGCTGCTTTGCTGTCGGATCTTGCCGCCACGCTCGAGCTGGCGGTGAAGGAGATCCGGCTGCTTGAGGCCACAGCCGGTGGGAACCGGACCCTGGAGCAGAAACTTGTTGCTGCCAACGGGACCTCTCAGAGTGAGTTTGCTTTATCCGTCTGGCTCTCTTTTTTTTTGATAGCCGGCTTCGTTGCAGCTGTCCTCGTGTGCGCCCAGCGTGAGATCGATCGCTTGAAGAAAGCGAACAACCAGTTGTGCAGGTCCAACTCCACCCTGCGCTTGCAGAACAAGGACTGGCATGCGCGAGTAGACGGCTTGGAGGCCACCGTCAAGGAGCACGATGCCTCGCTCGCTAGCCAGGCCGAAGCCTTCTCCCTTCTCGAGGCCCAGAACAAGGACCAAGAGAAAGAGATAAAACGGCTAGCGGTCAAGGAGAAGGCGCTGGTGGAGGAGTTGATGCAGGTCGGCCACACTGCCAAAGGTGACTTCTTTCTTCCGTCTTCTTTTCTTTCCGGATCCGGTAGCCGGATTTGACTCCTCTTTTCTGACAGTCTTTTACCCCGGCATAGACCTGCTGGCCTACAACCGGCTGTAGGAGAACTAGCCGGGAGCGCAGCCGACGGCCCAGGAGCTCGTCGTCCTTCTTGGCGAGGAGGCTGCGAAGCTTCGTTAGGCGGTGCGGGACGTCTTCTCCTTCATGTGGCCGGAGGCTCCGGTTCCGGAGACGATGGCGCAGTTGGCGGCGAAGGAGGGAGAGGTACCGGCTGCGGTGGACCGGCTGCGGGACCTGGCGGTGCGGGGTGGAGCGGAGATGGCCCTGGCGCTGATGCTTTCCTGGTATAAGGATGCTCGCGTCGAGAAGATCGACGGGGGCTTCCGTGCTGGAGCTGATTTTGCCGCCATCTGCCAAGCCCATCTAGAGCTTCGTGGGTCCGCCATCAAGATCGCCGACTACGTGGATCCGAATGAGGTGCTCACCGACTCGGAGTCCCCCGACACTCCGGATGTGGAGTCCCCGGTGCCGCCGCCTGCCAGCGCTGGAGCCGGAACAAGCACTGCGGCTCCACCCCTGCCCCTAGCTTCTGCCGGCCAAGAACCCCCCACGGCAAAGGTCCTGCCATTTAGCTGCTACCCCGGGATGCCGGGTGTATTTGTCTTGTCTTAGATTATTCGTGAAACTTGTCTGTCTGTACCGGTTATCTTTGATGTCGGGTAACTTATGGGAACTTCGTCTCCCTTTTGCTTGTTAATGTTGAATTCTTGAGTCTTCTGTCTTGAATCTTCTCTTGATATTTTGCCAGCTCACTTCGCCTGGCTAACCTCGGCCGGCTACACCCTTTTAGCCGGACGAACTACACCTCCAGAGGGGGCGCGCCAGCGCACCCACTGGGTGTAGCCCCCGAGATTCGGAGTAGCTGGCGTAGCCAGGTGCTTCGAATCTTCCTTGTTTTGTTCCCCACTATTCTAACTTTATCCGACTGGCCTCGTCCCAGTCGGCTGCTTTCGTCGGCTGGACGCCTTCAGCAGGGGGAACTAACATTCCAGTGGGGGCGTGCGAGCGCACCCACTAGGTGTGGCCCCCGAGATTCGGAGTAGCTGGCGTAGCCAGGTGCTTCGAATCTTTCTTGTCTTTTCTTGCTCCCGCCCTTGCCTTCACGTGGGCTCCGAACGACCGGCTAAACGCCCTTAGTCTACAAGATTCCACTAGGGGAGCGCGAGCGCACCCAGTGGGTGTAGCCCCCGAGATTCGGAGCGCTTGATGGAGGCAAGGACTTCGAATCTTCTTTCCTTCTCCTGAATTTCGACTCGAAGTAGTCGGACAAGAACGCACATATGCATACACATACATCTTCACAGGTTAATAGGTTAGTCCGTCAAAAACTGGCTTGCTCCTTTCTAGACACTTAGTCGCCTTCTCATGTGTTCTGCTGTTTTCGCTGCGTCCTTGCCGGGCAGCCAGGTTGCGGTCTGCAGCCGGAATCAAAGGGAGCTGACAGTACATTACTCACGATACTAGCGGCTTAGCAACTGGATTCGTTTGAGCTAGTTGCGGGGCCGGGACGCCCGATCTATCACGCCTCTTCCCCGTTTTTCGTGTGGGATGCCTCGGGCTTTTGCTCTTGCTAGCCGGACAGCCGGGTTGCAGTCTGTAGCTGAGACGAAGAGTGGGCCTCTGGCATCATCGCGCACTACTCAGCCGGTTTGTTGGCTTAACAGGCAGCGGCCTGCCGGCGATCCCCTGGCTAGGGGGTTGCCGGAGCCGGAAAACTTGAATCGAAGAACAGGTGCGTACACATTTCTAGAAGGAGCCCCCGAGATTCTCGTGGGAGTCCGCATTTTCATTCATGGGGTTTTCGTGATACATACACTGCCTGGCGACTAGGTGTAAAACGGGCGCAGCAGGGCCACGTTCCAAGGACGTTTGGTCTCCTCGTCCGATTTGTCCATCTTGTTCTTGCGCGGCTGCTGTGCGTCAATGAGGTAGTAGGAGTCATTGGGCAGCGCCCGGCTGATGATGAAGGGGCCCTCCTAGGGTGGTGCTAGCTTGTGCATGCCCTTCGTGTCTTGCACCAGCCGAAGAACCAGGTCGCCCTCGCGGAATGTGACTGGGTGAATCCGGCTTGAATGGTAGCGGCGTAGTCGCTACTGGTACAGGGCAGATCTGGACAGGGCCAGCTCGCGGGCCTCCTCCAGGAGATCCACCCCGGCCTCTCGCGCCTCCTTGTTGGCCTGCTCGTCGTAGAGGAGCTTGCGAGGGGAGTCGAATTCAATGTCGGCGGAGAGGACGGCTTCCGATCCGTAGACCAGGAAGAATGGCATGTAGCCGGTTGACCTATTCGGTGTGGTGCGGAGGCTCCACAGCACAACAGGAAGTTCTTCGATCCAGCATCCGGGTGACCGCTCCAACGGCTCGATGAGACGTGGCTTGATGTCGGCTAGCACCAAGCCGTTTGCTCGTTCGACTTGCCCGTTGGACTGCGGATGTGCAACGGAGGCGAGGTCTAGCCGGATGCCCTTGTTGCTGTAGAACCGGGCGAAGGCCCCCTTGGCGAAGTTCGTGCCATTGTCGGTGATGATGCTATTGGGGTAGCCGAAGCGGTTGATGATGTCGGTGAAGAAGGTAACAACCGTCGCTCCATCCAGCTTTGGGATAGGCTTGGCCTCGATCCACTTTGTGAACTTGTCCACCGCTACCAGCAGGTGGGTCATTCCCGTGCGAGCTCGCTTGAAGGGCCCGACCATGTCGAGGCCCCAAACTGCGAAGGGCCAGGTGATCGGTATGGTCTTGAGCACCGAGGTTGGCATGTGTCTGAGCTGCCCGAAGCGTTGGCACCCATTGCACGCGCGGACCAGCTGCTCGGCATCCTCAAGGGCGGTGGGCCAATAGAAACCATGGCGAAACGCCTTGGCGACTATCGCCCTTGACGAAGCGTGGTGCCCACACTCACCCTGGTGGATGTCCTTGAGTAGCCGGTAGCCTGTGTCTACATCGACACATTGTTCGAAGATACCAGATACACTGCGCTTGTACAACTCGCCGTTTATGATGGTGTATGTCTGCGTGCAGCGTCGGATTTGCCTGGCCTCTACCTCGTCGTCCGGGAGTTCGTTGTTGGCGATGTAGTTCATGAAAGGCCGTGCCTAGGATGGCACTTCCCGAATGACGAGGACGCTCCTGTCCTCCGGCTGATGGGTGTCGGGGGGCCGTCCGGGTGGGATATCCGGGACGGCAGCCCCCAAGCCACTAGGCAAGCCGTCAACCCCCGGGTCCCGCGAGCCGGAGGGCACCGCCTGGCCGGAGTTGGCACGAGTTTTCTTCTTTGGCGGTTCTGCCGGCTCCGTTTCCGCTGCTCCGGCCGCCGGAACGCTTCCTGCCCAGACGATGGAATCTGATTCCGGCGAAGGGTTGATGGATGGCTTGCGCAGATGCTCCAGGGAGACCCCCGGTGGGATGGCCTTCCCGGTGGACCCTATCTTGGAGAGCGCGTCGGCTGCCTCGTTGTTGGCGTGGGGGACATGGTGAAATTCGCACCCGTCGAAGGAGGTGCTGAGCTTCTGGATGTGGAACCGGTAGAGGGCCATGTTGGCATCTCTGGCGTCCCATTCCCCGGACACCTGTTGCACCACCAAGTCCGAATCACCGAAGCACAGGATCCGGTTGACACCGATCTCCTTGGCCAGCCGGCGCCCGTGCGCCAGTGCCTCGTATTCGGCTACGTTGTTGGATGCCTTGAAGTGGATCTGTAACACGTACTCCAGCCGGTCTCCCTTGGGCGAGGTGAGCACGATGCTGGCTCCCAAGCCCCTGAGCATCTTTGACCCGTCGAAGTGCATCCGCCAGTGGTCTGAATCCAGCACCGGTGGAAGGTACTGGGTCTCGGCCCAGTCGACGAGGAAGTCCGCCAACACCTGTGACTTGATCGTGAGCCAGGGCTCGTACTGGATGGAGTAGGCGGCGAGCTCGATGGCCCATTTGGCGACTCGGCCGGTGGCGTCCTTGTTGCCGATGATTTCCGAAAGGGGTGCGGTGCACACGACCTTGATCGGGTGCTCCTGGAAGTAGTGCTTGAGTTTCTTGCATGCCAGGTACACGCCGTAGCACATCTTTTGGTAGTGGGGGTAGTTCTGCTTGGAGAGGGAGAGGACCTCGCTGAGGTAGTAGACGGGTCTCTGAACCGGCTGAGCCTTGCCTTCCTCGGGGCGCTCCACCACCAGGACGACGCTGACGACCCGGCTGGTGGCTGCTATATAGAGCAACATCGGCTCCTTGCTAGCCGGCGTGGCTAGAACCGGCTGTGTGGACAGCATGCGCTTGAGGTCGTGAAACGCGGTGTCGGATTGCGAAGACCAGGAGAACTTGTCCGTCTTTTTCATCAGTTGGTACAACAGAAGTGCCTTCTCCCCTAGCCGGCTGACGAAACGACTGAGGGAAGCCAGGCATCCAGTGAACTTCTAGACTCCAAGCAGGTTCTTGGGCGGTTGCATCCTCTCGATGGCCGCGATCTTCTCCGGATTTGCCTCGATGCCTCGCTGAGATACGAGGAAACCGAGTAGCTGGCCAGATGGTACTCCGAAGACGCACTTTTCCGGGTTCAGCTTCATCTAGTACTGGCGGAGGTTGCCGAATGTCTCTCTCAGATCTTCGAGGAGGGTGCGCTTCTCCTTGGTTTTGATGACTACATCATCAACGTAAGCATGCATGTTTCGGCCTATCTGCGAGTGCAAGCATTTCCGCATGCATCGCTGATAGGTGGCGCCTGCGTTCTTTAGGCCGGAAGGCATGGTTACATAGCAGAAAGCCCCGTAGGGGGTGATAAATGATGTCTTAATCTGATCAGTCGGGTTTAGCCAGATCTGATTGTACCCGGAATAACAATCTAGAAAAGACAACAAATCACAGCCGACCGTGGAATCGATGACTTGATCGATACAGGGCAAGGCGAAGGGGTCTTTCGGGCACGCCTTGTTCAGGCTGGTGTAGTCGATACACATGCGCCAGGTCTTGTTCTTCTTCAACACCAAGACTGGGTTCGCCAGCCAGTCCGGGTGGTACACTTCCATGATAAACCCGGCTGCAAGGAGCCGGGTAATCTCGTCACCGATTATCTTTCTCTTCTCCTCTACGAACCGGCGCAGAGGTTGCTTGACCGGCTTGGCATCCGGACGCACATGAAGTGAGTGCTCGGCGAACTCCCTTGGCACACCCGGCATGTCTTTGGGAGACCATGCGAAGATGTCCCGATTCTCACGGAGGAAGTCGACAAGCGCGCCTTCCTATTTGCTGTCTAAGACGGCACCAATGGTGACGAACTTAGTCGGGTCGGAGGGGTCGAGCAGGATCCTCTTCGTCTCCTTTGCCGGTTGGAAGGCTCCTTCTCCAGCCGATTTGCTGCTAGCCGGGATGTCCTGCTGGGCCATGGCCACATTGCGCATGATCGCGCGCTTTTCTTCGGCTATGATCAGGGCCTCTGCTAGTTTGGAACCGGCTGAGGCGCACTCCATCGATCGCCTGAAGCAGCCGGCGACGGTGATCACGCCGTGGGGTCCTGGCATCTTCGTTTTGAGGTACGCGTAGTGGGGGATGGCCATGAACTTGGCAAGGGCGGGGCGCCCGAGGAGAGCATGGTAGGAGCTCGTCAAATTTACCACCTTGAACCAGATTGGTTCGCGGCGGAAGTTCACCTCGGTTCCGAAGATGACGTCCAGCTTGATTTTTCCCAGCAGAGCGCAGGCTGGCCCCGACAGTACATCGTGGAACGTCGTGGTAGTCGAGCGCAGGTCTCTTTCGTGAATGCCCAGCTTCTCCAGCGAGGACTGGTAGAGGAGGTTGAGGCTGCTGCCTCCGTTGATGAGGACGCGCGAGAATTGGTAGGTGCGCGCGTTGGAGACGATGAGAGGGTCGAGCACCATGGCGTAGCCCCCGGGAGTCGGCAGATGCTCAGGATGATCTGCCCGGCTCTAGGTGATGGGGGTTTCCGACCAGTTCAGGTACTAGGGGACCGGAGAAACGATGGCGTTGACCTCCTTGGAGCGTCGCCTGCGGCTGTGCTTGTCGTCCTGCTCCGTCTCGAAGATGTGGTAAGCGGCATGCGGCTGGGGGTAGCCGTTGTTGTTGTTGCCGCCGTTATCGTCATTACCGGCTCCCCTAGCCGGTGGTGGGGGTCTACCCGGTGGGGGAGGCGGGAGACGAGGTTGGTTTCCCTGGTCCTTTAGCTGGCGGGTCCAGCTGCAGTTCCGGGTGGTGTGGGTAGCCGGTTTGAAGGGACCGCTATGCCACTTGCACGGGCCGTCAATCATTTGGTCGAAGGTGAGCCAGGGCTTCTGCCTTCTTGCATCGTTAGCCGGTGCGTAGGGCGCACCCTCCACAGCATTGACCTGCCGCGCGTGGTAGCGAGGCTTCTGTTGCCTGTCCTGGCGGTCCCCATGGAACCGGTTGTCGTTGCCGTTGCGTCTGGAGGATCCGGCTTCACCAGTCGGGTTGCTCGGACGGTCGCGAGCCGGCTCCGTGCGAGTCGGACGGCCGTCCGCATTTACTCGGAGGGGCTTCTTCATGGCGGCATCCTCCGTGGCATACTGGTCCGCGACCGTCATGAGCTCCGCCATGGTCTTCGGCTCGTCACACAGTAGCCGGTGGCGAAGCATGGTGCCCTCTCGGCATCCTTCGACGAAGAAGCCGATGGCTTGGCTCTCCAGAATGACCTTGCAAGTGTTGCGGAGCTCCGTCCACTTGGCGAGGTATTCGCGGTCGGTCTCGCGGTCGCCCTGGACGCACAGGGCCAGGTCGCGCGGGCGCCTCGGACGCTTGTACGTGTCGTTGAAGTTGCGGACAAACACCTTCTTGAAATCAAGCCAGGCATTGATGCTGTAGGGCGCGAGGCTATTGAGCCATGTCCTTGCCGACCCGGTTAGCATGAGAGGGACGTAGCGCACAGCTGTGCGCTTATTCCCGTGGGCGACGCCGACTGACGTAGCGTAGTCGGTCAGCCAATCTTCCGGCTTCATGCTGCTGTCGTACTTGGGGGTGTCCCTGGGCAGGGAGAATTTATCCGGAAACGGCTCGTTCTAGATGCGGGGTCTGAAACAAACCGGTCCGGTAGAATCTTCCTCCTCCGTGACGCGCGCTTGAGCGAGGAGCTCGATGCGGTCGCGGGCATCCGGACAATCCGGGTTGGGTGCGCCCACCCGGTCCAAGAGGCGGGAGCCGGCTGGTCTGGGTGCTCCGGCTGGTGGTGGGGGAGGTGGCAGGTTGTTGTTCACCGTCTGCTCCTGGCGTTGCTGGCCCCTGTTGCTGGAGCTGCGACGCCTGCTGTAGACCCAGGGCGGCTGAGGGGAGGACGCCTTCTCGGTGTCGGGCGGTGCGCCCCTGCTGTTGGCAGGTAGCCTGCCTCCTCTAGAGTAGCTAAGGTCCTCCTGCGTCTGCCGGTTGGTGCCGGCCTGCTCGTCCGCGACACGGAGGAGCTCCTGGACGCGAGCGTGCTGGCGGGCTCGCTCCTCACCCTCCAGGCTGGGTAGTTCTTCTGCTGTGGCTCGCGCCGCGCGCAGGTTCTTGATGGGTGTGCTGTAGGTGGGCCGTGTGGGGGCAGGCGCGGGATCCGGTTCTCCGTCCTTCTCCATCCTGCCGCCTAGCTCACCGCCCCGACGCCGTACCTGGCCGCGCCGGCTCGGCTCCATGGTAGCCGGAGTGTGGCCGTGCGCGCGGTCGTACTCGCGCCTAGCAATCTCCAGTTGCTTGTGGGCTGCTGCCAGTTCCATGGCCTCCTGGAGGAGGATCTGTCTCTCCATGGTGAAGTTGGCCTCCGCCTCCTCCGGGTTGTCCCCGAGGTTAACCGGCGTCAGGAGCCAATCAATGGCATCCTCCACCGGGTTCCGAGGCTGCGGGGGAGCGGAAGTTCTGACCTCGTCCACGCCTCGCTCCGTTGGCCCGGGCTGCGAGCTGGATCCGGCCATCATGACCTCCACGCCGCGAGGTGCGGCGGAGGTGCTGCCGCCTGAGCATGGCGACCCCGCGACAGAGACGATTTCCCTAGGGAAACGCTCTGGGACGGTGGCGATGTAGATGGAGAGGTCGCCGAATAGCAGGAAGGTGTCGTTCGCTGGGAAGGAAGTTCCGGCGAAGCAGGAGGCGTTGTCGATGACGCAGTCAAACTTGCCGAGCGTGAGCACCAGGCCGGAGGCCACACGCTCACCGGCTGAAGTGCAGGGTCCCGTGCGGAACGTGACTCCGGTCGAAGCAATTGTCCCACGGTGGGCGCCAACTATCGTTGTATTGGGAACGGCAGTACCTGAGGAGGTTAGATAGAGGTGTGGGCACTAGCAGGGAAGCTATCGACGGCGTCCGCAGGCGGGATTGGATACAAGCGAGCGTAGCGGGACGCAAGAAGTACCCAGGTTCGGGGCCCTCGTGGTGAGGTAAAGCCCCTACTCCTGCCTAATCTGTCTATGTGGGATATACGAGCTACAGGTGCTCCTCGAGCTATATTCTCTAGCTACTAACTTAAATGCACTGAGACCAACCCTTTCTACGGAGGCCTTGCTCTCCTTATATAGGAAGAGAGGCAACGGTCTCCCTGGCCAGTCCGACTGGCGGGCCCCACCAGCAGGTCCCAGCCGGCTGGTCATCTACAGTACCCGGTATGGTATGTCACATCGGTGTATGAGTGCTATGGCTATCGTAGGTACAGTGGACGCCGTGCGAGCCCGTCATCAGCACAGGCCACTGTTCCAGCGTCACTCACGCAAAGTCTTCGGCATGGGCGGGTGGTTGCCCGTCTCTTCATCGTACAGGACGTCTGCGTACGCACATCGTCCTGTCTCTCTGATTGGATCCGGCTGTGCCGTCGTATCCGGCTGCCTCCTTATGATCCGGCTACTGGGTGGTAGCCGGCCCATCCTAACCTGTCCGGCTACATCTGGTCAGCCGGACTCGATCCGGCTGTCCTGTTTCTTATTCGGGTGGGGTACCCGGGGATCATCCCCCTGACAGCGTAGCCAGCTATGACCATGTTGACATCGTCGCGTACATTGTAGATGCGCATTCGACGTTTGCTTCGGCGATCGCGTCCGCGTTTGAGTTCTGCTTCATCATCGGAGTCAACGTGATTCTTCACCGAATCTTCTCCACCTGCCCACCGATTCGCAATTTCCATCAGGTGGTCAATGGTTTTGGGTTTCGAGCGGCCTAGCTCCTCCCTAAGCTCTATGCGGCGAACGCCGCCGTTGAATGCGTCGATTGCGCGATCCTCCGAGATATTTTATGCGGAGTTCTTGATGACGAACCACCTCTAGATATATGAGCGTAGCGATTCACCCGACCTTTGTTGGCAGCACCTCAGCTCTTCGATTGACGCGATCCTTTTGTAGGTGCCCTTGAAGTTGCGCACAAAGCTGTAGACCAGCTCTTCCCAACTGCGAATGGATCCGCATGGGAGGTTGTTGAGCCATGCCCGGGCGGCGCCCTGTAGCTGTAGGAATTGCATAGCCGTGCTTCGACTCCCGCCATGGAGCCTGACAGAGGAGATATGGTCCTCCAACCATATTTTCGGGTCCTGCAGAACGTCAAACTTTTGGTTCTCTGATGGGAGCTTAAACCCCTTGGGCACTCGCTTTTGCCTGATGGCCCTGCTGAAGCATCTGGCGCCACAGAGCTCCACGTCTTTGTCTTCCGAGTCATTCGATCGGGCACGTCATGCCCTTGACTTGTCGATCTTGCGTTGTGTGATGTCATCACGCGTGTCGTAGTCATGGTCGTGTCGTCGGGAGCGGCGGCGTCGAGACAGATCATGACTGTCATCGCTGGATGAGGGCGAGGAATAGCGTTTTTCCAGAGCCTTGCCTTTCTTCGGCTCCGGTGTCGGGTCTTTGTCGAGAGTGGCCTCGATCAACCCCAAGCCTGCGATCGTAGATCGGTGCATGGCAGCTCGAGGGTCTCCAGCTGGCGGCTGGTTGTTGAGGAGGTACATGGTGACCGCCATTACCGCAGCTTGCGGTGTTTTTTGAAGAACGTTGCCACGCATATCCACTGTCATGGAGTCAAAGTCGAGGACCTTTGTGGCTTCTACACGTTCTTGTTCAGTGAGGTGGGCCGGTCGAGATCGTCTCTTGTTAGCGATGTACTCGTTGCACTTGGAGGAGGATCCTCCGTGGGAGGAGAGCCCAGCTCGTCGGAGGCTCGACTCGTCTGCCGCCTTTTTACGTGCCTCGAGTTGCGTGATTGTTTGCAGTTAGCATTTGTATTCCTCTTTTAGGAGACAATGGTAGCCCATCAATAGTTCTTGCGGGGAGCCGAAGGGCAGAGGGTGGCCTCGTAGAGCTTCTCGGCAGCGAGCCCACTCGAGATCGATGAGCCTGATCACGACGCGTTCCCTAGTTTCCTTGTTCACCATGGTGGGGAGTTCGGCTGTCCCTCCGTTGTTGATGGGGGCGCTGTTGGTGGGGCCGCCATTGGGTGGTCCGCCATTACGTATTCCTCCGTTCGGCGGGTCGGTTCCATTGCCACTGTTGCCCGTGTTGTCGCGATTGGCGGAGGAATCGCCCGCTTTGATGACGGCGCACATGAAGTGGTTGGGGAAGCTACTGCTCCCGCAACTTTTAGATCCGGAGCCGTAGACTCCATCTTCAGTTGCTAGATCGCCCAGATCGGATACGCGACTGCTGTCGCTGTCCGTATTCATGACTGTTGTCGAGGCATTGAGCTTGCTAAGGGTGCCGATCGGTGGAGGGAACCATGATGCTAGAGCAGTCAATGGTGTTGTCGGCTGGTCAGGCATGCGAAGCGTGCCCATCTGACCAACTTGGAAGCGGAAGCTCCCGATCGCCAGGCTAATTCCGTCGCCCACGGATTCGAAAGCCGGGCGAGTGGCCGGCGTATGGACAGTGAAGTCGAACGCACCGAAGAGCTAGTGAATCTCCGCTATTGCGGAGTTGTAGATCGCAGTTGATGGGGCTGAAGAATCCGCAACATCAGCACTCCCAATTCCTACAGACGGCGCCAATTGACGAGGGTTTAACTCATCAATGCCCATTGTTATGGACTTGGGTTTTGGAGAAGAAGGGAGCGCTGGAAGCATCAATCGGCTAGCAAACAAGAACACAGGGGACTCGAAGATTTACCCAGGTTCAGGCCTCGTAGAGGTCCCTACTCCTGCTTGTCTGCTCGTCGAATTACAATGGTGCGCAGATGCAATCTGGCGAGGGTTATGGAAACTAGGGTTGCGTGTGTCCTCTTCGCCGCCCCCTCCTAGCCTTTATATAGATAGGCTAGGTCTCGGATAGCAGGTCGAGTCGGTTACAGGTTAGTGTTTCCCTATAATTCGAGAGTCCTTAGGTTACTCGAGTTCTCCATTTGGGCCTTGGCGACACCGTGGGCTTCCGCTGTATTCAGGCCGTATATACCAAGCTTGAGTACCTATAGGGTATACCCATGTCACCGCCTTTACCACGAGATATGGATTATATGAGTATACGGTCATGTCTTTTGGATTAACCAACGCCCCCGCTTATTTCATGAATCTCATGAATAAGATCTTTATGAATTTTCTAGATAAGTTTGTCGTTGTGTTTATCGATGATATCCTTATCTACTCCAAGCCAGAAGAAGACCATGAGCAACATCTGAGAATCATTCTTGAAACCCTTAGAGAGCATCAGTTGTATGCCAAGTTCAGCAAATGTGAGTTTTGGCTGAAAGAAGTAGGATTCCTCAGACATATTGTGTCTTCCGGAGGAGTCGCTGTTGATCCCGCCAAGATCAAAGATGACGAAGAATGGGAAGCCCCAACCACTCAAACCCAAGTGCATGCATTTCTCGGATTAGCGGGATATTACCGCAACTTCGTAGAAGGATTTTCGAGCATCGCAAGACCAATGAACCAATTGTTGAAGAAGGACAAGAAGTTTGACTAGACCGACAAATGTGAAGCAAGTTTCCAGGAGCTCAAGAAGAGACTGATTTTAGCCCCAATATTGATCATCCCAGATATCAAGAAGTTGTTTGATGTGTATTGTGATGCATCCAAGATTGGTATCGGATATGTGTTGATGCAAGAAGGCAAAGTCATCGCATATCTGTCACGACAACTGAAGCAACATGAGCAGAACTATCCTACCCATGATCTTGAGGTAGCAGCCGTAGTTTTGGCACTGAAGACATGTCGCCATTACCCTATGGGTAATTGTTGTGAGATTTACTCAGATCACAAGAGCTTGAAGTATATTTTCACCCAGAAGGAGTTGCATATGAGGCAAAAAAGATGCATAGAGTTAATCAAGGATTATGACCTTGACATTCACTATCACCCCGGAAAAGCCAATGTGGTAGCGGATGCTCTTAGCAGATTGCCGTGTAGGTTAAACACTATGACCAAGGAGAAGCATACAAGTTTGCATGAGGAGTTGGAGCAGTTTACAACTGAGATAGTTTGCAAAGGATACTACAACCTACTTTGATTAGACAAATCAAGGAAGCCCAGAAGGGAAATGCAAGTATCGACGGAATCAAACGTCATATTGGTACAGGAAAGGTACCTGGATTCACCGAAGATGAAGAAGGAGTTATCTGGTACAAAGGACGTATCTGTGTGAGACTAGATTCAGAGCTGAAGCAAGTTATCATGCAAAAAGATCATGATACTCTTTATTCTATCCACCCCGGAGGAACGAAGATGTATCAGGATTTGAAGGAGCAATTTTGGTGGCACAAGATGACGAGAGAAATTGGAAGCTACATCGCCAAGTGTGATATTTGTCAAAGAGTCAAAGCAGAACATCAGAGACCCGCAGGACTGTTGCAACCATTGCAGATTCCGGAATGGAAATGGGATTCCGTCGGAATGGACTTTATAACCGGTTTGCCTACTTTTATTAGGGGAAATTACTGTATCTGGGTCATCGTTGATAGGCTGTCCAAGGTAGCCCATTTTATACCTGTCAAGACAACCTACCAGAGTTTGAAGCTAGCAGAACTGTACATTTCTAGAATTGCTAGTTTGCATGGAACCCCCAAGACCATAGTGTCGGATCGAGGAACCCAATTTACCTCGAGATTTTGGTAGAAAGTCCAAGAAGGATTAGGAACCAAGTTGAATTTCAGCACAGCTTATCACCCATGCAGATGGATGATGAAAGAGTCAACCAAATCTTAGAAGATATGTTGAGAGCTTGTGTGTTAGAGTATGGATCAAAATGGGAAGACTGACTGCCTTTCGCAGAATTCTCATACAACAACAGTTATCAAGCCAGTTTGCAGATGGCCCCATTTATGTTTTTATATAGAAGAAAGTGTCGTACCCTATTGAATTGGTCGCAAGTAGGAGAGAGTCAGATTTTCGGACCCGACATCCTACGAGAAGCCGAAGAGAAGGTTCACAAAGTCCATGAGCACCTCAAGACCGCCCAATCCAGACAGAAGAGTTATGCTGACAAAAGAAGGAGAGACCTGACTTTCAATGTCGGAGATTTTGTGTATCTCAAGGTTTCACCATTGAAGGGAACACAATGTTTTAGTCTTAAAGGAAAGTTAGCCCCTAGATATATCGGACCCTTCAACATTCTGAATCGCCGAGGAGAAGTATCATATCAACTGGAACTGCCTGAGGAGATCTCTGCCATCCACAATGTGTTCCATATCTCGTTACTTTGCAAATGCTTATAAGTGTCAGAGAAGACCAAAGTTTTCAAGAACATCGATCACCGAGCTATTGATATCAACAAGGATCTGACGTATCGTGAAATGCCCATCCGTATCTTGGAAGAAGCGTACAGAACCACCAGCACCCGGAGTATCAAGTTTCTCAAGATCCAATGGAGCAACCATACCAAAGAAGTAGCCACTTAGGAGCGAGCAGATTACATTAGGACTAAGTTCCCAGATCTCTTTAGTTCCTAGTTTTCTTTCTTAAAATCTCGGGACGAGATTTTGTTTAAGGAGGGAAGGTTTGTAACATCCCAAAACTTTAATCCAATATATCAAGATCCAAATCACCCAATTTAGGGTTAACAAAAACTTTTTCACATTTAAATAATTAAGCATGCATATGTGTGTTGCATTAAATAGGAATTGTCTTGAATTGCCATGATTGTTTGTTCTAATGGTTGTAAAATGATTCTAAGATGAATTCCACATCATCTAGATCATTCCCAAGCAAAATCCAAAGAAAAAGAAATCAAATAGAATTAATAAATGGAAATGGTCACTTTTGCCATTTTAATCAACTAGGCCACTTTGGGTGTTCCTATAACTCATTTTCCAACAGAAACAATTATGGATCTTTGCACCCCTTGATAATACAAGTAAAGATGTACCAAGGCCCACCTTGTAATCTTAAAAAAACATTTAAACTCTAAATTCAAATGACATTTGAAAATGGAATCTACTTCATATGTCTAGATCCCACTTTTCCAAAAACCATTCAAATGAATTCAAGTTGACAAATCCCAGCAACCAGAGATGCTCAAGCATAAGACCAACAACTCCACCAAAAATCATTTCAAATTTCAAATATTTGTTTCATGCGGTCGTTGTGTCAAACATGTGGCATGCACAAAATTTCTGCCTAACTAACACTATTTGTGGATCAATGCATTGTCGAGTATTTGGGATCAATTTGGTCCCCTTGTGTCCCCTAGCTCTAACCAGCCCCTAACTAAGCTACCAATTGGCCTAGCACAGCAGTGCCACGCCACCCCGATGCCATGCTTGCCGGCCGACCATGCCCACGTCGCAGGAGCACACCCATCCCTCTTCTGCCGCACCAGAGAGGTAGCCGTGGTAGCACTGTCGCCCACGGTCCCTTTCCCAAGTGCAGCCAGCCCCTGGACCACCACAGATCACCCCCGCACGTTAGAGTGCCATCCCCGGCAGGCTAGCACAAGCCGCACCTCGACCATAGCCCGCGCGTGCCGCTCCGCCTTGACCCCAGCACACTCCTAGACAACCCCTTCTCCTGCCGCGTGACCAGTATCCACCGCCCGCCGCGTCGAGCACCACCTCTACCGCTCAGAGTGCGAGACGCATCCAACCGTTAGGCACCACCCCTAGCATCGCCTTTAAGCCGTAGCTGACCGCCAGGGAACCACCCAATGTCCACCTACCCAGCCCATGCCTACAGCACCCTGTGCCGTCATCACTGACGAGCTTGCCGTCGCCCTCTCGGTCCCCTCGTCGAGCCTATATAAGGAGGCCACCCCCAGCCTCATTTGCCACACTCCAACACTCCTCTCTCACCGGAGCCGCTCGAGCATCCAGTCGCCAGAATTGTGCCAGAGTTAGCTGCAGCAGAGGAGGAGAAGCCCCCGTCGATTTCGACCACCCCAGGCGCTGCCGTGACCTCGCCTTTGTCCGCTGTCATCGCCTCGTTCGATCGCCCCATCGCCGCACTCACTGGAGCCCTGGTATGCCCCCACTACACCCCCACCGATCCGCTAGGGTTCCACCTCGCCAGCGACCTGTCCGTCGTCGACGACGAGCCCTAGCCGTAGATCCTAGTTCTAATCATGCGGTCCATGTTGCCCCGTACCGCTTCGCATTATAACAGCCACTGACATGCGGGATCCTCCTGTCAGCTGTCCTCTGCACCACGGAGAAAAATTTGGTAGGCCCATTAGTGTTCCCGCGCTAGCCCGGTAATTGAAATTTAGGTTTTTCTATTTTAACTAAATCTAGTTTCTGTCCACTAGTTTGAAAATCAACTCAGAAAGATATACTAAACCAAATTGAGTGAATCCATTTTTTTTGGAAATATAATTTAAATCTCTATCGAAGCCCGTTGGATTTAAATCAATTAGAGTTATACATCACCTATAGAAAAAATAACAAGACAGAAGCTTTTTCACATTCAAACATTTTTCTAAAATCAACCATATTATCTTTTGAGTTGATTCCAACTCTCAAAAATCACATTACAATATACCTATCTAAATATGTAATAATATTAAGGTTTGCATGAAGTGACTTTGGACTAGTACCAAAATAATGCTATATAGGCATTTCCAGTCACTTTAAATCATTTAAATATTAATCTTAGACTTTATAAAATGTGATCCAACATTTAAATCCCATTCCCATGCATTAGAATATGTGGTGATGACATGTGTCCACATGATCCCATATTTTAATTGGAGAATATTAAATCTTAGATAAATTCAATGAGTAGAAATTACTTTTCTTAAATAAATAAATGAAACTAGTTCACTAAACCTTGTAATGAATGTGATGATACTAGATCATCAAATGTGTGCCTTAGCGTGCTAAATAGACTAGTAAGTATTGTTTGGTGATTGTGTATTCCGTATGTATTTATAGACGATAGTACCGACCAAGTCTACGAGGAGGATTTCAACCACTGCACCAATCAAGGCAAGCTATTGTTAGCATGCTAGAATTAAGAAAAATAACCTAAGCAAGATGCATTAGGCATGCTTGGGTTACATCCTTCTTGATTTCTTCCAATACCAAGTTTTATTTACAAGCTTTACTTTCTTTTACTTTACCAAAGTTCTTTACTTTGTTTATAGATAGCATAAAGAGTATAAACCTTGGCCTATCTAGTTAGACTTAGATGTCATTCTATGGCATGAGATTGAAATTAGCCTTCCACATTAGTGAACACTCTTAACTTAGTGATTAGAGCTAAACCAAAAACTTGATCACTCTAGATGGGAATACTTGGTGAAAATGACTTGTGAAAACATTGGAATGATGAGTCATTCTATTGAGATGTTTTGACATGTGTTGAGAAACACAAATGGTTTATGATGATGAAGAAAATGTTGAGGCTTGAGCGTTAGCCCTTTTATAAAAACTGATGGTTGGGTTCAGATGCGATACCATTCCAATTTTACCGTACAACCACAATACCTGAATTGGGTAAGGCTTAGCCGGAAGTTTATATGCATTAGTATTAGTTCCCTCGTGTGAGAAATCCGAGCTGAGGCTACCTCTCAGTGTTGTCCACCTATGTAGTGCCCAGGATGGTAGATGGCCATGGCTAGGAGGCCAAGCTCATAGGAGAGGTGCTTATACTAGAGTATGTAAAGGAAATGTTATGTTTGATTATCTGCATACTAAGTATGATGATTCAGGGTTATCCCTGATAGATGTATCGAATTTTGTGGTGAAAGTGTACCACCTCTGCAAAGTGTCAAACTATTCGAATAGCCGCGTCTGCGCTTATGGACAGTTGGAGTGTCCATACTGTTCCGTTGTCACATTCTTCAAAATGACTTATGAAATGAATTGTGACATGACTTGACCACAACAAAGTTGTGGCTATGACAACTAAGTTCCCACTTAGGTGATTTTAAACTTTATTTTATCTTTCTTTGTTTCTGAACTCAGCTTAGGTTTCAAACTTAACTTTACAAATAAACTTAGAACTTAGCATTCCTACTAGAACTATCTTACTTGTTAGTGATAGTTTGCGAGTACTTAAAGAGTACTCATGGCTTTGTCCCTGGCTATCCCCGTGGCCAGACTATGAGGAGGACTACCCTAAAGGAGGACAGAAAGACGGCTACGACAACTAGGATCATCTCCCGTCATCAGCATTGCCTGTGACACTGAAGATGGAACCCACCGCTATGCTATTTATTCTGCTACTTGTTTGACTAAGACTGGATCATGAGATCCTTTATTTGTGTAAGACCTTATTATGGTTTGTAATGGATGATGTACTGTGATATCCAATCTGTTATGTCTCGCAAAAATGGTAATCCTGGGATTGCGATGTATGGCATAACAGGCATCTAGGATTAAAAATCCGGGTGTTGACATCTATCCATCTCCTTTGCCTCATATTCAACTCCTTCTAGGTAAAAATATACTTTAGGCTCTTGTGATCCGAATAAATCTCAAAGCGATTACCCATAAGATAATGACGCGATGTCTTCAAGGCTAAAACTACAGCTGCTAGTTCAAGATCATGAGTAGGGTAGTTCTACTCGTGTTGCTTCAGTTGTCTAGACAGATATTCTATGACTTTGCCTTCTTGCATCAACACACATATGAGACCAATCTTGGATGCATCACAATACACATCAAAAGGCTTCTTGATATCTGGCATAATCAATATTGGGGCTAAAATCAATCTCTTCTTGAGTTCTTGGAAACTTGCTTCACATTTGTTAGTCCATTCAAACTTCTTATCTTTCTTCAATAGTTGGGTCATCGGTCTTGTGATGCTCGAAAATCCCTCAACGAAGTTGCGGTAATATCCTGCTAATCCGAGAAATGCACGGACTTGGGTTTGACTGGTTGGGTCTTCACATTCTTCAAGATCTTTGATCTTGGCGGGAACAACAGCGACTCCTCCTGCCAACACAATATGTCCGAGGAATCCTACTTCTTTCAGCCAAAACTCACATTTGCTGAACTTGGCATATAACTGATGTTCTCTCAGGATTTCAAGGATGGTTCTCAGATGTAGCTCATGGTCTTCTTCGAACTTGGAATAGACAAGAATATCATCGATAAAAACAACGACAAACTTATCCAGAAAAGTTCATAAAAATCTTATTCATGAGATTCATGAAATAAGAGGGGGCATTGGTTAATCCAAAAGACATGACCGTATACTCATACAATCCATATCTGGTGGTAAAGGCGGTCTTTGGAATATCTGTTGCACAAATATTGAGTTGATGATAACCAGTTCTAAGATCAATCTTATAGAACACTCTGACACCAGTCAACTGATCAAACCTCTATCTTGGGCAGTGGGTACTTGTTCTTGATGGTGACATCATTCAGCTTCCGGTAATCCATGCACAAACGGTTACCTCCATCTTTCTTGTCGACAAACAAAGCAGGCGATCTCCCTGGCGATGCGCTTGGTTGAATTAGACCTTTCTCTAGCATAGCATCAAGTTGCTTCTTCAGCTCCACTAGTTCAGATGGGTTCATACTATAAGGTCTCTGAGCTATGGGTCCAGTTCCAGGAATTAGTTCAATAATGAACTCGATATCCCGATCTGGGGGCATACTGGGCAATTCATCTGGGAATACGTCAGGGTATTCACAGACTACTCTGACTTGGTCTATGGTTGGTTGGGCTAGACTCTTGTTGCATTTGAACTGACGGGGCAAGGTTTCAGATACATGCTCTACTGATACTCCAGAGCTACTGGTCATGGTTATGGCTTTCTTTGCATAGTCGATCAATCCTTTATGTTTCGACATCCAATCCATTCCTAGTACTACTTCCAAACCTTTGGTTTCATGTACTATTAGATTGGCATAAAAATCTATTCCATGGATTCCGATAGGTACAACCTTGCAAATTTTTCTAGCTTTGGTGGTTGAACCACTTATTTGAACTATCATAACATGCTTCAATTTTGTTGGTTGAATCTTACTAGTGCGTGCAAATTCTTCTGTAACAAACGAGTCCGATGCTCCAGAATCAAACAACACTCTTGCAAGTACTGAGTTAACAGAAAACATACCCAACACGACATCTGGCGCTTCCTGGGCTTCTTCAGCATTCATGTGGAATAGACGGCCGTTGCGGTTGAGAGAGTTCCATGGGGAAAATCTTCTTCTAGGATGAACACGGCGTTGCTGCTGAGCTGTGGCATTCACATTGGTTGTGGCTGCAAGCTTCTTGGGATACTCGTTGGAGTAGTGACCCTTGACTCCACATTCAAAACAAGTAATCTGGGACTTGTCTTTGGCTGGAACAGGCACGGCATTGCTTCCAGTCCTTGGGGAAGTATTGTTGTTGTTGTTGGAGTTGGGCGGTGCACGGTTGAAGTTGTTGGAGTTGCCGAGGTTGTTGTTGTGGTTTCCTCTGGACTTCATATTTCCTCCACTATGATTGGGGTAGCTTGGATGAGATATCGAGGGTCTATTGTTTCTTGTGGGATATCCTCCAGATGGGTTGGGTCGATACTTCTGGGTATTGTGGGACCTAGCCCGATGCATCATTCAGCGCTTGTGGTTGTCATTGGCTTGGTTTATCTTCCCTTCCATCTGGACGGTAGAGTCGACTAGCTCTTCTAGGTCGTCAAAACGGATGTTGACTAACACAGTCTACATCTCATCATGCAATCCATTCAGGAGCCTTTCCTTCTTCTTCGCTTCAGTGTTGATCTCATCAGGAGCATACCTAGCGAGGGATAGAAATTTGTCACGATACTCAACTACCGTCATCCTTCCTTGCTTCAGTTCCCTGAACTCATCTCTCATCCTGGTGACTAAACCTTGCGGCACATGGGTGCGGCTAAACTTGATCTTGAAAGCTTCCCAAGTCATGATGTGACCGTGGTTAATCGTACAGGTGCTATTCCACCAGGCTCTGTCATCTCCGGCCAGATAGTGGGTGGCAAATAGTAGCTTCTCGTTGGCATAAACTCCTGTGACTTCCAGATTATTCTCCATTGTCTACGGCCATACATCAGCATCTAAAGGATCCTCAGATTTGTTGAAGATAGGGGGATTGGTATTCTGAAAATTCTTAAGCTTGGATCCATGATGATCCTGGTTTCGTTGGCCTTGATTATTGTGGGCCATCTGAGCTATCTGTTGTAGGGTGGCTAGATTGGCTTGGCGCTCAGCTCTACTAGCTTCGTGGTCGGAAACTAGCATCTATAGAATCTGCAACATTGGGTCCTGCGATGAGCTGCTTCCTCCTTGGTTTCCACGAGTCATCTGAAGATTAAGATAGATAATGAGGTAAGAGGGAAAGTTCTAAGGTTCATGGTTTTGTTTTCAAAATCTTTAAACTTTGAGTTTGAACTAAGGTTTTGCAACTAACTCCTTCTCATTCATTCATTCATTCATTCAAGCACACAATACAAACACACACCACATCACAAATGGAAAACAGATGGTTTTAAGAACCATTTGGTGAAACTACAATATAGTGGGACCGATACAACTCACTCCTACGGTAGTGATCAAGTGCATCTGCACATCATCAATGAAGTCGGAGTCATCATCAACGGTGTAGAAATCCATGGCATCATCCTCCAGTAGTCGTTGTCATCACTGAGGTACGAGTTAATATCTCCCTGGATGTCTTCACCTTCTTCCTCTTCTTCTTTTGCTTCAAGCTGGACATCTTGCTCACGAATGGTCTTCTCGAGGTCGGCCACCTTCTTGCGAATACGAGCGATGGTGCGATCCTTCTTCTCGCGTTGATGACGAAGTGATTGGCGATCCTTGACAAGCATGGCGAGAGTCTGGTCCTTCTTGGTTGCAATGCCAATGTTGTGGTTGGCATAGGCTCGAGCATTGTCCAATTCCTTCTGTCTATCATACAGCAGGAAGTCAAGATTCTCCACTTGGTGCTTCATCTCTGGGTGACTTGGCATCTCCAATGACATTCCCATAGAATCACGCCTTGCGTGATGAGCAATGCGAGTTCCCTGGATCAAGTTGATGTTTTCCCACATAGACGGGCAAGAGCTTTATGCATAGCCCTGGCTAATCCATCTAGCCAGTTGTTCTCTCTCACGGTGAATTGAATCTTCTCAGAAAGGGGTGCTTCCATCTTGCCTCCGAGGTCTGCAACTATCAGCCATTGTAAATCTCCTCCTAGGAAATCCTTGAGTTGAGCTCCGAAGAATTCCGGATGCGGGTGCTCAAGATACTCTAACAGTGCATCAAGATCCCTCTCAAAGATCAGCTCGCCTCCGTTGCCCAACTGGCAGAACTTGCAATACTGAACTTCCATCTATAAGAATTTAGGATGAGTCAGTTGGTGAAGTGATCAAGTGTGTCAAGTTTTATGTAGGAATGTAAGAATTTTTGAGGAACGTGTATTTTTATGAAAGAATCAAGGATAAGAGTGGAAATAGGTTTTCATAATACTCACTTCCTTTGTTTTGAAACTAAGTTTTTGTTTGGACGCCCATTCTAACTAGGGTCTCCTATGGTCAGGATGGCTCTGATACCAACTTGTCAACGCCCGGATTTTTAATCCCAGATGCCTGTTATGCCATACATCGCAATCCCAGGATTACCACTTTTTTGAGATATAACAGATTGGATGGCACAGTACATCATCCATTACAAACCGTAATAAGGTCTTAGACAAATAAAGGATCTCATGATCCAGTCTTAATACAAACAAGCAGCAGAATAATAAGCGTAGCAGCGGGCTCCATCTTCAGGGTCACAGGCAATGCTCACAATGGTAGATGATCCTAGTTGCCGTAGCCATCCTGCTTTCCTTCCTCCTGGTAGTCCTCCTCATAGTCTGGCCACGAGAATAACCAAGGACAAAGCCATGAGTACTCTATAAGTACTCGCAAACTATCACTAACAAGTAAGGTAGTTCTAGTTGGAATCCTAGGCTCTAAGTTTATTTGCAAAAAGCCAGATTTATCTAAACTGAGTTTAGAAGTAAAGAAAGTTAACTTAATGTTCTAAATCACTTAAGTTGGAACCCAGTTTTCATATTCACAACCTTGTTGTGGTAAATTCTAAATCATAGTTCACTTCACAAGTCATTTTGAAAAGATCTGACGATGGAACAGTATGGCCACTCCAACCATCCATGACCACGGACGCGGCTATTCAAATAGTTGGACACTCTGCAGAGGTGGTACACTTTCACCAAAATTCGATACATCCATCAGGGATAACCCTGAATCATCATACTTAGTATGCGGATAATGAATCATAACCTTTCCTTTACACACTCTAGTATAAGCACCTCCCCTATGAGCTTGGCCTCCCAGCCATGGCCATCTGCCATCCTGGGCACTGCATAGGTGGACATCATCAAGAGGTTGCCTCAGCTCAAACCTCCTCCGTAAGGGAACCCATACTAATGCATATAAACTTCCGGCTAAGCCTTACCCAATTCAAGTATTGTGGTGTACGGTAAAATTGGAATGGTATCGCATTCGAACCCAACCATCAGTTTTTATAAAGGGTTAAGGCTCATGCCTCAACATTTTCATCATCAAAATCCATTAGTATTTCTCAACACATGTCAAAACATCTCAATAGAATGAATCATCATTCCAAGGTTTTCATAATCATTTTCACCAAGTATTCCCATCTAAAATGATCAAGTTTTATGCTTAGCACTAGCCACTAAGTTAAGAGTGTTCACTAATAAGGGATGCTAATCTCAATCTCATGCCATAGAATGACATCTATTATAGGCCTAGTTTTATACTCTTTATGCTATCTATACTATCTTTCCAAAACCTCACAAAGCATTAACTAAAAGTAAAGAACTTTGGTAAAGTAAAAGAGTAAAGTTTGCAAGTAAAACTTGGGATGGGTATAAATCAAAAGTATATAACCAAATCATGCCTAATGCATTTGCTTAAGTTATCAAGGGGGCAAGTGTTAACTTGCTTAGTTCTATCTTCGTTAGTAATGATTGGTGCAGTGATTGAAGTTTTCTTCGTCTTCTTCGGGGTAGAACTCCTCCTCCTCTTATCCTTGGTCAGTACTATCGTCTATAAAGGAATATAGGGTACAGAATCACCAAACAAAACTTAACTAGTCTATTTAGCACACTAAGGTTCACACTGGATGATCTAGCATCATCACAATCATCAAATGCAATAAAGAACTAGTTTTATTTGGTTTATTTGAGAAAAGTAATTTCTACTCATTGAAATTAATTAAGGTTTAATATTCTCCAATTAAAATATCGGATCATGTGGACACATGTCATCACCACATATTCTAATGCATGGGAATGTGATTTAAAAGGGTTGGTCACATTTTATAAAATTTAAGATTATCATTCAAATGATTTAAAGTGACTAGAATGCTCCAATAGCATTCTTTTGGTACTAGTCCAATGTCACTGCATGCAAACATATATATTATTACATATTCAGATAGGTATTATCAAATGTGATTTTTGAGAGTTGGAATCAACTCAAAAGCTATTATGGTTGATTTTTGAAAAATGTTTGAAGTTGCAAAAGTCTCTGTCTTATTATTTTTTCTATAGATTATGTCTAACTCCAAATAATTTAAATCCAACGGGTTTGGATAGATATTTTAATTACCTTTCTAGAAAAATTTGAATCATGCAATTTGGTTAAGTGAAACATTCTTAATTGATTTTTAAATCTAGGGGCAGAAGCTAGTTTAAACTACAAAGGAAAATCATATATGAATTTCCAGGCCTGGGCTGGAAAGCTAAACGGGCCGGCCCAACTACACAGCACAGCGCAGCGCGCGACTGACAAAGGGGGTCCACTGGTCAGTGACTCACTCTACGCGAAACGGTATCTTTTAATTTGTGCGCTACGATCTAATTCTAATCCAACGGCTGAGGGTCGTTATCGATGACGAACAGCTCCAGCGACGAGCTAAACCTAACGCGGAGGTGGGGGTCTCTCGGGGCTCACCTGGGATCCATCTAGGCTCGGTGATGGGGGAAAACGACGAGGTAGACGACGGCGAGGCGAGGCGCGCTCACGGCAGGGCTCGGGGTGGTCGGAATCGACGGTTCCCTTCTCCTCCAGCAATGGCGGACTCTGCTGAAATTCTGGCACGGTGGTGCTTGCCTTGCTCCGGGGGGAAGTGGGGAAGGTTAGTGAGGAGTGGGGAGTCGAGTAGTGTGCAGAATGGAGGCGGGGGTGGCGTCCTTTTATAGCTTGACGAGGGGACCGAGCGGTGGGGCGGTGAGCTCGACGGTGGCGTCGCTACAGCCAGCTAATGGCATGGGCGAGGGCGTAGGACGGTGTGGTGCTCCCGAGTGGTTCTCACGGACTTAAAGGCTCGGCGTGGGGAGGCGTGGTTTGGTCTGGCGCATGCGGCTCTCTGGGCGGAGGCAGAGGTGCGTGCGGCAGCGTGCGGCAGCTGCAGGTCGCGCGACGGCGAACAGGGGTGTCTGCCGGGGTGGTGTGATCATGGCGAGGCTACGTGTGCATAGTGAGGGCAAGGCGTGAGCTAGCGGGGCTGGTCAGGGACGGCGTACTGGCGCGCTCTGGACACGGCACAGAGAGGCGGTGCGCGGCACGACTAGGGTGGTCCACGACTCGGCTGGGGTTGTGGCCTCGACAAGGAGTGGTGGTGGGCTGCGGTGGTTCTAGTGGACATCCTGGATGGGCGCGGGGTGGTCTGGTGCGAGCTGGCCGTGGTCGGCTGGCGATGACCACAAAACAGCGGCGGTCCACTGTTCTCCATGGTGAAGGTGGGATTGTTTGCTGCTGCTAGACACTCAGGAGGACAAGGGGGTTAAGAGGGAGGTCAAATTATCGATGATCACTGTACAAAATAGTGAAGTTAGGCTAGAGGTTATTCTGTGCATGCCAAGTGTTTGTGTTAATGGCCGCATGAAATTTATTTTTGAATTTTTGATTCAATTTTTTTGGGTGATCTTATATTAAGCTTGAGAGACTAGGTTTGCTTGGAGAGGTCAAGGGGAATTGATTTGATGGGTTTTTGAAAAAGTGTGATCTTAACATATGATTTGGATTCAACTTTCAAATATCCTTTAAATGGATTTGCTAGATGTTTTTGTAAGTTTGTAAAGTGGGCCTTGATACACTTTTACTTGGTCTAGCAAGGGGTGAAAGGAGTTGGAAATGTTTCTGTTAGAAATCTTCTTCTAGGAACACCTAAAGTGGCTTAGTGGTTTAAAATGGTCAAAATGACCATTTGCTTTATTTATTCTTATTTGATTTCTTTCTCTTTGGAATTTGTTTGTAATTGGTATAAATGATGTGGCATTCACATTTAAACCATTTCACAACATTTAGAACAATCAAGCATGGCATATACAATCAATTCTATACTAATGCAAACACACATGCATTCATATTCATCTTTCTTAATAAAAGTTTCTGTTAACCCTAACTTGGGTGATTAGAACTTGATAACCTTGATTAAAGTTTTGGGGTGTTACATCCACTAAATCGGACGGCCCCAGATGACCGGTACCTGTTCGCCCTGCCTTGTGGCTGATGTGTGGGCCCTGCAGCGGGATTCGAATCCTGCACCACGCGCGCTGCCCCAGCTCGGGTGGGCTGATTTCTCTCCGAGCGGCCGACTACGGTTGCAGATCTGGCCGGCCACCCCTACCCCTTTTCTTTTCTAAATTCCTTTTTTTTCATATCTGTTTAATAGACTTGTTAGTTTTATTAGAAATGGAAATGGAAAACAACTTTAAATGCCTAGGAATAAATTTATATCTGTGCAGTCATGTTTTGTGCAACATGCAGAGCTGGGCCTATTACAAAAATAAATTTTATTATTTACTGGTAATTTATCTACTAAAAAGTATCTATCTCAATGAGTAAATTCCTCAAGGGATTCCATAGATCCAAATGGATTGAAAAAAGATTCCTATGGTATATATTCTTTTCACCAATCCATTGACCTTGGTCCCATGTCAACTTTAGTTATATTTTGCTTGAAGTAAAAATAATAAAAATAGAGCATATCTGCCTTTAGTAATTTCTCTGGGCCAAACCCTAAAGGGTATGGGCCTAATTCGTACTCCCATGGATGAGATTTTCAACATATATTAAAACCTAGGAGATCAATATTTATTGATGCTTTATTGAAATTTGGTGATTTAAATACCTCTACATGTGTATATTTCACCAATTAAATCACTACAGGAGTTTTGCAACACCAAAAAGGGTGAATCGAATTCCTACAGAAAGGTATTTAAAATACCTGCCAGGTGACATTGGATTCATATTAAAATCTTTTGTATAATAAATCTGGTTAAAAAGACAAATACCATGCAGAACTGACTTTGGGAATTTCCCAAGGGAATTCTGGTAAATATTTTGGAGTGATTTCAACTGTCACTGAACCATTCCATCAAACCCTACCTAATCCTACAAGGAAATAATTTTTGGAAGTATAAATATTTTCTAGAGAATTATTTCCTAAAACTAGAGCTTCTATCACTAGAAAATTCAAAGGAAAATGATAAATCATGAAACCACTTTTGTTGGCCTTGATTTGTCAATACATATCTGTTAATATCATATTTGCACATTGTTTTAATACTAGACCAAGCCTTAGTTCCAAACCCCTTTATTAAGTGGTTTTGGCAATTAAATCCTAAAGGAAATTCTACAAGTGTTTCTCCATTACATCCAAATGCAACAAACTCAATCTATCAAAACTTACTGAAGTGAATAAGGTGTTGTATATTGGTTTGCGGTATGGTATTGGTGATTGTATGCCTTGTATTGATTGTGCCCTTTGTTTGCTTGCATGTGATCCATATCGACGACCAGAAGAAGTGGTTATTATTGAATTATTATTGTATTCTAAGAAGAAGTCCAGGGACATATGTTGCCAGATTACTGATCTCATGCAAGCCACCTTCTTTCTCATAAGCCTTGTCTTATTGTTTTACTTTTGCATGTTTTACCTACTGTTTATGAAACTACATTGTTTTAATATATGATGAACTATATCTAGTAGTGACTTGGCTCCTCCAAACCATTACACTTTTGTACTATTAAATACAACCGCTTGATGACACCGACTTGACCCTAGTATGGTAGATGGTGTATAACACCATACCCCTTTAGAGTCCCCGTTTTAGCCGAAGCAAAACTAGAGGATGGGAAGACCCCCGAAAAAGTTCTACAAAATGTTTATGGCAAAACCTTGGTGCGGTTTGACCTACCAAGAGAAGTTTGAGAAAATAAAAAGGTTTTTGTTTTACAAAATGCTACAAGATGGAGGAAAAAGGTTTAGAAAAACGCACCCGGTTCTTTGAGGTTTTGCTAGAACAATTAACCCGTGCAACCACATTACTCTGGAATGGGGCAGGGCTGGACTTGAAGTTTGCTAGTCAAGTGTAGGAATTCTCACAACTACTTCTAAGGGATCATCTCCCTATAATGTCGGGGTTCCTTTACAAAAAGGATCAACTGTTAGATAATCACCTAGAGGAATTGTGAACTGCCCTCCGGAGCAGCCAGGCGGTACTATGAGCCTCTCATTGAAAGTGCCCACTCTAGAGGAGTCGGAATGCGCTCTGATTGGTATTTGGCCCAGATGTCCTGGCATTTAGAGGAACGACTCATAGGGTTGGGCCTATACTAGAGTGGCATCCAGAGAGTCTTGATCGGTTACTCGACCCACAATTCGTAGGTGATCAGGGCAGGGTACCCGGATGATGTGGGTAAAGTGTACAACCTCTATAGAGTGTAAATCTATTCGAATAGCCGTGTCCATATTCATGGACGACTGGGAAGGATGTTGTAGAGTGGTGCTGGTTTTGATTTCAAAAAGGACTTCGGAAAAGCAAAAGCTGCGGAAAAGTTTTGACCATGGGTTGGTCGGAAATGAAGGAAAGGAGTTCGGTCATGGGATGACCGGAAGGAATAACCTATGGGTGACCCAGTCCTAGTGTTTTTCTCCAAAACGTTTCAAAAAGACTTTCAAAATGTTTTACAATTTTTTTCAACAAAGTTACATAGATGCTATATCTACAAGAGAAACTATGTGAGAAAAGAACCTCTCTTGGAGCCCTTCTACTACCCAACCATATTGCATATCCTCTTGTTATTATTATTTTCTTAAGGTGGTTTGCGAGTAGGATCAAAGTACTCACTGACATTGTCCCTGGCTATTAACTTGGTTAGATACCGAGAAGAAGGTGAAGTCGATGACTATGTGAGCTAGGACGTTCTCCCAGTCAGTTGCCTGTAGGTTAAGGCATTGCGCAGACTCTACGCTTAATGAAGTTCCGCTGATGATGATTGACGTAGCCATAATGGCATGTAAGGTATGCCATGTATCTGCTTTAGTAATGGATGTTTTCTTTGATACTTGTCGGTTATGTGCCATGACTAACTGATCATAGGATCGTGGTGTATGCATAACAGGGATTCTCGGAGGATAAATCCGGGGGCCCCACACAATTGGTGAGCATCTTTAACTATTCATCATCGGGTCAATAGAAGACGGGCCAATAACAAAGCCCGTATTGTTCCGTAATTGACCTGGTTGGTGCAGTTATAGTACCGCTACCACCATGTGAGGATGGCGTCAACTAAATGCCTACATGGCCCATGCGATTTATCTAGATATTACATCAGCTGCAAACTTCTTAAAATTAGTACATATTATCAACTCAAGGGAAAGAAAATTTAGTATCTCAGTTGACAATCAAGTTGATAGCAGTCCTCAATTTGCTTTCTCAATCTATAACCTACATATCCCTTTTGAGTGTGACAACTACATTGGAAAACCACCTTGAGACATGATCTTGCAGCCCCCTCTTTGGGGTGATATCAATAATTGTAGTCTGAAACTAAGTAATAACAAGTTAATACATCAAACAAGGCAAACTAGTCATCAAACATGACAATCAAGCATTAAACATGTGTGCCTACCATGAAAAATGAGCAATCAAACAATGTGTGCATGTGGCTTAGAATTTTAGCAAATATAAACTAGTCAGGTCATTTCAACAAATATATATGGAAGCAGTTGTATACCCTGGAATGCAAGAGATGTTGGGTGACTTAGAATTTATGGTGAGCTACACAATGGCATTCATTTACTATCATAGCTAAAAATGAACGAGATAGAAATTATAACGACATCATACTATAAATTCTAGAGCAGGAATGCAAACCACCAATGAACTATACAATAAAGGATAGTTACGATGTTGCTAAGGACGAACCAGAAACAGATACGACCTATAATGGCTTCCCTTATGAACTTGTAGAACAGGACAAGCAAGCATTAGACAAGTGTGCCTACAATGAAATGAGTAACCAACCAAAGTTTTTCTTATAATTTCAGCAAATATAAACTAGCCAGGTCATTTCAACAAATATATATGGAAGCAGTTGTATACTCTGGAATATAAGATATGTTGGGTGACTCGGAATTTGTCGTGAGCTACACAATGGAATGCAGTGATTGTCGTATCTAAGAACGAACTAGATAGAAATTACAATGTCATCATACCAGAACTTGTAGAGTAGGAATGCAAACCAAGAATGAAGTATACATTAGAGGATAGTTATATTGTTGCTCAAGACAAATCAGCAACAGATACAGAATATAGTGACATCACTTGTGAACCTATAGAACAGGACAAGCAAGCTTTATGCAACTGTGCCTACAATAAAATGAGAAATTAAACAAAGTGTTTCTTAGAATTTCAGCAAATATAAACTAGCCAGATCCTTTCAAGAAATATACATGGAAGCAGTTGTATATCCTAGAAAGCAAGAGATGTTGCGTGACTCAGAATTTGCGGTGAGCTACACAATGGCATGTAGTTATTGTCGTACCTAAGAATGAACCAGATAGATATTATAATGGCATCATAAGAGAACTTGTAGAGTAGGAATGCAAACCACGAATGAACTACATAGTAGAGTATAGTTATGTCGTTGCTTAGGACAAACCAACACCAGACACGGAATATAATGCCATCGTTTGTGAACATTTAGAAGAGGCTATGCAAACCAACATGGTAGGTCTTCCATTTTTGAGATCTAAGCAAAGAAAAAGAAAATGGTTAGTGCTGCATCTTTTTATGAACTAGATGGCCACAATGAAATTATAATCGAATTAGTATGACAAGTTTGTGCAGGTACTAAATGATAGTAGAACGATGCCAAGGAGGAAATAATAGCAGGAACTTAACTCAGGACGAAGTAGATAGATTCAGCAACTTTAGAGCATGGATCCATAGTAATATTTCCCACTAACTTGACATTTTGCAAGAACTATACATTAGCAGGCAATTATTGTTGTACGGAGTAGCTAAAAACATGTGCATGACAAAATAACAAACATGTGCATAAATTGAAATTTGTCGAGCAGCGAATGAAAACCAACATGTCTAGTGACCTTGTATGTAGCACAAAGAACATGCGTACCCTGTCACTTGTATGTATTAGAACTATTACAAAAATGCAGTTCACTACAACAGACTTGAACATGCTATATTGCTGACAAAACAACAACAAATTAGAGATTTGGTTACCTTGGTCGGAGAGGCATCTAAACATAATCGGTACTGTGTGAGTGACGTCCAGGTCACCAAGGGTGCTACGGTTGTGGTGGCTATTAGCATCAAGGAAGCAGATCCTGGGCGGTCGATGTAGGCTTGAGCGCGGTGGACAAGAGCGTCGCTGAGGCACATTCGGTGTAGTAAACAACAACGCCTGTGCAACTAGTCTGTAGCGGTGGAGATGAAACTCATTGAACTAGATCCCGTCTAGTGGAAAATGGTGAAGCGGATCCGGTACGTTAGTGGTGGGGAAGCAGAGCTTTTGTGGTTGATGACACCATCGTCATGGTGAATGAGACCGTAGCTCCGGTCTAGTGGTGGAGAGACCCGCTGAACTAGATCCGGTGGGATGGGCATCGGTGAAGCGGCTCCGTGGCGGTGCACAAGACCACATCTCAAGCGGTTCTGGCCGTAGTGGAATTACCGCCGGCCGGAGCACATGGTGTTCGTGGAGGGGACATAGGAGCTTGGGATTTTTGGGAGTGCCATCGGCAACATTGCATGAATCGGGAGCATAAAAGTAAACATAAGTATAATTACAATCGTTCCGCCAAGATAATGACTTTAGCATGCCCATTTGTCTGGTGAACAATGGGTATAATTGGAATTTTAAAGTCAAAACCTTTTGACACAGAGGGGTTAAATGTTTCAAGGTCGGTGTGAAATTTTGCTGCTCGATTACAATTTTGAATTTGGCTAGCTCCCATCTAATAATAATAGAAAATTGCTACTTCTCGGTGAGAGATTTTGCCTCATAGTTTTTGGAATGGAGGGGCAGGAAATCCTTCAAGATTAGTGGGTGATTTTGTCGCTCGATTGAGATTTTGAATTTTGCAAGTGTCCATATACTAAAAGAAAAATGGTAGTAAACCGCACGCTATCTGTCTAGGATTCAAGGCCGAGAGTCACATCAACTGATCATCCATATCTATATTTTTGCACAAAACATTGGATACCTACAATTCACACAGCGTAGGCAGTAAATTTTTTCGCTTAACATATATTTTGAATTTAGCAAGTGCCCAAATAATACTCCCACATTCTCAAAATTGATGTCTCTGGTTTATCAAGTATATTCCACAAACAAGTTGCAATCTCTCAAATATATTCCACAAACTAGTTGTGCATGCACCCTTTTTTATTTGTCGTACTTTCAAGATCTCAAAAAGTATGATAAGTCATGAACATTGGCTGTGTTGTATCTTGTGCATTTATAAGATTTTGTCCCAAAATATGATCATATGTGACCTGTGTAAAAAATAAAAGACTTAAATTAATGGTATCGTGTGTTATGTATACAAATTTTGTTATTTTGTGTAGGCCAGACAATGTCATATTTTGGGATGAAAATTTTCAAATGAACAAGGCACAACATAATATATGTTCATGATTTATTTCACATTTTTGGAATCATGAAAGTGTGGCATGCAACAGTTTCGTTGACAGAGAGGCAAAAGCTCTAGTGCAAACAGCCAGGACGCAAGAACAAAACTTTTGACAGATTCATTAGCATTTGAAAGATTCAGTAGTACATAATAAGACATGAAAATATCACGAATTCACATTTCATATTCAGCAGCACTTGACAGATTCAATAGCATTTCAAAGTGACCAATTCAGCAATATAGATACTGAAATTCAATAGTAGTACAGAGAGAATCAGTTCTTGTTTCGGCTCTCAAAAACTTGGCATAGGATGAGTTTGCCCTTTTCTCCGAAAACACTCGATCTATGGAGAAAGAAAAACTGATGATCAAGTCTGCTTTTTTGTGCATACATTCTTCTCACATCAATGCCTATGTGACCAACATATATGTAACCCAAAATGCCCAAGCCTCATCTAGATTGTGACAAGGCCATGTTTCAAAAGAAAAGCAAAACAATATACTACCATTTATCAAAACAAGTACCCGTACATCAATATTAGTTCCACGAGGTACTTTAATAATAGCAACATCAGAATGTTTGAGATATTCAATGGCTTTTGAAAGATTCAGCAGTACATGCCATATTTTGCACTTGATCTAAACAATTACTAGTACAAAATATATTAGCAGTTGCATAAATCCATACAAAATAATTGGTAGAAGTGTAAAACTACTCATAGTAGTACCTTAAGCTAGCTAGGAACCACTACATGTCCCATCATATACTCCAAAGATGCATGAGAGAAAAGAGAGAGGTCAGAATCACCAGAAGATTTGTATGCCAACGATTCAGCGTGTCCAAGTCATGGTCGGGTAGCACTTGCTTTCCAGCCTGGCACGCTTCTCTCGTTTCACTGTTGCCTGTGCATCATCATAACAGGCTTCTTCCTATGCACCCTCAGCAAGATAGATATAAAATTCACGGATCTTTCTAGAATATGCCACCTCTCCAATTACGAAGGGAATATGCCATTAAATAAATAAAGTAGTTAATTTTAGAATAGAGGGACTAAAAAATTACAAATTACATTCATATTCGGATCATCACGAGAATATTAAGATGTGATATCACACAATGGGTTGATGTGATCGTTAATCCAATATTGGAATTCCATGGGGAACTCTGACCAATGATTGGGAAGCTTGACAATAAGTCTGACATGTATTGATTAAGCTCACTTAGCGCGGCTTCGGTCGACGGCACCACAATCTTTGGCTCAGAATAAAACACAAGCTCTTAGAACCCACGAAAACAAACCAATGACGACATCGTCACCTCATACTCCTCCAATTCCCACACCGTCGACCTTACACGGCTGATGGATATGTCAATATTCGTGATGTGTTGTAACATCCCAGGGTTAATCAAGATCAAATCTACCCAATTTAGGGTTAACAAAAACTTTTCCATTTGTAATGATTAAGCATTCATATGTGTGTGCATTTAAATTAGGAGTTATTTTGAATTGCCATGTTTGAGTGATCTATTGGTTGTAAAATGATTCTAAGGTGAATTAAACATCATCTAGATCATTCCCAAACAAATCCTAAAGAAAAACAAATCAAAAAGAATAAAATAAGAAAATGGTCACTTTTGCCATTTTAATCACCTAGCCTACTTTGGCTATTCCTAGAACTCAAATCTTAACAGAAACAATTGTGGTTCTTTGCACCCCTTGTTAGTCCAAGTAGTGATGTGCCAATGCCCACTTTGTTTCATCCCAAAAACTTTCAAACACCAAATTTAAATGACATTTGAAATTTGAATGTAGTTCATATGTATAGATCACACTTATTCAAAAACCCCTCAAATGAACTCCATTTGTCAATCCCAAGCAATCCTAGATGCTTAAGCATAATTTACATCATTCCACCAAAAATCAGCCCAAATTTCAAATATTTTGTTCATGCGGCCATTGTGTCGAACAGGTGGCATGCACAAAAATTCTGCCTAACTATTACTGTGTGTAGATCAACGCTTTGTCGAGTGTTTGGCCCTCATTTTGTTCCCCTGTCCCTCCCAGCTCTAACAAAACCCCCACCGGCCTACCCCTAAGCCTGGAGCAGCAGTGGAGTGCCGCCACTTTATGGTCACCGCCGGCCAGAAGCGGGCAACATGCTAGGGACCGCGCCACGCCAATCCAGCACGTCCCCTAGCTCCTCCCAACCATGCCGCCGCCCACGGTCCACCCCTCGATCAACCCTAGCCCCTGGACCACTCCCAAGCGTTGCCGCTCTTTCTCTCTGTGAGCTCTCCAGAGCGCGATAGTCGCCAGCACATAGCAGACCGCCCCTTAACCCCATACCGCGCACGCCGCTCCATCTCGACCCTAGCACCCCGTCAGACATGGCCGTGCACCGCCGCGCGACACACAGTCGCCGGGAACCGCATTGAGCATCGCCTTTGTCTCCCAGAGCGCGCGATGCTCCCGACCATATGCCACCACCCCTAGCTGCGCCATTACTCCGTAGAGCACCGCCCATTGTCCGCCTACCTCACCCACGCCGATAGCCCCTGGACCGCCCTCGCCGGAGATGCCTTCCCACACCTCTCGGTCTCACCATAGCGCCTATATAAGCAGGCCTCCCTAGCACGAATTCCTCACACCATTCCACTCCCCTCTCTCCTCTCAACATTTCCCCTCTCTTATAGAGCCGCTCGAGCCGTAGTTCGCCGGAATTGCACCGGAGGAGCCCGCTGCAGAGGAGGAGACGCTGTCGTCGATTCCGTCCACTACAGCCCCTGCCGTGACCTCGCCTGAGTCCGTCGTCGCTGTCCAGTTCGATCGCCCGCCTCGCTGCACTAGCTGGAGCCCTGGTACGTCCCCAGTAGACCCCCACCGTCCGTTTAGGGTTTGTTCTCGCTGGCGACGAGTCCGTCGTCGACGACGATTGTGATCCGTTGATCCGCTTTATAATCTTGTGGCCCAGATCGCTAGATACCGTTTTAGGTTTTAAGTCTCGCTGACAAGCGGGACCAACCTATCAGCCTCCCTCTGTGCCGCTGAGCGTCACTGGGCCGGCCCATTTCATTTCCCGCGCTGACCCAGTAGTTCAAAACTAGATTTTTCTATTTAGGTTTAAACTCAATTCTATCACTTAGTTAAAAAATAAATTCAAGAAGATTTACTAAACCAAATTGAGTGATTCCAATTTTGTTGGAAAGCTTCTGAAAAGATCTATCCAAGATCGTTGGATTTAATTCATTTAGAGTTAGATATCTCTCCTAGTAATAATAACAAGACAAAAGCATTTGCACATTCAAACATTTTTATAAAATCAACCATAATAGCTTTTGAGTTGATTCCAAGTCTCCAAAATCACATTTAACCATATCTATCTGAATATGTAATAATATTAAGGTTTGCATGCACTGACTTTGGACTAGTACCAAAATAATGCTATATAGGCATTTCTAGTCACTTTAAATCATTAAATATTAAACTTAAGCTTAGTAAAGTGTGATCCAAACTTTAAATCACATTCCCATATGTTAGAGTATGTGGTGATGACATGTGTCCACATGATCCCATATTTTAATTGGAGAATATTAAATCTTAGTTAATTTCAATGAGTAGAAATTACTTTTCTCAAATAAAATAAATGAAACTAGTTCATTAAGCCTTGTGATGCTTGTGATGATATTAGATCATCAAATGTGTGCCTTAGTGTGCTAAATAGACTAGTTAAGTATTGTTTGGTGATTGTGTATTTCGTATGTATTTATAGACGATAGTACCGACCAAGCTTACGAAGAGGAGGAGTTCTACCAAGAGGGGGCGGAAGAAAACTTCAACCACTGCACTGCACAAGTCAAGGCATCATTAACAACGCAAGCTAACCCTTGAAATCTAGATAACCTAAGCAAAGGCATTAGGCATGCTTTGGTTATACCATTGTGGACTTATACCTATTCCAAGATTTAATTCCAAGCTTTACTTTTCTTTACTTTACCAAAGTCCTTTACTTGTTTAGAAGGTAGCATAAAGAGTATAAAAATTGACCTATCTAGTTAGACTTAGATGTCATTCTATGGCATGAGATTGATCTTAGCATCCCACCTGAGTGAACACTCTTAACTTAGTAGTTTAGAGCTAAACCAAAAACTAGATCACTTTAGATGGGAATACTTGGTGAAAATGATTTGTGAAAACCTTGGAATGATGAGTCATTCTATTGAGATGTTTTGACATGTGTTGAGAAACACAAATGGATTATGTTGATGAAAATGTTGAGGCATGAGCCTTAGCCCTTTTACAAAACTGATGGTTGGGTTTGGATGTGATGCCATTCCAATTTTACCGTACCACCACAATACTTCAATTGGGTAAGGCTTAGCCGGAAATTTATATGCATTAGTATTAGTTCCCTCGTGGGAGAGGTTTAAGCTGAGGCTACCTCTCAATGTTGTCCACCTATGCAGTGCCCAAGATGACAGATGGTCATGGTTGGGAGGCCATGCTCATAGGAGAGGTGCTTATACTAGGGTGTGTAAAGGAAATGTTATGTTTGATTATCCGCATACTAAGTATGCTGATTCAGGGTTATCCCTGACAGATGTATCGAATCTTGTGGTGAAAGTGTACCACCTCTGTAGAGTGTCAAACTATTCGAATAGCCGCGTCCGCGGTTATGGACAGTTGGAGTGGCCATATTGTTCCGTTGTCAGATGTCTTCAAAACAACTTATGAAATGAACCGTGACATGACTTGACCACAACAGAGTTGTGACTATGATGATTAAGTTCCCACTTAAGTGTTTTCAAACTTATTTTATCTTTCTTTGTTTCTGAACTCAGCTTAGGTTTCAAACTTAACTTTATAGTTAAACTTAGAGTTTAGCATCCCTACAAGAACTATCTTATTTGTTAGTGATAGTTTGTGAGTACTTAAAGAGTACTCATGGGTTTTGTCCCTGGCTATTCTTGTGGCCAGACTATGAAGGAGATTACCAAGATGAAGGCCAGCAGGACAGCTATGATAACTAGGACTATCTTCTATCATCAGCATTGCCTGTGACTCTGAAGATGGACCCTACCGCTATGCTATTTATTCCGCTACTTGATTGTACTAAGATTGGATCATGAGATTCTTTATTGTGTAAGACCTTATTTATGGTTTGTAATGGATGATGTACTGTGATATCCAAATCTGTTATGTCTCGCAAAAATGGTAATCCTGGGATTGCGAGGTATGTCATAACAGACATCTAGGATCAAAAATCTGGGTGTTGACAAGTTGGTATCAGAGCCATCCTGACCATAGGAGACCCTAGTTAGAATGGACGTCCGAACAAAAACTTAGCTTCAAAAACCAAAGTGAGTATTTATGAAAAACTATTTCCCCTCTTACCCTTGGGAATTCTTTCTCTCAAAAAAATTCATGTTCCTCCAAATTCTTACATTACTACATAAAACTTTGACACACTTGATCACTTCACTAACTTCCTCATCCTAAATTCTTATAGATGGAAGCTCAATACAGCAAGTTCTACCAGTTGGGCAACAGAGGCCAATTGATCTTCGAGAGGGCTTTGGATACACTGTCTGAGTTCTTGGAGCATCCTCATCCGGAATTCCTTGGAGCTCAACTCCCGAGTCCACCAGGAGGAGATTTGCAATGGCTAGTGACTGATGATCTTTGATGCAAGATAGAAGCACCAGTATCTGGGAGAATTCAGTTCTCGGTGATGGAGAACAACTGGCTAGATGGTTTAGCCAGGGCAATGCATGAAACTCTCGCACGTCTATGTGCCCTCAGTGTCAACCTCATCCAGGGAACCCGCTTTGTTCACTATGCAAGGCGTGATTCCATGGGAATGCCGCTCGAGATGCCAAGTCACCCAATACTGAAGCGCCAAGTGGAGAACCTCGACTTCTAGTTGTACGACCGCCAGAAGGAGTTGGACAATGCAAGAGAGCTAGCCAACCACAACCTCGCTATTGCTGCCCAGAAGGCCCAGACTTTCTCACTGCTAGTCCAGGATCGTCAGTCTCTGCACCGTCAACGCGCCAAGAAGGATCGCACCATCCACCGTATTTGCAAGAAGATGTCCGACCTCGAGAAGACCATCAAGGAGCAAGAAGCTCTGCTTGCCGTAAAGGAAGAAGAAGAGGAAGGTGAAAATATCCAAGGGGATATTGATTCCTACCTCAACAGTGATGATGACTTTCTGGAGGAAGATGTCGTGGATTTCTACACCGACGATGATGACTCCGCCTTCATCGATGATGAGTAGATGCACTAGAGCACTATCATAGCATGAGGAGTATCGCTCACATTGTACCGTAGCTTACAGAATGGTTCTTAAAACCATCTATTTTCCATTGATGTTGTGGTGTGTGTGTGTGTTTGTATCGTGTGCTTTGTTTGAATGAATGAGAAGAAGTTAGTTGCAAAACCTGAGTCAAACTCAAAGTTTGATCTTTCAAATCAAAACCATGAACCTTAGAACTTTCCCTCTTACCCCTTTATCTACCTCAATCTTCAGATGACTCGTGGAAACCAAGGAGGGAGAAGCTCATCGCAAGACCCAATGCTGCAGATCCTGCAGAATCTCATTGCATACCGGGAAGCAAGCAGGGCAGAGCGCCAAGCTAATCTAGCAACACTGCAGCAGATTGCCCAGATGGCTCACAAGAACCAGAGCCATGGAAATTAGGATCGTCAAGGATGCAAGCTGACAAACTTCCAGAATACCAATCCCCCAATCTTTAGTACTTTAGAGAACCCACTGGATGCTGATGACTGGTTGCAGACAGTGGAGAACAACATAGAAATAGATGGAGTAGATGCTAATGAGAAGGTTCTTTTTGCCACCCACTATCTGGTAGGAGATGCAAGAGCATGGTGGAACAGCGTCCGCACAATGAACCATGGTCAAGTGATGACATGGGAAGCCTTCAAAACCAAGTTCAGCCGCACCCACGTGCCACAGGGTCTACTCACCCGAATGAGGGATGAATTCCGAGAGTTGAAGCAAGGCAAAATGACTGTAGTGGAGTAGCGTGACAGATTCCTGTCCCTTGCAAGGTATGCACCTGATCAGATCAACACGGCGGCCAAGAAGAAGGGAGATTCTTGAATGGACCGCATGATGAGATGCAGACTGTCCTCGTCAACATCCATTTCCAGGATCTCAAAGAGCTAGTCGACTCTGCCATTCAGATGGAAGGGAAGATTAACCAGGCAAACGACAACCGCAAATGTCGTATGATGCATGAAGCTAGATCCAACAGTCACCAGAAGTACCGTCCCAACCCTTCACCAGGATATGCACCAAGGAACAACCGACCCCCAATGTCGTGCCCAAGCTACCCCAACCATAGCGGAGGAAATGTGAAGTTCGGAGGAAACAACAATCACTTCGGCAACACCAGCAATTTCAACCGTGCACCTCCCAAGAGCAACAACAACAACAAAACTGGACCCAGAACTGGAAGCAATGTTGTGCCGGTCGCAGCTAAAGACAAGTCTCAGATCACTTGTTTTGAGTGTGGAGTGAAGGGTCACTATTCCAATGAATGCCCCAATAAGATTGCCGCGACTGCCAATGTGAATGCCCCAGCTCAACAACAGCGTCGTGTTCAACCAGGAAGAAGATTCGCCCCAGGGAACCCGCACAACCGCAATGGCCGTCTCTTCCACATGAACGCCGAAGAAGCCCAAGAAGGACCATGGTCAAGTTTTAACAAGAGTGTTGTTTGATTCTGGAGCATCACACTCATTTGTCACTGAAGACTTTGCATGCACTAGTAAGATCCACCCAACCCACTTGAAGCATGTCATGATAGTTCAAATCCCCGGTTCAACTACAAAAGCTAGAAAATTTTGCAAAGTTGTGCCTATGAGAATACATGGAATAGATTTTTATGCTAATCTAATAGTACTTGGAACCAAAGGTTTGGAAGTAGTATTAGGAATGGACTGGATGTCAAAGCATAGAGGACTGATAGATTGTGCCAAGAAACCCATCACCATGACCAGTAGCTCTGGAGTAATAGTAGAGCATATATCTGAAACCTTACCCCGTCAATTCAAGTGCAACAAGAGTCTAGCCCTGCCCACCACTGACCAAATCAGAGTAGTCTGTGAAAACCCTGACGTATTCCCAGATGAATTGCCCGGTATGCCCCCGGATAGGGATATTGAGTTCATTATTGAATTAATCCCCAGAACTGGACCCATAGACCAGAGACCCTATAGCATGAACCCATTAGAGTTAGTGGAACTAAAGAAGCAGTTGGATGCTATGTTGGCAATAGGCTTGATTCAACCAAGCGCATCACCATGGAGATCGCCAGTGTTATTCGTTGACAAGAAAGATGGAGGGAACCGTTTGTGCACCGATTACAGAAAGCTGAATGATGTCACCATCAAAAACAAGTACCCTTTGCCAAAGATAGAAGATCTATTTGATCAGTTGACTGGTGCCCAGGTATTCTCAAAGATTGATCTTAGGACTGGTTATCACCAACTTAAGATTCGTGCAACGGATATTCCGAAGACCGCCTTTACTACTCGCTATGGTTTATACGAGTATACGGTCATGTATTTTGGATTAACCAATGCCCCTGCTTATTTCATGAATCTCATGAATAAGATCTTTATGAATTTTCTAGACAAGTTTGTCGTTGTGTTTATCGACGATATCCTTATATACTCCAAGTCAAAAGAGGAGCATGATCAGCATCTGAGAATCATCCTTGAAACCCTTAGAGAGCATTGGTTGTATGCCAAGTTCAGTAAATGTGAGTTTTGGCTGAAAGAAGTAGGATTCCTAAGACATATTGTGTCTGCTGGAGGAGTCGCCGTTGATCCCGCCAAGATCAAAGATGTCGAAGAATGGGAAGCCCCAACCACTCAAACCCAAGTCCGTGCATTTCTCGAATTTGCGGGATACTACCGCAAGTTCATAGAAGGATTTTCTAGCATTGCCAGACCCATGACCCAATTGTTGAAGAAGGATAAGAAGTTTGAATGGACCAACAAATGTGAAGCCAGTTTCCAAGAACTGGAGAAGAGATTGATTTCAGCCCCAATATTAATCATGCCAGATATCAGGAAGCCATTTGACGTATATTGTGATGCATTCAAGATTGGTATCGGATGTGTGTTGATGCAACAAGGAAAACTTATCGCTTATTTGTCTTGACAACTGAAGCAACATGAGCAGAACTATCCAACCCATGATCTTGAATTAGCAGCCGTAGTATGGCATTTAAGACATGGCGTCCTTATATTATGGGTAATCACTGTGAGATTTACTCAGATCACAAAAGCTTGAAGTATATTTCATTCAGAAGGAGCTGATATGAGGCAAAGGAGATGGATAAAGTTAATCAAGGATTATGACCTTGACATTCACTATCACCCCGGTAAAGCCAATGTGGTAGCGGATGCTCTTACCAGATTGCCTTGTAGGATAAACACCATGATTAGAGAGAAGCGACCAAGTTTGTATGAGGAGTTGGAGAAGTTCAGGACTGAGCTAGTTTCTAGCTAGCATTGAACTTCAGCCCACTTTGATTAGCCAAATCAAGGAAGCCCAGAAGGGAAATGAAAGTATCAACGGAATGAAACATCGTATTGGTACGGGAAAGGTACCTGGATTCACCGAAGACGAAGAAGGAGTTATGTGGTACAAAGGCTGTATCTGTGTGCCAGCAGATTCAGAGCTGAAGCAAGTTATCATGCAGGATGCTCATGATACTCTTTATTCTATCCACCCCGGAGGAACAAAGATGTATCAAGATTTGAAAGATCAAGTTTGGTGGCACAAGATGAAGAGAGAAATCAGGAGCTACATCGCCAAGTGTGACATCTGTCAAAGAGTCAAAGACGAGCATCAGAGACTCGTAGGACTGTTGCAACCATTGCAGATTCCGGAATGGAAATGGGATTCCATCGGAATGGACTTTATCACCGGTATGCCTACTTCGAGTAGGGGAAATGACTCAATCTGGGTCATCGTTGATAGACTGTCCAAGGTAGCTCACTTTATACTGGTCAAGACAACCTAACAGAGTTCAAAGCTAGCAGAGTTGTATATTCCTATAATTGTTAGTTTGCATGGAACCCCCAAGACCATAGTATCGGATCGAGGAACCCAATTTATCTCGAGATTTTGGCAGAAAGTCCAAGAAGGATTAGGAACCAAGTTGAATTTCAGCACAGCTTATCACCCGCAAACTGATGGACATACTGAAAGAGTCAACCAGATCTTAGAAGATATGTTGAGAGCTTGCGTGTTAGAGTACGGATCAAAATGGGAAGGTTGCCTGCCTTTCGCAGAATTCTCATATAACAACAATTATCAAGCTAGTCTGCAAATGGCACCATTTGAGTTCCTATACGGAAGAAAGTGTCACACCCCTTTGAATTGGTTACAAGTAGGAGAGAGTTAGATCTTTGGGCCCAACATTCTCCGAGAAGCCGAAGAGAAGGTTCACAAGGTCCGTGAGCACCTCAAGACCGCCCAATCCAAACAGAAGAGTTATGCTGACACGAGAAGGAGAGACCTGACTTTCAATGTCGGAGATTTTGTATATCTCAAGGTTTCACCATTGAAGGGAACCCAACGTTTTAATCTGAAAGGAAAGTTAGCCCCCAGATATATAGAGCGTTTCAAGATTATGAATCGCCAAGGAGAAGTATTGTATCAACTAGAACTGTCTGAAGAGATGTCTGCCATCCACAATGTGTTCCATATCTCGTTACTCCGCAAATGCTTAGAAGTGTCGGAGAAGACCGAAGTTTTCAAGAACATCGATCACCGAGCTATTGATATCAACAAGGACCTGACATATAATGAAGTGCCCATCCGTATCCTAGAGGAAGCCTACAAATCCACCAGGACCAGGCGTATCAAGTTTCTCAAGATTCAATGGAGCAACCATACCGAAGAGGAAGCCACTTGGGAGCGAGAAGATTACATTAGGACCGAGTTTCCATATCTCTTTAGTTCCAAGTTTTCTTTCTTAAATCTCGGGACGAGATTTTGTTTAAGGGGGGAAGGTTTGTAATATCCTAAAACTTAATCCAAGGTTAATCAAGATCAAATCTACCCAATGTCGGGTTAACAAAAACTTTTCCATTTAAAATGATTAAGCATTCATATGTGTGTGCATTTAAATTAGGAGTTGTTTTGAATTGCCATGTTTGAGTGATCCATTGGTTGTAAAATGATTCTAAGGTGAATTAAACATCATCTAGATCATTCCCAAACAAATCCCAAAGAAAAACAAATCAAAAAGAATAAAATAAGCAAATGGTCACTTTTGCCATTTTAATCACCTAGCCTACTTTGGCTATTCCTAGAACTCAAATCTTAATAGAAATAATTGTGGTTCTTTTCACCCCTTGCTAGTACAATTAGTCATGTGCCAAGGCCCACTTTGTTTCATCCCAAAAACTTTCAAACACAAAATTTAAATGAAATTTGAAATTTGAATGTAGTTCATATGTATAGATCACACTTATTAAAAAACCCCTCAAATGAACTACATTTTTAAATCCCAAGCAAACCTTGATTCTTAAGAATAAGTTACATCATTCCACCAAAAATCAGCCCAAAATTCAAATATTTTGTTCATGCGGCCATTGTGTCGAACAGGTGGCATGCGCAAAAATTCTGCCTAACTATTACTATGTGTAGATCAATGCTTTGTCGATTGTTTGGCCCTCATTTGGTTCCCCTATCCCTCCTAGCTCTAACAAAACCCCCACCGGCCTACCCCTAAGCCTTGAGCAGCAGTGGAGCGCCGCCACTTTCTGGTCACCGCCGGCTAGAAGCGGGCGACACGCCAGGGACCGCCGCGCCAAACCAGCACGTCCCCTAGCTCTGCCCAACCATGCTGCCGCCCACGATCCACCCCTCGATCAACCCCAGTCCCTAGACCATGATACATTGGAAATGTATCTATAATTTTTGATGTTCCATGCTTGGTTTTATCTCCTTTCTTGTGTTTTGTCCACACTTTGGAGTACTGTTCATATGATTTCTTGGACTAACGTATTAATAAGAGCCATAGTGCCAGCTGCCTGTTTTCTGCTGTTTCTGGTTCTAAGAAAGTCAAAAAATGAATATTCTCGGAATTGGACGGGACAAAAGCCAGAGTGCCTATTTTTCCAGAAGACTCCAGGAGCCAGAATACGAGACGGAGGAGGGCCAGGGGCTGGCACACCCCCCCCAGACGCGGGCTGGGCCTAGCCGCACCAGGGCATGGTGTGGTGGCCCCAGGCACCCCCTCGGTCTCTCTCTTTGCCTATAAGAAGCCTTTTGACCTAAAAACTCCGGGGGGTTCGACGTTTTTCCAGAAGGAGTTCCGCTCCGCCGCCACCACTAGATTCCACGAAACAACACCAGAAACTCCGTTCTGGCACCCTGCCGGGACGGGGAAGTGCCCCCGGAGCCATCTCCATCAATCTCCACCATCATCTTCATCGACCATCCATGTTTCCCCCATCTATGAGTGAGTAATCCCTCGTTGTAGGCTATGGGGATGGTAGGTATTGGATGATATTGTTCATGTAATGGCATCAGATTGTTAGGCATGCTGCCTAGTATCTTTTATTAGTGCTTTATGACTTTGTTGTGACTTGTTGTGCTTAATGCTTGTCACTAGGGCCCGAGTTATTGATTCATTATGATAGTATTATTTTTGGTCTTATATACAAGTTGTATACACACGTTGTTGTCCGGAACCTATGGCCCCGAAGTGACAGAAATCGGGATAACCGGAAGGGAATGGCTTTGATGCGAGGATCACATGTGTTCACGGAGTGTTAATGATGAGGACATCCCTACAATTACACCTACCCCAATAACTACTGAAGATGCTACAACTATTTCAAGAAAGGATCACTCCAATGAGATTAGAATTCGACCTATTACAAGAGCTCGTGCTAAGCAACTGGAACAACAGGTGAATTTACTCCTAAACGAATCTGGTACTTTGATTGATGAGAACTTTATACTGCCTAAGTCTATGCATTTATGTATGATCAGGTTCATTGGAGAAACAAGCATGGCGCGAGGAGGAGAAGGACTAGAAGAGAAGACCAACATGATGATTGCCCAAGGACGCGCGAGGGAGGAGCGGGAGGAAGGCGCAAGAGAAGATCATCAAGACGAAGGCAAAAAGATCTGCCATGACTGGAGTGTCCGGCCAGATCCACCCGGACTGTCCGGCCTGGTCGAGAGGCAAACTGGCGTGGACATTCAGTATGCCAGTTCGGACACTACACGGGCGCCACCCGAACACTTCAAATTTTCCGGCCAGACCGGACTGTCCGGCACACTTTGACATGGTTATACCCTACGGGTACGTAACTTCAGCATACCTAGTCCAGCCCAAGGAAGGCCCACGGCGGACATACGCTGGCCCATGAAGATTTTCGGGTGACCAAGGCCCATGACGTCTTCGGATCCTTGGAGAGCAAGGCTAGAGGAGATAGGAAATTCAAAGGGGTAAAACCCTAGAACTTGTAACCGACTAGGACTACGCCCGGGACCTGCCTAAGTCTATATAAAGGCCAGGAGGGCACGTCCTAGGGCAACTCGACTCATACTTTCGCACACGCATCCACGCCAGATCGAATCTGCGCACCCTGTAACCTTCGGTTCCGCCGTAATCAAAGAGCAGACAAGCAGGAGTAGGGTTTTCCCTCCGGGGGCCTGAACCTGGGTAAATCTCGTGTCCCCTGGTTGCTTGTCTGTTAACCGTGCCACGATCTCCAGCATCCCCATCTTCTCCAAAACCCAAGTCCATAAAAATGGGCATTGACGAGATCAAACCGCGTCAATTGGCGCCGTCTGTGGGAATTGGGGCTGCTGATTGTGCGGTCGTGACGGTTCCGACCCGATCGATCTACAACTCCGCGGCGACGGAGAATCACCTCCTCTTCGGCGCTTTCGACTTCACCGCCCACTCGACGGATACCATGAAGGATTTCGAGCCCGTAGGCGACGGACTCGAAATTCTATTCGGAAGCTTCTGCTTCCAGGTGGGACAAACTGGCACCCTCCGCCTCCCTGAGCGGGTGCCCGTGCCGTCAATCAGGCCCGCTTCGTGGGATCCACACCCCGTGCTACGCACGTCACCATCAACAAATGAGTTCTACGGCAGCAGCAGCTGCAACTCCGATCTGTGCGATCCACCTTCGGATGAAGGGACCTACGGTTCCGGATCCGAAAGCTGCGGCAGCAGCCAACCAATCTGCAGGCGCTATCATGCGCGCGATCATCAAACCGACGAGGAACGCTTAACCCGCGCCCAACCCCAACCCGCAGGACAGAAGCGGCGAAAACGGTGGAAACGGGAAAACAGGGCCACCTCATCCAACTTAGCAAAGAAGGATGGGTCGAAGCACGCCATCGCAGCGTAAATAGTCCTACCTCTGGACTCCTCACGTGACCTACTGATGGCATACCACTACCTCCTCATCGAGGAGCACAAGAAACAAGTCAAGATGCAGGAGACGCTCGACAAACGCAAGCATGCAGCCTCCAAGTCCAGCGCGCGACGAGCTGCGCTCTTCGCCAAAGGACCCGGCTCTAGCACAAACGGAAACCAGGGAAACAAGCACCGCTCTCGGGTGGAAAACATGGACCCGAAGGAGCGGCGTGACATGACCCGAACTCTCCACACATCGTTCATGGATATGGACGCTGACCGCAACATCATCCCGAAGACGCCACAAGCTGCGTATCTCGCGGCTCACCCACCTCCGGAGGGGGACCCGAAAAGGGCCATGCATAGGTCCGCACTCACCGGACTAGGACTAATCGGAGCTGCGCTCCACGAAGACGCTCCTACGGAGCCGAAGAAGAAAGCTCCGGCCAGGCGCGACCGGAGACCCACTCCCTCATCCGAAGATGAAGAGGAACACGATCTTCCTCGAAGGAAGAAGAGCTCGCACCGCCATAAACGCGATTACGACGCTAGAGACAAGCTTACATAGTGCAAGATCGACAAAGCACGCGCGAAACGCGCATGCTCATCTGAATCTGAGATGGATGAAGACGAAGTTGAACTCTGCGGGGCTCGATGCTTCAGCAGATCCGTCCGGCTAACACAGATGCCACGCAACTTCAAGATTCCTTCGGATACTCCGAAGTTCAACGGCACGCAAGATCCAATGTCCTGGCTCAGTGACCATCTGTCATCCGTCAAGCTTCACGGAGGCAACAAAGAAACCGCCATGCAATGCCTTCAGCACCGACAGCGCGGCGCGGTCTCGCTTAGCAGCAGCCTATCATCAGGATCCATCCGAAGCTAGGAGGAGCTCGCTTATAGCTTCATCCGAAATTTCAAAGGCACCAGGAAGAGGCCCGCCTCAATCGAAGAGTTGCGAGCCTGCACTCAGAGAACGGGTGAATCTATTCGCTCGTACATACTACGCTGGTCTACAACCAAGAACTCCGCAGCACACATCTCCGAAGAAAGGGCCATCGATGCCTTCAGGGACGGCGTCAAGCGCCCAGACTTCAAAGAGGAACTTGGGCATGTAAAGCCCAAGACACTCGACCACCTCATGGAAATCGCCAACAGTTGGGCAGACGGCGAAGATTGCATCCAGCGGGCGCAATCAGATGAAGAGGACGACTACGGCCGAAGACGCGAATGCCGCAGCAAGAGGAGATCGCGCGTCTACGAGGACCGCGACGGAACCGAAATGGTCGCAGCCGGCTACGCCGACCGCCGTAACAACAACAGCCGCAACAGCGGAGGATACCGCAGCGGAAACTTCCCCGACAACGGACGACCAATGCAGTCGTGGCAACGCAGATGAGGCCACATGCTCAAGGACTGCCGCGAGTTCCAGAAACTCAGCGAAGGCATGATGCAGATGAGGCAACAAGCTCCAATTCCTGCGTTCGGAAACGCACCTGCGCCAGGTGAAATAGCACACGGAGCTCCTCCACCGCCGCCTATAGGAGGCCCAAATCAACCAGTCGCACCAGCGCAAAACAACGCCGGGGTCGCATACCCCCCACCAAAGGGAGCGCTAAATATGATCCAGAAGGGACGCCCCACCAACAGGGTGCAGAAGAAAATCACCTGACAAATCAACTTGGTCGTGGCAACTCCGCCTGCAATCCCTGAGTACCTCAGCGGATCGGAGTCCTGCATCACATTCACTCGCGCGGATCACCCTTGCGGATCCTCGCCCAGGTCATGCTGCCCTGGTGCTGGAGGCGCAGATCGGAGGCTTCGAGATGAGTCGCGTCTTCATGGACGGTGGCAGCGGCATCAACCTAATGTTCGCAAGCACTCTAGCAGCTATGCAGATCCCGCAATGCAGCCTGGAACAATCAGACACAACATTCCATGGCATTGTCCCAGGGAAGGGCATCTTCCCCCTGGGCAAAATAGGGCTCGACGTCATCTTCGGGAAGCCGGACAACTTTCAGCAGGAGCGCCTAGAATTCGAAGTGGTGGACTGGCCGTCGCAATACCATGCCATCCTAGGACGTGTAGCATTCGCAAGGTTCCTGGCCGTCCCACACTACGCATACCTACTACTCAAGATGCCAGGACCAAGGGGCGTCATCACAGTCCACGGGAGCTTCACCCGATCGGACCAATGCGACAGGGATTTCAACAAAATCTCCCAGTCTTTCGGCATGCAAGACGAGCTTGTAAAGCTCCGCGAGGTGACGGACAATGGGCTACCCCCAGTCACAAAGCAGAACGCACCTGACATGTCTTTCGACTCCACCATCAACACCAAGAAAGTGCAGGTCCATCCAACGGATGCCTCCAAGACGGCGTTGATCGCCAACGACCTCAGCACCGCATAGGAAGGCGCGCTCGTCGAATTCCTCCGTGAGCACTGGGAAATCTTCGCCTGGTGTCCTGCGGACATGCCAGGAGTTCCCAGGGAATTCGCCGAGCACGCACTCAATGTCTTCCCAGACACCAAGCCAGTCAAGCAGTCCATCCGAAGACCGCCAGACCACGGCGAAGCTATCGATAAGGAGATCAACAGATTACTCGCAGCAGACTTCATCCGGGAAATCAAGGAAAGCGAGTGGCTGGCAAACACGGTGATGGTCCCGAAGAAGGACACGGACATCCTGCGGATGTGCGTGGACTTCACGTCACTAAATAAACACTGCCCTAAGGACCACTTCCCTCTTCCTCGGATCGACCAGATCATCGATTCGACTGCAGGTTGTGAGAAACTCTCCTTCCTCGACGCCTACTCAGGCTATAACCAGATTCGACTCAAGGTCGAAGATCAAGAGAAAACGGCGTTCATCACACCGTTCGGAGTATACTGCTACAACACAATGCCCTTCGGGCTAAAGAACGCAGGTGCCACGTACCAGCGATGCATGCAAGCCTGCCTCAAGGACCAGATCGGTCGCAACGTCCAAGTCTATGTCGACGACATAGTCATAAAAACCAAGGAGGCAAGAACACTTATCGACGATCTCTGCGAGACGTTCGACAACCTTGATCACTACAGGATCAAGCTCAATCCAGAAAAGTGCGCCTTCGGCGTCCCCTCGGGTCAGCTGCTCGGGTACTTCATCTCTCAACGAGGGATCGAAGCGAACCCGAAGAAAATAAAAGCTATCATTACAATGGAGAAGCCGAAAAACCTCAAGGGCGTTCAACAGCTCGCAGGGCGAATAGCGGCACTAAGCAGGTTCATCAGCCGCATGGGCGAGAAGGCCCTACCATTTTACCAGCTGCTGCGCAAGGCAGACAAGTTCGAGTGGACACCAGAAGCCAACGACGCATTCGAAAGCCTCAAGCGGCTCCTCTCCACCTCGCCCGTTTTGGTCACGCCAAAAGAGCGCGAGCCCCTGTTGCTGTACGTAGCAGCCACACACCAGGTGGTCAGCACAATACTCGTGGTCGAACGACCCGAAGAAGGCAAGACCCACGGGGTACAACGCCCAATTTACTACCTCAGCGAGGCTCTCACTCCAACAAAACAGCGGTACCCGCACTACCAGAAGCTGGCCTACGGCATGTTCATGACGGCTCGACCACTGAGCCACTACTTCCAGGAGCACCAGGTGATGGTCGTCAACGAGGCACCCCTAAACAGCATCCTGAATAACCCAGAGGCCACAGGACGCGTGGCCCTGTGGGGCATTGAACTATCACCCCTGGACATCATCTACGAGAAGCGACATGCAATCAAATCTCAAGTCCTTCCGGACTTCCTGGTGCACTGGATGGAGCTGCAGCTGCCTGACACCCCAGACATGTCGCAGTCCTGGACAATGCATTTTGACGGCTCCAAATGCGAAGCCGGAGCAGGGGCAGGAGTCATACTAACCTCCCTGCAAGGTGACAAGATGAAGTACGTCCTTCGGATGAAATTCAGAGCCTCCAACAACGAGGCCGAATACGAAGACCTCATCCATGGCATGAAGATGGCAAAAATATGTGGCGCAACGCGCCTGGTCATCTACGGTGACTCCAACCTTGTCGTACAGCAGACAATGAATGAGTGTGACGCACACGCCGAAAACATGATCGCGTACCGTGCGCTATACAACACACTCGAAGGAGAATTCGACGGCTGCGAACTTCGGCACGTTGGAAGAGAGAGCAACGAGGAGGCCGATAGACTCGCCAACATCGGCTCCACTTGCGCAAAGGTACCACCAGGTGTGTTCCTCGAACAGATCTGCGTGCCATCCATCAAGCGGAAATTCCCCAAGGGATCATGAAGGACCCGAAAAGTTGGATACCGAAGTTGCCATGGTCAACCTGATACAGGTCATGGCAGTCGACGAAACATGGACACGTCCATACCTCCAGTTCCTGATAAACGGAAAATTACCAGACAGCCCAACAGATGCCCGACGCATATCTCATCGGTCAAAAGCCTTCACCATCATCAACGGCGAGCTGTACAAACGCAGCATTACGGGCGTACTACAACGGTGCGTCACCATCAATGACGGCAAGGCCATACTCCAAGATATCCACAAGGGCATCTGCGGCCACCATGCAGGTAGCCGCTCCCTCATCGCCAAAGCTCTGCGAGCAGGATTCTACTGGCCAACGGCCATGAGCGACGCGAAAGACATCGTCCGAAGATGCAACGGGTGCCAACGGTTCGCCGATAAACCGCACGCACCTGGGTCCGAACTGCGACCCATACCCATAGCCTGGCCTTTTGCCCAATGGGGCCTTGACATGATCGGCAAACTGCCAAAATCCTCGAAGGGAGGACACGTCTTCCTCCTGGTCGCAGTCGACAAATTCACCAGGTGGATCGAAGCCATGCCAGTCACCAACCAGAAAGGCAAAACCGCCGTCAAGTTCTTCGAATCCATTGTCTACAGGTTTGGCGTACCGCACAGCATCATCACCGACAACGGATTGAACTTCATCTCCGAAGAATTCCAGGACTTCTGCGAAGGCCTCGGGATCAACATCACGTATGCCTCAGTGGCACACCCGCAAACAAACGGGCAAGTGGAAAAGGCCAACGGCCTAATCGGCGCCGGCATGAGCTCACTCGAGCACAAAGCTGGAAACTGGACGAAAGAGCTACCGTCTGTCCTATGGAGCTTACGGACTACGCCAAACAGCTCCACCGGCTACACACCATTCTTCATGGTACATGGAGACGAGGCAGTGCTACCAGCCGAAGTACGCCATCAGGCTCCACGAGTCGTCGCGTAAAGCGAAGCCGAATCCACGGCTGCACTCGAAGACGCCGTCGACACACTCGATGAAGCACGGGATATAGCAGCCGCTCGATCAGCGGTGTACCAGCAGAGTCTCCGCAACTATCACCGCCGCGGGCTGCGCCCAAGGTCCTTCGTCGAAGGAGACCTCGTATTGCGACTCAAGCAAAAGCGACCGAGCAAACTCGATTCACCATGGGAAGGACCCTATGTCCTCACCGAAGTCATCCCAGGTGGCGCCTATCGCCTCAAGCACGTGGAGACTGGAGTCGCATACTCCAACCCGTGGAACGTCTCGCACCTGCGACGATTCTACCCGTAGCAACCTACCCCCCTTTTTACTTTCAATAAGGCTTTCAGCCAAGGCTACCAAGCCGAACCATGTACCTCCTCCATTACGACATAAATAAAGCTAAGTACCTCGCCCCCAACCCTCGGTTGACTATTTTCTGCAACTTTACTACATGCTACATACGCACTCGGGGGCTCCCCCCACCTCACGATTTCATCGACCGAGGACAAAACGTGTACACCTGAGTAGCTGACCACGTCAGGCAAACGAAAAGGGCACGTACTAAATCAAAGCACTACGTGCTCGCAAACAAGAAAACCTTTACAACAAAGGGCACATACACGCCCAGCCGCAATATACAAATTTTACATCTATCTGTTTATTTTCAGATCCTACCTATTCTGAAGAATAACCTGAGCACGCTGCTCAAACAAATCTACAATCTGTTCGGCATACTGCCTTACAGCCGCGTAATGCGTACGCATATTCCACTCGCCACCATCTGTTCGAGGAGGTGGCCCAGTCGCCACAGCAGCCAAATCTACATCAGGGCGGTGCACCCTCACAAGAGACAAGGCAGCCTTCACCCCTGCGACGAGCTGCTGCCGCACCAGCTCCTTGACATTGCTGGCACTCCGAAACTTCGTCAGAAGACCTGCAAGGGTCGTTGGCACGGCATCCAACGGAAACATGACGTGCAGCACCGAGGAAAGCGATGTCTGCACCTGGCGGAGCACCCGCGAAACCTGGTAGACACGATCCTGCACCGTCGCCAGAACTATGGCGCGATCACGATCCATCCAGAAGAAGCCGCCGGAGCAAGCAATTGACTCGAACAACAATACGCTCCTTTTCTTCCCTCGGAGCAAGATTGGCACCTGCGACAACCGCACAAAACAAGAGTAAGGCCAGCAGGCTCACCCGAAGAACTGAGCTACAGCCCGAAAGAAGGATCAACTTACATTGCAGCTGCTCGGACAGCCGACCCAGCTCCGCCATCAAATACTCCTCTCTGGCTGCACCACGGTCTGCTTTGGACTTCCAAACGTCAGTGCGACCGCGTAACCCAAGCAAATCTCTCTCCAAGTTGCGCACGTGATCTCAAAGAAAAGCGAGCTGCGAGGAATCATCCAATGATGCTCGCAAGGGCCTTTCGGATGAAGTGTCAACTGGGTCAGCACCCGAAGGAACCTATAGCAGCAGAAAAAAGAAGGCACATAGACATTCAGCCAAGGACAGAGCACAACCCGGAGGAATTCATTAAAGTATATAAGGCCACTACGTGGCACAAGGATGGTACTACAAAATATATGCACAACAAAAATAGACTACAAACTACCCTACGTCTACTATGCCTAAGATGGAGGACACTGCGTCGCCTCAGAACCAGACTGCCTAGCTTTGGCCTCGCCCTGCTGCCGCAATGCATACTCAGACAGCAAATCAATGAGCTTGGGCCCATATTGTCTGCAGCGAGCGGAGTAGGCGGCGAAGGCTACCTCGGATCCATCCGCAGCTGTAGGCATCGAGAAATGTCTGGGCAGGTCGGCTCCGCCCACCGCCATGGCCATCGCCAGCCTAACGGATGCGCCGATGCCCTTACGCTTGCTTGTACGCTCTGAGCTCTTGGTATGAGCCTCTGCCAGGCATCCACGTCTCAAGGGATCGCCCTTGGGAAGACCTCTGGTAGAAGCGATCAAGGACCTCTTCGCCTTGGCAAGGATTTGGCAGCGGTCTTTGCAGCGGTCTTCGACTGCTACAGTGGCATCATCTAGAGCACTCCCGTGCTCCAGAGCACCGCGGTCGAACTCGATGTCTGCGGCATCTGAGACAAAAAAGAAGAAAACATGAAGAAAGGCAACATAGAAGAAGATCCGTAGAAAAAGGAGCAAGTACAAAAGCTAACGCTCACCCAAAATAGCCTTGGCAGCAGCCATGAGCTTCTCCGCCACCCCTTTTTCACGAGCAGCCGCAACGGTGGCCAGCTGCTCCTCACGATCTGCTGCGGCCTCTCTGGACGCTTCGGCTGCCTTCGTCAGCTCCAGCTCAAGGCGCTCTCTCGCACCAGCGGCAGCTTCGGCCTTCTGCTCCGATTGGCCAAGGCTCTTCTTCAGAGCATCGACCTCACGAAGAGAGTCGTTATGCTCCTCTGCATTTACAACAAGCAAGTGTCAAAGAACAGGACCAGGATAAGCAAGAGAAGTACTACAAGGCAGACGAATACCTTGAAGTTGCCGCAGTTTCGCCTCCAGCGTCAGGCGTTCCTCCACCAGCCGCTTGGCCCCTTGGACAAAAGGCTGCAGCAACAGGCAATAGTAATAAGAGCAGGACTTGGGGGCTACGCCCAACACAAAGACGCATTAAACAACATCAGCATACGAAGACACTCAGGGGCTCCCCCCGTAACATCAAACAGAAAAACTTACATGCTCCAAAGGCGAACCCGCAGGCCCGCCTGCGAAATTCTGAGGCGCAACCACCAGCCTCTCCTGCATAGGAGGAACCGGCGCAGCATCACCAGAAGTCGCCACCGTCTGAGGAGGAGGCGATGCAATATTCGACTCCCCCATCATCTCGCGCGCACCATCACTGGAGCCATCGGAGGATTGCCTGCATACGAACCAATCATCACAGGTGCAAAAATAACAAGGGAACAAAGGACAACAGTGGCAACAAGAAAACTTACGAGCCCAATGCGCTCAGGTCGAAGATAGGAGAAGCCCTTCGGGCCCTCTTCTCCTCCTTCTTTTCTTCCTTCTTCTCCTCCTTCTTTTCTTCCTTCTTTCGCTTTGCTGGCGGGTGCGGAATGGCAGGAAGGGGAGAGGAAGAACCCCCATGATCATCATCATGACGCTCAAGGCCCAGAGGATTTCTGGGAGTCGGAGGAGTCGAGGCATCTAACGACTCGCTAGAGCTCCGTGATCGCCTGCGTGAATGGTCCTCACTCGATTCGTCGGCATCCTCCGCTGGGGATCGAGCTGACGGTAGCTCGGACACGGAATCCACCACTTCATTATCCGGGGCATTCGGATACCTCTCGGGCAACGGTGGAGCCATGCCCGGCACTTTGAAGCTCTGCAAAAGGAAAAAGGAACTTTGTTAGCACACAAAGGAAAAAGTACACAACTGACAAAAACAAAAGGGCAGCACTATGTGCGCAAATCTACACCTTCGGCATGACCAACGTCAAAGAAAAGGGAGGAGTCAGCGACTTCCCCGGGATTTCTTCGTCGGCCTTGAACTTTAACAGCATGCGAAGAGCCTTGTCAAGTTCCACCTCGGAGATCTTCTCACCCGAAACCCTTGTCGGATCACGGCGCCCAGAGTAAAGAAACATCGGATGTGCCCTCGCTTGGAGAGGCTGCACCCGACGCTCAAGAAACGTCCGGATGATGTCGACACCATTCACCTCCTTCTCAGGAATCAATTGGAGATCCTTCACCCGACGGTACAGGGCCTCTATCTCCGCCACTTCACCATCTAAGACTTGGTTTTTCCAGGATCTTTTCTTCTCAATCAATTGGGAGGGGTCAAAAGGAACGAGACCAAAATCTTGCCCAGGCAGTACGGAGTCACGGATGTAAAACCATTTCCTCCGCCAGTACTGGACAGATTTGGACATGGAAAAGGAAAAGAATTGCACATTGGGACTGAGGGAGATGATGAAACCCCCAATGGGATACACACCATCCGAACCAGACTGCCTCTTCACGGAATAAAGCTTCCGGAAGAGGCCAAAGTGCGGCTCAATGCCAAGCCAACACTCGCAAAGCGTGATAAAGCACGCAATGTGGAGAAGGGAGTTGGGAGACAGATGATGGAGTTGAACCCCATAGAAAAAGAGCAGTCCACGAAGGAAGTCATGGACTGGAAAAGAAAACCCGCGAATCATGAAGGCAACAAACATAACCCGATACCCAGATGGGGGACGGGGGATTACCTCATTGCCGGGGAGTCTTACGGCCGTCGTGTCTTGCGGGATCAGGCTCCGCTCGCGCAGTTTGCGGAGATCGCTCTCCCGCGTTTCTGATCACCGCCAGCCACCATCGGTGACGCGAGCAGTGGCGGTGCCCTTCTTGCCTCTGGCGGCGCTGGTCCCAACTGCAGATGAGGACTTCTTTGTTTGCTTCATGGCGCTACGGCGGTGGTGGCGTTGCCAACGAAGAAAGACAAAGGAAATGTGGAGGAAACTCTCAGCGCGCAGCAAGAATAGCTCAAGAACGAGGAGGCAGTGAATAGATGAACTGCTGCGGTGAAAAACAAACCACGATTTCACCAGGGAATATAACAGCGAAGACGACGCACGCTGGCCGTCCATCGAGAAGACCTAACGCCAACGGTAGATCTGGCCGTACACGTATTAGCACCAAAATGAACCGTCGTTACCACGCCGTCCACTACGTGCGGAAATCGAGGAGACGCCTTAATCATCTCCATGCCGCGCGTGACCGGTCAATTCAAAGTCAGCAAGTGGGACCCACGCTTCGTCCAGTCAAGTCATCTCTGGCGTAGCAGACGCTTGAGGTCATCGATCGTAAGCACTGACGTCATCAAAAGCTATACTAGCACCACTTCGCCTCCACAGCTAAAAGTACTCACTCGAATCTACGATTCGACTAAATACTTGGGGGCTACTCCTATCGGGGCTGGCCGCACCGGCAGAAAAATGAGGACAAAATTATTTCTCTGAGTCCTACGTCGAGTTTACGACTCCACTACGGACTCGGGGGCTACTCCCATAGGGAGGATGGATTTAAGCATCCGAAAAATTTCGAGTCCTGTGGACCTAATGATTGAAACAATGCTTTAACTAAAAATCTTCGTTCGAGTCTATGACTCGAACAGACACTTGGGGGCTACTCCCATAGGGAGCGCTGGTCGCGCACCCTATGAAATCTTCGACTGCGATCTTTCGGATCAGCACGCAAAACTTTTCGGCAACTCTGCCCCAATTAATGCTAAGTGAGTAACATCCTCCTTGGCCACCCGAAACACCTCCGCGGTGATAAACATTCGGATGCTGCGTCTGCGACGCAAAGATAAGACCTATAGATATCATCTGATGGCCTGGCAACGGCCTGACGCTTTCTGCTAGTATGAATACGTACCAGCAGTGCGATGAAAAATCCCGACCAGACGTTGGGTACACCAATTAAAATCACTGGAATTCCACTCCTATAAGTCCTCCGCGGCCTGAGTTGAATTACGCCAGCATATGTTCCAGGCCTGGGTTAAGGGACCCAAACCTGAAGAAGATCGTGTTGTTTCGTCCTAAGACAGTTAACTGACCCTGATCCGTCGGGTGAGTCAGGCACACGCATCAACAATCCCTACACACATATACTATTAACATATAGCTGCTCCCGAAGGATGGAAGAGTCCTCAGCCGAATCTACGATTCGACTGATCACTCGGGGGCTACTGACATGGTTATACCCTACGGGTACGTAACTTCAGCATACCTAGTCCAGCCCAAGGAAGGCCCACGGCGGACATACGCTGGCCCATGAAGATTTTCGGGTGACCAAGGCCCATGACGTCTTCGGATCCTTGGAGAGCAAGGCTAGAGGAGATAGGAAATTCAAAGGGGTAAAACCCTAGAACTTGTAACCGACTAGGACTACGCCCGGGACCTGCCTAAGTCTATATAAAGGCCAGGAGAGCACGTCCTAGGGCAACTCGACTCATACTTTCGCACACGCATCCACGCCAGATCGAATCTAGCACCTCAGAACCTTCGGTTCCGCCATAATCAAAGAGCGCAAGCAGAGTAGGGTTTTCTCCGGGGCCTGAACACAGGTAAATCTCGTGTCCCCTGGTTGCTTGTCTGTTAACCGTGCCACGATCTCCAGCATCCCCATCTTCTCCAAAACCCAAGTCCATAACAATGGGCATTGACGAGATCAAACCTCGTCACACTTCACCCGGAGTGTCCAGCCTGACCGGAGTGTCCGCCCGCCGACTGAATCTGGTCCGAGTCGGTTTGTATCAGTTTGAGTCGTTTGCATTTAGTTTCGGTTTCTGGCCGCCCCAGCCGCCCTTATAAGCTATGGGACGACCTCTAGTTAGGTTTTAGACCACGTTAAAATATTTTGGAGTTGTTTCTTTCATAGAACCTCTGGAATTACCCTGTGTTCGAATCTACCAACTATAATTGAGTATGATCTGTTGTTCCATTGGGAATTAGTAGATTGCATACTACCGTTCGTGCTCACGGCCGCGTGCGCAAGAGTGTGGTGTTGTGAATATCCTAGAAGGTTCGAGAGCTGTTGCATTGGCATCAGGGATCGAGCGGGAGAGTTCATAGCTACAGGCTAGTTATCTATCATCCACCATCATCACCGCCATCTGCTTACTGAGAAGATCGGGCCACCCCATATCATCTTGGTATCAGATTTCTAGTGTTGCCTCGGTAAGCATCCACAAATCTATCCATAGATTAGAGAGTGTTTTCGTCCTATACAGAAAAATCCTGACAAAAATATTTGCCATAGACTAGATTGCATCGTTTTCGAGTTTTAGTTGCTGATTGTATCTTCTCGTAGATCCGATCTGCAGGTTTTTCCTTGTAGGAGTCTAGTTTCCGTTTGTGTCTAGGTTTAAGGTTTCATCTTGTTTTCCGATGTTCCCACCGTTACCGTTTCCGCAAGTATTTAACGTTTTTCCGAGTCCACATAGCGTACCTTTGTTTGCATACCATAGACACAGCCTATCTACAGCATCTGTTCCTAGGAACATACCCACGAGACTAGTTGCTTTGCTCCGACAGGCTGCTCATTAGGGTTTTGAAGTGCAAAAAATTTCGAAAGGCAAAACCGGACTATCCGGCCGAATCACACCGGACTATCCGACCCGACCAGAGTCTTCAGCGCATATCAACCGGACTATCCGGCCCAGTTCTATTATACGTTGTTGTACTCGTTTGCATTGAGTAATATAGTTGCAAAAAAAAGAGAAAAGAAAAGAGAATCAGTATAAAAAAAAGAGAAAAGAGCTACAAGCTTGACAAAAAAGAGATATAGAAGTGTGCAATATTGGAGGCCTTGTTGTATAGCACTGGTAGATTGAGCAATCGTGTGCCTATTCTATTTGAGCTATTACTAGCGTCTCTCTTGTGCACTGCAATATTCCTTTTCATAAGTTGCTTTGCCACGTTTATCTCCAGTGTGTGTGTTTCTTGGGTATTTGTATGATTAGCACTAGGACTTGTTTGCGGTGTAGATAGGATACCATACCTATAGCCCCACCTTAAATAACCTGTGTGCCCTGCGATCGTTCTCTATACCTTTGATATTCACTTCATCACATCAAGTGCATCAGTCTTTGATTTTGTTTGGTAGAGCATCTCTATTCACTTTGGAACAGTAAGATCTCCTTTCTTATTAGTTGTGAGTGAGTTGTGAGAGTTTCCACCATACAGATTCTGATTTTTGCACTAACCTACTAATCATGTCTACTAGTGATAATGATGTTGTGTTGCAGAAAAAGAAGGATGAGGAGCTCGTCAATTGGCGTGAATATGAGGCTTTGAAATCCCACTTGACACGTGTGTTTACTAACATGACAGATGTGATTGACAAGAATCTCCAAGATATGAATATGAGATTGGATCAGCATGTTGGGACAGTTGATACTATCCAAACGCAAGTGGCTACGCTCAATGTCAATGTCACAACTTTGCAGCAGTCCATTGAGGGTTTGATAGCCGCCTTGCATAGAAGGGAAGATCCTCAACATGATGATGCCTTTGATGATTTCGATGAGGGTAGCACTGTTGATGCTGCTCCACATGCTGGCAGGGGACGTGCTATTCCCCCTGTCCATGCACCTACTCATGGTCGTGGGTTTGCCCATCTTGGGCGTGGTCCACGTGTGCCCAACCAAGCTGCTGATGACGGTTTGGGAAAGCCAAAATTCTCGATTCCTAAGTTTGATGGCTCCATTGATCCTGAAGACTACCTCACCTTGGAATTGAAGATTGAGAAACTCTGGCGCTTATTTGACTATCCAGAAGATAAGAAGGTCAAGCTTGCAGCATCTGAATGTGATGGTTATGCTTTGCGTTGGTGGGATGCTCTTGTGCAACATTAGAGGGAGGACAATGAACTTCCTGTGATGGATTGGTGCAAGATGAAGCAAATCATGAAGGCACGTTTCGTACCAACCAACTACTTGCGATCAGTTTTTGATAAATTGACGCAATTGAAGCAAGGCACCATGACAGTTGATGAGTACTACATGGAGATGGAGATGCTTATGCAGCGTGCTCGAGTTCGTGAGTCCATTGAGATGACCATGCAGCGATTCCTAAACAATCTTAAGTTACCAATCAAGAGCATTGTTTGTCATCACAAGTATGACACCATGAATGAGTTGTTGCATCATGATAGAGAGGACGTATCCCAGTTGGCAGAAGAGGCGAAGTCACGCGCTCGTTTTCCATCCTCCAGCAGATTTTCGGCCAGCCCTACTCCTCCTACAGCCGCGCCACAGCTGCTGCTCCATTTACACCATCGGCCAAACCAGCAAGTACACCTTCGTTTGGTTCTAATGCTCGGAAACCCGTTGTTCCTGCTGCTAGCTCGGGTTCCAACATGTCTACTGCACGTACTCGTGATGTGGTGTGCCATACTTGTGGAGATAGAGGTCACTACAAGAAGGATTGTCCAAACAGCAAGGTTATGTTTGTTAATGAACAAGGTGAAGTAGAAAGTGGAGATGAAGCTTCTAATGATGATATTGATGACGGCGAGGAAGGTGTTGATGCATATGCTGAGCGTGCACCCACTATTGTCGTATCTTCACATGTACTTAGTGTGCAACCGGTTGAGGAATCCCAGCGCTGCAACTTGTTCCAAACAAAAGCTCTAGTTGGACCAAACAAAGCTTGCAAGGTAATTATTGATGGAGGTAGCTGCAGAAATCTTGCAAGTAAGGAACTATGTGCCAAACTGAATTTGACATACTTACCTCATCCCAAGCCATACTACATACAATGGTTTAGCAACAATGGTGAGATGAAGGTAAATCATATGGTACGTGTGAATTTTGAAATAGGGCCATACAAATATTCTATTGATTTTGATGTGGTTCCTATGACTGTTTGTCACCTACTATTGGGTCGGCCTTGGCTCTATGATCGCCATGTGCAACACAATGGCCGAGTTAATACATATTACTTGGAATTCAAAGGAAAGAAGATTACTATGCAGCCAATGACACCACAAGAAATTGTGAATGATTCTCGCTAGAAGATAGAGGTGAACGTGAAGGAAGATACTACCACTCGGCGAGACTGTGTAACAGCTGTTCCTGATGTAATTGAGCCTACATTGAGTGATATAACAAAAAGTGAGAGAGTGCCTGGGTTATTGATATTAGCCACCAAGGAGGATATGAGAGAGTTTCGTGAGGATCCTATAGCCGTGCCACTTGTGCTCATGTATAAGGGCGATGTATTGGTTTCTAACGACATGACCCGTATTTCTCTTGGTGTCTCGTCTGTTTTCCAGGACCTTGGGGATGTGTTTCCAGAAGACGTACCCGCAGGTTTGCCTCCATTGCATGGTATAGAACATCAAATGGACCTGATTCCTGGCGCCACACTTCCCAACCGTGCACCTTACAGGACTAATACCGAAGAAACTAAATAAATTTAGAAGCAAGTACAAGCGTTGCTGGATAAAGGGTACATTCGTGTCTCTCTTAGCCCTTATGTTGTTCCTGTTATTTTAGTTCCTAAGAAAGATGGTACATGGCGCATGTGTGTTGATTGTAGAGCGATTAATAACATCACTATTCGATATCGTCATCCTATTCCACGCTTAGAGGATATGCTAGATGAGTTGAGTGGTGCTGCTGTTTTCTCTAAAATTGACTTACGTAGTGCTTATCATCAAATTATGAGGAAAGAAGGGGATGAATGGAAAACTGCTTTCAAAACTAAATTCGGTTTGTATGAGTGGTTAGTTATGTCGTTTGGTCTTCCTAATGCACCTAGTACGTTCATGCGTTTGATGAATCATGTTTTGAGAGAGTTTATTGGTCGTTTCGTGGTTGTTTACTTTGATGATATACTCATATATAGCCACACCGAATCTGAACATTACACTCATATTAGACAAGTTTTGCAAGTGTTACGTAATAATAAACTGTATGCTAATATTGAGAAGTGTACATTTGCAAAAGATATGGTCATATTTCTAGGATTTGTTGTTTCTAAGCATGGAGTAGTGGTAGATCAATCTAAAATTGAATCAATTCAGAATTGGCCTACTCCAATGAATGTTAGTCAAGTGCGTAGTTTCCGCGGTCTCGTTGGTTTCTATAGGCGCTTTGTGAAAGATTTTAGCACCATTGCTGCACCATTAAATGATTTGACAAAGAAAGGTGTTCCTTTTGTATGGGGCGCGGCCCAAGACATTGCTTTTGATACATTAAAATGTTTGCTTACTTCTGCACCATTACTTGCATTACCTGATTTTTCGAAGTAATTTGAAGTTGAATGTGATGCTAGTGGTATAGGTATAGGTGGCGTTTTGATGCAAGAGGGTCGGCCTATAGCTTATTTTTCTGAGAAATTGACCGTGCTCGTTTGAATTATTCAATCTATGATAAAGAATTGTATGCACTTGTTAGAGTACTTGAGGTTTGGCAACATTATTTGTGGCCAAAAGAATTCATCATACATTCTGATCATGAAGCATTGAAATACTTGAAAGCGCAATCAAACTTGCATAGAAGATTAGCTAAATGGGTTGAGTTCATTGAGTCTTTTCCTTACATCATTAACTATAAGAAGGGAAAAGAGAACGTTGTTGCTAATGCTCTATCTAGGAAGAACATGCTATTAACCAATCTTGATGTTAAAATTCCTGGATTAGAAGCTATTTGTGCACTTTATGCAACTGACCATGATTTTGCTAAACCATATCGTTTGTGTGCTCTTAGAAACGCATGGGATAAGTATCATATACATGATGGATATTTGTTTCGAGCTAACAAACTATGTATTCCAGAATCGTCGTTGCGTTTGTTCTTAGTGCAGGAATCACATGCTGGAGGTTTGATGGGTCACTTTGGGCATGAGAAGACGTTGCTCATGCTTGCTGATCACTTTTATTGGCCCAAGATGAGGCGTGATGTGTACAGATTTGTGAGCCGATGTATTACATGCCACAAGTCAAAATCTAAGCTGAAGCCTCACGGTTTGTATACACCTCTCTCTGCACCGACTACTCCATGGGAAGACATTAGTATGGATTTTGTGCTAGGTCTACCTAAAACTCAGAGAGGTCATGATTCTATATTTGTGGTAGTGGATAGGTTCTCTAAGATGGCTCATTTTATTGCCTGCCACAAAAACGACGATGCGTCGCATGTTGCTAACCTGTTTTTCAGGGACATCGTGAGATTACATGGAGTACCAAAGACGATTGTTTCTGACCGTGATGTGAAGTTGATGAGCTACTTTTGGAAGACCTTATGGGGAAAGCTAGGAACGAAGTTGTTGTTTAGTACTACATGTCATCCCCAAACAGATGGTCAAACGGAGGTGGTGAATCAAACATTGTCACAGCTGCTAAGGACCATGATTAAAAAGAATCTGCGGGAGTCGGAAGAGTGTTTGCCACATGTTGAGTTTGCTTACAACAGGGTTGTGCATTCAACTACTCAGCTTTGTCCTTTTGAGGTGGTGTATGGTTTCAAGCCATTGACGTCGCTTGATATGTTGCCTCTGCCATTACATGAGAGAGTTGATATGGAGGCATCCAAACGTGCTGATTATGTGAAGAAAATACATAAGAAGACTCGAGAGGCTATTGAGAAGAAAGGCAAGAACATTGCTGCTGCAAGGAATCAAGCAAGGAAGAAGTGTTGTTCAAGCCTGGAGATATGGTTTGGGTGCATCTACGCAAGGATAGGTTTCCACAACTTCGAAAGTCAAAGTTGAAGCCACGTGGTGCTGGTCCTTACAAGGTGTTAGCCAAGATTAATCATAATGCCTACTCGGTTGATATACCTATTGAGGAGTTTGGTGGAGTTAGCAATAGCTTCAACGTTGCTGATTTGTCACCATATGCTGGAGAAGACCTTGGAGCGTAGAGGTCGATGCCTTTTGAAGGGGGGGAGATGATGAGGACATCCCTACAATTACACCTACCGCAATAACTACTAAAGATGCTACAACTGTTGCAAGAAAGGATCAGTCCAATGAGATTATAATTGGACCTATTACAAGAGCTCGTGCTAAGCTACTAGAACAACAGGTGAATTTACTCCTAAACGAATCTGGTACTTTGATTGATGAGAACTTTATACTGCCTAAGTCTATGCATTTATGTATGATCAGGTTCGTTGGAGAAACAAGCATGGCGCGAGGAGGAGAAGGGCTAGAAGAGAAGCCCAACATGATGATCGCCCAAGGATGCGCGAGGAAGGAGCGGGAGGAAGGCGCAAGAGAAGATCATAAAGACGAAGGCAAAAAGATCTGCCACGACCGGAGTGTCCGGCCAGATCCACCCAGACTGTCCGGCCTGGTCGAGAGGCAAACTTGCGTGGACATTTAGTATGCTAGTTCAGACACTACACGGACGCCACCCGGACACTTCAAAGTTTCCGGCCAGACCGGACTATCCGCCACACTTCACCTAGAGTGTCCGGCCGATTTCGGCCGGAGTATCCGCCCACCGACCGAATCTGGTCCGAGTCGGTTTGTATCAGTTTGAGTCGTTTGCGTTTAGTTTCGGTTTCTGGCCGCCCCAACCGCCCTTATAAGCTATGGGACGACCTCTAGTTAGGTTTTAGACCATGTTAAAATATTTTGGAGTTGTTTCTTTCATAGAACCTCTGTAATTACCATGTGTTCGAATCTACCAACTATAATTGAGTGTGATCTGTTGTTCCATTGGGAATTAGTAGATTGCATACTAAGGTTCGTGGTCACCGCTGCGTGCGCAAAAGCGTGGTGTTGTGAATATCCTACAAGGTTCGAGAGCTGTTGCATTGGCATCAGGGATCGAGCGGGAGAGTTCATAGCTATATGCTAGTTATCTATCATCCACCATCATCACCGCCATCCGCTTACTGGGAAGATCGGGCCACCCCATATCAGCTAATGCTTTGCTCCGGTGCTCTATTAAAAGGAGCACCTTAATTGCCAGTAGTTCCCTAGAGGCCCCGCTGCAAACGGACTGGCAGGACAAAAGATGTTGTGCAAGTTCTCATTGCGAGCACGTATGATTATATATGGAACACATGCCTAGGATTATCTAGTACTTGGATGCTTTATCTTATTTATCTACAATTGCCCTATGTTCTGATTGCTATGTGAATTGTCTTGTCCATGCAACGCCCGTCCATCCATCCCTATGCCTCCCACACTTGAATCCCACTGTTTACTGCTTTTGTTACTACTGTGTTTGCTCTACTACTGCTGTTACTTTACTATTCCTACAACAAAACTATTGCTACTGATAAACTGATGTGAGCAGGATTGTTTCCAGGTGCAGCTGAATTGACAACTCAGTTGCTAAGGCTTATAAATATTCTTTGGCTCCCCGTGTGTCGAATCAATAAATGGGTTTCCCTTCCCTCGAAAATACTGCGATACACCCCCTATACTTGTGGGTCATCAAGACTATTTTCTAGCGCCGTTGCCGGGGAGCATAGCTTTATTTATCAAGTTCACTTGGATTCACTATTGTTCAAGCTAAGTTTATTTTCTCCTTGTTTGTTTGTTTCTTTATCAAAAATACAAAAAAAGTAGTTCCTTCTCTAGTTGTTATTTTCGTTGGTCTATTATTGACTTGCCTTATCATGCTTGTTGTCAATGGTTGGTTTCTTTGAAACTGAAGCTTATTGGCAAGGTGGGTTCACGGAAGATCAAAAATATTATTATAAGGAACACCGCTTGTCACAAAAAGGGAAACACTTATGGGAACAAATTGATAGATTGTATACCATTGCTAGAAACGTGTGCTCTACTTATAATGTTACTTATTGCTGTGATGAATCTCGTTGCAGAAAGAGGTATAAACACCTCCCTTTTCAATGTGAGTATAATGATAATGATACCATATCTTCTTATGCTAAAGGAATTTATGAATTTTATGATGCGGAACAAATTGAAGAATTTATTGCTTGGAAGGGTGCTTTTGAACTTGCTAGTTTGCTTGAAAATATTGATGATTCACCTTACAAATATGAGGTTTATGGTATATTTAAATTTTGCTTTGATAATTGCAAGGATGAAAATGGTTATATTCTTGAATATTTTAATAGATGCTTTCCACAAATGGAAGAGACTAATGCCTTGCAGGATCCTATGGAAGAAGAATTTGATGAACCTGAAATCTCATTAGATGAAAAAGAGGAGGAGAGTGATGAACAAAAGGAGGAAGAATGGATTAGCTACCCATGCCTACCTTCTAATGAGAGTGACTCTTTATCCCTTACATTATTTGATTGTCCTCCATGCTTACTAAAGAAGGATGAATGTTATGTTCCTAAGGATTCTTTTGAAAGTGTTTATAATAAAGCTCTAGTGCTTGTAGATCATGAAAATCATGCTTTATGTGATAGTTATATTGTTGAGTTTCTTCATGAGGCTACTGAAAATTATTATGAGAGAGGAAAATATGGTTGTGGAAGTTTTCATGGTATTGAAACACCTCTCTATGTGTTGAAAGTTTTGAAATTACTCTTGTTTTATCTTCCTATGCTTGTCACTTTGTTCTTTGTGAATTTATTTGCATACACGATTCCTATGCATAGGAAGTGGGTTCGACTTAAATGTGTTTTGAATTTGCTTCTTGATGCTCTCTTTTACTTCAACTCATATTTCTTATGAGAGCATCCTCTCAAACGTTTTATGCCTGAAGATGATAATATGTCTATTATTCTTGGGAGACCTTTTCTTAAATACTGCAGGAGCTGTTATTAATTGTAATCAAGGGAAGGTGACCTTCAGTGTTAATGGCAAGAAACATACTGTCTATTTCCCCAAGAAGATTGAAAGGACTTATGGTTTGAATTCAATTGAACATGTTGGGGGCATTCAAGTTGGAGAAATATATTGTCCCATACCAAGAGAAAAATTTGAAACTATTATGATTGGGACCATTGCTATCAAGGTTGAGGTAATATAATCATTAGTGGAATACAAAGTTTTGTATCATATGAAATTGTTTTGGTAACAAGACCTGATCAACCTTGTTAACAAAAGGATTTCATTGAACAAAACAATGTTTTCATCATGATTATCTCCGCTTACTTCTATTCTATCCATTTTAGTTTTTGCTTTTGCCTAACTTAAAGACGTTAAAAAAAGTACTTATTGGGAGATAACCCAAAAGTTTTAGATGAGTCTTGGAAGTTATTACTTCCAAGACTAACCTCTAATGAGAGAGAAGTAATGATTGGGAAAGTTGCTGTCCCGAAACAGATTTATGTGCTTCACCATACAAATTCATGTAAAATCTCTGAACGTCTTTTTGTCGTGAATTTTTGTGCTTCTGCCCCAGGTTGTTATCTAACTTTCGTTAGTTCAACACTTTTTGATTTGAGCAACATAAGGTCTTTGAAAAAATTCGTCATTACCTGCTAGTCTGTTTTGACAGATTTCTGCCATTTTCTGCATTTGCTTCTTGTTGGTTCCTTCTTGAGTTCTTTTGGGGAATTGAGATTTTTGAGGGAAGTTCTGCAGTAGCTAGTGTTCTAATGGAAGTCTATTTGGTGTTAGAACTAAAACTTAATACTTATTTATCTTGAGTGCACTAATGTTGCTAATAAAGATTGTGTGAAGTTTTGTATGAAGGGAAAATTTCAGGTGTATGGAAGGAATGAGTAATGAGATGAAGGATGGAATAAAGCTCAAGCTTGGGGATGCCACGCGTGTCACCCCAAGAAATATCCAAGAAGTACAAGAGTCAAAGCTCGGGGATGCCCAAGGTATCCCCTTCTTCATCGATAAAAATTCCAGGTTGCTTCCAAACACTTCATTTTTATTGTTTCATGCACAGTTGTGTTGTTGTTGGAGCGTCTTCTTTTTCGTTTTTGTTTTGGTTTTTCGTTTGCTTGGTTTGCTTGGTTTTCTGAATAAATTGGTTGGACCCCCTCTTTCATATATTGGTGTTCAAATAGTTTGGTTTGGTTTGGAAAAGAGTAGGAAAGCTCATGCTTAAGTGGTAAAGACAACTTGTTTTTGATTGTGGCCTATGCTTTGTCATATCATGCTTGATATTTTTTTGGCTTTATGCTTAGTATTCTTTGTTGTAGCATGACTTGTTATAAACAATTGAGATTGTTTAATGTGCCTTGGATGAATCATGCGTTGTTTTAGCATATTAAAGCATAAGTATAGTGGTATTCTCCTTTGATGCTTTATTTGGGTTGACTTGGCGCATGCTCACACCATGTTATGACTATCTCAAGTCACCTTAAGCCTTTATGATCCTTTAGTTTTCAACTTGTAGTATCACTTTATGCTTTGATCAATGATGTTTTGTCGCTCTGCATGATTATGGCCATTATTGCTCTCTCATTTGTCGCTCCCTTACTATTGCTAGCCTTCACTTACACTGAGTATGTTTTACTCAAGTTTCCAACTCCCTTAAACCAATTATTGCCAAAGTGTCCACCATACCTACCTATTAGCATCATTTGCTACTTCCGTGCATATTCAATATGCCTTGTTTTCTTCCGAATAGAATGTTTGCTTGTTATGAGAAAGTTAGTTAGTAAAGCTCTCGCAAACTTGATGGCACACTTTATTTTCTTGCACTTAATAAGTCTGAACCATTGCGTCCTTCTTTGTTGCGTATATGCTTGCGCTTTATAAGTTGAAGTTAGCAGAACCATGTTTCATGGGGAACGTTTTCAACATTTCATTGGTACTTAGTACCTCGTTGATATCATGTTCTTTTACTTATGGATCCCGGCGGTGTGAAATAAAAGTGGAACTTCTAAGATCATGGAGTTTGTATGTATGTTAGAGAAATGACTGGTCCGCTAGCCTAAGCCATGCCTAATCATGGTGGAAACTTGCAACATAACCGTAATGAGTATTCTATGAAGCATCCTCAATAAAAATATCGTTGAGATGCTCATTGTTTGCTTGCCTTGTTATTTTTATTATGGGATAGCTCCCGTGTCATGTGCAAGGGGTACCCCGTTGGCGGTTCTCTATGATACGTATATACTTACAATGACAAGAGCTTACTTGTGACTGAAGTTGAGTAGCATGAGGATCGGTCTTCGTAAGTAAGGGGCATGAGGCTTCGATTTATAACTTGTCAAGCATATCCTCTTAGTTGTGTCACTTTAACCTTAACCATTTAAAGATGCTTATGATAGGGGCAATGAGAGCTCAAAGCTAATGAGTACCATACTTTCAACATTTGGAAGCCTTTCAAACTTTTCAAAACCTGCTCATTTCCTTGTTGAGTCTCCACACATTCTATGAGCACTTTCTTGAGAGCATAGTGGCCATTCTTAGTTCTATGTGCATTGTCCCAAGACTAGTTGATTGATGCATACCTTGATATTGCTTGTTTTAAACTATTTGTATCTAGTCAGTCTTGTAAACTTTGAAGGTGCCCTATGCATTTATATTTGCTACTCTATGAGGGACAGGCTGAATGCCACTATGCTATGTTTTCTTTATGTGAAACAAACAAATGTCTTGCAAAGCATTGTTATTCATGAATCTTTTTTTTTGGGCCTTTTCATGTTGCATCATAGTTTCTTTGTCTTATTGCTAGAACTTTGTCTTCCATGTTATGATCGAAGTACTATGATCCCAGCTTTGAATGTTTACAAATACTTTGGTCAAGTCTTTGATGGTGCATGTCACCTCAAAAATTATTCTTTCTTTTTATCACTTACCTACTCGAGGACGAGCAAGAGTTAAGCTTGAGGATGTTGATACATTGGAAATGTATCTATAATTTTTGATGTTCCATGCTTGGTTTTATCTCCTTTCTTGTGTTTTGTCCACACTTTGGAGTACTTTTCATATGATTTCTTGGACTAACCTAGTAACAAGAGCCACAGTGCTAGCTGCCTATTTTCTGCTGTTTTTGGTTCCAGGAAAGTCAGAAAATGAATATTCTCGGAATTGGACAGGACAAAAGCCAAAGTGCCTATTTTTCCAGAAGACTCCAGGAGCCAGAATACGAGACGGAGGAGGGCCAGGGGCTGGCCACACCCCCCCAGGCGCGGGCTGGGCCTGGCCGTGCTAGGGCATGGTGTGGTGGCCCCAAGCACCCCCTCGGTCTCCCTCTTCGCCTATAAGAAGCCTTCTGACCTAAAAGCTTCGGGGGGTTCTACGATTTTCCAGAAGGAGTTCCGCTCCGCCGCCACCACCAGATTCCACGAAACAGCACCAGAAACTCCGTTCTAGCACCCTGTCGGGACGGGGAAGTGCCCCCGGAGCCATCTCCATCGATCTCCACCATCATCTCCATCGACCATCCATGTTTCCCCCATCTATGAGTGAGTTATCCCCCGCTGTAGGCTATGGGGATGGTAGGGATTGGATGAGATCGTTCATGTAATGGGATCAGATTGTTAGGGCATGGAGCCTAGTATCTTTTATTACTTTGTTGCGACTTGTTGTTCTTAATGCTTGTCACTAGGGCCCGAGTGCCATGATTTCAATTCTGAACATGTTATTGATTCATTATGATAGTATTGTTTTTGCTCTTATCTACAAGTTGTATACACACGTTGTTGTCCGGAACTTATGGCCCCGAAGTGACAGAAATCGGGATAACCGGCAGGGAATGGCTTTGATGTGAGGATCACATGTGTTCACGGAGTGTTAATGCTTTTCTCCGGTGCTCTATTAAAAGGATCACCTTAATTGCCAGTAGTTCCCTAGAGGCCCCGCTGCAAATGGGCTGGCAGGACAAAAGATGTTGTGCAAGTTCTCATTGCAAGCACATATGACTATATATAGAACACATGCCTATGATTATCTAGTACTTGGATGTTTTATCTTAATTATCTGAAATTGCCCTATGTTCTGATTGCTATGTGAATTGTCTTGTCCATGCAATGCCCGTCCATCCATCCCTATGCCTACCGCACTCGAATCCCACTATTTACTGCTTTTGTTACTACTGTCTTTGCTTTACTACTGCTGTTACTTTACTATTCCTAATACAAAACTGTTGCTACTGATAAACTGCTGTGAGCAAGATTGTTTCCAGGTGCAGCTGAATTCACAACTCAGTTGTTAAGGATTATAAATATTCTTTGGCTCCCCTTGTGTCAAATCAATAAATTGGGTTTCACTTCCCTCGAAAATACTCCGATACACCCCCTATACTTGTGGGTCATCAGACCACTCCCTAGCGTTGCCGCCCTTTCTCTTTGCAAGCTCGCCAGAGCGTGCCAGAGTGCGATAGCCGCCAGCACGTAGCAGACCGCCCCTCGACCTCATACCGCGCACGCCGCTCCGCCTCAACCCCAACACCCCGCTAGGCACGGTCGTGCACCGCCGCGCGACCCACAGTTGCCGGGAGCCGCGTCGAACACCGCCTATGTCTCCCAGAGTGCACGATGCTCCCGACCATATGCCACCGCCCCAAGCCGCGCCATTACGCCATAGAGCACCGCCAGGGAACCGCCCACCGTCCGCCTACCTCACCCACGCCGATAGCCCCCTGTACCGCCCTCGCCGGAGTCGCCTGCCCATACCTCTCGGTCTCACCGTCGTGCCTATATAAGCAGGCCTCCCCAGCATGAAGTCCTCACACCATTCCACTCCCCTATCTCCCCTTAACATTTCCCCTCTCTTGCCGGAGCCGCTCGAGCCGTAGTTCGCCGGAATTGCACCGGAGGAGCCCGCTATAGAGGAGGAGACGCTGCCATTGATTCTGTCCACCGCAGCCTCTGCGGTGACCTTGCCTGAGTCCGCCGTCGCCGTACAGTTTGATCGCCTGCCTTGCCACACTAGCTGGAGCCCTGGTACGTCCCCAGTAGACCCCCACCATCCGTTTAGGGTTTGTTCTCGCTAACAACGAGTCCGTCGTCGATGACGATTGTGAGCCGTTGATCCGCCTTATAATCGTGTGGCCTAGATCGCTAGATACCGTTTCGGGTTTTAACTCGCTGACAAGCGGGACCAACCTGTAAGCCGCCCTCTGTGCCGCTGAGTGTCACTGGGCCGGCCCATTTCATTTCCCACGCTGACCCAGTAATTCAAAACTAGATTTTTCTATTTAGGTTTAAACTCAATTATGTCACTTAGTTCAAAAATCAATTCAGGAAGATGTACTGAACCAAATTGAGTGATTCCAATTTTGTTGGAAAGGTTCTGAAAAGATCTATCCAAGACCGTTGGATTTAATTCATTTAGAGTTAGAGATCTCTCCTAGTAAGAATAACAAGACAGAAGCATTTGCACATTCAAACATTTTTATAAAATCAACCATAATAGCTTTTGAGTTGATTCCAACTCTCAAAAATCACATTGAACCATATCTATCTGAATATGTAATAATATTAAGGTTTGCATGCAGTGACTTTGGAGTAGTACCAAAATAATGCTATATAGGCATTTCTAGTCACTTTAAATCATTAAATATTAAACTTAAACTTAGTAAAGTGTGATCCATCCTTTAAATCACATTCCCATATGTTAGAATATGTGGCGATAACATGTGTCCACATGATCCCATATTTTAATTGGAGAATATTAAATCTTAGTTAATTTCAATGAGTAGAAATTACTTTTCTCAAATAAAATAAATGAAACTAGTTCATTAAGCCTTGTGATGCTTGTGATGATATTAGATCATCAAATGTGTGCCTTAGTGTGCTAAATAGACTAGTTAAGTATTGTTTGGTGATTGTGTACTCCGTATGTATTTATAGACGATAGTACCGACCAAACTTACGAAGAGGAGGAGTTCTAACAAGAGGAGGAGGAATAAAACTTCAACCACTACACTGCACAAGGCAAGCCATCATTAACAATGCAATCTAACCCTTGCAATGTAGATAACCTAAGCAAAGGCATTAGGCATGCTTTGGTTATACCATTTTGGACTTATACCTATTCCAAGATTTAATTCCAAGCTTTACTTTTCTTTACTTTACCAAAGTCCTTTACTTGTTTAGAAGGTAGCATAAAGAGTATAAAACTTGACCTATCTAGTTAGACTTAGATGTCATTCTATGGCATGAGATTGATCTTAGCATCCCACCTTAGTGAACACTCTTAACTTAGTAGTTTAGAGCTAAACCAAAAACTAGATCACTTTAGATGGGAATACTTGGTGAAAATGATTTGTGAAAACCTTGAATGATGAGTCATTCTATTGAGATGTTTTGACATGTGTGGATAAACACAAATGGTTTATTATGATGAAAATGTTGACGCATGAGCCTTAGCCCTTTTACAAAACTGATGGTTGGGTTCGGATGCGATACCATTCCAATTTTACCGTACAATCACAATACCTGAATTGGGTAAGGCTTAGCCAGAAGTTTATATGCATTAGTATTAGTTCCCTCGCGGGAGAGGTTTGCGCTGAGGCTACCTCTCAATGTTGTCCACCTATGCAGTACCCAAGATGACAAATGGTCATGGTTGGGAGGCCATGCTCATAGGAGAGGTGCTTATACTAGGGTGTGTAAAGGAAAGGTTATGTTTGATTATCTGCATACTAAGTATGATGATTCAGGGTTATCCCTGATAGATGATCGAATCTTGTGGTGAAAGTGTACCACCTCTACAGAGTGTCAAACTATTCGAATAGCCGCGTCCGCGGTTATGGACAGTTGGAGTGGCCATATTGTACCATTGTCAGATGTCTTCAAAACAACTTATGAAATGAATCGTGGCATGACTTGACCACAACAATGTTGTGACTATGATGATTAAGTTCCCACTTAAGTGTTTTCAAACTTATTTTATCTTTCTTTGTTTCTGAACTCAGCTTAGGTTTCAAATATACTTTATAGTTAAACTTAGAGTTTAGCATCCCTACTAGAAATATCTTACTTGTTACTGATAGTTTGCGAGTACTTAAAGAGTACTCATGGCTTTTGTCTCTGGTTATTCCCGTGGCCAGACTATGAAGGAGATTACCAAGATGAAGGCCAGCAGGATGGCTATGATAACTAGGACTATCTTCTATCGTCAGCATTGCCTGTGACTCTGAAGATGGACCCCACCGCTACGCTATTTATTCCTCTACTTGATTGTACTAAGACTAGATCGTGAGATCCTTTATTGTGTAAGACCTTATTTATGGTTTGTAATGGATGATATAATGTGATATCCAAATCTGTTATGTCTCGCAAAAATGGTAATCATGGGATTGCGAGGTATGGCATAACAGGCATCTGGGATTAAAAATCTGGGTGTTGACATGTGCCCGACAATCTTGTCGATTAACAATGTTCCTGCCTTCTCGATGCTGATGACATTTGTTCTCCGCGAGACCCGTGGAGGAACCGACTTAGAGTGGGTAGATCTAAGGTGCAGATACAACTTTAATTTGTTGCCGACCCACTTGCATCCTGGCTCCATGCAGATAAATAGACTGTGGATGTAGGAGATCATGTGGGCATAAATTTGGTTGAAGGAGACCACTATCGAGCATTCATAGTTCGAGAAGCGGTAACCTTCTCCTCTGGCAACTTGGTGGTGTAGCTCCTTGGAGCATGCGGCTAGCCGGACAACGCTTTTAGTGTCCAGGCGCTTAGAGATTTAGTTGACGACTGATGTCTACGCACTTCTATTCTTGTAGAGAGTTGTTGGGCCTCCAAGTGTAGAGGTTTGTAGAACAACAGCAAGTTTTCCCTTAAGTGCATCACCCAAGGTTTATCGAACTCAGGAAGGAAGTGGTCAAAGGAATTCCCTCTCAAGCAACCCTGTAATCAAGATACAAGAAGTCTCTTGTGTCCCGAACACACCCAATACACTTGTCAGGTGTATAGGTGCACTAGTTCGGCGAAGAGATAGTGAAATACAAGTGGTATGGATAATTATAAGTGGTAACGGTGCTAGAAAATACTTTGATGGCGTGGAAAAGACTAAAGGGAAACTGAAATAAAGATGGAAGCAAAAAAACTTGTAACAGATCTAGTTGCAAATGGTGTTTCAATGCTTAGAAACAAGGCCTTGGGATCATACTTTCACTAGTGAACACTCTCATATAAATATATTCTCTTCATGATACTACTCTGAGATACTCTCTAGTTGGACACTCTAATCCATGGTAGGGCTATAACAGCACACCTCAAAGTTCGCTTTCCCCATCTAGATAACCCCACACTGTCACCTAGAGCTCTAGATGGTTCCAACAAACACCACAATTTCATAGAAACATCCAACTCCAAATATAACTCATAATAAGTATTTGTAATTTCTAGCCTATGTGCCACCATGGTGTGCACGCTGTCACTTTCACACACATGGGGAGAGCAGAGATCTATTAAAGCACTTGAGTAGCAAGGTAGATCTACTTGATTACAAAGCTCATGATCACAATATGATCATGCATAGAGAGAGATGAACACATAGCTACCAGTAGAACCCTTAGCCTCGAGAGAGAACTACTCCCTCCTCATCATGGGAATCAACAACGACGATGGAGATGGTGGTGGAGATCGATGGAGATGGCTCCGGGGCACTTCCCCGTCTGGGAAGGGTGCAGGAACAGAGACTTTCTGTCCTCTGAATCTCCCCTTCGGTGGCAGCGGTGCTGCAGAACTTTTTGTGGCTGGAGGCTGTTCTCTCTAGGGTTTTTGCATTGGGGACTTCTTATAGACGAAGGGGCAAGATCAGTGGCTGGCCAGGGTGCCCACACCACCTTGTGGCGCGGCCAGGGGTCACCCGCGCCACCATATGGTGTGGCCAGGCCTTGGCGCTTCTCCGTCTCTGCTTTGGGCTCCGTGAGTCTTCCGGTAAAATATTGACTTTGGGTTTTGTCCGGTCCAATTATGAGAATATTAATTTTCTGAGTTTCCTGGAACCAAAAAACAGAACAATACAGGCAACTGGCACTATGGAATCTTGTTGATAGGTTAGTCCCAGAAAGTGTATAAAAATACCCAAGGTGTGGACAAAACATAAGAAATTTGAAATGAAACAGGCATGGAACATAAAAAATTATAGATACGTTTGCAACGTATCAACATCCCCAAGCTTAACTCCTGCTCATCCTCGAGTAGGTAAGTGATAAAAAGAAAGAATAATTTTTGAGGTGACATGCACCATCATAAATTTGATCAAAGTATTTCTAAAACATTGATAGTTCTAACAATAAGACATAGCAACTATGTTGCAACATGAAAAGGCACAAACAAAAGATTCATGAATAACAATGCTTTGCAGGACGTTTTTTTGTTTCACATAAAGAAAACATAGCATAGTGGCATTCAGCTTGTCCCTCATAGAGTAGCAAACATAAACGCATAGGACACCTTCAAAGTTTATAAGGGTGACTAGATACAAATAGTTTACGAACAAGCAATATCAAAGTTATGCATCAATCAACAAGTCTTGGGACAATGCACATAGAACTAAGAATGTCCACTATGCTCTCTCAATAGGTGCATCAAGATAGAAGATGGAGACTCAACATAAAAGTAAAAGAAAGGCCTTCATAGAAGGAAGAAGGGATTCAAGTCTCATAAAGACCTTCCAAAAATTATGGTACTTATTAGCTTTTAGCTCTCATTGCCCCTATCATAAGCATCTTGAAGTGATTAAGGTTAAAGTGAACAAACTATGGAGTATATGCTTGACAAAGTATAAGTTAGAAATCTCATGTCCCTTGAATACGAGGGCCGCTCCTCATGCTACTCAAGTTTAGTTACCAGTAAGTTCTTGTCATAGTAAGTACATGTGTATCATAGAGAACTGCGAACGGGGTACCCCTTGCCCGACGATACGGAAGAATCCCCATATCAAAATGACAAGGCAAGGAGACAATGAGCATCTCAGCAATATTCTTATTTACCATGGGAAAATGGTGCTTTTTCTCTCTTTTCTCATCTCTTTTTTTCTCTTTTTCTGTTCTTCTCAATCTATATCTCTTTTTTATAAGAAGAATGCTTCATAGATTGCTCATTATGGTTACGCTGTAGGTTTCCACCATGATTAGGCATGGATTAGACCAGCGGCCCAGGCGTTTCTCTAACACACATATATAACTCCATGGACTTACATGATCCCCTTTCATTTCACACCGACAACATCCATAGACAAAAGAGAATGATATGAACTAGGTACAAATTACAAGTGCAATGCTGAAAGCGTTCCCCATGACAGCATGGTTCTGCTAATCACCAACATATAAGTGCAAGCATATACAACATAGGTGACACAATAGTTCAAGTTTATTAGGGGCAAGAAAAGTAAAGTGTGCCGTCAAGTTCGTGAGAGCTTTAATAACTAGTTTTCACATAACAAGTTTAATTCGGAAGGTAGATAAAAACATGAATATACTTGGAATAGCAAATGCTAATAGGTAGGTATGGTGGACTCTTCGGAATAACTTAGTTTTATTAATAGGTTAGTCCCAGAAAGTGTATAAAAATACTCCAAAGTGTGGACAAAACATAAGAAAGTAGATATAAAACAAGCATGGAACATCAAAAATTATAGATATGTTTGCAACGTATCAACGACGTCGTTGCCGACTTTGCTAAACCCGTTGCACTTCCTACTCTCCATCGAAACTCTACAAATTTTGTAAAGACAATGTGCCATCGCGTCCCGGGGGATTGGGGAGAGGTCGGACTATATAGAACTGCTGGGGACGGTGGTTTGGAGGAGAGGAGTGGTGGTCTGGAAGGAGTGTTGCAGCGGGCGTGATGGTGAGGAAAATATGTGAACTTCATAGTGGAGAGGGTCCCAAATGCGGCCAGGCAGCATCAAAGAGTGGGGATAAACTAAAGGGAGATGGGGAAGATGAGATGGATATTTGAAAGAGGTTTTTTCTTTTCTTTTGCTATAGGAGCGGCTGGATCAAGGACGTCAGCTAGCATGATAGACTAGCACGACGTTGTGCACTAAATTAACCATGTCACCTCCTGACACATTATAGTCTCGTCATGTCGGTTTGACTAGACATATTATTTATTTACAGCTTCTATTTGCATAGTATTACTCTACCTCCATCCTAAGAAATAAGGCGTCCTTGTTTTGCACGTTTTTTCTTTGACCAAGATTTACTCCAAATATATAAAGAATGTTGGTACAAAATTAGCATTATTAGAAAGGATTACTCTACCTCGACCGATACTTATTTTACACAATGTAATCAAGTATTAGTTACTCTATTTATTCAGTCAAATTTTTACACAATGTAATCAAGTATGTATCTTCTCAGCACCCTAGCGAACACCTACCAGCTGATCTCTCCCTCTTCCACATCATGGCACTCCACACTTGTGCCATGGTCAGGGTTGCGAGCAGGATCACACGAAAGTCCTGCTTCTAGTTCATTTTTAGGTTCTATAGGAGTACTTCAAAATGAACTAGAAGCGGGACTTTCGCGGGATACCGCTTTCAACTCTATACATGGTACGAAGGCTTTGTGTTTGTCTATCATGTGTTCATCAGCTATGTTGTGTTGGGGTGGCGATAAAAAGTAGTAGGGAATCAAAAAAATTGGGTTTCGATTTTGCACTTGCTTCCCAAACATTGGCATGGAAGGTTATTCCAAAGACCGACACTCACCATACTGGAGAAGGGATATTGTACATGATATATATATATATATATACACACGTCCCATCACACTTAATGCACTTCATCAGCAAGATCTGGCAAAAGTGAGCACCACGCTGATTTCCTTTTTGTTAAGCAAGTAGTTGTTGTTCTAGTACAACGATATGCCTCAGCTACTGGGTGGAGAAGGAGAGCCAGTCCTGACTTCTTTTCCATGCTTATTTTCAGGGCCCTTTGTACTAAAATATGGATTGGGTGTAATTTTCACTTTTTTGAGGTCCTTGATGTAACATGTACTTCCACTAACCGTGTTAAGTTATTAACTGAAGCATCTCGCTCCTTCTAGGCTAAACCTAGTTGAAAAAAGTATGGCCACCTGACATTTCCGACAAAGTGGACCATGCTTTCCTACAACTTCCTAGTTTTCGAATATTTCAAGCTTCCTACCTAGCTAAATTTCCACTTAGAGGACTTTATACCGATTTGAAAAAATTAGGTCAGAAATACAAGTAAGTGTAATAGGTTGCTCTTTAATTTTACAGGTGCCATTTGTTGGTACCAATGTTGTCCATATATCGAGAACCATCGCGAGTTTTAAAAAATGCAACTAACTTCATGCAAAGAATATGCATGCCTACAAATTTGATAATGTTTTGAAGACATTGAAATAAAACAAAGAAAATAAACCAAATACTTTCATGTGGCATCCAAAAAATCAGAAATAAGTGTTTGACTTCTTTTCAAAAGAAAAACTACTCTATTGCTTCATAATATCTATACCATTATATAGTGTACGAATAACTTCGAACATTGACAGTTGGATATAGATTGGCAAATCCCAACATTTATGACCATGGATCTCTTTGAGTACATTAGATTATGTCAGGTCTATCATCTAGAAGATTATGTTGTTAGCCTTTAGGACCATGAATACTATGGACAAAAAGTACAAACAATATTGTTCTGAATGCCACAAGACGAGATTCTAGACATAGTGGACCATGTTTTATGTATGATTCACAAGTTTTATGAGATTTCAAAGCTTCCTAGATAACTCGGCCTGCTCGAATGACTTAATGTCTCATTTAATGAAATCAGCTCAAATTTGAACTAGAAGCTCTATTAAGTGGTAGATTTCTATTGAAGTTTTACGAAAAGATTTTGGAGGTACCCATCGGGAAGTTAATATATCAAAAACAATTGGGAGTTTTGACCAATTCAATTTCCTGCTGTCGTGGTGGTATCACGGCATATGCCATGGGTAGGCTAAAGTTGGGGCCGATGGACGTGGAGGAATCCGGGGAGGGATGATGCAGTGAAGACCGCACTCGTATGAACAAAGAGAAATACAATGTATATTGGATTGAAGCTCTCAAGTGGAGATAACACATCATTCTCTACATCTCATATCTTATAATCTGGCCATACTTGTGGCTACAATCATGCTCCTTGAGTTGTATCTCATATGCCTCTATCTAGATCTCTCTATTAGAGTGGAGGAGGAAGAAGAAGGAGAGCTCCTATTGAGCTGAGAGGGGAGGAGCCCTTCGGGGGGCCTCCCCTCTAACGATCCCCCTGGTGCTCCTTATAAAGGGGAGCCCAGGGGACAAGACTTGTTCTACACGTTGGCATCTAGATGGCATATTCTGGGTATCTTCTAGAGATGCTCAGCATATGCCTTGGCATCTTTGGAGATGCCAGGCATATTCCCTAGCATTTTGTTAGATGCCAATGGCATATTCTATACATCATGTGCCAGTCTGAGCAGGTGGGCTCCCAAGACTGGCACAATACTTGTTAGTCTTGTCTTGATCTGCTGGCTTGTAGCTGTCAAGGTTAGAAACACATCAAGAGACAAATAAGAGGTCATATGGGGTGAAATAACTCGGCCCAGGTGCTCCAGACGAAATAGTGATTCGGCCTGCTCCTTAGTCGATTCGGCCTGGTCCTAATAGCAAAAGGATAAGGCCCAGCCGAGTTATAAGTTGACCCAACCGGACTATCTCTAATTCGGCCCAGACAGAATGTAGCCCAGTGGGGAACCTCGGCCTGAGCTGTAGTGGCCCAGCTGGGTTTGACTGCCTTCACCGAATAACCAGAAAGGCCCAGCCGAGGTCTCCTTACCCGGCCCGTGGAGGGGAGAGCCCGGCTAAACATTCCTGAACGGAGGGAGCCCAGCCGGGGAAGGCCCCGCGGTGGGCCGTGTTGCTCCCGCCAGCCCACCCGGGGGAAGAGCTTCTGGGGCGCCAGCCTGTGACGGGTCGTTATGGCCGAAGTCGGCCCATCCGGGTCTCTCCGGTTGACGCAGCCCCACGCGGTGGAGACAGGGTGTCGGCGGGGTTTGGTGGCCCGACGCCGTGTTGGCCCGGCGGGAACGGAGGGAGTTCGTTGGTATCTCGGCCAGTGGGCCAGATTTGGTTTAGTTCGGCCCATGACTGTTGTTCCGCCTAGGAGGGATGGGAGGACCAGGCCGAATTAGGTTCAGTTCGGCCCAGGTCCTCTTTTCCTCCTTTCTTTTTGTCTATCTCTCTTAATTCTTTATTGACGTATCTTCTTATTCTTTTATAGAGACCGCCATCAATCCCGTAGGGTTTAATCAACTCTGGGGTACCCGGGGGTACACCCCCGACATTAGTCCCCGAGGCTATGTGGGACTCGTAGAGTCATGCATAGGCTTCATATTAAATATTCCCAGAGTTGTTTTATGACATATATTTTCCTTGTCATATATTTCTTGGTCGAATAATCCTTTTGGGCAAGTTTGTGACTTTGTCCTTCTTGGGCACTGCTCATAATCTTTCTGGGCAAGTTTTTTGACTTCTGGCCTTCTCGGGTTCTGGTCATAACCCCTTTGGGTAAGTTTCTGGACCTCTGGCCTTCATGGGCGTTGATCATAACCCCTTTTGGTAAGTTTCTGGACTCCTGGCCATCATGGGCATTGGTCATAACCCCTTTGGGGAAGTTTCTGGACCTCTGGCCATCGTGGGCATTGGTCATAACCGCTTTTGGTATGTTTCTGGACTCCTGGCCATCATGGGCATTGGTCATAACCCCTTTGGGTAAGTTTCTGGACCTCTGGCCATCGTGGGCATTGGTCATAACCCCTTTGGGTAAGTTTCTGGACTTCTGGCCTTTATGGGCACTGGTCATAACCCCTTTGGGTAAGTTTCTGGACTTGTAGCCTTCATGGGCATTGGTCATAACCCCTTTTGGTAAGTTTCTCGACTCCTGGCCATCATGGGCATTGGTCATAACCCCTTTGGGTAAGTTTCTAGTTATTGCCTTCTTGGGCATTGCTCCTTTAACCTCATTGGGTAAGTTTATGAGCTCTTGCCTTTTTGGTCATTGCTTTTTTAGCCTCATTGGGTAAGTTACGAGTTCTGGCCTTCTTGGGCACTGCTCTTTTAACCTCATTGGGTAAGATATGAGCTCTTGCCTTCTTTGGCATTGCTCTTTTAACCTCATTGGGTAAGATATGAGCTCTTGCCTTCTTTGGCATTGCTCTTTTAACCCCATTGGGTAAGTTGTGATCCGAGTCATCTGTTTCCAAATCCGAGTTATTTTACTCAAAATTGACTTATGTCTTAAGTCTGAGTCATCTGGCTCCAATCCGAGTTATATGATTCAAATCCGAGTTAACTCAACTCAAATCCGAGTTACTTTTCTCAACATTGACTTTATGTCTTAGGGATGAGTCATCTGGCTCCAATTCGAGTTATATGATTCAAATCCGAGTTAACTCAACTCAAATCCGAGTTACTTTACTCAAAATTGAGGTTATGGCTTAAGGATGAGTCATCCGCTCCAATCCGAGTTATATGATTCAAATCCGAGTTAACTCAACTCAAATCCGAGTTACTTTACTCAAAATTGACTTTATGTCTTAAGGATGAGTCATCTGGCTCCAATCCGAGTTATATGATTCAAATCCGAGTTAACTCAACTCAAATCTGAGTTACTTTACTCAAAATTGACTTTATGTCTTAAGGATGAGTCATCTGGCTCCAATCCGAGTTATATGATTCAAATGAGTTAACTCAACTCAAATCTGAGTTACTTTACTCAAAATTGACTTTATGTCTTAAGGATGAGTCATCCGGCTCCAACCGAGTTATATGATTCAAATCCGAGTTAACTCAACTCAAATCTGAGTTACTTTACTCAAATTGACTTTATGTCTTAAGGATGAGTCATCCGCTCCAACCGAGTTATATGATTCAAATCGAGTTAACTCAACTCAAATCCGAGTTACTTTAGTCAAAATTGACTTTATGTCTTAAGGATGAGTCATCCGGCTCCAATCCGAAGTTATATGATTCAAATCCGAGTTAACTCAACTCAAATCTGAGTTACTTTACTCAAAATTGACTTTATGTCTTAAGGATGAGTCATCCGCTCCAATCCGAGTTATATGATTCAAATCCGAGTTAACTCAACTCAAATCTGAGTTACTTTACTCGAAATTGACTTTATGTCTTAAGGATGAGTCATCTGGCTCCAATCCGAGTTATATGATTCAAATCCGAGTTAACTCAACTCAAATCCGAGTTACTTTACTCAAAATTGACTTTATGTCTTAAGGATGAGTCATCTGGCTCCAATCCGAGTTATATGATTCAAATCCGAGTTAACTCAACTCAAATCTGAGTTACTTTACTCAAAATTGACTTTATGTCTTAAGGATGAGTCATCTGGCTCCAATCCGAGTTATATGATTCAAATCCGAGTTAACTCAACTCAAATCCGAGTTACTTGTTTGCCATGATATAGCTTGATTTGGCGTGATGAGGATAATTTGCCTTTGATATGGATCCGAGACATAGATCCTAGATTAAGCTTTGGGATATGATAATAGGGTTAACTGCTGAGAGATCTGATTCGAGATGTAGATATGAGATATAGATTCGAGATATGATAAGATGGCCAATAGTCGTCCGAGATATGGGGTAACCTGGCAAGATGGTGAAATATCAATCCAAGTCATAACATAACCTGGCAATCTGGGGAACTGAATAAAGCTTCGGCATGAATCAGAGATATGATTAGTACGCTGAGTCTGAATACCAATCCGAATTATAATATACCCTGTCAAGCTGAATCAAATGTTAGTCCGAATCAGAGACAATCTACTGAGTTGAGTTAAAGGTTAATTCGAAGCATAAACAAATTGATTCAAACTATATCCGAATCATCAATAAGCTGGCCTGCAAGCTGAGTTAGAGGACAATCCAAAACATACATAAACTGACTCAAAATTTATCCGACTCATAAGTAAGCTAACTCAAATTCTGCTTGGATCACAAATAAACTGACTCAACTTCTGTCCGGGTTATAAACAAGCTGGCTGGGGGAGCTGAATCACAGGATAACCCAAAGCATAAACTAACTGATTCTAAATCTATATGGATCACAAATAAGATGATTCAACTTATGGCCGAGTTATAAATAAGCTGGCTGAAGTATAGATCTAGATCAACATAATGCTTTTTTAATCTAAAGTGACTCTACGGATAAGTCGACTAGTCCCCGGGTTGAGTTATCTTCTCCCCGGGATGAAGGATTGAGTGTAGGTGGCTGAGTTACTTGGCACTTACATCATACTTGGAGAAGTGTTTGGGTGAGCTTTGCTAAGTCATTCCTGGCCTGCTGAGGTACTTGGTACTTACAGTAAGCTTGGAGTAGTACTTGAGTTCTTCTTGCTGAGTCCTACCAGCTTTGATGAGTTAGACTTGGAATGCCTCTGTGCTTACCTCTCTGCTCTCTGTTTTCTTGGAGGAACTAAAAAAGCTTTATGAGGAAGAGGTTGATGAAGATGCTCCCGTCCGGAAGGAAACCCAACCAACGCCACTAGAGGCCCCACGGTGGGCACCAAATGTCGTGGTAGTATCACGACATATGCCATGGGTAGGCTAAAGTTGGGGCCGATGGACGTGGGGGAATCCGGGGAGGGATGATGCAGTGAAGACCGCACTCTTATGAACAAAGAGAAATACAATGTATATTGGATTGAAGCTCTCAAGTGGAGATACCACATCATTCTCTACATCTCATCTCTTATAATATGGCCATACTTGTGGCTACAATCATGCTCCTTGAGTTGTATCTCATATGCCTCTATCTAGATCTCTCTATCAGAGTGGAGGAGGAAGAAGAAGGAGAGCTCCTATTGAGATGAGAGGGGAGGAGCCCTTCGGGGGGCCTCCCCTCTAACGATCCCCCTGGTGCTCCTTATAAAGGGGAGCCCAGGGGACAAGACTTGTTCTACACGTTGGTATCTAGATGGCATATTCTGGGTATCTTCTAGAGATGCTCAGCATATGCCTTGGCATCTTTGGAGATGCCAGGCATATTCCCTAGCATTTTGTTAGATGCCAATGGCATATTCTATACATCATGTGCCCGTCTGAGCAGGTGGGCTCCCAAGACTGGCACAATACTTGTTGGTCTTGTCTTGATCTGCTGGCTTGTAGCTGTCAAGGTTAGAAACACATCTAGAGACAAATAAGAGGTCATATGGGGTGAAATAACTCGGCCCAGGTGCTCCAGACGAAATAGTGATTCGGCCTGCTCCTTAGTCGATTCGGCCTGGTCCTAATAGCAAAAGGATAAGGCCCAGCCGAGTTATAAGTCGACCCAGCCGGACTATCTCTAATTCGGCCCAGACTGAATGTAGCCCAGTGGGGAACGTCGGCCTGAGCTGTAGTGGCCCAGCTGGGTTTGACTGCCTTCACCGAATAAACAGAAAGGCCCAGCCGAGGTCTCCTTACCCGGCCCGTGGAGGGGAGAGCCCGACTAAACATTCCTGAACGGAGGGAGCCCTGGGAAGGCCCATGATGGGCCGTGTTGCTCCCGCCAGCCCACCCGGGGGAAGAGCTTCTGGGGCGCCATCCTGTGACGGGCCGTTATGGCCGAAGTCAGCCCATCCGGGTCTCTCCGGTTGACGCAGCCCCGCGCGGTGGAGACAGGGCGTCGGCGGGGTTTGGTGGCCCGACGCCGTGTTGGCCCGGCGGGAACGGAGGGAGTTCGTTGGTATCTCGGCCAGTGGGCCGGATTTGGTTTAGTTCGGCCCATGACTGTTGTTCCGCCTAGGAGGGATGGGAGGACCAGGCCGAATTAGGTTCAGTTCAGCCCAGGTCCTCTTTTCCTCCTTTCTTTTTGTGTATCTCTCTTAATTCTTTATTGACGTATCTTCTTATTCTTTTATAGAGACCGCCATCAATCCCGTAGGGTTTAATCAACTCTGGGGTACCCGGGGGTACACCCCCGACACCTGCTGAGAATTTGCATCTTTAAAATTTTGAAACTGTTTTGAAACAATCACATGTAATAAAGAAAAATAGAAAAACAAATATTTATGCTTGGCATCCTATCACGTCACGTGTACTTCCTACCAGGAATCTAATAACCACAGGATTTGACAACTTTTGAAAATCAGCCCCACGATATTATGCCACCATGTATGGATATTATTTGGTTTCAACATTGGTGACCAAAAAAGGTCATGGACATATTGACATCATAGTTTATTATACCGTTAACACATTAATTTGGTAGACGGGTGCATTTTGGCTTAGTAGGCAATGTTTCCCGTTGGAGTCTCCAACATTGGGGCTGTTTTATTCGCGGGATAGGAAAAACAAAGTAATAGGGAAAATACAGTACTATTAGAATGTCATGTCCTGTTGAATCCTACAGGATTTGGAGGCTACGGAAATTTTTCATAAAGAAGTGTTTGATTCATAGGAAAGCAAAGTAATTGTAACATGAGGTTGAGGTGGATGGAAAGTTTCCTCCAAAACATAGTGCAATTCAAACCTATGGGAAAAAATCCTAAGAGCGAAATCCTATGAATCAAATGATGCACCTAGGAAAAATTCCTATTGGTCAAAATCCTACAAAATTCCTATGGGATTCCTTTGAATAAAACTAGCCTTGGCCCTTAGGGGCTTGTTTTATTCACAAGAATTTCAAAGGATTTGTGAAGGATTTTGTCCCTTAGTAAATATACCTATGTTGGTCATTTGATTTAAAGGATTACAATCCTTAAGACTTCCTTCAAAGGACTCCTTTGCTCTCTATTTTGTAGGAAAATTTCCATTCGCTCCAACCTCATGTTTGAATAACTTTTCTTTTCCTATGATTCAAACACATATTTGATCCAAATTCACGTAGTTTTGTATTCGTATAGGATTCAAGAGGTCATGCCACTCAAATCCTATGGTTTTCCTATTCCTATGTTTTTAGATTCTTGCAAATCAAATGAGACCTAGGGAAAAATCAGTTTTCATAGTGGTGCGGTGATGTTTTCCGTATAGAGAGCAATAATATGGCTCAGAATGCCACAAGCCCATGTTTTCAGACATAGTGCACCATGCATGTTTTACTTACTATTCCCATGTTTTAAGTGTTTTCAAGCTAACTTCGCCTACTCAAATGACTTTATGTCAATTTATCGAAATTAGGTCAAATTAATTTGAACTACAAGTAAATGGTGGATTGTTCTTAAAATTTTACGAAAGACATGTGCATGGCATCCTTTTGCATGTATCATATGCCATGGAAAATGATAAACTTGAGTTTTGAAAACTTTTGAAAAACTAGGTTCACAAAATTGTCCTGCCATGTATGAACAGGTTTTGAGCCGCACGACCAAGGTCAATGCCATATCCTGTGAATGACATTATCGTTTATGGTAATTTTCCCATATTAGGTAGATTGGTGAATCTTTGCATGGTAAACAATATGTTTCCAAGAGGAGTGTCCAACCAGTATTGGGAAAAAGAAACACGTGCGCAGCACCACACTATGGATGATGGAGAGATCAGCTAAAGGATGGACATGAGGCAACAAAGGAGTGAGTAGTATGCAATTTATTTTCCTTGCATAGAGGAGGAATAGCACACTATAAGGCTATATGAGTACCTCGTGTTAGGAGCCCATCATAAATTTGCTCTGATATTGCACCACCTTCAACTCCTCTTCACTGTTGCCCTCTCGCACTACCTCCCTTTTATTCTCTAAGACTAGTCACAGTGGGGAGTACTAGAAAATACTAGTAGTATCATGTATATGATGCCGTCTTCATAATGTATCATTTAATAGTAGTAGTAGTACCATAGTCTTAGTGTATTTATTATTTTGTAGAATCTCAATGTAAAATTGTGTACAAGATTTATTAGAGATTATATTTTCTAGTTCAATGTGCTACGATACCATATCTACTTGTGATACCAACACAATATCTTTCATCATTAATTGCAGTGACACATAAGCATTTTGCATGCATGTAATGCATGATACCACCTATGATACCCCAACTAGGGCTAGTCTGAGCTCATAGTAACTCTCTTCTATAGTAGCTCTTCATTTTTCCCTACATTTCTAGTCATCCTTTTCCCATAGTACAAGTATTATACTTTCCTTACAGAAGAAAAATGTTCCTGTTTTCACAATAAAAGTCCTACCACTTGGAGATTGTCGACACGCAAACTATTAGCGAGATGCAAAATCTTTCTAAACTCTCATTCGTTCTCGTATGTTGGCTGCTGATGGCCTGCAAGTGCACAAGTTCATCCGAGAATGTTTTCACGGAAGTATTAATTCTAGTTCTTATATCGATCCCAACAAGGAGCCTATAACATCCCAATTTCAGCAACCATGATTAGTGGTCCAGAATGCAAAAATCAGAGGGAACAAAAACTTTTTCTTGTTCTTGGGTGCAGTGTTTGCTTGTTGTTTGTTTGTACTTGTGCATGTGAGTGTATACCCTCAACTAATCTTATCTCTAGTTTTCCCAAAACCTCTTTTCAAGGCATTTAAATTCTACTCTTGGTAGAGATACCAATGACTCTCATCTTATTCAAACTCCAACACTTCAAAATGCCCCAATGTTACCTCAAGCTCGTCTTGATGATAACCCCAGTAGTGGATTTCCTTAGTTTATAAGATGAGTTTCCTTGATCTATTGTCTGATGAGTTGCCTTGATCTGCTGTTTGACTTGTTTTCTTAGGGAGTAGTATGAGCCACTCTAGGAGCTCATCACTAGGATCAAGATGTTTCCAAATCATCACCCCCTGAGCAAGAATACAAATCTAGATATGATCCCTAGCTACTAGGTGATCATCTAAAACCCTTAACTAGATCAATTCTGAAGATTTCCATTCTAGATGCTTTCAAGTCCATGAAGACCAATATCAAGCATGGATCCCTTCTACTCAATCTACACTTCAACATCATCCACTTGATGATGCTTAGGTACCTTGCAAACCCATCAAAAACTTTCCCCCTCATACTCTAGTCAAAATCCTCAAAACTGCCAAATTTGACAAAGTCTGGAAACTGTTTCTAGCATCAGCTTTTTGAATGCCTCCCTTTCTCAACCCTTGTGCACTTTTGAAAATGAATATGAACCATGTTGTTGACCATCCTAAGTACTACCAAGGCCGACTCTTTCCCTTGGTTAGATCATCCCCCAACCTACTTGTTCTTGATGGTTTTGCAGGCAAGAAAATAACTTTTCCTGCAAATCTAGTCATCATGCCTACTTTGGCAGAAGCTCACACCATCATCCAATCTTCTATGGAACAAATCTTTGCATGGTTGTGTTATAATCATATAGGTCTATCAAAACCTACTTCATTGGTTCCATGTGGATCTTTGTGCTTCTTAAACCCCCAAGGTTTTAAAGGATAGTTGACAATCTGCTTTGGCAGGCTTATTTTATTCAAAGTTTGAAAGCATGTCATGGTGAGATCAAGCAGGATCAAGCTCAAACCCCTACACCATTGCAATATAGATCACTTGGTCTATCCATCCATATAACCCATGCCCCAAGGGGAGATCTGAAATCCAAGATAGAACCATGTGTTGATGGTATGAAATTAACACCACCCTAGATCCCTAATCTAGGGTATTCCACCAAAATCAACTTGGATTCTCCAATCCCAAGGTTGCAAATGCTTGCTGCACCTTGTATACATCATCTACCTTGATCACCAAGATTTCTCAATAATTACCCATAATTATTATGAACCAAATCTATTTAATTTCTTTTAATAGACAATATGTTAAAACCCCTTTCCCAATGGAAAGTTTGGTTTTTGCCAAAACACTTCCCCAACTTTTTGCTCATGTGAGTTCCATTTATCGTACCCTACCTTCCAACTTCAAAAATAAATATTTTGGAATAGCTTTATTATTTCTTTTTGCTCATTTTCTTAAATGGCTGAATTGGAATAATAATTGTTTTAAATACTTTTAATCCTCAATGAATCTTGGGAAAATTCCCCCAAGTGTGTATTCACATTTGGGACCCTCTCACACCAAAAAACAACCTTGTCCAATGTAATTATATCAAGTGATCTTCTAGGAACTACTTCTGCCCTTTTTGAATAAATGGTTTTATGAGGACTAAAACCCCTTATAAAAATCTCAAATAAATCCTAGGAGTGTACCTTGACCATGCCCATCCACCAGTACTATCTCCTCCATCTCTTCCAATGCAAATCCTTGAACTCCTTCACAAGCTCTCTTGTGATCAAAATTTTGCAAAACAATCAAACTTGAGCTAAACCAAAACTAAGCCCACCCCAAAGCTTGCGAAGCACCCCTCCACAGCAACACACACCCCCTGGTCGTGAGCACTGTAACTCCACCCCAAGCACTTGCCTCTTTTACCCTTGGATTAGTGGAGAGAGAGAGAGAAAACCATATCTTACAAAGATTGCCCACTTAATTACCCCAGCTGCCACAACCATCTCTGCCTGACCAAATCCCCCTCTTACCCCTCCCTACTGCCCTCTAGACCAACCACTGGCTAGATCTATCCCTCCCCCGTGTCCAAAGTGGACATTCTCACCCTAGATCCCTCCCACTTGGTATAAAGACCAGAGATCACCCCCAGCACTCCCCTGCCCCGCATTTGCTCCCTCTCCCCCTCCACCTACCTCCCCTAGCTCCACTCCCTCTCCTCTGCTCTGTGATGTCCAGAAAAAGAAGAAGAGGAAGCTTAGGCCTTCTCAAGATCTGAGCGTAGCTCCCTCCTCTCAGCTCCTCTCCTCTTGCATGTCACCTCACTGTGACCCTCTCCTCCTCCTCCATCTAACCGTGGCCTTTTCTTGCCTAGGACCGTCTCCTCTGTTGTTGCCATCGAGCTCTGGCGAGGTAATCCTTGGGCTCAATCGCGCGAGCTACTTCCCGGAGGCCAACCCCGTCGTGCCGCCCCTCCCCGGACTCGCCCGGGATTCCTCTATCGCCCTGTCACCTCCTCGATCGCTGACGAGCCCCTAGGTGAGCCTCCCCGCTGCCGCCGGTGCCCGCTATGGTTTCCTCCTCCGCTGGCCTGTCCTGAGGTCAAAGACGACCTGGAACCATTGGATCCCCTTAAAACCGACGGCCAGATCTGGCCGATACCCCCTGGACCGCCCCCTGCCACTAACCGTCGGGCCCCGCCTGGCAGGTTCAAGCCACTGGCTCCCGCGTGCCGCGCCGACCGGGTGGGCCGATTCCCCCCCTGCGACCCATTTCCCACACAGATCCCGGCCCAGCTGCCATGTTTTCTTTTCTTTTAATTCTAGATCCAGAATTGTAGCAGTTAAATTAAATCCTTTTTAAAATAATAAATAAGTCCAAATGGACAGATCTAAATTTTCTTAGATGACCACCTGTTTTTTGCATCATGCAGAACTGGTCCCTTGCCAAAAATAATTATTATTATTCCTTGGCAATTAATCCATTAAAGATTGTCCTATGCACTAAACAAAAACAGCCATTATCTGCCTTGGGTAAATTCTCTTGTCAAACCAAACGAGGTATTGACCTACTTCCAACTCCCAGGGTTGTGTACTTTCAACATCTATCAAATCCCAGCAGGTCAGATTTTATTGAGTCCTGGTTGAATTGCAGTGAATTAAATACTTCTGTAAGTGGTATTCTCACTAAATAAATCTGTCCAGGAGTTTGACAACTCCAAAAAGAGTGAATCCAATTCCTAAAGAAAGGTATTCCAAATTCCTACCACCTGCCCTTGGAATTAACTCAAGATCTTCTGTAGAATTAATCTGGTAAAAAAACAGAAAAACCATACAGAACTACCTTCGATTATTTATTAAGGGAATTCTGGTAATTCTTTTGACATGATTCCACCTCTAGGTCGTTCAGTACAGCAAAAACTACAAAACCACTGAAGGAAATAATTTTTGGGCCTCCAGATAAATTCTGGTGAATTATTTCCTCAAACTAGAGTTTATTCCACTATAAAAAGCATAACTAAATCTAGGTAATTGATAATCTATTGAAACCACTTGTGTTGGTTTTGTTTTGTCAAGACCTGTCTGAGGATATCACTGTTGCACATTGGTACCCTACAGACCTCAGAAACCCACTCCAAGTTCATGGTATTTAGCCTTGACAACTATCTTCCAAAGGGAAAAACACCTATATGGGAATCTAGTAATTCCACTACTAGAACCCAACTTCTCCAAAACATACTAGGTTAAGCAGTATTCCCTATGTTTGTTTGCTATATGGTTTGATGCATGTATGCCTTGTATTGATTGTGGTATTGTCTGCTTGCATGTATATTCGATGATGGCGATAGTGTGAGTGTTTGACGACCAGAAGGAAGGGACTTCTTATTATTATTTATTGGGTATTCTTGGTTATCTAAAGAAGTCCAGGGACTTATTGCCGATCACAGGCAAGCCACCATTCCTGAATTATGATACTTTTCCTACTCTCTTTTACCTGTTTTGTATCCTCTTTATAAATTGCATTATTTATCTGCATGTCGTGTTTCATAAATACTGCGCTAGTAACTTGGCTCCTCCAAGTTATGATTTTGTGTCCCTCGTGGCACCACCCTGATGTACCTACCATTTTATCCCTTTAGACCGAGAGTATGATGGTCAGCATCCTACCTCGTTGAAAACCTCGGATTTGAGAAAATGAACTGTTTTGGGTTTTACCCTTCTACAAATGTTAAAAACTGCTTTGTAAAAACCCTTGGGAACAGGCATCGTTCCAAGCTGGTGTTTTAACTACAGAAGTGGTCATACTGAGAAATAAGAAAGTGAAGGGATGTTCTACGCCTTTACTGGAACAATTTTTATCCGTGCAACCACATTACCCCAGGTCCTGGGGCTTAGCTCGTAGTTTGTCTTCATTAGCCGAGGCAGCTTGTACAATGCTTACAGGGAGAGATCCCTTGAAATCCGGGCAGGCGCTAACAGATCTACGGATCTGGAGCCTGTAGCTTGCTTCGGCAAGAGTTAGCCTGCTCTGGCAGGAGTGCCGGTGTAAAAATTGGGTCTCCCGCAGACGGTATGACTTAGGTGGTACGAAAGGAAGTGGAGTCACCAGATTAAGGTATACGCCAAGTTGCGGCTTGGGTATACACATGTACGGAAGGCAGGACTATGGCTGGGACCCACATACTCGTTGCCGGGGAGAACAAACCCAAAAGGAAAAGCAGCCTTTGCTAGGGTCGACAAGAGAAAGGTTAGGTTTGATTATCCGGACCCCCATCTACAGTGGTAGTGGGCTGTGGTTTTATCCCGACGGATGTATTGATTCTTGTGGGGAAAGTGCGCAAACTCTGCAGAGTATAATCTATTCGAATAGCCGTGTCCATGGTCAAGGACGGTTGGAAAGGTGTTGTCTAGGAGTACCCAAACACCGATTGTTTGGAAAGAATGATGAAAAGTATGGAGGTTCCGGGGGAACCTGAGTTTAAGGTGTTGTTTTGACCAGAGGAGGTCAAAGAGGTCTACAAAAGGGTTTTTACTCCAAAACTATTTTCAAAAAGGTTTTCAACAAAGATATGGGGATATCTTGACTTATAAAACAGAGGCATGTTCTCAAAACTCTTTTTCAACAAAGATATGAAGATGCCATAACTACAAGAGGTAGTCTAGGATTTTCAAAAACAACCCTAGATAGAGCTATATTGCCACAGTCAGAATTTTATTTCCTTATTTCTAGTTATCTTGGTAGTTTGCGAGTACATTCAAAAGCACTCATGGCATTGTCCCTGGTTATTTACTTGACTAGACTCTCAGAGGTTCGACATCGGAGGATTAAGGTGACATCCAGCGAGCTAGGTCGTCTTCTCAGTCAGCCGCCTGTAGGTTGAGGCACGATTGGGCTCTGCGCGTGATGATGTTCTGCTGCTAAAGATGTTGTAGCCATACTGGCATTTATGTAAGTCTTGTAATTTCGTTATGTTCGGATGTTGTAATGATACTTGTCGGTTATGTTCTACGACTCACTGATCATGGGAACATGGATATATGCATAACAAGGATTTCTCGGATGGTTAGTCCGGGGAGCCCACAGAGCCTAGGAAAGTGTTTTTATGCGGTGTTTCTGTCGCACCCAAGGTGTCCCAGGTCTTGAGTGAATTGACTGCAAAAGTTGACGGTGGAAGTGGTGAGTAAAATATAGAGGAACTTTCTTAATAAATAAGTAAATTGCATAAAAGTAAAGATTCAAAAGGTGTGTAAAGGTCCTGCAGATGAGAAGTTAGGCATGGAGAGAAACAATTCATGATGATAGTGAAAGTGCCAAATGGAATAAGAATAATAAGTGATAGTGATATTTCTTATTTATAAGTGAGTAGTCAAGCAACCCATATACCGACTAGGAGTCCTCATGGCCAATTCTTCCTAATCCCAATGATCCATCTACTTGTTACCACGGCCATGGTCAGCGCATTAATTAAGCTCTCGTGACCGGATCAAGGGTTTAATCTTGATGGTTCCTTGATTTCCTCGAGTAGTGCTTGCTCTTATTTGATACCGGCCGTGTCACTCGGGGGGTCACCGAATTACTAGCATACAAGTTCATATATATGAGATCTTTTGATCATGTTACCTAGGCCCTTAAATTAGATAACAAGCATTAAGTAAACATAGATATTCATTCTCACTATTCAAATAAAGAATTACAACAATCACAAATGGATCGAATTAAAGGAGGCACAACACATCTCACCAATCCCCTACATCTCCCACGCCTATGGGGTTTACTCAGACAGGAGAGGAAGACAAATCAAAGGCATAATTGTATTGCAAATAGAAATCATCTCAAAGTTATTGTAGTAAACCACAATAGCGATTAAAGATCCAATAAAATACAAACCGAAGGTAGATCAAAGTATCAAACCCAAATCTTACAAGTGTTAATCTCTTTATCTATCTCTCTCTATCTCTCTCTCAGTAATGATGGAATGATGGTGGAGTGTGTGGTTTAGAGGTTGGAGATCGTCGATGAATGAGGTGAAGTTCTTCTCCTCTTTGAGATCTGATCTTCCCCTCTCAGATGGCTTGCGGTGGCTGTAACTTTTGCTCTATGTCTCGTGTCTCCCCTTTTGCGAAAGTTGCTTCTATTAATATAAGGAAGGTGTCGGTGGGTACTACGAGCGGGCTTTACGGGGATTTGCTCCAATGGAAGTTTAGCATTCTGGACGCCTCCAACGGAAGTTGCTCCAATTGGGAATTTTCTTATTCTGGTGTAATTAGCCCATAAATGCTATTAGATATTCAATAAATGTTCATTGCCTAAAAACCATCGCAAGAAACCAAGGATTCGCTAATTGCGACATTAACATTAGTGGAAAGGGGCAATCTTCAGTGAAATCTGGTAATAAACCAATGTTAAAAAGTGATGAAATTTGGAGCTATCAACGTCCCCAATCTTAGCATTTATTCTCCCTCAAGTGACAAAGATATAATGAGTAATAGCAGAGAATTGGATCAAGATGAAAACTTACAAGTTCGAGGTTGTATCATATTCCATCGTCTCAAATCCTGCAACCTTGAACACATGCATAATGTATCTGAACAGTTGCACTTAAGCTTGATTCATAAATGCAAGTAACTCGGTAGCTAATAGTTCTTGTAACTCAAATGAGATTCTTAAAAATTTGGCGAGGCATTGCAAATCAATTTCTTCCAGCGCCTCTCTTGTTATGAGAGTAAAAATGTTTTCAAGCGAGGTCGGTTGTGTCAAAATTAAGGGTGCAAACGTAGATGTCAAAAGAAGGATAATCTTAGAGCTTTTTCATTAGTCACCCACTTCAATAATCATGGCTATCAAATACCTCTTCTTTTCCCTGCCTATCAAGAACTCTAATTGCTCATTTTAGGTAGGGAGGTGATGCCAACAATCAAAAGTATCGAAAGTTTCTCAGCTCATATTTTGATGATAAGTCTTTTATTTTTCCTTCTCAAGGATCAATAAATATTTCCTTTTACAAACTCCCACACAACCTATTGGTAATACCAATAATTTTTCCCATATAGTGACACATATGCCACTCATGCCATCAACTCATAACCAAAATCCGGGGTTATACCATAGATCGTTCAAAAGCTAGCGTAGTTGTTTGCATCCCAAAGGTGTGTATTTGAAACAAAGTACTTTTCTTTTCCTTTCTTTCCTCTTTTTTTAGCAGGCCAATACAAGTTTTGGCATCTCCCGCTCCCACTCTAAAAAGTTCGTTCTATCAAGCAATTCTTTTTCAGAATGTATCATCAAGTCAACGATCAATATGTGGGGTTGAGCACTCCTAAGATCAAGCCCTTAAGAAAAAACATGGCACCAAAGTTGTCGATGGACACTTTCTCTTGTTCTAAAAAGTTTGGAATTGAATCCAAAGAGTTGTTTTTCAAACTAATACTAATTGTCGAAAGTTTTAATCAAAGAGTTTACAAAAACCTTTAACCTCAAGTTCTAAAAGATAACAAACTAAGCGTGGAGTCGTACTCAAGTGAAACTGAACGGACATAAAATGTTCATGAATAAGCTTACCGGAAGAAGGAAAATAGGAATGTGGTACCTCCTCTTGCTTGTTTGTCTTGTACTTGAGCCAACGCTTTGCGTTCGTCTCCGTAGCTCGATTACTAGAAGTGAGCAACCTATAGAAAGACTCAACTAGAGCTGAGAGAAATTTGCACAAATAAAACTAGAAACTAGTATAATATTTTTGGGGTTTTCTTTATAAAATGCAAAACTGAAAGAAAACATGTGTTGAAACAAAAATAAATAAAAATAATTAAGAAAAATATGAATTCAAAATGGTGGGAGGAGTTTAACCTCCCCAAGCTTAGGCTTTTGCCTAACTGGAATCAGTTGTCGCTACCGTCAGGTGGCGGCTGCTGATATTGGAACTTCAGGTAGTGGTTTGGAAATTCAGTCATGAAAGATGTGTAATATTGAGTGATGTTGAGTATGTTGGTGTTCGCATCATACAACATGTTTTCTACATTGTCGATGCGATGCACCACCTGGTCAAAATCACTCCTCGGGACATAGTTTAATCCTGGCGGTGGTGGAGGCATACCTTGTTGTTGGTCGAAAGGCAGTTGGTGATGGTGTTGCTGACCGTAGTCGTCCCATCCTGCACCATGCCAATATTCTTCTTCTTGATCTTGCTGTTGTTGGCCAGCTACTGCGTTTTCCTAGTTGGGGTGGCCACCTGGTGGTGCAGTCCTTCCTGAGAGGATCAGTGTCTGCTGGAACTCCTTAGTGAGGACCCAACTCTGTTTACTTGGCAAACCAAAAGCTTGGACAAAAGGAAGAAATATTTGGTGGAGATCACCGTTAGGTACAAAATAAAACTGGTAAGCACGGAGGGCATGCTCTGGCCTATAGACCCCCATGAACTTTGTTCTAGCCATATGAATGTCATCCAGGTCCTTACTGCAAGCCACAACTCTTTCCTATGGTAGGAAAAATTCGTTTGTGTAGGCGATCTGTGTGATCAACCCGCAATAATGAATGTCCCTCGCGGAATGATTAAAGTGCTGGATAAGAAAAACACCCAAGTTTACCTTGTGCTGCATCTCTAGATGCAAGGCCATATGAATCACACTCATTTCGGGGCCTGCCATTCCCCAACATCACCTTTCCCAAATAAAGAATAACCAAGGAAGGTATCAAAATAACATATAGTAGGATTCTGGATAGTAGCGCTCTTCTTGCACAAGTAATCATTGTTCCTGTGGACATAAATTTGCCTCCAAGATTGGATTGCCTCTATGTGCACATTGTCATTCATATCGAGCTCTCACTCATGGGAGAATCCGAAACTATTATAAAATTCATAGAAGGTCAGGTTGTGGAGTTCCCCATTGAGCACAAAACTTACAGTGCAATTTCGCTCCTGGGTCTCGAGATCATCGTGGAATGATTAAAGGAACTCGTACGTGGTGAGCTTGTAGGTGTCGATGGAGAGGTAGGAGATGTCGACCATGCCAGCTTGCACAGTCATCTGCTCGAAGTCCTTCAGAAGACCCTGGCGGGAGAGGAACTAACGGTCTACCCACTTGGTGGGCAAAACCTTGCGGTTGCTCACCCACTCATAGTCTTGGCTCATGGTAGCCCTCAAGCTATCCACCTCCGAGAGTCTGTTCTTCGAGCCTGGCAGCTTGGCAGAGCCCGAGGCCCCCGCTGTAACCGAGCCGTTGCCCGAGCGGAAAATCCTTCCAATGTTATGCATTGTGCTACGAATTTTTTGAACAAAACTATAGGCATCAAGTTTCTATCACACAAACAAGCGATTACAGGTAGAAGTTACAAATCCTAACATGAGGAATGAATAATAATCTCAAAATATGATGAACTCATCTAAATAGCCAATGTGATGAATTCAACCATGGATTTTAGAAAATAGAGTATGGACCAGACAAGAAACTTACCGATGTGAAGATTCCCCAACTCAAAAAACATGAAATCAATGAAGAATCAAAGGTTTTAGGAGGCTAGGGTTTGAGGTGGAGAGATAAACAACAAGGAAGAAAGAGGAAGAAGAAGGAGCCTAGATGGGAGCCAGCCGCCGTCGGCCTTTACCTGGCGACGCACATGGTACAGGCAGGTGGTATGGGCGCAACCCGCTCGTACCAGTGGTCATCACCGTTGGATTAACATTAGGGTTCAAGATCAAACCTGATCGACCTGGTACGGGCGCACAGTATGGGCATACTCTGGCCGTACCGTTGGTTGTTATTGGTACTAAGAACTTGGTGGATTTCGTCGAGGTTGATGCACGGGCGCTGGTACGTGCAGCGTTACCGCATCAATTGGTCGCCGCCAAAGACTTCTCGCTACTGGTTTCGTCGAGACTCGGTACGGGCGTGTGGTACGGGCATACCGCGGCAGTACCACCGCTCGTTATCGGTGCTAAACCCTTTTCTTTTCTTCATTTTTCCCTTGCTTCTCAACTTCGCTAAGGTAAATTATCTGAATGAACTTAAAATTCAAAACAAGCTTATTAGATCATACAAATAATGAAGTAGTAATCATAAATAAAATTTAAACCTAATTTATTAAGAATGGGTTAACTCCCATTAAGTGTTTTATTCTAGAGTTTTGACTAATCAAACTCCATGTCATCGGTTATCATCTCAAGTTGCTCTTTTTCTTTAGTTTTTACTACTTGATCACGCTTAGGTGGCGGAACATATTTTCCATCATGTTCTTGTTTCTTAGGAAAGTATTGAACAATCTAATCATGATATATATTGAAGACAATCTTACCAATGGAGCAATCTACGTTGGCTCCAGCTGTACCAAGGATGATAGGCAGTTTGTCATCCTCAGGAACATCAAGAATAATAAAATCAGTGGGTATAACATGTTGATCAATTCTAAGTAAAACGTCTTCAATCATTCCGACAGGTTGTTTAGTTGTCTTATCCGCCATTTGTAATGTTATATAAGTAGGAGAACATTCTCCAAGATTCAATTTCTTAAATAAGGAATAGGGCATAACACTAACACCTGCTCCTAAATCACAAAGAGCATTGAATATATTAGTTTTCCCTATTGCACAGGAGATGGTTGGTATCCCTGGGTCCCCAAGCATACGAGGAAGCTTATCGCCAAAGGTTGTCATAACTGCTACAGTCTTAGTTACCTTCTTTTATCTATTAAGGATGTCTCACATAAACTTTTTATAAGTAGGAACTTGAATAGCATCAGTTAAAGGAAGTTCTAAATGCAAGCTGCCTAGTGCCTTAGCAAAAGATTCATAACTAGCTTTATCTAGTTCGTAATGAACTCGGTTAGGATAAGGAACTTTCTTTTTGGTAGGTATTACCTTTTCTTTTACCTTTGTCACCGGTTCAGCATTCCATTCATTTTTCCTTGTAGCTGATTTTTGCTTATCGGCGCGGTCTTCATGCGGGATGATAACTTGCTCTTCTTGTTCCTTTCTGAGATCGGTTTCTTCCCTTGAATCGATAGTCTCGGTGTCTGAGTAATATGCTTTATGATTACCCATGCTTCCTCTTCTTCTTGAGTTTTGGAAGCTTCATTTTCCATTTTTTGGGACTCATAATCAATGTCGTCGTGGGGATCGACTAGATCCTCTTCTTCTTTACTGATCTCCCGAGTCTCTCTTGCTTTTAGAGCTTGCTCTTCTTGATACCAAGGTGGCCCTTGTGGTTCCTGAGTTTCTGTACCATGCCTAGTAACAATGTTAGTGGAAACAATGTTGAAATTTCCTTAGTTCAAAATCAAAGTTTGGGTTTCATTTATTTTCTCACACTGAGTTTTAACAATACTTAGATATCTATCTAGATGTTTTGTGGCTTGACCCAAGTCAACAAAGACTTCGGTTAGGTCTCTTATATTCTTTTCTTGTGTCATAAGACATTTATATTTTTTTCATGGAATTGATTCTGTTGATATTTAAACTTTTGCATTACAATATTTGTATCATCTTCTATTACATAAGTTTGAAGAATGTCAACTTTGTTTTCTTTTACAAGTTTTGAAGCTATACCTTTTTCTTCCATCCACTTTTTGACTTCGGATATAAGATCTGGTGGTATGTGAATCATACCTTTTCGTGGTTCAATATCCTCAACTAGATTGTATTGTTCTTCATTAAAGCATCTTACCTCGAAAAGCTTTACACATTTCGACAGTGTCAAGTTGCATATTTCTCCTCCTGCTGATAGATCAATCATCTCTTTTGTCTCGTCATTAAGACCATTATAAAAATATTGGATAACTAAACTCTCATGGAAACCATGATTTGGAACTTTCATAATCATTGCATAAAATATATTACATGCTTGATAAAAGGTTTCTCCAATTTTTTTAATAAAATTTGTTATACTTTGTTTGATCCGCATGATTTTAGTAAATGAACAATATTTATGCATGAATTCTCGAATGCAATCCTCCCAGATTTTTATAATATGATTAGGTAGTGATTGTAACCAAGCAAAAGCATTATCTTTCAAAGACCAGCGAAAGAGTTTAAGAAGTACAAACTCTTTTGGTAAACTTGTTGGTTTAAGAGTAGCACCTCACCCTTGATACGTCCAAAACGTATCTACTTTCCCGAACACTTTTGCTATTGTTTCTTCTCTAAACTTGTGTGATTTGGATGCAACTAACACGGACTGACGTTGTTTTCAGCAGAACTGCCTTGGTGTCTAGTTTTTGTGCAGAAAATCAACTATCAGTAAAAATCCTAGAAAATATGCCAAAAATCCTATTTCACCAAGAGATCGCCAGAGAATCGAGAGACGGAGGGGCTAGGCCCAGAGGCCACCACCTGTCACATGGCTAGGCCTGGCCGCGCCAGGGGGTGGTCTAGCCGCCCTAGACAGCCCCTCGGTCTCCCTCTTCACCTATAAGTTTCCTTTTGACCTAAAAACTGAGGGAGGTTCGATGTTTTGCCACAAGGAGTTCCGCTCCACCGCCACCATCAGATTCCACGAAACAACACCAGAAACTCCATTCTGGCACCCTGTCGGGACGGGGAATTGGAGGAGATCATCGCCATCCTCATCACCATCGCTTCTCCATCGACCATCCATGTTTCCCCCATCTATGAGTGAGTAATCCCCCACTATAGGCTATGGGGATGGTAGGGATTGGATGAGATTGTTCATGTAATGGCATCAGAGTGTTAGGGCATGGTGCCTAGTATCTTCTATTAGTGCTTTATGACTTTGTTGTGACTTGTTCTGCTTAATGCTTGTCACTAGGGCCCGAGTGCCATGATATCAGATCTGAACATGTTATTGATTCATCATGATAGTATTGTTTATGGTCTTACCTGCAAGTTGTATACACACGTTGTTTTCCGGAACCAATGGCCCCGAAGTGATAGAAATCGGGATAACCGGAGGGAATGGCTTTGATGAGAGGATCAAATGTGTTCACGGAGTGTTAATGCTTTGCTCCGGTGCTCTATTAAAAGGAGCACCTTAATTGCCAGTAGTTCCCTTGAGGCCCCGCTGCAAATGGGCTGGCTGGACAAAAGATGTTGTGCAAGTCCTCATTGCAAGCACGTATGACTATATATGGGACACATGCCTAGGATTATCTAGTACTTGGATGCTTTATCTTATTTATCTGCAATTTCCCTATGTTCTGATTGCTATGTGAATTGTCTTGTCCATGCCACGCCCGTCCATCCATCCCTATGCCTACCGCACTCGAATCCTATTGTTTACTGCTATTCTTACTACTGTCTTTACATTACTATTGCTGCTACTTTACTATTCCTACTGCAAAAATGCTGCTACTGATAAACTGTTGTGAGCAAGATTGTTTCCAGGTGCTGCTGAATTGACAACTCAGTTGTTAAGGCTTATAAATATTCTTTGGCTCCCCTTGTGTAGAATCAATAAATTGGGTTTCACTTCCCTCGAAAATACTGTGATACAACCCCTATACTTGTGGGTCATGAAGACTATTTTCTGGCACCGTTGCCGGGGAGTATAGCTTTATTTATCAAGTTCACTTGGATTCTCTATTGTTCGCTGCTATCAATCCATATGGATAAGTCTCGTGATGGCAAGGTTCCTATTTTACCATCCACTACAAGGAGAGGTACGGTTCTAAACACCTATGTGGTTCTTGATTCACCATCTTTTGTGAGTAAGCTCGTTACACCACCACATACACATGCTACACACACTGCTACTACTGCTGAATCTGAAGCTTCTGATACTTATGATGCTACTTTTACTCTGCTTGATAAGAGTGGTTCATTAGGTCCTTTCCTAGATGCTACGATTGCTAGAACTATAGTTGGAAATACTTAAACTCCTAATGAAGACACTACTACACCTGTTAGTTCACCTGAGTCTAGTAAGAGCTATGATATTGAAGACTGTTATGTTGAGATGACCGATGAATTTATTAAAGAATGTAAAAACACCCATGATAGGAGCGCTGCTAAGAGTCTCCTTGAGAGGCATACTATTAGACCCAAATTGTCTCCTATTGCTAAGTTTGCTGCTTCTTCCATAAACATTAAAGATAAAGATTATGATTTCTCTCTTGATCTATCTTATATAGCTATTGTTGAGAAATAACCTTTTTGTGGTACTAAGAATGAAAGTGCGGTAGCACATATGACTGAGCTTTCTACCATGAGTGGCTTGTTTTCTGATGATATTAAGATGCGTACTTAATTTGTTGCTAAGATTTTCCCCTTTTCACTGAAAGGAGAAGCTAAAACTTGGTTTAGTATTTTACCTCCTAGATCTATTGATAGCCCTTATTGCTTGATTAGTACTTTCCTACAGAAATATTTTCCTCCTAGTGCTAGACATGCTATTTTGTAGGAACTTTCTAATTTTAAACAGGGAGAAAAAGAGATATTGCATGAATCATGGGCAAGGCTTTGTGCTTTGATTCATGCACAGGCTAGAATTCCATTACCTAATAATGAGCTTCTTGATATATTTTATAATGGACTAACTGAAGAATCTAGGACATACCTAGATAGTTGTGCTGATTGTGTTTTCAGGAATAGGACTCCCAAGGAAGCTGAGGAATTAATGGCTAAAATAAGCAATAATTATGAAGACTGGACTCCTCCTGAACTAGCTATACCTGAAACAATTATACGTAAACCGACTATGCCTGTGCCTATTCCAACATCAAAGAAGAGGGGAGTTATTGAATTAAATGATGAAGTGATGAAGGAAGCTAAGAAATGTCTTAAGGAGAAGGGAATTAAAGCTGCAGATGTCAAGAATTTACCTCCTATAGAAGAATTATGTTAGCCTATCCCCTACTCATCCACTATTGAGGTACACTCTCTCCAACACTTTGATAAAGGTGATATCCCTTACTCTAAACCTCCTGATCAATGCTTAAAAGAATTTGATATTTTTATTGTTAAGCAAGATAATTTTAATAAAAGGGTGCAAAACCATCTAATGGAAAACACTATAGGTATTGTTGAGTTAAAGGATATTGTGGAAAGAACCTCTAATGATGTTAAAATGATTGTTAAACACTTTCAAATGGTTCAAACTCAAATATATCAACTTATTAAAGTGCAAAAAGACTTGCTAGTTAATGCTGCCAAAGAAAAACACGCTTATGAGATTAGAACTAGAAGTGGTGCTGCTACCCAGGATCCTCTATATCCTGAGGGGCATCCCAAAAGAATTGAGCAGGATTCTCAACAAGCTGAAAATAGTGGCTCTACTCGTAAGAAAAGAAAAAAGAAACATAAAACTATTGTAGAACCCTCTGAACCTGCTATAGATCCTAATAGTATATCTGTCTCTGATGCTGAAACTGAAAGTGGTAATGAAGAAAATGATGTTCCTGATAAAGAAAAGGTTGAAGAAGAACCTGAAAAGCACACTAAGAATACCAAATACACTAAAGAAGATTTTGTTGCTAAGAAACATGTAGTGAAAGAGAGCCTTGGGTCTAAAAACCTATGCCTTTCTCCGATAAGAAACACAAGTCAAAGGAAGATGAACACTATAATAAGTTATGTGAGTGGATGAAACCTTTATTCCTGCAAATTCCTTTGACTGATGCTATTAAATTGTCTCCTTACTCAAAGTACATGAAGGATGTTGTCTCGAATAAAAGGAAGATCCCTAATGAAGAAATTTCTACTTTGTTGCTAATTATTCCTTTAATGGTAAGGTTCCTAAGAAGCTTGGAGACCCAGGGATTCCAACTATCCCTTGCTCTATTAAGAATAGTTATGTTAGAACTGCTTTGTGTGATTTAGGAGCTGGGGTTAGTGTTATGCCTTTCTCTCTCTATAAGAGACTTCAACTAGAAAAACTAATACCAACTGATATATCTTTGCAAATGGCTGATAAATCTACCACTATTCCCATTGGTATATGTGAGGATGTACCTGTTCAAGTGGCTCGTAATTGCTTGATATTAACTGATTTTGTTGTGCTTGAAATGCCTGAAGATGATAATATGTCTATTATTCTTGGGAGACCTTTTCTTAATACTGCAGGAGCTGTTATTAATTGTAATCAAGGAAAGGTGACTTTCAATGTTAATGACAAGGAACATATTGTCTATTTCCCCAAGAAGATTTATAGGTCTTATGGTTTAAATTCAATTGAACATGTTGAGGGTATTCAAGTTGGAGAAATATATTGTCCCATACCAAGAGAAAAATTTGAAACTATTATGATTGGGACCAATGCTATCAAAGTTGAGGTAACATAATTATTAGTGGAATACAAAGTTTAGTCTCATATGAAATTGTTTTGGTAACAAAACCTGATCGACCTTGTTAAACAAAAGGATTTCATTGAACAAAACAATGTTTTCACCATGATTATCTTCGCTTACTTTTATTCTATCCATTTTAGTATTAGCTTTCGTTTAGTTTTCTTTTTGTTGTTAGTTGCTTGCATGTTAGAGTGAATTAGAACTTATGTAGTTCTAGCCTTGTTTTGTCATTGCATCATTTCCAAAAAAACTTTTTCTGTCAGAAAATCATTCATTTATACTTGAAAATTGTTCAAAAATAAAGTGTCTCGAAAAATTCCAGAAAATTCATATTAAATTTTTACGTGAAAAAAGGGGCAGAGGAGTGCCTGGAAGGTACCAGGGGGACCCACCAGGCAGGCACACCACCTGGTGGTGCGGCCTGCCCTGGGTGGCGCCATGCCATGGTGTGGGCCACCCCTGGCCCTCCACTCACTCTCTCACTTTCCACTTTCTTCTCTCTCCCGACTAAACTCCAGTTCATTTCTGAAAATCGCGGTCTTGCTATGCTTTCCCTTGATTTTTCGATCTCCTTGCTCAGCCCATCTTTGCTGCTAAAATTTGGAGCATTTGTTCTCCGGTATGTGACTCCTCCGCTTGTCCAAGTAGATTTGTGTTTAGTGCTTTATATCTTGACTATTTTGTTGCTGTAGGTGACAGGTTATGAGAGCTTGTAAGCTTGTTTGATACGTATAGATATAGTTTTGATGCATGTTTAGGCCTCTTACAAGTCCCTATGAGTAGTGCCCTCCATTATATTCACTTTGCAATCACTTCTTTAAATAGGTGTTTAAATTTCAGAATAGAAGATGAATGAGCATCAACTAAACCAACATGAACTATGGGTGCCTGAGGTTATGAAGGTTCACCGGGAGGAGGAAGTTTTTCCTTCCATTTATCCATGCTCTGAGTTCATGAGTGCTGCAGGAATTCTCCAGGATTTCCACACTTTGGTTTCTAATGCAGGATTGGAGCACTTTTTGGAAGATGAACCTTGTCAATTTGTGAAGCTAACCATGTATGTGGTGCAGAACTTTCAATTTAGTTACTCTTTGCCTAACCCCATGGTCCACTACAAAATTTACAATATTGTTGTCGACCTTTCTCTCGATGACTTCTGTGCAGCTATTAAGGTACCTCAGTGGGGATCATGTAGAAGGATTAAAGAGTGACCTGCACCACTCATGGATCGATATGCAGAAATTTGCCAAGGGAGCAGCTTCTCGAAGGAGAGTGGGAAAATCCGTAACATTCATCTCCCCTCCATTCGCTACTTTGCTTACTTTATTGCCAAGTGTATTCTTGCTAGGAAAACTACCAATAAGTTATCTTCATATGATCTAGCATTCATCTCTGCTACTCTTAAACGAAATAGGTCTTACAACTTGGGTGCTTTGATAGCTTTCCATCTTGCCGCTAACCGCGAGAAAGGTGGAATCTGTAGGGGCCTCATTGCTTCTCGTTTACTAGCACTACATGGTTTAGTGCCTCATCATTTAGACCTACAGTTTCCCATAGAAAGGTTTGATTTTAATTCCATGATACAGCATAAATTTGTTTCTTCGTGGGCTAGTTTGAGTGAGTTGTCTTATGAAATAACTTTTCTCAAAGCTGGTTCGAGAAGAAGCAAGTCCGACCGTGTTGTTCTTTTGCCTGCACCTGTAATGTTTAACCTTGATAACAGGGTAGGATGGTCTGTCACGGAGGAGGAGTTTGATACGTACTTGGGAGAGCTCTCCCAACAGGAGCAGGATACTAGAATGGAGGTCACGGATGATTCGGTCCAGCCCTCGAATGAGGGGGAGTCTTCATATCAGCAGCCTATCTACGATTGGGGGGCTTCTTCTTCCTCCCAAGGGACCAACTAAAATATTTCTGTTATTTCTCTTTGGTTTTCTTCTTCCTTTTTTCCTTGGTTTGCTTGCTTTATTTGAACTATTCGAAAAACCCAAAAAGATTTTTCTTTGCTTGTTTTTGTTCTTGTTTAAAAATCAAAAACACCAAAAATATTTGTTGTTCTTCTTTGGTTTTGTGAGTTTGTTGTAGGGTTCAGCAGTCCTCGGTGGATATTGGTTTCACGATTTTATTCAAGCCACACAAGTGAAGGGCAATAATGAGGATTAATGACAACTTGAGATATGGTAAGAGGTTGGTAATGAACTCTATTTGTTTTCATTTTTTGTACATATACTCATCATTGTGGGCATGCTTAGCCTGTTCGTGTAGGGTGTATGTTATTTATGGATGCTTAGTAGTTCTTGCTTTCATATGATTAGTTCCAGCTTGCTAATAGTTTGTAGCATGTCATATGAATGTTTTCTTGCATTACTCTATTCATAACTTGGTATGACACCGTGGTATCCTCCTCTGAATGTTTCATTTGAATTGACTTGGCACATGCTCGTGCATGCATATGACTGAAATAATCAATTAAGCCTCGATGAATTTTTTTATCTCGAGGGTCTTGAATCACTTTCATGCCATGATTAGTCATGTTTTGTTGTAAGCATGATTATGATAGCTATTGCTCTATCGTTTGTCGCGCCCTTACTATTGCTAGCCTTCACTTACACTGAGTATGTTTTACTCATGTCTCCAACTCCCTAAAACCAGAGATTGCCAAAAGTGTCCACCATATCTACCTATTAGCATCATTTGTTGTTCCGTGCATATTCAATATGCCTTGTTTTCTTCCGCATAAAATGTTTGCTTGTTATAAGAAAGTTAGTTAGTAAAGCTCTCACGAACTTGATGGCACACTTTATTTTCTTGCACTTAATAGACCTGAACCATTGCGTCCTTCTTTATTGCGTATATGCTTGCTCTTTATAAGTTGAAGTTAGCAGAACCATGTATCATGGGGAACGCTTTTGACATTGCACTAGTACTTAGTACCTCGTTGATATCATGTTCTTTTGCCTATGGATCCCGGGGGTGTGAAATAAAAGTGGAACTTATAAGATCATGGAGTTTGTATGTGTGTTAGAGAAACGCCTGGGTTGCTAGCCTAAGACATGCCTAATCATGGTGGAAACTTGCAGCATAACCATAATGAGCATTCTATAAAGCATCCTCAATAAAAATCTATGCCCATACTAAATAAAAAGATCGCTGAGATGCTCATTGTCTGCTTGCCTTGTCATTTTAATTATGGGATAGCTCCTGTATCATGTGCAAGGGGTACCCCGTTGGCGGTTCTCTATGATACATATATACTTACAATGACAAGAGCTTACTCGTGACTGAAGTTGAGTAGCATGAGTATCGGTCTTCATAAGTAAGGGGCATGAGACTTCGATTTATAACTTGTCAATCATATCCTCTTAGTTGTGTCACTTTAACCTTAACCACTTAAAGATGCTTATGATAGGGGCAATGAGAGCTCAAAGCTAACGAGTACCATAGTTTCAGCATTTGCAAGCCTTTCAAACTTTCCAAAACCTTTTTTCGTTTTCCTTGTTGAGTCTCCACATATTCTATGAGCACCTTCTTGAGAGCATAGTTGTCATTCTTAGTGTAATGTGCTTGCCTCAAAACTTGATTATTTGTGTTATAACTTTGATGCTTGTATCTTTGATATCTTTACTTCTAGTCTTCACCTGAACTTCAGAGGTGCCTTGACATTCATAATCAAAGGCAAGCGAGATACCACTCTATCATACCTTGTTATGAGCATTGTAATGTTGCTTATGTTTATGTTTCATGCTACTTTTTATTTTTAAGTTGGAATCTCTTCATAGCTTGCATTTCCTATTAAGTAAACTTAGTTGCATACTCTTTATTATGAATTGTCTAAGTAGTTGATCACATGCTGAGAATATATACATCATATGAAGAAAATGTGTTCGTGAAAGTTATTTTATCGCACTCAGTTTTCAACTGAATTGCTTGAGGACAAGCAATAATCTAAGATTGGGGGGAGTTGATATGTCCAAAACGTATCTACTTTCTCGAACACTTTTGCTATTGTTTCTCCTCTAAACTTGTGTGATTTGGATGCAACTAACGCGGACTGACGCTGTTTTCAGCAGAATTGCCTTGGTGTCCAGTTTTTGTGCAGAAAATCAACTATCAGGAAAAATCTCGGAAAATATGCCAAAAATCCTATTTCACCAGAAGACTCCTGGAGCCAGAATACGAGACAGAGGGGGGCGGGGCCCAGGCCACTCCACCTGGCCGCGTGGGCTGGGCCTGGCCGCGCCAGTGGTGGTCTGGCCGCCCCAGACACCCCCTCGGTCTCCCTCTTTGCCTATAAGTTGCCTTCTGACCTAAAAACTCAGGGGGGTTCGACGTTTTTCCAGAAGGAGTTCCGCTCCGCCACCAACATCAGATTCCACGAAACAACACCAGAAACTCCGTTATGGCACCCTACCGGGACGGGGAATTGGAGGAGATCACCGCCATCATCATCACCATCGCGTCTCCATCGACCATCCATGTTTCCCCCATCTATGAGTGAGTAATCCCCCGTTGTAGGCTATGGGGATGGTAGGGATTGGATGAGATTGTTCATGTAATGGCATCATATTGTTAGGGCATGGTGCCTAGTATCTTCTATTAGTGCTTTATGACTTTGTTGCGACTTGTTATTCTTAATGCTTGTCACTAGGGCCCGAGTGCCATGATTTCAGATATGAACATGTTATTGATTCATTACGATAGTATTGTTTATGGTCTTACCTGCAAGTTGTATACACACGTTGTTGTCCGGAACCAATGGCCCCGAAGTGACAGAAATCAGGATAACCGGAGGAAATGGCTTTGATGAGAGGATCACATGTGTTCATGGAGTGTTAATGCTTTGCTCCGGTGATCTATTAAAAGGATCACCTTAATTGCTAGTAGTTCCCTTGAGTCCCCACTACAAACGGGCTGGCAGGACAAAAGATGTTGTGCAAGTTCTCATTGCGAGCACGTATCACTATATATGGGACACATGCCTAGGATTATCTATTACTTGGATGCTTTATCTTATTTATCTGCAATTGCCCTATTTTCTCATTGATATGTTAATTGTCTTGTCCATGCAACGCCCGTCCATCCATCCCGATGCCTACCACACTTGAATCCTACTGTTTACTGTTATTCTTACTATTGTCTTTACTTTACTATTCCAACTGCAAAACTGTTGCTATTGATAAACTACTGTGAGCAAGATTGTTTCTAGGTGCAGCTGAATTGACAACTCAGTTGTTAAGGCTTATAAATATTCTTTGACTCCCCTTGTGTCAAATCAATAAATTGGGTTTCACTTCCCTCGAAAATACTGCGATACACCCCCTATATTTGTGGGTCATAAACCCTCATCAAGTGGTTACTAGGATCTTCCTCTTCTTTTCCTGCGAAAGCAATTTCTTTCATCATATATATTAGCTCAGGATATATTTCAAATTACTTGCCCTCAAGTTCAGGATAAATAATAGGCATTTTCCTCAAGTGCCTAGATGGATTCCCATATTCTCCCGAAGGTAGCTCAAGTTTGGCCCCTTGGGTGATTGTCAAATCTGCCATCAATGGAATCAAGCTATTCACGTCTACAGTACGCGAATTAGTAAATCTTTCAATAAATTCTAATCATCTCTCGATCGGAACACGATCAATATATGGAGGTAAATAGGGTTTTCCTGATCAAGCGGTACCTCTATCTTCAATGGAGATCATGAATGGTGTCAATAGTTGTTGTTGCCAAGAAACAACACTTAGCACTTAGCTCCCTGACAACAGTGCTAGAAAATATCTTGATGGCTTGCAAGTGCACAGGTTCGTCAGAGAATGTTTTGCGGAAGTATTAATTCTAGTTTTTGTATCAATCCCAACAAGGAGCCTAGGGAAGTGTTTTATGCTTTGTTTCTGTCGCACCCAAGGTGTCATAGGTCTTGAATGAATTGACTGCAAAAGTTGATGGTGGAAGTGGTGAGTAAAAGATAGAGGCACTTGCTTACGAAATAAGTAAATTGCATAAAAGTAAAGAGTCAAAAGGTGTGTAAAGGTCCTGTAGATGAGATAAGCGCAGAGAGAAACAGTTCATGGTGATAGTCAAATTGCCTTATGGAATAAGCGGAATAAGTGATAGTGATATTTCTTATTTATAAGTGAGTAGGCAAGGAACCCAGATACCGACTAGGAGTCCTCATGGACAATTCTTCCCAATCCTAATGATACATCTGCCAATTACCACAGCCATGGTCAGTGCATTAATTAAGGTATTGCAACCGGATCAAGGCTTTAATCTTGATGGTTCCTTATTGTCCTTGAGTAGTGCTAGCTCTTCTTTGATATCGGCCGTCTCACTCAGGGGTCACCGAATTACTAGCATACAAGTTCATACCTATGATATGTTTGGATCTTGTTACCTGGGCCCTTAAATTAGATAACAAGCATTAGTCAAACATAGATATTCATTCCCACTATTCAAATAAAGCATTACAACAGTCACAAATGGATGGAATTAAAGGAGGCACAACACATCTCACCAATCCCCTACATCTCCCACGCCTATGGGGTTTACTCAGACATGAGAGGAAGACAATCAAAGGCATAATTGTGTTGCAAATAAAAATCATCTCAAAGTAATTGTAATAAAACACAATAGAGATTAAAGATCCAATCAAATACACACCGAAGGTAGATCAAAGAATCAAAACCTAATCTTACAAGTGCCAACATCTCTCTCTCTCAGTAATGATGGAATGATGGTGGAGTGTGTGGTTTAGAGGTTGGAGATCATCAATGAACGAGGTGAAGTTCTTCTCCTCTTTCAGATCTAATCTTCCCCTCTCAGATGGCTTGCGGTGACTATCACTTCTGTTCTGTGGTTCTTCTCGTCTCTCCCTTGTTGCAAAATTTGCTTGTATTGATATAAGGAAGGCGCCAGTTGGTAGTACAGGCGGGCAGTACGGGCGCTCCCTGACCGTACCAGTGGTCGTTAAGCATTCTGGACGCCTCCAATGGAAGTTGCTCCAATTAGGGATTTTATTATTCTAGTGTAATTTGCCTATAAATGCTATTAGATCGTCAATAAATGTTCATTGCCTGAAAACCATCACAAGAAACCAAGGATTCGCTAATTGCAACATTAATATTAGTGGAAAGGGGCAATCTTCAGTCAAATTTGGCAATAAACAAGAGGAAAACCAATGGTAAAAGTGATGATATTTGGAGCTATCAGCTACCTAGTGTGTTACCTTCAATGATCCTTTGTAAAATTTGAAGAGCAATCCACCATTTTTCCTACAGTTCAAATTAATTTGACCTAATTCCAATAAATCAACATAAAGTCTTATAAGTGGGCAAAGTTACCTTGAAAGTACAGTATACTAATACATAATACTTGCAAATTTTTGTAACTTGCTCCAAAGAAATGAGAGAGAAGATTCTAGAAATATTGACAACTGTGTTTTGAGGTATGTGCATAGCGTTCATTGTGTACTTCTTGTCAAGAGCAATTCGTCACGCTTACTCATAGCTCAAGTTTGTCCTGATATCGTTAAATTGTCAAGATGCAAAATCTTAGCAAGAAGTTGAACCTATTGTCAAAACTCTCGGTGGTTTCTAATATACTAATTGACCCCCGTTGGGTACCTCCAAAAGCTTTTTATAAAACTTTAAAGCAACCTACAATTTACTTGTAGTCTCATTCAAGTCGGCAGAGTTAGCTAGGAAATTTTAAAACTCATAGAATGTAACATCCCACTTTCAGCAACCATGATTAGTTGTCTAGAATGCCAAAATCGGGGGGAACAAAAAAAATCTTGTTAGTGATGCAGTGTTGTCTTGTTGTTTGTTTGCCCTTATGCATCTAAATGTGTAGCGGATGATCTACTCCTTACGTCACTCTCAGTTGACAAAAGCTATTTAACAAAACTGTCTTGGCTTATTTTACTTATTCTAAAATGTTCTGGCATTTCAAAGCACGAGCCAACATACCCAAGCAACAATTTTTTTTCCTAGCTTCTATTAAAAAATTATGGAGGTCTATATGATATAATATCCTTATGTTTTCAAGGTAGAACTTCCAACTACTCTTACCTATAGGTTTTCCAAAACCTCTTATAAAGCTTTTAAATTCTATTATTGGTAGAAGTGCCAAGAAACCTTACCTTATTCAAAACTCAAACCCTTCAAAATACCCATGGTTATCTCAAGCTAGGCTTGATGGTAACCCTAGTAGTAGTTGAGTGGCTTGCTAAGATGAATTGCCTTGATCTACTATCTGACTTGTTTGCTTAGGAAGTAGTATGAGCTACCCTAGGAGCTCATCCTCTAGGATCAAGCCAATTTAAGATCTCAAACCCTAACCAAGTTCCCAAAGTTGGATCTGATCTCTAATCACTAAAGTGGCCATCTAATCCCTTAACTAGATCAATGTAGAGCTAAACTCGTCTCATAGTTTCCAATCAACAGAGACCAAGTGCAAGCATGGATCCTTCCTACTAATCTACACTTCAACTTAATCCACTTGATGATGAGTTTGGAACCTTGCATCCTCTCAAAACCATCGCCTCTTATATCGTACTCAAAAACCCTAAATCTGCCAAAAAAAGACCGAGTCTGAAAATCTGTTATCAATATCACATATTTGGGACTCCCTTTTCTCAACCCTTATGAATTTTTGGAAATCCACTTGAAACATCTTGTAAACCATTATAAAGACTCCCAAGGCCCATATTTTCCCTTGGCTAGATCATCCTTTGACCCACTTCTTCTTGATGGTTTTGCAGGCAAGAAAATAATATTTCATGTCAGTCTTACCAACATGCCTACTTTGGCAGAAGCTCACATCTTCATGTTATCTAATTTTGACCAAATATTTGCATGATTGTGCTATATTCATGAAGGTCTATCCATCCATACATCACGTGTTCCAATTGAAGCCTTGTGCTTCAAAAAAACCCCACATGGTTTTTGAAGCTAATTAATAACCTTCTTTGATACCCTTATTCTTCGCCAAGTTTGGCATCAACCCTAGGAGAGCTCAATCAAAATCAACCCAAACCTTATGCACCATGGTGATCTACATAACTGGTTATATCTTTCCATCTAACCCCTGACCTAAGAGAAGCTTTGAGCTCCTTTATCCAACAAGGTTCTGATGGTATAAAATTATTTGTTCCCAAGATCCTTTATTTCTTGTTTTCTCCCAAAATCAAGTTTGATTTTCAAAACCATAGGTTATAAATGATATATACACTAAGTGGACATAATCCACCTTGGATATAAAAATTTATCAAATGTTTTCCATAATTATTTTGGCCCAAAAACTATTTAATTCTTTTATTTGACAAAAACTCCAAAACTTCCTCTATAAAAGAAGGTTCATTTTCTCAAATTCTCCAACTTCAAGCACATTTGGGGCCTATATATCATACCCTATCTTCCCACTTCAAAAATATTTTTGAAGAGTTTTATTATTTCTTTTTCCTAATTTCTTAAATGGCAAAAAAGATAAAATACATGTTTTAAATAGTTTTGGTCTTCAATAAATCATGGGAAAATTCTCCTAAGTTTGAATTCTTCATTGGGACCATCTCAGACCAATAAACTTCTCTGTCCAATTCAAAAATTACAAATGAATTAAATAAAACAGATTTAGCACTATTTGAATAATTGATATAAATTGAACCGAACATCATCCAAAAATCTCAAATAAATCAAGGACTTGGATCTTGACCATATCCACCTACCAGCATCATTGTCCCAACTTGAAAAGATCAGAAATCAAAACTTTTCTTCATGATCATCAATATGGCCATAATTGAAATCCTTATAAACCATGAGCTAAAACTCATTCAACCATGATCAAAACTGGTCAAACAAATCTCTGTAGAAACCCACAACTTGTCTGGTCGAGCTACACTGTAGCACCCACTGTAGCTAACCCTAGCTTTTGTTCTTTGTGTTTGTATGAAAGGGAGACAAAGGCCATGTCTTGTCCTTCCCCTCTTTAATCAATGCAGCACTACTACTAGCTATCCTCACCTCTCTACTCGAGCCAGAGCACACATGCAACCCCCAGCACTAGGATACAATCCTATCGAGCCCCACACCTTCCTCCATTATTTCTTTTCTCCCTTGGTTGTTTGAAAACATGTGAGGGCAATAAAACTTGCTTGGCACTGCTCTCCTGTCACCACTCTGCCCTCTCTGGACCTAGGACACCGTCTGCACCACCCAAGCCAACCAATCACTGGCCAACACCCTCTCCCCAAGATCTCCATACACCCCTTCCTCCATGGACCTAAAAGGAATATGCCCGAGAGGCAATAATAAAGTGGTTATTATGCTATTCCAGGTTTATAACAAATGTTTATTTTTCATGCTATAATTGTGTTAATAAGAAACATTAATGCATGTGTGATTTATAAACAGAAAAGGTTCCTAGTAAATCCTCTCTTAATACTAGCTTGTTGATTAACTGATGATAACAGATTTCCTGATCGTGAACATTAGATGTTGTTAATAACAAGGTCATATCATTGGAGAATGATATGATGAACAGTCACCCAAAGTAGATGTAACAATACGATCATGTATTCAAGTTTATATTGTTATCACATTCGTAGTAACTCAATGTCCTTAGACCATGAAATCACATCAATCACTTTCACCGGAAAGGTACTTTGATTACATCAAACGGCACTTTGTAACTGGGTGATTATAAAGGTGTCGTCGGGTACTTGGAAAGTATTAGTTAAGGATTGTGTATCAAGAGTGGAATTTTTCCATCCAGATGACTAAGAGATATACTCTAGGCTCTCTCAGTGATATCACATTGACATAGCTTGCAAGCAAGTAATTTGATCACTAGAATGTTATATCACAGGAATGAGAAAAATAGTACTTCTAGGAACAAGGTTAAACAAGGTCTGGATGATATCGAGTGTTTGAATCTCGGACAAGTAATATATCGTGAGACAAACGGATTTTGATTACAATGAAAAAGCTTCAAATGATCAATGGATTTTCCTGGAACTTGTGGGAGTCATTATGGATATCGAGATCCCGCTAATGATTATTGATCCAATTAATAAGAATGATTATGTTTATGTGGAGAGTATTAATTCTTTTATGCATGTGGCTCATGATAAGAATGTTTTATGTGATAGTTATATTGTTAATTTTATTCATGATGCTACTGAAAGTTATTATGAGAGAGGGAAACATGGTTTTATGTATCTCAACAATATTAAGTTTTCCCTCTTTATGTTGAAAATTTTGAAGTCGCACTTGTTTTGCTTTCATATGCTTGTTGCTTTGTGCTTTCATGACTTGTTTATTTACAAGATTCCTATGCATAGGAAATGGGTTAGACTTAAATGAGCTTTGAATTTGCTTCTTGATGCTCTCTTTTACCTCAATTCATATTTCCTATGTGAGCATCTTCTCAAACTATCATGCCTAACTTAAAGGCGGTAAAGAAAAGTACTTATTGGGAGATAACCCAAAAGTTTTAGATGAGTCTTGGAAGTTATTATTTTATTAATAACCTCTCCTTATCCTTTTTATTAGCTTTTCGTGCCAAGAGTAACCTCTAATGAGAGAGAAGTAATGATTGGGAAAGTTGCTGTCCCGAAACAGATTTCTGTGCTTCACCGTAAAAATTTGTGTAAAATCTCTGAACGTCTTTTTGAGGCGTGATTTTTTTTTCTTGTGCCCCAGGTTGTTATCTAACTTCTGTTAGTTCAACACTTTTTGATTTGTGCAACAGAACGTCTTTGAAAAAATTCGTCTTTACCTGCTGGTCTGTTTTGACAGATTTCTACCATTTTCTGCATTTGCTTCTTGTTGGTTCCTTTTTGAGTTCTTTTGGGGAATTGAGCTTTTTGAGGGAAGTGCTACAATATATAGTGTTCTAATGGAAGTTTATTTGGTGTTAGAACTGAACCTTAAGACCTGTTATCTTGAGTGCACTAATATTGCTAATAAAGATTGTGTGAAGTTTTGTATGAAGGAAAAATTTCTGGTGTATGGAAGGAATGAGTAATGAGATGAAGGATGGACAAAATGTCAAGCTTGGGGATGCCACACGTGTCACCCCAAGAAATATCCAACAAGTACAAGCGTCAAAGCTTGGGGATGCCCAAGGCATTCCCCTCTTCATCAATAAATATCCCAGGTTTCTTCCAAACGCTTTATTTTTATTGTTTCATGCACAGTTGTGTTGTTCTTGGAGCGTCTTATTCGTTTTCGTTTTGGTTTTTAGTTTTGCTTGGTTTTCTTAGTTTTCTTAATAAATTGGTTGGACCCCCTCTTTCATACATTGGTTTTCAAATAGTTTGGTTTGGATTGGAAAAGAGTAGGAAAGTTCATGCTTAAGTGGTAAAGAGAGCTTGTTTTTGACTGTGGCCTATGCTCTGTCATGCCATGCTTGATATTTTTTTGGCTTTATGCTTAGTATTCTTTGCTGTAGCATGGATTGTTATAAACAATTGAGATTGCTTAATGTGCCTTGGATGAATCATGCGTTGTTTTAGCATATTAAAGCATAGTATAGTGGTATTCTCCTTTGATGCTTTATTTGGGTTGACTTGGCACATGCTCACACCATGTTATGACTATCTGAAGTCACCATAGCCTTTATGATCCTTTAGTTTTCAACTTGTAGTATCACTTTATGCTTTGATCAATGATGTTTTGTCGCTCTGCATGATTATGGCCATTATTGCTATCTTAGTTTGTCCCTCCGAGTCTTTTGCTAGTCTCCACAACCAAGTATGAGTTCCACTCATGCATCCAACTCCCTAAACCAAGTTATTCCAAAGAGTCCACCATACCTACCTACTAGCTTATGCTATTCCAAGTATATTCATGCTTTTGTTTACCTTCCACTTGTTATGAGAAAACTAGTGATTAAAGCTCTCACAAACTTGATGGCACACTTTAGTTTACTTGCCCTTAATAAACTTGAACCATTGTGTCTTCTATGTTGTATATGCTTGCAATTATTTGTTGGGAATTAGCAGAATCATGCTTTCATGGGGAACGCTTTCAACATTGCACTTGGTACTTGTACCTAGTTGATATCATGCTCTTTTTTATATGGATGTCGTCGGTGTGAAATGAAAGGGGAGCTTGTAAGTCCATGGAGTTATGTATATGTGTTAGAGAAACGCCTGGGCTGCTGGTCTAATCCATGCTGACATGGTGGAAACCTGCAGCGTAACCATAATGAGCTGTCTATGAAGCATTATTCTTATAAAAAAAGGAGTCCTATATTTAGAAAAGAAAGAGAAAAGAAAAAAAAGAGATACTATGAAAAGAGGAAAGAGAGAAAAAAGCACCATATTCCCATGGTAAATAAGAAGATTGCTGAGATGCTCGTTGTCTGCTTGCCTTGTCATTTTGATATGGGGATCCTTCTGTATCATCGGGCAAGGGGTACCCCGTTGGCGGTTCTCAATGATACACATGTACTTACGATGAAAAGAACTTACCGGTGACTAAACTTGAGTAGCATGAGGAGTGACCCTCGTATACAAGGGACATGAGATTTCTGACTTATACTTCGTCAAGCATGTACACCATAGTTTGTTCACTTTAACCTTAAATCACTTCAAGATGCTTATGATAGGGGCAATGAGAGCTGAAAGCTATAAGTACCATAATTTTTGGAAGCTCTTTATGAAACTTGAATCTCTGCTTCCTTTTATGAAGGCCTTTCTTCCACTTATATATTGAGTCTCCAGCATCTACCTTTATGCACCTACTTTGAGAGCATAGTGGCCATTCTTAGTTCTATGTGCATTGTCCCAAGACTAGTTGATTGATGCATAACTTGATATTGCTTGTTTTAAACTATTGTATCTAGTCACTCTTATGAACTTTGAAGGTGTCCTATGCATTTATGTTTGCTACTCTATGAGGGACAAGCTGAATACCATTATGCTATGTTTTCTTTATGTGAAACAAACAAACGTCTTGCAAAGCATTGTTATTCATGAATCTTTTGTTTGTGCCTTTTCATGTTGCAACATAGTTTCTTTGCCTTATTGCTAGAACTTTGTCTTTCATGTTATGATTGAAGTACTATGATCCCAGCATTGATGTTTTACAAATACTTTGATCAAGTTTATGATGGTGCATGTCACCTAAAAAATTATTCTTTCTTTTTATCACTTACCTACTCCAGGACGAGCAGGAGTTAAGCTTGGGGATGTTGGTACATTGCAAATGTATCTATAATTTTTGATGTTCCATGCTTGGTTTTATCTACTTTCTTGTGTTTTGTCCACACTTTTGAGTACTTTTCATATGATTTCTTGGACTAACCTATTAACAAGATGCCATAGTGCCAGTTGCCTGTTTTATGCTGTTTTTGGTTCCAGGAAGTCAGAAAATGAATATTCTCGGAATTGGACGGGACAAAACCCAACGTTACTATTTTCCCGGAAGACTCACGGAGCCAGAAGGAGAGTCGGAGAGGGGCCACAGGGTGGCCATACCCCCCTTGGCACGGGCCATCCCAGGCCGTGCCAGGGCATGGTGTGGTCCCCCTGGCCGGCCACCGACCTTGCCTCCTTCGCCTATAAGAGCCTCCCGATGCATAAACCCTAGATAGTCAACCAGAAATCCACGAAAAGTTCCGCAGTGCTGCCGCCACCGAAGGGGAGATTCGGGGGATAGAAAGTCTCTGTTCCGGCACCCTGCCGGGACGGGGAAGTGCCCCCGGGGCCATCTCCATCGATCTCCACCGCCATCTCCATCACCATTGCTGATTGCCATGATGAGAAGGGAGTAGTTCTCTCTTGAGGCTAAGGGTTCTACCGGTAGCTATGTGTTCATCTCTCTCTATGCATGATAATATTGAGATCATGAGCTTGTAATGTATAGATCTACCTTGCTACTCAAGTGCTTAATAGATCTCTGCTCTCCCCATGTGTGTGAAAGTGACAACGTGCTCACCATGGTGGCACTGAGGGTAGAGATTACAAATACTTGTTATGTGTTATATTTGGAGTTGGATGTCTTTATGAAATTGTGGTGTTTGTTGGACTCATCTAGTACTCAAGGTGATAGTGTGGGGTTTTCTAGATGGGAAGTCTTACTTTGAGGTGTGATATTATAGCCCTACCATGGATTAGAGTGTCCAACCAGAGAGTAGTTCAGAGTAGTATCATGAAGATAATATATTTATATGAGAGTATTCACTAGTGAAAGTATGATCCCTCGGCCTTGTTTCTAAGCACTGAAACACCGTTTGCTATTAGATATGTTACATGTTTGCTTGCTTCCATCTTTATTTCAGTTTGCCTTTGGTCTTTTCCACGCCATCGAGTTATCTTGTATCACCGTTACCACTTATAATTATCCATATCACTTGTACTTCACTATCTCTTTGCCGAACTAGTGCACCTATACACCTGACAAGTGTATTGGGTGTGTTGGGGACACAAGAGACGTCTTGTATCTTGATTGCAAGGTTACTTGAGAGGGGATACCTTTGACCACTTCCTCCCTGAGTTCGATAAACCTTGGGTGATCCACTTAAGGGAAAACTTGATACTGTTCTACAAACCACTGCACTTGGAGGCCCAACAACTGTCTACAAGAATAGAAGTGTGTAGACATCAGGCCACCGAACATGGGTGGGGTCTGCCACCTCCCCTTATAAAAGGAGGTGGAGATCTCTCCCTCGCACACACTCTCACTTGCCCATTCTCTCATATCCCTTTGTGTGGCTCCCCGCCAAAACCACTACTAGAAAATCGCGTTGTTTTTGTGCATTGCATCATCATGACCGCATGCTCATGTCATCATGCCTCCTTGCATTTGAGCATCGTCATCACCATGCATCTGTTCGTCTGAAACTATTTTCGAAAAATCTGTTTTTTATTTTCTAAACGCCCCGTGTTTATTTCAAATCAAAACCCGGGTCTCCGGAATATTTTGTTACGTCTACCAACGGTTTGCAAAAGCCCCGTTTCAAATAATAAAATATTTCTTTTATTTTTAGGAGGCAGCCCGCCAGGCCCGAAAGCCTGACCGGCCACCTCCAAAATTCCTAAAACTACCCAATCCTAGTCTACCCATCCCCAGCCACCTCACCCCAGCCAATCACCGGTCGCCACATCACCCTGACCCAAAACCCCACCCAATCAGCCGCCGCCACCTCTTCCTCACACACACACTGCACACAGCTAGCAGAAAACGCACACACAATCACCCGCACCCTGGCCAACGCCCTTCCCTGGCCCCACCTCTTTTTCCCGCTCATCCGGCCGCGTTCCACCCCACCTGGGCGCGCCGCCCCACCGACAGCCTCAAGACGCTGCTGGCCCCGACCACCCCGATCCTGACCCCGCAACCTGCCTCCCGTCTGGCCCCACCCCACCAACCACTCGCGCCCGCCTCCCCCGATCCCTCTCTCCTTCGAGAGCGCAGCCCCACCTCCTCACCCCGCTCCCCTCTCACGATCTTCCTCACCCCGACCGGGTCCTCTCCCCACCTACCTCGCCTCTCTCTGCTAATCGCCGCCGCCGCCGCGCCCGGCGCTCGCCGCCCCCCTCCTCCACCATCTCCGTCGCCGCCCTCGGCCTCCAGCGCCTCAGACCCCGCTGCCCCGAAGCCATCTACTCCGCCCCGCCGCCTCCAGCCAGATCCGCCACTGCCGACCTCGCCAGGCGCCGCTCTCGTCGCCCCGGCGCCCCGCAGCACGCAAAGGTCCCCGCAGGCCCTCCTGCCGAGCCCTCCGCTGCGGCGCCTCCCGCCCAAGTGCTCCGCCGTCGCGAGCTCTGCTCCGGCCGTCCACCGCCGCCTCGGCCCATCTTCTGCGCCGGCCAACGCCCGTCGCCGCCGACCCTGCTGCCGCCCTCGCGCCAGCGAGCCCGCGACCGGCGCGCTCTCCTGTGACCCCCGACTTCACACCGTCCCTGCTGCAGCATCGTAGCCAGCGACCCCCTCCTTGGTCTCCTCTGGCCCCGGTGCCCTGCCTCGAGCCGTCCCTCTCCGGTCTAGGCATCGATGTGCCATGGCGAGCTCCGCCACCGGTCTGCGTCCGGCCCCTCCCGCGCGTCTCCCTACGGACGCCTCCTCCTGCCAGGCTTCGCCAGTCGCCTTTGCCGGTCGCGTCCTCGCGTGGCTCCGAGCCCGGTTGCCGGCAACAGTTTGCGCAGAACCCGAGCAAGGTGGACAGCAGCGCGTTGCTGGGTCTGTCCTTGACCAAGGTCTGCATCACCGTCCTCTTGCAACCTCGTTGTGCCCTTATGCGGTTGCTTCTAGATCGTTCTGATGCTGTTTTGTACGAAGAGCCTTTTGTATGTGTGTAATAGTGTCCCTGCCAATATTGTACATGATTCGTATCGCGCCAAGATCGATCATGCCTAGGATCTGCGGTAACCGAAGACACACAGGCACCAAACCAAGTACATCGTCAACAACCGGAGCCGATGACCCAAAGATCCCCCTCGGAATGCCAAGTTCTTCTTCCCGGAGTCGGATCCAAGGCGCCTTGAAGAGCGTTTCCCGGACCCGAGACCGAACCCCGTTGAACCCGGAAGCCCTGATCCGAAAACCCGAACCCTCGGTGAACGCCAAGATCGTCGATATCCCAATGTGTGACCCCTTTTCCGAGCCCCTATTTTATGAATTGCCAACTATATAAACTGTTGCATATTTAATTGTTCATACTCGCATGCATGTTTAGTGGTTTGGGGGCATTATGCCGATTCACCTCATAATTAAATATGTGGTCCATATGCGGGCAAATCTAGTCTTAAATTGGCCCCATTTAAATTTGTGTAGCGAACCGGTACTATCTTTTGCCATGTTAAGACAACATTTAAATTGGGGGTATCTAAACAACATGAACCTATTAATTAATTGTCGGGGCCTCAGTTCCACTTAATATTGCCTAATTGCATCGCATCTTTGCCATGTCATGCATCATACATGCATCATACATGCATCATGCCCGATCTTCTGCCGTAGTATTAAATAGTGCATCCGGTGTTTCTTCTAGTGCTTTGCTTCTTCACGGATTAGGCCGATGAGTTGATGCGAGTGTCGACCCGATCTTCGGATGAACCTTCGACAATGTTTTCAGGCGAGCACCTCCCCCTTTCTACCTATCTTACTTTTATAGTATTTATTCCCTCCTTTTGATCTATTTCTATCTGTGTTGCGATGCTCTAGTTTTCGTGCTCGTGATATCCCTTGCAGCCTTATATTGCCTTGGACACATCCTATTACCTGTTGTTTGGTAGATAGTTGGACTTGCGCGTCATAGTCGCTTGCTCAAGTGCTGTTGCGTGTCGTCCAGTACCACAGCGGTTGGAAGGCTGCCATATGCTTTATGTTGGAGATGATCATGGCTTTAATTATTGTTTAATAACTAAAATTGAAAGTAGGTAAATGCAGAGGCACCGGTGGGTAATAGACAATATTTGGATTTTAACCGCTCACTGGTGTCCCGTAGGACCCCGAGTTCTTGACACCTGTTCCGAGATCGAGCGCGCTAACCACAGGTGGGGTGTGTGGGCACCCCCATCGGCTTACTACCTGATTTCAAAGTATTGTACCGGGGGCCACAAGTAGTTTGGGGCTTTATTACTATCCTGTACTTATGCCATGCTTTACTGCTTTATTTAAGATTGTGCGTGGAGCACCTGTACTGTTTAGGATTGCGGAGTGTTTTCGCGGTATCGACAAGCCCAGTCACACTTTCGGGTTCCCAGTCGTTTACAGCCACTGACGCAAACCCTGGGTCCGTTTCGGAGCCGGCCAACTTCGTTGCGGGTAGCTTAGTGGGGTGGCTCCCATGTACTTGCTTTGGATCTGGGAAACGTCATGACTTAGGCCCCGCCGACATACCGATGGGTGTATGTTAACTGATCTGGCACAAAGGGTCGAAGTGCGTGTGGATACTTTGGTGCACCCCTGCAGGGTTAAATCTTTTCGAAAAGCCGTGTCCGCGGTTATGGACGACTTGGAGCACAGTTCTCGATCATAGACAACTATAACTAAAGTTTACTGTTATAATTTGACTTGTATCCGATATGACTAGTAATCAGCTTCACTGCAACGGAATGGCTAAATAAAAGTACCAACAACTGCTGGGTTTGGGATATCTCATGCTAATTGTATCTGACTAGTAAGTGTTGCAACTACAACGGAATGGTTAACTAAAAGTGCCCACTGCTTATTATATCAGGATGACTATCTATACCTGACTAGTAATTGCTACAACAATAACTGAATAAATAAAACCGCCAACGGTGTGAGTTCCTCCGTTGACTTCCTCGTCTGGTCTCGAGGGGGAAATACCAGGATGGGTATGCTTGGTGATAGTATTAGGTTGGTTCCGAATAGGTCTTTCTTATCCCTCTCTGATAGCCGACAGTTATATCGAGTCTCTATAGGTTGTTTAGTGCATGCTACCGCTGCGCTTGATCCACCATACCTATGTGGCGAGGACCGCCAATTCTAGCCTCGTGTCTTGGCCTCGATCTTGACCGCTCTCTCTTTTTTCTTTGCCCTTTGTCGGCACCCCTTTTGTTTTAAGCAGGTTTTGAGATCGACGTCGTTAGCAGGGTTACCCTTCCGGCTTGGCCTGGGCAGGGTTATGGACGCCATTGGTTATTCCTCAGGGCTCTTAGCTCAATTTGCATCTTGTCCGTACTCGGACGCTGTATCGTTTTCAAGGTGATTTGAATCTTTGTACTGTATATTTGTATTCTTGACTCATGGAGTCGTTGCTGTATATATCTGTTTTGTGGGTTCCATCGAGGACTATTGTGTAATGATATTACTTCGTTTTCCACCCGCACGAAAGTGCCTGGTGGGCACCTTTGAATGATTTCTATGCGGGTTTGGCGGGAAGCGCTAAAACTTGCATAGGGTCGATTCTGAGGGTGTTACAGAGTGGTATCAGAGCTCAGCAGTTGCGATACCCCACAAGTCCAACCTGTAGGATAACCTAGCTAACGGCCGAAGTAGAGTGTCAAAACTATTTTTGCAAAATCGGTTGGATAGTTCTGATTAGGTCTGATTTTACTCCTTACCCCTCTGCTGCTCTCCTCTTACCTCTGCGTGTTTTGAATCCACTCTCTTACCTTTCTTCAAGTCCAGGATTTCTCGTGGTTGGGTTGCGTCGTACCTTCAGGGTTTCGCTTCCTCCTTTGATAACGGTGTTCTACCATCCGGTGTTCATGCTATCTGAGGAATCCGTCTTCTGTGGTACCATTCTTTGTTCCTTGTTTGTGCCTTCCGGTGTTTTCCGACGCGACGACATCATCTACGCCAGATCAGATGCAGAGTCTGCATCCCTCCTTTGTTTCTGAACCTCGATTGTCGAGATCTTCAGTCTGATTCCGAGAATGGTTGCACGCTTTTCTACTGATGGTGCAGAGTAATAGTTTGGGTGCGTGATGGATTGGCCCCCATGCCGACTACCCCTTCTATTCGCTTTTGTACATTGAAGTGGATGAGAATGCACCGGTTCCCTCTTTCTATCGAAGCTAGAGGTGGCTTTATTTGTTGATACCTCTGCCTTCGCCTTTTGCTTCCGGGGTGTTCTCCCGATGATCATGGATAACGACCTCTTGTTAGTGGTGTCACGAAGATCTACACGAAGCGAGAAGATGCAGATCACCGACCTTCTTTCCGGTACCATGAGGCGGATCTCGAGGGCGAGATCCATTGTTAGTGGTGTCGAATTGTGGCGCCCCGCAAAAACCACTACTAGAAAATCGCGTTGTTTTTGTGCATTGCATCATCATGACCGCATGCTCATGTCATCATGCCTCCTTGCATTTGAGCATCGTCATCACCATGCATCCGTTCGTCTGAAACTATTTTCGAAAAATCTATTTCTATTTTCTAAATGCCCCGTCTTTATTTCAAATCAAAACCCGGGTCTCCGGAATATTTTGTTACGTCTACCAACGGTTTGCAAAAGCCCCGTTTCAAATAATAAAATATTTCTTTTATTTTTAGGAGGCAGCCCGCCAGGCCCGAAAGCCTGACCGGCCACCTCCAAAATTCCTAAAACTACCCAATCCTAGTCTACCCATCCCCAGCCACCTCACCCCAGCCAATCACCGGTCGCCACATCACCCTGACCCAAAACCCCACCCAATCAGCCGCCGCCACCTCTTCCTCACACACACACACTGCACACAACTAGCAGAAAACGCACACACAATCACCCGCACCCTGGCCAACGCCCTTCCCTGGCCCCACCTCTTTTTCCCGCTCATCCGGCCGCGTTCCACCCCACCTGGGCGCGCCGCCCCACCGACAGCCTCGGCACGCGCGCGCTCCCCCGACCACCCCGATCCTGACCCCGCCACCTGCCTCCCGTCTGGCCCCACCCCACCAACCACTCGCGCCCGCCTCCCCCGATCCCTCTCTCTCCTTCGAGAGCGCGGCCCCACCTCCTCACCCCGCTCCCCTCTCACGATCTTCCTCACCCCGACCGCGTCCTCTCCCCACCTACCTTGCCTCTCTCTGCTAATCGCCGCCGCCGCCGCGCCCGGCGCTCGCCGCCTCCCTCCTCCACCATCTCCGTCGCTGCCCTCGGCCTCCAGCGCCTCAGACCCCGCCGCCCCGAAGCCATCTCCTCCGCTGCCGCCCGCCAGATCCGGCCATCGCCGACCTCGCCAGCGCCGCTCTGCCGCTTCGCGCCCAGCATGCCCAGGTCCCCGCTGGCCCTCCTGCCGAGCCCTCCGCCGCCGCGCCTCCCGCCCAAGTGCTCCGCCGTCGCGAGCCCTGCTCCGGCCGTCCACCGCCGCCTCGGCCCATCTTCTGCGCCGGCCACCGCCCGTCGCCGATGACCCTGCTGCCGCCCTCGCGCCAGCAAGCCCGCGACCGGCGCGCTCTTCCTCGACCCCCGGCTCCACCTCGTTCCTGCTGTAGCATCATGGCCAGCGACCCCCGCCTTGGTCTCCTCCGGCCCCGGTGCCCTGCCTCGAGCCGTCCCTCTCCAGTCCAGGCATCAATGTGCCATGGCGAGCTCCGCCACCGGTCTGCGTCCGGCCTCGCCCCTCCTTCTCCTCGACGCCTCCTCCTGTCGGCTCGCCAGGCCAGCCGCGCCGTCTGCCGGTCGCGTCCCTGCGTGGCCTTGCGTCTGAGCCCGTTGCCGCGGCTTTGCGAGAACCCAGCAAGGTGGACAGCGGTAGCGTTCTTTGGTCTCCTTGACCAAGGTCTGCATCACCGTCCTCTTGCAACCTCGTTGTGCCCTTATGCGGTTGCTTCTAGATTGTTCCGGTGCTGTTTTGTACGAAGAGCCTTTTGTATGTGTGTAATAGTGTCCCTGCCAAGATTGTACAGGATTCATATCGCGCCAAGATCGATCATGCCTAGGATCCGCGGTAACCGAAGACACACAGGCACCAAACCAAGTACATCGTCAACAACCGGAGCCGATGACCCGAAGATCCCCCTCGGAATGCCAAGTTCTTCTTCCCGGAGTCGGATCCGAAGGCCGTACCTTGAAGAGCGTTTCCCGGACCCGAGACCGAACCCCGTTGAACCCGGAAGCCCTGATCCGAAAACCCGAACCCTCGGTGAACGCCAAGATCGTCGATATCCCAATGTGTGACCCCTTTACCGAGCCCCTATTTTATAAATTGCCAACTATATAAAATGTTGCATATTTAATTGTTCATACTCGCATGCATGTTTAGTGGTTTGGGGGCATTATGCCGATTCACCTCATAATTAAATATGGGGTCCATATGCGGGCAAATCTAGTCTTATATTGGCCACATTTAAATTTGTGTAGCGAACCGGTACTATCTTTTGCCATGTTAAGACAACATTTAAATTGGGGGTATCTAAACAACATGAACCTATTAATTAATTGTCGGGGCCTCGGTTCCACTTAATATTGCCTAATTGCATCGCATCTTTGCCATGTCATGCATCATGCCCGATCTTCTGTCGTAGTATTTAATAGTGCATCCGGTGTTTCTTCTAGTGCTTTGCTTCTTCACGGATTAGGCCGATGAGTTGATGCGAGTGTCGACCCGATCTTTGGATGAACCTTCGACAATGTTTTCAGGCGAGCACCTCCCCCTTTCTACCTATCTTAATTTTATAGTATTTATTCCCTCCTTTTGATCTATTTCTATCTGTGTTGCGATGCTCTAGTTTTCGTGCTCGTGATATCCCTTGCAGCCTTATATTGCCTTGGACACATCCTATTACCTGTTGTTTGGTAGATAGTTGGACTTGCGCGTCATAGTCGCTTGCTCAAGTGCTGTTGCGTGTCGTCCAGTACCACAGCGGTTGGAAGGCTGCCATATGCTTTATGTTGGAGATGATCATGGCTTTAATTATTGTTTAATAACTAAAATTTAAAGTAGGTAAATGTAGAGGCACCGGTGGGTAATAGACAATATTAGGATTTTAACCGCTCACTGGTGTCCCGTCGGATCCCGAGTTCTTGACACCTGTTCCGAGATCGAGCGCGCTAACCACAGGTGGGGTGTGTGGGCACCCCCATCGGCTTACTACCTGATTTCAAAGTATTGTACCGGGGGCCACAAGTAGTTTGGGGCTTTATTACTATCCTGTACTTATGCCATGCTTCCGCTTTATTTAAGATTGTGCGTGGAGCACCTGTATGCTTAGGATTGCGGAGTGTTTTCGTATCGACAAGCCAGTCACACTTTCGGGTTCCCGATCGTTTTGACCAGCGACAAACCACAGGTCCGTTCCGAGCCGCCAACTTTGTTGCGGGTAGCTTAGTGGGTGGCCCCATGTACTTGCTTTGGGTCCGGGAAGCGTCATGACTTAGGCCCCGACATACCGATGGGTGTATGTTAACCGATCGGCAAAAGGGTCGAAGTGCGTGTGGATACTTTGGTGCACCCCTGCAGGGTTAAATCTTTTCGAAAAGCCGTGTCCGCGGTTATGGACGACTTGGAGCATAGTTCTCGATCATAGACAACTATAACTAAAGTTTACTGTTATATTTTGACTTGTATCCGATATGACTAGTAATCAGCTTCACTTCAACGGAATGGCTAAATAAAAGTACCAACAACTGTTGGTTTGGGATATCTCATGCTAATTGTATCTGACTAGTAAGTGTTGCAACTACAATGGAATGGTTAACTAAAAGTGCCCACTGCTTATTATATCAGGATGACTATCTATACCTGACTAGTAATTGCTGCAACGATAACTGAATAAATAAAACCGCCAACGGTGTGAGTTCCTCGGTTGACTTCCTCGTCTGGTCTCGAGGGGGAAATACCAGGATGGGTATGCTTGGTGATAGTATTAGGTTGGTTCCGAATAGGTCTTTCTTATCTCTCTCTGATAGCCGACAGTTATATCGAGTCTCTATAGGTTGTTTAGTGCATGCCGTGCTGCCGCTTCAGTCCACCATACCTATGTAGGCGAGGACCGCCAAATTCTAGCCTCGCCGTGTACTGGCCTCAGTACTGACCGCTCTCTCTTTTTCCTTTGCCCTTTGTCGGCACCCCTTTTGTTTTAAGCAGGTTTTGAGATCGACGTCGTTAGCAGGGTTACCCTTCCGGCTTGGCCTGGGCAGGGTTATGGACGCCATTGGTTATTCCTCAGGGCTCTTAGCTCAATTTGCATCTTGTCCGTACTCGGACGCTGTATCGTTTTCAAGGTGATTTGAATCTTTGTACTGTATATTTGTATTCTTGACTCATGGAGTCGTTGCTGTATATATCTGTTTTGTGGGTTCCATCGAGGACTATTGTGTAATGATATTACTTCGTTTTCCACCCGCACGAAAGTGCCTAGTGGGCACCTTTGAATGGTTTCTATGCGGGTTTGGCGGGAAGCGCTAAAACTTGCATAGGGTCGATTCTGAGGGTGTTACACTTTGGTTGGCATCTTCTCCCTCTTGCTTATCCATTGCCACTAGAAAAGGTGCTTAGGCGAATCCCTGATCGATATCTTGCCCTCCACCATCTCTACCATGGCATAGCGCTGTTCGATTTCCCAAGGATCCGCTATTTCCGATGCCCGTCTAGAGCGAGGGTTTGGGAGTCGTCGGCACATTGTACGTGTGACCGATTACGGAGGCGCTGCCTCTTGTGGTGTTGATCGTCTGCGTGTGCTTGAGGATGGTCGTGTACACTCTACATCATCCATGTTTGTTTGCGGGAACATTATCCCGCGTTACGGTCTTAAAGGGTGAGTCCATCTGAAACCATTACATGTATCTCCTAGATATGATCTTGGTGGTTGCAAGGAAAATTTTGTTTTCAATGCAATGAACCCCATCAGTGGTATCAGAGTTGTGTCTATGCATATATTCTTTGTACAGTCAGAATACATAGAGATGTGGGCGTTGATAGTCTCGTTGTTTCGTACTTGCGTAAATTTTGATCATGGTGGCATGTTGGGATGAAGCTGCCTGGACTAACTTTACATATCCTCGCACATGACACCTGTCCCACGCTTGACATGCAACTCATATTGCATAAGTGGCTCAGCGGGTATCTGTCTCTCCCAACATAATCATGATCTAATTTACAATGGTTTGCGAATAACTTGACTGTCAATCTTGTGGCTGAAATTGGTAGGAATAGCGGTTCTCTCCTAGAAAGACCAATGCCTCGTACAATATGCAAAAGATTGTTGTATGCAATGTGTTTTATTGTAAAACAACCAGTAGGAGCCATATGGTTGTTATTTTATATTATGGCATGCGCGCCAAAAAATGGAAATCCATGTAATTAGATTAGCGGAGAACAACCATGGTGGTGGCGCCATGGACCTTGGTGGCATGCCGCTGGAATGATGGAGATCATACCAAGACAAACAAGATGGAGATCGAATTCGAGATGGACCATATCATATCACATTATATATGAATGTGATGTTTATCCTTTGATGCATCTTATTTTGCGTTGATTTGATTCCCTCGGTAGTATTTGATTGCCTCGATAGCATTATAAGAAGATCCCTCCCACTAAATATCAAGAAAATAATATGTTCTTCCGTAGTAAACACTATTAATAATATTCGTCATCTCGAAGCACCACGTGATGATCGGGTGTGATAGATTCTACATTCGCATACAACGGCTGTAAGAAAGTTTTACACACGCGAGTACTAAGGTTCCTACTTGACGAGCCTAGCATGTACAGACATGGCCTCATAACATGAACCGAAAGGTAAAGCATGAGTCATATGGATGATATGATGCTCGCCATTGGCTCTACGCCACCATTCATGCTGATCGCTCATGGCGTAATGTAACACCCTCGAATCGGCCCTATGCAAATTTTAGCGCTTCCCGCCAAACCCGCATAGAAACGATTCAAGGACGCCCACCAGGCACTTGCGTGCGGGTGGAAAACGAAGTAATACCATTACACAATAGTCCACGATGGAATCCACAGAACATATATATACAACAATGACTCCATGAGTCAAGAATACAGATATATAGTACAAAGATCCAAATCACCTTGAAAACGATACCACATCTGAGTACGGATAAGATGCAAATGGGGCTAAGAGCCCTGAAGAATAACCAATGGCGTCCATAACCCTGCCCAGGCCAAGCCGGAAGGGTAAACCTGCTAACGACGTCGATCTCAAACCTGCTAAAACAAAAGGGGTGCCAACAAAGGGCAAAGGAAAAAGAGGAGCGTCAGTACTGAGGCTAGTACATGGTGAGGCTAGAATTCGGCGGCTCTCGCCTACATAGGTATGGTGTGATGAAGCGGCAGCGAAGCATGCACTAAACAATCTATAGAGACTCGATTCAACTGTTGGCTATTAGAGAGGGATAAGAAAGACCTATTCGGATCCAACCTGATAGTAACACCAAAACATACCCATCCTGGTATTTCCCCCTCGAGACCACACGAGGAAGTCAAACCGAGGAACTCACATAGTTGGCAATTTTATTTATTTCAATATAGTTGTAGCTCTTACTAGTCAGATATAGATAGCATGATTCATCCGAAACCCAGCAGTTGTTGGCACTTTTATTTCATTCCATTGGAGTTGCGATACTTACTAGGCAGGTATAACATGACACTATACACCCCAGCTCCACCAGTTGTTGGCACTTTTATTATCCATTCCATTGTAGTAAAGCTGATTACTAGGCATATATTAAGTCAAATTCATAGCACTACTTTAGTTATGCTTGTCTATGATCGAGATACTGTGCTCCAAGCCGTCCACAACCACGGACACGACTTTCTGAAAGATTTACCCTGCAGGGGTGCACAAATAGCAACACACACACGATCGACCTCGAAAAAACCAAATCAAAACCCAACGAGGCTTTCACGACAAAGCAATCACAGGATTCATAAAATATTTCAGGGGGCCACCCCACTAAGCTACCCGCAACGAAGTTGGCCGGCTCCGGAACGTACCTAGGGTTTGCGCGAACGGCTGTAAACGACTGGGAACCCGAAATTGTGACTAGGCTTGTCGATACCATGAAATCGTGCCACGGTCCAAAACAGTACAGGTGCTCCACGCACAATCGTAAATAAAGCAGTAAAGCATGGCATAAGTACAGGATAGTAATAAAGCCCCAAACTAGTTTGTGGCCCCAAGAAATAAGAAATGAATCAAGCTCTGGCTAAGGGGATTCATGGTCCCACTTGCGGATAGTGCGATAGTCAGGGAACAGGTATCAAGTACTCGGGGCCTACGGGACACAAGTGAGCGGTTAAAAACAAAATATTTGCTATTACCCACCGATGCCTCTGCATTAGTTATTTCTATTCCCAACAATTAATCAAGTTGAATTTAAAGTCATGATCAACTCCAACATTAAACATCTCCACCATTTATCATGTGCCCACTTGCCATCAACGGTGGTACGACAACGTCGCGAAGCAACACATAAGCAAGCAACTACGACTCGCAAGGCCGACTATCTATCAAACAACAGGGCATAGGATGTGTCCATGACAATTTAGGGGCTGCAAGTAGTATAAATGGTACACGGAAACTAAATCATCGGAACATGGATAGAAATAGATCAACAGGAGGAAATAAAGACTATAAAAGCAAAATAGGTAGAAAGGGGGAGATTATCGCCTGGAAACATAGCTGGAGATACATTATCCGAAGAACTTGCCGATACTCGCATCAACTCAACGGCCTAATCCGCGAAGAACCAAAGCACTAAAAGAAACACCGGATGCACTATTTAATACTATGGCAGAAGATCCAGCATGATTATGATATGATGCATGGCATGGCATAGATGCAGTGCAATTTGGAAATATTAAGCGGAACCGGAGTTCTGACAATTAATTAGATGGTTCAAGTTGTTTAGATACCCGCAATTTAAATGTTGTCTTAACAAGGCAAAACTTTGCATCGATTCGCTACACAAATTTAAATGGAGCCAATATAAGTCTAGAAAAGCCCGCATATGGTCTCCATATTTAATTATTAGGTGAGTCGAGAAAATACCCCCAAACCACAAAGTATGTATGCGACATGAGCAATTTAATATGCGACAAGATATATTATATTATAAAAATAGAGGTCTCAAATAGGGGTCACACATTTAGGGTCGAAGATCTTGGTTCGAAGGGGTTCGGGTTCGGTCTCGCCGGGATTGGTCTTCGGTTTCCAGGAATGGGACCTTCGATCTAGAGGGAGAGCTCGAGGCCTCGGTGTTCCATGTCGACGACCTTGGCACTTCGGGCTGAAGATCTTGTTGGGTGGCGTCCTTCAATTCCCTGTCGATGATCTTATTGTCCATGACGAGGTACTTAGGTCTTGGCTTCGAGTGATGACGGCGTATTGTTTGGCACCATGGTCTTCAGATGCATTATACTGAATGCAAAGATCTTGATGATGTCAAGGAGGATATAATTGGAGGTGTAGGTACTGAGCATAGGTCTCGGACATGGGCATCAACAGATACCCACAAGACAATAGCAAAGACAAGATGCACATCAGCAACAAAAATACCCACACGGGCATGGATTCGAACACCTGGATGATGAGGCCCGGACAGGCATACAATGGACAGAAACCAACTACCTTAGCACTGACACACAAACATGAGGAGGACCTGCGCAGCACTTTGTGAAGTACTAGTGCTAGGCAGGGATCGACGAGCTGGGCACACACGGCAGAGGAGAACCAGCCAAAGGCGGTGCCAGGGAGCTCGAGGTGCCACGGGAGAGGATAGCAGAGACAGTGGCAAGGGCTGCGGAGGCGGGCGCCAGAGAAGGAGGGGGCCACGGTGAAGAGGAGGGCGACGCGGCTCGGTGAAGCGGGCTCGCTGCAGCGACCTGGAGGTGCAGGGGCCGGCGAGGGGAGGGCCCGGCGGCGATGGAGCTCTTGGACGGCGCTGAGGCCGCAGGGGCATGGCGGGCGCTGATGTGGAGGCGGAGCAGGGCCTGCCGGGCTGCGGGCTTGACGCGGTAGGAGGCCGGGCGGAGGGGCGCCCGCGGCAGCGGAGATGGTCGGGGTGGTTCGTGCGGCGGCGAGGTGGCTTCGGCCCTGGCGGCAGGGCGCAAGAGGACTTGCAGGGTAGGAGATCGAGCCAGGGCGGTGGTTGTCGTGATCGAGCGGGGAAGACAGGGTCAGGTGGGGATAAGGGGATCGCGGGGTGGGGCACGGCGTCTGCGGGAGAGATGGGGACAAGGACGCGTTTTGGGTGGGGCCAGGCGACAGGGATCCGGAGGCTGCAGTTGCAGCATGGCGTGGGGCTCGTGCGAGCGACCGAATCGGTCGGGGCAGGACGAGGCTGTGACACGGGTGGGCGTGGTGCATCGCGTGGTGGCGTGCAGTTGGTGTGGCACGCAAGCGTGTCTGAGGTGTGAGCGCGGCGGCGGCGGGGTGTGCCTCCAGGGTAGCTAGGGTTTGTCTGCTGGGGGTGGTAGGTGGCTGGCCGGCTGGGCCACTTGGGCCTGATCGGTTGGCTGCCTCCCCTAGTTTTTAAAAATATTTTTCTGATTTATTTTTCAGACAAAACATTTTAGTAAGTAGGTTTTAGACAAACAAAAATATTCGGAAGGCCGGGGTTTTAATTTGATATTAAGAGGGAGGCAAATAGAAAACAAAGGTAAACTTTTGGAAAATAGTTTTAGGCAAAATAATATGCATGATGATGACAATGCTCAAATGCAATGTGGCATGATGACATGAGCATGCAGTCATGATGATGCACAAAAAAAGAACACAGCGATTTTCTAGTAGTGGTATTACCTAGGGTGCTACAATTCGACACCACTAACAATGGATCTCGCCCTCGAGATCCGCCTCATGGTACCGAAAGAAGGCTGGCGATCTGAATCTTCTCGCTTCGTGTAGATCCTCGCGACACCACTAACAAGGGTGCTTACTCCATCTTGGAATCGTCGACACCACCAACAAGGGTTGTTGCTCACATTCATCGAGAGAACTCTCCGGAGAACAAAGGACGAAGGTAAAGGCAGCAAAAGGTCAGGCCACCTCTAACTCTAGTGGAAGAAGTAATTGCAGATCCACTAATTCAATGTACAAGAGCGAATGGTAAGGGTAGTCGGATGGGGATCAGTCCATCGCGCACCCAAAGCATTACTCTGCATATGAATAGGAGAATTATGCAACCAACTCTCAGAATTAGACTAAAGATCTTAACAAATAGCGTTTGGGAAACAAAATATTGATGGAGGCTCTTCATCAGATCTGACGCAGATGTTGTTGTCGTGTTGGAAAACTCTGGAAGGTACAAAGAAAACAAATTAGTGGATTTTAGAACAAACAAAGGTACAACAGAGGAAGGATTCATCAGATAGCATGAAGATCGGGTGCAGAACACCTGTTACAAAAGGAAGGAAGCGAAACCCTGAAGGTACAACAGAAAACCCAACCACGAGAATTTCCTGGACTTGAAGAAAGGTAAGAGAACAGATTCAAAATCCGCAAAGGTAAGAGGAGAATAGCATAGGGGTAAGGACTAAAAATAGACCTACTCAGATCTATCCAACCGATTTTGCAAAAATAGTTTTGACACTCTATATCGGCCGTTAGCTAGGTTATCCTACAGGCTGGACCAGTGGGGTATCCTAACTGCTGAGCTCTGATACCACTTTGTAACACCCTCGAATCGGCCCTATGCAAGTTTTAGCGCTTCCCACCAAACCCGCATAGAAACGATTCAAGGACGTCCACTAGGAACTTGCGTGCGGGTGGAAAACGAAGTAATACCATTACACAATAGTCCACGATGGAACCCATAGAACATCTATATACAACAACGACTCCATGAGTCAAGAATACAGATATACAGTACAAAGATCCAAATCACCTTGAAAACGATACAACATCCGAGCACGGATAAGATGCAAATGGGGCTAAGAGCCCTGAAGAATAACCAATGGCGTCCATAACCCTGCCCAGGCCAAGCCGGAAGGGTAAATCTGCTAACAACGTCGATCTCAAACCTGCTAAAACAAAAGGGGTGCTGACAAAGGGCAAAGGAAAAATAGGAGCGTCAGTAATGAGGCTAGTACACGGCGAGGCTAGAATTCGGCGGCTCTCGCCTATATAGGTATGGTAGGCTGAAGCGGCAGCGAAGCATGTACTAAACAATCTATAGAGACTTGATTCAACTGTCGGCTATTAGAGAGGGATAATAAAGACCTATTCGGATCCAACCTGATAGTAACACCAAAACATACCCATCCTGGTATTTCCCCCTCGAGACCACACGAGGAAGTCAAACCGAGGAACTCACACAGTTGGCAATTTTATTTATTCCATTATAGTTGTAGCACTTACTAGTCAGATATAGATAGCATGATTCATCCCAAACCCAGCAGTTGTTGGCACTTTTATTTCATTCCATTGGAGTTGCGATACTTACTAGGCAGGTATAACATGACATGATACACCCCAGCTCCACCAGTTGTTGGCACTTTTATTATCCATTCGATTGTAGTAAAGCTGATTACTAGTCACATATTAAGTCAAATTCATAGCACTACTTTAGTTATGCTTGTCTATGATCGAGATATTGTGCTCCAAGTTGTCCACAACCGCGGACACGACTTTTAGAAAGATTTACCCTGCAGGGGTGCACAAATAGCAACACGCACACGATCAACCTCGGAAAAACCAAATCAAAACCCAACGAGGCTTTCACGACAAAGCTATCACAGGATTCATAAAATATTTCACGGGGCCACCCCACTAAGCTACCCGCAACAAAGTTGGCCGGCTCCGGAACGGACCCAGGGTTTGCGAGAATGGCTGTAAACGACTAGGAACCCGAAAGTGTGACTTGGCTTGTCGATACCGCGAAATCGTGCCGCGATCCAAAACAGTACAGGTGCTCCACGCACAATCATAAATAAAGCAGTAAATCATGTCATAAGTACAGGATAGTAATAAAGCCCCAAACTAGTTTGTGGCCCCAAGAAATAAGAAATGAATCAAGCTCTGGCTAAGGGGATTCATGGTCCCACATGCGGATAGTGCGATAGTCAAGGAACAAGTATCAAGTACTCGGGGCCTACAGGACACAAGTGAGCGGTTAAAAACCAAATATTTGCTATTGCCCACCGATGCCTCTGCATTAGTTATTTCTATTCCCAACAATTAATCAAGTTGTATTTAAAGTCATGATCATCTCCACCATTAAGCATCTCCACCATTTATCATGTGCCAACTTGCCGTCAACGGTGGTATGACAACATCGCGAAGCAACACATAAGCAAGCAACTACGACTCGCAAGGCCGACTATCTATCAAACAACAAGCCATAGGATGTGTCCATGGCAATTTAGTTGCTGCAAGGAGTATAAATGGTGCACGGAAACTAAAGCATCGCAACACGGATAGCAATAGATCAACCTGAGGAAATAAAGACTATAAAAGCAAAATAGGTAGAAAGGGGGATATGCTAGCCTGGAAACATAGCCAGGGATACATTATCCGAAGAACATGCCGATACTCGCATCAACTCAACAGCCTAATCCACGAAGAACCAAAGCACTAAAAGAAACACCGGATGCACTATTTAATACTATGGCAGAAGATCCAGCATGATTATGATATGATGCATGGCATGGCATAGATGCGGTGCAATTAGACAATATTAAACGGAACTGGAGTTCTGACAATTAATTAGATGGTTCAAGTTGGTTAGATACCCGCAATTTAAATGTTGTCTTAACAAGGCAAAACTTGGCATCGATTCGTTACACAAATTTAAATGAAGCCAATATAAGTCTAGAAAAGCCCGCATATGGTCTCCATATTTAATTATTAGGTGAGTCGAAAAAATACCCCTAAACCACAAAGTATGTATGCGACATGAGCAATTTAATATGCGACAAGATATATTATATTATAAAAATAGAGGTCTCAGATAGGGGTCACACATTTAGGGTCGAAGATCTTGGTTCGAAGGGGTTCGGGTTTGGTCTCGCCGGGATTGGTATTCGTTTTCCAGGAACGGGACCTTCGCTCTAGAGGGAGAGCTCGAGGCCTCGGTGTTCCATCTCGACGACCTTGGCAGTTCGGGAAGAAGATCTTGTTGGGTGGCGTCCTTCGATTCCCTGTCGGTGATCTTGTTGTCCATGACGAGGTACTTAGGTCTTGGCTTCGAGTGATGATGGCGTATTGTTTGGCACCGTGGTCTTCAGATGCATTATACTCGATGCGAAGATCTTGATGATGTCAAGGAGGATATAATTGGAGGTGTCGGTACTGAGCGTAGGTATCGGCCATGGGCATCAACAAATACACACAAGCCAATAGTAGCACAGTACCTGGGGCGCACATCAGCAACAAAAATACCCACACGGGCATGGAGTCGAACACCTGGATGATGAGGCCCGGACAGGCATACAACAGATAGAAACCAACTGCCTTAGCACTGACACACAAACATGAGGAGGACCTGCGCAACACTTTGTGAAGTACTAGTGCTAGGAAGGGATCGACGAGGTGGGCACACACGGCAGAGGAGAACAGGCTAGAGGCGGTGCCAGGGAGCTCGAGGTGCCACGGGAGAGGAGAGTAGAGACAGTGGCAAGGGCTGCGGAGGCGGGCGCTAGGCCTAGGAGGCGGCCGGAGCCAGAGAAGGAGGGGGCCGCGGTGAAGAGGAGGGCGACGCGACTCGGTGAAGCAGGCTCGCTGTGGCGACCTGGAGGTGCAGGGACCGGCGAGGGGAGGGCCCGACGGCAATGGAGGTCTTGGACGGTGCTGGGGCCGCAGGGGCATGGCGTGCACTGATGTGGAAGCGGAGCAGGGCCTGTCGGGCTACGGGCTTGACGCGGTAGGAGGCCGGGCGGAGGGGTGCCCGCGGCGGCGGAGATGGTCGGGGTGGTTCGTGCGGCAGCGAGGTGGCTTTGGCCCTGGCGGCGGGGCACAGGAGGATTTTCGGGGTAGGAGATCGAGCCAGGGCGGTGGTTGTCATGCTCGAGCGGGGAAGACAGGGTCGGGTGGGGAGAAGGGGATCGCGGGGTAGGGCACGGCGTTTGCGGGAGAGATGGGGACGGGGACACGTTTTGGGTGGGGACAGGCGACAGGGATCCCGAGGCTGCAGTTGCAGCATGGGGTGGGGCTCGTGCGGGCGAACGAATCAGTCAGGGCGGGACGCGGCTGCGACACGGGTGGGCGCGGCGCATCCCGTGGTGGCGTGCAGTTAGTGCGGCACGCAAGCGTGTCTGAGGTGTGAGCACGGCGGCGGCGGGGTGTGCCTCCAGGGTAGGTAGGGTTTGTCTGCTGGGGGTGGTAGGTGGCTGGCCGGCTGGGCCACTTGGGCCTGGTCGATTGGCTGCCTCCCCTAGTTTTTAAAAATATTTTTCTGATTTATTTTTAAGACAAAACATTTTAGTAAGTAGGTTTTAGACAAACAAAAATTTCCGGAAGGCCGGGGTTTTAATTTGAAATTAAGAGGGAGGCAAATAGAAAACAAAGGTAGACTTTTGGAAAATAGTTTTAGGCAAAATAATATGCATGATGATGACGATGCTCAAATGCAATGTGGCATGATGACATGAGCATGCAGTCATGATGATGCAGAAAACAAAAACGCAGCGATTTTCTAGTAGTGGTTTTACCCGGGGTGCTACATGTAATCACTAAAATGACAAGAGGGGTGCCATTTTTAGTGGGAGTTCTTATAAGTAATTTTAGAATTTACTTGAACTCTATTTGTTTTAAACCCAGTACAAATAGGCTTTGCAAATGCATTGTAGATCATGGAACCCCCTGCATTCAATTTTAATGTATTCCTTGAGAAAGAAAAACTGCTAGACAATGGGTCTAACTTCCTTAACTGGCACCACAACATGAGGATTATCCTAATGGGCACGAAGAAGTCCTATGTGTTGGACGGTCTGTTAGGTGACGCCCCTGTAGCTAGCGCGACTCGAGAAGAGCGCGCCACGTATGACGTGGAATTTGATGACTACACTCTTATGAAGTGTGGGATCCTTCAGTCGCTAGAACCTGAACTTCAAAAGCTCTTTCAACTTACCGATGTTGATGTCATGGTGGAGGAACTCAAAACTATGTTCGTGGACCAAATCTATGCTGAGAGATATGAGATCTTCGATAAGTTCTTTAGCGCTAAGATGGAGGAGCACAGCTCTATGAACGAGCACGTCATTAAGATGATGGGTTATGCTCAACGTATTGAGACACTGGGATGTGAGATTCCAGATGAGCTCATGATAGACAGGGTTCTGCAATCGCTCCCACCAAGTTACAAAGGGTTTGTAATTAATTACAAGATGAATGGTGCAGACTAGTCGCTCACTGAACTCACAGCTATGCTTAAGACTGCCGAGGTAGACATCAAAAAGGAACGTCAAGTGTTGATGGTCAATAAAAACACCAGTTTCAAGAAAAGAGGCAAGAATGGCAAGCCTAAAGGAACTTGAAGAAGGACAACAAATCTATTGCTGCGCCTGAGAAGAATACCAAGGGAGGCCCTAAGCCTGATACTGAGTGCTATTACTACAAAGGGGTTGGTCATTAGAAGCGGAATTGCCCGAAGTACTTGGTAGTTAAGAAGGCCAGGAAAGTGAACAAAGTTATATGTCATATACATGTCATTGATGCGTACCTAACTAGTAGCCGAAGTAGTACCTAGGTATTTCATAACGGTTTGGTTGCTAATATATGTAACTCAAAACAGTGGCTAAGGAATAGTCGACCACTAGCAAAGTATGAAGTGACGATGCGCATAGGCAATGGATCGAAGGTTGATGTGATCGCCATAGGGATGATACCACTTCATCTGCCATCGGGATTGACAATAAACCTAAATAATTGTTATTATGTGCCTGCGTTGAGCATGAACATCATGTCTGGATCATGTTTAATGCAAGACGGTTTTTCATTTGTATCCGAGAAGAATGGTTGTTCCTTTCATATGAATAATATCTTTTATGGTCATGCACCTATGTTGAATGGTTTATTTGTATTGAATCTTGATATTAGAAATACACATATTCATAATGTGAATGCCAAAAGAATCTAGTTGAATGATGATATTGCTGCATATATGTGGCATTGCCATTTAGGTCATATTGGTGTTAAACGTATGAAGAAGCTCCATTCTGATGGACTACTTGAATCCCTTGATTATGAATAATTTGAGACATGTGAGTCATGCCTTATGGACAAGATGACTGAACTCCATTCTCTGAAATAATAGAATGAGCGACCGACTTATTGGAAATAATACATACTAATGTATGTGGTCCAATGAGTGTGTCTACACTTGGCAGAAATCGTTATTTTGTAACCTTCACGGATGATTTAAGTAGATATGGGTATATTTACTTAATGAAACACAAGTATGAAACATTTGAAAAGTTCAAAGAATTTCAGAGTGAAGTGGAAAATCATTGTATTAGAAAGATCAAGTTTCTAGGATCCAATCGTGTAGGAGAGTATCTTAGTTACGAGTTTGGCATGCACATGAGACAATGTGGAATACTTTCACAACTCACTCCCTCTTGAACATGACAGCATAGTGGTGTATCCAAATGTCATAATAGAACTTTATTAGATATGGTACGATCTATGATGTCCCTTAACAATTTTCCACTATCATTTTAGGGTCATGCATTAGAGACAGTTGCATTTATTTTAAATAGAGCACCATCAAAATCTGTTGAAACAACACCATATGAATTATCGTTTAGAAACAAACCTAACATGTCATTTCTAAAAGTTTGGGGCTGCGATGCTTATATGAAGAAACTTCAGCCTGATAAGATTGAACCCAAAGAGGAAAAATGTTTCTTCATAGGATACCCAAAAGAAACAATTGGGTACACATTTTATCATGGATATGAAGGCAAAGTTTTTGTTTCCAAGAATGGATCCTTTCAATAAAAGGAGTTTCTCTCGAAAGGTGTGAGTAGTAGGAAGGTAGAACTCAACGAGGTTACTAAACCTTCTCTTCCTAAAGTGGCGAGTAGCGCAGCGCCGGAATCGGGTCTAGTGTTGACTCTGCCAATGGAAGAAGGAAATGATGACGAGGTACCTCCCCCTCCTCATGAAACTCCGATAGAGAGTACTATCAAACCTCGTAGGTCGGGCAGGATACGTGCAGCTCCTGAACTGTACGATAATCCAGTCCTAAATTTCATGGTAGATGGAAGTGATGACCCTGCAACGTATGATGAAGCGATGATGAGCCTAGATTCCAACAAATGGCTTGAAGCCATGCAATCTGAGATGGATTAAGGGGCTTAGAGCTCCTCTTGTATCAAGGGCTAGATGGATAGATAGACCAAGTGATTTATATCATCATGGAGCAGAAATTTGGTCTTGATCAATCTTGAGTGATCCAATAATTAAAGCCATACTTTGTTAAAAATAAGGGTGTCGAAGCAAATTATTATACTGCCTCCAAAACGATGATGGTTTCAGAAGCACAAGGCTCCAATTGGAACAAGGAGAGTATGGGTTGATATAAAAGGTTGAGTATATCACAACCATGCAAAGATATATCCAAGAAAGGTTATGGTGAAGTTGGGAGCTTTTGCCAAGTAGGCATGTTGATAAGATTTGCAGAAACATATTATTTTATTTACTACAAAACCATCGAGAACAAGTGGTTACAAGAATGATTTAGTCAAGGGCAAGCGAGGGATTTGGAAGTACTCATGATGGTGTACAACATGGTTTAAGTAGATTTCCAAAAATGCACAAGGGTTGAGATATGCAGAGACTCAAAGATGTGATGTTGATAACAACTTCAGACTTAGTCAAATTTGACAGTTCCAGGGTTTTTGACTAGAGATGAAGAAGGAGTTAGGTAGATGAGTGGTAAGGTTCCAAACTCACCCTCAAGTGGGTATGGTTGATTCGTAGATTTAGTATAAGGAGTTCATGATTTAAGTTAGTCTCCTCTGCTCTAGAAACTACTAAAAAGGAGTTGGCTCCAAGCTGATCCTAATAACTAGGAGGAAGCACTACAAGAAAAATTGGCTTTTACAACATATAATTTTTGTAGTTGAAGGCCCTTTTTCGTGGTTGAAAAGTCTTCTACGACGGATGACCTTCATGGTAATAGCCCCGTCACAAATGATTCTACCACATTTTTTTGCGACCGTGGCGGATCGCACCCTTCAGCCACAAAAACTTGTTTCGTTGTAGATCTGTTCGACAACCGCGTTTACTGCTGACATCATGCAAACTTCCACGTGGAAAAAGCTGTCAATGTCTAGTTACCACCATTAATGGTCATGGAAACCGTGGTAGAAGCCAGGCCCAGTCAAGGCTTGCTAATTATTAAGTGGTTCAACCCATTATGAGAGCCCAGTAAGAAGTCGACCCGTTACTGTGTCGTCCTGCATTGTTTGAAATGGGCCCATAAATGTAGGTTGCTATGGCCCCTAAAATTTCAAGCCTATCACAGTTTCGACCTCCAGAAGGCGCATGTTGCCAACACCATGCGACCCATTAGCGGCCTACACCAAGTCGGTCTAGTACTGTTAAGGCATGCTATCGGCCCATCAGTGTTCTTACAGCCCGTCGTGGGCCGCCAACTAACAACCCTTCTTTGAGAAGGTCCTGTACTGTTCTGACCTTTTAGTGTTCTTGCCTTTTATTGTTCTGGTTTTCTACTGTTCAGGCCCAAAAGTGGCATGGTAATGTTCTTCCCTGGTAATTATTTTCGGACTATTACTATTCTTGCCTGGTAAGTATTCCGAGTCTGTACTATTCTTGCGTGTTACTGTTATGAACTCATACTGTTCTAGCCTTTTACATTTATGGCATGTTACTGTTTTGGCCTTCTTCTATTCAAGTTTGTTACTATACTGGCCTGTTACTATTACTGTTACAAGTTCCCCTTAGTGGCTCGACCCATTACATTTACGGTCTTTTATAGTTTCATCCTTTCTGAAGCCCATGCTGATGTCATAAAAAACTGTACAATTTGTAACATCCCAATTTTAGCCACCCTAATTAGTTGTCTAGAATGCAAAAATCAGGGGAACAAAAACTTTTTCTTGTTGAATGATGTAGTGTTTGCTTTATTGCTTGTATGTGCTTATGCTTCTAAGTGTGCGACAAATGATATACTTCTTACCTCACCTAAGTTGACAAAAGCTATTTAACCAAATTGTCTTGGCTCTTTCTACATATTCTCAAATGTTCTAGCATTTCAAAACCTAAGCCAAGATGCTTATGTAACCAAAACTATTTTAGTAGCTTATATTGACAAAACTATGGAGAGCTACAATCTCCTGATGTTTTCAAGATAGAACCTTCAACTACTCTTACCTCTAGGTTTTCTGAAACCTTTTATAAAGCTTTGGAATTCTACTCTTGGTAGAGATACCAAGGACTCTTACCTTATTCAAACTCAAACCTTTCAAAATGCCCATCCTTACCTCAAGATAAGTTTGATGGTAACCCTAGTACTAGTTGATGTGCGTGTAAGATGAGTTGTCTTGATATGTTAAGATGAATTGCCTTGATCTGCTGCTTGACTTGATTCCTTAGAAGTATTATGAGCTACTCTAGGGTCTCATAATCTAGGATCAAGATACTTTAAGATCACCAAACCCTAAGCAATGATACAAGATGGATCTGATCTCTAGCCACTAGGTGATCATCTAAAACCCTTAACTAGACCAATTCTAAAGTGATCTATTCTAGAAGTTTGCAAGTCAATGTTGACCAATATCAAGCATGGATATATTATACTCAATATACATTTGAACGTCATCCACCAGATGATGCTTTGATACCTTGCAACGCATCAAAAACATCTCCACTCATATTATAGTCATAAACCCTAAATCTGCTGAATTTGACTAAGTCTAGAAACTGTTTCAACATCACTTCTTTGAGTACCTCTCTTTCTCAACCCTTGTACATTTTTGGAAGTGAACTTGAACCATCTTGTAGTAGATATTAAGGACTACCAAGGAACACTCTTTCCCTTGGTTAGACCATCATCTAACCCACTTGTTCTTGATAGTTTTGTAGGGAAGAAAATAATAATTCCTGCAAATCTTATCAACATGCCTACTTTGGAAGAAGGTCACACCTACATATTATCTTATTTTCACCAAATCCTTGAATGATTGTGTTCTACTCATAAGGTTATAGAAATACCTACTTCACCTGTTCCAAATGGATCATTGTGCTTAAAAAATCCACAAGGTTTTGAAGGCTATTTGATAATCTGCTTTCGCAATCTTATTTTATTCAAAGTTTGGAATCGATCCTTGGAGATCTCAATCATGATAAAGCCTAACTTATTGTACCACAGTGATATACTAAAATTGGTCTATCTATCCATATATCCCATGCCCCAATGGTATAATTGAGCTCTAAGATCCAACCATATTTTGCAGGGATAAAATTAACAATGCATAAGTTTCTCTTTTCCCTTGTTTCCACCCAAATCAAGTCAAACTCCCAAAACCCAAGGTATCACATGGTGGTTATATGTGGTGGACATGATATACCATGTATATATAAATTTATCAACTATTGTCTATAATTATCATGGCCCAAAATCTATTTAATTCTTTTAATGGACAAAAACACCAAATCTCCTTCTATGAAAGAAAGATTGTTTTTCTCCAACATACTTACCTAAATTTAAGAACATCTGAAGCCTATATATCATTTCCTATCTTCCAACTTCAAAAATAAATATTCTTGAATATTTTTAATAATTATTTTTTGCCTATTTTCTGAAATAGCAGAAATAAGAAAATAAATGTTTTAAATAGTCTTACACCACAATAAATTCTGGTAAAATTCTTCAAAGTATGAATTCGGATTTGGGAGCATCTCAAACCAAAATATCACCTTGTCCAATTCAAAAACTTCATAATAATTCAATAGAATAGATTCAGCCATATTTGAAGAATGGATATAAAAGGAATCAAAAATCATCCAATAAATCTCACATAATTCTTGGAGGTGTATACTAACCCTACCTATCCACCAGCATCATTAAATCAACTTTCCAAAGTCAAAAACCAAGAGATCTTCATGATATAAAAAATGGCCAACAATAAGACATGATCAACCCTTGATCAAAACATCACGAAACCACCATCATTACCCAAGCTTGATCACCACCAGCCCCCGGGCACCTTTTTGGTCGTGTATACTGTAGATAACTCTACTCCTTTGTCCTCTAGCTCTTGGTGCATGCAATTGAGAGAGAAATATCATATCTTGCCAATCTTGGAAAGTAAAGTACATCTGTAGCAGCACCCTCCCCTCCACCCATCTGGCTGGGGTACCAGCAAGCCCTACCCCCCATCTACCCCACCTGCCAGCCTCCATGGCTAGCCCTAGCCCTCCCTCTCTCCATTTCTTTCCTAAGGCCCAAATAAAGAGGGAGAAGGAAATCGTGCAGTCTACGGCATGCGTACCTCTCCCTGCCCTCGTGTGACCCTACCACAACCTCACCACCGCCTCCCTCGACGAATCAGAGGCCAGCCCCCTCTCCAGCTAGAGCCTAAGATCGGTGCACCATAGAATAACCCTCCCTGGATAAAAGCCCTCGGGCCACCCCAGAGCCCTACTCCTCGCTCATTTCCTCCCTCTCCCTTCCACTCCACCTCCCAGAGCTCCCCATCCCCTCCCCTGATCTGCCTCGCACAAGAAAAGGAGGAGTAGGCACTTCGGCCTCCCTCAAAATACGAACATGGTGCTCTCTTTTCTGCCCCTCCCCATCTACATGTCGCACATATCGGATCCCCATACTCCCCACATATAATCCTGGCTCTTTCTCTTGCTCAGGTCAACCCCTGCTACGGACCGGACGAGCTCCGACGAGCTCGCCTCGTGAACCGTCACTCGAGCCATCTCACGACGCGGAACCATCTTCTTCTGCCCCTCTTTCTACTCGCCGACATCGACCGTTTCGCCCCAACACCTCCATGTCACCTCTCCACGCCTTTGGTGAGCTCCCTAGTAGCGCCGCCCCCTAGGGTTTACCCTATCTCTTGTCCTGACCAGAGGAAGAAGAAGGCCAGGGGCCGTCGATTGTTGGGTTCGCAGCATAGAAAACAAAAAATTCCTACGTTGGGAACTATTATACGCCAAGATCTATCAATTAGACATAAGCAACGGGTGGATATACATCCATAGAGAACATAAACTTTAAGACAATAAAGCTTTGTTAACGACATGGAACTCGTGGATGATGTAGTCGTACACTTGCCGATATCAATATTGTGATGAAGTGCAGCAAGTCCAGCAGGTCCAGCTCTAGCACATCCATCAGATCAAGCTCCAGCAAAGCAGCGGTGCATCTGTGATCGCACACACATCCGGTACCCTGACAACCTCCATCCCTCGCTCCAGCAAAGCAGCGGAAGCAGCAACCCCTTTCTAGATAAAGCCACTGAGAACATGCATCTCGCTAATCCGAGACCATGGGGAATAACAAGAGGGGGAGAGGGATCCTTCACGAGGAGGTGTGAGAGTGGAGGAGGAGGTGCTCTTTATATAGTGGAGGGGCACAGCCCAAGGGGGCATGGCGCCGGCCATGGTGGATGCCCCCACCTCTCCCTCATTCATGTGGGTGGAGCTCCCACTCACATAAACACGCACCTCCACTCATGTCCACTCACATGCATTAAATTTCCACCAAATTTAATGCAAGCTCTCATTAAATAAAACTATTTTATTTATTTTATTCAGAACTTTGTTAATTATATTAATTAAAAAACATGCACATAAAACCCCTGCAACATTTCAATATCACATGCAGAACTAGTTTCTGCAATTTCACCCGAAACAATTCCGGTTTTCATCGAAATGATTCCATCCCTTTCTTAAATTATTATCTAAAACATATTTGCTCCAAATGGTGTCGGTATCCCTTAAGTGTGTCACCCTATGGTTCACAAATAATGTAGACATGATCGAGACGACTGTCCGATCAATAATCAGGAGCGGGACCTGGAGATCCGTACCGACTCCCATACATTCAATGATGACTCTTGTGATCGTGTGAACCTTTAATGTCGTAACTAAATCCATTTGTCTCGCGATATATTACATGTCCAAGATTCTATCATCGGTATCTTAATACCTAGTTTGATCTTGTTACCGACATGCACTCTTTTCTCATTCCCGTGATATAACATTCTAGTGATCTCATCACTTGCTTGCAAGCTATTTCAATGTGATATCACCGAGAGGGCCCTGAGTATATATATCCATCATTAGGATGGAAAAATCCCACTCTTGATCCATGTGCCTCTACATAACACCTTCGTAGCACTGAACCCACCTTTATAGTCACCCTTTTAAGGTGTGAGGTTTGATGTTATCAAGATACTCTTGCGGTGTTAGTGATTAACATGATCTCATGGTCTAAGGACTAGGATTACTTTGTATGATGTTATAGTAATATAAACATAATGAATTTGATCTAATGCTATACTTCGGATGAATGTTCATCACATCATTCCACCAATGTTGTGACCTCGTTATTAACAACAACCAATGTCCATGATTAGGAAACCTTGATTAACGAGCTAGTTTATATGAGAGGCATTACTAGGAACTTTGTATTTTGTTTATTAAACACATATGTATTAACGTTTCCAATTAATACAATTATAGCATGCAAAATATTCATTTATCATAAACATGGAATAAGATAATAACCACTTTGTTATTACCTCTCGGGCACATTGCCTTCATTGATGTCCACTAGACAGACGGCCCCAGGCGACTGGTACCTCTTCGACCCTCCTTGTGCCTGACATGCGGGCCCTGTGGTAGGATTCAAATCCTACACCCCTTGCGCTGCCCCAGCCCGGTGGGCGGATTTCTCTCTGAGTTGCCTACTACGGTTGCAGATCTGGCCCGGCCAATCCTGCCCCTTTTCTTTTCTTACTTCCTTTTCTTTCAGATTTGTTTAATAGACGTGTTGGTTTTATTAGAAATAGAAATGGAAAACAACCTTAAATGCCTAGGACTAAATTTATATTTGTGCAGTCATGTTTTGTGCATCATGTAGACCTGGCCCTATTTCAAAAATAATTTTTATTATTTACTAGCCATTTATCTACTAAAAAGTATCTATCTCAATCAATAAATTCCTCAGGAGATTCCATAGATCCAAATGGATTGAAACAAGATTCCTCTTGTATATATTCTTTTCACCAATCCATGGACCTTGGTCCCATGTCAACTTGAGTAATATTTTGCTTGTAGTAAAAATAATAAAAATAGAGCATATCTGCCTTTACTAATTTCTTTGGGCCAAATCTTAAAGGGTATGGGCCTAATTTTAACTCCCATGGATGACTTATTTAAACATATATCAAAACCTAGGAGAACAATATTTATTGAGGCTTTATTTAAATTTGGTGATTTAAATACCTCTTCATGTGTATATTTCACCAATTAAATCACTACAGGAGTTCTACAACTCCAAAAAGGGTGACTCTAATTCCTACAGAAAGGTATTTATAGTACCTGCCAAGTGACATTGGATTCATATTAAATTCTTCTATATAATAAATCTGGTTAAAAAGACAAATACCATGTAGAACAGAATTTCGGAATATCCCAAGGGCATTTTGTTAAATATTTTGGAGTGATTCCAACTTTCGCTGAACCAGTTCATCAAACCCTACCTAATCACAAGAGTAAAAAGTTTTTGGAACTATAAATATTTTCTGTTGAACTATTTCCTAAAACTAGAGCTTCTATTACTAGAACATTCATTGTAATTCAAAGGAAAATGATAAAATCATGAAACCACTTTTGTTGGCCTTGTTTTGTCAACACCTATTTGTTAATATCATATTTGCATAGTGTTGTCATATTGGACCAAGCCTTAGCTCCAAACGCCTTTATTAAGTGGTTTTGGTAATTAAATCCTAAAGGAAATTCCAAAAGTGTTTCTCCATTACATCCAAATGCAACAAACTCAATCTATCAAAAATTACTGAAGTGAATAAGGTGTTCTATGTTGGTTTGCGATATGGTATTGGTGATTGCATGCCTTGTATTGATTGTGCCATTTGTTTGCTTGCATGCGATCCATATTGATGATAGTTGCGATTATATCGGAGACCATAAGAAGTTGTTATTATTGAATTATTATGGTATTCTAAGAAGAAGTCCAGGGACATATATTGCTAGATTACTGATCTCAGGCAAGCCACCTTATTTCTCATAAGCCTTGTCCTACTGTTTTACTTTTGCATGGTTTACCTATTGTTTATGAAACTACATTGTTTTAATATATGACGAACTATATCTAGTAGTGGCTTGGATCCTCCAAACCATTACACTTTTGTACTATTAAGTACAACCCCTTGATGACACCGACTTGACCCTAGTATGGTAGATGGTGTATAACACCATACCCCTCTGGAGACCCCGTTTTAGCCGAAGCAAAACTAGAGGATGGGAAGACCCCCTAAAAAGTTTTACAAAATGTTTATAGAAAAACCTTGGTGAGGTTTGACCTACCAGGAGAAGTTTGAGAAAACAAAAAGGGTTTTGTTTTACAAAATGCTGAATGATGGAGGAAAAATGTTTACAAAAACGCACCCGGTTCTTTGCAGTTTTGCTAGAACAATTAACTCGTGCAACCACATTACTCTGGAATGGGATAGGGATGGACTTGAAGTTTGCTACTCTAGTGTAGGAATTCTCACAAATACTTCTAAGGTATCATCTCCCTCTAATGCTGGGGTTCCTTTACAAAAAGGGTCAACTGTTAGACAGTCACCTGGAGGAATTGTGAACTGCCCTCGAGAGTAGTTGGGCGATACTATGATCCTCTCATTGTAAGTGCCCACTCTAGAGGAGTCAGAATGCGCCCCGGTTGGTCTTTGGCCCAGACATCCCGACATTGAGAGGAACAACTCATAGGGTAGGGCCTATACTAGAGTGGCATCCGGAGAGTCTTGATCGATTACTGGACCCACGATCCGTAGGTGATCAAGGCAGGGTACCCGGATGGTGTGGGTAAAGTGTACAACCTCTGCAGAGTGTAAATATATTCAAATAGCAGTGTCCATGGTCATGGAAGGTTGGGAAGGTTTCTATAGATCGGTGCTGGTTTTAATTTCAAAAAGGACTTCAGAAAATCAAAGGCTTTAGAAAAGTTTGGACCATGGGATGGTCGGAAAGGAAGGAAAGGAGTTTGATCATGGGATGGCCGGAAGGAGGAACCCATGGGAGACCTAGCCCTAGTGTTTTTTCCAAAACTTTTCAAAAATACTTTCATAATCTTTTACAAATGTTTTCAACAATGTTACGTAGATGCTATTTCTACAAGAGAAACTACGTGAGAAAAGAACCTCCCTTGGAGCCCTCCTACTACCCCCACAGAATTGGTATCAGAGCCATCCTGACTGTAGGAGAACCTTAGTTAGCATGACCATTAGACAGGAAAACTATTTTGGAAACACCAGCTTTTGAAAACTACTTTCTCAAAATCTTTTAAAATAGTTCTACTTGTTATCCTCTCCGAATTCAAATGATTTCCTCTATCTCTCGTCCAAACCTCAAACTTACGTTTTCCAAACAAGTAAGACCTAGACCCCTATGAAGACGAGGATAACAAGATGAAGAGAAGCAACTACCAGCAAGCACCAGGAGTCTACAAGATCGCCCTACCAACCGAATCGTCGTGACCAGAAGAATCAAGTGTTCGCGATCAAGAAGAGTCCAATGAGATGGCGAAGGCTTCATCAGCAAGATAGTGAACCAGACCAGTATAACTTGATATCTAGGAGAAATAGTCCTAAGATAGGATTCCCCTCTATCACAAGGACTTAACTCCTTGGTCTCTATAGTAGGCCGTGTTTGCTTGCCTAAGTGCATATTGTGTTGCCTGATGTGTGATGCTTGCGGAGAACATTGCGACCCCATCACTATGTTCGCCTTGTATGTGTGTGTTGGGTTGCTTTAACCTTTGTAAAATGTGACTCGAGGAGCGGTAAAACACCTAGTAAGTCAGGCACGCCTATTAGTTGTCACTAACAAGACCCATACGAACCTCATGAGTTATGATTAGAAAAGTATCTCAAGAATTCGGACTTCGACATCATAAAGTTAGAACAATTCAAAGACTCCTCCTCAGCAGGATGGCCTACCTCATCAAATTCAACTCTCAAGACTCGTCACCAACACTGGACATCGTCAATCCCCTGTCGACAAGAGCAAGAGTCCCACTAAAACTGGAAGACTATCACCAAAGGCTCCCCAGTACTCACTAGAAACCACAAGAATTGCTAACCCATACAGGAAGTAAAGAGCTAACTCCACCAACCTTTGATATATTAGATATTCTAACCCCTCAAGTGACAAACTTTTCTAGTTGACCCTACCAAACCAATGGGAAGTCCTCACTTGAATACCAGGATAACCCTGAACCCTAAAGACATGACTGCATGAGACTACGAGTCTACTACTTCGCCATCGAGAAGGAGCAACGCAAAGAGTTCAAGTGAAGATGCTTTCTCTGAAGTTAGTTACCCTAGATAGACCATAGACTAACAAGAGGAGTTGTTAACCGCTAATTTTCCCTAAACTAACTTTCTCAAACTTCGTTAGGAAACCACCCATGATAAGATTCACGCAATAGAACGACACTCGAGGACCTCAACTCAAGACCTAAGGAGATACAACCTTCTTCAGCATCCCTCGAGCACTTCAATATGGAAGATCGTTACCACTCCCGAGGAACCTTGGTGAAGCTGCAAGGTGGAAAGACTGCGTCTTTCGACGCAATTTTAGGAAACCGTCTACCAAGAAGATAATTTAGGAAGATTTCCAAATACGATGTCTTTCTCTAGGAATCAACTCGAGAGTCGTCAAAATCTTAGAGGATAGACCTCGTCAACATCCGTCAGAAATCTACTCAACCTCTCAAGTACCAAAGAAGATTAGAACCAAGACAACCAGAATACCAGAAGCTGACAAAACTATCCTCCCAAGGGTTCGAAGAAAACAAAGGAGCCAATATCTAAGAAGTTTCCACGAAGATCCTCCTCGACCACTTCAATTGAAGACCACCCCTGCCTAAAGGATCACCGAATCACTAACCCCTTAGTTCTAACCCATTTAGAGGACTCGCGACTTCAATAGATACAAATAGGCTAAGTACGAATAGAGTAGTATATGAGCCTCGTTGGCGGATGTCCTTTGAAGCTTCCGACTCCAAGAAGGCAGGACTAACGTATCACTAATCTACCCTAGTTTAATCCTAAGGGGGAAACACTGTGTCTTTCCCACAACAATAGACTAACCATCTGTCAGAAGCAACCTCATGAGTAGACCCGAATACATGAACTAGGATACGATAAGACCTTAAGAGAAATGTCGTATTCCTTACAAAAGGAAGATCATCCATCACAATCAGGATTGGAACCTTCTCAACTCTCCATGCATCCAAGAAGATTGAATTTCAGCTCCACCGACGCGGTAACCACGTTCGAAGACGAGGACCGTAAGTTAATACGCTCGAGATGCATGACCCTAACTCCGACTCAAAATCCCCTAACCCTACTCTCCCGAACCTCAGGACGAGATTCTTTTAAGGGGGAAAGGTCTATAACATCCCAATTTTAGCCACCCTAATTATTTGTCCAAAATGCAAAAATCAGGGGAACAAAAACTTTTTCTCGTTGAATGATGTAGTGTTTGCTTGATTGCTTGTCTGTGCTTATGCTTATAAGTGTCCAACAGATGGTATTCTTCTTACCTCACCCTTAGTTGACAAAAGCTATTTAACTAAACTGTCTTGGCTCTTGCTACATATTATCAAATGTTTTGGCATTTCAAAACCTAAGCCAAGATGCTTATGTAACCAAAACTATTTTAGTACCTTCTATTGACAAAACTATCAAGAGCTACAACCTCCTGATGTTTCCAATACAGAACCTTCAACTACTCTTACCTCTAGGTTTTTTGAAACCTTTTATAAAGCTTTTGAATTCTACTCTTGGTAGAGATACCAAGGACTCTTTCCTTATTCAAACTCCAACCTTTCAAAATGCCCATCCTTACCTCAAGCTAAGTGTCATCGGATTGATGACAAGTACGCCATGAGGGGGTCCTCGAGGCGTGCGGAAGAGAGGGGTGTGGGACAGACGGTGTTCGGGACGATGGGCACACAAGTTTACCCAGGTTCGAATCCACCGGCTTTGGATGGATCCTACTCCTGCTAGCAATCCAATAATACGGCAGAGCCGGATATGGGTTACAAGGGTTTCCCCTATGCGAGTTGAGATTGTAGACTATTGTGAGGTGACCTAAAGGCTTACCCTAGGATGGCTTATATAGATATCCGGCCTAGGTTTACAGGAGAGTTCTATCTGGCTTCGACTAAGAGATGGTTACATAGTACATCTTGAACTACAGGTGACATAACATGCCTATATGGGTATGTCCTATGGGCCTTCCCGTAGCTGGAGTGGACTCCGTCTCTTCTCGCTGACTGGGTTGCCCGTTAACCAAAGCTCTAATACGAAGTGGGCCACCCTGGTCAGTGAGGCACATTGAGGATACCCAAAAAGTATATCCCCAACAGAAGCCCCCGAAAGCCTCCAAGATCCAGAGTCGGATTTCATCATTGTCTAGCTTGATCTATCTTCTTCTTATAGAATCTTGAAGGGTTCCTGAAACTTCAAAATAAAGGATAGGATCTGGGTCTCAAAACAAGTCGGACCTATGAATACGTTATTCGGGTTTCCATATTGAAATTCAAATTGAGACGAAACTTGGTCTCTGACGTAACTTGACATCAGACAAGGTCAAGTCACGTCACTGACAGACATCCCTGTCAGTATGACCGTTGGTGGGTCCGCCTTTCGTGGAACGGAGGTGTCGTTTTAATGCGTGTCGAGATCGAGGAAGCTTAATCATCGCGAGGGAGTTACCCAGTTCCTTCCATGACGCGTGGCACGGTTACTGTTTAGTTTGCACGAATCTTGGCGCAAGTGAAGGATATAAGGGGTTGAGATTTCTTCCCTCCTCCTCACCAGTGCCAGTTCCTCATCCTTCCTCTCGACGTCTCCTACGAACAGAGCCCCTCTGCTTCCCCTAAATCTCACAACGCCGCCCACCCTAGGCCACCAGAGCCCAGAAAATGGTTGAGGCCTCATCTTCTACTGTAGCGGCAACAGCACCTGCGGTGGAGAAGGAGAAGTTCCGCGGGGTCTGGATCCCATGCGTCCTTGATGATGACAAGCTCTGCATCATCGCGAACGAAGGTCTCCTCCATGCCAGCGACTGGCGAAGTGGTTATGGACAAACCATACCTACTCCTAACGCCGACGAGCAAGTGCATTTTGGCACACACCTTGATAGAGGTTTGAGCTTTTGTCCCTCAACCTTCTTCTCCGAGGTCATATATCACTATGGAGTTCAACTCCACCATCTCCCCCAAACTCTATTTTAGAAATGAGCGCTTATGCCTCTTTGTGTGAGGGGTATCTCAATATTAGGCCGAGTCTCATTCTCTTCCGGTATTACTTTCATACCCGGAGAAATTCTATCATCGTCGGGTAATCCTTATATTACCGGAACTCTTAGCTTTTCTATTAGGAGAGAGTGTATCTATCCTAGGATTAAGGCTAGTGAGTCGGTGAAGCAATGGCCATCCACGTCCTTCTATCACAAGGACAGACCCAGCTCCCGGTAAAGCATCTACTTTGTCGGTTTTCGTTGATGGCGCTGCCATGCCCCAAGAGTCCTGGGACGTGGATCCTTTGGATCTCACTAACGATCTTCTTCTTGCTAAGAGGCGGATCGAATATCTTATGAAGCACAAGGGTTTGAAAGGATCCGATTTGGTCCACTACTGGCTGGCATGCTGGATCCAGCCTCTCCAACACCACGGTGATCGGCTTATGCACTCCATCACCAAAAGCAAGGCGGACCCTCTCCAGATCTACTCCAGTCCTTAATCAGACAAGTACTACGAGTCAAAAATCAGGTGGTTGATAAGGGAGCGGATTGAGAGGAAAATCTCGAAGCTATCCCTGGATATGCATACGACTGATGATCTTGTTATACCAGTAAGTTTTCCAGCAATAACTCGAATTATGTGTTCATCTATTTAATGTTTCTTTCTACAGTACTGAGATATTTCTTCTTTTCAGCTTGCTAACCTCCCCGAGTCAGAGCTTGCTCCTCTCGAGGGATATCCTCCTGAGATCTCTCACGATGATGGAGAGCTAGTCCCACTGCCGGACACCCTCACCCGGAAGCGTAAGGCTCCAATAGTTTCCATTGGCACAAAGGAAGTGCCCATTGTGAAGAGGTAACTTTCTTCACAAGGTCTATGTATTTTATTTCTCAATTCTTTCCAAAGTGTGATGATCTTTGTTCTATTACCTTCTGAGAGCTAAACATCTCACCAATGGCAAGGGGAAAAGAGGCTCGTCGAAGCCCCTGCGCCAGTCAATGTTAAATTTGACTTCTCTTGCCATAGTGCCTCCGACTCCTACCCCGCATCCTTTTACAACGCTGTAGATTACTCCATCTCCATCTGTCGCAGAAGATCCGACTCTTCATTCTGAGCCAGCGAACCTTGGTTCGCAGGCCGATGTCACCATGGGTGACTCGGTAGTTGACAAGGGTGAACCCTCAAAGGGTAATGATCCCTCGGCAGAGGTTTTTGTCGATAATCTTCTCAGCAATCTGGGTATTGCTAAGCTTGGCATTACTCAAAAAACTGCTAAAGAGATACAAAGGCTGGCTCAGCAGTGCCTTGAGAGCCGAAATATCACCACCGAGGAAGAGGCATAAGAATCAAAGGACATCAAGTACTCCAAACTTATTGAGAAAATCCGTCTTTGCGACGAGAGGCTGAAAGCCGGTGTGGCTCCTCCACCACTAGTCATCCCGCTGACCCTCGCCGAGAAGGTTACCACCGAGGTGAACATGAGCTTAAGCAAGCTTACTCATGAACAACATGTAAGTCAGATTTCCAACTCACATTTTTTACTTTATTTCATATCATATCCTCTAGCCCCCAAGCATGAAGTTGGATTGACAATCCGGATTTATGATTTTATAGGATGCCAAAGAATGAACTAGTGTAGCCCCCAAGGCTCGTGCTGATATTAGTTAAAATATTAGCCCGAGTCTTTAGTAGACTGTTGACTCTGGGTATTATTCTGACTTATAGAAAGTTAATGCTTATAACCAGGAATTATTGAAGAATATTTATAAAAAGTGGAGAGAGATCAGAGCTCTCCAGCTTGAAAATGCTCAATTAAAGGTATCACGGGATGAGGCTGAAGGTAATCATTCCAATCCTTAACACTGCTCTTTTTGCTTTCATAGTCGAATTTTCTATTCAACTGTTGTTCTTTTGCTTTTCAGCACTGGTCAAACAATCATGTGCAATGATTGAAGGGGCCGAGAATCTTAATACCCTGGAGGTGGAGAACGCCGACTTACGTCAAGAACTGAATAAGCTTAAGGCGGATCACGAGCGTAGCATTGCACAAGTCCTCGAATCCTCCTCCATGGCCACCGAAGAACGTGATCAAAGGATCGTGGCCCAGGATCAGAAAATCTCGGATATCGATGATGAATTATTCAGAAAAAAGGACACCACCAAGGCACTTCGGGCTGAGCTTCAGATCCTAAGGGCGGAGAAGAAAAAAGTTGACGATGTTCAGTATGTTTCCTATTTTCTGACTTTCTATTTTTCCGACTCTAGGAGTTCAGATATATTTTCTAACCATTGCATTATATGCACAAGTCCTCTGAACTTACTAGATTCTTCCTCCACCGAGTCTCACACCAGCCGACTTACACAAGTCGGTGACTTGCTTCACAATTTCTGCCAATATTTGGAGGATATTAGGGAAGTACTCAAAGTCCCGGACATGAACTGAATGTCTGGCTTTGAGGTGAGAGATAGGGCCAAGGAGATGTCCCAGCTCATCCAGGACTAGAACATGTCCTATGCGCAGACCGCAGCATAGAATGCCCTCACCATGGTTATGAGCCACCATGGAAGCATGGAAAGCTGACAAGTAACCAGAGGATATTCGACTATGGATGAAGACGGATAGGAGCAAGAAATCAAGGCCATCATGGAATCCTGTGCCAGATATGGATGTCATGTAGCTGATCTGACCAGCTATGACACTCCCTTCTTCACTCGCGTGGAGACGGCTCCTCCACCCGCCGAAGAAACAACTGAAGTCTCGGATGACGACCAAACCGTTTCGGATTTGAACGTCTCAGAAAGATATCAAGGCGAAGGCTATGTCTCTAGTGATCCAGCAGCTCCTACCTCTTCTCCTGCATCATAAAGTGCTAGAAAAACAATGTGTTATTCTAAAACAATCAGGTTGTAAATAAGTAGTGTAATACTTTTGCTAGTGCTAAGATTTGCTACTTATATTTAGCACTTTTGGCTTTATTTTGATGTGACTGGAATGTTTACATAAGAACTTTATATTTTTGTCTATACTTATCGTTTATCTAGCTTTTCGCCTCGTCCCTTTCGTGAGCCGGCCAACCTTCAACACGGAAACTTTGCCGAGCAAGGAGCTCAATTGCTAAACCAGTTTAAACTCAGAAACAAAGCTAGCTTCCAGTACCAACAATTCACTACTCAGAAAATTCCCGCATCTGGCAATCAGATAAAGAACCAAAGTATAGACTAGAAAATTTAGATTTATATCCAAAGGTAGCATTTTTAGAATCAGAAATCTTAACCAGAACAAACATGAGAATAAAGTACTTTCAAGTATTATGGGATTTTCGAACGTGACATGATCATTCGGAAATAAGATGGCAATATAAAACTTCTCAGAGTAATTTGAGGCAACCAACACTTTATTTCTTGTTGAACATGTACACATATATAATTACAAAGAAAGAAAATTTAAGAATAGAAGGGACGTAGCTGAGCAATATTCCATGGTCTCTCTAATTCTTCCAGGTCTGTACTGCCTCTAGCTCTCTTTCTTTTCTTAGTAGCAGGTCTTTCTTGGACTAGCCGCGTATCAGTTAGATAGTAAGAAACATTGTGCAATACTCGACTAACTAAAAAGGGCCATTCCCATACTAGGGAAAGTTTGTAATTTATTTTTTGCACAAGCCAGAGAACCAAATCGCCCTTATTGAAAGAATGGTTTCTTACTCTCCGGCTATGATAATTGCATAACTTCTGCTAATAGGATGTTGATCTCATCTCATTAACAACGCGAACTTCTTCAATTAGATCGAGATCATTTTGTCAAGAAATTCTGGCATCCTCTTCAATATACGAAGCAACTCAGGGAGAAGTATGAATCAAATCACTAGGAAGAACCGCTTATGCACCATAGATCAAGAAGAAAGGTGTGTATCCGGTTGACCTATTTGGAGTTTTTGGCAAACTCCATATCACAAAAAGTAATTCATCTGCCCAAGCCCCCGCAGCATGACGTAGTGGTGCTTCGAGTCTTGGTTTGAGGCTTTGTAGGATTAAACCATTTTCTCTTTCAACTTGTGCATTAGCTTGTGGATGTGTGACTGACGCAATGTCAAGCCGGATATTTTGTTCATCACAGAATTCGACAAGTTCTCCCACAGAAAAATTGCTCTCATTGTCCGTGATAACCGTATCGGATTATAACATCCTCGACAAATCTTCTGGCTGTTGCTCCATCACAACTGGTGACAGATTTAGCCTCAATCCATTTTGTGAATTTATCCACCATCACTAAGAGATGAGTAAATCCACTTGGAGCCCGTTTAAATGTTCCTACCACGTCAAGCCCCCAGACCACAAAAGGCTATGTTATAGGTATTGTTCGCAGCTGATCAGCCAGAACATGAGCTTGTTTGGCGTACTTTTGGCAGCCTTTGCATGTCTTGACCAGCCGTTCGACATCTGCCTTGCCTGAAAGCCAGAAGAATCCGTGTCTAAAAGCTTTTTCCATTAAAGATTTTGCTGTAAGATTTCCACTCCTTCTTATGGAGACACACAGCGCTGAAAGACCCCAGATATAATCCGCTTATAGAACTCACCATTTACTATTGCATAGGTTTTTGCTCGTCGGACCATCCGTCGGCTCAAAACCTCGTCTTCGGGTAATTTTCCATCTACCAAGAAATCAAGGTAGGGTTGAGTCTAACTGGGAATTACAGCCAGAACTAGCACTAAAGGTGAGTCAGATTTGGTCGGATATTCCTCATCTACCCGTTTTATAAAGGGAACTTTGAGGTGCTCTAGAAAAGCGCTATCCGGGACCTTTTTCCGTGTAGAGCCTATTCGAGATAATGCATCTGCTTCCTCATTTTTTGTTCGAGGGATGTGTTGAACCTCAGAACTTCCGAATGATTTAGTTCATCCATGACAGCTCTATATGCTGCCATGTGTTTATTTGCATTACAGATATCCGATACTTGTTGGGTAACAAGATCCGAATCTCCATAACACATTAATCGTCGGATGTCGATATCCTTAGCAATCCGGATTCCATGCAGCAATGCTTCATATTCAGTAATGTTGTTTGTTGCCGTGAAGTGGATCTACAACACATATAAAAGTTTATCTCCTTGGGGTGATTTGAGAACCACGCCAGCCTCGAGCCCCTGAGCGCCTTAGACCTGTCAAAATGCAAGGTCCAGTATTCTGACTCTGGGAGGGTCATATTCTCCGTTGTCTTTGTCTAGTCAGTGACAAAGTCAATGAGGATTTGGGATTTGATTGATATACGAGGTTTGTACTCAATGTCGAAAGTTTAAAGCTCTATGCCCATTTTTGCGACACGTCCTATAGCATCGTTGTTGTTGATTATATCTCTCATTGGGAGTTGTGCTCACCATGGTAATTGGATGTTCCTGAAAATAATGTCGTAACTTCCGGGGTGCGAAGAACACAACGGAAGCCAGCTTTTGATAGTGCGGATACCGCTGCTTTGATTCAGTTAGGACTTCTCTGAGATCGTAAGTCGGACGTTGCACCAGGTTTTCTTGTTTTTCCTCTGGTCTCTCCACCACCATGACGACACTGACGACCATGTTTCTCACAGTGAGATAGAGCAACATCGGTTCTTGAAGTTCTGGTGCTGCAAGGATAGGAGTAGATGAGAGTACTACTTTCAGGTCTTGTAGTGCAGCTTCAACTTCGTTAGTCCAAACGAGACTTTTTCAGGAGCTTGTAGAGTGGTGCGGCTCGTTCACCTAGCCGGCTTACAAACCGAATGACTGCAGCAATGCAGCCAGTTCGTCTATGAACGTCTTTCAGGCAAGTAGGCCTGGAAATATTGAGTATATCCTTAATTTTGTCTCGGTTCACCTTTGTGTCTCTTTGAGACATGATGAAACCTAACAATTTGCCGGCTGGAATTCCAAAGAAACATTTCTTCGGGTTAATCATTATGTTATATTTTCATAGATTAGTGAAAATTTCCTCCAAGTCGGAAATTAAGGTTTCCTTCTTTTTGGACATCACTGCTATGTCGTCCACATATGCATGTACATTGTGTCCGATTTGATCGTGGATGCAATGCTGCATAGTGGGCTGGTACGTAGCTCCTGCGTTCTTGAGCCCAAAGGGCATCGTAACAAAACAGAAGGTTCTGAAGCGGGTTATGAATGAAGTTTTGACTTTGTATGATTCCTTCATCCAAATTTGGTGATAACCGGAATATGCATCGAAAAAACAGAGGAGTTCAGAGCCTGCCGTAGAATCAATAATTTGATCAATTCTAGGGAGAGCGAACGGATCTTTGGGACAAGCCTTTTTCAAGGCAGTATAATGAACACACATCCTTCAATCAGTGGTCTCCTTTTTAGGCACCATTATAGGATTGGCCGACCACTCTGTGTGGATGACCTCTTCTATGAATCCGGCTAACTCTAGGCGGACTAGTTCCTTAGATATTGCTTTTCGCTTTTCATCGCCAAAAAATCATAAGGACTGTTTGATGGGTTTAGCGTTTGGGTGTACATTTAGAGAGTGCTCGGCAAGTTCCCTAGGTACTCCGGTCATGTCAAATGGCTGCCATGCGAAGATATCTTGATTTGCTTGGAGGAACTTGACGAGCGTGCTTTCCTATGCACTATCTAAACCTACACCTATCTGGTCATCTTGGAGGGGTCATCATACTTCAACGGCGTCGTCTTCGTCTCTTCTAATGGCTTGAACTCCGGAGTCGGCTTTGTGACCTCCTTCTTCGTTGCGGGCATATTGGATGGGTCGATGGTCTTCTTGATCTCCTGGTACTCCTAGGCGTGCAGTACGGCTTCAACAAAGGCGGCACTTCCGTCCTCACATTCTCGTTCTTTCTTCGGGTCTCCCCTGATGGTGATCACGCCCTTTGGACCTGGAATTTGCATCATATTGTAAATGTAACATGGACGAGCCATGAAAGCCTAGTAGGCCGGACGTCCAAATATAGCGTGGTATGCGCTCTGGAACGAGACCACTTCGAAGGAAAGTGCTTCCGTCTGGTAATTCTTTGGAGTTCCAAAAGTAACATCCAAAGTGATCTCTCCTAGGGAATTTGCTTGTCTTCCTGGGACAACTCCGTGAAAGATCACAGAGCTGTGATTCAACTGAGTTTCTGAGATTCTCATCTGATGCAGCATTACGATGTAGAGGATGTTGATGCTGCTACCATTGTCCATGAGAGTCTTGGAGAAAGCATAGCCGTCAATAAGCGGATTGACGACTAAGGCGTATTTTCCTCGCCTGAGCAACTTAGGCGGATGATCAGCATGTTCAAAGGTGATTGTCACTTCCCACCATTCCAAGACTTGAGGGACTGCCGGAACAATTGCGTTGAGTTCATGCAAAATTGCCTTCTTTACCTTAGCTGGTTGAGACCCAGGGAAAGTGACATAAGTGTCTTTCTTCGTTGGGGAGTTCTTCTTTCCATCCAACTTGGGATTTGAAGGGCCATCTTCCTCCATGTCAGAATCTTCCTTGGTCTTCTTTTCTTTTTTAGGATTTTTCTTTCCCTTCTTCCGCTTAGCCCTTTAGCCAGCGGAGTCGTCTTTCTTGATGTTGTCATTGAAACGACACTCGGCATTTGTGTGGGACGAGCCCCTATTGGCATCTAAATGATGCACACACGGGTTGTTGGCAATGTCGACCCAAGAGTAGGTTTTACCAGGTTGCTGGTCTCCCCTACACTAGACTCTTGACGTCCCCCGACCGCGTCCGCGCCCTCCTCATCCTCTAGACCCGAAAGTAGCAGAGATAACTACGGTTTCCACTATGGGCTTTTCTTCCGAGGTGTTCTTGTGCTTCTAAGCTTGTTGCTTCGGCTGTTTTGCCAACTGTGGTAGCGCCATGACGTTTAGTAGTCCTTTTGTGTCGTCATCAACATCTGCATATTTGCTTGCCATTTCTATCATCTCTCCCAGATCAGTGACCTTGTCGCACTTCAAGCGGTCACGTAGTAAACGAATTGGGAGTCCTGCAATGAAAGCTTCAGTCGCAGTTTGATCACTTACCCCTTCGCAGGAGTTCTTGGTGTCAATCCATCGTCCGACATAATCTCGGCAAGTTTCACCGGCTTTCTGGGTGTAACGCTGTAGATCTCCTACCATACAGGGCCTCTGATATGTGCCTTCGAAATTCCGAAAGAATGCGCTTTGCATATCATACCAGTTGTGGATGGTATTCTCTGGAAGTTCATTAAGGCAAGATCGTGCCGTCTTCCGCAGCATAAGTGGGATATACCGGGTCGCGACCAAGCTATTTCCGCCTTTGGCGATGCCACAAGCCTAGAAAAAATCCTGGAGCCAAGTAACTGGCCGGGCCACTCCATCGTAAGCTTGGATGTGTCTAGAGATAGCAAATCCTTCCGGGAAGTGTGTTTGTCGAATCCGTGGTCCGAAGCATTTTGGAGTCACGTAGATATCGTCGTTCTCGTAGCACCACGCCTCTATGTTATAATTGATCCGGTGTCTTGCATCACTTGGTGACAGGAAACGCCGTCTTGGTTGTTGGCTGTGGCTACGGTGCCGTGGAGCCGGACTTCTGCTTCTACCACCACCTCATCCGCCACTACGCCCTCCTTGGCCTTCACGAGAGCCATTGTGATGGCTGCTTTGTGGAGAGAGTGGTGCAGGTGGTTGTTTCCGGCTGATTGCTGGCCTCCATCCGGAGCATCCTTATTCCGGTTTCGGGAGTATCTTCATTATGACAAGCCCCCTGCCGGCTTGACCCGGCACGGTGTCTGTCGTTTCTTCGTCCGTCGTTCCCCCCACCATGGTGGGGTTCATCCGGACAGCTTGTAAGTCTAGGAGGTGGCATCCTTTGTCGGTCCTCCTCCCGACGTTGGGCAGGGTATCTCAGAACTAGTTCCGCAACACCCCCTCGCTCTGCGGCTGGAGCAACATTGCTCTAGTCACGTGCGGTTCTGTGCCGTTGCCCTGAAGATCCGGTTCTTGAGTAGTTATCTTCCCGACGGTCAGAATGGTAATTTTGTTCCGGGACCCATTGGGGTCTAATGTCATTCCAGGCCAGATCCGTGCGACATTGGTCTGAATGAGAGACCAGTTTTCCGCTTCCGGATTTCGCGACCTTCTGTTCCTCCAGACCCTTGGTGAGCAGCTTCACGCCCAACCGGACTTGATATGGGTTTGAATTGTTCGCAATGATATCTCGAGCTGTAGCCATATTTTGCACTAGTGGTCGATACAACAGATCTCCCTTGCTGTCAAGCCGAGGTGCTCCTGGGTCTCCCTCAAAGAGGACTTTGTGGACCTCCAGATATTTGTCGGCCCGCACATGGCCTTTCTGGGTCTTCTGGTGCTGCAGAGAGTTGAATTGCTCCGTAGACGCCATGCACTTCTTCTCTTTCATAAGGTTGTTAGCCTCATCCAGGAGTACTTGACAACACGCTTCTAGGGCTTGAGCCCTTTCTTCCAATTCTGGAGGTGTAAGATCTACAACTGTAGGGGTAGGCGTAGTTAACGCAACATCGATGAGCTAACGGGCACCAGCAGTAACAACATATCCATACACCGGAGTTTCCTTTGGCTCGTCTAGGATTAGAGGTCCATCCAAGTCTTCTACATATTCCTCGGCAACCACTTCCTCCGCTGTAGGATCTTTTGGTGGGGTTTCGTTCTTCGTGTTCCTCTACTTTGCCTTCTTGTCAGCGCTGGTAGAAAAGACGGTTTTGGGTCCATTTCCCGGACTCAAGCTCTGATCGGTACTTTTGGACATATGGACGTCGAGATTATCTCCGAGATCCATGTTATCCTACGCTTTGGGAGAGTTCTCTCCGGATCCTTCGTCCATGGACTCTCCTTCTTCTGTGGCTCTGGAGTTGAACTCCTCTTCATATTCCACGGAGAACTTTCAGAAATCCGCTGATGTCATGGAATAATCCGAAGATGCCGGTAAGTCTGTGTTTATTCTGATTGCCTCCTGCACCGAGTCTTCGTTTTCTCTAGCATCGACAGAGACGGATCCGGATCCAACATATCCGACAAAGTGCGACGCATGCATCCTGAGGTAGTTGTGGCTTTCCTCGTGGGCTTCCTCAAAATACCTCATCCACGCCTGCCTTGCAGCATAATGCGCCTCAATTTGTGCCTCCTGAAGGGTTGATCTATTCCGGCATTGGTAGAGCCGGAAACAAAGTTGTTGTCTTGATCCTCCTAGATTTCAACCTCGATGGGCAGATCGATCTGGGATTTGGCCTCGCCAGGGAGATCCACTCTAGATTCGACTTGCATCGCAAAATCTGCTTCAGGCTCAGCTTTCTCCACTTTCTCCGCAATACGTGCGGGCTATGTGGGATTAGGGTTTTCCAAGATCCAGAACTCTACCGCCTCCACAGACAAAGTGGACCCAGAAATTTCCTCAGCCTCTATCATCACCACTGGGGTGGGTGGGGCAGGTTCAGCGAAACCGATGTAGACATCGATCTCACCAAAGGACATGATGGTGTAGGCAGTCATGATGTCCCTATCCAGAATCCAGGTCTCGTCAAGAACGATGAGAGGGACATCGCTGGCGTAGTGGACGCGACCGACGGCGATGGTCTCGCCGATTTCGATTCTTGTAGATTCTGCTCGGAACGCAAATCCGAAGCTCACTTGCCCCATGGTGGGCACCTACTGTCGTCGGATTGATGGCAAGTATGCCATGAGGGGGTCCTCGAGGCGTGCGGAAGAGAGGGGTGTGATACGTATGGTGTTCCGAGACGGTGAGCACACAAGTTACCCAGGTTCAAATCTGCCGGCTTTGGACGGATCCTACTCCTACTAGCAATCCAATAATACGGCAGAGCTGGATATGGGTTACAAGGGTTTCACCTATGCGAGTTGAGATTGTAGACTATTGTGAGGTGCCCTAAAGGCTTACCCCAGGACATCTTATATAGATATCCGTCCTAGGGATTACAGGAGAGATCTATCAGGCTACGACTAAGAGTTGGTTACAGAGTACATCTTGAACTACAAGTAACATAATAGGCCTATGTCGGTAAGTCTTCTAGGCCTTCTTGTAGCCGGACTGGACTCCATCTCTTCTCCCTGACTTGGCCGCCCATGAAGCAAAGCTCTAATCCAAAGTGGGACACCCTGGTCAGTGAGGCACATTGAGGATACCCAGAAAGTATATCCCCAACACTAAGTTTAATGGTAACCCTAGTAGTAGTTTATTTGCTTGTAAGATGAGTTTCCTTCATCTGCTAAGATGAATTGCCTTGATCTGTTGCTTGACTTGATTGCTTAGAAGTAGTATGAGATACTCTAGGATATCATCGTCTAGGATCAAGATACTTTAAGATCATCCAACCCTAAGCAAGAATACAAGATGGATCTGATCTCTAGCCACTAGGCGATCATCTAAATCCCTTAACTAGACCAATTCTGAAGTGATCCATTCCAGAAGTTTCCAAGTCAATGTTGACTAATATCAAGCATGGACCTATTCTACTAAATCTACATCTCAACATCATCCATTATGATGCTTTAATACCTTGCAACCCAGCAAAAACATGTCCACTCATATTCTAGTTAAAAACCCTAAATCTGCTAAATTTGACAAAGTCTGGAAACTGTTTCAACATCACTTCTTTGAGTGCCTCTCTTTCTCAACCCTTGTGCATTTTTGGAAATGAACTTGAAACATCTTGTAGAACATCTTAAGGACTACCAAGGAACACTCTTGCCCTTGGTTACACCATCCTCTAACCCACTTATTCTTGATAGTTTTGCAGGCAAGAACATAATAATTCCTGCAAATCTTATCAACATGCCTACTTTGGAAGAAGCTCACACCTACATGTTACGTTCTTTTCACCAACTCCTTGCGTGATTGTGTTCTACTCATAAAGGTCTAGAAATACCTACTTCACTTGTTCCAAATGCATCCTTGTGCTTCAAAAACCAATAAGGTTTTGAAGGCTATTTGATAAGCTGCTTTGGCAGTCTTATTTTATTCAAAGTTTGGAATCAATCCTGGGAGAGATTAATCATGATCAAGACCTACTTCTTGTACCATGGTGATCTACTAAACGTGTTCTATCCATACATCTAGCCCATGCCCCAAGGGATAAAATTAATAATCCATAAGTTTCTCTTTTCCCTTGTGTCCACCCAAATCAAGTCAAACTCCCAAAACCCAAGGTATCACATGGTGGATATATATGGTTGACATCATATACCATGTAGATATAAATGTTTCAACTATTATCCATAATTATCATGGCCCAAATTCTATTTAATTCTTTTAATGGACAAAAACACCAAATCTCCTTCTATGAAAGAAAGATTGTTTTTCTCCAAAACACTTGCCTAAAGTTAAGCACATCTGAGGCCTATATATCATTCCCTATCTTCGAACTTCAAAAATAAATATTCTTGAAGAGTTTTAATAACTCTTTTTTCCTATTTTCTTAAATAGCAGAAACAAGAAAATAAATGTTTTAAATAGTCTTACACCACAATAAATTCATTGGAAATTCTCCAAAGTATGAATTCAGATTTTGGAGTATCTCAAACCAAAATCTCACCTTGTCCAATTCAAAAACTTCATAATAATTCTGTAGAACAGATTCAGCCATATTTGAAGAATGGATATAAAAGGAATCAAAAATCATCCAATAAAATCTCACATAATTCTTGGAGGTGTATACTAAGCCTACCTATCCACCAACATCATTAAATAAACTTGCCAAAGTCAAAAACCAAGAAGATCTTCATGATCTTCAAAATGGACAACAATAAGACATGATCAACCCTTGATTAAAACATCACCAAACCACCATCACTAGCCAAGATTGATCACCACCAGCCTCAGGTCACCTTTCTGGTCGTGTATACTGTAGCTCCACCGTAGCTAACTCTGCTCCTTTGTCCTCCAGCTCTTGGAAACTAAAGTACATTTGCAACAGCACCCTCCCCTACTCCCATCTGGCTTGGGTACCAGCAAGCTCTATCCCCCATCTACCCTACCTACCAACCTCCATGGCTAGCACTAGCCCTCCCTCTCTCCATTTCTTTCCTAAGGCCAAACTAAAGAGGGAGAAGGAAATCGTGCAGTCTAATCCATCCCTACCTCTCCCTGCCCTCGTGTGACCCTACCACAACCTCACCACCGCCTCCCTTGATGAATCAGAGGCCAGCCCCCTCTCTAGCTCGAGCCTAAGCCCGATGCACCATAGACCACCCCTCCCTGGATAAAATCCCTCTACTACCCCAGACGCGCACTCCTCGCTTATTTCCTCCCTCTCCCTTTCACTCCACCTCCCAGAGCTCCCCATCCTATCCCCTGCTCCGCCTCGCACATAAAAAGGAGGAGAAGGCACTTAAGCCTCCCTCAAAAATCGAACATGGTGCTCTCCCTTCTGCCCCTCCCCCTCTGCATGTCGCATAAATGGGATCCCCATACTCCCTCGCATCTAATCCTGCCTCTTTCTCTTGCTTAGGTCAACCCGTGCTGCCGGCCGGCAAGCTCCGACGAGCTCGCCTCGGGCACTGTTGCTCGAGCCATCTCCTGACGCGAAACCATCTTCTTTCGTCCCTCTTTCTACTCACCGGCTTCCACCGCGTCGCCCCAACACGTCCATGTCGCCTCTACACGCCTCTAGTGAGCTCCCTAGGAGCGCCACCGCCTCCTAGGGTTTCCCCTATGTCTTGTCCCAACCGGAGGAAGAAGAAGGGCCAGGGGTCGTCGATATCCACTAGATTGGACGGCCCCAGATGACCGGTACCTGTTCGCCCCACCTTGTGGCTGATGTGCTGGCCCCGTAGCGGTATTCGAATCCTACACCCCGCGTGCTGCCCCATCTCGGGTGGGCCGATTTCTCTCCGAGCGGCCGACTACGGTTGCAGATCTGACCCGGCCACCCTACCCCTTTTCTTTTCTTAATTCCTTTTTTTCATATTTGTTTAATAGACTTGTTGGTTTTATTAGAAATGGAAAACAACTTTAAATGCCTAGGACTAAATTTATATTTGTGCAGTCATGTTTTCTGCAACATGCAGAGCTAGCCCTATTTCAAAAATAAATTTTATTATTTTCTGGCAATAAATTTTATTATTTACTGGCCCTATCTCAATCAATAAATTCCTCAGGGGATTCCATAGATCCAAATGGATTGAAACAAGATTCCTATGGTATATATTCTTTTCACCAATCCATGGACCTTGGTTCCATGTCAACTTGAGTTATATTTTGCTTGTAGTGAAAATAATAAAAATAGAACATATATGCCTTTAACAATTTCTCTGGGCCAAACCCTAAAGGGTATGGGCCTAATTCCAACTACCATGGATGAGTTATTCAACATATATCAAAACCTACGAGATCAATATTTATTGATGCTTTATTGAAATTTGGTGATTTAAATACCTCTACATGTGTATATTTCACCAATTAAATCACTACAGTAGTTTTGCAACTCCAAAAAGGGTGAATTTAATTCCTACCGAAAGGTATTTAAAATACCTGCCATGTGACATTGGATTCATATTAAAAAAATTGTATAATAAATCTGGTTAAAAAGACAAATACCATGCAAAAATGACTTTGGGAATTTCCCAAGGGCATTATAGTAAATAGTTTGGAGTGATTCCAACTCTCACTGAACCAGTCCATCAATACCCTACCTAATACTACGAGGAAATAATTTTTGGAAGTATAAATATTTTCTGGTGAATTATTTCCTAAAACTAGAGCTTCTATCACTAGAAAATTCATAGTAATTCAAAGGAAAATGATAAATTCATGAAACCACTTTTGTTGGCCTTGATTTGTCAATACCTATCTGTTAGTGTCATATTTGCACATTGTTGTCATACTGGACCAAGCCTTAGTTCCAACCCCGTTTATTAAGTGGTTTTGGCAATTAAATCCTAAAGGAAATTCCACAAGTGTTTCTCCATTACATCCAAATGCAACAAACTCAATCTATCAAAACTTACTGAAGTGAATAAGGTGTTGTATGTTGGTTTGGGGTATGGTATTGGTGATTGTATGCCTTGTATTGATTATGCCCTTTGTTTGCTTGCATGTGATCCATATCGACGATAATTGCGATTATATCAGAGACCAGAAGAAGTGGTTAATATTGAATTATTATGGTATTCTAAGAAGAAGTCCATGGACATATGTTGCCAGATTACTAATCTCATGCAAGCCACCTTCTTTCTCATAAGCCTTGTCCTATTATTTTACTTTTGCATGTTTTACCTACTGTTTATGAAACTGCATTGTTTTAATATATCATGAACTATATATAGTAGTGACTTGGCTCCTCCAAACTATTACACTTTTGTACTATTAAATACATCCCCTTGATGAAACCGACTTGACCCTAGTATGGTAGATGGTGTATAACACCATACCCCTTTGGAGACCCTGTTTTAGCCGAAGCAGAACTAGAGGATGGGAAGAACCCCGAAAAAGTTTTACAAAATGTTTATGGCAAAACCTTGGTGAGGTTTGACCTACCAAGAGAAGTTTGAGAAAACAAAAAGGTTTTTGTTTTCCAAAATGCTACAAGATGGAGGAAAAAGGTTTACAAAAACGCACCCGACTCTTTGCAGTTTTGCTAGAACAATTAACCCGTGCAACCACATTACTCTGGAATGGGACAGGGCTGGACTTGAAGTTTCCTACTCTAGTGTAGGAATTCTCACAACTACTTCTAAGGGATCATCTCCCTATAGTGTCGGGGTTCCTTTACTAAATGACCAACTATTAGACAATCACCTGGAGGAATTACGAACTTCCCTCTGGAAGAGTCGGAATGCGCTCTGGTTGTCTCATTGTATTGGGAATGGCAACACCTAAGAAGGTTAGATAGAGGTGTGGGGACTAGCAGGGAAGCTATCGACGGCGTCCGCAGGCGGGATTAGATACAAGCAAGCGTAGCTAGACGCGGGAAGTACCCAGGTTCGGAGCCCTCGTGGTGAGGTAAAACACCTACTCCTGCGAAGACCAGTAGAGGAGGTTGAGGCTGCTGCCTCCGTCGATGAGGACGCGCGAGAAACGGCAGGTGCGCTTGTTGGAGACGAAGAGGGGGTTGAGCACCATGGCGTAGCCCCCGGGAGTCAGCAGCTGCTCCGGTTGGTCTTCTCGGCTCTAGGTGATGGGGGTTTCCAACCAGTTCAGGTACTAGGGGACCGGAGAGACGATGGCGTTGACCTCCTTGGAGCGTCGCCTGCGGCTATGCTTGTCGTCCAGCTCCGTCTCGAAGATGTGGTAGGCGACGTGCGGCTGGGGGTAAACGTTGTTGTTGTTGCCACTATTGTCGTCGTTGCCATCATTGCCATCTCCCCTAGCCGGTGGTGGTGGTCCACCAGGAGGGGGCGGGGGGAGACATTGTTGGTTGCCCTAGTCTTTTAACTGGCGAGTCCAGCTGCAATTCCGGGTGGTGTGCGTAGCCGGTTTGAAAGGACCGCTATTCCACTTGCACGGGTCGTCAAACATCTGGTCGAAGGTGAGCCGCGGCTTCTGCCTTCTTGCATCGTTAGCCGGTGCGTCAGCCGCACCCTCCACAACATTGACCTACCGCACGTGGTAGTGGGGCTTCTACTGTCCGGCTTGGCGGTCTCCGTGGAACCGGTTGTCGTTGCCGTGGCGCCTGGAGGATCCGGCTTCTCTAGCCGGATTACTCGGATGGTCGCGAGCCGGCTCCGTAGGAGTCGGACACCTGTCAGCATTTACTCGGAGGGGCTCTTCATGACGGCATCCACCATGGCGTACTGGTCCGCTACCGTCATGAGCTCTGCCATGCTTTTTGGCTCATCACACAGTAGCCGGTGGTGAAGCATGGTGCCTTCTCGGCATCCCTCGATGAAGAATCTGATGGCCTGGCTCTCCAGGATGCCCTCGCAAGTGTTGCGCAGCTCCGTCCACTTGGCGGGGTACTCGCGGTCGGTCTCGCGATCGCCCTGGACGCACAAGGCCAGGTTGCGTGGGCGTCTCGGACGCTTGTACGTGCCATTGAAGTTGCGGACGAATACCTTCTCGAAGTCTGGCCAGGCGTTGACGTTGTTGGGCGCAAGGCTGTTGAGCCATGTCCTTGCCGACCCGGTTAGCATAAGGGGGCATAGCACACAGCTGTGCTCTTGTTCCCATGGGCGATACTGACTGCCGTAGCATTGTCGGTCAGCCAATCTTCCGGCTTCATACTCCTGTCGTACTTGGGGGTGTTTCTTAGCAGGGTGAACTTATCCGTAAACGGCTCGTTCCGGATACGGGGTCCGAAACAAACCGGTCCGGTGGAGTCTTCTTCCTCCATGACGCGCGCTTGAGCGAGGGGCTCGATGTGGTCATGGGCATCCGGACGATCCGGGTTGGGCGCTCCCACTCGTCCCGAGAGACGGGAACCGGCGGGTCTTGGTGCTCTGGTTGGTGGAGGGGAAGGTGGTGGGTTCCTGTTCACCGTTTGCTCCTAGCGCGGCTGGCCCTTGTTGCCAGAGCTATGGCGCTTGCTGTGGGCCTAAGCTGGCTGAGGGGAGGATGCCTATTGGGTGTCGCGAGGCGCACCCTTGCTGATGAGGTGCTCCGGTTGGTGGAGGGGGAGGCGTTGGGTTGCTATTCACCGTTTTCTCCTGGCGCGGCTGGCCCTTGTTGCCAGAGCTGGGGCGCTTGTTGCGGGCCTTAGCCTGCTGAGGGGAGGATGCCTGTTGGTTGTCACGATGCGCGCCCTTACTGTTGAAAGGCGGCTTGCTCCCCTTGGAGTAGCTGGGATCCTCTTGCATCTGCCGGTTGGCGTCAGCCTGCTCGTCCACGATCCGGAGGAGCTCCTGCATGCGAGCGTGTTGGCGGGCTCGCTCCTCGCCCTCCAGGTTGGGCAGTTCGTCTGCTGCAGCTCGCGCCACGGGTAGGTTCTTGATGGGCGTGCTGTAGGTGGGCCGGATAAGGGCGGGTGCGGGATCCGGCTCCCCATCCTTTTCCATCCTTCCGCCTAGCTCGCCGCCCTAGCGCTGCACCCGGTCGCGCCGGCTCGGCTCCACGGTAGCCGGAGTGAAGCTGTGCGCGCGGTCGTACTCGCGCCGGGTGATCTCGAGTTGCTTGCGGGTTGCCGCCAGCTCCATGGCCTGCTGGAGGAGAATCTGTCTCTCCATGGCGAAGTTGGCTTCCGCCTCCTCCGGGTTGTCCCCGAGGTTAACTGGTGTCAGGAGCCAATCAATGGCCTCCTCCACCGGATTCCGAGGCTGCGGAGGTGCGGAGGTTCTACCCTCGTCCGTGCCCCGCTCCGCGGCTAGCGGGGATGAGAACTGGAGCCGGCCATCATGTCCTCGACACCGCAGGTAGCGACGGAGGCGCTGCTGCCCGGATGCAGCAGCTCCACGACAGAGACGATCTCCCTAGGGAAACGCTCCGGGACAGTGGCGACATAGACGGGGAGGTCGCTAAAAAGCAGGATGGAGCCGTTCGCCGGGAAGGTGGTTCCGGCGAAGCAGGAAGTGTTGTCGATGACGCAGCCAAACTTGCCGAGGATGAGCACCAGGCCGGAGGCCACGCGCTCACCGGCTGAAGTGCAGGGTCCCGTGCAGAACGTGACTCCGGTCGAACCAATCTGCCCCGCGGTGGGCGCCAACTGTCGTTGTATTGGGAATGGCAGTACCTAAGAAGGTTAGATAGAGGTGTGGGGACTAGCAGGGAAGCTATCGACAGCGTCCACAGGCGGGATTGGATACAAGCAAGCGTAGCTGAACGCGGGAAGTACCCAGGTTCGGAGCCCTCATGGTGAGGTAAAACTCCTACTCTTGCCGATCTGACTATGAGCGATATACGAACTACAAGTGCTCCTCGAGCTGTATTCTCTAGCTACTGTCTTAAATGCACTAAGACCAACCCTTTCTACTGAGTCCTTGCCTCTCCTTATATAGGCAGAGAGGCAACGGTCTCACTGGCCAATCCGACTGGCGGGCCCCACAGGTGGGTCCCAGCCGGCTGGTCATCTATAGTAACCGGTACAACCATGTCCCATCAGAGTACGAGCGGTATGGCTGTCGTGGGCACAGTGAACGCCGTGCGAGCCTGTCGTCAGCACCGGGCCACTGTTCCCACGTCATCCCCGCAGAGTCTTCGGTATGGCCGAGTAGTTGCCAGTCTTGTCGTCGTACAGGGCGTACCGCGCACTGTTTCACACGTCGCCCTATCTCCTTGATTGGTTCCGGCTACGCTGATGTAGCCGACTGCTTCTCGCTACTCTGGCTACCTCACAGTAGCTGGCTTGACTTGCCCTGTACGTCATCCGACTGCCATATTTCTTGTCCGGTTGTAGTATCCGGAGGTCATCCCCCTGACAGGTTGGTCTTTGGCCCAGACGTCCCGGTGTTGAGAGGAACAACTCATAGGGTAGGGCCTATACTAGAATGGCATCCGGAGAGTCTTGATCGATTACTTGACCCACGATCCGTAGGTTATCAGGGCAGGGTACCTGGATGATGTGGGTAAAGTGTACAACCTCTGTAGAGTGTAAATCTATTTGAATAGTCGTGTCCATGTTCATGGACGGCTGGAAAGGTTGCTATAGCGTGGTGCTAGTTTTGATTTCAAAAAGGACTTCGGAAGAGCAAAGGCTTCGGAATTTTTTTGACCATGGGATGGTCGAAAAGGAAGGAAAGGAGTTTGGTCATGGGATGACTAGAAGGAGGAACCCATGGGTGACCCAGTCCTAGTGTTTTTTTCCAAAATGTTTCAAAATGTTTTACAATTTTTTTCAACAAATTTACATAGATGCTATATCACCAAGAGAAACTATGTGAGAAAAGAACCTCTCTTGGAGCCCTCCTACTACCCAACCATATTGCATATCCTCTTGTTATTATTATTTTCTTAAGGTGGTGTGCGAGTACATTCAAACTACTCACTGACATTGTCCCTGGCTATTAACTTGGTCAGATATCGAGAAGAAGGTCAAGTCGACGACTATGTGAGCTAGGACGTTCTCCCAGTCAGTTGCCTGTAGGTTGAGGCATGGCCCGGAATCTATGCTTAATGATGTTCCGCTGATGATGATTGACATAGCCATAATGGCATGTAAGGTATGCGATGTATCCGCTTTATTAATGGTTGTTTACTTTGATACGTGTCGGTTATGTGCCACGACTAACTGATCATGGGATTGTGGTGTATGCATAATAGGGATTCTCGGAGGATTAATCCGGGAGCCCCACACAATTGGTGAGCATATTTAACTATTCATCATCAGGTCAATACAAGACGGGCCAATAACAAAGCCCGTATTGTTCCCTAAGCGACCTGGCTGGTGCAGTTATAGTACCGCTACCGCCATGTGAGGACGGCGTCAACTAAATGCCTACATGGCCTATGCGATTTATCTAGATATTACATCAGCTGCAAACTTCTTAAAATTAGTACATATTATCAACTCAAGGGAATGAAAATTCAGTATCTTAGTTGACAATCGAGTTGATAGTAGTCCTCAATTTTCTTTCTCTATCTATAACCTGCATATCCCTTTTGAGTGTGACAACTACATTGGAAAACCACCTTGAAACATGATCTTGCAGCCCCCTCTCTGCGGGCGATATCAATAATTGTAGTCTGAAACTAAGTAATAACAAGTTAATACATCAAACAAGGCAAATTAGTCATCAAACATGACAATCAAGCATTAAACATGTGTGCCTACCATGAAAAATGAGCAATCAAACAATGTGTGCATGTGGCTTAGAAGTTTAGCAAATATAAACTGACAGGTCATTTGAACAAATATATATGGAAGCAGTTGTATACCCTGGAATGCAAGAGATGTTGGGTGACTCAGAATTTATGGTGAGCTACACAATGGCATGCATTTACTATCATAGCTAAGAATGAACGAGATAGAAATTATAATGACATCATACTATAACTTGTAGAGCAGGAATGCAAACCACGAATGAACTATACAATAGAGGATAGTTACGATGTTGCTAAGGATGAACAAGAAACATATACTACCTATAATGGTTTCCCTTGTGAACCTGTAGAATAGGACAAGCAAGCATTAGACAAGTGTGCCTACAATGAAATGAGTAACCAACCAAAGTTTTTCTTATAATTTCAGCAAATATAAACTAGCCATGTCATTTCAACAAATATATATGGAAACAGTTGTATCTTCTGGAATACAAGAGATGTTGGGTGGCTTGGAGTTTGCGGTGAGCTACACAATGGAATGTAGTGACTGTCGTATCTAAGAACGAACCAGATAGAAATTATAATGTCATCATACCAGAACTTATAGAGTAGGAATGCAAACCAAGAATGAACTATACATTAGAGGATAGTTATATTGTTGCTCAAGACAAATCAGCAACAGATACAGAATATAGTGACATCGCTTGTGAACCTGTAGAAGAGGACAAGCAAGCATTATACAAGTGTGCCTACAATAAAATGAGAAATTAAACAAAGTGTTTCTTAGAATTTCAGCAAATATAAACTAGCCAGATCATTTCAACAAATATACATGGAAGCAGTTGTATATCCTGGAAAGCAAGAGATGTTGGGTGACTCAGAATTTGCGGTGAGCTACACAATGGCATGCAGTTACTGTCGTACCAAAGAATGAACCAAATAGATATTATAATGGCATCATAAGAGAACTTGTAGAGTAGGAATGCAAACCACAAATGAACAACATAGTAGAGTATAGTTATGTCGTTGCTTAGGACAAACCAACATCAGACACGGAATATAATGGCATCGCTTGTGAACATTTAGAAGATGTTGTGCAAACCAACATGTTAGGTCTTCCATTTTTTAGATCTAAGCAAAGAAAAAGAAAATGGTCAGTGCTGCATCTTTTTAAGAACTAGATGGCCACAATGAAATTATAATCGAATTAGTATGAAAAGTTTGTGCGGGTACTAAAGGATAGTAGAACAATGTCAGGTAGGAAATAATAGCAGGAAATTAACTCAGGATGAAGTAGATAGATTCAGCAATTGCAGAGCATGGATCCATAGTAATATTTCCCACTAACTTTACATTTTCCAAGAACTATACCATAGAAGGCAATTACTATTGTACGGAGTACGTAAGAAAAAACGGTGAAGCGGATCCGGTACTGACGAGGGTTTAACTCATCAATACCCATTGTTTTGGACTTGGGTTTTGGAGAAGGAGGGAGCGCTGGAAGCATCAATCGGCTCGCAAACAAGCACATAGGGGAACTCGAAGATTTACCCAGGTTCAGGCCTCATAGAGGTCCCTACTCCTACTTGTCTGCTCGTGGAATTAACAGAGGAATCGAAGATTACAATGGTGCGCATATGCAATCTAGCGAGGGTTATGGAAACTAGGGTTGCGTGTGTCCTCTTCGCCGCCTCCTCCTAGCCTTTATATAGATATGCTAGGTCTCGGGTAGCTGGTCGAGTCAGTTACAGGTTAGGGTTTTCCCTTTAAACTTTCTATCTTTAACTTCTTCTTGTTTCGCAAGCAATCGAGAGTCCATAGGTTACTCGAGTTCTCCTTTTGGGCCTTGGCAACGTCATGGGCTTCCACTGTATTCAGGACATATATACCAAGCTCGAGTACCTATAGGGTATACCCATGTCAGGTACGTTTGGGTAGCTTTTGGCGGTGGGGAAGCAGAGCTTTTGCGGTCGATGACACCATCGTCATGGTGAATGAGACCGCAGCTCCGGTCCAGTGGTAGGGAGACCGGGTGAACTAGATCTGGTGGGATGGGCGTCGGTGAAGCGGCTCCGTCGTGGTACACAATACCACATCTCAAGCGGCTCTGGCCGTAGTGGAATTACCGTCGGCCGGTGTACATGGTGTTCGTGGAGGGGACAGAGGAGCTTGGTATTTTTGGGAGTGCCATCAGGAAAATTGCATGAATCGGGAGCATAGAAGTAAACAGAAATATAATTACAATCATTCCGCCAAGATAATGACTTTAGCATGCCCATTTGTCATGTGAACAATGGGTATAATTGGAATTTTAAAGTCAAAACCTTTTGACACGGAGGGGGTGAAATGTTTCAAGGTCGGTGTGAAATTTTGCCGCTCGATTGCAATTTTGAATTTGGCTAGCTCCCATCTAATAATAATAGAAAATTGCTACTTCTCGGTGAGAGATTTTGCCTCATAGGTTTTGAAATGGAGGGGCAGGAAATGCTTCAAGATTAGTGGGTGATTTTGCTGCTCGATTGAAATTTTTAATTTTGCTAGTTCCATATACTAAAAGAAAAATGGTAGTAAACCGCACGCTATCTGTCTAGGAATTCAAGGCTGGGAGTCACAACAACTGATCATCCATATCAATATTTTTGCATAGAACATTGGATAGCTATAATTCACACACCATAGGCAGTAAATTTTCTCGCTTAACATATATTTTGAATTTGGCAAGTGCCCAAATAATACTCCGACAGTCTCAAAATTAATGTCTATTTATCAAGTATATTCCACAAACAAGTTGCAATCTCTCAAATATATTCCACAAACTAGTTGTGCATGCACCCTGTTTTATTGGTCATACTTTCAAGCTCTCAAAATTATGATATAAGTCATGAACATTGGTACCGTGTCCCGAAATATGATCATATGTGACCTGTGTAAAAAATAAAAGACTTAAATTAATGGTATCGTGTGTTATGTATACAAATTTTGTTATTTTGTGTAGGCCAGACAATGTCATATTTTGGGATGAAAATTTTCAAATGAACAAGGAACAACATAATCTATGTTCATGATTTATTTCACATTTTTGGAATCATGAAAGTGTGGCATGCAACGGTTTCGATGATAGAGAGGCAAAATCTCTAGTGCAAACAGCCAGGCCGCAAGGACAAAACTTTTGACAGATTCATTAGCATTTGAAAGATTCAATAGTAATAATAAGACATGAAAATATCACGGATTCACATTTCATATTCAGCAAGACTAGACCGATTCAATAGCATTTCAAAGTGACCAATTCAGCAATATAGACACTGAAATTCAATAGTAGTACAGAGAGAATCAGTTCTTGTTTCAGCTCTCAAAAACATGGCATAGGATGAGTTTGCCCTTTTCTCCGAAAACACTTGATATATGGAGAAACAAAAACTAACAATCAAGTCTGCATTTTTGTGCATACATTCTTCTCACATCAATGCCTATGTGACCAACATATATGTAACCCAAAATGCCTAAGCCTCATCTATATTGTGACAAGGCCATGTTTCAAAAGAAAATCAAAACAATATACTACCATTGATCAAAACAAGTACCAGTAAATCAATATTAGTTCCACAAGATACTTTAATAATAGCAACATCGGAACGTTTGAGAGATTAAATGGCTTTTGAAAGATTCTCAAACGGCTTTTGAAAGATTTAGCAGTACATGCCATATTCTACACTTGATCTAAACAATTCCCAGTACAAAATATATTATTAGTTGCATAAATACATACAAAATAATCGGTAGAAGTGTGAAACTACTCATAGTAGTACCTTAAGCTAGCAAGGAACCATTACATGTCCCATCATATACTCGAAACATGCATGAGAGAAAAGAGAGGTTAGAATCACGAGAAGATTTGTATGCCAATGATTCAGCATGTCCAAGTCATGGTCGGGTAGCACTTGCTTTCTAGCCTGGCATGCTTCTCTCGTTTCATCGTTGCCTGTGCATCATCATAATAGGCTTCTTCCTGTGCACCCTCAATAAGATAGATGTAAAATTCACGGATCTTTCTAGAATATTCCACCTGTCCAATTACGAAGGGAATATGCCATTAAATAAATAAAGTAATTAATTTTAGAATAGAGGGACTAAAAAATTACAAAGTACATTCATATTAGGATCATCACGAGAATATTAAGATGTGATATCACGTAATGGGTTGATGTGGTCGTCAATCCAATATTGGAACTCCATGAGGAACTCTGACCAATGATTGGGAAGCTTGACAATAAGTCCGACATGTATTCACTAAGCTCACTCAGCGCAGCTTCGGCTGACGGCACCACAATCTTTGGCTCATAATAAAACACAAGCTCTTAGAACCCACGAAAACAGACCAATGACGACATCGTCACCTCGTACTCCTCCAATTCCCACACCGTCGACCTTACGCGGCTGATGGACAGGTCAATCTTCATGATGTGCCCGACAATCTTGTCGATGAACAATGTTCCTGCCTTCTTGATGCCAATGACATTTGTTCTCCGCGAGACCCGTGCAGGAACCGACTTAGAGTGGGTAGATCTAAGGTGCAGAAACAACTTTAATTTGTTGCCGTCCCACTTGAATCCTGGCTCCATGCAGATAAATAGACAGTGGATGCAAGAGATCATGTGGGCATAAATTTGGTTGAAGGAGACCACTGTCGAGCATTCATAGTTCGGGAAGCGGTAACCTTCTCCTCTGGCGACTCGGTGGTGTAGCTCCTTGGAGCATGCAGCCAGCCGGACGGTGCTTTTAGCGTCCAGGCGCTCAGTGATTTATTTGATGACGTTGTCTCCGACCTTGCTAAACTCGTTGCACTGCCTACTCTCCGTCGAAACTCTCCAAATTTTGTAAAGACAATGTGCCATCGTGTCTAGGAAGATTGGGGAGAGGTCGGACTATATAGAACTGTTGGGGGGGTTGGAGGAGAGGGGTGGTGGTCTCGAAGGAGTATTGCAGCGGGCGAGATGGTGAGGAAAATATGTGAACTGCACAGTGGAGAGGGTCCCAAATGCGGCAAGGTAGCATCAGCGAGTGGTGATAAACTAAACGAAGATGGGGAAGATGAGATGGATCTTTGAAAGAGGTTTTTTCTTTTCTTCTGCTATAGGACCGGCTAGATCAAGGACGTCGGCTAGCATGGTAGACTAGGACGACGTTGTGCACTAAATTAACCATGTCACCTCCTGGCGCAGTATAGTCTGGTCACGTCGGTTTGACTAGACATATTATTTATTAACAACTTCTATTTGCATAGTATTACTCTACCTCCGTCCCAAGGAATAAGGCATCCTTGTTTTGCATGTTTTTTCTTTGACCAGGATTTACTCTAAATATATAAAGAATGTTGGAACAAAATTATCATTATGGGAAAGTATTACTCTACCTCGAACAATACTTATTTTACACAATGTAATTAAGTATTAGTTACTCTATTTATTCAGTCAAATTTTACGCAATGTAATCAAGTATATATCTTCTCAGCACTCTAGCGAACACCTGTGCCATGGTTAGGGTTGCGAGTGGGATCACAAGAAAGTCCTGCTTCTAGTTCATTTTCAGGTTCTATAGGAGTACTTCAAAATGAACTAGAAGCGGGACTTTCGCGGGATACCGCTTTCAACTCTATACATATACGAAGGCTCTGTGTCTTTATATCATGTGTTCATTAGCTACGTTGTGTTGGTGTGCATAGGAAGGAACCAATTTGCGCTTTGGGTTGGGGCGGCGATAAAAAGTAGTAGGGAATCAAACTTTTTGGGTTTCGATTTTGCACTTGCTTCCCAAACATTGGCATGGAAGGTTATTCCAAAGATCGACACTCACCATACTAGAGATGGGATATTGTACATGATATATATATACACGTCCCATCACACTCGATGCACTTCATCAGCAAGATCTGAAAAAAGTAAGCACCACGCTGATTTCCTTTTTGTTAAGCAAGTAGTTGTTGTTCTAGTACGAACGATATGCCTCAGGTAGTGGGCGGAGAAGGAGAGCCAGTCCTGACTTCTTTTCCATGCTTATTTATAGGGCCCTTTGTACTAAAATATGGATTGGGTGTAATTTTCACTTTTTTGAGGTCCTTGATGTAACATGTACTTCCACTAACCATGTTAAGTTATTAACCAAAGAATCTCGCTCCTTCTAGGCCAAACCTAGTTGAAAAAAGTATGGCCACCCCACATTTCAAACAAAGTGGACCATGTTTTCCTATAACTTCCTAGTTTTCGATTTTTTCAAGCTTCCTAGCTAGCTAACTTTGCCCACTTAGAGGACTTTATACCGATTTAACGAAATTAGGTCAAAAATACAAGTAAGTGTAATGGGTTGCTCTTTAATTTTACAGGTGCCATTTGTTGGTAACAATGTTGTCCATATATTGACAACCATCGCGAGTTTTGAAAAATGCAACTAACTTCATGCAAAGAATATGCATTCCTACAAATTTCATAATGTTTTGAAGACATTGAAATAAAACAAAGAAAATAAACCAAATACTTTCATGTGGCGTCCTCTTACGCGTATTGCTCTCCAGGAAAAAAATATCAGAAATAAGTGTTTGACTTCTTTTCAAAATAAAAAACTGCTCTATTGCTTCATAATATCTATACCATTATATAGTGTACTAATAACTTCAAACATTGACAGTTGGATATAGATTCGCAAATCCTAACATTTCTGACCATGGATCTCTTTCAGTACATTAGATTCTATCATGTCTATCATCTAGAAGATTATGTTGTTAGCCTTTAGCACCATGAATACTATGGACAAAAAGTAGAAACAATATTGTTCTGAATGCCACAAGACGAGTTTCTAGACATACTGGACAATCTTTTATGTACGATTCACAAGTTTTATGAGATTTCAAAGCTTCCTAGATAACTCGGCCCGCTCGAATGACTTTATGTCTCTTTTAATGAAATCATGTCAAATTTGAACTAGAAGCTCTATTAAGTGGTAGTTTGCTATTGAAGTTTTACGAGAAGATTTTGGAGGTACCCATCGGGAAGTTAATATGTCAGAAACAATCGGGAGTTTTGACCAATTCAACATCCTGCTGAGAATTTGCATCTTTACAATTTTGAAACTGTTTTGAAACAATCACATGTAATAAATAAAAATAGAAAAAAAAAATTTACGCTTGGCATCCTATCACATCACGTGTACTTTCTGCCAGGAATCTAATAACCACGGGTTTGACAACTTTTGAAAAATCATCCCCATGATAGTATGCCACCAGGTATGAATATTATTTGGTTTCAACATTGGTGACCAAAAAGGTCATGGACATATCGACATCATAGTTTATTATACCGTTCCCCCGTTAATTTGGTAGACGGGTGCATTTTGGCGTAGTAGGCAATGTTGCCCGTAGGAGTCTCCAACATTGGGGCTGTTTTATTCGCGGGATAGAAAAAGAAAGTAATAGGGAAAACACAGTACTATTAGAATATCATGTCCAGTTGAATCCTACAGGATTTGGAGGCTATGGGAATTTTTCATAAATAAGTGTTTGATTCACAGGAAAGCAAAGTAATTGTAACATGAGGTTGAGGTGGATGGAAAGTTTCCTCCAAAACATAGTGCAATTCAAACCTATGGGAAAAAAATCCTAAGAGCCAAATCTTATGAACCAAATGATGCACCTAGGAAAAATTCCTACTGGTCAAAATCCTACAAATTTCCTATGAGATTCCTTTGAATAAAACTAGCCAGAGCCGGCTAGGGCTAGTTTTATTCAAAGGAATTTCAAAGGATTTGTGAAGGATTTTGTCCCTTAGTAAATATACTGATGTTGGTCGTTTGATTCAAAGGATTACAATCCTTAGGACTTTCTTCAAAGGACTCCTTTGCTCTCAATTTTGTAGGAAAATTTCCATTCGCTACAACCTCATGTTTGAATAACTTTTCTTTTCCTATGATTCAAACACATACTTGAACCAAATTCACGTAGTTTTGTATTTCTATAGGATTCAAGAGGTCATGCCACTCCAATCCTATGGTTTTCCTATTCCTATTTTTTTAGATTCTTGCAAATCAAATGAGCCCTAGGGAAAATTAGTTTTCATAGTGGTGCGGTGATGTTTTTCCGTAAAGAGAGCAATAATATGGCTCAGAATGCCACAAGCCCATATTTTCAGACATAGTGGACAATGCATATTTTACTTACTATTCCCATGTTTTAAGCATTTTCAAGCTAACTTTGCTTACTCAAATGACTTTATGTAAATTTATTGAAATTAGGTCAAATTAATTTGAACTACAAGTAAATGGTGGATTGTTCTTAAAATTTTACGAAAGACATGTGCATGGCGTCCTTTTGCATGTATCATATGCAATGGAAATGATAAACTTGAGTTTTGAAAACTTTTGAAAAACTAGGTTCACAAAATTGTCCTGCCATGTATGAATAGGTTTCGAGCCGCACGACCAAGGTCAACGCCATATCTTGTGAACAACATCATCGTTTATGGTAATTTTCCCGTATTAGGTAGATTGCTGAATCTTTGCATGGTAAACAATATGTTTCCAAGGGGAGTGTCCAACAAGTATTAGGAAAAAGAGACAATCTCAATTTTCTAGGTGATAGTTTTTTTTTTGAAAACTGGAACGTTGTTTTCTGTAAAGGAAGTAGTAGTACGATCGAAATGGAGGTCAAAAAACGAAGAGCTATTGTAGAAGAGATTATGAGATTAGATAAGGCAGCCCGAGAGGGTAGCAACGAAGAGGAGTTGAAGGCGGTTCGATGTCAAAACAAAGTTATGAAAAAAGAAACATACACAAAGCTTCCGTAGTACCATGGAACACGTGTGCAGCGCCACGCTGTGTATGAGGGACAGGTCTGCTGAAGGATGGACGTGAGGCAACGAAGGAGTGACTAGTACACAATTTATTTTCCCTACATAGAGGAGGAGTAGCACACTATTAGGCTACAAAAGTATCTCGTGTTAGGAGCCCATCATAAATTTGCTCTGATATTGCACCACCTTCAACTCCTCTTTGATGTCGCCCTCTCGCGTTGCCTCCCTTTTATTCTCTGAGACTAGTCATAGTGGGGTGTACTAGAAAATACTAGTAGTATCATTTATATTATGCCGTCTTCATAATGTATCATTTATTAGTAGTATCATAGTCTTACTGTATTTATTATTTTGTAGAATCTCAATGTAAAATTGTGTACAATATTTATTTGAGATTAGATTTTCTAGTTCAATGTGCTATGATACCATATCTACTTGTGATACCAACACAATATCTTTCATCATTAATTGCAGTGACACATAAGCATTTTGCATGCATGTAATGCATGATACCACCTATGATACCCCAACTAGGGCTAGTCTGAGCTCATAGTAAATCTCTTCTATAGTAGCTCTTCGTTTTTTCCTATATTTCTAGTCATCTTTTTTCGCATAGTACAAGTACTATACTTGCCGTACAGAAGAAATATGTTCCTGTTTTCACAAAAAAATCCTACCACTTGGAAATTGTCGGCACGCAAACTAATAGCAGGTTACGAAATCTATTAGCGAGATGCAAAATCTTTCTAAACTCTCGGTCGTTCTCGTATGTTGGCTGCTAATGGCCTGCAAGTGCACATGTTCGTCAGAGAATGTTTTCACGGAAGTATTAATTCATGTTTTTATATCGATCCCAACAAGGATCCTAGGAAAGTGTTTTTATGCGGTGTTTCTGTCGCACCCAAGGTGTCATAGGACTTGAGTGAATTGACTGCAAAAGTTGATGGTGGAAGTGGTGAGTAAAATATAGAGGTACTTTCTTAGGAAATAAGTAAATTGCATAAAAGTAAAGATTCAAAAGGCGTGTAAAGGTCCTGCAAATGAGAAGTTAGGCACAGAGAGAAACAATTCATGGTGATAGTGAAAGTGCCAAGTGGAATAAGCAGAATAAGTGATAGTGATATTTCTTATTTATAAGTGAGTAGGAAAGCAACCCATATACCGACTAGGAGTCCTCATGGCCAATTCTTCCCAATCCCAATGATCCATCTGCATGTTACCCCGGCCATGGTCAGTGCATTAATTAAGATCGTGTGACCGGATCAAGGCTTTAATCTTGATGGTTCCTTGTTTTCCTCAAGTAGTGCTAGCTATTCTTTGATATCGGTCGTGTCACTCGGGGGGTCACGGAATTACTAGCATACAAGTTCATATCTATGAGATCTTTCGGTCATGTTACCTAGGCCCTTAAATTAGATAACAAGCATTAAGAAAACATAGATACTCATTCTCACTATTCCAATAAAGAATTACAACAATCACAAATGGATGGAATTAAAGGAGGCACAACACATCTCACCAATCCCCTACATATCCCACGCCTATGGGATTTACTCAGACATGAGAGGAACACAAATCAAAGGTATAATTGTAATGCAAATAGAAATCATCTCAAAGTTATTGTAGTAAACCACAATAGCGATTAAAGATCCAATAAAATACAAACCGAAGGTAGATCAAAGTATCAAACCCTAATCTTACAAGTGCCAATCTCTCTCTCTCTATCTCTCTCTCTATTATGATGGAATGATGGTGGAGTGTGTGGTTTAGAGGTTGGAGATCGTCGATGAACGAGGTGAAGTTCTTCTCATCTTTCAGATCTTATCTTCCCCTCTCAGATGGCTTGCGGCGGCTGTAACTTTTGTTCTATGTCTCGTCTCTCCCCTTTTGCGAAAGTTGCTTGTATTGATATAAGGAAGGCGTCGGTGGGTACTACGAGCGGGGTTTACGGGGATTTGCTCCAATGGAAGTTTAGCATTCTGGACGCCTCCAATGGAAGTTGCTCCAATTGGGGATTTTCTTATTCTAGTGTAATTAGCCCATAAATACTATTAGATCTTCAATAAATGTTCATTGCCTAAAAACCATCACAAGAAACCAAGGATTCGCTAATTGCGACATTAACATTAGTGGAAAGGGGCAATCTTCAGTGAAATCTGGTAATAAACAAGAGGAAACCAATGGTAAAAAGTGATGAAATTTGGATCTATCAACGTCCCCAATCTTAGCATTTACTCGCCCTCGAGTGACAAAGATATAATGAGTAATAGCGAAGAATTGGATCAAGATGAAAACTTACAAGTTCGAGGTTGTATCATATTCCATCGTCTCAAATCCTGCAACCTTGAACACGTGCATAATATATCTGAACAGTTGCACTTAAGCTTGATTCCTAAACGCAAGTAACTCGGTAGCTAATAGTTCTTGTAACTCAAATGAGATTCTTAAAAATTTGGCGAGGCTTTGCAAATCAATTTCTTCCAACGCCTCTCTGTTTATGAGAGTAAAAATGGTTTCAAGCAAGGTCGGTTGTGTCAAAATTAAGGGTGCAAACGTAGATGTCAAAAGAAGGATAAACTTAGAGCTTTTTTATTAGTCACCCACTTCGATACACGGCTATCAAATACCTCTTCTTTTCCTTGCCTATCAAGAACTCTAATTGCTCATTTTAGGTAGGGAGGTGATGCCAACAATCAAAAGTATCGAAAGTTTCTCAGCTCATATTTTGATGATAAGTCTTTTATTTTTCCTTCTCAAGGATCAATAAATATTTCCTTTTGTAAACTCCTACACAACCTACTGGGAATACCAATAATTTTGCCCATATAGCGACACATATGCCACTCATGCCAGCAACTCACAGCCAAAATCCGGGGTTATACCATAGATCGTTCAAAAGCTAGCGGAGTTGTTGGCATCCCAAAGGTGTGTATTGAAATAAACTACTTTTGTTTTCCTTTCTTTCCTCTTTTTTAGCAGGCTAATACAACTTTTGGCATCTCCCTCTCCCACTCTAAAAAGTTCGTTCTATCAAGCAATTCTTTTTCAGAAGGTATCATCAAGTCAACGATCACTATGTGGGGTTGAGCACTACTAAGATCAAGCTCTTAAGAAAAAACATGACACCAAAGTTGTCGATGGACACTTTCTCTTGTTCTAAAAAGTTTGGAATTAAATCCGAAGAGTGGTTTTTCAAACTAATATTAATTGTCGAAAGTCTTAACCAAAGAGTTGACGAAAACCTTTGAGCTCAAGTTCTAAAAGATAACAAACTAAGCGTCGAGTCGTACTCAAGTGAAACCAAACGGACATAAAATGTTCATGAATAAGCTCACCGGAAGAAGGAAAATAGGAATGTGGTACCTCCTCTTGCTTGTTTCTCTTCTACTTGAACCAACTCTTTGTGTTCGTCTCCATATCTCGATTACTAGAAGGGAGCAACCTGCAGAAAGAATCAACCAGAGCCGAGAGAAATTTGCACAAATAAAACTAGAAACTAGTATAATATTTTAGGGGTTTTCTTTATCAAATGCAAAACTAAAAGTAAACATGTGTTGAAACAAAAATAAATAAATATAATCAAGAAAAATATGAATTCAAAATGGTGGGAGGAGTTTAACCTCCCCAAGCTTAGGCTTTTGCCTAACTGGAATCAGTTATCGCTACCGTCCGGTGGCGGCTGCTGATATTGGAAGTTCAGGTAGTGGTTTGGAAATTCAGTCATGAAAGGTGTGAAATGTTGAGTGAGGTTGAGTATGTTGGTGCTCACATCATACAACGTGTTTTCTATGTTATCGATGCGATGCACCACCTGGTCAAAATCACTCCTCGGGACATAGTTAAATCCTGGATGTGGTGGAGGCATACCTTGTTGTTGGTGGAAAGGCAATTGGTGATGTTGCTACTGACCGTAGTCGTCCCATCTTCTTCTTCTTCTTGATCTTGCTGTTGTTGGCCAGCTGCTACGTTTTCCTAGTTGGGGTGGCCACCTGGTGGTGCAGTCCTTCCTGAGAGGATCAATGTCTGCTAGAACTCCTACTCAGTGAGGACCCAACTCTGTTTACCTGGCAAACCAAAAGCTTGGACAAAAGGAAGAAATATTTGGTGGAGATCACCATTAGGTACAAAATAAAACTGGCAAGCACGGAGGGCACACTCTGGCCTATAGACCCCCATGAACTTGGTTCTAGCCATATGAATGTCATACAGGTCCTTACTGCTAGCCGCAACTCTTTCCTATGGTAGGACAAATTCGTTTGCATAGGCGATCTGTGTGATCAACCCGCCATAATGAATGTCCCTCACGGAAGCTGACTTTTGGCAGTGAAAGTGCTGGATAAGAAAGGCACCCAAGTTTACCATGTGCTGCATCTCTGGATGCAAGGCCATATGAATCACACTCATTTCAGGGCCTGTCATTCCCCAACATCACATTTCCCAAATAAAAAATAAACAAGGAAGGTATGAAAATAACGTATAGTAGGATTCTGGATAGTAGCGCTCTTCTTGCACAAGTAATCATTGTTCACGTGGACAGAAATTTGCCTCCAAGATTGCATTGCCTCTATGTGCACATTGTCATTCATATCGAGCTCTCACTCATGGGAGAATCCGAAACTATTACAAAATTCATAGAAGGTCAGGTTGTGGAGTTGCCCATTGAGCACAAAACTTACAGTGCAATTTCGCTCCTAGGTCCCGAGATCAATGATTAAAGGAACTCGTACGTGGCGAGCTTGTAGGTGTCGGTGGAGAGGTAGGAGAAGTCGACCATGCCAGCTTGCACAGTCATCTGCTCGAAGTCCTTTAGAAGACCCTGGCGGGAGAGGAACTAACGGTCTACCCACTTGGTGGGAAAAACCTTGTGGTTGCTCACCCACTCGTAGTCTTGGCTCATGGCAGCCCTCAAGCTATCCACTTCCGATAGTCTCTTCTTCGAGGCTGGTGGCTTGGCGGAGCTCGAGGCTCCCGCCGTAACCGAGCCCTTTCCCGAGCGGAAGATCCTTCCAATGTTATGCATTATGCTGCGAATTTTTTGAACAAAACTATAGGCATCAACTTTCTATCACACAAACAAACTATTACATGTACAAGTTACAAATCCTAATGTGAGGAATGAATAATAATCTCAAAATATGATTAACTCATCTAAATAGCCAATATGATGAATTCAACCATGGATTTCAGAAAATAGAGTATGGATCGGACGAGAAACTTACCGATGTGAAGATTCCCCAACTCAACAAACACGAAATCAATGAAGAATCAAGGGTTTTAGGAGGCTAGGGTTTGAGGTGGAGAGATAAAGAACAAGGAAGAAAGAGGAAGAAGAAGAAGGAGGCTGGCTGGGAGCCAGCCACCGTCGGCCTTTACTTACGACGCACATGGTACGTGCAAGCTGTACGGGCGCAGCCCACTCATACCAGTGGTCGTCACCGTTGGATCAACATTAGGGTTCAATATCAAACCTGATCGACCTAGTACGGGCACACAGTATGGGCATACCCCAGCTATATTGTTGGACGTTATCGGTACTAAGAACTTGGTCGATTTCGTTGAGGTTCGGTACGGGCATACCCCGGCCGTACCACTGGTCGTCGTCGGCACTGTTCCTACTACTGGTTTCGTCGAGACTCGGTACGGGCATACCGCGGCCATACCGCCGCTTGTTATCGATGCTAAACCCTTTTCTTTTCTTCATTTTCCCTTGCTTCTCAACTTTGCTAAGGTAAATTATCTGATTGAACTTAAAATTCAAAACAAACTTATTATATCATACAAATAATAAAGTAGTAATCATAAATAAAAATTTAAACCTAATTTATTAAGAATGGGTTAGCTCCCATTAACTGTTTTATTCTAGAGTTTGGACTAATCAAACTCCATGTCATCAGTTTTCATCTCAAGCTGCTCTTTTTCTTTAGTTTTTACTGCTTGATCATGCTTAGCTAGCGGAACATATTTTCCATTATTTTCTTGTTTCTTAGGAAAGTATTGAACAATCTAATCATGATATATATTGAAGACAATCTTACCACTGGAGCAATCTATGTTGGCTCCAGCTGTACCAAGGATGATAGACAGTTTGTCATCCTCAGGAACATCAAGAATAATAAAATCAGTGGGTATAACATGTTTATCTATTCTAAGTAAAATGTCTTCAATCATTCTGATAGGTTGTTTAGTTGTCTTATCTGCCATTTGTAATGTTATATACGTAGGAGAACATTCTCCAAGGTTTCATTTCTTAAATAAGGAATAAGGCATAACACTAACACCTGCTCCTAAATCACAAAGAGCATTGAATATCTTAGTTTTCCCTGTTGCACAGGAGATGGTTGGTATCCCTGGGTCCCCAAGCTTACGAGTAAGCTTATCGCCAAAGGTTGTCATAACTGCTACAGTCTTTGTTACCTTCTATTTTTGTTAAGGATGTCTCACATAAACTTTTTATAAGTAGAAACTTGAATAGCATCAGCTAAAGGAAGTTCTAAATGCAAGCTGCCCAATGCCTTACCAAAAGATTCATAACTAGCTTTATCTAGCTCGTAATGAACTTGGTTAGGATAAGGAACTTTCTTTTTGGTATGTATTACCTTTTCTTTTACCTTTGTCACCGGTTCAGCATTCTTTTCATTTTTCCTTATAGCTGATTTTTGCTTACCGGCGTGGTCTTCATGCGGGATGATAACTTGTTCTTCTTATTCCTTTCTAAGATTGGTTTCTTCCCTTGAATTGATCGTCTCGGTGTCTGAATCATATGCTTTATGCGTATCCCCTGCTTCCTCTTCTTCTTGAGTTTTGGAAGCTTCATTTTCCCTTTTTTGGGACTCATAATCAATGTTGTACTGGGGATCGACTAGATCCTCTTCTTCTTGACCCATCTGTTGAGTCTCTCTTGCTTTTCGAGCTTGCTCTTCTTGATACCAAGGTGGCCCTTGTGGTTCCTGAGTTTCTATACCATGCCTAGTAACAATGTTAGTAGAAACAATGTTGAAATTTCCTTGGTTCAAAATCAAAGTTAGGGTTTCATTTATTTGCTCACGCTGAGTTTTAACCATACTTAGATATCTATCTAGATGTTTTGTGGCTTGACCCAAGTCATTAAAGACTTCTGTTGGGTCTCTTATATTCTTTTCTTGTGTCATAAGACATTTATATTTTTTCTCATGGAATTGATTCTGTTGATATTTAAACTTTTGCATTACAAGATTTGTATCATCTTCTATTACATAAGTTTGACGAATGTCAACTTTGTTTTCTTTTACAAGTTCCGAAGCTATACCTTTTTCTTCCATCCACTTTTTGACTTCGGATATAAGATCTAGTGGTATGTGAATCCTACCTTTTCATGGTTCAATATCCTCAACTGGATTGTATTGTTCGTCATTAAAGGATCTTACCTCAAAAAGCTTTACACATTTCGACAGTGTCAAGTTGCATATTGCTCCTCCTGCAGATAGATCAATCATCTCTTTTGTCTCGTCATTAAGCCCATTATAAAAATATTGGATAACTAAACTCTCATGGAAACCGTCATTTGGAACTTTCATAATCATTGCATAAAATCTATTCCATGCTTGATAAAAGGTTTCTCCAATTTTATGAATAATTTTTTTTATACTTTGTTTGATCTGCATGATTTTAGTAAATGAACAATAGTTATGCATGAATTCTCGGATGCAATCCTACCAGCTTTTTATAGTATGATTAGGTAGTGATTGTAACCAAGCAAAAGCATTATCTTTCAAAGACTAGCGAAAGATTTTAAGAATTACAAACTCTATTGGTAAACTTGCTGGTTTAAGAGTAGCACAGAGGTCATAGACCCTCATCAAGTGGTTACTAGGGTCTTCCTCTTTTTTCCTACGAAAACAATTTTTTCATCATATATATTAGCTCAGGATATATTTCAAATTCCTGGCCCTCAAGTTTGGTATAAATAATAGGAATTTTCCTCAAGTCCCATATTCTCCCAAAGGTAGGTCAAGTTCGGCCCCTTGGGTGATGGTCAAATCTTCCGTCAATGGAATCAAGCTGTTCACGTCTATAGTACACAAATTAGTAAATCTTTCAACAAATTCTAATCGTCTCTCGATCGGAACACGGTCAATATATGGAGGTAAATAGGGTTTTCCTGATCGAGTGGTACCTCTTTCTTCAATTGAGATCATGAATGGTGTCAATAGTTGATGTTGCCAAGAAAAAACACTTAGCGCTTAGCTCCCTGACAACGGTGCTAGAAAATATCTTGATGGTCTGCAAGTGTACAGGTTCGTTAGAGAATGTTTTTGCGGAAGTATTAATTCCAGTTTTTGTATCAATCCCAACAAGGAGCCTAGGGAAGTGTTTTTATGCAGTGTTTCTGTTTCACCCAAGGTGTCACAAGTCTTGAATGAATTGACTACAAAAGTTGACGGTGGAAGTGGTGAGTAAAAGATAGAGGAACTTGCTTAGGAAATATGTAAATTGCATAAAAGTAAAGATTCAAAAGGTGTGTAAGGTCCTACAGATGAGATGTGTGTGAAGAGAACTAGTTCATAGGGATAGTGAAAGTGCCAAATGCAATAAGCGGAATAAGTGATAGTGATATTTCTTATTTATAAGTGAGTAGGTGTTGACTCCTATAATAACGAGCTCGTTGGGGAACCCCAAGAGGAAGGTATCATGAGCACATCAGTAAGTTTCCCTCAGTTATGAAACCAAGGTTATCGAACCAGTAGGAGCAAGGAAACACCTCCAAGGTGTTGTTGCCAACTTGGAATCCTGCACAATACAACCACAGAACTTTGCCCCCAACTTACAGTGAGGTTGTCAATCTCACCGGTTTTGCTGAAAACAAAGGATTACACGTATTGTGTGGAAGAAAGTAAAAGTTTGCAGAAAGTAAACAGAAAGCAGTAAACAGTTGTAGATTGATGGTAAAAGAAAGGACCAGGGTCCATAGTTCACTAGTGGTGGCTCTCCTCAAGATAGATAACATGTTGGGTGAAAAAATTACAGCAGGGCAATTAACAAACATCGAGAAAGCATACAAGCTTATACTAATCATATTGACTCCTTTGAGATTTGATTGGGCATTACAACATTATACATAGACCATAATCCAACTGCATCTATGACTAATAATCCACCCTCAGGTTATCATCCGAACCCCCTCCAGTATTAAGTTGCAAGCAACAAATAATTGCATTACGCATTGCATGTAAAGTAATAAATATGATTGTTTTATGAACAAAGGATTGATGTTTTCTCCCTAGTAGCTACGGCACATCTAGTACCTTAGAGATTTCTGTCACTTCCCAGATTACTAGAGACATGAAACCACTATCGAGCATAAATACTAACTCTTGGAGTTGCTACATCTACTTGTCCACGATATCTACTAACAACGGAAAGCATGCAAAATCACAAATAACCAAGACATGATAGAATCAATACTCAATCTGAAATAGCATCTCAATATCCATCGGATCCCCACAAACACAACATATAGAGTTACAAATAGATGATCTTGATCATGAACGGAACTCACAAGATCTAAACATGGTAGCACAAAGGAGAAGAACCAACCATCTAGCTACTACATGGACCCATAGTCCAAGGATGAACTACTCACACATCACACCGGAGGCTTGCATGGTGATGAAGAAGGCCTACAGGGTGAATTCTCCCCTCAGGCAGGGTGCCGGGAAGAGCTTTAGATCCTTCCCGATCTAGGGATGGAGATGACGGGGGCTATAGACTCTTTCGTGGAACTTGGATCGGGTACTTAGGGTTTCTATATTGGAGGCGATATATACGCTTAAGGGGAGGCCGAGGGGTGCCCTAGGTGGCCTAACCACCCCCTGGCGCGGGTCAGGCCTGGCCGCGCGGCCAGGTAGTGTGGGCAGCCCCAGGCCCCTCGCCGTCTCGTATTCTGACTCCGTGTCCCCCTCGGTAAAAACTGACTTTGGCTTTTGTCCCATCGAATTCCGATAATATTCATTTTCTGACTTTCCTAGAACCAAAAATAGCAGAAAATAGGCAACTAGCACTGTGGCAACTTGTTAATATGTTAGTCCAAGCAAGTGTATAAAAAGTACTCCAAAGTGTGGACAAAACATAAGAAAGTAGATAAAAACCAAGCATGGAACATCAAAAATTATGGATACGTTAGCAACGTATCAACATCCCCGAGGTTAACTCCTGCTCGTCCTCGAGTAGGTAAGTGATAAAAAGAAAGAATAATTTTTTAGGTGACATGCACCTTCACTTTATCAAAGTATTTGTAAAACATTGATAGCTGGGATCATAGTACTTCAACATAGCACGAAAGATAAAGTTCTAACTATAAGACATAGGAACTATGTTGTAACATGAAAAGGCACAAACAAAAGATTCATGAATAACAATGCTTTGCAAGACATTTGTTTGTTTCACATAAATAAAACATAGCATAGTGGCATTCAGCTTGTCCCTCATAAAGTAGCAAACATAGATGCATAGGACACCTTCAAAGTTCATAAGAGTGACTAGATAAAAAAAATAGTTTAACAAGTCTTGGGACAATGCACATAGAACTAAGAATGGCCACTATGCTCTCTCAATAGGTGCTTAAAGATAGAAGGTGGAGACTCAACATAAAAGTAAAAGAAAGGCCTTCATAGAAGGAAGTAGGGATTCAAGTTTCATAAAGAGCTTCCAAAAGTCATGGTTCTTATTAGCTTTCATCTCTCATTTCCCCTATCACAAGCATCTTGAAGTGATTAAGGTTAACATGAACAAACTATGGAGTATATGCTTGACAAAGTATAAGTTGGAAATCTCATGTCCCTTGAATATGAGGGCCGCTCCTCATGCTACTCAAGTTTAGTTACCGATAAGTTCTTGTCATAGTAAGTACATGTGTATCATAGAGAACCGCCAACAGGGTACCCCTTGCCCGATGATACGGAAGAATCCCCATATCAAAATGACAAGGCAAGCAGACAACGAGCATCTCATCAATCTTCTCATTTACCATGGGAAAATGGTGCTCTTTTCTCTCTTTCCTCTTTTCTCATATCTCTTTTTTTTCTTTTTCTCTTTTTTCTCAATATCTGACTATTTTTTTATAAGAAGAATGCTTCATAGACAACTCATTAGGGTTACGCTGCATGTTTCCGCCATGATGGCATGGATTAGACCGGCGACCCAGGCGTTTCTCTAACACACATACATAACACCATGGACTTACAAGCACCCCTTTCATTTCACACCGACAACATCCATAGACAAAAGAGCATGATATCAACTAGGTACAAAGTACAAGTGCAATGTTGAAAGCGTTCCGCATGACAGCATGGTTCTGCTAATCCCCAACATATAAGTGCAAGCATATACAACATAGATGACACAATGGTTCAAGTTTATTAAGGGCAAGAAAAGTAAAGTGTGCCATCAAGTTCGTGAGAGCTTTAATCACTAATTTTCTCATAACAAGTTTAATTCGGAAGGTAGATAGAAACATGAATATACTTGGAATAGCAAATGCTAATAGGTAGGTATGGTGGACTCTTTGGAATAACTTGGTTTTGTTTGGAGTTGGATGCATGAGTGGATCTCATACTTGGTTATGGAGGCTAGCAAAACACTGGGAGCGACCGACTAAGAGATCAATAATGGCCATAATCATGCAGAGCGACAAAACATCATTAATCAAAGCATAAAGTGATACTACAAGTCTCAAACTAAAGGATCATAGGCTATGGTGACTTGGGATAGTCATAACATGGTGTGAGCATGCGCGAAGTTAACCCAAATAAAGCATCAAAGGAGAATACCACAATACTATGCTTTAATATGCTAAAACAACGCATGATTCTTCAAATGCACATTAAACAATCTCAATTGTTTATAACATGTCATGCTACAGCAAAGATAACTAAGAATAAAGCCAAAACAATATCAAGCAAGGCATGACAAAGCATGGGCCACAGTTAAAAACAAGCTCTCTTTACCACTTAAGCATGAACTTTCCTACTCTTTTTCCAATCCAAACCAAACTATTTGAAAACCAATGTATGAAACAGGGGGTCCAACCAATTTATTCAAGCAAACTAAGAAAATGAAAACCGAAAACCGAAAAAACAAAAAACGAAGACGCTCCAAGAACAACACAATTGTGCATGAAACAATAAAAATGAAGTGTTTGGAAGAAACCTAGGATTTTTATTGATGAAGAAGGGGATTCCTTGGGCATCCTCAAGATTTGACGCTTGTACCTCTTGAATATTTCTTAGGATGACATGGGGTGGCATCCCCAAGCTTGAGCTTCAGTCCATTCTTCATCTCATTACATCATTCTCTCCATACACCTGAAACTTTTCCTTCATACAAACTTCACACAATCTTTATTAGCAACATTAGTGCACTCAAGATAATAAGTCTTTAGGTTCAGTTTCAACACCAATGAAACTTCCATTAAACCACAAGCTGCTGAAACACTTCCCTCAAAAAGCTCAATTCCCCAAAGAGAACTCAAAAAGGAACCAACAAGAAGCGAATGCAAATAATGGCAGAAATCTGTCAAAACAGACCAGCAGGTAAAAACCAATTTTGTCGAAGACCTTCTGTTGCTCAAATCGAAAAGTGTTGAACTAACAAAAGTTAGATAACAACCTGGGGCATAAGCAAAAAAATTCATGCCTCAAAACGACGTACATAGAATTTACGCGAGTTTTTACGATGAAGCACGAAAATCTGTTTCGGGACAACAACTCTCCCAATCATTACTTCTCTCTCATTAGAGGTTACTCTTGGCACAAAAAGCAAATAAAAAGGATAAGGAGAAGTTATTACTGAAGCAATAACTTCTAAGACTCATCTAAAACTTTTGGGTTATCTCCCAATAAGTAGTTTTCTTTAACGCCTTTAAGTTAGGCATCAGAAGCAAGAAAAAGAATCAAGTGTTCTCAAATGAAGAAGCATTAAGAGAAAATTTTGTTTTCATAGGAGAGGCAAAAAAATCTTCTCTCTCTTCTTAGGGAATTGTTCTATACCTTTTTGAGTGGGATTTGATATTTAATGGTGCCTTATTTCATATCAATAATGGCACCAACAGTTCTAAGAAAAGGCCTTTCCAAAGTAATAGGACAAGAAGCATTGCATTCAACATCCAAAACATAGAAATCAACGGGGACATAGGCATTGTTAACCATAATAAGAACATCATTAATGCTCCCCATGAGTTTCTTTTTAGAATTATCATCAAGTCGTACATTCAAATAACAATCTTCCAATGGTGGCAAATCAAGCATATCATAAATCCTTCTAGGCATAATAGAAACACTACTATCAAGATCACATAAAGCTTTGAAATCAAAAATCATTCACTTTCATATTAATGATGGGTTCCCAACCATCTTCTTGTTTCATAGGAATAGAAGATTTATGTTTCATCTTTTCTTCTTTAATTTTTATGAGAGCATCAGTAATATGTTTAGTAAAGGCCATATTCATAGCACTAGCATTAGGACTTTTAGCAAGCTTTTGTAGGAACTTAATAACTTTAGAGATATTGCAATCATCAATATCAAAATCATAATTATCATCTAAAGTAGTAGAGCTATTACTAGCTTCAACACTAGTGGTAGTGATAGTAGAAACACTAATATTTCTAGCAATTTCATCTTCTCTTTCCCACTTAGCATGCAATTCAGCTAATAGTCTAACATTTTCTTCAATTCTAACTTGTATGGTATTAGTAGCAGCAAAGGGATTATCAATAGTTTTAGGTTTAGCAGCCACTTTATTCAAAGAAGATTGTGCTTCAGCCAATGATGCTATATTTCTATCAGCATTAGAGAGTTTTTCCTCATTACTTTTATTGAAAGCAGTTTGTTTACTAATAAAATATTTAAGCATAACTTCAAGTTTAGAGGGTGCACTCCTATTATTGTTGTAGGAACTTTCATAAGAATTACCATTGTTGGGAGGATATGGCCTATAATTGTTGTTACCAAAATTATTCATGTAGGCATTGTTGCTAAATTTGTTATTTCTTATAAAGTTCACATCAACTTGCTCTTCTTAAGCAACCAAAGAGGCTAAGGGAACATGATTTGGATCAATATGAGCTTTCCCATTAACAAGCATAGACATAATAACATCAATTTTATCACTCAAGGAGGAGGTTTCTTCAATAGAATTTAACTGCTTACCTTGTGGAGCTCTTTCAGTGTGCCAATCGGAATAGTTAACCATCATGTTATATACAAGCTTTGTTGCATCACCCAAAGTAATGGTCATAAAGGTACCTCTAGCAGCAGAATCCAATAGATTTCTTAAAAAATAGTTCAATCATGCATAAAAGGTTTGGATAATCATCCAAGCAGTTAGTCCATGAGTGGGGCAATTCTTTACCAAAGATTTCATTCTTTCCCAAGCTTGAGCAACATGTTCATTATCAGATTGTTTAAATTTCATTATTTCACTTCTCATAGATATAATCTTAGCAGGAGGATAGTATTTTCCAATGAAAGCATCTTTGCATTTTGTCCAAGAATCAATACTATTCCTAGTTAGGGATTGCAACCATTGTTTAGCTTTTCCTCTCAAAGAGAAAGGAAACAATTTAAGATTAATAATATATCCATCTATATCCCTATGCTTTTGCATCTCACAAAGTTCAACAAAGTTATTTAGATGAGAAGCAGCATCTTCATTTCCAATACCAGAAAATTGTTCTCTCATAACAAGATTGAGTAAAGCAGGTTTTATTTCAAACAAAGTAGCTTCAGGAACAGGTGGAGCAATAGGTGTGCACATGAAATCATTGTTGTTGGTGCTAGTGAAGTAACACAACTTAGTATTTTCAAGAGTAGTCATTTTTTTATATTTTTAATAAACAAAGCAAACTAGTACAACTAATTTTTTTGTGTTTTTGATAAAGAAACAAGCAAACAAAGCCGAAATAAACTAAGCAAAACAAAAACAACATAGTAAAGATATTGGTTATGAGGGACTCCCCTTGCGAAGATGTCCTTGACTCCCCGGCAACGGCGCCAAAAAAATACCTACTGACTCGTGTAATAACGAGCTCGTTGGGGAACCCCAAGAGGAAGGTATGATGAGCACATCAGTAAGTTTCCCTAAGTTATGAAACCAAGGTTATCGAACCAATAGGAGAAAGGAAACACCTCCAAGGTGTTGTTGCCAACTTGGAATCCTGCACAACAGAACCACAGAACTTTGCCCCCAACTTACAGTGAGGTTGTCAATCTCACTGGTTTTGCTGAAAACAAAGGATTACACGTATTGTGTGGAAGAAAGTAAAAGTTTGCAGAAAGTAAATAGAAAGCAGTAAACAGTTGTAGATTGATGGTAAAAGAAAGGACCGGGGTCCATAGTTCACTAGTAGTGGCTCTCCTTAAGATAGATAACATGTTTGGTGAACAAATTACAACATGGAAATTTATCAAACATCGAGAAAGAATACAAGCTTATACTAATCATCTTGACTCCTTTGAGATTTGATTGGGCATTACAACATTATACATAGACCGTAATCCAACTGCATCTATGACTAATAATCCACCTTTAGGTTATCATCCGAACCCCCTCTAGTATTAAGTTGTAAGCAATAGATAATTGCAATCTACATTGCATGTAAAATAAACAATACGATTGTTCTGTGAACAAAGGATTGTTGTTTTCTCCCTAGTAGCAATAGCAGATCTAGTACCTTAGAGATTTCTGTCACTTCCCTATATTACTAGAGGCATGAACCCACTATCGAGAATAAATACTAACTCTTGGAGTTGCTAGCATCTACTTGGCCAAGATAGCTACTAACAACGGAAAGCATGCAAGATCACAAATAACAAAGACATGATAGAATCAATAATCAATCTGAAATAGCATCTCAATATCCATCGGATCCCCGCAAACACAACATGTAGAATTACAAATAGATGATCTTGATCATGAACGGAGCTCACAAGATCTAAACATGGTAGCACAAAGGAGAAGAACCAACCATCTAGCTACTACATGGACCCGTTGATAGATTGCAAATGTATCTATAATTTGTGATGTTCCATGACAAGTGTATTGGGTGTGTTGGGGACACAAGAGACTTCTTGTATTTTGATTGCAGGGTTGCTAGAGAGGGGATACCTTTGACCACTTCCTCCTTGAGTTTGATAAACCTTGGGTAATCCACTTAAGGGAAAACTTGCTGCTGTTCTACAAACCTCTACACTTGGAGGCCCAACAACTGTCTACAAGAATAGAAGTGCGTAGACATCCCCCTTAGTTCAAGGATGAACTACTCACACATCACATCGGAGGCTTGCATGGTGATGAAGAAGGCCTCCAGGGTGAATTCTCCCCTCCGGTAGGGTGTCGGGAAGAGCTTTAGATCCCTCCCGATCTAGGGCTGGAGATGACGGCGGCTACAGACTCTTTTGTTGAATTTTGATCGGGACTTAGGGTTTCTGTATCGGAGGCGATATGTAGGAGAAAGGGGAGGCCGAGGGGGTGCCCTAGGTGGCCGCACCACCCCTGGCACGGGCCAGGCATGGCCGTGTGGCCAGGTTGTGTGGGCGGCCCCTGACCCCTCTCCGAATCGTATTCTGGCTTCGTGTCCCCCTCGGTGAAAAACTGACTTTGGCTTTTGTCCCGTCCAATTCTGAGAATATTCATTTTCTGACTTTCCTGGAACCAAAAACAGCAGAAAACAGGCAACTGGCACTGTGGCATCTTGTTAATATGTTAGTCCAAGATAGTGTATAAAAAGTACTCCAAAGTGTGGACAAACCATAAGAAAGTAGATAAAAACCAAGCATGGAACATCAAAAATTATGGATACGTTAGCAACGTATCAGTAGGCAAGCAACCCATATACCGACTAGGAGTCCTCATGGCCAATATCTTCCCAATCCCAATGATCCATATGCCAGTTACCACGCCCATGGTCAGCGCATTAATTAAGGTATTGCGACCAGATCAAGGCTTTAATCTTGATGGTTCCTTGTTGTCCTTGAGTAGTGCTAGTTCTTCTTTGATATCGGTCGTCTCACTCAGGGGTCACCAAATTACTAGCATACAAGTTCATACCTATGAGATGTTTGGATCATGTTACCTGTGCCCTTAAATTAGATAACAAGCATTAGGCAAGCATAGATATTCATTCCCACTATTCAAATAAAGCATTACAACGAGCACAAATGGATGGAACTAAAGGAGGCACAACACATCTCACCAATCCCCTACATCTCCCACACCTATGGGGTTTACTCAGACATGAGAGGAAGACAATCAAAGGGATAATTGTGTTGCAAATAGAAATCATCTCCAAGTAATTGTAGTAAACCACAATAGCGATTAAAGATCCAATCAAATACAAACCGAAGGTAGATCAATGAATGAAACCCTAATCTTACATGTGTTAATCTCTCTCTCTCGGTAATGATGGAATGATGGTGGAGTGTGTGGTTTAGAGGTTGGAGATCGTCGATGAACGAGGTGAAGTTCTTCTCCTCTTTCAGATCTGATCTTGCCCTCTCAGATGGCTTGCAACGACTATAACTTTTGTTTTGTGGTTCTTCTCGTCTCTCCCCTGTTGCAAACTTTTCTTGTATTGATATAAGGAAGGCGCCCATGGGTAGTACGGGGGGACAGTACGGACGCTCCCCGATCGTACTAGTGGCCGTTAAGCATTCTGGATGCCTCCAATGGAAGTTGCTCCAATTGGGGATTTTCTTATTCTAGTGTAATTAGCCTATAAATGCTATTAGGTCTTCAATAAATGTTCATTGCCTGAAAAACATCACAAGAAACCAAGGATTCGCTAATTGCAACATTAATATTAGTGGAAAGGGCAATCTTGAGTGAAATCTGGCAATAAACAAGAGGAAAACGAATGGTAAAAATGATGAAATTTGGAGCTATCAGCTGCCTACTGGGTTACCTGCAATGATCTTTTGTAAAATTTGAAGAGAAATCCACCATTTTCCTATAGTTCAAATTAATTTGACCTAATTCCAATAAATCAACATAAAGTCTTATAAGTGGGCAAAGTTATCTTGAAAGTACAGTATATTAGTACATAATACTTGAAAATTTTGGTAACATGCTCCAATGAAATGAGAGAGGAGATTCTAGAATGATTGACAATTGTGTTTTGAGGTTTGTGCATAGCGTTCATTGTGTTAAATACTTCTTGTCAAGATCAATTCGTCACGCTTACTCGTAGCTCAAGTATGTCCTAATATCGTTAAATTGTCAAGATGCAAAATCTTAGCAAGAAGTTGAGCCTGTCGTCAAAACTCTCGGTGGTTTCTAATATATTAATTGACCCCCCAATGGGTACCTCCAAAATCTTTTTAGAAAACTTTAAAGCAACCTACAATTTGCTTGTAGTTCGAATTCAACATAATTTTGATAAATCAACATAAAGTCTCATTCAATTCGGTGAGTTAGCTAGGAAATTTTAAAACTCATAAAATGTAAAATCCCACTTTTAGCAACCTTGATTAGTTGTGTAGAATGCCAAAATTAGGGGGAACAAAAAAAATCTTGTAAGTGATGCTGTGTTGGCTTGTTGTTTGTTTGCCCTTATGCATCTAAATGTGTAGCAGATGATCTACTCCTTATCTCACTCTCAGTTGACAAAAGCTATTTAACAAAACTGTCTTGGCTTATTTTACTTATTCTAAAATGTTCTGGCATTTCAAAACATGAGCCAACATACCCAAGCAACAAAAAATATTTTCCTAGCTTCTATTAACAAAATTATGGAGGTCTATTCTTGGTAGAACTTCCGACTACTCTTACCTCTAGGTTTTCCAAAACCTTTTATAAAGCTTTTAAATTCTATTCTTGGTAGAAGTACCAAAAAACCTTACCTTATTCAAAACTCAAACCCTTCAAAATACCCATGGTTATCTAAAGCTAGGCTTGATGGTAACCCTAGTAGTAGTTGAGTGACTTGCTAAGATGAATTGCCTTGATCTACTATCTGACTTGTTTACTTAGGAAGTAGTATGAGCTACCCTAGGAGCTCATCCTCTAGGATTAAGCCAATTTAAGATCTCAAACCTTAACCAAGTTCCCAAAGTTGGATCTGATCACTAATCACTAAAGTGGCCATCTAATCCCTTAACTCGATCAATGTAGAGCTAAACCCTTCTCATAGTTTCCAATAAATAGACACCAAGTTCAAGCATGGATCCTTCCTACTAATCTACACTTCAAACTAATCCACCTGATGATGAGTTTGTAACCTTGCATCCTCTCAAAACCATCGCCTCTTATATCCTATTCAAAAACACTAAATCTGCCAAAAAATGAATGAGTCTGAAAATCTATTATCAATATCACATATTTGGGACTCCCTTTTCTAAACCATTATAAAGACTCCCAAGGCCCATATTTTACCTTGGCTACATAATCCTTTGACCCACTTGTTCTTGATGATTTTGCAGGCAAGAAAATAAACTTTCATGTTAGTCTTACCAACATGCCTACTTTGGAAGAAGCTCACATCTTCATGTTATCTAATTTTGACCAACTATTTGCATGATTGTGCTCTACTCATGAAGGTCTATCCATCCATACATCATGTGTTCCAATTGAAGTGTAACATCCCAAAACTTTAATCCAAGCTTCTCAAGATCCAAATCATCAAAATTAGGGTTAACAAAAACTTTTCCAATTCAAAATATGAAAGCATTTTCAAAATATGAAAGCATTCATGGGTATGTGCATTTAAATTAGGAGTTGATTTGAATTGCCATGGTTCTGTGATTCATTGCTTGTAAAATGATCCTTAGGTGAAATAAACATCATCTAAATCATTCCCAAACATTTCCCAAAGAAAAACAACTCAAAATGAACAAATGAAGTGAATGGTCATTTTTGCCAAATTAACTATCATGCCTACTTTGGCAATTCCTAGTACTCAAAACCTACCAGAAACAATGATGGATCTTTGCACCCCTTTCTAGTACACATAATGGGGTACCAAGGCCCACTTTGTGATCTTCCAAAAACATTCAAACACTAATTTTAAATGGAAATTTAAAATTGAATCTAGTTCATATGGGAAGATCCCATGATTTGAAAAACCACTCAAACAATCTCAATTTTCAAAACCCAAGCATCCACAGAGTCTCAAGCTTAGTACTAGCACACCCACCAAAAACCTTTTCAAAATTCAAAAGTAAAGTTCATGCGGCCATTTCATCAAACACCTTGTGGACAGATTTCAAACAAAACCAAATTCACTATTTTAAATAGTGTTCTGGCCAAACATGTCTCCCAATTGACCCCCATTTGCTCCTATTGTCCCTAGATGATCTAACAAAGCCATTTAAACCAACTCCCCTACCCCCTAGTGGCCTTGCCATGCCATGCCGAGCCCCACCTCGCCGGCCAACTTGGTCGCCCTCACAGCAGACCACCTTCCCCTCACTCTCCATGTCTAGCAGCTAGACAGCACCTCACCATTGCCCACTGTCCCCTCCCCGAGCCAGGCCAAGCCATGGACCACTGCCAAACCTCCGCGCCCAGTGCGACTGAGCCATGCCGAGCACGCGCCAGAGCACCGCGCCTGACACGCGTGCCGTAGCCACCGCTCGACCGCAACTCGCGCCCACCGCGTCGCCACGACCTAGGGAGCACGCCAGACACCCCCATTCACCGTCCAACGACACACAACCACCGCTCGCCGTCGAAGCCGCCGTCTTTGCCGCTTAGAGCGCCAGCTCCGCCCGACCGTATATCACCACCCCTAAGCCCGCATTAAAGTCCTAGAGCACTGCTAGGGGACCGCGCGTTGATCGCAGCCCACAACCATGCCACTAGCAGCCCGTAGCCATGTCGCCACCGTCGCCTGGCCATGTCGCGCTGTCCCGCCGTCGAGCCTATAAAAGGAGGGCACCCCTAGCCATTTGCAGCACACAACTCACCTCCCCTCACCTCACTGATCATCCCACACCTCTAGCCGGAGCAAGGTGAGCAGCTGTTCGCCGGAATTGCACCGGAGCAGGCCGCCTCTGGAGGAGAAGGGTGTCGCTGATTACGACCACCCCCGGAGCTGCCTCGACCGTCCTTGAGCTCGCCGTCGACCACCAGTCTGTTTGCCCACCTCGCCATCATCGCTAGAGCCCTGGTACGCCCCCTATGCACCCCCACCGAGCCGCTAGGGTTAGAGCTCGCCGGCGACAGGTCCATCGTCGATGACGATCCCAGCCGTTGATCCCCACTCCAATCCAACGCTCCACATTGCCCCGTACCGCTTCGTGCGTTATGAGCCACTGACCGGTGGACCCCCTGTCAGCTGAGCCCCGCACTGCGGAGTGACACTGGGCCGGCCCGTTAGCGTTTCCCGCGCGACCCAGTTAGTTTGAATTAGGATTTTTCTTTTTAGTTTAAACTTAGTTCTGTCCCCTAGTTTGAAAATCAATTTAGAGAGATTTACAGATCCAAATAAAGTGATTCCAATTTTGTTGGAAAGCTACTGAAAAGATCTACCCAAGACCGGTGGATTTAATTCAATTAGAGTTAGAGATCTCTCCTAGTAAAAATAACAAAACAGAAGCATTTGCACCTTGCAACATTTTTATAAAATCAACCAAGTTAGCTTTTGAGTTGATTCCAACTCTCAAAAATCACATTTCACCATACCTATCTGAATATGTAATAATATTAAGGTTTACATGCAGTGACTTTGGACTAGTACCAAAATAATGCTATGTAGGCATTTCTAGTCACTTTAAATCATTAAATAGTGAACATAAACCAAAGTAATTATGAACCAACCCTTAAATCCCATTCCCACATGTTAGAATATGTGGTGATGACATGTGTCCACATGATTCCATATTTTAAGTGGTGAATATTAAATCTTAGTTAATTTTTCAATGAGTAGAAATTACTTTTCTAAAATAAAAAGGAGGGAACTATTGAATAAAACTTGTGATGCTTGTGATGATAATAGATCATCAATGTGTGTCTTAGAATGCTAATTATACTAGTTAAGTATTGTTTGGTGATTGTGTACTCCGTATGTATTTATAGACGATAGTACCAACCAAGCTTACGAGGAGGAGGAGTTCTACCAAGAAGAAGAAGAAGAAAACTTCGACCACTGCACCAACCAAGGCAAGCTATTATTGGCAAGCTAACCCTTGCAAAACTTACTCTAGCAAGCCACCATTAACAATGCAAGCTACTATTAGCAAGCTAGGATTAAACTAGATGGTTTAGTAAAGATGCCTTAGGCATGCTTTGGTTAAACTACTTTGACTATTCTTTAGCCCAAGTACTAATTTCAAGCTTTACTTCCTTTACTTTACACAAAGTCCCTTACTTGTTTTAAAGGTAGCATAAAGAGTATAAAACTTGACCCATTTAGAAACCTTTAGATGTCATTCTATGACGTGAGATTAATCCCATCTTTCCACCTTAGTGAACACTCTTCACTTAGTAGTTTAGAGTAGATAAAAACTTGAGTCACTTTAGATGTGAACACTTGGTGAAAATGAATTATGAAAACCTTGGAATGATGAGTCATTCTATTGAGATGTTTTGACATGTGTTGAGAAACACAAATGGTTTATGATGATGAAAATGTTGTGGCATGAGCGTTAACCCTTTTATAAAACTGATGGTTGGATTCAGATGCGATACAATTCCAAATTTACCGTACAACCACAATACCTGAATTGGGTAAGGCTTAGCCAGAAGTTTATATGCATTAGTATTAGTTCCCTCGCGGTAGAGGTTTGAGCTGAGGCTACCTCTCAATGTTGTCCACCTATGCAGTGCCCAAGGTTACAGATGGTCATGGTTGGGAGGCCATGCTCATAGGAGAGGTACTTATACTAGGGTGTGTAAAGGGAAGGTTATGTTTGATTATCTGCATACTAAGTATGATGATTCAGGTTATCCACACGGATGTATCGAATCTTGTGGTGAAAGTGTACCACCTCTGCAGTGTGAAACTATTGAATAGCAGCGTCCATGATTTTCGATTGGAATGGCCATCTTGTTTATGTCGGATGTTTTCAAAACACTTATGAAATGAATGATGAATCTTGACTTGACCACAACAGGGTTGTGTTTATGACAATAGCTTCTCAACTTAAGTGATTCTAGAACTTTATTTTATCTTTTTTTGCTTCAGAACTCAGCTTGGGTTTCAAACTTACTTTATAGTAAAACCTAGAGTTAGCACGTTAACTTAGAATTATACTACTTGTTAGTGGTAGTTTGCGAGTACTTAAAGAGTACTCATGGCTTTTGTCCCTCGCTATTCTCATGGCCAGACTATGAAGGAGACTACCAAGATGATGGCCAGCAGGACGACTATGATAACTAGGACTATCTGCCTTCGTCAGCATTGCCTGTGCACCTGAAGATGGACCCCACCGCTACGCTTATCTTTTATTTCCGCTGCTTGTTGTATTAAGACTGGATCATGAGATCCTTATTTGTGTAAGACCTTATGTATGGTTTGTAATGGATGATGTACTGTGATATCCAATCCGTTATGTCTCGCAAAAATGGTAATCCTGGGATTGCGAGGTATGGCATAACGGGCATCTGGGATTAAAAATCCGGGTGTTGACATGAAGCCTTGTGCTTCAAAAAACCCCACATGGTTTTTGAAGCTAATTAATAACCTTATTTGAACCATTATTTTTCGCCATGTTTGGCATTAACCCTAGGAGAGCTCAATCATAATCAACCCCAACCTTATGCACCACAGTGATCTACATAACTGGTTATATCTTTGCATCTAACCCCTGACCCAAGGGAAGCTCTGAGCTCCTTTATCCAACAAGGTTCTGATGGTATAAAATTATTTGTGCCCAAGATCCTTTATTTCTTGTTTTCTCTCAAAATCAAGTTTGATTTTCAAAACCATAGGTTAAAAATGATAGATACACTAAGTGGACATAATCCACCTTCGATATAAAAATTTATCAAATGTTTTCCATAATTATTTTGGCCCAAAACCTATTTAATTCTTTTATTTGACAAAAACTCCTAAACTTCCTCTATAAAAGAAAGTTTGTTTTTCTCAAATTCTCCAACTTCAGGCACATTTGGGGCCTATATATCATACCTTATCTTCCCACTTCAAAAATATTTTTGAAGAGTTTTATTATTTCTTTTTTCCTATTTTCTTAAATGGCAAAAATGATAAAATACATGTTTTAAATAGTTTTGTTCTTCAATAAATCTTGGGAAAATTCTCCTAAGTATGAATTCTTCATTGGGACCATCTCAGACCAATAAACTTCTCTATCCAATTAAAAAATTAAAAATGAATTAAATAAAACAGATTTAGCACTATTTGAATAATTGATATAAATTGAACCGAACATCATCTAAAAATCACAAATAAATCAAGGACTTGGATATTGACCATATCCACCTACCAGCATCATTGTCCTAACTTGCAAAGATCAGAAATCGAAACTTTTCTTCATGATCATCAATATGGCCATAATTGAAATCCGTCTACACCATGAGCTAAAACCCATTCAACCTTTGATCAAAACTGGTCAGACAAATCTCTCTAGAAACCCACAACCTGTCTAGTCGAGCTACACTATAGCACCCACTGTAGCTAACCCTAGCTTTTGTTCTTTGTGTTTGTATGAATGGGAGACAAAGGCCATGTCTTGTATTTCCCCTCTTTAATCAATGCAGCACCATTACTAGCTATCCTCACGTCTCTACTCGATCTAGAGCACACATGCAAGCCCCCAGCACTAGGATACAATGCTATCTAGCCCCACACCTTCCTCCATTATTTCTTTTCTCCCTTAGTTACTTGAAAACATGTGAGGGAAATAAAACTTGCTTGGCACTGCTCTCCTATCACCACTCTTCCCTCTCTGGACCTAGGACACCCTCTCTACCGCCCAAGCCGACCAATCCCTGGCCAGCACCCTCTCCCCAAGCTATCCATACACCCCTTCCACCATGGACCTAAAAGGAATATGCCCGAGAGGCAATAATAGAGTGGCTATTATGCTATTCCAGGATTATAACATATGTTTATTTTTCATGCTATAATGGTGTTAATAGGAAACATTAATACATGTGTGATTTATAAACAGAAAAGGTTCCTAGTAAAGCCTCTCCTAATACTAGCTTGTTAATTAACTAATGATAACAGATTTCCTGATCATGAACATTAGATGTTGTTAATAACAAGGTCATATCATTGGAGAATGATATGATGAACAGTCACCCAAAGTAGATGTAACAATATGATCATGTATTCAAGTTTATATTGTTATCACATTCGTAGTAACTCAATGTCCTTAGACCATGAGTCACGTAAATCACTTTCACCGGAAAGGTACTTTGATTACATCAAACGTCACTTCGTAACTAGGTGATTATAAAGGTGTCGTTGGGTACTTGGTATGTATTAGTTAAGGATTGTGTATCAAGAGTGTAATTTTTCCATCCAGATGACTAAGAGAGATACTCTAGGCTCTCTCAGTGATATCACATTGACATAGCTTGCAAGCAAGTAATTTGATCACTAGAATGTTATATCACAGGAACGAGAAAAATAGTACTTGTAGGAACAAGATTAAAGAAGGTATGGATGATACAGAGTGTTCAAATCTCGGACAAGTAATATATTGTGAGACAAAAGGAATTTGATAACAACGAAAAAGCTTCAAACGATTAATGGATTTTCGTGTAACTTGTGGGAGTCATTATGGATATCGAGATCCCGCTAATGATTATTGATCGGAGGACGTCTCGATCATGTCTACATAGTTCTCGAACTTGTAGGGAGACAGACTTAAGGTTAGTCAATGCAATTGAGCGGATAGGAAACGCAGGAGAACATAATGGACATCGGAAGAATTTCTTCTGTCGAATCTACCAAAATAGTTTTGGGGCATCGAAACAAAGAATTGGATCAAAATGACAATGCATTCATTAAATGAAGTGTTCATTAAATGAAGTGTTCATTAAATGAAGTACTCATTAAATGAAGTGTTCATTAAATTGAGTTGCATTAAAACTAGAGAATTAAAGTGCTTTAATAGAAAGACCTTTGGTTTTTGACTGGAGAATAAATGAGAGAAAGTGGAATTTGAAATAATGTGAGTGGAGAGTACACCCACATGAATGAGGGAGGAGAGGGGGCACCCTATTTGGCCACCGAACATGGGTGGGGTCTGCCCCCTCCCCCTATAGAAGGAGGTGGAGAGCTCTCACTCGCACACACTCTCACTTGCCCATTCTCTCATATCCCTTTGGTTGGCATCTTCTCCCTCTTGCTTATCCATTGTCACTAGAAAAGGTGCTTAGGTGAATCCCTGATCGATATCTTACCATCCACCATCTCTACCATGGCGTAGCGCAGTTGGAGTTCTCGGGGATCCGCTATGTCTGCTGCCCGTCTAGAGCGAGGGTTTGGGAGTCATCAGCACATCATACGTGTGATCGATTATGGAGGCATTGCCTCTTGTGGTGCTGATCGTCTGCGTGTCCTTGAGGATGGTCGTGTACACTCTTAGAGGGTTTGGTAGTCGTCGGCACATTGTACGTGTGACCGATTACGGAGGCATTGCCTCTTGTGGTGCTGATCATCCATGTTTGTTTGCGGGAACGTTAACCCATGTTACAGTCTTAGAGGGTGAGTCCATCTGAAACCATTACATGTATCTCCTAGATATGATCTTGGTGGTTACAATCGTAGGAAGATTTTGTTTTCAATGCAATGAACCCCATCAGTGGTATCAGAGCTGTGTCTATGCGTAGATTCTTTGTACTGTTAGAACACATAGATATGTGGGCGTTGATAGTCTCGTTGTTTCATACTTGCGTAAATTTTGATCATGGTGGCATGTTTGGATGAAGCTGCCCTGACTAACTTTACATATGCTTGGACATGAAACCTGTCCCACGCTTGACATGCAACTCATATTGCATAATTGGCTCAGCGGGTATATGTCTCTCCCAAAATAATCATGATCTAATTTAAAATGGTTTGCCAATAACTTGACTGTTAATGTTGTGGCTGAAATTGGTAGGTAGAGCGGTTCTATCCTAGAAAGACCAATGCCGCGTATAATATGCAAAAATAAATTAGAGGCTTCTAACTTGTTTTTGCAGGACATGTGATGTGATATGCTCTATGATACAAAGATTGTTGTATGCAATGTGTTTTATTGTAAAACAACCAGTAGGATCCATATGGTTGTTATTTTATATTATGGCATGTGTGCCAGAAAATGGAAATCCATGTAATTAGATTAGTGGAGAACAACCATGGTGGTGGCGCCATGGACCTTGGTGGCATGCCGTTGGAATGATGGATATCATACCAAGACAAAAAAGATGGAGATCGAATGCGAGAAGGACCATATCATATCACATTATATATGCATGTGATGTTTATCCTTTGATGCATCTTATTTTGCATTGATTTGATTGCCTCTGTAGTATTTGATTGCCTCGGTAGCATTATAAGAAGATCCCTCCAACTAAATATCAAGATAATAATATGTTCTTCCTTAGTTAGCACTATTAAGAAAATTCGTCGTCTCGAAGCACCACGTGATGATCGGGTGTGATAGATTCTACATTCGCATACAGTGGGTGTAAAAAAGGTTTACACACGCGAGTACTAAGGTTCCTACTTGACATGGCCTCGGAACATGAACCGAAAGGTAAAGCCTGAGTCATATGGATGATATGATGCTCGCCATTGGCTCTACGCCACCACTCATGCCGATCGGTCGTGGCGTAGTGAATTTGGTTCATGTAATCACTAAAATGACAAGAGGGGTGCCATTTTGAGTGGGAGTTCTTATAAGTAATTTTAGAATTTACTTGAACTCTATCTATTTTAAACCTAGTACAAATAGTCTTTGCAAATGCATCGTAGATCATGGAACCCCCTGCATTCAATTTTAATGCATTCCTTGAGAAAGAAAAACTGCTAGACAATGGGTCTAACTTCATTAACTGGCACCACAACATGAGGATTATCCTAATGGGCATGAAGAAGTCCTATGTGTTGGACGGGACGTTAGGTGACGCCCCTGTAGCTAGCGCTACTTAAGAAGAGCGCGCCACGTATGACATGAAATTTGATGACTACACTCTTGTGCAGTGTGCGATCCTTCAGTCGCGAGAATTTGAACTCCAAAAGCTCTTTCAACTTACCAATGTTGATGTCATGGTGGAGGAACTCAAAACTATGTTTGGGGACCAAATCTATGCTGAGAGATATGAGATCTTCGATAAATTCTTTAGCGCTAAGATGGAGGAGCACAACTCTATGAACGAGCACATCATTAAGATGACGGGTTACGCTCAACATCTTGAGACACTGGGATGTGAGATTCTAGCTGATCTCACGATAGACCGGGTTCTGCAATCGCTCCCACCAAGTTACAAAGGGTTTGTAATTATTTACAAGATGAATTGTGCGGACAAGTTGCTCACTGAACTCATAGCTATGCTTAAGACTACTGAGGTAGACATCAAAAAGGAACGTCAAGTGTTGATGGTTAATAAAAACACCAGTTTCAAGAAAAGAGGCAAGAAAGGCAAGCCTAAAGGTAACTTCAAGAAGGACAACAAATCTATTGATGCACCTAAGAAGAATACCAAGGGAGGCCCTAAGCCCGATACTGAGTGCTATTACAGCAAAGGGGCTGGTCACTAGAAGCGGAATTGCCCAAAGTACTTGGTAGTTAAGAAGGCCAGGAAAGTGAACAAAGGTATATGTCATATTCATGTTATTGATGTATAGCTAACTAGTAGCCGAAGTAGTACCTAGGTATTTCATAATGGTTTGGTTGCTCATATATGTAACTCGAAACAGTGGCTAAGGAATAGTCGACCACTAGAGAAGGATGACGTGACGATGCGCATAGGCAATGGATCGAAGGTTGATGTGATCGCCATCGGGATGATGCCACTTCATCTGCCATCGGGATTGACAATAAACCTAAATAATTGTTATTATGTGCTTGTGTTGAGCATGAACATCATGTCTAGATCATGTTTAATGCAAGACGGTTATTCATTTGTATCCGAGAACAATTGTTGTTCCTTTCATATGAATAATATCTTTTATGGTCATGCACCTATGTTGAATGGTTTATTTGTATTGAATCTTTATATTAGAAATACACATATTCATAATGTGAGTGCCAAAAGAATCAAGTTGAATGATGATATTGCTGCATATATGTGGCATTGCCGTTTAGGTCATATTGGTGTTTTAAACGCATGAAGAAGCGCCATTCCAATGGACTACTTGAATCCCTTGATTATGAATCATTTGAGACATGTGAGCCATGCCTTATGGGAAAGATGACTGGAACTCCATTCTCTAAAACAATAGAATGAACGACCGACTTATTGGAAATAATACATACTAATGTATGTGGTCCAATGAGTGTATCTACACCTGGCAGAAATCGTTATTTTGTAACCTTCACGGATGATTTAAGTAGATATGGGTATATTTACTTAATGAAACACAAGTCTAAAACATTTGAAAAGTTCAAAGAATTTCAGAGTGAAGTGGAAAATGAATTTAATAGTAAGATCAAGTTTCTATGATCCAATCATGGAGGAGAGTATCTTAGTTACGAGTTTAACATGCACATGAGACAGTGTGGAATAGTTTCACAACTCACTCCTTCCAGAACACCACAACATAATGGTGTATCCAAATGTCATAATGATGTCCCTTACCGATTTGCCACTATCATTTTGGGGTCATGCATTAGAGATAGTTGCATTCATTTTAAATAGAGCACCATCAAAATCCGTTGAAATGACACCGTATGAATTATGGTTTGGAAACAAACCTAAGATGTCATTTCTAAAAGTTTTGGGTTGCGATGCTTATATGAAGAAACTTCATCCTGATATGATTGAACCCGAAGAGGAAAAATGCGTCTTCATAGGATACCCAAAAGAAACAATTGGGTACACATTTTATCACCGATATGAAGGCAAAGTTTTTGTTTCCAAGAATGGATCCTTTCTTAAAAGGAGTTTCACTCGAAAGGTGTGAGTAGTAGGAAGGTAGAACTCAATGATGTTACTAAACCTTCTCTTCCTAAAGTGGCAAGTAGCGCAGCGCCGGAATCAGTTCCAGTGTTGACTCTGCCAATGGAAGAGGGAAATGATGATGAGGTACCTCCCCCTCCTCATGAAACTCTGATAGAGAGTACTACCGAACCTCGTAGGTCGGGCAGGATACGTGCAACTCCTGAACTATACAGTAATCCAGTCCTAAATTTCATGGTAGATGGAAATGATGACCCTGTGACGTATGATGAAGCGATGATGAGCCCAGATTCCAACAAATGGCTTGAAGCCATGCAATCCTAGATGGAATCCATGTACAAAAACCAAATTTGTACTTTGGTGGACTTACCTCATGACCGAAAGGCCGTTGAGAATAAATGGATTTTTAAAAGGAAAATAGACGCTAACGGTAATGTGACCATCTATAAATCATGACTTGTCATGAAGTGGTGCTTAGCCCAAAATATATCGAGCCCGTTGGGGAACCCCAAGAGGAAGGTTAGATGAGCATAGGAGAAAGTTTTCCCTCAGTTATGAAACCAAGGTTATCAATCTAGTAGGAGCAAGGAAACACCCCAAAGGTGTTGCTAGCTGGACTTTGGCAGGGCCGACTACCTGTGCAAGCAGCAACGTGGAGACCTGCACAACACAACCACAGAACTTTGCCCCCAACTTGCGATGAGGTTGCCAATCTCACCGGTTTTGCTGAAAACAAAGGATTAAACGTATCGAGTGGAAGAAAGTAAAAGTTTGCAGAAAGTAAACAAAAAATAGTAAACAGTTGACTGTACATTGATAGTAAAAGAAAGGACCGGGGTCCATAGTTTACTAGTGGTGGCTCTCCTTAAGATAGATAACATGTTGGGTGAACAAATTACAGCGGGGCAATTGACCAACATGGAGAAAGCAATACATGCATATACTACTCATCTTGACCCTTTGAGATTCGATTGGGCATTACAACATTATACATCGACCGTAATCCAACTACATCTATGACTAATAATCCACCTTCAGGTTATCATCTGAACCCCCTCCAGTATTAAGTTGCAAGCAACGGATAATTGCATTATGCATTGCGTGTAAAGTAAATAATACGATTGTTCTATGAAATAGGGATTGTTGTTTTCTCCCTAGTAGCAATAGCAACCTTAGAGATTTCTGTCACTTCCCCAGATTACTAGAGGCATGAACCCACTATCGAGCATAAATACTAACTCTTGGAGTTGCTAGCATCTACTTTGCCAAGATAGCTACTAACAACGGAAAGCATGCAACATCGCAAATAACAAAGACATGATAGAATCAATAATCAATCTGAAATAGCATCTCAATATCCATCGGATCCCCGCAAACACAACATGTATGATTAGAAATAGATTATCTTGATCATGAACGGAGCTCACAAGATCTAAACATGATAGCACAGAGGAGGAGAACCAGCCATCTAGCTACTACATGGACCCGTAGTCTAGAGATGAACTACTCACGCATCACACTGGAGGCTTGTATGGTGATGAAGAAGGCCTCCTGGGTGAATTCTCCCCTCCGGCAGGGTGTCGGGAAGAGCTTCATATCCCTCCAGATCTAGAGATGTAGATGACGGTGGCTATAGAATCTTTCGTGGAATTTTGATTGGGTACTTAGGGTTTCTGTATCGGAGGCATCTTATAGGCGAAAGGGGAGGCCGAGGGGGTGCCTAGGGAGGCCAGACCACCCCCTGGTGCGGGCCAGGCTGGGCCGCGCGGCCAAGTGGTGTGGCGGCCCCCCTGGTCCCTCTCCGTCTCGTATTCTGGCTACGGGTGTCCCTCGGTGAAAAACTGACTTTGGCTTTTGTCCCGTCCAATTCCGAGATTATTCATTTTCTGACTTTCCTGGAACCAAAAACAGCAGAAAACAGGCAGCTGGCACTGTGGCTCTTGTTAATAGGTTAGTCCAAGAAAGTGTATAGAAAGTACTCCAAAGTTGGAACAAAACACAAGAAAGTAGATAAAACCAAGCGTGGAACATCAAAAATTATGGATACGTTAGCAACGTATCAACACCCCCAAGCTTAACTATTGCTCGTCCTCGAGTAGGTAAGTGATAAAAAGAAAGAATAATTTTTGACGTGACATGTGTAACATCCCAATTTCAGCAACCCTGATTAGATGTCCAGAATGCAAAAATCAGGGGGAACAAAAACTTTTTTTGTTTAATGTTGAAGTGTTTGCATGTTGTCTGGATATGCTTATGCATATAAATGTGTATTAGATGATATACTCCTTACCTTAACACCAATTGACAAAAGCTACTTCCCAAAACTGTCTTGGCTTAATTTCCATATTCTCAAATGTTCTGGCATTTCAAAATATGAGCCAAGATGCTCATGTAACCAAAACTATTTTAGTAGCTTCTATTGACAAAACTATGGAGATATATATAATATAATCCCCTTATGTTTTCAAGACAGAACCTTCAACTACTCCTACCTCTATGATTCTCAAAACCTTGTATAAAAATTCTGAATTCTACTCTTGGTAGGGATACCAAGGACTCTTACCTTACTCAAACTCCAACCTTTTAAAATTTCCCATCCTTACCTCAAGATAAGCTTGATGGTAACCCTAGTAGTAGGTTTGCTTAGTTTATAAGATGAATTGCCTTGATCTGCTGCTTGATTTGTTTGCTTAGGAGATAGTATGAGCTACTATAGGAGCTCATCACTAGGATCAAGAGGTTTTCAAATCACCACACCCTAAGAAAGAGTACAAAGAAGGATCTAATCTCTAGATACTAGGTGATCATCTAAAACCCTTAACAAGATCAATTCTGCAGTGATCCATTCTAGAAGTTTCCAAGTCAATGAAGACAAATATCAAGCATGGATCCTTTCTACTCAATCTACACTTCAACATCATCCACTTGATGATTCTTGGGTACCTTGCAACCCATCAAAAACATCCCCTCTCATGCTCTAGTCAAAAACCCTAAATATGCCAAATTTGGCTGTCTGGAAAACTATTTCCAACATCACCATTTTGAATGCGTCCCTTTCTCAACCCTTGTGCATTTTTGAAAATGCATCTGAACCATATTGTTAACCATCCTGAGGACGACAAAGGCCCACTCTTTCCCTTGGTTAGATCATCCTCCAACCCACTTGTTCTTGATGGTTTTGCAGGCAAGAAAATAACTATTCCTGCAAATCTAGTCAACATGCCTACTTTGATAGAAGCTCACACCACCATATCACCTTCTCTGAACCAACTCTTTGCATGCTTGTTCTCTAATCTTATAGGTCTATAACCATCTACTTCACTTGTTCCAAGTGGATCCTTGCGCTTCTTAAACCCACATGGTTTATAAGGCATCATGACTCATCTGGTATGGCAGCCTTATTTTCAACAAAGTTTGCCATCACTTCTAGACCACCTAAAATGTAACCAATTCAAAATCCTTATGCCATGATCATCTATATGACTTGGTATAACTATCCATCTATCCCTTGCATCAAGGTGAGCTCTAAGATCCAAGATCCAACAAGGATTTGGTGGTATAAAAATAACATCACCCTAGATCCTCAATTCCTTGTTTTTCCATCTAATTCAAGTTGGATTTCCAGTTCCCAAGGTGGAAAATGCTTGCTACACCTTGTCTACATCATCTACCTTGATCATCAAGATTTATCAAATATTATCCATAATTATTAAGGCTCCAAATCTAATAAATCTCTTTAATAGTCAAAGTCTCCAAAACTCCTTTCCCAAAGAAAAGTTTGGTTTTTTCCAAAACACTTCCCCATATCTAAGCACTTTTGAGGCCCATATATCATACCCTATCTTCCCACTTCAAAGATAATTATTTTTGAAGAGCTTTATTATTTCTTTTTGCCCATTTCCTTAAATGGCTGAATTGGAATAATAATTTTTTTAAATACTTTTATCCTTCAATAATTCTTGGGAAAAATCCCCTAAGTGTGTATTCACATTTGTGACTATCTCAAACCAAAAACCAACCTTGTCCAATGTAAATTATCAAATTATCTTCTAGAAACTACTTTTTTGTACTTTTTGAATAAATGATTTTAAGTGGAATTAAAATCCTCTTAAAAATCCCGAATAATTCCTGGATATCTACCTTGACCTCATATATCTACCAGTACCATCTTCCCACCTTGTCCTATGCAAAATTTGTAACTTCCTTCACAAGCACCTATTTACTCAATTTGGCAAACCTAGCTAGTATTGAGCTAAATCAATATAAAACCATCACCAAAGCTTGTCAAGCACTCCTATCCAGGCACCATGACCCTCCTGGTCATCACCACTGTAGCACCACCTCCCCCTTGTCCTCCCATGGTTGGAAGTGAAATAGAGAGAGAAAGACAAGCAAGTGGGGCAAATTAATTGCAGCAGCCTCCACCACTCCCTCCCTATCTCCCTGTCCGACTCAGAGACCCACTACACCCCCTCCACCTGCTCCCTCGACCAATCCCCTGCCAGCACCCCCTCCTCCATGTCCAAAATGGACATTTCCCCTCTTGAGCTCCCACCTTGGTATAAAAAGGCCAGAGGCCCTCCCAACACGCCCCTGCCCTTTTTCCTTTTGAATTCTTTTCCAAATCTGCTAAACATCTAATCAGTTTAAATCCATATAAAAATTGAAAATGAGGTATTTCATCCAAATAATTTTTTTATCATGTTCATGTGTGCTTTGTGCAACATGCGGAACTGGTCTTTGGCCAAAAATATTTTTTATTATTTATTGGCAACTAATATACTAACAAGTATCCTTTACACTAAATAAATTCCTCAGTGATCTACACATACCCATTTGGGATGAATCAAAGTTCCCCTGGAAGGTATTTGCTATACCAATCAATCAGCATAGGTCTCCTGCCAAGGTGAACAGTAGTTTATCTATAGCAAAAATAATAAAAACAAAGCTTTCTCGCCTTTAGGAATTTCCCTAGACCAAACCTTGAGTCCAATTGACCCAATTCCAACTCTCCTGGTTGAGCTACATCCATATGTACCTAAACCCAGGACATCACTAATTTTTTAGCTTTTGTAGATTTGTAGTGAATTAAACACTTCTACATGTGACTTTACCACTAGATAAATCACTACAGTAGCTCTGCAACTCCAAATAGGCTGATTCCAATTTATTCAGATAGGTATTCTAAATACCAATCATGTTCCCTTCGAATCAACTCAAAATCCTCTGTAGATTTAATCTGGTGAAAAAGACAAAATAGCTCCAAAACTGCCTTTGGGAATTTCCTGAGGGCATTCTGATAATTATCTTGATATGATTCCAACTCTCAGTAAACAAGTACTTCAAGACTTAGCTAACCACCCAAGGAAATAATTTTTGCAGCTCCATAACTTCTCTGGTGAATTATTTCCTAAAACTAGAGCTTTTATCACTAGAATATTCATAAGAAATTAAAGAAAAGTGATAAAATAATGAAACCACTTTTGTTGGTTTCATTTTATCAACTCCTATCTGTTGGTATCATTTTTTACACAATGGTATCATACAGAATATATCCTTGGTCCAAACCCCTCTTAGGTAGTTCCTCGGCTATGAATCCTAAGGGGATTTTCTTCCATATTTTTCAAGACAAGGCCAATCTTATTAAATCCATTCTTCATAAGTCCTAATGATTTGTAAACTTGTATTGTTCATTGTTATCTGTATGTATTGGTGCTTGTATGCCTTGTGTTGATTGTGGCTTGGTTTGTTTGCATGTGCTGTCTGGATGGTGATAGTTGCGATGAAATCGGAGAGCAGAAGAAGTGGTAATTATTATTGGACATTATGGTATTCTAAGAAGAAGTCCAGGGACATATTGCGATATTACTGATCATCAGGCAAGCCACCTTCTTGCTCATAAGCCTTGTCCTACTGTTTTACTTATGCATGTTTTATCTACTGTTTATCAAAACTACATTGTTTATTATATATTGATGTATATATGGTAGTGGTTTGGCTCCTCCGAACTATTACACTTTTGTACTACTAAGTACACCCCCCGTTGATGATACCTACTTTTCCCTAGTATGATAGATGGTGTAATACACCACACCCCTTTGGAGACCCCGATTCAAGCAAAGCTATAGGATTGCAAGACCCCGGAAAAGTTTTACCAAATGTTTCATGATAAAACCTTGGTGAGGTGGGACCTTCCAAGAGATGTTGGGAAAGAAAAAGGTTTTGGTTTTACAAAATGCTGAAGGAAAGCTAGAGGAAAAAGGTTTACAAAAACGCACCCGGTTCTTTGCAGTTTAGCTATAACAACTTAACCCCAGCAACCACATTACTCTAGAATGGGACAGGGTTAGATTTGATGTTTGTCTATTCTGGTATAATATGCCTCACAACTAATACAGGGGATCGTGATCCCTGGAGGGTGGGCCTTCTCCGATAAAGGTCCATGTGGGACATCGACCTGGAGAAGGAACGAAGGGTCTGCGGGCCTCCACGCATTACTATGAGCCCTTCATTGAAAGCGCCCACTGTGTAAAGTGTAAAATGTGCTCTGGTTGGTCCTCGGTACCTGACATCCTGGTGTTGAGGGGAACAACACTCATAGGGTAGGCACTTATATTTGAGTGGGCATCCGGAGAGTCTTGATCGGTTACTCGACCCACGATCGGTGTAGATCAGGGTAGTGTACCCGGATGGTGTGGGTAAAGTGTATAACCTCTGCAGAGTGTAAATCTATTTGAATAGCCGTGTCCGCGATCATGGACAGGTTGGACAAACTTCTGTAGAGCGATCCTGGTTTTTGTTTTCAAAAAGGATTTCTGAAAAGCAATGGCTTTGGAATTTTTTTAACGATGGGATGGTCGGAAAGTATACCTGTTTGACAATGGGATGGTCAGAAAGGAATGAAAGGAGTTTGGTCATGGGATGATAGGAAGGAAGAACAAATGGGTGACCTAGTCCTAAAGTTTTTCCAAAACTTTTCAAAAAGGTTTCTAGAATGTTTACAAAAGTTTTCAACAAAGATATGTAGATGCTATATCTACAAGAGAAACTATTTGAGAAAAGAACCTCTCTTGAAGCCCTCCTACTACCACATCTATTGCATATCCTCTTGTTATTATTATTTTCCTTAGGTGGTTTGCGAGTACATTCGAAGTACTCACTGGCATTGTCCCTAGGTATTAACTTGGTCAGATTTTGAGAAGAAGGTGAAGTGGATGACTATGCAAGCTAGGACGTTCTCCCAGTCAGTTACCTGTAGGTTAAGGCATGGCTCGGGCTCTGCGCTTGATGAAGTTCCGCTGATGTTGATCGATGTAGCCATAATGGCAAATAAGGTATGACATGTATTCGTTATGTATTGGATGTTTACTTTGATACTTGTTGGTTATGTGCCACGACTAATGGGTCATGGGATCGTGGTTGTATGCATAATAGAGATTCTCGGAGGATTAAATCCGGGGGCCCCACAGACTTGGTATCAGAACCATCCTGACTATAGGAGAACCTTAGTTAGCATGTACATTAGGCAGGAACACTATCTTGAAAACACCGGCTTTCGAAAACTAGTATCCCACTGAGTTTCAAAAAGTTCTACTTCTTCTCTTACTCTAAGTAAATGCTTTCGAAAAAGGTTTACCCTAACTCTTGTCCAAACTTCAAACCTACGGATTTAGTAAATGCTTTCGAAAAAGGTTTACCCTAACTCTTGTCCAAACTTCAAACCTACGGATTTTAAATAACTAGGATCTAGAACCCGGTGAATACAATGAGAACAAGATGAGGACAAGCAACTACCAGCAAACATAAGGAGACTACAAAATCGCTCTACCAGTGGAATCCTCATAATCAGAAGAGGTGTTGCACCATCAAGAAGCGTCCAAGGTACGACGAAGGCTATCGGCAAAATAGTGACTTCGACCCGAAGAAAGACGGTATCTAGGGTAAATAGTCCTAAGAATAGGATTCCCCTACATTGCGAGTAGTTAACTCCTTGGTCCCTAGCGTTGGCCGTGTTTGCTTGCCTAAGTGCATCCTGTGTTGCTTGATGTGTGTGGTTTGCCGAGGACATTGGGATCCCCTCGCTCTGTTCGCCTTGTTTGTATGCTCTAGTTTTCTTTGACCTCCTTAAAAATGTGACTCGAGGAGCGATAACCCCACCTAGTAACTCAGGAAACCCCTGTCTTAGATGTCGGTAATGAGACCCAGACTAACCTCGAGAGTATATGAGAGGAAAAGCATCGCAAGAACCAGGAATTCGACATCGTCAAGTCAGAAACAACTCGAAGACCTCACCTCTGAAGGACGGCATTCCTCGTCAAACTCACCTTGCAAGACTCGTCAATAGCACCCCACTCACTTGTTCATCAGTCTACTACAGCAAGAATTCCGTTGAAGCCCAAAGTCGATCACTGAAGGGTCCTCAATATCCACAAGAAACCACCCGATATGTCAACAAAGACAAGAAGTGAAGACCTAACCACACTAACCTTTAGTGTATTAGAGCTTTTGACCGCCTCAGAAGACTAACCAAATCTATTCGGCCCTACCCAAACCGAAGGAAAGTTCCTCCCCAGAAGGTTAGAACTACCCCTAAACCAGATGATAAGGAAGCGTGAAGACAACGAGTCTACCCTGCCCTCGAGCAGAAACAATGCCACGTGTTCAAGAGATGACAACTCCTCTGAAACTAGATGCCACTACTCTGACGGAACACTCTCAAGAGGAGTCGTAAACCACTAACTGGTGCTGAGCTGACTCCTTAAAGCTTCGTTAGGAGACCACCCCCACCAAGGTTTGCGAGAATAGGGCGTCACTCGAAGATCTCAGCTCAAGATTTAGGTAAGATATATCCTTCCTCTAACAATAAGTCAGCTGTCCAAGACAGAAGATCCAAACCCTTCTCGATGAACCTTAGTGAAGCTCTAAGGTGGAAAGACTACGTCTTTCCACTCAATCTCCCGGAGACTGTCTACCAGGGGATACTTTAGAAGACCTCCAGAATTGGATACCTTCCCTCCAAACAACAACCTGGGAGTTATCACAGGAGAAACTAGCTGAAGATGCTACAAAGTCTCTTCGCTACTTCAGCTGAAAACCTACCTAAAGGACCCTAAGATCGCCAACCGTTTAGTTCCAATCGCTTAGAGGACGTGAGACTCCCATGGCTCCAACAGACTAAGTACGAATAATCGTAGTATATAAGCCTCGTAGGACCTACCATCACGGACGTCATCGGGAGATTCCAACTCTAGGAGAAAGAGTGAAGACAGTCTTCAAAATATCAATCCACGACTCCAAGAGGGAAGGACTATGTCAACTCTGCTCTGCCCCAGTTTAATCCTAAGGGGGGAAAGACTGCGTCTTTTCCACAAAAATAGGGTAACCCTTCGCCGAAGCAAACTCAGGAGTCCCGGCCCTAACATCGTTAAATAGGATACGCTACGACCCGAAGGAAGAGCTGTGAATCCTTAGATAGAGGTACTCCCAGCTGTAGACTCTATCATCTGACGAGTACTTCGTGAAGCTCAGAATCGAGATAGTTTTCCTAGCCTAAGCCCTCGAGGTATCGAGCCCCGAAGGAATATAAGCTCCTTCCTCGCAATCAAGGCTGGACTCTGCTCAACTGACCGTGCATCCCGGAAGACTGAAGCTCAACTTCACCAATGTGGTAACCACTTCCAAAGGCGGAGTCCGTAAGATAGGACGCGTAAGACACCTAGTATCAACTCGACTCAAAATCCCCTAACCCTACTTTCTTGAATCTCGGGACGAGATTCTTTTAAGGGGGAAAGGTCTATAACATCCCAAAATCAGGGGGAACAAAAACTTTTTCTTGTTTAATGCTGAAGTGTTTGCTTGTTGTTTGGATATGCTTATGCATATAAATGTGCATTAGATGATATACTCCTTACCTTAACACCAGGTGACGAAAGCTACTTCCCAAAACTATCTTGGCTTAATTTCCATATTCTCAAATGTTCTGGCATTTCAAACCATGAGCCAAGATGCTCATGTAACCAAAACTATTTTAGTAGCTTCTATTGACAAAACTATGGAGAGATATATAATATAATCTCCTTATGTTTTCAAGACAGAACCTTCAACTACTCCTACCTCTAGGATTCTCAAAACCTTGTATAAAACTTCTGAATACTACTCTTGGTAGGGATACCAAGGACTCTTACCTTACTCAAACTCCAACCTTTCAAAATTTCCCATCCTTACCTCAAGCTAAGCTTGATGGTAACCCTAGTAGTAGGTTTGCTTAGTTTATAAGATGAATTGCCTTGATCTGCTGCTTGATTTGTCTTCTTAGGAGATAGTATGAGCTAATCTAGGAGCACATCACTAGGATCAAGAGGTTTCCAAATCACCACACCCTAAGCAAGAGTACAAAGTAGGATCTAATCTCCAGATACTAGGTGATCATCTAAAACCCTTAACTAGATCAATTCTAAAGTGATCTATTCTAGAAGTTTCCAAGTCAATGAAGACTAATATCAAGCATGGATCCTTTCTACTAAATCTAAACTTCAACATCATCCACTTGATGATGCTTGGGTACCTTGCAACCCATCAAAAACATCGCCTCTCATGATCTAGTCAAAAACCCTAAATCTGCCAAATTTGGCTAAGTCTAGAAAACTATTTCCAACTTCACCTTTTTGAATGCCTCGCTTTCTCAACCCTTGTGCATTTTTGAAAATGCATCTGAACCATATTGTTAACCACCTTGAGGACTACCAAGGCCCACTCTTTCCCTTGGTTAGATCATCCTCCAACCCACTTGTTCTTGGTTAGAAAATAACTATTCCTGCAAATCTAGTCAACATGCCTACTTTGATAGAAACTCACACCACCATCACACCTTATCTAGACCAACTCTTTGCATGGTTGTGTTGTACTCTTATAGGTATATCAACATATAATTCACTTGTTCTAAGTGGATCCTTGTGCTTCTAAAACCCACATGGTTTATAAGGCATCATGACTCATCTAGTGTGGCAGCCTTATTTTCAACAAAGTTTGCCATCACTTCCAGACCACCTCAAATGTAACCAATCCAAAATCCTTCTGCCATGATAATCTATATGACTTGTTATAACTATCCATCTATCCCTTGCATCAAGGTGAGCTCTGAGCTCCAAGATCGAACAAGGTTTTGGTGGTATAAAAATAACATCACCCTAGATCCTCAATTCCTTGTTTTTCCATCTAATTCAAGTTGGATTTCCAGTTCCCAAGGTGGAAAATGCTTGCTACACCTCGTCTACATCATCTACCTTGATCATCAAGATTTATCAAATATTATCCATAATTATTAAGGCTCCAAATATAATAAATCTCTTTAATATTCAAAGTTTCCAAAACTCCTTTCCCAAAGGAAAGTTTGGTTTTTTCCAAAATACTTCCCCAAATGTAAGCACTTTTGAAGCCCATATATCATTCGCTATCTTCCACTTCAAAGATAATTATTTTTGAAGAGCTTTATTATTTCTTTTTGCCCATTTTCTTAAATGCCTGAATTGGAATAATAATTATTTTAAATAATTTTATCCTTCAATAATTCTTGGGAAAAATCCCCTAAGTGTGTATTCACATTTGTGACTATCTCAAACCAAAAACCAATCTTGTCCAATGTAAAATTATCAAATTATCTTCTAGAAACTACTTCTGTACTTTTTGAATAAATGATTTTAAGTGGAATTAAAATCCTCTGAAAAATCCCAAATAATTCCTGGATATCTACCTTGACCTCATCTATCTACCAGTACCATCTTCCCACCTTGTCCTATGCAAAATCTGTAACTTCCTTCACAAGCACCTATTTACTCAATTTGGCAAACCTAGCTAGTATTGAGCTAAATCAATATAAAACCATCACCAAAGCTTGTCAAGCACTCCTATCCATCCACCATGACCCTCCTGGTCATCACCACTATAGCACCACCTCCCCCTTGTCCTCCCATGCTTGGAAGTCAAATAGAGAGAGAGAGACAAGCAAGTGGGGCAAATTAATTGCAGCAGCCTCCACCACTCCCTCCCTATCTTCCTGTCCGACTCAGAGACACACCACACCCCATCCACCTCCTCCCTCGACCAATCCCCTTCCAGCACCCCCTCCTCCATGTCCAAAATGGACATTTCCCCTCTTGAGCTCCCACCTCGGTATAAAAAGGCCAAAGGCCCTCCTAGCATGCCCCTGCCCTTTTTCTTTTTGAATTCTTTTCCAGATCTACTAAATATCTGACCAGTTTAAATCCATATAAAAATGGAAAATGAGGTATTTCATCCAAATAATTTTTTTATCATGTTCATGTGTGCTTTGTGCAACATGCAGAACTAGTCTTTGGCCAAAAATATTTTATTATTATTTATTGGCAATTAATCTACTAACAAGTATCCTTTATAGTAAATAAATTCCTTAGTGATCTACACATACCCATTTGGGATGAATCAAAGTTCCCCTGGAAGGTATTTACCATACCAATCAATCAGCATAGGTGTCCTGCCAAGGTGAACAGTAGTTTCTCTATAGAAAAAATAATAAAAACAGAGCTTTTCTGCCTTTAGGAAATTCCCTATACCAAACCTTGAGCCCAATTGACCCAATTACAAATCTCCTGGTTGAGATACATACATATGTACCCAACCCCAGGAGATCACTAATTTTTGAGCTTCTGTAGATTTGTAGTGAATTAAACACTTCTACATGTGACTTTACCACTAGATAAATCACTACAGTAGCTTTGCAACTCCAAATTGGTTGATTCCAATTTCTTCAGAAAGGTATTCTAAATACCCACCATGTGCCCTTGGAATCAACTCAAAAGCCCTTGTAGATTTAATCTGGTGAAAAAGAGAAAACAACTCTAGAACTGCCTTCGGGAATTTCCTGAGGGCATTCTGGTAATTATCTTGACATGATTCCAACTCTCAGTAAACAAGTACTTAAAGCCTTACGTAACCACCCAAGAAAATAATTTTTGGAGCTCCGGAACTTCTCTCGTGAATTATTTCCTAAAACTAGAGCTTTTATCACTAGAATATTCATAAGAAATTAAAGAAAAGTGATAAAATAGTGAAGCTACTTTTGTTGGTTTCATTTTATCAACTCCTATCTGTTGGTATCATTGTTACACAATGGTATCATACAGAATATGTCCTTGGTCCAAAACTCTTCTTAGGTAGTTCCTCGGCTATGAATCCTAAGGGGATTTTCTTCCATATTTTTCAAGACAAGGCCAATCTTATTAAATCCATTCTTCCTAAGACATAATGATTTGTAAACATATATTGTTCATTGTTTTTTGTATGTATCGGTGCTTGTATGCCTTCTGTTGATTGTGGCTTGGTTTGTTTGCATGTGTTGTCTAGACGACGATAGTTGCGATGAAATTGGAGAGTAGAAGAAGTGGTAATTATTATTGGACATTATGGTATTCTAAGAAGAAATCCAGGGACATATTGCCATATTGATGATCATCAGGCAAGCCACATTCTTGCTCATAAGGCTTGTCCTACTTTTTTACTTATGCATGTTTTATCTACTGTTTATCAAAACTGCATTATTTACTATATGTTGATGTATATATGGTAGTGGTTTGGCTCCTCCGAACTATTACACTTCTGTACTACTAAGTACAACCCCCCCTTGATGATAACTACTTGTCCCTAGTATGGTAGATGGTGTAATACACCACACCCCTTTGGAAACCCCGATTTAGCCGAAGCAAAGCTATAGGATGGGAAGACCCCGGAAAAGGTTTACCAAATGTTTCATGATAAAACCTTGGTGAGGTGGGACCTCCCAAGAGATGTTGAGAAATAAAAAGGTTTTGGTTTTACAAAATGCTGAAGGAAAGCTAGAGGAAAAAGGTTTACAAAAACGCACCCGGTTCTTTGCAGTTTAGCTATAACAACTTAACCCGTGCAACCACATTACTCTAGAATGGGAAAGGGTTGGATTTGATGTTTGTCTATTCTGGTATAAGCTGCCTCGCAACTACTACAGGGGATCGCGATCCCTGGAGGGTGGGCCTTCTCCGATAAAGGTCCATGTGGGACGTCGACCTGGAGAAGGAACGAAGGGTCTGTGGGCCCCTCATTGAAAGCGCCCACTCTGTAAGTGTAAAATGTGCTCCGGCTGGTCCTCGGTACCCAAAAGGTTTCCAAAATGTTTACAAAAGTTTTCAACAAAGATATGTAGATGCTATATCTACAAGAGAAACTATTTGAGAAAAGAACCTCTCTTGAAGCCCTCCTACTACCACAACTATTGCATATCCTCTTGTTATTATTATTTTCCTTAGGTGGTTTGTGAGTACATTCAAAGTACTAACTGGCATTGTCCCTGGCTATTAACTTGGTCAGATTTCGAGAAGAAGGTGAAGTGGATGACTATGTGAGCTAGGACATTCTCCCAGTCAGTTGCCTATAGGTTAAGGCATGGCTCGGGCTCTGCGCTTGATGAAGTTTCGCTGATGTTGATTGATGTTGCCATAATGGAAAATAAGGTATGACAGGTATTCGTTATGTATTGGATATTTACTTTGATACTTGTCGGTTATGTGCCACGACTAACGGGTCATGGGATCGTGGTTGTATGCATAACAGGGATTCTCGGAGGATTAAATCCGGGGGGCCCACAACATGCACCATCATAAACTTGATCAAAGTATATGTAAAACATTGATAGCTAGGATCATAGTACATCAATCATAACATGAAAGACAAAGTTCTAACAATAAGACAAAGCAACTATGTTCCAACATGAAAAGGCACAAACAAAGACTCATGAATAACAATGCTTTGCAAGACGTTTGTTTGTTTCACAATATGAAAACATAGCATAGTGGCATTCAGCTTCTCCCTCATAGAGTAGGAAACATAAATGCATAGGACACCTTCAAAGTTCATAAGAGTGACTAGATACAAATAGTTTAAAACAAGCAATATCAAAGCTATGCATCAATCAACAAGTCTTGGGACAATGCACATAGAACTAAGAATGGCCACTATGCTCTCAAAGTAGGTGCATAAAGATAGAAGGTGGAGACTCGACATAAAAGTAAAAGAAAGGGCCTTCATAGAAGGAAGTAGGGATTCAAGTTTCATCAAGAGCTTCCAAAAATTATGGTACTTATTAGCTTTCAGCTCTCATTGCCCCTATCATATGCATCTTTAGGTGATTAAGGTTAAAGTGACACAACTAAGAGGATATGCTAGACAAGTTATAAGCTGAAATCTCATGCCCCATACTTACGAAGACCAAACCTCATGCTACTCAACTTCAGTCACAAGTAAGCTCTTGTCATTGTAAGTACATATGTATCATAGAGAATTGCCAATGGGGTACCCCTTGAACATGATACAGGAGCTATCCCATAATCAAAATGACAAGACAAGCAGACAATGAGCATCTCAACGATCTTTTTATTTGCTATTTGCATAGCTTTTTATTGAGGATGCTTCATAGAGTGCTCATTATGGTTATGCTGCAAGTTTACACCATGATTAGGCATGGCTTAGGCAAGCGGCCCAGGCGTTTCTATAACACAAATACAAACTCCACGATGTTACAAGTTCCCCTTTTATTTCACACCGCCGGGATCCATAAGCAAAAGAACATGATATCAACAGGGTACAAAGTACAAGTGCAATGTTGAAAGCGTTCCCCATGATAGATGGTTCTGCTAACTTCAAATTATAAAGCGCAAGCATATACGCAACAAAGATGGACGCAATGGTTCAAGTTTATTAAATGCAAGAAAGTAAAGTGTGCCATCAAGTTCGTGAGGGCTTTAATCACTAGTTTTCTCATAACAAGTTTAATTCGGAAGGTAGAGACAAACATGAATATACTTGGAATAGCAATTGGTAATAGGTAGGTATGTTGGACTCTTTGGAATAACTTGGTTTTAGGAATTGGATGCATGAGTGGAACTCATACTTGGTTATGGAGGCTAGCAAAAGAGTGGGAGCGACCAACTAAGAGAGCAATAATAGCCATAATCATGCAGAGCGACAAAACATCAGTAATCAAAGCATAAAGTGATACTACAAGTTGAAAACTAAAGGATCATAAAGTCTATGGTGACTTGGGATAGTCATAACATGGTATGAGCATGCGCCAAGTCAAACAAAATAAAGCATCAAAGGAGAATACCACAATACTATGCTTTAATATGCTAAAACAACGTATGATTCTTCCAAGGCACATTAAGCAATCTCAATTGTTTATAACAAGTCATGCTACAGCAAAGAATACTAAGCATAAAGCCAAAACAATATCCAGCATGGCATGACAGAGCATAGGCCTCTGTCAAAAACAAGCTCTCCTTACCACTTAAGCATGAACTTTCCTACTCTTTTTCCAATCCAAACCAAACTATTTGAAAACCAATTTATTCAGCAAACTAAGAAAACAAAGAAAACGAAAAACCAAAAAGAAAAAGAAGACGCTCCAACAACAACACAACTGTGCATGAAACAATAAAAATGAAGTGTTTGGAAGAAACCTGGAATTTTAATTGATGAAGAAGGGGATGCCTTGGGCATCCCCAATCTTTGACGCTTGTACTTCTTGGATATTTATTGGGGTGACACGCGTGGCGTCCCCAAGCTTGAGCTTTAGTCCATCCTTCATCTCATTACTCATTCCTTCCATACACCTGAAATTTTTCGTTCATACAAAACTTCACACAATCTTTATTAGCAACATTAGTGCACCCAAGCTAATAAGTGTTTAGGTTCAGTTCCAACACCAATAAAACTTCCATTAAAACACAATCTACTATAGGACTTCCCTGAAAAAGCTCAATTCCCCAAAAGAACTCAAAAAGGAACCAACAAGAAGCAAATGCAAATAATTGCAGAAATCTGTCAAAACAGACCAGCAGGTAAAGACGAAATTTTTCGAAGACCTTCTATTGCTCAAATCTAAAAGTGTTGAACTAACGGAAGTTAGATAACAACCTGGGTAGAAGAAAAAAATGCACGCCTCAAAAGGATGTACAGAGATTTTACACGAATATTTACATTGAAGCACAGAAATCTGTTTCAGGACAGCAACTTTCCCAATCATTACTTCTCTCTCATGAGAGGTTACTCTTGGCATAAAAAGCAAATAAAAAGGATAAGGAGCGGTTATTAATGAAGTAGTAACTTCCAAGACTCATCTAAAACTTTTGGGTTATCTCCCAATAAGTACTTTTCTTTAATGCCTTTAAGTTAGGCATAAGAAGCAAGAAAGAGGATCAAGTGTTCTCAAATGAAGAAGCATTAAGATTGATACCAGAAATATCTTCAACAAGGCAAGGTATCTCATCTAAATAACTTCTAGAGGATCCTCTCTCAATGCTCCTGGGTTCACTATTTTCATCAAACGGGTTTTCGGGAACAATCCAATCAAGATTCTTTTCTATGGCTTCATGCATTGCTACAAGTTTGAAAGGTATTGGTATCTTAATTTCCTCCTCATTAGGTTTGGTTTTGTCCAGATTTTCTCGTGTACCAATGACATCTACACACGAGCCTAGCATATTAAAACGATCAAACACTTCTCTAGCTTCCTTAGCAACATCATAGAATTCTTTAAGCAAAGTTTCCAGAATAAAATCTCTCTTTTCAGGGTCCTCAATTTCCTTAAGTTTAAGAAACATTACTTACATTAAGGGGTTAAGGTTAACAAACCTATCCCCCAACATGTGAACTAAATAAGCTGTAGCAATTTCATAATTTGGAGCAAGCTCTACAAGGGATCTATCCTCAATATCGTCATGCTTACTAACATGATTAAAGAATTCTTCAATATTATTTTTCCCAATTATAGAGCCACTACCTATTGAAAGGTGTTTCAAAGTGAATTTAGGGATCAACATGGTGAGCTAAGAAAGAGGGAACAACTATAGAAAGCCTTAATTTTTTTGTGTTTTTAATAAAGAAAGCAAACTTGTAAAACTATTTTTTTTGTGTTTTTGATAAAGAAAGAAAACTAGTAAAACTAATTTTTTTGTGTTTTTGATAAAGAAACAAGCAAACAAAGCAGAAATAAACTAAGCAAAACAAAAGCAACAAAGTAAAGAGATTGGTTATGAGGGACTCCCCTTGTGAAGATGTCCTTGACTCCCCCGGCAACGGCCCCAGAAAATCAGTTGCTTAGCCCAAAATATATCGAGCCCGTTGGGGAACCCCAAGAGGAAGGTATGATGAGCACAGGAGCAAGTTTTCCCTCAGTTATGAAACCAAGGTTATCAATCCAGTAGGAGCAAAGAAACACCCCAAAGGTGTTGCTAGCTGGACTTTGGCAGGGCGCACTACTGGTGCCAGCAACAACGTGGAGACCTGCACAACACAACCACATAACTTTGCCCCCAACTTGCGATGAGGTTGTCAAGCTCACCGATTTTGCTGAAAACAAAGCATTAAACGTATCGAGTGGAAGAAAGTAAAAGTTTGCAGAAAGTAAACAGAAAACAGTAAACAGTTGATTGTAGATTGATAGTAAAAGAAAGGACCGGGGTCCATAGTTCACTAGTGGTGGCTCTCCTTAAGATAGATAACATGTTGGGTGAACAAATTACAGGGGGGCAATTGACAAACATTGAGAAAGCAATACATGCATATACTACTCATCTTGACCCTTTGAGATTCGATTGGGCATTACAACATTATACATAGACCATAATCCAACTGCATATATGACTAATAATCCACCTTCAGGTTATCATCTGAACCCCCTCTAGTATTAAGTTGCAAGCAACGGATAATTGCATTACGCATTATGTGTAAAGTAAACAATACGATTGTTCTATGAACAAAGGATTGTTATTTTCTCCCTAGTAGCAACAACACATCTAGTACCTTAGAGATTTATGTCACTTCCCCAGATTACTAGAGGCATGAACCAAGTATCGAGCATAAATACTAACTCTTGGAGTTGCTAACATCTACTTGGCCAAGATAGCTACTAACAACGGAAAGCATGCAAGATCACAAATAACAAAGACATGATAGAATCAATAATCAATCTGAAATAGCATCTCAATATCCATCGGATCCCCGCAAACACAACATGTATGATTACAAATAGATGATCTTGATCATGAATGGAGCTCACAAGATCTAAACACGATAGCACAAAGGAGGAGAACTAGCCATATAGCTACTACATGGACCCATAGTCCAGAGATGAACTACTCACGCATCACACCGGAGGCTTGCATGGTGATGAAGAAGGCCTCCAGGGTGAATTCTCCCCTCCGGCAGGGTGTCGTGAAGAGCTTCAGATCCCTCCCCATCTAGGGATGGAGATGACGGTGGGTACAGACTCTTTCATGGAATTTTGATCGGGTACTTAGGGTTTCTGTATCGGAGGCATCTTATAGGCGAAAGGGGAGTCCGAGGGGGTTCCTAGGGCGGCCAGACCACCCCCTGGTGCAGGCAAGGCAGGGCCGCGCGGCCAGGTGGTGTGGTGGCCCGCTGGCCCCTCTCTGTCTCGTATTCTGGCTCCAGGTGTCCCTCGGTGAAAATCTGACTTTGGCTTTTGTCTAGTCCAATTTCGAGAATATTTATTTTCTGACTTTCCTAGAACCAAAAACAGCAGAAAACATGCAGTTGGCACTATGGCTCTTGTTAATAGGTTAGTCCAATAAAGTGTATAGAAAGTACTCCAAAGTTGGAACAAAACACAAGAAAGTAGATAAAACCAAGCATGGAACATCAAAAATTATGGATACGTTAGCAACATATCAAGGGGTTCCAACAAATTCAAGGAATTAACTACGATGACACTTTCTCACCGGTAGTGATGCTAAAGTTTGTTAGGATTATGTTAGCAATTGCTGCATTTTTCGATTATGAAATTTGGCAGATGGATGTCAAGACAGCGTTCTTTAATGGAAACATTGAGGAAGAGTTGTATATGATGCAACCTAAAGGTTTTGTCGATCCTAAGGATGCTAACAAGGTATGCAAACTTCAGTGATCCATTTATGGCTTGAAGGAAGCATCCCAAAGTTGGAATCTCCGATATGATGAAGTAATCAAAGGTTTTGGATTTCTCCAAACCGTTAGAGAAGCTTGTTTTTACAAGAAAGTGATTGGGAGCTCTATAGTATTTCTAATATTATAGGTGGACGACATATTGTTGATTGAAAATGATACAGAACTCTTGAAAAGCGTAAAGGATTACTTAAATAGTAAGTTTTCAATGAAAGATCATGGTGAAGCTACGTACATATTTGTGATCAAGATCTATAGATATAGATCAAGACGCTTAATAGGATTGTCACAAAGTACATAGCTTGACAAGAATTTGAAGAAGTTCAGAATGGAAGAAAGTAAGAAAGGGTTCTTACCTATGTTGCAACGCACTTGAGTAGGTCTGAAAGATCGGCTACAGTAACAGATAGAGAATTGACAGACCGTGTCCCCTATGCCTAAGCCATAGATTGTATGATATGCTATCTACACGACCAGATGTGGCACATGTTGTTAGTTTGACTAGAAGGTACCAATCTGATCTAGGTTTGCAACACTAGAAGGTAGTAAAGGATGTCCATGAGTACTTAAGAAGAACTAAAGACATGTTTCTCGTATATGGCGGTGAAGAAGAGCTCGTCACAAGGTGTTAGATCAATGCTAGCTTCGATACTAATCCGGATGACTCTAAGTCATAATCCGGATATGTGTTTTTAATGAATGGTGAAGCGGCGAGTTGGAGGATCTCCAAGCAACCAGTAATAGTGAGATCTACAATGGAGGCAGAATATATCTCTTTTTCAGAAGCAGGGACGAAAGAAGTTTGGATGAAGGAGTTCATTTCTAAACTGGGTGTGGTTCCAAGTTCTTTGAATCCAATGGTAATCTATTGTGAAAACAATGGTGCCATAGCCAATGCAAGGGAACCAAGCCCTCACAAGAATTCCAAGCATATAAAGCGCTACTTTAACCCCATATGGGAACATGTTCAGGATGGTGATGTAGAGATTTTCAAAGTAGATACGGATATGAGTGTGGCAGACCCATTGACTAAAGCTCTCCCAAGGGAAAAACATGATCAACACCAGAACTATATCGGTGTTAGATTCATGACTATGTAAACTAGATTATTGATTCTAGTGCAAGTGGGAGACTGAAAGGAATATGCCCGATAGGCATTAATAAAGTGGTTATTATGCTATTCCAGGTTTATAACAGATGTTTATTTTTCATGCTATAATTGTGGTAATATGAAACATTAATACATGTGTGATTTTTAAACAGAAAACGTTCCTAGTAAAGCCTCTCTTAATACTAGCTTGTTGATTAACTGACGATCATAGGTTTCCTGATCATGAACATTAGATGTTGTTAATAACAGGGTCATATCATTGGAGAATGATATGATGAACAGTGACCCAAAGTAGATGTAACAATACAATCATGCCCTCTAGTTTATATTGTTATCACATTCGTAGTAACTCAATTACTTAGACCATGAGATCACGTCAATCACTTTCACCGGCAAGGTACTTTGATTACATCAAACGTCACTTTGTAACTGGGTGATTATAAAGGTGTCGTTGGGTACTTGGAAAGTGTTAGTTGAGGATCATGGATCAAGAGTGGGATTTGTCCATCTAGATGATGGAGATATATACTCAGGGCCCTCTCAGTGATATCACATTGACATAGCTTGCAAGCAAGTGATTTGATCACTAGAATATTATATCACAAGAACAAGAAAAAGAGTACTTTTCAGTAACAAGATTAAACAAGGTATGGATGATACCGGGTGATCGAATCTTGGACAAGTAATATATCGTGAGACAAAAGGAATATGATTACAACAAAAAAGGTTTAGACGATCATTGGATTTTCGTGGAACTAGTGGGACTAATTATGGATCTCTAGATCCCAGTAATGATTAATAATCAAAGAAAGTCTTGAGCATGTCTACATATTTCTCTAACCCGTAGGGAGACACACTTAAGGTTAGTCGACACAATTGAGCGGATAGAAAACACAGGAGAAGATAATGGACATCGTAGGAATTTGTTCTATCGAATCTGCCAAAATAGTTTCTGCATATCGAAACAAAGCAAGGGATCAAAATGTTAATGTGTTCATTTAATTAAGTGTTCTTTAAATGAAGTAATCGTTAAATGAAGTGTTCATTAAATCGAGTTGCATTAAAACAAGATAATTAAAGTGCTTTAATGGAAAGACCTTTAGTTTTTGAGTGGAGAATAAATAGGAGAAACTATAATTTGAAATAATGTGAGTGGAGAGTCCACGCACATGAATGAGGGAGGAGAGGGGGACCCTCTTTGGCCACCGGCCATGGGTGGGGAAAACCCTCCTCCCACTACATGTGGAGACCTCCCCCTCTCACCCACTCTTAGTTGGCCATTATATCATATGCCCTTTGGTTAGCATCTTCTCCCTCTTGCTAGCCTTGTCCATTGCCACTAGAAAAAGGTGCTTAGGTGAAGCACTGCTCTAGATCTCCTCCACCACCATCTCTACCATGGTGTAGTGTTGTTGGAGTTCTCGGGGATCCGCTACTTCCGTTGCCTGGAAAGAGCGAGGGTTTGGGAGTCGTCGGCACATCGTACATGTGACCGATTATGGAGGCGCTGCATCTTATGGTGATGATCATCTATGTTTCCTTGAGGATGGTCATGTATAGTCTACATCATATACATTTGTTTGCAGGGATGTTATCTTGTGTTACGGCCTTCAAGGATGAGTCCATCTAAAACCGTTACATGTATCTCCTAGATATGATCTTTGTGGTTGCAATCATAGGAAAATTTTGTTTTCTATGCAACGAACCCCATCAGTGGTATCAGAGCCGTGTCTATGCGTAAATCCTTTGTACGGGTAGAACACATAGAGATGTGGGAGTTGATAGTCTCGTTGTTTCATACACGCAGAAATTTTGATCATGGTGGCATGTTGGGATGAAGCAGCCCAGACTAACTTTAGATATCCTCGCAGATGAGACATGTTCGACGCTTGACATGCAACTTAGATTGCATAAGTGGCTCAGCGGGTATCTGTATGTCCCAACATAATCGTGATCTAATTTACAACGGTTTGCTAATAACTTGACTGTTAACGTTGTGGCTGAAATTCGTGGGTAGAGCGACTCTCTCCTAAAAAGCCCAAAGCTGCGTGAAATATGCAAAAATAAATTTTAGGCGTCTAACTTGTTTTTGCAGGTCATGTAATGTGATATGGTCTATGATACAAATATTGTTGTATGCAATTTGTATTATTGTAAAAAAACCAGCAGGAGCCATACGATTGTTATTTTATATTATGGCCTGCGTGCCGGAAAATGAAAATCCATGTAATTAGATTAGTGGAGAACAACCATGGTGGTGGTGTCACGGACCTTGGTGGCACGCCGCTGGAATGACGGGGATCATATGAAAAGATGCACAAGATGGATATCGGATGCGAGAATGACCATATCATATCACATTTTATATGCATGTGATGTTTATCCTTTAATGCATCTTATTTTGCGTTGATTTGATCGCCTCGGTAGTATTTGATTTCCTTGGTAGCACTATAAGATGATCCCTCCCACTAAATATAAAGATAATAATATTTTCTTACTTGGTATGCACCGTTAAGAAAGTTCGTCATCTCGAAGCACCAAGTGATGATCGGGTGTGATAGATTCTATGTTCGCATACAACGGGTGTAAGTCAGTTTTACACACGTGAGTACTAAGGTTCTTATTTAACACTAAAAGAAAATGTTGCTTTTACAACAGACGATTTTCGTTGTTGAAGGCCTGTTTTTCATGGCTAAAAAGTCTTCTACGATGGATGCCCTTCGGGGTAAAAGCCCCATCACAAAAGAATCTACCACGGTTTTTTCTGACCGTGGTGGATCGCACCCTTCAGCCACGAAAACTTGTTCCATCGTAGATCTGTTCGCTAGCCGCGTTGACTGCTGACGTCATGCAAAATGCCATGTGGCAAACACCGTTAACGCCTAGTTATCGCTGTTAACGGTCACAGAAACCGTGGTAGAAACCAGGCCCACCCAAGGCCTGCTAATAATTAAGTGGGCCGGCCCATTAGGAGAACACAATAAGAATATGGCCCGTTATTGTTTCGTCCGACACTGTTTGAAATGGGCCCAAAGATGTGCCCAGTAGAGGCCCGCGACAATCAGGATCGTTACTATTTCGGCCTACAGAAGCCCACATTGTTCGAATAATGTGCGGCCCGTTAACAGGCCGCGTCAAGTAGCCCCGATACTATTAAGGCCATGGTTAGCCCGTCACTATTCTCATAGCTCGTTCTGGGCCTCCTACGAACGACCCACTTTTGAGAAGGTCTGATACTGTTCTGGCCTTTTACCGTACCGTCCGTCATCTTATCGGGCCTACCGGTGGCCTGCATTTGTTCTGATCTAGTACTGTTCTGGCCTACCAATATGTTTGGCATGTTACTATTCCGGTCTGGTATTTTTTTTTGGCCTGCTACTATTCTACCTCGTTACTATTCTGGCCATCTACTATTCAGGTCCATTATTGTTGTGGTCCTTTACTGTTCTGGCCTACCGCTTTTACGGTCTATTACTAATCTGGCCCATTACTGAGCTAGGTTGCCTCTGTTCTGGCCTGTTACTACGTTGGCCTATTACTGCTTTGGCATGTTACTGTTTTGGCCTATTACTATTTTGACATGGTACTGTTTGGCATGTTACTGTTCTAGCCTGTTACTAGTTGGCACCTGATGGTAGGCCTGTTACGGTCACGGACTCCTACAGTTTCGGCCTACCTGAAGCCCAGGCAAATATCATAAAAGGAGTACAATTAGCGAGCATTTCTTACTGTTCATGGTAGGCCTAAAACAATAAGGGCAAATAACAAAGACCTAAAGTCTTACCTGATTAACCTGGCTGATGTAGTTATGATACCGCCTACCACCATGTGTAGACAGCGTCAACTAAATGCCTACATGGCCTAGCTCAAAAAAATTCCTACATGGCCTATGCGAGTTATCTAGATATGACATCAACTACAAACTTATTAAAAATATTACATAATATCAACGCTCGGGAAAGAAAATTCAGCATTTCAATTGAAAATCAAGTTGATTGCATTGTCCTCAATTTTCTTTCTGAATCCATCAACTGCATCTCCCTTTGAGTGTGACAACTACATTGGAAAACCACCTTGAGACATGATCTTGCAGCCCCCCTCTTTGGTGGGAAGAGCAACAATTGCCGTCTGAAACTAAGTAATAGCAAGTTAATACAACAAACATGACAAACTACTCATATCTAAGAATGAACCAAATAGAAATTATAATCACATCACACGAGAACTTGAACGAGAAATGAACTATATATTGTAGAGGATAGTTATGTCGTTGCTTAGGACAAACGAGAACGAGATGCAAGATATAGTAGCATCGCACGTGAACCTGTATAACAAGAGAAACAATCATTAGACAAGTGTGCCTACAATGAAATGAGCAATCAAACAAAGTGTTTTTTAGAATTTCAGCAAATATAAACTAGGCAGGTCATATAAGAAAATATATATGGAAGCAGTGTATTTCCTGGAATGCAAGAGACATACGGTGACTCAGAATTTACAGTGAGCTACACAATGTCATGCAGTTTCTCATAGCTAAGAATCAACCAGATAGAAATATGGCATCATAAGTGAACTTCTAGAGCAAGAATTCAAACCACGAGTGAACTACATAGTAGAGGATAGTTATGCCATTTCTCAGGACGAACGAGCACTAGATAAGGAAATAATGGCGTCGCTTGTGAACCTGTAGAAGAGGCTATGCAAACCATCATGTTCATTGGTTCATTCTAGGCTCTATGAAAGAGAAAGAAAATAGTTAGTGTTGCAGCTTTTGAAGAACCAGATGGCAACAACAAAATTATAATCGAATTAGTATGAAGAGTATAAATGGGTACTACAGGACAACATAATGATGCCAAGGAGGAAACAATAACAGGAACTTATCTCGGGACGAACCAGATAGATTCAGTAACCGTGAAGCAGGGAATCCAAACTAATATTTTCAACTGATTTTACATTCTGCAAGAACTACACGATAGCAAGCAATAACTGTTGTTCGGAGTAGCTAAGAACATGTGCATGACTTCAAAATTTGTAGAGGAGTGAATGCAAACCAACATTTCTAGTGACCTACTCCGTAGTATCTAGCGCGAAAAACAGGCGTGCGCTTTGACTGGGTGTACAGGACGATTAGAAAAATACAATTCATTGCGACAGGCTTGAACCTGCTGTACTGCTGACAAAACAAAAAAAGAGTTGGTGATTTGGTTACCATGGTCGGATAGTGCGGTGACCCAGCATACCATTGCATATGTAGTACACTATAGTCATTGATATGACATTCACAGAACACTGTTCCATAAATATCACACCCCTCATAGTGGTACAACAGAAACATTGCGGGTCCATATTACAAACATACACACTTCATTATTAGAAACCAAGAGTTCTCAAACTTCAAATATTATGAAAATACAAACCAAACTGGAGTAGTTTCAGCGGAAGATAGAAAATCCAAACTCATACTTCGAATTGATCTCAACAACTTATTCTATATAGTTCCTGCTGCTCGGCTCAATTGGTTTACTAATAACTAAGGCAACTACTCGGACTCGTTGCCCTCCACTCAATAGCGTATCTCGTATTCCACCCGTTCAACTCCTCTGGACAGTTCGGGTTCCTCGTAGCAGACGTCCTCTTGTCCATCATCTACGTACATCGAAGTGTCTTCTAGATTCTTAGCATCTAAGCAGGGGTTCAAAGGAAAGAGTGAGTAACAGCGTTACCCAGCAAGTTCATTATATGCAATGTGGGAAGTTTGATGCTCTATCTACCACCTCGGACAATACATCCTTGGTACTATGCAATTTTCGTAAACATTTCTTCAAAGATTGATTTTATTATCAAAAACTATGCCCATCAAACTTCACAGATTAACCAGAACTTCATGGAGTTCCTTTCCTGCCGCGTTCGTAGCTCCTTCCCGGAACAGGGAGTAACATGTCACAATTCTTACACTCTGCAGAGGTGCGTTGCTTTACCCATAAGAGACCAACTCCTTATTGCACAATCGGGCGTACTTTCCCGTCCACAATTCCATGATGTGTGGCCTAGTAGGTGATCCAAGCCAATCACTGCCCTCTCCGTGACCCCATATGTCTACATGATCCTCTGGGGCTGAATACACCTCTGCTAAGCCTCCAACTAGGGCAAGCTATAACCCTACTGAGTTCTCGAAGACTCTATGAAGTGGTGATGCCCCTGGTAAGCTCCATAAAAGGCCCGAATATACCTCTGGCAGCCACTCATAAATAATCTAGATACCAAAATTGTGGGGCCTAAGGGTGCCCACCCATAGGTTGGATCCATACCAGGAATCCCAACGTAACGATAAGGTCATCTTGCCTCCATATGAAAGGAAGAAGATACAGCTGACTTCTCTGTCCCATTCCCAATCTCATGGTTAACGCGTATTATACGGTGCTAGAATCACTGATGTCATGGGTTGTTAAGCCTATATGACTTATGCAATTGGAACCCTAAGTTCCATTGTTGATCTTTATCATCACTTAGGATGATACTACATCTTATTTATTAGAGAAGATATCATTTTCTTTCTCCAGATCATAGATGATAACACACAATTTGCAATATCTTTGATAAAGACTCTTCAAAGGAAATGAGCAAGTTATGAACTTGCCTTGTGACTACAAGGTAGTGAAGTCGGATGCTTCCACCTGACCTTGAGCTCCGGTTTCTACAAAGAACCATTATTGCCCGATAAGGACAATATTTAAAGAAGCAATATGCAATGCATAGTAATGTCATGCAATGATTTATTATTTGCTTCTTTGCATGTTTTACCCTTTTAGTAAAAGCTTACTATTTTATTTAATTAATAAAAGACAATTATCATTCTATGAATTTATTTCATTTAATATTTTCTGAGATTTCTTTAAGGAAATAAAATTTATTTCTATCACACCAAATTTACTTTTCAATAATACAAATTAGTATTTTTCTATAATAATTTATATCCATTCAGGATCTTAAAAGTGAATTTTATTCAATTTTAAGTGTTTCCTGTATTTTTGTAAAACTCAAAAGTAATTAGCATCCTTTTACTAATAACCTTAAATTTTAATTGCCAAAAATTCTATTGATTATTTTTACTCAATAGAAAATATTTTTGTGAGTTCATAGAGATATTATTTGTATTTTTAAGATTTTTACATATTTATCTAGAGTTGATTTTATTTCAGGGGTATATTTGTAATTATTCCCTTTTTAAATAACCTTATTAATATATGGGCCGGGCCCGCTGGGTTGGCCTGGCCCAACCTAACCCGGCCCACTTGGCCTGGTTATGCCCACCAGGGTAGTACTGGGCTGCCCACAGGCCCAGTACCCCCACGCACGCACACTCCTCTCCCCTCTCTCACTCCCTCGCGCATGCGGGCATCTCCTTCATCTGCTACCGCCGCCGTGCACGATTCCGGCCAAACCCGACCGCCGTTACCGCCGCCACGATGTAGGGTGACTAAGTCGACGATGTCGCTCCCTTCTATCCGAGCAGATTCGCCGCTGGGGATCTCTCCTGGCCGCGCTAACTCCTGCCTGAAACTAGGGTTAGGGTTAGCCACCCTAGAGCATCGATGATGGTGCGCCGGGTTTGTCATGGTGTACGCCTCCTTTCTCCGGTGCATCTAACATGCGGTAGGTGTGGGTTGCAGCGCCCCTTCGGGATGCTCCCTGTGCTGCCGTTTCTGCTCCGCCATCGGCCATCCTTTGCTTCCTCTTCGGTTATTTTTGCGAGGACTTTGTGTAAGTTTGACTAGTCCCCTTCTGTTCTCCTATCTTCCTTGCTCGATAACCTTTGTATGCCTCTAGTGATCAATCCCTAATTGGGGTTCAAGGTTTGATTAGGGTTCAACCCTCTGGTTTGATTGTGATGACTCTATTAGAACTGATTGTAGTGATTATACTGTCCTGGATGTTTACCCACTTATGCTAGTGATGTGGATTTCACTATTGTTTCATGATCTTAGTACTGACAATGGTACTGTCATTGATTGTTCACTTGATCTTTATACACTAGTTTGTGTTGATCTTCCAGATTGGAGTTAATATGATACTCCTAGGATTCTCTGATTGGATATATGCAACCATCAGTATGATTCCTGAGTGTTTATTCCAGGAAAATGATTAGTTAGCTAACTACAAGTTTACTGATGAAATATAAGTAAAGCATTTGCTTGTTTTTAGAAGTTATGCTTGTGACACCTTCTTTAGAATGGTACACAAGTGTTCATACTTCGATTGTCTAAATTCTACTTGTGTCCAAGTATGGCTGGCTAAATGAATGGAAAGACTCTACTGGCTTTATTATCCTAAGATGCTACAGTCTATTTGCCTATGATGCTGGCCTGAGGCATAGCTAGGTAAAATTAAGTTGTTACTAGCTGTCCCTCGTAGATGTGCTATGATGCATGGTATCAGCTAATGATTCTTAAATTCTTTGATAAAATAATTGGCATCTTCTCTGTTAAATATAGATCCATAAGATCAATAGATTACAGAGGTGCTACTCCATAAGAGTTGTGCCCTGCATTCTTGTTATAAGGATGTTGTTATATAGGAATGTGGAGATTTGAGTGTATATCCAAGATCTATGATGCATAGGCTGAGATCTTAGATTTGTATGGAAGGATTTGTCATTAGCTTTCATCTAGAGACTTCTGGGATGAATGTACACCCCACTTGGGTGTTTTTCTGAGAAGATTAAATAAAAAACATAAACTCATTTGACTCTATGATAATCTGATCATGTGGTGATGTTATTTGTACTCACCAGATTACTTGTTGGTTGATGAGGTTGTGTGTTTCTTATTGCTTGCTCTAGCTCTGCACCACCTGGTGCTGCTCATATGCCTTTGTGCTTGACCTTTCTTTCCACCTGCTCCACCCCCTCCTTATGTTACCATCAAGTGGAGATCTTATGGTTTATTTGGGTGAGTTGGTGGAGTATTTGGCTATGGTTTCAGCAAGTTCTATGGCTGTGAGTATGTGCCTGAGAAGGAGAAATGAGCTCCTATGTTCCCCTTTGACTAGTGCTCTGTAAGGTAGCTTGTACTGCTGCTATTATCTTGACAGCACACACCATGCACGGAGTCGACTAAGTTGTGTGTTTGTGTGTTATGCATGTGGATCAGCTCAAGTAACTTGGCTTTTACTCTTACCTGTTTACTGATTGACAGCCTGGTGAACTTACTTCTATCCACTTGGCTTTTATTGTAATCTTAACTATTTACTGAGAAGAACAGATACTTCACTTTTGGTGAAACTTACCCTTTTATTTACTCAATGATGTACCATAAACAATGCACTTCACTGTTCAACACTGAGAGTAAAAATTATCTAACTAACCCCTAATTTCATTTCTAGTTGTTTATCTTATTTGCAGGAACAAGATCTGGACTCACAAGATTAGTATATGAGTAGATAGTTAGTATAGGTTCTTCTTGTAACCTTCTTTGTAATCCTTTTGTAAAGGATCTTGTAAAGATATTATTACAAGTTAATAAAGTTAAATTTTTGTTCTTTGTAACCTTATACCTATGATGTATTTGTCATCAGTTGTGACCTTATTATAAAATAGGGAAATAAGATTTATTTCTTATTGAATTTTCCTTGCCATTAATTTTTATGGTTGATTACTATTCCTTTATTATAATCAAACAATATTAATAAGGTTTTCTTTTGGAAAACCCTTCAACACTAATAACTTATAATATGTAGATACTTTCAATTTGATTTGAATTTCGAAGTAATTTCCCCAAATTCTTAATATTGTCTAAAGGTCATGTCAAAGTTCATAGCAATCACTACCAAGAGCTATTCCTACCTCCCGTTAGTGAAAGAAACTCTAATCCCTTTAGTGTTTTGTTTGGTGAAAAATTTACTCTGATTTTACAGATGCATGTATGCACAAACTCCTATTTCTACCCTTTGTTGGATCCTAATGATGGGATGTTACAGATAGGCTTCTAAGCATCATCTGTACCGGTGCGTGTGACATCCTTGTCAGCCAGGGTGCTTCGGTTGCCCTAGCTGTTTGCTTTGGGGAAGCAGATCTTGGGCGCTCGATGCCGGCTTGACTGCGGTGGACGAGGTTGAATCGGTCTAATGCACGACAGTTCAGGCAAGGTACGGGTGGGGAGGATGCTGGCGGCATTGCTGCAGGTCTTGGGAAGTCGTTGACGGATTCAGTGCCATGGAGGGGAAAGTTGGAAAAGGAAATCAGGTGCGGTGGACGACGATGGACTCGGTGACCAAGGTCAGGTGCGGTGGACGTTGGTGAAGAGGCAATGATGCTTTGGATGAGACCGCAGCTGATGCAGCTCCAATATACTATTGGCTGAGGAGTGCATGGTGTTGAGTTCTGGCGGGCAAAGCCAGCCGGCGAAGTGCTGCGGGAGGTTCCGGGCGCAAGAAATTTCACAGTGTTTAAAATGGAGGGGCGCGAGGGAGTGTGGACCACGTGATTTTGGTATCATTTGAAACGGAGGGGAGTGAGAAATTTCACAGTGTTTGAAATGGAGGGGCGCGAGGGAGTGGGGACCACGTGATTTTGGTATCGTTTGAAACCAAGGGGCATGAAAAATTTCATAGTGTTTGAAATGGAGGGGCGTGAGGGAGTGGGGACCACGTGATTTTGGTACCGTTTGAAATAGAGGGGCGCCAGAAATTTCGTAGTGTTTGAAATGGAGGGGCACGAGGGAGTGGGGACCATGTGATTTTGGTATCATTTGAAATAGAGGGGCGCCAGAAATTTCACAGTGTTTGAAATGGAGGGGCGCGAGGGAGTGGGGACCACGTCATTTTGGTATCGTTTGAAACGGAGGGGCGCGAGAAATTTCACAGTGTTTGAAATGGAGGGGAACGAGGGAGTGGGGACCACTTGATTTTGGTATCGTTTGAAACGGAGGGGCGCCAGAAATTTCATAGTGTTTGAAATGGAGGGGCGGGAGGGAGTGGGGACCACATGATTTTGGTATCGTTTGAAATGGAGGGGCTCCAGATATTTCATAGTGTTTGTAATGGGGGAGCGCTAGGGAGTGGGGACCATGTGATTTTGGTGGTCTAGCAATCTTGTCCGTCCATCCCAAATCAACGGGCCATAGGGCAACCTTCCCTTCGAAGGCTCTAGCGCGGACCCCTATGCAATCAATCGCTGGGTGTCCCAGAGTAGACTATAGGGGTAGATGTGCAGGTTACTATAGTAGCAGACCATTAATCGGGCTAGCTGGCATGATGTCATTTTGGCGCTCCACAAGTTCAAACTTTTACTTATGGTGTTCAGGAGTGAATGCATGCAGCGAAAAAAAGGTACTTACGTGATTACATGTATGATATTATTATGATACTGAGTTGCATGCATCGTGTAGTAATGAGTAGATTCCATTGGGTTGATCATTGCTCGTATTCTCTCTCCGTATATACGTTGATCATAGTCTAGTTACTGAGTTGCATGGATGTGAGCACCATTGATTGAGTGACAAACCTTTTTTTGTGCGGTCGAGGCCCCCGTCCGCTGATGACCCTCGCTAATCAACACAGCTCACACATAAGTGTATTTTTACGTAGTAGTAGGAACATCATCCAGGGAGACAGAGTTCAGCATCTAGCAATCTTGTCGATCCAATCTGAAATCAACGGGTCAAAGTGGATACCTTCCTTGTGAAGGCTCTGGTGGGAATGCCTATGCAAAGAAGCTGGGTGTCCGTGGGTAGACTATAGGGGTAGCTATGCTTGTGACCCAAAGTACTCGAGATGATAGCTGGGTGTCCCTGATGCTGATGGTGCATTTTCTTTTCTAGACACTAGATCCGAATCCCTACACATCTAACAAAGTAGAAAGTATGACCAAATTTAAAGATCACTCATTGACGATTTAATTATTTTGATTTATCAGACATACTCTCCCTCCATCCTATTTTTTCTAAAAATGCCCTCCAACCTAATTAAAAAGGATGTCACATATTTGACTAAATTTGAATGTATATGTACACTAAATAGTGACTACTATACGGCAAGTATATCGTTACAAAATCTCCACATAGCGCATTCGAATGGTAAAGAGTGCAATATAATTATACGAAGACGGATGAGAAAAAACGATCCATGCACCCAAAAGAAAGAAAAAGGAGGGCCACATAGGCAAGTCCTCCCCCTTCCTAGTTCCTACTCCAAGATTCGGTGATTGCAACAATGTGGACGCCCTACAGAGGAAGGGCCTCGACGACCTCCGCAATGGTCGCGACCTCGATGGCCAACATGAGTTGGCTTCTCTCGTCCTACTTAGCAGGGGGTGACCTGGACGATCTCCGCAATGGTAGCTGCTGGCTGCGGAGCATCGTGACTTCTTTCTTCAATTTTTCGCACTCAGCGCGAAGCATGGAGGAGTCACGCTCGTAAGATCGTGCGAGCTTCATTTGAAAAGCCAAATCGGCTCGGAGGCGATCACTCTCTAGGTTGAGCTTGAAGTTTTTCTGAAGAATGTTAATGATATGGCTATATTTCATCTACTTTGGCCGAGATTCTTGCCCTGACTTCCTGCATGGAAAATGCATCATCAGTAAGAGAGCATGGAGTGCATGCAGAGATGAACATAAAATGTCAATACATGTATAGTGACTACAGTACCTCTATTCTTTGACCGAGAGCGGGCATGAGGGCATCATACGCGTCAGAGATATCAGTCGTGCTATCGACCCGTGGGGTGGAAAATTCGACGCTCGAGCCGCCTGCCCTGGAAGATGTATAGAGACGGTTCAGTAGTAGGAGCAGACAGCCCGGGAATCAACAGAAGTACAAACCTACCCAGACTTTTGGTCCCCATGATACCCGCTCTTCCGATACATGCGCGAAGACGAGCCCTCGCCCCATGGCTGGTCTCCTTTCTCGGTCCGAGCCTGCAGGTCACCCTGCCGGAGGGATTTCTCCACGGCTCTAAGCACCACCATATTGCTATTCTTCCAACAAGACAAGATATTTTGTGACATCACTTGATGAAGAAGTAGAGAAAAAAGGGAGGAGTAGTGGAAGAAAATGGTTTCTGCGAAGGCGTTGCGAGGTAGTACTAGTAGGAGGAGAGAGGAGAGTGAATAGTGGAAGCAAAACATCAAGTACTGGGTCTTGCTTGTTCAAAAAAAAATTATGGAGAATTTTGGCTAGATACATAGTGGTGCAATCTCGTTCGTCCATCAAGCGATCGAGCTACTAGCTGCAAATATTTATGACCCATCCAAAGTTTATGGAGAAAGTTGGCTAGATACATAGTGGTGCAATCAACTGGCTTATGATATACTAATTGGGTCCCATCATTAGGATTGGTTTTGGCTGGCCAGTCTAGTAAATTTCTATTAGATTCGGCAAAAATAGTCTAGTGCGTAAATTTCTTAGCCACGTTAGGAATAGCTCACGCTGTGCTTGCTCGTAGTAGTAGTAGTACTCCCTCCAATCCATATTTACTCGTTGCTGAATTGGATGTATCTAGCAATCAATCGGAGGGAGTAGTAGTAGTAGTTACATTGAATATACTTAGGGCTTGACGCATAAGCATCACAAACGGTCGCCAAAAGATCAAACAACAAGCTTAAAGATAATTTAGGGCTTCTTTGGATAACAAAATTTAAAAACACAGGAATTTGACTCGGTCATAGGTACAAAACAATGGATTGCAAAACAGAGGAAATAGCTTTCTTTGGATCACAGAATTTCAAAACACAGGATAACAGTGTCGGAGGTACAAAATAGAGGAAATTTGCTGGCTTAAAGTCATTTCAATGCAATACAGTAAACACGGAGGAAAATTGCCTCAATCATACGCGAATGAGTGTAAAAAAGTGGATGTTGAAATTCCTGTGGGATTGGGGTGTAGAAATGCAATCTATATGAATTTTGGAGGTATGATTCCTTTCATTCAAAGGGCTTCTTATGAAAAAAATCCTATGGGTCGAATTCCTCCAAAATTTCTTTTGAAAATCCTTCGATCCAAATTGGTACTTAAACAAGATGTGCTTGCTCACGACAGACGAACACCTTCCAGTAGGAGGTGATGCGGTCGTAGATTTTCATCTTGAACCAGTATGCGGTGACCTTGAACATAAGGCAGTCACCCTCCTTCAACTCATGGAAAGCAGCAAATGTAGCCCACTCTTTGTCCAGGATGATGTGGTCTTTGTTGCGGTTGGCATGGACAACCCACTCGCATTCCTCGCATGCTTGGACCACCACTAGTTGTGGGTAGGGTGGCCCTTCAAGTAAGGCTTGAAGTAAGTCAGGATGATAAGCATATACAAGTCATGCTGGACTAACTGGATGTAGAAGCACCTAAGACGATGTGTCATGGCATGTTGTCCAACCGACCTAGGGCATCTTCTCCGTTAGGAAGAACTAGCGACCGACCTGGCAACACTTGACCTTGCCAGGGCCTCCACTCTCCTGCCTGTTAGCTTCAACTCCCTTGGTATGATGGGGAGAGCATCTTCATAGCCACCTGGAACTGGAGCAGTCTGGTCAAGAATGTAGTCTAAGTTCGGTGATGACCCACAAGTAAAGGGGTGTATCGTAGTATTTTTGATCAGAAAGAGTGTCGAACCCAACAAGGAGCAGAAGGTGCTGGCTAGTTGTATGGATCAGGAATTGTCTGCAAATACTTAGGAAACAAATTTTTAGGGGGTTTTGACATTGCAAGTAAATAAAGTACGAGTAAATAAAAGACAATAAGAATAAATGTAGCAAGTGGCCCAATCCTTTATTCAGCAAAGGATAAGTCGGTTGTATTACTTAAGATGACCAAACATTCTCGAGGACACATGGGAATATCGTCAAGTGCTTTCGCTTCATTTAGTTGATTAATCTTCTTTAGTTTGCTAAGTGTTGTGTGGGTGAACCTGTGCTAATGTACCGACCTTCCTAGGACTAATACATACTTGTGATTATACCCCTTGCAAGCGTCTGCAAGTACAAGAAAGTAATTATGGTAGAAACCTAACCACAACTTTAAACTCTAAGACCCTGACATCCCTTGTGCAATGGTTTCCTAACAGGGGTTCGGGTTTCTGTCACTCCGGCAACCCCTACGATTAATAGCCAAATACACAATGCAATCCCCCAGGCCCATATAGGTGAAGTGTCATGTAGTCGACGTTCACATGAAACCACTAGAAGAAGTTCACCACAACTTAAATATCAAACCATTGAATCTTTCTCAACAAAATTCCACTACTAACAACATGACTTCTCCCATGTCCTCAAGAACAAAACGGACTACTCACAAGACATCATATGGATCATGATTACAGATGGAATAATGATGTGTAACAATCCGAACATAAACGATAATTCAATGGTTCACTCAATAGCATCAACTACAAAGAGTAATCAACACCGGGAAAGATTCCCCTAAGAAGTATGCAAGATTCAACCCAATTGTTACAGTGATATGGAGATGGTGATGATGGTGATGGTGGTGATGATGGTGATGATGATGATGATCCCGATGAAGTCCATATTGATTGTGGTGTTGATGGCGATGATCTCCCCTCTCCGGGAAGGAATTCCCCTGGCAAAATTCTGTCTGCCGGAGAGATCTTTCTCTCTCGGTGTTTTCCGCTGCGGAGAGGCGGCGGAATCTTTCTATGGTCGCTCCCCGAGTCTTAGGGTTTCAGGAGGATAATATACGCCAGAGGGGAGAGCCAGGGGTGGACCAGGGCGGCCACACCACCTGGTGGCGCGGCCTAGGCTGGCCCGCAACAGGAGGTGGTGTGGGCCCCATGTGGCCCATCTCAGCCTCCCCTTTTGTCTTCCTTCGTCTTCTGAACAAATAGGATTTTCCATGTATTTTCCCAGATTTTCTGATCTTCGTGAATTTTGCCTCCAAACAGCACCTTTTCCATCAGAATCCTGACTCCAGCGGTCCATGCTCCTAGAGGCATCAACCATACAAAAACAGATGAAATAACATAAGTATCATCCCTTAATATGAAATATATCAATGAATAACAGTAAATTATGATATAGAATAGTGAGGCAAAATGGACGTATCAACTCCTCCCAAGCTTAGACTCTGCTTGTCCCCAAGCAAAACTGAGCTCAATAAAAATGGCCTCAGGTTTATGGAGTGAAGAATCGATGAAATAATACGGACAGGAAGCATCACATTCATCAATACATAAGTCATAATATAAGACAACTCACTATTATATAACTTAACTTGCAATAAGCAAAGTAAACACAATAAAGATACATAAAGTGAATCATAATTGGTAATGGCAAACTTAGCTCTTGGTCGAAGAATAGTTGACAACTTGCTGGAGTTCACAAATAACTGATTTTCAGTGATAACTTTCAAAGTAGTAAACACCAAGACAAGAGCAATGTGCAAAACAAGGAACATAAGAAACATGATTGAATAAATCATCATATGAATGAATGAAACACAACAACTCAAAATACTTGCTGAGATAGAAGTGAATAGGTTTACTGACTCAACTAAAAAGTAAAAGAATGGCCTTTCGCAGAGGGAAGCAGGGATTCAAGTTTCATAAAGTGATCCCAAAAATTATGATACTTATTAGTTTTTAGCTCTCATTGCCCCTATCATAGGCATCTTTTAGGTGATTAAGGTTAAAGTGATCAAATATGAGGATATTCTTGACAATTTGTAAGTTAAAAATCTCATGTCCCTTGAATACGAGGGCCGCTCCTCATGCTACTCAAGTTTAGTCACCGGTAAGTTCTTGTCATAGTAAGAACATGTGCATCATGGAGAACCGCCAACGGGGTACCCCTTGCCTGATGATACGGAAGAATCCCCATATCAAAATGACAAGGCAAGCAGACAACAAGCATCTCAGCAATCTTATTATTTACCATGGGAATATGGTGCTTTTTCTCTCTTTCCTCTTTTCTCATCTATTTTTTTTTATTTTCCTCTTTTTCTCAATCTCAATCTCTTTTTTTTATAATAAGAATGCTTCATAGAAGCTCATTATGGTTACGCTGCAGGTTTCCACCATGACAACATGGATTAGACCAGCGGACCAGGCGTTTCTCTAACACACATGCATAACTCCATGGACTTACAAGCTCCCCTTTCGTTTCACACCGATGACATCCATAGACAAAAGAACATGATATCAACTAGGTACAAAGTACAAATTCAATGTTGAAAGCGTTCCCCATGACAGCATGGTTCTACTGATTCACAACTTACAAAGCACAAGCATATATGCAACATAGATGGGCACAATGGTTCAAGTTTATTAAATGCAATAAAGTAAAGTGTGCCATCAAGTTCGTGAGAGCTTTAATCACTAATTTTCACATAACAAGTTTAATTCGGAAGGTAGATAAAAACATGAATTTACTTGGAATAGCAATAGTGCTAATAGGTAGGTATGGTGGACACAAATGGCATAGGTTTGGTTTAAGGATTAGATGCACATGAAGAATTCCCTCTCAGTACAGGTTTTTGGCTAGCAAGGCTGGGTAGCAAGCATAAGAGTTGAAGGAAACAAACAAAGATACAAATGATAAAAACAAACATGCAATTTTCCTCGAAAGCACAAAATATCTTAGCTAGAGTATAATAAACTTATGAGCAAATCAAGAAAGAAAGATGATGAGATTATATTTCTTTAAGAGCACTTCTATCTTTTTCATTCAACACTCAAAACTAGTGTTGCTACTGACCGAGCCAGGTTTGCCAAAACCAACTAAATTAACTCAATGATCCCAAAGTGATACCAATACTAACAACAAGATCAATCATATAACCATGAATTGAAAACTAATATGAGATATGCAAAAGAGTAAATGATAGAACTTCTCATTAATATTCCATAACGGCTACTCACACCAAGGGATACACATCAAACGAGAGAGGGGACACTTATATAATGCAAACCATCCTACATGATAACTTCTCTATTCATGATATGACTCCACTAAAAAGGTAAAAAGATAGACGATAGTGATGTGATACCGCGGCACTCCCCCAAGCTTGGAACAAACCAAGGGGATGCCAAACCTGATGACAAATTACTCCTTTGGTGGTGGCCGTATCCTATCGTCATCGTCCGACTTCCTGGGTAAGGGCTCCCCATCAACAAAGGACATTGTGGTCTCCAGCATCCTGAAACTTGCAGCAACACTTATGCGTTTAAACCTAACCTCGTACTCACAATTTTGATTTTGAATGTCGTAGAGCTGTGCTTGCAGTTGGTTGGTTGTTTGGCAGAGTGAGAGGACTTCATCCTTGAGCTCAGCAGTCTGCTTTTGGTTCACGGCGATGAGTTCGGAACAAATCTTATGGATGATATCCACTTCGTGCTCCGCCATCTTCTTGTACCTAAAGACTTCTTGCTCCAGTGCTTCCATCCTCTCTTCCAGACTTCCTTCACCTTTAGGGCCTTGAACCTCCTGTATCCGTACCTCTCCATCTTCAAGCAACAACTCCTTGGGATGAATCTTCAACTCTCTCATGTATGGGTTAATGATATCTGCAAAGGAATCTACCTTGGTTGATCCAGAGGAAGTCATTGTGGCTCCAAATCTAGGACTCTACCTGTCAGAAATAGATCGAAATGAAAACACGACGAGAACACGATATACGAACCTCGGGGGATTATATATTACGAAGTTTCACGACAAAAGGAAGGTACTGGCAGAAAACGGGTCGGAGACAGAGTCCGAGGTGGCCACACCACCTGGTGGCGTGGCCAGGGGTGGGCCCACACCACAGTGTGGTGTGAGCCACCCTGGATCCGTTTCTGTCCCTCTTTCGCTTCATAGCTGTCCTTGTTGGCTAAAAACTGCAAAAATATAACTGGACAGATCTTTCGCGGAACTTTTCTTACCAGAATTGTTACCTATTTGAAAACGGACTCTACAAGTCTCTGAATTTGGTATTTAGTAGATTCTTCCAGAGTCACCACTTGAATAACATCAATATCTTCATCTTCATACACTTATTGCTTGAGTCATGAAACCTTTCACTTCCTTATTACACCATTATCTCCTCTAACCTAGAAATTTCTTTCACACAAAACTTCACACGGTTCTCATTAGCAACATTAGTATAAGTGAAGTGATAAAACTTTTGAGTACAATTTCAATTGAAAACCATCAAACCATAAGCTAATGTACTAACTCCTTCCAAAAACCCAAAAAGAATTCAAAAAGGAAATAGATTAAAGAAGCAAATGCAAGAGTGGCAAAATCTGTCAAAACAGACCAATAGGTAAAGATCAATTTTTTCGAAAATTTTCTCTTACTCAAATCAAAAAGTGCAAAACTAACGAAAGTTAAATAACAACCTGGGCAGGAGCACAAAAAATTACAGCTCAATCCGACATACATATATCTCTCACAAAATTTTACGTGAAGCACAAATATATGTTTCGGGACAGCAACTTCCCCAAATCTTACTTCTCTCTCATTAGAGGTTGATATTGACACAAAAACCAAACAAAAAGGATAAGGAGAGGTTATTACCGAAGTAATAACTTCCAAGACTCAAAAGAAAACAAAAACAAACCGAAAACACAAATAAATTGGGTTGTCTCCCAAAAAGCTCTCTCTTTATAGCCATTAAGATGGGCATGATAATTTTGATGATGCTCACTTAGGAATATGAATTGAAATGAAAGAGAGCATTAGTAAGCAAAAAAAAACACACGTTTAAGTCTAACCCACTTCCTATGCAAGGGAATTTTGTAAGCAAACAAGTTGTTGAAACCAGAAACCACTAGCATAGGAAGGCAAAAGAAGTGCAACATAAAAACTTTCATATTAAAACGAGGAAACTTGATATTATTGAGATGCATCAGAACACTTTTCCCTCTCTCATAGTAACTTTCAGTATCATGCATAAATTTGATGATATAGCTTTCACAAGAACCATCGTAACAATGATCACTTATTAACAGAAAACACAGGAATACTAGTTCTTATAACACTACTTTGTGAAACAATATTAGAGGTATCCTTACAAAGGATAGTGTGTCCCTCTTCTACATATTTAGTGACAAAGTCTTTCACATTTGCAATTATAGGTTCATCATCCATTTGTTTATCAGGTTCAACAGCTTTATTTGTACTTTCATTAACCATACTAGCTATCATAGAATGTTCTTTTATCCTAACTCGGAAAGGCATTTTCTAAATTTAAGGTTCAGATAAAGCATGATTAGCAATATAAACTTCAGTATTTCTTGCAGGAACACACTTAGTAACATCTTTATAAGCTTCATGATACTTATTCCACTTCTTTTTAGGCACTTCAATGTAGGAAGCAAAAGCCTTAAAATAAGTTGCAATAGCTTGAGAGTCTAGACCATAAGCATTTTTTATATTTTGAAAATCATCAGTTCCCATAAAAGATTCAATGCATTTATAATCATAATTTAATCCTGACTTTCTTGCTTTGTCATTCTCCCATGCTTCAGCATTATCTTGAATACGGTCCAGAAGGTCCCATTTAGCTTCTTCTTCCATGCGAGTGAATGATCCAACACAAGAAGCATCCAATAAATCCTTATCATGAAGAGAAAGCCTTGCATAAAAGTTATTGAAAATAATATTGTTGGGGAGCTCATGAATGGGACATTTGAGCATTAGTAACTTCAATCTCCCCAAGCTTGAGCTATACTCTCTACATCAAGAGGCCAAAGGTTGTATATTTGATTCTGATCTTTATGAATCTCACTAGGAGGATAAAACTTTGAATAAAAGAGAGGTACTATTTTCTCCCATTCTAGAGCTTGACCATTCTTCAGCAGCTTATACCATTCCTCAGCTCTTCCTTTTAGTGATAATGAGAATAACTCTTCTTAACTTGATCTGTACTAATACCTGCACACTTGAACAACCCGCATAATTCGTGTATAAAGTGCAAATGATCACCGGGGTGGACAGTTCCATCCCCAACATAGTAGTTATCCATAACACGATCAATAATTCTTGTAGGTATTTTAAAAGTATCATTCTCAGCAGGTGGTGGTTCATCTACTACCTTAGCAGTGGTAGTAACATTATGAAATAAGAAACTCAGCGAATTATCCATATTGAAAATAAAGCAACTAACAGAAATAAACAATACTCACAGTAGAGGTTTCCTTTACCAGTTCCACTCTCCAATAGCGCTTCACTCCCCAGCAACGGCGCCAGAAAATAGTCTTGATGACCCACAAGTATATGGGGTGTATCCCAGTATTTTCGATAAGTAAGAGTGTCGAACCCAACAAGGAGCAGAAGGTGCTGGCTAGTGGTAAGGATCAGGAATTCTTTGCAAATACTTAGCAAACGTATTTTTAGGGGTTTTTCATAATGCAAGTAAATAAAGTATGAATAAATAAAAGACAATAAGATTAAATGCAGCAAGTGGCCCAATCCTTTATTCAGCAAAGGACAAGCCGGTTGTATTACTTAAGACAAACATTCTCAAGGACACATGGGAATATCGTCAAGTGCTTTCGCTTCATATAGTTGATTAATCTTCTTTAGTTTGCTAAGTGTTGTGTGGGTGAACCTGTGCTAATGTACCGACCTTCCTAGGACTAATGCATACTTGTGATTATACCCCTTGCAAGCATCTGCAAGTACAAGAAAGTAATTAAGGTAGAAACCTAACCACAGCTTTAAACTATAAGACCTTGACGCTTGTGCAATGGTTTGCTAACGGGGGTTCATGTTTCTGTCACTCTGGCAACCCCTACGATTAGTAGCCAAATACACAATGCATTCCCCTAGGCCCATGTAGGTGAAGTGTCATGTAGTCGACGTTCACTTGACACCACTAGAAGAAGTACACCACAACTTAAATATCAAACCATTGAATCTTTATCAACATAATTCCACTACTAACATCATGACTTATCCCGTGTCCTCAAGAACAAAACGAACTACTCACAAGACATCATATGGATCATGATCAGAGATGGAATAATGATGTGTAACAATCTGAACATAAACGATAATTCAATGGTTCACCCAATAGTATCAACTACAAAGAGTAATCAACACCGGGAAAGTTTCCCCTAAGAACTATGCAAGATTCAACCCAATTGTTAAAGCAATATGGATATGGTGATGATGGTGCTGGTGGTGATGATGGTGATGATGATGATGATGATCCCGATGAAGTCCAGCTTGATAGTGGTGTTGATGGCGACGATCTCCCCTCTCTGGGAAGGAATTCCCCTGGCAGAATTCTGTCTGCCGGAGAGATCTTTCTCTCTTGGTGTTTTCCGCCCCATAGAGGTGGCGGAATCTTTCTGTGGTCGCTCCCTGAGTCTTAGGGTTTCGGGAGGATAATATTCGCCAGAGGGGAGAGCCAGGGGTGGACCAAGGCGGCTACACCACCTGGTGGTGCGGCCTAGGCTGGCCTGCGCCAGGGGGTGGTGTGGGCCCCCTGTGGCCCATCTCAGCCTCCCTTTCTGACTTCCTTCGTATTCTGGAAAAATAGGATTTTCCATGTATTTTCCCGGATTTTCTGATCTTCGCGAATTTTGCCTCCAAACAGCACCTTTTCCATCAGAATCATGACTGCAGCGGTCCATGCTCCAAAAGTCATCAACCATGCAAAAACAGATGAAATAACATAAGTAGCATCCCTTAATATGAAATATATCAATGAATAAAAGTAAATTATGATATAGAATAGTGATGCAAAATGGACGTATCATTTGGTATTACAACTGGGTCGTCCTACATGAAAATTACCATTGCGTCAGTCCTTTATAATTACCAAAACACAACAATGCATTGTATAAATTGACTAAAGATCACAATGAGTCATTGCACAATCAAAATTACCTAAACAAACAAGGTATCAGGTAAATTATATTGCCTACACAACACAATGCATATCAGAATGACCTAACCCAATGGGTCCTCAAAATTATCTGAACAACTACTAGAAGGCATAACATTTAATTAGATTGATTAAACAGGACAATGCATAATCTGAATGGCTAAAATAGCACAATGCATTATCTAGATAGACAAAACATCATATATGCGCTGGATCATCAAAAATACTAAAACAACAAAAGGTATAATGTAATTAAATTTAATAAACAGTATTTGCACAATCAAAATTACCTAAACTGATGGGTCATTGAAATAATCTGAATAGCTAGAAGGCATATCATTTAATCCTAAACAGCAGAACGCATATCAAAATGGACGAAACAACATAGTGAGGAGACAAGACACAATGCATCATAAAAAAATACCAAAACAGCACAACACGTCATGGAAAATTCCTAAACAGCACAATGCATCATCTAAGTACCAAAACAGAACCCTGCATCATCGACATCAAGACTATTCAATAACTAAGCAGAACAACACAAAATACAAATATAGATACATTCGAATCTAGGCAAAGTCAAGTCAGTTATTTCTGGACGGATGGAGTATAAAGAACAGCACAAAAGACAATTATCAAGAATATGACATACAACTAAGCAGTTCAACAAAGGACCCGTAGTACAGGTTGCAAAAGTATGACTAGATGCACGTCGGATTTGGGTTAAAGCCCCAATCTTCCAGATCTAACCTCTTTGTAGTTGGGGGGGTGTGAACTTGCACAGGGGTCGATGGTTTGAGCAGATAAACAAGGCACCACTAATGAAGAACCACCCACATACACCGAAGAAGCACAGAAAATCGCTGATGAAGGGGGCCACTGAAAGGGGTTTCATCGTGTACACTATGAAATTTGGCACATTGGGAATGAGTGTCCAACCTGCAGACGAAAAGGACGCGTCCATCGCCGCACGAGCATTTGGTCCCCATGCACACGGCGCCAGAGGATTGGACGACTGCTCGGCGGGCGATGAGGGTTTCGGTGCGACCGGACGAAACCCTAAGGGAGACAGACTCCTCACCTTGGGCACAACCCGCACACATATGAAAGGCGAAGGACGCTTCAGAGAAGGTGCTGAGGCCGTCGGAATTGAACAATCCACCTACAGCTCTGAAGCAGAGCTTGATGAGGACCCTAGCTCAACCATAGACAAAGGTTTTGGCATTAGTTTCATCGAGGCAACGACTAGGTTAATAACTGAGAGTTGTGAGGTGAGTGTGGGAATGTGATAGCGAGAGAGGGAATGGTGGGGGAGGAGTTAGAGAATGGGAGTGGGTAACCCTCTATCCGCTTTAGTAGTACCGTACTACAAAAAAAACCAAATTTCATATATCATCACTTTTTGACGAACTAGTTCATTTCTTTGAACCGACTAAAGTAGTGGGTACCCTTTAGGTTTCAAACTTCCATCTGGTACATGTTTTGCTAGTAGTAAGTACAGTACAATACTTTGTATTACTCTCTATCCCAAAATATAAAGCTCCTAAGGATTAGTAAAAAGTGAACATTTTTTAAGTTTGACCATGATTATACACAAAAAATATAAAAATTTATAATACTAAATTAATATCAATAGATTCACCATAAAGTATATTTTCTTAATATATCCATTCAATATTGTAGATGTATAAATTTTTTTCTAAATATTTGGTCAAAGTTAGTAAGGTTTGACTTTTCACCAATCCTTAGACGCCTTATATTTTGGGACGGAGGGAGTAGTATAAAACATTTTTTTAGATAGAGAAAATTGCACGATCCACCATCTTTTCATCTCACTTTTACACAAAGCACTTGGTGGATGTCATTTTTGCATATTTTAATAGTTTTTGGCCTAATATGCACAAATTTGGCCAGTTAATCCTGTAATGACCGATTTAACCTCATTGGTAGCAAGACTGACAAGTGGTCCCGAATGCCATTGCTCCCATTCACACACAAAGATTTGAATGATGCTAAAAACTAGATACTAACAATATTTATCACCCACAATACTTTTTGGATGCATGTAGCTGGTATGTAAGAGACTTATTTCATATGAAACGTCAATGTTTACACAAAGGTACCAACATAATAGTCCGTCGCACATTGAATTTGTGAAGGCTTTATTTGGTCGTAATAAACTTGTTTTTGAACATAACTTGTTTGTACATAAGATTTGACGTTTCTTTTAAAGTGTCGTACGAACGATATATATCGGTTTCCTAGCGATATGAAGTCCCATTCACACACCTCACACAGAAAAACACCCCGATTTATCATAAACTTTAAGCAGATTATTATTTTCCTGGGATTTATTTTCCTGAGAGCAAGCACGGTGAATATGCCTTGGAATGCCATAAGCCCAGTTTCTAGACAAAGTTTATACATGTTTCACTTACGATTATGAACTTTTTTGAGTTCTCAAGGTTTCCTAGTAAACTTCATATTACAAAATTTGAACTATGAATAAGTAGTAGATTGCTCTTAAAGTTATACAAGTATCTTTTGAAGGTACCCACACCTATACTATCAACATATCGGAAACTAATGAATTTGTTGCATTTAACTTCTTGCTGAGAATTTGCATGTACAAAATTTGTCTTTTATTTGAAAACAATAAAAAACATTGCATAGTGACCTCTGACTTGTCCTACTTGCTGTGAAAAATGATTATTATCAAGAGAGTTCGCATATAAAAAAATATAACTTAAAATATGGCCTGCCATGTATGAACATATCCTTAGGATTCAGGCCGAAAGACAAGCTAAATGGGCTTATATATGTACAACATAATTTATGGTAATGTTCCCATATTTGGTAGATGAGTGCATCTTGGCATGGTGAACAATAATGCTACCAGTACTGGGAGTTTCCAAAATTTAGGAATAAAAAATCATTTTCAAATTTGAACTACAAGTAAACATGATAAAATGCTCTTAAAAAGTTATAAACATCCTTTGAGTCTTTATGGTACCGAGGCGGTCAATACTTCAAAAACCAACGAGAGTTTTCTAGGATTAAAATTCTTGCTACGAATATGCATGTTGACAATTTGATCCTCACTAGCTATGAACAAAAATAATGAAAACCCTAAAAATGAAGCCTTCTTCATGGCGTCCTCTTGCGTGTACTACTATTTGCACTGAAAAATAATTAATAACCGTGAGTCATCATAAATTACAAAAAAAATAGTTACACAATATATATGGTCCACGGTGTATGAACACTCTTGGGTTTCAAGCCGAATGACAAAGGTAACAACCATATGCACATCATATTGTATTGTAATGTTTCCATATCTAGTAGATGTGTGCATCTTGGCATGGTGAAAAAAGGTGGCAACCACAATTTCCAACTTATAGGGACAATAAAACTGAAAGCGAAAAGATTTTTCCTACAAGCAAGTACGAAGAAAAATGGCTTAGAGTACCACAACAACAAACCTAGTTTTCAGACAAAGCGTGGACCTTGATACACTTACAATTGATTACCAAGTTTTATGAGTTCTCAAGCTTCCCAGCCAACTGTTTTCCTTTCTTAATTTTAGGGTGCTTCGTGCTAAATGTATGGACATCTATGTAATTTTACCTTTTTTAGGTCCTTGATGTAAAATATACTTCCACCGTCCATGTAAAATTCGAACCTAGAAGCAAGTGGTAAAATTTAAACGTATTTAAGATTATTAGTTGTCAATGAGTATGAACATTCTTGGAGTTTCAAGCCGAACAACCAAGGTCATGGCCATATCAACATCACACTTTATGCTGATGATGATCCCCTATCCAAGAATTTGCATGCCACCAAGTTTGGCCATATATTTTGAAAAAAACGAATAGGAAGTAGCGGTATGAAGAGTATGGCTCGATCTGATGCTCTCTCGAGAATGAGCCAAACCCGACTGTTTTATTTCTTTGCTTAATTTTGGGGTACTTCATGCTAAATGTAAGGATCTCTTTGTAATTTCCCCCTTTTAAGGTCCTTGATGTAAATTATACTCCCGCCGTCCATGTAAAATTTGAACCTAAAAGCAAGTGGTAAAATTTTAAAAATATTTAAGATTATTAGTTCTCGATGAGTATGAACATTTTTCGGTTTCAAGACGAACGACCAAGGTTATGGCCATATCTACATCATATTTTATGTTGATGCTTCGCGATCCCATATCCAAGAATTTGCATGCCGCCAAATTTGGCCATATTTTTAAAACAAACAAAGAGGAAGTAGTATGAAGATTATGGCTCGATTAGCTTCTCTGGTGAGAAGGATCAAAACATGATTGTTTCCCTGCTTAATTTTAGGATGCTTCGTGCTAAATGTATGGACCTCGTTGTAATTTTACCTTTTTTTAGACGTATTTAAGATTATTTGTTGTCGATGAGTATGAACATTCTTGGATTTCAAGACGAACGACCAATGTCATGGCCATATCTACATCATATTTTACGCTGATGATGATCACATAGTCTAGAATTTTCATGCCGCCAAATTTGGCCATATTTTCAAAAAAACAAAGACGAAGTAGTATGAAGAGTATAGCTCGATTAGCTTCTCTCTCGAGAAGGAGCCACACATGACTATTTTTCCTGCTTAATTCTAGGGTGATTTGTGCTAAAAGTATGGACCTCGATGTAATTTTACCCCTTTTTAGGTCCTTGCTGTAAAATGTAGTCCCACCGTCCATGTAAAATTCAAAGATAAAAGAAAGGGGTAACATTTATACATATTTAGGCTTAGTGGTGAATGAGTATGAACAATCTTGGATACGAAGCCGAACGACCAAGGTCATGGCCATATCAATGCACATCATACTTTATATCGATGATTCATGATACCATGTCCAAGAATTTGCATGCCGCCAAATTGGGCCATATTTTGAAAACAAACCAAGAGGAAGTAGTATGAAGAGTATGGCTCAACCAGCTGCTCTCTCGAGAAGGAGCCGAACCCGACTGTTTTCCCTGCTTAATTTTAGGGTGCTTCGTGCTAAATGTATGGACCTCGGTCTAATTTTACCTTTTTTAAACGTATTTAAGATTATTAGTTGTCGATGAGTATGAACATTCTTGGATTTCAAGACAAACGACCAAGGTCATGGCCATATCTACATCATACTTTATGCTAATGATGATCGCATATCCAAGAATTTTCATGCCGCCAAATTTGGCCATATTTTGAAAACAAACAAAGAGGAAGTAGTATGAATAGTATGGCTCCATTAGCTTGTCTCTAAATAAGGAGCCAAACATGACTATTTTCCCTACTTAATTTTAGGGTGCTTTGTTCTAAAAGTATGGACCTCGATGTAATTTTACCCCTTTTAGAGGACATCCTTTGCTAAATGGAAGGCTTAGTTTGTACATGACATACTTCTACTATAGTATAGAATCAAAGCAAAGCACAAGGAACAACTACTTGATTGGATTGGACAACTTGCATAGTTTTCTTTGTTTATTTGTCTGTTTTGCTCTTAATCTGTATATAGTCTTTGATGGGTTTGGCTCTCAACAAACCCTTTGTTGTATATTTTGTATTTAGAACCTTATGGTTTTCTTAATATAATACTGTGGGGCAATTGCCACACAGTCCTTGCTCAGATTGTTTTACCCCTTTTTAGGTCCTTGCTGTAAAATGTACTCCCACCATCCGTGTAAAATTCAAAGATAAAAGCAAGTGGTAAAATTCAAACATATTTAAGCTTAGTTGTGAATGAGTATGAACAATCTTGGATTTCAAGCTGAACGAGCCAGGTCATGGTCATAACTACATCAGACTTTATATCGATGATTCATGATCCCATGTCCAAGAATTTGCATGCTGCCAAGTTGGGCCATATTTGGAAAACAAACGAAGAGGGAGTAGTATGAAGAATATGGCTCAATCAGCTTTTCTCTTGAGAAGGAGCAAACATGACTTTTCCTTGCTTAATTTTAGGGTGCTTCGTGCCATATGTATGGACCTCAATGTAATTTTACCTTTTTTAGGTCCTTGACGTAAAATTTACCTCCACCATCCGTACGTGTAAAATTCGTACCTAAAAGCAAGTGGTAAAATTTGAACGTATTTAACCTTATTAGTTGCCAATAAATATAGAAATTCTTGCATTTCAAGCCGAACGGCGAGGGTCATAGACATATCTACATCATACTTTATGTTGTTGATTCATGATCCCATATCGAAGAAATTGCCGCCAAATTTGGCCATATATTTCGAAAATAAACAAAGAGAAAGTAGTATGAAGAGTATGGCTCGATCAGCTGCTCTCTCGAGAAGGATCCGCACCCTACTATTTCTATTGCTTAATTTTAGGGGGCTTCGTGCTAAATGTAAGGACCTTTATATAATTTTTTACATTTTTAGGTCCTTGATGTAAATTGTACGCCCACCGTCCGTGATGGTCCCATATTTGGGCGTAAAATGGGTGTGAATCATGGAATGGTAATAATGTTGACAGTCGAAGTTTCCAACCATGAGGAAATGAAAAAAATCAATTTTCTAAGTGATAGGTGTGTATTTTCTATCAAGCAAGTAGGAAGCATATGTATTTCTGTAGAAAAAGAAACAAAGAGAAAGAAGATAAACTTTGGGCACAGAGAAAGCAACCCGAGAGAGCAGAGAAGAGGAGGAGTTGAAGACGGTGCGATATGAGAGCAAAGCTGTGATGGCTTCCTGACACGAGGTACATGGTACAGTCACCTAGTAGTACTAGTAGTACAGAACTAGTACTAGTAAATTTCAGAACCTTTACTATATACTGTATGTATGCAAAACAAATTGTGTTTTCTCTCTCCCACTACTTCATTAGAGCAAGTACAATAAGTCCTAGTCAGTTGGCTATAAAGATTAAAATATTATTTCCTTGCCTAGTTGGAAGAGAGACAAGAGGAGAGAGAAGACGAGTGGGCTCTCATGTAAGAGCCAGTTATAGCACGTGCTCCTAGGCACTTTGAGAGAGTGAAAGATGGGCCATGTAGTGCTATAATAGTATATTTTTGTAGCTCACTATTGTACATACTAGCTCTAAGTTAGCTATAGATGACATGGCACTTAGCTTATAGCCAACAGCTGGGTATACTATTGTCCTTGCTCTCACCATCCCCACACCCCAGCTAGGTGATCTCTCCCTCTTCCAAAACGTGGCGCTGCACACGTGTGTCGACCTTCCTTGTCGTTGGCTCTGTGTCAGTATGAGGCATGCTACATAGACGGAACCATTTTGGGGCTTGGCGACAAAAGGGACAGCACTCTACTATTATTAGATTCGGAGTTCAAACTTTCGCAGTTTCAAAATTTTCACTTCCTTCCCAAACATCCAGAGGGAAGGTTATTCAAAAGTTTCAAAAGATAGTGATGCAAAAGGGATTGTTTATACTGTCTGCAGTACATCCCATCGCATTCGATGCGCTTCATTATCATCTGACTAGCTTTACCACTACTCCGTAGTACTCCATTGACGTTCCATTTCACACCCTATGAAGATGAAGCCACCAAGAACACCCGCAACACGCTGGATCGAAAGTACAGTAGGAGTAGTACGAAGGGTATGGCTCGGCCTCTCGCTCGAGAAGGACCTGCACCCGACTGTTTCTCATTGCTTCATTTTAGCATACTTTGTGCTAAATGTATGGACCTCTATGCAATTTTCTATTTTTTGAGGTCTTCGATGTAAACTGTAGTCCCACCGACCTTCTCAAATTTTAACTGAACGTAAGTGTGATAGGTTGCTCTTAAAATTTTCCAAAATCGTTTGAAGCTAAGTAGGAATTTGGTACATCGAAAAACCACCGAAAGTTCTGAAAAATTCATGTTCTTGCTATGCATACGCATCCCAAAAAAGATGACACGGTTTTCATAACATTTCAAAAAAAGAATAAGAAGTATAATTTTTTTTGTGGCATCAAGTTATGTGTATCCAGAAACACGCGTTATAAAATTATAATACAAACATTATTAATTATTATTTGGTTTCAATAATACTCTATGTTAACAAAATTAGGTCAAACTTGAACTACAAGTAATAAATTATAGGTTGCTTTGAAAGTTTTATGAAAAAAGCTTTTGGAGGTACCCATCGAGCGGTTAATTAGTATATCAGAAACCACCGAGAGTTTTGACGAGTGGTTCGACTTCTAGCTAGGATTTTGCATCATGAGAATTTTGATCACCTTTTGAAATCGATCACATGGAATAGGGAGAGAGGGGAAATGAGTTTTCTATTCTCTATGGGTAACCCACAAGCTTGAGGTGCACCTAATTAGGCTTAAAGATACAAACTCTATTTTCTCCACAACGTATATGGTGAACCTTAGCGGATGCCACATACTAGGCCTTAAGATGTGCTTTTGTACTAATATTCCCTCAATCCAAATTAGTGTTCTCACATTTGTCTAGAGTCAGATGTATCTAGTCATGTTTTAGTGCTAGATACATCTGAATCTAGACAAATCTGAGAACATTAATTTGGATCGGAGGGAGTAGCATATTAGTACTAGTACACTAGTATAGTAGTACTCATTTATTTGCTCAGACATATGCTCACCTCTATCCATACGCTATAGATGCTGAGAGAATAAAACGTAGGCAGGGTAAAAGAGGACAAAAGCAAAGAGGAGTTGAAGGCAATTCGATGTCAGAGGAAAGTTATGATAGGTTGCTGACATGAGGTACTCCTGTGGCCACTCTACTAGTAGTAACTTTCAGGAAATATGCATGCAAAACAAATTGTGTGTTTTCTCTCTCCTTCGCTACCTCTCACCATCAATCCTCTGTCTCCTACACTTTCTCCTCGCGCACTGGCCTGGCTGATCTCTCCCTCGTACACAACATGGTGCTGCACACATTTGCCTTGGTACAGCGGCTCTGTGTCTCTGGCGTGTTTGGCAGCCGTGTTGGTGTGGAGTAGGGACGAGGAGTACACAGGAGGAAACCACTTAGGTCCTTGGCGGCAAAAAAATTTAAAACTTTTCCGGTTTTCAAAACTTTCACTTGCTTCCCAAACATCGGGAGGGAAGGTTACTCAAAAGATCGGCCATTTGTAGTACTTCTTATATTATCTTTATCTTTTCTTATCTCTTACAATACCATACCATACCACTGTATAGTGGACAGATAACTTCGAGCATTTCCCGTTGTACCAAGACTGGCAAATCCATACATTGCTAACCGTTGGACCTTGTTTTCCATTCTTAGCATCTACAAAGATTCTATTGATAGTCTTTAGCATGATGAATGCTAGTATGCGTAAACCTCAAAACACACACTTTATTGCTCAGTTTCAGGGTCCTTGTGCTAAATACATAGACTTGGGCGCAATTTTCATTTTTATGAGGTCCTTGATGTAACTTGTACTTCCACTGACCATGTTAACTCTGAAACAACTCTCTCCTACGAGACCTACCATAGTTAAAAGAAAATGCAACCACCCCAATTATCAAACAAACTGGACCATAATTTCTTGTATGTAATACCCACGTTTTTAGTACTAGGATTTTTCAAGCTTCCTAGCTAACTTTGCACACTTCAGTGACTTCTTGTCGATTAACAAAATTAGGTCAAACTTGAGCTACGAGTAAGAGCGATAGATTGCTCTTGAATTAAATGTATTTTCGGATGGGTGCATCTTCTTGTAGTAAACAATGTTGTCAGTGTGAGTTTCCAACTATCAGGAAATAAAATTCTTAGTTTTCCGAGTGATGACGAGATGGTTCTTTTCCGTAAAGAAAGCTCGAAGAATATGGATCTCAGTGCCATAAGCCAAGCTTCTAGATATATTAAGCGGACCAATGTGTTTTACTTACGATTCCCATATGTTTTTTGAGTTTTCAAACTCCCTAGCTAACTACTCTGCCCACTTGAATGACTACATGCCGATTTATTGAAATTAGGTCAAACTTGAACTATAACTAAATTGTAGGTTGCTCTGAAAGTTTTACGAAAATGCTTTTGGAGGTACCGTACCAATCGGGGGGGTCACAATCAATATATGAGAAACACCCGAGAGTTTTGACAACAGGTTTGACTTCTTGCTAAGATTTTGCATCGCATGACACTATTTAACAAAATTGGGTCAAACTTGAGCTACAAGTAAGCGCGATAGATTGATGTTGAAAATATATGACTTTTTAGAGAGGTAGATGGGTGCATTTTCTTGTAGTCAACAGTGTCGTCAGTGTGATTTTCCAACTATATCAGGAAATAACATTCAATTATTCTCAATTTTCTGAGTGCTGACGAGCGAGGTTGTTCTTTTCCGTAAAGAAATGTCCGAAGAATATTGGATCTGAATGCGAGAAGCCAAGTTTACCAGCATGTTGTACCAAAGATTCCCCTGTTTTTTTTGTGAGTTTTCAAACTTCCTAGCTAACTCTACCCATTTGACCGAATGACTTTCTGTCAATTTATCGAAATTAGGTCAAATTTGAAACTACAAGTAAATTGTATGTTGCTTTGAAATTTTTATGAAAAATCTTTTGGAGGTACCCATCGAGGGGTCACAATTAATATATCACAAAACACCGAGAGTTTTGACGATAGGTTCAACTTCTTGCTAAGATTTTGCATCTTGACAATTTAATGAAATTAGGTCAAACTTGAGCTACAAGTAAGCGCGGTAGATTTCTCTTAAATTAAATGTATTTTCAGAGGTAGATCGGTGCATCTTGTTGTAGTAAACAATACCGTCAGTGTGAGTTTCCAACTATCAGGAAAGAACATTCAATTTTACATTTTCCGAGTGAAGACGAGCGAGGTTAGTTATTCTTTAATTCTCTATAAAGATAAGTGCAAAGAATATTGGATGTGGATACCACAAGTCAAGTTGACAGACATATATAGTGGATAGACAACACGTTGTACTTGCAATTCCCATGTTTTACGAGTTTTCAAGCTTCCCAGCTAACCCCGCCCATTTGAATGACTTTATCTCGATATCTCGGAATTAGGTCAAATTTGAAACTACAAGTAAATTGTAGGTTTTGCTTTTATAGATTGATGAAAAAGCATTTGTAGGTACCCATCGAGGAGTCAAAATGAATATATCAGAAACCAGCGAGAGTTTCGATGATAGGTTCAACTTCTTGCTAAGACTTTGCATCCTGACAATTTAACGAAATTAGGTCAAACTTGTGCTAGCTACAAGTAAACGCCATAGATTGCTCTTGAATTAAATGTCTTTTCATAGGTAGGTCATCGGTGCATCTTATTATATGTCAACACCCGGATTTTTAATCCCAGATGCATGTTATGCCATACATCGCAATCCCAGGATTACCATTTTTGCGAGACATAACATATTGGATATCACAGTACATCATCCATTACAAACCATAATAAGGACTTACACAAATAAAGGATCTCATGATCCAGTCTTAATACAATCAAGTAGCGGAAAAAATAGCATAGCGGTAGGGTCCATTTTCAGAGTTATAGGCAATGCTGACGATGGGAGATGATCCTAGTTGTCGTAGCCGTCCTGCTGTCCTTCATCTTGGTAATCCCCTTCATAGTCTGGCCATAGGAATAGCCAGGGACAAAAGCCATGAGTACTCTTTAAGTACTCGCAAACTACCACTAACAAATAGGATAGTTCTAGGTTAAGTTTATTTCTAAAGTTAAGTTTGAAACCTAAGCTGAGTTCAGAAACAAAGAATAAAAGAAGTTTGAAAACACCTAAGTGGGAACTTAGTTGTCATAGTCACAACTCTGTTGTGGTCAAGTCATGTCACAATTTATTTCATAAGTCGTTTTGAAAACATCTGACAACGGAACAGTATGGCCACTCCAACTGTCCATAACCACAGACGCGGCTATTCGAATAGTTTGACACTCTGCAGAGGTGGTACACTTTCACCACAAGATTCAATACATCTGTCAGGGATAACCCTGAATCATCATACTTAGTATGCACATAATCAAACATAACCTTTCCTTTACACACCCTAGTATAAGCACCTCTCCTATGAGCATGGCCTCCCAACCATGAGCATCTGTCATCTTGGGCACTGGATAGGTGGACAACATTGAGAGGTAGCCTCAGCTCAAACCTCTCCTGCGAGGGAACTAATACTAATGCATATAAACTTCCGACTAAGCCTTACCCAATTCAGGTATTGTGGTTGTATAGTAAAATTGGAATGGTATCGCATCCGAACCCAACCATAAGTTTTTGTAAAAGGGCTAAGCCTCATGCCTCAACATTTTCATCATCCTCATAAACCATTTGTGTTTCTCAACACATGTTAAAACATCTCAATAGAATGACTCATCATTCCAAGGTTTTCACAAGTCATTTTCACCAAGTATTCCCATCTAAAGTGAATCAAGTTTTGGTTTAGCTCTAGACTACTAGGTTAAGAGTGTTCACTAAGGTGGGATGCTAATCTCAATCTCATGCCATAGAATGACATCTAAGTCTACTAGATAGGTCAAGTTTTATACTCTTTATGCTACGTTTAAACAAGTAAAGGACTTTTGTAAAGTAAAGAAAGTAAAGCTTGTAAATAAAACTTGGAGTAGGTAATAGTGAAGTGGCATAACCAAAGCATGGTTAAGGCATTTGATTAGGTTATCTATGTTGCAAGTGTTAGTTTGCATTGCTAAAGATGGTTTGCTAGGTATAATACTTGCCAATAATAGCTTGCAAGGGTGATCTTCTATAAATACATACCGAATACACAATCACCAAACAATGCTTAACTAGTCTACTTAGCACACTAATACACACATTTGATGATCTATTATCATCACAAGCATCACAAGATTTAATGAACTAGTTTCATTTATTTTATTTGAGAAAAGTAATTTCTACTCATTGAAATTAACTAAGATTTAATATTCTCCAATTAAAATATGGGATCATGTGGACACATTTCATCACCACATATTCTAACATATGGGAAATGTGATTTAAAGGTTGGATCATATTTTAATAAGTTTAAGTTTAATAATTAATGATTTAAAGTGACTGGAAATGCCTATATAGCATTATTTTGGTACTAGTCCAAAGTCACTGCATGCAAGCCTTAATATTATTACATATTCATATATGTATGGTTAAATTTGATTTTTGAGAGTTGGAATCAACTCAAAAGCTATTATGGTTGATTTAATAAAAATGTTTGAATGTGCAAAATCTTCTGTCTTGTTATTTTTACTAGGACAGATTTCTAACTCTAAATGATTCAAATCCAACGGTCTTGGATAGAGATTTTCATTACATTTCCAACAAAATTGGAATCACTCAATTTGGATTTGTAGAACTCTCTGAATTGATTTTTGAACGAAGGGACAGAACTAGGTTTTAATTAAAATAGAAAAACATATATTTGAATTCCTAGGTCAGCGCGGGAAACTAATTTGGCCGGCCCGTGTACACTCCGCATCGCTGAGGGCTGCTTACAGGGGGGGTCTTGCCTGTTAGTGACTCATTAAATGCGAAGCGGTACGGGGCGATCTGGACCGCACGATTAGAACACAGATCAACGGCTCATGGTCGTCGTCGATGACGGACACGTCGCCGGTGAGATTGAACCCTAACGCGGTCGGTGGGGGTCTACTAGCGACGTACCAGGGCTCCAGCTAGTGTGGCAAGGCGGTCAAATGAACTGGTGGACGACGGCGGACTCAGGCGAGGTCGCGGCAGGGGCTGAGGTGGACGAAATCGACTGCAACTTCTCCTCCTCTGCAGCGGCTACCTCTGGCGGAATTCCGGTGATGGGATGCTCGAGCGGCTCCTGTGAGAGAGGGGAAACGATCAGTGGAGAGAGGGGAGTGGAATGGTGTGAATAAATGGTGTTGGGGAGGCTTGCTTACATAGGCTCGATGAGGGGACCGAAGGGAGTGGGCGGAGCTCGTTGGGGACGACGGTACAGGGGGCTACCAGCGTGGGTGAGGTAGGCGGACGGTGCGGGGTCTGCTGGCGGTCCTCTATGGTGTAATGGCGACGCTAGGGACGGTGGCTAACGGTCAGGAGCTTCCCGCGCTCTGGGAGACAGAGGCGGTGCTCGACGGTAATCGTAGTGACTGTGGGTCGCATGGCGGTGGATGACCGTGTCTGGCAGGGTGATGGGTTCAAGGTGGAGCGGCGTGTATGGTCTGGTGTCGAGGCGCGGTTTGTGGCATACTGGCGGCAAGGGTGCTCTGGCGCAGCATAGAGAGGAAAGGGCGGCGCTTCTCTGGGGTGGTCCAGGGGCTGGCAGTGATCGTGGGGTGGACAGGGAGTCGCGGTAGGGTTGGACGGAGCTAGTGGGCAAGCTGGTTTGGCACGTCGTGGTCTGCTGCAAGCTGCGCATTCTCGGCCGGCGGTGACCAAAAACGGGCGGCGCGCAACTGCTGCTCCAGGCTAAGGGGTCGGCCGGTGAGGGTTTGGTTAGAGCTGGGGGAGACAGGGGAACCAAATGGAGGCCAAAAACTCGACAATGCATTGATCCATAAACAGTATTAGTTAAGTCGAAAAATCTTGCCTGGCACCTGTTTGACCAAATGGCCGCATGAAACTTTTATTTAAATTTTGAGATGATTTTTGGTGGAGTGGTTTATCTTATGCTTAAGCTTATAGGTTTATTTGAGTGGGATTTTGAAATTGAGTTTATTTGAGTGGTTTTTGGAAAAGTGATATCTAGAAATATGAACTAGATTCAATTTTCAAATGTCATTTAAAATGAGAGTTTGACTTTTTTGGGCTGACACAAAGTGGACCTTGGCACATCACTACTTGTACTAGCAAGTGGTGCAAAGATACACAATTGTTTCTGTTTGAATTTGAGTGCTAGGAATAGCCAAAGTGGGCTAGGTGATTAAAATGGCAAAAGTGACCATTTCCTTATTTAATTCTTTTTCCTTGGGATTTGCTTGGGGATGATCTAGTTGATGTGTAATTCACCTCAGAGTCATTTTACAACCAAGAGATCACTCAATCATGGCAATTCAAAACAACTCCTATTTTAAATGTACACACATATGAATGCTTAAAGATTTTTAATACAAAAAGTTTTTGTTAACCCTAAATTGGGTAGATTTGATCTTGATCACTTGGATTAAAGTTTTTGGTATGTTACATTATAGTAAATAGTGTTGTCGGTGTGAGTTTCCAACTATCAAGAAAGAACATTAAATTCTACATTTTCCGAGTGAAGAATACGAGCAAGGTTGTTCTTTTTCCTAAAGAAAGTCCGAAGAATATTGGATCTGAATGCCACAAGCCAAGGTTACATACATATATATTGGACCAACATGTTGTACCAACGATTCCCATGTTTTATGAGTTGCAAAATTCCGAGCTAACTACACGTACTAGTAAATTGCACGTGCTCTGCACGTGAGACTCGGATAATAGATATCTAGCATATCATCACTATATAAAATAATAATAGGTAAAGCAAAAATATATAATAGGTATTTGAACTACTACAAGTAAAATGTGTAGGTTTCTTTAAAAAATTTACGAAAAATCTCTTAGAGGTACCCATCGGAGGGGGCGCCGGGGGGGGGGTCAATTAATATACTATAGAGTTCTGACGACAGGTTCATCTTCTTGCCAAGATTTTGCGTCTTGACAGTTTAATTAAGTTAGGTCAAACTTGAGATACCACTAAGTGCGATAGATTGCTCTTGAATTTAATGAAATTAGGTCAAACTTGAACTACAAATAATAAATTGTAGGTTTCTTTGAAAGTTTTATGAAAAAAGCTTTTGGAGGTACCCATCGAGTGGTTAATTAATATATCAGAAACCACGGAGAGTTTTGACGAGTGGTTTGACTTCTAGCGAAGATTTTGCATCATGAAATTTTGGACACCTTTTGAAAACAATCACATGAAACAGGGAGAGAGGGGAAATGATTTTTCTATTCTCTATGGGCAACCCACAAGCTTGAGGTGCACCTTATTAGGCTTAAAGATATAAACTCTATTTTCCCACAATGTATATGGTGAACCTTAGCGGATGCCACATACTAGACCTTAAGGTGTGCTTTTGTACATATTGCTGATGCCCTTATTAGGGAAAAAGCAAATAGTACTCCCTCGATCCAAATTAGTGTTCTCACATTTGTCTAGATTCGGATATATCTAGTCATCTTTTTGTGCTAGATACATCCAAATCTACACAAATTTGAGAACATTAATTTGGATCGGAGGGAGTAGTATATTAGTACTAGTATATTAGTATAGTAGTACTCATTTATTTGCTTAGACATATGCTCACCTCTATCCACGCGCTGTACAAGCTGAGAGAATAAAACATAGGGAGGGTAAAATAGGGCAGCAACGGAGAGGAGTTGAACGTGGTTCGATGTCAGAGGAAAGTTATGATGGACTGCTGACACGAGGTACTCCTGCGGCCACTCTACTAGTAGTAACTTTCAGGAACTATGCATGCAAAACAAATTGTGTGTTTTCTCTCTCCTTCGCTGCCTCTCACCATCCATCCTCCGTCTCTCCTACCCTTTCCCCTCGCGCACCGGCCCAGCTAATCTCTCCCTGGTCCACAGCGTGGTGTTGCGCACGTCTGCCTTGGTATAGTGGATCTATGTCTCTGGCGTGTTCCGCAGTCGTGTTGGTGTGGAGTAGGGATGAGGAGTACATAGGAAGGAAACCACTTTGGTCCTTGGCGGCAAAAAAATTCAAACTTTTCTGGTTTTCGAAATTTTCACTTGCTTCCCAAACATTAGGAGGGAAGGTTACTCAAAAGATCGGCCATTCGCAGTACTTCTTATCTTATCTTTATATTTTCTTATCTCTTACTATACCATACCATACCACTATATAGTGTACGGACAACTTTGAACATTGACCGTTGGATCAAGACCAGGAAATCCAAACAATGTTGTCGGTGTGATTTTCCAACTATATTAGGAAAGAACATTCAATTATTCTCAATTTTCCGAGTGTATGACGAGCGAGGTTGTTCTTTTCTGTTTAGGACTGTCCAAACAAAATTGGATCTGAATGCCAGAAGCCAATTTTACCAACATGTTGTACTGATGATTCCCATGTTTTATTTATGAGTTTTCAAACTTCCTAGCTAACTCTGCCTATTTGACCGAATGACTTTATGTCGATTTATCGAAATTAGGTCAAATTTGAAACTACAAGTAAATTGTAGGTTGCTTTGAAAGTTTTAGGAAAAATTTTTGGAGGTACCCATCGAGGGGTCACAATTAATATATTATAAAGCACCGGGAGTTTTGACAATAGGTTCAACTTCTTGCTGAGTTTTTGCATCTTGACAATTTAATGAAATTAGGTCAAACTTGAGCTACAAGTAAGTGCGATAGATTGCTCTTGAATTAAATGTATTTTTGGAGGTAGATGGGTCCATCTTCTTGTAGTAAACCATGTCGTCAGTGTGAGTTTCCAACTATTAGGAAATAAAATTCTCAGTTTTCTGAGTGATGACATGGCATGCTATTAAATGAGGAAAGAGATGGATGTAGTAACTAGCTAAGTTAACATCACACTTTTCAAGTGAAAATGAGTCTACAAGATAATTAATATAGTCTTCTATGACACTACCTTTGTTACTATGCACTATGAAGGTGGTAACTTAGACTAGTGTTAGGTGCATGACACTAGTTGAAGTTACTCCCCACTATGACCAGCCTTAGAGTCTACACAAGTAAGGGCAATTGATTGCTATTGAATTAAATGTATTTTCAGAGGTAGATGGGTGCATATTCATGTAGTAAACAATGTCATCAGTGTTAGTTTCCAACTATCACCAAAGAACATTTAATCCTCAATATTTCGAGTGATGACAAGATTATTCTTTTACATAAACAAACACCGAAGAATATGGATCTGAATACCACAAGACAAGTTTTCAGACATAAATGTATGGATGTTGATCTAATTTTACCTTTTTTAGGTCCTTGATGTAAAATATACTAGCACCGTCTTTGTAAAATTCAAACCTAAAAGAATGTGGTAACATTTAAACGTATTTAACATTATTAGTTGTCGATGAGTATGAACGTTCTTGGATTTCAAGACGAACAACGAAGGTCATGGCCATATCTACATCATACTTTATGCTGATGATGATCCCATGTCCACGAATTTGCATGTCGCCAACTCTGGCCATATATTTTGAAAACAAACAAAGAGAAAGTAGTATGAAGAGTATGGCTCACTGAGCTTCTCTCTCGAGAAGGAGCCAAACATGATTGTTTTCCCTTCTTAATTTTAGGATGCTCCGTGTGCTAAATGTATGGACCTCGATGTAATTTTACCCCTTTTTAGGTCCTTGCTGTAAAATGTACTCCCATTGTCCGTGTAAAATTCGAACACAAAAGCAAGTGGTAAAATTTAAACGTATTTAAGCTTAGTAGTTGTCAATGAGTATGAATATTCTTGCATTTCAAGCCGAACGACCAGGGTCATGGACATATGTACATCATACTTTATGTTGATGATTCATGATCCCATATCGAAGAATTTGCCTGACACAAAATTTGGCCATGTATTTTGAAAACAAACGAAGCGGACGAAGTACGAAGAGTATGGCTTGGTCAGGTTCTTTCTCGAGAAGGAATCGAACCCGACTATTTTCCTTTGCTTAATTTTAAGGCGTGCTTCGTGATAAATTTTCGTATCTCGATGTAATTTTCATCTTTTAGGTCCTTGATGAAAACAAACGAAGAGGAAGAAATACTATGAGGAGTACGGCTCGGTCATCTGCTCTCTCGAGAAGGAGCCGAACCATACTTTTTTATTTGCTTAATTTTAGGTTACTTCATGCTAAATGTATGGACCTCGATGTAATTTACCCATTTTGAGGTCCTTGATGTAAAATGTACTCCTACTGTCCGTGTAAAATTTGAACCTACAAGTTAGTGGTAAAAGTTAAACAAATTTAAGGTTAGTTGTGAATGAGTATGAACAATCTTGGATTTCAAGCCGAACGGCCAAGGTCATGGCCATATCTACATCATACTTTACATCGATGATTCATGATCCCATATCCAAGAATTTCATGCTACCAAATTGGGCCATATTTTGAAAACAATCGAAGAGGGAAGTAGTACAAAGAGTATGGCTCGACCAGCTGCTGTCTCGAGAAGGAGCCAAACCCGACTATTTTCCCAGCTTAATTTTAGGGTGCTCTGTGGTAATTAAATGTATAGACCTCGATGTAATTTTACCTTTTTAGGTCCTTGCTGTAAAATATACTTCCACCATCCGTGTAAAATTTGAACATAAAAGCAAGTGGTAAAATTTAAATGTAATTAAGCTTATTAGTTGTCCATGAATATGAAAATTCTTGCATTTCAAGCTGAACGACTAGGGTCATACATATCTACATCATACTTTATATGTTGATGATTCATGATCCCATAGCAAAGGATTTGCATGTCGCCAAATTTGGCCATATTTTGAAAACAAGCGAAGAGTAAGTAGTATGAAGAGTATGGCTCAGTCAGCTTCTCTCTCTAGAAGGAGCAAAACATGATGGTTTTCCCTGCTTAATTTTAGGGTGCTTCATGCTAAATGTATGCACCTCGATGTAATTTTACCTTTTTAGGTCCTTCTTGTAAAATGTACTCCGACCTTCTGTGTAAAATTCAAACCTAAAAGCAAATTGTAAAATTTAAACATATTTAAGATTATTATATGTCGATGAATATGAACATTCTTGGATTTCAAGACGAATGACGAAGGTCATGGCCATATCTACATCATAGTTTATGGCGATGATTTGTCATCCCGTATCCCAGATTTTGCATGCCCCCAAATTTAGCCATATTTTGAAAACAAACAAATAGGAAGTAGTATGAATAATATGGCTCGATCAGCATCTCTCACGAGGAGCAAAACATGACTATTTTCCTTGCTTAAATTTAGGTTGCTTCATGCTAAATGTATGGAGTAATTTTACCTTTTTTAGGTCCTTGGTGTAAAATGTACTCCCACCGTTCGTACATGTAAAATTCGAACCTAAAAGCAAGTGGTAAATTTAAAAACATTTAAGATTATTAGTTGTCGTTGAGTATGAACATTCTTGGATTTCAAGATGAATGACCAAGGTCATGGACATATCTACATCATACTTTATGCTGATGGTTCCTCATACCATATCCAAGAATTTGCATGTGGACAAATTTGGCCATATTTTGAAAACAAATTAAGAGGAAGTAGTATGAAGGGTATGGCTCGATCTACTTTTCTCTCGAGAAGGAGCAAAACATGACTATTTTCCCTTCTTAATTTTAGGGTGCTTCGTGCTAAATATATGGACCTTGATGTAACTTTAGCTTTTTTAGGTCCTTGATGTAAAATGTACTCCCACCATTCGTACGTGTAAAATTCAAACCTAAAAGCAACTATAAAAATTTAAACGTATTTAAGATTATTAGTTGTCGATAAGTATGAATATTCTTGGATTTCAAGAAGAACGACCAAGGTCATGGCCATATCTACATCATACTTTATGCTGATGATTCATGATCCCATATCCAAGAATTTGCAAGGCACAAATTTGGTCATATTTTGAAAACAAACAAAGAGGAAGAAGTATGAAGAATATGGCTTGATCAACTTTTCTCTCGAGAAGGAGCAAAACCTGACTGTTTTCCCTGCTTAATATCAGGGTGCTTCGTGCTAAATGTATAGACCTCGATAAAATTTTACCTTTTTAGGTCCTTGATTTAAAATGTAATCCCTCCGTCCTTACGTGTGAAATTCGAACCTAAAAGCAAGTGGTAAAATTTAAACGTATTTCATTTTATTAGTTGTCGATGAGTTTGAACATTCTTGGATATATTTTGCTAATGATGTTCCCATGTCCAGGAATTTTCATGCCTCCAAATTTGGCGATATATTTTGAAAACAAAGAGAATGTAGTATGAAGAGTATGGCTCTGCTCTCTCGAGAAGGCGCCGGACCTTACTATTTCCCTTTCTTATTTTTAGGGTGCTTCATGCTAAATGTAAGGACCCATCATTCGTGATGTTCCCATATTTGGGAGAAAATGGGTGAATCATGTCACGGTAACAATGTTGCCACTCGGAGTTTCCAACCATTAGATAAATCTAGCACGAAAACATGACTATATACATTCTAATCTAGATAAATTTGAAAACATTATATGGATCGGAGGGAGTAGTATATATGCATTCAAAACAAATTGTGTTTGTTCTCTCCTTCAGTGCGGCATCACCATCCCCACATGCAAAGCAAATTTGAGGACATTTCGAACTTTTTTTATTTGGCACGGTGTGATTTGCTATCCCTAGATACCTACCGGAAAAAATAGTAGCGCCTAAAACTAGGGGCCAACATTGCGGGATGGAGCATTTAAGAAATACTACTGTATCTAATTTTCTGTTATTATTCCTTTTTTGCATAAGCGTCTATGTTAACGTCTCGTGTTAGTTTTTCCCCAATATACTGGGTCGGAGTAGTCGATCCAACAACCAGAGGAGAACCACCCCGCGCCCCTCATCATCTTCCTCTGCCGCTCCGGCCGCTTGTGCACCATAGTAGCCCCTCTACACCCTTGCAGAATAGTAGAAACCACCAACCCATCCCAACTAATCTTCCGCAGTACTCTTCCTTGGAACGACATCTGGAGCGATGAAGCGTAAGATAGCTGAGTGCTATAGCCAGGCAATCGGATTTTGCAACCTCCACTACGGACCGCTGAGCAACATCACCGGTCGCGCCGATCTTCTCATCACCTCTCGCCTGGCTCACGGCATGGTTGGCATGCATCAAGGGATTGTGGAAGATCCTGGTCTCCCGTTTCATTTGCACTGCCTACTTCACTCTTACCCACAGACATGGCCACTAGACCGTGATGAGCAGGTAAAAATCAGTTTTGCATGATTTTTGTAGGACTCGAAACCTTAGATTCTTTCCTATGGATTGAATTTGGATCAAAGGGATTGTGGTACGCAAATTCTTTTGAACTACAACCCCCCACCCATGATTAAATCCTATAGGAATTGGAACATCTACTTGAGGCTCAACTCTCATCGGTCCAATTAGGTAGGTAGTTTTCCTATATTTTATAATCGCATGTTTTTTACCGGCAAACCTATAAATTAATGTCTTCTCAATCCTGCGATCGAAAAAGGCCCAAGACTTTTGCTTCAGTGTCCCCCCTCTCCTCCAAACGTACTAATTTGAAAAAACAAGAACGACCAGGATTGTTGATACCCGTAACGGAAGGTGTATTGATCAATCAAGGCTGGCGTCATATTTTATGTTTGATGTGTTTTACAAACACGAGATTTCTGTAAAAAGTTGGCTATTTGGTTTACATGAATACAAAAACATAGGATTACTTTAACACATGGTAAAATCAAAGTCAAACCTCACAAGAGAGTATATTTACGATGTTATCGTATCTCTTGGGACCTCATTCTTGTTCTTCTGAGGTCCAAGTTGGATATGAAGAATTGCATATGAGTTTTGGAGGATTCTAACCCATAGGATTTTGGAAGATATCAAATTCCTATGGAATCACTTCTTAATTCCTATGCCCTCCATTCCATAAGAATCTAAACATGAGCTCCAACCTCATTCTATTTCTGCTTTGAGAAGTCCAATGCACTTACACTATATTTTTGCAAAACTCCTGTGTTTGTGTCCTATTCACTATCCAAAGACACCTGTTACAAAATTTCTGCGTTTTTAATTCTATGAATTTACTGTACATACCATGTCAATCCTGTGTTTTTCCTATTCCTACAATTTTTAAAAACCATTGATCAAAAGAGGACACTAATCTTGTTAATCAATCATAGGAAAATTGCCTACATTTTTTCCTCTGGTTCATTCCTCTGAACAGTGCCAGCATAGGAAACTTAACTATTCCTACACTTTTTCTTTAATGCAAACAAGACCTTATTCCTTGGTGTCTTTGTCTGCATACATTCATGTTCTATTCATCACGTTTCTGCATCTTTCAGATAGTAGTTTTTCTGCAAATCTAGCTACCACTCGCCCTTTGTCAAACACCTTGCATGCCCCTAGATATGAAGAAAATCTGTTGCAAGGAATTTACACGCTTCAAATGTCACTAGACAATCGAACAGTAGAAGCATTTGTACCAGTTGAGGATGACATACCTGGAACATGGGATGACGAAGGATTTGAAAACAAGGGTTACTAGGTTGGTGCTAACGGAGAATGGATTGCGATTGCAAAGCACCCGGGTTGCTGGTACCTTCAAAACATCTATAGTATGGCACGTATCTAGCTGCCACGTGTGTAGCGTGTTGATATTTATTCATCGGGGAACCAGTGTTTCCACGACCCCCCATGCACTTACCTCTACAAGCACGCGAATATTGAGCTGCTGAAGATACAAATAGCAAAGAAGCCATACAGATTTGACAACCAATGGCACTACAGTGCGATGGAGGTGTTTGACAAATTCATTGCTACCATAGATTTTCCTAGTGACAGGGACTAGATTATCCTTCGAAACGACTATCTTGCACCAGCAACGTATGTTGATGCCATTGCCAATTGTCTAATCAATGGTCCTATTGATCGCATTTACGTGGTGACAGAACCGCGAGGAGATGTTCTTGTCTAGGAACCAAACAAATGGACTGAGTCCCGTTATTTAAAAGTAAAATTTATAAATTACATACAACTGCATTGTTCATGATACTTTTACTAACCGAAATGCACACACAGGTATACTTGCAGGCATGTGTGTCATACAGGCTCCAGTAATTGAAGAGCCGGGAAATTTCCAAGCCGGTGACAATGTCGAGGCTAAAGATATTGCATTATGCAGCTGGTACTTGGCAAAGCTTGGCTGGGATATCCTATGGATTCACACCAGGGGTGCACGATCTAGTAGCCATGGTAATCCTGTATCGTACATGGGTAGAGAACTTCTCTCTTATCCCTCGCTCCGCTGCCATGTTTTCTAGTGGGCCCTTAATTTGTATGATCCTGTAGCACCGGACTGGATCAGAAGGGATAATCTTGAAGGGAGGTCAGTGTTTGTGGGAATCAACCCCATTCATCCTCGAGCCCCCTACAAATTCTGAACCTGGTGCTGCCGATGTTGATGAAGCTCTGCCAGTGTTCAGAAGAGACTGTGTGTTTGCTACACATGTGCGCTGCCAACATCGCCCATAACCAGTTCTAGATTGGAGTCGCATGCACGTCAATGGGGGTGCCATAGGTTCATCACTTAACTACACTGGAGCGGATCGTAGAGAGCAAATGTTTGAGGCGCCAATGTGGTTCGTGCCAACCCTGCCTCGTTGGAACTATGTGAAGTTTGACCAAAATACCGAAAAGCTGATTATGAGAACTCACAACATCATTTTCGTAGCTAGTACTTGTCACCATGTAATGTACTGTACTATGTACGTAGTACTTTCATACTATATTGTATTATCAGTAGTTGCAACATCATTTCCACTATTGCTTGTCCTAGGCACCATGTACGAAATAATAGACTTTCATAGTATGTGTTTTATGTTTTCCTATTCAAGCCTCAAGCTGTCGTGCCTAATTTTCTAGGCTATTAATTTTTGCATGACAATTAGTAGTACTGTATTGGTGGCAAGGTTTACTTTGTCCACAACATTCGTGTAACCTCGCCGCATTTATTCCCTCACCAGCCCTAGCCCCAGCCCTCTCTCACACATCACTCCTTAATCGCCATTGCGCTTCCCTCCACTGACGACCACCACCGCCGCAACTTACTCGTCTTAGGCGGGTCGGCTGTGGTCGCCAGGCCCTGCAACCTCATCTATAGAGCCGTCGCATCCCTCAGACATCACGATGGAAGTGCAGTATATACATAATCCCTGAAACCCTTGATCTTGATGATGAGACGCGGTCAAGCTTTTATTAGCGCTTGGTTAACAGTGGGTTGGTGTTGAGTATAGTTCTCATCTAGTTCATTTAACCCGTTTGTATACTACAGTTCAGTTTTACACACGCAAGCTAGTTTCGGGGCTAGATCTACGGTGAACTGTAATAATAAGTTCAAATTTTGTATTGATTGATCGACGACTGATGATGATTTGGGAGGCCACTCGGTATGTTTTGCTTTAGATTGGTCTCAGGGGCAGAGGTCCCTTTAATTTGGGAAAGTTAGGGTGGCTGCTGCCCTACCCTGATTTTTGCCAAAATTTCGAGTATATGTATGCATCTCTAGCATTGGTAGCAGATAGAGCTCATCATGTTCGTCTGTTCGTCTGTTCCTGGGTGTTCGGTATCTGTACTACTCGATAAAGAACTGCACTAATGTGATGCCTAGACCTTAGAAGTAGTACTAATATAACCGATGTTCATGCTAGCTATAGTTAAGACTTTAATTTATGTACTTCGATATGAAATTGCTCCACTTTACTTTCTTAGTTGATCTTGTATTGTACTCTATCAGCTAATACTGTACTATTTCACAATTATTGACAGCTGGTAGAGACATTATCTATCCATGTTTTTTTGCAGTATTCGGGCAAGAAGCTCGAGCTTGGGTAGACTCATCATCGAAGAAGACAAGAGATCCATGTGTAGTCTAGATGGAGGGGCAAGCCAGGAACACCCACGTGGAGAACACCTGTGCCGAGTTCTGCAAGATGCTGTTAATACCAGAGGGTTAGACGTGCGGAGCATACCCAACTCCTTTTTGCCAACGTTTGGCAGTGAGTATCCAGAGGCCATCAAGCTGAAGATATGCAAAGCCTAAAGCTGGGATGTCGAGCTGAAGAATCAAGATGGCAAGGTAATCCTTGACGAAGGATGGCTAGATTTTGTCAAAGCACATGACTTGAAGGTAGGATACTTTCTGGTATTCAAGAAGCTTGCCACCACTTCCTTTAAGGTGATAGTATTTGATCATGATAACTGCGAGAAGGTGATCAGATGTGCAGGTTATCACCCATCATTTGATGGACAATTTACTATATCGTAGGTGTATTAATGTAGTGACTGTTTGCTTCTAATTATAACTATACTATAAAGAGGTGCTTGAACACCTTCCGTTATCATGCATCCTATTGGAACACCGTGGTACTTGATCGCGCTAGGCTCCGATGTGGAGGTATTTAATGTACTATGTTTGCAAGAAAACTGCAAAACAAACATCTAGTGTACTATTGCTAGTATTGTACTACCTCCTATTCCACATTATAATCCTTTTTAGCAAACTAAAAAATCATCTTGTTAGTTCCGCCGCATACAAGAGTTGTGTCTTGTTGGTGTACCTGACAATCAAGTGGGTAGGTGTAGTACAACTCTTGTATGCCATAGAACTAACGAGATCATTGTTCGTCGTACTCTACTGCCAGTAGTAATACATCCTGTACTGGTACAAGTGTATTACTACTAGGTAGGAGTACTATTTTTTAGGAAAATAGAAGCTGTAAATAAACATCATATGATCAAACATGACAACAGTAGTAACTCTAGTCGGCATACACGGCAGTGTGCCGGCCTAGCTGTAATGGCCCAGGTCATGACATGGTTAATTTAGCGCACGAGAGCATGTTGGCCTAGCTATAAAATACACCAAGATTTCAGATGGTTAATTTAGTGCACTACAGCATGCCAGCCAAGCTAATCGGCGTCCTAGATGAAGCTCCAGAGGCCTTGCAAAAAAACTCGTTCAAAGAGCCATCCCATCTTCCCCATCTCGGCTATTTTTATCCCCACTCACCATTGCCGCCTGGCCCCACATTTGGGATCGTCTCCAGTGCATGCTTCACACATTTTCCTCACCATCTTGCCCGCTGCATTGGATCTTGTAGGCCGCATCACCCCTCTCCAAAAGTGCCCCGATAGTCATACTATGGTCCGACCTCTTCCCCCCAATCCATCACGATGTCACAATCGACACACAACCCACTGCACGGCATCTGGAGCAAGATCAGCGATGATGTTTTCAACGAAATCGCTATGCGTCTAGACACTACCAGCACCGCCCGGCTAGCCACATGCTCCAAGGAGCTGTACCGCCAAGTCGCGGGTGGAAAAGGTAGCAGATGCCCCAACGACCACTGCGGGACATTCGTCCCCTACAACGATGTCTACGACCACATAATCTGGCGCTTTCACGGCCAGCAAGTCTGCATGGAGCCTGAATGCGAGTTCATCACCTCATCGGTAGAGATAACACCTATAGTAGAGCTCGTCTGCCACGGCAGAGTTGCCCACTCGAGGATTGCGCCCAAAATGCCCTATAGCCACAAACACTAGGAGTTGTCTAAGCTGGTGCCCACAGGAGGCTCGCGGAGAGCAGATATCATCGGCACCGGGAAAGAGGGCATCTTGTTCGTCGCCCAAATTGATGGCCACACCATGGACATCGTCATATCCCTGGGCTCATCAGTTCAGGGGCGTGCGAATCGCTGCGGTACAAGGTGAAGCATTGGTCGCTATCTCTGTGGCATGAGCTCCATGCGGTCGAAATGGTATCGACATCTGAGCTGACAAGCAGGCCATCATCGGTCGAAGTCGCCTTGGAAGGGCTCGGGTCGTACATGTCGCAGCCGTAGTGTTACCTGGAAGCTTCTGAACCGTTCATCGGAATTCCCTATAGAGTAGGAGTATTGCATCAACAAGTTTCAAAAGTGAGATAAAACATCTAAATATTCTTTGTGATGATCCCAATGTTAAGATATGTAACGTCATGCTAATTAATTACTACTTTATGTTGGTGATAAATTCAATTTGTATGGGTCGAGGTGGAACAAGTTTGTGGCAATGTAACCTATTTCCAGTGTACGCTGCTGACATAGTGGGCCCACATGCGACGGTGTGACAAGGAAAGCGTAATAGGCAGGAAAGAAAGCGCTACCCGGCCAACACTTGACACGCAGTTGCATTATGCCGAGTATTTTGTATGGAGGTCTTAACTTGCTACTGCTAATCTATTTTGTAGTAATACATATGTACTGGTACTTTTTTAGATCGACAGATCAAGTGCTGAATATGGAATATCTTTCCTTTTGTGTCATGGCATTGCTAAAACTATTGAATTTCAATGTCTACATTGTTGAATCTGTCATTTCTTTTGGCCATTGTCGGTACTACTGAATCGGTCACATTGAAATGCTGCTGAATTTCTCAAGTGGTGCTGAATATGAACTAGGAATCTATAGATATTTTTTCCGTCTTATTCTGTACTGCTCAAGCTTCAAATGCTACTCAATTTGTCAAGTGTTATGTCGTTACTATTACTAATGTACTTTCTAGAACTAATACTGATGTACTGATACTTGTTTAGATCAAGTGCACTAGATGGTCTTGCTTTCCTTTTTAAACTTGGCTTTGTCACAATCTAGATGAGGCTTGGACATTTTGGGATGCATATATATATGGGGGTCACACTGGTATTAATGTGAAGAGGAGGTATGCACATAAAAGCATACTTGATCATCAGTTATGCTTGCTCCAATGATCAAGTGTGTTTGGAGAAAAGGGCAAACTGATCGTCCGACAAGGTTTTTAGAGCTGAAACATGAACAAGTTCTCTCTATACTGCTATTGAGTTTCAGTGTCTGTATTGCTGAAACAGTCACTTTGGAATGTTGCAGAATCAGTCAAGTGCTGCTGAATATGAACTAGGAATCTGTCGATATTTTTTCTGTCTTATTCTATACTACTAGATCTTTCAAATGCTACTGAATTTGTAAAAAAGTTTTGTCACTGCTGCTAGGCTCATTGCACTAGATCTTTTGCCTGCGTGTCATCAGAACCGTTGGATGTGTTTTGGACAGAAATTAGAGGGTACCAAGTGAAGTCATTGGATACCAGTCCAGTTTTGGCGCATGCGGTCTGTGTCCCTTATTCTTTAGATATTTATACACGAATATATGTCAAAATAATTATCGTTTTTTCCTCCTGTAGTGAGGTCTGTGTTCCAAATCCGGCCGAGCCACATCATAATGCAAAGTTTACTAAAGAGGAGGTAAAATCTAGCCCATTCGTCCCCTCTTTTGCCCAGAACAATTTAATTCGGTCTTGTAGGGGTCAGGGGACTTGCTGATGATAGCCCATTTAAATATTTATCAAGGAGCCCATGGAGAATAGCGCATGGAGTATATCCCATTGAGTACAGTAGATGTAGAATAGCCTAAAATGTTAAATTCGGCGTTTTCGGAATTGCCCTTTAAAACAAAAACAAAAAAGCCACCTACCCATGTTTTTAAGAAACTACTCCATTATCTGGCATCTAATAAATTGAGATGCCAGGATCGCTTCCCTTTTATTTTAATAAGAGAGATAACATCGACACATAGAATCTTATTAAGAAGGCCAATATATAAGTTATAGGTACTATAAAGCTTTTTAATGAGAATGTTCATCTATTTTGTTTGTCGTTGTGGCAACGCACATGGTTTATATGTGTTTTGAAGTCTTGAGTTCGATTCTCTATGCTTGACATAAAATTATCTTGGGTTTACTTTTTTCTGGCAATATTGCTTGATGGAGAGGCTGACATTGCCGACCCACCAGCCTGCAGCATCCCTCGAGTTTAATGGTCGGGTTTGAAAAAAGATAAATACTTGTACAGAGAGGCTGGCATCAGGAACCCACCTGCCAGAACATACGAGGCTGCATCTGGGACCCCCAATCAAGAACATACCAGAGACACTGACATGGGGGCCTCAACACCAAGACCATACACTGCTGCCACATCAAGCACCATTGCCAAGGTCAAAACAGTGGACGCGGCCAAAAAAAGTCCATCATACGCAGGTTTGATTTACAGAGAGACCGGCATGTGGGACCCCGTAGCACGACCTTATACAGGTTCTGTCTCGAGCAACGTTTCCAAGATTGAAACAGGGAGGCGCGAGCGAGAAAAAAGTATAGCATACACACGTTCTTCTAATGAGAGGCTCACATGGGGGACCCAGCAGTCTAGAAAAATAGCAAAAATTCCATCATACACACATTTCTTCTAATGAGTGAATGACATGTGGAGCCCTGCATCATGATTAAATGGTAGATGTAGCGAGCAACACTATCAAGTTCGGAACACGGAGGCACGACCGAGGGAAAAAATTCTATCATACACACGTTTCTTCTAATGAGAGGATGAGATGTGGGGTCCAGGAGTTTGATTAAACGGTAGATGCATCGAGCAGCGCTATCAAGTTCAGAACAGGGTAGCGCGAGTGAAGAACCAAATTCTATCATACACATGATTCTTATAATGTGAGGCTGACATGGAGGACCCAATAGCGTGACTAGACGGCAGACAGATCAAGCAATGTTATCGAGTTGAAATCAGGAAGGCAATAGCCAAGGGAAAAAATCCATTATACACACGTTACATCTAATGAGAGGATGACATGTGGGTCCCAGGAGGTTGATTAAATGGTAGATGCATCAAGCAATGCTATCAAGTTCGGAATAGGGTAGCGCGAGCGAAGGAAAACATTCCATCATACACACCATCCTTCTAATGAGAGGCTGACATGTGGGACCTAGCAGCTTGACTAAACGGGAGACGCATCGAGCAACGTCATCGAGTTCAAATTAGGGAGGCACGAGCAAAAAGTACGGTCCACAAGAGACAGTGACGTCCGGGACCCACATGGCTCAAAAGACTTTGGCGAGTCAACATCGTGTGAGGAAATGAAAATCTTGCTTCTGCCACGCGCCAGCCGAGCTTCCTCCAGGCTTTTAGTAGAGGGCCACGAAACCAGGAAAAAAAGTTTTCCATCGGCCACGGCAGAGCCGAGCATTTCATCGCGGAAGATGCGCCTTCTACGACGGCTGTTGGGCCTAGTCGTTGCGGAAGGAAACTTTTCTTGTAGTGTGATGAGCCTAGCATGCACAAAAATGTCCTGGGAACATGAACCGGAAGGTAAAGGACGAGTCATATGGATGCTATGATTCCCATACAATGCTCGCCATTCGAGCTACGCCACCACTCGTGATGATCTGTCATGGCATAGTGAATTTGGTTTGTATAATAACTAAAATGACTAGAGGGATGTCATTTTGAGTGGGAGTTCTTATAAGTAATTTTAGAATTTACTTGAACACTATCTATTTTAAACCTAGTCTAAATAGTCTTTGAAAATACATTGTAGATCGTGGAACCCCCTGCATTCAATTTTAATGCATTTCCTGAGAAAGAAAAACTGCTAGACAATGGGTCTTACTCCACCAACTATGTGCAAGATGGTCTGCTAGGTGACGCCCCTGCATCTAGCGCGACTCAAGAGGAGTGCGACATGTATGACGTGAAATTTGATGACTACACTCTTATGCGGTCTGCGATCCTTCAGTCGCTGGAGCCAGAACTCCAAAGGCGCTTTGAACTTACCGATGTTGATGTCATGGTGGAGGAACTCAAACTATGTTTGGGGACCAAATCCGTGCTGAGAGATATGAGATCTCCGATAAGTTCTTTAGCGCTAAGATGGAGGAGCACAACTATGTGAACGAGCATGTCATTAATATGACAGGTTACTCTCAACATCTTGAGACACTGGGATGTGAGATTCCAGCTGATCTCATGAAAGAAGAGTTCTGCAATCGCTCCCACCAAGTTACAAAGGTTTGGTAATTAATTACAAGATGAATGGTGCAGACAAGTCGCTCACTGAACTTGTAGCTATGCTTAACACTACCGAGGTAGACATCAAAAAGGAACATCAAGGGTTAATGGTAAATAAAAACACCAATTTCAAGAAAAGAGGCAAGAAAGGAAAGGCTAAAGGTAACTTCAAGAAGGACATCCAATCTGTTGCTCCACCTGAGAAGAAGACCAAGGGAGGCCCTAAGCCTGATACTTAGTTCTATTACTACAAAGGGGTTGGTCACTAGAAGCAGAATTTCTCGAAGTACTTGGCAGTTAAGAAGGCCGGGAAAGTGAACAAAGGTATATGTGATATACATGTTATTGATGTGTACCTAACTAGTAGTCGAAGTAGTACATGGGTATTTAATACCGGTTTGGTTGCTAATATAAGTAACTCAAAACAGGGTCTAAGGAATAGTCGACCACTAGCGAAGGATGAAGTGAGGATGCACGTAGGCAATGGATCTAAGCCTGATGTGATCACCATCGGGACAATGCCACTTCATCTGCCATCGGGATTGACAATAAACCTAAATAATTGTTATTATGTTCCTGCGTTGAGCATGAACATCATGTGTGGATCATGTTTAATGCAAGACGGTTATTCATTTTTATCCGAGAATAATGGTTGTCCCTTTCATATGAATAATATCTTTTATGGTCATGCACCTATGTTGAATGGATTATTTTTTTGAATCTTGATATTAGTAATACACATATTCATAATGTGCATGCCAAAAGAATCAAGTTGAATGATGATATTGCTGCATATATGTGGAATTTCCATTTAGGTCATATTGGTGTTAAACTCATGAAGAAGCTCCATTCTGATGGACTATTGGAATCACTTGATCTCCACGCACGCATTAAAACGGCTTTTCGATCTCCATGCACGCATTGAAACGGCGCCTCGGTTCCACGAAAGGCGGACCCACCAACGGTCGTGCTGACAGGAAATGTCTGTCAGTGACGTGACTTGACCATGACTAGTGTCAGGTTACGTCAGAGACCAAGTTCCGGCTTAGTTTGAATTTCGAGCTGGAAACCCGAATAACGTATTCATTGGTCCGGTTCATTTGATACTCGGATCCTGTCCTTTCTTTTTGAAGTTTCAGGAACCCTTCACGATTCTGCAAGCCAAAGATCAAGCTAGACGATGATGAAATCCGACTTTGGATCATGGAGGTTTCCGGGGGCTGCTGTTGGGGATATACTTTCCGGGTATCCTCATTGTGCCTCGCTGACCAGGGTGGCCCACTTGGGCTTAGAGCTTTGCTTCACGGGCGGCCTAGTCAGGGAGAAGAGACGGAGTCCAATCCGGCTACGGGAAGTCCCAGAAGACTTACCGACATAGGCCCGTAGTGTTACTTGTAGTTCAAGATGTACTCTGTAACCGACTCTTAGTCGTAGCTGGATAGATCTCTCATGTAAACCCTAGGTCGTATATCTATATAAGCCGTCCTAGGGAGAGTATTTAGGGCACCCTCACAATAGTCTACAATCTCAACCCGCACAAGCAAAACCCTTGTAACCCATATTCTGGCTCTGCCATATTACTGGATTGCTAAGAGGAGTAGGATCCGTCCAAAGCCGGCAGATTCGAACCTGGGTAAACTTGTGTGCTCACCGTCCCGGAACACCGTACATCTCACACCCCTCTCTTCCACACGCCCCGAGGACCCCCTCATGGCGTACTTGTCATCAATCCGACGATAACTCTCCCTCAACATTTATCACTTAGTTTATGTTCTGGATAGTTATTGCAATCAAAAGATTGTGAACCTCTTTAGCGTGTCTCACACTTTGTGAGACAGTTATTCATATGAGCTTGTAACAAATAGTTGTTCCACTTTTATGAATGATCTCTATCCGTGTTCATATCTTGTTCGATTATGTGTGAATTATCCTGGTGTTGAAACTAATTGATAATACATGAACATTTGTAAAATATTGAAATGCCTTGAAAAATACCCAACTTAATGATATATTCATTAATGAATGAAACCATTGTTTAAATTCAAAGTTATGTGATAATATGTGAAATACATGCGATTTCTCGTCACATATGAATCATGCCTAAGTTCGGTAAAATAAATTGAACACCGTGTATTACTTGAATACAAAGTGTTTCGTGAATTGTTAAAGAGAATACACATTCGAGGTATTGTAGTTTAACTAAAAATGATGATTATCATTATATTATTGTTTAAATGTGTAAAGAAGTTTAACAAAGGAAACATGAGTATGAAACTATTTGATATGATCAAATTATTTCATCAACAGATGTAACACCCCCGGGATCAAGGTTAAACAAATCCAGACCTTAGCCTGACATAAGATTAACCTAGACCTCAAGGATATCCAGTGACAAATCGGTAACACAACAGTAACCCTGCAACACAAAAATTATTACAGCAAGCTCATAAATGAGCGAAGAACCAAAATATTACAAGAAGAGGTCACTGACCACAAACATCAAACAACGGAAGGAAAATTATGCTATTAAGTATAGCAAACTTAACAAATGGCCTAAGAGGCCTCAAGCATAACAATGACATCCCAGCCCATAGAATCCAGGTTGTTGACCAGGAACCCCAAGCTACTCATAAGTGTCGATGTCGTACCAAACTCGTCATCAAGGGAACACTTATTATGCTACAAAAGTATCAACAAAGCAAGGGTGAGTACAGGGTGTCCTCCGTAAGACATATGGCTGGTGGGGTTATTTTGCATAAATCCATCTTTGTTTATAAAACAAGAGGGAGAAGAAGCTCGTCTACTCAGAATATTTTAAAAGGGGATAAGAGAGCGACATCTTCGAAGAATTGATCATCATCTTGATATCCACCAAAACTTCATCATCTCACAACTAGGATCACCCCCTCGTACCCAAGAGGAAGCATCCTTAAGCACACATTGATCTGCCAAGTTTTACGATTAGGTTAAAGTTCTCTATGATCTTAGAATTCGGTCACCAAGCGTTCATAACCGTGAACACGACTTTTTGAAAAGATTTAACCCTGCAGGGGTGTACAACTTTACCCACACGTACCAACCGACTCTTAATGCCAAGCTATTAGCCCTCTTCCTTGGAAGGCTGGCAGACGGTGGTTGGACACGACCTTTACCTTGCGTTCACCGAGACCATGAGTCACGCCATAAGGATGGTTCCGCCATAACGGGTCAAATCCCGAAGCCAGTCCCTAGAGATGTGAGGCGAGGTTGGTTTATCAGGGGCACCATCTACCCAAGCAACCCCGTCCATGCTTACCTACCTGTTATGATGCACCTTCCCCCGCCAAATCTTCAAAAGGTTTTCTATGCATATGTCGAATGGAACACCGAACTATGTGACTCATCGAATCTACTAGGCAAGTTATTTAGTCGAGAGGTCACCATAAACCCCGTGTGGCTTTACGATTGTCTTGGTCAGCAAAACCACATCCCATTGTGGCCTCCCATACAAGCATTAGCATGTTTATCTTTTACCACTGATCTTACCTCATCAGTATACCTTGTTATCCTGTCATACTATATTCTATGCATCTAATACATCATCTGGATGAACCAACACTGACAGTATAGATGATGTATCAGATGCTGGTTCATCTAGATGATGTATCAGATGCTGGTTCATCTAGATGATGTATCAGATGCATAGAATATAGTATGACAGGAGAACCAGGTATACTGATGAGGTAAGATAAGTGGTAAAGGTTAAACATGCTAAGGCTTGTATGGGAGGCCACGGTGGGATGTGGTTTTTGTAGTCCCATGCTCGCCACCACTAGGAACCGAGTTCTTGCCTTTGAACCAAGACGAGCGTTCAGCCACACGGGGTTTATGGGGACCTCTCGACTAACTAACTTGCCTAGTAGATTCCATGAGTCACATAGTTCGGCGTTCCATTCGACATATTGATGATGCCCTTCCTACGGACGCTCCTACATCTACACCACCAAGTCTCCCAAGTGGAACGATGACCCGTGCCCGAGCCAAGCTCCTTCAAGATAAGGTGAATTCGCTCCTCTCATAACGTGACTTTGACATACACCTGGATGGTTTGCTACTTCATACCACTACTTTGTGCATCATCATGTACGAACCCCTGCCTCGTCGACCAACGAGCCCTAAAGCTGACGGAGCCGGAGTGTCCGCCTGAATCCATCCGGAGTGTCCGGCGCGACTCGACCGGAGTGTCCGGCCTGCCTCAGCCCCAACCTAGCGTGGACATTTAGAAGACCAGTTCAGACACTACCCGGACACTACCGGGAGTGTCCGGCCACCACGGACTGTCCGGTCACTCCGACCCGGACTGTCCGGCCCAAATGATGGGCCTACGAGCCAACAGCTGGGCCCTTGGCCCATGTACCCCTCTATTTCCCACCAAACCCTAGTTTTATGCCCAAACTACCCCTGAACTTGTGGTTGGCCTATATATAGAGCCCCCACCCCTCATTGTATCCCTGAGGCATAGATGATAGACTAAACACAACACCCTTTGTGGAATCTCTAGTTTTGCCTCATCCCCTTCTACCAAAGGGGATCGACTATCGTCACCACCTCATTGGAGTTTGCATCACGCCTTCCTCGTTGTACAAGGCCTTGGCATCGGTGCCCCTTTGCCAAGATGTCAAGACCCTCTCCAAGGTGTTCTTCCCTCTCCGTGTGGGATCGAGGGAGCACGTTGACCGATCTTTGCTTGCGAGGATTCTATTGGACCGGTGGCCACCGGTGAGAGCAATTGGCCTTGTATCGTGTGTGTTTTTCGTGTGTTCATCGTCTTCTTCACGAGGTGTGCGTCCACTTCCGCTACCTTCTCCTTTTCCCCTCGCTTTTCCATCGATTTGACCACGAGATCCGTGAAGATCGGGCCACCCACGGGGTTACCCCATAACATCTGGTATCAGAGCCCAAGTTGCCACGGATTTCACCCTCGTTCTTCCCCACCAAATTTTTCCTAAAAAACCAAAAAATAGCCACAAAATCGAGTGGATCTTGTGTCAACCCATAACAGCTGGTATAAGCATCTTTGGGTTGCCACGGATTTCTCATCGATTTGGTCTTTTCCCCATAAATTCGAAAATTCCACCAAAAATAACCCCAATTCGTGTTTTGGATCGATCTGTGATTTGAGTGCATTTTGATAGGTTTTGATCCGCGGATTACTTGCTAAACTTGTTGATCGACCTTCCCCTGTGTTTCCATAGCCTAATTCCTTGATTTCCCCCATTAATTTGAGGTTTTGGTCCCAGTTTTTCAGCCAAAACTCGTCCCGTTCGTGTTCTGGAAGTTCTGGTTCGACCGGACCGGACTGTCCGGCCAAACCGGACCGGAATATCCGCCCCACCGGAGTTTCCGGTGTAAACGGACCGGAATATCCGCCCCGGCCGGACTGTCCGGCCTGCGTGCACTCGACTGTCCGCCCCCCTGCAGACAGAAAAAATCTGCTTCACGGTTTTGAGCATAACTTTTACATACGAACTCGGATTTTGGTGTTCTTTAGCTCGTTTTGAAGAGGACAAGGAGCTCTACATCATCATATCCGTGGTTCATGCTATATACTCCATAGAAATTACTTGAGTATGGCGGAATCCACCAATAAAGGGTGAAGATCGGCGAGGAAAGGTATAAAAATTCCGCGACTTCTCCGCACTTGCTTTACTTTGTGAGCTACATATCTTTGCGTTCAACAAACACCTATTGAGACTAGTTCCTCCTATGATTTCTTGGGCTATGCAAATTTCATACCATGTAGAATTCCGAGCAAAAGTTGCTACAACGACGACGCCTCACCAACCATGGAAGACATGGCGAGCTTCACCCACTTCGAGGGATCTTCCATGAGCCATGAAGAATACCTCCACCGCTTGGAGATGGAGGACTACTACGCCAAGCTAGCGGAGACATATCATCAAGAGAAACCATGACCTTCAAGGCCAAGCGTGCCACACCAAAGGGCACCACCTACTTCGATGATCCACCTCCAAGGCGTCAAGCGCCACCACCTACATGGCGTCATGCACCACCATCTCCAAGGCGACGAGCGCCATCACCTCCAAGCCGTCAAGCGCCACCATCTCCAAGGTGCCAAGCATGACCATCTCCAAGGAGTCAAGTGCATCTACCTCCAAGGCATGAAGTGACATCTACTCCAAGAAGAGTGGCATCCAAACATCATCTTCCACACAAGGCGCCACAAGGCAAGAATCTTCATCGACAAACATCCTCTCGAGATCATCACCAACATCAAGAGGATACAAGACGTCATTCAAGGCATCTTCGCCATGAAGACGGAGAATACATGTTGAGCACCATCCATAATGCTCAACCAAGCTCAAGAAGGCACCACCATGAAAAGAAGACTGCCAAGGACAAGGAGAATCGTCGCGAGCGTCATGTGGATGACCAAGTGCGCCATCTACATCAACCTTTGGCAAGGCACGACAATGACCTCCGTCGACACCATCATAAGGCTCCTTCTACGACTCGTGCCACCACCAAAATGGCACCAAGAGCAAGCTCTCCTCCACGCCATCAAGCTTCAACGCCCACACTTGACGTCCTAGATGACGCATGCAACTTCATGGATGAGGAAGACGAAGACCTCTACTTTGCCAAGTTGGACGAGTACGCCAAGAGGATGTCTACGCAAGCCAAGGAGGCCATTGCAAAGGATGAGCAAGCTCCAAGACAAGGGCCTACACCACAAGATGGCGACGACAAGGTCAAGAATGGTGAGCATGGGATTTTCCCTTCACCAAAGGAGGCGCATGGAGTTGAGAGAACCGAGCCTACCCCCATATGCTTGAGTGATGATGTGGTACCAATCCCATGTTATTATGAGAGCCACTTAGCCCACTTGAGTGAAAACAAGAGTGAGATGAGTGACTCCACCATACGTGAGATTGAGTGCTTCTATTTGGAGGGCATGAGTGATACACCAAGTGAGTTGAGAGTGGTAGTTGATAGGTCATGTGAGACCACTTTGATTTCTAACGACTTACCCTCTACCTCTAGTGTGTTATCCCATGATGTGCTAGGTTCCATGGATAAAGAAGCGCCAATCTTGGAGATGATGATGCCTCCAACCAAGAAGATGTACATGGTGGATGAAGGTGATTCCATACCCATATTGGATGAAGAAGTCGCCCACATGGAGGCCAATACTACCACAACACCCACTTCATATGAGAGGTATGAACAAGGTAAAAATAAGGGTGTTGATGATGCAATGATCCCACTAGTGGACATGATGACTTGTGATGATTTGCATGCTATGGATGATGTTTGTGATATCACATATGCTTCATTGATATTTCCATGTGATACTTTGCCTTTGCATAATATTGAGCATGTGAAATTATTTGATTGTGATGATGTTGCCATAGACATGCCATGCTCTAAACGTTACGTTGACTATATAATTGCTTGCACTTTGTTGAAAAATTGCTCTTTCCAATGTTTTGATGGCAATGATGTTACCAATGGTACCCCCTCGAACCATGCTTTGTCATGAGTGTTTTACTATTTATCTTGTTGCTTGCAATAGTATGGATGATTGCTCTTTCACTTGTTTTGCTTGCAACAATAATTATCATATGTTTTCTATTGAGATGGCCCCCATAGCTTTCTCAACTTTTGGAGATTTTAGTAAATGCCATGATAAGCATGTTCCCCACTTGCATACTCACCATACATCTATTTTACACTTGATTGACACTCATGGTGATGTGCACAAGAAGAGATACGTCATGATGATGTGTTTCTCTACCATGCACACACGTTCTTCCTTTTGTGTTCCATGTGTGTAGGTACCCACACAAGAATGTCAACCTCGGTTGAGCACGAGTTGACAAAAAGAGCTCTAGAGAGCATCCCCCAAGTGAGTTCAAGATCGAACCCAGCTCTGATACCTTTTGGATGCTTTGCATCTTTCATGTTGGCAAATTGCTCTTTCCTATGGTTAGCTCGCAAGCATGTTAATGGTATTCTTTCAACTTGTGACAATCATGTTTCGTTGCTATTGGATACTGATGCTTTGTGTGTTGCCACAAAAATGTTGAACACTTTCTCTTTTTGATGTTTTGTGTGCAACCATAATGCCATTTTGAACATGTATTGTCATGAGAGCTTCCAAGTCTGTCGTATTGTTGTTGCAACAAACATAAGGACCACTTGCTCTTTCATATGGTTTGTTTGCAAACATGTTGTTTTTTCTTCCGCTTGCGGTACTCATACCCCCATGATCTTGGCCTTTGATGATATGTGTATGGCATCCAACATATTGAACAATTGTTCTTTCCAATGGTTGGTTTGCACACATAATGATGTTGTTTTGGATATCTTTCCTCATGTGTTTTTGCCGAATTCTCCTAGCTTTGCATCAAATATGTTGATCAATATTTTAGTCAATTGCTTTGAGTGCCACACTAAGATGTTATATGGAGTTTTTGAGTTCCCACATTTGGATGATGTTCAATTAGCTTCCATGCACTTTGACCTTGCATACACATTTCGTTTTGCGATACTTGAGTTGTGCTAATAGTGTTGTGAACGAGAATGGACATGACACAAATGACATGCTCCTCTATCACACACAAACATATGTTGCTTGGTCTTTGTTGTGTGAAGGTACAATTGCATACGTGTCAACCTCTATGAACAAAGAGTTGACAAGACGAATCGAAGAGAGTTACCTAGGGCTACCCTTCAGTGAGCTATCTCTACATTATAAGGTGACTTCCTTCTACTTGAGGACTCATGCTATAATCTTCATGAATTGGCTACTCCTTGAGTGTTGCTTCGCTTTTGTTGTGAGCTTTGTAGGCTTCATGGAAGGTGAAGGAACATTGAAGAGTTTCCACATCAAGTTTCTCAAAGACGACTATATGTCGAACCCTAGGATCAAGAAGGTCTCTCGACATCATCTTCTTAGGATGAGCATGAAGAGTCGAGGACGACTCTTTTTGAAGGGGGGGAGATGATGTGGCCCTTCCTACGGACGCTCCAACATCTACACCACCAAGTCCCCCAAGTGGACCGATGACACGTGCCCGAGCCAAGCTCCTTCAAGATAAAGGTGAATTCGCTCCTCTCATCATGTGACTTTGACATACACCTGGATGGCTTGCTACTTCATACCACTACTCTATGCATCATCAGGTACGAACCCCCGCCTTGTCGACCCACGAGCCCTAAAGCTGCATCTGTCCTGAAGCTGACGGAGCCGGAGTGTCCGCCTGAATCCATCCGGAGTGTCCGGCGCGACTTGGCCGAAGAGTCCGGCCTACCCCAGCTCCAACCTAGCATGGACATTCAGAAGACCAGTTCGGACACTACCCGGACTGTCCGGTCACTCCGACCCGGACTGTCCGGCCCAAATGATGGTCCTACGAGCCAACAGTTGGGCCCTTGGCCGATGTACCCCTCTATTTCGCACCAAACCCTAGTTTTATGCCCAAACTACCCCTGAACTTGTGGTTGGCCTGTATATAGAGCCCCCACCCCTCATTGTATCCTTGAGGCATAGATGATAGACTAAAGATAACCCCCTTTGTGGAATCTCTAGTTTTGCCTCATCCCCTTGTACCAGAGGGGATCGACTATCATCACCACCTCGTTGGAGTTTGCATCGCGCCTCCCTCGTTGTACAAGGCCTTGGCATCGGTGACCCTTTGCCAAGACGTCAAGACCCTCTCCAACGTGTTCTTCCCTCTCCGCGTGGGATCGAGGGAGCACGTTGACCGATCTTTCCTTGCGAGGATTCTATTGGACCGGTGGCCACCAGTGAGAGAAATTGGCCTTGTATAGTGTGTGTTTTGCGTGTGTTCATCATGTTCTTCGCGAGGTGTGCGTCCGCTTCCGCTACCTTCTCCCTTTCCCATCGATTTGACCACGAGATCCATGAAGATCGGGTAACCCACGGGGTTACCCCATAACACAAATGCATAGAAAACCTTTTGAAAGATTAGGCGGGGGAAGGTGCATCATAACAGGTAGGTAAGCGTGGCCGGGGTTGCTTGGGGTAGATGGCACCCTTGATAAACCAACCTCGGCTCACATCTCTAGGGACCGGCTACGGGAATTGACCCGTTATGGTGGAACCATCCTTAGGGCGTGACTCATGGTCTCGACGAAAGCAAGGTAAAGGTCGTGTCCAACCACACTCTGCCCGCCTTCCAAGGAAGAGGGTTAATAGCTTGGCATTAAGAGTCGGTTGGTACATGTGGGTAAAGTTGTACACCCCTGCAGGGTTAAATCTTTTCGAAAAGTCGTGTTCACGTTTATGAACGCTTGGTGACCGAATTCTAAGATCATAGAGAACTTTAACCTAATCATAAAACTTGGCAGATCAATGTGTGCTTAAGGATGCTTCCTCTTGGGTACGAGGGGGTGATCCTAGTTGTGAGATGATGATGCTTTGGTGGATATCAAGATGATGATCAATTCTTTGGAGATGTCGCTCTCGTATCCCCATTTAAAATATTCTGAGTAGACGAGCTTCTTCTACCTCTTGTTTTATAAACAAAGATGGATTTATGCAAAATAACCCCACCAGCGATAAGTCTTACGGAGTACACCCTATACTCACCCTTTCTTTGTTGATACTTTTGTAGTAGAATAAGTGTTCCCTTGAAGATGAGTAGCTTGGGGTTCCCGGCCAGCAGCCTGGAATCTATGGGTTGGGACGTCATTGTTATGCTTCAGGCCTCTTAGGCCATTTCTTAAGTTTGTTATACTTAATAGCATAATTTGCCGTCCGTTGTTTGATGTTTGTGGTCAGTGACCTCTGCTTGTAATATTTTGGTTCTTCGCTCATTTATGAGCTTGCTGTAATAATTTTTGTGTCACAGGGTTATAGTTGCGTTACCGATTTCTCATTGGATATCCTCGAGGTCTAGTATAATCTTATGTTAGGCTAAGGTCTGGATTTGTTTAACCTTGATCCCGGGGGTGTTACATCTATTGATGAAATAGTTTGATCATATCAAATAGTTTCATACTCATGTTTCCTTTGGTAAACTTCTTTACACATTTAAACAATCATATAATGATAATCATCATTTTTTTAAACTAAAATACATCGAATGTGTATTCTGTTTAACAATTCACCCAAAACTTTGTATTCAAGTAATACACGGTGTTCAAGTTATTTTACCGAACTTTGGCATGATTCATATGTGTCGAGAAATCGAATGTCTTTCACAAATTATCACATAAATTTGAATTTAAACAATGATTTCATTCATTAATGAATATATCATTAAGTTGGGTATTTTTCAAGGCATTTCAATATCTTACAAATGTTCATGTATTATCAATTAGTTTCAACACCAGGATAATTCACACATAATCGAACAAGATATGAACACGAATAGAGATCATTCATAAAAGTGGAACAACTGTTTGTTACAAGCTCATATGAATAACCGTCTCGCAAAGTGTGAGACACACTAAAGAGGTTCACAATCTTTTGATTGCAATAACTCTCCAGAACATAAACTAAGTGATAAATGTTGAGGGAGAGTTATCGTCGGATTAATGACAAGTACGCCATGAGGGGGTCCTCGGGGCATGTGGACGAGAGGGGTGTGAGACATACGGTGTTCCGGGACGGTGAGCACACAAGTTTACCCAGGTTCGAATCCGCTGGCTTTGGATGGATCCTACTCCTGCTAGCAATCCAGTAATACGGCAGAGCCGGAATATGGGTTACAAAGGTTTTGCCTGTGCGAGTTAAGATTGTAGACTATTGTGAGCATGCCCTTAAGGCTCTCCCTTGGACGGCTTATATAGATATCCGACCTAGGGTTTATAGGAGAGATCTATCCGGCTACAACTAAGAGTCAGTTACAGAGTATATCTTGAACTACAAGTAACACTACGGGCCTATGTCGGTAAGTCTTCTAGGCCTTCCCGTAGACGGATTGGACTCCATCTCTTCTCCCTTACTGGGCTGCCCGTGAAGCAAAGATCTAACCCGAAGTGGGCCACCCTGGTCAGCGGGGCACAGTGAGAATACCCGGAAAGTATATCCCCAATAGCAGCCCTCGGAAGCCTCCATGATCCAAAGTCGGATTTCATCATCGTATGGCTTGATCTTTGGCTTGCAGAATCGTGAAGGGTTCCCGAAACTTCAAAAAGAAAGGATAGGATCCGAGTCTCAAATGAGCCGGACCTATGAATACGTTATTCGGGATTCCAGCTTGAAATTCAAACTAAGCCAGAACTTGGTCTCTGACGTAACCTGACACTAGTCATGGTCAAGTCACGTCACTGACAGACATTTCCTGTCAGCACGACCATTTGTGGGTCCGCCTTTCGCGGAACCGAGGCGCCGTTTCAATGCGTGCGTGGAGATCGAGGTGCCCTTATAGGCAAGATGACTATAACTCCATTCTCTGGAATAATGGAACGAGCGACTAACTTATTAGAAATAATACTTAGCGATGTATGTGGTCCAATGAGTGTGTCCGCATGTGGTGGATATCGTTATTTTGTAAACTTCATGAATGATTTAAGTAGATATGGGTATATTTACTTAATGAAACACAATTCTGAAACATTTGAAAAATTCAAAGAATTTCAGAGTGAAGTAGAAAATCATAGTAATAGAAAGATCAAGTTTCTATGATTCGATCATGGAGGAGAGTTTTTTAGTTACGAGTTTGGCACGCACATGAGACAATATGGAATAGTTTCACAACTCACTCCCACCGAAAAACCACAACGTAATGGTGTATCCGAATGTCCTAATCTAACTTTATTAGATATGGTACGATCTATGATGTCCCTTACCGATTTGCCACTGTCATTTTGGGGTCATGCATTAGATGCAGCTGCATTCACTTTAAATAGGGCACCATCAAAATCCGTTGAAATGACACCGTATGAATTATGGTTTGGGAACAAACCTCAGATGTCATTTCTAAAAGTTTGGGGTTGCGATGATTATGTGAAGAAACTTCAGCCTAATAAGCTGGAACCCAAAGCGGAAAAATGTGACTTCATACGATACCCAGAAGAAACAATTGGGTACACATTCTATGATCAATCCGAAGGGAATGCTTTTGTTTCGAATAATTGATCCTTTCTAGAAAAAGAGTTTATCTCAAAAGGTGTGAGTAGTAGGAAGGTAGAACTCGACGAGGTTATTGAACCTTCTCTTCTTGAAGTGGCGAGTAGCACAACGCTGGAATCTATTCCAGTGTTGACTACACCAATGGAAGAAGGAACTAAATGATGAGGTACCTCCCCCTCCTCATGAAACTCCAATAGAGAGTACTACCGAACCTTGCAGGTTAGGCAGGATATGTGCAGCTCCTGAACTGTATGGTAATACAGTCCTAAATTCATGGTAGATGGAAGCGATGACCCTGCCACATATGATGAAGCGATGATGAGCCCAGATTCCAACAAATGCCTTTAAGCCATGGAATCCGAGATGGAATCCATGTACAAAAACAAAGTTTGGACTTTGGTGGACTTACCTCACGACCGGAAGGCCATTGAGAATAAATGGATTTACAAAAGGAAAACAGACGCTGATGGTAATGTGACCGTCTATAAAGCACGACTTATCGCGAAGGGGTTATGACAAATTCGATGAATTAACTATGATGAGACTTTCTCATCGGTAGAGATGCTAAAGTCTATTACGATTATGTTAGCAATTGTTGCATTTTTCGATTATGAAATATGGCAGATGGAACAATTGCTCATCGGTAGAGATGCTAAATAAGACAACGTTCCTTATTGGAACAATTGAGGAAGAGTTGTATATGATGCAACCTAAGGCTTTTGTTCATCCTAAGGATGCTAACAAGGTATGCAAACTTCATCGATCCATTTATGGACTGAAGCAAGCATCCCGAAGTTCGAATGTTTGATTTGATGAAGTAATCAAAGGTTTTGGATTTGTCCAAACTGTCAGAGAAGCTTGTATTTACAAGAAAGTGAGTGGGAGATCTATAGCATTTCTAATATTATATGTGGATGACATATTGTTGATTGGAAATGATATAGAACTTTTGAAAAGCGTAAAGGATTACTTAAATAGTATGTTTTCAATGAAAGATCTTGGTGAAGCTGCTTACATATTAGGGATGAAGATCTATAGAGATAGATCAAGACGCTTAATAGGATTGTCACAATGTACATACCTTGACAAGATTTTGAAGAAGTTCAGAATGGATGAAAGTAAGAAAGGGTTCTTATCTATGTTGCAAGGCACTATTTTGAGTAGGAGTCAAAGACTGGCTATAGAAATAGATAGAGAATTGATGGACCGTGTCCCCTATGCCTCTGCCATATGTTCTCTTATGTATGCTATGTTATGTACAAGACCAAATGTGGAACATGCTATTAGTTTGACTAGCAGGTACCAATATGATCGAGGTTTGGAACACTAGAAGGCAGTAAAGAATGTCCATAAGTACTTAAGAAGAACTAAAGACATGTTTCTCATATATGGCGGTGAATAATAGATCGTCGCAAGGTGTTACGTCGATGCTAGCTTCGACACTGATCCGGATGACTCTAAGTCACAATCCGGATATGTGTTTTTAATGAATGGTGTAGTGGTGAGTTGGAGGAGCTCCAAGCAACTAGTAATAGCGAGATCTACAATGGAGGCAGAATATATCTTTGCTTTAGAAGTAGTGGCGGAAGCAGTTTGGATGAAGGAGTTCATGTTTTAAATGGGTGTGGTTCCAAGTGCTTTGGATCCAATGATAATCTATTGTGACAACAATGGTTCCATAGCCAATGCAAGGGAACCAAGGTCTCACAAGAATTCCAAGCATATAAAGCACCAGTTTAACTCCATCCGGGAACATGTTCAGGATGGCGATGTAGAGATTTGCATGGATTTCAATGTGGCAGACTCGTTGACTAAATCTCTCCCAAGGGAAAAACATGATCAACACCAGAACTCTATGGGTTTTAGATTAATGACTATGTAAACTATATTATTGACTCTAGTACAAGTCGAAGACTGAAAGGAATATGCCTGGGAGGCAATAATAAAGTGATTATTATGCTATTCCATTTTTATAAGAGATGTTTATTTTTCATGCTATAATTTTGCTAATAGGAAACATTAATACAGGTCTGATTTATAAACAGAAAAGGTTCCTAGTAAAGCCTCTCTTAATACTAGCTTGTTGATTAACTAATGATCACATGTTTCCTAATCATGAACATGAGATGTTGTTAATAATAGGGTCATATCATTTGAGAATGATATGATGAACAATCACCCTAAGTAGATGTAACAATACGATCATGTCCTCAAGTTTATATTGTTATCACATTCATAGTAACTCAATGTACTTATACCATGAGATCATGTTAATCACTTTCACCGGAAAGATACTTTGATTACATAAAACGTCACTTCGTAACTGGGTGATTATAAAGGTGTTGTCGATTAATTGGAAAGTTTTACTTGAGGCTCGTGGATCAAGAGTGGGATTTGTCCATCCAGATGACAGAGAGATATACTTAGGGACCTCTCAGTGATATCACATTGACATAGCTTGCAAGCAAGTGATTTGATCACTAGAATGTTATATCACATGAACGAGAAAAGGAATACTTGTCGAGAACAAGATTAAACAAGGTGTAGATGATACTAAGTGATCAAATCTCAGGAAAATAATATATCATGAGACAAAAGGAATTTGATTACATCGAAAAAGGTACAGACGATCATTGGATTTTCATGGAACTAGTGAGAGTCATTATGGATCTCCAGATCCAGGTAATCATTATTGATTGAAGAAAGTCTCGATCATGTATACATAGTTCTCGAACCCGTAGGGAGACACACTTAAGGTTATTCGATGCAATTGAGCATATAGGAAACACAAGAGAAGATAATGGACATCGCAGGAATCTGTTATGTTGAATCTACCAAAATAGTTTCTGCATATCAAAACAAAGCAAGGGATAAAAATGTTAATGTGTTCATTAAATGAAGTGTTCATTAAATTGCATTGCATTAAAATAAGAGAATTGAAGTGCTTTAATGGAAAGACCTTTGGTTTTGAGTGGAGAATAAATGGGAGAAAGTGGAATTTGAAATAATGTGAGTGGAGAGTCCACCCACATGAATTGGGGAGGAGACAAGGCACCCCGTTTGGCCGCTGGCCATGGGAGGGGGCTTCCCCAACTAGTGCACACTCGTTACTTAGAGACTGTGCCTATAGCCGGTTTACCCCAAAAATACAAATCACCGGCTGTGTTCATCAACCTCAGGCGTTCGTCATTTTTTGGCCACCTCTAACTCTAATCTTAGATTGTTCTTAATATGCACCGTCTCTAGTACGAGTGCCCCTCAGTCGGTCTTTAAAAAAACCGCCTCTATATTGAACCTGAGACGATGGAAATTATTGGCCGTCTCTCTAAATCACTCAACAGCAGCCGATCAGAAATATTAATCACCTCTACGTGTCTATTGAGACGGATAATTATGCCGCCCGTCTCGAAAACTAGCGTCGTGCACCTTCCCGAGGTAGCATGCGCGAGTTTTTTAGGGAAAGTCTGCGCGTGTTGTTAATAAAGATAGAAAATGGAGATCGTGGTACCCCCCCACCCACACGAGTCCACACGTACCCACGTGTCCACTCGAGGATTACCAACGGTCCCGCATATATAAACCCGCTCGGCCTTCTTATTCCATGAGCTCAAGTCATTTTCCCCAATCTGTCTAGTCACAAAACACCAATCTGCAACCTTCCGTGCGTGCCGAAGATCCTTTACTTGCACCACTGCCCTCCCTAGTTGTGCCATGAAGCATACACGTGGAGACAAGCTAGAGGTGAAGCCAGTTGGAGGCGTAGCCGTAGATGGCTCGGTCATCGCCGAGAAGGCAAAGGTGGCTTCTCCTAGCACACACACTGCTTGTCACTGCGACATCGAGGCTTCGAACTCATCCGTCCAGCTAATCGCGATCACTGTCGAGCAGCAGGTGGCCGATAACATTGTGGTGCCAACAGCATATGTGGATGAGGGGCATGCGATAGGCGGAGGCAACCCGGTGCTCTACATCAACGACACCATCCTCCACCAATAAATTTGATGCAATCTTGGAGAATGACAAGTTCGAGCAGGAGGTCTCTGATGAGGAGTCCGAGGTACTACCTTGCTAGCTTCTCTAGTCGTAGCCGCATATTTCACTCTTCATATGTAGGATTTGCTCCATCGTCTATAGATTCTTTTGCTCTTGAAGTAGGGTAGTATAAATATGGTTTGACCAGTCGATTGATGCATATAACATCTAGTCACAAAACCCCAATCTGTCTAGTCACACAACCCCAATCTGCTCATCTTCCAACTGGTAAATTTACATTTGCTTGACTCGTTGATGATCATACGGTTCTTCTTTTGTTGTAAACTTAATCGATTTGTAACATTTGATTTAGGGGATTTAGGGTTTGCTAGTTTGTCAGAGGATTTTCCCGCAAAGGAACTAGAGTCCAACAATCCCTTGGTTTGTGAGGGGGCTGAACATGCGATTCCGAAAGAATTCGGTGACGGCTACGGCGGCATAGTGGATGCACGACAGGGAGTTAACACCGGGGTTTTTTTACCTAGGTTTGGGACCATCGTGACGTGGTAAAGCCCCTACTCCTGCTTTGTTGTATTCCTTGCTTACCTCGCGAGGTTACAATGGTGGATGAAAGTCTAGGGTTTTAGATCTCTGGGATCCGTCCCCTTACAAGTTAGGAGAAGGGCTCCTTATATAGGGTGGCGTCGGGCCCTTCCCTACAGCCTTTTGACAGGAGAGGTGTCTGTAGTGCTGCCCCGCGTGACCCTGGTCTAGGAGACTACTTTACATGGACTTGGTCTAGCATGCCGCGCTCCACTCCATCCTCCTGTAAAGCATCATGTGTCAACGTTGTTTGTCTTCATCCGGTACTCTCTTCTTTTCCCTCCTTTCATCGAAACGGCAATTGCGGGAGCCCCCGCCACTAGATCACCTACTCCTTCCCTATGAAAGGAGAGTAGACTAGGTCTTCTTTCCCGAGGCGGCTAAGGCCATGAAATCCTTGCTCTCATATCGGGGTTGCAGTCAGTACTACGTCCGGGGCAGTTACTATTCTACCCCAGACGTACCCCGAGGTATCTGAGGCTCTAAGATATTTACCTGGCACCGTACCGGTCCCTTCGAGAGGCATCCTACCTCTAGAAGATGAAGTCTCCAAGGATGTAGGGCTCATCTAACATGGATACATGGTACGCCGGATGCCAATTCTCTAACAGCAGCCACCGGGCACTTGGCCTGCACATGTCCCCTCATGGGCCCAAAGGGGCAAGCGACCTCAGATAGTGGATGGGCCCCTGTGCTCACTTGGTCAACAAAGACCCAGCCTTCTCGAATCCTGGCTATGAAGCCCAACCGGCGATGAGCTCTCGTTCGTAGATCTAGAGCCCAACCGAGGCCCCGGCTCTGGCGGCCCCTGCTCCCGTGGTCATCAAGATCAAGGATGACCCTGAGCCTGAAAGGGTCATCGACTTCATCGTCGTCCTCGATGGCTTGGACTAGTTCATGAGGTTGGAGCTCCCCAAGCGATTCGTTCTTGGGACCGCACACGACCTCCCTGACGCGGCACGGCTGCACCACTCTATGGGGCGCGATAAGTGGGAGGTGAGCATCATGACCTTCTCGAGAGGTGAGAAGTTCATCTCCAGCGGCTAGCGTCGCTTCCTCTCTAAGCAACACATCCAGCACGGCTTCACGCTGCAATTTCAGTATGCCGTCAAGGGGGACTTCTCCATCTTTGTGTTCAACACGCAGTTGTGCCACGTCCACTATCCTCCTCACCTCTGGTCCACCCAGTAGGCATGGCCACCACGGTGCTGTCGGGATTGGCAGAGCTCAATCCCTAGAGGTGTGATGCCAAAACAGTTGCTAGCTCCTTTTTCCTTGTAATTAAGACTTTAGGATGAACTTCCTCGTGAAAGTCCTTGTTTTGTTTTGCCTCCCTTTGTTTGTTTTTGTTGTGCCCAGAGTTTGTCGCATGTTCATGGTGTATCTCCCTCTTGCCAGGGTCAGTGACGACGGCTCGTTCCTCCCTTTCATGGGGATGGTCCCCTAGAGGCATCAAACGCGTCCGTCGAGGGATTACGCGTCCTAGGACAGTGCCTCGTGAGGCGAGGTTGCAGGCATAGCGCTTGTGGGGTTGATTCCTGAGGACCGTGTTAGCGGGGCGCAACTAGCGGGGCTCCTTTCACCCAATGAGCCAGGCTTCCGCGTAGTGGACCATGTTTGATTAGGCCCGCGAGGCTTCTAGAGACTCGAGAGGGTAGGCCCCTACTCTCGTAGGGGATAGCCCAGGTTATTGGGCCTCAGGGTGCCCAGGCGGCTTGCTGTGGCTCGTCGATTGCATCAGATTTGGGCGGTTCTCTAGAGGATAGGCCCTAGCACGTACCCTCGAGGAGGGGTCCTATACTAACTTTTGGTGCCCGCCCTCTCGAGAGGGGGCGCAGCCTCATGAGGCTCACATGCCTTTCCCGGGCGCCTCCCATGGGGATCACCGTCACATGCGAACAAACGTGGCTGGAGGCCAGAGGCGCGCTCATGCGAAGTGTTGAATACGCTGGGAACCATAGGTGAGGTAACTCACCACCGACTAGGGTTGTAAGTTCAGAGCTCACGTTTTAGGCCCTACGAAGTTTAGCCACTTAGAGTGGGCGTCTCCAGGGTTGCTCCGTAGGCTTCTCGAGGAGAAAACCATAGGATTAGGTGTTCTTCCTTCCAGCCCCCGGGCCTAGGGTTTTATGGGTTTCACGTGGATTGTTCACAAATATTAGGAACCTTAGGAAAGGTAACTCACGGTCGGGGAACGAGCTATGGAGTTCAGAGCTCGACACTTTAGGTCTTGACGATCTTGGGGTGCGGAGGAACAGAGCCTCATGAGCCGTCACGAGGATAAAAACATGGTTAGGAATCATGGGGGAGGAAACTCACTACCGAGGAATGGGCTATGGAGTTTAGCTCTTGACACTTTAGGTCGTGAAAAGCTCGAGTTGTGGCGAAAAAGGGCCTCATGAGCCGTTGCGAGGATAAAAACGAGGTCAGGAACCGTGGGTAAGGTAACTCACGGCCACAGAACGGGCCGTGGAGTTCAGAGCTCGACACTTTAGGTCCTGACGAGCTCGGGCTGCGGAGGAACATGGCCTCATGAGCTGCCATGGATATTGTTTCGTAGGATTACATTTCAATTTCTTATTGTGGCCAATGATTGAAATTTTCCCCAAAACAGAGGCACATATATTGGTGTCGGATTTTTTCAGGGATGAGTTAGTGAACCCGGGGCAATGTACAAGAACAATAGGTTGTACAATTGGTACTTGGTTCACTAACGCCATCCCTGAAGAAACTTATGAGGCCCCCGGATTTATTCTACATTCATAGAACTATGATCTTTGGAACTTGGTTCACTAACGCCAACTCCATCTCTGAAAAAATTTATGAATAATTCTCAAATTTAAGGAAAATCAATCACCGGAGTTCTGAATATATCCGAAATTCTGAATATTAGTTTTTTCAAACAACTAGTTGTCAATTACTTAGCGGCAAAATGTGAAAATATTCGGAGAATGGACGTTCTTAGAGACTTTTTACACTTTCAGCCGTCTAAGGCTAGTACTTGGCGCCAAATATCTGAAAATATTTAGACAAATATTTCAGATATGTGCCACTTTTGTTCTTCCCCGCCCGCCCAGACCACTACTGTCCACCACCGCTGCCCTCCACCACCACCACCTCCGGTCTCCTATGGTGCGGACGCTCTCCCTCATCTCCGAGGACCCCTTCGTCGTCTAGGTAGGTATGCGTGAAAACCAAACCACCAAAACCCTAAATCAGTAGTTTTGATTTAGGAATTTTGCCATGGGATTTGCCATTTTGCTTCTCGAATTTAAGGTTCAGGGTTACCGAGCTGCAAAGACCCAACGGTGCCGTTGGGAGAGCCTCCCATAGACAACCTCCATCTGTCCCAACTCTTTTCCCCTTGTATAAATATCAAAATATGTAGTTGTCACTTCCAGCAATAAATATTTAATTGTCACTTCCAGCAATAGAGATTTAATTGTCACTTCATTGGTCTATTTTGATTGTCACTTCATTAGTCGGATTGCATCTTGATTGTATTAAGATGCTCTTTGTATGTATCTATTTAACAAATGGGAACCTGAAGTGAAGATGCAGTCACGCTATCTAGCAATGACAATTTTCACATTAATAGCTAGGGCATTCACATTGGCAGTGGTGGCAATATTTTTGGGACACTCATTGGAGTAGTGACCCTTCACTCCACACTCGAAACAAGTAATCTGAGACTTGTCTTTGGCTGCCATGGGCACAGCATTGCTTCCAGTTCTAGGTGCAGTATTGTTGTTGTTGTTGTTGGACTTGGGCGGTGCACGGTTGAAGTTGTTAGAGTTGCCGGGGTGGTTGTTGTTGTTGCCGGGGTGGTTGTTGTTGTTGCCGGGGTGGTTGTTGTTGTTGGACTTGGGCGGTGCACAAAAATCTGTCACGGTACTCCACTATAGTCATTTTGCCTTGCTTTAGTTGTCTGAATTCATCTCTCATTCTGGTGACTAGACCCTGTGGCACATGGGTGCAGCTGAACATGATTTTGAAGGCTTCCCACGTCATCACTTGACCATGGTTCATCGTGCGGGTGCTGTTCCACCATGCTCTTGCATCCCCTGCCAGATAGTGGGTGGCAAACAGAACTTTCTTGTTGGCATCCACTCCGGCGACTTCCAAGTTATTCTCCATGGTCTGTAACCAATCATCAGCATCCAGCGGGTCTTCAGACTTGCTAAAGATTGGGGGATTGGTATTATGGAAGTTTTTGAGTTTGGATCCATGATGATGCTGATTTCCATGGCCCTGATTGTTGTGAGCCATTTGGGCGATCTAATGCAAGGTGGCTAGATTTGCTTGGCGCTCTGCCCTACCAGCTTCACGGTCTGCAATGAGCGTCTGCAGAATCTGCAGCATGGGGTCCTGCGATGAGCTGCTCCCTCCTTGGTTTCCACGAGTCATCTAAAGATTGAGATAGATAATGGGGTAAGAGGGAAAGTTCTAAGGTTTATGGTTTTGGTTTCAAAGCTAAAATGTTGAGTTTGCCTCAGGTTTTGCATCTAACTTCTTTTCATTCATTCAAGCAAGGCACACGATACAAACACACACACCACAACATGAAAGGAAAAAAGATGGTTTTAAGAACCATTCTGCAAGCTAAGATACAATGGGACCAATACTTCTCACTCCTACGATAGTGGTCTAGTGCATCTACTCATCATCGATGAAGTCTGAGTCATCATCGTTGGTGTAGAAGTCCATGGCATCATCCTCCAGATAGTCATCACCATTGCTAAGGTATGAGTGAATATCCCCCTCGATGTCTTCACCTTCTTCATCTTCTTCTTTTGCTGCCAGCTGAGCTTCTTGCTTCTTGATGGTCTTATCGAGGTCGGCCACCTTCTTGCGAAGATGGTTGATGGTGCGATCCTTCTTTACGCATTGACAGCAAAGTGACTAACGGTCCTTGACGAGCAGTGAGAATGTCTGGGCCTTCTGGGCGGCAATGCAAGGTTGTGGTTGGCGAACTCTCTAGAATTGTCCAATTCCTTCTGTCTGTCATACAACAGGAAGTCAAGGTTCTCCACTTGGCGCTTCAACTCCGAGTGACTTGGTATCTCCAGAGGCATTCCCATAGAATCACGCCTTGCATAGTGAGCAAAGCGGGTTCCTGGATCAAGTTGACATTCTATGTGCAAAGAGGAGTGAGAGCTTCATGCATTGCCCTGGCTAATCCATCTAGCCAGTTGTTCTCTCTCACGGTGAATTGAATCTTTTCGAAAAGTGGTGCTTCTATCTTGCCTCGAAGATCAGCAACTAGTAGCCATTGTAAATCTCCTTCTGGGGCACCATTGAGTTGAGCTCCAAAGAATTCCGGATGTGGGCGCTCCAAGTACTCAGACAGTGCATCAAGATCCCTCTCGAAGATCAGTTGGCCTCCGTTGCCCAACTGGTAGAACTTGCAGTACTAAACTTCCATCTATAAGAATTTAGGATGAGTAAGTTAGTGAAGTGATCAAGTGTGTCAAAGTTTTATGTAGTAATGTAAGATTTTTTGAGGAACATGTAATTTTTTTGAGAGAAAGAATCCCAAGGGTAAGAGAGGAAAAGGGTTTCATAAATACTCACTTTGGTTTTGAAACTAAGTTTTTTGTTTGGACGTCCATTCTAACTAGGGTCTCCTATGGTCAGGATGGCTCTGATACCAACTTGTCAACACCCGGATTTTTAATCCTAGATGCCTGTTATGCCATACATCGCAATCCCAGGATTACCATTTTTGCGAGACATAACAGATTGGATATCACAGTACATCATCCATTACAAACCATAATAAGGTCTTACTCAAATAAAGGATCTCATGATCCAGTCTTAGTACAAACAAGTAGCAGAATAAATAGCGTAGCGGTGGGCTCCATCTTCAGTGTCACAGGCAATGCTGACGATGGGAGATGATCCTAGTTGCTGTAGCCATCTTGCTGTCCTTCCTCCTGGTAGTCCTCCTCATAGTCTGGCCATGGGAATAGCCAAGGACAAAGCCATGAGTAATCTTTAAGTACTCGCAAACTATAACTAAAAAGTAACGTAGTTCTAGTAGGACTACTAAAGTCTAAGTTTATTTGTAAAGTTAAGTTTGAAACCTAAGTTGAGTTCAGAAACAAAGAAAGATAAAATAAAGTTTTGAATTCACCTAAGTGGGAACTTAGTTGTCATAGTCACAACTCTGTTGTGGTCAAGTCATGTCACAATTCATTTCATAAGTCATTTTGAAAACATCTGACAATGGAACAGTATGGCCACTCCAACTATCCATAACCGCGAACGCGGCTATTCGAATAGTTTGACAGTCTGCAGAGGTGGTACACTTTCACCACAAAATTCGATACATCTGTCAGGGATAACCCTGAATCATCATACTTAGTATGCAGATAATCAAACATAACCTTTCCTTTACACACTCTAGTATAAGCACCTCTCCTATGAGCTTGGCCTCCCAGCCATGGCCATGTGCCATCCTGGGCACTGCATAGGTGGACAACATTGAGAGGTAGCCTTAGCTCAAACCTCTCCCGCGAGGGAACTAATACTAATGCATATAAACTTCCGGCTAAGCCTTACCCAATTCAGGTATTGTGGTTGTACGGTAAAATTGGAATGGTATCGCATCCGAACCCAACCATCAGTTTTTATAAAAGGGTTAAGGCTCATGCCTCAACATTTTCATCATCATCATAAACCAATTATGTTTCTCAACACATGTCAAAACATCTCAATAGAATGACCAATCATTCCAAGGTTTTCATAAGTCATTTTCACCAAGTATTCCCATCTAAAGTGATCATGTTTTTGGTTTAGCTCTAATCACTAAGTTAAGAGTGTTCACTAATGTGGGATGATAATCTAAATCTCATGCCATAGAATGACATCTAATTCTAACTAGATAGGCCAAGTTTTATACTCTTTATGCTATCTATAAACAAAGTAAAGAACTTTGGTAAAGTAAAAAAAAGTAAAGCTTGTAAGAAAACTTGGGATGGTATAAATCGAAAGGGTATAACCAAAGCATGCCTAATGCATCTTGCTTGGGTTATATTGCATCTAGTGATGGCTTGCAAGTTTTAGCTTGCCAATAATAGCTTGCCTTGATTGGTGCAGTGGTTGAAATTCTCCTCGTCTTCTTCGGGGTAGAACTCCTCCTCCTTGTAGACTTTGTCGGTACTATCATCTATAAATACATACAGAATACACAATCACCAAACAATACTTAACTAGTCCATTTAGCACACTAAGGCACACACTTGATGATCTAGTATCATCACATTCATCACAAAATTTTAATGAACTAGATTTATTTATTTTATTTGAGAAAAGTAATTTCTACTCATTGAAATTAATTAAGATTTAATATTCTCCATTTAAAATATGGGGTCATGTGGACACATGTCATCACCACATATTGTAATACATGGGAATGGGATTTAAATATTGGATCACATTTTATAAAGTTTAAGATTAATATTTAAATGATTTAAAGTGACTAGAAATGCCTATATAGCATTATTTTGGTACTAGTCCAAAGTCACTATATGCAAACCTAAATACTATTACATATTCAGATAGGTATATTCAAATGTGATTTTTGAGAGTTGGAATCAACTCAAAACCTATTATGGTTAATTTTTGAAAAATGTTTGAATGTAGAAAAGTCTTTGTTTTGTTGTTTTTTCTATATGTGATCTATAACTCTAATTGATTTACATCCAACGGTCTTGGATAGAGATTTAAATTATCTTTCCAACAAAATTAAAATCATTCAATTTGGTTAAGTAAATCTTTCTGAAATGATTTTCAAACTAGTGGGTAGAACCTAGATTAAGTCTAAATAGAAAAATCTAAATTTGAATTCTAGGGCCAGCGCGGGAATACTAACGGGTCGGCCCAGTTTCACTCTGTGGCGCAGAGAACAGCTGACAGGGGGGTCCCGTATGTCAGCGGCTCTTCAAACGCGAAGAGGTACGGGGCGATGTGGGTCGCACGATTAGAACTACGATTGACGGCTGTGGCTTGTCGTCGACGACAGACAGGTCGCCGGCGAGATGGAACCCTAGCGGCTCGGCGGGGGTGCAGTGGGGGCATACCAGGGCTCCAACTAGTGTGGCGATGGGGGCGATCGAACAAGGAGACGACGACGGACTCAGGCGAGGTTGCGGCAGCTCCTGGGGTGGACGAAATCGTCAGGCCCCTTCCTCCTCTGCTACGGCGAACTCCGGCGCAATTCCGGCAAACGGATGCTCGAGAGGCTATGGCTAACGGTGGGGAAGGGTTAGTGGTGAGAGGGGAGTTGAGTGGTGTGAGGAAACGGTACTGGGGAGGGATCCTTATATAGGCTCAATGAGGAGACCTTTAGGGCGATGGTGAGATCGTCGGTGATGAAGGTACAGGGCACTTGAGGCATGGGAAGGCTAGGCGGACAGTGGCTTCCCTCCTGGTGGTTAGCTACGGTGTAATGGCGACGCTAGGGGCGGTGGCATGCGGTTGGGAAAGGCTGGCGCTCTGCGCGGCAGAGGCGGTGCTCGACGCATTTCACTGCAGCTGCTGGTCACGCGGCGGGAAGAGGGCGTGTCTGGTGAGGTGCTGGGGTTATGGCGGAGCGGCGCAGGCGAGCTGAAGACAAGGCACAGCTTGTGCGGCCTTGTAAGGGGATGGTGCTCTGGCGTGATCTGGGCACGGTGTAGAGGTGGTGGGCGCGAGCTGTCCTCGGTGGTCCAGGGGCTGGCAATGCTCGGGGAAGGGGTCATGGGCGGCGGTAGGGTTTGGCGGAGTTAGGGGCGTGCTGGATTGGTGTTGCACGGTCGCTGGTGCGTTGCCCCCATTTGGCCGGCGATGACCATATTTGGGCGGGGCGGCACTGTTGCTAGTGGTGAAGGGGGAGCTGGTCTGGGTTGGGGTAGATGCTAGGGGGACAAAAGATTAAGTGGGAGACCAAATTGGTCGATTATCATTGTGGAAATAGTGAACCTAATCTAGTTTTAGTTTAGTGCCTGCCATGTGTTCGACAGAATGGCCGCAAGAAGAAAAGTTTTGAATTTTGGATTCAAAATTTTGAGTGTTCTCCACTTAAGCTTGAGATTCTATGCCTGTTTGGAAAGGTCAAGGGGAATTCATTTGAGTGGTTTTTGAAAAGTTGTGATCTATGCATATGAAATGGATTCCATTTTCAAATGCCATTTAAAATTAGTGTTTACATGTTTTTGTAAGATTTCAAAGTGGGCCTTGGTAGATCGTTACTTGTACTAGCAAGGGGTGCAAATATTCATAAATGTTTCTGTTGGACTTTGAGTTCTAGGAACACCTAAAGTGACCTAGTGGATTAAAATGACAAAAATGACCATTTGCCTTCATTAATTCTAATTGATTTCTTTTCCTTTGGATTTTGCTTGGTAATTATGTAGATGATGTGGCATTCACCATAGAATCATTTTACAACCATTAGAACAAACAAACAAGGCAATTCAAAACAATTCCATATTAATGCAACACACATATGCATGCCTAAATGTTTTAATAATAAAAAGTTTTTGTTAACCCTAAATTGGGTGATTTGAATCTTGATTAACCTTGATCAAAGTTTTGAGATGTTATACTTGGATAGTGGGTGGAGAATGAGAGATAGACCCGACTGCTTTTCCATGCCTATTTTCAGTGCCCTTTGTATTAAATATGTGGACTTGGGTCTAATTTTATCATTTTTTGAGGTCCTTGATGAAACATGTACTTCCACTGACCGTGTTATGTTGTTAATTGAAGCATCTTTCCCCTTCTAGGCCTACCCTAGTTGAAAAGGCCACCACCCAACATTTTATACAAACTGGACCATGCTTTTCTTACAATTCCCTAGTTTTATCATTTTTTAAGCTTCCGAGCTAATTTCTCTCACTCGGAGGACTTTATGTCAATGTAACGAAATTAGGTTAGATATAAACTACAAGTAAGCGCGACGGGTTTGATCTTGAATTTTAGAAATGTCATTTGAAGGTACCAACATTGTCAATATACCAACAACCAGCATGAGTTCTGATAAATGCAACTAACTTCGTGCTAAGAATCTACTTTATACCTATATATTTGATAATGTTTTGAAAACATGGAAATAAAACAAAGAAATTAAAATAAACCAAATAATTTTATGTGGCATCCTCTTATGTTAATTACTTGCCATGATTACTGTTTTCATGGCACATAGTGCACGCGACATGATATGTCATCCTGCATAAATCTTTTGTTTTTTCTTTTTTTTCTTGAAATTGGCAAAAAGTCACTGATGTGTGCCAAGTTAGCTATGAAGCTTGAAAAACCCTAGGAATACCAATTAGAAAAATGTTTCTCAAATAGATTATCCCTTTAGTACAAATACAATATAAATTTAAACTTGAAAATCAAGGCTCGGGAAAAGTGGATTCGTTTAACGAGGGTGTGCCTCCCCTCAGATGAGACCCAATGGAGTCCCATTGGAGGACACAAATCGCAACTACTAAAAACATGGGAATTATAAGGGCACCCACAATGTGTACCCAAAAGTGGTTCTAAGCAATCAAGTGGGTTTGAGGTTTGCGCGTACTAACGTTTATTGTGCTAAAGACTATCAATATAATCTTCTAGATGCTATAATAGAAAATAAGACCCAACAGTTAGGAAAGTTTGGATTTGCCAGTCTTGATCCAATAGTAAATGTTCAAAGTTATTCGTACACCAGATACATAGACAGACACAGAGCCGAGCCACCATACCAAGGCACACATAAAAATTTCCAAAAATCTTACGAAACTAACTAGGAATTCGGTGCGGCAAAACCACCGGTAGTTCTAAAAAATTCAAGTTCGTAGCTATGCAAGAGCATGGCATGGTGGTGTTCCCATATTTGGTAGGAGTATATGGGTGCTTCTTGGCATGATGAACAATATTGCTACTAGGAGTTCCCCCTGTTTAAAAAAATTTGGAGCGAGAAGAGACCATGAGCACACAGGAAGCAGCGTGAGAGCAGCGAAGAGGAGGATTTGAAGGCGGTGTGATGTTAGAGCAAAGTTGCGATGGGTTCCTTAGACGAGGTATAGGGTATAATGAGTAGTAGTAAATTTCAGGACCTTTACTATATGTGCACGCAAAACGATTTGTTTTTTCTCTCTCCTTCACTGCCTCATCACCATCTACACACCCCGATCGGCTGATCTCTCCCTCATCCACAACATGGCGCTTCCCACATGCGTTGACCTGCCTTGTCATTCCATTTTTCACCCTGCAAAGAGGAAGCACCAAGCAGACCCCTAACACGCTAGTTTTAAAGTGAGGAGCATTTTTTTGTGAACCAAGTACAGTAATCTGAAGGTTATGGCTCAACTGCTCCCTGGAGAAGGACCCGACTGCTTTTCCTTGCTTAACTTTAGGGCCCTTTGTGCTAAATGTATGGACCTCTATTTAATTTTATCTTTTTTGAGGTCTTTGATGTAAACTGTACACCCATCGACCATGTGAAATTTTAACTACAAGTAAGCGTGATGGATTCCTCTTAAAATTTTCCAAAATACTTTTGAAGCTAACCAGGAATTCAGTACATCGAAAACCACCAAAAGTTCTAAAAAATTCAAATTCTTTCTATGCATCTACATCTCGACAAATTTGACAACATTTTGATAACATCCAAATAAAGAATAAATACATAGTATAAATTGATATTAAGTCATTCAAGTGGGTAGAGTTAGCTAGGAAGTTTGAAAACTCATAAAACATGGGAATCGTAAATACAACATGTTTCTCCACTACTTGTATATATATCTCTCTTAAATCTTGGCTTGTGGCATTCAGATATATATCCTTCGGACTTTCTTTACGGGAAAGAACAATCTTGTCATCACTCGGAAAATTGAGAATTGAATGTTCTTTCCTGATACTTGGAAACTCAAACCGAAGACATTTGTTTACTACAAGAAGATGCGCCCATCTACCTCCAAAAAGAGATTTAATTCAAGAGAAATCTAGCGCGCTTACTTGTAGCTCAAGGTTGACATGATTTCGTTAAATTATCAAGATGCAAAATCTTAGCGAGAAGTTGAACCTGTCGTCAAAATTCTCGGTGGTTTCTAATATATTAATTGACTCCCCGATGGGTACCTCCAAAAGATTTTTGGTAAAACTTTCATAGCAACCTACAATTTAGTCATATTTCAAACTTGACCTAGTTCTGATAAATAGACATAAAGTCTCATTCAAGTCGGTAGAATTAGCAAGGAAGTTTTAGTACCCCTAAAACAAGGGAATCATAAGTACAACATGTTGGTCCCCTATATATGTCTAAAATCTTGGCTTGTGTCATTAAGATCCATATTATCTAGACTGTCTTTACAAAAAAGAACAATATTGTCATCACTTGGAAAATTGCGAGTTCAATGTTCTTTCCTGATAGTTGGAAAAATGAAAATTACGCTGATAGGAGAGAGGTGCTTGAGTTAACATGGTCGGTACATGGAAGTATATGTTACATCAAGCAACTCATAAAAGATTAATATTAGATCCAAGTCCATGCGTTTAGCATAAGGGCCCTGAAACTAAGCAATGGAGTGTGTTTTGAGGTTTGCGCGTACTAGAAAAAATGTGCTTAAGACTATCAATAGAATGTTCTAGATGCAGGAATGGAAAAAATATCAAACGACTAGCAATATTGGGATTTTCCTGTCTTGGTATAACAGTCAATGTTCAAAGTTATTCGTACACTATATAGTGGTAAGATAAGATAAGATAAGATACATCCCATCGCATTCAGTGCACTTTATCAACAAGATCTGGCTAAAGTGAGCACCACGCTGATTTCCTTTGTTAAGAATGTACAAGTTCTAGTACTCTGTACAAAGAGTATGCCTTAGCCAATGGGTGGAGAATGAGAGCTAGACCCGACAACTTTTCCATGCTTATTTCCTAGGCCCTTTGTTTTAAATATGTGGACTTGTATGTAATTTTCTCTTTTCTTGAGGTCCTTTATGTAACATGCACTTCCACCGATCGTGTTAAGTTCTTAACTGAAGCATCTTGCTCCTTCTAGGACCACCCAAGTTGAAAAATTCCACCACCCCATATTTCCAACAAAGTGGACAATGATTTTCTTATAATTCCCTAGTTTTAGAATTTTTCAAGCTTCCTAGCTAATTTTGCCCACTTAGAGGACTTTATGTCGATTTAACGAAATTAGGTCAGATATGAACTATAAGTACATACGATACGATAGGTTTTCTCTCGAATTTTACAAATGTCCTCTGAAGGTACCAATGCTACCAATATACCAAAAACTAGCGAGAGTTTTGAGAAATGCAACTAACTTCATCCTAGTAATCTACTTCATGCCTATAAATTTGATAATGTCTTGACGATATGGAAATAAAACAAATAAATTTTAATAAACCAAATATTTTTATGTGGCGTCCTCTTACATGTATTACTTGCCATGATTACCATTTTTATGGCACATAGTGGACGCGACATGATAGCTCATCATGCGCAAATCTTTTCTTTTTTCTTTATTTTGTTAAATCGGCAAAAAGTCACAGAAGTGTGTGAAGTTAGATAGGAAGCTTGAAAAATCATAGTACTAAAAACATGGGAATTATAATGGCACCCACGATGTGTAGCCAAAAGTGGTACTATATTGGCTTTTTGACTCTTGGATCTAGTTCCCTACATTGTGGAGATGGTTCCAAATGGAGCAAAAGAGGGAATCGGAGCAAGAGGGTGCTCCAATGCAAATGTAGTTCCAAATTGATTAGCCAACGTGTGTAACATGCATACTCTATTCTCATGTCTTAGACAAAAAGTGAGGCAGTAGTGTGACCCATGATGCAGAAATTTAGAATAGCTACATTGTGGAGCTCTAGCCAAATTTCATGGTGAAGCCAAATACAGCTTTTTGATAGTTTTATCTATTACAACATTGTGGCTACCCTAAGCCTATTTTAGCTATACCACATGGTCCGCTCTTTCTGATAATTGGGGTGGTGACATTTTCTTTTAACTTTGGTAGGACCTGTATGAGTGAGGTGCTTTAGTTAACACAGTCGGTACATGGAAGTATAAGTTACATCAATGACCTCATAAAAATGAAAATTACATCCAAGTCCATGAATTTAGCACAAGGAACCTGAAACTAAGCAATGAACTGTGTTTTGAGGTTTGCGTGTACTAGCGTTTATTGTGCTAAAGACTATCAATAGAATCTTCTAGATGCTACTAGAATGGAAAAGAAGATCCAACAGTTAGCAATGTTTGGATTTGTCAGTCTTAATCCAATGGTCAATGTTCAAAGTTATTCATACATTGTAGTTCCCACTTTATATAAGAGATAATACAAGATAAAGATAAGATAAGAAGTACTGCGAATGGCCGATCTTTTGAATAACCTCCCCTCCCGATGTTTGGGAAGAAAGTGAAAATTTGGAAAAGTTTGATTTTTTGCCGCTAAGGACCAAAGTGCTTTTCTTCCTATGTACTCCTCCTACTCCACACCAACCCGGCTAACGAACACACTAGAGACAGAGACAAACACATAGCAGAGCCGCTATACCAAGGCACACGTAAAATTTTCCAAAAATCTTTCGAAGCTAGCTAGGAATTCGGTACAGTAAATCCACCGGGAGTTCTGAAAAGTTCAAGTTCTCAGCTATGCAAGAACTTGGCGTGGTGGATTTCTCGTATTTGGTAGGAGTACATGGGTGCTTCTTGGCATGATGAACAATATTGCCACTAGGATTTTTCCCCTGTTGAAAAAAATTAGGGAGTGAGAAGAGACTATGAGCACGTAGGAGGCAGCGCGAGAGCAGCAAAGAAGAGGATTTGAAGGCGGTGTGATGTCAGAGAAAAGCTGCGATGGGTTCCTGACACGAGGTACATGGTACAATGAGTAGTAGTAAATTTCAAGACCTTTACTATATATGCGCGCAAAACAAATTGTGTGTTCTCTCTCCTTCACTGCCTCATCACCATCCATACATCCCAACAGGCTAATCTCTCCCTCGTGCACAATGTGGCACTGCCCACGTGCGTCAACCTACCTTGTCGTTTCATTTCAGACCCTGCGAAGAGGAAACACTAAGCACACCCCCATCACGCTGTTTCGAAAGTGAGGAGCTCTTTTGTGAATCAAGTAAAGAAGTACGAAGGGCTTGGCTCAGCTGCTCGCTAGAGAAGGACCCAACTGCTTTTCCTTGCTTAACTTTAGGGCCCTTTGTGCTAAAGACCACTATGTAATTTTATCTTTTGAGGTCTTCGATGTAAACCGTACTCCCACCGACCGTGACAAATTTTAACAACAAGCGCGATAGGTTCCTGTTAAAAATTTCCAAAAAACTTTTGAAGCTAACCATGAATTCAGTACATCGAAAACCATGAAAAGTTCTTAAAAATCAATTTATTGCTATGCATCCACATCTTGACAAAATTGACACCGTTTTGATAACATTCAAATAAAGAATAAATACGTAGTATAAATTGACATTAAGTCATTCAAGTGGGCTGAGTTAGCTAGAAAGTTTGAAAACTCATAAACATGAGAATCGTAAGTACAACATGTTGGTCTACTATATGTATAAATATCTCTAAAAGTGTGGTTTGTGGCATTCAGATCGATATTCTTTGGACTTTCTATATGGTAAAGAACAATCTCATCATCACTCAGAAAATTGAGACATGAATGTTCTTTCCTGATACTTGGAAACTCACACCGAAGACATTTGTTTACTATAAGAAGATGCACACATCTACCTCCGAAAATACATTTAATTCAAGGGCAATCTAGCGTGCTTTCTTGTAGCTCAAGCTTGACCTGATTTCGTTAAATTGTCAAGATGCAAAATCTTAGCAAGAAGTTGAACCTATCGTAAAAACTCTCGGTTGTTTATAATATATTAATTGAACACTCGATGGGTACCTCCAAAATCTTCTTGGTAAAACTTTCATAGCAACCTACACTTTACTTGTAGTTCATATTTGACCTAATTTCGATAAATTGACATAAAGTCTCATTCAAGTCGGCAAAGTTAGCTAAATCATGGGAATCATAAGTACAACATGTTGATCCACTATATATGTTTGAAAGATTGGCTTGTGGCATTCAGATCCATATTCTTCGGACTTTTTTACGGAAAAGAACAATGTCTTCATCACTCAGAAAATTGAGAATTGAATGTTCTTTCCTGATAGTTGGAAAAAATGAAAATTACGCAGATAGGGGCGAGGTGTTTCAGTTAACACGGTCGGTACGTGGAAGTATAAGTTACATCAAGGATTTCATAAAAAAATAAAATTACATCCAAGTACATGCATTTAGCACAAGGACCATGAAACTAAGCAAGGAAGTGTGTTTTGAGGTTTGCGCATGCTAGCGTTTATTGAGCTAAAGACTATCGATAGAATGTTCTAGATGCTAGAAGTAAAAAATATCCAACGGCTATGAATATTGGAATTTTCCTTTCTTGATCAAATGGTCAATGTTTAAAGTTATTCATACACTATATATTCGTAAGATAATATAAGATACGTCCTATCGCATTCGGTGCACTTCGTCAATAAGATCGGGCTAAAGTGAGAACCACACTTATTTCCTTTATTAAGCAAGTACAAGTTCTACTACTTCATACGAAGAGTATGCCTCGGCTAGTGGGTGGAGAATGAGAACCAGACCGGACTTCTTTTCCATGCTTATTTTCAGGGGATCTTTGTATTAAATATGTGAACTTGGATGTAATTTTCTCTTTTTTTGAGGTCCTTGATGTAACATGCACTTCCACTGGCCGTGTTAAGTTTTTAACTAAAGCATCTTGATCCTTCTAGGCCCACCCTAGTTGAAAAAATACCACCACCCCAAATTTCAGACAAAGTGGACAATGCTTTCATTAAATTCCCTAGTTTTAGAATTTTCCAACCGTCCTAGCATATTTCACCCAATTGGAGGATTTTATGTCGATTTAACGAAATTAGGTCAGATATAAACTACAAGTGAGCGTGATAGGTCTTCTCTTGAATTTTACAAATGTCGCTTGAAGGTACCAACACTGTCAATATACCAAGAACCAGCGCGAGTTTTGAGAAATGCAACAAACTTCATGCTAAGAATCTACTTCATGCCCACAAATTTGATAATGTTTTGAAGACATGAAAATAAAACAAACAAATTATAACAAACCAAATACTTTCATGTGGCATCCTCTTACGCATATTACTTTCCATGATTACCTTTTTCATGGTCGTAGTGCACGCGACATGATAGGTCATCATGCATAAATCTTTTTTTGGTTAAATCGACAAAAAGTCACTGAAGTGTGCGAAGGTAGCTAGGAAACTTGAAAAAACCTAGTACTAAAACATGCTAATCATAAGGGCACCTACAATGTGTAGCTAAAAGTGGTTCTATATTGGCTTTTGACATTTGGATCTAGTTCCATCCATTGTGGAGGTGGTTCCAAATTGAGGAAAAGAGGGAACCAAAGCAAGAGGGTGCTCCGATGCCAAATGTGGTTCCAAATTGATTAGCCAATGTGTGTAACATGCATCCTCTCTTCTCATGTCCTAGACAAAAAATGAGGCAGTAGTAGGACCCATGATGTAGAAATTTAGAATAGCTACATTGTGGATCTCTAGCCAAATTGCATGGTGAAGCCAAATTTAGTCTTTTGACAGTTTTAGCTATAGCAACATTGTGGATATCCTAAGAAACCACACGGTCCACTCTGTCTTATAATTTGGGTGGTGGCATTTTCTTTTGACTTTGGTAGGAACCATAGGAGCAAGGTGCTTTAGATAACAGAGTTAGTACGTGGAAGTATAACTTACATTAATGACCTCGTAAAAAATGAAAATTACATCTAAGTCCATGCATTTAGCACAAGGAACCTAAAACTAATCAATAAAATGTGGTTTGAGGTTTGAACGTACTAGCGTTTATTGTGCTAAAGACTATCAATAGAATCTTCTAGATGCTACTCGAATGGAAAAGAAGAAACAACGGTTAGGAATGTTTGGATTTGCCAGTCATGATCCAATGATCAATGTTCAAAGTTATTCATACACTATAGTCCCCTTATTATATAAGAGATTAGAGAAGATAAAGACAAGGTACCAAGTACTGCGAATGGCCTATCTTTTGAATAACCAGCCTTCCTGATGGTTGGGAAGGAAGTGAGAACTTGGAAACCAGAAAAGTTTGATTTTTTTGCCAAGGACCAAAGTGGTTTCCTTCCTATGTACTCTCCTACTCCACACCAACCTGGCTGACGAACACACTAGACATACGGACAGACATAGATCCAAGCCATTGTACTAAGGCACACATAAAATTTTCCAAAAATCTTTCGAAGCTAACAAGGAATTCGGTAACCACCGGGAGTTCTGAAAATTGAAGTTCTTAGGTGTGGTGGTGTTCTCGTATTTGGTAGGAGTACATGGGTGCTTCTTGGCATGATGAACAATATTGCCACTAGGACTTTCTGCCTGTTGAAAAAAAATCTGGGACCGAGAAGAGACCATGAGTGTGCAGGCGGCATCACGAGAACAGCGAAGAGGAGGATTTGAAGGCGGTGCGATGGGTTCCTGACATGAGGTATAGGGTACAGTGAGTACTAGTAAATTTCAGGACATTTAGTATATACGAGGAGTCTAGCCTAACAACTCAAGGGAGAGAAATTATGGAGGCATCCATTTTCTCAGGGGCAAGTTTGGAAACATTTATCGTTGTTTATCCCTCCTTAATACTCACGCCAAAGAATGCAATGAGATGGAGAGAGTAATTTCTAGCATCCTAGTTATTGTAGCCCCTAATTTCAGGCATCTAGATCGCCTTTTCTCTCTACATCCGGTACAAAACGACCTGTCCATGAGCGCAAATGAAAAAATAAACAAAGGGGGAGAGAATTATGGTGCAGTTAAGAGGCTAGCTCTAACGTTCCCAAAATTTTCTCACTGATTTTCTAAGCCACGTCTTGGTATCAACAAAATGGCCGCAAATAGAGGGAGTACAGTACATTAAGTGGGGATTTGTATATGCGAGGGGCCGCAGTTACCAAGATAAGCATGCAGGCTTGGTTAGCTAGGCACTTAAAACTTGAAGGTCAACCAGACCGGTGGTAGCTTTCTACCATTGATCACTTGTACTACTTTCCGAAAGCAAGAGGACAAAAATACCTAGCTTGAGCAGCGGTGGAGTCTACCGTAGAGAGATATCTAGAGAAAGGGAGAGAGAGGGAGAGAACGAAAGATGGAGACTGTTTTGGTGAGCGCCATTTGTCTGAGCGAGAAATCTAGAGATGCCCGCCCCGGGTCGATGCTCTGCAGCGCCTCCGTGTGGTGTTGGAGCGTGCCGTGACACACACCCATTCCGACGCCATCTTTGCGGCCTGGCTCAAGAAGACGGTGGACGATTTCCTCACCATCTTAGACATCGGCACCAGCATGGTGGATAACTTCACTTCCCTCCTACAGGCCATGTGTCGTGACGCATACCCGACAGGTACGTTTTCCACAATGCATGCTACCAGGACCAATATCGTTTCTTCTATGAACTTCAATCATCTAGCCTACCTATATGTGACTTTTATCCCCAATTTTTGGTCCAGGTGATTAGCCCTAGGTTGTTGCCACAGGTACCACTTCCCTGGCTGGTCTCTCTAGAGATGATATGTTCCACGCTTTTTGATGGTGTTGAAGCTTTCTGATGCTCTGCCCGTAGAGCTGGTGGACGTCTACATGGAGGTCGATGTTCTCTCATAGCGTCTTGCCCAGCACGACGAGCTAGACCACTTCATCAGCCTCCTTCAGAAGTATGTATTTCAGGGAACATCAGGCCTGAACATTGCCCGCACGACCTCCTTCCTCCGTCACAAGGATATCCTTGACACCTTTGCAAAAAACCATGTTAATATGGCAGGTACCATTGCTCCTCATGGCGTGGGGAACCGAGGTTGAAGACAAAGGGCGTCTCAAGAATTTTAATGTAATTTTCGTTTCTATTGAGGTGCTTTGTACTATTTGATGTTTCTTTTAATGCTAGGGTCCTATTCGAGAAGAAAACCGAGAAGAGAAGACATACAAGAGATGGCAGATCATACAATGATTCTCCATGGTATACTATCACTGTGTCATTTATATGGACAGATCACATGTGGGTCCCACCTTTTGTGTATAGTTCCCTCTTTACCTATTGCAAGAATTCCTAAAGTAAAGTGGATCCCACCTTGAGGCTAAATTTCACACTTTACACATAGGTGAAGCAAGTGAACCTTCCCTCCCAATGTTTGGGAAGCAATTGAAAATTTGGAAACCGGAAAAGTTTGATTTTTTTGCCGCCAAGGACCAAAGTGTTTTCCTTCCTATGTGATCCTCCTACTCCACATCAACCCAGCTGACGAACACACTAGAGCACAGACATCACAGAGCGGAGCTATCGTGGCAAATCACACATAATTTTTTTCTAAAAATCATTCGAGGCTAACTAGGAATTCAGTACAGCAAAACCACCGGGAGTTCTGAAAAATTCAAGTTCTTAGCTATGCAAGAACTTGTCATGGTGGTGTTCCCGTATTTGGTTGTAGTACATGGGTGCTTCTTAGCATTATGAAAAATATTGCCACTAGGAGTTCCCCCTGTTTAAAAAATCTGGGTGCAAGAAGAGACTGGGAGCACAAAGGAGCCAACGCGAGAGCAGCAAAGAGGAGGTGACATAGGTATGATTACTCAGGTCCCTATGATTTACTACCTAGGGCCTGCGGAAAGGCTTATAGCCCATGAAGAATCAAGATGAAGATCTAAATAAGCAACCGACAAAGAGTATAGTTGTATTAGGAAAGAGGAACAAATATCGACATAGAGTTGGCATTGTAATCATGTAACCTAGGTGCATACAACGTTGAGACCTAACCTATTATATATAGGGCAGGAGAAGCCTAGGAGAGGCACCAAACAATCTCCAAGAGATTTGTAACCAAGTAATCGCTCGTAATATTCAGGCGACTTTGATCTCATTGGTTCCTGACTTCCTACGAAATTCCTAGCGGTCTATTTTCTGCAAAATCCTAAGTCCTTCTTTATGGACATTGCCGAGATCTCACCTCGTCAATTGGCGTCGACTTTGGGAAACTTGAATGCTAGAACCGTGGATTCGGCTAAATTCTCTCTTCCAAGCAGCAACCCAACAAAAGCAGGTCCACGCCCGCCCACCCCTATGATAGTATGTGCCGATTTCAATGGTGGATCCGATCTGATCATCGGAAGTTTCCACTTACAAGTTGAAGACCCCCAAGAGCCACGCACTTCGGCCCTGATAACATCAGAACCATCATCGGAACAAACTACGGTTACAATGATTCTAGCATCATCTGTCGGATCCTCCATGGATATCACGATGGAAATCGAAGCACCCGACGAGAACAAGAAATATGAGACGGATCCAGGGGACCTTGATGGTCCTTACGACAATCTCTCCTTCGGATCATATTCCCCACCAACTAAACGACGTGGAACAAATCCAACAAACTCTGAACCCGAAGAAAGCAGCGAAAGCATCGACTTTGGAATAAGGATGGCAGAAATATACCCAGAGAAGAAATTTATGGACTTCGCTGATCCACCCAGTGTCTCCCCCAACTCGGATGACGACACCACAAGCCCATATATGACATGCCACCAAGTGTGCATGATCAATGGAGCCAGCTCGACACCATGCAACTCTAGCGGTAACCCTATCCTCGACCCTAATGATATTTTATCGGATGACAATATAGGAAATCACGACAATGAAGGAAATCCTGGCAACAAAGGAAATCGTGACAACGAAGGAAATCACGAAAACGGAGGAGGTGCAGTGGATAACCGCATAGTCCCAGGAGAAAGAGCGGAACCAGGTGGGGAAGAGAGACGGACCCTTTGGCTACCAACAACGGCATGACAAAAGGCTAGAGAGGCAATTTCGGGTGCGTTCCCAATGACAGCTGATGCCTCACACGAAGATTTATTAGCGTATCAATACCTGCTTCACCAAAAAAAAGAGACCTACTAAGGATGCATAGGCAACTAGAAGAAAGAAAAAATCTAGTCGATGAATCCAGCCTATGACAGGCACAACTCAGCTCGACCGGAAGGTCCGAAAGCGTAACAGGGTGAGTACCACCAGGAAGGGGAACATCTCAGTTGCAGAACATCCCCAAAGCAGAAAGAAATGAATTGATCTGAAAACTCGATTTATCATTCATATCAGTAGATCAAGCAGGAAATATCAAAGCAAAAACAGCCCAAGCAGCAATTATGGCTGCACAAACATACCTGATCACAACCCAACCTGCATGTAAGATCTCACCATAATAAGTTAAGATCCCTATGATTGCAGTGCTAGTCCCTGGATCGAAAATGCTAGCACCCACAGTTTAAGATGAAGTACACAGAAACAAAGGTCATTATTACATTTCATATCCAGGAATATAATGGTTCTTACAACTCACTTAGCCCAAGGCTAAGGCACTTAAAGTTCACATTACATAGTATAATAATAATAGAGTCTTTAGTCTTCATGTGCCACAGGCAAGCATGTCGAGTGTAGACCCGCAACCCTACTCATCATCAGAGTATCCTACAACATAATAAGTTACAGCCACAAGGGTCAATACATTTGGAATTGTATTGGCAAGTGATACCATATATACTTAGTATAATCCAACAACTACATGAATATATGGCTAAGTGGGGTTATGGCTGGCTTTGCTAAAATTAGTTTAACTTATAGTTTTTGAAGAAGTTTTTCATTCAGCTATAAGGTACCAATTATGGACATCACGGAACCTCTACCCATGTTCACCCACAAGTTTTAACTTAGAGAAATTTGGATGAGGAGATTATTGAACTGCTTCACTGTCTTGAGGCTCAGGAATGTCCATAACTGGGGACACGGCTAAGTACTTAGTTTTACCCTCTCGAGAGGTGGTGCACTTTCCCCACAAGACTCGACATGCATCGATACAAGACTTTTCAGAAGCAATCCCTCAGACCACCACAGATGCGTTCCAACCTATCATATCTACCACCTTCTGTCCGTCTGGCTGAGTTCTTGCAACCTAGTTGGTCAAGGCAGAGCCCATATGCCATGTGGCTACACTGGAAGCTTCACGACAAGAACGTCTCCAATCTCTTTGTTCCTGGGTGGCCATCCACAAGTGTGATCCACCAGCTGACCATAGACATGGCCCCTGAGTAACCACTCAACATAATCCAAGCAAGCCCATTCCACCCAGGTGTTTCATTAACATTAGTTGTTTTCTTAATTAAACAAAATAGTATCTTTCCATGCTATCTTATGTGTATAATCCACCCACAAATTCTAATATCATAGCTAAGCATTCTAGCATACAAAGTCTTTATCTAGGGAATACTACCAAGATATACACTATAGGTTAGCATGGCATAGTATGGTAACATATGAATAATTCTAACATGCTAAGATCTACAAAATATCACTAGTGCAATAGTGAAAATAATAGGACATGAGATGAAATATCACTTGCCTTGGTAGCTAGGGGAATAGGTACAATCCTCACAGCAACAAACTTCACAATCCACACAATCTACACAAGATCAAAATAACAACAATAATTCAATCAATAAAACATTACAAAAACATGAATGCATGCAATATGCAATGATATGAACACAACTCTACAACTTATAGAGTATACAGTACAGAGGATAGAATACTTCAACTAATTGCAGAAGAAATACTCAAAAAAAAATTATAGAACAATTTTTATGAGAAAAATACTCCTAAAACGATTCTGCCTATAATTCCAAGTTTACTGAGGCAAAAGTGTGAAACAAGACCTCTATAATAAAGGTCTTAATTTTCTGAATCCATAGACACCAAATTTGTATTTTTCTGATTTGTGGATCAAAAGTTATTGAATTTCTAAGTTAAATACTAAATCTGTCTATTTTCTAATTAAACAGAATTAGTCATGACGTGCGCTTTCCTATTGGCTGCACGGTTCGGCCGGATCGATCGCTGGGCCATCAGATTTAAGTGACGTTAGACGGATCAGATCAGCCGCACCTTTCGTTTAAGTGATCTAATCTTAACCGCTAGGATCGATCGCCGGCAGCTGGCGGTGCTAACGGCCTTGGCAGCGGTGGGCGTCGGCCGATGTGCGGTGGCCGGGCGGTTCTACAGGGGCAGGGAGTCCGTGGACATGTACCAGAGGTCGGGGAGGTCGTGGCGATCTCGATGGAGGTCACCATGGTGCGGGGGGCGCTCGGGCTTGGCCTGGATCCTTCGCTGGAGTTGCGTTGCCGGCGGAGTTCACGGCTCAGTGATGGAGATGACGACCTGGGGCTCGAACCAATCGGCAAAGAGGTCAGCGAGGTGCGCAAGTGTCTGCATGATCTAATAAAGACCAAAAAGGGGCGGCGGGAGCCCTACCTTTACCGGAGAAGGCGACCGTCGGTGGCGGCAGAGGAGTTCGCCGGAATCGTCCGAGTCGTCGATCTGGGGCAAGAGAAAACACGTGGTCGGGTTCATAACACGCGCCAGTACATGGCAAAGAAAGTAGGACAGAGAGAAGGGAGCCGGGCGGCCTGGGTTCACCGGAATCGTCGCCGGAGTCCGTCGGACAGCGGCGGTTTGAGCTCGTAATTGGGGAGCCTGGGGGCTCTCCGGGGGAAGTGGATGAGGGGAAAATGATGAGGAGAGGGTGAGGGTTAAGTAGGAGTAATCTCCGAGGGGGATTAATACTGGAAACGGCCGAATTTGGGTCGATTTTGAAACGGCAGAGAAGAGGAGGGGTGTTCGTCGCTCGGGGGTTGAAGACGACGGGGTGGTGGTGACGTGGGCGTGGGGTCAGTCTGTCACGGAAGGGGGTAAGTTGAGGGGGTGTGCAGAAAGAGGGGGAGAGGGAGCCCGGGTGGTTGCTGGGCTAGATTGGGCCAAAGGCCAGAAGCTGCCTGCTGCTCTCTTTTTTTTTCCTATTCTTTTTCTTTTTCTATTTCTGTTTTCTCTACAACTTTGGATTTAAGGTTTCAAATTGATTCAAATCAATTTGTGAACATTTGTGAAAGCTCAAGTTAGGTTTTTAGGGTATTATGAAACATATTTATCTTCTATTTTAATCCAAAGTATTTATTTTGGATTTAATAGGTAATATAGCATTTTCTTTGATCCTATTTTCGAAAATTCATATCTTTTTATTCAAGGCTCAAAATTGCACCAAATTTTTGGAGGACATTCTAAATGCAATGCAATTACATGCCATGATGATATGAGTGCAATGATGATGATTTTAGATGAAAAATTTGGGATGTTACAAATCTAACCCCCTTAAGATGAATCTCGCCCTCGAGATTCGGGTTGGCTAGCAAAGAGGTGAGGGTGGTCTCTCCGAAGTTCATCCTCTCGTTCCCATGTTGCTTCTGATTCAGTGTGATGGTTCCACTGCACTTTGCAGAATTTGATGGTCTTGGTACGGGTAATTCTTTCTGCGGTCTCTAGAATCTTAATAGGTTTCGCTTCATAAGTGAGATCATTATCTAGCTGAACTTCCTCCAATGGTATGGTGTCCTTCAACGAAGTTTCTTCCATCTCTGGGTGACACTTTTTCAGCTGACTAACATGGAATACATTATGAACTACTGACAAAGATTCTGGTAATTCTATCTCATATGCCACTTCTCCTTTGCGACTCAAAATCTTGAAAGGCCCTACATAGCGTGGTGCTAGTTTTCCTTTGATTCCAAATCTCTTTACACCTCGAAGTGGTGATACCCTGAGGTAAGCTCTATCACCAACCTCATAGGTAACCTCTCTACGTTTTGGATCTGCATAGCTCTTCTGCCGAGATTGGGCTACCTTTAGCCTATCTCTCACGATCTTGACTTTCTCTTTGGCCTCTTTGATTAGGTCTGGCCCGAACAAATTTCTTTCCCCTACTCCATTCCATAGTAATGGTGTAGTACACTTCCTTCCGTAAAGAAATTCAAATGGAGCCATTTCTATGCTTGATTGATAGCTGTTATTGTAAGAAAACTCTGCGTACGATAGACTTTCATCCCAACTGGATCCATAATCTAACACACATGCCCTTAGCATATCCTGTAATATTTGATTGGTCCTTTCTGTCTGTCCATCAGTTTGTGGATGAAACACAGTGCTGAACTCCAGTCGAGTTCCCAATGACTCGTGAAGTTGTCGCCAAAAATGCGAAGTAAACTGAGTTCCTCTATCGGACACGATACTTTTAGGTACCCCATGCAAACATACAATTCTATTCATGTAAATCTTGGCTAATTTGACACTTGTATAAGTGGTCTTCACTCGTATGAAATGGGCCACTTTTGTCAAGCGGTCAACGATAACCCATATGGAATCGTATCCAGATTTAGTCCTGGGTAGGCCGGTGATAAAATCCATACCAATTTTATCCCATTTCCAATCAGGTATTGGCAGTGGTTGTAATAATCCTGCCGATTTCTGATGTTCTGCCTTTACACGACTGCACACGTCGCAGAAGGCAATGTGCTCTGCTATGTCCTTCTTTAAATTATTCCACCAAAACCTCTCCTTAACATCCATATACATCTTGGTATTGCCAGGATGAATTGAATACAGTGAGTTGTGCCCCTCTTGTAAGATCAGCTTCTTAAGTTCAAGATCCTGCGGAACACAGATACGTTTTTCGTACCATAAGATTCCTTGATCATCCACATGGAATCCTTTCGCCTTGCCTTCACTAACTTTACCTTTGATTTCCTCTATTTCTTTGTCCAACTTTTGGGCTTCTTGAATTTTGTCCATTAGTGTGGGTTGCACTTCCAAGGATGCAAGGTACCCTTCAGGCACAATTTCAAGTCTCAGCTCTCTAAATTGGGCACATAACTCCTCCGGCAATTCTCCTTTATTGAGGCCATTTACATGAGCCTTGCGGCTTAATGCATCGGCTGCGACGTTTGCCTTTCCAGGGTGGTATTGCAAACTTAAGTCATAGTCCTTGATAAGTTCTAGCCATCTTCTTTGCCTCGTGTTGAGCTCTTTCTGTGTAAAAATATATTTCAAACTCTTGTGATCAGTGAACATTTCACAACGTTTTCCCATAAGATAATATCTCCATGTTTTTAGTGCATGCACAACTGATGCCAACTCTAGATCATGAGTAGGGTAGTTCACTTCATGATTTTTGAGTTGTCTTGATGCATAAGCTACCACTCTACTTTCCTGCATTAATACAGCTCCTAATCCTTGGTGAGATGCATCACAGTATACTTGAAAGTCTTTCCCAAGATCTGGCAAACATAACACTGGTGCTGAAACTAGCCTCTTTTTCAATTCCTGAAAGCTGGTTTCGCAAGTTTCTGTCCAATTGAACTTATTCTCCTTCTTCAGCAGATTAGTCATGGGCTTTGCAATCTTAGAGAAATTTTCAATGAACCTTCGATAGTACCCTGCTAGGCCAAGGAAGCTACGGACTTCTTTAACGGATTTAGGAGGTTCCCATTCTGTCACAGCTGCCACTTTTGCTGGATCAACAGCTATACCATTACCAGATACTATGTGTCCAAGAAACCCCACTTCATTCAGCCAGAATTCACATTTGCTGAACTTGGCATAAAGTTTATGTTCTCTAAGTTTCTCTAGAATCGGGCGTAGATGTTCTTCATGTTCTTTGCTGCTTTTGGAATATACCAATATATCATCGATGAATACCACTACGAACTTGTCAAGGAATTCCATGAATACCTTATTCATCATGTTCATGAAGTAGGCTGGTGCATTAGTCAATCCAAACGGCATCACTGTATATTCATACAACCCGTATCTAGTGGTGAATGCAGTCTTGGGTACGTCATGTTCTCTGATCTTTAGTTGGAAGTATCCTGATTGAAGATCAATTTTTGAGAAAACACATGCTCCCTTTAGTTGATCGAAGAGATCATTTATTCTAGGAAGGGGATATTTGTTCTTTATGGTCACTTCGTTGAGTGAACGATAATCTATGCATAGCCTTTGACTTTGGTCTTTCTTCTCAACAAACAAGACTGGTGCTCCCCAAGACGATGAGCTTGGTTGGATAAATCCCTTTTTTAACTGTTCTCCCAGTTGTTTCTTGAGTTCTTTTAATTCGTCCACCGACATTTTGTAAGGTCTCTTTGCTATAGGTCCCGTTCCTGGTAGTAGGTCTATTAGAAACTCCACGTCCCTATCTGGTGGCATGCCAGGTAATTCCTCGGGGAACACATCTCGATATTCCCTCACTATTGGAACATTATCTAGGCTAACCCCCTTAAGAGAATTAACCTTGCTCTCCCTTGGGTTCAAAGCTAGACTTGAACCTGATCCTTTTCTTTTCTGGGGTAGTGAGCATAACAGTTCGCTTGGCACAATCAATCACCCCTTCATAGCGGGTTAACCAGTCCATCCCTAATATAACATCTAATCCTTGGGACTCTAGGATTATTAAACTAATCGGGAACTTGTGTTTTCCAATTTCTAGGGTGATATGTCGGCACCCTGAATTTACTATCATTTCTCCACCCGGAGAACTTACCTTCATAGGACATCCAATAGTTTCAGTGGAGAGTTCATTTTTGATTACAAATTATCTTGAAATGAATGAATGCGATGCGCCAGTATCGAAAAGGATAAGTGCAGGAAAGGCATTAATCATGAACTTACCGATCACGGCATCAGATCCTTCTTGAATTTCCTCCACATTAATGTGATTCACATGGCCCTTTTGGAATGGGTTTGGCTTAGCCCCATCATCCTTATTTTCTGGGCATTCATTAGCATAGTGTCCTGTCTTCTTACATTTGAAACATTCCACCTGACTGATGTCTTTCTTCGCTGGCTGACTGTGACGGTTCTGACCATTTTGGTTCCCATGGCCATGATTATTGTGATTGTTCCTGAATCCACTTTTGTTATGTCCATGATGATTGTTTCCATCATGGTGGTGGTTGTTGTTACGATGGTTATTATGATTCCCATTCTTGTGGAATCCTGAGCTCCCACTTCCTTCACCATGAGGGCGCTTGTGAGGAGATCCTGATCCAAACTTATCAAAATGATGCTTCCTCTTTCTACCCTCCACTAGCTTCATCTTGTTTTCCAGGATGGTAGCTTTATCACATAAAGATTGATAAGTTGGAACATACGCAACAGATAATTGCATAGAAATTTCATCATTTAACCCATCTAGGAACTTCTCCTTCCTCTTTGCATCAGTGTCAACATCATCGGGTGCATAACGTGACAAATTATTGAACTCCTCGATGTATTCAGAAATACTGCGATGGCGTTGCTTGAGGTTATGAAACTCCTTTTTCTTCAATCCCATTATTCCAGCAGAGATGTGAGTGGTGCGAAACCCATCTTCAAACATTGCCCAAGTCACTTCTTCAATAGGGTGGGTAATTTGAAAATTATCCCACCAAGCAGCTGCATGACCTGCCAACAAGTGTGCTGCAAATCTGACCTTCTCTGCATCCGTGCACCCAACCGTGACTAGGTCCTTATTCACAGAGCGTAACCAATCATTTGCTACCATAGGGTCAGAGGTACCTGAGAACTTGGCAGGTCTCAGCCTTAGAAATCTGGTCAGCATATCCAGAGGTGGTGGATTGTTCTGGTTGTTGTTATTGTTATTATTGTTGTTCTGATTCTGGTTTGCCATAAATTGAGTCATCATTTGCATCAATTGGGTCTGTGCAGCCATCATCTGCTGCATTCCATTGTCATTGTCATTGTTATCCTCGTTGTTGCGTCGGGGAGGCATCTGTTGGTTTAGTAAGGGTAAGTAATGATAGATAACCCAAATAAAACAACAATTCAGAAAAACAAGCACATGCAGGTTCCAACATCACAACAATAACAGAGTCTGCAAAGATAACATACTAGCATAGTCACCCACAAGTTGGTATGACCTATGCACTCAATAATAATAGAACGATAGGTAGATGGAATAGTATCACTACTCCTCCATGTCAACTTCCTCCTCTACTAGAGCAAGTCCCGCTGATGCGAATCCTGCCTTGTATTCCTCCAAGCTGGTAGTCAGAGCATCGATCTTCGTCTGTAACTCTCTCTTATGTGTGCGTAGCCTCTCTATCACCTCGTGATCCGCTTCTAGCTCTATGTCTCCATCTCTAACTCGGTCTCCAAGTCTCTAATCTTCTTGTTCTTCTCCTGAACTCTCTTCTCTTGGTTCTTGAATTTCTTATCTTGGTCTTCAAACTTCTTCTCCATTTCCTTGATTCGATTTTCCTGTTCCTGGAAGGCCTTGTCTTTCTCCTTGAGTTGGACTCGTAGTTCATCATTGCTAAGCATCACGTTAGTCCTATCAGTATCAAGGTGTCTAATAAGGCTCTCTAAGTCCTGGAGGTAGTGACGCACGGGCTTGATAGACTCCTTAGTGGCCTTGTCCAACACAATAGGCTCTCCATCCTTGTCGCGCCTCCCAAAGAAGTGGAAGTAGTGGCTCTTGATCTTGGAAGAATGACGTCCACATAGGCGTCCCAACAGTTCCTGCATTGCGACGTCGAGGCCCCTCTCCATGTCATCATGGAGAACCTTGAAGGTAATCTCCCCAGTTTGGGGCTCTATCTCACGTCCTGGCTGGGTAACTCTGAATCCCCATAAGTCCTTCCTCTGAAACTTCCTAAGCTGAAGTCCCTGAATAGTGGGAATCGGAAGACCGAGCACTTGGACTAGCTCCAAGATACGAGTCCCAAAGCGAGTCCCCTTGAAATCCTCGGCCGTGCTGTAGACAAAGTTCGGCATCTTTTGCATAGTATGGAGAAAGTTAGTAACACAATAGAGAAAGAAAATACAAGTCACAAAATAAGAGGGAATTCAACCAACAAAACATTCCAAGTAGCAATACATTAATTCAACTCAAGCACTCAAGGTTCCAGACATAACTTTATTTTTGCCATACCACATAGGTTGGTATGGTCGAGATATTAACGTGACATAACGTCAAGGGTGGTGGTCCGACTAATGTCTCACTCCTTCTTAACCAAGGTGGCAATCTGGGCATCCTTGGCAGCCATCTGCTTGTCTTGGTCGCATAGCTCCAAAGCTAGGCCTATGGTATCCTTACTTAGGCATTTCACAGTGGCCTTTGAGTCTTGGGCAATACGCTTCTCCTCCTTGAGATCCTCCTGAGTATTGAGCATTCTATACTTGAGTCTTTCCCCAAGTTCCTCAATAGCCTTCCATGCAGCATTCCTTGCAGAGTCAAAGAATGACGGGTGCATTTCAGAGTTGGTTAACATGCAGAATCCCGTACTCTTGGGATCGTCTTCCTTGTTCTTATACAAGTGGAGTTGCACCCACCAATACTCTTGTCCTTCATCTATCACAGGAAATCCCTTGTACACGGCTTCAGCATTCATCCCCAAGCCGAGCATGAGGTTCTTGAGCACATTGGGAAACTCTGTCTCACACTCCAGAGTCATAGTCACCAGTGGTCCCTTCTTGATAGATTCATTGATGGTGGACATCTACAAAAATAGATGAGAAGGATGATTAGGGAAAGCTTTACGAGATGAAAAGACAAGTGTAAAGTTGAAATATAGAGTTATTTTTCCTAAGTTTTTCCTTAGTCTAATCCATTCTAGGGTCACGAACCTACAGGCAACACAATGCTCTGATACCATCTGTAAGATCTCACAATAATAAGGTAAGATCCCTGTGATTGCAGTGCTAGTCCCTGGATCGAAAATGCTAGCACCCACAGTTTAAGATGAAGTACACAGAAACAAAGGTCATTATTACATCGCATATCCAGGAATATAATGGTTCTTACAACTCACTTAGCCCAAGGCTAAGGCACTTAAAGTTCACATTACATAGTATAATAATAATAGAGTCTTTAGTCTTCATGTGTCACAGGCAAGCATGTCGAGTGTAGACCCGCAACCCTACTCATCAGCAGAGTATCCTGCAACATAATAAGTTACAGCCACAAGGGTCAATACATTTGGAATTGTATTGGCAAGTGATACCATAGATACTTAGTATAATCCAACAACTACATGAATATATGGCTAAGTGGGGTTATGGCTGGCTTTGCTAAAATTAGTTTAACTTATAGTTTTTGGAGAAGTTTTTCATTCCAGCTATAAGGTACCAATGATGGACATCACTGAACCTCTACCCATGTTCACCCACAAGTTTTAACATAGAGAAATTTGGATGAGGAGATTACTGAACTGCTTCACTGTCTTGAGGCTCAGGAATGTCCATAACCGGGGACACGGCTAAGTACTTAGTTTTACCCTCTCGAGAGGTGGTGCACTTTCCCCACAAGACTCTACATGCATCGAGACAAGACTTTTCAGAAGCAATCCCTCAGACCACCATGGACGCGTTCCAACCTATCATATCTACCACCTTCTGTCCGTATGGCTGAGTTCTTGCAACCTAGTTGGCCAAGGCAGAGCCCATATGCCATGTGGCTGCACTGGAAGCTTCGCGACAAGAACGTCTCCAATCTCTTTGTTCCTGGGTGGCCATCCACAAGTGTGATCCACCAGCTGACCATAGACATGGCCCCTGAGTAACCACTCAACATAATCCAAGCAAGCCCATTCCATCCAGGTGTTTCATTAACATTAGTTGTTTTCTTAGTTAAACAAAATAATATCTTTCCATGCTATCTTATGTGTATAATCCACCCACAAATTCTAATAGCATAGCTAAGCATTCTAGCATACAAAGTCTTTATCTAGGGAATACTACCAAGATATACACTATAGGTTAGCATGGCATAGTATGGTAACATATGAATAATTCTAACATGCTAAGATCTACAAAATATCACTAGTGCAATAGTGAAAATAATAGGACATGAGATGAAATATCACTTGCCTTGGTATCTAGGAGAATAGGTACAATCCTCACAGCAAGAAACTTCACAATCAACACAATCTACACAAGATCAAAATAACAACAATAATTCAATCAATAAAACATTACAAAAACATGAATGCATGCAATATGCAATGATATGAACACAACTCTACAACTTACAGAGTCTACAGTACAGAGGATATAATACTTCAACTAATTGCAGAAGAAATACTCAAAAATAATTTATAGAACAATTTTTATGAGCAAAATACTCCTAAAAAGATTTTGTCTATAATTCCAAGTTTACTAAGGCAAAAGTGTGAAACAAGGCCTCTATAATAAAGGACTTAATTTTATGAATCCATAGACACCAAATTTGTATTTTTCTGATTTGTGGATCAAAAGTTATTGAATTTCTAAGTTAAATACTAAATCTGTCTATTTTCTAATTAAACAGAATTAGTCTGGCGACGTGGCGCTTTCCTATTGGCCCGTACCGGTTCGGCCGGATCGATCGCTGTGGGCCGTCAGATTTAAGTGACGTTGGACGGATCAGATCAGCCGTACCCTTTCGTTTAAGTGATCTAATCTGAACCGCTAGGATCTGATCGAACGGCTGCTAAGCATCTTGCCGGAGACAGGCGGTGCTAACGACGGCGCGCGGCGGTGGAGCGTCGGCCGATGACGGTCCGGTGGTTCTACAGGGGCAGGGAGTCCGTGGACACGTATCAGAGGTCAGGGAGGTCGTGGCGATCTCGATGGAGGTCACCGTGGTGCGGGGGCGCTCGGGCTTGGCCTGGATCCTTCGCCGGAGTTGCGTTGCCGGCGGAGTTCACGGCTCGGTGATGGAGATGACGACCTGGGGCTCGAACCAACCGGCAAAGAGGTCAGCGAGGTGCGCAAGTGTCTGCACGATCTAATAAAGACCAAAAAGGGGCGGTGGGAGCCCTACCTTTACCGGAGAAGGCGACCGTCGGTGGCGGCAGAGGAGTTCGCCGGAATCGTCCGAGTCATCGATCTGGGGCAAGATAAAACACGTGGTCGGGTTCAAAACACGTGCCAGTACACGGCAAACAAAGTAGGACAGAGAGAAGGGCGCCGGGCGGCCTGGGTTCACCGGAATCATCGCCGGAGTCCGTCGGACAGCGGCGGTTTGAGCTCGTAATTGGGGAGCCTGGGGGCTCTCCGGGGGAAGTGGCTGAGGGGAAAATGATGAGGAGAGGGTGAGGGTTAAGTAGGAGTAATCTCCGAGGGGGATTAATACTGGAAACGGCCGAATTTGGGTCGATTTCGAAACGGTAGAGAAGAGGAGGGGTGTTCGTCGCTCGGGGGTTGAAGACGACGAGGTGGTGGTGACGTGGGCATGGGGTCAGTCTGTCAGCGAAAGGGGGTAAGTTGAGGGGGTGTGCATAAAGAGGGGGAGAGGGAGCCCGGGTGGTTGCTGGGCCGGATTGGGCCAAAGGCCAGAAGCTGCGTGCTGCTCTCTTTTTTTATCCTATTCTTTTTCTTTTTCTATTTCTGTTTTCTCTACAACTTTGGATTTAAGGTTTCAAATTGATTCAAATCAATTTGTGAACATTTGTGAAAGCTCAAGTTAGGTTTTGAGGGTATTATGAAACATATTTATCTTCTATTTCAATCCAAAGTATTTTCTTTGATCCTATTTTCGAAAATTCATATCTTTTTATTCAAGGCTCAAAATTGCACCAATTTTTGGAGGACATTCTAAATGCAATGCCATTACATGCCATGATGATATGAGTGCAATGATGATGATTTTAGATGAAAATTTTGGGATGTTACAAATCTAACCCCCTTAAGATGAATCTCGCCCTCGAGATTTGGGTTGGCTAGCAAATAGGTGAGGGTGGTCTCTCCGAAGTTCATCCTCTCGTTCCCATGTTGCTTCTGATTCAGTGTGATGGTTCCACTGCACTTTGCAGAATTTGATGGTCTTGGTACGGGTAATTCTTTCTGCGGTCTCTAGAATCTTAATAGGTTTCGCTTCATAAGTGAGATCATTATCTAGCTGAACTTCCTCCAATGGTATGGTGTCCTTCAACGAAGTTTCTTCCATCTCTGGGTGACACTTTTTTAGCTGACTAACATGGAATACATTATGAACTGCTGACAAAGATTCTGGTAATTCTATCTCATATGCCACTTCTCCTTTGCGACTCAAAATCTTGAAAGGCCCTACATAGCGTGGTGCTAGTTTTCCTTTGATTCCAAATCACTTTACACCACGAAGTGGTGATACACTGAGGTAAGCTCTATCACCAACCTCATAGGTAACCTCTCTACGTTTTGGATCTGCATAGCTCTTCTGCCGAGATTGGGCTACCTTTAGCCTATCTCTCACCATCTTGACTTTCTCTTTGGCCTCTTTGATTAGGTCTGGCCCGAACAAATTTCTTTCCCCTACTCCATTCCATAGTAATGGTGTAGTACACTTCCTTCCGTAAAGAAATTCAAATGGAGCCATTTCTATGCTTGATTGATAGCTGTTATTGTAAGAAAACTCTGCGTACAGTAGACTTTCATCCCAACTGGATCCATAATCTAACGCACATGCCCTTAGCATGTCCTCTAATATTTGATTGGTCCTTTCTGTCTGTCCATCAGTTTGTGGATGAAACACAGTGCTGAACTCCAGTCGAGTTCCCAATGACTCGTGAAGTTGTCGCCAAAAATGCGAAGTAAACTGAGTTCCTCTGTCGGACACGATACTTTTAGGTACCCCGTGCAAACATACTTTTAGGTTATTAGGGTATTATGAAATATATTTATCTTCTATTTTAATCCAAAGTATTTACTTTGGATTTAATAGGTAATATAGCATTTTCTTTGATCCTATTTTCGAAAATTCATATCTTTTTATTCAAGGCTCAAAATTGCACCAAATTTTTGGAGGACATTCTAAATGCAATGCCATTACATGCCATGATGATATGAGTGCAATGATGATGATTTTAGATGAAAAATTTGGGATGTTACACTGCATCCAATGATCCTCGTGCAGATCTTCACCGCTCTGCCCTAATGAACCTTGGCATGGTGGGAGCAGTGCTCGCACAAGCAGAACAAGGACCTACGCATCAACCCAAGAGATCACCATGCCGTCACAACATCCTGGGACACACGGAACACACTAGGCGATCACAATCGCCACATCATGTGGGTCTTAGAGCCATGAAGCAACACAAGAAATGAAAACCGCAGCTGAAGAGGGCACGATGATGACAATTAAGACGATCACAGATTATGTGGAGCCAGCTATTTCACTCAGGGAATTCAGAAAGCCGCAGTACCCAATGATTTTAAACTTCCACATGACCGCCAAAAATTCAACGGACTCCAAGAACCCGAGGCTTGGTTACCTGGCCATTGTCAAGTTATAGGGTAGCTGAATAGCCACATCAATGTAAAGTTTACAATTGCACCTCACTGGCACCACAAGGTAATGGCTCAGACAGCTACCTGAAGATAAGATTTGCAGTTGGAACAACCTCGAAGATAAGTTCATCTCACACTTCCATTCCACATTCAAACGACCTACATCTTTAGAACAATTACGTCCATACAAACAGAAGCCCGGAGAGTCAATAAGAGTGTTCATCCAACATTGGAACATCATAAAAAATACAACAGAATCCACATCCAATGAAAGAGAAATTGATGCCTTCAATGACAGCCTCTATCGCTGAGAATTCATAGAATAGCTGGGGCGAGTCAAACCAAAGACAATCTCACAGTTAATGGATAGAGCAAATTGATGGGCTAATAGAGAAGATGCGCCGCATAACAAACAAATGTGGTCACCCGAAGAAGACAGGGATAAACGCAACAATGATAGGAGGCGATGAAACAATGATGGAAACACGAGACTAAGATACGTTGCGACCAAGTTTTTTGGGTGAAGGAAACCATAGGGATAACAACTACAATAGCAGGTACCACCACAATACAGACGAAAGTGGAGGAGGTCAATCAGCGCAGCGATATAAGCCAAGAATTCAGGACCCACCCAAGTCCGTAATGGAAATACTGGAAAGGCCCTATAATATGCACTTTTACATCGAATCAATAGGAAGAAGACAATCCAACCACCTCATGAAATATTGTCGACGTTCTTAAAAATGCAAGAGTTATGCAATGCAAAAGAAACCAAAGCAACAAGAAGAGGTTACACATCCACGCCTGGCACGTTAGCCATCGATGCACCGCCTCCACCAGCAGGACAACCACAAAACACAACCAATCAAAATAACGATTACCCTAGGTCAAAAGGGGCAATGTCGATGATTCAAAAAGGGCATCCATCCAATAGAATTTAGAATCTAATCACAAGGCAAGTCAACATGGCGGAAATGGCTCCACCAACCACACCTGGATATCTCCACTAGTCAGAACAGGAAATCACATTCAGCAGAGCTGATAACCCTCATCGCGTACCAAGACCAGGCCATTCAGCCTTGATTGTAGAAGCACAAATTGGTGGATTCGACATGAGCAAGGTCTTCATGGATGCATGAAGCATCATAAACCTGATCTACGCCAAAACGCTTAGGGCAATGAATTACCCTTTGGCAAATTTGGCACCAACAAAAACATCCTTCCACGGCATCGTACCAGGTAAATCCGAAATTCCTTTGGGTAAAATTTTCCTTGATGTTGTGTTTGGATCCAAAGAAAATTTCAGTCTTGGATTGGCCATCATAGTATCACGTGATCCTGGGATGCCCGGATTTTGCACGATTCATGGCAGTTACTCACTATGCATACCTAGTCATGAAAATGCCAGCACCAAAGGGAATCATATCATTAAAAGGGAGCTTCACACATTCCGATAATTGTGATCAGGAATTCAACAAAATTTCTGAATCTTTCAGGATGGCAACCGAGTTTGAGCAGCTCAAAACGACAACAACCACAGAACCTCTCGCGGTAACACGGGTCCACCCCGACCAGGCCTTTGACACTGCAAATGACACTAAGGAAGTACAGATCCACCCCACCGATCCGAAGAAAACAACATTTGTGGCCTCCAACCTTGGTCCCTCATAGGAAAGCGTGCTCACCGAGTTCCTCCGTGAGCAGTAGGAAATGTTTGCATGGCTACATTCTGACATGCCGGGAATTCCCAGGGAACTCGTTGAGCACGCACTAAATTTGGATCCAAAAGCAAAACCAGTCAACTAATCGCTTCGTCGTTTCGCGAAACCAAAGCGCAAAGCTATTGGAAAAGAGCTACATCGCCTCATGGACGCTAATTTTATAAAGGAACTAAAGAAATCAGAGTGGGTCGCAAACCCAGTATGCATCCCAAAGAAGAACACCAAAGAATTATGGATGTGCATCGACTTCACATCACTAAATAAACACTGTTCAAAGGATCACTTTCCACTACCGCGAATTCGATCAAATAATCGATGCAACTGCAGGATGTGAACATCTTTCCTTTCTGGATGCATACTCAGGATACCACCAGATTCGGATGAAGGAGGAAGATCAGGAGAAAACAGAATTCATCACACCTTGTGGCGTATTTTGCTACACAACAATGCTATTCGGTCTAAAAAACATAGGGGCAACATATCAACGATGATGCAAAGTTGCCTGGGAAACCAAATTGGCACAAATGTACAAGTGTATATTGAGGATGTCATAGTTACATCAAAACAAGGCTCGTCACTTATCAAGGAGCTCGAAGAAACATTCAACAACCTAGACAAGTTTTGCATCAAGTTAAACCCGACAAAGTGTTCCTTTGGAGTCCTAGCGGGGCAACTCCTCGGATACCTAGTATCAGCAAGAGGGATTGAATCCAATCTCGAGAAAATACAGGCAATCTTAACAATGAAAAAACCAACAAATTTATGAGGAGTGCAACAGCTGGTCGGGCGAGTGGCAGTGCTTAGCCGTTTCATTGCTCGATTAGGAGAAAAAGCATTACCGTTCTACGCCCTTATGCCAAAGTCAGGTAAGTTTGAATGGACCGAAGAAGTTCAGCATGCCTTTGAAGACCTCAAGAAAATTCTCTTGACACCCCCGTCGTCGTGTCTCCACGAGATTAAGAGCCACTACTTCTTTACATCGCCGCCACAAATTAGGTGGTTAGTACGGTCCTAGTTGTGGAGCGACCCGAAGAAGGAAAAACCCACGCTGTTCAGAGGCCAGTTTATTTTTTGAGTGAGGTCCTCTCTCCATCCAACCAAAGGTACCAACATTACCAAAAACTAGCATATGGAGTATTCATGATAGCACAGGAACTACGCTATTATTTTTTGGAACATCCGATCATAGTGGTCAATGAGGCACCTCTGTCAAACATTCTTAATAGCCCAGAAGCAACTGGGCGTGTCTCCCGATGGGGCATCAAATTATCCCCTCGAGACATCACATATGAGAAGCAAAAAAGCCATCAAGTCGCAAGTTCTGCTGGATTTCATCATGGAATGGACCGAGTTACAGCGTGCAGGTCCACCTGATATTTCAAGTGCCTGGACAATGTACTTCGATGGATCAAAAAGAGCAGAAGGAGCAGGAGCAGGGGTCATATTAATATCACTGCAAGGCGACAAGATCGATATATACTTCAGATGAGTTTTGTGAATGCATCCAACAATGAAGCTGAGTACGAGGCCCTGTTGCACGGCATGCGAATGGCAAAGTCTTGCAGTGCAACTCATCTAAAAATCTTCGATGACTCTAACCTTGTAGCAGAGCAAACAATGAACAAGTGTAATGCTATTAGCGACAATAGATTGCTTACCGAGATCTCTATAGCATCATTGGAGCTCGATTTGATGTGTGTGAAGTATCGCGCATAGGAAGAGCAAGTAATGAAGAAGCCAACAATTTGGCAAACATCGGGTCCTTGTGCTTACCAGTGCCACTCGGGTTTTTTTGGGAAGAAATATCCGAGCATTCTATCAACGCGAAAAGAGTCTCTGAGGTCATAGCTCCTAAGACGGGAAAAAAGAATAAACCGAAAAAAGATTCGGGGGCTTCATCAGCCAGTAAAAGGATAGAGGAAACCCTCGAACAAGAACTAGAAATCGATGAAGTCATGATAGTTGAACCTACATGGATGCAGCCATACATAGAATATATGACCCAAGGAAAACTACCCGAAGATGTGACAGAAGCCCGACGAATCCCTCGGAGATCGAAAGACTTCAGGATAATCAAAGGAGAATTATATAAAATAAGTATATTGGGTGTGTTATAGTGATGTGTCACACCCGAAGAAGGAAAATATATACTCAAAGATATATATGAAGGAGTTTGTTGTTATCATGCCAGCAGTCGAGCAATTGCCGCCAAGGCATTCAGGGCAGGATTTTATTGGTTTACAGCAGTTCAAGATGCAAAGAATATAGTCAGAACATGTGAAGCATGTCAACAATTCACAACAAAACCAGGAGCACCGACATCCGAATTAAACCCTATACCCCTAGCTTGGCCTTTCACTCAATGGGGGCTTGATATGGTGGGCAAACTTCACAAATCATCTCCAGGAGGACACGTCTTTCTTCTTGTAGCAGCCGACAAATTTACTAAATGGATTGAACCAATGCCAGTCACCACTCAAGATGGAACTTCGGCTGTGAATTTCATAAAATCCATAGTATTTCGGTTCGGCATACCAAACAGCATCATCACAGACCATGGAACCAACTTCACCTCCAATGAATTTAAAGAATATTGCGAGGAGATGAGAATCAAAGTAAGCTACGCAGTGGCTCATCCACAAACCAATGGACAAGTGGAAAAAGCCAATGGCTTAGTAACTGCTGGCCTCAAGAAAAGATTGTTTGCACCACTCGATAGAGCGAAAGGAGCATGGGTTGATGAGTTACCTTCTGTTTTGTGGAGTTTGCGAACCACCCCCAACACTACGACACAGGTAACACCTTTCTTTTTGGTCCATGGAGCTAAAGCCCTCCTTCTAGTTAAAATTTCACATGGATCTCCCAAAGTGACTGCATATGATGCATAAGAATCAAGAGAAGCGCTTGAAGACGATGTTGATGCACTCGACGAAGCTCGAGATGAAGCCCTATAAAGACCTACTATATATCAGCAAAACTTGCACAATTATCATGGGCGATGATTACGTCCAAGATCCTTCGTAGTAGGGGATCTAGAGCTTCGACTCAAGCAAGATGGTCACCGCAAACTAGAATCACCTTGGGAAGGACCCTACATCATTACAGAAGGTATTCCTAGAGGAGCGTATCGTTTACAACAAAAGAAGACAGGAGTACAATATTCCAATCCTTGGAATGTTGCACACCTTAGATGCTTTTATGCTTAAGAGATCTTATTTTTACTTATAAATTCAATAAGGCCTATGGCCCGGCTTTTTAAAAATCCAAAAAACTTCGGCCTATGGCCAGATAACAAATCCGCTAGAATAATGTATCCTCGGTTACGTCGTATATGTATAAAGATAAGTTTCTTCATACCTTTAATTTCTGTTCATACAAACTTGAAAGGATGACTTATAGATGTTTCCTTGATTTAACATCAATTATGAGCCTATGTTCAGATACAAGCATTCGAACATAGCCTCGAAAGGATACTCCCATCGGGAGCGCTGTCACGCACCCGATAGAAAAATAATGCATGCCAAGAAGAAGGGCAATCATCGCCTAAAAAATATTTGTGAGCTTTACATTTATGTATTCTCTAAAGGTTACACCCATCAGGAGAACTCATGGAATATCAAAATATACTGCAAAAATTCAGAAATATTAGCAGCCCAGTAGGGCAGCCGACAAAAAATATATAAATCTCGGATCGCAATTAAATACGATAAAACTCCGAATGTCGTGTTCAGAAACATGAAGGCAAGACCCCGAGATTCGTCCCGTATGTCCTGGTAACCGCACAAGAATGCACTCTACCAGTATTTTATCCATACCTATGATACGATGAAAAATCCCGACGGACGCGTTGCTTACCCGATAAAATAAAATTGGAACTCAGTATTCGATAAGACCTCAGCGGCCTGAACTGAGTTACACCAGTAGTAAATTCTGAGTTCGGGCCTGGGGACTTGAATTTCATGTAGGACAACCTTACTTTTGCGCAGGAGCAATTAACTAATTCCCGATCCGTCGGATGCATCAGGCTTGTTGTACAAATCCCTACAAAGCTTAAAAACATTGAAAGCAAAAGAAAAAGAACTAAACATTTTCTTGAGACTCAACCCGAATCTATGGTTCGGGTAGAGTCTCGGGGGCTACTGACATAGGTATGATTACTCAGGTCCCTGTGATTTACTACCTAGGGCTCGCGGAAAGTCTTATGGCCCATGAAGAGTCAAGATGAAGATCCAAAGAAGCAACTGACAAAGAGTATAGTTATATTAGGAAAGAGGAACAAGACTGACATAGAGTTGGCATTGTAATCATGTAACCTATCGGCATATAGCTTTGAGACCCGACCTATTATATATAGGGAAGGAGAACCCTAGGAGAGGCACCGAACAATCCCCAAGCGATTTGTAACCAAGCAATCTCTCATAATATTCAGGTAACTTTGCTCTCATTGTTTCCTGACTTCCGACGAAATCCCTAGTGTTCTATTTTCCGAAAAACCCTAAGTTCTTCTCTATGGACATTGCCGAGATCTCCCCTCGTCAGGAGGATTTGAAGGCGGTGTGATGTCAGAGCAAAGATGTGATGGGTTCCTGACATGAGGTACAGGGTACAGTGAGTAGTAGTAAATTTCAGGACCTTTACTATATACTAGTGATTTGCAAGTGCCTTGCATGTGAGAATCAGATAATATAAGTATGACATATCATTTTTATATAAAATTATAATAGGTGAAGCTCAAAAATTAATTATTTGAGCCACGTCCATAAAGTATCGGGTGTGTTTGGTTCTTGTACTTTGTATCATGTAGAAATCAAACTATTAGCTACCTAAATACTCGACATGCTCTAGAGATATGACGAAGAAGATTCTAGAATTAATGAAAAGTGTATTTTGAGGTTTGTGTGTACCATTCATTGTGCTAAAGACTATCAATAGAATCTTCTAGATGCTAGAATGGATAGAAGATCCAATGGTTAGCAATGTTGGGATTCACAAGTCTTGATCGAACTATCAAAGTTCAAAGTTATTCGTACACTATATAGTGGTAAGCTAAGATAAGAAAGAATATCAATAGTATCTGCTAGATGCTAGAATAGAAAAGAAGATCCAACAACTTGCAATGTTGGGATTTATGAGTCTTGATCCAATGGTCAATATTCAAACTTATTAGTACACTATACAATGGTAAGATAATATAACAAAGACTATCAATAGTATCGATCTTCTAGATGCTAGAATGGAAAAGAAGATCCAACAACTAGCAATTTTGGGATTCCCGAGTCTTGATCCAATGGTGAATATTCAAAGTTATTCATACACTATATAGTGGTAAGATATACACTCAAAAAAAAAATTGATGCAAGTACAGTAGTACGAAAGATATGGCTTAGCTGCTCGCTAGAGAATGGCCTATGTGCTTTTCCTTGCTTAGATTTAGGACCGTTTGTGCTAAATATATAGACGTCTATGTAATTTTCTCTTTTTTTGGGGTCTTCATGTGGGTTCTACCAATGAAACACAAAAGTTTTGGATTCATTCGGAACCCTCTTCGTATTAGTAAGCGTAAACTATACTCCCACCCACCGTGTCAAATTCTAACTACAAGTAAGCACGATAGATTCCTCTTAAAATTTTCCAAAAATATTTTGAAGCTAACTAGGAATTCAGTACATCGAAAACCACCGAAGTTATAAAAAATTCAAGTTCTTGCTATGCATCTGCATCTTGACAAAATTGAAACCGTTTTGATAACATTCAAATAAATAATAAATAGTATAAATTGACATAAAGTCATTCTAGTGGGCAGAGTTAGCTAGGAAGTTTAAAAACCCATAAAACATGGGAATCGTAAGAACACCATGTTTGTTCAGATCCATCTTTTTCGGACTTTCTTTACGGGAAAGAACAGTCTTGTCATTATCACTCAGAAAATTTAGACCTGAATGTTCTTTCCTGATTGTTGCAAACTCACAATGATGCAACGTAAGCACAACATGTGGCTTACTTGTAGCTCAAATTCTACTTGATTTCGTTAAATTGTCAAAATGCAAAATCTAAGCAAGAAGTTGAACATGTCTTCAAAACTCTCGGTGGTTTCTAATATATTAATTGAACCCCCGATGGTACCTCCAAAATCTTTTCCGTAAAACTTTCAAATCAACCTATTTACTTGTAGTAGTTAAAATTTGACCTAATTTCGATAAATAGACATAAATTCATTCAAGTGGGTGGAGTTATTAGATAGGAAGTTTGAAAACTCATAAAACATGGGAATCGTATATACGACATGTTGGTCCACTATATATGTCTGACAACTTGGTTTGTGGCATTCAAATCCATATTATTCAGACTGATTTGTTTATAGAAAAGAACAATCTCGTCATCACTCATAAAATTGAAAATTGAATGTTCTTTCCTGATAGTTGGAAATTCACACCGATGACATTGTTTACTACAAGAAGATGCTCCCATCTACCTCCGAAAATACGCGTTTTGATGGCTTTTAGAACAAACAACTAACTGGCCGCTTCCGACTATTGGATACCATGAATGAACATTATTAATTATTCTTTGCTTTCAACCCAAACTTAACGACGAAGATCATGCTCTTATCGACATCATATGTTTAATTACCCAACATAATGGAATATCTGGTCCACCAAAATAGCGGAGGTTTCCCTAGGGAGATCGGTTTCCGATCACGTTTTCAACTAGGGTTTTTCGATTGAGGGTGGCATTGATTCTCGGCGGCGGTAGAGATCACGATGGGGGTAGATCGACGGTCGGGTGCATGTGTGTCTCGAGCTCAGCCGAGTGCAGATTTCTTGTGCGGTTCCATGGCGTATAGATGGTCGACGGGTAATGATCCACAGTTCAAGGGCGGTGCCTCTATAAGAGATATTCCTGCGCGTCGAGCTCATGGCAATCAACATCTGTTTTCCAGCTCATGTCGCACTGCCGAGTTTGAGGGAAGGAAGGTTGTGGAGGAAGTATCCAGCTTTGATAAGCGCCACAGGGAGTGTAACCTTGACAATCGAGAGGATGAGGTGCAGCAAGATGGATATGCAAGAAGAACAAAGAATAGCTCAGGCAGCGGCACCTTTATTCGGCGTCATAGGAGGACTGAAAATTTGGATGTCCCTAGCAGGGATCAAGTGCCACTGGGCTTAAATAACAGGAAGAGAGGATCTAGACAGATGTGGGCACGTGTACCTGTTCAGGTTTTAGGTGAAAGTACATCAGAATCAGCTGGAAAAAAAGAACGCACTGATTCAGTCTTCAATAGGTTGGAGGTGGAGCCAACCTCGGTTTTTGACAGAATTCAGAATCCAAATGATACATCGGCGCACCTCCCTGGGCGGGGCTGCCGGGACCAATGAATCTTTTAGTCGTAAACAATCGGGGGTTGGGATTGGACCCGGCTGTGTGCGAACTTCACGATCTGATTAGATCATACAACCAGCGGTGGTGTTCTTATCTCAAACAAAACAAAAGAAAAGATATATGGAAAGGCTGCAATGGAGTATGGGCTTTTGGAATGGAGTGTGTGTAGAAGGGAAAAGAAAGGGAGGTGGCTTGGCACTATGGTGGAAAGATGGGGTGGATGTTTCTGTTCGTCCTTGGTGCCAATACTATATAGATGCCAAAATCTGACGTGAGAACATGACCTGGCGATTCACTGGAATCTACGGGGAGCCGAGAACCGAGCGTCGAGGTAAAACTTGGGAAGCTATTGGATATCTTCACTCGCAAGACGGCCTCCCTTGGCTTTGTGTCGGCGACTTCAACGAGATTTTGTCCCAAGAGGAGCAACTAGGCCAAAACGACCGTACGGAAAATAATATGTCAGCATTCCGGAACTGTTTGGTGGACTGCCGTCTTTCAGACCTTGGATATTCAGGATATGCTTTCACTTGGGACAATAGGCGAGAGGGGTTAGGAAATGTTCAGGCGCGGCTGGACAGAGCTACGTGCGCTGATAGTTTCCTTCAGTTGTTTCCTGCAACAAGAGTTGAACATATAGCCACTGAAGAAACTGACCATATGGCGTTGCTAATTAAATTGGCCACCAACGCTCCCCAAGAGATTGTGAAGCCACGAGGCTTTCAGTTTGAAGATATGTGGATTAATCATGATACCTTTGATGAGATGGTGCATGCAGCGTGGGGAGATAATGATGTGCACGGTGTAGGCCTGAAAGGATTGTGGAACAGGCTACATGATGTTTCTGTGCAGATGAAGAGGTGGAGTTTTGATATGTTTGGGTCTGTACATCGACAAATAAAGAAACTTCGGTATGCACTTGAGGAAGCTAAAATGTCTTCGCTTGTCTCAAGATCTTCACCGGAAGTTCGTGACATCGAAAGGCAGCTGCATGAGATGTACGAGAGGGAAGAAATTATGTATCGGTAGAGATCGAGACAGGAACGGCTTAAGTATGGCGATCGCAACACGATTTTTTTCCAGAACAAAGCAAGTCATAGGAAGCAGAAGAATACTGTTCAGTTTTTGATCCGAAATGATGGGAGGAGATGTTCGGCTGATGAGGAGATGAGGGAGTGGGCACGACAGTTTTATACTCCCTCCGTTTCATATTATTGTTCTCAACTTTGTCTAAATTCAGATGCATCTAGTCTAAATACTTAACTAGATACATCCGAATCTAGATAAAGTTGAGAACAATAATATGGACTAGAGGGAGTAGTACATTGTTTAATTCTAAAGGAGTTGTCAATATGGACCGTATTCTGAATCAGATTGGCTGTTTTGTTATAGAGGAGATGAACAGCTCGCTAGCTGCTCCTATAACTGACGAGGAAATAGGGACTGCCCTTTTCCAGACAACCTACCAGTTTTGTTTTTCCAGCACCATTGGGCTCTTCTGAAAAATGATGTTTGTGCTGCTGTAAAAGAGTTCTCGGCGGGAAGGGATAGCCCTCGCGATTTTAATGACACAATCCTCGTGTTAATTCCAAAGGTGAACTCGTCAGAGAATCTCATTCAGTTTAGACCGATTAGTCTTTGCAATGTGCTCTATAAGTTGGTTTATAATGTTTTAGCTAATTGGTTGAAGAAGATCCTCCCAATTATTATCTCTGAGGAGCAGAGTGCTTTTGTTCCGGGTCATTTAATCACTGATAATGTGCTTGTCACATATGAGTCCACTCATGCCATTAGGACCCGCAAACGGAAGACACTCCTGTGTGCAGTTAAATTAGATATGATGAAGGCTTACGACAGAGTCGAGTGGATTTTTTTAGAGAAGATGATGCTTAAACTTGGCTCTGAGGAAAGTTGGGGTAAGATGGTAATGAGATGTGTTTGCTCAGCTAGGTTTTCTGTCAAGTTGATTGGGGGCTTTTCAGAGCACTTCACCCCTTCTCGAGGCCTTCGGCAGGGAGACCCTATTCCCCGTACTTGTTTATTTTTTGCGTGGAGGGATTCTTGGTTTTGCTTAAGGAAGCGCAGAGAAATAATCTAATCCGACGTATTCAGTTTGGTGCGAAGGGTCCCGATGTCACACACTTACTGTTTGCGCAAACAGTATAGTGTTCCTTGAAGTTTCTCCTTGGAGCTTGCAATAGTTACGAAGAATTCTGCAAGACTATGAAGCTAGCTCAGGTCAAAGGGTAAATTTGCAGAAGTCTTCTATTTATTTTGGTCCGGGCTGCTCGAATGATCTGAAGCTTAGCCTGAAATCTCATATTGGCATATCTTGTGAGGCATCGAGCGAGCGCTACCTAGGACTAGCTACGGTAGTTGGCCGCTCAAAGGAAGGCTATTTCAAATATATAACAGATCGTTCATGGGGGAAGGTAAAAGGTTTTAAAGGGCAATGAATGTCTAAAGCAGCAAAAGGGGTTCTGGTACGTTCAGTGCCGCAAGAAGTCCCTTCCTTCCCAATGAGCTGCTTTCAGTTTATAAAGAAGCAATGTAAGCAGCTCAGCTCGATCTCCTCTAACTTCTGGTGGGGCGATGAGGATGGTCCACTGGATTGGATGGGATAGAATGTGCCGCAGTAAACACCGTGGATGTCTATGTTTTCGAGATTTCAAATGTTTTAACCAGGCTTTTATAGCAAAACAGGGATGGAGGTTAATTACTGATCCGGAGTCCTTATGTGCACGGGTCCTTAGGGCTCGCTATTATAAATCTGGAGAGTTTTTGACCACTGATTGCCCAAAGAGAGCCTCCTTCACGTGGAGGAGTATTATCCATGGTAGAGACCTTCTCCGAGCTGGGCTAGTGTGGCGGATTGGCAATGGTTCACAAATCAAAACTATGGAGGATAAATGGATTCCAAGGCAAAACGCACAACACCCATTGGGGTGCAAGCGAAGATATTGTCCTAAAACTCTAAGTGCTTTTTTATTTTCTATAGGTGGAGGGTGAAATGAACAGAAGGTTAGGGAGTTCTTTTTCAATCCAGATGTAAAGGATATCCTAAGTATCTACGTAGGTCGTCCAGACTCAAATGATTTTCTTGCTTGGAATCACACAAAGTCTAGTGTTTTTTTCGTAAAATCGGCCTACCATCTGGCTGTTCAACGGAGGAGGGAGGCGACTGGCCTCGTGGAATCATCTAGGTCATGTGATCATCAGAGGAAAGTCCACTGGATTGGATGGGATAGAATGTGCCGCAGTAAACACCGTGCATGTCTATTTTTTCGAGATTTCAAATGTTTTAACCAGGCTTTTATAGCAAAACAGGGATGGAGGTTAATTACTGATCCGGAGTCCTTATGTGCACGGGTCCTTAGGGCTCGCTATTATAAATCTGGAGAGTTTTTGACCACTGATTGCCCAAAGAGAGCCTCCTTCACGTGGAGGAGTATTATCCATGGTAGAGAGCTTCTCCGAGCTGGGCTAGTGTGGCGGATTGGCAATGGTTCACAAATCAAAACTATGAAGGATAAATGGATTCCAAGGTAAAACGCACAACACCCATTGGGGTGCAAGCGAAGAGATTGTCCTAAAACTCTAAGTGCTTTTTTATTTCCTATAGGTGGAGGGTGAAATGAACATAAGGTTAGGGAGTTCTTTTTCAATCCAGATGTAAAGGATATCCTAAGTATCTACGTAGGTCGTCCAGACTCAAATGATTTTCTTGCTTGGAATCACACAAAGTCTGGTGTTTTTTTCGTAAAATCGGCCTACCATCTGGCTATTCAACGGAGGAGGGAGGCGACTGGCCTCGTGGAATCATCTAGGTCATGTGGTCATCACGAGGGTTGGCTCTCTCTATGGGCGGAAAATGTGCCTGGAAAGGTTAAAATTCATTTCTAGAGGCTTATTGAGAATGATCTTGCAGTGGGCTCTGAACTCAAACACCGAAAAAATAAAGACAGAGTTAATTGTCTAATGTGCGGCAAAGCGGAGAGTTTAGTGCATCGTTTTTGGGAGTGTTCTCATTCAGCTGTGATCTGGCAGTTGTTTACCGAGGAGACAGGGACTATATTGTTAAACCACCTGCTCAGCTGAGGTGTCATGGCGATCTCAAAGGTTGGCTACTGGATTGGATCAGTCAGGCTGATGGCAAGTCAATTTTGTTAATACTGATGTTAATATACAACCTATGGCTGGCAAGGAATGATGCCAAGGAGTCAAAGTGTATTGGTGATCCCCTTGCAATTGTCAAATGAATGGTGGTGGCGGTGGACGAATGGTTGTTTGTCACTAGTCCAGATCCTAAACCACCGGCTATTCGAGTGAAGAAGCACTGGCTCCCTCTTCCTCTGAATTGGCATAAGGTAAATGTTGATGAGGCGTTTCGACCATCAGATGCTTGGGGCGGCGGCGGCGCGGTTATTTGCGATTGTCATGGCAACTTTGTTGCTGGAGCTTGTCATTTTACCCCCATGTTGTTGATGCTTAAGGGGCGGAACTATCGGCGTTTAAAAGGGGTCTGTTGGTGGCTCGAGAAGTACAGGCTCAACGTATCATCTTGGAGACGGACAGTGTTGAGGCTGTGGCGAAGCTCATGAGGGAGGGAATGGACCGCTCTATTCATGGTCCGCTAGTTGCAGAAATAAAATCTCTCTTTCATGGCTTTGAAGAAGTTTCGAATGGCAAATGAAGCTACTCATCGATGGCTAAAGAAGTATGCGAAAATAAATTGTGTAAGGTGTGGTTTAGTGTGGCACCTGATTGTATTGTGAACCAGATTGGTCTAGACTCTGTTATGGTTTGAATTGAAATCACAACATTTTGATCTCAAAAAAATCATATGCTTAATTATGATACTGCTTCCACATATAGTAGATAGGGTTCATCTTGTTGTAATAATCCGTTTTGCTAGTGGGAGTTTTCAAATATCAAAAAAACGTTTATGATAATTTTGCGTGACATGAGTGTTTTTTCTATATAAAATGTACGAAGAGTATGACTCAAAATGCCACAACCATAGTTTCAGACAGAGTAGCCGACCATGTTCTTACTCACGGTTCCTTAGTTCCATGAGTTTTCAAGCTTCTTATTAGCTAAACTCCGCCCACTTAAATTACTTTCTGTCGATTTATCGAGATTACCAATTTTCTAAGCGACAATAATGCTTATTCAATTTATAGGAATAGAAAGAACATTTTCAATTTTCTAAGTGTTAAGAATGTTTTTTATCTTAATCCATGCACAAAAAATATAGCCTGGAACGCCACAAAGCCTAGTTTTTAGACATATTATGGACCATGTTTGACTTAAGGTTACTAATTTTAGTTACGATTTTTCAAGATTCTTAGCCAATGATGCAATCAAAATTAGGTCAAATTTAAACCAGAAGTAAGTGTGGTAGATTGTTCTTCAAAAGTTACAAGCATCCTTTGAGTCTGTATAATACCGAGGCAGTCAATACATCAAAAACCAACAAGAATTTTGTAGGATTCAAGTTCTTGCTACGAATATGTATATTGACAATTTGATCCTCACTAGCTATAAAACAACATTAATGAAAACTCTAAAAAAAAGGCTTCTACATGGCATCCTCTTACATGTACTACTACCTATAATTAAAAATAATTAACAACATGGGTCATCATAGCTTACGAAAAAATTGATCCACAATATGGTCTACCATGTATGAACATTCTTGTGCTTCAAGCCAAACTACAAATGGAACAGCCATATGTACATCTCGGAGTGCCACAACAACAACCCTCGTTTTCACACAAAGTGTGGAACATGATTCACTTACGACTGATTACCAAGTTTTATGAGTTCTCAAGCTTCGTAGTGAACTTCGCCCACTTAAACGAATTTAATTTGACTTGTCAATATTAGGTAAAATCTGAACTACGAGTGAGTGGTAGTAAGATTGCTCTTAAGGTTATGCAAGTATATTTTGAAAGTACTCATTAGGGTGTTAATATATCAAACACCAACGAATTTTTTGAAATATTCAACTTCTAGCGCTAATAATTTGCATGTAGAAAAATTTAACGTTATTTTGAAAACAATAAAAAAATTGCCATCACGCGACGTCCTCTAAATTGTACTACTTGATGTGGAAAATGATAATCATGAGCATTAACAACTTCCAAAAAAACAAACTGCCTTAAAATATGTCCTGCCATGTATGAATATTCTTAGACTTTAGGCTGAAAGATAAGGGTAAATACCCATACTTTATGGTAATTTTCGATCCCATATTTAGTAGATGGGTGCATCTTAGCACGATGAACAAAAAAGCTGTCAAAAAAGAAAAAATTACATCCAAATTCATATATTTAGTACAAAGGACGCTAAAAATAAGCGTGCAAAAGAAGTCAGAATAGGCTCTCATTCTCCACCCACTACATACTGTCCGTGCCGATGAAGTGCATCGAATGCGATGGGACGCGCGCGCGCGCACACACACACACACACATATATATATATATATATATATATATATATATATATCGGATATTCTCCGGTTGTAGATAAATTATCTACAACCGTTCATTTATCTACAAACGGTCATAAACTTACTAGAATATAGCGTCTGAACTTATCTATGTATTGTGCATGAACTATCCTCGCTGTAGCACGTTCGATCTATAGTAATTTTATTAGAGTTTTTTAACCATTTTTTTGGAATTGCACAAATTATATACAGTTGAAAATCTATAAAAATTCCCTAAGTTTTTCATATTATAATTTTTTCAAATGCATTACAGTTTAAATTTAATTTTAAAAATACTAAACCGTGTTCAAAAGCGTTGTAAGCAAATTTCTGATGATGTTTTTCAACCATTTGTCGAAATGATGCAAATAATATGGGGTTGCATAGATATTGAAATTTCGGAACTTTTCGTGTTGTAAGTTTTTATAAATTCTTACGGTTTTTAAATAATTTTGAAAATACTGAATTTTGAAAGTATTCAAAACTTGAACGGATGGCATTTTGTTGATTTTTTTAATCATAGATCAAAATGACGCAAATGATATATCATTGGAAAGATATGGAGAGACATGGAGTAGGCGCATGTTATTCATTTAATTCATTTTTGGTAATTGTAGTTTAGGTGTAATTTTGAAATTACCTCTCCTCACAAACGTAGCTAAAATGTCTACGATTTTTCCTGAGCTATCCGCGGAAGCATACCTGAACTTATTTTGAACTACGTGAATTGCCTGCGATATCGCGCCTAAACTTTTTCACGAGTGCAGCTGAAATACTCATGCAATTTCTTGAACTATCCGTGAAATCGTGCATATACTTTTCGTGGACTACCTGAACTGACTGAAATATCTCGCATGAACTGTCTCCGCAAGCGTAGCTAAAATTGCACGCATTCTCCTGAACTGTCCACAGAATCATGCCTAAACTTATCGCAGACTACCTGAACTATCGGTGATAGCGTACCTGAACTTTTTCCGCGACCGCACCTAAAATTTCCATTCATTTATTGAACTTTATGTGATATATCGTGCGTGAACTTATCGCGGACTTTCTAAACTTCCCACGATATCACATTGAACTTTTGCCGCTAGCATAGTTGAAATACATGTAACTGTTTGAACTGCCCGCGAAGCACACCTAAACTTATCACGGACTACCTAAACTGTCCGAAATAGCGCATCTGAACTTTTTCCCGCGAGCGCACCTGAAATGTCCATGCATATTACTGAACCTTCTGCGATATGGCACCTGAACTTTTTATCAAGGACTTTCTTGAAGCGTTTGCGATATCGCACCTGAACTTTCTCCCGCGAGCATAGCTGAAATGCGCCTGAACTTTTTGGAAACGTGTTACTGAACTGCCGTGTTAGTGCCCCTGAACTGCCATGAGTCGAGCATCCGAGGCCCCTTTTTTGAACTTTTGTTGTAAAGTTGAAAAACAATGTCAAATTTAAACATGGCGTCACACCCGCTTCATCGTATATCCTCTTTTCCACACTCGCAGACAAGGTCATGACTCGTGCGTTACCATGAAAATACATAATTTGAACTTGAGAAAAGAAACATGACGACTTCATTTGACCATAAAATTATATCATTCAATTATGTGTCATTCAAAAAGACAAAAGTAAGTTATCTGCTCGTAGAACACCTCCATGACAAACCTCGTCAACCAAACGATAATCACGGTACTCAATATGCTCCTGTATTAATTTGAATTACTAAGTAGACTCCAATCAAATTAATAACTAAATGCATCTACCGATTTCCGTTGTTAATAATAAAAATACTCCCTCTGACCTAAATTAGTGGCCCAAATTTATCAAGATACAGGTGTATCTAATACTAAATCTATACTATTAAAAAGATTCACGCTCTTGGTCAGCCGAAATTTTCCTTTTGTCGTCTTTTGGACGATTTTGCCCCTATCTATTCAGAGAAATTACAAGGCCTACCACCACAAAATCCAGAACTAAAACGTTCGTTCGGTGCCGTATCCCTCCGCCCATAGGACCATTACCGATTAGATCTCTCTAATCCTATGGCAGCTCGCCGCTGCTCCGTCCGCCATCCCCACCGGCATCATCCTCCTCCGCCCGCCGCTACACTTCTTCAACCTGCAAGTCAGTTGTCCTCCTTCCTTCTATATTCTTCTCATCTCCCTCCTCCCTTCTACCTAGCCGCACCAAAGCCATTAAGCTAACCGTGTGTACTGCTCCGTGCTCCCCAATCGGCGTGTAGCCACCACGGCCACAATGTTCATCCCTCAGCGGAGCGAGGGCCCTGATCCTCTCCCACTAGTGCGGGGCCACCACCGAGGCGCCGCCTTTGCCCCTCTCCCACCGGCGAGGCGCCCTGACCTCAACTGTGCTCTTCCATGCTCCCCCTCTTCGACTCCGGCGCTCCATCGCAGAGCCACGCCTAGATCCGCCACGTGCCTGGACTTTGGCGGCACGGTCAGCTCTGTACCTCGTGGTGTGCGCCCTAGTGGAGAGCTATCCGCGCTCGAGGTCTTCGGTCCATGCCTATCGAGTTGGTGCTATCGTCAAGCCTTTGTGAATTATACATGGAGAAAAAGAAGATGGTGCCTCTGGCTGGTACAAAAAATAGTACTCAACACTCAACATTATTATAGTTGTCAAACTTGTGGTTTTGTTCGATGGAAGACATGGATCTAGCTAAGAGATATTTATCAAAGAAAGTATACTTGCTGGGAAATAGTTACAACCAAATTGCATCGATGCTTGCGTTGGTCCAAGTGTCGGGCGAGTCCGTTACTGCAGTTGTGGTTTAGAGATAGATTGCTAGGAGAGTGTCTGTTTGTGATCAATGGAAATGGGAAGCTTTGCCTTTTGTGGAGAATGCTTTTCTGGTGAGCTTTCCTTCTTTTGAGGATCTTAATCGAGTGGATGGGATTCAAGTCTCTGTGCCTCTTAGTTCTGCCCAGCTCTCTATTTCAGTTTACAAGGCTCAGGAGATCCCTCACAAGTGCGAGATTAAGCAGGTTTGGTTGCATGTTGAGGGTGTGCCGCATTCTTTGCGATCCTTTCTTGGGCTTCGGGTAGTTGGTGGGCTCATGGGGACTACTGTTGATGTTGATTTGTTTAGTCTACGGAGGCATGGGGTGGTTCGCATTCTTGTGGCTATGTTTGACACTACGATTTTCTTGGAGAAGCAGGATGCTATTGGTTACTTTATTCAGACTGGTGCGGTCGTCAAGTTCAAGGGTTATGAATTTCACTTTAGGATGGAGCCGGACTGGTATGTTCCTGATCCGGAGTTTGTTCCTTTCTTGTGGAGGAAGGATGATGGGGGTCCTGATGATGATGTTGTTGGAGGGCCTTCTGATGATATGATGGATACTTCTAGCACTGTTGTTGATCCGTCTGATGTGTCTGGACCTGCTTCTGCTTCTCAGGGGCCAGCTAGTTCGGCTCCCTCCTCATCTAGGCAAGTGTCGCAGGTGGTGATGGCGGTAACGACGTTCAACCCCAATCCTACTACTCAACGTGGTTTGTAGTTGGTTGCAGCATTACCTTTCGACTCTCCTCTATGGGACAGGGGATCAGCCGCTACGCCGCAGGTGTCACCGGGCCAGCTTAAGGAGGCTCTTCATGTTGCTTCCAGGGGAGGAGGACGTGCGAGGACAGTGTCTCCGCCACGCGCTCGGACTCACACTTTGGGTCGATCGATTCCGTGCACTCAGCCCCAGCCTGTTCTTGAGGAGATAGTTGCTTCGGGGACCTCGTTGGAGACGGCCCAAGTGGGGCCTTCGGTTTGTGCTATTGCTTCGCCTGCCGTGGAGACTCTAGGTATGCCTTCCACAGCTGCAGGGGGCATAACACAGGAGGTACTGGTCGGCGCACCTGTGCCGGTTTTCGAGGCTTCGACGGGTGTTGTACTGGGTGTTGCCACAGCGACCCAGGTGCAGCCGGAGGCGTCTTCTTCTACTTCTCCTCTGGCCCAGGCAGGGTCGGAGATGCCCGCGGACCAGGCAAGTCCGGCTGCTGTGGGGTACGACCTGACCTAGGAGGGGTTGTGCATGTCTTCCTCTCCATCGACCTCTTCTTCGGCCGGTGTTATTACCCCTTCCGCTTCACTGGGGGTTACTACACCAATCAGGCGGAGTGTTCGTCACGGGGTAGACATCACTGGGGCGTCTACCATGGATGACGACTCCTTGGTCAAGGAAATGCGGCGCAAGGTGGAGAAGAATTTAGATGCATCTGGTATAACGAGTCCTTCCAAGTCATTTCTTTCTTTTTTCTACCCAGTTATTACTTCTAAATTATCCAATGTTTGTGTTAGCTTGGGTAGCTCTAGGAAGGAAGTTCTTTTTTCTGCTAATTTTTTGAGACACAAGGAGGTTAACCGTCTAACGGTTACTCCTAAAGTCTCTGTTGTTCCTGATACTTCATCAATAGAGGAGGAGGAGTTGCATGCCACAGTAGATGGTCAAGTCCTGTCTCACTTAGTTGGTGAAGTATCAGAGGTGGGCTTTGATGAGACTGGGCTTGGCTCCTTGTATTAGCTAAAAGCATCTGGTCGGAAATCGAAGAGCCAGAGGTCTCGTAAGAGACCCCGTGCATTCAAACTTTCTATAGTATCTAAATGAATGGCATGTTCTCAAATAGCAGAGGTCTTCGTGACTTGGCTAAACATTTGTTTTTTGCTGATTGTGTGAGAGATTATAAGTTCGATTTTCTGGATATTGGAGTTGTACGTAGGCTCCAGAGTACGGATTGGAGCTCATCTGGCCAGCAACCCGCGGCTTGTTCGAGTGGTCGAAGGAGTCGCTTCTTGATGCCGCTGCAGACGAGCCCGTTTGCTTTTTCCACCTGACCGTTGGTCTGTGGATGCGCGACTAAGGCGTAACTGATGTTGATCCCCAGGTTTCCGCAGAATTCTTGGAACTCCTTGGATGTGAAGTTCATCCCGTTGTTAGTGATGATGCTATGCGGCACGCCGAAGCAATACACAATGGACTCGAAGAACTTGACCACGTTGTGCCCTGATTGCTTGGTCACTGGCATGGCCTCAATCCACTTGGTGAACTTGTCGACTGCGACCAAGAGGTAGACGTAGCCTCGTTGCGAGGACCTTAGGAGCTTGCCCACCATGTCGAGCCCCCATTGTGCGAAGGGCCAGGCCACTGGAATAGGCCGTAGTTCTGCGCCTAGTGCATGTGGCTTGTCCGCGAATTGCTGACAAGCGTTGCACTTTTGTACTATGTCCTTGGCGTCGCGCATGGCCGTGGGCCAGTAAAATCCAGCTCGTAGAGCTTTGGCAACGAGGGCGCGACTGCCGGCGTGGTGCCCGCAGGTCCCTTCGTGGATGTCGAGGAGGACTGCTCTTCCATCGGCCAGGGAGACGCATCGTTGTAACACGCCTGTGATGCTGCGTTTATACAATTCGCCGTTGATAACGGCAAATGCCTTGGAGCGCGTCGCGCGATGTCCCGTGCGTTTGTCGGGTCATCCGGTAGGCGCTTGCTGAGGAGGTACGTAATGTACGGCTGCGTCCAGGATTGTTCGATCATCATGATGCTCATTGGTCCTTCGAGTCCTGTGTCTAGCTCCAAGTCATCGAGTGCCATTCGCTCATTGGGTGGCGTAGCCCCCGAGTCCGTTGCTGCGCTTGTTTTCTTCTTTGCGGCCTTTGGCTTGATGGAGCGTTCAGAGATGCGCTCGAGAAATACCCCAGGTGGTATGGGGGCGCGGGTAGAGCCTATGTTGGCGAGTGCGTCCACCTCCTTGTTGCTTTCGCGACCTACGTGTCGCAACTCGCAACCGTCGAAGTCTCCTTCGAGTGTATCGTATAGGTCGCGGTACGCGATCATGTTGTCGTTCAGTGCGTCGCACTCGTGCATTGTTTGGTTGACAACCAGCTTGGAGTCGCCATATATGATGAGCCTCTTTGCGCCGCGGTCTTTTGCCATCCTCATCCCGTGCAACAGGCCTCGTATTCAGCCTCGTTGTTTGAGGCTGTGAACTGCATTCACAGGATATATTTCAGTTTGTCTCCTTGAGGTGATGTCAGTATGACACCTGCTCCTGCTCCATCTTTCCGCTTGGATCCGTCGAAGTGCATTGTCCATAGGTAGGACATATCTGGCTTATCTGGGAGTTGGTTTTCCATCCAATGCATGAGGAAGTCAGGGAGAACTTGCGACTTGATTGCGTCGCGCTTTTCATATGTGATGTCTCGTGGAGACAATTCGATTCCCCAAAGCGCGACTCTCCCCATGGCGTCGGGGTTGTTGAGGATATGTCCCAATGGGGCGTCGCTGACTACTACGATTGGGTGGTCTTGGAAGTAATGGTGCAGTCGCTGGGAGGTCATGAAGAGGACTGTTTTGTTGGCGTGAGGACCTAGCTGAGGTAGTATACCGAGCGTTGTACACCATGGACCTTGTTTTCCTCGCCCTGCTCGACGACGAGCACTGTACTAACCACTTGGTTAGTAGCGGAGATGTTTAGCAGTAATGGTTCCCTTTCTCGTGTAGTCACCAGTACTGGCGAGGTGGATAGCAGGCGCCTGAGATCTTCGAATGCTTCTTGCGCTTCATTGGTCCACTCGAATTTGTCTGCTTTGTGGAGGAGCTGATAGAAGGGCAGTGCCTTTTGTCCCATTCGACTGATAAATCGACTGAGGGCCGCGATTCGTCCGGCTAGTTGCTGGACGCCTCTTATGTTCTTTGGCTTCTCCATGGCCAGTATGGCCTTTATCTTTTTCGGGCTTGCCTCAATCCCCCTCGCGTAGATGAGATATCCGAGCAGTTTCCCAAATGGTACGCCAAAGGCGCATTTGTCCGGATTAAGCTTAATCTGGAAACGATCGAGATTGGGAAGGTTTCGCGCAAGTCGTCGATTAGAGAGGATTCCTCCTTGGTTTTGATTACTATGTCGTCGACATAGACTTGGATGTTGCGACCCAGTTGCTCCTTGAGGCAAGCCTGCATGCACCGCTGGTAGGTAGCTCCCGCGTTTTTAGCCCGAAGGGCATTGTGTTGTAGCAAAACACACCGAAGGGCGTTGTGAACGCGGTCTTCTCCTGGTCTTCCTCCTTCATTCGAATTTGGTTATAGCCTGAGTAGCCATCAAGTAAGCAGAGACGATCGCATCCAGCGGTGGAGTCGATGATTGGTCGATCCGTGGTAGCGGGAAGTGATCTTTTGGGTAGTGCTTGTTTAAAGAAGTGAAGTCCACGCACATCCGTAGGATATCCATGTCCTTTTTTGGCACCAGCACCATATTGGCGAGCCAAGTGCTTTCCTTGATCTCGCGTATGAATTTGGCCTCGAGGAGTCTGTTGATCTCCATTCCGACTGCCTGCGCTCGTGGCTCGAACGATCGCTTTGATTGTTTGCTTGACTGGCCTTGCGTTGGGGTTGACATTGAGTGCATGCTCGGCGAATTCTCTGGGAACTCCTGGCATGTCCGCGGGACACCAGGCAAAAATTTCCCAGTGCTCACGGAGGAATTCGACGAAAAGAGTTCCTATCTTGGGACTCAAGTTGTTGGCGATGAGGGCCATTTTGGCGGGATCTGATGGATGGACCTGCACCTTCTTTGTGTGCACAGATGAGTCGAAGGAGAGATCAGGTGAGCTTGGCCTACCTAGGGGAGGCAGACTGTTGTCTGTCGTCTCTTTCAGTCTTGCGAGTTCCTCCTGCATGCCGAAGGACTGGGAGATTCTGTTGAATTCCCTGTCGCAAGCGTCAGATCGCTCGAAGTTCCCGTTGATCGTTATGACGCCATTGGGACCTGGCATTTTCATCTGCAGGTAGGCGTAGTGGGGTATTTCCATGAACCTGGCGAATGCGACGCGCCCAAGGATGCAATGGTATTGTGAGGGCCTGTCGACGACCTCAAAGTCGATGCGCTCGCGCCAGAAGTTCTTCGGCGTGCCAAAGATGACGTCCAGGTTGATTTTGCCCAGGGGGTATACGCCTTTCCCTGGGACGATGCGGTGGAACGTTGTGTCCGATGCCTCCAAGCAGGTTAGAGGGATCCTCATTGCTCGCAAGGTACTCGCAAATATGAGATTGATGCCGCTTCCGCCGTCCATGAAGACGCGACTCATGTCGAAGCCTCCAATTTGCGCCTCGAGTACGAGGGGGCAATGACCTGGGCGAGGTATTTGGGGCGGGTGGTCGTGTTTGTCGAAGGTAATGCATGACTCACTGCCACTGAGGTACTCAGTGGTGGATGGTGGCGAGTGCATGGCCAAGTTGACTTGGCGAGTGATGGCCTTTTGCACCCTATTGGAGGGGCGCCCCTTTTGGATCATCATGGTACCCATGGCCCGTGGGTACGGTTCGCCTCCGTGGTGCTAGTACGGTGCAGCTCCGTTCGGGGGTGGCGCAGGTGGTGGTGGTGGTGCGCCATGTGCCACGGCGCCTGGAGCGGCTCCGTAGCCTCTTTCGACTGCATTGCGGTTCATCCGAACCAATCCCTCGTGTAGCTTGAGGAACTCGCGGCAATCCTTGAGGAGGTGGCTGGACTTTCTCTTGCCATCATGCTTGTCGATGTAGAAGTAGACCGTACATGGCCCGGACAGTTTCTCCTCGATGGAGGTCGCGGGTGCTTCATCGCGAGTGTGGCGTTGCCATACTTGCGTGGTTTTCCCGGAGTCGTGGTATCCGCCGCTGCGGTATCCGCTGTTGCGGTTATCGTCGCGTCTATTGGCGTAGCCAGCTGCGACCATGTTGACGTCATCGCGATCGTCGTAGACGCGCATGCGACGCTTACCCCGGCGGTCGCGTCTTCGTTTGAGTTCCGCCTCCTCATCAGAGTGAACGTGATTCTTCACCGAATCTTCTCCATCAGCCCACCGATTCGCGATCTCCATCAGGTGGTCGATGGTCTGGGGCTTTGAGCGGCCTATGTCCTCCCCGAGTTCCATGTGGCGGACACCACCGTTGAATGCATCAATCGCGCGGTCTTCCGAGATGTTCTCCGTGGAGTTCTTGATGATGGACCACCATTGGATGTAAGAGCGCAGCGATTCGCTAGATCTGTGCTGGCAGCATCTCAGTTCTTCGATTGAGGCGTGGCGTTTGTACATGCCCTTAAAGTTGCGCACGAAGCTGTAGACTAGCTCATCCCAACTGCGAATGGATCCGTGTGGGAGGTTATAGAGCCATGCCCGGGCGGCGCCCTGCAGCTGTAGCTGTAAGCATTGCATGGCAGTACTTTGACTGCCTCCATGTAGCTTGACGGAGGTGATGTGATCCTCTAGCCAGATCTTGGGGTCCTGTAGACCGTCAAATTTCGGGTTCTCCGATGGGAGTTTAAACCCTTTAGGCATTCTCTTTTGCCTGATGGATCTGCTGAAGCATCTGGAGCCGTAGAGCTCCCCATCTTCCTCTTCCGAATCAGTCGACCAAGCACGTCGTGCCCTTGACTTGTCGATCTTGCGCTGCGTGACTTCGTCGCGTGCATCGTAGTCGCGATCGTGTCGCTGTGAGCGGCGGCGTCGAGACAGGTCGTGACTGTCATCGCTGGACAAGGGCGAGGTGTAGCGCTTTGCTAGTGCTTTGCCCTTTTTTGGGTCTGGTACCGGTTCCTTGTCGAGGGCGGCCTCGATTAGCCCCAGGCCCGTGATCGTAGATCGGTGCATGGCCGTTCGGGGATCTCCAGCTGGCGGCTGGTTATTGAGGAGGTACATGGTGGCTGCTGTCACCGCGGCCTGCGGTGTCCTAGGAACCACGTTGCCTCTCGTGTCGACCGTCATAGAACTGAAGTCGAGGACTTTCGCGGCATCTATGCGCTCTTGTTCAGTGAGGTGAGCCATCCGCGACTACCTCTTCTTGGCGAGGTACTCGTTGCCTCTTGAGGAGGATCCTCCGTAGGAGGAGAGCCCAACACGACGAAGGCTTGATTCGTCTGCTGCCTTTTTACGCGCCTCAAGTTGCGCGATTGCTTGTTTTGGGCGCTTGAATTCCTCTTTTAGGAGCTAGTGGTAGCCCATCAGCAGTTCCTGCGGGGACCCGAAGGGTAGAGGTGCACCTCGTAGGGCTTCCCGGCAGCGATCCCACTCTTGCTCGTTGAGTCTGATCACGACGCGTTCGCCGGTTTGCTCGTTGATCATGCTAGGAGGTTCGACTGCTCCTCCGTTGCCACCGTTACTGCCGTTGCCGCCGTTCCCACCGTTGCCGGTGTTGGGTGGGTCGGTGCCGTTGCTGGTGTTACCATTGTTGCCGTGATTGGGTGGATCGGTGCCGTTGCTGGTGTTGCCACTGTTACCGCGATTGGCGGAGGTGTCGCCCGTGTTGATGACGGCGCACATGAAGTGATTAGGGAAGCTGCTGCTTCCACAACTTTCAGATCCGGAACCGTAGGTTCCATCTTCAGTGGCCAGATCGCTTAGATCGGAGTCGCGACTGCTGTCACTGACCGGAGCATTGAGCTCGCTGAGGGTGCCAATCGATGGAGGGAACCATGATGCCGGGGCAATCGCCGGTGTTGCCGGCTGGTCAGGCATGCGAAGCGTGCCCATCTGACCAACTTGGAAGCGGAAGCTTCCAATCGCCAAACGTATTCTGTCGCCCACGGGCTCGAAGGCCGGGCAGGTGGCCGGCGTGTGGATGGTGAAGTTGAAGGCGCCGAAGAGCTGGCGAATCTCCGCTGTTGTGGAGTTGTAGATCACGGTTGATGGGCCGAAGAAGCCGCAACATCAGCACTCCAAGTTCCCATAGTCGGCGCCAATTAACGAGGGTTTAACTCATCAATGCCCATTGTTCTGGACTTGGGTTTTGGAGAAGGAGGGAGCGCTGGAGACATCTATCGGCTAGCAAACAAGCACACAGGGGACAAATGATTTACCCAGGTTCAGGCCTCGTAGAGGTCCCTACTCCTTCTTGTCTGCTCGTGGAATTATTGAAGGAGTCGAAAGTTACAATGGTGCGCAGATGTAATCTGGCGAAGGTTGTGGAAACTAGGGTTGCGTGTGTCCTCCTCGCCGCCCCCTCCTAGCCTTTATATAGATAGGCTAGGTCTCGGGTAGCAGGTCGAGTCGGTTACAAGTTAGGGTTTTCCCTTTATTCTTTCTAACTTTAGCTTCTTCTTGCTCTTCAAGCAATCGAGGGTCCGTAGGTTACTCGAGTCCTTCCATCCGGGCCTTGGCGACACCGTGGACCTGTATGTATATGGACCGTATATACCAAACTCGAGTGCCTGTAGGGTATACCCATGTCAATTGCACTATTTACTAGTCAGATATTTAGTCAACTTAAAGACGGTACTTTAGTTATACTTATCTATGATCAAGAAACTGTGCTCCAAGTCGTCCATAACCGTGGACACGGCTTTCAGAAAGATTTACCCTGCAGGGGTGCACAAATAGCAACACACACACGATCAACCTCGGAAAAACCAAATCAAAACCCAACGAGGCTTTCACGACAAAGCAATCATAGGATTCATAAATCATTTCAGGGGGCTACCCCAATAAGCTACCCGCAACGAAGTTGGCCGGCTCCGAGACGGACCTAGGGTTTGCGAGAACGGCTGTAAACGACTAGGAACCCGAAAGTGTGACTGGGCTTGTCGATACCTCGAAATCGTGCTGCGATCCTAAACAGTACAGGTGCTCCACGCACAATCGTAAATAAAGCGGTAAAACATGGCATAAGTACAGGGTAGTAATAAAGCCCCAAACTACTTTGTGGCCCCAAGAAATAAAGTGCAAATCAAGCTCATGCAAAGGGGGATTCATAGAGTCTCCTGTATGTGGATAGTGCGAATAGTCAAGGAACAGGTATCAAGTACTCGGGGTCATACGGGACACAAGTGAGCATGAAAAACCAAATAACAGATATTGCCCACCGGTGCCTCTTTCATTAGTTATCCTATTACTACTCAGGTTTAGTTGTTTAGGTGCCTCGTTATCCATCAGGCACTCACAAACCCTACACATGCAATTCTACGACTCGCATGGCTCAAGCAACTCCTGTAGTAATGGCTCATAGGACGGAGGAACAAGCTTCGGTGGGGTTTAAAAGTAAGGCCATGCAATACTTGGGATTCAGTTTAATGCAATCGCGACTCCATGATGCAAGAATAAGATAGAAGCAATAGGTACTATATGTATGCCAGCATGTGGTAGTGCTTTCTTGGTAGCTCAGTTGAAGCGAGAGATGGATCTGGGTAGTACTCCTGGGATTCCTGATAATTCCCCTGCTCGGCGTCTATTCGAAAAGAACCAAACAAACAAGGGCCAATATAAATAAAGTGCGCAAGCATATGAACAAAATGCGACAAGCAACCAAGGATGCCATGATGAATGATGCACAATTTACATGGCAATAATGTAGCATGGCAAGGGTGAGGTGTGGGAACAAGAATAAATCATTTTATTACTTCTTTGGCCAAGTTTTATTACCATAAGCAGTTCTGATTATTTAATATTTATATGATGCATGCTTCAATTCATATCATGAAATGCATAAACAGAACGGGCTCGTCGCGCTGATCGATTTAGACATATTATTTGTCAAATTTGGAGTTATAGAATTAAAGTTATGATTGATTTCATTTTACTTGGAAAAACTAGAGAAAATGTTTAATACTTTTAGTACTTAGAATAGACAAATTCAAAAATAAACTTTGTATTTGAAAATTTTAAACAACTTCAGATAAATTTGCTTTTGAGAGTTTGGTATAGGAGCACTTTCTTGAGAACCCAGGTGTTTTCCTTTTAAACAGAGGCTTAAGGTACTGGGATATGCAGCTATGAGGTCGTGGCAAAAAAACAGAAATAAAAGGATGCTTGCAAGAATTAAACCCTGGACCCCTAGATAAAGCTCGAACATGACTAACCAGTAGACTGAACATCTGTTGCTGATAGAAAGGGACGCATGTCTCTTGTAAAAAGCTAAGGATGGTTACGAATCTTGTCAGCTATCTGACAAAAAAATGACATCCCAGTGTGATTTTCGCACGGTTCGACTAAAACTGCCCCAAAGGGGATTCGATCCCATGATCTCCTGGGCGCAACGCACGGGCTCAGCCATTACACCAAGATCGGCTTCTTGCACTAAATTGGGCGCGGCATCTAAAGGCACGAAGTTGCGCAGAAAACTCCTTTCTAAACTAATGCAACAGAAAGCCTCTCTGAACTTTTATTCAGACAGGGGAGCAGCGGGCGCGCCATGGACGGATCCATCAACGGCGGCCACAGCTGGGGTCGAAGGGCCCCAGGAAGAGCAGGGAAGGAACGGGGGTGCTCACTTGATCGATTCCCACCGAAGATGGGGATGATGGAGGATGGAAACGACGGTGTCGATGACTGCAGCTCTCCAGCACGGGTACAACGAGAAGACGATGAAGGGAAGGCGGCTCTTGGCACTTCCGGGGCCCCTTCTGCTATGAGCGCGACGCGGAAGACGACGGTGCAGCCTCTCTGCCAAACCACGGTCTCGGCTGCTACAGGATCGATGATAGGAAACTGGCCAGGCCGACGAGCATGGCGGCTCTCTCTCTCTCGGATGGTGGAAGAAAAAAGGGGAAAGGCGAGATGGCGGCGTGGGATGGGAAGAAGACAAGCTAGGGTTCGACTAGGCTTCTTTAGAGGGGATTAAAAGAGGACGGGAAGGGAGCAGGTGGAGGCATGTGTGGTGGCTGCAGGTGCTCACGCTCTTCGCGTGTGAGGAGGAAGACGACAACAGTAATGTTTCCCCTCCAGATCGATCAAAGAAAAAGGGGCTAGGTGATGGGCTGAAACAAGAGGGGAGGAAAAGAACCGAGTGACTCCCTGTGTACGTGACAACCGGCCCAGGCTGCTGCTGATCGTTGCACTGCAGCTCTATGAATTCTGAACATACAGTTAGCTGAGGATGTTGACTGAATTTCTTCCCGCAGCCTTACAAACTGCACAAAACCCTCATGTTTTGTCTAGAATTTTAATAGAGGCATAATTTTAAAACAGAAAAGGAAACATTTTGGAATAGGGAGAGGTTTAAAAGGCCATGAACTGGCTCAGATATCACACATGTGTGCAAAAGGCAATTTGTAAGTAGAAAAGAAGAAACATGAGTGAAAGAGTTGGAGCGGAGCAAAATGACTTTAGCAAAAGAGTTAGGCCACGAGGATGATCCCAGGTGGAATAAAAACAAAGCCGACGAATATATATAGATGGATAGAGAGAGGAAGAGTGAACCAACATAGAGTGATGTCCAGATTTAAAGAGAGGGAAAAAACACCAACTAGAATTAGAATAGCGAGGAGAGATTAAGGTCATAACAAGATTAGATGGTGATTTATAAACATGGATAAGCACATACAAGCAACTTAACAAAATACAATGCAAGTTAAACAATGTAACACTTTATATGAATCATGGAAGGTGGCATGATGAACATGACGATGGAGAAAATAAGGTAACAGGCAATTTTCTAGTTAGGGATTTCCCAGGATGCTAGGCATTTATTAACACATGCTTCCAAAAATATGGAATTAAGGCCAAGCCAAAAGAAAAGAGTTGGTGTCCCAAGTGGAATAGATGGAATATGCTCATATGTGAATATAAATTGGGAATTATAGTGTGTGTGTTCCACTAGATGCATAAATAGACTCAATATATTCCAACATGAGCATACATTCAAAAACAAACCATATGGAAGCTTGACAAGGCATTCTACTCACATAGCATGCAAAGGTGGCCATGTGGCTCTCCACATATCAATATTGTGAAAACAACATGATGCATATCTGGGAGCATGTGGAAGCAAAAGTGGATCCATCTTAATTATATGTGAGCTAGATAAGAGCCAAAAGAAGTGCAAAAGCCCACCTATAGTTTGGATGGTGGACTTATGGGGTGGTGACAAAGAAAGATGGTGGAGTTAAAAGAGAGATGCCCCCAACTCAACTTGGGCATGAGAAATTCATCAAGAAGCAAATACATTTTATTAAGAACCAAATACAATTGATAAATGCATATGAGACAAAAACCAAATGAAAAGGGTTTTATATGATGCTCAAATGCAATGTGGCATGATGACATGAGCATGATATAATTATGATGCAACAATTATATGTAGGAATGTAGCATATTATTATTAGATCATGTAGCATTACAGATGTTAGACAGATGGGATGCTACACTTGTAGAGGGGGATGGTCTCCTCCCAGATTTCAATATGGTGAGATGGGTTGGTTGAGAGGGTCAGGTGGTTGTGGCTGCTTTATCCAGAGGAGGGAGAGAGGAAGACAAGCATGACATGGGCGCTGGCCTTGCTCGGCTTTGATCATGTGGGTGCGGGGAAGGGGAGTAACAGAGTCAATCGCTGCCCCCTAGGCTAGGTTGAACCAGACACCAGAGAGGGGAGGTTGGGGTAGCGTTTAGGCAAAGAAGGGTGCAGCCGGGGCTGGGCTAGTAGTCAAAATAGAGCTGGCCAATCGCTGATGCTCGCTGAAACAGCTGCTACTCGCTCTCTTTTATGTAGGGAAACGACCAGCACTAGAAGTAGATAGGGCTAGCTAGAAATATAGGTGTATGTGTGTGTGACACATACATGGGTGGGTGTAATGTATCAGCGTAGGAGTACATGCACATGCATGGGTGATGGCGTGTGTGGCCTGAGTGGTTTTTGGCATAGGTATCTTAGGATATATTTTAGCTAGGAATTAGATCAAGGGAGATCAAATTTGAATAAAATCGAATGATTAAGGCAAATCAAAATGAATTTAAATAAGAGGCATTATCACATGAGTTTTATTATTGCATGTGACCATAATGTTTCAAGCATTTGAGAATATTCAGTGACAACAAAATATATCACATGTATGTGAGCCAAAAGAATAAATGTTTGAACTTAAAAGATTGCAAAGTAAAACAAGATCTTAGAAGTGACCATATGCACCTGGCATAATTGGAATGATTTGGATATGATCCCACGTGTTGATGAATAGAAGAAAAGATCCATGTAGATGTATGTGGCAAGAACTAAAATACCAACAAAACGATATGGCCACATACATATGTATGGTTGGAATTAAGATGATATCAAGAGAAGGTGATATGGCAAGTTAGTAGATGGAAGGATTTTAAAGAGATGCCCACAACTCAATTTGGGCATTAAGCATTATAGCAAGAAGAAAATACAATATATCAAGAGGCAAAATACAATTAATAGGCAAATGCATTATGAAGGGAAGAACCAAATGAAGAGGGTTTTATATGATGCTCAAATGCAATGTGGCATGGTGACATGAGCATGATATAATGATGATGTAAATAATGATATGTAGGAAGTAGCAATATATAGACTAGGCAAGTAGCATTGCAATTGGTAGACAACTAGGATGCTACACCCGTAACCTGACTAAACAGAAGATAATCGAGCAATGTTATGGATTTGAAATCAGGGAGGCACGTCCGAAAAGTATGGTCCGCTAGAGATACTGACGTCTGAGACCCAAATATTGCTTCTTCCACGCACTGGCCGAGCTTGCTCTCCGTTTTTAGCTGTTTCATCATAGTAGAGGGCCGTAAAACCAGAAAAAATGTTTTCCATTAGCCACGGCCGAGCCGAGAAATTCGTCACGGAAGACGTGCCTTCTATGATGACCGACGGGCCAAGTCGTTGTGGATGGACATTTATTTGTAGTGACGATAGTTCTCCTACTAGAGCTTTGATGATTTGGTCTTCCTGGATATTAGAATGGGGTTTTTAGGTTGGTTTTTGTTACTAAGGGTTGAGCTCCTAGAGTAGGTCAGGTAACTCCTAAACAAACAAGTCAGACAATCTGGTTTAAAGATAGTAGATCAAGGAAATTCATCTTAACTATCTCAAGACTAGATTGATGTAGGGAGTAGTTTGAAGGAGGTAAGAGTTCCTTGGTATTTCTACCAAGAGTGGAAGTCAAAAGTTTTTAAGAATGGGTTTTGGAAAGACTAGAGGTAAGGTCATTTGGAAGTTCTTTCTTGAAAACATAAGGAGTTGAAATCATATAGATCTTCGTAATTTTGTCAATAGAAGCTAAGAACTCATTTGTTATTCCAAGGGAATCTTGTCTCTTGTTTTGAAATGCCAGAACATTTGAGAAGATGAAAAGTAAGCCAAGACATTGTCTTTTGTTAAATAGCTTTAGTAAACTATTGGGAAGATAGAGAAGTATCTTAACTAGCTACACAATCATGAACATAAGTACAAACAATCAAACAACTGCTTCCCTATTAAGAAAGAATAAATTTTTGTTCCACTAATTTTTGCACTTTGGACGTATAGTCAGGGTTACTGGTATTGGGCTGTTACAACTACAGTTTTGATAGACGTGTCAACAGTTAGTTAGTAAAGGAAATATGCCCTAGAGGCAATCATAGAGATGATTGTATTTCATATGTATCCATGAGTTGTTATAATGTTCCTTGAATATCCATATATCAAGAAACTTGTATTGATTGGAAATTATGTGAATTGTTTGTGAAACTATTTACTTGTATGGTTATCTAATAGTTATCCCTAGTCAGAATTCATGTGAGGACACACGGAAATATTAGACTAGCACATCAATTGGTTGATGACTATGTTTCGCAAGTGATAGACATGGAGATGTCAAACCGATGATGTGGACACATGTTATGAACATGGGGTTCAACTGACCCAACTTGAGACTGGCAATAATACTTGCAGCTCTCTCTACACATCGTGTATGTTTTGTCCTTAGATCTGAGATTGTCGCATGTACTTGAGATGTGGATCGACCTACTTTGGGGCTATGAAATACTACTCCGTAACTGGATAGTAATAAATGTAGCTTTCGGGTTTGTCCTAATACATTCTTCAAGGCATTGGTCAATCAAGATGGGATTTGCCCCTCTCTACTTGGGAGAAATATCTCTAGGCCCCTCGAGTGATCGGATCCAGAAATGCATGGGTGTGCTACATACGGTTAACAGTTAACCTAGTAAAGGGATTCCAAATCACAGTATCGAGAAAGAGAGTTCAGCTTGGAGCTAGACCAAATATCATAGGCAAAGGGAAAGACATGTACTCAACCTTGTGATAGTTCGTCCGAATGATCTTTAGATGCGTCTAGGAGTTGACATGTCTTGCTATAGGCCGCTACCAACTATTGATGGAGTATGTGTACTCGTGTCATGTCTATACGTGTATGAACCTATAGGGTCACACACTTTAGGGGCTGGAAGCCTAATAAGGATTGAATCCGAATTAGACCAGGCTTAGGCTACCAATGGCCTGCTAATGTAGAAGCGCACGAGGGATGCCTATATAAAAGAGAGTGAGGCGAGCTGAATAGGGTTGAACATTCCACCCAGCTGCAACTCTTCTCACGCCTGTGTTGCACGAGTGGACCTACCAGTCTAGCGTGTGACCTTCCACTCCGGACGTGTGGATACGTCGGAGTATAGCTATAGAACTTGGACGAGCCGCGCAAAGGGGAGCTGCTCATGGGACGAGGACAAGGAGGAGACGTAGAACATCTACACTTCCGCGACGTGCTTCATCGAGTTCCGCAACTGCGTTTCTAGTGTTAATCCTGTTATCTATGTCAACAGTATTCCTGGTTGACGAGGTAGAATTATTTTGATTTACGCTAGTGTAGCCTACCCATTAGCCTTGAGTTAGTTCGGGTCACTCCTAGATCATGGACTACTGTATCCGACCCAAAGGTGTGCGATGTGGACTCGGCCCATGTTGTGTACTCTACCGGAATTTCCGAGCTGCTATATATAATCCCACGCGTCTTCCACCACGCAATACACCAAAACCAATCTATGGTTTTGCCAGCTTTTCTGATTGCACTGTCACCGTAGTATACTCCATACTGTGTGCCAACGTGCACCTGCAAACGGGAGAGAAGGTCCTCGGAACCACTTGCCTTTGCAATCCTCCACGGGAGAGGGAAAATAAGGTTTTTGGGAAGTGTTTCGGGCGACCTCACAAGTTTGTCATCATAGATCATATTCCTGGACATCAAGCAGGAGCACATGCATGGCCATATGCTACGTAGTATTTTTCGACCGGTTTTTGCAACCTCTGCATCAATGGGCTTCTCCATCTGGAATTAATTGTGAAAATTCTTTCTAATAATCCAACAATTGGTATACAAGATTTCTTAAGGCCTTGTTTTACAGAAGGGGTTTAGAGTGTTCTACCGAGTGTTGTCTGACGAGGACTGAGTGAAAACACTTCCTTCACCCAATCCCATCTCACTCGATCCCCTTCCCCATTCAATTGAATTTTCATTTTTTGTGTTATTACACACACATCTTCTTTTCTGAATGAGATAAGGCGGCATCATCCAACTACGGTTGGAAACGAGAGAGACGAGTTGTGTTTCTATTATACTTGGGCCGGACGAGTATACTGGGGATCGCTAGGGTTACCCATGGTTTCTAGTGTCTTTCTAGCACCTCATCAAAACACGTCCGCAAAACGAGGCCTAAGGTGTAGGTTGCTAGGGTGGATGAGACCTTTGATCGGACAGAGGGTTTTCGATGGAATGGTTGGACGACACGAGGATGTACATTTCATGGCGTAGCAAAGCTACCAATTGCTCACCTTCTTAGATGCCGCTGACTACAATGCACAAGGCTGGTCATATTGGAGATTACCATACACTAGTATCATGCGTATGCCACATATGTAGTGCATGGTATCTTCTAGTTGTATCATAGATGCTTTCTATTTAATTATTTGTTGAATCTCAATGTAAATTAGTGTACTACAAGATCTATTTGACATTAAATAATTTAGTTTAACGTGATACAGTATCATGATACTACATTTATGTATCTCTTCATTAATTGTTGTGCCACGTCGGCTTTTTGCGAAGTTCATATACATGATACAACTTATGATACTAGCACTATCGCCAGCCTAACACAAGTTCTATTTGGTGTGTCCATTTTGTATGCTAAAGGCTAAAGCAAAGGGACATATGAGTTCTATTACTCTCTCCGTCCAGAAATAAGTGACTTGGATTTGACTAAATTTGAATGTAGCTAGACATGTTTTAGTTTTAAATTTAGACAAATCCAAGTTAGTTATTTTTAGACTGAGGAAGTATTATTCCTAGCCACGGAAACAACGAGATAAGCACACGATTACACACACAGGGTGCATACGATTTCTCTCCTCATGTCGTTATAAGGGACTCATGGGCACGGAATGATCCTTCATTTGACACCGGTTGACTGTGTCAGTGAAGTATTCCTGGTGCCTTGGTTCCCTACGGTGTCATCAGTCATTGCTATCTAGCATGGTTACTTTCTCAGTTTGTATATTCATGTTTTGAACATGATATTTCATTTTTTTTCTTGATTAACTTCTTGCGTAGGCTTGTTGATTATAAATGTGATATGATATGCATGACACTCGGGTTTTAAACATGCCAAACCTCTTATTCCATCAGATTCAGTCACGGTTGAAGGTTTCGTTAGACTTTAAGTTAGAATACCTTTTCCTCTCATGCACCTTTTCAATTGCCATGAAATGATTCCATCTCCCTTATTTAATAAATACCGGCTAAGCATCAATGTTTTCTGATCATGTCATACAAGATTTAAATGCTTAAGAATGGGGGATCTTTCTATCCTCCTTTTAGCTTAGCAACAATTTTGTTTTGAGTATCTTGCAATTGAAATAGATGTCAGTAAGAGACTCAACCTGTCTACTACCCATTACACCATATGCCCATATATTGAGATACCATTTCATGGTTCTTCATTTGTGTTATTGCTCGAATATTATTATTTTAGCATTCATTAAGCATACATCCACATAAAATTGATAGGTTTTATGATAGTTAATTCATGCAAGACATTTGCATCACTTCACAAGTTCATAAGAGGTGGCGGTGATCCTATCCTGGTTGATCAATGACGATGTGGCGGAGTAGTGGCGGCCAGGGATGTCACTGCGCGGCGGCTTCCAGAGATCAGTGGGTGGTGGGGGCTGGATCAGATCTAGACCGATGGGCTCGGATGGTCCTCGATCCTGATATGCTTCCCGTTGCATCACCTTCGACGATGGCATTGGCGCACATGGATTACTTCTGCTGCATGAGGATGCCTAGGGCAGCGTTCCTGGGCATCGTGGCGGTGGCCTCCTTCTTTGCCGGAGGTGGTCGTCCAGGACTAGTTGTGGTGTTTTTCCACATCTAGTCCCAGCGACAAGTTGGAGTGGTGGTGCTGCCGGTGAAAACCGAGATCGACTCTGGTCATGGCGGGTGATGGAGGAACATCTGTGTTGTTTTCCTTGTTGAAGGCATCGTCAACGCAGCTCTCGTGACCCCCCTCGTAGATACTCTAGGGAAAACCCTAAGACCACTGGGTCGGGCGATGGCGGCACATCGGTGTCATGTTCTCTCTATGGAGCATTGCTTGTGGAGCATCACTGGATGGAAGAGGCGGGAGAGGTGGAGCAGCTAGCGCGCAGGGAGGTGGTGCTACTTGGCACCGCGGTGGTGTCAGTGTGTAGTATGGCGAGAGTCTGCGAATCAATAAGAGGTCACTAATGAAGGCGACAATATCCGGAGCATGTGCGTGGGCACTGAGCCGTGGATAGGCTGTGCAGTTCTAGAGTTCCTTTTTCTTGTGTTCGATCCGCCGTGCCCAGGCACTCCAGCTTCTCTTGGCGAGTGGCAATAGTGAGGGTGACGGTGGAGCAGGGTCGAAAGAGGCATCTAGGTGTTTGCTAGATCTCGTTGGGGAGCTAGCGATAAAGTTATTGTTTTTGCTCGGTGTTTTGATTTGGCGGTTCCGGTTTGTATGATCTTTGTAATAGATTTTGCCAAACTTTTGTGGTTCTAATAATGAATAAAGGCTTTGTGCATCGCTTGATGCAGAGGCTGGGGCTCTGTTCCCCATTTCGAAAAAAAACAAGTTCATAACGAATTTCAGAGGCCAAGTAGTAACTATTTAGAGGTCAAAATTGGCTGAGTTACATTAGCAACTTTATGGAATGGGTAGTAGTCAGGTTGTTTCATCCAAATCTCATTTATAGTGCGTTGATAAACAAGACGTCATATTTGATACACGTACTCTAAGGCTATATAGTTTGACTATTAACTAGAATCCTCTTTGCGTCCCCCGAAGCGCGGCTGGTAGACCTTTAGAGGTGAGAGTAAACTTCTAGCCTTCTAGCACATGAAATTGCATATTGTATAAGAGTCAGTCCCGCGAGCGCGTGGCCCGAGCCGTTTCCGCAAGCGTGTGGGCTACATACTTACAAACATAAGGGACCGATTCGCACATGTCCAGTATCCACGACATGACTCACGAAGGTAAGAGTTGCTTTAACACGAAGACGCAAGCTTACAGGAATAGAGTGCATAACACTAAGACACGGAAGTACACATGTAAAAGGTAAAACGAAACATACACACATAGAATTACAGACAATAAATAGTCTGACAGCTAATCCTAGTATCCTATCTAATGATATACATACACTACGGAGCCGAGAAAGGGGACTGTGCAGATCTTCCGAAATTCTCTTATCTCCTCGACGAACGATGGAAACATGCAGACGGCTATCACGGAGCCGAGAAAGGGGCTGTGAAGCTCTCTCAAAATTTCTTATATCCTCGACGAATGATGGAAATATGCAGATGACTATCTTCGAATTGATAAAACCTACCTTGTTTAGACTCTTCAATATACTGCGTTAGAGAAAGTAAATAGGCATCAAAGTCAATATGAAGCGTAACTTTCACGAGACAACAATGACTTTCGTCACTGATATTTTTGATATTCTTTTGCTAACATTACAATGGAAAAAGTAAACGGTAAGAAAACTAAAAAAAGAAATACATTATTGGAAAGAAGAAAAACATGCATAGACACCATAATCAGAAGGAAACGTCACTGACCACACACGAAACAGGAATAACTTCTGCAACACATATTCTTGATATCTTGTTGTACAGATTACAGACCTAATTACATTCTATCTAGTCTGAACTTATCCTAATAACTGCCAGCCAAAAGACCCTAGCATTGACTAAAGATTGTATGCCGCTTAAGCACGGTGATGCGTTCAGCCCGGCGATGCACTTCTCATAGACGCCACAATGGGAGTAGATAGCATCGACATTGGTCCTTCTCCAAATCAACGCGGGATTCCTGGTCGACGTCATAGAGCTTCTTGCAATGGACGCGCCTCCCACGTATGTCACAGCGTGAGGACGTCGCTTTGCCACTGATCCTTGTTGATGTCTATGGTCGTGTCGTCGACGTCGTGTCCTCGATCATCGCGACTCACGCTTAACATTCTCACAGACATATCGAAGAGAGAACATGCCGTCGACGGTAGTCCCTCTCCCTGTTCACGCGATCTTCACCGTCATCGTGGTGGCTGCTTCTCCTCGAGTACGCGGTTCCCGTGTATACCGGCGCTGATGGAAATCGCTCCACCACCAAGCTGTCTCCCATCTCCGTGTTCCGTGTCGACGCCGTGGCATCGATAGTTGCGTCTACCGCTTCTCCCCATTGATGGGTTTCACGCGTACATCCAGTGAGTGGACATGACGCCAAACCAATTCTGTAGATGTTTTTCGTTGGCTATCGCTACGTTGTACCTACAAATGAACGAACTTACTCTTCCGCTACTTGTTGTTCTATAGAGCATCATGACGCACCTTATCAAACGCGTCGGATATGACAAAGATGTCATTTGGGGTACCCGGTGATGTCACTTCTAGAACGACATGAAGGGGAAGCTAAGACAAACTAGCTAAATCGATGCGACAAACCACAAAGGTGGAGGAGTCTTTTATATGCTAAAAGGTTGTCGTGGCGCGAGGATCCACAGACCTGGACCCATCGTTGCGTACCCCAAAAGATAACGCTGCTATCTCGACTCTTAACTGTGAAAATGCGATCAAGGGATGGTGCAATCAGCTAGACGTATACATATGTGCTAACCCGAGGACATGCACCCGCAAACATCTACTTTCTAAACCGCCAGATCATGTAGTAATGGGACCCTCCATACGAACTCAACACAAGAAGACGCGCACGTCGAACATCTATGATGCGAGTTAGCCTCTCTGTCGGCGAGAATACGCGGACGGTATGGGCTTCCAGCACCACGTCGTCTTTCGACTGGCCCATGACTATGAGAGTGCACAACCGACATCGGCTCACATCGCCATGTCGGTTCTCTGCGCCCCCTACCATCCGGCGGGTGCGGAAGCATGTCGCGTTGGGAACGCCTCATGGAGCGCGGTCGTGCTGACGGACACTGACAACAGGCCCATGTCATGCGTCCGTCCCACCCGTCTGCGACGTGGGGTAGGACAACATGCGCCACACTGAAGCCACGCTATGAAATATTTTTCCCTGGCCCGCAGAGGGGCCCGCCTCATGGGATAGAAGGGTTCCATCACGACATCACCGTGTGTCCTCTTCTACGTCCATCCCATGGCTGGAATGAATCGGGATGACGTGGATAGCAGTTTGAGCCGAAACAATCTATCGCTATTATTTATTGTCGATTTATGTATTTCGGATAGAGTTTGGGTAGATCAATGATTTCCTAGTATGTATATTTTGTTTTCAAACTCTCTTCGAACTCAGAAGTGTGCTTACATGACTGAGATAATGCATATCAGCTAGGTGTCATCAGTTTGAATTATTTTGAAATCGCATGTGCGGGATCAGTCCATGAAGTTAAGTAACAATTATTTTCGTTGGATCGACTTGTAACATTGCACTTCTTCAATGCTTAAACGTATCTAATCCAGAACTGACATACTTTGGCTCTCGAGTAAATAATAGAGCTAGAATGTTTCGGCTCAAACTTCTATTCATGTCGTCCCATTACTTTTCAGCCGTGGGATGGATGACCAAAAGGACACGTGGCGACATCGCATCAGAGCCCTACTATCCCATGAACAGGTTCCGTTCCGGGCTAGGGTGCAAGATTCCCTACCACATACATGTGTCGTGCGTGTTGTTGTACCCCGTATCGCCGGACAGTGGACCGTGTGCGCCATGGGACCACCATCAGCGTATGCGGGTAGGACCGTGCTTTGTGAGAGATGTTCCCAGTGCGACAGGCCTCCGCACCCACCGGGAGGCAATGTGGCATGGTGAGTTTAGGGAAGGAGCGTATTATCATGGTCATGGCCCGCACGGAGACAACACGGTACCGTAGACCCTAGCCGGCCATGGTTTCTCGCTTATGCGGGACCCATCCAGAGCCAATGTGGTGTTGTAGATTTTAGCCGACCATGGTTCCTCACGGCGGAGGGGCCCATGGACATCTGTTGTGGCATCGTAGGCCCTATTTGGACGTAGTTATTTGTGCTGGAGGGGCCCGTGGACATCCTATATGGCATCATAGGGCCTAGGTGGACGCGGTTCATCTTGGCGATGGGCCGAGCTTGTAGCATAGACTCTAGGCGCCAACGATTTATCACGGTCAATAGCATAGCTAGTAGCGTAGAATTTGCATCGTGAAAATCCTCTTCGCTCTACAATGGCCCTATAGCTTGAACCTTGAGCTTGCTTCTTTTATATGAACATCTTCCTCCATATGTTTTTTGGCATTCTATCAAATAATTCTTTTCCATAGCATGCTACTAAAGGATCGTCTTCTTACGCCCTGCTTCTTTTGTAGAGCTCTCCAGTCGCTCCGTGTAGGATCCCTAGCACAGGAGGTATCACAATTCATCGGCTAGCAGGACCCCGCCATGCTAGGCAGGTGCTTCGAGAGGTGTTGGGTTCGCAGCATAGAAAACAAATTAATTCCTGCGATGGTAACTACTAAGCACCAAGGTCTATCGACTAGATACAAGTAACGGGTGGATATACATCCATAGAGATCATACCCTTCAATACCAACAAAGTGTAATGATATTTGACTAGTGGATGATCTAGTCAATCGCTTGCTAATCTGAAGATCAAGAGAAAGTCATAGTGCCGCAAATCAGCAGCGCATCCATGCTCGCACACACGTCCGGTCCACCGAACAACCTTTGCCTCCTCGCTCCAGCAATGTAGCATAAGCGGCAACTCCTTCTAGAGAAAAATCTACCGGGCACATGTATCTCGCTAATCCGAGACCATGGGGGGATAATTCTAGAGGGGGAGAGAGATCCTTCATGAGGGGGCTACGGTCGTGTTGTCGACGTCGTGTCCTTGATCATCGTAACTCTCGCTTGACGTTCTCATGGACATATCGGAGAGAGAACATGCCGCCGACGCCAGTCCCTCTCCCTGTTCACGCGATCTTCACCGTCATTGTTGTGGCTGCTTCTCCTCGAGTATGCGGTTCCCGTGTATACCGACGGTCATGGAAATCGCTCCACCATGAAGCCGTCTCCCATCTCCGTGTTGCGTGTCGATGCCGTGGCACCGATAGTTGCATCTACCGCTTCTCCCTATTGATGGGTTTCACGCATACATCCAGCGAGTGGACATGACGCCGAACTGATTCCGTAGATGTTTTCATTGGCTATCGCTACGTTGTACCTACAAATGAACGAACTTACACGTCCGCTGCTTTCCGTTCTATAGAGCATCATGACACACCTTCTCAAACGCGTCGGATATGACAAAGCCGTCATTTGGGGTAGCCGGTGATGTCTCTTCTAGCATGACGTGAAGGGGAAGCTAAGAAGAACCAGCTAAATCGATGCGACAAACCACGAAGGTGGAGGAGTATTTTATAGGCTAAAAGTCGGTCATGGCGTCGAGGATCCGCAAAACTGGACCCATCATCGCGTACCCCGAAAGATAATGCTTCCATCTTGACTCTTAACTACGAAAACGCAATCGAGGGATGGCGCTACCAGCTAGACATAGACGTATGCGCTAACCCAAGGACATGCACCCGCAAACATCTACTTTCTAAACCGCCAGCTCATGTAGTAATGGGACCTGCTGTATGAACTCAACACAAGAAGATGCACACGTCTAACATCTATGATGCGAGTTAGCCTCTCCGTCGGCGAGAATACGCGGACGGTATGGGCTTATGGCGCCACGTCGTCTTTCGACGGGACCATGACTGCGAGAGCGCACAACCGACATGGGCTCCCATCGCCATGTTGGTTCTCTGCGCCCCCTGCGATCCAGCGGGTGCGGAGGCATGTCACATCTGGAACACGTCACGGAGCGCAGTCGTGTTGACAGACACTGACAGCAGGCCTGGGTCATGCGTTCGTCCCACCCGTCTATGACGGGGGTACGACAACGCGCGCCACACCAAGCCATGGTATGGAATCTTTCGCCCTAGCCCGCAGCAGGCCCCGCCTCACGGGATAGATGGGCTCCATCGCGACGTTGCCGTGTGTCCTCTTATGCGTCCATCCCATGGCTGGAAACAATCGGGATGACGTGGATAGCAGTTTGAGCCGAAACAAGCTATCGCTATTAATTACTCCCGATTTATGTAATTCGAATAGAGTTTGGGTAGATCAATGACTTCCTAGTATGTCTATTTTTTTGTCGCAACTCTCTCCGAACTCTGAAGTGTGCTTCCATGACTGTGATAATGCATATCAGCTAGGTGTCATCAGTTTGAATTATTTTGAAATCACATGTGCGGGATCAGTCCATGAAGTTAAGTAACAATTATTTTCGTTGGGTCAACTTGTAACATTGCACTTCTTCAATACTTAAACATATCTAATCCAGAACTGGACATACTCTGGCTCCAGAGTAAATAATAGGGCTAGAATGTTTCGGTTCAAACTTCTATTCACGTCGCCCTGTTACTTTTCAGCCCTGGGATGGACGATCAAAAGGACACATGGCAACATCGCATCGGAGCCCTACTATCCCATGAGAGAGGTTCTGTTCCGGGCCAGGGTGCAAGATTCCCCACCACATACATGTGTCATGCGCGTTGTTGTACTCCGCATCGCTGGACAGTGGACCGTGTGCGCCATGGGACCGCCATCAGCATAAGCGGGTAGGACCGTGCTTTGTGAGAGATGTTCCCAGCGCGACAGGCCTCCGCACCCACCGGGAGCCGATGTGGCATGGTGAGTTTAGGGAGGGAGCATATTATCGTGGTCATGGCCCGCACGGAGACAACACGGTCCCGTAGACCCTAGCCGGCCACGGTTTGTGGCATATGCGGGACCCATCCAAAGCCGATGTGGCGCTGTAGATTTTAGCCAACCGTGGTTCCTCGCAGCGGAGGAGCCCATGGACATCTGTTGTGGCATCGTAGGCCCTATATGGCTGTAGTTGTTTGTGCCGGAGGGGCCCGCGGACATCCTATATGGCATCATAGGGCCTAGGTGGACGTTGTTCCTCGTGGCGAAGGGCTGATCTGGTAGCATAGACTCTAGGAGCTATCGGTTTATCGCGACAAATAGCACATCTAGTAGCATAGAATTTGCATCGCGAAAATCCTCTTCGGTCTACGATGGCCCTATAGCTTAAACCTTGTGCTTCGTTCTTTTATATAAATGTCTTCCTCCATATGTTTTTGGCATTCTATCAAATAATTCTTTTCCATAGCATGCTGCTAAAGGATCGGCTTCTTGTGCCCTGATTCTTTTGTAGAGCTCGTCGGTCGCTCCGTGTAGGATCCCTGGCATAGGGGTACCACAATCCACCAGCTAGCAGGACCCCGCCATGCTAGTCAAATGCTTCGAGAGGTGTTCGGTTTGCAGCATAGAAATCAAAAAATTCCTGCGATGGGAACTACTAACCACAAAGATCTATCTACTAGATACAAGCAACGGGTGGATATACATCCATAGAGATCATACCCTTCAAGACCGAGAAAGTGTAATGAGATTTGACTCGTGGATGATGTAGTCGATCGCTTGCCAATCTCAAGATCGAGAGGAAGTCATAGCGCTGCAAATCAGTAGCGCATCCGTGCTCGCACACACGTCCAGTCCACCGAACAGCCTCTGCCTCCTCGCTCCAGCGATGCAGCGGTAGCAACTCCTTCTAGACAAAAAGCTACCGGGAACATGTATCTCGCTAATTCGAGACCATGGGGGAATAATTCTAGAGGGGGAGAGAGATCCTTCACGAGGAGGTGTATTTTTTGAGGAGGAGAGGGAGGCCTTTTATAGGGGAGGGAAGCATCCCCTCCCATGGACGGCGGACATGGAGGAGCCCCTCCACCTCCTCTCATTCATGTGGGTGGAAGCTCCATTCACATAAATTTGACCCCACTCAAAATTCCACTCACATGCATTAAATTTTCACCAAATTTAATGCAACTCTCATTTAATAAAACTATTTTATTTATTTTATTCAGAATTTTGATAATTACTTCAATTAACAAAAATTCACATAAAACTCCCTGGAATATGTCAATATCACATCCAGAACCAATTTTAGCAATTTCACACTATACAATTTCGATGTCCATTGAAATAATTCCACTGCTTTGTCAATCTTTTCTCTGGAACACATGTGCTCTAAATGGTGTCGGTATCCATTCAGTGTGTCACCCTACGGTTCAAGAATAATACAAACATGATCGAGACCCTTCTCAGATCAATAATCAGTAGCAGGACCTAGAGATCCATACTGACTCCCACACATTCAACGATGACTTCTATAATCGTGAGAACCTGTAATGCTAGTAACAAAATCCCTTTGTCTCGCGATATATTACATGTCCGAGATTCTATCATCGGTATCTCAATACCTAGTTTGATCTTGTTACCTACATGCACTCTTTTCTCGTTCTCGTGATATAACATTCTAGTGATCACATCACTTGCTTGCAAGCTATTTCAATGTGATATCACCGAGAGGGCCCATAGTATATATATCCTTCATCGGGATGGACAAATCCCACTCTTGATCCATAAGCCTCAACATAACACATTCAGAGTATCTGAACCCACCTTTATAGTCACCCTGTTACGGTGTGACATTTGGTGTTATCAAGTTACTCTTCTAGTGTTAGCAATTAATATGATCTCATGGTCTAAGGACTAAGATTACTGCGTATGATATTATAGCAATATAAACACAATGACTTTGATCGTAATACTATCTTCGAATGAATGTTTATCACATCATTCCACCAATGTTGTGACCTTGTTATTAACAACATCCAACGTCCATGATCAGGAAACCTTGATCATGCATCTTGTTAATCAATGAGCTAGTTTATAAGAGAGGCATACCTAGGAACCCTTGTTTTGTTTATTAAACACACATGTATTAACGTATCCAATTAATACAATTATAGAATGCAAAATAAACATCTATCGTATACTTGGAATATGATAATAAATACTTTATTTTTGCCTCTCAGGGCATATTGCCTTCAATCTTACACTTGCACTAGAGACAATAATCTAGTTTACATAGTGATAAATCTAACACCCATGGAGTTCTGGTGTTGATCATGTTTTGCCCTAGGGAGAACTTTAGTCAACGGATCTGCTACATTCAGGTCCATGTGTACTTTACAAATCTTTATATCTCCATCCTTGACATGCTCGCGGATGGAGTTAAACCGGTGCTTAATATGATTGGAATTCTTGTGAGGCCTTGGTTCCTTGGCGTTGGCTATGGCTCCATTGTTGTCACAATAGATCACCATTGGGTCCAACACACTAGGAACCACACCTAGTTCAGTTATGAACTCCTTCATCTAAACTGCTTCCTGCGCTGCTTCTGAAGCAACAACATATTCCGCCTCTGTTGTTGATCCAGCCACCATAGGTTGTTTGGAGCTCCTCCAACTAAATGTTGCTCCGTTCAAGAGAAATACGTATCCGGATCGGTGTCAAAGCTAGCATCGACATAACACTTAGCGACCATCTCTTCTTCACCTCCATATAGAAGAAACATTTCCTTAGTTCTTCTTAAGTACTTAAGGTTATTATTCACCGCTATCCACTATTCCGAACCTAGATCAGATTGGTACCTACTAGTCAAACTAATAGCACGTGCCACATCCGGTCTTATACATAGCATGGCGTACATTATAGAGCCTATGACTGAAGCATAGGGGATCTTATCCATTAACTCTCTTTCTTCCGCTGTAGCTGGACTTTGAGTCTTACTCAATGTCTTGCCATGCAACATAGGTAAGAACCCCTTCTTACTTCCGTCCATATTAAACTTCTTTAATATCTTATCAAAGTATGTACTTTGCGATAGCCTAATTAGGCATCTTGATCTATCTCGATAGATCTTAATGCCTAATATATATGATGCTTCACCAAGGTCCTTCATCGAAATTTTGTTGTTTAGATAACTTTTAACACTGTTTAAAAGATCTATATCATTCCAACCAATAATATGTCATCCAAATATAATATTAGAAATGCCACGTTGCTCCCACTCACTTTCTTGTAACTACAACCCTATCCATAAGTTTGGACAAATCCAAACTCTTTGATCACCTTATCAAAGCAGAGTTTCCAACTCCGAGATGCTTGCTTCAGTCCATAGATGGATCGCTGAAGCTTGCATAACTTGTCAGCATCCTTAGGATCGACAAAACCCTTAGGTTGTATCATATACAACTCTTCTTCAATATTACCATTGAGGAACATATTTTTGACATCCATCTGCCATATTTCATAATTCAAATATGGAGCAATTGCTAACATAGTCCTAATCGACTTTAGCATCGCTACAGGAGAGAATGTCTCATCGTAGTCAACTCCTTGAATTTGTCGAAACCTCTTTGTGACAAGTCAAGCTTTATAGATGGTCACATTACCATCAGCATCAGTTTTTATTTTGAAAATCCATTTATTCTCAATGGCCTTTCGGTCGTGAGGTAAGTCCACCAAGGTCCAAACCTGGCTTTCGTACATGGATTCCATCTCGGATTTCATGGCTTCTAGCCATTGGTTGGAATCTAGGCTCATTGTCGCTTCTTCATACGTCACAGGGTCATCAATTCCATCTACCATGAAATTCATGACAGGATTTCCGTACAGTTCAGCAGTTGCTTGTGTCATGCTTGACCTGCGAGGTTTGGTAGTATCCTCTTTCGGAGATTCATGATCATTATCATTAGTTCCTTCTTCATTATGTGAAGTAAACTCCAGAACAATTTCCGGTGCTGTGCCACTCACCGTCTCATGATGAGAAGGTTCAATAACCTCTTCGAGTTCTACCTTCCGACTACACACACCTTTCGCGAGAAACTCTTTCTCTAGAAAGGATCCATTCTTTGCAACGAAAACCTTCCCCTCAGATCTGTGATAGAAGGAATACCCAATTGTTTCTTTATGGTATCCTATGAAGACGCATTTTCCTCTTTGGGTTCGACTTTTTCAGGTTGAAGTTTCTTCACATATACATCGCATCCCCAAACTTTAAGAAATGATAGCTTAGGTTTGTTTCCAAACCATAATTCATACAGTGTCATTTAAACGGATTTAGATGGGGCTCGATTTAAAGTGAATGCAGCGGTTTCTAGTGCATAACCCCAAAATGACAGTGACAAGTCAGTCAGAGACATCATAGATCGAACCATATCCAATAAAGTACGATTACGATGTTCCGACACACCATTACGTTGTGGTGTTCTGGTAGGCGTGAGTTGTGAAACTATTCCATAATATCTTATATGTGCGCTAAACTCGTAACTAAGATACTGACCTGCATGGTCGGACCACTGAAATTTAATCTTTCTATTACGATAATTTTCCACTTCACTCTGAAATTCCTTGACGCGGTGATGGGTGGATGGGCAGTGCGGCTGCGGTCCTGGGAGCTGCTGGTGCTCATGGCGGCGGCGAGGCTTCTCTGGCTCGCTTCGGTGTAGCTCTTGGTGTGAGGTGACGGTAAGGACGACGACCATGGTATTGGCATAGTCACTCGTGGCATAGACAGTTTAGCTGCATGTTTCTTTTGTTTTTCCGTTATCGCATGTGTGCGTAAGTTCATAGTCCGTGTCGTCCGCTATGAGACCAGGCGTCAGGCCATGTTCAGCTCAACGTGGGATGGCATGTTGGCGAAGTGCTGGGCATGGCGTGAATCTAGGATCAGAGGTTGATCCTCCCTTGCATTTAGCTCCATATAAACGAATGAGAAAACAGAAAAGCCGCAGGCTGTGTGCGCGACACAAAACTCACCTCTATCCAATTTTATCTAAATTTTACAGTTGCAGTTTCGTCATGTTAGCTGCTAGTCGCGATCCGGCGATGACAAACGGTCTCAAAGCTACTACGAGCCATGGCAGGGTCAAGTGATCAAGCGGTCCAGCGGGACGGTGCAGCGGGCGGGTCAAGGACGTCGGAAGCAAGCACCGCGCGGTCGTGATCACCATCAAGGTCTCCACCTCCGAAGCCACGTGGGTGGAGCTGCACGGTGCGCCTTGGGCACGAGGTGGTGCCAGCGGTCGTGCAGCGCACGATCAGGGACTCCGGATCGGTGCAGTGGCTGATGCTAACCAAGACAAACTATGGCAACGGGGCTGTGTTGATGGGTCCACCAAGATGGAGGAATTCGAGAACATCAATTTCAAGCCTGGAGAATCAGTTGATGATTTCTCCACCAGGATCGAGAACCTGGTCACCAACCTCAAGTTCCTCGGCAGCAAGTTCGACGAGGAGGATGCTGTCCACAAATTCCTACACGTGGTACAGCTAAGGTACTCACAGATCACGCTCTCCATCCAGACGCTGGTGGATCTGTCCACACTCAGCATCGAGGATCTCACCGGCGAATCATCGCTGCCAAGAACCAGTACGAGAAGGACATCGCCAGTGGCGCTGGTGGAACTATGCTCCTCACAGAGAAGGGGTGGATGGCGCGCGCCAAGCTCCGGGAGGAAGGCGAGGGATCGGCACGGCCCAAGTCCTCGGACAAGGGCGGCGGCAGGTACAGCGACAAGTGCCCGAACAAGGACGACAAGAAGAAAGGCGATGCGTCCTGGGATGGCACGCCCAGTGGTGGTTGTGGGCCATCAGGCGGCAAGGGAGCCTGTCACAACTACGACATCGTGGGGCATTATGCCCGCGACTGTCGCAAACCGCGCAAGGAGCAGAGATAGGAGATGAACCTGACACAGGCGAGCGAGGATCAGCCATCGCTCGTGATGGCGATGCACGTCGGTCTAGTGTAGATCGCGGATGCACCGGCACATGAGTACGTGTACCTAAACAAAGAGAAGGTGATCCCCAAGGTGAGAACACCGGACATCTGATACCTGGACACGGGTGCCAACAACCACATGACTAGAGATCGGCGCATGTTCTCCATGATTGGCGAGACAGTCACATGCACCATCAAGTTTGGAGATGGCTCGTTCATCGAGATTTATGGAAAGGGCTCGGTCATGTTCATGTGCAAGAACCAGGGGCACTGCATCCTCACCGAGGTATATCTGATTCCCCGCCTGCGTAGCAACATAATCAGCATCGGGCAATTGGATGAGATAGGTTGCAAGACCATCGTGGAGGGTGGCGAATTGATCATCTTCGATCCCAGAGTGCCTTCTTCTAGCAAGGGTACGGCGATCGCCAAATCGTCTGTACAAGCTATCCCTAGAGATCACATCTCCAGTATGCCTCCTGGCAAAGGGGGACGATGTGGCATGGAACTAGCACACACACTACGGACATCTCCATTTTCGCGCTCCCCATGATCTGGCGGCAAAGGACATGGTGAAGGGACTTCCCGCGATTGAGCACGAGCAATAGCTGTGTGACAGTTGTGCCATGACCAAGATGCACAGGACCCCGTTCCCGCAGGCCTCATCCTACAGCGCTGAGAAAGGGCTGGAGCTAGCCCATGGGGACCTGTGTGGTCCCATCTTGCCAGCGACACCGAGCGGGAACCGATATTTCCTGCTGATCTTCAACAACTACAACAGGTTCATGTGGGTGGAGATGTTGTGGATGAAGGACGAGGCATTCCGCTTCTTCCACAAGATCAAGACACACGCTGAGACAGAGCGCCAAGTGAAGCTGATGGCGTTCTGAAGCGATCGCGGTGGCTAGTTCATCTCCATCGAGTTCAAGAGCTACTGCGACGAGAATGACATCAAGCGGTACACGACAGTGTCATACTCCCCGCAGCAGAACGGGGTCATAGAGCATCGCAATCAGACAGTGGTCAAGATGGCGTGAAGCTTGCTGAAATCGATGAAGTTGGCTGATCTCCCCTCTAGACAACGCGCGATTGGGAAGAAGTGGGTATTTAAGGTAAAAAAGGACCCCCAAGGTAATGTGATCAAGCACGAAGCCCAATTAGTCGCACAAGGCTATGCGTAGAGGCAAGGCATCGACTTCAACAAGGTCTAGGTTGCCCCCTAGGCTAGGTTGAACCAGACACCAAAGAGGGGAGGTTGGGGTAGCGTTTAGGCAAAGAAGGGTGTAGCCGGGGCTGGGCTAGTAGTCAAAATAGAGCTAGCCAATCGCTGATGCTCGCTCTCTTTTATGTAGGGAAATGACCAGCACTAGAAGTAGATAGGGCTAGCTAGAAATATAGGTGTATGTGTGTGTGACACATACATGGGTGGGTGTAATGTATCAGCGTAGGAGTACATGTACATGCATGGGTGATGGCGTGTGTGGCCTGAGTGGTTTTTGGCATAGCTAGCTTAGGATATATTTTAGCTAGGAATTAGATCAAGGGAGATCAAGTTTGAATAAAATCGACTGATTAAGGAAAATCAAAATGAATTTAAATAAGAGGCATTATCACATGAGTTTTATTATTGCATGTGACCATAATGTTGCAAGCATTTGAGATTATTCTGTGACAACAAAATATATCACATGTATGTGAGCCAAAAGATTAAATATTTGAACTTAAAAGATTGCAAAGTAAAACAAGATCTTAGAAGTGACCATATGCACCTGGCATAATTGGAATGATTTGGATATGATCCCACGTGTTCATGAATAGAAGAAAAGATCCATGTAGATGTATGTGGTAAGAACTAAAATACCAACAAAACGATATGGCCACATACATATGTATGGTTGGAATTAAGATGATATCAAGAGAAGGTGATGTTGGGGTCTCTCTCTCTTTCTTTCTTCTCTTGTTCTGGGATAACTAGTTCTAGAAGAATAGCTTTGGTTGTTTTGACAGAGCTTGGCTTCCAGGAGCATGAACCTGTGTTGGTGGATGATGGTGTGTGTTGTTTGTTCCGTTATCGGTTGTTAGTGGAACCCGACCCCTATGTGATGGGGGTTATATGGAAAAAAAAGAGAAGGTGATATGGCAAGTTAGTAGATGGAAGGATTTTAAAGAGATGCCCACAACTCAATTTGGGCATTAAGCATTATAGCAAGAAGCAAATACAATATATCAAGAGGCAAAATACAATTAATAGGCAAATGCATTATGAAGGGAAGAACCAAATGAAGAGGGTTTTATATGATGCTCAAATGCAATGTAGCATGGTGACATGAGCATGATATAATGATGATGTAAATAATGATATGTAGGAAGTAGAAATATATAGACTAGGCAAGTAGCATTGCAATTGTTAGACCACTAGGATGCTACACCAGTAACCTGACTAAATGGAAGATGCATCAAGAAATGTTATGGATTTCAAATCAAGGAGGCGCGTCCGGGAAGTATGGTCCGCTAGAGATACTGACGTCCTAGACCCAAATATTACTTCTGCCACGCACTGGCCGAGCTTGCTCTCCGTTTTTAGCTGTTTCGTCGTAGTAGAGGGCCGTAAAACTAGAAAAAATGTTTTCCATTAGCCACGGTCGAGCCGAGAAATTCATCGCGGAAGACGTGCCTTCTATGATGACCAACGGGCCAAGTCGTTGTGGATGGACATTTTTTTGTAGTGACGGTAGGTCTCCTACTAGAGCTTTGATGTTTTGGTCTTCCTGGATATTAGAATGGAGTTTTTAGGTTGATTTTTGTTACTAAGGGTTGAGCTCCTAGAGTAGGTCAGGTAACTCCTAAACAAACAAGTCAGACAATCTGTTTTAAAGATAGTAGATGAAGGCAATTCATCTTAACTATCTCAAGACTAGATTGAGGTAGGGAGTAGTTTGAAGGAGGTAAGAGTTCCTTGGTATTTCTACCATGAGTGGAAGTCAAAAGTTTTTAAGAATGGGTTTTGGAAAGACTAGAGGTAAGGTCATTTGGAAGTTCTTTCTTGAAAACATAAGGAGTTGAAATCATATAGATCTTCGTAATTTTGTCAATAGAAGCTAAGAACTCATTTGTTATTACAAGATAATCTTGTCTCTTGTTTTGAAATGCCAGAACATTTGAGAATATGTAAAGTAAGCCAAGATTTTGTCATTTGTTATATAGCTTTAGTAAACTATTGGGAAGATAGAGAAGTATCTTAACTAGCTACACAATCATGAACATAAGTACAAAGAAGCAAACAACTGCTTCCCCGTTAAGAAAGAATAAATTTTTGTTCCCCCTAATTTTTGCACTTTGGACATATAGTCAGGTTTACTGGAATTGGGTTGTTATAACTACGGTTTTGATAGACGTGTCAATAGTTAGTTAGTGAAGGAAATATGCCCTAGAGGCAATCATAGAGATGATTGTATTTCATATGTATCCATGAGTTGTTATAATGTTCCTTGAATATCCATATATCAAGAAACTTGTATTGATTGGCAATTATGTGAATTGTTTGTGAAACTATTTACTTGTATGGTTATCTAATAGTTATCCCTAGTCAGAGTTCATGTGAGGACACACGGGAATATTAGACTAGCACATCAATTAGTTGATGACTATGTTTCGCAAGTCATAGACTTGGAGATGTCAAACCAATGATGTGGACACATGTTATGAACATGGGGTTGGACTGACCCAACTTGAGACTGACAATAATACTTGCAGCTCTCTCTACACATCGTGTACGTTTTGTCCTTAGACCTGAGATTGTCGCATGTACTTGAGATGTGGATCGACCTACTTTGGCGCTACGAAACACTACTCTGTAACTGGATAGTAATAAAGGTAGCTTTCGGGTTTGTCCTAATACATTCTTCAAGGCATTGGTCAATCAAGATGGGATTTGCCCCTCTCTACTTGAGAGAAATATCTCTGGGCCCCTCGAGTGATCGGATGCAGAAATGCATGGGTGTGCTACATACGGTTAACAATTAACCTAGCACAGGGATTCCGAATCACAGTATCGAGAAAGAGAGTTCAGCTTGGAGCTAGAGCAAATATCATAGGGCAAAGGGAAAGACATGTACTCAACCTTGTGATGATTTGTCCGAATGATCTTTAGATGCGTCTAGGAGTTGGCACGTCTTGCTATAGGCCGCTACCAACTATTGATGGAGTATGTGTACTCGTGTCATGTCTATACGTGTATGAACCTATAGGGTCACACACTTTAGGGGTTGGAAGCCTAATAAGGATTAGATCTGAATTAGACCAGGCTTAGGCTACTAATGGACTGCTAATGTAGAAGCCCACGAGGGATGCCTATATAAAAGAGAGTGAGGCGAGCTGAATAGGGTTGAACATTTCACCCAGCCACAACTCTTCTCATGCATGTGTTGCACGAGTGGACCTACCAGTCTAGCGTGTGACCTTCCACTCCGGACGTGTGGATACCTCGGAGTATAGCTTTAGCACTTGGATGAGCCGCGCAAAGGGGAGCTGCTCATGGGACGAGGACAAGGGGGAGACGTAGAACATCTACACTGCCGCGACGTGCTTCACCGAGTTCCGCAACTGTGCGTCTAGTGTTAATCCTGTGATCTATGACAACAGTATTCCTGGTTGACGAGGTAGAATTTTTTTGATTTATGCTAGTGTAGCCTACCCATTAGCCTTGAGTTAATTCGGGTCACTCCTAGATCATGGACTACTGTAACCGACCCGAAGGTGTGCGATGTGGACTCGGCCCATGTTGTGTACTCTACCGGAATTTCCGAGCTGCTATATATAAGCCCACGCGTCTTCCACCAAAATCAATCTATGGTTCTGCCAGCTTTTCTGATTGCACTGTCACCGTAGTCTACTCCATACCGTGTGCCAGCGTGCAACTGCAAACGGGAGAGAAAGTCCTCGGAACCACTTTCCTTTGCGATCCTCCACGGGAGAGGGAAAATAAGGTTTTTGGGAAGTGTTCCGGGCGACCTCTCAAGTTTGTCATCACAGATCATATTCCTGGACGTCAAGCAGGACCACATGCATGGCCATATGCTACGTATTATTTTTCGACCGGTTTTTGCAACCTCTGCATCAATGGGCTTCTCCATCTACAAGTATGTGCATTGTGTTCTGATCTATTCTTTTACTATGGCTATTGTAGAGTTTGCACTGCTACTGTTCATGTTGATTAGTAAATCTAATACTATATGTTAGAGTTTCACATGATCGTAGTTGTTGTAGTCATGGTTTATATTCTGGAATTAATTGTGAAAATTCTGCCCAATAATCCAACAATTGGTATACAAGATTTCTTAAGGCCTTGTTTTACAGAAGGGGTTTAGAGTGTTCTACCGAGTGTTGTCTGACAAGGACTGAGTGAAAACACTTCCTTCACCCAATCCCATCTCACTCGATCCCCTTCCCCATTCAATTGAATTTTCATTTCTTGTGTTATTACACACACATCTTCTTTTCTGAATGAGATAAGGTGGCATCATCCAAATGCGGTTGGAAACAAGAGAGATGAGTTGTGTTTCTATTATACTTGGGAAGGACGAGTATACTGGGGATCGCTAGGGTTGAAACCCACCGAATCTCCTCTATAAAATAGGCTACCCATAGTTTCTAGTGTCTTTCTAGCACCTCATCAAAACACGTCCGCAAAACAAGGCCTAAGGTGTAGGTTGCTAGGGTGGATGAGACCTTTGATCGGATAGAGGGTGTTCGACAGAATGGCTGGACGACGCGAGGATGTACATTTCATGGCGTAGCAAAGCTACCAATTGCTCACCTTCTTAGATGCCGCTGACTGCAATGCACAAGGCTGGTCATATTGGAGATTATCATACACTAGTATCATGCGTATGCCACATATGTAGTGCATGGTATCTTCTAGTTGTATCATAGATGCTTTCTATTTAATTATTTGTTGAATCTCAATGCAAATTAGTGTACTACAAGATCTATTTGACATTAAATAATCTAGTTTAACGTGATACAGTATCATGATACTACATTTAGGTATCTCTTCATTAATTGTTGTGCCACGTCAACTTTTTGCGAAGTTCATATACATGATACAACTTATGATACTAGCACTATCGCCAGCCTAACACAAGTTCTATTAGGTGTGTCCATTTTGTATGCTAAAGGCTAAAGCAAAGGGACATATGAGTTCTATTACTCTCTCCGTCCAGAAATAAGTGACTTGGATTTATCTAAATTTGAATATAGCTAGACATGTTTTAGTGTGTAGATATATTTAAATTTAGACAAATCCAAGTTAGTTATTTTTAGACTGAGGAAGTATTATTCCTAGCCACGGAAACAACGAGATAAGCACACGATTACACACACAGTGTGCATACGATTTCTCTCTCATGTTGTTATAAGGGACTCATGGGCACGGAATGATCCTTCATTTGACACCGGTTGACTGCGTCAGTGAAGTATTCCTGGTGTCTTAGTTCCCTACGGTGTCATCAGTCATTGCTATCTAGCATGGTTACTTTCTCAGTTTGTATATTCATGCTTTGAACATGATATTTCATTTTTTTGCTTGATTAACTTCTTGCGTAGGCTTGTTGACTATAAATATGATATGATACGCATGGCACTCGGGTTTTATACATACCAAACCTCTTAATTCCGTCAGATTCAGTCACGGTTGAAGGTTTCATTAGACAACGACACATTAAGTTAGAATACCTTTTCCTCTCATGCACCTTTTCAATTCCCAAGAAATGATTCCATCTCCCTCATTTAATAAATACCGGCTAAGCATCAATGTTTTCTGATCATGTCATACAAGATTTAAATGCTTAAGAATGGGGGGTCTTTCTATGCTCCTTTTAGCTTAGCAGCAAATTTTTTTTGAGTATCTTGCAATTGAAATAGATGTCAGTAACAGACTCAATATGTCTACTACCCATTACACCATATGCCCATAAATTGAGATACCATTTCATGGTTTTTCATTTGTGTTATTGCTCGAATATTATTATTTTAGCATTCATTAAGCATACATCCACATAAAATGGATAGGTTTTATGGCAGTTAATTCATGCACGACATTTGCATCACTTCACAAGTTAATAACGAATCAATGTGAGGTGGCGGTGATCCTATCCCGGTTGATCAATGACGATGTGGCGGAGTAGTGGCGGCCAGGGATGTCACTGCGCGGCGGCCGCCAGAGATCGGTGGGTGGTGGCGGGATGGATCAGATCTATACCGATGGGCTCGGATGGTCCTCGATCCTGATCTGCTTCCCGTTGCATCACCTTCAACGACGACATTGGCGCACATGGATTACTTCTGATGCATGAGGATGTCTAGGGAAGCGTTCCTGGGCATCGTGGCGGTGGCCTCCTTCTTCGCCGGAGGTGGTCGGCCAGGACTAGTTGTGGTGTTTTTCCACATCTAGTCCCAGCGACAAGTTGGAGTGGTGGTGCTGCCGGTGAAAACTGAGTTCGACTCTGGTCATGGCGGGTGATGGCAGAGCATCTGTGTTGTTTTCCTTGTTGAAGGCATCGTCAACGCAGCTCTCGTGACCCTCCTCGTAGATACTCTAGGGAAAACCCTAAAACCACTGGGTCGGGCGATGGCGGCACATCGGTGTCACGTTCTCTCTATGGAGCATTGCTTGTGGAGCATCACTAGATGGAAGAGGCGGGAGAGGTGGAGCAGCTAGCGCGCAGGGAGGTGGTGCTACTTGGCACCACGGTGGTGTCAGTGTGTAGTATGGCGAGAGTCTGCGAATCAATAAGAGGTCACTAATGAAGGCGACAATATCCGGAGCATGTGCATGGGCACTGAGCCGTGGATAGGCTATGCAGTTCTAGGGCTCCTTTTGCTTGTGTTCAATCCGCCGCGCCCAGGCACTCCAGCTTCTCTTGGCGAGTGGCAATAGTGAGAGTGACGGTGGAGCAGGGTCGAAAGAGGCAGCTAGGTGTTTGCTAGATCTCGTTGGGGAGCTAGCGATAAAGTTATCGTTTTTGCTCGGTGTTTTGATTTGGCGGTTCCAGTTTGTATGATCTTTGTAATGGGTTTTGCCAAACTTTTGTGGTTCTAATAATGAATAAAGGCTTTGTGCATCGCTTGATGCAGAGGCTGGGGCTCCGTTTCTCATTTGAAAAAAAAAACAAGTTCATAACGAATTTCGGAGGCCAAGTAGTAACTATTTAGAGGTCAAAATTGGCTGAGTTACATTAGCAACTTTATGGAATGGGTAGTACGCAGTTTGTTTCATCCAAATCTCATTTATAGTGCGTTGATAAATAAGCCGTCATATTTGATACACATACTCTAAGGCTATATAGTTTGACTATTAACTAGAATCCTCTTTGCGTCCCCCGGAGCGCGGCTGGTAAACCTTTAGACGTGGGAGTAAACTTCTAGCCTTCTAGCACATGAAATTGCAGATGCTATAAGAGCCAGTTCCGCGAGCGCGTGGGCCGAGCCGTTTCCGCAAGCATGTGGGCTACATACTTACAAACATAAGGGACCGATTCACACATGTCCAGTATCCACGACACGACTCACGAAGGTAAGAGTTGCTTTAACACGAAGACACAAGCTTACAGGAATAGAGTGCATAACACTAAGACGCGGAAATACACATGTAAAAGGGAAAACGAAACATACACACATGAAATTACAAACAACAAATAGTCTGACAGCTAATCCTAGTATCCTATCTAATGATATACATACATTACGGAGCCGAGAAAGGGGACTGTGCAGATCTTCCAAAATTCTCTTATCTCCTCGATGAACGATGGAAACATGCAGCCGACTATCACGAAGCCGAGAAAGGGGCTGTGAAGATCTCTCAAAATTCTCTTATAACCTCGACGAATGATGGAAATATGCAGATGACTATCTTCGAATTCATAAAACCTACCTTGTTTAGACTCTTCAATGTACTGCGTTAGAGAAAGTAAATAGGCATCAAAGTCAATACGAAGCGTAAATTTCACGAGACAACAATGACTTTCATCACTGATATTTTTGATATTCTTTTGCTAACATTACAATGGAAAAAGTAAACGGTAAGAAAACTAAAAAATAAATACATTATTGGAAAAAAGAAAACATGCATAGACACCATAGTCAGACGGAAACGTCACTATTCGCACACGAAACAGGAATAACTTCTGCAACACATATTCTTGATATCTTGTTGTACACATTAAAGACCTAATTACATTCTATCTAGTCTGAACTTATCCTAATAACTGCCGGCCAAAAGACCCTAGCGTTGACTAAAGATTGTATGCCGCTTAAGCACGGTGATGTGTTCACCCCGGCGATGCACTTCTCGTAGACGCCACAATGAGAGTAGATAGCGTCGACATTGGTCCTTCTCCAAATCAACGCGGGATTCCTGGTCGACGTCGTAGAGCTTCTTGCAATGGACGCGCCTCCCACGTATGTCATAGAGTGAGGACGTCGCTTTGCCACTAATCCTTGTTAATGTCTACGGTCGTGTCGTCGACGTCGTGTCCTCGATCATCACGAATCCCGCTTAACGTTCTCACAGACATATCGGAGAGAGAACATGTCGCTGACGGTAGTCCCCCTCCCTGTTCACGCGATCTTCACCGTCATCGTGGTGGCTGCTTCTCCTCGAGTACGCGGTTCCCGTGTATACCGACGCTGATGGAAATCGCTCCACCACCAAGTTGTCTCCCATATTCGTGTTCCGTGTCGATGACGTGGCATCGATAGTTGCGTCTACCGCTTCTCCCCATTGATGGGTTTCACGCGTACATCCAGTGAGTGGACATGACGCCAAACCGATTCTGTAGATGTTTTTTGTTGGCTATCGCTACGTTGTACCTACAAATGAACGAACTTACTCTTCCGCTGCTTGTTGTTCTATAGAGCATCACGACGCACCTTCTCAAACGCGTCGGATACGACAAAGCTGTCATTTGGTGTAGCCGGTGATGTCTCTTCTAGAAGGACGTGAAGGGGAAGCTAAGGCAAACCAGCTAAATCGATGCGGCAACCCACAAAGGTGGAGGAGTCTTTTATAGGCTAAAAGGTTGCCGTGGCATCGAGGATCCACAGACCTGGACCCATCATTGTGTACCCCAAAAGATAACGCTGCTATCTCGACTCTTAACTGCGAAAACGCGATCGAGGGATGGTGCTATGAGCTAGACGTATACATATGCGCTAACCCAAGGACATGCACCCGCAGACAAACCACTAGATCATGTAAAAATGGGACCCTCCATACGAACTCAACACAAGAAGACGCGCACGTAGAACGTCTATGATGCGAGTTAGCCTCTCTGTCGACGAGAATACGCGGACGGTATGGGCTTCCAGCACCACATTGTCTTTTGACGGGCCCATGACTATGAGAGCGCACAACCGACATGGTCTCACATCGCCACCTGCCATCCGGCGGTTCTGTGCGCCCCCTGCCATCCGGTGGGTGCGAAAGCATGTCGCGTCGAGAACGCCTCATGGAGCGCGGTCGTGCTGACGGACACTGACAGCAGGCCAGGTCATGCGTCCGTCCCACCCGTCTGCGACGTGGGGTAGGACAGCACGCGCCACACCAAGCCACGGTATGGAATCTTTTGTCCTGGCTCGCAGCGGGGCCCGCCTCATGGGATAGCAGGGCTCCATCACGACGTCGTCGTGTGTCCTCTTCTACGTCCATCCCATGGCTGGAATGAATCGGGATGACGTGGATAGCAGTTTGAGCCGAAACAATCTATCGCTATTATTTACTGCCGATTTATGTAATTCGGATAGAGTTTGGGTAGATCAATGATTTCCTAGTATGTCTATTTTGTTTTCACAACTCTCTTCGAACTCAGAAGTGTGCTTACATGACTGAAATAATGCATATCAGCTAGGTGTCATCAGTTTGAATTGTATGTGCGGGATCGGTCCATGAAGTTAAGTAACAATTATTTTCGTTGTATCGACTTGTAACATTGCACTTCTTCAATACTTAAACGTATCTAATTCAAAATTGGACATACTCTGGCTCTCGAGTAAATAATAGCGCTAGAATGTTTCGGCTCAAACTTCTATTCACGTCACCCTGTTACTTTTTAGCCGTGGGATGGACGACCAAAAGGACACATGGAAACGTCGCATCGGAGCCCTGCTATCCCATGAGAGAGGTTCTGTTCTGGGCTAGGGTGCAATATTCCCTACCACGTACATGTGTCATGCGCGTTGTTGTACCCCGCATCGCCGGACAGTGGACCGTATGCGCCATGGGACCGCCATCAGCATATGCTGGTAGGACCGTGCTTTGTGAGAGATGTTCCTAGCGCGACAGCCCTCCACACCCATCGGGAGCCAATGTGGCATGGTGAGTTTAGGGAGGGAGCCTTTTATCGTGGTCATGGCCCACACGGAGACAACACGGTACCAGAGACCCTAGCCGGCCACGGTTTCTCGCGTATGCGGGGCCCATCCAGAGCCGATGTGGTGCTGTAGATTTTAGCCGACCACGGTTCCTCACGGTGGAGTGGCCCATGGACATCTGTTGTGGCATCATAGGCCCTATCTGGCCGTAGTTATTTGTGCTGGAAGGGCCCGTGGACATCCTATATGGCATCGTAGGCCCTAGGTGGACGCGGTTGCTCTTGGCGAAGGGCCGAGCTTGTAGCATAGACTCTAGGCGCCAACGGTTTATCACGGACAATAGCACAACTAGTAGCGTAGAATTTGCATCGCGAAAATCCTCTTCAGTCTATGATGGCCCTATAGCTTGAACCTTGCGCTTGCTTCTTTTATATAAACATCTTCCTACATATGTTTTTTGGCATTCTATCAAATAATTCTTTTCCATAGCATGCTGCTAAAGGATCGTCTTCTTACGCCCTGCTTCTTTTGGAGAGCTCTCCAGTCGCTCCGTGTAGGATCCCTAGCATAGAGGGTACCACAATTCACCGGCTAGCAGGATGCCGCCATGCTAGTCAGGTGCTTCGAGAGGTGTTGGGTTCGCAGCATAGAAAACAAATTAATTCCTGCGATGGGAACTACTAAGCACCAAGGTCTATCGACTAGATACAAGCAACGGGTGGATATACATCCGTAGAGATCATACCCTTCAAGACCGACAAAGTGTAATGAGATTTGACTCGTGGATGATATAGTCAATCGCTTGCTAATCTCAAGATCGAGAGGAAGTCATAGCGCCGCAAACCAGCAGCGCATCTTTTATGACATCGTAGGCCCTATATGGCTATAGTTCTTTGTGTCGAAGGGGCCCGCGGACATCCTATATGGCATCATAGGCCCTAGGTGGACGCGGTTCCTCGTGGCGAAGGGCCGAGCTGGTAGCATAGACTCTAGGCGCTATCGGTTTATCGCGGCAAATAGCACAGCTAGTAGCATAGAATTTGCATCGCGAAAATACTCTTCGGTCTACGATGGCCCTATAGCTTAAACCTTGTGCTTCCTTCTTTTATATAAACGTCTTCCTCCGTATGTTTTTGGCATTCTATCAAATAATTCTTTTCCATAGCATGCTGCTAAAGGATCGGCTTCTTGCGCCCTGATTCTTTTGTAGAGATTGCCGGTCGATCCGTGTAGGATCCCTGGCACAGGGGTACCACAATCCACCAGCTAGCAGGACCCCGCCATGCTAGTCAAGTGCTTCGAGAGGTGTTGGGTTTGCAGCATAGAAATCAAAAAATTCCTGCGATGGGAACTACTAACCACAAAGATCTATCTACTAGATACAAGCAACGGGTGGATATACATCCATAGAGATAATACCCTTCAAGACCGACAAAGTGTAATGAGATTTGACTCGTGGATGATGTAGTCGATCGCTTGCCAATCTCAAGATCGAGAGGAAGTCATAGCGCTGCAAATCAGTAGCGCATCCGTGCTCGCACACACGTCTGGTCCACCGAATAGCCTCCGCCTCCTCGCTCCAGCGATGCAGCGGTAGCAACTCCTTCTAGACAAAAAGCTACCGGGAACATGTATCTCGCTAATCCGAGACCATGGGGGAATAATTCTAGAGGGGGAGAGAGATCCTTCACGAGGAGGTGTATTTTTTGAGGAGGAGAGGGAGGCCTTTTATAGGGGAGGGGGGCATCCCCTCCCATGGATGGCGTACATGGAGGTGCCCCTCCACCTCCTCTCATTCATGTGGGTGGAAGTTCCACTCACATAAATTTGACCCCACTAAAAATTCCACTCACATGCATTAAATTTTCACCAAATTTAATGCAACTCTCATTTAATAAAACTATTTTATTTATTTTATTCAGAATTTTGATAATTACTTCAATTAACAAACATTCACATAAAACCCCCGGCAATATTTCAATATCAGATCCAGAACCAATTTTAGCAATTTCACACTATACAATTTCGATGTCCATTGAAATAATTCCAGCGCTTTGTCAATCTTTTATCTGGAACACATGTGCTCCAAATGGTGTCGGTATCCCTTAAGTGTGTCACCCTATGGTTCAAGAATAATACAGACATGATCGAGACCCTTCTCGGATCAATAATCAGTAGCGGGACCTAAAGATCCATACTGACTCCCACACATTCAACGATGACTTCTATAATCATGAGAACCTGTAATGCTAGTAACAAAATCCCTTTGTCTCGTGATATATTACATGTCCGAGATTCTATCATCGATATCTCAATACCTAGTTTGATCTTGTTACCTACATGCACTCTTTTCTCGTTCTCGTGATATAACATTCTAGTGATCACATCACTTGCTTGCAAGCTATTTCAATGTGATATCACCGAGAGGGCCCATAGTATATCTGTCCCTCATCAGGATGGACAAATCCCACTCTTGATCCATAAGCCTCAACATAACACATTTGGAGTATATGAATCCACCTTTATAGTCACCCTGTTACAGTGTGACATTTGATGTTATCAAGTTACTCTTCTAGTGTTAGCAATTAACATGATCTCATGGTCTAAGGACTAAGATTACTGCGTATGATGTTATAGCAATATAAACACAATGACTTTGATCGTAATGCTATCTTCGGATGAATGTTTATCACATCATCCACCAATGTTGTGACCTTGTTATTAACAACATCCAATGTCCATGATCAGGAAACCTTGATCATGCATCTTGTTAATCAATGAGCTAGTTTATAAGAGAGGCATAACTAGAAACCCTTGTTTTGTTTATTAAACACACATGTATTAACGTCTCCAAATAATACAATTATAGAATGCAAAATAAACATCTATTGTATACTTGGAATACGATAATAAATACTTTATTTTTGCCTCTTAGGGCATATTCCCTTCAATCTTACACTTGCACTAGAGACAATAATCTAGTTTACATAGTGATAAATCTAACACCCATGGAGTTCTGGTGTTGATCATGTTTTGCCCTAGGGAGAACTTTTGTTAATTCATTTGCTACATTCAGGTCCATGTGTACTTTACAAATCTTTATATCTCCATCCTTGACATGCTCGCAGATGGAGTTAAACCGACGCTTAATATGATTGGAATTCTTGTGAGGCCTTGGTTCCTTGGCGTTGTCTATGGCTCCATTGTTGTCACAATAGATCACCATTGGGTCCAACACAGTAGGAACCAGACCTAGTTCAGTTATGAACTCCTTCATCTAAACTGCTTCCTGCGCTGCTTCTGAAGCAACAACATATTCCGCCTCTATTGTTGATCCAGACACCATAGGTTGTTTGGAGCTCCTCCAACTAAATGTTGCTCCGTTCAAGAGAAATACGTATCCGAATTGAGACTTAGAGTCATCCGGATCAGTGTCAAAGCTAGCATCGACATAACACTTAGCGACCAGCTCTTCTTCACCTCCATATAGAAGAAACATTTCCTTAGTTCTTCTTAAGTACTTAAGGTTATTCTTCACCGCTATCCACTATTCCGAACCTAGATCAGATTGCTACCTACTAGTCAAACTAATAGCACGTGCCACATCTGGTCTTATACATAGCATGACGTACATTATAGAGCCTATGACTGAAGTATAGGGGATCTTATCCATTAACTCTCTTTCTTTTGCTGTAGCCAGACTTTGAGTCTTACTCAATGTCTTGCCATGCAACATAGGTAAGAACCCCTTCTTACTTCTCTCCATATTAAACTTCTTTAATATCTTATCAAACTATGTACTTTGCGATAGCCCAATTAGGCATCTTGATCTATCTCGATAGATCTTAATGGCTAATATATATGATGCTTCACCAAGGTCCTTCATCGAAATTTTGCTGTTTAGATAACTTTTAACACTGTTTAAAAGATCTATATCATTTCCAACCAATAATATGTCATCCAAATATAATATTAGAAATGCCACATTGCTCCCACTCACTTTCTTGTAACTACAACCCTCTCCATAAGTTTACACAAATCCAAACTCTTTGATCACCTCGTCAAAGCAGAGATTCCAACTCCGAGATGCTTGCTTTAGTCCATAGATGGATCGCTGAAGCTTGCATAACTTGCCAGCATCCTTAGGATCGACAAAACCCTTAGGTTGTATCATATACAACTCTTCTTCAATATTACCATTGAGGAACACATTTTTGACATCCATCTACCATATTTCATAATTCAAATATGGAGCAATTGCTAACATAGTCCTAACCGACTTTAGCATCGCTACGGGAGAGAATGTCTCATCGTAGTCAACTCCTTGAATTTGTCGAAACCCCTTTGTGACAAGTCAAGCTTTATAGATGGTGACATTACCATCAGCATCAGTTTTTATTTTGAAAATCCATTAATTCTCAACGGCCTTTCGGTCGTGAGGTAAGTCCACCAAGGTCCAAACCTAGTTTTCGTACATGGATTCCATCTCGGATTTCATGGCTTCTAGCCATTGGTTGGAATCTGGGCTCATCATTGCTTCTTCATACGTCAAAGGGTCATCAATTCCATCTACCATGAAATTCACGACAGGATTTCCGTACAGTTCAGCAGTTGCTTGTGTCATGCTTAACCTGCGAGGTTTGGCAGTATCCTCTTTTGGAGATTCATGATCATTATCATTAGTTCCTTCTTCATTCGGTGAATTAAACTCCCGAACAATTTCCGGTGCTACGCCACTCGCCGTCTCATGATGAGAAGGTTCAATAACCTCTTCGAGTTCTACCTTCCGACTACACACACCTTTCGCGAGAAACTCTTTCTCTAGAAAGGATCCATTCTTCACAACGAAAACCTTGCCCTCAGATCTGTGATAGAAGGAATACCCAATTGTTTATTTATGGTATCCTATGAAGACACATTTTCCTCTTTGGGTTCGAGTTTTTCAGGTTGAAGTTTCTTCACATAAAGATCGCATCCCCAAACTTTAAGAAATGATAGCTTAGGATTGTTTACAAACCATAATTCATATAGGGTCATTTCAACAGATTTAGATGGGGCTCGATTTAAAGTGAATGTAGCGGTTTCTAGTGCATAAGCCCAAAATGACAGTGGCAAGTCAGTTAGAGACATCATAGATCGAACCATATCCAATAAAGTACGATTATGATGTTTCGACACACCATTATGTTGTGGTGTTCCGGTAGGCGTGACTTGTGAAACTATTCCATAATATCTTATATGTGCGCTAAACTCGTAACTAAGATACTGACCTCCACGGTCGGACCGCGGAAATTTAATCTTTCTACTATGATGATTTTCCACTTCACTCTGAAATTCCTTGATGCGGTGATGCGTGGATGGGCGGTGCGGCTACGGTCCTTGGAGCTCCTGGTGCTCATTTTGGCGGCGAGGCTTCTCTAGCTCACTTCGGTGTAGCTCTTGGTGCTAGGTGACGGTAAGGACGGCGACCATGGTATTGGCATAGTCACTCGTGGCATAGACAATTTAGCTGCATGTTTCTTTTGTTTTTCCTTTACTGCATGTGTGCGTGTGTTCATAGTCAGTGTCGTGCGCTATGACACCAGGCGTCAGGCCATGTTTAGCTCAATGTGGGATATCATGTTGGCGAAGTGATGGGCATGGCATGAATCTAGGATCAGAGGTTGATCCTCCCTTACATGTAGCTCAATATAATGGAATGAGAAAACAAAAAAGCCGCAAGCTGTGTGCGCGACACAAAACTCACCTCTATCCAATTTTATCTGAATTTTACAGTTGCAGTTTCGTCATGTTAGCTGCTAGTCGTGATCCGGTGATGACAAGCGGTCTCAGAGCTACTGCGAGCCATGGCACGGTCAAGTGATCAAGCGGTCCAGCAGGACGGTGCTGCGGGCGGGTCAAGGACGCCGCAAGCAAGCGCCGCGCGGTCGCGATCACCATCAAGGTCTCCACCTCCGAAGCGACGTGGGCGGAGCCGCACGGTGCGCCTTGGGCACGAGGTGGATCCAGCGGTCGTGCAGCGCACGATCAGGGACTCCGGATCGGCGCAGTGGCTGATGCTAACCAAGACAAACTACGACAACGGGGCTATGTTGATGGGTCCACCAAGATGGAGGAATTCGAGAACATCAAGTTCAAGGCTGGAGAATCAGTCGATGATTTCTCCACCAGGATCGAGAACCTGGTCACCAACCTCAAGTTCCTCGGAGGCAAGTTCGACAAGGAGGATGCTGTCCGCAAATTCCTACGCGTGGTACTGCCAAGGTACTCACAGATCGCGCTCTCCATCTAGACGCTGGTGGACCTGTCCACACTCAGCATCGAGGATCTCACCGGGCGAATCATCGCTGCCAAGAACCAGTACGAGAAGGACGTCAGTAGCGGCACCGGTGGAAGTATGGTCCTCACGGAGAAGGGGTGGATGGAGCGTGCCAAGCTCCAGGAGAAAGGCGGGGATCAGCACGGCCCATGTCCTCGGACAAGGGCGGCGGCAGGTACAGCGACAACCGCCAGAACAAGGACGACAAGAAGAAAGGTGATGCCTCCTGGGACGGCATGCCCAGTGGTGGTTGTGGGCTGTCAGGCGGAAAGGGAGCCTGCCACAACTACGACATCATGGGGCATTATGCCTGCGACTGTCGCAAACCGCGCAAGGAGCGGAGGCAGGAGACGAACCTGACACAGGCGAGCGGGGATCAGCCATCGCTCGTGATGGTGGTGCACGTCGGTCTCGTGCAGATCGCGGATGCACGACACACGAGTACATGTACCTGAACAAAGAGAAGGTTCACCCACACAACACTTAGCAAGCTAGAGAAGATTAATCAGCTATATGAAGCGAAAGCACTTGACAGTCTTCCCATGTGTCCTCGAGAACGTTTGGTCATCTTAAGTAATACAACCGGCTTGTCCTTTGCTGCATAAAGGATTGGGTCACTTGCTGCATTTATTCCTACTGTCTTTTATTTACTCGTACTTTGTTTATTTGCTTTATTGAAAACTCCTAAAAATCCGTTTGCTATGTATTTGCAGAGAATTCCTGATCCATACCACTAGCCAGCACTTCTGCTCCTCGTTGGGTTCGACACTCTTACTTATCAAAAATACTGCAATACACCCCCTATACTTGTGGGTCATCAATGGTGAAGGGACTTCCCGCGATTGAGCACGAGCAATAGCTGTGTGACAGCTGTGCCATGACCAAGATGCACAGGACCCCGTTCCCGCAGGCCTCATCCTACCGCGCTGAGAAAGGGCTGGAGCTAGCCCATGGGAACCTGTGAGGTCCCATCTCGCCAGCGACACCGAGCGGGAACCGATATTTCCTGCTGATCTTCGACGACTACAACAGGTTCATGTGGGTGGAGATGTTGTGGACGAAGGATGAGGCATTCCGCTTCTTCCACAAGATCAAGGCACTCGCTGAGACAGAGTGCCTAGTGAAGTTGATGGTGTTCTAACGCGATCGTGGTGGCTAGTTCATCTCCATCGAGTTCAAGAGCTACTGCGACGAGAATGACATCAAGCAGTACACAACAGTGTCATACTCCCCGCAGCAGAACGGGGTCGTAGAGCATAGCAATCAGACAGTGGTCGAGATGGCGTGAAGCTTGCTGAAATCGATGAAGGTACCGGTGCGGTGCTGGTGGGAGGCAGTGAAAACTGCAGTGCACAACCTCAAACGGGCGGTGACGCGCGTACTGAGCGGCATCATAGCGTATCAGACATGGCATGGGCAGCGACCTGATGTCTCCTACCTACACACGCAACGTCACCAAGCTCTCCGATAGAGCGACACTAGTGGTGTTAGTGGGGTACGAAGATGGCAGAAAGCCTACCGTGTCTATGACCCGGTGGCACAAAAGTTGCATGTCACACGCGATGTGGTCTTCGACGAAGGTAGGCCGTGGAGCTGGGACTCCGCCCCTGCAAACTCGACCACAACACCGGGGCACAACGCGCCAAGCATGTTCATGGTGGAGTACGAGGTGGACGACGCTGTCAACATTGAGGTGGCCTCCTCTCATACTACCTCGGCATTGAGGTGAACCAGACGGAGGAGGAAATCACGATGTGCCAGAGCAGCTACGCGCGGAAAATCATTGAGGCCATGGGCCTAGAGTGCTGCACTTCACGGCAGACGCCGATGGAGAACAGACTGAAGCTGATGAAGAACGATGACAACAGTGTTGTCGATCCCATGAAATACAGAAGCATTGTCGGGAGCATTCGTTATCTAGTAAACATGCACCCTCACATTGGCTACGCTGTGGGCATCGTCAGCAGGTACATGGAGACGCCGTCGGTCCAGCATATGGAGGCCGTCAAGCACATCCTAAGGTACATCAGTGGCATGGATGACCACAAATGCCTCTATGTGTGGAACGCTCGCTTGGAGCCCAAGCTGGTGGGCTACTCTGACAGTGACCTCGCCGGCGACACAGATGATCGCAAGAGCACGAGCAGAATGGCCTATTTCTTTGGCTCGATCTGTGTTACCTGGGCGTCACAAAAGCAGAAGATCATGGCCCTGTCGTCCTACAGCCGCGTGTATATTGCATCGGCAACAGCCGCATGTCAGGGCCTTTAGCTCAGCCAGGTGATCGGAGAACTCAGCGGCCGAGCGCCGACAATGGTGAAGCTCCTTGTTGACAACAAGTCCGCGATCGCCTTGTGCAAGAACCCTGTGCACCATGATCGCAGCAAGCATATCGACATGCGGTACCACTACATCAGAGAATGCATTGAGGAGGGGAAGATCGATGTACAACATGTGAGCACCGATGAGCAGGTGGCTGACATACTGACAAAGTCACTCGGCAGAGTGAAATTCATCGAGTTTAGGGAGAATATCGGTGTCGTGGACGTGAAGAAGAGATGCCACGACTGATGGGGTGATTTGTTGGCATAGTAACTTGTGGCATAGACAGTTGAGCTGCATGTTTCTTTTGTTTTTGTTTTATCGCATGTGTGCGTGAGTTCATAGTCCGGGTTGTGCGCTAGGCCACTGGGCGTCAGGCCATGTTCAGCTCAATGTGGGATGGCACGTTGGCGAAGTGTTGGGCATGGCGTGAATCTAGGATCCGAGGTTGATCCTCCCTTTCATGTAGCTCCATATAAAGGAATGAGAAAAGAGAAAAGCCGCAGGCTATGTGCACGGCACAAAAATCACCTATGTCCAATTTTATCTGAATTTTACAGTTGCAGTTTCATCAGGTTAGCTGCTAGTCATGATCCGGCGACGACACATGGAACAGTTAGGCTAGGGTTTAGGGCTTGGCTGGTCTGGTTGGAGAGGAGGATGGTGTTCTCCCAGATTTCGATCTGGTGAGATGGGGTGGTTGAGAGGGTCAGGTGGCTGTGGCTGCTTTATGCAGAGGAGGGAGAGTGGAAGGCAAGCATGACGTGGGTGCTGTCCTTGCTTGGCTTCGATCACGTGGGTGCGGGGAAGGGGAGTAACAGAGTCGATCGATGCCCACTTGGCTGGGTTGAACCAGACACCAGAGAGGGGAGGTTGGGGTGGCATTTAGGCAAAGAAGGGTGCGGGTGGGGCTGGGCTAGCAGTTAAAATAGGGCTGGCCAATCGCTGTCGCTCGCTAAAATAACTTTTGCTCGCTTTCTTTTCTGTAGGGAAACGACCAACACTACAAGTAGATAGAGCTAGCTAGAAATATAGGTGAATGTGTGTGTGCCACATACATGGGTGGGTGTAACGTAGCAGCATAGGAGTACATGCACATGCATGGGTGATGGCGTGTGTGGCCTGAGTGGTTTTTGGCATAGCTAGCTTAGGATATATTTTAGCTAGGGATTAGACCAAGGGAGATCAAGTTAGAACAAAATCAAATGAATGAGGCAAATCAAAACGAATTTAAATAAGAGGCGTTATCACATGAGTTTTATTATTTCATGTGACCATAATGTTGCATGCATGTAAGAATATTCCGTGACAACAAAATATATCACATGTATGTGAGCCAAAAGAATAAATGTTCAAACTTAAAATATTGCAAAGTAAAACAAGATCTTAGAAGTGACCATATGCACCTGGCATAATTGGAATGATTTGGATGTGATCCCATGTGTTGATGAATAGAAGAAAAGATCCATGTAGATGTATGTGGCAAGAACTAAAATACCAACAAAACAATATGGCCACATACATATGTATGGTTGGAATTAAGATGATATCAAGAGAAGGTGATATGTAAAGTTAGTAGATGGAAGGATTTTAAAGAGATGCCCACAACTCAATTTGGGCATTAAGCATTATATCAAGAAGCAAATACAATATATGAAGAGGCAAAATAAAATTAATAGGAAAATGCATTATGAAGGGAAGAACCAAATGAAGAGGGTTTTATATGATGCTCAAATGCAATGTGGCATGGTGACATGAGCATGATATAATGATGATGCAATTAATGATATGTAGGAAGTAGCATATAGACTAGGCAAGTAGCATTACAATTGTTAGACAATTAGGATGCTACAACTCTCCTCCAGTAAACAAGAATCTCGCCCCGAGATTCCTAGGAAAAAGAAAAAGGCACAAGGAGAGGCGGGTGTTCGGAACGAATGTGATCCTCATGTTCCCAAGTTGATTAACAACGGAATGGTGCGACCACTACACCTTGCAAAACTTTCTAGACTTGTTGCGAGTCTTGCGTTTTGCTTCTTAGAAACCAAGAATTTAAAGAACCTGGAGGGTTGTTGTGAGACGAGAAAGATAGGATGACCATAGCTCAGGTACTCTTGAGAACACGCTAAACGGATAGAACCACTTCTCGAAAGAATTTTGAAAAGATGGTGTATCAAGAAAAGGAAGAAAAGACACATCGTTTGGATTCAAGATCAAAAGCTGCAAGTGAGGATGATTCTTGCTCTCGCTAGACGAAAAGAGCGACTTGGGCAAAATTGTCAACCACTATAAAAATAGCATTGTTTCTTCCCTCGGATTTAAGAAATGAAGTTAGAAAACAATAATGCTTTCAAACAACAACTTTCCTTGATCTCAATAGAATAAGATTTGAATTGAGAACTTCTCAGATTAGCTTCTTCTTGCACCGGTAAGAGCCAAAAGATCACGCAATTGAGGTGTGCAGATTTATCTCCACGAGAAAAGAGTGACACGAGTTTATGGTGGAATCCTAAGAAAGAAGTTGAATGTTGAATCTCTGGAGGTTATTGCAATAGATTTTGTGATTTATGGCATCAACCATCATTGGCTTTACCAAGAGAAAAGGATTGACAAATGAAGTCAGATGTATCTTCCATCAATATTGTTTGACAATGTCGAGCACCGATAGAATGAAGAGGATGGAGAAGATTTTGCATTTGCTTCCACCAATCATTGAAGATTTTGTGCCATATAGAAATAGATGAGACCAATAGAAAGAGATTGTTTCTCATGTTCGTCGAGAGAACACTCCAGAAAGCAAGGACAAAAGTAAAAGTCTCGAGGGATAAAGGCCACTTCTAACTTCGATGGAATGAGTAAGAATTGCATTGATTCACCAATTCAATATACAAGAGCGAAATATAAGAGTAGTGGTATGGTAGCTACTCCATCCCACACCCAAAGCATTACTCCATACTTGAATAAGAAAATCATGCAACCTAACACTCAAAATTTAGAATGAAGATCTTGACAAGCAGAATCATGAAGCTTCGTAAGAAAACAAAGATTTGATGCAAACGATTCATCAGATCCAAAGTAGATTAAGATTTTGATGCTATCATCATGTTGGAAGTCCCAAGCCATCGGGAAAAAAATTAAGGAAGTTCACAACGACCATATGAAGGTTTCAACAGATAGATTAAGGATAACTCCAAACTTGAATTGAAGAATTGCAAAGGATTTGAAAAGTTTTCATGGTATCTAGCGGATTGAGGATAGAAGATAAAGCGAGAGAGTTTCCAAAAATTTCTTGACAAGTCGGAGACCATGTCCTTCTGGAGAATATTTGAGAGAAATTTAGCAGTTGAGGAAAAGTTTAGCGGAACGATGATGATAACATGCCAAACAAGGGAAAACAGCTCTGAATTTGGTTAAAGGTGGAGGATGGAATTAGCAATTGAATTGATGATTCCAGAATTGAATCAATATGTTTAGAAGAAGGACGTGGACGAGATAGGCGACTTTGAAAAGTTGGAATTCATACTTTGAGAACTTTGCACCCAAGCGACATTCACAAAGCTTGAGAGAAAGAGACACATATGATCTTCCATGTTATTGCATTCATATAGAATAGGCACGCATATCGTCAATATATACCACCAATAATTTAATGAGATATTCTAAGAATACCAAGTTCATGAGGCGAGAGAAACGAACGAATGCTCAAAACACTTTCTCAGTTCAACACTCTTCGAAAGATCAATGTTACGAGCAAGGATTTGTGTTGGAAGAGATGAATTTAAAGAATAGATTATCTGGCCCTTCGGAAGAGAAAAATAGATTCTGACTTGTTCACATAGTCAAACTGATCACCGTTTGAAAGACAAAAGATCTTGCATAAAGAAGCGATGATAACCCATACATGTAAGTGAAGCTTTCAGAGATTAAAGGAGAGATTCTCATGTATCAATGAGAACCTTTGAGGATATGAGATTTGAGACATGGAGCACGATAATCGGATGACAATCCGCCATAGTGCCTTAAGAAACCTCCGGATTGCCAAAGATACTCGGATTTGACATAAATATGATCGTGGTACAACTCAAATACACCAGAGTTAACCACAATCATTTCGAGAATTAGATTGATAGAATTGACCATATTGCACTCCTGATAGGTGTCATATAGCTAAACAGAAAACCAAAATACAATCATAAGCATCAGATCGACACAAGTTATGCATTTAGCCCAAAAGAATTGAAGATGAAGTAAAAACTTCAGATTATGTGTCGGTAGCAAAAGAATGAGTCGGCATGAATATGCTTACAAGAAGATAGATAGTGTATCACACACGACTGAAAGGACTGTGGAACACAAATGCATCAAAGCAAATATTTCCGCATTTTTGGGCATTAAAATCCCAACTATATGTCCAAAACCGCTTAACAGATAAATATTAGCAACTCCACATTCCGTGCAAACATGCATGAAGGAAGAACACCCATAACAAGATTGCGTCGGTTAAGAAAGAGTCAAATAGATCACATCAGTTTACACATAACCCTAGCGGTATGGAATGTACCAACAGTTGATAACAAAAGACAGATTGCGAAGCAAGGTTGGATGCAACAAATCAACAAAGGATTAACACATCCTATGGTACTACAGATACCCCAAACACGTGAATCCTAGTTTGAATTTTAGAAGAGGATAGACAAACGTGACACTTTCTTACCAGAAAAGGGTGGGTGGGTGGCTAAGAAGAAAAATGGAAGCACTCCTACTCTCAAGTTTAGTTTTTCCTTAGTATATATAACTACCAAGATATTTTCTAGACTAACAAGGACCATCTTGGCTGAGACCCTGAAGGGCGGAATGGCTCTGATACCAATTGTAATACCTCGGACCTTACGCTCTAAGTTCAAGCCTGGATGAACCAAAAGTGGACAGGACGTACTACCGCGGGGCCAACCACACAGTAGGCCCACCTCGTGGAGTAGGGCACGGTACCGGCCAACCATCCCATCCAATTTTTAGAACATCAGGACTAGAGCGAGCGACGTAATCAACAAGTAACACGATCAAGATATACACAAACAAGTATGTATGTCAGTGACTTACAAAAGACATCAGAGCACACCATCTAAAAACAATAGAAACAGAAATATTCAATGCCATATGACAAGATCCAAATACCCTAGATAGATATAATAGTTTAGGATACATCCTCCTACACCACACATCAGAGTATCAAGCGGAAGCGGAAAACAAGATCTGAGTACGGACAAGAAGCAAATTGGCATAAGATGCCCTGATAATAAGCACATCCCGCCCACGGATCTCATGGATCTTCATGCCCAGAATCTATACACCTAACAGTCGTTACCACCATCATCTGTCTCTTCGACCTAGTAACCTTCCTGAGAGTATACATGTTCATATGAACCAAATATTTATTGTGTGAGACCCTAGGGGTACTCAGCAAGTCTTAATGCATCTAAAGGGAACAACCTGGGTTGAGGCAATTGCAGCAAAAGATAATAGATAAACAGTTCTATAGAGACACACTACAACATCCGCCCAACTAGAGATGGATGAATGCTTGTTAATTTGTAACAACAGTGAGATAAGTAACATAAATAAACATCGCTCGCCCTCCTTCTCGCTTACCGACGAGAATGCGGAAGAACATCCCATCCGTTGGCACTTTTATTAAACATTCCATGTTTGTTACACTATTTACTACATTTCTTAGTTAAATTAAAGGTGGTACTTTAGTTATGCTTGTCTACGATGGAGAAATTGTGCTCCAACTCGTCCATAATCGCGGACACGGCTTTCAGAAAGATTTACCCTACAGGGGTGCACAAATAGCAACACAGAAACAATCAACCTCGGGAAGAACCAAATAAAACGCAATGAGGCCTCACGACAATCCATTCACAGGGTTCGTAAATTATTTCAGGGGACCACCGCAATAAGCTACCCACAACAAAGTAGGCTAGCTCTGAGTCATACCCAAGGTTTGCGACAATGGCTATAAACGACTGGGAACCCAAAAGTGTGGTTGGGCTTGATGATACTCATAAATATTCCGCATTCCTAAACAGTACATGTGCTCCACACACAATCGTAAATAAAGCAGTAAAGCATGGCATAAGTAGAAGATAGTAATAAAGACCAAAACTAGTTTGTGGTCCCAAGAAATAAAGTGTGAATCAAGCTCAAGTGAAGTGGGATCATAGAGTCTCCCATATGTGGATAGTGCGAATAGTCAAGGAACAGGAATCAAGTACTCGGGGTTCTACGGGACACAAGTGAGCTTAAAGAACCAAATAGTAGATAATGCTCACTGGTGCCTCTTTCATTAGTTATCCCATTACTACTCAGATTAAGTTGTTTAGGTACCTCATTATCCAGAGACTCACACAAACCATACACATGCCATTCTACGACTCAGATGGCTCAAACGACTCCTGCAGTAATGGCTCATGGTATTGAGGTAGAAGTTTCGGTGGGGTTTAAAAGTAAAGGCTATGCAATACATGTGATTCAGTTTAATGCAATCGCGACTCAATGATGCAAGAGTCAGATAGAAGCATAGGTACTATATGTATGCAAGCATGGGGAATTGCTTGCCTGGGAGCTCAGTTGTGGAATAAAAAGGATCCGGGTAATACTCCTGAGGCTCCTTGTATTCTCCTTGCTCAGTGTCTATCCGGAGAAAAACCAAACACACAAGATCTGAAATAAATACATTGCGCAGTCATATAAATCATATGCAACAAGCAACAAGGTATGCCATGATGGAATGATGCACAATTGCATGGTATAATATAGTATGACATGGGTGAGGTGTGGAACAAGGAATAAAGCAATTTATTAATTTATTTAGGCATGTTTTACTCTCAAAAAAGTTCTGATTATTTAATATTTATACGATGCATCCTTCAATTCATATCATGTAATACATAATCATAACGGGCTCGTTGCGCTGATCGATTTAGACATATTATTTGTTGAATTTGGAATTAAAGAAATAAAGTATAAATTTATTAAGAAAATCCATTTATTGGCATTTAAATAATTTCGAAATTTTAAATTGCTCAAAAATTATTTTTGATGGTATATTTGAATTCGTGGCATTTTTTCGATCCAGATTTATATATAAGTCATTTTATTTGGAATAACTAATAAAAGGATATAAGTTATCCAAATAAAACCTTTTCTGAAATTTAGAAAAAGAAAAGAACTGTTGGCCCAAGTGGGGAGGTAGCTAAATATCCGTCACCTGCCAGCGAGGGAGAGAGCCTAGCGCGGCTGGGCCGAGCCAAAATGAGTGCGGTGGTGAGATGAGAAAGCCAGGAGTGTTTTTGAAAAAGCCAGTGAGGGAGAGAGCCTAGCGCGGATGGGCCGAGCCAAAATGAGTGCGGTGGTGAGATGAGAAAGCCAGGAGTGTTTTTGAAAAAGCGACATGAGCTGATTGGTTTAATTCTACCGAAACTAAAGGTCAGCGCATGCTTAAACTACTAGCTGGAACAAACTTCTCGGGATGAATTCGATCTCTTCTTTTCTTTGAATTAAGTTCTAATTTTTTATGCACGTAGCTGGAAGATAGGATAATATCTGAGCATCAACATATTCACCGGATATCCATCTGTATAGAAGGAAATAATTCAAGAACAGGACCCAAAAACAGACTGTTCACACATACCTAGACTGACAGGAGATTGAGCAAAATCGATCGGATGATTGCAAGCTCATCTTTGATCCAAATGTGTTGCCTTTTGTCTCTAAGATTAGATGGGACATATAAGTACACTAGATCTTGTAGGCGCGCGTTGCCGCGCCCGTCTATTAGAAGAATAGAATGTTAGGTGTCATGAAAATATATTTATATTTTTAACGTGTACCATAGTATCAAAGACATATTTTCGTGATAACATATGGTCAATAGAGCACCTGGTACCTCCATCAAAAGCTAAAATTTCTCATAGGCTAGTTAGTGGTTTACGTGGGATGACTTTCAGGATGAGTTAGTTTTAGAGTTAGCCATATAGGAAAGAAAGATGATTAGGCAGTTCATAATTAGGAAGTTCAAGTAAATTCTGCCTTGAATTTAGAAATTTTATTCTGCCTTATCAGATAAGTTCAGGGTGTCTTTTCAACACAATTCTGGAAAAGTTCAGTGTGTCTCTATAGCTAAGTTCTTGATTTGTTTAAAGATAAAGAAATTGAATGTAAATTTCATGAATCATTGTAGTGAGAAAGCAATAGATGAACGTGTAATTCTGTAAAAGACATCACGGAAAGAAAGGTACTTGGAAAAACTTCGATAAAAGTAAGGCATTGAAATAGAAACATGGAGGTAGTGATGTCTACGCACTTATATTCTTGTAGATAGTTGTTGGGCCTCCAAGTGCATAGGTTTGTAGAACAACAACAAGTTTTCCCTTAAGTGGATCACCCAAGGTTTATCGAACTCAGGGAGGAAGTGGTCAAAGGTATCCCCTCTCATGCAACCCTACAATCAAGATACAAGAAGTCTCTTGTGTCCCCAACACACCCAATACACTTGTCAGGTGTATAGGTGCACTAGTTCGGTGAAGAGATAGTGAAATACAAGTGGTATGGATATAAGATAACGGTGCTAGAAAATAGCTTGATGGCGTGGAAGAGACTAAAGACAAACTGAAATAAAGATGGAAGCAAGCAAACATGTAACAGATCTAATTGCAAACGGTGTTTCAATGCTTAGAAACAAGGCCTAGGGATTATACTTTCACTAGTGAACACTCTCATATAAATATATAATATTCATGATACTAATCTGAACTACTCTCCGGTTGGACACTCTAATCCATGGTAGGGCTATAACAACACACCTCAAAGTAAGCCTTTCCCATCTAGAAAACCCCACACTGTCACCTTGAGCTCTAGATGGTTCCAACAAACACCGCAATTTCATAGAAACATCCAACTCCAAATATAACTCATAACAAGTATTTGTAATCTCTAGCCTAAGTGCCACCATGGTGTGCACGCTGTCACTTTCACACACATGGGGAGAGCAGAGATCTATTAAAGCCCTTGAGTAGTAAGGTAGATCTACATGATTACTAAGCTCATGATCACAATATGATGATGCATAGAGAGAGATGAACACATAGCTACCGGTAGAAACCTTAGCCTCGAGGAAGAACTGCTCCCTCATCATCATGGGAATCAGCAACGACGATGGAGATGGTGGTGGAGATCGATGGAGATGGCTCCGGGGGCAATTCCCCGTTCCGGCAGGGTGCCGGAACAGAGACTTTCTGTCCCCCAAATCTCCCCTTTGGTGCTGGCGGAAATGTGGAACTTTTCGTGGCTGGAGGCTGTTCGATTTAGGGTTTTTTGCATCAGGAGGATTTTATAGGCGAAGGGGCAAGGTCGGTGGCTGGCCAGGGGGCCCACACCATGCCCTGGCGTGGCTAGGGGGACCCGCGCCTACGGGTGGTGTGGCCACCCTGTGTCCCCTCTCCGTCTCGTCTTCTGGCTCCGTGAGTCTTCCGGTAAAATATAGTCTTTGGCTTTTGTCCGGTCCAATTACGAGAATATTGTTTTTTTGACTTTCCTGGAACCAAAAATAGCAGAAAACAGGCAACTGGCAGTATGGCATCTTGTTAATAGGTTAGTCCAAGGAAGTGTATAAAAAGTACTCCAAAGTGTGGACAAAACATAAGAAAGTAGATATAAAACAAGCATGGAACATCAAAAACTATAGATACGTTAGAAACGTATCAACATACCCAAGCTTAAATCCTGGTCGTCCTCGAGTAGGTAAGTGATAAAAAGAAAGAATAATTTTTGAGGTGACATGCACCATCATAAACTTGATCAAAGTATTTGTAAAACATGGATAGCTGGGATCATAGTACTTCAACATAGCATGGAAGATAAAGTTCTAGCAATAAGACATAGCAACTATGTTGCAACATGAAAAGGCACAAACAAAAGATTCATGAATAACAATGCTTTGCAAGACGTTTGTTTGTTTCACATAAAGAAAACATACCATAGTGGCATTCAGCTTGTCCCTCATAGAGTAGCAAACATAAATGCATAGGACACCTTCAAAGTTTATAAGGGTGACTAGATACAAATAGTTTAAGAACAAGCAATATCAAAGTTATGCATCAATCAACAAGTCTTGGGACAATGCACAATAAACAAAGAATGTCCACTATGCTCCCTCAATAGGTGCATAAAGATAGAAGGTGGAGACTCAATATAAAAGTGGAAGAAAGGCCTTTATAGAAGGAAGCAGGGATTCAAGTTTCATAAAGAGCTTCCAAAAATTATGGTACTTATTAGCTTTCAGCTCTCATTGCCCCTATCATAAGCATCTTGAAGTGATTAAGGTTAGAGTGAACAAACTATGGAGTATATGCTTGAAAAAGTATAAGTTGGAAATCTCATGTCCCTTGAATACGAGGGCTGATCCTCATGCTACTCAAGTTTAGTTACCGATAAGTTCTTGTCATAGTAAGTACATGTGTATCATAGAGAACCGCCAACGGGGTACCCCTTGCCCGATGATACGGAAGAATCCCCATATCAAAATGACAAGGCAAGCAGAGAACGAGCATCTCAGCAATCTTCTTATTTACCATGGGAAAATGGTGCTTTTTTCTCTCTTTCCTCTTTTCTCATATCTCTTTTTTCTTTTCCTCTTTTTTCTCAATATCTGACTCTTTTTTATAAGAAGAATGCTTCATAGACAGCTCATTATGGTTACACTGCAGGTTTCCACCATGAAAGCATGGATTAGACAGGCGGCCTAGGCGTTTCTCTAACACACATACATAACTCCATGGACTTACAAGCTCCCCTTTCATTTCACACTGACGACATCCATAGACAAAAGAGCATGATATCAACTAGGTACAAAGTACAAGTGCAATGTTGAAAGCGTTCCCCATGATAGCATGGTTCTGCTAATCCCCAACATATAAGTGCAAGCATATACAACATAGACGACACAATGGTTCAAGTTTATTAAGGGCAAGAATAGTAAAGTGTGCCACCAAGTTCATGAGAGCTTTAATCACTAGTTTTCTCATAACAAGTTTAATTTGGAAGATAGATAAAACAAGAATATACTTGGAATAGCAAATGCTAATAGGTAGGTATGGTGGACTCTTTGGAATAACTTGGTTTTAGGAGTTGGATGCATGAGTGGAACTCATACTTGGTTATGGAGTCTAGCAAAATACTGGGAGCGACCAACTAACAGAGCAATAATGGCCATAATCATGCAGAGCGACAAAACATCATTAATCAAAGCATAAAGTGATACTACAAGTCGAAAACTAAAGGATAATAAAGGCTATGGTGACTTGGGATAGTCATAACATGGTGTGAGCATGCGCCAAGTCAACCCAAATAAAGCATCAAAGGAGAATACCACAATACTATGCTTTAATATGCTAAAACAACGCATGATTCTTCCAAGGCACATTAAGCAATCTCAATTGTTATAACATGTCATGCTACAGCAAAGATCACTAAGCATAAATCCAAAACAATATCAAGCATGGCATGACAAAGCATAGATCACAATCAAAAACAAGCTCTTGTTACCACTTAAGCATGAACTTTCCTACTCCTTTTCCAATCCAAACCAAACTAGTTGAAAACCAATGAATGAAAGAGGGGGTCCAACCAATTTATTCAAGAAAACCAAGAAAAAAAAACCAAAAACAAAAAACAAAGACGCTCCAAGAACAACACAACTTTGCATGAAACAATAAAAATGAAGTGTTTGGAAGAACCTGAGATTTTGTATTGATGAAGAAGGGGATGCCTTGGGCATCCCCAAGCTTTGAAGCTTGTACTTCTTGGATAATTATTGGGGTGACACATGGTGGCATCCCCAAGCTTGAGCTTTAGTCCATTCTTCATCTTATTACATCATTCTCTCCATACACCTGAAATTTTTCCTTCATACAAAACTTCACATAATCTTTATTAGCAACATTAGTGCACTCAAGATAATAAGTCTTTAGGTTTAGTTTCAACACCAATAAAACTTTCATTAAAACACAAGCTACTGTAACACTTCCCTCAAAAAGCTCAATTCCCCAAAAGAACTCAAAAAGGAACCAACAAGAAGCAAATGCAAATAATGGCAGAAATCTGTCAAAACAGGCCAGCAGGTAAAAACCAATTTTTTCGAAGACCTTCTGTTGCTCAAATCAAAAAGCGTTGAACTAACGAAAGTTATATAACAACTTGGGGCGGAAGCACAAAAATCATGCCTCAAGACGACGTACAGAGAGTTTACACGAATTTTTACGGTGAAGCACAGAAATCTGTTTTGGGACAGCAACTTTCCCAATCATTACTTCTCTCTCATTAGAGGTTACTCTTGGCACAAAAAGCAAATAAAAAGGATAAGGATTGGTTATTATAGAGGTAATAACTTCCAAGACTCATCTAAAACTTTTGGGTTATCTCCCAATAAGTACTTTTCTTTAACGCCTTTAAGTTAGGCATGACAGTTTGAGAAGATGCCCACATAAGAAATATGAATTTAAGTAAAAGATAGCATCAAGAAGAAAATTCAAAGCATATTTAAGTCTAATGCACTTCCTATGCATATTAATCTTGTAAAGAAAGAAGTCATGAAAGCACAAAGCAACAAGCATAGGAAAGCAAAACAAGTGCAACTTCAAAATTTTCAACATAAAGAGGGGAAACTTAATATTGTTGAGATACATAAAACCATGTTTCCCTCTGTCATAATAACTTTCAGTAGCATCATGAATAAAATTAACAATATAACTATCAGCTAACACATTCTTATCATGAGCCACATGCATAAACGAATTAATACTCCCCACATAAACATAGTCATTCTTATTAATTGTAGTGGGAGCAAATTCAATAAAATAGCTATCTTCCAAAGTGTGTTTGTTTGTAAACATATCATCATTGGAAGGAACATGGATAGCACTAATAGTACATCAATTATTAATATCATCATTTTTTCAGAATTGGTACCAAAGAGATTTTCAATATGAAAAGAAGTGTGCTTTTCCCAATCATGATCACTACTATAGGTAACAGTCATAGGAACATCATCGAGTTCAGACTCATCAAAAACTATAATAGGAGCAACATGCTTAGGGGAAAATACCATTTCCTCTCTCCTTTGATTCCTCCTCTTCTTATTTATCTTCTTCTCTTTAGGAGGGAGAGGCTTGAAAGGAAGCTTCTCCATATACCCTGGTTTATTATTAGAGACAATAGAAGAAACTTTGGAGGATTCATTCTTTTCATTAATAAGATCAAAACACATATTAATCCTATCATGTTTTGGTAAAATCTCATCTTCTATAATATTTTGTATGTAAGTATTTGTGTGGCAATTATCAACAAAATAAAGGTGACAACCATGCAGGACACTATTCATATCAAAAGAACCCATATCTACCAAAGAGGTTTTTCTTGATAACTCTTCACACCCCAAAAATAATGTAAGTTCATCATGCTGATTAGGAGTGATCATGTCATCACAATACAAACTTACAGTACTCATTGTATTAGAAGGGCTATTATTATGGCCTGAGCATTGAAAATTGAAATGACCCATTTCGAAGCAAAGTTCACAAATGAAAGGATAAAGGGCACAAACTTTTTTACCAAGATCATTTAAAGCCCTATACCACATTCTAGTTTTTCCATTCCTGTGGGTGATATAATATTCTTCTTCAATTTGATTATTCTCGCAAGGTCTATGTATTCCACAAAAATTAACATGCTTATAAGAAATAGTACTTTCAGAGGTTTGAGCATGTTTATTGCTATCATTAATAACAATTTAATTTTCCATGCAAGTCTCTTTAAAAGGCTCATGATACATGTCCCATTTTTCTTTAGGAGCATTAATATGAGAAGCAAAGGATCTAAAACAATCAACAACAATTTGAGGATTAAGACCATATTTAGCACTAAGCTCTTGAAAATCAGCAGTTTCAGCGAAAGACTTAATGCAGTCATACTCATAGTTTATACCTGGTTCTTTACATCTGTCGTTATCCCAATCTTCGGTATTGCTTTGAATTGTTTCAAGAACATCCCTCTTAGCTTTAACCTCCTTACTTGTGAAGGATCCCTCTAAACATGTATCTAGATAGTCCTTGTAATGTCCTGAAAGCCTTGCATAAATATTATTAGTAACAATATTACTAGGGAGCTCATGAATGGGACATTTGAGCATTAGTGACTTCAATCTCCCCCATGCTTGGGCAATACTTTCTCCATCACGTGGATGAAAATTATAAATGTAATTCCTATCTTTATGAATTTCATGAGGAGGATAAAATTTAGAGTAAAAGAGAGATTCAAGTTCCTTCCAGTCCAAATGATGAGGATCATCTAGTAGCTCATACCACTCTCTTGCTTTGCCCTTGAGTGAAAAAGGGAATAGCTTCCTCTTAACTTGGTTCATTGAAATACCTGCACACTTGAACAACTCGCATAATTCATGTATAAAGAGTAAATGATCACCAGGATGGACAGTTCCATCTCCAAAACAACAGTTGTTCATAACACATTCAACAATTTTTATAGGTATTTTAAAAAAGATGCTTTCAGTATGTGGATTTAAAATATCACAGGTATCATTAGAATTACCACATATGGGAGATAAAGTATCATCAGAGCAAATTTTCTTCTTTAAAGTTGGGGAACTAAAAAGATCATTTTCATAAAAACTAACTTCCCCAAGCTTAAACGTTTTCATAGCATTAGTAACAAAGGTGTTCAAAAGGTTCATACTAATAACATTGCTATTAGCATGCAAAGAAAGTTCCATGGTTTTTTTAATTTTCTTTTCAGACAGTTCATGTTCTACATTAGGAAAAATACTAAAAAGCTCTCTAATTTTGTTGTTGTTTTTCATTAAGCCTAACTAGTGAAAACAAGAAACAAAAAGAGAAAATTGCAGAATCTAAAGGAAATAACTTCGAGCACTCACACCGGAGGATGTGAGTACCTTTTACCTTACCTCCCCGGTAACGGCACCAGAAAATAGCCTGATGTCTACGCACTTCTATTCTTGTAGACAGTTGTTGGGCCACCAAGTGCAGAGGTTTGTAGAACAGCAGCAACTTTTCCCTTAAGTGGATGACCCAAGGTTTATCGAACTCAGGGAGTAAGTGGTCAAAGGTATCCCCTCTCAAGCAACCCTGCAATCAAGATACAAGAAGTCTCTTGTGTCCCCAACACACCCAATACACTTGTCAGGTGTATAGGTGCAAAAGTTCGGCGAAGAGATAGTGAAATACAAGTGGTTTGGATATATGATAACGGTGCTAGAAAATAGCTTGATGGCATGGAAGAGACTAAAGGAAAAACTGAAATAAAGATGGAAGCAAGCAAACATGTAAAAGATCTAATTGCAAACGGTGTTTCAATGCTTAGAAACAAGGCCTAGGGATCATACTTTCACTAGTGAACACTCTCATATAAATATATTATCTTCGTGATACTACTGTGAACTACTCTCCGGTTGGACACTCTAATCCATGGTAGGGCTATATCAGCACACCTCAAAGGAAGCCTTTCCCATCTAGAAAACCCCACACTGTCACCTTGAGCTCTAGATGGTTCCAACAAACACCGCAATTTCGTAGAAACATCCAACTCCAAATATAACTCATAACAAGTATTTGTAATCTCTAGCCTAATTGCCACCATGGTGTGCACGTTGTCACTTTCACACACATGCGGAGAGTAGAGATCTATTAAAGCACATGAGTAGCAAGGTAGATCTACTTGATTACAAAGCTCATGATCACAATATGGTCATGCATAGAGAGAGAGAACACATAGCTACCGGTAGAACCCTTAGCCTCGAGGAAGAACTACTCCCTCATCATCATGGGAATCATCAACGGCAATGGAGATGGTGGTGGAGATCGATGGAGATGGCTCTGGGGGCAATTCCCCATCCCAGCAGGGTGCCATAACATAGACTTTCTGTCCCCCGAATATCCCTTATGGTGGCGGCGGTGCTGCGGAACTTTTCGTGGCTGGAGGCTATTCGATTTAGTGTTTTTGCATCGGGAGGATTTTATAGGCGAAGGGGCAAGGTCGGTGACCGGCCAGGGGGCCCACACCATGCCCTGGCACGGCCAAGGGGGACCCGCACCTAGGGGTGGTGTGGCCACCCTATGTCCCCTCTCCGTCTCATCTTCTGGCTCCGTGAGTGTTTCGGTAAAATATAGACTTTGGCTTTTGTCCGATCCAATTCTGAGAATATTGATTTTCTGACTTTCCTGGAACCAAAAACAATAGAAAATAGGCACTGTGGCATCTTGTTAATAGGTTAGTCCAAAAAAGTTATAAAAAGTACTCCAAAGTGTGGACAAATCATAAGAAAGTAGATATAAAAAAACATGGAACATCAAAAATTATAGATACGTTAGCAACGTATCAATAGTTCTGAGCTTTCAAGGTTGTTTTTTCAGACACATATATTTGTTGCTTGTATAGAAGGACACATTGGCAGACTCGGACCACTAATTCCAGGGATTGAAAGCATCATGGAAATAAATTTGTTACAACCGCGGTTTTGATAGACGTGTCAACACTTGTATTTCATGGAAATATTCCCTAGAGGCAATCATAGAGATGATTGTATTTCATATGTATCTATGAGTTGTTATAATGTTCCTTAAATTTCCACATATCAGGCAACTTGTATTGATTAACAATTATGTGAATTGTTTGCGAAACTCTTTACTTATATGGTTATCTAATAGTTGTCCCTAGTTAGAGTTCATGTGAGGACACACATGAATATTAGACTAGCACATCGATTGGTGGATGACTATGTTTTGCATGTCATAGACATGGAGATGTCAAATCAATGATGTGAAAACATGTTATGAATTGGGGTTGGACTGACCCAACTTGAGACTGGCAATAATACTTGCAGCTCTCTCTACACATCATATACATTTTGTCCTTCGACCTGAGGTTGTCGCATGTACTTGAGATGTGGATCGACCTACTTTGGGACTATCAAACACTTCTCCATAACTGGATAGTTATAAAGATAGCTTTTGGGTTTGTCCTGATACAGGCTTCAAGGCATTGGTCAATCAAGATGGGATTTGCCCCTCTCTACTTGAGAGAGATATCTCTGGGCCCCTCGAGTGATCAGATCCAGAAATGCATGGCCATGCTACATACGGTTAAGAGTTAACCTAGTAAAGGATTCCAAATCATAGTATCGAGAAAGAGAGGTCAGCTTGGAGCTATACCAAATATCATAGGGTAAAGGGAAATACATGTACTCAACCTTGTGATGGTTCGTGCGAATGATATTTATATGCATCTAGGATTTGTCACTTCTTGCTAGAGGCCACTACCAACTATTGATGGAGTAAGTGTACTCGTGTCATATCTATACGTGTTTGAACCTATAGGGTCACACACTTTAGGGGCTGGAAGCAAATGAGGATTGAATCCGAATTAGACCAGGCTTAGGCTAATAATGGGTTGCTCATGTAGAAGCCCACGAAGGATGCCTATATAAAGAGAGTGAGACAAGCTGAATAGGGTTGAGAATTCCACCCATCCGCCACTACTCTCATGCTTGTGTTGCACGAGCAGACCTAGCAGTCTGGTGTGTGACCTTCCACTCCAGACGTGTGGATACCTCGGAGATGTTGCAGTTGTAGCACTTGTATGAGCCGTGCAAAGAGGAGCTGCTCGTGGGACGAGTACAAGGAGGAGACGTAGAACATCTACACTACCTCGACATGCTTCATCGAGTTCCGCAACTGCGCATCTAATGGTAACCCCGTGATCTTTGACAATAGTATTCCTGGTTGATGCGATAGAACTTTTTGGATTTACACTAGTGTAGCCTACCCGTTACCCTTCAGTTAGTTCGGATCACTCCTAGATCATGGACTACTGTAACCGACCCGAACGTGCACGATGTGGACTCGGGCCATGTTGTGTACTCTATGGGAATTTCTGAGCTGCTATATATAAGCCAATGCGTCTTCCACCATGCAATACACCAAAACCAATCTATGGTTTTGCCCGCTTAACTGATTGCACCATCACCATAGTCTACTCCATACATGCGCTAGCGTGCACCAGCAAACGGGAGAGAAGGTCCTCAAAACCACTTGCCTTTGCGATCCTCCACGGGAGAGGGAAAATAAGGTTTTTGGGAAGTGTTCCGTGCGACCTGTCAAGTTTGTCATGACAAATCATCTTCCTGGACGTCAAGCAGGACCGCATGTGTGGTCGATGCTATGCAGTATTTTTTGACCGTTTTTTGCAACCTCTGCATCAATGGGCTTCTCCATCTACAAGTACGTGCGTTGTGTTCTGATCTATTCTTTTACTATGGCTATTGTAGAGTTTGCACTGCTACTGTTCATGTTGATTAGTAAATCTAATGCTATATGTTAGAGTTTCACATGATCGTAGTTATTGTAGTCATGGTTTATATTCTGGAATTAAATGTAAAAATTCTTCTTAATAATCCAACAGTTGGCATACAAGATTTCTTAAGACCTTGTTTTACAGAAGGGGTTTAGAGTGTTCTACCGAGTGTTGTCTGATGGGGACTGAGTGAAAACACTTCCTTCACCCAATCCCCTCTCACTCGATCCCCTTCCCCATTCAATTGAATTTTCATTTCTTGTGTTATTACACACAAATCTTCTTTTTGAAATGAGATAAGGTGGCATCATCCAACTGTGGTTGGAAACGAGAGAGACGAGTTGTGTTTCTATTATACTTGGGCTGGACGGGTATATTGGGGATCGCTATGGTTGAAACCAACCAAATCTCCTCTATAAAACAGGCTACCCATGGTTTGTAGTGTCTTTCTAGCACCTCATCAAAACACGTCCTCCAAACAAGGACTAAGGTGTAGGTTGCTAGGGTGGACGAGACCTGTGATCGGATAGAGGGTGTTCGACGGAATGGCTGGATGACACGAGGATGTACATTGCTTGGCATAGCAAAGCTACCAATTCCTCACCTTCTTAAATTCTGCTGACTGCAATGCACAAGGTTGGGGGCTACCGGGCTGCAGTACCAAAGTTCGCGAGCGAGTGCACCGCAGTACCTAAGTTGCCTGAAATTGCTGCGTTTCGAAATGTTGGGCCGCTAACTACCGAGAGGGGCCATTTTGATGCAAACTCATCTCACCCCTACCAAATCCAAACATTCCGTGAAACTGCCCCGTGAAGTAGACGGTCGGGACCCTCATGTCAGTAATATTTCCGTGACGCGAGCGCCAACGCGGCAACCACGTACGCGAAATGAGAGACTAAAGGAGCATGGTGCGTTGACCTTCACAAATCCACTCCCTCCCTCCTTTTCCATGAACCCTAGCACCGACAACGTCGAAATCCCCTCTCCAACAAGAATGATCTCTTCAGGCATTTGACTTCCGGCGCTAAGTTGCTGCCCCTGCTCGCTGCTACCGAGCTCTAATGCTGAATGCCATGCCAGCCGTTGCGACGATCTAGCCCGCCTCTACCGCTGACGAGATGAGCTACGTGAAGGATGGCAGATCCATTTGCCGAGGAAGAAGTACTTCTGGCTAATTGCGGGTGAGCTACTCTTCTCTTTACTATTCGCACTACCCATAACTGCTAGCGGGCTATTGGCATTATTGAAGGAAATATGCCCTGAGAGGCAATAATAAAGTTGTTATTATGTATTCCTTGTATATGATAGATGTTTATTTTACATGCTATAATTGTATTGATAGGAAACATCAATACATGTGTGTTTAATAAACAAAAAGGGTTCCTAGTCATGCCTCTCTTATAGACTAGCTTGTTGATTAACAAGATGATCAAGGTTTCCTGATCATGGACATTGGATCTTGTTAATAACAAGGTCACACCATTGGTGGAATGATGTGATGAACATTCATCCGAAGTATAGCATTACGATCAAGTCATTGTGATTATATTTCTATAACATCATACTAAGTAATATTTATCCTTACACCATAAGATCATGTTAATTGCTAACACCGGAAGAGTATCTTGATAACATCAAACGTCACACCGTAACAGGGTGACTATAAAGATGGGTTCAGTGCTATGAAGGTGTTATGTTGAGGCTCATGGATCAAGAGTGGAATTTGTCAATCCAGATGACGGATAGATATACTCTGGGCCCTCTCGGTGATATCACATTAGGATAGCTTGCAAGCAAGTGATGTGATCACTAGATTGTTATATCACGTTAACGAGAAAAGAGTGCATGTCGGTAACAAGATCAAACTAGGTATGGAGATACCGATGATCGAATCTCGGACATGTAATATATCGATAGACAAAGGGATTTAGTTACAAGCGTTAAAGGTTCTCACGATCACAGGAGTCATCGTTGAATGTGTAGGAGTCAGTACGGATCTCCGTGCCTTTGCTGATTATTGATCGGAGAAGGGTCTCGATCATGTCTGCATTATTTGCGAACCGTAGGGTGGCACACTTAAGAGTTACTGGACACCATTTTGGAGCACATATGTTTCAGACGAAAGAATTGCAAAGCACAGGAATTGTTTCAATAGAAATCGGAAATTGTTTCGGGTGAAATTGCAGAAGGTGGTTCTACATGTGATATTGAAATATTGCAAGGGGCTATATGTGAATGTTTGTTAATTAAAGTAATTAACAAAACTATGAATAAATTTAATAAAAGAGTTTTATTAAATGAGAGAGCATTAAATTTGGAGAAACTTAATGCATTTAAAGTGGAGACTTTAAAAGGGAATGTGAAGAGGCATTTTAATGTGGAGGAGTTACCACCACAAGAATGGGGGATGTGAGGGGTCACCCCCCATGCGCCGGCCATGGAGATAGGGGGCACCCCCCCTCCTCCTATAAAAGGCCACCCATTCCCTCCTTCATCCAAACACCTCCTTGTGAAGGATCTCTCTCCCCCTCTAGAATTATTCCCCCATGGTCTCGGATTAGCGAGATACATGTTCCCGGTGGCATTTCGTCTGGAAGGAGTTGCTGCTTCCGCTGGATCCCTGGAGCGAGGAGGTGGAGGTTGTCCGGTGGATTGAACGTTTGTGCAAGTGCGGATGCGCTGCTGAGTTGCGGCGCTCGGACTTCCTCACGATCTTGAGATCAGCAAGTGTACGACTACATCAACCACGAGTTCCTACTCGTTAACAAAGCTCGTTGTCTTCGAGGGTATGTTCTCTATGGATGTATGTCCACCCGTTTGCTTTGTACCTAGTAGATAGATCTTGGCGTGTAGTTCACACCGTAGGAATTTTTTTGTTTTCTATCTGCGGACCAACAAATGTATTAGAGCCTGATCTATGCGTAGGTGCTTTGCACGGGTAGTACACATATGTTTATATGTGGGCGATGATGATCATGTTATTGCATATTCTATGTACTTTGGATATTGGTGGCATAGTGGGATGAAGCGGCCCGGACCAACCTTACATGTCATCGTACATGAGACCGGTTCCACGACTGACATGCAACTTGTTTTGCATAAGTGGCTGGCGGGTGTCTGTCTCTCCTACTATAGTCAATATCTGATTTACATCGAGTTGCTAATAACTTAGTTATCCTCGTTGTGGTTCATGTTCGTAGGTTAGACAGGTTCTATCTCCGAAAGCCCTAAGCCACGTAAAACTTGCAATTGATAAATTAGAGGCGTCTAGTTTAGATCGTTGCTGGGCTAGTGTTTTGATATGGTATTGTTGTAAGTAGATGTATAATAGATACTCTTACAACTCACTTAACGTGTAAGTTCCATAGACCTTGGCCTTACACACAAAGGAATGATAGAGATCATACCACGATGCAAATGATAGATATCAAATGCATGGACCATATCACCTCACTTCACACATTAGATTTTAGCATCTTATATTGCTAGTTTGGCGCGTTTGGTAGCATTATAAGATGATCCCTCAGTTAGATATCAAGACAAAATGTGTTCTTCCTTAAGTATGCACCATTTTGTGGATCGTGTTTTGAGGCATCACGTGATGATCGGGTGTTCTCAACTCTTCGCTTTCATACAACGGGTGTAAGACAGTTTTACACACGCAAATACTAAGGTTCTTACTTGACGAGCCTAGCATGTACAAACATGGCCTCAGAACACGGACTGAAAGGTTAAGCATGAGTTATATAGTTGATATGATGCCCATATAGATGCTTGCCTTTGAAGCTACACCGACTCACGTGATGATCAGACTAGGTGTAGTGGATTTGGTTCATGTAATCACCAAAAGGACACGAGGGATGTCGTTTTTCAGTGGGAGTTCATTAGTAATTTGTATTAGTTGAACTCAGTCTATCATAAACTTAGTCTAAATATACTTTACAAATTCTGTTGTAGATGGCACCACCTGCTTTTAATTTCAATGTGTTCATGGAGAAAGAGAAACTTGCTGCGAATGGTAGCAACTTCACCAACTGGGCTATGAATTTGAGGATTCTCCTCACTACTGCACAAAAGCAATATGTGCTAGATGCGCCGCTAGGCCCCCCACCAGCTCCTGATGCCCCTAACGAGGAAAAGAACGTCTATATAACTCGTCAGGAGGACCACAACTTAGTTCATTGCGGCATACTATATGGGCTAGAGCCAGAACTTCGAAAACGTTTTGAAAATGGCAATGCCTTTGATACCATGGGAGAATTGAAAATGATTTTCGATACCCATGCTGCCGTAGAGAGTTATAATGCTACAGAAAAGTTCTTTAGCTGCATCATGGAGGAAAACAGTTCCGTTAGTGAGCACGTACTCAAAATGCCTGGGTACGCCGATAAGTTTGTGTCCTTGGGAATAACGATTCCCATTGACTTAGGCATACATCATGTTATCCAATCTCTGCCACCTAGCTACAAGAGCTTCGTGATGAACTATAATATTCAGGGCATGAAGAAGTCTCTTCCCGAGCTTCTGTCAATGCTTAAGACTGCAGAAGTGGAGATTAGGAAAGAACATCAAGTGTTGATGATCAATAGGACCACCGGTTTCAAGAAGGACAAGAAAGGCAAGCACAAGGGAAAGAAGGGTGGCAAGTCTATTGCCACGCCTGAAAAGAAACCCCTAGCTGGCCCTAAGTCTGACCCCGAGTGCTACTATTGCAAGGGGACTGGCCATTGGGAGCGCAACTGCCCCAAGTATTTGGCGGACAAGAAGTCTGGCAAGGCAAACAAAGGTATATCTGATATACATGTTATTGATGTGTACTTGACTAGTACTCGCAGTAGCACCTGGGTATTTGATACGGGATCGGTTGCTAATATATGTAACTCGGTTCAGGGGCTACGGAACAAGCGACAACTAGCAAGGGATGAGGTCTCGATGCGGGTCGGCAATGGATCAAGAGTTGATGTGATCGCCGTCGGAACGCTGCCTCTCCATATGCCATCGGGATTAGTTATAAACCTAAATAATTGTTATGTGGTGCCTGCACTGAGCATGAACATTGTATCCGGATCGTGTTTGATGCAAAGTGGTTATTCATTTAAGTCTGAAAACAATGGTTGTTCGATTTATATGAATAATATCTTTGATGGTCATGCAGCAATGTTGAATGGTTTGTTTCTGTTGGATCTCGATAGTAGTATTACGCATATTCATAATGTTATGCTAAAAGGATTAAACTTGATAATGATATATCTACATATATGTGGCACTGCTGTCTAGGTCATATTAGCGTTAAAGGCATGAAGAAACTCCATTCTGATGGACTTTTAGAATCACTTGATTTTGAATCATTTGATACATGTGAGCCATGCCTTATGGGCAAGATGACTAGAACGTCGTTTTCCGGTTCAATGGAGCAGGCGATGATCTATTGGAAATCATACATACCGATGTATGTGGACCAATGAGTGTTTGCCGAGGTGGATATCGTTATTTTGTTACTTTCACGGATGATTTGAGTAGATATGGGTATATCTATTTGATGAAACACAAGTCTGAAACTTTGAAAAGTTCAAAGAATTTCAGAATGAAGTGGAAAATCATCGTAATGTAAAAGATCAAATTTCGCGGTCCGACCGTGGAGGAGAGTATCTTAGTTCTGAGTTTAGCACATATGAAAGACTGTGGAATAGTTTCACAACTCATGCCTGCCGGAACACCACAACGTAATGGTGTGTCAGAACGTCGTAATCGTACTTTATTGGATATGGTTCGATCTATGATGTCTCTGACTGACTTGCCACTGTCATTTTGGGATTATGCACTGGAAACAACTGCATTCACTTTAAATCGGGCACCATCTAAATCCGTTGAAATGACACCGTATGAATTATGGTTTGGAAACAAACCTAAGCTGTCATTTCTTAAGGTTTGGGGATGCGATGTTTATGTGAAGAAACTTCAACCGGATAAACTCGAACCCAAAGCGGAAAAATGCGTCCTCATAGGATAACCTAAGGAAACGATTGGGTATACCTTCTATCACAGATCTGAGGGCAAGGTTTTTGTTGCCAAGAATGGATCCTTTCTTGAGAAGGAGTTTCTCGCGAAAGGTGTGACCAATCGGAAGGTAGAACTCGAAGAGGTTATTGAACCTTCTCTTCATGAAATGGCGAGTAGTGCAGCTCTAGAAGTTGTTTCGGAGTTGACTTCACCTAATGAAGAGAGAGCTAATGATATTGATCATGAAACTCCGAAAGAGGACACTACCGAACCTCGCAGGTCAAGCAGGACACGTGCAGCTCCTGAATTATACGTCAATCCTGTTATGAATTTCATGATTGATGAAATGGATGACCCTGCGACGTATGAAGAAGCGATGATGAGCCTGGATTCCAACATATGGCTAGAAGCCATGAAATCTGAGATGGAATCCATGTACGAAAACCAGGTTTGGACCTTGGTGGACTTACCTCACGACCGAAAGGCCGTTCAGAATAAATGGATTTTCAAAAGGAAAACTGATGCTGATGATAATGTGACCATCTATAAGGCTCGACTTGTCGCAAAGGGGTTTCGACAAATTCAAGGAGTTGACTATGATGAGACATTCTCTCCCGTAGCGATGCTTAAGTCGGTTAGGATTATGTTAGCAATTGCTGCATATTTCGATTATGAAATATGGCAGATGGATGTCAAAACTGCGTTCCTCAATGGTAATATTGAAGAAGAGTTGTATATGATGCAACCTAAGGGTTTTGTCGATCCTAAGGATGCTAATAAGGTGTGCAAACTTCAGCGATCCATCTATGGACTGAAGCAAGCATCACGAAGTTGGAATCTCCGCTTTGATGAGGTGATCAAAGAGTTTGGATTTATCCAAACTTATGGAGAGGCTTGTATTTACAAGAAAGTGAGTGGGAGCAATGTGGCACTTCTGATATTATATGTGGATGACATATTATTGATTGGAATTGATTTAGATCTTTTAAACAGTGTTAAAAGTTATCTAAACAACAAATTTTCGATGAAGGACCTTGGTGAAGCTTCATATATATTAGGCATTAAAATCTATATAGATAGATAAAGATGCCTAATTGGGCTATCACAGAGTACATACCTTGATAAGATATTAAAGAAGTTTAATATGGACGGAAGTAAGAAGGGGTTCTTACCTATGTTGCAAGGTAAGACATTGAGTAAGACTCAAAGTCCCGCTATGGCGGAAGAAAGAGAGATAATGGATAGGATCCCCTATGCCTCAGCCATAGGCTCTATAATGTATGCCATGCTATGTACAAGACCGGATGTGGCACATGATATTAGTTTGACTAGTAGGTACCAATCTGATCCAGGTTCGGAACACTAGATAGCGGTCAAGAATATCCTTAAATACTTGAGAAGAACTAAGCATATGTTTCTTATATACAGAGGTGAAGAAGAGCTAGTCGCTAAGTGTTATGTTGATGCTAGCTTTGACACTGATCCAGATGACTCTAAGTCTCAATCCGGATATGTATTTCTCTTGAATGGAGCAGCAGTTAGTTGGAGGAGCTCCAAACAACCTGTGGTGGCTAGATCAACAACGGAGGCGGAATATGTTGCTGCTTCAGAAGCGGCGCAGGAAGCGGTTTGGATGAAAGAGTTCATTACGGAACTGGGTGTTGTTCCCAGTGTGTTGGACCCGATGGTGATCTATTGTGACAACAATGGAGCCATAGCCAACGCCAAGGAGCCAAGGTCTCACAAGAATTCCATGCATATTAAGCACCGGTTTCACTCCATCCGCGAACATGTCAAGGATGGAGATATAAATATTTGTAAAGTGCACACGGACCTGAATGTAGCAGATCCATTGACTAAAGTACTCCCTAGGGCAAAACATGATCAACACCAGAACTCCATGGGTGTTAGATTTATCACTATGTGAACTAGATTATTGTCTCTAGTGCAAGTGAGAGACTGAAGGAAATATGCCCTGAGAGGCAATAATAAAGTTGTTATTATGTATTCCTTGTATATGATAGATGTTTATTTTACATGCTATAATTGTATTGATAGGAAACATCAATACATGTGTGTTTAATAAACAAAAAGGGTTCCTAGTCATGCCTCTCTTATAGACTAGCTTGTTGATTAACAAGATGATCAAGGTTTCCTGATCATGGACATTGGATGTTGTTAATAACAAGGTCACACCATTGGTGGAATGATGTGATGAACATTCATCCGAAGTATAGCATTACGATCAAGTCATTGTGTTTATATTGCTATAACATCATACGAAGTAATCTTTATCCTTAGACCATGAGATCATGTTAATTGCTAACACCGGACGAGTATCTTGATAACATCAAACGTCACACCGTAACAGGGTGACTATAAAGATGGGTTCAGTGCTACGAAGGTGTTATGTTGAGGCTCATGGATCAAGAGTGGAATTTGTCAATCCAGATGATGAATAGATATACTCTGGGCCCTCTCGGTGATATCACATTAGGATAGCTTGCAAGCAAGTGATGTGATCACTAGAATGTTATATCACGGGAACGAGAAAAGAGTGCATGTCGGTAACGAGATCAAACTAGGTATGGAGATATCGATGATCGAATCTCGGACATGTAATATATCGAGAGACAAAGGGATTTAGTTATGTTGCTAAAGGTTCTCACAATCATAGGAGTCATCGTTGAATGTGTAGGAGTCAGTATGGATCTCCAGGTCCCGCTGCTGATTATTGATCGGAGAAGGGTCTCGATCATGTCTGCATTATTCGCGAACCATAGGGTGGCACACTTAAGAGTTACCGGACACCATTTTGGAGCACATATGTTTCAGACGAAAGAATTGCTAAGCGCAGGAATTGTTTCAATAGAAACCGGAAATTGTTTCGGGTGAAATTGCAGAAGGTGGTTCTGCATGTGATATTGAAATATTGCAAGGGGCTATATGTGAATGTTTGTTAATTAAAGTAATTAATAAAATTCTGAATAAATTTAATAAAAGTGTTTTATTAAATGAGAGAGCATTAAATTTGGAGAAACTTAATGCATTTAAAGTGGAGACTTTAAAAGGGAATGTGAAGAGGCATTTTAATGTGGAGGAGTTACCACCACATGAATGGGGAGGAGGGGTCACCCCCATGCGCCGCCATGGATAGGCAGGGCACCCCTCCTCCTATAAAAGGCCACCCATTCCCTCCTTCATCCTCACACCTCCTTGTGAAGGATCTCTCTCCCCCTCTAGAATTATTCCCCCATGGTCTCGGATTAGCGAGATACATGTTCCCGGTGGCATTTCGTCTGGAAGGAGTTGATGCTTCCGCTGGATCGCTGGAGCGAGGAGGTGGAGGTTGTCCGGTGGCTTGAACGTGTGTGCAAGTGCGGATGCGCTTCTGAGTTGCGGCGCTCGGACTTCCTCAGGATCTTGAGATCGGCAAGTGTACGACTACATCAACCACGAGTTCCTACTCGTTAACAAAGCTCGTTGTCTTCGAGGGTAAGTTCTCTATGGATGTATGTCCACCCGTTTGCTTTGTACCTAGTAGATAGATCTTGGCGTGTAGTTCACACCGTAGGAATTTTTTGTTTTCTATGCTGCGGACCGAACAATTATAGAGATATATCGAACATAGAATTGTTTGCTAGCACGAGGCTAACAAATAATTCTTATCTTTTGTCTCCAATTTTCTGTCAACTAGGATCTCCGCTGAACCCAAATACACGGTTCGGGTCACCATCTACGGCTACCACGTTAAATTAGCAGATGGGAAGAGCACGTGGAAACAAGCTCACAATCTAAAAATGGAAGTAGCACGTGTGCAGTTATGCACTATCCCTGGTTTGGTTGCTGCTGTGTGTGAACTTGCTGAAATGAGGCCGGAGCAGACTGCACGGTTTAGCATCCTTGATGAATGAGCCTTCAAGGTTCCTGTAGCGTGTGACAGTCAGCTAATTGGGTTGATGAAACAGCATGCTGGGCTTTGCGTGGTTATTCTTATGTGTAACATACTAGATGAGGAAGCTCCTGCTACTAGGAGTCGCCCAGCTATTGTTGGACAGGGAGGTCTAACTCGAACCCCTGTTGTTGTTGAGAAAAATGTGGTTCCTCATCCGCGACATGCTTTTGTCAGGCAACATCCTCGTAGGAGTCCCCGTATTGCCATTGTGGAAAAGTCTGCTCTAGAATCTGCTGGTACTGGTCGTCCCCATCCCTGTGCCCGTGTTGCTGCGACTGCTGCTCACCCAATCCATGCTGCTGTTGAGCAAACTAAGGCTTCCGGAGGCTGCCCCGCTGTTGTTGCCAAGACCGCCGCCTTGTGAGCTGTTCCTCCTCGAAACCATCCTCAAGTTGTGCGAACCCGTGCTCTGGAATCTGATGGTACTAGTCGTCCTTGTATTCTTGTTGATCTGGCCGCTGTTGACCCAATCCCTGCCACTGTTGAGCAAACTAAGGCTTCCGGAGGCTGCCCCGCTGTTGTTGCAAAGACTGATGCCTTGTGTCCTCCTCGAACCTGTGCTCAGGTTCAGCGAGCTGCTGGTATGGAGCCAGCTCATGGTCTAGACTCTGCTAGCACTCAAAACACTGCTATTGTGGGAACTGCTCCTGGTCGTCGATGTGGCATGGCAGCAGCTGATCCTATTGTGGTAGTCGTTAGAAGGGGCCCTGCCTGTCCACCATGTAATGTAGCTCCTGCTTCTAAGGGCCCTAGCCTTGCTCCTGGTCCTGGTACTTCCACCGAGGTTGATCCAGCTAACGATGAGACTGGTGATGGCGGCGGTCGCATTGGGGCTGGGTTTGATGGTGCCGCTCCACCTCTCGAACCTCTCGGAGGTTTCTATCCTGAAGAACCTGATGATGGCAAAGTAATTGTTCATATCAGTGACACGGATTATACTGCAAAATTAGATGATGGTACAGAAAAATTCTATCACGAGTTTGATGTAATCCTTGGCAGATACGATCCTAAAGTGGTAGAGTTATCTGACCTGATGGCATCGTTACGTGTGAAGGTGTTGTGGGGGTCCTCCCAGGAAGCACGTTTGTTATATTTTGGTTATAGGAGCAAAAAGGCTATCAAAGTGAAAGATACCAGGGATTTAGTCGTACCGTTTACAAGGAAACATTATAGAGTGAAGTGTACTTCCACTTGATAGTGCAAATGGTTGGAGAGGAATTGGAACTCGACAATAGAGATGATGGACTTTTAGAAGGCATGCGTGACCTGATCCATGGCATCACTGGGGCTAGTGCGACTGAGGATAGCTTCGAACAGAGGAGAGTCTTACAGAGGAGCGTCATAAAGAGGAGCAGGAAGAGCATCCCTAGAAAGGGCACCCCGAAGAAGAACGTCACCAAGGAGACCATGCCAGAGAAGAGGACGCCCAAGAGTCGCACGAAAAAGGCACCACGCCGCACAGTACACCCCTGAGATCTAGTCAAAGTGCCACACCGAACGGTAGCAGCAAAAACACTAAGAGGGCTAGCACGGTGGTGAACACTCCCAGGAGTGGTAGCAAAGAGGCGAAGATGGCCAGCACGGAGGTTACCACACCCAGTGGGAGCAGAAAAAATACTAATTTGGAGCGGAACACGCCGCTGTCAGGGAATAATGCCAGCACGAAGGAGAACACGCCCAATAGTAGCAGCAAAAGGGCTACTTTGGAGCGGAAAACGCCGCTGAGGTCAGGAAATAATACCAGCACGAAGGAGAACACGACCAATAGTAGCAGCAAAAGGGCTAATTTGGAGCGAAACACGCCGCTGAGGTCAGGCAATAATGCCAGCACGAAGGAGAACACGCCCAATAGTAGTAGCAAAAGGGCTAATTCGAAGAAGAACACGCTGCAGAGGTCAGGCAATAATGCCAGCACCCTGGAGCCAACACCCGTGAGGGGAGGCAGTAAGGAGATCACACCCAAGAGAGGCAGCACAAAGCCTAGTTCGATGGGGAATAGAACGCAGATGTCAAGCCCTACTAATACCATCAGGAAAGATTACATCAGGAAGGAGGATGTACATCGGAAGAGTAAGAGGGTTCTGTATAGTCAAGATGAAAATGATTCTGACTGCTGTTTGTCCACTGAAGTACCTAGGATGCATGCAAATGTAAGACCACCCCATGTGGTTACAGCAGAACCAACCGACTGTCTTGGAGAAAACAGAGTTGCTGGTGAGGTGGATTGGGGCAATGTTCCAGTCCATCCGGGTGGAGACGATGGTGCAGCCCAACCCATCGGATTCAATATGATGTGTGCAGTACTAGGCATTAGAGACGATGGCGAGGATTCTGAATCATATGAAGAAGAAGGCTGGTGATGATGAAATAGACGAGGAACTTAACGATGAGGCTGGTATTCCAGTCGATGATTTGGGTGTTGAAGTAGAAGAAATGAAACATGACCACGATTATCCTATAATTTTGGTCGGCACCGAGTTCAGGAGCATGCATGAGTTCAGGATGTCGTTTCGGAATTTTTGTATCAAGGGGGAGTTCGTCGTTTATCGACTGAAGAACACTACCCAGAGGTATGAGGCCGTTTGCAAGTTAACTTGGATGAATGGACGGGCCAAGGTACATTGTCCATGGAGGATCATAGCAAGAGCCTTACCTGCGTCGAATGCAATTAGGATATTGGGGCAATGAATGCAGCAAACCATTAGAACTCTCTCCCTCTTTTCACTCTATAACTACAATTGATGTGCGATATCTTTCTGGCAACTAGTCAACTCCGCTTATCTTTTAAATGAATCTGTGTTGCAGGTGAACAAAATGGGCCCTCCACACATGTGTCCGACAGGCAGCAAACTGAAATCCTCAATGGCTGATACGGAGTGGGTGGCTATGCAATCTATGTCCATACTAAAGGATAACCCTAAGGAGACCGCGAAGAATCTATGTCGGTTCTAAATACAACATTGTCCTTCTGTATTACACGGTTTGGAAAGGTAAAGAGAAAGCTCTGGGGGTCTTGCATGGGGATTGGACCAGTAGCTTCAGGATGCTATACAACTCAAGCTATGTATCTGGGGAGTGTTGTGGAGATTGACACCGAATCAGAAGGTGGTAAAATACATTTCAAAAGATTTTTCATGGCACTTAAACCTTGCATCTAGGGAATCAAGGACGGCTGTAGGCCGTATCTGAATGTAGACAGCACTGTCCTAGATGGCAAATGGAAAGGCTGCCTGCCATCTGCCACAGTACTTGATGGTCACAACTGGATGTTCCCAGTGGCATTCGGGATGTTTGAAACAAAAATGAAGGAAAACTAGGTCTGGTTTATGAGGCATCTCAGGAGATCAATAGGCCACATGGATCCATTGGCTATATCCACGGATGCATGCAAATGGTCAATTTAATCGTGAAGGAGGTGTTCCCGCGAGCTGAAGGTAGAGAATGCCATGCCCATATGATGCTCAACTTGTACTCACACTATGCAGGCAGCGTATTTCGTTACATGTTTCCTGCTGCTAGAGTTTACAAACCTAGTAGTAGCGAATATTTCATGAGCAAGATTTTTGCGGAAGCCCCTGAACTTCCAGAGTACTTAGCCATCCATCATTCGCAGCTATGGAAGAGGAGTCAATTCAACCCTAACATCAAAGTTGATTACATAAACAACAACCTTGTAGAATGACTGAATAACTGGGTGAAGGACATAAAAGTGCGTCCTATTCATATCTTGATGGACAACATACGTGGTATGACCATGAAGCTGTTAAATATAAGGAGAGAGATCAGTAGGAGACTTAGAGGACATATGCTACCGACAGTTGTACAACAAATGCACAAGAGAAGCCGAGGACTTGCTCATCTTAAGGTTCTCCTGTCAACCAGCAGAAGCTGCGAGGTGGTCGATACGTACAAGAGTGGCAAAAGGGATGTTGTGAACATCAAGCTGCGAGAATGCACCTGCTTAGAGTGGCAGCATACCGGGAAACCTTGCGACCACGCCTTGGCCTTCTTGGTGAAGAAAAGAACTCTACCACATTTGGATCAGTATTTGTCAAACTACTACTCTATGGAAAAGTTCAGAGCTGCGTACGCTGGATCCATCGAGCCATGTACAGACCCATCTTAGTGGCCTCAAGTCCAACTGTCTTTCGAGCTTTGCCAGCTAGTTACAAAAAGGAGCGGAGGAAGACCTCAGGTGAATAGGTTTAAGAATTTTCTCGAGAAGAAGGGTTCGGCTTTCTGTGCTACAAAGAAGGGCAAAAACAGATGCAAGACCTGCCATCTTATAGGCCATAGAGCAGCTGGCTGTCCCCTTAATGCTCCCAAACCTAGGTATGAGATGGTACATTCACACAAAAAATTGTTCATAGTCTGTAGATATAAGGTACTAATCCATGTACTATTTTTGTACAGGAAGCGCAAGGTAAGAAACAACACATCCGACTCAGTGATTTTGCTGCAGGAAGAAAACCAAAACGAGTGGAGTGATGACGCCGAACAAGATTCTGGTGCTGATTGACCTGACTTCCCTCGACCCAGAGATGCAGGGTACGTCAAGGTAAGAAAATTGGCGCCCAGGAAGAGGAAGAAGGCAGGAGATGAAGAAGCAAGTGGACGTGAAGGAAGGAGGAAGAAAGTTGGCACCCAAGCAGAGAAAGAAGGCTAGCAATGTAGAAGCCTAATGATGTATTGAACTTGAACCTATATATGTAGTTCGGTTAAACTCTGGAGTTGTGTGCGTGGAACTTGTCGGGCGAAACAATCTGCCTCCCGTACTCAGAGTAAAATGTATCGTGACTTTAGGATTGGATACGGCCGAGGCCACTAGCTGAATCCAAAATTGTGACTGTGCCACTACTATCTGAACAATCACGATAGCTGAGCGGTTAAGGGGTCTCCAAAATCGATGGGTGTTAGTGGCACGTACATGAATTATTTATAGGCGCTTAATAAATCCCTTCTATTGGCATTACACTTATGATAAGTTTCTATGCTGAAAAACAATTTCTTAAGCTGGCTGCTACACTCCACGAAGCAGCAACTTATTTCAGCTGCTGGACAACGACATGGCAACATAATCTGCAAATGCAACAGATAATGCCCAGATAATGAGGAAATTGTTTCTATTGTCTGGCCTAATCTTGAGCTCGTCTGTCTCACCACCTCCCTGCCCTTGCCTCCCCTTCACCTGGCGAAGCTCCCGGATATCTCGCTCCATCGCACGAATCTCCTCTTTCTTGTCCCACACAGCATCACACAGATCCTGAACAAGCTCTCTGTGAAAACCTGTCAGTGGATTTTTGATCCACACAAACTTGTCACAGCCAGTCCCCCTCCCTTCCTGCGTAGTAGATCGAAGGAAACAAAAAAAAAGAATTACATTACACTTTCCGGATCCGGGTTACCATTATACCTACAGTAGGAACTTACCGCTCTGATGCTGCAGTTGCTGAATTTTCTGCAGTATTTTCATCGGTCCACGAAATCCATATCGGCATCTTTTCACCGCACAAACACAGCATATCGGGGTAGTAATCATAGGGCGCCCTCCGGTACCTGATGGGGGCACCCGCCTGACGGTGTTGAGCCGACCCTGATTCCGCCCGAGACGAACTGCACGAGCTGCGAGCCATGAGCGACGGGAGCGGGGGCAGAGGAAAGAGGAGCCTTTAGATGTCAGGGTAGTGGTGAAGCGTGATTTATCCCCACTTAATAACTCGGGCAGAATCCTACCGTCCACATTCGGCTAACAGGTGGGGGACCAAGCGTGTGGACTTGTCAACCAAACCTTGCGCCTTCGTGGTTCAAAAGCCCTCTCGCGCGCATTGGATGAAATTTTTGGGCACCTTGCCCATGTACATATCACTAGGAGGCCTTGCTCAGGAACAAGATATGCCTGGCCCACAATCTTACTCCCTCTTAGGAACTTGTCATGGCTCGCGCCCGCAGATCCATCTGCTCCACCGCTTCCGTTAGGGCTCGCCACGGCGGATCCACCCCTAGATCCTACCATCGCAGTATCAAATGGCCATGGTTTCTTGAGAGGAGCGACGATGCTATGTATCCGAGTTCAGCCCCTCCTACCTATAGAAGGACTGATGCGGCGTCGAGCACGAGCAGGAGCCACCAAGTGCGGCGGTGCTCAGTCAACGCCAAGCCCGTCACCTTCGTCATTGTCGATTCCGATGTGGAGGACGACGGGGACGAAGTTGTGCAGAACGCCATTGTTGCCTCCTTAGCGAAGGGAAAGCCACGGGCAGGAGTGGATGTCGCTGGGAAGGGCACGACAGTGTCAGCAATCGAGGTGGACTCCGACAACAATGGTGTGATGTGGGTTTAGATGTTGTTTAGGATGGTTGCAATTTCGGTTGTGTTTAGTGCGAGTACAATTATTGTAATGGGTTTGTCGAGCTATATTGAGAAATATGTGCAATAGCAGCGTGTGAGTGCTTCCACTTTAGAAATTGTGCCTGTGCCATTTGCATGTTGCATTATCAACGTAGATTACATGTAAATACCAATGAAAATCAGATTACAACCATCAGACGGGAGTGGCAGGATGGAAGAGAAGTTGGGACAGTGGCTTCAAGGGGAAGGAAGAGAAGGGGGCGTGACACTAGCAGGTGGGCCCTCGGAACACGTGACACTGACATGCGGGTGCGGGAGCACACGGTATTGCCGGTCTGTCCAGAACAAGCAGACTTTGCAACATGACAACAACAAGCTGATTGGACCAATATAATAACTCGTCGAATTATTAAGGAGTACTAAAAACTACAAGTTGGGTACATTCGCACAACATGTATGCTCTACGCACCAGAGAAGCATCGCTTAAGTCTAACAGTAATGACAGCACAAGTACTACATTTCCCTGTCGGTCTTCTCGATACAAATGTAGAAATGCATCTGCCTGTTCGGTCCAGCACCGACATGGTACTGAGATGGCACACATAGGATCGACCTTAGGTCCACATACTCCACCTCCCGCGGCGTCGGGCAGCTCAGCACCTCGGCTAGCACAAGAATGCTATCGAACGATGGCGGCTGGGCGTGCGCCCACATCATGCATCGTGTATACGGGCCAGGCACACGAGAACGACCTGATGCATACGGCACACACGACGGTGGGCCCGCTCTGGTTCCCGGAACACCGGCGGTGATGGTCAGGACGAAAACTGAGTCGTCCCCCCCCTGGAAAATTAGCTGGCGGCGTGCCGAGTCAGTGAACGGCACCTGCTCTTGGAGAAGTTGGGCTTGCCCGTACGAGATCCTAATCACTTCGATCAAGTGCTCCTCTGCAAGGTGGACGACAAGCTCTGCCAGCGGGCCAGTGTAGTTGCAGCCCGGCTCCGTGCAGGAGCACGCGCCGTGTGGGCACACGAGCTCATGGAGCGGGAGCTCGTGGTAGGAGTAACGACGAAAGCATCCTGGGTAGGAGCACACGAACGGGAACGTCGCTGCAAAGTTGCACGCGAGGATCTCCAGATTCTTGGGCTGCAGCATCTGCCACATCTGAAGTTCGTCGAGAAATCGGAAAAAAGATCAGCAGTTAGATTGGCAAATAGCATGAATATGTAGGATAAGTTCAAAAGCTTGTAAAATGATTTCTTAGCATGAAGGTAGAGACCTGAGAATTGGCGGATGTCATCGGCTTGCGGCTATGGCAGGATGGGAGTGAAGCGGGGAAAGTGGCTTCAAGGGGAAGGAAGAGAAGTACGGGGAGGAAGAGAAGTAATGGGGACGTGACACTAGGATATGGCCCACTGAACTCATGAGACGTGACACTCGCAACATGCCAATTTGTCTAGAGAAAGCGTGGCCAATCATGCCGCAGAACAACAAACTCGAGGATCGCTCTCACGAAGACCATCCCAATCGTCGAAACGCCCCGATCGAACGGTATGTAATAATCATCAAGCAGAACAACTGTGTTATGGCGTGCCTTCTAGAAGACTAGGTATAACGCTGGATCCATTGGGGGGCTAAGGTTAGGGATCTCCTAAGGTTAGGATCCTAAAGAACACACATCCAATGACACTGGTGGATCCTTATGTGGTTTGTGAGAAGAAAACACATGCAATCACACTGGTTGATCCATGTGTGGTTAATGAGAGGAACACACATGCAATGCCATTGGTTTATCCATGTGTGGTTCATGACAGGAACACACATGCAATGACTCTAGTTGATCCATGTGTGGTCCATGACAGGAACACACATGCAATGACCACTGGTTGATCCATGTGTGGTTTGTGGAAAGAACACACATGCAATGACACTGGTGGATCCATATGTGTTTTGTGAAAAGAACACACATGCAATGACTCTAGTGATGGTTTTACTATAAGAACACACATGCAATGACTCTAGTGGGTCCATATGTGGTTTGTGAAAAGAACACACATGCAATGACTCTAGTGGATCCATATGTGGTTTGTGGAAAAGAACACACATGCAATGACACTGGTTGATCCATATGTGGTTTGTGGAAAGAACACACATGCAATGACACTAGATGATCCATGTGTCGTTTGTGGAAAGAACACACATGCAATGCCATTGGTTGATCCATATGTGGTTTGTGAAAAGAACACACATGCAATGCCATTGGTTAATCCATGTGTGGTTTGTGGAAAGAACACACATGCAATGACTCTAGTGGATCCATGTGTCGTTTGTGGAAAGAACACACATGCAATGACTCTAGTGGGTCCATATGTGGTTTGTGAAAAGAACACACATGCAATGACTCTAGAGGGTCCATATGTGGTTTGTGGAAAAGAACATACATGCAATGACCACTGGTTAATCCATAAGTGGTTTGTGGAAAGAACACACATGCAATGACACTGGTGGATCCATATGTGGTTTGTGAAAAGAACACACATGCAATGACTCTAGTGCTGGTTTTAGTATAAGAACACACATGCAATGACTCTAGTGCTGGTTTTAGTATAAGAACACAGATGCAATGGTACTGGTTGATCCATATGTGGTTTGTGGAAAGAACACACATGCAATGACTCGGGGGGGGTCCATGTGTGGTTTGTAGAAAGAACACACGTGCAATGACCACTGGTCGATCCATGTGTGATTTGTGGAAAGACCACGCATGCAATGACACTGGTGGGTCCATATGTGGTTTGTGAAAAGAACACACATGCAATGACTCTAGTGGGTCCATATGTGGTTTGTGAAAAGAACACACGTGCAATGACTCCAGTGGATCCATACGTGGTTTGTGGAAAGAACACACATGCAGTGACACTGGTTGATCCATATGTGGTTTGTGGGAGGAACACACATGTTATGCCATCGGTGGATCCATGTGTGGTTTGTGGAAAGAACACACATGCAATGACCACTGGTCAATCCATGTGTGGTTTGTGGAAAGAACACACATGCAATGACACTGGTGGATCCATATGTGGTTTGTCAAAAGAACACACATGCAATGAACACTGGTGGATCCGTAAGTGGTTTGTGGAAAGAACACACATGAAATGACACTAGTGGATCCATATGTGATTTGTGAAAAGAACACACATGCGATGACTCTAGTGCTGGTTTTACTATAAGAACACACATGCAATGACTCTACTGCTGGTTTTAGTATAAGAACACACATGCAATGACTTTGGTTGATCCATATGTGGTTTCTAGAAAGAACACACATGCAATGACTCAGGGGGATCCATGTGTGGTTTGTGGAAATAACACACATGCAATGACCACTAGTCGATCCATATGTGGTTTGTGGAAAGAACACACATGCAATGACACTGGTGGATCCAAATGTGGTTCATGATAGGAACACACATGCAATGACTCTAGTGGGTCCATATGTGGTTTGTGGAAAGAAAACACATGCAATGACACTAGTTGATGCATTTGTGGTTTGTGGAAAGAACACACATGCAATGACTCAGGGGGATCCTTGTGTGGTTTGTGGAAAGAACACACATGCAATGACCACTGGTCGATCCATGTGTGGTTTGTGGGAGGAACACACATGCAAATACTCTAGTGGATCCATATGTGGTTTGTGGAAAAGAACACACATGCAATGACCACTGGGGGATCCATATGTGGTTTGTGGAAAGAAGACACATGCAATGACACTGGTGGATCCATATGTGGTGTGTGAAAAGAACACACATGCAATGACTCTAGTGCTGGGTTTAGTATAAGAACACACATGCAATGACCACTGGTTGATCCATATGTGGTTTGTGGAAAGAACACACATGCAATGACACTGGTGGATCCATGTGTGGTTTGTGGAAATGAACACACATGCAATGCCATTGGTTGATCCATATCTGGTTTGTGAAAAGAACATACATGCAATGCCATTGGTTAAACCATGTGTGGTTTGTGGAAAGAACACATATGCAAATAGTCTAGTGGATCCATATGTGGTTTGTGGAAAAGAACACACATGCAATGACCACTGGTTGATCCATATGTGGTTTGTGGAAAGAACACACATGCAATGACACTGGTTGATCCATGTGTCGTTTGTGGAAAGAACACACATGCAATGTCATTGGTTGATCCATATGTGGTTTGTAAAAACAACACACATGCAATGATTCTAGTGGATCCATACGTGGTTTGTGGAAAGAACACACATGCAATGACTCTAGTGGGTCCATATGTGGTTCATGTCGGGAATACACATGCAGTACCATTAGTGGATCCATGTGTGGTTTGTGGAAAGATCACACATTCAATGACCACTGGTCGATCCATGTGTGGTTTGTGGAAAGAACACACATGCAAATACTATAGTGGATCCATATGTGGTTTGTGGAAAAGAACACACATGCAATGACCACTTGGTGATCCATATGTGGTTTGTGGAAAGAAGACATATGCAATGACACTGGTGGATCCATATGTGGTTTGTGAAAAGAACACACATGCAATGACTCTAGTGCTGGTTTTAGTATAAGAACACACATGCAATGACCACTGGTTGATCCATATCTGGTTTGTGGAAAGAACACACATGTAATGACACTGGTGGATCCATGTGTGGTTTGTGGAAATGAACACACATGCAATGCCATTGGTTGATCCATATGTGGTTTGTGAATATAACACACATGCAATGCCATTGGTCAATCCATGTGTGGTTTGTGGAAAGAACACACATGCAATTAGTCTAGTGGATCCATATGTGGTTTGAGGAAAAGAACACACATGCAATGACCACTGGTTGATCCATATGTGGTTTGTGGAAAGAACACACATGCAATGACACTGGTTGATCCATGTGTCGTTTGTGGAAAGAACACAAATGCAATGTCATTGGTTGATCCATATGTGGTTTGTCAAAACAACACACATGTAATGATTCTAGTGGATCCATACGTGGTTTGTGGAAAGAACACACATGCAATGACTCTAGTGGGTCCATATGTGGTTCATGTCGGGAATACACATGCAGTACCATTAGTGGATCCATGTGTGGTTCGTGGAAAGAACACACATGCAATGAATCTAGTGGGTCCTTATGTGGTTTGTGAAAAGAACACACATGGAATGACTCTAGTGGATCCATATGTGGTTTGTGGAACAAAACACACATGCAATGAACACTGGTGGATCCGTAAGTGGTTTGTCGAAAGAACACACATGCAATGACACTGGTGGATCCATATGTGATTTGTGAAAAGAACACACATGCAATGCCATTGGTTGATCCATATGTGGTTTGTGAAAAGAACACACATGCAATGCCATTGGTTAATCCATGTGTGGTTTGTGGAAAGAACACACATGCAATGACTAGTGGATCCATATGTGGTTTGTGGAAAAGAACACACATGCAATGACCACTGGTTGATCCATAAGTGGTTTGTGGAAAGAACACACATGCAATGACACTAGTGGATCCATATGTGGTTTCTGAAAAGAACACATGCAGTGACTCTAGTGCTGGTTTTAGTACAAGAACACACATGCAATGACTCTAGTGTTGGTTTTAGTATAAGAATATACATGCAATGACACTGGTTGATCCATATGTGGTTTGTGGAAAGAACACACATGCAATGACTCAGGGGGATCCATGTGTGGTTTGTGGAAAGAACACACATGCAATGACCACTGGTCAATCCATGTGTGGTTTGTGGAAAGAACACACATGCAATGACACTGGTGGATCCATATGTGGTTTGTGAAAAGAACACACATGCAATGACTCTAGTGGGTCCATATGTGGTTTGTGGAAAGAACACACATGCAATGACTCTAGTGGCTCCATATGTGGTTTGTGGAAAAGATCAAACATGTAATGACCACTGGTTGATCCATATGTGGTTTGTGGAAAGAACACACACTAGTAGAGAATTGCTTATTAGTGGAGCATCTTTTTTCCTACCAATGGCGCATATGGGATGAGCCACTAGTGTTGCGCCATTAGTAATTATTTATCAATGGCGCATATCAATTATGCGTCATTGATAGTGGGACAACCAGTGGCGCACCTTAAGTATGCGCCATTGATATTTTACCAGTGGAGCATATATCCAAATGCGCCACTAATACTAGATGCACCACTGGATGAATAAAATATGCGCCACTGATGTTTCGTACAGGTATACATAGTACAGGGCTCTCAGGTATTTATACAGGTACATATATAGGTATTTATACAGATACACAATAGTATAAAAACAGAGATAATAATACAAATAGAATTATACATCATCACATTAATTAGAACCCGACATAGTGACAAGTGGCCGAATATTATACAAGTCTAGAACAAATTGATCTCATCTTATCATACATTACATTACAACAAGTTGATCATCATCATTAGCCAAGTCCTAAACTACTAAAGGACTAAGTAGAGTACAACCGCAATGGTGGTGATGGGCAAGACGGGGAGCACGATCATCAAGGTCTTCATCTGGTTCCTGTCTCTCTGCTCTCCAAGGAGGTGGTTCCTCCACCTAGCTTCCGCCTGCTCTCTCGTCGGGTACCCTTTGTATCTGTTGCCACTGAACTTGTTCACTTGCTTATGACAATCCTCCCACTCGTCGTATACTCCTAGGACCCTCCCTCTTAACACCAGGTAGCATGGCATCTCTATACACAAGGCATATAAGTACCATATCATGCAACAGAAAGAATTAATCGGTTCATCACATGCATCTCTACGAAACAGAAGGTTTCGATCTAAGGCAAGCTATTAAGTTTCATACATATGGTAATAAGTAAACAAAGTCCAACAACGACCGTTTCGAGCTAAGGCAAGTTAAAGTTTATGACACACACACGAGATACACAAATCGGCTGAGCGCTAGCTAGCTAGGAACACTACATCATGAAGACTTTATTTTACATGGTGCCAGGAACGGTTTGTACCCGTCTTTCGTTGTCCATGTCTTACAGTCACCCAGCGCCTCGAGGCGTGCTTCGATCTCGCGCTTACTAAATGCTCTTTTGCAGGATAAGCCCACCCTTGTGATGACCTCTTCTTGCACAATGGTCACAATCTTAGTCTGGATGCGTAAGAAGTCGTCCTTAAGTTCATCATCATCAATTCTTGCCTCAGCTTCGGCCCATGCTCGGAGACTAGATGGCAATGTAATGATGTGTGCATCCCGAACGATCGCCCGCAGGTGATGGAGGGCGTAGTAGGCCTCCTTGACACTGTTATCCGGCTGCTTGACGCAAGCGAACTTCATTACTTGTTTGAACACGTGTCTGCCATCCCTGAAATTTTCCGCCCCCTTCTTGAATTCGCCTCCATTTTCGGCGTATACCTCAAGAGCATCATCTAGAAGACTCCTTATGTTGGTGTAGTCTTTCTTCTTTTGCTTGCTCCTCGATTCCAGGTACGTGGCTAGCGGTAACTCGGGTGAATGAGGATCAGGGTGTAGTATTTGTCTCTGTGCAAAACAATTGAAACGAAACAATGTTGGAAAAAGAGCAACCGAAAACTAAGAAAGGACAAGTTACGGCGACAAGCGAGTGTGTGCACTTACTCGGGAAAGAAAGGCAAAATAAGCTCTTTTCCACTCTTGTTGTCCACCATGAAATTTTGGAGGTAGTTCCTTGCGCTGGCCCGGGTCACTGGATTCACCAACTGGCTATCACGCATGAAGTAGGGGTCCACTGTCGTGACGACAGGGGTCTTCTCTCTATTGACCTTCATCGCCCGATGGAGCGCGTATAGGTGAACTAAGTTATAATTCATCCCCTTGCCCTGGAAAAGCGTGAAGATGTCCTCATACGATATGAAGAAGATATCCGCGGGGGCATTATCGACAAGCCCACGACCGTTGGAACATTGACCGTGAAAACAGGGTACGATGGATTTGCTTCTTTAAGAAGGCACTCCTCTAGATATAGAATACCATGCTACAGGTTAGCCATCACTCCACTTGAATTTTTGATCAACTCCTCACTCAGAATCAGTTGACCAGCTATGTGAACCCTACTCAAGGTGCCGTCAGGGGGCTGTGTTCATGGGTCGTCCTGAGCCCGAGGCCTTTTCGGACCCGGCTGGCTCAAAGACTACTTATTCTTCTTCTTCGTTCTCTTGCGATACTTCTTAGTCTCGACATTAGCAGCCATCTGCTCATATGCCGCCGTATGGAGTGTGGTGGGGCTGAAAATGATTCCCTAGGTGACTTTATAAGGACCAGCGTCACCAGCATCCGGAGGCGTCTCCTCTAGGGTACCATGGAAGTCTAGACGTGTGCATGTTCTGGTACGAGCATTTGGGTCGTCGGCAACACGGTAGGGCTCGTCCATGTTTGGCATGAACAAAGAGGCCGTGACGCCAGTGTTGATCCAGTTATCTCGGTTGTCATCATGATCATCATCGTTAATGTTGTCCCTAGGTGCATCCTTGGGTGGTGGCGGTGCAACGGCGGCCTTGCCATGTGGAGGCGGCAGTGCGGCGACAGCCTTGCCATGTGGAGGCGGCAGCGCAGTGGAGGCCTTGCCATGTGGAGGCAACGGTGAAGCGGCGGCCAACAATTGCTAGTGACAAGAGGTGGTGGCGGTGACTGGTTGTTGTGGCCGCCGCGACAAGGGCACATTTGGCTGCTGAGTTACTTGTTGTTCCTTCACAAGCCGAATCTGGGTCTTTGGCCATGTCAAGACCCAGCCACAACAATCTTGAAGGTTCTTATGATCATCAGCGCCTCGAGGTTGGCTGGGGGGTCCATGTCTTCGCACCCCGGCAACACCCGAGCCAGCCGGACCTTGAACACGTCATCCTTCATCGACTTGTGGTGCATCGTGTGGCTATTTGGTTGAATAAATGTGCCCTTGCCAACATCCTTTATATCACCGTCCACGTAATGCAAGAGCATGCAAGGAGTGTCCTGCGGAAGAACAAGCATCATGACATGGCGCTAGCTAGTCATCAAAGGCAAAGGAGATGAAATGTTATCAACATGCATGTGTTGGTTGGTGTCATTACCTTGGAGATGGCGTTGAGCTCGGCTAATGGCGAGACACCGGTATCATCCTCCCGCTGAGATGCCTTACGAAGCACCATCGGTCGCGCCTTAGTTTTGGTAGGAGGGGGCATCGTTGTGACCTACGACTGTGTGTTGGCGCCGGCGGGAGGTGTCACCAGAGCGACCTCCGGCTGCGCGTTGGTGTTGGCGCCGGCGGGAGGGGGCACCACTGATAATAAATCAATCCATAAGACTTTCTCTAGTAGTGACACATGCAATGACCAGTGGTCGATCCATGTGTGGTTTGTGGAAAGAACACACATGCAATGACACTGGTGGATCCATATGTGGTTTGTGAAAAGAACACACATGCAATGACTCTAGTGCTTGTTTTAGTATAAGAACACACATGCAATGACTCTAGTGGGTCCATATGTGGTTTGTGAATAGAACACACATGCAATGAACACTGGTGGATCCGTAAGTGGTCTGTGGAAAGAACACACATGCAATGACACTGGTGGATCCATATGTGATTTGTGAAAATAACACACATCCAATGCCATTGGTTAATCCATGTGTGGTTTGTGGAAAGAACACACATGCAATGACTCTAGTGGATCCATATGTGGTTTGTGGAAAAGAACACACATGCAATGACCACTGGTTGATCCATAAGTGGTTTGTGGAAAGAACACACATGCAATGGCACTGGTGGATCCATATGTGGTTTGTGAAAAGAACACATGCAATGACTCTAGTGTTGGTTTTAGTATAAGAACACACATGCAATGACTCTATTGTTGGTTTTAGTATAAGAACACACATGCAATGACACTGGTTGGTCCATATGTGGTTTGTGGAAAGAACACACATGCAATGACTCAGGGTGATCCATGTGTGGTTTGTGGAAAGAACATACATGCAATGACCACTGGTAAATCCATGTGTGGTTTGTGGAAAGATCACACATGCAATGACACTGGTGGATCCATATGTGGTTTGTGAAAAGAACACACATGCAATGACTCTAGTGGGTCCATATGTGGTTTGTGGAAAGAACACACATGCAATGACTCTAGTGGATCCATATGTGGTTTGTGGAAAAGAACACACATGCAATGACCACTGGTTGATCCATATGTGGTTTGTGGAAAGAACACACACTAGTAGAGAATTGCTTATCAGTGGAGCATCTTTTTTCCTACCAATGGCCCATATGGGATGCGCCACTAGTGTTGCGCCATTAGTAATTATTTATTAATGGCGCATATCAAATATGCGTCATTGATAGTGGGACAACCAGTGGCGCACCTTAGATATGCGCCATTGATATTTTACTAGTGGAGCATATATCCAAATGCACCACTAATACTAGATGCGCCACTGGATGAATAAAATATGCGCCACTCATGTTTTGTGCAGGTATACATAATACAGGGCTCTCAGGTATTTATACAGGTACATATATAGGTATTTATACAGATACACAATAGTATAAAAACAGAGATAATAATACAAATAGAATTATACATCATCACATCAATTAGAACCCGACATAGTGACAAGTGGCCGAATATTATACATGTTTAGAACAAATTGATCTCATCTTATCATACATTACACATTACAACAAGTTGATCATCATCATTAGCCAAGTCCTAAAGTACTAAAGGACCGAGTAGAGTACAACCGCAATGGTGGTGATGGGCAAGACGGGGAGCACGATCATCAAGGTCTTCATCTGGTTCATGTCTCTCTGCTCTCCAAGGAGGTGGTTCCTCCACCTAGCTTCCGCCTGCTCTCTCGTTTGGTATCCTTTGTATCTGTTGCCACTGAACTTGTTCACTTTCTTATGACAATCCTCCCACTCGTCGTAAACTCCTGGGACCCTCCCTCTGAACACCACGTAGCATCGCAACTCTATACACAAGGCATATAAGTACAATATCATGCAACAGAAAGAATTAATAGGTTCAGCACATGCATCTCCACAAAAAAGAAGGTTTCGATCTAAGGCAAGCTATTAAGTTTCATACATATGGTAATAAGTAAATGAAGTCCAACAACGTCCGTTTCAAGCTAAGGCAAGTTAAAGTTTATGACACACACGAGATACACAAACCGGCTGAGCGCTAGCTAGCTAGGAACACTACATCATGAAGACTTTGTTTTACACGGTGCCGGGAATGGTTTGTAGCCATCTTTCATCGTCCACGCGCCTCGAGCCGTGCTTCGATCTCGCGCTTACTGAATGCTCTTTTGCAGGATAAGGCCCCCTCCCTTGTGATGACATCTTCTTGCACAATGGTCGCAATCTGAGTCTGGATGCGTAAGAAGTCGTCCTTAAGTTCATCATCGTCAATTGTTGCCTTAGCTTCGGCCCATGCTCGGAGACTAGATGGCAATGTAATGATGTGTGCATCCCAAACGATCGCCCGCAGGTGATGGAGGGCCTAGTAGGCCTCCTTGACACTGTTATCCGGCTACTTGATGCAAGCGAACTTCATTATGTGTTTGAACACGTGTCTGCCATCCCTGAAATTTTCCGCCCCCTTCTTGAATTCGCCTCCATTTTTGCCGTATACCTCGAGAGCATCATCTAGAAGACTCCTTATGTTGGTGTAGTCTTTCTTATTTTGCTCGCTCCTCAAGTCCAAGTATGTGGCTAGCGGTAACTAGGGTGAAAGAGGATCAGTGTGCAGTATTAGTCTCTGCACAAAACAATTGAAACGAAACAATGTTGGAAAAAGAGCAACCGAAAACTAAGAATGGACAAGTTACGGCGACGAGCGAGTGTGTGCACTTACCCGGGAAAGAAAGGCAAAATAAGCTCTTTTCCACTCTTGTTGTCCACCATGAAATTTTGGAGCTAGTTCCTTGCGCTGGCCCGGGTCACTGGATTTTCACCAATTGGCTATCATGCATGAAGTAGGGGTCCACTATCGTGATGCCAGGGGTCTTCTCTCTGTTGACCTTCATCGCCCGATGCAGCGCGTATAGGCAGACCAAGTTATAGTTCATCCGCTTGCCATGGAAAAGCGTGAAGATGTCCTCATACGATATGAAGAATATATTCGTGGGGGCATTATCAATGAAGCCCACGCCCGTTGGAACATTGACCGTGAAAAAAGGGTACAATGGATTTGCTTCTTTAAGAAGGCACTCCTCTAGATATAGAATACCATGCTACAGGTTAACCATCACTCCACTTGCATTTTTTATCAGCTCCTCACTCATAATCGGTTGACCAGCTATGTGAACCCTAGTCAAGTTGCCATCAGGGGGCTGTGTTAACAGGTCGTCCTGAGCCCTGGGCCTCTTCGGACCCGGCTGGCTCAAAGACTCCTGATTATTCTTCTTGGTTCTCGTGTGATGCTTCTTCGTATCGACATTAGCAGCCATCTGCTCATACGCCACCTTATGGAGTGTGGTAGGGCTGAAAATGATTTCCTGGGTGCCTTTATAAGGACCAGCGGCACCAACATCCGGAGGAGTCTCTTCTAGGGTACCATGGAAGTCTAGACGTGTGCATGTTCTGGTACGAGCATTTGGGTCGTCGGCAACGCGGTAGGGCTCATCCATGTTTGGCATAAAAAAAGAGTCTGTGATGCTAGTGCTGATCTAGTTATCTGGGTTGTCATCATCATTGTCATCGTTAATGTTGTCCCCAGGTGCATCCTTGGGCGATGGCGGCACAACGGAGGCCTTGCCATGTGGAGGCGGTAGTGTGGTGACAGCCTTGCCATGTGGAGGCGGCGACGCAGTGGTGGCCTTGCCATGTGGAGGCAATGGTGCAGCGGCGACCAACAATTGTTGGTGACAAGAGGTGGTGGCGATGACTGGTTGTTGTGGCCGCCACGGCAAGGGCACATTTGGTCGCTAAGTTACTTGTTGTTCCTTCACAAGCCGAATTTGGGTCTTTGGCCATGTCAAGACCTAGCCACAGCAATCTTGAAGGTTCATATGATCATCAGCTGGGGGGTCCATGCCTTCGCACCCCGGCAACACCCGAGCCAGCAGACCTTGAACACGTCATCCTTCATCGACTTGTGGTGCATCGTGTGGCTATTTGGTTGAATAAATGTGCCCTTGCCAACATCCTTTAGATCACCGTCCACATAATGCAAGAGCGTGCAAGGAGTGTCCTGCGGAAGAACAAGCATCGTGAGATGGTGCTAGCTAGTCATCAAAGGCAAAGGAGATGAAATGTTATCAACATGCATGTGTTGGCCAGTGTCATTACCTTGGAGATGGCGTTGAGCTCGGCTAATGTCAAGACAACGGTATCATCCTCCCGTTGAGATGCCTTATGAAGCACCGTCGGTTCCGCCTTAGTTTTGGCGGGAGGGGGCATCGGTGTGACCTACGACTCTGTGTTGGCGCCGGCGGGAGGTGTCACCAGAGTGACCTCCGGCAGCGCGTTGGTGTTGGCGCCGGCGGGAGGGGGCACCACTTATAATAAATCAATCCATAAGACTTTCTCTAGTAGTGACCGACACAATGACCACTGGTCGATCCATGTGTGGGTTGTGGAAAGAACACACATGCAATGACACTAGTGGATCCATATGTGGTTTGTGAAAAGAACACACATGCAATGACTCTAGTGCTTGTTTTAGTATAAGAACACACATGCAATGACTCTAGTGGATCCATATGTGGTTTGTGAAAAGAACACATATGCAATGACTCTAGTGGATCCATATGTGGTTTGTGGAAAAGAACACAAATGCAATGACCACTGGTTGATCCATATGTTGTTTGTGGAAAGAACACACATGCAATGACACTGGTTGATCCATTGTGGTTTATGGAAAGAACATAGATGCAATGCCATTGGTTGATCCATATGTGGTTTGTGAAAAGAACACACATGCAATGCCATTGGTTAATCCATGTGTGGTTTGTGGAAAGAACACACATGCAATGACTAGTGGATCCATATGTGGTTTGTTGAAAAGAACACACATGCAATGACCACTGGTTGATCCATATGTAGTTTGTGGAAAGAACACACATGCAATGACACTGGTTGATCCATGTGTGGTTTGTGGAAAGGACACACATGCAATGCCATTGGTTGATCCATATGTGGTTTGTGAAAAGAACACACATGCAATGACTCTAGTGAATCCATACGTGGTTCGTGGAACGAACACACATGCAATCACTCTAGTGGGTCCATATGTGGTTCATGTCAGGAACACACATGCAATGCCATTGGTGGATCCATGTTTGGTTTGTGGACAGAACAGGCATGCAATGACTCTAGTGGGTCCATATGTGGTTTGTGAAAAGAACACACATGCAATGACTCTAGTGGATCCATATGTGGTTTGTGGAAAAGAACACACATGCAATGAACACTAGTGGATCTCTAAGTGGTTTGTGGAAAGAACACACATGCAATGACATTAGTGGATCCATATGTGATTTGTGAAAAGAACACACAGGCAATGCCATTGGTTGATCCATATGTGGTTTGTGAAAAGAACACACATGCTATGCCATTGGTGTTGGGTTCGCAGCATAGAAAACAAAAAAATTCCTACGATGGGAACTATACGCCAAGATCTATGTACTAGATACAAGCAATAGGTGGATATACATCCATAGAGAACTTACCCTTGAAGAAAACAAAGCTTTGTTAACAAGTTGGAACTCATGGATGATGTAGTCGTACACTTGCCGATCTCAAGATCGTGATGAAGTGCTGCAGGTCCGGCTCCAGCACGTCCTTCAGATCCAGCTCCAGCAAGTCCAGCACCGGAAAGCAGCGGTGCATCCGTGATCGCACACACGTCCGGTACCCCGAAAACCTCCGTCCCACGCTCCAGCAAAGCAGCGGAAGCAACAACTCCTTCCTAGATAAAGCCACCAGGAACATGTATCTCGCTAATCCGAGACCATGGGGGAATAATACTAGAGGGGGAGAGAGATCCTTCACAAGGAGGTGTGAGGAAGAAGGAGTGATAGGTTGGCCTTTTATAGGAGGAGGGGAGGGTGTCCCTTCACCTCCCCCATTCATGTGGTGGTACCCCCCTCCACATTAAAATGCCCCTTCACATTCTCTTTAAAAGTCTCCACTTTCAATGCATTAAATTTCTCCAAATTTAATGCTCTCTCATTTAATAAAAATCTTTTATTAATTTTATTCAGAATTTTGTTAATTACTTTAACTACCAAACATTCACATGAAACCCCCTACAACATTTCAATATTACATGCAGAGCCAATTTCAGCAATTTCACCTGAAACAGTTTCGGTGTCTATTGAAATAATTCTAGCGCTTTCTTAAATCTTTATCTGAAACATATTTGCTCCAAATGGTGTCGGTATCCCTTAGGTGTGTCACCCTACGGTTCGCGAATAATGCAGACATGATCGAGACCCCTCTTAGATCAATAATCAGAAGCGGGACTTGGAGATCCATACTGACTCCTACACATTCAACGATGACTTCTGTGATCGTGAGAACCTTTAACGCTAGTAACTAAATCCCTTTGTCTCGCGATATATTACATGTATGAGATTCGATCATCGGTATCTCCATACCTAGTTTGATCTCGTTGCCGACATGCACTCTTTTCTTGTTCCCGTGATATAACATTCTAGTGATCACATCACTTGCTTGCAAGCTATCTTAATGTGATATCACCGAGAGGGCCCAGAGTATATCTATCTGTCATCGGGATGGACAAATCCCACTCTTGATCCATGAGCCTCAACATAACACCTTCGTATCACTGAACCCACCTTTATAGTCACCCTGTTACGGTGTGACGTTTGATGTTATCAAGATACTCTTCCGGTGTCAGCAATTAACATGATCTCATGGTCTAAGGACTAAGATTACTTAGTATGATGTTATAGCAATATAAACATAATGACTTTGATCGTAATGCTATACTTCGGATGAATGTTCATCACATCATTCCACCAATGTTGTGACCTCATTATTAACAACATCCAATGTCCATGATCAGGAAACCTTGATCATCTTGTTAATCAACGAGCTAGTTTATATGAGAGGCATTACTAGGAACTTTGTATTTTTTTATTAAACACACATGTATTAACTTTTCCAATTAATACAATTATAGCATGCAAAATAAACATTTATCATAAACATGGAATAAGTTAATAACCACTTTATTATTTCCTCTCGGGCATATTCCTTTCAGTCTCCCACTTGCACTAGAGTCAATAATCTAGTTTGTAAACTTGTATATACAACACCTAGGTGTTGAATATACGCTTTTGCTAGTAGTTAACATAATCTCCGGATCTGGAACTTTCAGGTCCGTGTGTATTTGCATGTCTTTGCGTCTCTATGCATCACTCATTCTCAAATGAGATGGCATTGTATAAATTTGGTCCTTTGGTGAGACCTTTAGTTCGTTCAGGTTAAAATATGTTGATATTATTGTCATACAATATATCTTCATAGTATTAGCCCACTTTTCTGCTACTATAGTAGTCATATACTTAGCCTTTTGTTGTAGTATGCTTCACAATGTTTCAACTTTGGAACTTATCCAAATCCATCATGGAACATCCTTTCCGTTACATTGTGCCACCCATAGTCTAAATTGAGATAAATTTAATTTGTATCTTGTGACAAAACTATTATCAATGTAACACTTTACAATGAACTACCTGTAACTATTTGTCACTTATACATGATATATTCTTAGTTCTTCCAAAGCTCATAAGAATATCTTTACTATTGTCCAATGATCATCTTATGAATCATTATGGTATGTGCTCATAACATTTAGAGCATAGGAGATTCTGGATATATACATATCATGGTATAATCGATCAAAATCTTCATGTGATTTTACTCACCAAGTGTTGTAACACTTGAATCCTGATACAATCCTTTCCATGCAACAACAACCTTTCTTATTGTTTCCATATTGAACCCTTTCAATATCTCATATATGTATGTCTGGCACAACCATATTAGCGCCTCAATCTATCCATATAGATTTTGATGCCAAATATTCCGGTTTTGTCCAAGTCTTTCATCGAAATCTTATTTTAATGAAATTCTTAACTTGTGTCAATACAAGATACATCATTTCCAATCAACAATATGTCCTCGACATAATGTATTAGAAATATGTCTCAACGCTCCCACTTAATTTCTTGCAAATGCAAGCATCTTCATCATCTCCGATGAATTTAAACTTTTTTTAACAGTTTCATCATGGTGAAGATTCCAACTTTGTTATGCTTACTTCGACTATTGAAGTGTGCATGCCCTTTTAGCACCCTTTGAATTCAGAAAACCCTTCGGACCATGTCGTGTACACATCCTAGGTAACCATTCTATTAGAAGAACATTCTTTTGTTTGTTCAACTACCATACATCAAATTATATGTAGTGGTTGCTACATTAATCCGTCAAGACTAAATATCGCTATGAAAGATCAAATCTTGTCATAGTCAACTCCTTGAACATTTTCATAAACTTCTTTCCGACATGTCGACTATTTCATAGATGTTAAACATCCATCTCTATTTCTTTATAGATCCAAACATGACCGATAGGCTTTACGCCTTTTCATAGGGTCTTCCAAATTCAGAAACTTGATTTCTCATGTATGGATACTATCACGGATTCTATGACTTATAGTCATTTTATGGAGTCAGGGCCCATCATCGCTTCTTTGCATGTAGTCGGTTCATCATTGTCAAAACAATAACGACTTGCTTATCAAATCACACTATTTGATTCTTACCGACCCACACGGTTCAATAGGAACTCTAATCTCCGAGATCACACCCTTTGTAACCACGGGAGCCATGAGCATTGTGGCCGCCACCGGGACACTTTCCGGTGATGTGCTACTTAGCACATATAGCTAAGGTTCAACAACCTTATCAAAGTTCTATTGTCTTCCCACTTAACATTTCACGAAAAATTCCGTCTCAAGAAACTTGATGTTCCAAGTAACAAACTATTTTTTCCTCGGTGTTATGGAGAAATTCCCAACAAATTCTTTGGGATAACCTACAAAGACGTGCTTATCCGACTTTGGTTGTAAACATTTTACTTATGCATAACATACCAAAATTTAAGAAAAGACAATTCGAGTTTTATCCCAAACCATAACTCATATGGTGTCATTTCAACGGATCACGATGGTGCTCTTTTTAGTGTAAAAGCGGTAGTCTCTAAAGCTTTAATCCTTAAAACATAATGGCGGTTTTACAAATGACACCTTTGATCTTACCATGTCAAACATGGTTTGATTTCATCTCTCGAATATGCCATACTCCTATGGTTTATCGGGAAAACACAAATCATGGAACAATTCCTCAAATCTTAGGTGTTTTGCTAAACATGCAACTCAAATATCTTCCTTTATGGTCGAATCATAAACTCTTTATTTTCTTGTTACAATGATTTTTCACTTCACCTTGAAAGTCTTTGAACAATTTTCAAATGTTTCATACTTCTTCCTTATTAAGTAAATATATAAATATATTCACTCTAGTGGGTCCATTTGTGGTTTGTGAAAAGAACACACATGCAATGACTCTAGTGGATCCATATGTGGTTTGTGGAAAACATCACACATGCAATAACCACTGGTTGATCCATATGTGGTTTGTGGAAAGAACACACATGCAATGACACTGGTTGTTCCATTGTGGTTTGTGGAAAGAACACAAATGCAATGACTCTAGTGCTGGTTTTAGTATAAGAACACACATGCAATGACTCTAGTGGGTCCATATGTGGTTTGTGCAAATAACACACATGCAATGACTCTAGTGGATCCATATGTGGTTTGTGGAAAAGAACACACATGCAATGACCACTGGTTGATCCATATGTGGTTTGTGGAAAGAACACACATGCAATGACACTAGTTGATCCATGTGTGGTTTGTGGAAAGAACACACATGCAATGCCATTGGTTGATCCATATGTGGTTGCGAAAAGAACACACATGCAATGCCATTGGTTAATGCATGTGCGGTTTGTGGAAAGAAAACACATGAAATGACTCTAGTGGATCCATATGTGGTTTGTGGAAAAGAACACGCATGCAATGACCACTGGTTGATCCATATGTGGTTTCTGGAAAGAACACACATACAATGACACTGGTTGATCCATGTCTGGTTTGTGGAAAAAACACACATGCAATGTCGTTGGTTGATCCATATGTGGTTTGTGAAAAGAACACACATGCAATGATTCTAGTAGATCCATACGTGGTTTGTGGAAAGAACACACATGAAATGACTCTAGTGGGTCCATATGTGGTTCATGTCAGGAACACACATGCAATGCCATTGGTGGATCCATCTGTGGTTTGTGGAAAGAACACACATGCAATGACTCTAGTGCGTCCATATGTGGTTTATGAAAATAACACACATGCAATGACTCTAGTGGATCCATATGTGGTTTGTGGAAAAGAACACACATCCAATGACCACTGGTTGATCCATATGTGGTTTGTGGAAAGAACACACATGCAAAGACACTGGTGGATCCATATGTGGTTGTGAAAAGAACACACATGCAATGACTCTAGTGCTGGTTTTAGTATAAGAACACACATAAAATGACTCTAGTAGGTCCATATGTCGTTTGTGAAAAGAACACACATGCAATGACTCTAGTGGATCCAAATGTGGTTTGTGGAAAAGTACACACATGCAATGACCACTGGTTGATCCATATGTGGTTTGTGGAAGGAACACAAATGCAATGACATTGGTTGATCCAAATGTGGTTCATGATAGGAACACACACGCAATGACTCTAGTGCTGGTTTTAGTATAAGAACACACATGCAATGACTCCAGTGATGGTTTTAGTATACGAAAACACATGCAATGACTCTAGTGGGTCCATATGTGGTTTGTGAAAAGAACAGACATGCAATGTCTCTAGTGGATCCATATTTGGTTTGTGGAAAAGTACACACATGCAATGACTACTAGTTGATGCATAAGTGGTTTGTGGAAAAGAACACACATGCAATGATTCTAGGTTAATCCATGTGTGGTTTGTGGAAAGATCACACATGCAGTGACTCAAGGGGATCCATGTGTGGTTTGTGGAAAGAACACACATGCAATGACACTGGTGGATCCATATGTGGTTTGTGAAAAGAACACACATGCAATAACTGTAGTGCTGGATTTATTATAAGAACACACATGCAATGACTCTAGTGCTGGTTTTAGTATAAGAACGCACATCCAATGACTCTAGTGGGTCCATATGTGGTTTGTGAAAAGAACACACATGCAATCACCCTAGTGGATCCATATATGTTTTGTGGAAAAGAACACACATGCAATGACCACTGGTTGATCCATATGTGGTTTGTGGAAAGAACACACATGCAATGACACTGGTGGATCCATATGTGGTTTGTGAAAAGAACACACATGCAATGACTCTAGTGCTGGTTTTAGTATAAGAACACAGATGCTATGACTCTAGTGGGTCCATATGTGGTTTGTGAAAAGAACACACATGCAATGACTCTAGTGGATCCATATGTGGTTTGTGGAAAAGAACACACATGCAATGAGCACTGGTTGAGCCATATGTGGTTTGTGGAAAGAACACACATGCAATGACACTGGTGGATCCATACGTGGTTTGTCAAAAGAACACACATGCAATGACTCTAGTGCTGGTTTTAGTATATGAACACACATGCAATGACTCTAGTGGGTCCATATGTGGTTTGTGAAAAGAACACACATCCAATGACTCTAGTCGATCCATATGTGATTTGTTGAAAGGAACACACATGCAATGACCACTGGTTGATTCATAAGTGGTTTGTGGAAAGAACACACATGCAATAACACTGGTGGATCCAAATGTGGTTCATGACAGGAACACACATGAAATGACTCTAGTGGATACATACATGGTTTGTGGAAAGAACACACATGCAATGAACTCTAGTGGATCTATCTTGGCGTAATTTGATGTATGCCATGATGTATTTCATTGTAAAAGTCACCCAATTTCCATTTTTATACTACTTAGCTTTGCCCTTGGTTTTTTGATACTACCTAGTTTTGCCCCCTCTCTCTCTTTGGTAGAAGCCCAAACCTGTGCCCACTCTGTCTGCTATGCCCTAATTGGTTGTCACAGTTATCACACGGATCGTGCGCACCAACCATTGATCATGTGTGATCCAACGAGGCTCGTTGCACACGTCGTGCCCTTCACAGGACATCGCGAGATAGCACGGACGTCTCTCTCAACGAGACTTCTACAAGAAGGAACACGATGCCATCCATGGAAAAAGTCATCGAGTGGTCATGTCATGTTTAATCTAGTCTGCAAAGGCTACAAGTCTACTGCACGGCAACTGGTCATCCACGGCCCACGGGCTATACCATTTTTACTATGCAGCGCGCCTGCACTCTAACTTCCGACAGGCCCCCACCACACGAACCTTCCACACGGCAGCCGTAGCCGGAAGAGCTGCCTCCCGGGGCCCTCGAGGAGGCCTAAACGTCCCCGCATTAAAAACCCAGCCTATCGGGTCCTGCATTCGCACTCATCTACTAGTCTCTCTTCCCTATCTAGCAAAACCCCACAATCTTGAACGTACTTGCACGAACCCTCTCCATGAAACCAATGTGTGGGGGTGAGTGTCCGGGCATCGCTGCCAGGGTGGTGCTTCACGCGGCAGATCTGGAGGAGGATCATGCAGCACAAGGCGAGGAGGACGTGCAGTTCAACCCCTTGGGGGCCCATGTGCTCGCCGGTGCTGACGACTTCGGAGGCCCCGATGAGGGTGTGGAGTTCGACGAACATGCTCCGCTCGTGTACCCTGAGGTACATCTATTTCTACATGTTTAATATTTTCTGCTCGAGCTTAATCTATCCTCGCGTCATAAAAAATCTAGTCCTAGTGATTAGATGCAACGTACGAACCGGTACATGGAGAGATCTAGTCTGTTCTGAATGAATCCACATTATTTATTTATTAATAAGTTACCAAGAACACAAACCACATTAGTTTAGGAGCGAGCTAGGGAGACTGCCGTAATGAACTGCTGAACATGTATAGACATGTTATTGCATCAAAAGTAACTCGGAATAGTGGAAGGAATATATATTTATTATTTTGCTCATTTTGGTTTGTATTCCATACATTACAGGTGTATTCAAGTGAGATGGACTCTAACAAGAAGACCAGGGACAACAAGAGCTGCCATGTCATGAAGAAGCTCAGGAGCGGGATAATCCCTTTCCGCACTCGACTTGGGGAGCTCAGGTGCCCTTTCTGTAAGAAAGGAGTCAACCTGAGGATTGCTAGCTTGATTCTGCATGCGGTTGGCATCGGTAAAAGCCCGGCTAGTAAACACAAGTCGGCGACCAAGGCTAAGCATGCTGCTTATGGCAAAATCCAGAGGGAGTATGTCAAGACCGGCCTAGTGTCCCCTTACTTAGGAATCAACAACTTCTAGCCGACCAACCCGTCACTGTGCTGGCCCGGCCACTAATAATATTTAGTTCTCTTACCGTATCTAGACCCTTAAACTATGGGGATTTATATTTTCGCACCCTTCAAAATATATTCAAGTTCATCTGTTTATGGAGTTAAAGTTCCGGTGGAATACTCGTTATTTTGCATGGATAGAGGGATGCCCCCATACATATAAGGGTTATCCTGTCCGCTAGATCACAGAGGATCAACGGGTGGTGGGCATGATCCGTGTGACAACTGTCTCGACCAATCAGAGCGTAGCAGCGAAGATGAGCACATGTGCGAGAGATGGATACAAAAAGAGGGGAAAACCGAGTAGCACTTAAGAACCAAGGGCAAAACTGAGTAGAACTTAAAAAACAAGGGCAAAACTGAGTAGAACATAAAAACCAAGGGCAAGCTTGACACATAGATTCAAATAAAAAATAGGAAATGATTTAAAAATGGAACCAAACCGCCAGTGTTACGCTTGAGAGAAAACTAAGTACAACTGAATCTCTAGGGTTAGACACGAGGGAAAAACACGACTCACGGTACGCGTGTGCGGTGCACGAGGCGGTAGCGGACACGTGTGGTTGTGCACGATGCATTAGCGTACATGGTGCACGGTAGTGCAACAAAACGTCACTTCCCTTCTCCTTTAATAGAGGCCTCCCCACTCCCACTCATCATTCACTCGCTCACTCAACCGTCTCCACTGTCCCATCACCTTCTACAAACGTCCAACAAAACTCCAACCACGTTGGCGATGAAGAAGAACGGCACGGTGGCCATCGGCGCCTCCAAGGCCGCTGACGAGGAGCCCCCCTTCCTCGTACAGACCCCCGTCCCGGCATCCGCCGTATCCGCCGGCGAGGAGACCCCCGCCGGTCTCGGATAGATCCCGCTCGGCTGGGACCCCTATGAAGAGGTTGTCTACATAAGGCCGGAGAACCCCTACGACACCAGCATCACCGACCCATGGTCAGAGGTAACCAGGGTTTTCTCCCCTTCCCTTGTTCTTCCCCTGTTCCCATCATTGGATACTATATCGCATTTTTAAAGTAGCTAATCCTCTTGGGTTAGATTTCGATTTTTGATGAATCCCCCTGTTCATAGGTTGGATCAGTATTCGATTTGGTTTGAGATTTGGGGAATAATCGGGAGATCTCAGTCAGTTAATTTATGCAAAAAATCAATCCCGATAATCAAAGTATCTCAATCATGTCCTTATTTCACTCTACTGTTTTTTTCCAACAGGAGGATAGCAGCGTCCTCCGCAGCGACGACGAGTCCAAGGACACCAAGGCTCGTCATGTGTTGAGGAGGCTAAAGTCCGGTCAGTATAACAACTTCTTTGCCGGCGACGTGTACAGGTGCCCCTTCTTCCCCACCAGGAGGCTCCGCGCCACGGACTTCAACTCCCTCGTGAAGCATGCCGAGGACGTGAGGACCTGCGGCGAGTCCGTGAACGTCCACGGCTTCATGGCCAAGCACTAGGCGCTCGGTCTTCACCTCTGCAACCTCCAGAAGGTGGCTATCGAGGAGGGTCGCATGCCCCCGATCAGACCCAAGGCACCCAAGGTCAAGTGGCTGGGCAACAAGAAGTGGAGGAGGCGCCAGAGGGAGGAGGCGGATGCCCTCGTAGCAGAGGCCACGAGGGGCCACTGATCAGCTGCTGTTGTAAAGCAGCTTCTTTTGTCTTGTCTGTGTTGAACCTATCAGCTGTTGCTACTGCTGAGCAGCCTAATTGTCGAATCTCGTTAAGTACCGTACTATATAACCTATATTAGTTTCTTTCTCTATATCTGCTTTGTTTACTGAATTTATTTATAGTCCTGGTTTGTTTTGCTGCTCTAGATTTGCTACCAGCTTGGCGAAAAACATGGGCAAAAGGAACAATGAATGAAGAGAGAAGCTGCTCTAGATTCCCTACCTTTTTGGGCAAAAAACACACTGTTAGAGAGAGAGGGGAAAAGGCGCTCTTAAAAAGGCCAAATAACAAAAAAAAACTTCCAATTTAGGCATTAGGGCACACGTAACGGCTAAGCCTTTAACCAGATGGCACCCCCTCCGAGCGCATGTGAGGGCTTCGGAATATCGGGAGGGCAAAAGTGAGGACAAACGAGACACAATGTTGCTATAGCTAAATCTTACAAAAAGCTGAATTTGGATTTACCATGCAATTTGGCTAGATCTCCACAATGTAGCTATTCTAAATCTCTAAACTATGTGGTGCGTTGAAACCTAATGCTTTTCCACCGACACGTGTGTTGCAAAGTTGCTTGCTCGTGCATGCTTACACAAGTGGCCTACAGAGAAACTTATAGAAGCATGGGCAAACGAGCTTCATTTTGGCAAATTCTGGACAAGCTTAGCACAATCGGCACGCCTGATCGGTTGGGCGGCTGCCCCGGGGTGCAGGGCTGCTAGGTCCATGTCTATGCTTACACTTCTTAAACTTGTTAGGAATAATAGCTGTACACTTCCTTCTGTCCTGTGATGTTACGTCGTGTCAGCACCACGCACCCGCTACGGATCGGCAACGGGATGGTGGTCTACGTGACCGGTCTCTGCCACGCCAAAGCCATGTCGCACACCCATCCCATCGCCTACCGGGAAGGACGCCGAATTTAATCGCTAGGATTGGAAACCAACTGTGCTCGCTTGGTCAAACTTCCGTCCACATGGGTATGACCGGTATATTGGTAAACGCAATTTAAGCATCGCCTTCCGTCTCCTCAGCACACCACTATGCAAAAATCCCCAACTCATTCCTTCCGCCGCCCTCCACTGCCGCCGCAGCCACCGCAAGAACCATCGATGCTGCCACAGGCACCGCCTCCGCCGAACCATACCACCGCAACAGATCACTCCACCGCCACGCCCAGTCCCTGCCACTGCTACCGACCCTAGGCCACCGCCCCCGCATTAGCTGCTGCCATGGACGCAGAGTACGGCGTGTTCGGCGACGGGAGCGATTTCACCGATGAGTACACCGTCACCGCCCATGGCACCACCAAGCCGACGGTCGTCCACACAAATGCGTCAGCGGAGGTCGTGAAGGTCATCGCAATGTACGCGCGGTGGCTATAGGAGCCGATGGACAAGTACAAGATCGTTGGCCTTGACCTCGAGTATACCGGAGATAGGAAGAGGATGGCGCTTTTGCAGTTGTCCATGCGCAACCAATGCCTCCTATACCACGTATGTAGGGCAAAATTTGTATGCCCGGAGCTTCGAGAGTTCCACCACAGGAGGGAGATCTACTTCGCCAGCGTCGACATCAAGAACGACACTCCGAAGCTAGAGGGGGACCTCCTCGTTCATGTCATCAATCACGTAGATCTCCAACGTTTGTGGAGGTACCCGGATGGCGATACGGAGAAAGCCGGCATGGATAGACTCGATGCCGACATCATCGACCGTGAGTACGTCGGCATGAAAGTCGAGTTCCCGAAGCACCTGCACGAGTGATGGGAGTGGAAGCACCTGGATTATGATGCGATCAAGTATGCAGCCAGGGACGCGTATGTCTGCTACGAGATGCTAAAAAGGATCTGGCGGGTGGTTGAGTGTGTTGTTTACCACTACTAGTTTCGAATTTCGTTCCTAGTTTTATCTCGCATGTATTTTATCTCGCATGTATTTTCTAAGCATTCTGTGTGTAAGAACCAAGCTCGTAGGATCCCTGTGCTATTAGCTGCTTAACCTGTATGAATTACATTCCCCCTTTTGTATGCTCAACATTCATTCTTGCAAATTTTGTCTGTGCCATTTGCATGCGGAAGAATCCAGGACTGACATGCATAAGGTGTGATAGAGTCATAAGTCATAACCAAACCCAGATTATAGCGAAGGATATAGTCATAACCAAACCCAGATTATAGTTTGACAAAGGTAATACACAGCAATTCGTAATTTCTCACATAGTGTACATCTGAAATAACATGTTTTCATAAACACAACAATCATGCACTAAAAGTCTACATCCCAGCCTGTTGGAGAAGGCAACCGATCCCAAGATGCCTTCGATCTCTTGCCCCGGCTTGTAGATTCATCTACACTCTGGCATCTGGGGCAAACAACCTGCCTTGGTGGTGGTTCAATGATGCGATGCCTGGAACGATATTTTACAATCTGGCGGTACAGCTCGTGGCTAACATACCCGTCAATTACAGCATACTTCAGATTAGGTTCAGAAAGTGGCTTATCCTCCCAGTAATCATGCCCTAAACGCCTCCATGAACATCTCGTCAATTTGCCCTTCATGTCAGCGTACCACGGGTCGATGAGTTCGGAGGCAAGAGCGGCCATCCCGGTCTTGCCGCCCTTCGTGCCTGGGATCCATTAAATTTCCTGGATGTCCATTCTGCACTCCTTTGGGATTCTAATGTTGACAGTCGGGCTTTCAAGCAGTTTATTGTCATTCGTGTTGTCAACACTAGTAAATGTTATGTGCTGGTTCACGAGAAAGTCATGAAACAGATCCCTAATGCTTTCGCCCCACCTGCATGAAAATGAATTCAGACAAATAATATAGAAATAACTTTTGCAAACTGACAGTTTAGGAACAAAAGACAGCAAAGTCTACCAGATCCCGTCAGCCCCCTTCTCACAAAAAGGCTGGTATACGAGGACGTGCCCCTTCATGGAGAGTTGCACCACGGCGATCCTACGGTGATCGCGGCTGTACTCGAGGTCGAGACCTACGAACCTATTTTCTTTGAACTGCATCCAACTCGTGTAATTATTCAGAGTGTTCCTCACCATCCGAGGGTTGGTGGTGTAGACGACATCGATCTTCTTCCCTCCATGTACTTTGATGTCAAAGTGCGCAGTTTCTTGCCTGCCGTCATTTCGGACGTCCAGAGAGTGATGCGGTGGTGATGCGGTGGTGGAGGAAATGGATGAGGCCGTGGAGGAGAAAGACGATGAGGCCGTGGAGGAGGAAATGAGACGGAGAAGTGAAAGATTGGAACCGCCCTTACCAATATCTGGAATAGTGCACGACCGTTCGTAGTAGGGTGAAGGTGGAGAAAAACGGCGGTTTTACACGTCGATGCTAGCGCTTCCTAAAATTTGTTCTGCGCCACTTGCATGCGGTGGAATCGAGGTCTGCCATGCATGATCCAAGTCAAACGTAGGCACGTTTGCGCGTGCCGACGTTCACTCACTGATAGGTGGGTCGCACATTTCTCTCTTACGATTTATTTTTTCACTTCCTCTAGACGGTTCCGGTGCCCGCCCTTAATAATTACGCCCCCCTTCCTTGTCTTCCACGCGGACGAGAACCGGCGGCGGCGGCGGTTCCTTGCAGATTCACTCCCCACTCGAACAACTGCCCCCATCCCTGATTCCATCCCCTCTCGAATCCATCTGCCTCCTTATCACAACGCCTCCATTAATCTACCGGATTCCAGACTCCATTTGCCGCTATGGGTAGAGCTTGGGGTAGCAGCAGGCTGAAGCGAAAGGCATGCGATGATGACGCGGAAGGCTAGGACGACCGCCACCGCGAGGATTGGGGATGGCCGAACCTTAGCGCCGTGAACATTTACACGATCGCCTTGGGGTTGGACATCATCTCTGTCGGCCGCCTCGCTTGCTGCATCCCTGGATACCGCTTCATGGTGCGGGACATGGACGAACAACCGTTCGGCACGCCAGGCCTTCTTTACCCCGATAACAGCAAATGGCCAAACGACCGTGATGACCACATAAGTTTCAGTATCTAGCTTATTCGTTCAGTCATATCATTGATTCATATGTGCTGAACTCTCATCGGAATCCTATGTTCCTTTCATCGAACATGTTGTGTGCATGCGCGGTTTAAAGAAATCGAACCATTTAAGACTATTCTGTACAGTGGAAGCTCTTCTCGTACTTTAGGTCATAGACGAGTTGTCAATTTTGATTTTGCAATGGAATGCCTGCTAGGTGATATTCTGTTTCCTAAAATAAAAACAAACATATTAGACGATTTAAGGCTGTTATGCCCGAGTTGTTTATGACCATCGTCAGGAGTTTGTTCTGGGGGTCTGCTACTACTCCTTATATTGAGTATCTTCGTAGTGACACAAACACAATTTAGGCGATATCTGAGGAGACACTCGTATTTAGGCGATATTTTGTGTACTTTAAGCTGAAGGTCCAGTTGTCAAATTGTATTTGCAATGGAATCCATGCTAGGTGATTGTACCAACTGACAACAAACTCTGCAGAATATTCATGCAAAACTGATGTTGCTGGATAAGTGGTCCGAATCGGTAGTGGTGAATATCAAGGAAGAAGAAGAGACGGAAATGGAAGATGATCAGAACTGGGTGGGTGGCAACGGCGAGTGGCTGGTCCTTCTATCACAGGATGGGAGTACTTGGACTCTAAAAATGGCTACAGATCGGTGAGACTTGCATTGCCATCTTTGGAGGGTGTCGGTGATGTCTACGCACTTCTATTCTTGTAGACAGCTGTTGGGCCTCCAAGTGCCGAGGTTTGTAGAACAGCAGCAAGTTTTCCCTTAAGTGGATCACCCAAGGTTTACCGAACTCAGGGAGGAAGTGGTCAAAGTTATCCCCTCTCAAGCAACCCTGCAATCAAGATACAAGAAGTCTCTTGTGTCCCCAACACACCCAATACACTTGTCAGGTGTATAGGTGCACTAGTTCGGCGAAGAGATAGTGAAATACAAGTGGTATGGATAATTATAAGTGGTAACGGTGCCAGAAAATAGCTTGCTGATGTCGGAAAAGACTAAAGGCAAACTGAAATAAAGAAGGAAGCAAGCAAATATGTAACAGATCTAATTGCAAATGATGTATCAATGCTTAGAAACAAGGCCTAGGGATCATACATTCACTAGTGAACACTCTCATATAAATATATTCTTCTTTATGATACTACGCTGAACTACTCTCCGGTTGGACACTCTAATTGATGGTAGGGCTATAACAGCACACCTCAAAGTTCATCTTTCCCATCTAGAAACCCCACACTGTCACCTTGAGTACTAGATGAGTCCAACAAACGACACATTTTCATAGAAAGATCCAACTCCAAACATAACTCATAACAAGTATTTGTAATCTCTAGCCTAAGTGCCACCATGGTGTGCACACTGTCAACTTCACACACATGGGGAGAGCAGAGATCTATTAAGCACTTGAGCAGCAAGGTAGATCTATAGATTACAAGCTCATGATCTCAATAAGATCATGCATAGAGAGAGAGATGAACCCATAGCTACCGGTAGAACCCTTAGCCTCGAGAGAGAACTAATCCCTCCTCATCATGGGAATCAGCAATGGTGATGGAGATGGAGGTGGAGATCGATGGAGATGGCTCCGGGGGCACTTCCCTGTCCCGGCAGGGTGCCAGAATAGGGACTTTCTGTCCCCCAAATCTCCCCTTCGGTGGAGGCGGCGCTGCGGAACTTTTCGTGGGTTTTTTATTGACTATTTAGGGTTTTTGCATCGGGAGGCATCTTATAGGCGAAGAGGTAAGGTCGGTGGGCAGCCAGGGGGCCCACACCATGCCCTGGGGCGGCCTGGGGGACCCGTGCCTAGGGGTGGTTTGGCCACCCTGTGGCCCCCCTTCGCCTCTCCTTCTGGCTCCGTGAATCTTTTGGGAAAATAACAACTTTGGCTTTTGTCTGGTCCAATTCCGAGAATATTCATTTTTTGACTTTCTGGAACCAAAAACAGCAGAAAACAGGCAACTGGCACTGTGGCTCTTGTTAATAGGTTAGTCTAAGAAATCATATGAAAAGTACTCCAAAGTGTGGACAAAACACAAGAAAGTAGATAAAACCAAGCATGGAACATCGAAAATTATGGAGACGTTAACAACGTATCAGTCGGCATTACTACATTCAACAACGGGTGGCCGCCGCCCATTTCTGAATTCGCTTACAGGTTCAACATGGCAGAACTTGACCTCCTGAAGGTACAGCTCCCACATACACCGCGGGAGGGGGCGTGGAAGACCTAGGCGTACGAACTCTTAGCGGTGTTCAACAAGGCAATCACATTCATTAGATGCCCAGAAGACAAGGAATGGACAATCTTGCGTGACGACTTCCTGCGGCCGGAGAAGTATGTCGACGCCGTCTTCACCTACAACTACTCTTTGTACAAACTGCAACCATTTATGAGGTCACTGAACCTAGCGGCGACCTGCGTGTTTGGGAGCCGTCCATTTGGGGTGATTCATGGTGTCATTTAGCATGTAAAATCCCATTCAAAATTCTGCTTACTGACTATAAGTAACACACAAGTACCCACGCAGCCCCGTGCATCATTCCAGCTCTGGTAATCGAAGATGTAGTTGCTGAAGGAAATATGCCCTGAGAGGCAATAATAAAGTTGTTATTATGTATTCCTTGTATATGATAGATGTTTATTTTACATGCTATAATTGTATTGATAGGAAACATCAATACATGTGTGTTCAATAAACAAAAAGGTTTCCTAGTCATGCCTTTCTTATAGACTAGCTTGTTGATTAACAAGATGATCAAGGTTTCCTGATCATGGACATTGGATGTTGTTAATAACAAGGTCACACCATTGGTGGAATGATGTGATGAACATTCATCCGAAGTATAGCATTACGATCAAGTCATTGTGTTTATATTGCTATAACATCATACGAAGTAATCTTTATCCTTAGACCATGAGATCATGTTAATTGCTAACACCGGGAGAGTATCTTGATAACATCAAACGTCACACCGTAACAGGGTGACTATAAAGATGGGTTCAGTGCTACGAAGGTGTTATGTTGAGGCTCATGGATCAAGAATGGAATTTGTCAATCCAGATGACAGATAGATATACTCTGGGCCCTCTCGGTGATATCACATTAGGATAGCTTGCAAGCAAGTGATGTGATCACTAGAATGTTATATCACGGGAACGAGAAAAGAGTGCATGTCGAGATCAAACTAGGTATGGAGATACCGATGATCGAATCTCGGACATGTAATATATCGAGAGACAAAGGGATTTAGTTACAAGCGTTAAAGGTTCTCACGATCACAGGAGTCATCGTTGAATGTGTAGGAGTTAGTACGGATCTACAGGTCCCGCTGCTGATTATTGATCGGAGAAGGGTCTCGATCATGTCTGCATTATTCGCGAACCGTAGGGTGGCATACTTAAGAGTTACCGGACACCATTTTGGAGCACATATGTTTCAGACGAAAGAATTGCAAAGCGCAGGAATTGTTTCAATAGAAAAAAGAAATTGTTTCGGGTGAAATTGCAGAAGGTGGTTCTGCATGTGATATTGAAATATTGCAAGGGGCTATATGTGAATGTTTGTTAATTAAAGTAATTAACAAAATTCTAAATAAATTTAATAAAAGAGTTTTATTAAATGAGAGAGCATTAAATTTGGAGAAACTTAATGCATTTAAAGTGGAGACTTTAAAAGGGAATGTGAAGAGGCATTTTCATGTGGAGGAGTTACCACCACATTAATGGGGAGGTGAGGGGTCACCCCCCCATGCGCCGGCCATGGATAGAGGGGGCACCCCCCTCCTCCTATAAAAGGCCACCCATTCCCTCCTTCATCCACACACCTCCTTGTGAAGGATCTCTCTCCCCCTCTAGAATTATTCCCCCATGGTCTCGGGTTAGCGAGACACATGTTCCCGGTGGCATTTCTTCTGGAAGGAGTTGTTGCTTCCGCTGGATCGCTGGAGCGAGGAGATGGAGGTTGTCCGGTGGCTTGAAAGTGTGTGCGAGTGCGGATGCGCTGCTGAGTTGTGGCGCTCGGACTTCCTCACAATATTGAGATCGGCAAGTGTATGACTACATCAACCACGAGTTCCTACTCGTTAACAAAGCTCGTTGTCTTCGAGGGTAAGTTCTCTATGGATGTACCTAGTAGATAGATCTTGGCGCGTAGTTCACACCATAGGAAAATTTTGTTTTCTATGCTGCGGGACCCAACAGTAGCAGATGCTGAACTTGGGACACGACGCTGGTTCCTGGCACCTCTCGGAGGCGACACGGAACAGGATGATGATCTCATTTGGATTCATATAAGGGGAGCACTAAACAATGCTGGTGATACAATAGAACATATGGGGACACAACTTTCTTCATATCCATCGCTGTGGTGTCACGTTTTCTTGATGTCCGCTTGCCCATACAAAGACCTAGTAGAGCAAGTTTGGAGAAGAGTCGACAATCTGAAGGGACAATCTGTGTTTCTTGGGATCAACTACCCTTTCTTTGTCGGAGCCCCTAGAGCTATTGAACCTATAATTGCTCAGGCAGCCCTAGCTCCTGATGCTGCTATTGCTACTGCTGGTGGAGCTGACGAAGAACTAGTTGTTGCTGCTCCTAGTGAAGCTGACGAAATAATTGGTGATGCTGCTGCTGGTGAAGCTGACGAAATACTTGCTAATGCTGCTGCTGGTGAAGCTGACGAAATACCTGCTGAGGCTGCTGTTGGTGAAGCTGATGAAATACCTGCTGAGGCTGCTGCCGGTGTCTAGGAAGAACATGCTGGTGTTGTTGCTGAGGTGCCAGCACTTCTAGTGTTTATAGCATACTGTGTGTTTGCTGCACACTCACGCGCCTATCATGTTGACACTCTAGATCCGACCTGGAGCCGAATCCACGTCGGGGGGAGGGGGCCTACAATTGGCTCATCAGTGGGGTCATATGATTTGATGGAGAATGCCAGATGGCCAAACACAGCATTCTGGTTCGTTCCGACGATACCACGAGCTCCAGGGACCTCGTGCTCATACTGGCAGATCCGATGAACCATTTGTCTTTATCTTGATCATTAGTTACGCTTATTTGTGTAAAGACTAAGCTGTGCTTATTTGTGTAAGACTAAGTTAGGCCTGCCTGTGTAATATTCAGTGAACCTAGCTTTTCTTTCCATGCCCATAACAACAGAATTGCAGCATAGAACATACAAATGTAATGTGCATACTAGGCATTTTTGCTCAGGATAACAACCGCTTCAAGCAAATGATACATGGTGTACACATTTGAACGCATCACTAGAATGTGCCACCTATTGATGATTGATGACATGGATCTAGCTTTTCTGCGCCTATTTGCATTGAATCGCTCATTGATTTGTTCACATATTTTTTGGCAATGGCTGATGAACTCCACTCTCTTGGTAACTTGCTTCGTCAGCGAGCACTTGTTGATGCAATGCAAAGTACAGAACATGGTTGTCATCGTCATTCCATTTAGGTTCTCTATGTTTCGTCATCACTGAGCTACTAATTTCAAATGAAAATCTAGTAAACAACATATGTGTACATTGTTAGAGTATGCTACGGCCACGATACATACATGTTTTTCTACAATCACAATAAGAAAACTTGATGCATTTTCACCATGTTGGCGTTGTGCCGAACTGGGTGGATGCGGCTGATGGCCCAAAATATATCGAGCTCGTTGGGGAACCCCAAGAGGAAGGTATGATGAGCACAGCAACAAGTTTTCCCACAGTATGAAACCAAGGTTTAATCGAACCAGTAGGAGCAAGGAAACACCACAAAGGTGTTGCTAGCTGAACATTGGTAGAGCGCACTACCAATTCCAGCAGCAACGTGGAGACCTACACAGCACAACCACAGAACTCTGTCCCCAACTTGCGATGAGGTTGTCAATCTCACCAGTTTTGCTGAAAACAAAGGATTAAACGTATCGAGTGGAAGAAAGTAATAGTTTGCAAAAAGTAAACACAAAGTAGTAAACAGTTGATTGTAGATTGAAAGTAAAAGAAAGGACCGGGGTCCATAGTTCACTAGAGGTGGCTCTCCTTAAGATAGATAACATGCTGGGTGAACAAATTACAGCGGGGCAATTGACAAACATCGAGAAAGCATACAAGCATATACTAATCATCTTGACTCCTTTGAGATTCGATTGGGCATTACAACATTATACATAGAGGGCATCCAACTGCATCGATGACTAATAATCCAACTTTAGGTTATCATCCGAACCCCCTCTAGTATTAAGTTGCAAGCAACGAATAATTACATTACGAATTGCATGTAAAGTAAACAATACGATTGTTCTATGAACAAAGGATTGTTGTTTTCTCCCTAGTAGCAACAGCACATCTAGTACCTTAGAGATTTCTGTCACTTCCCCAGATTACCAGAGGCATGAACCCACTATCGAGCATAAATACTAACTCTTAGAGTTGCTAGCATCTACTTGGCCAAGATAGCTACTAACAACGGAAAGCATGCAAGATCACAAATAACAAAGACATGATAGAATCAATAATCAATCTGAAATAGCATCTCAATATCCATCGGATCCCCACAAACACAACATGCAGAATTACAACTAGATGATCTTGATCATGAATGGGGGTCACATGATCTAAACATGATAGCACAAAGGAGGAGAACCATCCATCTAGCTACTACATGGACCCGTAGTCCAGAGATGAACTACTCACGCATCACACCAGAGGCTTGCATGGTGATGAAGAAGGCCTCCAGTGTGAATTCCCCTCTCTGGCAGGGTGCCGCGAAGAGTTTCAGATCCCTCCCAATCTAGGGATGGAGATGACGGTGGCTACAGACTCTTTCGTGGATTTTTGATCGGGTACTTTGGGTTTCCGTATCAGAGGCAACTTATAGGCGAAAGGAGAGGCCGAGGGGGTGCCTGGGGCGGCCAGACCACCCCCTGGCGTGGGCCAGGCCTGGCCGTGCGGCCAGGTGGTGTGGTCGGGCCCCAGCCCCTCTCCGTCTCGTATTCTGGCTCCAGGTGTCCCTCGGTGAAAAACTGACTTTGGCTTTTGTCCCATCCAATTCCGAGAATATTCATTTTCTGACTTTCCTGGAACCAAAAACAGCAGAAAACAGGGAGCTGGCATTCTGGCTCTTGTTAATAGTTTAGTCCAAGAAATCATATAAAAAGTACTCCAAAGTGTGGACAAAACACAAGAGAGTAGATAAAACCAAGCATGGAACATCAAAAATTATGGATACATTTGCAATGTATCCGCCGTTTTGGAGTTCGGAGAGGAAGGCGCCCTGGCTGGTGCATGTGCGACCACGACGACGGCGAGCTCGGATTCTGGAGGAGGCCAACAGGAGCGAGCATGGTCGGCATGGTGACAGATCTCACCCGGGAATGAATTCCCGTCCCTGCGTCGTGCCATGGGTGCGGCCATGGTGAGGGCGAGCTCCGATTCGGGATGGGGAGGAGAACGGGACCGAGCAGGTTCATCCAAGTCCTAGCTCCACGCCATGGCCACGACCACAGATTGCCGCCCCGGAGGAAGAAGAAGGCGCGTAAAGGATGCATGCGCCAACGCTGCAAGCCTACATGGCAGCCACGACGGCAGCGACGTAACGACGAAAGCTGACAGGAGGGCCCAACTTGACGGCCGTTAGCCTGATATTTTATATTAAAACGTAAAGTTGAATTCGTGCCCAAAAAGACCCTTTGAGTATTTGGCACGCCAACTTTGGGCAACGCAGCTGATTATAAGCAACTTGGGTACCGTGTTGCCTAGGCGATCCAAATTTCGGGGTGCAAAATGATATTCTCACAAGGCTGGTCATATTGGAGATTATCATACACTAGTATCATGCGTATGCCACATATATAGTGCATGGTATCCTCTGATCATAGATGCTTTCTATTTAATTATTTGTTAAATCTCAATGCAAACTAGTGTACTACAAGATCTATTTGACATTGAATAATCTAATTTAACGTGATACAATATCATGATACTACATTTACGTATATCTTCATTAATTGTTGTGCCAAATTAGCTTTTTGCCATGTTGATATACAAGATACAACTTGTGATACTAGCACTATCGCCAGCCTAACACAAGTTCTATTTGGTGTGCCCATTTTGAATGCTAAAGGCTAAAGCAAAGGGACATATGAGTTCTCCCTTCGTCCAGAAATAAGTCACTTAGATTTGTCTAAATTTAAATGTAGCTAGACATGTTTTAGTTTGTAGATATATTTAAATTTAGACAAATCCAAATCAGTTATTTTTAGACTGGGGAAGTATTATTCTTAGCCATGAAAACGACGAGATAAGCACACGATTACACACACAGGGTGTATATGATGTCTCTCTCATGTCGTGATAAGGGACTCACGAGGATAGAATGATCCTTAATTTGACACCGGTTGACTGTGTCAGTGAAGTATTCCTGGTGCCTTGGTTCCCTACGGTCTCATCGGTCATTGCTATGTAGCATGGTTACTTTCTCAGTTTGTATATTCATGTTTTGAAGATGATATATCATTTTTTTGCTTGATTAACTTCTTGCGTAGGCTTGTTGATTGTAAATACGAAGTGATACGCATGGCACTCGGATTTTATATATGCCAAACCTCTGAATTCCATTAGATCTAGTCACTGTTGAAGGTTTCATTAGACAACAAATACTTTAAGTTAGAATACCTTTTCCTCTCATGCACCTTTTCAATTACCAAGAAATGATTCCATATCCCTCTTTAAATAAATACCGGCTAAGCACAATGTTTTTTGATCATATCATACAAGATTCAAATGCTTAAGAATAGGGGGTCTTTCTATCCTCCTTTTATCTTAGCAGCAATTTTGTTTTGAGTAACTTGCAATTGAAATAGATTTTCGTAAGAGACTCAACCTGTCTACTACCCATTAAACCATATGTCCATAAATTGAGATACCATTTCATGGACCTTCATTTCTGTTGTTCCTCGAATATTATCATTTTAGCATTCATTAAGCATACATGCACATAAAATTGATAGGTTTCATGGCAGTTAAGACATGCATGACATTTGCATCACTTCACAAGTTCATAAAGAATCGATTCGAGTAGGCGGCGATTCTGTCCCGATTGATCAATAGCGATGTGGCGAAGTAGTGACGGTCAGGGATGTCACTACACGACATCGGCCGGAGATCAGTGTGTGGTGGCGGGATGGATCAGATCTACCCTGATGGGCTCGGATGGTCCTCGGTCCCGATCTGTTGTAGCATCCCAATTGTCTAACAATTGTAATGCTACTTGGTCTAGTAAGATAATGGCTACTTCCTATATATAATTGTTGCATCATAATTATATCATGCTCATGTCATCATGCCACCTTGCATTTGAGCATCATATAAAACCCTTTTGATTTGGTTCTTCTCTCATATGCATTGTTAATTGTATTTGCCTCTTGATATTGTATTTGGTTATTTATATATTGTTTAAATGCCCAAGTTGAGTTGGGGGCATATCTTTTATTCAACTCCATCACCTTTCCTTGTCACCACCTTATACTTCCACCATTCCAATAACCCATGAGCTTGTAAGTCTTTTTCTTTTGATATTTATTCTAGCTCATGTGGGTTGGGTGGATCTAATTCTATAACTCCTTAGCTTGGCCCTTACTCCATCTTTTGAGGATGCACATAAATAAATGCCATGAGATTTTAGTTTGTTTTCACAAGATTAACACATGGCATTAAATACATGCATGGGCCATGCAAAGCTCCACCATCTCTTCTCCTTTGAGTTTTGCCTTTGTTTTAAAGTGGGTCTTGTCTTGTGTCATCATCCTATGTGTTCTTGATCTCTTGTTGATCACACCTTCTTCTTTCATCACCTCACCATCTCCATCTCAACACCTTTTCTAGCTTGATCTAGTTTTGGGCATGCTAAACCCTATACCTCAATCACACCCTACTCTACCTCTCTCCCATCCCCTCCTTGCTTGCTCATGTGAGGATGTAAAATCCTAAACAACCTCACCACCACTTCCCTAGGCTCTCTATCCTTAACCTCCTCCCTAGCCCCAACCCTAACCGAGCTTCTAATTCCTTCTAAACTAGCTCACCCGAGCCTCCCTTCTCCTCTCTCTTTCTCTCTCACAGCCGGGGATGGCCCACCCGAGCCTACCCCTCCTTGGACGCTCCCTGGCCCGGCTATTAGCTCCACCCTACCTGCCCCTGCCCTGCTCAAACCGAGCCAGCCCGAGCACGTGAAAGGAGAAGAAGAAAAAGGTGACAACCGAGCCACCTTTATCTACCCATTCCACGGCTGCCTCGCCTCTCTCCCTCTCGTTTCCTCCTTCCCCACGGCTCCTCTACATCGCCCAGATCCACCCCAAGCCCTGCCGCACCTCCCCTCTCTCTTCACCATCGCCAGATCTCGCTGCCAGACACCGACGTCTACCCCTGCTCCTCGTCGCTCCGGCCGGCGAGCGCGTCGAGGAGGTGGCCTGGAAAACCAAGGGGACCTCTCTACTTCGCACTGGACACGCCGGCGCGAAGGAGGAGCCCCAGAACCAACGGTACCGCCGCCACCTGACGCCAAACCCTAGAACTCCGGCCGCCAGCCTCGTCGACGATCCTCTGCGCCACTCCCCGATCTGACCACACCAACCAACCTGCGGTGAGCTCCTCTACCTGCTGGACATACTCCGCCTCACCGGGTAGCCCTAGCTGCGCCAGACTTTTCGCCGAGCAACCTCAGTGCGCCCGTGGCGCTGAGCCTCTGCGTCCTGCGTCGCCTCACACTCTACCTAGCAGCGGCTCAAGCCAACCCCCAAGCCACCCAGCGGTAGCCGCCGCCTTCGCCTTGTAGGTCACGAGATCGAAATCCGCTGCGCCGGCGTGCATGCCGTCGATCCGTCGAGAACAAGAAGAAAGCGATGGCCGCGAACCCTTTTGCACTTAACCCCCTGCGTCTTTTACCGGCTCAACCCGCGCTCCTAGAGGCCCCACCTGTCGGTCACCCGGGCTTTTTGCGAAAAGGTACCGGGGTTTCCACAGCCTTGCCCCGCGGTCCCTCGGATCCACCACGTGTCGCGTCCCTGCTGGCCGCGCGCGCCATGGACCCTCAACCCCACCGGCCCCACCTGTTAGCCGCATGGGCTAGCTCAGCTCGTGGTGAGAAAGGTTTCTCCACGTCGTTTTTTTTCGCCAGGTCAGCCCGGGCCCATCTGTCTGTGTCTGTGGCTAGATCTGGGTGAGTACAAGATGGTTTCTGCTTGCTGTTTAATTAAACCTTTTCAAATTTGTTTTAAATTCAAATTCAAATCTGTTTTCAAATATCTTTTAAGATATAATTCCAAATTAAACATGTAATATATGTTTTGAAATCATAAAAATGTGAGGATTTCAAATATGCCATTCAAAATATTATTTGAACACTTTAAAATTTCGAGTTGATTAAAATTACAATAAAATGCCCTTTTCATTAATTAATTAATAACTTTTGTTTTATAACTCCAAATTTGACAAATAATATGTCTAAAATGATCAGCTCGACGAGACCTTTCTGTTTATGCATTCCATGTTCTGAATTGCAGCATGCATCATATAAATACAAAGGTTACAGCAACTTATTTGAGGATAAAAGGTGACTAAAACTCCATAAAATGCTTTATCCTTGTATTCCACACCTCACCCATGCCATGCTACATTATTGCCATGCAAATTGTGCATCATTCATCATGGCATGATTGTTTGCTTGTCGCATTTTAATTCATATGCTTGTGCACTCTATTTATGTTGGCCCTTGTTTGTTTGGTTCTTCTTCGAATAGACGCTGAGCAGGGGATATATCAAGAAACCCAGGAGCACTACCCAGATCCATCCCTCGCTTCACCGAGCTGCCAGGCAAGCACTACCACATGCTTGCATACATATAGTACCTATTGCCTCTCTCTTATTCTTGCATAATTGAGTCGTGATTGCATTAAACTGAATCCCAAGTACTGCATAGCCTTTACTTTTAAACCCCACCGAAGCTTGTTCCTCCATCCCATGAGCCATTACTACAGGAGTTGTTTGAGCCATGCGGGTCGTAGAAAAACATGTGTAGGGTATGTGAGTGTCTGATGGATAACGAGGTACCTAAACAACTTAACCTGAGTAGTAATAGGATAACTAATGATAGTGGCACCGGTGGGCAATATCTGCTATTTGGTTCTTCATGCTCACTTGTGTCCCGCAGGACCCCGAGTACTTGATTCCTGTTCCTTGACTATTCGCACTATCCACATCCGGGAGGCTTATGACCCCCCCTGAGCCAGAGCTTGATTCATTCTTATTTCTTGGGGCCACAAAGTAGTTTGGGGCTTTATTACTATCCTGTACTTATGCCATGCTTTACTGCTTTATTTAAGATTGTGCGAGGAGCACTTGTACTGTTTTGGATGCGGAGTGTTTTCGCGGTATCGACAAGCCTCCACACTTCCGCTTCGTTCGCTGACCATTGACGCAAAACCTGGGTCCGCTCGAGCCGGCCAACTTCGTTGCGGTAGCCTAATGGGGTGGCCCCTCAAACATTTCTGAATCTGTGATCGCTTTGTCGTGAATGCCTCGTTGGGTTTTGATTTGGTTTTTCCGAGGTTGATCAGTGTGTGTTGCTATTTGTGCACCTCAGGGTAAATCTTTCTGAAAGCCGTGTTCGCGGTTATGGACGACTTGGAGCACAGTTTCTCGATCATAGACAAGTATAACTAAAGTACCGCTTTTAATTTGACTAAGTACCTGACTAGTAAATAGTGTAACACTCATGGAATGGATAATAAAACGCCAGCGGATGGGGGCTGTTCGTCCGCTTCCTCGTTGGTAGCGAGGAGGAGGATGGATCTGTTAATATCTGTTATAACTGTTGTTATTAATTCACGGACATCCATCTATCTTTGGTTAGGCGGATGGTTAGCAGTACCTATAGAATAGTTAGGTATTATCTTTTGCTGCAATTGCGTCACCCAGGTTGTGTCCCTTTAGAGGCATAAAGACTTGCCGAGTACCCTAGGGTCTCACACGATAAATTGTTTGATTCATGAACAGGTATACTCGCAAGATGGATACCGGGTGGAGGAGACGAACGATGTGGGCAACGATCACCGGTGTAGAGATTCCGGAGCGGGATCCGTGAGATCTGTGGCGGGATGTGTTTATTTATGGGGCATCTTATGCCGATTTGCTTCTTATCCGTCGGATCTTGTTTTCCGCTCACCGATACTCGATGTTTGATGTATGAGGAGATATCCTAAACTATTATATCTATCTAGGATATTTGGATCTTGCCGTATGGCGTTGCAATATTCTATTTCTTTTAGATGGAATGGCTCGAGGAATGTTGTATGGTGGCTTGCATACATACTCATTTGTGTATGTAGTTGATCCTTCGCTTGCCGATTCATGGTCGTTCTTGTCCCGATGTTTTGGAAATGGTTAGGACGGCGAAAGGTCTACTGTGAGTGGCATTTGGCCCCACCGTACCATTTTAACCATTTCCGCTCATCCGCTTGTAACTAAGGCGTAATTCACCGGTAGTTACAATTGGTATCGAGCCATCCGCCCTTGAGGTCTCAGCCAAATGGTCGTTGTCGGTCTAGCAAATATTTTGGTAGCTATGTATACTAGGGAAAAACAAAGCGTGAGTAGGACTGCTTCCACTTTTCTTCTTACCCACCCACCCACCTTTTTATGGTAAGGAAGTGTAACGTTTTCAATCCTCTTCTTAAAATTCAAACTAGGATTCACGTGTTCTGGGTTTCCGTAGTACCATAGGAAGTGTGTGTGTGTGTGTGTGTAATTCCTTGTCTATCTGTTGCATCCAATTTGTTATCACAATCTGCCTTTGGTTATCAACTGTTGGTACATTCCATACTGACAGGCGTTTGAAAACCGGCGCGATCTATCTGACTCCTTGTTAACCGGTGCCATCTTCTTAAGGGTGTTGTTGTAGCATCCCAATTGTCTAACAATTGTAATGCTACTTGGTCTAGTAAGATAATGGCTACTTCCTATATATAATTGTTGCATCATAATTATATCATGCTCATGTCATCATGCCACCTTGCATTTGAGCATCATATAAAACCCTTTTGATTTGGTTCTTCTCTCATATGCATTGTTAATTGTATTTGCCTCTTGATATTGTATTTGGTTATTGATATATTGTTTAAATGCCCAAGTTGAGTTGGGGGCATATCCTTTATTCAACTCCATCACCTTTCCTTGTCACCACCTTATACTTCCACCATTCCAATAACCCATGAGCTTGTAAGTCTTTTTCTTTTGATATTTATTCTAGCTCATGTGGGTTGGGTGGATCTAATTCTATAACTCCTTAGCTTGGCCCTTACTCCATCTTTTGAGGATGCACATAAATAAATGCCATGCGATTTTAGTTTGTTTTCACAAGATTAACACATGGCATTAAATACATGCATGGGCCATGCAAAGCTCCACCATCTCTTCTCCTTTGAGTTTTGCCTTTGTTTTAAAGTGGGTCTTGTCTTGTGTCATCATCCTATGTGTTCTTGATCTCTTGTTGATCACACCTTCTTCTTTCATCACCTCACCATCTCCATCTCAACACCTTTTCTAGCTTGATCTAGTTTTGGGCATGCTAAACCCTATACCTCAATCACACCCTACTCTACCTCTCTCCCATCCCCTCCTTGCTTGCTCATGTGAGGATGTAAAATCCTAAACAACCTCACCACCACTTCCCTAGGATCTCTATCCTTAACCTCCTCCCTAGCCCCAACCCTAACCGAGCTTCTAATTCCTTCTAACCTAGCTCACCCGAGCCTCCCTTCTCCTCTCTCTTTCTCTCTCACAGCCGGGGATGGCCCACCCGAGCCTACCCCTCCTTGGACGCTCCCTGGCCCGGCTATTAGCTCCACCCTACACGCCTCCTGCTCAAACCGAGCCAGCCCGAGCACGTGAAAGGAGAAGAAGAAAAAGGTGACAACCGAGCCACCTTTATCTACCCATTCCACGGCTGCCTCGCCTCTCTCCCTCTCGTTTCCTCCTTCCCCACGGCTCCTCTACATCGCCCAGATCCACCCCAAGCCCTGCCGCACCTCCCCTCTCTCTTCACCATCGCCAGATCTCGCTGCCAGACAAGCGTCTACCCCTGCTCCTCGTCGCTCTGGCCGGCGTGGCCGTCGAGAGGTGGTCAGAAAACCAAGGGACCTCTACCGCCCTGGACACGCCCGGCAAAGGAGGAGCCCCAGCGCCGCCACGCCAAACCCTAGAACTCCGGCCGCCAGCCTCGTCGACGATCCTCTGCGCCACTCCCCGATCTGACCACACCAACCAACCCGCGGTGAGCTCCTCTACCTCCTGGACATACTCCGCCTCACCGGGTAGCCCTAGCTGCGCCAGACTTTTCGCCGAGCAACCTCAGTGCGCCGTGGCCGCGAGCCTCTGCACGTCCCTGCGTCGCCTCACACTCTACCTAGCCGCGCGAGCGCAAGCCAGCACAACCCCCAAGCCACCCCAGCGGTAGCCGCCGCCGCTCGCGCGCGCGAGGTCGCGAGATCGAAATCCCGCTGCGCCGTGCCGTGCGTGCCGTCAGTCCGTCAGAGAACAAGAAGAGAAACAGTGGCCGCGAACCCTTTTGCACTTAACCCCCTGCGTCTTTTACCGGCTCAACCCGCGCTCCTAGAGGCCCCACCTGTCGGTCACCCGGGCTTTTTGCGAAAAGGTACCGGGGTTTCCACAGCCTTGCCCCGCGGTCCCTCGGATCCACCACGTGTCGCCTACCGGCTGGCCGCGCGCGCCGTGGACCCTCAGCCCCACCGGCCCCACCTGTCAGCCGCATGGGCTAGCTCAGCTCGCGGTGAGAAAGGTTTCTCCGCGTCGTTTTTTTTCGCCAGGTCAGCCCGGGCCCATCTGTCTGTGTCTGTGGCTAGATCTGGGTGAGTACAAGATGGTTTCTGCTTGCTGTTTAATTAAACCTTTTCAAATTTGTTTTAAATTCAAATTCAAATCTGTTTTCAAATATCTTTTAAGATATAATTCCAAATTAAACATGTAATATATGTTTTGAAATCAGAAAAATGTGAGGATTTCAAATATGCCATTCAAAATATTATTTGAACACTTTAAAATTTCGAGTTGATTAAAATTACAATAAAATGCCCTTTTTCTTAATTAATTAATAACTTTTGTTTTATAACTCCAAATTTGACAAATAATATGTCTAAAATGATCAGCTCGACGAGACCTTTCTATTTATGCATTCCATGTTCTGAATTGCAGCATGCATCATATAAATATAAAGGTTACAGTAACTTATTTGAGGATAAAAGGTGACTAAAACTCCATAAAATGCTTTATCCTTGATTTCCACACCTCACCCATGCCATGCTACATTATTGTTATAACTGTTGTTATTAATTCACGGACATCCGTCTATCTTTGGTTAGACGGATGGTTAGCGAGTACCTATAGAATTGTTAGGTATTATCTTTTGCTGCAATTGCATCACCCCAGGTTGTGTCCCCTTTAGAGGCATAAAGACTTGCTGAGTACCCCTAGGGTCTCACACGATAAATTATTTGATTCAGATGAACAGGTATACTCGCAAGATGGATCTTTGGGTGGAGACGAAACGATGTGGGCAGCGATCACTCGGTGTAGAGATTCCGAAGCGAGGATCCGTGAGATCTGTGGGCGGGATGTGTTTATTTATGGGGCATCTTATGCTGATTTGCTTCTTATCCGTACCCGGATCTTGTTTTCCGCTTCCGCCTGATACTCTGATGTTTGATGTATGAGGAGATATCCTAAACTATTATATCTATCTAGGATATTTGGATCTTGCCGTATGGCGTTGCAATATTTCTATTTCTTTTAGATGGAATGGCTCTGAGGACTGTTGTATGGTGGCTTGCATACATACTCATTTGTGTATGTAGTTGATCCCTTCGCCTGCCGATTACACCGCTCGTTCTTGTCCCGATGTTTTGGAAATGGTTAGGACGGCCGAAAGGTCTACCTGTGAGTGGCATTTGGCCCCACCGTACCATTTTAACCATTTCCGCTCATCCAGGCTTGTAACTAAGAGCGTAATTTACCGAGGTAGTTACATCTGCTGCCTGTTGCATCACCTCCGACGATGGCATTGGCGCACCTGGATTACTTCTGCTACATGAGGACGCCTAGGGCAGTGGTCCTGGGCATGGTGGCGGCGGCCACCTTCTTCACCGGAGTGGTCCTGGGCATGGACTGGTTGTGCTGTTTTTCCACATCTAGTCCCAGCGACGAGTTGGGGTGGCGGTGCTGCCGTTGAAAACCGAGCTCGAATCTGGTCATGGCGGGTGATGGCGCATCTGTGTTGTTTTCCACGCAGCTCTCATTACCCCCCTCGTAGCTACTCCGGGGGAAACCCGAAGACCTCCGGGTCGGGCGACAGCGGCACATCGGTGTCGCATTCTCTCTTGGGAGCATTGCTTGTGCAGCAACACTAGATGGAAGAGGCGGGAGAGGTGGAGCGGCTAGCGCGCACGGAGGAGGTGCTACTTGGCACCGCGGTGGTGTCAGTGCCTAGTATTGCGAGTGTCTGCGCATCGATCTACATGCTGATGACGAGTTGGCGGAAGATAATGAAGGCGGCGACATCCGGAGCATGTGCGTGGGCACTGATCCGTGGATAGGATGTGCGGTTCTGGGGCTCCTTTTGCTTGTGTTCGAGCCGCCGCGCCCAGGCACTCCAACTTGTCTTGGCGAGTGACAACAGTGAGAGTGACCGTGGAGCGGGGTCAAAAGATGCAGCTAGGTGTTTGCTAGATCTCGTTGGGGAGCTGGCGATATGGTTATTAATTTTTCTCGGTGTTTTTTTTTGGCGGTTCCGGTTTGTATGATCTTTGTAATAGCTTTTGCCAAACTTTTGTGGTTCTAATAATGAATAAAGATTTGTGCATCGTTTGATGTAGAGGCCGGGGCTCCGTTACCCATTTAAAAAAAAACAAGTTCATAACGAATTTCGGAGGCCAAGTAGTAACTATTTAGAGGTCAAAATTGGCTGAGTTATATTAGCAACTTTATGAAATGGGTAGTAGGAAGGTTGTTTCATCCAAATCAAATTGAGAGTGCCTTGATAAACAAGCTGTCATACTTGATACACGTACTCTAAGGCTATATAATTTGACAATTAACTAGACTCTTCTTTGCGTCCCCCAGAGCGCGACAGGTAGACCTTTAGAGGTGGGAGTAAACTTCTAGCCTTCAACCACTTAAAATCGCAGATGCTATAGGAATCAGTTCCACGAGCACGTGGGCCGAGCCATTTCCGTGAGCGCGTGGGCTGCGTACTTACAAACATAAGGGACAGATTCGCATATGTCCAGTATCCACGACATGACTCACGAAGGTAAGAGTTGCTTTAACACAAAGACGGAAGCTTACAGGAATATAGTGCATAACACTAAGACGCGGAAGTATACACGTAAAAGGTAAAATGAAACATACACACATGAAATTACAGACAAAAAATAGTCTGACAATTAATCCTAGTATCCTATCTGATGATCTACATACACTACGGAGCTGAGAAAGGGGCTGTGAAGATCTTCCGAAATTTTCTTATCTCCTCGGCGAACGATGGAAACATGTAGAACACTATCACGGAGCCGAGAAAGGGGCTGTGAAGCTCTCCCGAAATTCACTTATCTTCTCGACAAAGGATGGAAATATGCAGATGACTATCTTTGAATTCATAAAACCTACCTTATTTAGACTCTTCAGTGTATTGCGTTAGAGAAAGTAAATAGGCCTCAAAGCCAATACGAAGTGTAACTTAGACGAGACAACAATGACTTTCATAGCTGATATTTTTGAATTTCTGTTGCTCACGTTACAATGGAAAACGTAAATGGTAAGAAAACTAAAAAAATAAATACATTATTGGAAAGAAGAAAAACATTCATAGATACCATAGTCAAAAAGAAACGTCAATGATCATACACGAAATATGAATAACTTCCGCAACACATATTCTTGATATCTTGTTGTACACATTAAATACCTAATTACATTCTATCTAATATGAACTTATCCTAATAACTACCGGCCAAAAGACCCTAGTGTTGACTAAAGCTTGTACACCGCCTTAAGCACGATGATGCGTTCACCCTGGCGGTGCACTTCTCGTAGACGCAGCAGCGAGTGTAGATAGCACCGACGTTGGTCCTTCTTCACATCAGCGTGGGCTTCCTGGTCGACGTGGTAGCGCTTCTTGCCATGGACGCGCCTCCCACGTACATCATGGCATGAGGATGTCGCTCTTCCACTGATCCTTCTTGACGGTTACGGTCGTGTCGTTGACATCGTATCCTTGATCATCGCGACTCCCGCTTGATGTTCTCGCAGACATATCGGAGAGAGAACACGCCGCCAACATCACTCCCTCTCCCTGTTCACGCGATCTTCACCGTCATCGTGGTGGCTGCTTCTCCTCGAGTACGCGGTTCCCGTGTATACCGATGGTGATGGAAATCGCTCCACGACGAATCTGTCCTCCATCTCTGTGTTCCGTGTCGATGTAGTGGCACCGATAGTGCGTCTACCGCTTCTCCCCATTGACGGGTTTCACGCGTACATCCAGCGAGTGGACATGACGCCGAACCGATTACGTAGACCTTTTTCGTGGCTATCGCTACATTGTACCTACAAATGAACGAACTTACTCTTCCGATGCGTGCCGTTCTATAGAGCATCACGACGCACCTTCTCAAATGCGTCGGATATGACAAAGACGTCATTTCAGGTAGCCGGTGATGTCTCTTCTAGCACGACGCGAAGGGAAAGCTAAGCTGAACCAACTAAATCGATGCAAGAAACCAGGAAGGTGGAGGGGTCTTTTATAGGCTAAAAGCTGGTCGTGGCATCGAGGATCCGTAGACCTGGACCCATCGTCGCATACCCCGAAATATAACGTTGGCATCTCGACTCTTAACGGCGAAAACGTGATCGGGGGATGGCGCTATCAGTTAGACGTAGACATATGCGCTAACCCGAGGACATGCACCCATGAACATCTACTTTCTAAACCGCCAGCTCATGTAGTAATGGGACGTGCCGTAGGAACTCAACACAAGAAGACGCACACGTCTAATGTCTATGATGCGAGTTAGCCTCTCCGTCCGCGAGAATACATGGCCGATATGGGCTTGTGGCACCACGTCATCTTTTGACGTTCCCATGACTGCGAGAGCGCACAACCGACATGGGCTCACATCGATGTAATACCTTGGACATTACGCTCTAAGAACCTACCTGGATGAATCAAAAGTGGATAAGTGATTCTACCGCGGAGGCCCAATGCCACCCACGTGTAGGCCCATCAAAGTAGAGAAGGGCACGGTACCGGCCTACCAACTTATCCATTTTCAAGAAAATCGGGACAAGAGCGAGCGATGTAAGTGACAGGTAATGCGATCACGACATACACAAATGAGTATGTATGTCTGCGACTTACAATAGACATCAGAGTCACACCATCTAGAAACAATAGAAACATAAATATTCAACGCTATACGGCAAGATCCAAATATCCTAAATAGATATATATTTTAGGATACATCATCAAATATCACACAACAGAATATCAAGCGGAAGCGGATAACATGATCCGAGTACGTATAAGAAGCAAATCTGTATAAGATGCCGTAAAAATAAGCACATCCCGCCCACAGATCTTATAGATCTCCATCTCCGGAATCTCTACACCGGATAGTGGTTGCCACCATCATCTGTCTCCTCAACCCATTAGCCTTCATGAGAGTATACTTGTCCATCTGAACCAAATATTTATCGTGTGAGACCTTAGGGGTACTCAGCAAGTCATAATGCAGCTAAAGGGAACAACCTCGGGGTGATGCAATGGCGGCGAAAGATAATGTCTATAAAGAGCTATAGAGACTCGCTACACATCCGCTCAACCAGAGATGGACGGACGCCCATTAATTAATAGCAACATTTATATAAGCAACATAATTAACCTCGCTCATCCCCTTCTCGCTTACCGACGAGAAGTCGGAAGAACAACCCATCTCTTGGCATTTTTATTAACTATTCCATGAGTGTTGTACTAATTACTAGTCATGTCTTAGTCAAATTAAAGGCGGTTCTTTAGTTATGCTTGTCTATGATCGCGAAACTGTGCTCCAAGTCGTCCATAACCACAGACACGGCTTTCAGAAAGATTTACCCTGCAGGGGTGCACAAATAGAAACACACGCATGATCAACCTTGGAAAAACCAAATAAAAACCCAACGAGGCTTTCATCACAAAGCAATCACAAGATTCATAAAATATTTCAGGGGGGCACCCCATTAAGCTACCCGCAATGAAGTTGGCTGGCTTCGAGACAGATCCATGGTTTGCTCCAATGGCTGTAAACGGCTGAGAACACGAAAGTGTGACCCGGCTCGTCAATACCGTGAAAAGACTCCGCAATTCCTAAATAGTACAGGTGCTCCATGCACAATCGTAAATAAAGCAGTAAAGCATGGCGTAAGTACAGGATAGTAATAAAGCCCCAAACTTGTTTGTGGCCCCAAGAAATAAGAAATGTATCAAGCTCTCGCTAAGGGGATTCATGGTCCCACATGCAGATAGTGCGATAGTCAAGGAACGGGTATCAAGTACTCGAGGTCCTACGAGACACAAGTGAGTGTGGAAGAACCAAATAACAGCTATTACCCACCGGTGCCTCTTTATTTAGTTATCCCATTACTACATAGTTTAAGTTATTTAGGTACCTCATTATCTAAGGACTCGCACAAACCCTACACATACAATTCTACGACTCGCATGGCTCAAACAACTCATATAGTAATGGCTCATAGGATGGAGGTACAAGTTTCGATCAGGTTTAAAAGTAAAGGCTATGCAGTACTATGGATTCCAATTTAATGCAATCGTGACTCAATGATGCAATAGTAAGATAGAAGCATAGGTACTATATGTATGCAAGAATGGGGAATTGATTGCCTAGCAGTTCAGTTGCAGGATAGGAAGGATCTAGGTAATACTCCTGGAATGATGCACAATTGCATGTTATAATCTAGCATGGCATGGGTGAGGTGTGGAAACAAGAAATAAGCACTTTTATTAATTATTTTGTCAAGTTTTACTTGCATAAACCATTCAGGTTTTTAAGTATTTATATGATGCATGCTTAAATTCACATGGAATGCATAATTAGAACAGGCTCATCGCGTAGATTGATTTAGACATATTATTTGTCGAAATTGGAATTACGGAATTAAAGTTATGAATTTATTAGGAAAAGGCATTTAATTGGTATTTATATTATTTCAAAATTTTAAATTGCTTAAAAATTATTTTGGATAGCATATTTGAATTCCTTGGATTTTTCTGATCAGAAAATATATATCATATGTCAATTTTGAAATTATGGATTTAAATTTATTATTAGTCATTTTTAAATAGCCAAAAGGGCATTATGGTCATTAGTTGTAATAGTCAGGGGCATCATGGTAATTATCAGAAAGTAGATTTGAATTCATGTTTAAATTTGAAATTGGGTTTGTTATGGAAATCCCCTAAAATTCGAATTATTTAAATTTGTATGAACTTATTTGAATATATTCTCTTTTCTGGAATTATTTTTTATTCTATTTTTATTAGGAAAACTTGCGGTGGACTTTTTATACCAAGGCAGCACCTAGCCTAAGTTGCTGTCACATGGGCCTGAGCTGACTCAGCCCAGCGCTGATGGACGGTTGCGCCGGGGTTTTCCTTACTGACGCCCAACCTAGCCACGGTGGCTGACATGTGGGGATGGGCCTCGGCGGGGGAGAAAAGCAAAAACACCGGGAACCTTTTTGTAAAACGGCCCGGTCGGGTCTGGATAAGGTGGGCCTTCTTGTAGGACTGAGGTTGGAGGAACCAAAATGGTAGGGGCTGTATACAAAACTCCGCATGTTAACTGAAGTGGAAAATCGGCGAGTTTTCTAAAAACGTCTGAACTCTAGTCGAGTGTGGCGGCTTCCGACAGTGGTGGCGATGAATCCACGGTGCTCCTAGCGATGCTGCTAGAAAGAAACCTGTAGAGCTCACTAAGGACTACATGTTTTGTTTAGGCCAATACATCTAACGAGGTCAGCAGTGGCTTGGCCCCCTCGACGAACCGGACAAGTTTGCCGGCGTGGTGCTGCTTTCCAACTACTGCACGCGGACAGGGAACGGCGTGCCGGTGTGGCGAGCGACGGAGCAGCGCACTGTTGCGAGGTAGGTACGTCATGGATGGAGTCGTGGCTAGGGGACAGAATAGGGGATCGAACGGGGAGGTGCAGAGTAGCTGCAGGCGGCTACAGAGAACGCGCAACGCGCCCGCGCGGCGACAGAGCAGCATGCCATGATGGCGAGCAGCGAGCGGCTCAGGAAGACGTAGGTCGACAGCGATAGAGCCTAAGGAAGATGAAGGAGAGGTGGAACGGGATGGGGAGCTCACCGGGGGTTCGTGGGCATCGACGGTGTGGACGTAGGGTGACCGAGACAGCCGGAATTAACGACGAACACTAGAGACTGAAGAGGGGAAAGAGCGACCATGTCATTTATTTGGGGACGCTTAGGTCCATTTAACTTGTCGATGAGATGGAGGGCTTCGAGGAGGTTCTCTGGGCGGCGCCGGCGAGGATTCAGAAGCACTAGAGCAGCCGCGCCATGGCGAGGCCGAGGTGGTGGCGTGGAGGGAGGCAGGAGAAGGACGGGGCTGTAGTGGTAGGGATGGAGGGGTCTAGGGTTCCGAGGGTCTCGATGAGGATAAGAAGGGTATGCCGGGCAACTGTCGATGTTGACGGAGGGAGACAGGGACCTGCCTTGCTGGATGATTTCCGTCTGCAGCGCTGAGAGAGAGAGGGCGACAGCGATAGACGAAAAGACAGAAGAAGAACAGGAGAGGCATCCCTCTCGGTCAAAGCGGTACGGCCCAGGAAGAGAGGAAAGCACCGAAGAAGGTGGGCTGTTGCGACTGCCGAGGTGGGCTAGGCAGGTAGCCAGAATCCACCGATGTTGCTGAAGTTCCGTGCTGTTAGCGGCAATGTTGTTGTAGCTTACTAAACCTGGGACACCTGCTGCTACTATTTGCTAGACTGAAACTAGAACAGATTCAAAACTACCCAGATTTTTAGAAAAGAAAAACCCAACTTTGAATATCAAAGGACATCTGAAATCATGCCCAACATCTAGAAATACTAGGATCGGTAGAACATCCATGATTGACAGTTTTGAACATATACACAAGATAAAGAAGGCACAAAGAACAAAAGGACATCCAAGCGGTGTAGAACCTAGACAAAAATTAAAGAAGAAAAGAGAGATAGGATTTTTTTTGGTCTCATATATGGACATGACCTCACAAATCCCAGAGAAGAGATAAGGTATTTACATAGGGAAAACGAAAACCCCAATGCATGGCTATGCATAGAATTGAAAGCTAGTGACCATGCCTAGTCAAATGAAAATAAGAGTAGGCATTAGCTACTGGTTGATAAGGGATTGGGACAAAAGAAAACAAAAGAAGGTGTCTGTATCCCTTAAGTGTGTCACCCTACAGTTCGAGAATAATACATACATGATCGAGACCCTTCTCAGATCAATAATCAGTAGTGGGACCTGAAGATCCATACTGACTCCCACACATTCAACGATGACTTCTGTGATCATGAGAACCTGTAACGCTAGTAACAAAATCCCTTTGTCTCGCGATATATTACATGTCTAAGATTCGATCATCGGTAAATACCTAGTTTGATCTTCTTACCGATATGCACTCTTTTCTTGTTCCCGTGATATAACATTCTAGTGATCACATCACTGGCTTCCAAGCTATTTCAATGTGATATAAATGGATCGCTGAAGCTTGCATACCTTGTCAGCATCCTTAGGATCAACAAAACCCTTAGGTTGTATCATATACAACTCTTCTTCAATATTACCATTGAGGAACACGGTTTTGACATCCATCTCCAATATTTCATAATTGAAATATGCAGCAATTGCTAACATAATCCTAACCGACTTTAGCATCGCTATGGGAGAGAATGTCTCATCATAGTCAACTCCTTGAATTTTTGAAAACCCCTTTGCGACAAGTCGAGCTTTATAGATGGTCACATTACCATCAGCATTAGTTTTTCTTTTGAAAATCCATTTATTCTCAACGGCCTTTCGGTTGTGAGGTAAGTCCACCAAGGTCCAAACCTGGTTTTTGTACATGGATTCCATCTCGGATTTCATGGCTTGTAGCCATTTATTGGAATATGGGCTCATCATCGCTTCTTCATACGTTGCAACATCATCAATTCCATCTACCATGATCATTATCACCGCTTCTTCATACGTCACAACGTCATCAACGGCCTTTCACGAAAGGATTTCCGTACAGTTCAGCAGCTGCATGTGTCATGCTTGACCTGCGAGGTTTGGCAGTATCCTCTTTCGGAGTTTCATGATCATTATCATTAGTTCCTTCTTCACTTGGGGAAATGAACTCCGGAACAATTTTTGACGCTACGCCACTCGCCGTCGCATGAAGAGAAGGTTCAATAACCTCCTCGAGTTATACCTTCTGACTCCACACACCTTTCATGAGAAACTCTTTCTCTAGAAAGGATCCATTCTTGGCAACAAAAACCTTGCCCTCAAATCTGTGATAGAAGGAATACCCAATTATTTCTTTAGGGCATCCTACGAAGACGCATTTTCCGCTTTGGGTTCGAGTTTATCAAGTTGAAGTTTCTTCATGTAAACATCACATCCCCAAACTTTAAGAAATGATTCGTTAGGTTTGTTTCCAAACCACAATTCATACAGTGTTTTCAACGGATTTAGATGGGGCCCGATTTAAAGTGAATGTAGCGGTTTCTAGTGCATAACCCCAAAATGACAGCGGCAAGTTAGTCAGAGACATCATAGATCGAACCATATCCAATAAAATACGATTACGACGTTCCGATAGACCACTATGTTGTAGTGTTCCGGCAGGCGTGAGTTGTGAAACTATTCCATAATCTCTCATATGTGTGCTAAACTCGTAACTAAGATACTCACCTCCACAGTCGAACCGCGGAAATTTAATCTTTCTATTACGATGATTTTCCACTTCACTCTGAAATTCCTTGAACTTTTCAAAGGTTTCAGACTTGTATTTCATCAAATAGATATACCCGTATGTAGACAAATCATCCTTGAAAGTAGCAAACTAATGATATCCACCTCACACCAACACACTCATTGGACCACATACATCAGTATGAATTATTTCCAATAAATCGGTCGCCCTTCCATTGTACTGAAAACGGGGTTCTAGTCATCTTGCCCATAAGGCATGGCTCACATGTATCAAATGATTCAAAATCAAGTGATTCCAGAAGTCCATCAGAATGGAGTTTCTTCATCCATTTAATGCCAATATGACCTAGACAGCAGTGCCACATATATGCAGATATATCATCATCAAGTTAATCCTTTTAGCATCAACATTATGAAAATATGTATCAGTACTATAGAGATTCAACAGAAATAAACCATTCATCACAGGTGCATGACCATAAAAGATATTATCCATATAAATCAAACAACCATTCTTTTCGGATTTAAACGAATAACCACTTTGCAATAAACACGATCCGGATACAATGTTCATGCTCAGTGCAGGCACCAAATAACAATTATTTAGATTTATCACTAATCTCGACGGCATATGGAGAGGTAGTGTCCCAATGTTGATCACATCAACTCTTGATCCATCGCCGACATGCATCGTGACCTCATCCCTTCCTAGCTGTCGCTTGTTCCGCAGCCCTTGAATCGAGTTACATATATTAGCAACCGATCCAGTATCAAATACGCAGATGCTATTAAGAGTACTAGTCAATTACACATCAATAACATGTATATCACATATACCTTAGTTTGCCTTGCCAGCCTTCTTATCCACCAAATACTTGGGGAAGTTGTGCTTCCAATGACCAGTCCCCTTGCAATAGTAGCACTCGGTATGAGACTTAGGGCCAGCTCGGGATTTCTTTTCAGGTACAACAACAGATTTTCCGACCTTCTTTCCCTTATATTTACCTTTCTTGTCTTTCTTGAAACCAATGGTCTTATTGATCATCAACACTTGATGTTCTTTCTTGATCGCCACTTCTACAGTCTTAAGCATTGACAGAAGCTCGGAGAGATACTTCTTCATGCCCTACATATTATAGTTCATCGCGAAGCTCTTGTAGCTAGGTGGTAGAGATTAGAGAACATGATGTATGCCTAAGTCAATGAGAATCTTTATTCCCAAGGACACAAGATTATCGGCGTACTCGGACATTTTGAGTACATGCTCACTAACAGAGCTATTATGTTCCATCATGCAGCTAAAGAACTTTTCAGAAGCATTATAACTTTGTACGATAGCATGGGAATCGAAAATCATTTTTAATTCACCCATGGTATCAAAGGAATTGCCATTTTCGAAACTCTTTCAAAGTTTCGGCTCTAGCACAGATAGTATGCTGCAATGAACTAAGTTGTGCTCCTCCTGACGAGTCAAATGGACATTATTTTCCTCGTTAGGGGCATCAAGAGCTGGTGAGGGGGCCTAGTGGCTCTTATAACACACATTGCTTTTGTGTAATAGTGAGGAGAATTGATACGGTATGGCCCGATTTTCTGAGCTAGCACTTATCGATGATGATGGTGGATGATTGATAACTAGCCCATAGCTATGAACGCTCCTGCTGAAACCCTGATGCCAATGCAACATCTCTCGAACCTTGTGGGATATTCACAACACCATGCTCTTGCGCACGTAGCCATCAACCACGAACAGTAGTTTGCAATCTACTAATTCCTAGTGGAACAACAGATCACACTCAATTGCAGCAAGTATTTTGATCACAAGTAATTCCAGAGGTTCTAATAAGAATCAACTATAAAATATTTTAACGTGGTCTAACACTAAACTAGATGCGGTGCCCCATATTAAAGGACCAAGGTACGGCTAGGCTAAGAGTACAAGACGCAAACGACTACAACTTAGGATACATGCCGACCCTATAGGGGCAGCCCTTTAGGCACGCAGGCCACTTCTGCTGCGGCAGGATAATAGGCAGATTTTGTGCCATGGCAGAGTTTATGCTTGTTTTTCTGCTGTTGCAGAACATAGTGTTGATGTTTCCCTTGACATCTCCTTGCGCTTCCTCCCTCTCCTCCCTCGTGCATGCTTCATGGATCAACATGCCATGCTCCATATGCTTCAGTTCCTTGCTCCGTGCGATGCCTTCTTCTCCCATGTACCTGATCATATAATAATGTAAAGACTTAGGTAGTACTAAATTATCATTAAGTAAAACATCAGGTTCATTAAGAAACAGGTTCACCTGTTGTTCTAGTATCTTAGCACGAGCTCTTGTAATGGGTCCAATTCTAATCTCATTGGACTGATCCTTCTTTGTAGCAGCTCGAACATCTTCAGTAGTAATTGGGGTAGGTGAAATTGTAGGGATATCCTCATCAAGAATTATCAGAATCATGGCCCAGCTGGTAAAGTTGCTACCATTTGCTGCAAGTTTCTCTTTCTCCATGAACACATTGAAATTAAAAGCAGGTGGTGCGATCTACAACGTAATTTGTAAAGTTTATTTAGACTAATTTTATGATAGACCGAGTTCAACTAATCCAAATTACGAATGAACTCCCACTCAAGACAACATCCCTCGTGTATTTTTGGTGATGACATGAACAAAATCTACTACACCAAGTCGGATCATCACGTGAGTCGGTGTAGTCTCAAACGCGAGCATCTATATGGGCATCATATCAACTATATGACTCATTCTTAACCTTTCGGTCTGTGTTCCGAGGTCATGTCTATACATACTAGGCTCGCCAAGTACGAACCTTAGGATTCGCGTATGTAAAACTATATTATACCCGTTGTACAAAAGCGTAGAATCGAAAATGCCCGATCATCACGTGATGCCTTGAAACAACGATCAATAGAACATTGCATACTAAGGAAGAACACATTTTTATCTTGATATCTGAAAGAGGGATCATCTTATAAGGCTACTAAAACGCCAAACAAGCAATATAAGATGCAAACATAGTATGCATAAAGTGAAATGATATGGTTCTTGCACTTGATCACTATCATGTGCATCGTGGTATGATCTTTATCATTCCTTTGTGTAAGGCCAAGGTCTATGGAACTTACGTGTTAGGTATGTTATAAGAGTATCAACTATACTTCAACTTACAACATTACCATATCATGACACTAGCCCAGCAATAATCTAAACTAGATGCCTCTAATTTATCAATTGCAAGTTTTACGTGGCTTAGGTCTTTCGAAGGTAGAACCGACCTTACCTATGAACATGGAACCACAACAATGATAACCAAATTATTAGCAACTCGTTGTAAATCAGATATTGACTATAGTAGGAGAGATTGACACCCGCTAGCCACTTATGCAAAACTAGTTGCATGTCAAGCGTGGAATAGGTCTCATGTGCGAGGACATGTAAAGTTAGTCCGGGCCGCTTCATCCCACTATGCCACCAGTATCAATAATACATATAAGATGCAATAACCTGATCATCATCGCCCACATACTCATATGTGTACTACCCGTGCAAAGCATCTACGCATAGATCAGGGTCTAATACCACTGTTGGGTTCATAGCATAAAAAACAAAATTTTCCTACGATGGGAACTACTAAGCACCAAGATCTATCTACTAGATATAAGCAACAGGTGGATATACATCCATAGAGATCATACCGTTGAAGACAAACAAAGTGTAATGAGATTTTACTCGTGGATGATGTAGCCAATCGCTTGCCGATCTCAAGATCGAGAGGAAGTCCTAGCGCTCAAAATCAGCAGCGCATCCGTGCTCGCACACACGTCCGGTCCACCGAACAACCTCCGCCTCCTCGCTCCAGCGATGCAGCAGAAGAAGCAAATCCTTCCAGATGAAAGTCCACAGGGAACATGTATCTCACTAATCTCAGACCATGGGGGAATAATTCTAGAGGGGAGAGAGATCCTTCACGAGGAGGTCTATTTTGTGAGGAGGAGAGGGAGGACTTTTATAGGGGAGGGGGCATCCCCTCCCTTGGCCGGTGGCCATGGAGGATCCCCTCCGCCTCCTCTCATTGATGTGGGTGGAGGCTCCGCTCACATAAATTTGACGCCATTCAAAATTCCACTCACATGCATTAAATTTCCACCAAATTTAATGCAACTCTCATTTAATAAAACTCTTTTATTTATTATATTCAGAATTTTGTTAATTACTTTAATTAACAAACATTCACATAAAACCCCCTGCAATATTTCAATACCACATGCTGAACCAATTTTAGCAATTTCACATGAAACAATTTTGGTGTCCATTGAAATAATTCTAGTGCTTTGTCAATCTTTTCTCTGGAACAGATGTGCTCCAAATAGTGTCGGTATCCCTTAAGTGTGTCACCCTACGGTTCATGAATAATGCATACATGATCGAGACTCTTCTCAGATCAATAGTCAGTAGCGGGACCTAGAGAGCCATACTTACTCCCACAGATTCAAGGATGACTTCTGTGATCGTGAGAACCTTTAACGCTAGTAACAAAATCCCTTCGTATCGCGATATATTACATTTCCGAGATTCGATCATCTGTATCTCAATACCTAGTTTGATCTCGCTACCGACATTCACTCTTTTCTTGTTCCTGTGATATAACATTGTAGTGATAACATCACGTGCTTTCAAGCTATTTCAATGCGATATCACCGAGAGGGCCTAGAGTATATCTATCCATCATCGGGATGGACAAATCCCACTCTTGATCCATGAGCCTCAACAAAACACCTTTGGAGTATCTGAACCCACCTTTATAGTCACCCTGTTATAGTGTGACGTTTGATGTTAGCAATTAACATGATCTCATGGTTTAAGGACTAAGATTACTTCATATGATGTTATAGCCATATAAACACAATGACTTTGATCGTAATGCTATACTTTGGATGAATGTTCATCACATCATTCCACCAATTCTATGACCTCATTATTAACAACATCCAATGCCCATGATTAGGAAACCTTGATCATCTTATTAATCAACGAGCTAGTTCATAAGAGAGGCATAACTAGGAACCCTTTATTTGTTTATTAAACACACATGTATTAACGTTTCAAATTAATACAATTATAGCATGCAAAATAAACATCTATCATATACTTGGAATATGATAATAACAACTTTATTGTTGCCTCTCAGGGCATATTCCCTTTAATAGGTACATACCAGCTCAGAGGGCGGGACAGAACTGTCCATAAGCTAGGCTTGAGGTGGCGCACCTGGAGTAGGGGGTCTTCAATGATGTAGTGCCCTTGGCAAGATACTAACGTCCTGGGCGACCCTCCGCAATGAACAGACTCACAACACACTCCGTCAAGCAAAACAACACCTCAACAGGCAGGTCACATGGCCCACTGCCCGTGGGATCTGCCTCGGTACAAGAAGATGATGTTGGGGCGTATCTATTTTAAAGCAGAGCTGATGCCACCGGTGACCTCCAAAGTGCGGTGTAGCCACTTTGGTGCAAGAAAGTAGAGGATGACGCAACTCCCTAGAGCGAGTGCTCCCTGCGACCACTTCCTTGGACTGGAGCACCCGAAGTACCCTAGACTTCGTCCATTTAAATTAGAGGTGTGGGCCAGCTCTCTTTGGATGAGAATGTGGACACCCTTCCCGCCAAATATTAGGGGGAATAGGCTTGACACCTCTATAAAAGGAGAACTACCTTAACCCTAGGAAGGGACCGATCGTAGTGTTCAGAAAACCCTAAGGAGACATCCCCCATTGTACCCTTGTGAAGCATCGCAAGCAATACAACAAAGAAGGAATAGGGACTTTACCTTCTCAAGAGGTCTTAAACCTAGGTAAAAGACCCCTATGTCTACTCTCTATCGTGTGCAAGCTCCGCCACAACTGTCGTCGCCGAGAAGTCTAAAACACGTGTTCGACCCGCTCTTAAACTCGGCTCGTTGGACCCCATTTCCTTCATAGGACGCAAAGTTCTGACATTTGGTGCGCTATGTAGGGTGCTAAGGCGCGCTCTCAGGACCTTCGACAGCTTGAATGGCATGGCACAATGTGCGGACACATAGATGAAGCACACCCCGCAAGGAGGCACATGCGAGGGGCGAGAAAGTTGTATCCCAATTGCGCTATATCCCCCAGCCTAGCGCACGCTGGGAACGAGGAGGACACCCCCTTGCGCCCTTTGCGAAGGATGCTCCCTCTAGGACGCAGCGACGTGCCACTCCCACTCACCATACCATTATGCAGGTACGGAGACGCCCTCGCACCAGGGGCTGTGCGGCTCATGGTGAGAGAACTTCTCTGCTATCCTCCATGGAAACCGCGCGAGAGGACTGACATGTGCGCCTCGCTGCATTTGTGGACATCACATGGGATGAATTGGTCCTGACCTCTCACGGAGCTCGAACGGGGGAAATAGCATACAGAGCGCCTCCACTTCCCGCTCCTCTGACGAGAACCGAGAGCTCAGGAAGCAAGCATGTAGCCTGTGAAGCATGTAAGTCATGGGGCATCGGACAAGAGGATGCGCATGTAACCCTCACATGACATCATGAGCACGAGGCCCATGTTTCCCAAAGTGTCACTACAAGAAAAGTTTCCTTCCGCAACGACTTGGCCTGACAGTCATCGTAGAAGGCGCATCTTCCGCGACGAAATTCTCGGCTCGGCCATGGCCGATGGAAATTCTCGCCTCCACCCAGGAATAGACGAACGAACGAACATGATGAGCTCTATCTACTGACGATGCTAGAGATGCATACATATACTCGAAATTTTGGAAAAAATTAGGGTAGGGCAGCAGCCGTCGTAACTTGCCCAAATTAAAGGGACCTCCGCCGAGACAAATCTAAAGAAAAACATACCGAGTGGGCTCCCAAATCATCATCAGCCGTGGATCAATCAATACAAAATTTGAACTTATTATTACGGTTCACCATAGATCTAGCCCCGAAACTAGCTTGCATGTGTAAAACTGAACTGTAGTATACAAACAGTTTAAATGCACTAGATGAGAACTATACTCAACACCAACCCAATGTTAACCAAGTGCTAATAAAAGCTTGACCGCATCTTATCATCAAGATCAAAGGTTCCGGGGATTATGTACATACCGCACTGCCACCGTGATGTCTGAGGGATGTGACGACTCTATAGATGAGGTTGCAGGGCCCGCCACCCACAGCCGACCCGCCTAAGACGAGTAAGTTGCGGTAGTGGTGGTCGTCAATGGAGGGAAGCGCAATGGCGATTAAGGAGTGTTTTTTAGAGAGGGCTGGGGCTAGGACGGGGGCTGGTGACGGAATAAACGCGGTGAGGTCACACAAATGCTATAGACAAAGCAAACCTTGCCATCAATACATTACTACTAATTGTCATGCAAAAATTAATTGCCTAGAAAATTGGGCATCAGCAGCTTGAGTGCTTTAATAGGGAAACATCAAACACATACTATAAAAGTATATTATTACGTACATGGTGCCTAGTACAAGCAATAGTGGAAATGATGTTGCAAGTACTGATACTACAATACAGTATGAAAGTACTACGTACATAGTACTGTACATTATATGGTGACAAGTACTAGCTACAGAAATGATGTTGTGAGTGCTCATAATCAACTTTTCCGTATTTTGGTCAAACTTCACATAGTTCTAACGAGGCAGGGTTGGCACGAACCACATTGGCGCCTCAAATATTTTCTCTCTATGTTCCGCTCCAGTGTAGTTAAGTGATGAACCTATGATAGCTCCCCCATTGACCTACATGCGGCTCCAATCTGGAACTGGCTGTGGGCGATGTTGGCAGCGCACGTGTGTAGCAAACACATAGTCTCCTCTGAACACTGGCAGAGCTTCGTCAACATCGCCAGCACCAGGTTCAGATTTTGTAGGGGGCTCGACGATGAATGGATGGTTGATTCCCAGAAACACTGACCTCCCATCAAGATTATCCCTTCTGATCCAGTCCGGTGCTACAAGGTCATCCAAATTAAAGGCCCTCTGGAAACGAGGCAGCGGAGCAAGGGATAAGAGAGCAGTTCTGTACCCATGTATGATACATGATTACCATGGCTGCTAGTTCGTGCACCCCTGGTGTGAATCCACAAGATATTCTAGCCAAGCTCTACCAAGTACCAGCTGTGGAATGCAATATCTTCAGCCTCAACATCGTCATCGGCTTGGACGTTTGCCGGCTCTTCAATTACTAGAGCCTGTATGACACGCGGCCCTACAAGTATACCTGTGTGTGCATTTCAGATAGCAAAAGTATCACGAACAATGAAGTTGTAAGTAATTTATAAATTTTACTTTTAAATAACGGGACTCACTCCACTTGTTTGGTTCCCAGACAAGAAGATCTCCTCACGGTTTTGTCACCATGTATATGCGATTAATAGAACCACTGATTAGACACTTGGCAATGGCATCGACATACGTTGCTGGTAACACATAGTCGTTTCGAAGGATAATCCAGTCCCTGTCACAAGGAAAATCTATGGTAGCAATGAATTTGTCAAATACCGCCATCGTGCTGTAGTGCCATTGGTTGTCAAATCTGTACGGTTTCTTTGCTATTTGTATCTTCAGCAGCTCGATATATGCGTGCTTGTAGAGGTAAGTGCATGTGGGGCCAGGGAAACACTGGTTAGACGCTACACATGCTGCACACGTGGCAGCTCGATACGTGCCATATTGTAGACGTTTTCGAGGTACCAGCGCCATGGGTGCTTTGCAATCGCAATCCATTCTCCGTTGGCACCAACCCAGCGACCCTTGTTATCAAATCCTTCATCATCCCATGTTCCGGGTATGTCATCATCAACTGGTACAAATGCTTCTACTGTTGGATTGTCTAGTGGCATCAGCAATGCGTCAATGTCCTACAACATATTTTCTTCATATCCAGGGGCATACAAGGTGTTTGACAAAGGGGGTAGTGCTAGCTAGCTTTGCAGAAAAACTACTATCTAAAAGATGCAGAAACATGTTGAATAAATCATGAATGCATGCAGGCAAACACACCAAGGAATAAGGTCTTGTTTGCATCAAAGAAAAAGTGTAGGAATAGTTAAGTTTCCTATGCTGGCACTATTCAGAGGAATGGATCAGAGGAAAAAACGCAGGCAATTTTAAAAACGTAGGAATAGGAAAAACACAGGATTAACATGGTAGGTACAGTAAATCCATATTATGAATTTAAAACACAGTAATTTTGTAACAAGTGTCTTTGGATGGTGAATAGGAAATAAACACAAGAGTTTTGTAGGAATATAGTGTAAGCGCATTGGACATCTCAAAGGATAAATAGAATGAGGTTGGAGCTCGTGTTTAGAATCTTATGGAATAGAGGGCATAGGAACTAAGAAGTGACTCCATAGGAATTTCATATCTTCCAAAATCCTATGGGTTAGAATCCTCCAAAACTCATATGCAATTCTTCATATCCAACTTGGACCTCATTTTCAAATTCCTACGCACGCAAAGAACAAGAATGAGGTCCCAATAGACACGATAACATCACAAATATACTCTCCCGTGAGGTTTGACTTTGATTTTACCATGTTTTAAAGTAATCCTATGTTTTTGTATTCATGTAAACCAAAGAGCTAGTTTTTTACAGAAATCTTGTGTTTGTAAAACACATGAAACTTAAAATATAACGCCAGCCTTGATTGGCCAATACACCTTCCGTTATAGGTATCAACAATTGTAACATGCCAAAAACTTTAATCCAAGTGATCAAGATCAAATCTACCCAATTTAGGGTTAACAAAAACTTTTTCTATTAAAAATCTTTAAGCATTCATATGTGTGTGCATTTAAAATAGGAGTTGTTTGAATTGCCATCATTGAGTGATCTATTGGTTGTAAAATGACTCTAAGGTGAATTACACATCATCTAGATCATCCCCAAGCAAATCCCAAAGAAAAAGAATTCAAAAAGAATTAAATAAGGAAATGGTCACTTTTGCCATTTTAATCACCTAGCCCACTTTGGCTATTCCTAGCTCTCAAATTCAAACAGAAATAATTGTGGATCTTTGCACCCCTTGCTAGTACAAGTAGTGATGTGCCAAGGCCCACTTTGTGTCATCCTAAAAACATTCAAACTCTCATTTTAAAATTGAATCTAGTTCATATGTCTAGATACCACTTTTCCAAAAACCACTCAAATGAACTCCATTTCAAAATCCCAAGCAAACCTGGAAGCTTAACAATAAGATAAACCACTCCACCAAAAATAATCTCAAAATTTAAATAAATGTTTCATGCGGCCATTTGGTCGAACAGGTGGCAGGCAAGATTTTTCGGCCTAACTAATACTGTTTATGGATCAATGCATTATCAAGTTTTTGGCCTCCATTTGGTTCCCCTGTCTCTCCCATCTCTAACCAAGCCCTCACCGGCCTACCCCTTAGCCTGGAGCAGCAATTGTGCATCGCCCGTTTTTGGTCACCGCCGGCCGAGCATGCGCAGCTCGCAGCAGACCACTAGCTTCGCCCAACCCTACCGTGACTCCCTGTCCACCCCACGATCACTGCCAGGCCCTGGACCACCCCAGAGAAGCACCGCCCTTTCCTCTCTGCGCTGTGCCAGAGAACGCCAGAGCGCCCTCGCTGCCAGCATGCCACAGACCATGCCTCGACACCAGACCGTGCAAGCTGCTCCGCCTTGAACCCATCACCCCGCCACACACGGCCGTGCACCGCCGCACGACCCACAGTCACCAGGAGCACCGTCGAGCACCACCTCTGTCTTCCAGAGCGAGGGAAGCTCCCGACCTTTAGCCACTGCCCGTAGAGGACCGCCAGCAGACCGCGCACCGTCCGCCTGCTTCGCCCATGCCGGTAGCCCCCTGTACCATCGTCACCGACAAGCTCCGCCCACACCCTTCGGTCCCCTCGTCGAGCCTATATAAGAAAGCCTCCCCAGCACCAATTCTTCACACCATTCCACTCCCCTCTCTCCACTGATCATTTCCCCTCTCTCGCTGGAGCCGCTCGAGCAGCCCATCACTAGAATTCCGCCGGAGGTAGCCGCTACAGAGGAGGAGAAGTTGTAGTCGATTTCGTCCACCTCAGCCCCTGTCGCGACCTCGCCTAAGTCCGCCGTTGTCCACCAGTTTGTTTGCCCGCCTTACCGCACTAGCTGGAGCACTGGTACATCCCTAGTAGACCCCCACCGACCGCGTTAGGGTTCAGTCTCGCTAGGGACAAGTCCGTCGTCGACGACGACCGTGGACCGTTAGATCTTGTTCTAATCATGTGGTCCTCAGCGCCCCGTACCGCTTCGCGTTTAATGACTTATTGACAGGCGGGACCTCCCTGTCAGCAGCCCTTAGCGCCACGGAGTGTACACGGGCCGGCCCATTTATTTTCCCACGCTGAACCAGTAATTCAAATATATGTTTTTCTATTTTTATTAAAACCTAGTTCTATCCCTTAGTTCAAAAATCAATTCAGGTAGTTTTACAAATCCAAATTGAGTGATTCCAATTTTTTTGGAAAGGTAATAGAAATATCTATCTAAGACCGTTGGATTTAGACCATTTAGCCTTAGAGATCTGTCCTAGTAAAAATAACAAGACAGAAGCTTTTGCACATTCAAACATTTTTATAAACTCAACCATAATAGCTTTTGAGTTGATTCCAACTCTCAAAAATCATATTTAACCATATCTTAATATGTAATAATATTAAGGCTTGCATGGAGTGACTTTGGACTAGTACCAAAATAATGCTATATAGGCATTTCTAGTCACTTTAAATCATTAATTATTGAACTTAAACTTATTAAAATATGATCCAACCTTTAAATCACATTTCCCATATGTTAGAATATGTGGTGATGACATGTGTCCACATGATCCCATATTTTAATTGGAGAATATTAAATCTTAGTTAATTTCAATAAGTAGAAATTACTTTTCTCAAATAAAATAAATGAAACTAGTTCATTAAACCTTGTGATTCTTGTGATGATAATAGATCATCAAATGTGTGCCTTAGTGTGCTAAGTAGACTAGTTAAGCATTGCTTGGTGATTGTGTATTCCGTATGTATTTATAGACGATAGTATCGACCAAGCTTTCGAGGAGGAGGAGTTCTACCAAGAAGATGAGGAAGAAAATTTCAACCACTGCACCAATCAAGGCAAGCTAGCATTATACAAGTTAACCATGAAAGATCACCCTTGCAAGATATTATTGGCAAGCGAACACTTGCAAGTATTATACCTAGCAAGCTATATTTAGCAATGCAAGCTAACACTTGCAAGATAGATAACCTAAGCAAATGCCTTAAGCATGCTTTGGTTATGCCACTTAACTATTACCTACTCCAAGTTTTATTTACATGCTTTACTTTCTTTACTTTACCAAAGTCCTTTACTTGTTTAAAGGTAGCATAAAGAGTATAAAACTTGACCTATCTAGTAGACTTAGATGTCATTCTATGGCATGAGATTGAGATTAGCATCCCACCTTAGTGAACACTCTTAACCTAGTAGTCTAGAGCTAAACCAAAATTTGATTCACTTTAGATGGGAATACTTGGTGAAAATGACTTGTGAAAACCTTGGAATGATGAGTCATTCTATTGAGATGTTTTGACATGTGTTGAGAAACACAAATGGTTTATGAGGATGATGAAAATGTTGAGGCATGAGCCTTAGCCCTTTTACAAAAACTGATGGTTGGGTTCGGATGCAATACCATTCAAATTTTACCGTACAACCACAATACCTGAATTAGGTAAAGCTTAGCCGGAAGTTTATATGCATTAGTATTAGTTCGCTCGCTGGAGAGGTTTGAGATGAGGCTACCTCTCAATGTTGTCCACCTATGCAGTGCCCAAGATGGCAGATGGTCATGGTTGGGAGGCCATGCTCATAGCAGAGGTGCTTATACTAGGGTGTGTAAAGGAAAGGTTATGTTTGATTATCTGCATACTAAGTCTGATGATTCAGGGTTATCCCTGACATATGTATCGAATCTTGTGGTGAAAGTGTACCACCGCTGTAGAGTGTCAAACTATTCGAATAGCCGCGTCCATGGTTATGGACAGTTGGAGTGGCCATACTGTTCCGTTGTCAGATGTTTTCAAAACGACTTATGAAATGAATAGTGACATGACTTGACCACAACGGAGTTGTGACTATGACAACTAAGTTCCCACTTAGGTGTTTTCAAACTTCTTTTATCTTTCTTTGTTTCTGAACTCAACTTAGGTTTCAAAGTTAACTTTAGAGATAAATTTAGAGTTAGCATTCATACTAGAACTATCATATTTGTTAGTGGTAGTTTGCGAGTATTTAAAGAGTACTCATGGCCTTTGTCCCTGGCTATTCCTAAGGCCAGACTATGAAGGAGATTACCAAGATGAAGGACAGCAGGACGGCTATGACAACTAGGATCATATCCCATCGTCAGCATTGCCTGTGACTCTGAAGATGGACCCCACCGCTACGCTATTTATTCCGCTACTTGATTGTATTAAGACTAGATCATGAGATCCTTTATTTTTGTAAGACCTTATTATGGTTTTTAATGGATGATGTACTGTGATATCCAATCTGTTATGTCTCGCAAAAATGGTAATCCTAGGATTGTGATGTATGGCATAACAGGCATCTGGGAATAAAAATCCGGGTGTTGACATCAATCCTGGTCGTTCTTGTGTTTTCAGATTAGTATATTTCGAGGAGAGGGGGGGACACTGAAGCAAAAGTCTTGGGCCTCTTTCGATCGTAGGATTGAGAACAAATGAATTTCATAGGTTTTTTGGTGAAAAATAGGTGATTATAAAACGTAGGAAAACTACCTACGTGATTGGCACAATGAGAGTTGAGCCTCAAGTAGATGTTCCAATTCCTACGGGATTTAAGCATGGGTGGGGGTTGTAGTTCAAAAGAATTTGTGTACCACAATTCCTTTGATCCAAATTCAATCCATAGGAAAAAGAATCTAAGGATTAGAGTCCTACAAAAATCATGCAAAACTGATTTTTACCTGCTCGTCATGGTCTAGTGGCCATGTCTGTGGGTCAGAGTGAAGTAGGTAGGTAAAACAAGGAGGGAGAGCAGGATTTTCCGCAATCCCTCGATGCATTCCAACCATGCCGCGAGACAGGCGGGCGGTGCTCAGAAGATCGGTGCAATAGGTGATGTTGCTCAGCGGTCCGTAGTGGAGGTTGCCAAATCCGATTGCCTGGCTGTAGCCCTTAGATATCTTATGCTTCATAGCTCTAGATGTCATTCTGGGGAAGAGTACTGCGGAAGATTAGTCGGGATGGGTTGGTGGTTTCTACCTTTCTGCAAGGTTGGAGAGGGGCTACGATGGTGCAGAAGTGACCGGAGCGACAGAGGAAGACGATGAGGGGCACAGGGTGGTTCTCCTCTGGTTGTCGGATCGACTACATCGACCCGGTATATTAGGGCAAAATTAACGCGGGACGTTAACATAGGTGCTTATGCAAAAAAGGAATAATAACAGAAAATTAGATATAGTAGTATTTCTTAAACTCTCCAGCCCGCAACACTGGCCCCTAGTTTGAGGCGCTACTGTTTTTTTGGTAGGTAGCTAGGGACAGCAAATCACACCGCGCCGAACAAAAAAAGTACAAAATTTCATCAATTTTGCTTTGCATGTGGGGGTGGTGATGGCGCACTGAAGGAGAGAGCAAACACAATTTGTTTTGAATGCATATATACTACTCCCTCCGATCCATATAATGTTCTCCGATTTATCTAGATTAGAATGTATAGAGTCATGTTTTCGTGCTAGATTTATCTAATGGTTGGAAACTCCGAGTGGCAACATTATTACCATGACATGATTCACCCATTTACTCCCAAATATGGGAACATCACAGATGATGGGAGTACAATTTACATCAAGGACCTAAAAATGGATAAAATTACATAGAGGTCCTTACATTTAGCACGAAGCACCCTAAAAATAAGCAAGGGAAATAGTCGTGTCCAGCTCCTTCTTGAGAGAGCAGAGCCATACTCTTCATACTACTTTCTCTTCATTTGTTTTCAAAATATAAGGCCAAATTTGGTGGCATGAAAATTCCTGGACATGGGATCATCATCAGCATAAAGTATGATGTAGATATGGCCATGACCTTGGTCGTACAACTTGAAATCCAAGAATGTTCATACTCATCGGCAACTAATAAAATTAAATACGTTTAAATTTTACCACTTGCTTTTATGTTCAAATTTTACATGTAAGGACATAGGGATTACATTTTAAATCAAGGACCTAAAAAGGTAAAATTTTATCAAGATCCATACATTTAGCACGAAGCACCCTGAAATTAAGCAGGAAAAACATTCATGTTTTGCTCCTTCTCGAGGGAAAAGCTGATCGAGCCATACTCTTCATACTACTTTCTCTTATTTTGTTTTCAAAATATGGCCAAATTTGGTGGCTTGCAAATTCTTGGATATGGGATCATAAATCATCAACATAAAGTATGATGTAGATATGGCCATGAGGCCCATGACCTTGGTCATTCTTCTTGAAATCCAAGAATGTTCATACCTATCGACAACTAATAATCTTAAATACGTTTAAATTGTTATAGTTACTTTTAGGTTGAATTTTATACGTATGGATGGTGGGAGTATATTTTACATCAAGGGCCTAAAAAAGATAAAATTACATCGAGGTCCATACATTTAGCACGAAGCACCCTAAAATTAAGCAGGGAAAACAGTCATGTTTTGCTCCCTCTCGAGAGAAAAGCTGATTGAGCCATACTATTCATACTAATTCCTCTTCATTTGTTTTCAAAATATGTCTAAATCTAGCCGCATGCAAATTCTTGGATATGGGATCAGGAACCATCAGCATAAAGTATGATGTAGATATGTCCATGACCTTGGTCGTTCGTCTTGCAATCCAAGAATGTTCATACTCATCGATAATTGATAATCTTAAATACGTTTAAATTTTACCACTTGCTTTTAGGTTCGAATTTTACACGTACGGACGGTGGGAGTACATTTTACACCAAGGACCAAAAAAAGTAAAATTACATCGAGGTCTATACAGTTAGCACGAAGCGTCCTAAAATTAAGCAGGGAAAATTGTCATGTTTTGCTCCTTCTTATAAGAGAAGCTGATCGAGCCATACTCTTTATACTAATTCTCTTTGTTTGTTTTCAAAATATGGCCAAATTTGGGGGCATGCAAATTCTTCGCTCTGGGATCATGAATCATCAACATATGAAGGATGATGTAAATATGTATGACCCTGGTCTTTTGGCTTGAAATGCAAGAATTTTCATATTCATTGACAACTAATAAGCTTAATTACATTTAAATTTTACCACTTGCTTTTATGTTCAAATTTTACACGGACGGTGGGAGTACATTTTACAGCTAGGACCTAAAAAGGGGTAAAATTACATCGAGGTCCATACATTTAGCACGGAGCACCCTAAAATTAAGTAGGGAAAACAGTCATGTTTGGCTCCTTCTCGAGAGAGAAGTTCATCGAGCCATACTCTTCATACTACTTTCTCTTTGTTTGTTTTCAAAATATATGGCCAGAGTGGGCAGCATGAAAATTCATGGACATGGGATCATCATCAGCATAAAGTATGATGTAGATATGGCCATGACCTTGGTCGTTCGGCTTGAAATCCAAGAACGTTCATACTCATCGACAACTAATAGTCTTAAATACGTTTAAATGTTACCACTTGCTTTTAGGTTTGAATTTTACAAGGACGGTGCAAGTACATTTTACATCAAGGACCTAAAAAAGGTAAAATTACATCGACATCCATAAATTTATGTCTGAAAACTTGTCTTATGGTATTCGGATCCATATTCTTCGGTGTTTCTTTACATAAAAGAACAATCATGTCATCACTCAAAAAATCCAGAATTAAATGTTCGTTCGTGATAGTTGGAAACTAACACCGAGGACATTGTTTACTACATGAAGATGCACCCATCTACCTCTGGAAATACATTTAATTCAATAGCAATGAATTTCCCTTACTTGTGTAGATGCTAAGGCTGGTCATAGTGGGGAGTAACTTCAACTAGTGTCATGCACCTAACACTAGTCTAAGTTACCACCTTCATAGTAGGTAGTAACTAATAGGTAGTGTCATAGAAGACTATATTCATTATCTTGTAGACTCGTTTTCACTTGAAAAGTGTGATGTTATGGTAACTTAGCTAGTTACTACATCCATCTCTTTCCTCATTTAATAGCACGCCATGTCATCACTCGAAAAACTGAGAATTTTATTTCCTGATAGTTGGAATCTCACACTGATGATATTGTTTACTACAAGGAGACGCACCCATCTACCTCCTAAAATACATTTAATTCAACTGTATTCTATCGTTCTTACTTGTAGCTCAAGTTTGACCTAATTTCGTTAAACTGTCAAGATGCAAAATCTTAGCAAGAAGTTGAACCTATCGTCAAAACTCTTGGTGTTTTATGATATATTAATTGTGACCCCTCGATGGGTACCTCCAAAAGATTTTTTGTAAAACTTTCAAAAAACCTACAATTTACTTGTACTTTCAAATTTGACCTAATTTTGATAAATCGACATAAAGTCATTCGGTCAAATAGGCAGAGTTAGCTCGGCAGTTTGAAAACTCATAAATAAAAGATGGGAATCGTTGGTACAACATGTTGGTAAACTTGGCTTCTGGCATTCAGATCCAATATTCTTTGGACATTCCTAAATGCAAAAGCATAACCTCACTCGTCATCCACTCGGAAAATTGAGAATAATTGAATGTTCTTTCCTGATATAGTTGGAAAATCACACTGACGACACTATTTGGATTTGCCGGTCTTGATTCAATGGTCAATGTTCAAAGTTATCCGTACACTATATAGTGGTATGGTACGGTACTGTAAGAGATATGAAAAGATAAAGATAAGATAAGAAGTACTGCGAATGGCTGATCTTTTGAGTAACCTTCCCCCCCGATGTTTGGGAAGCAAGTGAAAATTTAGAAAATCGGAAAAGTTTGAATTTTTTTGCCGCCAAGGATCAAAGTGGTTTCCTTCCTATGTACTCCCTGTCCCTACTCCACACCAACGCGGCTGCCGAACACGCCAGATACATAGAGCTGCCATACCAAGGCACACGTGCATAGCACCACGTTGTGGACCAGGGAGAGATCAGTCGGGCTGTTGCGTGAGGGGAAAGGGTAGGAGAGAGGGAGGATGGATGGTGAGAGGCAGCGAAGGAGAGAGAAAACACACAATTTGTTTTGCGTGCATAGGTCCTGAAATTTACTACTAGTAGAGTGGCTGCATCAGTACCTCATGTCAAGAACCCATCATAACTTTCCTCTGACATCGAACTGCCTTCAACTCCTCCTCACTGCCGCCCTCTTTTATCCTGCCTACATTTTATTCTCTCAGCGTGTACAACGCGTGGACAGAGGTGAGCACATGTCTAAGCAAATAAATGAGTACTAGTACTATACTAGTGTACTAGTACTAATATACTTTCCTCAAAAAAGTACTAATATACTAGTCCCTCCGAGCCAAATTAATATTCTCAGATTTGTCTAGATTGGAATGTATCTAGCGCTAAAACATGACTAGATACATCCGAATCTAAACAAATGTGAGAACACTAATTTGGATCGAGGGAGTACTATTTGCTTTTCCCTAATAAGGGCATCAACAATGTGTACAAAAGCACACCTTAAGGCCTAGTATGTGGCATCCGCTAAGGTTCACCATATACATTACGGGGAAAATAGAGTTTGTATCTTTAATCCTAATAAGGTGCACCTCAAGCTTGTGGGTTGCCCATAGAGAATAGAAAATTCATTTCCCCTCTTTCCGTGTTTCATGTGATCATTTTCAAAAGGTGTTCAAAAATTTCATGATGCAAAATCTTAACTAGAAGTCAAACCACTCGTCAAAACTCTCTGTGGTTTCTGATATATTAATTAACCGCTCGATTGGTACCTCCAAAAGCTTTTTTCATAAAACTTTCAAAGCAACCTACAATTTATTACTTGTAGTTCAAGTTTGATATAATTTCATTAACATAAAGTATTATCGAAACCAAAGAATAATTAATAATGTTTGTATTGTAGTTTTATAACTCGTTTTTCCGGATACACGTAACATGATGCCATAAAAAATATTATACTTGTTATTCTTTTTTTGAAATATGATGAAAACCGTGTCAACTTTTTCGGGATGTGGATGCATAGCAAGAACATGAATTTTTCAGAACTTTCGCTGGTTTTTTGATGTACCGAATTCTTGCTTAGTTTCAAAAAAAATTTGGAAAATTTTAAGAGGACCCTATCACGCTTACATTTAGTTAAAATTTGAGAAGGTCGGTGGGAGTACAATTTACATCGAATACCTCAAAAAATAGAAAATTGCATATAGGTCCATACATTTAGCACAAAGGGCGCTAAAATGAAGCAATGAAAAACAGTCGGGTGTGGGTCCTTCTCGAGCGAGCAGCCGAGCCATACCCTTCGTACTACTCCTACAGTACTTTTGATCCAGCGTGCTGTAGGTGTGCTTGGTGGCTTCCTCTTTGCAGGGTGTGAAATGGAACGATAATGGAGTACTACAGAGTAGTGGTAAAGCTGGTCAAATCATAATGAAGTGCATCGAATGCGATGGGACGTACTGCAGACACCAGACAGTATAAACAATCCCTTGTGCACCACTATCTTTTGAATCTTTTGAATAACCTTCCCTCCGGATGTTTGGGAAGGAAGTGAAAATTTCGAAACTGTGAAAGTTTGAAGTCCGACTCTAATAATAGTATGAGTACTGTCCCTTTTGTTTCCAAGCCCCAAAATGGTTCCTTCCATGCAGCACGCCTGATAGTGACACGGAGCTGACGACAAGGTAGGTCGACACACGTGCGCAACACAACGTTTTGGACGAGAGAGATCATCTAGCCGAGGTGTGGGGATGGTGAGGAGGCATTGTAGGAGAGAGAAAACACAATTTGTTTTGCGTGCATACAGTAGTATATAGTAAAGGTCCTGAAATTTAGTAGTACTAGTTCCGTACTACCAGTACTGCTAGGTGACTGTACCATGCACCTCGTGTCAGGAAGCCATCACAGCTTTGCTCTCATATCGCACCGCCTTCAACTCCTCCTCTCAGCTGCTCTCTCGAGCTGCTTCCTCTATGCCCAAAGTTTCTCTTCTGTCTCTTTGTTTCTTTTCTAAAAAATACATATTCTTCCTCCCTCGAACCCAAATTAATTGGCTCAGGTTTGTCTAGATTCGGATGTATCTAGACATATTTTAGAACTAGATACATCTGAATCTAGATAAACTTGAGTCAATTAATTTGGGTAGGAGGGAGTACTTGCTTTACAGAAAATACACACCTCTCACTTGGAAAATTGATTTTTTCCTTTCCTCATGGTTGGAAACTCCGAGTGGCAACATTGTTACCATGCCATCATTCACACTCATTTTACGCCCAAATATGGGACCATCATGGACGGTGGGAGTACAATTTACATCAAGGACCTAAAAATGAAAAAAATACATAAAGGTCCTTACATTTAGCGTGAAGCCCCCTAAAATTAAGCAATGGAAATAGTCGGGTGCGGCTCCTTCTCGAGAGAGCAGCTGATCCAGCCATACTCTTCATACTACTTTCTCTTCATTTGTTTTCGAAATATATGGCCAAATTTGGCGGCTTGCAAATTCTTCGATATGGGATCATGAATAATCAGCATAAAGTATGATGTAGATATGTCCATGACCCTGGTCGTTCGGCTTGAAATGCAAGAATGTTCATATTCATTGGCAACTAATAAGCTTAAATACATTTAAATTTTATCACTTGATTTTAGGTACGAATTTTACACGTATGGACGATGGAGGTAAATTTTACATTAAGGACCTAAAAAAGATAAAATTACATTGAGGTCCATACATTTAGCACGAAGCACCCAAAAATTAAATAGGGAAAAGTCATGTTTTGCTCCTTCTCGAGAGAAAAGCTAATCGAGTCATACTCTTCATACTACTCCCTCTTTGTTTGTTTTCCAAATACAGCCCAATTTGGCGGCATGCAGATTCTTGGATATGGGATCATGAATCATCGATAAAAAGTATGATGTAGATATGGCCATGACCTTGGTCGTTTGGCTTGAAATCAAAGATTGTTCATACTTATTCACAACTAAGCTTAAATACGTTTGAATTTTAGCTATTTTTTAAATAATACATTTTTTTAATAATTTTCACGAATAATACATGAATTGAAAGATTTACAATTCTAGCGCGGTGTCGGCATTTGAAAAGCCGACCAGTCCTTATCAGCTTTTGAATTCCCGACTAGTCCCTGTCTGTTTTTGAAAAGCTGACTAGTCCTTGTCTACTTTTGAAAAGCAGACTAGTCCCCCTATTCTTCACATTGCCCTATAACCTGTCAGCTTTTCAAAGGCAGAGAGGGACTAATCAGCTTTTCAAAAGCAGACAAGGACTAGTCGGCTATTCAAAAGCCGATAAGGACTGGTCGGCTATTCAACTGCCGACACCATGCTAGAATTGTAAATCTTTCAATTCGTGTATTATTCGTGGAAATTATTAAAAAACATATTATTTTTTAAAAAATAGTTGAATTTTACCACTTGCTTTTATCTTTGAATTTTACATGGACGGTGGGAGTACATTTTACAGCAAGGACCTAAAAAGGGGTAAAATTACATCGAGGTCCATCATTTTCGCACAAAGAACTCTAAAACTAAGCAGGGAAAGCAATCATGTTTGGCTCCTTCTCGAGAGAGAAGCTAATTAAGCCATACTCTTCATGCTACTTCATCTTTATTTGTTTTCAAAATATGGCCAAACTTGGCGGTATGAAAATTCTAGGATATGTGATCATCATCAGCATAAAGTATGATGTAGATATGGCCATGACCTTGGTCGTTCGTCTTGAAATCCAAGAATGTTCATACCCATCGACAACAAATAATCTTAAATACGTTGAAAAAAGGTAAAATTACAATGAGGTCCATACATTTAGCACTAAGCGCCCTAAAATTAAGCAGGGAAATAGTCATATTTTGCTCCTTCTCGTGAGATAAGCTGATCGAGCCATAATCTTCATACTACTTCCTCTTTGTTTGTTTTCAAAATATGGCCAAATTTGGCGGCATGCAAATTCTTAGATATGGGATCACGAATCATCAACATAAAGTATGATGTAGATATGGTCATGACCTTGGTCCTTCGTCTTGAAACCCAAGAATGTTCATAGTCATCGACAAGTAATAATTATGTTTACAATTTTACCACTTGCTTTTAGGTTCGAATTTTACACGGACGGTGGGAGTATAATTTACATCAAGGACCTTAAAATGGGGAAATTACATCGAGATCCTTACATTTAGCATGAACTACCCCAAAATTAAGCAAAGAAATAAAACAGTCAGGTTCTGCTCATTCTCGAGAGAGAACCTAATCGAGCCATACTCTTCATTGCGCTACTTCCTATTCATTTGTTTTTAAAATATATGGCCAAATTTGGTGGCATGCAAATTCTTGGATATGGGATCATCATCAGCATAAAGTGTGATGTTGATATGGCCATGACCTTGGGCGTTTGGCTTGAAACTCCAAGAATGTTCATACTCATTAACAACTAATAATCTTAAATATGTTTAAATTTTACCACTTGCTTTTAGGTTCGAATTTTACAAGGACGGTGGAAGTACATTTTATATCAAGGACCTAAAAAAGGTAAAATTACATTGATGTCCATACATTTAGCACGAAGCACCCTAAAATTAAGCAAGGAAAACAGTTGGCTAGGAAGCTTGAGAACTCATAAAACTTGGTAATCAATCGTAAGTGTATCAAGGTCCACGCCTTGCCTGAAAACTAGGGTTGTTGTTGTGGTACTCTGAGCCATTTTTCTTCGTACTTTCTTACAGAAAAAATGTTGTCCCTTTCAGTTTCATTGTACCTATAAATTGGAAAATGTGGTTGCCACCATTTTTCTCATTTCCAAGATGCACACATCTACCAAATATGGGAACATTACAATACAATACGATGTGCATATGGTTGTTACCTTTGTGGTTCGGCTTGAAACCCAAGAGTGTTCATACACCGTGGGCCATATATATTGTGTAACTATTTTTTTGTAATTTATGATGACTCACGGTTATTAATTATTTTTCAGTGCAAATAGTAGTACACGCAAGAGGACGCCATGAAGAAGGCTTCATTTTTAGGGTTTTCATTATTTTTGTTCATAGCTAGTGAGGATCAAATTGTCAACATGCATATTCGTAACAAGAATTTTAATCCTATAGAACTCTCGTTGGTTTTTGAAGTATTGACCGCCTCGGTACCATAAAGACTCAAAGGATGTTTGTAACTTTTTAAGAGCATTCTATCATGTTTACTTGTAGTTCAAATTTGAAAATGATTTTTTATTCCTAAATTTTGTAAACTCCCGGTACTGGTAGCATTATTGTTCACCATGCCAAGATGCACTCATCTACCAAATATGGGAACATTACCATAAAGTATGTTGTACATATATAAGGCCATTTAGCTTGTCTTCCGTCCTAAAGCCTAAGGATATGTTCATACATGGCATGCCATATTTTCAATTACATTTATATGCAAACTCTATTGATAATAATCATTTTTCACAGCAAGTAGGACAAGTCAGAGGTCACTATGCAATGCTTTTTTGTTGTTTTCAAATAAAAGACAATTTTTGTACATGCAAATGCTTAGCAAGAAGTTAAATCCAACAAATTCACTGCTTTCCTTTATATTGTTAGTCTGGGTGTGCGTACCTTCAAAAGATACTTGTATAACTTTAAGAGCAATCTACTACTTGCTCATAGTTCAAATTTTATCTAACATGGATAAATCAGCTTAAATTAGTTTAATAATGTGAAGTTTGCTAGGAAACCTTGAGAACTCAAAAAAGTTCGTAATCGTAAGTGAAACATGTATAAACTTTGTCTGGAAACTAGGCTTATGGCATTCCGAGGCATATTCACCGTGCTTGCTCTTAGGAAAATAAATTCCAGGAAAATAATAATCTGCTTAAAGTTTATGATGAATTGGGGTGTTTTTTTCTGTGAGGTGTAATAAACAGACATATATCATTAGTCCTACACTTTAAAAGAAACACTTTGATGGAAATTTGGATATGTGAATGAAATGTCAAATCTTATGTACAAACAAGTTATGTTCAAAAACAAGTTTATTACGACCAAATAAAGCCTTCACAAATTCAATGTGCGATGGACTGTTATGTTGGTACCTTTGTGTAAACATTGACGTTTCATATGAAATAAGTCTCTTACATACCAGCTACATGCATCCAAAAAGTATTGTGGGTTATAAATATCGTTAGTATCCAGTTTTAGCATCATTCAAAAGTTTGTGTGCGAATGGGAGCAATGGCATTCGGGGACCACTTGTCAGTCTTGCTACCAATGAGGTTAAATCGGTCATTACAGGACTAACTGGCCAAATTTGTGCATATTACGCTAAAAACTGTTAAAATATGCAAAAATGACGTCCACCAAGTGCTTTGTGCAAAAGTGCGATGAAAAGATGGTGGATCGTGCAATTTCCTCTATCTAAAAAATGTTTTATACTACTCCCTCCGTCCCAAAATATAAGGCGTCTAAGGATTGGTCAAAAGTCAAACCTTACTAACTTTGACCAAATATTTAGAAAACAATATCTACATCTACAATATTGAATGGATACATTAAGAAAATATACTTTATGGTGAATCTATTGATATTAATTTAGTATTATAATTTTTTATATTTTTTGTGTATAATCATGGTCAAACTTAAAAAATGTTGACTTTTGACTAATCCTCAGGCGCCTTATATTTTGGGATGGAGGGTAATACAAAGTATTGTGCTGTACTTACTACTAGCAAAGTAGGTACCAGATGGAAGTTTGAAACCACTATTTTAGTTGGTTCAAAGAAATGAACTAGTTCGTCAAAAAGTGATGATATGTGAAATGTAGTTTTTTTGTAGTACGGTACTACTTAAGCGGATAGAGGGTTACCCACTCGCATTCTCTAACTCCTCCCCCACCATTCCCTCTCTCGCTATCACATTCCCGCACTCACCTCACAACTCTCAGTCGTTAACCCAACCGTTGCCTCGATGAAGCTAATGCCAAAACCTTTATATGTGCTTGAGTTGGGGTCCTCATCAAGCTCTGCCTCGGAGGTGCAGGTGGCTTGTTTGATTCCGACAGCCTTAGCACCCTCTCTAAAGCGTCCTTCGCCTTTCGCGTGTGTGCGGTTCGTGCCCAAGGTGAGGAGTGCATCGCCCTTAGGGTTTCGCTCGGTCGCGCCGAAACCCTCGTCGCTAGACAAGCGATCATCCAAGCCTCTGGTGCTGCGTGCATTGGGAACGAATGCTCGTGCAGTGGCAGACGTGTCCTTTTCGTTTCTAGGTTGGACTCTCATTCCCAATGTGCCAAATTTCAGAATGTACACGGTGAAACCACCCTATCGGTGCCCCCCTTCATCAGCGATTGTCTGTGCTTCTTCGGTGTATGTGGCTAGTTCTTCGTAAGTGGCGCCTTATTCATCTGCTCAACCCATCGATCCCTGTGCAAGTTCGCTCCACCCCAACTGCAACGAGGTTAGATCTGGAGGATTGGAGCTTTAACCCAAATCCGACGTGCATCTAGTCAGATTTTTTGCAACATGTACTGCAGGTCCTTTGTTGAACTGCTTAGTTGTATGTCGTATTCTTGATAATTGTCTTTTGTGATTTTCTTTATCCTCCCTCCGTCCAGAAATAACTGACTTGACTTTTCCTAGATTTGAATGTATCTATATTTGTCTTTTGTGATGTTTTGCTTAGTTATGGAATATTCTTGATGATGATGATGCAGGGTTCTGTTTTGGTACTTAGATGATGCATTGTGATGTTTAGGAATTTTGCATGACGCGTTGGCTGTTTTGGTATTTTTTTTGTATCATGCATTGTGTCCTGTCTCCTCACTGTGTTGTTTCGTCCATTTTGATATGTGTTCTGCTGTTTAGGATTAAATGATACGCCTTCTAGCTATTTAGATTATTTCAATTACCCATCGGTTTAGGTAATTTTGATTGTGCAGACATTGTTTATTAAATTTAATTACATGATACCTTTTGTTGTTTTGGTATTTTTGATGATGCACTATATATATGTTGTTTTGTCTATCCAGATAATATATTGTGTTGTTTAGCCATTCAGATTATGCATTGTGCTATTTAATTAATATAATTAAATGTTATGCCTTCTGGTAGCTGTTCAGATAATTTTGAGGACCCATCGGGTTAGGTCATTCTGATGATGGATTGTGCTGTGTAGGCAATTTAATTTACCTGATACCTTGTGTTGTTTAGGTAATTTTGATGGTGCAATGACTCATTGTGATCTTTAGTCAATTTATACAATGCATTGTGGTGTTTTGGTAATTCCAAAGGACTAACGCAATGGTAATTTTCATGTAGGATGGCCCAGTTGTAATGCTGAACTTAGACTACATTCTTGACCAGACTGCTCTAGCTCCAGGTGGCTATGAAGATGCTCTCCACATCATCCAAAGGGAGTTGAAGTTACCGGGCAGGAGAGTGGAGGCCTTGGAAAGGGCAAGTGCTGCCAGGTCGGTCGCTAGTTTTGCCAAACCGAGAAGACGCCCTAGGTCGGTTGGACACCATGCCAAGGCGCATTGTCCTAGGTGCTTCAACATCCAGTTAGTCCAGCATGACTTGTATATGCTTATCATCCCGACTTACTTCAAGCCTTACTTGAAGGGACGCTCCTACCCACAACTAGTGGTGGTCCAAGCATGCGAGGAATGCGAGTGGGTTATCCATGTGAACTGCAACAAAGATAAGATCGTCCTAGACAAAGAGTGGGCTACCTTTGCTGCTTTCCATGGGTGGAAGGAGAGTGACTTCCTTATGTTCATGGTCACCGCACGCGAGTTCAAGATGAAAATCTACGACCGCATCATCTCCTATCGGAAGGTGTTCGTCTATCATGAGCATGCACATCTTGTTTAAGTGCCAATTTGGATCGAAGGATTTTCAAAGGAATTTTGGAGGAACTGGATCTATAGGATTTTTTTCATAAGGAATCCCTTTGGATGAAAGGAATCATACCTCCAAAATTCATATAGTTTGCATTTCTACACTCTAATCCTATAGGAATTTCAACATCCATTTTTTTACACTCATTCGCGTAGGATTGAGGCATTTTTCCTCCGTGTTTACTGTGTTTCGTTGAAATGACTTTAAGCCAGCAGATCTCCTCTATTTTGTACTTACGACCCTGTTATCCCGTGTTTTGAAATTCTGTGATCCAAAAAAAGCTATTTCCTCTATTTTGTAATCCATTGTTTTGTACCTGTGGCGGAGTCAAATTCCTGTGTTTTTAAATCCTGTTATCCAAAGAAGCCCAAAGTTATCTATTATTTTTCCGTAAGATCTTTTGGCGACCATTTGTGATTCGTATGCGTCAATCTCTAAGTATATTCAATGTGACTACTACTACTCCCGCCGATTCATTGCTAGATACGTCCAATTCAGCGACGAGTAAATATGGATGGGAGGGAGTAATAATACTACGAGCAAGCACAGCGTGAGCCGTTCCTAACGTGGCTAAGAAATGTACGTACTAGACTTATTTTTCCGAATCTACTAGAAATTTACTAGACTGGCCGGCAAAAACCAATCGTAAAGGTGGGACCCACTTAGTATAGCATAAGCCAGTTGATTGCACCACTATGTATCTAGCCAAATTTCTCCATAAACTTTGGGTGGGTCGTAAGAGCAAGCGCAGCATATGATAATTGCGGTGGCCTAGAGAATATTTTTATTTCTTAGCTCGAGTCTAAACGGTGGAGCACTTGTGTCTAACCAAAAAATTCTTAGGCACGTATCTAGTACTAGTCCTAGTGTCTAAGGAAACAAAAGGCAGAAAAGTCCCACTGTCAGACTCATATTATCCCGACGCTGATGGCAGAAAAGTGGGCAGAAAAGGTACCTTTTGCAGGGCTTGTGGGTCCTACCGAGGTGGCTAACCAGTGCAGCCATTTTTGCTCTGCTAGCTCTGTTGTTGAGTTGGCAAGCTTTATTGCTAGACACTGTCTAAACGGTGAGCATGTGCAGCGTATAGGAAATGGGGTGGCTAAGAAATCTTTTCATCTCTTACACCTATGTCTAAACGGTGGAGGAGATGGGTCTAAGGAAAATATTTTTGGACTTGTGTCTAGTACAAAATCCAGAGGCTAGTTGATTAAAATATTTGGCATAATACTTTGAGGCATTTTCATTGGCCAGAGCACTAGTAGTTTGTAGAGAAAAAGTAAAAAAAGCGGCTACATGGGACCCACACAAGAGACCTAAATGGTGGAGCAGTTTTGATTTTTCTGGACTCACGTCTAAGTTATTTTATTAGCTCATGCCCATGCCTTAGCACACTGCACAATATTTGCAGCTAGTAAGCTCGAGCACTTGATGGACCAACGAGATTACGCGTAGGCTGTTGACGAGACCTAGTATTTTTTTTGAACAAGCGAGACCCCGTACTTGACGTTTTGCTTCCACTATTTACTCTCCTCTCACCTCCTACTAGTACTACCTCGCTCCGCCTTCACAGAAACATTTTTGTTCCACTGCTCCTCCCTTTCTTCTCTACTTCTTCATCCAGCGATATCACAAAATATCCTATCTCGTCAAAAGAATATCAAGATGGCGGTGGTTAGAGCCGTGGAGAAATCCCGCCGACAGGGTGACCTATAGGCTCGAACCGAGAAAGGAGACTAGCCATGGGGCAAGGGCTCGTCTTTGCACATGTATCCAAAGAGCGGCTATCATGGGGACCAAGAGTCCGTGTAGGTTTGTACTTCCGTTGATTCCTGGCTTGTCTGCTCCTACTATTGAACCGTCTCTGTACATCTTCCAGGGCAGGCGGCTCGAGCGTCGAATTTTCCACCCAACGGGTCGATAGCACGACGGATATCTCTGACACGTACTATGCCCTCATGCCTGCTCTCGGTCGAAGATGCGAGGTACTGTAGTCACTATACATGTATTGACATTTTATGTTCTTGTCTGCATGCACTCCATGCTCTCTTACTGATGATGTATTTTCCATGCAGGAAGTCAGGGCGAGAATCTCGGCCAAAGTAGATGAAATCTACAGCCATAACATCAACATTCTTCAGAAAAACTTTGAGCTCAACCTAGAGTGTGATCGCCTCCGAGCCGATTTGGATTTTCAAATGAAGCTCGCATGATCTTACGAGCATGACCCCTCCATGCTTCGCGCTGAGTGCGAAAATTTGAAGAAAGAAGTCACGGTGCTCCACAGCCAGCAGCTACCATTGTGGAGATCCTCTAGGTCACTCCCCGCTAAGTAGGAAGAGATAAGCCATCTCATGTTGGCCGTCGAGGTTGTGACCATTGTGGAGGTCGTCGAGGCCCTACCTTTGCAGGGTGTCCACAGTGTTGCAATCGCTGAATCTTGGAGTAGGAACTAGGAAGGGGGAGGACTTTCCTATGTGGCCCTCCTTTTTCTTTCTTTTGGGTGCATGGATTGTTTTTTCTCATCCGTCTTCGCATAATTATATTGCACTCTTTAGCATTCGAATGCGCTCTATGGAGCTTTTGTAACGATATACTTGTCGTATAGTAGTTGTTGTTTAGTGTACATATACATTCAAATTTAGTCAAATATGTGACATCCTTTTTAATTAGGTTGGAGGGCATTTTCAGAAAAAATAGGATGGAGTGACAGTATGTCTGATAAATTAAAAATAATTAAATCGTCAATGAGTGATCTTTAAATTTGGTCATACTTTCTACTTTGTCAGATGTGTAGGGATCCGGATCGAATGTCTAGAAAAGAAAATGCACCGTCAGCGTCAGAGACACCCAGCTACTGTCTGGACTCTGGAGTACTTTGGGTCACAAGCACAGCTACCCCTATAGTCTACCCATGAACACACAACGATTCCTTGCATAGACATTCCCACCAGAGCCTTCGTAGGGAAGGAATCCGCTTTGACCTGCTGATTTCTGATTGGATAGACAAGATTGCTAGACGCTGAACTCTGTCTCGCTGGATGATGTTTCTACTACTACTATGTAAATACACACTTATGTGTGAGCTGCGTTGATTAGCGAGGGGCATCAGCGTATGGGGGCTTTGACCGCACAAAAAAAGGTTTGTCACTCAATCAATTGTGCTCACATCTACCATTAAATGTGAGTAGTTTACCAGCTTGACTACCTCTATGCACTAATCGTACATCCATCTAATCACTCGCTGTATAATTTAAAGAGTTCAATTCTCCCTATTTGACAAATGATTATTCAAACTAACAACCTAGAAAACTCCTCTAGAAAGAGAGAAAGAGAAATTACTTATGATGTTAATTGGGTGTGTAGTATTACTCTGTATGTAAATACAAATTAGCGGAAGTACTTAATCACTAACGTGTAACTAGTTTAGTGTGTTATTTTATAGTAAAAATACTTCAGTACAAAAATGTAAAACAGTGATAGAAGAAAAGAAGTGGTTTTATTTATGGAGTGTACCGAATATCATTATTTATCATGACAACATTGCAAATTTATAATATTGCCGTACTCCCTCAATACGAAACTTAGATTTTTCTAGATTCACGAGTACATAGATTGAGTATATAGATCATATTCACGAGTATATAGACGCATTTTAGTGATACATACGAATCTAGATAAATTCCAAGTCACTTATTTCCGAACTACTAGTAATAGTTTTATCACAAGTCTCCTAAGACAAGAGGTCAATTGTCTTTGTGAGTGTCCACAAGAATGTAATACATTTATTGAATTAATAATTTGCACCTAGCCACCACAAATGAATCTAACATGCTCCCTCCTTGACACTTCTAATTACAAATTAGACTGTCACTAAGGTTTATACACATCAGGTCATCGCATATGGTTATTGTGTTGGAATTTATTTCTTGTGCTATATATTCTTGGTGATAAAGATATTATTTTTTCATGTAATGGAAACATTTCTCCTGATGGTGAAAACATTGTTTCGTTTTATGGAATCCTCTATAAATTGGTAAAAAATAATTATTAACAATGAAAATATTTTTAGATACTAAAAAAAGGAATTTCAAAACTACGAAATTTCTAGCACCCCTCCGTTTCAAACGATACCAAAATCACGTGGTCCCCACTCCCTCGCGCCCCTCCATTTCAAACACTACGAAATTTCTGGCGCTTCACCATTTCAAAAACTGCGAAATTTCTGGCGCCCCTCTGTTTCAAATGATACCAAAATCACGTTGTCCCCACTCCCTCACACCGCTCCATTTCAAGCACGACGAAATTTCTGGCGCCCCTCCGTTTCAAACACTGTGAAATTTCTGGCGCCCCTCCATTTCAAACGATACCAAAATCACGTGGTATGTACTCCCTTGCGCCCCTCCATTTCAAACACTGTGAAATTTCTAGCGCCCCTCTATTTCAAACGATACCAAAATCACGTGGTCTGTACTCCCTTGCGCCCCTCCATTTCAAACACTGTGAAATTTCTAGCGCCCCTCTATTTCAAACACTGTGAAATTTCTGGCGCCCCTCCGTTTCAAAAGATACCAAAACCACATGGTCCCCACTCCCTCGCGCCCCTCCATTTCAAACATTGCGGAATTTCTAAAGCCCCTCCATTTCAAACAATACCAAAATCACGTGGTCCCCACTCCCTCGCACCCCTGCATTTCAAGCACTGCGAAATTTCTGGCGCCCCTCCGTTTCAAATGATACCAAAATCACGTTGTCCCCACTCCCTCGCGCCCCTCCATTTCAAACACACGAAATTTCTCGCGCCTGAAACCTCCCGCAGCACTTCTCTACGGCTGGCTTTGCCCGCCGAAACTCGACACCATGCACTCGTCAGCCAACAGTATACCGGAGATGCATCAACTGCGGTCTCATCAAAAGCATCATTGCCGCTTCACCAACGTCCACCGCACCCGACCTTGGTCACCGAGTCTGTCGTCGTCCACCGCACCCGATTTCCTTTTCCCACTTTCCCCTCCACGGTGCCGAATCCGTCAATGACTGCCCAAGATCTACATCAATGCCACCGGCATCCTCCCCACCCATACCTTACCTGAACCGTTGTGCAGTGCACCGATTCAACCTCGTCCACTGTGGTCAAGCCGACATTGAGCGCCCAAGATCTGCTTCTCCAACACAAATAGCCGGCGCAACCGAAGCACCCTGGGTGACAAGGATGTCACCCGCGCTAGTATGGATTATGATTAGAAGCCTATCCAACCATGGTAACCAAATCACCAACTCTTTTTTTATTTTGTCATCAATACAGCAGGTTCAAGCCTATCATAGTGAACTGCATTTTTCTAATCGTCCTGTACACCTAGCCAAAGCGCACGCCTGCTATTTGTGCTAGATACTATGGAGTAGGTCACTAGACAAGTTGGTTTGCATTTGTTGCTCTACAAATTTTGAATTCATGCACATGTTCTTAGCTACTCCGAACAACAGTAATTGTATGTTATCATGTAGTTCTTGAAAAATGTAAAATCAGCGGAAAATATTAGTTTGGATTCCCTGCTCCACAATTACTGAATCTATCTGGTTCGTCCTAAGATAAGTTCCTGTTATTGTTTCCTCCTTGGCATTATTATGCTGTCTGGTAGTAGCCGTTTAGACTCTTCATACTAATTCGATTATAATTTTATTGTTTCCACATGGTTCTTCAAAATCTGCAATAGTAACTATTTTCTTTTTCTTGCATAGAGCCCATAATGGAACAATGAACATGATGGTTTGCATAGCCTCTTCTACAGGTTCACAAGCGACGCCATTATTTTCTTATCTGGTATTGGTTCGTCCTAATCAATGGCATAACTGTCCTCTACTATGTAGTTCACTCATGGTTTACATTCTCGCTCTAGAAGTTCTCTTATCATGCCATATTTCTATATGGTTGATTCTTAGCTATGATAGAAACTGCATGACATTGTGTAGCTCACCGTAAATTCTGAGTCACCGTACATCTCTTGCATTCCAGGAAATACCACTGCTTCTATATATATTTGCTTATATGACTTGCCTAGTCTATATTTGCTGAAATTCTAAAAAACACTTTGTTTGATTGCTCATTTCATTGTAGGAACACTTGTCTAATGATTGTTTTTCTTGTTCTACAGGTTCACGTGCGATGCTGCTATATCTTGCATCTCGTTATGGTTCGTCCTAAGGAACGACATAACTATCCTCTACAATATATAGTTCATTCCTTGTTTTCATCCCTGCTTTACAAGTTATCGTATGATGCAATTATAATTTCTATTTGGTTCATTCTAAGCTATGAGTAGTTTGTCATGTTTGTTGTATTAACTTGTTATTACTTAGTTTCAAACTGCAATTATTGCTATTCCTACCAAAGAGGGGACTGTAAGATCATGTCTCAAGGTGGTTTTCCAATGTAGCTATCACACTCAAAAGGAGATGTAGTTGATGGATTGAGAAAGCAAATTGAGGACAATGCAATCAACTTGATTTTCAACTGAACTGCTGAATTTTCTTTCCCGAGTGTTGATATTATGTAATATTATTAAGAAGTTTGCAGCTGATGTAATATCTAGATAACTCGCATAGGCCATGTAGGCATTTTTTTTGAGATGGGCCATGTAGGCATTTAGTGGACCCCGTCCACGCATGGCGGTAGGAGGTATCATAACTGCACTAGCCAGTTCAATCAGGTAAGAGTTTAGGTCTTTGTTTTGCCCTTATTGTATTAGGCCTACCATGAACAGTAAAAGATGCTCGCTAATTGTACTCCTTTTATGATATTTGCCTAGGCTTCAGAAAGGCCGAAACTGTAACAAGCCAAAACAGTAACAAGCCAAAATAATAACAGGCCAAAATAGTAATAGGCCAAAGAAGTAACATGCCAGAACAGAGGCAACCCAGCTCAGTAACGGGCCAGATTAGTAATAGACCAGAAAATTGGCAGGCCAGAACAATATAGGACCACAATAGTAACGGACCTAAACAGTAGATGGCCAGAATAGTAATGAGGTAGAATAGTAGGAGGCCGAAAATATTACCATACAGGAACAGTAATAGGCCAAACATATTGGCAGGCCAGAACAGTACCAGAGTAGAACAGTTGCAGGCCGCCAGTGGGCTCAAGAAGTTGACGAATGGTACGGTAAAAGTCCAGAACAGCATCGGACCTTCTCAAAAGTGGGCCATTCGTTGGCGTCCCAGAACAAGCTGTGAGAATAGTGACGGGCTAACCGTGGGCCTTAACAGTATCGGGCCTACTTGACGCAGCCAGTTAACGGGCCGCGCACTATTCGAACAATGTGGGCTTCTGTAAGCCAAAACAATAACGGGCCTGACATTCGCGGCTGCTGCTGGCCACATCTTTGGGCCCATTTCAAACAGTGCCGGACGAAACAGTAATGGGCCATAGTCTTATTGTGTTCTCCTAATGGGTCAACCCACTTAATTACTAGCAGGCCTTGGCTGGGCCTGACTTCTACCATGGTTTCTATGGCCATTAATAGCGGTAACTGGGCGTTAATCATGTTTGCCACGTGGCATTTTGCATGACGTCAGCAGTTAACGCGGCTGGCGGACAGATCTACGATGGAACAAGTTTTGGTGGCTAAAAGGTGCGATCTTCCATGGTCAGGAAAAAAACGTGGTAGATTCTTTTGTGACAGGGCTTTTACCATAAAGGGCATCTGTCGTAGAAGACTTTTCAGCCACAAAAAAGGGCCTTCAACGACGAAAATCGTCCGTTGTAAAAGCCAACTTTTCTTGTAGTTTGTTGCAGCCGTGGGCTGCCAGAACCGTGCTACTCTCGCGGCCGGCATTGAGACCTACAACATCAGCTGCCTCGCACTCGCCGAGCACCTCCACCGGGTAGGCTGGCTATCCAGTTTCAGGCCAGACATGTATGACGACACTACCAGCCCTACAGAGCTTCTGCAGCTCTATGCGACGTGCATCGAAGCCACTAGTGGCGATGACTGCGTCATGGCTAACTAGTTCCCCTGAGGGTAAGGTCCACGGCACATGCCTGGTTAGCAATCTTTCTAGAAGGGTCCATCGATTCATGGCCCACTCTCAGCCACCTCGTGATCACCAAGTTTGGTGGAGCATACAAATGCCCTCTCATGCACCAGGACCAGCGTCAAGTGTGAAAAGGCCAGGTGAGACCCTCCACAAGTACTTACAATGCTTTGACTAGTACTGCAGCAAGATCCCAAGGATCTCGGACACCTAGGTCATATCCGCCTTCGTCAAGTGTGTTGCGAGCAACAAGGTGCTCGACAAAATAGGGTTCCATTGTGACTAGTACTGCAGCAAGATCCCAAGGACCTATGCACCACGGCGGAATCAAGACTCTTGCTCACTTCTCTAGGGATATTGCCAGAGAAAGGAGCAGGGACACTATTGCCTAGGTGGCTGGAGTTAGACAGCGACATCCTCAAGAGGGAGCATGAAGGGCGAAGGCCATAGCCTCCCCTTTCATGTCTTCCATCAGGTGCATGGGCATGACACTGACTAGTGCTTCAACCTCGAGATGATTCGGGTGGAGTATGATGAGAGCAAGAAGCGCAAGGAGGAAGGGAGTCACCAAGCCAAGGCTGCAGAGCAACGACGCAAGGAAGCTAGGGGATCGTGAGGGCCATAGTATACGGCCTGATGGGTTCCCCATGTACGACCCACAAATCCAGTGACCAAAGGCGACCTCCGCGAGGCCCAAACCACCTCACACTTGTACAGACTCCACTCTTCGTAAGAGGCCAGCTACTTCCCCTCTCCAAAGGTGAGTCCTGACCATCGTCATCCTCATATTTAGGCCGCGTGATGAATCATGGTGGTTTTGTAATAAAATCGAACCTTCCAGGCCTTTTTTGGATCTTGCACCACGTCCCGACTTCACCATTTTCTTTTCCCCTCGGATTCTCCTTTTTTGGTTGATGGGCGTTCGTGAGTTTTCTCATGTGTACAACATGAGTAGAGGCTAGAGCATGGCGTCTATCACTCACCCCTCCCCTTGTCAATGGTGGGACCTAAATTGTCGAGCTCTGACTTGCGGACTTGATCTAGTAACAAAGTCACCTCACCCACGACTCTTGGTGCTTGAACTCCGCGTGCGGCACTCTTATCAAACTAACAAAAGCATGACAAACCCATTGAGAACCTATGGCTCACTCCTCGATGGGATAATGGGACACGCATTAGCCCTACGGTCTCCTCTCCGAGGGGCTTACGGGCGGCTCTCGAGTGCACTCCCCCGCAAGCGGGCCAAACCCATGCAGACCCTACGGATCCCTCCTTGAGGGGCTAACAGGACACGCATTAGCCCTACGGCCTTCTCTTCGAGGGGCTTACGGGCGGATCCCGAGGGCACTCCCCCTCAAGCGAGCCAAATCCATGCAGAGCATACGCCTTCCTCCTTGAGGGGCTAACAGGACACACATTAGCCCTATGGCCTCCGCTCCGAGGGGCTTATGGGGCAGCTCCCAAGGGAACTCTCCCTCAAGCGGGCATAACCCATTCAGAGCCTATGGATCCCTCCTCGAGGGGCTAACAGGACACGTATTATCCCTATGGCTTCCTGTCTGATGGGCTTATGGGGTGGCTCCCAACGGTACGCCCCTTCAATCGGGCCAAAACTCATGAAGATCTAATGTCTCCCTCTTCGAGGGGCCAACAGGTTATGCATTAAGCCCGCGGGGTGACTCACGGATGCTCACGACCCTCGGTGAGCTGTGAGCATGCGTTTCCGGCAGTCCCTGCTCGGGGGACCAAGAAGGAAGTGTTCCTACCACACAGCTACCCACATGGTGGACCGAAAAGATAGCAAGGGGCCAAGCGGAACACACCACACACAATACACTAAGGACGACACTCATTAGAAGTCACGAACATTACAAAATTTCAGATGTTCGTACTACCAAATGCTCTTTTAGGAGTGAGACACTACCGTCGACAGACCCCACGTCATCCTCCTTATGGCTCAATTGGCTGCTCTCGGGATCTTCACCCCTGCTTGCACCTTCCAGGGGCCTTGTGGCGCCTGAGGTCTGCCCGGCCTCGCCTTCCTCGTCCCAAGAAAACTTTCGGACGAAGGCCTCCACATGATCTGCCACAGTCTATTGACATGGAAGCATATCCTAGAGGCTAGTAGTCTTCACATGTCGCACTTCCTTTATAAGTTTATGCCAAGGAAAGCGATCGTCAATATGATGAAGGTGGGAGAAGACTTGAGTTTCGGTAGAACGTAGTATCTTGCGGCATTCCTTTTAAAAAAAACCATTATAGAGCGGGACAACTTTATCAAGCTTGGTGGTGATTCGCTTCTAAATCTCAAGGTAGACCCCACTCTCGCCATCATCTACAAGGGCGCCCGTATAGAAGTTTTCTGCCCCGAAGTGGCTCAAGGTAGCGGCGGCACGCTGAACAAGGTCCCGATACATCTGGAACCTCTACCTCTCGAGCACCCAACCATCCGCCACCTCTTGCTTGTGGAGATCCGTAGCCTCGACCAAAGGTTTGATCTATAGCCGGATCTTGCCAAGCTCCTAGTCTAGCAACTTGGACTAGCCAAAAGCATCACCCCTGGACTTCCTCACCTCCTCCAAGTCGACCAGGGCTTGGTCTAGGCTCTCCTTAGTGCGCTGTTGTGCTGCCGACTTCTCGTTTTTCCTCGCCATGAAGTGCTCCCCTTGAAGAATGGCTTTGCTCGAAATATCCTCATGAAGCCTTTGGCGGCTCGCCTCAAGTAAAGCTAGACAATCGTGTCACATATGTTTCCGCTCTGCCTCAAGCATGAGGTTGAGGAAGTCGATCCATCCCTGGGTCCGGGCCGCCATGATCTCAATATCGAAACTGCACTCATCAAGCTTGGCCTTGTGCTCCTCCAACACCCTATGGGTCGCCGCGTGAAGTGTCTCTAATGACTCCAGGAAATCATGCTCTAGACCCTGCTCGACCTCTCGAAGCTGGACGACATCCTCACTTTGTGCCATTCTTTGCTCATGCTGCTAGACTTACATGTGGTCGCGCTCATTCTCCTTCTCCGAGAGAGTAGCCGCATGTTCGTGCACCGAGAGTTCATGGGCACGACGGGAAAGAATCTCCACAGAGGCAACTAGCCGGAGGGTCCTGCTCGTAGGTTAACACTGCAATGTCCCCCACCTCGCGTTTGGCCCTCTTGAGGATCTTCGTAGCCTCCAAGACTCTACCCTCTTGGCACCGCTCCCACATGTTGAGTATGGTTTTGAAGGTCGCATGTTCCTCGCGAAAACGGAAACGTGCCCCTGCCAGTCGGTGCTCTTCACCCACCACGTCCGAGAGGAACTGCGCGAGGCCGACACACGTGACCTCCACGACGGCATGAATACGGACCACTCGTCCGAGTGAAGCAATATTAGGGTGTTCTGAGGCAGGCGTGCTAGCTTCAACACTTTGGACAAATGTAGGCGCCCCCGGGAGGGCAGTGACTCGGGGTCTGCTGTAACACCCTCGAATCGGCCCTATGCAAGGTTTAGCGATTCTCGCCAAACACGCATAGAAACGATTCAAAGATGCCCACCAGGCACTTGCGTGCGGGTGGAAAACGAAGTAATAACATTACACAATAGTCCACGATGGAACCCATAGAAACATATATATACCACAACGACTCCATGAGTCAAGAATACATATATACAATACAAAGATTCAAATCACCTTGAAAATGATACAGCATCTCAGTATGGAGAAAATGCAAATGGGGCTAAGAGCCCTGAAGAATAACCAATGGCGTTTATAACCCGCCCATGACAAGCCGGAAGGGTAACCCTGCTAACGACGTTGGACTTATACCTGCTAAAACAAAAGGGGTACTGACAAAGGGCAAAGGAAAAAGAGAGCGGTCAGTATTGAGGCCAGTACACGACGAGGCTAGAATTCGGCGTCTCTCGCCTACATAGGTATGGTGGACTGAAGCGGTAGCAAAGCATGCACTAAACAACCTATAGAGACTCGATACAAATGTCGGCTATTGGAGAGAGATAAGAAAGACCTATGCAGAACCAACCTGATACTACCACCAAACATACCCATCCTGGTATTTCCCCCTCGAAACCAAACGAGGAAGTCTTGCCGAGGAAACTCACACAGTTGGCAGTTTTATTCATTGCATTATAGTTGCAGCACTTACTGGTCAGGTATAGATAGCACGAGTCATCCTGATATCATAAGAAGTGGGCAATTTTAAATAACCATTCCGTTGTAGTTGCAATATTTACTAGTCAAATACCATTAGCAGGAGACATCCCAAATCCAGGAGTTGTTGGCACTTTTATTTACTCATTCCATTATAGTGTAGCTGATTACTAGTCATTCCATAGTCAAATTTATAGCACTACTTTAGTTATAGTTGTCTATGATCGAGATATTGTGATCCAAGTCGTCCATAACCGCGGACAGAACTTTCAAAAAGTTTTACCCTGTAGGGGTGCACAAATAGCAAGACACACATGATCAACCTCAGGAAGAACAAAATAAAACGCAACGAGGCCTCATGACAAAGCATTCACAGGATTCATAAATCATTTCAGGGGGCCACCCCATTAAGCTACCCGCAACGAAGTTGGCCGGCTCCGAGACGGACCCAAGGTTTGTGCCAATGGCTGTAAACGACTGGGAACCCGAAAGTGTGACAGGGCTTGTCGATACTGAGAAAACATTCCAAAATTCCTAAACAGTACAGGTGCTCCACGCACAATCATATATAAATCGGTAAAGCATGGCATAAGTACAAGATAGTAATAAAGCCCCAAACTAGTTTGTGGCCCCAAGAAATAAAGTGTGAATCAAGCTCAGGCAAAGGGGGATTCATATAGTCTCCCGTATGTGGATAGTGTGAATAGTCAAGGAATAGGTATCAAGTACTCGGAGCCTACGGGACACAGGTGAGCATGGAAGAACCAAATATTAGCTATTGCCCACCGGTGCCTATCCATTAGTTATATCTATTCCTAGCATTTTAATTATTAGTTGAAATTAAAGTCATGATCATCTCCACCATTAAGCATATTACAACCTTCCAACAATGTTGGAACAACAACGACGCAAAGCAGCACCTGAGCAAGCAACTACGACTCGCAAGGCCGACTATCTATCAAACAACATGCAATAGGATGTGTCCAAGGCAATATAGAGTCTACAAGAAATATAAATGGTACGGAAACTAAAGCATCGTAACATGGATAGCAGTAGATCAACAGGAAGGAAGTAAAGTTTATAAATGCAAAAATAGGTAGAAAGGGGGAGATTGCTCGCCTGGGAAACACTGCCGAAGGTTCATATCTAAAGAACTTGTCAATACTCGCATCCACTCAACGGCCTAATCCGTGAAGAAGCAAAGCACTAAAAGAAACACCGGATGCACTATTTAATACTACGGCAAAAGATCTAGCATGATTATGACATGATGCATGGCATGGCATGGCATGATGCGATGCAATTAGGCGATATTAAGCAGAACCAGGGGTTCCAACAATCATTTAGAAGGTTTATGTTATTTAGATACCCCGCCATTTAAATTTTATATTAACATGGCAAAACATGGCATCAGTTCTCTACACAAATTTAAATGGAGGCAATATAAGCCTAGAATAGCCCGCATATTGTCTCCATATTTAATTATTAGGTGAATCGATAATATACCCCAAACAAATGAAGATGTATGCGATATGATCAATTTATATGCAACAAGTGACAATGTCATATATTATAAAATATAGGGGTCTCGGATAGGGGTCATACATAGGGTTCGATGATCTTGGTTCCGAGTGTTCGACGGGGTTCGGGTTTGGTCTTGCACTCCGGGATCGGTCTTCGGGGTTTCGGCCATCGGATCCATGACACATATCTCGGTGGTTCCTGCTTCTACGGTCGGTGGTGAACTTAAAACGGGAGTACTAGTGTTTGTCTTCAAGCATCGGGGGTCTTCGGTTACACGTTGACGGCCTTGTCATTCGTGAAAGAGGAATAGGGATTTCGTCTTCTGTTGTGGAGGTGAGGTTGGTTTCGGTAGTCTTCAGGAGCTCAAAACCTGGTTACCTCTTGTTGTCCCTCGGTAGCCGTTTGCAAAGATACCGGAGTATTACCATCACATCCTCTCTCTGTGACCAAAAGGAGGCCCCGTTAGGGGTCGATCCATAGGACAACTTCATAGACATCACAAATCAGCAATACACTAACACCGGACATACACCACCAGTACGAAGTGCTACTATCGGTGGTGGGTTGTACCGCTGCCAAGATGGACAATGGAGACTGGCATGGGTCGCTACATGTGCAGGGAGAGAGGCCGGGTCTCACGCATTGTGGCGTGTGGTGCAACGCACGCGGGCGTGGCGGTCGACGCGGCAGGGTTTGGGTGAGTTGCGGCTGGTGGAGGGAGTGGGTAGGTGGTTATGGTTAGATAGGGAGGTAGTCTAGGATTTGGCTAGATTTGGGTTTAGATTTTTGTCTAGGTAATAAGCGGCTGCCAGCTGGGCCTTGGGCATGGCCGGTGGTGGCCTCCCCAAGTAAAAATAGTTTATATGTTTATTTAGTTTGAAATATTCTTTATTTAGACAAATAAAAGATCCGGGTAGACCAGGGGTTTTATATTTGAAATAGAGAGGGGGTATGTAGAAAACAAAGATAGGATTTTGGAAAATAGTTTTAGGGGAACAAATGCATGATGACATGACGATGCTCAAATGCAATGTGGCATGATGACATGAGCATGCAGCTCAAACACAACGATTTTCTAGTAGTGGTTTTACCGGGGTGCTACATCTGCCTTCGCTAAAACCCCATCGGTGCTGAGCTCTTGCGAGGGGGTCGCATGTTGGGCACTAATGTCTGCAAGTGCAACAATTAAATGTAGCTAGTTTCGAAATAAGAGTATCATACCCATAGAGAACTATTTGGTCAAGGTCTTTATGCCCCTCATCATTTTCCACCAAAGGATACTTGTAAGCTTCCTTTGATCTCAAGTAAAGGGTGTTTGAAAGGTTTTTGGTTGAGTGCAGAAAAGTAATTAAGACAAGTGAAAGAAAGTAAGTAACAAGGTTGTGTGAAAATGTGGTTGAACTCAATAGGGATAAAACATTCTCGGGGATGTAGGATACATCACAAACATGATATCATTAGTATTAATTATGATAACATACTTCTTGTGTCATGATATTTGTGGAGAGAGCTCCATAATAAGATGTTCTCTACAAGGCTCATATGAAACCACTTTTTGAGCCAAGAATGAGGTCATCTATAAATAACCACATCGATGTCTGAGAGAAATCACCATACAAACCACTGCAATTAAGGGTCTCCATATTGATACCGTAATTACCTTAGGGAGTCTCTCTTTATCCTCCCTTGACCGTGTAGGTTGCTAGCCAGCGCCAATTGTCAAGAAGTTCTCCGGGCACACTTCCAAACACGTCCAAAGGATTTCTCCCTCACTTTAGTCCTGAAGGCAAATGATATGTGGCCGACTACACATACCATCTAAAGAGAGAGATCAAACACAAATCATAAATCTATCATAGACCGGCCAGTCATATGGACACAAGAATAGATCATCTTTATTGCAACTTCATAATAGTGGTAGGGTTTCTCCATGTCCCCAAGAACAAGGGAAAACTACTCACACATGGAAGCAACCAATGACATCATCATAATCAAATGGACGGATAAAAGTATGGGGATAAGTCTAGTGCAAACCACAATTGAATCTAGAATTACAACAAGATCTAATAGATGAGAGATGGGGGTCGCAATCATGATGGAGATGCAGTGGTTTATGATGAAGGGGATGGTGAGATGTCATCCAATGATCCGTTAAGCTACAAGGATTTTCCCTTCTCCAAGTTCCTTCTTCAAATCCCTTTCTGGTGTGGTTTTTCATGGTTTCTGGTGGCTGTGAATGTCGGATCTCTCTGTTGTCTTTGCTAGGAGAAAGTATTTGATGAGGCGGATGTGATGTCATGTGGTACAGGAGGATGGTACGGGCAGGCTCCGCCCGTACCACTAGTCGTTATCGTGGTAGATGCTTCCATCAAGATTGGTATTCTCCCTGGTGAGAAGGTGAATCAATAAAATGACTTTTATCACTTAAAAAATATCATATTATAACATAATATGGTAGTTCCAATTGATGTGTTCATAAGAGACTTAGTGATTCGAGATCCTGTTGAAACAAGGACAAAAAGATGCATGCCAATGTAGTGAAATACCAATATCCCTATTCTATTTATGCAAAAACCAAAGGTAAATATGCTTAAATTTTGGACTCATCAGGCACCCACCGGATTCTCACGTGCGGAGGCATCTTCTGCACTCACGATGCCGGAGGGGACAATCGTGTTGCTTTGGTAGGGGCCCATGTCCTCCGCCCCTTCAGCGGCCAGAGCCGACGGTGTCGGAGACCTCAGGAACCTCAGGGTGCGAGGTTGAACCATTGTGTCGGGCGAGGCTACCACCCTAGCGTCAGCAATGATATCCCTATTTATGGACGGGAGATCCCTGTCACGAGCCATCAAACGACCCCTTCCTCCGAGACACCTGGTGGAGGGTGGGGGTCACGGGGCAAAGATCCGTAGGAGGAACCCGCCGCCTCCCGAGCCTTCCTCGATGAGGACCTCCTAGCTCTCCTTTTCCTATTCTTCCCCTTGGACCAATGAAAAAAGATCAGGCATGGAGAGGCGAAGGAATTAAATGACCTTGAAAGGGGAAGCTTACCTTTGATTGGAGGAGCCTCGGAACAACCGGTCCCCACTCTTCAACCCAGGAGGTAGGAAGGCATCCTCGCTATCATATTTAGGGTTTCCCCCCTTGGCAGGGATCCACGCTGGCACCTCCTCGACCGGAGCCATGACGCAAGACATACTATCACACCCAGTCGGTCTTGTCGCGGCGTGATGTCAACACGGTTCCCAATGTCCTCTTCAGAGGAGGACAAACTATGCATCCTCCCCCGGCGAACAAGCATGAAAGCCTCATCACCATCGATCGCCGACAACTCCTCCTCATCCAATGCTATCATGGCGGTAGAAACCCAGGCGAGGGTATGAGGGTTTCCCCAACCCTCCTGGCCTAGGGAGCACTCACCCCACCCGTTGAAGAGAGGAAGACTAGCACGGGCCTCTTTGATACCTTCGATCCGGATTACAGATGTAGTATAGCTCTTTTTCCCTAGTAGACCTAGGTTCATCGAATCCTCGGGAAGCAGAAGCGTAGTGAAGTTACTTCAACGGACCTTCGGGAGTTTTAGAATTCCTTTTGTGTTTTTACCAGACCAAGAGTTTGCATCTTTTTGTTGTTGATGATGATGGAGAGAGATGGCCTAGGGCGTTCGGTTTCACCTGTAGCTGTGCAAAACATCTGATGGGAATAAAAGATATAAGTAAAGTATGCATGTAATTGTTAGAGGAAGATAAATTATTTGTGGGAAGTGCATCCATAATTGCTATTTCCTCTGCAACCACTTATAGCAATAACCTACTAGTCTCATCCATAGAAGAAACGTCATTTTCTTCATAGAAAAAATAGAAAGAAAGGATTGCATACCCCTTTGAATATTAGGCATTAGTGGCAGGGTTTAGGGAGATATTTCATCAAAATTGTGGATAATAGCCAGTTTAAATGTGGACGTAGATGGCCATATTTCAGAGCCAGCAACCTCTCCCAACTTAAATTTGATCGTCCCTGAGAAAGAAAACCAAAATCAAAAAGGAACTCAGCATCTAAACTGAAATAACGAGATGATGATCTTACTCATGATTGATAGTCTCATGTTTCCTCCACTTCATAAATCTAAAAAACTTTAGCATTGATAGAGTAATGGCAAGCATATCATACGGGTTTTATGCATCCTTATAGTGCAGCAAAATTATTGTTAACATGGATGATTCAAATGAGTAAACTTTATTCCATATCACGTAATCAACTCATAGGCTTGCCTTTGAACAATAAAGTATAATCATGTAAATTGAGAGTGTGAGAGTTGTCATGAAAAGCATATATACACTAGAGTATCTCAATTCTCCCACATCAATAAATCAAGACTTTTCAAGAACTACTTTTCTATTCATTGTCCTTCAAGAATTTCAGTTTTTGTGTAATTGAGAGCATACCAAATAAATTGTTTTAGTTTATCGGGATGTGATGGACACTCATGGCATCACTAAGGTTTTTGTTCCTTTTGCATAATGATTACTCATAATATCCACAGGAGTGATTCCATCATGAAGAATCTTACCCACTATAGCATTGTTGCTACATGTGTTTAATCAACTCAGAGCCGAAATCTAGGAGTTTCCTCCATGAAGATCATTTGTAGGCTACCGGAGTTGTTGGCATCCCATGAAGTTTGACACACGTAAAGCAATATCATTCTTATGATTAACAAGTAAAACTCTAGCATGCTCACAAAAATGCTAAACATTAATTCAATTGAACCAATCCTTTTAAAGAGAGCTATCAAGTCAATCAACATTGTTAGTGGTGTTGAGTGTCTCTAGAAATAATCCTTCAAGACTAAACACTACAACACCCAAAGCCTTCCATTGTGAGCCTTCTTCTTATTACAATTGGTTAATTACGAGAACTGGAACAAAATGTATCCAACTAAATACCCATGCAAACGACAATCTTACTACAATACAAAGAGTCACTCCACCAATATAATATCTCAACATTTACTACTAACTAGCATGGGTTTCTCAAACTTCAAAAGTGGGGAGTCATAAGACATACCTCTCATGTTTGGTTCCACTTCTCTCTTCCTTTTTTTATTTGTTTCTTTTAAACTCGAAGCCGATCACTCTCCTGCGAATACATGAGAACCTCGACGCAGAAAGAAAAAGAAAGATGGAAAATAAAGAAAAATGGAGAAATATTTTTGTTGTTTTCAAGAGAGGGAATTTAAAGAATAGAAAATTGGCGGCAAAGCTGGTCTAGAAAATCTCGAAAGCAAATCGAAATAACTAAAGATAAAGTGTTGGGGAAGCCAACACGAGTGCTTATAAACTCAAATTAAAAACACAACCTCGAAATAAATAAAAGCAAATGAACGCCAAATAAAGATATGTGAGGAAACTTCCCCAAGCTTAGGCTTTTGTAAGGACTTCAAATCATTGTGGTGGCGGGAAAAAGTCGGAACATCAGTTTGCAAATTGACTTGAGAGGTTACTAGTTGATTCTCGGAGATTCAGAGAGAGGCTATGCATCCTCTCCATCGTCCCTCCAAGTTCATGGAAGTCTTGGTATGTAGTGAACCAGGTTGATGGCTGCTCCTCTTGATGAGGAACTTCTTGCTCCTCTTCTTAGTCCTCATCTACATCCGAAATCTCCTCCTCGGGTTGGTGTTGCTCAACCTGTAAGTCATATAGAAAACGTCCTTCCTCGATAGAGAAAAGACCATTAGGCATAGGAGCGGGGTAGATACGTCCAGCTCCAACAATATGCAGGTAATAAACACCACCTCTCCTAGTTAGCATTTCACAAGCTTTCAAAGTAGAGAAACCAACATGTCACGCACCTAGAACAGGTTGCAACTCACCTAGGATGATTCCTAGGGCATTGGTGAGCACGGTGATGATGCCTCCACATGTGATTGGTCCTTGGATTTTGGAGGATTGGTTCTCCAAGTAGAGGACAAGGATTGCGCCCAAGTTGAGTGACAAGTTGCTGTTGATATAAGCAGCCTTTGCGAGGTCTAAGATGTCATCCTCACTGAATCTTGTGAACTCATTGTGTGCCTGTAAGGTGTTAGAAATAATAGAACAAATAGCGAATTGCAGGATGTTGAATATTCTTACCCTTGCTTACTCTTTTAGTGAAACTCATTCCATTATAATATTGTTCAGGGGGAAGGATTTAAGCCAGTAAAGGATGCACGTAAGGCATTAACATTATTGTTTAGGAAATTAAAACATGCGCACCATTCATCTAGTGTTATAGTGTAGTTGTTGTTCATAAGTCGGAAAGAAATCATGTCCTCTCCTTGCCATAGTTTAACAGTGATTTGCAACAAACTTAGGAATTCAATGGTTAACCAGCGATAAGTAGGCACATCATTGTACACAAAGTTTTGCAGGCCAGCTCTATTGCAAAGTAAATTGAGGTCATCAGAAATACCTAGTTGGTTCAATATAATGGGGCAAGACCACTTGGTGGCCTTAACTTTGTGGTTCCTGATCTTGTTGAAGCATTCACATTAGAGCTCATTCCTGAACCGTATCCCCATGCGTTCTTAAGTGACAGCCCGAGAAGCGCTAGCAGCGGCACGAGCACGAGTTTGGCTTCTTGTGTTCATCATCTAAAACAATAAAGGAAGACAAATAAAACTCTTTGATCCAACAATAATAAGTATAACATATTTCTCATCATAGCACATTAAAGAATCCTCTCTAAATAATAATCTAGGCAAGAGAATCATGGCAACTAGTTCATAGTAGGTCTCACCCTAGAGATATAATGACAACAGATCGAAAATGAATTTGCAAAAATTAATTGGAGGATCGGAGGAGAAACATACTGTAGATCACTTGTGTGTGAGGAAATCGAACGAAATTGAGTAGAGGCGAAGATCTCTTGAGGTTTTGAGAGAGTTTGGAGGTAGAAGAGAGAAAACGGATTGAAGTTTTGGAGTTGGAGGTACCTTCCCGTGCGATTTTGTGGTCGGACGCAACTATTCGGCCGGAACAATGCGTTCCCACCGTATAGTTGGCCTTCTATCAATTTTTAGGGTTTTCACCTAACGGCGCAGCTATACGGCCGAAACTATACGGTTGGAACAATATGTTCCCACCGTATAGTTGGTCATCCAACCGTCTGTACCTGGGAAGGAATTTCTACAAAATAATCAATATCTATACGATTAGAGCTATATGGCAGGAATTTTTATTCCCGCCGTATAGTTCGTCATTAAACAGTCAGTAATTTTGAAATAAAAATGTCGATGTCACAACTATCTATACGACCGGAACTATACGGCCAGAATTTTTATTCCTGCGGTATAGTTGGTTGTTAAACTCTTTGTGTCCATCAAAAAATTTCCGTTTCTTCATGAATTACTTCTTATACTGAAACTTAGCGAAATACCTTGTTTTTTGACAAAAAGTTGACAGTTAAAATTATCGACCAACAATAGCATGCATAAAGCAGAATTTTAAGTACTACCGAATTTCTTCTCCTCGAATGGAGTCTTCTAGCACTCTTTATTAAACATAAACTTAAACTAAGACTTAAAACATAACTCAAACCTTTATTTCACATGGGTTGCCTCCCATGGAGCACTCTTTTATGCTCAATAGCTTGACCTTGATATTACTGACTTGGGCCAGATGAGTGGAACACCCACTCCAAAGTAGTTTTCCTTCAAAGTGATGGCCTCCTTCTCATCATGTTTGGCTCTCTTTTTCCTAGGAAAATAGAAAACAAAAGGATCCCGTGAAGGCAATTGCGGCTTCACGTTCCCTTCATGGATATTAATTAAAGCCTTTATTGTTCTTAAGAAAGGACGACCAAGTATAATAGGAGCAATATCATCTTTAGGCATGTCAACAGTAACAAAGTCAATTAGAGCAGGACAACCTTTAATGTAAACTAAAGTGTTCTCCTTCATTCCTATAGCTTGTTTATAGGAGAGAGAGGGCCTAGGGCGTTCGGTTTCACCTATAGCTGTGTAAAACATCTGACGGGAATAAAAGAGTTTGCGTCTTTTTGTTGTTGTCGATGATGGAGAGAGGGCCTAGGGCGTTCGGTTTCACCTGTAGCTGTGTAAAACATCTGACGGGAATAAAAGATAGAAATAAAGTATGCATGTAATTGTTAGAGCAAGATAAATTATATGTGCGCAGTGCATCCATAATTATTATTGCCTCCGCAATCGCTTATAGAAATAACCTACTAGTCTCATCCATACAAGAAAGAGAACTAATGATATGCATAGTGATGTCACCGTTAATCCCAAGTAAATCCCTCACATACAGCCGTACTACCTTTTCTGTCACTGGGGTTCGCAACATGCAGATTAATCATTACTCATACTCCCTATACCTGGGTCAATCTTCGGGGGTCTTGGGTACCTGACAAGTCCTTAGATTGAGGCAAGAGAGGATACAAGAATCCTCATGTCGTACAAACTAATACATGATCCCATCTATGATAAGTAACATGCACAAAAAGCTACATGGCTAGGCTGAAGCCCTTAGCCCAAGGAGAATTACTCACACATAGAGATGAGATCAAAGATCATAATCATTGTACTATAAATCATGAGATTGATAGAAAATAGTCTTACAATGTCGCCAATAGAAGAAGAGATCTACTATTACAAGTGGTGGAATATGGCTATGGTGGCGGAGAGATTAGATCTAAGTATGTTCCTCCAGCGGCTCGTTGGTGTTGTGGATGGAGATCTAGGGGTGGTTGTTGGTTTCTGCGAGCGCCTGTTTCTCGTCGCCCGAGGCCTCTTTATATAGGGGTCCATTCATGAAAGTTGTTCTGTTTGACCTAGCGGCGTTGGTGGCAACTATACGGCTGGAAATTTATTCCGGTCGTATAGTTGGTCGTTAAAGCGCCAGCCTCCGATCCACGACTCTTGGTTTCTTCTGGACGTTGGAAATCTCGTATCTTTGACTTTAATGTAGTGATTCCCATCATAAAACGTCATTATCTGTGCAGAAAAAATTGAAAGAAAGGATTGCATACCCCTTTGAATATTAGGCATTAGTGGCAGTGTTTAGAGAGATATTTCATCAAAATTGTGAATAATATCCAGTTTAAATGTGGACGTAGATGGTTATATTTAAGAGCCATCACTCATTGATACATTGCAAATGTATCTATAATTTTTGATGCTCCATGCTTGGTTTTATCCACTTTCTTGTGTTTTTCCACACTTTGGAGTACTTTTCATATGATTTCTTGGACTAACCTATTAACAAGAGCCACATTGCCAGTTGCCTGTTTTCTGCTGTTTTTGGTTCCACGAAAGTCAAAAAATGAATATTCTTAGAATTGGACGGGACAAAAGCCAAAGTGCCTATTTTTCCAGAAGACTCCGAGGCGAGAATACAAAGGCGGAGGAGGCAGTCTGGCCACACCACCCCCAGTGGGCTGGGCCTAGCAGCCTTGAGGGCATGGTGTGGTGGCCCCAGGCACCCCCTCGGTCTCCCTCTTCGCCTATAAGAAGCCTTCTGACCTAAAAAAATTCGGGGGGTTCGACGTTTTTCTAGAAGGAGTTCCGCTCCACCGCCACCACCAGATTCCATGAAACAGCACCAGAAACTCTGTTTTGGCACCCTGCCGGGACGGGGAATTGGAGGAGATCATCGCCATCATCATAACCATCGCTTCTCCATTGACCATCCATGTTTCCCGCATCTATGAGTGAGTAATCCCCTGCTGTAGGCTATGGGGATGGTAGGGATTGGATGAGATCGTTCATGTAATGGCATCAGATTGTTAGGGCATGGTGCCTACTATCTTTTATTAGTGCTATACGACTTTGTTGCGACTTGTTGTGCTTAATGCTTGTCACTAGGGCCCGAGTGCCATGATTTCAGATCTGAACATGTTATTGATTCATTATGATAGTATTGTTTTTGGTCTTATCTGCAAGTTGTATACACACGTTGTTGTCCATAATCTATGGCCCCGAAGTGACAGAAATCGGGATAACCGGAAGGGAATGGCTTTGATGTGAGGATCACATGTGTTCATGGAGTCTTAATGCTTTGCTTCGGTGCTCTATTAAAAGGAGTGCCTTAATTGCCAGTAGTTCCCTAGAGGCCCCGCTGCAAACGGGCTGGCAGGACAAAAGATGTTGTGCAAGTTCTCATTGCGAGCACGTATGACTATATATGGAACACATGCCTGGGATTGTCTAGTACTTGGATGCTTTATCTTATTTATCTGCAATTGCCCTATGCTCTGATTTCTATGTGAATTGTCTTGTCCATGCAACGCCCATCCATCCATCCCTATGCCTACCGCTTTTCGAATCCCTTGTTCATCGCTTTTATTCTTGCTATCCTTGCTTTACTATTGCTGTTACTTTACTGTTCCTACTACAAAACCGTTGCTACTGATAAACTGCTGTGAGCAAGATTGTTTCCAGGTGCAGCTGAATTGACAACTCATTTGTTAAGGCTTATAAATATTCTTTGGCTCCCCTTGTGTCGAATCAATAAATTGGGTTTCACTCTCCTCGAAAATACTGCGATACACCCCCTATACTTGTGGGTCATCACTCATCCACGTCACCGATATGGTATAGAGGTAAGGTTGCCGAGGGATCACGGACGCAGTCAACTCTCCTAGGATCAGCTTCATTAAGACAACTGTGGGCGCCTTGGGAAGGAGGCCATGTGATAGCTTGATTCCATCCCGAATGCTCTACATAGCCCATACTCCTTTGATGTGCTCCTGAAGTGGCACTATTTGCTAATGAATGAAATCCCAGGCCACTATATTGCTATTCAACCCATGGCACACCAAGGCCTTCATGCGCCTCGGGAGAGGTACCAGGATCCTGCAGACGGCCGCCTCCTGAGCTATCTAGGATGCCTCACAGCGTGTTTGGAAGGGACCTGTAAGCGCGGATTTACCTGGAAGGTGTCCATGAAGACCCCATCCCAGTGGAGATCCTCCATCATACCAGTAATGGATAAGGGGAGGAAGTTCATGTCTTCATCGGTAGCTAAAAAAGGGCCACACCCAAGGCACTCCTAGCTGTGGAGATGTGGAGGGAGAAGAAGTACTAGAGCAGCACCACCGTCGGTGCCACACCCACGAAGTCCTCGCACTAGTACGCGAAGGTCGCCAGGAGGGTCATGTTGTGAGGTTGAATGTGAAGCAGCTACATACGTTAGTGCTCGAGGACAGCGAGGAAGAAGGATGAGAACGGCAAAACCAGCCAACGGCGACGAAACGCGTGAAGAAAGGGTACGTCGTGGTTGGCCGGTCAGGGCGACCTGCCGCGCTATACCACATCCGAGTGGCGCCCCACTCTTTCGAATCTAAAGCCGCCAACTATTTGACCTTCCCCAAGCCCTCATCATTGATGATCTTCTACTTTGGAAAAACACGAGTACTCACCAACGGTGCAACCATCATGACAAAGGAACTCCGAGCCCTTTTCTGAGCCCTTTTGGAAGATATAGCTAAACTAGGAAGGCGACAGCATAGAGGCGGACACTTGAAGAGGAAGGCGATGGACAAAGACAAAGTGAAATAGTCTCGGTGCCGGCTCAGCTTTTATGGAAGGAGTGAAGCTCGAGGTTAGAACATCAATAATGGCACTTCTGGCATCTGACGGATACCGATCTACTCTGAACCCATGTGGATGACCTCAGTGTTCCCCTCTAAGATCATGCGCTGAGATGATTGGCTAGGGCCCCGCTTGTGGGCCCCTTGTCACTTTCTCTCCATCGGAGGACATGTGCAAGGCAAGCTCCCGGGGGCTACTATTGAAACCATGCCATAGGGGGTACCACGATACACCGGCTGGCGGTACTCCTCCATGCTATTCGGGTGCTTCGAGAGGTACGTAACCTCTCTGAAGGTGGGATGCGGCTATCCACAAGTGGGGTTGAGGTGACACACCTAGGGTACGGGGTGTTCGATGATGTAGAGACCTTGCCAAGGTAGTCGCTTCCCGGGCGACCCACTATAAGGAGCAGACTCACAACCGACTCCGTCAAGCAGAACGACAGCTCAACGGGTAGTTCCCGTGGCTCACTTCCCGTATGATTTGCCTCGATACAGGAAGATGGTGGCGGGGCATTTATGTGTTAAAGCGTAGCTGACGCCATTGGTGACCTCCAAAGCGTGGAGTTGCCTCTTTGGTCCAAGAAAGCATAGGAAGACGCAACTCCATAGAGAGAACGCCCTGTACGACTACTTCCTTTGACTAGAGCGCCCGAAGTACCCTAGACTTAGTCCATTTAAAGTAGAGGTGTGTGCTGATGGCTCAAAAATGTATCGAGCTCATTGGGGAACCCCAAGAGGAAGATATGATGAGAACAGCAGCAAGTTTTCCCTCAGTTATGAAACCAAAGTTATCGAACCAGTAGGAGCAAGGAAACACCTCCAAGGTGTTGTTTCCAACTTGGAATCCTGCATAGCACAACCACAGAACTTTTCCCCCAACTTACAGTGAGGTTGTCAATCTCACCGTTTTGGTGAAAACAAAGGATTAAACATATAGTGTGGAAGATAGCAATTGCTTGTAGAAAGTAAACAGAAAACAGAAAAAGTGCTTGTAGATTCATGTTAAAAGAATGGATCGGGGTCCATAGTTCACTAGAGGTGATTCTCCTTAAGATAGATGACATGTTGGGGGAACAAATTACAACGGGGCAATTGACAGACACCGAGAAAGCATACATGCATATACTAATCATCTCGACTCCTACGAGATTTGATTGGGCATTACAACATTATACATAGACCGTAATCCAACTGTATCTATGACTAATAATCCACCTTCAGGTTATCATCCGAACCCCCTCCAGTATTAAGTTGCAAGCAACAGATAATTGCATTAAGCAAAGTGTGTAAAGTAAACAATACAATTGTTCTATGAACAAAGGATTGCTGTTTTCTCCCTAGTAGCAACAACACATCTTGTACCTTAGAGATTTCTGTCACTTCCCCAGATTACTAGAGGCATGAACCCACTATCGAGCATAAATACTCCCTCTGGGAGTTACTGGCAATGGAAAGCTTACAAGATCACAAATAACATAGACATGATAGAATCAATAATCAATATGAAATAGCATCTCAATATCCATCGGATCCCAGCAAACACAACATGTAAGATTACAAATAGATGATCTTGATCATGAATGAAGCTCACAAGATCTAAACATGGTAGCACAAAGGAGAAGAACCAACCATCTAGCTACTACATGGACCCGTAGTCTAGGGATGAACTACTCACGCATCACACCGAAGGCAGTCATGGTGATGAAAAAGGCCCCCAGGGTGAGCTCTCCCCTCTGACAGGGTGTCGGGAACACCTTCAGATCACTCCCTATCTAGGGATGGAGATGACGGCGGCTACTGATTCTTTCATGGAATTTTGATAGGGTACTTAGGGTTTTCATCCCGAGAGACTTTTATAGGCGAAGGGGAAAGGTCGGTGGAGTGCTAGGGGCCCACACCAGTGACGGCGTCCCTAGGGCTGGCCGCGCCACCCTAGGGTGTGGTCGCCCTGGTGCCCCTCTTCGGCTCCCCTCTGGACTCCGTGTTCCTTCTAGTGAAATACTGACTTGGGCTTTTGTCTGGTCCAATTCCGAGAATATTTCCTTACTAGCTTTTCTGAAACCAAAAACAACATAAAACAGGCAACTGGCATTGTGGCATCTTGTTAATAGGTTAGTTCCAGAAAATATGTAAAAATACTCCAAAGTGTGGACAAAACATAAGGAAGTAGATATAAAACAAGCATGGGACATCAAAAATTATAGATATGTTTGCAACGTATCAACATCCCCAAGATTAACTCCTGCTCATCCTCCAGTAGGTAAGTGATAAAAAAGAATAATTTTTTAGGTGACATGCACCATCATAATCTTGATCAAGGTATTTGTAAAACATTGATAGCTAGGATCATAGTACTTTAACACAACATGAAAGATATAATTCTAATAATAAGACTTAGCAACTACATTATAACATGAAAAGGTACAAATAAAAGATTCATGAATAACAATGCTTTGAATGACATTTGTTTGTTTCACATATAGAAAACATAATGAGAATGGTATTCAGCTTGTCTCTCGTAGTGTAGCAAAACATAAATGCATAGGACACCTTCAACGTTCATAAGGGTGAGTAGATACAAGTTGACGAGGGTTTAACTCATCAATGCCCATTGTTATGGACTTGGGTTTTGGAGGAGGGAGCGCTGGAGACATCTATCGGCTAGCAAACAAGCACACAGGGGACAAAGGATTTACCCAGGTTCAGGCCTCGTAGAGGTCCCTACTCCTGCCTGTCTGCTCGTGGAATTATTGAAGGAGTCGAAAGTTACAATGGTGCGCAGATGTAATCTGGTGAAGGTTGTGGAAACTAGGGTTGCGTGTGTCCTCCTCGCCGCCCCCTCCTAGCCTTTATATAGATAGGCTAGGTCTCGGGTAGCAGTTCGAGTCGGTTACAAGTTAGGGTTTTCCCTTTAAGCTTTCTATCTTTAGCTTCTTCTTGTTCTTCAAGCAATCGAGAGTCCGTAGGTTACTCGAGTCCTTCCATCTGGGCCTGTATGTATTTGGACCGTATATACCAAACTCGAGTGCCTGTAGGGTATACCCATGTCAATAGCCCCCGAGTGTCCAGTGGAATCGCAGATTCGACTGGGGACTTTTTGAAGTCTTCGAGTGTCTGGATGAGTACATTTTCTACTGCTTTTATTTATGTCATAGGGATTGTTGATATACGTCCCTGATATAGATAAAGTGTCGGTATCAGTTAACCACCTTAGGGTGAAACAACGCAATCTACTCAAACTCGAGTCCCCAGACTCCAATCCAGAAAAGTGTTGGCGTAATTCGACTCAGGCCACGGAGGTCTTACATGAGTCGAATTCCAGTTATATGGGTGTGAGCACTCGACGCGTCCGTCAAGGCATGTTCATCGTGCCTGCAGGCACGGATATATTTCTAGTAGTGCACAGTTAAATGTGTTGCCATGCCTTATTCAGGTATTACCTTCATGCTGTAAGCGCGGCATCCGAATTTTATCATCGCGGAGACGATTCGGGCGACCCAGGAGACATAGTCTCTTTGCAGGGAAAATTATGAGGCGGAGATGTACAGCTGTAGTGGTTCCCTTTCTCGTGGAGTCACCAGTACTGGCGAGGTGGATAGCAGGTGCTTGAGATCTTCGAATGCTTCTTGCGCTTCATTGGTCCACTAGAATTTGTCAGCTTTGCGGAGGAGCTGATAGAAGGGCAGTGTCGTTTCTCCCATTCGACTGATAAATCGAATGAGGGTCGTGATTCGTCCGGCTAGTTCCTAGACGCCTCTTATGTTCTTTGGCTTCTCCATGGCCAGTATGGCCTTTATCTTTTTCGGGTTTGCCTCAATCCCCCTCGTGGAGATGAGATATCCGAGCAGTTGCCCAGATGGTACACCGAAGGCGCATTTGTCCGGATTGAGCTTAATCCGATAACGATCGAGATTGGCGAAGGTTTTGCGCAAGTCGTTGATTAGAGAGGCTTCCTCCTTGCTTTTGATTACTATGTCGTCGACATAGACTTGGATGTTTCGACCCAGTTGCTCCTTGAGGCAAGCCTGCATGCACCGCTGGTGGGTGGCTCCCGCGTTTTTAGCCCGAAGGGCATTGTGTTGTAGCAAAACACACCAAAGGACGTTGTGAACGCGGTCTTCTCCTGGTCTTCCTCCTTCATTCGAATTTGGTTAGAGCCTGAGTAGGCATCGAGGAAGCAGACGCGCTCGCATCCAGCGGTGGAGTCGATGATTTGATCGATCCGTGGTAGCGGGAAGTGATCTTTTGGGCAGTGCTTATTTAAAGAAGTGAAGTCCACGCAGATCCGTAGGATATCCGTGTCCTTTTTTGGCACCAGCACCGTATTGGCGAGCCAAGTGCTTTCCTTGATCTCGCGTATGAATTTGGCCTCGAGGAGTCTATTGATCTCCATTCCGACTGCCTGCACTCGTGGCTCAAACAGTCACCTGATTGTTTGCTTGACTGGCCTTGCGTCGGGGTTGACGTTGAGTGCGTGCTCTGCGAATTCTCTAGGAACTCCTGGCATGTCCGCAGGACACCAGGCAAAAATTTCCCAGTGCTCACGGAGGAATTCGACGAGCGCGAGTTCCTATGCGGGACTCAAGTTGTTGGCGATGAGGGACATTTTGGCGGGATCTGATGGATGGACCTGCACCTTCTTTGTGTGCACAGATGAGTCGAAGGAGAGATCAGGTGAGCTTGCCCTACTTAGGGGAGGCAGACTGTTGTCTGTCATCTCTTTCAGTCTTGCGAGTTCCTCCTGCATGCCGAAGGACTGGAGATTCTGTTGAATTCCCTGGCGCAAGCGTCAGATCGCTCGAAGTTCCCGTTGATCGTTATGACGCCATTGGGACCTGGCATTTTCATCTGTAGGTAGGCATAGTGGGGTACTGCCATGAACCCGGCGAATGCGACGCGCCCAAGGATGCAATGGTATTGTGAGGGCCAGTCGACGACCTCAAAGTCGATGCGCTCGCGCCGAAAGTTCTTCGGCGTGCCAAAGATGACGTCCAAGTTGATTTTGCGCAGGGGGTATACGCCTTTCCCTGGGACGATGCCATGGAACGTTGTGTCTGATGCCTCCAAGCAGGTTAGAGGGATCCTCATTGCTCGCAAGGTACTCGCGAATATGAGGTTGATGCCGCTTCCGTCGTCCATGAAGACGCGACTCATGTCGAAGCCTCCAATTAGCGCCTCGAGTACGAAGAGGCAATGACCTGGGCGAGGTATTTGGGGCGGGTGGTCGTGTTTGTCGAAGGTAATGCACGACTCACTGCCACTGAGGTACTCAGTGGTGGATGGTGGCGAGTGCATGGCCAACTTGACTTGGCGAGTGATGGCCTTCTTCACCCTATTGGAGGGGCGGCCCTTTTGGATCATCATGGTACCCATGGCTCATGGGTACGGTTCGCCTCCGTGGTGCTGGTCCGGTGCAGCTCCGTTCGGGGGTAGCCCAGGTGGTGGTGGCGGTGCGCCATGTGCCACGGCGCCTGGAGCGGCTCCATAGCCTCTTTCGACTGCATTGCGGTTCATCCGAACCAATCCCTCGTGTAGCTTGAGGAACTCGCGGAAGTCCTTGAGGAGGTGGCTGGACTTTCTCTTGCCATCATGCTTGTCGATGTAGAAGTGTACCGTGCATGGCCCAAAGTTTGTCCTCGATGGAGGTCGCGGGTGCTTCATCGCGAGTGTGGCGTTGCCACACTTGCGTGGTTTTCCCGGAGTCGCGGTATCCGCCGCTGCGGTATCCGCTATTGCGGTTATCGTCGCGTCTATCGGCATAGCCAGCTGCAACCATGTTGACGTCATCGCGATCGTCGTAGACGCGCATGCGACGCTTCCCCCGACGGTCGCGTCTTCGTTCGAGTTCTGCCTCCTCATCATAGTGAACGCGATTCTTCACTGAATCTTCTCCATCGGCCCACCGATTCGCGATCTCCATCAGGTGGTCGATGGTCTGGGGCTTTGAGCGGCCTAGCTCCTCCCTGAGTTCCATGCGGCGGACACCACCATTGAATGCATCAATCGCGCGGTCTTCCGAGATGTTCTCCGCGGAGTTCTTGATGATGGACCACCTTTGGATGTAATAGCGCAGAGATTCGCCAGATCTTTGCTGGCAGCATCTCAGTTCTTCGATTGAGGCGGGGCGTTTGTATGTTCCCTCAAAGTTGCGCGCGAAGCTGTAGACTAGCTCATCCCAACTGCGAATGGATCCGCGTGGGAGGTTATTGAGCCATGCCCGAGCGGCGCCCTGCAGCTATAGCTGTAAGCATTGCATGACAGTACTTCGACTGCCTCCATGTAGCCTGACGGAGGAGATGTGATCCTCTAGCCAGATCTTGGGGTCCTGCAGACTGTCAAATTTCGGGTTCTCCGATGGGAGTTTAAACCCTTTAGGCATTCGCTTTTGCCTGATCGATCTGCTGAAGCATCTGGCGCCGCAGAGCTCCCCATCTTCCTCTTCCGAATCAGTCGACCGAGCATGTCGTGCCCTTGACTTGTTGATCTTGCGCTGCGTGACTTCGTCGCGTGCATCGTAGTCGTGATCATGTCGCCGTGAGCGGCAACATCGAGACAGGTCGTGACTGTCATCGCTGGACGAGGGCGAGGAGTAGCGCTTTGCCCTTTTTTGGGTCTGGTACCGGTTCCTTGTCGAGGGCGGCCTCGTTTAGCCCCAGGCCCGCGATCGTAGATCGGTGCATGGCCATTCGGGGATCTCCAGCTGGCGGCTGGTTATTGAGAAGGTACATGGTGGCTGCTGTCACCGCGGCCTGCGGTGTCCTGGGAACCACGTTGCCTCTCATATCGACCGTCATAGAACTGAAGTCGAGGACTTTCACGTCATCTATGCGCTCTTGTTCGGTGAGGTGAGCCATCCGTGATTGCCTCTTCTTGGCGAGGTACTCGTTGCCTCTTGAGGAGGATCCTCCGTAGGAGGAGAGCCTACCACGACGAAGGCTTGATTCGTCCGCTGCCTTTTTACGCGCCTCAAGTTGCGCGATTTCTTGTTTTTGGCGCTTGAATTCCTCTTTTAGGAGCCAGTGGTAGCCCATCAGCAGTTCCTGCGGGGACCCGAAGGGTAGAGGTGCACCTCGTAGGGCTTCGCGGTAGCGATCCCACTCTTGCTCGTTGAGCCTGATCACGACGCGTTCACCGGTTTGCTCGTTAATCATGCTAGGAGGTTCGACTGCTCCTCCGTTGCCACCGTTAGCGCCGTTGCCGCCGTTGCCACCGTTGCCACTGTTGCCGACGTTGGGTGGGTCGGTGCCGTTGCCGGTGTTACCACCGTTTCCGCGATTGGGTGGATCGGTGCTGTTGCTGGTGTTGCCACTGTTACCGCGATTGGCGGAGGTTGTCGCCCGCATTGATGATGGCGCACATGAAGTGATTAGGGAAGCTGTTGCTTCCACAACTTTGAGATCTGGAACCATAGGTTCCATCTTCAGTGGCCAGATCGCTTAGATCGGAGTCGCAACTGCTGTCACTGACCGGAGCGTTGAGCTCGCTGAGGGTGCCAATCGATGGAAGGAACCATGATGCCGGGGCAATCGCCGGTGTTGCCGGCTGGTCAGGCATGCAAAGCGTGCCCATCTGACCAACTTGGAAGCAGAATCTTCCAATCTCCAGACTGATTCCGTCACCCACGGGCTCGAAGGCCGGGCGGGTGGCCGGCGTGTGGACGGTGAAGTCGAAGGCGCTGAAGAGCTGGCGAATCTCCGCTGTTGCGGAGTTGTAGATCGCGATTGATGGGGCCAAAGAAGCCGCAACATCATTACTCCCAGTTCCCACAGACGGCGCCAATTGATGAGGGTTTAACTCATCAATGCCCATTGTTATGGACATGGGTTTTGGAGAAGGAGGGAGCGTTGGAGACATCTATCGGCTAGCAAACAAGCACACAGGGGACAAAGGATTTACCTAGGTTCGGGCCTCGTAGAGGTCCCTACTCCTGCTTGTCTGCTCGTGGAATTATTGAAGGAGTCGAAAGTTATAATGGTGCGTAGATGTAATCTGGCGAAGGTTGTGGAAACTAGGGTTGCGTGTGTCCTCCTCGACGCCCCCTCCTAGCCTTTATATAGATAGGCTAGGTCTCGGGTAGCAGGTCGAGTCGGTTACAAGTTAGGGTTTTCCCTTTAATCTTTCTATCTTTAGCTTCTTCTTGTTCTTCAAGCAATCGAGAGTCCGTAGGTTACTCGAGTCCTTCCATCCGGGCCTTGGCAACACCGTGGGCCTGTATGTATTTTGACCGTATATACCAAACTCGAGTGCCTGTAGGGTATACCCATGTAACAAGTAGTTTAAGCACAAGCAATATCAAAGTTATGAATCAATCAACAAGTTTGGGACAATGAACATTAAACTAAGAATGACCAGTATGCTCTCTCAATAGGTGCATAAAGATAGAAGATGGAGACTCCACATAAAAAGTAAAAGAAAGGCCCTTCATAGAAGGTAGCAGGGATTCAAGTCTCATAAAGAGCTTCCAAAAATTATGGTACTTATTATCTTTCAGCTCTCATTTCACCTATCATAAGCATCTTTAGGTGATTAAGGTTAATGTGAACAAATATGAGGATATGATTGACAAGTTATAAGTTGAAATCTCATACCCCTTACTTACGAAGACCGAACCTCATGCTACTCAACTTTAGTTATGAGTAAGTTCTTGTCATTGTAAGTACATGTGTATCATAGAGAACCACCAACGGGGTACCCCTTTCCCGATGATATGGAAGCATTCCCATATCAAAATGACAAGGCAAGCAGACAATGAGCAACTCAACGATCTTTTTATTTGCTATTTGCATAGGTTTTTATTAAGGATGCTTCACATATTACTCACTATGGTTATGCTGCAAGTTTCCACCATGATTAGGCATGGCTTAGACTAGCGGCCTAGGCGTTTCTATAACACATATACAAACTCCATGATCTTACAAGCTCCCCTTTTATTTCACACCGCCGGGATCCATAAGCAAAAGAACATGATATCAACCAAATAAAGTGCACTGTTGAAAACATTCCCCATGGTAACATGGTTCTGCTAATTCATAACTTATAAAGCACAAGCATATACGCAACATAGATGGGCACAATGGTTCAAGTTTATTAAGTGCAAGAAAATCAAAGTGTGCCACCAAGTTTGTGAGAGCTTTAATCACTAATTTTCACATAACAAGTTTAATTCGGAAGGTAGATAAAAACATGAATATACTTGGAATAGCAAATGCTAATAGGTAGGTATGATGGATTCTTTGGAATAACTTGGTTTTATTTGGAGTTTGATGCATGAGTGGAACTCATACTTGGTATGGAGGCTAGCAAAAGACTGGGAGCGACCAACTAAGAGAGCAATAATGGCCATAATCATGCAAAGCGACAAAACATTATTAATTAAAGCATAAAGTGATATTACAAGTCGAAAACTAAATGATCATAGAGGCTATGGTGACTTGGTGTAGTCTTAACATGGTGGGAGCATGCGCCAAGTCAACCCAAATAAAGCATCAAAGGAGAATACCACAATATTATGCTTTAATATGCTAAAACAACGCATGATTCTTTCAAGGCACATTAAGCAATCTCAATTGTTTGTAACAAGTCATGCTACAACAATAATAACTAAGCATAAAGCCAAAACAATATCAAGCATGACATGATAAAGTCTAAGTCACAGTCAAAAACAAGCTCCTTTTATACCACTTATGAACTTTCCTACTCTTTTCCAATCCAAATCAACCTATTTGAAACTATGTATGAATGCGGGGGTCCAACCAGTTTATTCAAGAAAACTAAGCAAACAAAAACTAAAAACCAAAAACGAAGACGCTCCAAGAACAACACAATTGTGCATGAAATAATAAAAATGAAGTGTTTGGAAGAAACCTAAGATTTTTATTGATGAAGAAAGGGATGCCTTGGGCATCCCCAAGCTTTGATGCTTGTACTTCTTAAATATTTCTTGGGGTGACACGGGTGGCATCCCCAAGCTTGAGCTTTTGTCCATACTTCATCTCATCACATTCCTCTTCCCTACACTTTAAAATTTCCTTCATACAAAACTTCACACAATCTTCATTAGCAACATTAGTGTACTCAAGATAATAAGTCTTTTGATTCAGTTTCAACACAAGTAAAACTTCCATTAAAACACAAGATACTGTAGCACTTCCTTTAAAAAGTTCAAATTATAAAAGAGAACTCAAAGAGAAAGAGATTAAGAGACAAATGCAAATAATGGCAGAAATCTGTCAAAACAGACCAGCAGGTAAAAACCAATTTTTTTCGAAGACCTTATGTTGCTCAAATCGAAAAGTGTTGAACTAACGAAAGTTGGATAACAACCTGGGGTAGAAGCACAAAACATTACAGCTCAATCCGACGTAAAGAGATTTTTCATGACTTTTTACAACGAAGAACAAAAAATCTGTTTCGGGACAACAACTTTCCCAAGTCTTACTTCTCTCTCATTAGAGGTTACTCTTGGCACAAAAACCACACAAAAATGACAAGGAGAGGTTATTACTGAATAAATAACTTCCAAGACTTAACAAACGATTCCTAACGAAATTTGGGTTATCTCCCAATAAGTGCTTTTCTTTAACGCCTTTAAGCTAGGCATAAGAAGCAAGAAATGAATCAAGTGTTCTCAAATGAAGAAGCATTAAGATCAATACCAGAAATATATTCAACAAGGCAAGGTATCTCATCCAAATAAGTTCTAGAGGATCCTCTCACACTACTCTTGATTTCACTATTTTCATCAAACGGGTTTTCAGGAACAATCCAATCAAAATTATTTTCTAAGGCTTCATGCATTCCTACAAGTTTAAAAGGTAATGGTATTTTAATTTCCTTTCCATCTTTAGGTTTGGTTTTGTCCATCCCTTCTCGTGTACCAATAACATCTACACATGAGCCTAGCATATTAAAACGGTCAAAGACTTTTATAGCTTCCTTAAGAACATCATAGAATTCTTTAAGAAAAGTTTCTAGAATGAAATCTCTCTTTTCAGTATCCTCAATATCTTTAAGTTTAAGAAACATTACTTGCATTATGGGGTTAAGGTTAACAAACCTAGCTTCCAACATGTGAACTAAAGAAGCTGCAGCAATTTCATAATTTGGAGCAAGTTCTGCAAGGGATCTATCCTCAATATCCTCATGCTTGCTAACATGATTAAAAAATTCTTCAATATTATCTTTCCCAATTATATAGCCACTACCTATTAAAAGTTCTTTCAGGGTGAACTTAGGGATCAACATGGTGTTTTTGATAAAGAAAGCAAACTAGTAAAACTAATTTTTTTGTGTTTTTAATAAAAGAAACAAGAAAACAAAGCAGAAATAAACTAAGCAAAACAAATAAACAAAGTAAAGAGATTGGTTATGAGGGACTCCCCTTGTGAAGATGTCCTTGACTCCTCGGCAACGGCACGAGAAAAAGTGCTTGATGGCTCAAAAATGTATCGAGCTCGTTGGGGAACCCAAGAGGAAGTTATAGGATGAAGGAAACACCTCGAAGGTGTTGTTTCCAACTTGGAATACTGCACAACACAACCATAGAACTTTGCCCCCAACTTACAGTGATGTTGTCAATCTCACCGGTTTTGCTGAAAACAAATGATTAAACATATTGTGTGGAAGATAGTAATTGCTTGCAGAAAGTAAACAGAAAATAGAAAAAGTGCTTGTAGATTGATGGTAAAAGAATGGACCGGGGTCCATAGTTCACTAGAGGTGATTCTCCTTAAGATAGATGACATGTTGGGGGAACAAATTACAACAGGGCAATTGACAGACACCGAGAAAGCATACATGCATATACTAATCATCTCGACTCCTACGAGATTTGATTGGGCATTACAACATTATACATAGACCGTAATCCAACTGTATCTATGACTAATAATCCACCTTCAGGTTATCATCCGAACCCCCTCCAGTATTAAGTTGCAAGCAACAGATAATTGCATTAAGCAAAGTGTGTAAAGTAAACAATACAATTGTTCTATGAACAAAGGATTGCTGTTTTCTCCCTAGTAGCAACAACACATCTAGTACCTTAGAGATTTCTGTCACTTCCCCAGATTACTAGAGGCATAAACCCACTATCGAGCATAAATACTCCCTCTTGGAGTTGCTAGCATCTACTCGGCCAAGATAGCTACTAACAACGGAAAGCATGCAAGATCACAAATAACATAGACATGATAGAATCAATAATCAATCTGAAATAGCATCTCAATATCCATCGGATCCCCACAAACACAACATGTAAGATTACAAATAGATGATCTTGATCATGAACGGAACTCACAAGATCTAAACGTGGTAGCACAAAGGAGAAGAACCAACCATCTAGCTACTACATGGACCTGTAGTCCAGGGATGAACTACTCACGCATCACAACGGAGGCAGTCATGGTGATGAAGAAGGCCTCTAGGGTGATCTCTCCCCTCCGGCGGGGTGCCAGGAAGAGCTTCAGATCCCTCCTGATCTAGGGATTGAGATGACGACGGCTACATACTTTTTCGTGGAATTTTGATCGGGTACTAAGGGTTTTCGTCCCGGGAGACTTTTATAGTCGAAGGGGCAAGGTCGGTGGAGCGCCAGGGGGCCCACACAAGGTGGCGGCGTGCCTAGGGCTGGCCGCGCCACCCTAGGGTGTGGCCGCCCTAGTGCCCCTCTTCGACTCCCCTCCGGACTTCGTGTTCCTTCTAGTGAAATATTGACTTGGGCTCTTGTCCACTCCAATTTGAAGAATATTTCCTTACATGCTTTTTTGCAACCAAAAACAGCAGAAAACAGGCATCTAGCATTGTGGCATCTTGTTAATAGGTTAGTTCCAGAAAATGTGTAAAAATACTCCAAAGTGTAGACAAAACTTAAGGAAGTAGATATAAAACAAGCATGGAACATCAAAAATTATAGATACGTTTGCAACGTATCATGCGCCTACTGTCCTTGGGCGGGAATATGGAGACCCTTCCCGCAAAATATCAGGGGAAGTGGCCTAATAGGATAACTGCCCTAACCCTAGGAAGGGATCAATCCCAGTGATAAGAAAACTCTAAGGAGACATCCCCCATTGTACCCTCGCGAATTATCACAAGAAATACAACAAAGAAGGAGTAGGGACTTTACTTCCTCAAGAGGGTCCTGAATGTGGTAATAGATCCATGTGTCTACTCTCTGTCTAGTGCAAGATCTGCCGCAAACATCGTCACCGAGTAGTCCAGAACATGTGTTCTCCCCCTGTCTCGAACTGTGGGCTTGTTGGACACTGATGAGTGCATATTTGCATCATGTTTTACATTATTATTTTTCATTGTATATGTAGGATCTTAGTATTTTATGGTGCTCGCACGCACATCTTATGTCTGTTTTCACCAGGATCAGGATAAATGATGGATCCAATGGATACAATTCTTGGAGAAGTTGTACTATGGAGAAAAGGAGTTAAAAATAACGTAAATCGCATATTTGGGAAATACTAATAATACCAGAAGAAAAACAGAAGCAAACAAGGGAGGGAGAAGGTTCAACGACCAACTATACGGCGGGAGCAAATTTTTCGTCCGTATAGTTGGCGCCGCATCCGCTTCATCAAATAGTTTCACCCCGTGCAATTGGTTCGAGGAGACGACATACAGAACACCCAGAAATTGCAGAAACCTCACCTCCATAAGGCATCTGGAGGGGAAACTCATCCACAAGGATCCATCTTTCCCCGTGCAGATCCAGGAGGCTAAGGCATCGATCTTCATCATCCACCGCTGCATCACCATCATATTCATCCATACCATCTACATCCTTGTCTAGATCTTATTGTAATTCCCATACTCGTTGTGGATTTATACAAGTACTATTCATCTATGATTGTTTCCATTACCATTGCCATGATGTTGATTGCCTCCATGTATGAGTAGATCTTTAGTTCCTGGGGAGATGGATAAACCCTAGTATGAGATTGAAATAAGATAAAGTCTATTATGATATTCATCGCCGTGACCATGTGTTAGATTCTCTACATCTTGATGTTGAGAGAAGTCGACCTCTCAATATTTTTCTCTCATGGGGACTTTATGGAGGGAACTACTAGTTGGTAGACGGAGGCATGCTAGCACTTACAGTGACTACAAAGCTGTTGGAACCCCTTACGTATCAACTTGGGAAACCAAGGAAACTCATGGAACCCTATCCATGCCATGGGATACGTCCTACGGGATTACATCCCTTAATAGCTCTGTAACTCGATTGATGTCGATTGCTGACTGTCGTGGTTATGAGGATGATGTGAGCAACGGTTGCTGCCTAATTATCCAAATACAGAGTTCCTCCCACACATACATAGTTGAGAATGCTCATGATAATAATCTTTATCTTATATCCTCATAGTGCTAGTGTTGTATCTGCTACTCCCTAAGAACACTTTTTCCCTATTGAAGTTCCAATATTTCTAACATATGCGATAACTACTTTCTGTATTATGTTATTTTTCTTTACTTTATTATTGCTCTTATACCTAAAACCCCAAAACACCTTTTTACACAATACTCGCATTTTATCTTGTTACTTAGAACTTAATCTACCATTTCTATCACAATATTTATTTTAAGAGTTATTAGACTTCAGACTCCTGCTCCCTGTGGGATCGATATCTTTATTTCAAAACTAGCTACAAACGATCTGTGCACTTGCAGTCATCAAGCTATTTTCTAGCACCATTGCCGGGGAGCTAAGCGATGTAGGTCTTTTAGTTTTTACTGATTTATTTTTGTCTTCCTAAATTTTGTTTTGAGTTACAGGTTCCCACCAACATGATGGAGTTTGAGCATATGACTATTGCTAACCCACCCAACTGCTTTGGGAATCCCTATGATATTTATAAAAGAGATAACTCTAATGAGAAGACAAGGGGGTTTGAAATAAATCCTCTACTACTTAGTATTCTACATAAGAATCAATTTAATGGAGATGAAGAAGATCCTGATCCATATGAGCATATTGCATGCTTCAAAGCTATATGTGGCACATTTCTATTAATAGGATATACCGCCGATGAGGTAAGGGTTAAACTTTTTAGTTAGACTTTGACTAGTTCAGCTCTCTCATTGTATAGATCTCTACCACCTAAATCCACTACTACTTGGGATAATCTAGCCTATGAATTTCTAGCAAAATATTATCCATTGTCAAAATCTTTTGGAATCAGTCGTCTTATAATGACTCGAAAAAACCGTTTTAATGAAGGAATAGTAAGAGCTTATATCAGATTTAAACACTTACTACGTCATTGTCCTCATCATGATTTACCTGAATGGTATTTATTGCATATGTTTTATGGCGATTTAATTGAATATAATAAAATTGAACTATACTCTTTCGCGGAAGGAGCCTTTATGAATCTTCCTATACCTAAATATTGGGCTTTACTTAATAGAATTCGTGATCATAGAGTTTCATTGAATTTTGGTCTAGGAAGTGAAGGAGGCGTAGAAATAGAACATGATTGTATTCATGACTATAGTAAAAAAGGCCATGTTAAAGAATTATCTAAAGAACTTTACTTGGATCCAAATCTTTTGTTGCAAGTTGTTAATGCTTTTATAGAACATATTAGAGCTCCAAAAGACGGACCGGTCAAGTATGATCCACCACCCGAACTTGAGAAGAAAAGAGATGATAAAGCAACAATGGCCTCTTTAGAACCAAAATGAAATTCCTTTTCCTAACACTGCATGAAATCATATTCTTGAATATGTAGAGGTCAAAGCAGTACATGATAAAAAGGAAGAAGAAAATTTGCCAAAAGTTGTGGAACATCTGGAGGAAACCAAAGATGAAAAGGTAATCAAGGAAGCAATTATGGCTATTTACGCACAATGTAACATAGTTGAACTTGATGAAGAGACTTCCACATTGGTTGAAGGTAAAACAAAGGTAAAATATGTGGGTAAGCCTATTCTTCCCTGCATATTTAAAGAAACCTAGCATTATGGCTTATGTGATCTTGGCACCGAAGTTAATGTTACATCTTATGATTTCTATGTAGAAATAAAAGAAGAAATAGAAATGGCTACAATTGAAAATACTAATATGATAATTAAGTTAGCCAATAAAAATCTTCGAATTCCAGTGGGAGTAGTTGAAGATGCAACTGTCACAATTGGCAATAAAAAGTTTCACATTGATTTTGTAGTTGTTGATATGCCAGATGACACTCTTTGCCTTATTATATTTGGAAGAAACTTTTTGGGTGATATAGGTGCCTATGTTAATTTCAAGAAGGAGATTGTGTCTCTTAAGCTTGGGGGGATGGAAAATAAATTCCATTTTTCCAAATATAAAGACAGGCCTCCACAAATACAAGAAGAAGAGGAAGAGAGAACTATTGAAGAAATGGTGGCACTTTTCTTTGGTAATCAAGAAGAAGAAATAAATGAAGATACAAATTATAAAGAAATAGTTATGGAGGACAAGTCCCTGGAAGAACTAGAAGATGAATTTGATTCACTACCCATAATGGGACCTCCAACTGATGATGCTTTTGAAGAGCCAGAAAAGAGAAGGGATAAGGAACTACCACCCCCAGAGTTGAAGACTCTACTAGATAATCTCAAATATAGGTTTCTAGATGATACAAATAAATTTCCTATTATTATAAGTGCTAAACATTCAGGAATGGAAGAAGAAGAACTTATGGAGATACTTAAGGAGCATCGCAAGGCCTTTGGGTACTCAATGGATGACTTGAAGGACATCAATCCCATGATAGCCATCCATCAAATATTCATGGAGGAAGGTGCTAAACCAGTTGTGGAATTTAATAAACGATTGAAGCCTAAAATGAAAGAAGTGGTAAGAAAAGAAATTGTACGCCTAATGGACGCAGGTATAATCTATCCTCTTAAAGAAAGTGAATGGGTAAGTCCTGTTCATTGTGTCCCTAAGAAGGGCGGTTCCACTGTTGTTGCTACTGAAAATAATGAATTGATACCAACTAGAACTATTGTTGGGCATAGGATGTGCATAGACTTCAAAAAATTAAATAAAGAAACTAGGAAAGATCACTATCCTTTACCGTTCATAGATCAAACTTTAGAGGGGTTAGCGAACCATACTCACTTTTGTTACCTGGACGGATACTCTAATCTTTCTCAAATAGCTATTCATCCTGATGACCAACTTAAAACAACTTTCATTAGTCCTTAAGGTTTACATGCTTACTGACGTATACCTTTTGGTTTATGTAATGCTCCGGCTACTTTTCAAAGATGCATGACTGCTATTTTTGCTGATTTCATAGAACTCATAATGGAAGTATTTATGGATGACTTTTCTGTTTATGGAACTTCGTTTACGAGCTGCTTGGATAATCTCAAAAGAGTTTTGCAGCATTGCAAAAAAACCAACCTTGTTCTAAACTAGGAGAAATGCCATTTTATGGTCAAATAAGGTATAATCCTTAGACACAAGGTATCATGTAAGGGAATTGAAGTTGATAGAGCTAAGGTTGAGGCAATTGAGAGAATGCAATGACCTAGGGATATTAAAGGTATAAGATGTTTCCTTGGTCATGTGGGTTTTTATAGAAGGTTCATTAGAAATTTCTCTAGAATATCTAAACCTTTGACTAACCTCCTACAAAAGGGACTAAGACTAAATTTTGATGATAAATGTCTTGAAGCCTTTGATCAACTAAAAAATGCTTTATCTCATGCTCCTATCATTAAACCACCTATATGGGATACAACCTTTGACTTAATATGTGAAGCTAGTGATGATGTTGTAGGAGTAACTCTAGGACAACATATTGGTCACAAATTTAATATTATACATCATGCTAGTAGAACTCTAAATGGTGATTAGAAGAATTACCCAAAGGAAGAAAAGGAACTATTTGCTGTATTTTTCTCTTGTGATAAATTTCATTCTTACATAGTTAATGCAAAGGTTAGAGTTCATACGGATCGTGATGGTTTAAAAGAACTCCTCGAGAGGAAAGAACATAAGCCAAGACTGATCCTTTGGATTCTTTCACTACAAGAATTTGAGTTGCAGATTATGCAAAGGCAGGAAATAAAGATGTTAAATGCAGTGTCTATGAGAGCCCAACAAGACAACAATCTTGTTGAGTAGGACTTTAGTCCTGGTGATTTTTGTTTATGAGAATTATTCAACGAATTAAAGTCAATTCCTTCAAGGGAGAAGAAGTCTTTATTGTTGGAAGAACTTTCTTATCCCGGAATAAGAAAATGGTAAGTGCAAGGTAAGTGTTCTTACCCAAATAAGTGATTTGTTTTCACAAATTTTACCCCTAAAAATTCTGCCTTTGAATTCCTTGTGTTTTTCTGAAGTTTTAGATGGGGTTTACCAACTATATGGGCATAACTATACGACTGGAGAGGAAGCTCCCGCCGTATAGTTTGTCGTTAAACTCTTTGTATCATCTTTGTGAAATTGTTTTCGATACCTGAGCCTATATGGTCGCAACTAAACGACCAGAGAAAAATTCTGACCGTATAGTTGGTCATTGAACTCTTAGATAGTTTTGCTTTTTGGTGTCTGTATCTATACGGTCACAACTATACGACCGGAGCCAAAATTTCAGCCGTATACTTGGTCCTTAAACTCTCAGACACTTTTGATTTTTTGTGTTTGTATTTATACAGTCACAACTATACGACCGGATCCAAAATTCTGGCCGTATAATTGGTCGTTAAACTCTCAGACACTTTTCATTTTTCGTTTGTAAAAAAATGTTATTGTCGGTTCCGAGTCATGATTTAATCGACTTGGACTCAAGATATTTGGAAGTATCTGCACGGAACCAACTATACAGACGGACCTATACGGGCCGTGCCCATATAGTTGGTCGTTACGCGGCAAGACTTTTCCAAATCCGTGATTTCTTTCCCTGTTTTGTTTAGATTCTTTTCTTGGACGATAATTTGGTGTTTCTCGCGATTTTTTCCGACCTTTGACCCCCCTTATATGCTGCCATTGTCCCTCTCTCTAATCACAATCTACAGGAACCAATCTAGCAATGCGATATCCTGTCCCAGGTCGTGGGATACCCATGGGGCTCATTGGTCCTTCCAGGGACCTCTCTAACAGCTCATCCATGGAGGACGATGACGAGGAGGTGGAGAGGTTTAACCCAAGGTACAAGGATTATGTAGAGCCGAGCTACTTCAACAACGATTCTGATGATGACGTGGTTGACGTCTACATCCACCATGACATCTATGATCCATCGGGGATCGATTGGGCGGCAATGAAGAAACCTCAACAAGAGAGAGAATATCATGAGCCGCATGGAAAATGGCGTGTGAAGACGATAAAGTTCATCACCACGGATCAAAAGCCACACAAGCGTAATGAATTATCTAATGTTGGTCCAGGTGCTAGCAACCAAGCGAATGCACCACTCATGAATCCAACCATTGGTGCTCGTATGAAGGTTAAGCTTCAAGAAGAGTGGAGGTACGGTTTCCACTTCCCCGATCCATCAATTATGGATGAGGAGGAGGAAGTTGTCCCCAGGACCAAAGATCGCGTGCGGGCACTGGAGATATATCAGAAGTAGGAGCTACTCCATCGCGTCAAAGTCCGTCATTGTCTCAATGAGATGGAGAAGAAGGAAGACCTCCTTCCATTGGTAACTAAGCTCGTAGATAAAGTGGATACTCTGCAATCTGATCTGAGCAAGTGTTATAGCCGTATAACTGCTCTAGAGGAGATCAACAAGAAGCTACACACTGCAGTATTACACGTCATGGTGCCAAAGTGATCTACAACAATCACGGTACCAAATAATCGCAAGGGATTATTTGATCCCGCCTGGCTTGATTCCAAGCCTAGGGAGATCTTTAAGAACTTGTAATCTATCTTATAAATTTTTATTATTATTATTTTCATTAGTTCAAACTAGAAATAAAGTTTGCATCATTAGAATTCCCTTCAGGAATAATCCATCCTGTTAATGAAAATTCCGTGATTATTATTATATATGGAGCAATATTGAGTTCGTGTTTTCTTTGACGATATATGAATGGCTTGAGTCTGATTTTACTTGCACTTGATGATAGCAATAGGGGTCTTCCACACCATTGGTATTAATCGAACACATAAAGATAATTTGGTCATACATGCTGTAAGTCTACGGTTTGATTTACAAAGAGAAATTATCTATACAATTAAGTTGAAAAAGAAACCTTGAAAAAGGGAAAATGAAAGTGCTATCAAAATAGAGTGAGAACAAGTCGTGGTAGAATCTCAAGTCATAGTAATTCTTCATATACAGTTGGAATTTGATAATTGATATCGTTGAACTTTGAATTCCTACATAAGGTGGAATATATGGCTAGCCCCTTTACACAACAGTTAAAACAAAAGTGTGAGCATATATGCAAAAGAAAAGAAAGAAGAAAGAAGAAAAAGAGCGAATGTGCAAAGAGCAAATAGGAATATACCACTCTATTGTAGCATGACAAAGAGACACTTTTGAGATTTTGAATCCCAAGTGAATACGTTGATCCTAAAACACTTGGGACTACCTTGTTAACTCATTCAGTTGAACCGGATACTTTTACATTATGTTGAGATTCATATTTTATGAACTATTGATAACTATGGTGTGGAAACCTGCTAATACTATTTAGATGGTTCGAGTAAGGTATTATTCATGAACTTATTCCTATGCATCGTATATGATAAACACATGCTGCAACTGCCTCATTTATTTTAATCGACTCAGCTTCACGAATATGAGGATCACATCCATTAAGCTAAAACTTGCTCGGGACGAGTAAGAGTCTAAGTGTGGGGAAGTTTATGACTGCATATTTGCATCATGTTTTACATTATTATTTTGCATTGTAGATTTAGGATCTTGGTATTTTACGGCGCTCGCGCGCACATTTTATGTTTGTTTTCACTAGGATCAGGACAAATGATGGATCCAATGGATACAATTCTTAGAGTAGTTGTAGTATGAAGAAAAGGAGTTAAAAACAACGTAAATCGCTTATTTGGGGAATACTAATAATACCAGAAGCGAACAAGGGAGGCAGAAGGTTCAACGGCCAACTATACGGTGGAAGAAAATTTTCTGGCCATATAGCGCCGGCCGTATAGTTGGCGTCGCCTCCGACTCATCAAATAGTTTCACCCCGTGCAATTGGTTCGAGGAGATGACATACATAACACACCAGAAATCATAGAAACCTCACCTCCGGAAGGCATCTAGACGGGGAACACATCCACAAGGATCCATCTTCGCCCTGTGCAGATCCGGGAGGCTAAGGCATCGATCTTCATCATCCACCACTGCATCACCACCATCTTCATCCATCCCATATACATCCTTGTCTATATCTTGTTGTAAATCCCATACTCGTTGTGGATTTATACAAGTACTACTCATCTATGATTGTTTCCATTACTATTGCCATGATGTTGATTGCCTCCATGTCTGAGTAGATCTTTAGTTCTTGGGGAGATGGCTAAACCCTAGTATGAGATTGAAACAAGATAAAGTCTATTATGATATTCAGCGCTGTGACCATGTGTTAAATTCTCTACATCTTGATGTTGAGAGAAGTCGACCTCTCAATATTTGCCTCTCATGGGGATTTGATGGAGGGAACTACTAGTTGGTAGACGGAGGCGTGCTAGCACTTACATTGACTACAAAGATGTTGACACTCCTTACATATCAACTTAGGAAACCGAAAAAACTCACGGAACACTATCCATGCTATGGGATACGTCCTACGGGATTACGTCCCTTAATAGAGCAGTAACTCGATTAATGTTGATTGCTGACTGTTGTGGTTATGAGGATGATGTGAGCAGCGGTTGGTGCCTAATTGTCCAAATACGGAGTTCCTCCCACACATACATAGTTGAGAATGTTCATGATAATAATCTTTATCTTAGATCCTCATAGTGCTAGTGGTGTATCCACTACTCCCTAGGAACAGTTTTTCCCTATTGCAGTTCCAATATTTCTTATATACGTGATACTTACTTTCTATATTAAGTTATTTTTCTTTACTTTATTATTGCTCTTATACCTAAAACCCAAAAACACCTTTTTACACAATATTCACATTTTATCTTGTTACTTAGAACTTAATCTAGCATTTCTATCGCAATATTTATTTTAAGAGTTATTAGACTTCAGACTCCTGCTCCCTGTGGGATCGATATCTTTATTTCGAAACTAGCTACAAACAATCTGTGTACTTGCAGTCATCAGACACCCAGTTCCTTCACATGACCCAAAGATCCGATAGTCCGGTTGACCTCCGAGCGGAGTAGGGTGTGGCTGTTAGACCATGTGATACATCTCACCTCGTTAGCCTTTCTTTATCTCTTTGGTGTTAGACTCCTTGATGCCACCGTCCAACACGGTCTTTCCTGCGATTTCGATCATGCTTCATGGCTGGTCGGTTCCGTTTGTCTCCAGTTACTTCATTGTTCCAACATCATCTAATGAGGGGGCGCTTTTCTATCAGATAACTCCCATGTAGGCCATCTCTAGAGAAGTGCCTCTAGACACTCTGGCGTCCGTCTTACCAAGCGACATTGCCACACCAAGTGATGATGTAGTTTGACGCTCCTCCCTCCAGCATCCTATTTACTAGATGTCACCGCCTCACCACGGTGACGTTGTGCCTTCGAAGCATACGAGAAGGCGTATGTCTACGGAGGAGGAGGTCTCGATCCGGACAAGGAAGGATTTTCCCAATAAAGTAGTGTAACCCTGATTAGTCTCCTCAAGCGTGTATAAAAGTATGTATTTTTCGGTTGTTTTGTCATCTTTATTAGTAGGTGTTTCCTATTATGTAACCTCATGTATAACTGAGTGTATTATGTAATAGTTTTTTGTATTATGTTATATAATTTTTTTGTTTTCTATTGTGTTTTTCATGGTGCGTTGTCCCATGAATTCGTATGGTGAATTATTTGTTAACCTCTCTAATAATTGTACTTATGTGTTAACAAAGTCTGCTTTCTAGTATATCATACACATGCTCTCACGAGGAAGAAAACGTTTTTCATATGCATTACATGAAGTTTAATCGCAAATTGTGCCGGATTTTATGCCATCACTTCCATGCAACATGTCTCTAGGTGTGCTATGTCATAGTTAACCGAATATGAAGCATGTGTCACGCGTATCTTTTTCTCTCTTTATCCCTTATTGTTATTTATGTGTGTATCATGGGTTCCTCATAGGCCTTTCCATCTTATAATATTACCAGTTCTCACAATGGAACCTCCGACTGGCAGCGTGAGACGATCAGGCATACACATTTCTCCTCGGCCAATGCTACTCTCTCGGATGTTCCTCGAGACGTTGCACGTGTATAGCCTATACGCCTATCAGGTTCGTTTCATCTGATCAGTTGGGGTAGATGTCACCGTCTGATGCGGCGCGCCGATACTTCTGTTCTGCTTCCAGGACAGGGCGGTGACAAGGACCCGTCCTGGTTTCAGCTTTGCGAGAACGAACATCTTCAGCACACGTGGTAGGAAAAAGGGGCAAAGTAAGAGGAGGACATGATGAACGCTCACATCATGGAAGATTCTATGGAAGAGACATGAGAAGTCGTCCACGAAGAGCGTCTGCATGGGGCTAAGGCCACCTCTTTGGCAATAGTGGCTGCCAAAAAAATCTATAGTGCTATCTATGTAGATATTTTGGTGGCAGGTATTGCTCTATTAGCGGCTCAGGCGGTCTCAAAGTCTACGCCTATAGATAAGAAGGACGGCCTGGATCATGAGTCATTTTAGGAGATCCTAATGTTGGACTCTGATTACGAAGACAAGCTAAACAACAGTCAGTCTACATAGGATTTAACATGGTTCTATATTGTAATAATTTCCATGAATAATGAGTAATATTTACTATCGGGTCATTGGCAACCAAGGTACCCTGACCCACTGGTTGCTAGGACCACCACCACTGCAGCAATAGCCTCGCGAGGCTACCCCTCCTCGGCATGTCCACTCAGGACCCGAATGAGGAATGAACATGCCTTCGTGAGGCCGGCTTCGTTAGGACCGAGCCTCATCCAGGCCGCCTCTAGGAGGAAGTCTTCGTAAGGAGGAAATATCCCTACACGAGGGCCTTGGATTCCCTCCCAACATGTGTCGGGGGCTCGCTCATAATCTCACAAGAAATGAAGGAAGATGACAAACCGAACATGCAGTCCATGGATGTACAGACTACGTGCTCCATCTTGGGAAAGAAGAGACATTGTCCGACCTCTTCGGTTATAAAGAAGTGCTGACGGCACCAGTGTACACCCTACTCCCTCTTTGCCACTATCGTGCAAGAGGGCGGGGGATAGCACCATGCTGCGGAGGAGACTTCAGCGGGGACCACAACTTTTGCGATGGACCGGTGGCCCCGAAGATCCTAGACCTAGTCCATGTAAAGCAGTCTTGTAGACCAGATCCCCCTGGGCGTCAATGTGGTATCCCTTCCTGCCCAATGAATTTGGGGAAGAGGTCTAATGCCTCTATAAAAGGAGAGCTACCCCAACCTTACAAGGGGTCGATCCTTAGGATTAGAAACCCTAGAAATTATCTTGTCATCAAACCCTCGTGAAGCAACGCAAGCAATACAATGAAGAACAAGTAGGGGCTTACCTCATCACGAGGGACCCAAACCTAGGTAATACCCCTTGTGTCTCCTCTCTGTCATGTGCAAGCTTCGTCTCCCCCATTGTCGTGTTGAAGATCTAGACGCGTGTTTAGTCCCCTCACGAATCCACGGCTTGTCGGTGCCCTTGTTCCTTCGTAGGACAATCATTCTCCAACATTTGACATGCTAGGTAGGGCGCTTAGGCATGTTTCGAAGGTCTTATTCAACTTCATGACCATGACAGCCTGCTACTAGACTTGGGCCAAGCACGCCCTCTGCCTAGCAGCAAGGAAGGCCCAAACAGATCCTTCTCCCTAGTGCATATTATCTGAGCAAACCAAGTTGATGGAGGATGAGCAAGTATCCTGCTTCTGATCATCGCAAGATAAGTAGCTCCCCATGCATGACAACATGTCGCTCTCTCAAACCGCATTCTCGTGTGACAAAGGCGGCCCTTCCACGCCAGAGGCCGGCAAGCTCTTGGTGAAAGTGATCCTTCAGTACCCACCTACCATGTCCGGGCAGAAGGAATGGGATGCGCGTCTCGCCGAGCTTGTCGAGATCGAATCTCCACCCCGGGATGCACCAGGGGCTCAGGCCAAAGAGATCTCCTTGGGGGTTGCGACCCTGCCTCCGCCTCCAACGAAGGACCAGGGCCCCGGGGATGCCCTCCAGCCCCAGCCCATCATGCCACCCCCGGCAACAGCCACCAGATTATCTAGGCATAGGAAGTCACCCTCGTGGCCGTGCTACCCCGCCTGGGACACGAGGACTATGTCGCCGAGAAGATCGCTTTGGCTGGCAGACAGAACTGGGCTTCCCATGCTAATGACAAGGAAGTGCAGAGAAATGGTTGCCTCGCGTTCACCAAGGAGCTACGCCACGTGGTGTGGCCACAGAAGTTCGGGACAGAGATACCATCGCGCTACGACGGCTCTGCCAACCCCTTTGAGTTCCCGCAGATCTACACAACAGGCATCAAGGCTGCTAGCGGTGATGACCGCATCATGGCTAACTGGTTCCCCATGGTCCTGGAGAACATGGCTTGCACCTGGCTGATGAACCTCCCTGAGGATTCTGTCGGCTCATGGCCCGCTCTCTATGCGCTCTTCATTGCCAACTTTAAGGGAAGCTATGAGCTCCCGCTTTCCTACTACAACCTCCACCTCGGCCTCTGTCGCCGCCCCAAGTGTGAAGCACTCGGGGATCTTTACCCTCCTAGGCCATTCCTCATCAAAGAGAATGAGCATGAACTCGATAACCATCTCAGGATTGTCTTCGATTTACACCATGGCAAGAGGACGGTTTAGAGGTGGGGGTGATGCTAGTTCCAGACCACTGCCTCGACCTCCGCCGCAGCCCTCACAACATCCTCGACCGCTGTCGTGGAGCCAACAGTGGGCACGCTTCACCGGCTCCCCTCCTACGGCCAGAGTGACCGAGTGGAAGTAGATGTTCTTCCGCAACCAGCCTCGCTCCCGCGACGTCCCATATGGGCACTCCCGTATGGTCGGCCCTGGCCAAGCTTAACCGACGGAGTTTCCCCTATCTCCACCATCATGTATTTTCCTTTATCGGAAGCGAAGGATCACTTTGGCAGCATGGGAGAGAGCTAAGCTTCATCCAGAGAAGCTAGGAAGAAGGGAGAAGGAGAAGAGTGGTGGCACCGAGGGGAAAGGGCATCGAGCCTTTGATCTTATTAATCAAGGAGGATGGTCATTTCATCTCCTAGATTAACGGGCATTAACCGCTAGACTATCGCACACGCCATCAATTGTGGAGGTGCAACTTCCGAGACATGGACGGCCACACGGTGGTTCTCGGTCTAATGGTAGGAAGCACATGACCGCTTGGTGCGCACGACGAGGATGCATACGGGAGTAGCCCCATGTTGCCTCAAGTAGTGGCGGTGGGCCCATCGACTATTTAGGCCCTTGCCACTTCACATCCGCTGAAGGACAAGTGTGAGGAAAGCGCTCGGGGGCTACTCTCAAGTCATTGGCAACTTCATTACCCTGACCCAACATTTGCTAGGCCCACCACCACTTCAGTAGCAGCCTCGTGATGATAACCCTCCTCGGCATGTCCGCTCAGTACTCTAAGGAGGAACAAGCATGCCTTCATGAGGTCCGCTATGTTAGGACTGAGCCTCGTGAAGGTCGCCTCCGGGAGGAAGGCTTTCTAAGGAGGCAGCCTCCCTACATGAGGGCCTTGGATTCTCTCCCAATACGTGTCGGGGGCACACTTGTAGTCTCATAGGAAAGGAAGGAACATGACAAACCTAACTGGCAGTCCACAGATGTACAGACTATGTGGTCCATCTCGGGAAACAAGAGACATTGTATGGCCTCCTCGGTGATAAAGAAAAGCTGACGGCACCAATGTCCGCACCACTCCCTCTTTGCCACTTTCGTGCAAGAAGGCGGGGGATAACACCACGCTGCGGAGGAGACTTCAGCGGAGACCGTAGCTTTTGCGATGGACCGGTGGCCTCGAAGATCCTAGACCTAGTCCATGTAAAGAAGTCTTGTAGACCAGCTCTCCCTGGGTGGCAATGTGGTAGCACTTCCCGCCTAATGAATTTGGGTAAGAGGTCCAATGCCTCTATAAAAGGAGATATACTCCAACCTTAGAAGGGGCCAATCCTTAGGATCAAAAACCCTAGACATTCTCTTGTCATCACACCCTCACGAAGCAACGCGAAGAATACAACCAAGAAGAAGTAGGGGCTTTACCTCCTCATGAGGGTCCCAAACTTGGGTAAAAATCCCTTTGTCTCCTCTGTGTCGTGTGCAAGATTCATCGCTCCCATTGTCATGTTGATGATCTAGGCACGTTTTTAGTCCCCTCACGAATGCACGTCTTGTCAGTTCCCTTGTTCCTTTGCAGGATAATCATTCTCCGACATTTGACATGCCAGGTAGGGGGCAGAGGCATGTTTCAGAGGTCTTCTTCAACTTCGTTGGCATAGTATCCTGCAACTTGACTTAGGTCGAGCGTGTCCTCCGCCGAGCAGCGAGGAAGGCCAGTGGATGGAGGATGAGCAAGTCTCCTCCTTCTGATCATCACAAGAGAAGTAGCTCTCCATGCACGACAACACGTTGCTCTCTCAAACTGCATTATCGCGTGACAAAGGCACCCCTCCCAAGCCGAAGGCCGCCAAGCTCATGATGCAACAGATCCTTTGATACCCACCTACCAAGTTTAGGCAGGAGGAATGGCATGCACGTCTCACCGAGCTCGTCGACATCGACTCTCCACCCCAGGACGCACCAGGGGCTCAAGCTAAAAGAGATCTCCCTGGGGATACGACCCCGCATCCGCCTCCAACAAAGGAGCAAGGCCCCGGGGACGCCCTCCTGGCCCAGCTCATCATGCCACCCCCCGACAACAGCTGTCAGATTATCCTAGCACAGGAGGTCACTCCCATGGCTGTGCTAACCAACCTAAGACATGAGGACCGTGTCGCCGAGGAGATCGCTTCAGGCGACAGACAGAACCGGGCTGCCCTTGCTAATGGCAAGGAGGTGCAGAGCAATGGTTGCCTCGCGTTCACCAAGGAGCTACACCACGTGGTATGTCCACACAAGTTCAGGCCAGAGATACCATCGGACTACGATGACTCCAACAAACCCCTTTGAGTTCCCGCAGATCTACACCACAGGCATCGACACTACTAGTGGCAATGAAAGCATCATGGCCAACTGGTTCCCCATGGGCCTGAAGAACAAGGTTCGCACCTGGCTGATGAACCTCCATGAGGAATATGTCGACTAATGGCCCGCTCTATGCACGCTCTTCATCACCGACTTTAAGGGAAGCTACGATCTCCCTATTGCCTACTGCAACCTCTGCCTCGGCCTCCTCCGTGGCCTCGAGTATGAAGCTCTCGGGGAGCTTCACCATACTGGACCATTCCTTTTCATGGGTGTTCTTTTCATAAACCACAACTAGAGTCATTGCATGTTTGTTCTTTTCATAAACCACATGGATCCACTAGTGTCATTGCATGTGTGTTCTTTTCATAAACCACCACTATATTCATTGCATGTGTGTTCTTTCCATAAACCACATGGATCCACTAGAGTCATTACACGTGTGTTCTTTTCATAAATCACTAGGATCCACCAGAGACATTCCATGCGTGTTCTTTTCCTAAACCACCACTAGTGTCATTCATGTGTGTTATTTTACTAAACCACATGGAACCACAACTAGAGTCATTTGCATGTGTGTTCTTTTCATAAACCACCACAAGTGTCATTGCATGTGTGTTCTTTCCATTAAACACATGGATCCAACAGAGTCACTTGCACGTGTGTTATTTTTAATAACCACCACAAGTGTCATTGCATGTGTGTTCCTTTTCTAAATCACATGGATCTACCAGTGTCATTGCATGTCTTTCCATGTGTGTTCTTTTCCTAAACCACCACTAGTGTCGTTGCATGTGTGTTATTTTACTAAACCACATGGATCCACCAGTGTCAATGCATGTGTGTCCTTTTCATAAACCACCACTAGATTCATTGCATGTTTGTTCTTTTCCTAAAACACAACTAGAGACATTGCATGTGTGTTGTTTTCCTAAAGTACCACTAGTGTCATTGCATGTGTGTTATTTTACTAAACTACGTGGATCCACTAGTGTCATTTTCATGTGTATTCTTTTCATAAACCACCACCAGTGTCATTGCATATGTGTACTTTCCATAAACCATAACTAGAGTCATTGCATGTTTATTATTTTTATAAACCACATGGATCCACCAGTGTCATTTCATGTGTGTTCTTTTCCTAAACCACCACTAGATTCATTGCATGTGTGTTCTTTCCATAAACCACATGGATCCACCAGAGTAATTTGCATGTGTGTTATTTTCATTAACCACCACCAATGTCATTGCATGTGTGTTCCTTTCCTAAACCACATGGATCCACCAGTGTCATTGCATGTGTGTTCTTTTCCTAAACTACCACTAGTCTCATTGCATGTGTGTTCTTTTTATAAACCACTTGGATCCATCAGAGTCATTACATGTGTGTTCTTTTCATAAACCACAACTATAGTCATTGCATGTTTGTTCTTTTCATAAACCACATGGAACCACAACTAGAGTCATTACATGTGTGTTATTTTTATAAACCACCACCAGTGTCAATGCATGTGTATTCTTTCCATCAACCACATGGAAGCACCAGAGTCATTTGGATGTGTGTTCTTTTCAATGACCACCACCAGTGTCATTGCATGTGTGTTCCTTTCCTAAACCACATGGATCCACCAGTGTCATTGCACGTCTTTGCATCTGTGTTCTTTTCCTAAACCACTACTGGTGTCGTTGCATGTTTTTTATTTTACTGAACCACTTGGATCCACCAGTGTCAATGCATGTGTGTCCTTTTCATAAACCACCACTAGAGTCATTGCATGTTTGTTCTTTTCCTAAACCACAACTAGAGACATTGAATGTGTGTTATTTTCCTAAACCACCACTAGTGTCATTGCATGTTTGTTATTTTAGTAAACCACATGGATCCACCAGTTTTATTTGCATGTGTGTTCTTTTCATAAACCACCACGAGTGTGATTGCATGTGTGTTCCTTTCCTAAACAACATGGATCCACCAGTGTAATTGCATGTCATTGCATGTGTGTTCTTTTCCTAACCCACCACTAGAGTCATTGCATGTGTGTTCTTTTCATAAATAACAACTATAGTTATTGCATGTTTGTTCTTTTCATAAACCACGTGGAACCACAACTAGAGTCATTGCATGTGTGTTCTTTTCATAAACCACGACGAGTGTCATTGCATGTGTGTTCTTTCCATAAACCACATGGATCCACCAGAGTCATTTGCATGTGTGTTCTTTTCGATGACCACCACCAGTGTCATTGCATGTGTGTTCATTTTGTAAACCAGATGGATACACCAGTATCATTGCATGTCTTTGCATTTGTGTTCTTTTCCTAAACCACCACTAGTGTCATTGCATTAGTGTTATTTTACTAAACCACATGGATCCACCAGTGTTAATGCATGTGTGTATTTTTCATAAACCACAACTAGAGTCATTTCATGTTTGTTCTTTTTATAAACCACCACTAGAGTCATTGCATGTCTGTTCTTTTCCTAAACCACCACTAGTGTCATTGCATGTGTGTTATTTTACTAAACCACATGGATCCACCAATGTCATTTGCATGTGTGTTCTTTTCATAAACCACCACCAGTGTCATTGCATATGTGTACTTTTCATAAACCACCACTAGAGTCATTGCATGTTTGTTCTTTTCATAAACCACATGAATCCACAAGTGTCATTGCATGTGTGTTCTTTTCCTAAACCACCACTAGATTCATTGCATGTGTGTTCTTTCCATAAACCACATGGATCCTCTAGAGTCATTTGCATGTTTGTTCTTTTCATTAACCACCACTAGTGTATTTGCATGTGTGTTCCTTTCCTAAACCACATGGATCCACCAGTGTCATTGCATGTATTTGCATGTGTGTGCTTTTGCTAAACCACCACTAGTGTCATTGCATGTGTGCTCTTTTCCTAAACCACCACTAGTGTCATCGCATGTGTGTTCTTGTCATAAACCACCGGGATCCATCAATGTCATTACATGTGTGTTCTTTTTGTAAACCACAACTATCGTCATTGCATGTTTGTTCTTTGCATAAACCACATGGAACCACAACTAGAGTCATTGCACGTGTGTTATTTTCATAAACCACCACCAGTGTCATTGCATGTGTGTTCTTTCCATAAACCACATGGAGCCATCAGAGTCATTAGGATGTGTGTTATTTTCAATGACCAGCACCAGTGTCATTGCATGTGTGTTCCTTTCCTAAACCACATGGATCCACCAGTATCATTGCATGTATTTGCATGTGTGTTCTTTTCCTAAACCACTACTGGTGTCATTGCATGTGTGTTATTTTACTAAACCACATGGATCCACCAGTGTGAATGCATGTGTGTCCTTTTCATAAACCACCACTAGACTCATTGCATGTTTGTTCTTTTCCTAAACCACAACTAAAGTCATTGAATGTGTGTTCTTTTCCTAAACCACCACTAGTGTCATTGCATGTGTGTTATTTTGCTAAACCACATGGATCCACCAGTGTCATTTACATGTGTGTTCTTTTCATAAACCAGCACGAGTGTCATTGCATGTGTGTTCCTTTTGTAATTCACATGGATCAACCAGTGTAATTGCATGTCATTGCATCTGTGTTCTTTTCCTAAACCACCACTAGAGTCATTGCATGTGTGTCCTTTTCATAAACCACATGGAACCACAACTAGAGTCATTGCATGTGTGTGCTTTTCATAAACCACCACTAGTGTCATTACATGTGTGTTCTTTCCATAAACCACATGGATCCAACAAAGTCATTTGCAAGTGTGTTCTTTTCAATGACCACCACCAGTGTCATTGCATGTGTGTTCCTTTCCTAAACTACATGGATTGACTAGTGTCATTGTATGTCTTTGCATGTGTGCTCTTTTCCTAAACCACCACTAGTGTCATTGCATGTGTGTTACTTTACTCAACCACATGGATCCACCAGTGCCAATGCATGTGTGTCCTTTTCATAAACCACAACTAGAGTCATTATATGTTTGTTATTTTCCTAAACAACAACTAGAGACATTGCATGTATGTTCTTTTCCTAAACCATCACTAGTGTCATTGCATGTGTGTTATTTTACTAAACCACATGGATCCACCAGTGTCAATGCATGTGTGTCGTTTTTATAAACCACCACTAGAGTCATTGCATGTTTGTTATTTTCCTAAACCATAACTAGAGACATTGCATGTGTGTTATTTTCCTAAACCACCACTAGCGTCATTACATTTGTGTTATTTTACTAAACCACATGGATCAACCGGTGTCATTTGCATGTGTGTTCTTTTCATAAACCACCACTAGTGTCATTTGCATGTGTCTACTTTTCATAAACCACAACTAGAGTCATTGCATGTTTGTTCTTTTCATAAACCACATTGATCCACCGGTGTCATTGCATGTGTTTTCTTTTCCTAAAACACCACTAGATTCATTGCATGTGTGTTCTTTCCATAAACTATATGGATCCACTAGAGTCATTTGCATTGTGTCCATTTTGTTAAGCACCACCAGTGTCATTGCATGTGTGTTCTTTTCCTAAACCACATGGATCCACCAATGTCATTGCATATCTTTGCATGTGTGTTCTTTTCCTAAACCACCACTAGTGTCATTGCATGTCTGTTATTTTCATAAACCACTTGGATCCACCAAAGTCATTGCATGTGTGTTCTTTTCATAAACCACAACTATAGTCATTGCATGTTTGTTCTTTTCATAAACCAGATGGAACCACAAGTAGAGTCATTGCATGTGTGTTCTTTTCATAAACCACCACAAGTGTCATTGCATGTGTGTTCTTTCCATAGACTACATGTATCCACCAGAGTCATCTACATGTATGTTCTTTTCAATGACCAGCACCAGTGTCGTTGCATGTCTGGTCCTTTCCTAAACCACATGGATCCACAAGTGTTTTTGCATGTATTTGCATGTGTGTTATTTTCCTAAACAACCACTAGTGTCATTACATGTGTGTTATTTTACTAAACCACATGGATCTACCAGTGTCAATGCATGTGTGTCCTTTTGATAAACCACCACTAGAGTCATTGCATGTTTGTTATTTTCCTAAACAACAACTAGATACATTGCATATGCGTTATTTTCCTAAACCACCAGTAGTGTAATTGCATGTGTGTTATTTTACTAATCCACATGGATCCACTAGTGTCATTGCATGTGTGTTCTTTTCCTAAACCACCACTAGAGTCATTGCATGTGTGTACTTTTCATAAACCACAACTAGAGTCATTGCATGTTTATTCTTTTCGTAAACCACATGGATCCACCAGTGTCATTGCATGTGTGTTCTTCTCCTAAACCACCACTAGATTCATTACATGTGTGTTCTTTCCATCAAACACATGGATCCACCAGAGTCATTTGCATGTGTGTTCTCTTCATCAGCCACCACCAGTGTCATTGCATGTGTGTTATTTAACTAAACCACCACTAGTGTCATTGCATGTGTCTTCTTTTCATAAACCACTTGGATCCACCAGAGTCATTGCATGTGTGTTCTTTTCAAAAAGCACATTCATCCACCAGTGTCATTGCATGTCTTTGCATGTGTGTTCTTTTCCTAAACCACCACTTGTGTCATTGCATGTGTGTTATTTAACTAAACCACCACTAGTGTCACTGCATGTGTGTTCTTTTCATAAACCATTTGGATCCACCAGAGTCATTACATGCGTGTTCTTTAGATAAACCATAACTATAGTCATTCCATGTTTGTTCTTTTCATAAACCACGTGGAATCGCAACTAGATTCATTGCATGTGTGCTATTTTCATAAACCACCACTAGTGTCATTGCATGTGTGTTCATTCCATAAACCACATGGAACCACCAGAATCATTTGCATGTGTGTTCCTTTCAATGACCACCACCAGTGTCATTGCATGTGTGTTCCTTTCGTAAACCAGATGGATCCACTAGTGTTATTACATGTGTTTGCATGTGTGTTCTTTTCCTAAACCACCACTAGTGTCATTGCATGCGTGTTATTTTACTAAACCACATGGATCCACCAGTGTCAATGCATGTGTGTCCTTTTGATAAACCACCACTAGAGTCATCGCATGTTTGTTATTTTCCTAAACAACAACTAGATACATTGCATATGTGTTATTTTCCTAAACCACCAGTAGTGTAATTGCATGTGTGTTATTTTCCTAAACCACCACTAGCGTCATTACATTTGTGTTATTTTACTAAACCACATGGATCAACCGGTGTCATTTGCATGTGTGTTGTTTTCATAAAGCACCACTAGTGTCATTTGCATGTGTCTACTTTTCATAAACCACAACTAGAGTCATTGCATGTTTGTTCTTTTCATAAACCACATAGATCCACCGGTGTCATTGCATGTGTTTTCTTTTCCTAAAAAACCACTAGATTCATTGCATGTGTGTTCTTTCCATAAACTATATGGATCCACTAGAGTCATTTGCATTGTGTCCATTTTGTTAAGCACCACCAGTGTCATTGCATGTGTGTTCTTTTCCTAAACCACATGGATCCACCAGTATCATTGCATATCTTTGCATGTGTTTTCTTTTCCTAAACCACCACTAGTGTCATTGCATGTCTATTCTTTTCATAAACCACTTGGATCCACCAGAGTCATTGCATGTGTGTTCTTTTCATAAACCACAACTATAGTCATTGCATGTTTGTTCTTTTCATAAACCAGATGGAACCACAAGTAGAGTCATTGCATGTGTGTTCTTTTCATAAACCACCACAAGTGTCATTGCATGTGTGTTCTTTCCATAGACTACATGTATCCACCAGAGTCATCTACATGTATGTTCTTTTCAATGACCAGCACCAGTGTCATTGCATGTCTGGTCCTTTCCTAAACCACCACTAGTGTCATTGCATGTGTGTTCATTCCATAAACCACATGGAACCACCAGAATGATTTGCATGTGTGTTCCTTTCAATGACCACCACCAGTGTCATTGCATGTGTGTTCCTTTCGTAAACCAGATGGATCCACTAGTGTTATTACATGTGTTTGCATGTGTGTTCTTTTCCTAAACCACCACTAGTGTCATTGCATGCGTGTTATTTTACTAAACCACATGGATCCACCAGTGTCAATGCATGTGTGTCCTTTTCATAAACCACCACTAGAGTCATTGCATGTTTGTTCTTTTCCTAAACCACAACTAGAGACACTTCATGTGTGTTGTTTTCCTAAACCACCGCTAGTGTCATTGCATGTGTGTTATTCTACTATACCACATGGATCCACCTGTGTCATTTTCATGTGTGTTCTTTTCATAAACCACAATTATAGTCATTTCATGTGTGTTATTTTCCTAAACCACATGGATCCACTAGTGTCATTGCATGTCATTGCATCTGTGTTCTTTTCCTAAACCACCACTAGAGTCATTGCATGTGTGTACTTTTCATAAACCACAACTAGAGTCATTGCATGTTTGTCCTTTTCATAAACCACTTGCATCCACCAATGTCATTGCATGTTTGTTGTTTTCATAAACCACCACTAGATTCATTGCATGTATGTTTTTTCCATAAACAACATGGATCCACCCAAGTAAGTTGCATGTGTGTTCTATGCATTAACAACAACTAGTGTCAATTCACATGTGTTCCTTTCCTAAACCACATGGATCCACCAGTGTCATTGCATGTCTTTGCATGTGTGTTCTTTCCCTAAACCACCACTAGTGTCATTGCATGTGTGTTATTTTACTAAACCACATGGATCCACCAGTGTCATTTGCATGTGTGTTATTTTCATAAACCACCACCAGTGTCATTGCATGTGTGTTCCTTTCCTAAACCACATGGATCCACCAGTGTCATTGCATGTGTGTTCTTTTCATAAACCAAAAATATAGTCATTGCATGTTTGTTCTTTTCATAAACCACATGGAACCACAACGAAAAGTCATTCCATGTGCGTTCTTTTCATAAACCACCACCAATGTCATTGCATGTGTGTTCTTTCCATAAAGCACATGGATCCACCAGAGTCATTTGCATGTGTGTTATTTTCAACGACCACCAGTGTCATTGCACGTGTGTTCCTTTCCTAAACCACATGGATCCACCAGTGTCATTACATGTCTTTGCATGTGTGTTCTTTTCCTAAACCACCACTAGTGTCATTACATATGTGTTATTTAACTAAACCACATGGAACCACCAGTGTCAATGCATGTGTGTCCTTTTCATAAACCACCAATAGAGTCATTGCATGTTTGTTATTTTCCTAAACCACAACCAGGGACATTGCATGTGTGCTCTTTTTCCAAACCACCACTAGTGTCATTGCATGTATGTTATTTTATTAAACTACATGGATCCACTAGTTTCATTTGCATGTGTGTTCGTTTCATAAACCACCACCAGTTTCATTGCATGTGTGTACTTTTCGTAAACCACAACTAGAGTCATTGCACGTTTGTTCTTTTGATACACCACATGGATCCACCAGTGTTATTGCATGTGTGTTCTTTTCCTAAACCACCACTAGATTCATTGCATGTGTGTTCTTTCCATAAACCACATGCATCCACCAGAGTAATTTGCATGTGTGTTCTTTTCATTAACCACCACCAATGTCATTGCATGTGTGTTCCTTTCCTAAACCACATGGATCCACTAGTGTCATTGCATGTCATTGCATCTGTGTTCTTTTCCTAAACCACCACTAGAGTCATTGCATGTGTGTACTTTTCATAAACCACAACTAGAGTCATTGCATGTTTGTTCTTTTCATAAACCACTTGCATCCACCAATGTAATTGCATGTTTGTTCTTTTCATACACCACCACTAGATTCATTGCATGTCTGTTTTTTCCATAAACAACATGGATCCACCCAAGTAAGTTGCATGTGTGTTCTATGCATTAACGACTAGTGTCAATTCACATGTATTCCTTTCCTAGACCACATGGATCCACCAGTGTCATTGCATGTCTTTGCATGTGTGTTCTTTCCCTAAACCACCACTAGTGTCATTGCATGTGTGTTATTTTACTAAACCACATGGATCCACCAGTGTCATTTGCATGTGTGTTATTTTCATAAACCACCACCAGTGTCATTGCATGTGTGTTCCTTTCCTAAACCACATGGATCCACCAGTGTCATTGCATGTGTGTTCTTTTCATAAACCAAAAATATAGTCATTGCATGTTTGTTCTTTTCATAAACCACATGGAACCACAACGAAAACTCATTGCATGTGCATTCTTTTCATAAACCACCACCAATGTCATTGCATGTGTGTTCTTTCCATAAACCACATGGATCCACCAGAGTCATTTGCATGTGTGTTATTTTCAACGACCACCAGTGTCATTGCACGTGTGTTCCTTTCCTAAACCACATGGATCCACCAGTGTCATTACATGTCTTTGCATGTGTGTTCTTTTCCTAAACCACCACTAGTGTCATTACATATGTGTTATTTAACTAAACCACATGGAACCACCAGTGTCAATGCATGTGTGTCCTTTTCATAAACCACCAATAGAGTCATTGCATGTTTGTTATTTTCCTAAACCACAACTAGGGACATTGCATGTGTGCTCTTTTCCCAAACCACCACTAGTGTCATTGCATGTATGTTATTTTATTAAACTACATGGATCCACTAGTTTCATTTGCATGTGTGTTCGTTTCATAAACCACCACCAGTTTCATTGCATGTGTGTACTTTTCGTAAACCACAACTAGAGTCATTGCATGTTTGTTCTTTTGATACACCACATGGATCCACCAGTGTCATTGCATGTGTGTTCTTTTCCTAAACCACCACTAGATTCATTGCATGTGTGTTCTTTCCATAAACCCCATGCATCCACTAGAGTAATTTGCATGTGTGTTCTTTTCATTAACCACCACCAATGTCATTGCATGTGTGTTCCTTTCCTAAACCACATGGATCCACCAGTGTCATTGCATGTGTGTTCTTTTCATAAACCAAAAATATAGTCATTGCATGTTTGTTCTTTTCATAAACCACATGGAACCACAACGAAAAGTCATTCCATGTGCGTTCTTTTCATAAACCACCACCAATGTCATTGCATGTGTGTTCTTTCCATAAAGCACATGGATCCACCAGAGTCATTTGCATGTGTGTTATTTTCAACGACCACCAGTGTCATTGCACGTGTGTTCCTTTCCTAAACCACATGGATCCACCAGTGTCATTACATGTCTTTGCATGTGTGTTCTTTTCCTAAACCACCACTAGTGTCATTACATATGTGTTATTTAACTAAACCACATGGAACCACCAGTGTCAATGCATGTGTGTCCTTTTCATAAACCACCAATAGAGTCATTGCATGTTTGTTATTTTCCTAAACCACAACCAGGGACATTGCACGTGTGCTCTTTTTCCAAACCACCACTAGTGTCATTGCATGTATGTTATTTTATTAAACTACATGGATCCACTAGTTTCATTTGCATGTGTGTTCGTTTCATAAACCACCACCAGTTTCATTGCATGTGTGTACTTTTCGTAAACCACAACTAGAGTCATTGCACGTTTGTTCTTTTGATACACCACATGGATCCACCAGTGTTATTGCATGTGTGTTCTTTTCCTAAACCACCACTAGATTCATTGCATGTGTGTTCTTTCCATAAACCACATGCATCCACCAGAGTAATTTGCATGTGTATTCTTTTCATTAACCACCACCAATGTCATTGCATGTGTGTTCCTTTCCTAAACCACATGGATCCACTAGTGTCATTGCATGTCATTGCATCTGTGTTCTTTTCCTAAACCACCACTAGAGTCATTGCATGTGTGTACTTTTCATAAACCACAACTAGAGTCATTGCATGTTTGTTCTTTTCATAAACCACTTGCATCCACCAATGTAATTGCATGTTTGTTCTTTTCATACACCACCACTAGATTCATTGCATGTCTGTTTTTTCCATAAACAACATGGATCCACCCAAGTAAGTTGCATGTGTGTTCTATGCATTAACGACAACTAGTGTCAATTCACATGTATTCCTTTCCTAGACCACATGGATCCACCAGTGTCATTGCATGTCTTTGCATGTGTGTTCTTTCCCTAAACCACCACTAGTGTCATTGCATGTGTGTTATTTTACTAAACCACATGGATCCACCAGTGTCATTTGCATGTGTGTTATTTTCATAAACCACCACCAGTGTCATTGCATGTGTGTTCCTTTCCTAAACCACATGGATCCACCAGTGTCATTGCATGTGTGTTCTTTTCATAAACCAAAAATATAGTCATTGCATGTTTGTTCTTTTCATAAACCACATGGAACCACAACGAAAACTCATTGCATGTGCATTCTTTTCATAAACCACCACCAATGTCATTGCATGTGTGTTCTTTCCATAAACCACATGGATCCACCAGAGTCATTTGCATGTGTGTTATTTTCAACGACCACCAGTGTCATTGCACGTGTGTTCCTTTCCTAAACCACATGGATCCACCAGTGTCATTACATGTCTTTGCATGTGTGTTCTTTTCCTAAACCACCACTAGTGTCATTACATATGTGTTATTTAACTAAACCACATGGAACCACCAGTGTCAATGCATGTGTGTCCTTTTCATAAACCACCAATAGAGTCATTGCATGTTTGTTATTTTCCTAAACCACAACTAGGGACATTGCATGTGTGCTCTTTTCCCAAACCACCACTAGTGTCATTGCATGTATGTTATTTTATTAAACTACATGGATCCACTAGTTTCATTTGCATGTGTGTTCGTTTCATAAACCACCACCAGTTTCATTGCATGTGTGTACTTTTCGTAAACCACAACTAGAGTCATTGCATGTTTGTTCTTTTGATACACCACATGGATCCACCAGTGTCATTGCATGTGTGTTCTTTTCCTAAACCACCACTAGATTCATTGCATGTGTGTTCTTTCCATAAACCCCATGCATCCACTAGAGTAATTTGCATGTGTGTTCTTTTCATTAACCACCACCAATGTCATTGCATGTGTGTTCCTTTCCTAAACCACATGGATCCACTAGTGTCATTGCATATATTTGCATGTGTGTTCTTTTCCTAAACCACCACTAGTATCATTGCATGTGTGTTATTTTACTAAACCACCACTAGTTTCATTGCATATCTGTTCTTTTCATAAACCACTTGGATCCACCAGAGTCATTGCATGTGTGTTCTTTTCATAAACCACAACTATAGTCATTGCATGTTTGTTCTTTTCATAAACCAGATGGTACCACTAGTTGAGTCATTGCATGTGTGTTCTTTTCATAAACCACCACAAGTGTCATTGCATGTGTGTTCTTTCCATAGACTACATGTATCCACGAGAGTCATCTACATGTATGTTCTTTTCAATGACTAGCACAAGTGTCATTGCATGTCTGTTCCTTTCCTAAACCACATGGATCCACCAGTGTCATTGCATGTATTTGCATGTGTGTTATTTTCCCAAACAACCACTAGTGTCATTACATGTGTGTTATTTTACTAAACCACACGGATCTACCAGTGTCAATGCATGTGTGTCCTTTTGATAAACCACCACTAGAGTCATTGCATGTTTGTTATTTTCCTAAACAACAACTAGAGACATTGCATATGTGTTATTTTCCTAAACCACCAGTAGTGTCATTGCATGTGTGTTATTTTACTAATCCACATGGATCCACTAGTGTCATTGCATGTGTGTTCTTTTCCTAAACCACCACTAGAGTCATTGCATGTGTGTACTTTTCATAAACCACAACTAGAGTCATTGCATGTTTATTCTTTTCGTAAACCACATGGATCCACCAGTGTCATTGCATGTGTGTTCTTCTCCTAAACCACCACTAGATTCATTACATGTGTGTTCTTTCCATCAAACACATGGATCCACCAGAGTCATTTGCATGTGTGTTCTCTTCATCAACCACCACCAGTGTCATTGCATGTGTGTTATTTAACTAAACCACCACTAGTGTCATTGCATGTGTCTTCTTTTCATAAACCACTTGGATCCACCAGAGTCATTGCATGTGTGTTCTTTTCAAAAAGCACATTCATCCACCAGTGTCATTGCATGTCTTTGCATGTGTGTTCTTTTCCTAAACCACCACTTGTGTCATTGCATGTGTGTTATTTAACTAAACCACTACTAGTGTCATTGCATGTGTGTTCTTTTCATAAACCATTTGCATCCACCAGAGTCATTACATCCGTGTTCTTTACATAAACCATAACTATAGTCATTCCATGTTTGTTCTTTTCATAAACCACATTGAATCGCAACTAGATTCATTGCATGTGTGCTATTTTCATAAACCACCACTAGTGTCATTGCATGTGTGTTCATTCCATAAACCACAAGGAACCACCAAAATCATTTGCATGTGTGTTCCTTTCAATGACCACCACCAGTGTCATTGCATGTGTGTTCCTTTCCTAAACCAGATGGATCCACTAGTGTCATTACATGTGTTTGCATGTGTGTTCTTTTCCTAAACCACCACCAGTGTCATTGCATGCGTGTTATTTTACTAAACCACATGGATCCACCAGTGTCAATGCATGTGTGTCCTTTTCATAAACCACCACTAGAGTCATTGCATGTTTGTTCTTTTCCTAAACCACAACTAGAGACACTTCATGTGTGTTGTTTTCCTAAACCACCGCTAGTGTCATTGCATGTGTGTTATTCTACTAAACCACATGGATCCACCTGTGTCATTTTCATGTGTGTTCTTTTCATAAACCACAATTATAGTCATTTCATGTGTGTTATTTTCCTAAACCACATGGATCCACTAGTGTCATTGCATCTGTGTTCTTTTCCTAAACCACCACTATATTCATTGCATGTGTGTACTTTTCATAAACCACAACTAGAGTCATTGCATGTTTGTTCTTTTCATAAACCACTTGCATCCACCAATGTCATAACATGTTTGTTCTTTTCATAAACCACCACTAGATTCATTGCATATATGTTTTTTCCATAAACAACATGTATCCACCCAAGTAAGTTGCATGTGTGTTCTATGCATTAACGACAACTAGTGTCAATTCACATGTGTTCCTTTCCTAAACCACATGGATCCACCAGTGTCATTGCATGTCTTTGCATGTGTGTTCTTTCCCTAAACCACCACTAGTGTCATTGCATGTGTATTATTTTACTAAACCACATGGATCCACCAGTGTCATTTGCATGTGTGTTATTTTCATAAACCACCACCAGTGTCATTGCATGTGTGTTCCTTTCCTAAACCACATGGATCCACCAGTGTCATTGCATGTGTGTTCTTTTCATAAACCAAAAATATAGTCATTGCATGTTTGATCTTTTCATAAACCACATGGAACCACAACGAAAAGTCATTGCATGTGTGTTCTTTTCATAAACCACCACCAATGTCATTGCATGTGTGTTCTTTCCATAAACCACATGGATCCACCAGAGTCATTTGCATGTGTGTTATTTTCAACGACCACCAGTGTCATTGCACGTGTGTTCCTTTCCTAAACCACATGGATCCACCAGTGTCATTACATGTCTTTGCATGTGTGTTCTTTTCCTAAACCACCACTAGTGTCATTACATATGTGTTATTTAACTAAACCACATGGAACCACCAGTGTCAATGCATGTGTGTCCTTTTTATAAACCACCAATAGAGTCATTGCATGTTTGTTATTTTCCTAAACCACAACTAGGGACATTCCATGTGTGCTCTTTTCCCAAACCACCACTAGTGTCATTGCATGTATGTTATTTTATTAAACTACATGGATCCACTAGTTTCATTTGCATGTGTGTTCGTTTCATAAACCACCACTAGTTTCATTGCATGTGTGTACTTTTCGTAAACCACAACTAGAGTCATTGCATGTTTGTTCTTTTGATACACCACATGGATCCACCAGTGTCATTGCATGTGTGTTCTTTTCCTAAACCACCACTAGATTCATTGCATGTGTGTTCTTTCCATAAACCACTTGCATCCACCAGAGTAATTTGCATGTGTGTTCTTTTCATTAACCACCACCAATGTCATTGCATGTGTGTTTCTTTCCTAAACCACATGGATCCACTAGTGTCATTGCATATCTTTGCATGTGTGTTCTTTTCCTAAACCACCACTAGTATCATTGCATGTGTGTTATTTTAATAAACCACCACTAGTTTCATTGCATGTGTGTTCTTTGCATAAACCATAACTATAGTCATTATATGTATGTTCTTTCATAAACCACATGGAACCACAACTAGAGTCATTCCATGTGTGTTCGTTTCATAAACCACCCCTAGATTCATTGAAGGTGTGTTCTTTCCATAAACCACATGGATCCACTAGAGTCATTTGCATGCGAGTTCTTTTCATTAACCACCACCAGTGTCATTGCATGTGTGTTCCTTTCCTAAACCACATTGATCCACCATTGTCATTGCATGTCTTTGCATGTGTGTTCTTTTCCTAAACTGCCACTAGTGTCATTGCATGTGTGTTATTTTACTAAACCACATGGATCCACCAGTGTCAATGCATGAGTGTCCTTTTCATAAACCACCAGCAGAGTCATTGCATGTTTGTTCTTTTCCTAAACCACAACTAGAGACATTGCATATGTGTTCTTTTACTAAATCACCAGTAGTGTCATTGCATGTGTGTTATTTTCATAAACCATTTGGATCCACCAGAGTCATTACATGCGTGTTCTTTACATAAACCATAACTATAGTCATTCCATGTTTGTTCTTTTCATAAACCACATTGAATCGCAACTAGATTCATTGCATGTGTGCTATTTTCATAAACCACCACTAGTGTCATTGCATGTGTGTTCATTCCATAAAACACATGGAACCACCAGAATCATTTGCATGTGTGTTCCCTTCAATGACCACCACCAGTGTCATTGCATGTGTGTTCCTTTCCTAAACCAGATGGATCCACTAGTGTCATTACATGTGTTTGCATGTGTGTTCTTTTCCTAAACCACCACTAGTGTCATTGCTTTGCGTGTTATTTTACTAAACCACATGGATCCACCAGTGTCAATGGATGTGTGTCCTTTTCATAAACCACCACTAGAGTCAGTGCATGTTTGTTCTTTTCCTAAACCACAACTAGAGACAAGTCATGTGTGTTGTTTTCCTAAACCACCGCTAGTGTCATTGCATGTGTGTTATTCTACTAAACCACATGGATCCACCTGTGTCATTTTCATGTGTGTTCTTGTCATAAACCACAATTATAGTCATTTCATGTGTGTTATTTTCCTAAACCACATGGATCCACTAGTGTCATTGCATCTGTGTTCTTTTCCTAAACCACCACTAGAGTCATTGCGTGTGTGTACTTTTCATAAACCACGACTAGAGTCATTGCATGTTTGTTCTTTTCATAAACCACTTGCATCCACCAATGTCATTGCATGTTTGTTCTTTTCATACACCACCACTAGATTCATTGCATGTCTGTTTTTTCCATAAACAACATGGATCCACCCAAGTAAGTTGCATGTGTGTTCTATGCATTAACGACAACTAGTGTCAATTCACATGTGTTCCTTTCCTAGACCACATGGATCCACCAGTGTCATTGCATGTCTTTGCATGTGTGTTCTTTCCCTAAACCACCACTAGTGTCATTGCATGTGTGTTATTTTACTAAACCACATGGATCCACCAGTGTCATTTGCATGTGTGTTATTTTCATAAACCACCACCAGTGTCATTGCATGTGTGTTCCTTTCCTAAACCACATGGATCCACCAGTGTCATTGCATGTGTGTTCTTTTCATAAACCACCACTAGTGTCATTGCATGTGTGTTATTTTACTAAACCACATGGATCCACCAGTGTCATTTGCATGTGTGTTATTTTCATAAACCACCACCGGTGTCATTGCATGTGTGTTCCTTTCCTAAACCACATGGATCCACCAGTGTCATTGCATGTGTGTTCTTTTCATAAACCAAAAATATAGTCATTGCATGTTTGTTCTTTTCATAAACCACATGGAACCACAACGAAAACTCATTGCATGTGCGTTCTTTTCATAAACCACCACCAATGTCATTGCATGTGTGTTCTTTCCATAAACCACATGGATCCACCAGAGTCATTTGCATGTGTGTTATTTTCAACGACCACCAGTGTCATTGCACGTGTGTTCCTTTCCTAAACCACATGGATCCACCAGTGTCATTACATGTCTTTGCATGTGTGTTCTTTTCCTAAACCACCACTAGTGTCATTACATATGTGTTATTTAACTAAACCACATGGAACCACCAGTGTCAATGCATGTGTGTCCTTTTTATAAACCACCAATAGAGTCATTGCATGTTTGTTATTTTCCTAAACCACAACTAGGGACATTCCATGTGTGCTCTTTTCCCAAACCACCACTAGTGTCATTGCATGTATGTTATTTTATTAAACTACATGGATCCACTAGTTTCATCTGCATGTGTGTTCATTTCATAAACCACCACTAGTTTCATTGCATGTGTGTACTTTTCGTAAACCACAACTAGAGTCATTGCATGTTTGTTCTTTTGATACACCACATGGATCCACCAGTGTCATTGCATGCGTGTTCTTTTCCTAAACCACCACTAGATTCATTGCATGTGTGTTCTTTCCATAAACCACTTGCATCCACCAGAGTAATTTGCATGTGTGTTCTTTTCATTAACCACCACCAATGTCATTGCATGTGTGTTTCTTTCCTAAACCACATGGATCCACTAGTGTCATTGCATATCTTTGCATGTGTGTTCTTTTCCTAAACCACCACTATTATCATTGCATGTGTGTTATTTTAATAAACCACCACTAGTTTCATTGCATGTGTGTTCTTTTCATAAACCATAACTATAGTCATTATATGTATGTTCTTTCATAAACCACATGGAACCACAACTAGAGTCATTCCATGTGTGTTCGTTTCATAAACCACCCCTAGATTCATTGAAGGTGTGTTCTTTCCATAAACCACATGGATCCACTAGAGTCATTTGCATGCGAGTTCTTTTCATTAACCACCACCAGTGTCATTGCATGTGTGTTCCTTTCCTAAACCACATTGATCCACCATTGTCATTGCATGTCTTTGCATGTGTGTTCTTTTCCTAAACTGCCACTAGTGTCATTGCATGTGTGTTATTTTACTAAACCACATGGATCCACCAGTGTCAATGCATGAGTGTCCTTTTCATAAACCACCAGCAGAGTCATTGCATGTTCGTTCTTTTCCTAAACCACAACTAGAGACATTGCATATGTGTTCTTTTACTAAACCACCAGTAGTGTCATTGCATGTGTGTTATTTTACTAAAGCACATGGATCCACCAGTGTCATTGCATGTGTGGTCTTTTCCTAAACAACCACTAGAGTCATTGCATGTGTGTACTTTTCATAAACCACAACTAGAGTCATTGCATGTTTGTTCTTTTCGTAAACCACATGGATCCACCAGTGTCATTGCGTGTGTGTTCTTTTCATAAACCACCACCAATGTCATTGCATGTGTGTTCTTTCCATAAACCACATGGATCCACCAGAGTCATTTTCATGTGTGTTCTATTCATTAACCACCACTAGTGTCATTGCATGTGTGTTCCTTACCTAAACCACGTGGATCCACCAGTGCATTGAATGTCTTTGCTTGTGTCTTCTTTTCTTAGACCACCACTTGTGTCATTGCATGTGTGTTATTTTACTAAACCACCACTTGTTTCATTGCATGTGTGTTCTTTCCATAAACCACTTGGATCCACCAGAGTAATTGCATGTGCGTTCTTTTCATAAACCACAACTATAGTCATTGCATGTGTGTTCTTTTCATAAACCACCACCTGTGTCATTGCATGTGTGTTCTTTCCATAAACCACATGAATCCATCAGAGTCATTTGCATGTGTGTTCTTTTCAATGACCACCAGCAGTGGCATTGCATGTGTGTTCCTTTCCTAAACCACATGGATCCACCAGTGTCATTGCATGTCTTTGCATGTGTGTTCTTTTCCTAAACCACCACTAGTGTCATTGCATGTGTGTTATTTTACTAAACCACATGGATCCACTAGTGCCAATGCATGTGTGTCCTTTTCATAAACCACCACTAGAGTCATTACATGTTTGTTCTTTTCCTAAACCACAACTAGAGACATTGCATGTTTGTTTTTTCCTAAACCACCACTGGTGTGTCATTGCATGTGTGTTATTTTACTAAACCCCATGGATCCACTAGTGTCATTTTCATGTGTGTTCTTTTCATAAACGACAACTATAGTCATTGCAATGTGTTATTTTCCTAAACCACCTGGATCCACCAGTGTCATTGCATGTGTGTTATTTTCGTAAACCACCACTAGAGTCATTGCATGTGTGTACTTTTCATAAACCACAACTATAGTCATTGCATGTTTGTTTTTTCATAAACCACTTGGATCCACCAGTGTCATTGCATGCGTGTTATTTTCATAAACCACCACTAGATGTATTGCATGTGTGTTCTTTCCATAAACCACATGGATCCACCATAGTAATTTGCATCTGTGTTATTTTCATTAACCACCACCTGTGTCATTGCATGTTGTTGCTTTCCTAAACCACATGGATCCACAAGTGTCATTGAATGTCTTTGCATGGTTGTGCTTTTCCAAAACCACCACTAGAGTCATTGCATGTGTGTTATTTTACTAAACCACCACTAGTGTCATTGCATGTGTGTTCTTTTCATAAACCACTTGGATCCACTAGAGTCATTGCATGTGTGTTCTTTTCATAAACCACAACTATAGTCATTTTATGTTTGTTCTTTTCATAAACCACATGGAACCACAACTAGAGTCATTATAGGTGTGTTCTTTTCATAAACCACCACTAGTGTCATTGCATGTGTGTTGTTTCCATAAACCACATGGATCCACCAGAGTCATTTGCATGTGTGTTCTTTTTAATGACCACCATCAGTGTCATTGCATGTGTGTTCCTTTCCTAAACCACATGGATCCACCAGTGTCATTGCATGTCTTTGCATGTGTGTTCTTTTACTAAACCACTACTAGTGTCATTGCATGTGTGTTATTTTACTAAACCACATGGATCCACCATTGTCGATGCATGTGTGTTCTTTTCATAAACCACCACTAGAGTCATTGCATGTTTGTTCTTTTCCTAAACCACAACTAGACACATTGCATGTGTGTTCTTTTCCTAAACCACCAGTAGTGTCATTGCATGTGTGTTATTTTACTAAACCACATGGATCCACCAGTGTCATTGCATGTGTGTTCTTTTCCTAAACCACCACTAGAGCCATTGGATGTGTGTACTTTTCATAAACCACAACTAGAGTCATTGCATGTTTGTTCTTTTCATAAACCACATGGATCCACCAGTGTCATTGCATGTGTGTTCTTTTCCTAAACAACCACTAGAGTCATTGCATGTGTGTACTTTTCATAAACCACAACTAGAGTCATTGCATGTTTGTTCTTTTCGTAAACAACATGGATCCACCAGTGTCATTGCATGTGTGTTCTTTTCATAAACCACCACCAATGTCATTGCATGTGTGTTCTTTCCATAAACCACATGGATCCACCAGAGTCATTTGCATGTGCGTTCTTTTCATTAACCACCACCAGTGTCATTGCATGTATGTTCCTTACCTAACCACGTGGATCCACTAGTGCATTGAATGTCTGTGCATGTGTCTTCTTTTCCTAGACCACCACTTGTGTCATTGCATGTGTGTTATTTTACTAAACCACCACTTGTGTCATTGCATGTGTGTTCTTTCCATAAACCACTTGGATCCACCAGAGTAATTGCATGTGTGTCTTTTCATAAACCACAACTATAGTCATTGCATGTTTGTTCTTTTTAGAAAACACAACTAGAGTCATTGCATGTGTGTTCTTTTCATAAACCACCACAAGTGTCATTGCATGTGTGTTCTTTCCATAAACCACCTGAATCCATCAGAGTCATTTGCATGTGTGTTCTTTTCAATGACCACCAGCAGTGTCATTGCATGTGTGTTCCTTTCCTAAACCACATGGATCCACCAGTGTCATTGCATGTCTTTGCATGTGTGTACTTTTCCTAAACCACCACTAGTGTCATTGCATGTGTGTTATTTTACTAAACCACATGGATCCACTAGTGTCATTTTCATGTGTGTTCTTTTCATAAACGACAACTATAGTCATTCCAATGTGTTATTTTCCTAAACGACATGGATCCAGCAGTGTCATTGCATGTGCGTTATTTTCGTAAACCACCACTAGAGTCATTGCATGTGTGTACTTTTCATAAACCACAACTATAGTCATTGCGTGTTTGTTTATTCATAAACCACTTGGATCCACCAGTGTCATTGCATGCGTGTTATTTTCATAAACCACCACTAGATGTATTGCATGTGTGTTCTTTCCATAAACCACATGGATCCACCAGAGTAATTTACATGTGCGTTATTTTCATTAACCACCACCTGTGTCATTGCATGTTGTTCCTTTCCTAAACCACATTGATCCACAAGTGTCATTGAATGTCTTTGCATGGTTGTGCTTTTCCAAAACCACCACTATAGTCATTGCATGTGTGTTATTTTACTAAACCACCACTAGTTTCATTGCATGTGTGTTCTTTTCATAAACCACTTGGATCCACCGGAGTCATTGCATGTGTGTTCTTTTCATAAACCACAAAAAATAGTCATTTTATGTTTGTTCTTTTCATAAACCACATGGAACCACAACTAGAGTCATTGCAGGTGTGTTCTTTTCATAAACCACCACCAGTGTCATTGCATGTGTGTTGTTTCCATAAACCACATGGATCCACCAGAGTCATTTGCATGTGTGTTCTTTTCAATGACCACCACCAGTGTCATTGCATGTGTGTTCCTTTCCTAAACCACATGGATCCACCAGTGTCATTGCATGTGTCTTCCTTTCAATGACCACCACCAGTGTCATTGCATGTGTGTTCCTTTTGTAAACCAGATGGATCCACTAGTGTTATTACATGTGTTTGCATGTGTGTTCTTTTCCTAAACCACTACTAGTGTCATTGCATGTGTGTTATTTTACTAAACCACATGGATCCACCATCGTCGATGCATGTGTGGTCTTTTCATAAACCACCAGTAGAGTCATTGCATGTTTGTTCTTTTCCTAAACCACAACTAGACACATTGCATGTGTGTTCTATTCCTGAACCACCAGTAGTGTCATTGCATGTGTGTTATTTTACTAAACCAGATGGATCCACCAGTGTCATTGCATGTGTGTTCTTTTCCTAAACCACCACTAGAACCATTGGATGTGTGTACTTTTCATAAACCACAACTAGAGTCATTGCATGTTTGTTCTTTTCATAAACCACATGGATCCACCAGTGTCATGGCATGTGTGTTCTTTTCCTAAACCACCAGTAGATTCATTGCATGTGTGTTCTTTCCGTAAACCACATGGATCCACCAGAGTCATTTGCATGTGTGTTGTTTTCATGAACTACCACCAGTGTCATTGCATGTGTGTTCCTTTCCAAAACCACATGGATCCACCAGTGTCATTGCATGTCTTTGCATGTGTGGTCTTTTCATAAACCACCACTAGTGTAGTTGCATGTGTGTTATTTTACTAAACCACCACTAGTGTCATTGCATGTGTGTTCTTTTCATAAACCACTTGGATCGACCAGAGTCATTGCATGTGTGTTCTTTTCATAAAACACAAATATAGTCATTGCATGTTTGTTTCTTTTCATAAACCAGATGGAACCACAACTAGAGTCATTGAATGTGTGTTATTTTCATAAACCACCACCAGTGTCATTGCACGTGTGTTCTTTCGATAAACCACATGAATCCACCAGTCATTTGCATGTGTGTTCTTTTCAATGACCACCAGTGTCACTTGCATGTTTTTCCTCTCCTAAAACACATGGATCCACCAGTGTCAGTTCATGTCTTTGCATGTGTGTTCTTTTCCTAAACCACCACTAGTGTCATTGCATGTGTGTTATTTTACTAAACCACCACTAGTGTCATTGCATGTGTGTTCTTTTCATAAACCACTTGGATCCACCAGAGTCATTGCATGTGTGTTCTTTTCATAAACCACAACTATAGTCATTGCATGTTTTTTCCTTTTCATAAACCACATGGAACCACAACAAGAGTCATTGCATGTGTGTTCTTTTCATAAACCACCACCAGTATCATTGCAGGTGTGTTCTTTCCATAAACAACATGAATCCACCAGAGTCATTTGCGTGTGTGTTCTTTTCAATGACCACCACCAGTGTCATTGCTTGTGTTTTCCTTTCCTAAACCACATGGATACACTAGTGTCATTACATGACTTTGCATGTGTGTTCTTTTCCTAAACCACCACTAGTGTCATTGCATGTGTGTTATTTTACTAAACCACATGGATCCACCAGTGTCAATGCATGTGTGTCCGTTTCATAAACTACTACCAGAGTCAGTACATGTTTGTTCTTTTCCTAAACCACAACTAGAGACACTGCATGTGTGTTCTTTTCCTAAACCACCACTAGTGTCATTGCATGTGTGTTATTTTACTAAACCACATGCATCCACCAGTGTCATTTTCATGTGTGTTCTTTTCATCAACCAGAACTATAGTCATTGCATGTGTGTTATTTTCCTAAACCACATGGATCCACTAGTGTCATTGCATGTGTGTTATTTTCCTAAACCACCACTGGAGTCATTGCATGTGTGTAATTTCCATAAACCACAACTATAGTCATTGCATGTTTGTTTTTTCATAAACCACTTGGATCCACTAGTGTCATTGCATGTGTGTTCTTTTCATTAACCACACCCAGTGTCATTGGATGTGTGTTCCTTTCATAAACCACATGGATCCATCAGTGTCATTGCATGTCTTTGCATGTGTGTTCTTTTCCTAAACCACATGGATCCACCAGTGTCATTGCATGTCTTTGCATGTGTGTTCTTTTTCTAAACCACTACTAGTGTCATTGCATGTGTGTTATTTTACTAAACCACATGGATCCACCATTGTCGATGCATGTGTGTTCTTTTCATAAACCACCACTAGAGTCATTGCATGTTTGTTCTTTTCCTAAACCACAACTAGACACATTGCATGTGTGTTCTTTTCCTAAACCACCAGTAGTGTCATTGCATGTTTGTTATTTTACTAAACCACATGGATCCACCAGTGTCATTGCATGTGTGTTCTTTTCCTAAACCACCACTAGAGCCATTGGATGTGTGTACTTTTCATAAACCACAACTAGAGTCATTGCATGTTTGTTCTTTTCATAAACCACATGGATCCACCAGTGTCATTGCATGTGTGTTCTTTTCCTAAACAACCACTAGAGTCATTGCATGTGTGTACTTTTCATAAACCACAACTAGAGTCATTGCATGTTTATTCTTTTCGTAAACAACATGGATCCACCAGTGTCATTGCATGTGTGTTCTTTTCATAAACCACCACCAATGTCATTGCATGTGTGTTCTTTCCATAAACTACATGGATACACTAGAGTCATTTGCATGTGTGTTCTTTTCATTAACCACCACCAGTGTCATTGCATGTGTGTTCCTTACCTAACCACGTGGATCCACCAGTGCATTGAATGTCTTTGCATGTGTCTTCTTTTCCTAAACCACCACTTGTGTCTTTGCATGTGTGTTATTTTACTAAACCACCACTTGTGTCATTGCATGTGTGTTCTTTCCATAAACCACTTGGATCCACCAGAGTAATTGCATGTGTGTTCTTTTCATAAACAACAACTATAGTCATTACATGTTTGTTCTTTTCAGAAAACACAACTAGAGTCATTGCATGTGTGTTCTTTTCATAAACCACCACCAGTGTCGTTGCATGTGTGTTCTTTCCATAAACCACATAAATCCATCAGAGTCATTTGCATGTGTGTTCTTTTCAATGACCACCAGCAGTGTCATTGCATGTGTGTTCCTTTCCTAAACCACATGGATTCACCAGTGTCATTGCATGTCTTTGCATGTGTGTTCTTTTCCTAAACCACCACTAGTGTCATTGCATGTGTGTTATTTTACTAAACCACATGGATCCACCAGTGCCAATACATGTGTGTCCTTTTCATAAACCACCACTAGAGTCATTACATGTTTGTTCTTTTCCTAAACCACAACTAGAGACATTGCATGTTTGTTTTTTCCTAAACCACCTCTGGTGTCATTGCATGTGTGTTATTTTACTAAACCCCATGGATCCACTAGTGTCATTTTCATGTGTGTTCTTTTCATAGACGACAACTATAGTCATTCCAATGTGTTATTTTCCTAAACCACATGGATCCACAAGTGTCATTGCATGTGTGTTATTTTCTTAAACCACCACTAGAGTCATTGCATGTGTGTACTTTTCATAAACCACAACTATAGTCATTGCATGTTTGTTTATTCATAAATCACTTGGATCCAGCAGTGTCATTGCATGCGTGTTATTTTCATAAACCACCACTAGATGTATTGCATGTGTGTTCTTTCCATAAACCACATGGATCCACCAGAGTAATTTGCATGTGCGTTATTTTCATTAACCACCACCTGTGTCATTGCATGTTGTTCCTTTCCTAAACCACATGGATCCACAAGTGTCATTGAATATCTTTGCATGGTTGTCCTTTTCCAAAACCACCAGTAGAGTCATTGCATGTGTGTTATTTTACTAAACCACCACTAGTGTCATTGCATGTGTGTTATTTTCATAAACCACTTGGATCCACCAGAGTAATTGCATGTGTGTTCTTTTCATAAACCACAAAAATAGTCATTTTATGTTTGTTCTTTTCATAAACCACATGGAACCACAACTAGAGTCATTGCAGGTGTGTTCTTTTCATAAACCACCTGAAGTGTCATTGCATGTGTGTTGTTTCCATAAACCACATGGATCCACCAGAGTCATTTGCATGTGTGTTCTTTTCAATGACCACCACCAGTGTCATTGCATGTGTGTTCCTTTCTTAAACCACATGGATCCACCAATGTCATTGCATGTCTTTGCATGTGTGTTCTTTTCCTAAACCACTACTAGTGTCATTGCATGTGTGTTATTTTACTAAACCACATGGATCCACCATTGTCGATGCATGTGTGTTCTTTTCATAAACCACCACTAGAGTCATTGCATGTTTGTTCTTTTCCTAAACCACAACTAGACACATTGCATGTGTGTTCTATTCCTGAACCACCAGTAGTGTCATTGCATGTGTGTTATTTTACTAAACCACATGGATCCACCAGTGTCATTGCATGTGTGTTCTTTTCCTAAACCACCACTAGAGCCATTGGATGTGTGTACTTTTCATAAACCACAACTAGAGTCATTGCATGTTTGTTCTTTTCATAAACCACATGGATCCACCAGTGTCATTGCATGTGTGTTCTTTTCCTAAACCACCAGTAGATTCATTGCATGTGTGTTCTTTCCGTAAACCACATGGATCCACCAGAGTTATTTGCATGTGTGTTCTTTTCATGAACTACCACCAGTGTCATTGCATGTGTGTTCCTTTCCAAAACCACATGGATCCACCAGTGTCATTGCATGTCTTTGCATGTGTGGTCTTTTCATAAACCACCACTAGTGTAGTTGCATGTGTGTTATTTTACTAAACCACCACTAGTGTCATTGCATGTGTGTTATTTTACTAAACCACCACTTGTGTCATTGCATGTGTGTTCTTTCCATAAACCACTTGGATCCACCAGAGTAATTGCATGTGTGTTCTTTTCATAAACAACAACTATAGTCATTACATGTTTGTTCTTTTCAGAAAACACAACTAGAGTCATTGCATGTGTGTTCTTTTCATAAACCACCACCAGTGTCGTTGCATGTGTGTTCTTTCCATAAACCACATAAATCCATCAGAGTCATTTGCATGTGTGTTCTTTTCAATGACCACCAGCAGTGTCATTGCATGTGTGTTCCTTTCCTAAACCACATGGATTCACCAGTGTCATTGCATGTCTTTGCATGTGTGTTCTTTTCCTAAACCACCACTAGTGTCATTGCATGTGTGTTATTTTACTAAACCACATGGATCCACCAGTGCCAATACATGTGTGTCCTTTTCATAAACCACCACTAGAGTCATTACATGTTTGTTCTTTTCCTAAACCACAACTAGAGACATTGCATGTTTGTTTTTTCCTAAACCACCACTGGTGTAATTGCATGTGTGTTATTTTACTAAACCCCATGGATCCACTAGTGTCATTTTCATATGTGTTCTTTTCATAAACGACAATTATAGTCATTCCAATGTGTTATTTTCCTAAACCACATGGATCCACCAGTGTCATTGCATGTGTGTTATTTTCTTAAACCACCACTAGAGTCATTGCATGTGTGTACTTTTCATAAACCACAACTATAGTCATTGCATGTTTGTTTATTCATAAATCACTTGGATCCAGCAGTGTCATTGCATGCGTGTTATTTTCATAAACCACCACTAGATGTATTGCATGTGTGTTCTTTCCATAAACCACATGGATCCACCAGAGTAATTTGCATGTGCGTTATTTTCATTAACCACCACCTGTGTCATTGCATGTTGTTCCTTTCCTAAACCACATGGATCCACAAGTGTCATTGAATATCTTTGCATGGTTGTGCTTTTCCAAAACCACCAGTAGAGTCATTGCATGTGTGTTATTTTACTAAACCACCACTAGTGTCATTGCATGTGTGTTCTTTTCATAAACCACTTGGATCCACCAGAGTCATTGCATGTGTGTTCTTTTCATAAACCACAACTATAGTCATTTTATGTTTGTTCTTTTCATAAACCACATGGAACCACAACTAGAGTCATTGCAGGTGTGTTCTTTTCATAAACCACCTACAGTGTCATTGCATGTGTGTTGTTTCCATAAACCACATGGATCCACCAGAGTCATTTGCATGTGTGTTCTTTTCAATGACCACCACCAGTGTCATTGCATGTGTGTTCCTTTCCTAAACCACATGGATCCACCAATGTCATTGCATGTCTTTGCATGTGTGTTCTTTTCCTAAACCACCACTAGTGTCATTGCATGTGTGTTCTTTTCATAAAACACAAATATAGTCATTGCATGTTTGTTTCTTTTCATAAACCAGATGGAACCACAACTAGAGTCATTGCATGTGTGTTCTTTTCATAAACCACCACCAGTGTCATTGCACGTGTGTTCTTTCCATAAACCACATGAATCCACTAGTCATTTGCATGTGTGTTCTTTTCAATGACCACCACTAGTGTCACTTGCATGTTTTTCCTTTCCTAAACCACATGGATCCACCAGTGTCAGTGCATGTCTTTGCATGTGCGTTCTTTTCCTAAACCACCACTAGTGTCATTGAATGTGTGTTATTTTACTAAACCACCACTAGTGTCATTGCATGTGTGTTCTTTTCATAAACCACTTGGATCCACCAGAGTCATTGCATGTGTGTTCTTTTCATAAACCACAACTATAGTCATTGCATGTTTTTCCTATTCATAAACCACATGGAACCACAACTAGAGTCATTGCATGTGTGTTCTTTTCATAAACTACCACCAGTATCATTGCAGGTGTGTTCTTTCCATAAACAACATGAATCCACCAGAGTCATTTGCGTGTGTGTTCTTTTCAATGACCACCACCAGTGTCATTGCATGTGTTTTCCTTTCCTAAACCACATGGATACACTAGTGTCATTGCATGTCTTTGCATGTGTGTTCTTTTCCTAAACCACCACTAGTGTCATTGCATGTGTGTTATTTTACTAAACCACATGGATCCACCAGTGTCAATGCATGTGTGTCCTTTTCATAAACTACTACCAGAGTCATTACATGTTTGTTTTTTCCTAAACCACAACTAGAGACACTGCATGTGTGTTCTTTTCCTAAACCACCACTAGTGTCATTGCATGTGTGTTATTTTACTAAACCACATGCATCCACCAGTGTCATTTTCATGTGTGTTCTTTTCATAAACCAGAACTATAGTCATTGCATGTGTGTTATTTTCCTAAACCACATGGATCCACTAGTGTCATTGCATGTGTGTTATTTTCCTAAACCACCACTAAAGTCATTGCATGTGTGTAATTTCCATAAACCACAACTATAGTCATTGCATGTTTGTTTTTTCATAAACCACTTGGATCCACTAGTGTCATTGCATGTGACGAGGTTTAATCTCGTCAATGCCCATTGTTATGGACTTGGGTTTTGGAGAAGATGGGGATGCTGGAGATCGTGGCACGGTTAACAGACAAGCAACCAGGGGACACGAGATTTACCTGTGTTCAGGCCTGAGGGAAAACCCTACTCACAGTCCGCTTCTTTTATTACGGTGGAACCGAAGATTACAAGGTGCGTAGATTCGATCTGGCGTGGAGGTGTGTATGTCGTGTGTAATCGTCTTCCCCCTCATTGGACCCTCCTAGCCTTTATATATGAGGAGGCTAGGTCTCGGGTGCCAATACGATTAGGTTACAAGTTGTATTCAAACTCTAGTCTTGCTCTCCAAGGATCCGAAGGCGTCATGGGCCTGGGCCACCCGAAATCTTCATGGGCCGGCGTATATCTGCCGTGCGCCTTCCTTGGGCTGGACCAGGTATGCTCAAGTTACGTACCCGTAGGGTATAACCATGTCAGTAGCCCTAGTGTTCAAATCAGAATCGTAGATTGCGAGGACTCTTCAATCCTTTCCGTGCGCCGTCTTTCAAGAGAATGTGTAGGGATTGTTGACGCGTGTGCCTGACTCTCCCGACGGATCAGGGTCAGTTAACTGTCTTAGGACAAAACAACACGATCTTCATCAGGTTCGAGTCCCTCAACTCGAAACTGGAACATATGCTGGCGTAATTCAACTCAGGCCGCGGAGGACTTACAGGAGTGGAATTCCAGTGATTTTAATTGGTGTACCCAACGCGTCCGTCGGGATTTTTCATCACGCATGTTGGCATGGATTTATACTAGAAGAGCGCAGTCGTGTGCGTTGCCAGGCCATCAGATGATATCTGTAGGTCTTATCTTTGCGTCGCAGACGCAGCATCCGAATGTTTATCACCGCGGAGGTGTTTCGGGTGGCCAAGGAGGTCGCTGCTCACTTAGCGTTAATTAGGGCAGAGTTGCCGAAAAAGTTTGTATGCTGATCCGAAGGATCGCAGTCGAAGAGTTCATAGGGTGCGCGACCAGCGCTCCCTATCGGAGTAGCCCAAGTCTGCTCGGTCGTAGACTCAAACGGAGACTTTAGTTCAAGCATTGTTTCAATCATTAAGTCGAAGGACTCAAATTTTTCGGATCGTGAATCCATCCTCCCTATGGGGAGTAGCCCCGAGTCCGTAGTGGAGTCGAGACCACGAGGGACTCAAGATCTTGTGTGAATGGCGCGCGCTCAGCTTGGAGTAGCTCCCGAGTGTCTGGTGGAGTCGTAGACTCGGGCAGAGACTCGAGTCTGGTATCGTATAGTTGTAGTAGGAAATGTCGTGGGCGTACCGCTGACCCGGAAGTACATCGGGTGCGCGACCAGCGCTCCTGATAGGAGTAGCCCCCAAGTATTTAGTCGAATCGTAGATTCGAGTGAGTACTTTTAGCTGTGGAGCCGAAGTGGTGCTAGTATAGATTTTGATGACGTCAGCGCTGACGATCGATGACCTCAAGCATCTGCTACGCCAGAGGTGACTTGACTAGACGAAGCATGGGTCCCACTTCCTAACTTTGAATTGACCGGTCACGCGCGGCGTGGAGATGATTACGGCGTCTCCTCGATTTCCGCGCGTAGTGGATGGCGTGGTAACGACGGTTCGTTTTGGTGCTGACACGTGGACGGCCATATCTACCATTGTCGTTAGGTCTTCTCGATGGACGACCAGCGTGCATCGTCTTCGCTGTTATAATCCGTGGTGAAATCATGGTTTATTTTCACCGCACCAGTTCTTGTGTTTTACTGCTCCCTCGTTCTTGAGCTGTTCTTGCTGCGCCAGAGAGTTTTCTCCATATTGCCCTTGTCTTTCTTTGTTGGCAACGCCGGCGCCGCCGTAGCGTGATGGGGAAACCAAAGAAGTCTTCATCTGCGGTTGGGACCAGCGCTGCCGGAGGCAAGAAGGGCGCCACCGCTGCTTGTGTCTGGCGGCGATCAGAGACGCGGGAGAGCGATCTTCGCAAGCTGCGCCAGCGGAGCCTGATTCCGCAAGACACGACGGCCGTGATACTCCCTGGCAATGAGGTAATCCCCCGTCCCCCATCTGGGTTCCGGGTTATGTTCGTCGCCTTCGTGATTCGCGGGTTTTCTTTTCCTGTCCATGACTTCCTTCATGGACTGCTCTTTTTCTATGGGGTTCAACTCCATCATCTGTCTCCCAACTCCCTTCTCCACATTGCGTGTTTTATCACGCTTTGCGAGTGTTGGCTTGGCATTGAGCCGCATTTTGGCCTCTTCCGGAAGCTTTATTCCGTGAAGAGGCAGTCTGGTTCGGATGGTGTGTATCCCATTGGGGGTTTCATCATCTCCCTCAGTCCCAATGTGCAATTCTTTTCCTTTTCCATGTCCGAATCTGTCCAGTACTGGCGGAGGAAATGGTTTTACATCCGTGACTCCGTGCTGCCTGGGCAAGATTTTGGTCTCGTTCCTTTTGACCCCTCCCAGTTGATTGTGAAGAAAAGATCCTGGAAAAACCAAATCTTGGATGGTGATGTGGCAGAGATAAAGGCCCTATACCGTCGGGTGGAGGATCTCCAATTGGTTCCTGAGAAGGAGGTGAACGGTGTCGATATCATCCGGACGTTTCTTGAGCGTCGGGTGAAGCCTCTCCAAGTGAGGGCGCACCCGATGTTCCTTTACTCTGGGCGCCGTGATCCGACGAGGGTTTCGAGTGAGAAAATCTCCGAGGCGGAACTTGACAAGGGTCTTCGCGCGCTGTTGAAGTTCAAGGTCGACGAAAAAATCCCGGGGAAGTCGTTGTCTCCTCCCTTTTCCTCGACGTTGGTCGTACCGAAGGTGTAGATTTGCGCACGTAGTGCTTCCCTTTTGTTTTTGTCGGCTGTGTACTTTTTCCTTTGTTTGCTAACAAAGTTCTTTTTCCTTTTGCAGAGATTCAAAGTGTCGGGCATGGCGCCACCATTGCCTGAAATGTATCCGAATGCCCCGGATAATGAAGTGGTGGATTCTGTGTCCGAGCTACCGTCAGCGATCCCCCCGGAGGATGCCATTTAATCGAGTGAGGAGCATTCGAGCAAGCGATCACGGATCTCGAGCGAGTCTTCGGATGCATCGACTCCTCCGACTCCTAGAAATCCTCTGGGCCTTGAGCGTCATGATGATGTTCATGGGGGTTCTTCCTCTCCCCTTCCTGCCATTCCTGTGCGGGCTGTTGCTCCGCACCCGCCAGCAAAGCGGAAGAAGGAAGAGAAGAAGGAGGAGAAGAAGGAAGAAAAGAAGGAGGAGAAGAGGGCCCGAAGGGCTTCTCCTATCTTCGACCTGAGCGCGTTGGGCTCGTAAGTTTTCTTGTTGTACTGTTGTCCTTTTCTTTTGATGATGTTTGCACCTGTGCTGATTGGTTCGTATGCAGGCAATCCTCCGACGGCTCCAGTGATGGTGCGGGGGAGATGATGGGGGAGTCGAACATTGCGTCGCCTCCTCCTCAGATGGTGGCGACTTCGGGTGGTGCTGCGCCAGTTTCTCCTGGGCAGGAGAGGCTGGTGGTTGCGCCTCAGAATGTCACAGGCGGGCCTACGGGTTTGCCTTTGGAGCACGTAAGTTTTTCTGCTTGATGGGGGGAGCCCCCGAGCGTCTTCGTGTGCTGATTTTATGCTTCTTTGTGTTGGGCGTAGCCCCCAAGTCCTGTTCTTACTATTATTGCCTGGTGTTGTAGCCTTTTGTCCAAGAGGCCAGGCGGCTGGTGGAGGAACGCCTGACGCTGGAGGCGAAACTGCGACAACTTCAAGGTATTCGTCTGCCTTGTAGTACTTCTCTTACTTATCCTGGTCCTGTTCTTTGACACTTGCTTGTTGTAAATGTAGAGGAGCATAACGACTCTCTCCGTGAGGTTGATGCTCTGAAGAATAGCCTTGGCCAATCGGAGCAGAAGGCCACGAGGCGTAAAAGCGCTTTGAGCTGGAGCCGAAGGCAGCCCAAGTGAAAGAGCGTGCAGTGAAGCAGCAGTCGTGAGGAGCAGCTGGCTACCGTTCGGCTGCCGTGAAAGTAGGGTGGCGGAGCTCATGGCTGCTGCCAAGGCTATTTCGGGTGAATGCTAGCTGTTGTACTTGCTTCTTTTTCTTCTGGTCTTCTTCTACGTTGCCTTTCTTCATGTTTTCTTCTGTTTTGTCTCAGATGCCGCAGGCATCGAGTTTGACCATGGTGCTCTGGAGCACGGGAGTGCTCTGGATGATGCCACTGTAGCGGTCGAAGACCGGCAGCATCGTCAACTCCTTGCCAAGGCGAAGAGGTCCTTGGTCGCTTTACCAGGAGCTCTTCCCGAAGGCGCATCCTTGAAGACGTGGGTGCCTGGCGAGGCTCTCTGTCGGTTACCGCAGCGCATAAGCGCAAGCGAGAAGGGCATCGGCGCGTCACGTCGGTGGCGATGGCCATGGCGGCTGGGCGGAGCTGGACTTGCCCAGATCACTTCCGGATGCCGACGGCCGCGGATGGATCAGAGGTAGCCTTCATCGCCTACTCCGCTACCGCAGACGATATGGGCCCAAGCTCATTGACTTGTTGTTCGAAATGCACGTTAGGGCGGCAGGCCAAAGCTAGGCGTCCGCTCGAGGCAACTCTCAGTGTCTGTCCTTAGGCATAGGAGATGTAGGGTAGTATGTAGTTTACTTTTGCTGTAAATATCTTTTGTAGCACCATCCTTGTGCCACGCAGTGGCATTATTTTAATGAATTCCTCCGAGTTGAGCTTTTCCCTTGGCTAAATGTCTGTGTGCTTTCTTTTTTCTGCTGCTATAGGTTCCTTCGGGTGCTGACCCGGTTGACACGTCATCCGAAAGGCTGTTGCGAGCATCATTGGATGATTCCTCGCAGCTCGCGTTTCTTCGAGATCGCGTGCGCAGCTTGGAGAGAGATGTGCTTGGGTTGCGCGGTCGTGCTGATGTTTGGAAGTCCAAAGCAGATCGTAGTGCATCCAGAGAGGAGTATTTGATGGCGGAGCTGGGTCGGCTGTCCGAGCAGATGCAATGTAAGTTGATCCGTCTTTCGGGCTGTAGCTCGATCCTTCGGTGAGCCTCTGGCCTTACTCTTGATACTGTCTTTGTTGTCAGGTGCGAATCTTGCTCGAGGAAGAAAAGGAGCGCATTGCTGTTCGAGTCAATTGCTTGACTCAACAGGACATGGAAGCCGGCGGCTTCTTCTGGATGGATCGCGATCGCGCCATAGTTCTGGCGACGGTGCAGGATCGTGTCTACCAAGTTTCGCGGGTGCTCCGCCAGGTGCAGACATCATTGTCCTCGGTGTTGCACGTCATGTTTCCGTTGGATGGCGTGCCGACGACCCTTGCAGGTCTTCTGGTGAAGTTTCGGAGTACCAGCAATGTCAAGGAGCTGGTGCGGCAGTGCCGGCGTCGTCGGTGCCGGATGCGGCGAGCAGAGCCAAGAGAGTGCTGTGGAGAAAGCGCGTCGCGGCATTATGGCATGCTCTAGGTAGGGGAACAAGGTACGTGTCAAATCGTTCATGAGAGCATCTTCCGAGGGTACACACCCTCGAACAGGGCAGCGCCAAGGTCTAGGAACTCTCGCGTCCATGCTTCGGCACGAGCGACCTTACCGTATTGGGGGAGGTTGGGAATACGCCATCTATGACAAAGACGCTCCATCCAATGCACTATTGGAGGCCGTACCGCGGCGGCGACCAAGCTTCTACACTCAACATGTTGGATTGTTCGACAGCTAGAACCGGCGGCAGGAATCAGCTCAGTGCTGGAATCCAGGTTCTAGTTCACACAGACCTACGATCCCCACAAGAAGATACTGAATTTAGGTTCGAAGAAATCGTTGCGGCGACGCGGATCGCCCTACTGAACCGGGACTGGTGCAAGAAAAGCGGTCGTGCATGAACAATGCTGATTTCTTGTAGTTTGGCGGGAAGGCAATAGATCGGTTTGGATTAAATGATCAAAGAACTTACGTCCTCTCAAGGCAATTGGCCAGCCAACTTTTCTGGTGGAGATCTGCAGTTTCTTCAGTATAGAATAGTTAAGTTCAGACTAAAGAATGGCTTTTATAGATGAAATGCTAACGCATTGTTCTATAAACTAGTAGGAAGTTTAGCCCACTTTCGTGAAGATATAAGACCCTTTTGTATGGAAGTACTACTATTGTAAACAAATACTATCAAGTATCTATTTCCTTGAATTACTACTCGTGGTTAAATCCAGTTAACTGCCATTTTTTAACCCAGATAGATAAAATTCAGATGACATTTTATGTACAGATTTTGCGTCTGCTGTCTGTGCTGTAAACCATTTTTCATTTGGTTTGTGATGTGTGCAGAATGGTCATGTAGTTCAACGTGTTACAAAACTAGTAGATAGTGTGATAAGGATCATCAGGTAATCTTTGTTTGAAAAAAGAATCATTTATTGTCTTCTGGATCGCTCATCATTTGGCACAATAATCTAGCTACCTTGTACTTGAAGAGGAGACGAACTACATTTTCATGGCATCCACAGAATTAACATTGCTCATTGCCAGTCCACCCTCTTTTCATGAGGTTGTCATTGGTTATTCATAGAAATTATAAAGCACGGTGTTCAACACAGATACTACACATACTACATCAATTCAAACTATTACATATTTTTAGTCGATGTAACTTCCTGCTATGCTCTCCATACTACAAATTCATTATCCACACATACTACAACAATTCACTAGAGCTCTGTCTTCACTCGAGGGAAATCAGAACCAATAGCTTTTCCAAGCCTAGTTCCCCCACCTAAACTACGTGCGATGTTGCAAAACGGTGGTGGTCATGTGCCATCAATCCTTCCAGGCCAACACTACAGGCGACGAGGATGCTTTTTGGCCGCCTCTTCAGGGTCCTGAATGCCATGTACCGATTCCAGAACCTTCTCCAGGTGGATGATGACCGAGTGCTCCCAACAAAGCTGTCACCCTGCCCTGCTTGAAATCTTCACCTCGTACATCTTAGGAACGACGTCAGGATCTTTCAGCCACGCCTTTACCTCGATGACCCATCTGTCGCTCGGTGGCACGGTCTACACCAGCTCGCTGCCAAGGCTACTGACGACCTGCTCGAGGGCCTCCGGCTCCCAAGCATCCAATGGGAGGCCGTCAAAGCCGAGTTTGGAGAAGAAACGAAGATGCCCCAAGCGATCGTCCCACCCACAGGCGCGATGCCAACACATGAAGCTCATTTTTTCTACCTGCAACACTCGAAAGAACAGGAAGAATGCAGAACACGCTCAATGTCTGAGGTGTGCTTGAACCGGACGAAAAAATCGAATGGCAGCGCACATACCTCAATCTTGACCTCATTTCATCTGATCCCAAAATGAGACCTGAAAGCCTTTAGCAACTCTGCTAGCGAGATGGTGGGATGGATGCCCAGCATGGTGGCCATGACAGTGTGGACGTCGAACTGTTGTGCCAGGGCTACCATGCCTGGGGTGTGCGGCAGCACGCAACTGCCCGAGGTCGTTCGCTGGCTAGGATCGCCCAAAGGGACGCGCTCTGCCGTGCGAGAAGGACTAGCCAGAGGCGAGATACTAGTCCGGGACACAAATCTCTAATACGGCGGATGATGCAACGGTGATGGCTCCGAGTTTTGATTAGGGGCGTGGGAGGTTGACCGGACATGGCGGGGAGGCAAATTAGAGCAAGTGCGAGCTCCGATCTGAGATGAGCAGCCAGAGTTGAGCAAATGTTATGGGTAGGGGAGCAGGGAGAAGAGCAGAGAAAAGAAATAGATCTGGCCCACACAGGGGTAAACTAGTCCATGACCACAAAAGATAACAGGGAATACTGATAGGGTGGGCCAAGAAGAGTTGACCTTTTGAGTTCAATAGTTTTTCGTCTGGTTCAAACGACCGATTGGCTGTTACATTTGTATTCACCCCCATTTGGCCCCTATGGACAATTGGCGATTCTACTACGGCCCCTCCGTGAGATTTCATCCAACTCGGATACCGGGATGCACTCGCCTAGGAAATTTCGGGCCGGAAACCAACAAGCACGACCATGGTGGGATGTGGTTTTTGTAGTCCCATGCTCGCCACCATTAGGACCCGAGTTCTTGCCCTCAGAACCAAGACGAGCATACAACCACACGGGCCTGGGAATCTCTCGACCATCTAACTTGCCTAGTATATTCCATGAGTCACATAATTTGGGCGTTCCATTCGACTTGTGCATATTTGGATGTTCTAGAAAGCGGTGCAGGAAGTGCATCATAACAGGTTGGTAAGCGTGGCCGGGTTGCTTGGGGTCGATGGAGCCCCTGATAAACCAACATCTACTCACATCTATAGGGACCTGCTTCAGGATTTGACCCGTTACGGCGGAACCCTCCTTAGGGCATGACTCATGGTCTCGGCAAAAGCAAGGTAAAGGTCATGGCCAACCACCCTCTGCCGGACATCCAAGGAAGAGGGATAATGTACTAGAATTAAGATTCGGTTGGTACATGTGGGTAAAGTTGTACACCCCTGTAGGGTTTAAATCTTTTCTAAAATCCATGTCCACGGTTATGGACGACTTGGGAATGAACGTGAGATGATAGATAACTATAACCTAATCGTAAAACTTGGCAAATCAACGTGTGCTTAATCATGCTTCCTCTTGGGTACGAGGGGGTGATCCTAGTTGTGAGATGAGGATTACTCGGTGGATATCAAAAGATGATGATCAATTCTTTGGAGATGTCTCTCTCTTATCCCCTTTTAAAATATTCTGACTATACGAGTTTCTTCTCCCTCTTGTTTTATAAACAAAGATGCCTTTATGAAAAATAACCCCACCAGCCATAAGTGTGGGGCCCCCGGGTTAATCCTCCGAGAATCCCTGTTATGCATACAACCACGATCCCATGATCAGTTAGTCGTGGCACATAACCGACAAGTATCAAATTAAACATCCAATACATAACTAATACCTGTCATACCTTATTTGCCATTATGGCTACATCGATCAACATCAGCGGTACTTCATCAAGCATAGAGCCCGAGCTATGCCTTAACCTACAGGCAACTGACTGGGAGGACATCCTAGCTCGCATAGTCACCAACACCACCTTCTTCTTCATATCTGACCAAGTTAATAGCCAGGGACAATGCCGGTGAGTACTTTGAATGTACTCGCAAACCACCTTAATAGAATAATAAAACAAGACAATATGCAATATAGCTGTGGTAGTAGGTGGGCTCCAAGGGAATTTCTTTTCTTAAATAGTTTCTCTTGTAGATATAGCATCTACATATCTTTGTTGAAAAACTTCTGCAAAACATTTTGGAAACCATTTTGAACTTTAGGACTGGGTCACCCATTTGTTCCTTTCTGCTGGTCGTCCCACGACCAAACTCCTTTCATTCCTTTCTGACCATCCCATGGTTAAAACCTTTCTCCTTTTCGACCATCCCATGGTCAAAATATTTTCAAATCCTTTGCTTTTCCGAAATCCTCTTTGAAAACAAAACCAGCACCGCTCTACAGAAGTTTTTCCAACCCGTACATGACCACATACACGGCTATTCGAATAGATTTACACTTTACCCGCACCATCCGGGTACACTACCCTGATCTTCACTGATCGTGGGTCGAGTAACCGATCAAGACTCTCCGGATGCCCACTCCAATATAAGTGCTTACCCTATGAGTGTTAATCCCCTCAAAACCGGGACGTCGGGTACCGAGGACCAACCGGAGCGCTTTTTCCACTTCTCGAGTGTGCGCTTTCAATGAGGGGCTCATAGTAACACGTGGAGGCCAGCATACCCTTCATTCCTTCTCCAGGTCGATGTCCCACATGGACCATTATCAGAGAAGGCCCACCATCCAGGGATCCCTGATCCCCTATAGTAGTTACGAGGCAGCTCATACCAGAATAAACAAACATCAAATCCAGCATTGTCCCATTCCAGAGTAATGTGGTTGCACAGGGTTAAGTTGTTATAGCTAAACTGCAAAGAACCGGGTGCGTTTTCGTAAACCTTTTTCCTCCATCTTTCCTTCAGCATTTTGTAAAGAGAAACCTTTTTCTTCTCAACAGCTCTTGGGAGGTCCCACCTCACAAAGGTTTTATCATAAAACATTTGGTAAAACTTTTTCCTGGGTCTTCCCATCCTCTAGCTTTGCTTCGGCTAAAACAGGGTCTCCAAAAGGGGTTATGGTGATATACACCATCTATTCTACTAGGGACCAGTAGGTGTCATCAAGGGGGTTGTACTTAATAGTATAAAAAGGGTAATAGTTCGGAGGAGCCAGACCACTACCATATATATACATCAACATATAGTAAAACAATGCAGTTTTAATAAACAATAGATAAAAATAGGCATAGGTAAAACAGTAGGACGAGGCTTATGAGCAAGAAGGTGGCTTGCCTAAGGATCAGCAAAATGGCAATATGTCCCTGGACTTCTTCTTAGATTACCCAATAATACCAATAATAATTACCACTTCTCCTGCTCTCCGATTTCATCGCAACTATCATCGTCATCGAGTATACATGCAAACAAGCAAGACCACAATCAACATAAAGCAATACAAGCATCAACGCAATACAGCAAGCAATTGAACAATCTCCAATTAAGGTTCAGTAGTTTTAGAGAGTATGGGATTTAGGAGATTGAGATGGCCTTGGGGAAAGGGATGAACACCCCTTAGGGTTTATTATCGAGGAACTACCTAAGAGGGGGTTTTGGGATCAAGGACATATTCTGCATGGTACCATTGTATAAAAATGATACCTACAGGTAGATGTTGATGAAATGAAACCAACAAAAGTGGTTTCACTAATTTATCACTTTTCTTTAAATAGTTAGGATTTTCCTAGTGAATTAACTTCTAGTTTTAGGGAATAAATCACCAGAAAAGTTCTGAAGCTCCAAAAATTATTTACTTCGATGGTTAGGTAGATATTCATGTACTTGTTCACCGAGAGTTGGAATCAAGTCAAAATAATTACCAGAATGCCCTCGGGAAATTCCCAAAGGCAGTTATGTAGACAATTTGTCTTTTTCACCAGATTAAATCTATAGGAGGTTTTGATTTGATTCCAAGGGCACAATCTGGGTATTTGGAATACCTTTCTGTGTAAATTGGATTCACTCTTTTGGGGTTGTCAAACTCCTGGAGTGATTTATCTAGTGATAATACCACTTACAGAAGAAATTAAATCACTAAAATCCCACAGAGGATCAATAAATCCTCATCTCCTGGTTTTAGATGGGTAATGGTGTGCCACCTCTCTGGGAGTTGGAATCATGTCAGTACCACATTTGGTTTGACCTAGAGAATTTTATAAAGTTGAAACTAGCGACTTTTTGTTATTTTTGCTATAGACAGACTACTGTTCACCTTGGCATGAGGCTTATGCTAATTGATGGGTATAGAAGTTAATTTCCAGGAGAACTTGGATTCCTCCCAAAAGGATATGTAAAACTCTCTTGGGAAATTATTTAGTGTAAGTTATACTCTTTGGAAGATTAAATGCCAGAAAATAATAAAAATTATTTTTGGCAAGGGACTGGTTCGGCATGTTGCGCAAAACACACATGCACCTGGTGACAATTTTATTTGGACAAAATACTTCATTTTCCAATTTTAATCGATTTAAACTAGACTGCAGAAATGAGATCTAGTATTTTACAGAAAGGAAAAAGAAGAGGGGTGTCACAGGCCCGGATCTGGAGGGAAGTTGGGTCGAGGAGGGGAAATCGGCCCAGCTACCGGCGGGGGTGCGCGTGGTGCGCTTTCGAATGGCGGAGCGGGGCGCGGCCGTCAGTGAGAGCCAGCACCGAAGGGGTATGGGGCGCCCTGAGCCGTCCGTTTTAGGTGAGATCGACAACTCGAGGACGCCGTCTCTGTTGTGACAGAGGCGACGCTGTGGAAACCCTAGCACAGCGCCGGCGGGGTCAGGGAGCTCACCAGGGGGTTGGGGAGGGGCTGGAAGACGGCAGGGACGACGCGGTGCTTGACGGCGGTCCCGGCGATGGGCAGCAGTTGTGGGTTTCACGACTAGAACCGGCTCGCGCGAGAACGTCCGAGGCGAGCTCGTCGGAGCTCGTCGGTGCAACTCGAGGAGGCGGACCTGGCCAAAAATGAGCACACAGTTAGATACAGGGGGACTTGGGGATCTTGGAAATGGCACATGCAAGAAGAGGGGAGCGGAGTAGAGGGAGCTATGCTCAGATCTTGGAGATGGCCGAGGAGGACTTTATCCTCCTCTCCTGGTCAGTATATAGCAAGGGAGGGGAAGTGGTGGTGCGGGCAAGGTGAGTGAGGAGGAGAGGGGGCAAATGAGCCAGGGATGGGTGCTGGGACAGGCTCTGTCTATTTATTTGGGGAGGTGGAGGTCCATGAGGGACATAGTCCATAGAGAGCAAGGGAAGGGGTTGCAGGCAGGAGATTGGTTCTCAGGGGCGGTGGAGTGGTCGGTGTGATGCCAGGGACCTGAGGAGGAGAGGTGTCTATGCCCCAGGAGCCTTGGGGGCTCCTCCCTTTTTACCTCGGGTGAAAGAAAAGAAGGGAGGGAGAGTGGGCTAGGGGAAGCTAGGGAAGCTCTCAGTGGTGCAGAGGGGAGGGGAGTCGGGCCATGCATTGACTAGAGAGGGAGGGGGAGCCTGCTGAGATAGCTGCATTGATTTGTCAAGATCTTTAAGAGATATGCCATATCTCTCCTCTCTCTAAGCTTCCAATATGTAGAGGACAAGGGAGAGGGCTGCTGCTATAGTGATGCACAACCAGGGGTGTGATGGGTGGAGGAGGGAAGTTCTTGGTCAAGCTTTGAGGATGGTTGGAGGTGGTTTGAGTAATGAGTTTTGATTAGTTTGCAATATTGGTCAAATCAAGGGTTCTGAAGGAAATACATAGATGTAGTCTCTATAAAATGAGGGAGTGGTACTGGTGGATAGATATAGTCAAGGTATCTCTCCCAGAATTATTTGAGATTTTTCAAATGAGCTTTAGTCCACTTAAATCTATTTATTCAAAAAGTGCAGAAGTGGTTTATAGAAGCTCATTTGATAAATTTACAATGGACAAAGTTGGATTTTGATGTGATGTGGTCCCATATGTGAATACACACTCAGGGGAAATTTCCCAAGATTATTCGGGCTAAAAAGTATTTATAACAATTATTATTCCAATTCGGCCATTTAAGAAAATGGGCAAAAAGAAATAATAAAGGTCTTCAAAAGTATTTATTTTTGAAGTGGGGTGATAGGATATGATATGTACGACTCAATTGAGCCAAAAGTTAGGGAAGTGTTTTGCCAAAAACCAAACTTTCCTTTGGGAAAGGAGTTTTGGGGATTTTGACTATTAAAGAGATTTATTAGATTTGGAGCCATAAAAATTATGGATAATATTTGATAAATCTTGGTGATCAAGGTAGATGATGTAGACAAGGTGTAGCAAGCATTTGCAACCTTGAGAATTGGAATTCCAACTTGAATTAGATGGAAAAAACAAGGAGTTGAGGATCTAGGGTGATGTTAATTTCATACCATCAAAACATGGTTGTATCTTGGAGTTCAGATCTCCCCTTGAGGCATGGGGTAGATGGATGGATATACCAAGTGATGTACATAAACATGGTACAGAGGTTTGAGCTTGATATTGTTTGAGTTCCCCAAGAATTGATTTCAAACTTTGAATAAAATAAGCCTGCCAAAGAAGATTATTAACTAGCCTTCAAAATCTTGTGGGTTTAAGAAGCACAAAGATCCACTTGGAGCAAGTGCAGTAGATATTGCTAGAACTATATGAGTAGAACACAACCATGCAAAGAGTTGGTCCATAGAAGGTTGGATGATGGTGTGAGCTTCTGTCAAAGTAGGCATGTTGACTAGATTTGCAGGAAAGTTATTTTCTTGTCTGCAAAATCATCAAGAACGAGTGGGTTGGAGGATGATATAACCAAGGACAAAAGTGGGCCTTTTTAGTCCTTAGTATGGTTAACAATATGGTTCAAGTGCATTACCAAAAATGCACAAGGGTTGAGAAAGGGAGACATCCAAAAAGGTGATATTGGGAATAGTTTTCCAGACAGCCAAATTTGGCAGATTTAGGGCTTTCGACTAGAATGTGGGTGGTGATGATTTTTTGGTGGGTTGCAAGGTACCAAGGCATCATCAAGTGGATTATGTTGAAGTGTAAATTTAGTAGAAGGGATCCATGCTTGATATTGGTCTTCATTGACTTGGAACTTCTAGGATGGATCACTTCAGAATTGATCTAGTTAAAGGTGTTAGATGATCACCTACTGGCTAGAGATCAGATCCATCTTGTATTCTTTCTAAGGATTTGAGGATCTTGAAGTATCTTGATCCTAGAGGATGAGCTCCTAGAGTAGCTCATACTACTTCCAAGCAATCAAGTCAAACAACAGATCAAGGCAACTCATCTTACAAACAATTCAACTACTACTAGGGTGACCATCAGGCCCAGCTTGTGGTAAGGTTGGTGCATTTTGAAGAGGTTGGATTTTGAATAAGATGAGAGTCCTTGGTATCTTTACCAAGAGTAGAATTCAAAAGCTTACTAACAGGAGGTTTTGGGAAACCCAGAGGTAAGAATAGTTGAAGGTTCTGTCTATACAGCATAAGGAGATTATATTATATATCTCTCCATTGTTTTGTCAAGAGAAGCTACTAAAATGGTTGGTTTGCAAAGGCTTCTTGGCTCAGGTTTTTGAAATGCCAGAACATTTGAGAATATGGAAATTAAGCCAAGACAGTTTTGGGGAGTAGCTTTTGTCAACTGGTGTTGAGTATATCATCTAATACACATTCATATGCATAAGCATATCCAAACAACAAGCAAACACTTCAGCATTAAACAGGAAAAAGTTTTTGTTCCCCCTGATTTTTGCATTCTGGACAACAAATTAGGGTTGCTGAAATTGGGATGTTACAATAAGTCTTGTGGAGTACACCCTGTAGTCACCCTTGTTTTGTTGATATGTCTTGTAGTAGAATAAGTGTTGTCCTAAAGACAAGTTTGGTATGACATCGACACCGACAAGTAGCTTGGGGTTCCCGGCCGACAGTCTGGAATCCATGGGATGGGATGACATTGTTATGCTTCAGGCCTCTTAGGCCATTTCTTAAGTTTTCTATACTTAATAGCATAATTTGTTTTGTGTCGCAAGGTTACTGTTGTGTTACCGATTCTTCACTGGATATTCTCGAGCTCTAGGTTAAGCTTATGAAAGGCTAAGGTCTAGGATTTGTTTACCCTTGATCCCAGGGGTGTCATATCCATCATCATGGATTTTCCTTTATCGGTAGGCGAAGGATCACTTCGGCGGCATGGAAGAGAGCTAGGCTCCAGCCTGAGAAGCTAGGAAGAAGAGAGAAGGAGCAGAGTGGGTGGCGCCGAGGGGAAAGGGCATCGAGCCTTCGCTCTTATTAATCAAGGCGGATGGTCACTTCGTCTCCTCGATTATCGGGCATTAATCGTTGAACCATCCCACGCACCATCAATTGTGGAGGTGTAACTTCCGAGACGTGGCCGGTCGCTCGGTGATTCCTGATCTAATGGTAGGAAGCACATGACTGCTTGGTGCGCACGACCAGGATGCATGCGGGAACATTCTTGTGTTGCCTCAAGCAGCGGCAGCGGCCCCGTCGACTGTTTAGGCCCTTGACCCTTTGCATCAGCTGATGGACAAGTGTAAGGCAAGCGCCCGGGGATACTATCGGGACATTGGAAACCAGGGTACCCTGACCAACTAGTCGCTCGGCCCACCACCACTATAGTAGCAGCCGCGTGATGATACCCCTCCTCGGCATGACCGCTTGGCACCCAAAGGAGGAACAAGCATGCCTTCATGAGGCTGGATCCGTTAGGACTGAGCCTCGTCCAGGTCGCCTCTGGGAGGAAGGCTTCATAAGGAGGAAGCCTCCCTACACGAGGGCCTTGGATTCCCTCCCAACATGTGTCGGGGGAACGCTCGTAATCTCGCAGGAAAGGAAGCAAGACTACAAACCTAACTGGCAGTGCACAAAGAAGAGACATTGTCTGGCCTCTTCGGTGATAAATAGAGCTAAAGGCACCAGTGTCTGCCCCACTCCCTCTTTGCCACTCTCTTTCAAGAGGGTAGGGGATAACACCATGCTGTAGAGGAGACTTTAGCAGCGACCACAGCTTTTGCGATGGACCGACGACCCTTAAGATCCTAGACCAAGTCCATGTAAAGTATTCTTGTCGACCAACTCTCCTTGGGCGGCAATGTTGTCGGCGTAATGAGATCGGGGGTCCCTCGCATTACGGCATAGCGCGTGGTCCAGGACCCACCGGTCAGTGACACATCAAATGTGTGCCCTGGCTGGCAAGGGCGTTGCAAAGATGTGGGCACCGTGTGCTGTGACCAGGTATGGTCTTGGCATGATGAGTCTATGGAGACTAAGAATCAGCTATGAGACGATCGCTACACTACAAGCCTCGATCCGCCAGCCGGGCATGGACAAGGACGAAAGGACAATGATGCGTGCAAGAAGGTCCAACCCCTCCTTTCGGGGGCTACCTTAGAAGGAGGGTGAAGACACAATTTGGGGCAGTGAGGCCAAGGAGTAGCCTCGACTAAGCCCCGGAAGGACCAAGGGAACACTTCTCCTAGGCTAGGAGTGGCCCGGGAACCGGAGTCAACCGATCCTGACAAGGCGTGTTAGGCCCAGCTTGGGAACTGGTGACGCGCCAGTGCCGCTGGACATCATCATGGCACTGTAGTTCGCTGCAGCACACCACCGACATGAGTGATAACTCAGAGCCTGAGATATCACTCAGCCATCAAGTGATAGCTCGGAGCCCGGGATAGCTCTTGGCGATACTCCACACTGGCCCTTGTAGTGACCCCTTGGTGTATAAAAGGAGGCACTTGGTCGTAGGGATAGGAGAGGGGTTTTCTGGAGGGCAAGCTAGAGAGAAGGGTTTTTAGAGGGAAAGCAAGAGTTATAGAAGTGGAGAGATCAAAGGGTAAGAGAGATCGCGTAGAGTAGATAGAGATAAGGAGAATGGATATCCTCCTTCATGTCGGAGAGAAGGAAGAGAGGTAGGAAAGTGAGAGAAGAAAGAAAGAGGAATCTCATGAAAAGTGGCTTCTCGTCACTGTAGAGATCATCTTCTTGTACTTCTCGTCCACCCCAGATAATCCACCAAAGTAGGACGTAGGGTTATTAGCCAAAGGGCAGCCCGAACCTGGGTAAAAATGATTGTGTGTGCTCTGTGTGTGCTGTGTGCTCGTATTAGCATGTTCCTTCGTCAATGTTGAGGCCGAAACGCTTTCATTCCCACTACCGAATAAATCGGGGATGTCCAACATCCCCGATGTCAGCGTAGGCGAGACGCGACATCTAGCACGACATGTAGGTGGTGCTCGCATTTTCGGCTTCAACAATTAGCTTCATCGTCAACAGTTTTATGAGATTTATCGTCATCTTCACCGACGATTGTTTCATCTTTATGTTCAACATCGACATCGATTGCGCCATTGCCAGCCATGGTGCCAAAGAGAGGTGCTGGCGCCGGGACCGGCCCTGCCACGGTAGACTCGCCCGCTGCACGGACTCGCTCCCACGCCCTTCCCACAACTAGGGGCTTGGATGCCGAGCCTCATGCATGGCACGTGACTACCATCGCAGGCGCTGACCCGCATCCAGGGCCAAGCACAACTGCACCACCACCACTGCCATCACAACTGGACCCCGCGGTTGAGGAAGGTGAGCATGCTTGCAGACGAGCCGTTGTGCGAGAGGTACCACAACTAGGCAACAAAGGAGGTGTCATGCTAGAAGACCCCTTCGCTGGCGACGCAGGAGGAGACGCCCTTGAGGTGTCTGTCCCTGGTGGGATAGGATACACTGCCGGAGGGGGTGCATTGTCAGGAGGAGTTGCATCGGTCGGGGACGGAAGAGCCGACCCTGAACCGGAGCATGAAGAGGCGACCCCAGATCGCCTCGGTACTCGCCTTCCCACGCCAAGTACTAGCCGCCAACCCTAGTCCCAGAGCTCTGGGAACCGAACTTTGGGGGAAGTAGTCGCTGCTGCCCATGCCATAGCTCAACACCCACCAGCTCCTGGGACGGAGGAGTATGCGACATGGAGGGACGACTTCGACGCGCAACTGGAGCTCATCATGATGCATTAGGAGTCCGCCCGCGCTCATTCCTAGTCCAACATAGGGCCGAGGGCTGGGGCGGAGCGTGCTCGTACCACTACCGTAGGGACCATGCAAAACCCTGCCCCAAGGTCGTGTCCTCGGAAAGCTTCCCCCGGGATGGGGGTCGCTGGACCCCATGAAGGAGGAAGGAGAACCGACAACCATGCCACGCGTCACTTGGGGGCTGGCGCCCTGAGACCTGCATAACAAGATCGCGTCTCCGTTGGATCATCCGCTGACCCTGTGCACAAGTGCGTCAAAGGACGCCGTGGCAATTCTGTCATAGCAAAAGAGGCATTGGTTCGAGATTACGTACTGTAGCTCTGTCAACAGGCTGCGGGTGCGGCCATCCCTAACCCCAGGGCGTAGCTGAGGCAGGGGCATGGCTCTGGGATACGGAAGCAGCTGCCCTGCCTTCTCTACTTCCTTACGGCAGGTGACATGGCTGCCAAAATTCCGTCCCATTGTACCTGTCAAGTTTGAAGGCAATAACAACCTGAAGGATTTTCTGGCCATCTACTCCATCGCAATGGTGGCTACGGGTGCTGATGAGAAGGTCATGGCCAATTGGTATCCAATGTCCCTAAAGGGCACGACCTTGTCCTGGCTCATGCATCTACCCAAGGAGTCCATTCGTTCTTGGGACGAGTTGTGTACTCGCTTTGTGAGCATGTTCCAGGGAGCCTTCAAGCACCTGGGAACACTCATTCAGCTTCACACAGTGGTCCATGGGAGTGGTGAGTGATACATTGCAAATGTATCTATAATTTTTGATGTTCCATGCTTGGTTTTATCCACTTTCTTGTGTTTTGTTCCAACTTTGGAGTACTTTTCATATGATTTCTTGGACTAACCTATTAACAAGAGCCACAGTGCCAGCTTCCTGTTTTCTGCTGTTTTTGGTTCCAGGAAAGTCAGAAAATGAATATTCTCGGAATTAGACGGGACAAAAGCCAAAGTGCCTATTTTTATGGAAGTGATCAAGTGCCAGAATACGAGATGGAGAAGGGCCAGGGAGCCACCACACCCCCTGGCCGCGCGGCCAGGCCTGGCCCACGCCAGGGGTGGTGTGGTAGCTCCCGGCACCCCCTCAGCCTCTCCTTCTGCCTATATATTTCCCTTAGGACGAAAACCCTAAGTACCCGATCAAAAATCCATGAAAGAGTCTGTAGCCGCTATCATCTCCATCCCTTGATCGGGAGGGATCTGAAGCTCTTCTCGGCACCCTGCCGGAGAGGGGAATTCACCCTAGAGGCCTTCTTCATCACCATGCAAGCCTCCGGTGTGATGCGTGAGTAGTTCATCCTTGGACTATGGATCCATGTAGTAGCTAGATGGCTGGTTTCTCCTCCTTTGTGCTTTCATGTTTAGAACTTAAGAGCTCCGTTCATGATCAAGATCATCTATTTGTAATTCATACATGTTGTGTTTGCGGGGATCAGATGGATATTGAGATGCTATTTCAGATTGATTATTGATTCTATCATGTCTTTGTTATTTGAGAGCTTGCATGCTTTCCGTTGTTAGTAGCTATCTTGGCCAAGTAGATGCTAGCAACTCCAAGAGTTAGTATTTATTCTCGATAGCGGGTTCATGCCTCTGGTAATCTTGGGAAGTGACAGAAATCTCTAAGTTACTAGATGTGTTGTTGCTACTAGGGAGAAAACAACGATCCTTTGTTCATAGAACAATCGTATTGTTGACTTTACATGCAGTTCGTAAAGCAATAATCTGTTGATTGCAACTTAATACTAGAGGGGGTTCGGATGATAACCTGAAGGTGGATTATTAGTCATAGATGTAGTTGGATGGCGGTCTATGTATTATGTTGTAATGCCCAATCAAGTCTCAGAGGTGTCAAAGATGATTAGTATATGCATGTATTGCTTTCTCGGTGTTTGTCAATTGCCCCGCTGTAATTTGTTTACCCAGCATGTTATCTATCTAAGGAAAGCCACCTCTAGTGAACTATGGATCCTGGTCCTTTTACTTTACATACAATCTATAAACTGTTTACTTCTTTGTGTTTACTTTCTTCAAACTTTTACTTCTTTCCATTTGATACGTTTAATCCTTTGTTTTCCGCAAAACACGGTGAGATTGACAACCTCATCGCAAGTTGGGGACAAAGTTCTATGGTTGTGTCGTGCAGGTCTCCATGTTGCCACTAGCACCGGTAGTGCGCCCTGCCAAAGCTAAGCTAGTAACACCTTTGGGATGTTTCCTTGCTCCTACTGGTTCGATTAAACCTTGGTTTCATAACTTAGGGAAACTTGCTGCTGTGCTCATCATACCTTCCTCTTGGGGTTCCCAACAAGCTCTACATCATCACCGCCATCAAGCATTTTAATAGGCGCCGTGCATTGAACCATCAAGCATTTTTCTGGCGCCGTTGTCGGGGAGTCAAGGACATCTTCACAAGGGGAGTCCCTCATAACCAATCTCTTTACTTTGTTGTTTTTGTTTTGCTTAGTTTCTTTTTGCCTTGTTTGCTTGTTTTGTTCTTCAAAAAAAAACACAAAAAAATTAGTTCTACTTGTTTGCTTTCTTATTTGAAAACCCAAAAAAATTAAGTCTCCTTTAGTTGTCACCCCTTCCTTAGCTCACCATGTTGATCCCTACTTTCACCTTGAAAGACCTTTCAATTGTTAGTGGTTCTATAATTGGGACAGATAATATTGAAGAATTCTTTAATCATGTTAGCAAACATGAAGATACTGAGGATAGATCCCTTGTAGAACTTGATCCAAATTTTGAGATTGCTCCAGCTTCTTTAATTCACATGTTAGAAGCTAGGTTTGTTAACCTCAACCCCTTAATGCAAGTAATGTTTCTTAAGCTTAAAGAAATTGAAGACCCTGAAAAGAGGGATTTTATTCTAGAAACTTTGTTTAAGGAGCTCTATGATATTGCCAAAGAAGCTAGAAAAGTTTTTGAACGTTTCAATATGCTAGGCTCATGTGTAGATGTGGTTGGTATACGAGAAAAGATGAACAAAACCGAACCTAACGGGGAGGAACCTAAGATACCAATACCCTTCAAACTAGTAGCAATACATGATGCCATAGAAAAGAATCTTGATTGGATTGTTCCTGCAAACCCTTATGATGAGAATAGTGAACCTAAGAGCATTGAGAAAGGATCCTCTAGAACTTACTTGGATGATATAACTTGCCTTGTTGAAAATATTTCTGGTATTGATCTTAATGCTTCTTCATTTGAGAACACTTGATTCTTTCTTTGCTTCTTATGCCTAACTTAAAGGCGTTAAATAAAAGTACTTGTTGGGAGATAACCCAAGAGTTTTAGATGAGTATTGGAAGTTATTACCTCTGTAATAACCTCTCCTTATCCTTTTTATTTGCTTTTTGTGCCAAGAGTAACCTCTAATGAGAGAGAAGTAATGATTGGGAAAGTTGCTGTCCCAAAATAGATTTTTGTGCTTCACCGTAAATATTCCTGAGAGAGCTCTGTATGTCGTATTGAGCTGTAATTTTTTGTGCTTCTGCCCCACGTTGTTATCTAACTTTAGTTAGTTCAACACTTTTTGATTTGAGGAACATCAGGTCTTCGAAAAAAATCGTCTTTACCTGCTGGTCTGTTTTGACAGATTTCTGCCATTTTCTGCATTTGCTTCTTGTTAGTTCCTTCTTGAGTTCCTTTGGGGAATTGAGATTTTTGAGGGAATTGCTACAGTAGCTAGTGTTCTAATGGAAGTTTATTTGGTGTTTGAACTGAACCTTGAGACTTATTTATCTTAAGTGCACTAATGTTGCTAATGAGATTGTGCGAAGTTTTGTATGAAGGCAAAATTTCAGGTGTATGGAAGGAATGAGTAATGGGATGAAGGATGGACTAAAGCTTAAGCTTGGGGATGCCACGCGTGTTACCCCAAGAAATATCGAAGAAGTACAAGCGTCAAAGCTTGGCGATGCCCAAGGCATGCCCTTCTTCATCAATAAAAATTCCAGGTTTCTTCCAAACGCTTCATTTTTATTGTTTCATGCACAGATGTGTTTTTCTTGGAGCGTCTTCTTTTTCGTTTTTGTTTTGGTTTTTAGTTTGCTTGGTTTTCTTAGTTTTATGAATAAGTTGGTTGGACCCCCTCTTTCATACATTGGTTTGCAAATGGTTTGGTTTGGGTTGGAAAAGAGTAGGAAAGTTCATACTTATGTTGTAAAAAGAGCTCGTTTTTGACTGTGGCCTATGCTTTGTCATGCCATGCTTGATATTGTTTTGGCTTTATGCTTAGTATTCTTTGCTGTAGCATGACTTGTTACAAACAATTGAGATTGCTTAGTGTGCCTTGGATGAATGATGCGTTGTTTTAGCATATTAAAGCATAGTATAGTGGTATTCTCCTTTGATGCTTTATTTGGGTTGACTTGGCACATGCTCACACCATGTTATGACTATCACAAGTCACCATAAGCCTTTATGATCCTTTAGTTTTCAACTTGTAGTATCACTTTATGCTTTGATCAATGATGTTTTGTCTCTATGCATGATTATGGCCATTATTGCTCTCTTAGTTTGTCACTCCCAGTCTTTTGCTAGCCTCCACAACCAAGTATGAGTTCCACTCCTGCATCCAACTCCCTAAACCAAGTTATTCCAAAGAGTCCACCATACCTACCTACTAGCTTATGCTATTCCAAGTATATTCATGCTTTTGTTTACCTTCCACTTGCTATGAGAAAAATAGTGATTAAAGCTCTCACAAACTTGATGGCACACTTTACTTTACTTGCCCTTAATAAACTTAAACCATTGTGTCATCTATGTTGTATATGCTTGCACTTATTTGTTGGGAATTAGCAGAACCATGCTTTCATGGGGAACGCTTTCAACATTGCACTTGGTACTTGTACCTAGTTGATATCATGCTCTTTTGTATATGGATGTCGTCGGTGTGAAATGAAAGGGGATCTTGTAAGACCATGGAGTTATGTATATGTGTTAGAGAAACGCCTGGGCCACTGGTCTAATCCATGCTGACATGGTGGAAACCTGCAGCGTAACCATAATGAGCTGTCTATGAAGCATTCTTCTTATAAAAAAAAGAGTCCTATATTGATAAAAAAAAGAGAAAATAAAAAAAATATACTATGAAAAGAGGAAAGAGAGAAAAAAGCACCATATTCCCATGGTAAATAAGAAGAATGCTGAGATGCTTGTTGTCTGCTGGCCTTGTCATTTTGATATGGGGATTCTTCCGTATCATCAGGCAAGGGGTACCCCGTTGGCGGTTCTCAATGATACACATGTACTTACAATGACAAGAACTTACCGGTGACTAAACTTGAGTAGCATGAGGAGCGGCCCTCGTATACAAGGGACATGAGATTTCTGACTTATACTTCGTCAAGCATGTACACCATAGTTTGTTCACTTTAACCTTAATCACTTCAAGATTCTTATGATAGGGGCAATGAGAGCTAAAAGCTATTAAGTACCATAATTTTTGAAAGCTCTTTATGAGACTTGAATCCCTACTTCCTTTTACAAAAGGCCTTACTTCCACCATTATATCGAGTGTCCACCTTCTATCTTTATGCACCTACTTTGAGAGCATAGTGGCCATTCTTAGTTCTATGTGCATTGTCCCAAGACTAGTTGATTGATGCATAACTTGTTATTGCTTGTTTGAAACTATTGTATCTAGTCACTCTTATGAACCTTGAAGGTGTCCTATGCATTTATATTTGCTACTCTATTGAGGGACAGGCTGAATACTATTATGCTAGGTTTTCCTTATGTGAAACAAACAAACGTCTTGCAAAGCATGTTATTCATGAATCTTTGGTTTGTGCCTTTTCATCTTGCTTCATAGTTTCTTTGCTTATTGCTAGAACTTTGTCTTTCATGTTATGATTGAAGTACTATGATCCTAGCCTTGAATGTTTTGCAATTACTTTGATCAAGTCTTTGATGGTGCATGTCACCTCAAAAATTATTTCCTTTTATCACTTACCTACTCGAGGATGAGCAGGAGTTAAGCTTGGGGATGTTGATACATTGCAAATGTATCTATAATTTTTGATGTTCCATGCTTGGTTTTATACACTTTCTTGTGTTTTGTTCCAACTTTGGAGTACTTTTCATATGATTTCTTGGACTAACCTATTAACAAGAGCCACAGTGCCAGCTGCCTGTTTTCTGCTGCTTTTGGTTCCAGGAAAGTCAGAAAATGAATATTCTCGGAATTGGACGGGACAAAAGCCAAAGTGCCTATTTTTCCAGAAGTGATTAAGTGCCAGAATACGAGACGGAGAAGGGCCAGGGAGCCACCACACCACCTGGCCGCCAGGCCAGCCTGGCCCGAGGTGGTGTGGTGGCTCACGGCACCCTCGGCCTCCTTCCGCCTATATTGCCCTCGACGAAAACCCTGGCACCGATCAAAAATCCATGAAAGTCAGAGTCAGCCATCATCTCCATCCCTAGATCGAGAGGGATCAAGCTCTTCCCGCACCTGCCGAGAGGAATTCACCCTGGAGGCCTTCTTCATCACCATGCAAGCCTCCGGTGTGATGCGTGAGTAGTTCATCCTTGGACTACGAATCCATGTAGTAGTGAGCGGCTATGAGACTTGATGTTGCGATTTTCACAGATAGCACACACTATCCCGGAGGCGGAGGATGCCGCCATTATTGGCTTGTTCACCATGAATGTGCACGACAGCAGGATGCCCGAAGATCTTAACATGCATCTCGTCAAGAGCACCCATGAGTTGTGGGTGTTGGCTGACCTCTGCTCCTTAGCAGAGGAAGGACGCTTCTCGGGAAGCCGCTGGTGTGGCAGACCCGGGAAGCACTGCTGCGAAGAAGAGTGTCTCGCATAAGAGGGGCCTTTGATAGGCTTTGGTTGTGGAGCCTAGTGCTCCCACCAGGGTTGGAAAGAATACCAAACCGGAGGAAGAAGTGGCGGCTGGCAAGCCAGCCACGTTAAAGTGGTGCCATGTGCACGCGTCCGACGAGCATGGTGCTCGGAACTATCACTCCATCATCGTCTGTGCTGAGGGACGGAAGAGGCACATCGCTGAGCAGGGGACTAACAGTACCTTTGGAAATTTTTACTACTGCAACAAGGTTGGCTATCATGTGAAAGACTGCCCAGTTCAGCCTAGCCGAGGCACCCCCACCTGAGGTCGCGGGGGCAACGTGGGCGCTGCACAAGGAGGATATGGAGGCGGTGGAGACGGAGAAAGAGCAGGGAGCAGAGGGGGCCACGGCAACGCAACCCCTCAACCGAGTGGCAATGACCATGCTATCAACCAAGGTGGCGACAACGACGGGTGTGGACAGTACCCACAAGTACAGAACTGTGCGTGCGCATATAGAGGAGCCTATGCCAAGTCTTCCCACGGGGAGTTTAAGCATTTGTCCTGTGAACGGTGCGCCGCACAACCCAGCCCAGAGGTGGAGCGGCCACTTCGGTGGTCTCATGTGCCGATTACCTTTGATGCGGGAGATCACCCGCACCGCGTCTCCGGGTTCGGCATGCTACCCCTGGTGGTCTCCCCCATCATAAAGAACATCAAGGTTACCTAGATACTGGTGGATGGAAGGGCTGACCTCAACATCCTCTCGGCAAAGCTACTGGATAAGCTCTAGATCACGGAAGATCAGTTAGCCCCTGCGAGGTATTTTCTGGGCATAAGCATGGGAGCTATCCAACCATGGGGGAAGATCAAACTGCTAGTCACATTCAACACTCGGGACAACTACCTCACTGATAACATCATCTTTGATGAGTGCGGACATTGCCCTGCCGTATAACGGTATAATAAGGCACCCTGCCTTGCCAAAGTTCATGGTCGTCTCCTACTATGCCTACATCTCGCTCAAGCTTCCCTCCCCGTGGGGGACCTTGAACATCAAAGGTGATATCAGGGACCCCGTGTTCTACTCTAAACAACTATTCAAACTGGTAGCCACCACTTCTCTGTGTCTCACACTGATCCTTTGTCCGACTCGGACCAACCTTTCGCCCCACTTCCTGGCCCTCCCGTGAAAAGGCTGTGACCCTTTCTGGAACTTAGTTCCAATGACAATTCGGGTACTGGTGGCTCTCCGAGTAAGATAAAAACTTCTCGCATCCACCCTACCAACTAAAAAGCCCAGTACGGTGCGTGGTGCTCCCAGTAAACCTTAAAAGCCCGGGTGGAGTGGAGGTTCCCCTAACAAATGAAAGCCCGGGAGCGTGCGCGGTGCTCCCGGCAACCTTAAAAGCCCAGGTGTGGGTGGAGGTTCTTCCGGCAAATGATTGCCCGGGAGCATGTGTGGTGCTGCTGGCAACCTTAAAATCCTGGGTGTGAGGTGGAGGTTCCCCCGACAAATGAAAGCCCGGAAGCGTGCGTGGTGCTCCCAACAACCTTAAAATCCCGGGTGTGAGTGGAGTTTCCGCAGCAAATGAACACCCAAGAACGCTTCCGTCAAATCTAAAAGCCCGGGAGTGAGTGTAGTACTCCTGGAAAATGCGATGAATACTATCGTATCTGGCCAAGCCCGCCTATGTTAAAATGCTTGTAACCCGGGGGCTGCCCCCGTTTTGGAATGAGAATCATATTGCTCTCATTTTTCCTCCTGTTTCATTTGCCGAGCCTTTTTCAGGATTTTGCATTCTTTTGGATTTTCTTGGGACCAGACGTGGGTAACAAAGACTGTCAGGCTAGGAAACGCCATACTCTCATGATCCTCTCTGAGGTATGAGCGTTGTTCTTTAGGCATTGGCGACAAGCACTAAATCGCGAAGACACACCTAGCACGTCAGGCCCCTGAGTTGGCAACACCGTGAGCCCTGATCAAGCGCATGATATCCTATTTCAAACCTGAAGCATGGGTAAGATGTTGTAAGGTGTGTTCATCATGTTTCGGAATGAGCAGCAGATGGATGGGCAAGAAGAGGCCAAGGCAAGGTCTCGGTAAGGGCGTAAGGATCACAGCCAGGTGGAGTGGTAGCGACCGCGCGACTTCTAGGGGCGGTTGGCCCCGCAAGAAAGGCATGAGTCGACCAGAAGGTTGGGACCAAGGGAACGGCAGCGAGGCGCCTGAGGCAATGAATAATGCCCCCACGGTCCCCGCGGTGGCGTTAAGGTGGCAAGGGACAGACAAATCAAGGGCAGCCATGAGCATGACACGGTAGTGAAAAAGAGCAAATAACGCAAAGGCAAAGGTAAATACGTTGATAATAGCGAATTGGCATTACATTTGAGAAATGTGCAATGCAGAAATTGGCTCGGGAAGGACTCCGGGCATAAAGGAGAGATCCGAAAGTTGACGGTGCAAGGGAGGAGCCCCCACACCCTCCTCCACCTTGCTCTGCGTCACTCGCTCAGCGCGGTGCGCTGCCTCATGCATCAATGAGATCCGAGTCAAAGACAAGCAGCGAGTAATATATTTCGTGTCAAAGGGTGTCGTCAAAGATCTTCACCGACAGGCGGCCCTCATCGCGATAGCGAAACTTCAGGGCATCGACAACCTTCAGCTAATAGTGGGTCACGAAGTCCAGCCACCCGTCACATAGGAACAGGCTACCAGCGCCATCGACCCACCTCTGCAAGTCCCAAATAGGATGGTCACCGCTAGCCTCGTGCATCCGGAGCTCACACGAGGGGTTCTCCCGGAGCTCACACAAGGGGTGCTCCCGAATCTCCTCGGCGAACAAGTCTGGTAGGCATAGCCACCACTTGAAGTTCACTGGAAGAAAGATGAGAAAATCGAAGCCAATAAGACCCACCGTTTCATCATCATGTTCCCCTCTATGGAGCGGTGGGGGAGGAGATTACCCTTCAGGATCCCTCCATCCATAGCGCCCCAACACCGAGGGTCGCGTCCGCGATTTGGAGAAGGAGAACAGTGACCGGGAGGGCCTCCCCTTCCGCTGCCACCTCCCCGGCGGCCGCGGCAGGGCGGGGCCTCACTGTGCGGTTGTGGGAGATCTGCACCAGCGGCAGAGGAGATGCAGCGGCCCTAGTGCCTGCGTCTGCGACATAGCCTCTCCGACGTGGTCGAAGTCATCTCCCCCACCAGAGAAGGAGGATCGTCGTCACTAGAGCTGCCCGACGCCATTGTCTTCGCCACCAAGCACAGAGTTAGAAGGGAGAGGCTATAGGGGAGGTGGAGAGTAAGCCACGGCCCTACGCCTTCCCTCCCATTTATAACAAACAAAGAGGGGGAACAATTGATGCCCACCCTGCCGGCTCGCGGGAGGGCAAAAATCACACCCCACAAAATATGTTTTGCAGGAATCAAAGCAGGCGCAGTCAATGCAGGGTGCCACGGAAGCCAAGACGTGGCCCGACAGTCCCACAACCACTTGAGTGTGCAAGCACACGCACGTCAGTTCTGCTGTATGGGAAAGTGTGATGTCCAGTCATGTCCCGGTCCCCGACTAGGACTGGGCCCATGTGCTAATAAAGTTTCAAGCCCAACAACGGCCCCATCGTCATACCAGGACCAGCGTTGCAAGTTGTCGGCCATCACCCAGGGGCTTCTATCGACGTAATGAGATTGGGGATCCCTCTCATTGCGCCATAGCGCGTAGGCCAGGACCCACCGATCAGCGACTCAGCAAATGCGTGGCATGGCCAGCAAGGGCGTTGCAAGGATGCGAGCACCGTGTGCTCCGAGCAGGTATGGTCTTGGCATGATCAGCCTATGGGGACTAAGTATCAGCTATGATGTGGGTGACTATAGATGAGACAAAGACTACACGATAAGCCTCGATCCGCTAGCCAGGCACGGAGAAGAAGCAAATGACAACGATGTGCGCAAGATGGCTGACCCCTCCTTCCTGGGGCTACCCCGAAAGGAGGGTAAAGACACGATTGGGGCAGCGAGGCCAAGGAGCAGCCTCGACTGAGCCCCGGAAGGACCATGGGAATGCTTCTCCTAGGCTAGGCATGGCCTTGGAACTTGAGTCAACCGAGACTAACAAGGCATGTCAGGCCCAGCCTTGGGAACTAGCGACGCGCCAGCACCGCTGGACATCATCATGGCACTGTAGTCCACTGCAGCACGCCACCGATAGGAGTGAGAGCTCGGAGCCTCAGCTGTCACTCAGCCATCAAGTGCGCCTGAACACCACCCTTGTCCATGCATTGGCCACGAGCACCGCCCATATGCCTAGAGACCGTGTGGCACACCTTGATTGAGGCCAAGAACGCTCTCGGCGGTACTCCACTCCGACCCATGTAGTGACGCCTTGGTGTATAAAAGGAGGCACTTTGCCATAGGGATAGGAGAGGGATTTTTTGGAGGGCAAGCCAGAGAGAAGGGGTTTTAGAGGGCAAGCAAGAGTGAGAGAAGCTGAGAGATCAAAGGGTAAGATAGCTCGCGTAGAGCAAGCAGAGAGAAGGAGCATGGATATCCTCATCCATGCTAGAGAGAAGAGAGGTAGGAAAGTGAGGGAAGAAATAAATAGGAAGCCTAGGAAGCGTAGAAGCCAACAAGAAAGCGGCTCCCCGGCACCATAGAGATCATCTTCTTGTACCTCGATCCACCCCAGATAATCCACCAAAGCAGGACGTAGGGTTGTTACCAAAGGGCGGCCTAAACCTGTGTAAAAAATGACTTTGTGTGCTCTATGTGTGTGTGCTCGTATCAGCAAGTTCCTTCATCGACGTTGAGGCCAGAACACCTTTTTTCCCACTACCGAACATATAGGGTGTATCCAACATCCCCGATGTCAGCGTAGGCGAGACGCGACAAATGTGGTAGTCCTTCCTACCTAATGAATTTGGGGAAGTGGTCCGATGCCTCTATAAAAGGAGAGCTACCCTAACCTTAGAAGGGGATGATCCTTAGGATCAGAAACCCTAGACATTCTCTTTTCATCACACCCTCGCGAAGAAACGCGAGCAATACAACCAAGCAGGAGAAGAGGTTTTACCTCCTCACGAGGGTCCCGAACCAGGGTAAAAAGCCTTGTGCTTCCTCTCTGTCGTGCGCGAGCTTTCTCACCCCCATCATCGTGTTGACGATATAGCCGCGTGTTCAGTCCCCTCAAGAGTGTAGGGCTCGTCGGCTCCCTTGTTCCTTCGTAGGACATTAATTCTCTAACATTTACTTTTTATCTTTACATATTGTTTCTTTATTTCATCTAGCGTTTTACTTAGGCTGTGTCTACGTAGGAGTCGTCGTGCAATAGCCTGTTAGCTACCAAAACATGTAAGATCAAATCTTACACAATATTAACCATTTGTGTTATCGCTCCAACCCAGGACGGATTGGTGGATTCGCCAAGTTGTTGACCGATTTTATCATCAAACGGATTGTTTTTCTGCTTCCCTATAATGCTATGTTTCCTCTCTTACTACTCGGCTATGCTAAACATCCACGCACGTATAGCAGCATTGTGATGTACGGATTTGGCACCAACCAAGCCGTATACTATGTTCTTCGAAAGACTCTCATAGGACTTAGCGGTGCGAGACCGGTTTTAAGATGCGATGAGACCCACATCGCAAGAAAATGAAGTTGGTCCCTAGAAAAGCTATCACTTAGTGTTCAAGACAAGATCTTTTCTCTTGCGCGTGGATATAGTGCGATTATAGCACCACAGATAAAACCACTACTAGAAAATTGCGTGTTGTTTTTATTTTGTGCATCATCGCGATCGCATGCTCATGTCATCATGCCACATTGCATTTGATCATCGTCATGTTATCATGCATCTTTTTTTCCTCAAACTATTTTCTAAAAGCCTACCTTTGTTTTGTCAATGTCCTCCATCTCTATTTCAAATTAAAACCCCAGCCTTTTTGCGGATATTTAATTTTGTCTAAAATATGTTTACAAAAGCCATATTTAAAATTAAAACAAACTAAAAGAAATAAAAACTATTTTTGTTCCGGGGAGGCCGCCACCAGCCAGGCCCAAATGGCCCAGCTGGAAGAAGCCTACCACCCTGGCTAATTGTAACACCCTCGGGATTAGGGTTAAACAATCCTCGGATTAACCTCCGAGATAAATTTAACTCCAACCTCAGATACTCACAGTATATGATTCGGTAGCATTACAGAACACAGGGATTCAACAGCATAAGTTTAAACTCTTAGTAGAGTACGGTATCAGATTATTACAAACGAGGGGTCGCAGACCCGTCATTACACCAAATAGCGAAAGCAAATTATATTGTTCTACACAACAAACTTAACAAAGGGCCTAAGAGGCCATAAACATAAGCGACGTCCAACCCATAGTCCTCAGGATGCTACCTGGGACTCCCAACTACTCGTCAATGTCAACGTAGAAGCCACCTTCTCTTGCGACTAGATCATCTGAAGAAAAACAACAATGGCATAAGGCTGAGTACGAGAATGTACTCCGCAAGACTTAGATAACCTAGTGTCTACATGCTCTGGCTAGAAAAGCTTTCTATAGATTTTCTTTGCATAAAGCCAACTTTGTTTGTGAATAAGAGGGACAAAAGAGGCTCGTCTACACAAAATACTTTCAAAACGGGGTAAGAGAGTGACAACTCCATCTTCAATATCTGAACTTGTTAACCAAGTACATCTGAACTCCTCATCTAGGATCACCCCCTCGAACCCTCGAGGAAGAATCCTTAAGCACACATGGATCAACAAGTTTTAATTTTAGTTAATGTTATCTATGATCTTAGAATTCGGTCACCAAGCGTTCATAACCGTGAACACGGCTTTTCGAAAAGATTTAACCCTGCAGGGGTGTACAACTTTACCCACACGTACCAACCGACTTAATGCCAAAATATTAGCCCTCTTCCTTGGAAGGCCGGCAGAGGGTGGTTGACCACAACCTTGACCTTGTTGTCGCTCAGACCATGAGTTACGCCCTAAGGAGGGTTCCGCTATAACGGGTCAAATCCCAAAGCCGGTCCCTAGAGATGTCAGGCGAGGTTAGTTTACCCAGAGGAACCGCCTCCCCAACCCCGTCCACGCTTACCTACCTGTTATGATGCACCTCCTTCACCTCCTCTTTCGAAAACATTTTCAATGTGTATGTCAAATGGAAAGCCCGAACTATGTGACTCATGGAATCTACTAGGCAAGTTAGTTAGTCGAGGGGTTTTTCAGGCCCCATGTGGTTGTACGCTCCTCTCGGTTCCAAAGTAAAGAACTCGGTTCCTAGTAGTGGCGGGCATAGGACTACGAAAACCACACCCAACGTGGCCTCCCATGCAAGCCTTAGCATATTTATCAGTCACCTTCGATCATGTCTCCATCTCCTACCTTTCTAGATTCTTTGGCATCTCCAATTCATCAGCATCGGGATGGATCAGGCGTAATTACTAAGCATGGCTAAGCTTGACCATCGAAGAAGCTCTAGCAATGCTCACGTGCCAGACCTAGGTATGATAGGAGCAGTGGATCAGGTGTAACAGGCTACAACAGGGAAACTATGCAGCAGATAGGTAACTCTAGCTACTAACAAAAGACCACATTGGAATAGGGTGCAACATAGCGAGAAAGTAAATACTTTGTAAAACATAGGTTCAGAATGAGAGGCTACGCTTGCCTTGTTCTTCAGTAGACAAATAAGGATCTTCGGTGTCGTTGACTTCGATCTCGTGCTCGAATCCTATCACGAAGAAGCAATACCGGAAAGAAAGGCAACAATCAATACCTCGAACCATGCAATGCACAAGCACATGAATGATATGACAGATTAAAGTTATCATGGCAACCCTAGGATTAGCATCGATTTAAATGGGTTCGGAGTGCCAAGGGTTTGGCAGTCCATTGATCCCATATGCAATTAGGGGGTTTCGATGTTCCTCTAACTAGCTAGGGTTTAGGTTGATCAACAATGCATGATTGTATTTTTAAAGTGTAGATCTCACTTTTCTAAACATTTTGATATATTATTCATATTTTTCTGATTAAATATGAATTAGTTATGAATTTTATAAGATTATAATAATTTCTGTCTTATTAAATCATTTCTGGAAATAATAATAAAACAAGAAATAACTTTACTGCGTCATTATGACGTCAGCACAAGAGTGGGGACTTTTTACAACGGGGAAGCACCTATCCACAATGGCTGACCTGTGGGCTAAGGCCATAGAGGTTGCCACTGTGGCAAACCCTGGGTCGACACCCACATCAGGGCCACGTGGGCGCAACCTCATCACCACCTTGGCGCCACATGGGCTCGCAGGAGGCACGCTGGCCGGCGGCGGTTGGTGGTGCTAGGGGATGAGCGGGGCTGCGCCGAGGGGTGCGTTCGACGCGGCTCGTCGAGGCAAACCTGGGAGTGGCGGTGCTGCTGGTTAAAGGTCACCGGAGACGCGACTGGGACGTGAGCGGTGGAGGAATACGGCGGCGCATGACGCTGGGGCGAACTAGAGAGGAAGGGGAAGCATGGAAGGGTTCGCATGAACCATGAGCTCACCCTAAGTCTGCTGCTGGTGACGGCGAGGCGGAAGATGGACCAGAGCGATGGCGATGTCCACGGCGGAGCACGTCGGTGTCGGGGAAGAAGCGGCTGATGCAGGCGATTGCGAGCGCCATGGCTCGATTCCTCTGGCGAGGGGGTTCTACACGGCGTGGCGAAGCTTCTAGCAAGCTCAACGGGGCTCGGGGTGGCCGGGAACGAGCTCTAGCTCGAGGTCATGGCGGCTAGGGTTTCGGCCCTGCGCAGGAGCGAGAGAGGGCAAGCGCGGGAGGGAGAGAGAGGCACATGCGAAGAGGGACACGACGCGGTGGTCTTATCCTCCTCCAGGCAGCAATGGATGGCGCAGAGCGGGCGGTGGGGATCGACGGTGCCGACGACGACACCGAGCAGCTTCCAGCTGGGAGAAGACGATGGAAATTTTGTGAAAACCCCCTAGCAAAAACCAGAGCTCAACTCGCAGTCCAGATCAACGATCCAGGGCTGAAATTTGCAGGGAAACCCTTGGGTTTTATTAAAACCTTTGTTTTTATTATAAATGGCTATATTTATTTGATTTTTAAACCATTTTAAATACGGAAAAGGCAAGGGCACTTTTGTAAATACCAGAATATTACCAAACTTGAATTTTGGTGCATATTTGAATCCATTTGCACATATTTTGGGATTTTATACTTGTATTTTGGTTCACACACTTGGTCACTTGCATATATTTTATTGATTTGAGCACATGCATGCAATTCTTAAGTACTAATTACAAATAGCACAATCTTGGGTTGTTACAGCTCTACCCCCTTACAAGAACTTGTCCCGAGATTCCGAAGTTTTTGAAAAGAAGGCAGGGTACTCAGATCGAAGACAATCTTCTCGTTCCCATGTTGCTTCATCCTCAGAGTGATGGGACCACTGAACTTTCAAAAACTTGATGCTTTGTCGACGAGTCTTACGCTCGACTTCATCAAGGATACGAATAGGATACTCTCGATAAGTCAGATCCTCTTAAAGGTCAAGCGTTTGATGATCAACACCACGGACAGGATCTTTCAAGCAACGCTTGAGTTGAGACAGATGAAAGCCATCATGTACCTTAGGAAAGTTTGCAGATACCTCCAACTGATATGCGAGCTTTCCACACTTGGAAAGAACAAGGAAAGGACCAACATGATAAGGAGCCAGTTTGCCCTTGATACCGAAACGATGGACACCCTTTAACGGAGTGACTCGGAGATAAGCTTGATCACCAACTTCATATTCAACATGTTGATGGTGATGACCATGGTAGTTCTTTTGACGAGATTCAGCAGTTTTCAAACGATCTCGTATAATATGAACTTGATCTTCTGCTTCTTTGATCATATCCGGTCCAAAGAACTTTCTTTCGCCGGTTTCGGACCAATTCAAAGGAGTAACACATGTTCTTCCGTATAAGAACTGGAAAGGTGCCATGTCTATACTGGACTAATAACTATTGTTGTAGGAGAACTCAGCAAAAGGTAGGCATTTCTCCCAGCTCTTACCAAAAGATATGACACATGCTCTAAGCATGTCTTCAAGGATTTGATTTACCCTTTCTGTTTCACCACCGCTACTAGGATGATAACTTGTGCTGAAAGATAAGTAAGTTCCCATAGCTTGTTGGAAACTTGACCAAAACCTTGAAGTAAACAAACTCCCTCAATCAGAGAAAATTTTCTTCGGAACTCCATGAAGGACCACTATTCGAGAGATATATAACTTAGCCAACTGATTCGCAGTAATGCTCTCACCGATAGGTAGGAAGTGAACAACCTTGGACAAATAATCAACAATTACCTAGATGGCGTCATTTCCCTTTTGAGTCTTGGGAAGACCAGTTATGAAATCCATACCAACTTCATCCCATTTCCACTCAGGAATACGGTGTGGTTGTAGGAGACCAGGGGGTCTTTGGTGTTCATCCTTAATGCGACGACAAACGTCACATTCGGCAACAAATTAGGCTATATCTCGCTTCATACCAGACCACCAGAATCTTTGACGGAGATCCCGATACATCTTGGTACCTCTAGGGTTAATGGAGAGAGGTGATTCATGAGGCTCTTTAAGAATTAAACCCCTCAACTTTGTTCTCTTCGGCACCACTAGACGGTTACCGAAATAGACAATTCCTTGATCATCAGTAGAGAAACATTTTGCAACTCCCTGAGCCATGTTCTCTTTGATCTCAATAACTTCAGAATCATTCTTTTGAGCAAGCTTGATTTCATCCTCTATAGAAGACTTCACCTCAAGAGTAGAAAGGAATCCACGAGGAACAACTTCAAGATTCAGTCGAGAAAATTCCTCATGAAGAGAAGGCTGAGCTTGTTTGATCAACAGATTGTTGCAATAAGATTTCCGACTTAGCGCATCAGCAAAGACATTGGCTTTGACGGTTTGATAGTTGAGACCCAAATCATAATCTTTGATGAGTTCCAACCATCTTATTTGCCCGAGAATCAAATGAGGTTGTGTAAAAAGGTACTTCAGACTATGATGATCCGAGTATAACTCGTAAAGACTACCAATCAGGTAATGTTGCCATTGCTTAAGACCATGAACAACAGCTGCAAGCTCAAGATCATGAGTTGGATAGTTGTTCTCGTGTGGTTTCAGTTGTCGAGAGGCAGAGACCACCACATGACCATCTTGCATCAATACACACCCGAGACCTTGGTGCGAGGCATCACAGAAGTTAACAAAATCTTTACTGGTGTCTGGAAGAACTAGCACCGGAGCAGTTGTTAGCTTGGTTTTTAAAACCTAGAAGCTTTCTTCAGCCTTACAAGACCATTCAAACTTCTTATCCTTCTTAAGGAGACCAGTCATTGGCTTGGCAATCTTGGAAAAGTTCTCGATTAATCGACGGTAGTATCCTGCCAACCCAAGGAAACTTTGAACATCCTTAACGGATTTGGGGGATTCCCAGTCAAGAATAGATTAAATCTTGTCTGAAATAACAGCACCCCCCTAGACAAACAACATGACAAAGGAATATGAGTTCTTGCAACCAAAACTCACATTTGGAGAACTTGGCATAGATACAATGTTCTCGAAGTTTTGTCAACACCAAACACAGATGTTCAGCGTGTTCTTCTTAAGTCTTGGAATAGACCAGAATATCCTCGATGTAGACCACAATGAACTTGTCGAGATACTCCATGAAGACAAAGTTCATAAGCCGCATAAAAGTGGCGGGTGCATTGGTAAGACCAAAGGACATGGCGGTGTACTCGTAAAGACCATAACGAGTAGTAAAATCAGTCTTTGGAATGTCTTCCTTTCGGATCTTGATTTGGTGATACCCTGACCTCAAATCCATTTTGGAAAAGACGGTGGCACCACTTAACTGATCAAAAAGATCGTTGATCCTAGGGAGAGGATACTTGTTCTTGATAGTCACAGCATTGAGTGGGCGATAATCCACAACCAGTTGCGGTATATTGGTATCCCGCTTTTTAACAAAGAATGTAGGACATCCCTAAGAAGATGTGCTAGGCTGTATGTGTCCTTTTACCTCCAACTCCTCTAATTGCTTCTTCAACTCTACTAGCTCATCAGGGGGCATACGATAGGGTCTCTTGGAAATAGGTGCAGTTCCAGGGACCAACTCTATGACAAACTCCACACTTCGATCAGGTGGCATGCCAGGCAACACTTCAGGAAAGACATCCGGGAATTCACATACCACAGAAACATCTTGAATCTCTAATGGAGGTTGAACTTCAAGAGCATACAAATCCACTCGAGGAATAGAAACAGCTGAAGGAGAAAGTGACCCTACGGTCCAATAAGTGACTATTATGCCAACAGGACTAGTCAGAGTCACGGACTTGGTTGCATAGTCAATGACCGCTTGATATTGGGACAACCAATCCATGCCCAAAATGACGTCAATATTAGTTGACTTGAGGGCAATAAGAGAAGTGGGGAACAACTGGGAGGCAACATTGATTTGGATCCCATGACTAACCATGGTGGTATGCTAACTAGAACTAGGGTACTGAACCAACAAAGGTTTAGACAACCCCTCAAAACTTATCCCATGCAATTCAGCAAAATCTTGCGACATGAATGAATGCGATGCTCCAGAATCAAACAAAACTTTAGCTGGAATGTGATTGATATGAAGCGTACCCATAACGGCGCTTGGATCTTCCTGAGCCTCTTCAGCAGAGATATGGGTCAGACGACCACTTCCAGCACCTTGAGGCTTGGTATACTTCTTTGGTGGTGGAGCTACCTCGGTAGTAACCTTTTGAGGACACTGCCTTGCAAAATGATTGGGCTGGTGGCAGGTGAAGCAAGTAAGTTCCGCTGAAGTACCAGCATAATGGCAGTAGTTTGACCCCACCAACATTGTTTGGAGGAACATTCAGGCGAGGAGCATATCCAGAAGACTTTGGAGTGTAGGAAGCACATGGCACATCACTATAAGGCACAAAGACACGACGCTTCTTATTGCTTGAACCAGCCTTGTTGGATCCTTCATGAGAACGCTTACGAGTTTCCTCATACTCCACTTTTGCACCGTCTTCTTTCATTGCCTTGTTCACAAGAGTTTGCAGATTCCCAAAATCCATCAAATGCAGATCACGTCAAACATCAGGGTCTAGTCCCTTGCGGAAGAGAGCTTGCTTCTTATCATTAGTGGAAACTTCTTCAGGGGCATAGCATGCAAGACGGTTGAAGATGTGTTGGTAATCATACACATAACCAATGCCTTGTTTTATCTTGAGAAACTCCTCCCTCTTTTCATCCATTAGACCCTCCGGAATATGATAGTCTCGGAATCCTTCGGTGAATTCTTGACAAGTAACAACATGCTGAGCAACTTGCAGTGCCAAGAAATTTTCCCACCAGGAATTAGCTGCTCCCTCTATATGGTAGGTGGAAAAGGTTACCCAATCAGCTTCAGGATCATGACCAACCTGAAGTTTGTGCTCCATGGTGCGAAGCCAATAGTCTGCATCAGGTGGCTCAGTGGAATAGCTGTACACTGGCGGAGTGAGATGTATGAAATCCTTGATACCAACTTGGTTGTTTGGGCGCTGGGTATTGCGCTCAATCCTTTCAAGGAGCCTCATGTTGTCAGCACGGTTGGTCTCATACATATCCATGAGTTGAACCATTGATGGTGGTGGAGGAAGATTAGAAGGATCATCCTCATTCCCAGACCCATGAGCTTGAGCACGGGTGTGAGCTCGAGAAGTGTCACCAATCCTGTAAGAACAGAAGGCGTTAGCCAAGGGTTTCAAAGTCAAAAGACGTTGGATGTAAAACATGTCATCTCATCAAGCATGGTAGTATCAAAGTATACTAACGTATACACTAACCAGCTGACTTACAAACCATAACAATGTTGTGCTAAGATGTTATGCACCAAGCAAAACTGAGACATCTTGATAACTCTGAGAATAGAAACCAGTTATGGAGTACTTAGAAAAACAACCCCGAAGACACAATCCTAAATGTTTGAGATTAGGGGTAAGGAATGAAAACCTTTTCGAACCAAATAGGTCAAGAAAAACTCCAGCATAGAATCACACCAGGAAAGGAGTAAAAAGAATCCTAGTCAAAGTTTTTGCGAATAGTTTTCAACCTTTAAAAAGTTTTGTCAACTTCTAGACTCAACATCGAACAATACTAGGGTTTCCGGAGACGCGACTGCGATGGTGAGCGGCGGAGGCAGACAGCAGCGCGCGACACTGGGGAGAACTAGAGAGGAAGGGGAAGCGTAGAAGGGTTTGCAAGAACCATGAGCACACCCTAAGTCTTCTGCTGGTGACGGCGAGGCGGAAGACGGACCGAAGCGATGGCGATGTCCGCGGTGGTGCACGTAGGTGTCGGGGAAGAAGCGGCTGATGCAGGCGATTGCGAGCGCCCGGGCTTGATTCCTTCGGCGAGGGTGTTCCGCACGGCGTGGCGAAGCTTCTAGCAAGCTCAGCGGGGCTCGTGGTTGCCGGGAACGAGCTCTAGCTCGAGGTCATGGTGGCTAGGGTTTCGGCCTTACGCAGGAGCGAGAGAGGGCAAGCACGGGAGGGAGAGAGAGACATAGGCAAAGAGGGACACGGCACGGCGGTCTTATCCTCCTCCGGGCAGCGATGAATGGCGCAGAGCGGGTGGTGGGGATCGACGGCGCCGGAGACGACACCAAGCAGCTTCCAGCTGGGAGAAGACGATGGAAATTTTTCGAAAACCCCCTAGCAAAAACCAGAGCTCAACCCGCAGTCCAGATCAGCGATCCAGTGCTGAAATTTGCAGGGAAACCCCTGGGTTTTATTAAAACCTTTGCTTTTATTATAAATGGCTCTATTTATTTGATTTTTAAACCATTTTAAATAGGGAAAAGGCAAGGGCACTTTTGTAAATACCAGAATATTACTAAACTTGAATTTTGGTGCATATTTGAATCCATTTGCACATATTTTGGGAGTCTGTACTTGTATTTTGGTTCTCACACTTGGTCACTTGCATATATTTTATTAATTTGAGCACATGCATGCAATGCTTAAGTACTAATCACAAATAGCACAAACTTGGGTTGTTACACTAATCCTGACCCTAGATCTAAATCTAGAACAAACCCTACTTGTGCTAACCCTAACCCTAGCCCCACACTCCCACCAGCCGCCTCACCCCACCTGCCAACCAACACACAATTTCCCTACATGCCTACATGCACTCACGCACACTGGCCGCGTAACGCATGTTTGCAGTGGCACACCAAACCGCCCCGCGGTACGCGCGGACACACCCTGCCCCGACCGACTCACCTCGCTCGGCCCCACACACCCACCACGACCACATCCTCCAACCCGCGACGTGCCAAGCTCCACCCATGTCATGCTCATCCCTCTCGACCCTGACGCGACGCCCCTAGGCCCACCTCTCGCGTCGCACACTACCGCCACACTCTCGCCCGTGGTGCATGTCTCGGCCCACCCCACGCGAGTGACGCAATCCCTCTTCCCTGCGGACCCTGTCCCCAAGCTCTCCTCGCCTCGCCTTTCCAATCCCGCGCAGAAGCCGCCACCAGCGCCCCCTCCTCGAAATAGGCTTTCGCCTTGCTTTAATAAATAAAGCCACATCCAGCGCCCCCTCTCAGGCGCTCTTCCTCCTGACTCTAGCGCTGAACTACTCCGTATCGACCTCGCCAGAGCTCCATCACTCCTCGATCTCCCTATTGCCGTGGCCCCTGCCTCCCGGAGATTCCTCTCTGCAGGGCGCGGCCTAGCTCGAGGTCGCCTGCGCCGGTGATCTCTACCTCCGGTCGTCTGCGGCCGGGTGCAGCAAGCACGTCTGCGTCTCAACTGCTTGACGCCAAGGCCACCCTCACCACGAGCTCCTGCCTCACCGTTTTCCACTGCTGGCCTTCCCCTCGCCTATGTTCTCCCCAAGCTCGCATGCGGCCCTCTGCTCTGCACGTCGGCTTCCTATGTCTCCAAGGCTGAAACCGCCACAAACCTCACCTTCATATGCCTCCTACTCATCCCCATGACCTCCGCCGTGCATCGTCGCTGTTCCCCGACTCTGTGACCTTGCCTCTGCTAGTAGCAGGCGCTCCGTGCCACCCCTTGGCCCTGTACATCCTCTGCAAGAGCTCTGGCGATCATAGGTCGTAAATCATAGTCATGGTCCTCTATCACGTTGTAGTATATGATGATGTGCAGATAGAGTGGTGTGGGGATGTTGGTGATGTTGTGGTGCTGCTCGGGTCGGTGCTGTTTTGGTGCTACAAAGATAGGAGCGAGAATTTGTTGATCGGCAAGACTCCAACAAGTGTTACAGATGGGACATTGTATGGCTATTGTAGGACCCTGACACCACTTCCAAGTTCTCCACCGACAATGGTCAAAAACTCAAGCTCTCCGTCAAGGAGGACAAGCTCCCCATCCCGGATTCCAAGACCGATCCGATGCCATGCCCCAAGGTATTCTACATGGAGCACCACAACCTCTTTCATGTATCCGATGGCCAAGACCCCGAAGACCGAATCCAAACCCCGTCAAACCTCTCGGAATGCCAAGACCACCGACTTCGAACTTGAAGGACTTCTTCATTGAATGCCAAGTTCTCCGTCATGGAATGCCGAGCTCTTCCTCCAGAAACCCAGAGACCGAACCCAAACCACATCGAACCAAGTTCGCTAAAAACACAAATGTGTGACCCTATTTTCCAAGCCCCTATTTATAAATTTCTACCTATCTACTTGTTGCATATTAAATTATTTATGTGTAATACATATTTTGTGGCTTGGGAGCATTATGCCGATTCACCTCATAATTAAATATGGAGACCATATATAGGCTTTTCTAGTCTTACATTGGATCTATTTAAATTTATGTAGCAAATCGATGACATATATTGCCTTGTTAATACAACATTTAAATTGTGGGGTATCTAAACAGAATGAACCATCTAATTAATTGTTGGCACCGCGGTTCCGCTTAATATTTCCTAGTCGCATCGCACCTTTGCCATGTCATGCATCATATAGGCGTCATGCCCGATCTTCTGCCGTAGTATTAAATAGTGCATCCGGTGTTTCTTTTAGTGCTTTGCTTCTTCATGGACTACCCAACTGAGTTGATGCGAGTTTTGACCCAATCTTTGGTGTATCTTCAGCTATGTTTCCCAGGAGAGCAGTCTCCCCCTTTCTACCTATCTGGCATTTATAGTCTTTATTTCCTCCTATTGATCTATTGCTACCCATTTTGCGATGATTTTTTTTTCGTGCACCATTTGTATTCCTTGTAGCCTCTATATTTCCTTAGACACCTCTTATTGCCTATTGTTTGATACACAGTTGGCATTGCGGTTCGTAGTTGCTTGCTCAGGTGTTGCTTCGCGTCATCGATGTTCCACCTTGTTGGGGGTTGGGATATGCTTAATGGTGGAGATGATCATGGGTTTAATTACAGCTTGCTAAATAAATATTGGAAGTAGATATAACTAATGTAGTGGCACCAGTGGGTAATAGATGTTTTTGGATTTTACCTGCCCACTGGTGTCCACCTAGGACCCGATTTCTTGACACGTATTCCGAGATCGAGCTTGCTAACCACGTGTGGGGTGTGTGGGCATCCTTCTGCTTATTACCTGATTTCAATGTACTGTACTTTGGCCCACAATTTAGTTTGACGTTTTCATGCCATGTATGTCATGATATGCCATGTTTATTATTTGTTGCTCGATGAGAGTTTACTACTGTACTGTTGAGGATTATACCTATGGCCTCGGATCTCTTGGCCGATCTCACAACCTCTGGGTTCGTCTTTGGAGTCGGCCAACTTTGTTATGGGTAGCTTAGTGGGGTGGCCCCCATGTACTTGCTTTGGCTCTAGGAAAGCATCGTGTCCGAGGCCACGCCGACATACCGATTGGTGTATGTTAATTGAGCTGGCAAAAAGGGTTGAAGTGCATGTGGAAACTTTGGTGCACCCCTGCAGGGTTAAATCTTTTCGAAAAGCCGTGTCTGTAGTCATGGACGACTTGGAGCACAGTTTCTTGATCATAGATAACTATAAATAAAGTTTAATATTATAAATTTGACCTGTATATGATATGACTAGTAAGTTGGATAACCACCATGGAAAGAATGAATGAAACTGCCAACTATGTGAGTTTCCTCGGAAGGACTTCCTCTTTTGGTCTCGAGGGGGAAATACCAGGATGGGTATGTTTGGTGTTAGTATCAGGTTGGTTCCTGAATAGGAATTTCTCATCCCTCTCTGATAGCCGATAGTTGTATCGAGTCTCTATAGGTTGTTTAGTGCATGCTTTGCTGTGGCTTTAGTCCACCATACCTATGTAGGCGAGAGCCGCCGAATTCTAGACTCGCCGTGTACTAGCCTTAGTACTGACCACTCCCTTTTCCTTTACCCTTTGTCGGCACCCCTTTTGTTTAACAGGTATAAGTTCGACATCATTAGCAGGGTAACCCTTCTGGCTTGGCCTGGATAGGGTTATGGATGCCATTGGTTATTCTTCAGGGCTCTTAGCCCAATTCACTTCTTATCCGTACTCGGATGTTGTATCGTTCTCAAAGTGATCTGGATCTTTGTACTGTATATATTTATTCTTGACTCATGGAGTCGTTGTTGTATATATATGTTCTATGGGTTCCATCGTGGACTATTGTGCAATGGTACTACTTCATTTTCCACCCGCACGCAAGTGCGTGGTGGGCATCTTTGATTCGTTTCTATGCGGGTTTCGCAGGAACTACTAAAATCTGCATATGGCCGATTCTAGGGTGTTACAAAGTGGTATTAGAGCTCAGCAGTTACGATACCCCACTGGTCCACCCTGTAGGATAACCTAGCTAACGGACGCTGTAGAGTGTCAAAACTGTTTTGGAAAAATCGGTTGGATAGATCTGATTAGGTCTGCTTATACTCCTTACCCTCTACTATTCTCCTCTTACCTTTGCGTGTTTGAATCTACCCTCTTATCTTTTCTTCAAGTCCAGGAATTCTCGTGGTTGGGTTTCCGTCGTACCTTTAGGATTTTGCTTCCTTCCTCTTGTAACGGTGCTTCTACAATCGGTCTTCATTCTATCCGAGGAATTTTCCTCCATTATACCTTTCAATGGACCGAAATATCACTAAAAATATCTTTGTATCCTCCGTTGTTCTCCGACGCGATGACATCATCTATGCCAGATCTGATGAAGAGTCTGTATCACTCTTTTGTTACTGAACATTGTTTATCAAGATCTTCTGTCCGAATCTCGAGGGTAGTTGCATAATTCTTCTGCGACTTGTAAAGAGTAATGCTTTTCGTGTGGGATGGAGTTGCGACCATACCACTACTCTTATCATTCACTTTTGTACATTGAATGGTGGAGCGATGCAATCTCTAGCCTTACCTTTTGACACCTTTACCTTCGTCCTTTGTTCTCCAGAGTGTTCCCTCGACGAACGTGAGCAATGACCCCTTTTTGGTGGTCTCACTGAATTCCAGATGGAGCAAGGATCTTGGTTAGTGGTATCGTGAATATCTACACGAACCAAGGATATTCAGATCGTCAGCCTTCTTCCCCGTACCATCAGGCGGATCTCGAGGGAGAGATCCCTTGTTAGTGGAGTCGAATTGTAGCACCCCAGATAAAACCACTACTAGAAAATCGCATGTTGTTTTTATTTTGTGCATCCTCATGATCGCATGCTCATGTCATCATGCCACATTGAATTTGAGAATCATCATGTCATCATGCATCTTTTTTTCCTAAAACTATTTTCTAAAAGCCTACCTTTGTTTTTTAAATGTCCCTCGTCTCTATTTTAAATTAAAACCCCATCCTATTGTGGATATTTTATTTTGTCTAAAAGCTATTTACAAAAACCATATTTGAAATTAAAACGAACTAAAGGAAATAAAAACTATTTTTGTTCCATGGGAGGCCGCTATCGGCTAGGCCCAAAGGGCCCAGCTGGCACAAGCCTACCACCCCGGCTAATGTTGTGTCATGGTGGTGGCACGGCAGATGCCATGGATAGGCTAAAGATGGGGCCAATGTGCACTAAAGAAATCCAGGGAGGGATAGTGTGGTGATTCCACACACAAGTGTTTGTGTTTTCACTCTATCAATGTGGGATTACAAGGGCTCCTTGAGCTGTTCGTGAGAAGGAGAGTAGTTCTCTTACCCCCCGCCCCCACTACAATGCTCTAGAATTTTATCTTCGACAGAGTAAAATGATCCATCCCCTTCTATGGATGCTCTGGTGCTCCTTATATAGGGGAACCTAGGTTACAAACTTAGGGCATACATGGGGGCATATTCCCCGAATATGCCCTTTGGCTAAAGCAAGATGCTTCTTTATTCACTTTAAACGGCTAGTCGGGACTATGGACGTACTCCTCTGTGAGCTGCTTTCCTTTTGGTGTCACCCGACATTGGTAACGTTAGCCTACACTGGCTACGTCACCTTTGTTGACCGCGCCCCAGTGGTCCTTCCCTCTGCCCGCTTCGCTCACGCTACAGTGGACAGGGGCCACCTTTTAACTAGCGGGAGATTCCTTCCTTCTCTTGGAAGCCAAGTGGTAGCCCGGCTAGCGCCTGGCCAACCCGGCTACGAGGGTACCTACATATATGGTAAATCTAGTATAGCCGACATACATTTTATGTTGGTCGGGTTAGTGTTAGGTGAATTCCTGCCAGGCCGGGTTACCCCATAAGTCGGCCTGCCTTGAGGAGACCCGGCCAGCACTCACTTTGACCGTGCCATACCATGGCTAACTCGGCCTTTATACCCTAGCGTGACCCTACCCGGGGGTATCCCCCAACATTAGTCCCCGAAGCTGGTGCGATCTTAGCAACTTCAGCTGATAAGGCCACAACAGGTTCCAATTATCAAGATTGTTACTCCCTTCGCCGAGTTATCCTGTAACCCGGTCTCTTTGGTTCGATATTACCTTGGCTCGATTCGAGTTACATCTTGTTGGCCGGGTCATTGTACATGTATCCAGGTTACCTTTCCTTCTCTCATACGTTTCCCCACATCCCACATGGAGGGTAATCATCACTCTGATGCATTTTAAGGGTCGCGCCAGTTTACTATGCCGGTTACTGTATTGATTGTTAGGAATAACTACTGCACACGTCACATCGCGGTAGCCCCTCGTTAACTGTATCCTAACATCACATCGTGGGATCCCCTCCTCCTTGTGGCCCTTGGTGTGGCACGAACCTGATTGGTTGGCTTGGAAAGTACACGGCCACATCGTGTGTTCGTGCGGTAGCGGTTGATCCCACTTACGTGCCCTTGAGGTGCAGTTAAATAGGAGACATGGGCGACTCTTGGGGAAGTTCGCCCATTTCGCACGCGCCCCTGCCATTTGCCCCGTTCTTCTCCACAGCGACGATGTCGCCGCCGCTTCTTCTTCCTTAGCATAGCTCCACCACTGTCGTGCTTCGCTGCTCCTTTGTGACCACGCCACCTCTCCGTCGCGGGCTCCACACCACGGGGCCTTGCAGCTCCAAATCACCGCTCCCCTCTGCCGATTATTTCCTCAAACACATCGATATAGCCATGACTGAGGAGGAAGCTTCCATTGTTGCTGAGGAGGAGGACGAAGAGGCTCACGAGCGTGGTGCTTGGGTGGGCGCGTTCATCTGCCAGGACGACATTGATTGGCTCTACGCGACCCGCCGCATCCCCGCGGGGTTCACATGCCGCCTCGCTGCAAAGGAGATAGCTCCTTCTCCAAATATCGACGAGTTCATCGTCTTTCTCTCTCACTTTCAGCGCGACTTTGGCTTGCCTGTGAGTGATTTCTTCCATGATTTTGTCAACATTTACCAGCTTCAGCCTCACCACCTTCCTTCCAATGGAATCACATCCCTTTCTTCTTTCGCCTCCGGCATAGAGGGATACATCGGCCTCTGGCCTACCAAAGAACTTTGGATCAAGGTCTTTGGTCTTAAGAAAAATGTTATCTCGGATCCTCATCTCGCCCTGCTGACAAACATCTGGTCTAGTGCGGTGGAGCCTCAATCACATCCCTGGGTTACCGACGTTGAATCTGGCTTCTCCCCTTCAGGATGGGTCCTCTAGACACCTCCTTGTGGGAGAAAATCTTAAAGCGACCTACTACACTAGCGAACCAGGTAGATCGCCGGATCAAGGAGCTTGTCGGGCTGCAGCTGCGTAACGAGGACGCCATGATCACTTTCGTATGCAGTCGGGTCTCCCCCCTACAGGAATGCTCCCACAAGATCTGCCATTTTCAAGATAGAGAAGGAGTTCTCCGAGGCATGGAAGTGGGGGCTTGCACCCTTCACCTGGGCCAACTTTCCACCTAAGGTATGTTCTTCTCCTGGTATTCCTTCTGAGTCTTGTAGTATATCGGATTGCATCTTAACTTGACCAGTTAGTACTTTTGCTCTCAATTGTTTTCCAGCAGACAATTGAGGACAGCAAGGAGCCGACTCTCAAATGGGTGGGGAACCGCTCAGAGCCGGACGCGGAGGAACCTGACTCGGAGAGGTTTTTGCCTACTCCGGACAACACCAAGCGGACCTCTGGTAAGGCCTCTTCTTTAAGGGATTAGCTAGATGACGATGAATCCGATGTTGAGGTTATGGAGGTACTTGATCCGGGGCCCATCTCTTACGCGTTTCTGGTACCTCTGAATCTTCAGCTAACCCGGCGGTCAGGTCCACGAGGTTCCTCCTCTTTCCATGGATGATCAGGCTCCTGCCCCTTCCCAGAAGCGTCCGATAACCTCGATCGTAGCATCAGAGGCGCCCCCGCCCAAGAAGAGGCAGAAGAAATCCTGGGTCAAGGGTCCGGCCAAGCCTATGGCCAAGAGAACCCAAGCGTCGGGAGCCCCCAACCTCGGCTGAGTAAGTCACTTTTCTTTCCCTGCTCGTTTCCGGGTCTTGCTTCACCATTTCTACATATCACTTGTTCTATTTCTATTTGTAATTTGTTGTTCTCTGATTCGGCAGCACTCCTAGGGTGATTTCCCAGAGTGGCCCTAGCATCTCCTCTCCAATCCGGAGCGGCCCATCTGCCCCTCCCTCCCCCCTCGTGACGATAATGTTCGTCCACTGAGCCCTATCCAAGAGCGTTCTGCGGCAACACCAGATCTGAGCCCACCTCGCCATGAGGAGGCAAACGTCGATGCAGGGGGAAGTGGAGCTACCTAGGATACGGTGATGCTAGATCTCTCTAGATCTTCGGCTCCGCCACAACCCTCAGCCTCTGAGGTGCCAGCTTTATCGGCACCTCCCCAGAAAACTTCTTCTTCCGTTCCACTTTCTCAAGTAGCATCAACACCAGCACCAACATCATCAGCAGTACCAGCATCAACAGCACCAGTACCAGAAGCACCAGTACCAACACCAGCACCAGTAGCACTAGCATGAGCAACAACAAAGCAGGTCACCAAGAAATAACCTCTAGCTGTCGCCTCCGGATCAACTGTGTCTATTAAAGACATATTCTAGCCGGCCCCTCAAGTTCACACCGGAGCGGCAACCTCGACTCGTCTGCAATGGCTGAAATCTGCCGGCAAAAGAAAGAAGGCCGTTAAGGCAGCTAAGGATTCATCCTCTGACCCTTCTGCTGTCGGATCTGTGGGCAGGAAACAATTGACCTTGCATACCAGCCCAGCTGCCGCTCAGTCCGTGAGGCGGGAAGCCCATGCTAAGGGCTTGGTGACGATCCAGTCGCTTAGCGGGGAGAGTTATAGTCCGGCTCTCATTGAGTATGTAAACAACTGGAATGACGCCAAATTTATAAACCCGCTAGATGATCTCTCGGAGGATTTTGGTCCGGCGGAGTTTAGCGCTCAGATGAACACCGCCACTAGGGCCATCTGCCTTGTTGGCCGGATGATGGAGGTAAGCCATTTTTTGTTATACCTTTTATATACGCAAACATTTAGAGATATGCCCACTAGTCCTCGAGCCTCCGGGGGAGTAATTCATTACTCGGTCGGATGCTCTTAGGGAATTAGCGCAAGTCCTTAGTATTTTCAAATATCCACACACCTAGAGCCAGGTTAAGTTCCACTTTGCCCAGATCTTGTAGACTTTGAATATCCACACACCTAGAGCCTGGTTAAGTTCCACTTGGCCTGGATCTTGTAGACTTTGAATGTCCACACACCTAGAGCCGGGTTAAGTTCCACTTGGCCCGGATCTTGTAGACATCGAATATCCACACACCTAGAGCCAGGTTAGGTTCCACTTGGCCTGGATCTTGTAGAATTAGAATATCCACACACCTAGAGTCGGGTTAAGTTCCACTTGGCCGGGATCTTGTAGAATTCGAATATCCACACACATAGAGCCGGGTTAAGTTCCACTTGGCACGGATCTTGTAGACTTTGGATATCCACACACCTAGAGCCAGGATAAGTTCCACTTGGCCTGGATCTTGTAGTCTTCGAATATCCACACACCTATAGCCGGGTTAAGTTCCACTTGGCCCGGATCTTGTAGGCTTCGAATATTTCTCTTCCTATTTATGAATTAACACTGTCTTGTTTCAGATCACCACCAACCGCCGAACTGCCGAGTTCTAGTCTCTGCTGGACTCATACAAGGATCTTCGCACTAGATACGGCAAGCTGCTTTTTATCACCAGAAGAACGGTAAATTTCTTTGCTTAAGACCTTTTCATTTTCATTCCCTCGAGTCACTTGCTATCCGTACTAACTTATCATCCGGATTATGCAGCCATGGACAAGGCTGAGAACGTCGTCATGTGCAAGAACTTGGCTCAGATCCAAGGTAACTTAACTTGCTCACTTAGCCTCTGCATGCTCCTTTCTTGACTTGGCAGATATTTATACCTCGGGTCTGCCAAGTCAACGTATTATTGCAGTTACACTTCAAGATATTTATACCTCGGGTATGCCAGGTTACACGTATTATTGCTCAGCTGCGCCTTAAGGACAACGAGATTACTCGGTTGAACACTGAAATCTAGAAGCTGGACAAGGCTGACCAGGAGTTCTCTGAGGAGAAAGAACGGTTAAAAACTCATCTTGAAAAGGACAAGGATTTGCTGCAAGAAGCGGACATAAAAGTTAAGTCGGCGACCTCTGAGTACGAGAAGCTCCAGGCGAGGAATGCAGATGAGCATAACGATCTGACTCAGATTCTTAGCCAGATCGCTCGTGAGTACTTTTCCTTCCTACGACGTTTGTTTATCCGAGTCATGTGCTTTTACTCATTGATATTTTCTGCTTTGCTCATAGGCAAGTTCCCAGAGAGTGAACCTCTCGCTTCTGCTGCTATGGCTAAGTCTCGCCTACAGCGGGGTATTCCAACCAGCCCTACCGCCGGGTCTATTCCTTATGACACAGAGGATTTGCTGGTGAGCCTCGCTGCCCGCGTTGAAGTTATGAAAAACTATGGCACAAACATTATGTCGGCAGCAGTTCAGATGTTCAATGCTCTCTGGCCCACTGAGCCCACTCCCAAAGGAAGCACTGCTTTTACAGCTAAACTGATGGAGTGCGAGACCCTACGTGCTGAGGCTGAGACGGCTTTGAACTTTGTTCTCTCATGGTATGAGGAGCTAGACCTGGAATTGCTTTATCGTCTGCGCACCAGATCTAAGTGGTCCAATGATCCGTAGTGCGTCGCTCAACGCAAGACGTGTGCCAACAACCTTATTCAGTATGCCTTCTGCCATAGCTGAAATGAGGGTCCAAGCTTTCTCGAAGCCGCTGACGATGCCTAAGTCTCTGATGGTGCTAAGGGCGAAGAAGATGAGGACGAAGCCTCCGAGCTTGGCAATGATACCGAAGACCCGGAGGATGAGGAGATTAACCCTAATGATGAGGCAGGGACCAGTGCCCTGCCTACTGACGTTGAAGTACCTCCTCCCTCAACCAATGATCCGTCTCCATCTGCTGCTCCATGAGCTATAAACACTTAATGATATTCATCAGATCCCTGGTATGCCAGGTGTAGTTGTATCTATGCACAATAGTTTGTTTTGCTACAATTAGTTACGTTTTTCTACTAAGTTTTTAATGCCGGATTAACTTGGGTGAAGTCCCCGAGTTTCCTATTCTTGTTCCTCCAATTTTATGACTCGGCTCGCGTCTACCTTGATTCGGTTTTTAACTTACGAGTCCGAGGTTCAAAAAATTGACTTAACAATACTTGAAACTTTGAAATTAGCTCAAAATAATCCGACGTAATATAGATAAAGTAAGTATAGGGTTAGTCCGAATAACAAACGACGGCTCGATTATGTCCCTTTCCTTAGTTAGTTTTCATGTGCTTTGCGATTCCAAACTTGTTCTCTTTCTTGCCGTGAAGCCAATTGTTGTTAGACAACAACAAAGTCGAAGAGTTAGATTTTTTGTGCTTACACACTACTAATCCGGCTATGGTATAAGAAACTTAAGCCAGCCGACATATATGAAATAAGTACGGGAAAGATAATTATTAAGGCAGTCCCCGAGTTTCTGCTAGGGGTGCTGAAGTTTCATTAATATGCTCATTGCCGACATACATACCGACATATGAGTAGCTCAGATACATTCACCTCTATGGCAGGTGTAAAATGGACAGAGTAGAGCTACATTCCATGGACGCTTAGATTCCTCGCTGGACCTATCCGCCTTGTTCTTCTCATGTGGTTGTGCATCGATAAGATAGTAGGAGTCATTGTGCAAAGCTTTGCTTACAATGAAAGGTCCTTCACATGGAGGGGATAATTTATGCATGCCAACCGTGCACTGCACCAGCCGAACTACAAGATCACCTTCCCTGAAAACTCGGGGGTTTACTTTTCAGCTATGGTAGCGTCGGAGATTTTGCTGATATATGGCGAATCTGGACAAGGCCAGTTCTCTCGCTTCTTCTAGTAGATCAACATCGTTTTGCCGGGATTCAAGCACTTTGGCCTCTGTGTATTGGGTGACTCTTGGTGAATCATGTTCTATGTCGGCTGGTAGTACAACTTCTGCCCCATATACCAGAAATAATGGCGTGTAGCCCGTTGATCGATTCGGAGTTGTTCTTAAACTCCACAGTACCGCTGGTAGTTCTTCTATCTAGCACCCCGCTAATCTTTGCAGCAACTCAATGAGCCGGGGTTTTATCCCGGACAATACTAGTCCGTTGGACCTTTCGACTTGTCCATTCGACACGGGGTGGGCTACAGAGGCAACATCTAGCCGAATCTTCTTCTGTTGGCAGAATCTCGCAAATGCTCCTTCAGCAAAATTTGTGCCATTATCAGTTATGATACTGTGGGGATAGCCATATCTCAAGATATATATTTGAGGGACATTATTGTTGTTGCCCCATCACATTTCCTGATTGGCTTAACTTCCATCCATTTGGTGAATTTGTCCACCATGACCAAGATGTGGGTCATACCTCCCCTTGCCGGCTTGAACGGTCCTACCATATCCAGGCACCACACAGTAAATGGCCAGGTAATGGGGATGGTCTTGAGTTCCGACATTGGCATATGGGTTTTTGTGGCATATCTCTGACAGCCATTGCATTTTCTCACCAGATCATCTGCTTGTTCCAGGGCACTTGGCCAATAAAACCCATGCCGAAAAGCTTTTGCCACTAATGCTCTCGAAGATGCATGATGACCACACTCTCCTTGATGAATATCTCAGAGTATATCAAGCCCTTCATCCGGGTCTACGCATCATTGTAAAACACTGGTCACACTTCTTTTGTATACCTCGGCATTGATAATGGTATATGCCTTTGCTCTTCTCTGGAGTAGCCTTAAGAGTATCTCATCATCGGCAAAGTCCCCTCCTTCAGGAATTCAAAGATTGGCTTTGCCCATGTGGGTATAGGCCGGTCAGGGAAAATCTCTTCATCAATTTCCATTGCATCCACCAACATAATCGCAGTCGGCTCTAGCAGAGTAGTCCCCCGGTCTTGCGAGGAAGTCGCCAGGTTTGCCGAAGAAGTCCCCGGTTTCTCCGAAGCAGTCTCTAGGTTTGCTGAGGTGCTTCCCCAGTCTATTTCCATAGGAGTAGCTTTTGATCCAGAGAGGGCCAAGATATAAATTGATCTGGATTCTAGTGATGGTGTAATGGATGGTTTTCTCAAGTCTTCCAATGCAATTGCTGGGGGAATTGGTTGTCGGGATGACCCCAACTTGGATAATACATCAGCTGCCTCATTTTCGATCTGAGGTACGTGATGGAATTCACAACCCTCAAAGAAACAACTTACCTTCTGGACATAAAATCTGTAAAGTGCCATGTTTGCATCCAGATCATCCCAATTGCCAGACACTTGCTGTACCACCAAATCCAAATCACAAAAACACAGTATCTGATGTATGCCTACCTCCTTTGCTGCATTGAGTCCATGCACAAGTGCTTCATACTCGATGACACTGTTTGATGTGCTAAAATGGATCTGGAGGATGTATTTCAACTAGTCCTTCTTGGGCGAAGTAAGCACTACCCTGCCCCAGTCCTTCATTTAGCTTTGACCCATCAAAGTGCATTCGCCGGTAATTTGAGTCCAGCAGAGGTGACTCGTATTGCATCTCGGCCCAATCCACGAAGAAATCCGCCACAACTTGTGATTTGATTGCATCTCTTCTGTCAAACTATAGTGTGTATGGGGCTAGCTCAATTCCCCATTTTGCGATTTGGCTACTATCATCTTTGTTGTCATAATTTCGGATATTGGTGCCTCACATATCACCTTGATTGGGTGTTCTTCAAAGTAATGTTTGAGTTTCTTTGTCGCCATGTACACACCATATGCCATCTTCTAATAGTGAGGGTAATTCTGTTTTGAAGCCGACAATACCTTGCTCAAATAATACACCATCGTTTGCACCGACTTAACTTCCTCGTCACGTTCCACCACTACCACTTCACTTACGACTTGGTTGGTCGTGGCTATATAGAGCAGCATTGGCTCTTTAGGTAATGGGCGGCTAATATTGGTGTAGAGGATAGCATCTTTTTTTAACTCTCGAAACGTGCTATCAGCTTGCAGTGTCCATGTAAATTTATCTGCCTTTTTCATTAACTGGTAGAGGGGCAGTGCCTTCTCTCCCAGCCGACATACAAACCGGCTTAATGATCCCAGGCAACCCGCAAGCTTCTACACATTATTAAGGAATTTCGGCAGCTCCATTTTCTCTATGGCTCAGATTTTTGTGGGATTGGTTTCAATACCTCGGCTGGGTATAAGGAAACCGAGTAACTTCCCTGCCAGCACACCAAAGGTACATTTTCCTGGGTTAAGCTTCATCCAGAATCTCCTTAGGTTCGCGAATGTTTGCCAAATATCGTCAAGGAGCATTTTGCTTTCCTTGGTTTTTTTCACCACATCATCCACATAAACTTGCACATTCCGACCTATTTGGTCATGTAAATAGTTTTGCATGCATCTTTGATATGTTTCCCCTGCATTACGTAATCCGAATGACATAGTGCGATAGCAATAAGCCCCATACGGGGTGATAAACGCAGTCTTTATTTGATCATCCGGGTTCAGGGGTATCTGGTGGAAACCAGAATATGCATCTATGAATGACAACAACACACCCAGGAGTTGAATCTATGACCTGATCTATCCTTGGCAGCGGAAATGGATCTTTTGGACACGTCTTATTCACGTTCGTGTAATCGATACACATGCGCCATACCACTGCCACATTCGGAACATCCTTTTTTCTCCACGAGCACCGGATTAGAGAACCAATCCGAGTAAAGTACCTCCATGATAAATCCGGATGCGAGGAGCCGAGCTATCTCATCTCCAATGGCTTTTCTCCTGTCTTCGGCGAAGCGGCAGAGAGGTTGCTTCACCGTCTTTGCCCGGGTCTTGCGTTCAAAGAGTGCTCGGGCAACTCCCTCGGCACACCTTGTAGGTCCTATGTAGACCAAGCAAAGATGTCTCGATTCTCACAGAGGGAGTTGACGAGCTCGCTTTCCAATTTGTCACTTAACCCAGCACCAATAGTTATGGTGCGCTCCAGAAACTGATCATCAACAGGCACTTTCTTTATATCTTTCGTTGCTTGAAATGAGACACTCCCATGCGGGTTAATCAAAGCCGGCATATGCTACTGAGCGGACTGAGCCAGTGCAGCCACTTCCAGGATTTTCCTCTTCTCTTGAGGAATCACGAGTGACTCCGCCAGGTTAGATCCGGCGGATGCACATTCAATAGAACTCCTAAAGTCCCCGTCTATGGTAATCATCCCCTTGGTCCAGGTATTTTCATCTTCAATTAACTAATGTGAGTACTTTCCATGAATTTGTTCAGAGCAGGCCTGCCGAGTAACGCATGATATGTGCTTTCCAAGTTCACCACTTCAAACTCCAAGTTTTCAGTCCGACAACTGTCCCTTATGCTGAATAACACGTCAACCCGGACTTTACCAATTGGCTCACAGGAGATACCCGACACAATGTCGTGGAAGGTGGTCCTTGTTGCCTGGAGCATATTCTCTGACATCCCCAACTTGTTCATGGTATCCTTGTACATGATATTAATCCTACTACCGTTGTCTATCACCTTGGAGAACCTTACATTGATATTTGGCCCAATGAACGTCGGATCTAGTACCAGCACGTAGGTCCTTGGACTTGGCATAAGCTTTGGGTGATCCTTGATGCTCTAAGTGATCTCCCGATCCGACCAAGGCATATACCTCACCACGATCGGCATTACCGCATTTACTTCCATATGCCGGTGCTACAAACTCTTTATGTCAGTCTCTTCCATCGTAAACACACAGTAACTTTGATGATGCTCCCTCTACTCATTTCTCCCCTCATTGCCATGATAACCTTGGTCATGTTGTTGCTGGTTACTCACTTGATACACAACATCCCTCCTTTCCTGATTCTAATACCTCTATGGGGGTGGAGCCAACATCAGCTGCTGTCCATTTCCCCCAATGAGTTGTTGCTGCCGAGGTGCTTCATTCTGAAGTCCATCATGCCGAGGTGCATCGTTTCGAGGTTCATGAGCATTCCCCGAACTACCTTGCTCTAACTTCCGCATCCATTCACATTGCTGGGTCGTCTGGTTCGCCAGACTATTTGGACTTGGCGTATGGAACTTGCATGGTTGAACCAACATAGACTCGAATGTGTATCTTGGACGGTCCTTTCTTTCCTGCCACTGTTTCTTCTGTTCCGGCATCCAAGGCTTCTTACCCTCACTCTTTTGTTGCCATCATTGCCCTCCAGTTTTATGGCGCTGGCTTGCACCAGCATTGGGCTGATCTTGGTCCACAACGGGCACTTGCTGCAAGTTGTACAAGTAATCCAGACGATCATCCCTTCTTTTACCTCGGAAATCATTCCTCCTAGATGATCCGGAACCATCTCTGTCATAGTATTCCTCATTCGACTCGCTTGACATTAGTCGAGGTTGCGTTGGGTCTCCCAAGGCATATGAATTCGCGATCTGGATCATCTCAGCCAAGGTGTTTGGCATATCTCGCTGCAACCTCTTCCACAACATACTTTCATACCTACAACCTTGGGCGAACCATGCTATAGCCTATGATTCAATTACCCCTTCGCATGAATTGCGCACATAAGACCACCAAGTCAAAAACTCTCGGTCTGGCTCATTTGGTATCTGCTTGCATAATGCCAACGTTTGTGGCATGTTTAGCCTCTTGTAGGTGCTTGAGAAGTTGCTGATGAAGAACTCCCTGGTGGCAAGTTGTTCAGCCAAACCCTTGCTGGTCCTTTCAGCATCTGGGGCACATATCTCACTTCCCATCTCAAATTACTTGTTGCAATTTTGACCGCTGTTGCGTAGTCAATGAGCCAATCATCCAAATTTGTACTGCCACCGTATGTCTTTGTTCCTCTAGCCAACTGAAAATTCGGCACAGGTGGTTCTCTCATGATCCGAGGTCCAAAGCATGCCGGACCCGGAGGACCTTGTACCTCGATCATCTTCGGCCTATAGATCTGGTCCAACTTTAGCCTAGTATCATCTAGCTGCAAGTTCCTGTTTCCCATTCTTGATCCAACCACGTGGTGTTCCGGCCTTGAGAATCCGGCATTAGCCATCACCAAATAACCATCATTGTATCTGTCTAGATCTAGACAAGCATTTTGTTGCTGCATTGCTTGGCCATCACTTTTCTCCTGCCAAGGTGCGTATTGCTGCAGATGTTCTCGAGGCGCATTTTGCCTTGTTTCCACCGGATTATGTTATATGGCATTGCCGTTAGCAACGTTCCTGACCGGCATTGCCTTGGTCGTGGTTTCCTCGACTAGCTTCACCTCGGCTGGCACTATGGCAATCCTCAATAACTTGCACTGATTTCCCTTTTCCAGCCTTTACCGGGTCATATGGTACCATCAGTTTGTCTCGTCTCCTTGAGGTTACCACTTCCTCTCTCCTAGGGCCGTGACCCGGGAATGACACTGCTCCAGCTGATTTTGCCGTGTTATTCCTTGCCGAATGAACTACGTGAGATGCTTCGGGCTGTGCCGGGTTCTCCTTGTTTATTTCCTCATTCTACTGACATGCTACCCTCAACAGGTGGTTAACTCTTTCCTATTGCCTCTCTCGGGCTTCTCCAGTTAAGCCTTCTAACTCGGAGGCAGCTGCATTGGCAGCCCTGAGGGTCTTAGCCGGTGTAGTCTATCTCTCCAGTCCAGCAGGTACTATCGTATCTGTCTGACCTAGCCTAGGCACATACTCCCTATCAATCTCAGTAATTAGGTTCCTACCTCGGATTTTTATCCCATCTATGCGGTTTGCCTTTGCATACTCCCGCAAAGTAATATTCAGTGCATGCTACAACTCAGCTACTTTCTTCGCACCAGCTAGCATGTTCTGCCTAGTTTCCTCTAACTCGGCATGTGCCTGAGCCGGATATACTACTGGCTCTGTGGGTGTTGCTAAGCTATCTATTGCCTGTTGTAGTACATTCTCTGGCCTCTCTAGTGGAGGAAATCTGGACCTTGCCTGCTTTAGCATTGCCTCCGGCTCTGGTGCCGGATCCTTGCTTGCTCCTGCGTCTAGCACTGTCATCATGACCTCAATGCAGCTTGCGGGGCAAGTGATATGCATATTGCGAGCCGCGCTGAGAGGTGGTTCCCCTCCCTCGACGACATGACGTGGATGTACACAGGACTCGTCGATGCCAACGTAGATCTTGCACATGCCAAGCTTGATGAAGAGGCTGTTGCGCGGAGGAGGGTTCCTGCCGAAGCTCCCCGTGTTGTTGCTGATGTAGTCCAGCACTCCAAAGTGCTGAACGAGCCCGGACACGATGCGCTCGCCGGTGTCAAAGATGTTTCCCGTCCGACTTTTTACCCCTGCTAGCGCCGCTAGCCCATGGTGGGCGCCAACTGTCGTCATGGTGGCACGGAAGATGCCATGGATAGGCTAAAGATGGGGCCAACATGCACTAGAGGAATCTAGGGAGGGATAGTGTGGTGATTCCACACACAAGTGTTTGTATTTTCATTCTATCAATGTGGGATTACAAGGGCTCCTTGAGCTGTTTGTGAGAAGGACACTAGTTCTCTTACCCCCCTACTATAGTGCTCTAGGGTTGTTTGTGCATTCATGGGCATCATCCTTTAAAATGTAATAAAAAGAAAGTAAAGAAAAACCCTAAAAGCCTAATCCTTCCCTCTCTTTGAAAACCTATTCAAAATAGTTTGAATTTCGAAAACTATAAAAGGTGTGGAGCCCAAATTGTTATAAAGGCCCCTTAGTGTTCTAAGGTATTTTTGAAATCCTCTAGTATTTTTGAAATGATTCAAAAAGTAAAAGTATTTGAAATTACAAATGGGAAAACACAAAAAGGAAAAAGGTTTTGCAATAAAAAAAGAGAGTCACAGCCTCCAGGCCGTGCAGCCCAGGTCGGCCCAGCTTCCTCCTGGGCTACCTACCGCCTAGGGCGCAACCTGCAACCCCGCACGCGGCCCACCCTCGGCCCAGCCCAGGTTATTCCTTCGCCTCGTCATCTTCGCAGACAACGGCAAGCAGCTGCCTGGTGCGCCGCTCGCCGTTGATCGCCGCTAGCCGCTGCGATGCATGCCATCGACGCCCAGGAGGATATAAGACCATGCCGCGCATGTCTCTTCCCCCTCGTCCTCATCCCCTCCCACTCACGTGCTCTCTTTCCCCCTCTGTACCACGCAGGACCAAACCCTAGCCGCCCCAGTCGCCGGCGAGCCCCGCCGCTCCGAGCCTCCCCATGCCTCACCGACGCCCTTTGGAGCTTCGCCTCATCGAGTTCTTCTTCCTCACCAACGGAATCGAGCTCGGGAGCCTCGAATCGCCTGCATCGCAGCCGTCTCTTGCCCTCCTCCGGCCTCTCCACCACGTCCATCAGCTCCAGGATGAGCACACGGTCCTCCTAGACCTCCCCACCCTATCTCTCTCGCTTTGGTTAGGTCCCATGCCGTGCGCTGCCGTCTGCCGCCACCAGTCAAGCTCACCACCGTCACTTCGGTGACCGTTAGGTAGCGGCAACGCTCCTAGATGGTTCGGCGTGAAGCCACGATTCGAACCCGCCCCTCCGTGCTAGCCCGCGTGCCCCCTAGCGCTGCCCACCGCCATCGTCCGACGTGTAATCCAGCGAGCCCGCGTATCGCCCATGTGGCGTCGACGTGGTGCCCGCGTGGGTGCTGACCCATCCTGGCCAGCGTGGCCTGTTGACCTAGCCCTGGCCCCAGCAGTCAGTCTCTGGGGCTAGACGCAGCCCCAGTGAAAAATGCCCCAGCCAGCGCTGATGTCATCATGATGCAGTAAATCCTTTATATTGTTTTAATAAATCCATAAATTGGTATAAATCTTATAAAATCAATAAGTAATTATTTAAAAGTCATAAAAATGTGTATAGTATATCAAAATGTTTAGAAAAATGAGATCTAAACTTTACCATCAATATCCTGCATTGTTCAACAACTTTAATCACAAGTTTAATTAGAAGAACAGATGAACCCCCTTAGGTGATTTGAGGGTCTCTCCTGTATTAGGGTTTGGACCCTTCGGATCCCGCTTAAATTGCCAAGCATGATTTAGCGTTTCATTTCAACACAATTTAACTTGTCATATCATCATCCTTGCTTGAGCATTGCATCGATGCCATGTGTGGATTGTTGTTTCCCCTTTCTTTCTGGTGTTTGCTTCTTCCCGGTAGAATACGATATCGAGATCGAGATCGAAGACCAAGATCAACACCATCGAAGATCAACGAACAATACTTGATCAAATATAATCAAGTCAAGTATAAGGATTCCGAAGATCTATATCTGGGTATCAGCAAATAAGTCAAGAATAGCCCCACACATAAAAGAATCATAGGCTTTCAAAGTATTTCATTCTTGCCATGACACATATGATTCCACTATGGTCTTTTATCGATAGATAGAGTATCCTATCTATTGCATTACTCCCTTGAGCTTATATTACCTGATCGACTGCTGCTAGCATAACTAGGTTTGGCTTGTGTGCACTGCTAGAGCTTTTATCTGTGTCTTGCTTAGCCATGCTTAGCCGTCAGTGCTGGTTCATCTAGAAGATGTACCAAATGCAGAGAATCTAGTATGATAGGACAACGAGGTATACTGATGAGGTAAGATCAGTGGTAAAGGTTAAACATGCTAAGGCATGTATGGGAGGCCACAGTGGGATGTGGTTTTTGTAGTCCCATGCTCGCCACTACTAGGAACCGAGTTCTTTCCTTTCGACCAAGATGAGCGTACAGCCACACGGGGCTTGGGAACTCCTCCGCTGATTAACTTGCCTAGTAGATTCCATGAGTCACATAGTTCGGGCGTTCCATTCGACATATGCATAGAAAACGTTTTGAAAGATTTGACGGGTGAAGGTGCATCATAACAGGTAGGTAAGCATGGACGGGGTTGCTTGGGGTAGATGGCGCCCCTGGTAAACCAACCTCGCCTCACATATCTATGGACCGGATTCGAGATTTGACCCGTTACGGTGGAACCATCCTTAGGGCGTGACTCATGGTCTCAGCGAAAGCAAGGTAAAGGTCGTGGCCAACCACCCTTTGCCGGCCTTCCAAGGAAGAGGGCTAACGTTCTGGCACTAAGAGTCGGTTGGTACGTGTGGGTAAAGTTGTACACCCTTGCAGGGTTAAATCTTTTCGAAAAGCCGTGTTCACGGTTATAAACCCTTGGTGACCGAATTGTAAGATCATAGAGAACTTTAACCTAATCGTAAAACTTGGTAGATCAACGTGTGCTTAAGGATGCTTCCTCTTGGGTATGAGGGGTTGATCCTAGTTGTGAGATGAGAATTACTTTGGTGGATATGAAGATGATGATCAATTCTTCAGAGATGTCTCGCCCTTATCCCCTTTTAAAATATTCTGAGTAGATGAGCTTCTTCCCCCTCTGGTTTTATAAACAAAGATGGCTTTATGCAAAATAACACCACTAGCCATAAGTCTTGCGGAGTACACCCTGTACTCACCCTTGCTTTGTTGATACTTTCAGAGTAAGTGTTCCCCCAAAGACAAGTTTGGTACAACATCGACACCGTCGTGTAGCTTGGGGTTCCCGGCCGACAGCCTGGAATCTATGGGATGGGACGTCATCGTTATGCTTCAGGCCTCTTAGGCCATTTGTTAAGTTTGCTATAGTTAATAGCATAATTTGCCTTCCATTGTTTGATGATTGTGGTCAGTGACCTATGATTGTTATATTTTGGTTCTTAGCTCAGTTATGAGCTTGCTGTAATAATTTTTGTGTCGCAGGGTTACTATTGTGTTGCCGATTTCTCACTAGATATCCTCGAGCTCTAGGTTAAGCTTATATCAGGCTAAGGTCTGGATTTGTTTAACCCTGATCCCGGGGGTGTCACAGTTCTTGGTATCAGAGCAGTATCGACCGTAGGAAAACCATGCTATTGGTTGATGTTGAGTCTAGTGGTTGCGAAAACTATTTGAAAGATGAAAAGTATTTGCGAAAACTCTAGTATGCTTCTTTTTCTCCTCATCTGGTATCGCTCTAACTCTGGGTCATCTCATCTTGTGTTGATTTGGAGAAGTTTTGATATCTCTTCTAGTCTTTCAAAGCTTAGGTGCCTTTTGGGCATGTCGTTTCTCAACCAGTTGACCTAGTATAGAGTTCTCTAGAGTTGTGTGTGTTGTGTGTGTTGTGTATTCCTTGTTTCACTTTGCTCTGCTTCAGTTGAGAGATTCCTTCCCATCATGATCTCTCTACCATATGGGCCTACAATATTATATTGTAGGATCCATATTGTTATGTTCTAGGCTTCGAGGATTCCTTTCACCTCGTATGCCTCCTTTTTATTTGTTTGGGTACTTCAGAAGTTATTTCTTCTCTTGGAAGCTACCTCGTGATTACTATCTTGCAGTGTAAGTTGTGTCACTCAAGTAGTAGTTACTTCTTTCTCGGGTTTTAACCCTTCGACTTGAACCGAAGATCCCGGATTGTGCTGGATTCTGGTGTTGAGAATTTTGTACATGAAGCTGATCTTTAACCCAAGATCCATTCCATTGACCCCTATCGTAGACGTTCACACCTTACATCGGGATGGCTGGTACTACAATTCTAGCCTTCAATCTTGTGGTCTTTGTCATGATTGAATCTCGACAATTGAGGACTTCCCCTACCACATGTTACGGCAGATGTTCTTTAATGGAACCAAATAGATCACGACAAGTGTACTCCTCGTGAGTCTCGCATTAATACTCGTGACTCTACCCACCTTTCTCCCTTCTATGCATTGGTTTTCGGAAGATTGATAATCTATGCATCCGCATATCGGGATTCTATCCTGAGCATGTTCTTTTCCCATTGTTGTTTCTGACCTTTTGTCTACCAGTTGGTAGCCAAGTAGTAAATGTGCATCGGTGTCTTCCAATGCAAGATACTCCTGTGGTCTGTCATGACAAACCATTTTGGAATGTCAGGAGAAACAAACTCCAGTACCTCATCATACCTAGGACCAGGTCAAAGTGTTGTAATCCGTAGATTAAGAGGCTTGATTAGCTTCTATCTGTTCCACCTTCAAGTATCACACCCTTATATACTGAGAGGTCGTGCTGAGTTTCATAACCCTCTTAATGAAGTGATTCTCTTACACATCTTTACCCACCCTTCCTCCGAGCCCTTGCGCTCGTGAATGATGCGTGTGCATAAGAATGTGGCCATCCAAGATTCTTAGCAATTCGTTGTAGCTTTGAACTCCAAGGACATTTTTGTGTCATCTCTAGCGTGATTGGTTAACCCTATCACAAAGCAAAGGATGATTGTGTTACCAAGTATGTTATTCTGGTACACTCTCCCCGTAGACTTAGGCTTGTGCCGAAGCTCTGAGACTATGTCTTCTTCCTCACCAAGCAAGTTTCCTCTCAAACTAAATTACATATCGGTGGTTCATGATATTCTAGATGTCTCTCTGGAAGTATCTCCATGTTGCCACATAACCGTGTTGTCAAGTTCTTGAGCAAGCAAGTTCTCTGAATTGCTCCTTTCTCCAAGGATTCATACTGGATACCATTAAATTAGTTGGTTGAGCTTAAACAACAACTTGGAGAGTTGTAAGACAAAAGTTCTATCCAACTTAGTTCCTTCATAAAGGGATGTCTAGTTTTGTTCGTGATGAAGAAAGATAGTGTGTCCTTCATGGATATGTTATCGTCCCCACCTTTTATTTGATTTGGGTTATCATCAAATCAAACTCAGTTCCATGTACTATCTTGATGATGTTTCTACTCGTGATGTTTCACTTGAGTACATATTCATGTATGTTGGTCTGACCAATGCTCTGCCTTGTTCATACAACATATGAGTCCATCTTCTTGGAGTGTCTCGACAAGTTTGTTGTTGAGCCCATCGACAATATCCTTATCTTCTCCATGCTAGAATAGACTCATATGAAACATTTGGCATTAATGTTGGAAAACTTTCTAAGAACCTTCTTCGTGATATCTCGAAGTATGTGTTCTGGATGTGAGAAGTGACCTTCTCTGATTCACGTGCAAATGTTGAAAGATCTCGCCATGGATTTGGGTGGAGTTATCTTTGTTTACTCTACGGACACAAATGTATTTCGTTGCAAGTACTCGATGTATGAGCAGTTGTCCTTCGACAAGTTGCTAATACATGGTCTAGCATTCTACCTCAGCCCATTGGAGCTTAACACTGAAGTCCATGTCTTGAGAATCTAGTAACTTTACATTCGTGGTAAATGTTGCGAGCTTTCTATTCAGACATGCTGAGTCTGAAGTATCATCTCACCTAACCAAATCTGAATCTCAAGCCGATATATGGTTGGTGTTCCTCAAGGTTTTGAAATAGGTTTCTATGTCAGTCTGACATGATTGATGTAATGGTTGACTCAACTAGCCGGAAGGCCTGTCGTCATATTCTCTTGAGTCAGCAAATAACAACCATTCTTCATGGCTCCTTCTATGATTTTACTATAGGAGTTGCGCTTATGGTTTCCTTTGTATCCGAAGTCCGACCTTTACTTGATGTTTGCTTTCTCGAACATCAAGGAGAACATTTAAAGTAATGTTGTTAAATGTCGCTCGGTCGATCCTCTAGACCCTTTTTATGTTGGCAAGCATTCTGTTATGCCAAGTAATTGAAGTCTGAGAATGAAGTTTATTTTTCCTCGTGTCATCAGGAATCTTCTTACCTCTTCATCCTGGTGGAGTAAAGTGATATCATGATCTTTGGCAAAGATTTTGATAGACCTAGATGAATAAAAGGTTTCCTTCGATCTCTCTAACATGTTCATAGAGTGACGATGGTTTTGGTAAACATCAGTTCCTCTTGTTACATGTTCCTTGTGAATCTTATGAGCCCTCGCCATAAAACACCTTTCTGTTCTAACCATATGATGAACGAAGAGTGATCCTTCCATGTCAAAAGTAGTTCAACAACTTGGTTATCCATATCTTTGTACCTTGGAAGCTCTACTTAATTCGACTAGTAGAGGTTCACTTCTCGAAGTCTATGGTTTTGTTCTATCCGTTGCAAGCTTTCCTTTTCATAAGCTTAAACCCTTCTGAAGCTCCATGGTCTCAATTCTTATGAAGACCAACTATCTAACAATTTGAAACCTTCTCCTCTTGTTTCCTACTTTACCTTAATGTGTTTCATGTTTGCCATCTCAGAGTTGTTTTGAACACTCCTTCCATGAGTTGACCATGAGATACTTTGTGTGTTGTTTAGTGTGTTTCCCTCTTATCCTTAGAAGTGGTCCTGTTTCTCTTCCTTCTTCCTACCTGCTGAATCTCGGGTCAAGATTCTCGTAAGGGGGATAGAGCTGTAACGCCCCCATTTTAGTTAATCTTATATTTAGGGTTGTTTGTGCATTCATGAGCATCATCCTTTAAAATGTATAAAAAAGAAAGTAAAGAAAAACCATAAAAGCCTAATCCTTCCCTCTCTTTGAAAACCATTCAAAATAGTTTGAATTTCGAAAACTATAGAAGGTGTGGAGCCAAAATTATTCTAAGGGCCCCTTAGTGTTCTAAGGTATTTTTGAAATCCTCTAGTATTTTTGAAATGACTCAAAACGTAAATGTATTTGAAATTACAAATGGGAAAACAGAAAAAGGAAAAAGGTTTTGCAATAAAAAAAGAGAGTTAGAGCCTCCAGCCCGTGCAGCCCAGGTCGGCCCAGCTTCCTCCCGCGCTACCTACCGCCTAGGGAGTAGCCTGCAACCCCGCATGCGGCCCACCCTCGGATCAGCCCAGGTTACCCCTTCACCTCGTCGTCTTCGCAGACGACGGCAAGCAGCTGCCTGGCGCACCGCTCGCCGTCGATCGATGCCAGCCGCTGTGATGCGTGCCGCCGATGCCAGGAGGAGATAAGACCATGCTGCGCACGTCTCTTCCCTCTCGTCCTCATCCCCTCCCCCTCGCGTGCTCTCTTTCCCTCTCTATACCGTGCAGGGCCGAACCCTAGCCGCCCCAGTCGCCGGCGAGCCCCGCTGCTCCGAGCCTCCCCATGCCTCGCCGACGCCCTATGGAGCTTTGCCTCATCGAGTTCTTCTTCCTCACCAACGGAATCGAGCTCAGGAGCCTCGAATCGCCTGCATCACAGCCATCTCTCCCACCTCCGACTGAGCTCCGTCGTGGCCATGTCGTTGCTACAGCCCTCCTCCGACCTCTCCTCCATGTCCATCAGCTCCAGGGTGAGCACACGGTCCTCCTAGATCTCCCCACCCTCTCTCTCTCTCTCTGGTTAGGTCTCATGTGGTGCACCGCCATCTGCCGCCGCCATTCAAGCTCGCCACCGTCACTCTGGGGACCGTTAGGTAGCGGTGCCACTCCTAGATGGTTCGGCGTGAAGCCTCGGTTCGAACCCGACCAACCGTGCTAGCCCGCGTGCCCCTAGCACCACCAACCGCCACCGTTCGATGTGTACTCCGGCGAGCCCATGTGTCTCCCATGTGGCGTCGACATGGTGCCCGCGTGGGCGCTGACTCATCCTGGCTAGCGTGGCCTGTTGACCTAGCCACCCCGATCCCGTGCTGTGGTCTGGGGGCACTGCTAGCCTAGTGAAAAATGCCCTGCCCTGGCTGGCGTCATAAATGTATGATAAATTGCGACGCTATATAATGACGCAAAATCCACACTGGCTAGATGACTTAGTGAAAAATGCCCTTCTCACCTACACACACATAATGACGACGTAAAGAAACTTTAAATCATTTTAATAAATCCAGAAATTGGTATAAATCTTATAAAATCAATAAGTAATTATTTATAAGTCAGAAAAATGTGTATAGTATATCAAAATGTTCAAAAAATGAGATCTACACTTTACCATTAATATCATGCATTGTTCAACAACTTTAATCATGAGTTTAATTAGAAGAACAAATGAACCCCTTTAGGTGATTCGAGGGTCTCTCTTGTGTTAGGGTATGGACCCTTCGGATCCCGCTTAAATTGCCAAGCATGATTTAGGGTTTAATTTCAACACAATTTAACTTGCCATATAATCATCCTTGCTTGAGCATTGCATCGATGCCATGTGTTGATTGTTGTTTCCCCTTTGTTTCCGTTGTTTGCTTCTTCCCGGTAGAATACGATATCAAGATCGAGATGAAAGACCGAGATCAACACCATCGAAGATCAACGAACAATACTTTATAAAATTTAATCAAGTCAAGTATAAGGATTCTGAATATCTATATATGGGTATCAACAAACAAGGCAAGCATAGCCCCACACATAAAAGAATCATATGCTTTCAAAGTATTTCATTCTTGCCATGATGCATACGATTCCACTATGGTCTTTTATCCATAAATAGAGTATCCTATCTATTGCATTACTCCCTTGAGCTTATATTACCTGATCCACTGCTCCTAGCATAACTAGGTTTGGCCTGTGTGCACTGCTAGAGCTTTTATCTGTGTCTTGCTCAGCCATGCTTAGCTGTCAGTGCTGGTTCATCCAGAAGATGTACCAAATGAAGAGAATCTAGTATGACAGGAGAACAAGGTATACTAATGAGGTAAGATCAGTGGTAAAGGTTAAACATGCTAAGGCTTGTATGGGAGGCCATGGTGGGATGTGGTTTTTGTAGTCCCATGCTCGCCACTACTAGGAACCAAGTTCTTGCCTTTGTACCAAGGTGAGCGCACAGTCAAACGGGGCTTGGGAACCCCTCCGCTGATTAACTTCCCTAGTAGATTCCATGAGTCACATAGTTCGGTCGTTCCAGTCGACATATGCATACAAAACATTTTGAAAGATTTGACGGGTGAAGGTGCATCATAACAGGTAGGTAAGCGTGGACGGGGTTGCTTGGGGTAGATGGCGCCCCTGGTAAACCAACCGGCCTCACATCTTTAGGGTCCGGCTTCGGGATTTGACCCGTTATGGCAGAACCATCCTTAGTGCGTAACTAATGGTCTCGGCGAAAGCAAGGTAAAGGTCGTGGCCAACCACGCTCTACCGGCCTTCCAAGGAAGAGGGCTAACGTTCTGGCACTAAGAGTCGGTTGGTTGGTGTGGGTAAAGTTGTACACCCCTACAGGGTTAAATCTTTTCGAAAAGCCGTGTTCACGGTTATGAACGCTTGGTGACCGAATTGTAAGATCATAGAGAACTTTAACCTAATCGTAAAACTTGGCAGCTCAACGTGTGCTTAAGGATGCTTCCTCTTGGGTACGAGGGGGTGATCCTAGTTGTGAGATGAGAATTACTTTGGTGGATATCAAGATGATGATCAATTCCTCGGAGATGTCGCTCCCTTATCCCCTTTTAAAATATTCTGAGTAGACGAGCTTCTTCTTCTACAGGATGGGACGTCATCGTTATGCTTCACGCCTCTTAGGCCATTTGTTAAGTTTGCTATACTTAATAGCATAATTTTCCTTCCGTTGTTTGATGATTGTGGTCAGTGACCTCTGCTTGTTATATTTTGGTTCTTAACTCAGTTATAAGCTTGCTGTAATAATTTTTGTGTCGCAGGGTTACTGTTGTGTTGCCGATTTCTCACTGGATATCCTCGAGCTCTAGGTTAAGCTTATGTCAGGCTAAGGTCTGGATTTGTTTAACCCTAATCCCGGGGGTGTCACATAGGGAAACCCAGGTTACAAAGTTAGGACATACGTGGGGGCATATTCCCCGAATATGCCCTTGTTGGCCCAGACCCAGCCGCCGAGTACTTTCCGGCGACTGCGACGGCGAAACTCCGGTGAACACACACACGTATATGAAGCTAGAGCTAGATTACCTTCCTGGCCATAGCAACTCACACACGCACATACGGAAACAATATGATCGCTACACGCACGTATAGTGCGTCCACTTTTTATTTCTTTGAACTCATGGTGTGTTTACAACCCGAGGAACATGCATATATATACGAGGATTCTAGTATGCTGACTCGACTACTAGCCCAACTCTAATCCTAGTAGTACTTAGTTACATTCAAGTATACGGATTGGACTCAACACACACATCTCGATTGTCTTGCTAGGAATCCTATCGTGTCGACTCGATATCGTGACACGTCTTGGTGCCAGACACGGAGTGCTTATTCCTAAAAATCACCCCCTAAGAATGACGTGCCCTTCAACATCCACCTGGGTCCCAAATGTACACGCTGTTTCTCGCGGGTGTCATCCTCGGCATTGCTTTCGCCGATCCCTTTCTCAGCATCCATGTCACCGACTTTGCTTTTGCCGGCTTCTCCATGCTTCATGTTGATCCTCCTTGTCTGCGTCCTTCTTTTCCGCGTCCTCCTTATCATTGTCATCCATGAACGTGCCTTCGGTCTTCATCGGTTTCTTGATGAACAACCAGTGCTTTTCGTAGTTCATCTTCACTGGGTTATTTATCATCCGAAGTATCTCCTTCGGATAGTAGTCTAACACGCCTCGCATGCGTGCTCGCGTCGGTCGTAGTCTCTTCATCTCCAGTAAGGTCGGAGGTGTCACAACATACTCTTCTGTGCTTGACAACGCGCTTGTTTCTTCAGTTTCTGAACCTTGTGTGCCTCCACGTAGAGCTCCTAGAGACAACGGCTCTACACGCAGCGTATTATGCATGCCTATTTGTGAGCCAATTTCTTGACTCACCACCATGTTACATGTCCCTTGCACTTCTGGGCACTGCTGTGCCCCAAGCTCTTCATGTGGATCATCACCTCCTGTACTAGCACATGATGAACTATATGTAACACCACTTAGTCCATATGGAGCTGCTCCTTCTGTTTCTTCTGGCCACGGACTAGCCTTTTCTACAGACTCTTTTTCTTCTGGGAGAATCCCTAGTGCTTCTGGCCTGGTGTCCACGCCTGGAGCAACCCCTAGGCCTTCAACGTCTTCTGGTCCCAAACTTGCTGACAAGGATAAGCTTGGTTGATCCATATTTTCTTCATACACAAGATCCCACGTGACATGAAAAGTTGGATATCCCTGTTCGTTGGAGCCCCAATTCCATGACTCGCCTTCCTCAAAGATTATGTCGCCCTTGACAACCACCTTATTAGTATAAGGATTGCACAAATGGTATTACTTTGAGCTTTCATAGCCCGTCATGATCATTAGAGTCCTATGCTCCGCCAATTTACTCTTATGGTCAGACTCCGTCTTGACATGCGCCACACACCCAAAAGTGCGAAGATGATCAACCGAGGGTTTCCATCTGTACCATGCTTCGTACGGTGTTATACCAACGCCACTCTCAGTTGGCTCCATGTTCAGCAAATACACAGCCGTATTGACTTCCTCACCCTAGAATTTTCCTGGAAAGCCTTTACTCATCATCATGCTCCGTGCCATGGTCAACACAGTTTGATGCAGCTCACCCCCTTGATCAATGCATAGGGCTCTTATCTTCGCCTCCACCTTGAACTGTTCGGCTTCCTTGATCTTGTCGAATGCTTGTTGAGCTTGATCCTTACTTTTCAGCAACACAATCCACATGTATTTACTATGATCATCCACCACAAGCATGAAGAACTTATTGCCGGACGGAGTTGCGGGTGAAATTCCAACGCATAGATCACCATGAACTAGTCCCGAGGCTTCACTTGCCTCAAACGTGGCTTCACATGGTAACGGGGCACTCCGTTCCTCGTGATCCACACACGGTAAATCATGATCCACTTGCGCCACAATCTCCGTAGCCGGTGATGGAGGATCCTCCTCATCCTTTAGCTTAGTTACTTCAAGCATCAGCATCATTAGTTAATCATCTCCTTCCTGGGCAACGAGGGCCCTCTCCTTCTCCTTTGGTGGTTTCCAGCAATCAGCCTTGAAGTGACCGAGCTCGCCGCAGTTATGACACCTTACTTTCTTTATGTCAAACTTCCTCCACAACGGGGTGTCATCTTCGTCCTCCTGCCCCGCGATGTACTTTTTCGCTGGGCATTGCTTCTCCTTGCCGCTCGTGGAGCCTCCTTGCTTTTCTTTCGAAAGAGTCATCCACTGCTGCTTCGTGAGCATCAGGTGCCCAACCTGTTCTGGATCACCAAAGTTGATCCGGATTCTCTCGTCGTGTGTCTTGAATTTTCCAACGAGATCCTCAACCGTAAATGTATTCAGATCGAGACATTGTTCAATCGATGTAACCATCTACATGTAGCGCACCAGCACCACACGCAGGAACCTTCTGACGTTCTTGACCTCGTCCAATCTCTCGCCATATCCCGTGATTGCGTTGACGAGGGTAACAAAACGGGCGGCAAACTGATCAACCGTCTCGCTGTCCTCCATCTTCAGATCTTCATAGCTTTTCGTCAAAGTTTGAAGATGCGCTTCCTTCACACGGGCATGACCTTGGTGCAAGATCTTGATTGTATCCCATGCATCCTTCGCTGATTTCTTTCCGACGAGGTGCTGCATCACGTCCTTCGGCACTACGGAATAGAGCACCGTTAAAGCATGGCGATCCTTCTGGTACTTCGCGCCTCACTTGACGTACTCGTCGCCTCCTTGATCGACGGCCTCCCAAACCTCCTAAGCCTCCATGGCCACCTCCATGTTGAGTGCCCATATCCCGCAGTCCTTGCGATCGAGGCGCGGATACAAAGCCGCCCCCACTGTCTCCGTCACTAGTGCTGCTGCCGAGCTCTCGCCAAACTTCACCATCGCCATGACCTCCTAGTACTTTCAGCAGATCATGAACGACGACCTTGGCTCTGATACCAATTGTTGGCCCAGACCTAGCCGCCGAGTACTTTCCGGCGATTGCGATAGTGAAACTCTGGTGAACACACGCACGTATATGAAGCTAGAGCTAGATTACTTTCCTGGCCATACCAACTCACACATGCACATACGGAAACAATATGATCGCTACACGCACGTACCGTGTGTCCTCTTTTTATTGCTTTGAACTCACGGTGTGTTTACAACCCGGGGTACATGCATATATATACTAGAATTCTATTATGCTGACTCGACTACTAGCCCAACTCTAATTCTAGTAGTACTCAGTTACATGAAAGTTACGGATTGGACTCAACACACACATCTCGGTGTACTCCTAGGAATCCTATACGTATACGACTCATATACGTGACACCGTGTCGGTACCAGACATGGAGTGCTTATTCCTAACAGCCCTTTGGCAAAAGCAAGATGCTTCTTTATTCACTTTAAATGGCTAGTCCGGACTATGGACGTACTCCTCTATGAGCTGCTTTGCTTTTGGTGTCAGCCGACATTGGTAACGTCAGCCGACACTAGCTACGTCACCTTTGTTGACCGTGCCCCACTGGACAAAGGCCACCTTTTGACCAGCAAGAGATTCCTTCCTTCTCTTGGAAGCCAAGTGGTAGCCCGGCTAGCGCCTGGCCAACCCAGCTACGAGGGTACCTGCATATATGGTAAATCAAGTATAACCTACATACATTTTATGTCGGATGGGTTAGTGTTAGGTGAATACCCGCCATGCCGGTTACCCCGTTAGTCGGCCTGCCTTGAGGAGACCCAGCCAGCACTCGCTTTGACGGTTCTATACCTCGGCTAACTCAGCCTTTATACCCGGCGTGACCCTACCCGAGGTATCCCCCCGACATCCTGACCCTAGATCTAAATCTAGAACAAACCCTAGTTGTGCCAACCCTGACTCTAGCCCCACAATCCCACCAACTACGTCACCCCACCTGCCAACCAACACACACCTGCCCTACATGCCTACACGCACTCACTCACACTGTCTATGTAACGCACGCGCAGCGGCACACTGAACCTCCCGGAGGTACGCCCCGGACATGCCCTGCCCCGACCGACTTACCTAGCTTGGCCCCATGCACCCACCACGACCGCATCCTTGAACCCGTGACACACCAAGCCCCTCCCATGTCGCGCTCACCCCACCCACCCCGAGGCAACGCCCCCATGCCCATCTCTCGCGTCGCACGCTACCACGACACTTCCGCTTGTGATGCATGCCTTTGCCCACCCCACGCGAGCTACGCAATGTCTTTTCCCCGCGGACCCCGTCCACAACCCTCTCCCTGCCTTGCCTTTCCAATCATGCGCAGAAGCCGCTTCCAGCACCCCCTCTCTAGCGCCCTTCCTCTTGACCCTAGCACCGAACTCCTCCGCATCGACCTCGTCGAAGCTCCGTCGCTCCTTGATCTCCCTATCGATGCGGCCACTTCCTCCCGGAGCTTCCTCTTTGTAGGGCGCGGCACGGCATCAAGGTTGCTCGTACTAGCGACCTTGACCTCTGGCCGCCTGCAGCAAGAGGCGTCGCGCCTGCATCTCCACTACCTGATGCCAAGACCGCCCTCACCGCGAGCTCCTGCCTCACCGTCCGCCACAGCCGGCCTTCCCCTTGCCCGCGTTATCCTGAAGCTCCCATGCGTTCCTCTTCTATGCACGCCGACTTCCTCTGTCTCCAAGGCTGACGCTACCACTGACCTCTCCTTCCTCTGCCTCCTACTCATCCCCATGACCTCCGGCGCGCATCATCGCTGCTTCCCGGCTCTACGACCCCTCCTCTGCTAGTAGCAGGCGCTCCGTGCCACCCCTTGGTCTTGTGCATCCTCTGTAGGCGCTCGGTGCCACAACTTGGCCATGCGCATCGTCATTCATCGTAGTTGTTATCCTCTGTCACGTTATAGTATATGGTGATGTGGAGATAGAGTGATGTAGGGATGTTGGCGATGTTGTGGTGCTGCTTGGGTCCACGCCGTGTTGGTGCTGCGAATATAGGAGCAAGAATTTGTAGATTGGCAAGACTCCAACAAGTGTTACTGACGGGACATTGTATGGCTATTGAAGGACCCTGAAGCCACTTCCATGTTCATCGCCGACAATGGTCGAAACGTCAAGCTCTCCGTCATAGACGACAAGCTCCCCATCACGGATTCCAAGACCGGTCTGATACCGTGCAACGAGGTCTTCTACATGGAATACCGCAACCTCTTTCATGGATCCGATGGCCAAGACCACCAAGACCAATCCTGGATCCGAAGCCTGAATCCAAACCCCATCGAACCTCTCGGAATGCCAAGATCACCGACTCCGAACCCGAAGGGCTTCTTCATGGAATGCCAACTTCTATGTCACGGAATGTCGAGCTCTTCCTCTAGAAACCCGGGGACCGAACCTGAACTAGATCAAACCAAGTTCGCTGAACACCAATGTGTGACCCCTTTTTCCGAGACCCTATTTATAAATTGCTATCTATCTGCTTGTTTCATATTAAATTGTTCATGTGACATAATATTTTGTGGCTTGGGGGCATTATGCCGATTCACCTCATAATTAAATATGGTGACCATATGCGGGCTTTTCTAGTCTTATATTGGCTCCATTTAAATTTATGTAGCAAACCAATGATATATCTTGCCTTGTTAATACAACATTTAAATTACGGGGTATCTAAACAACATCAACCATCTAATTAATTGTTGGGACCCTGGTTCCTCTTAATATTGCCTAGTCGCATCGCACCTTTGCCATGTCATGCATCATACAAGCATCATTCCCAATCTTCTGTCGTAGTATTAATAGTGCATCCGGTGTTTGTTTTAGTGCTTTGCTTCCTTACAGACTAAGCCGCTGAGTTGATGCGAGTTTCGACCCGATCTTCGGTGTATCTTCAGCTATGTTTCTCAGGCAAGCATTCTCCCCTTTCTACCTATTTTGCATTTATAGTATTTATTTCCTCATGTTGATTAATTGCGACCCGTGTTGCGATGCTTTAGTTTCCGTACACCATTTATATTCCTTGCAGCCTTTATATTGCCTTGGACACCTCCTATTGCCTATTGTTTGATAGATAGTTGGCCTTGCGAGTCGTAGTTGCTTGCTCCGGTGTTGGTTCACGTCATTGTTGGGGGTTAGCACATGCTTAATGGTGGAGATGATCATGGGTTTAATTATAGCTTGCTAATTAAATATAGGAAGTAGATATAACGAATGTAGAGTCACCGGTGGGTAATAGATGTTTTTTTAATTTTTCTCGACCACTGGTGTCCACCTAGGACTAGAGATCTTGACACCTATTCTGATTTCGAGCGTGCTAACCACATGTGGGGTGCGTGGCAACCCCTTCGGCTTATTACCTGATTTCAAAGTATTGTACTAGGGGCCACAAACTAGTTTGACGTTTTCAATCCATGTATTCCATGTTATGCCATGTTTATTATTTGTTGCTTGATGAGCGTTTACTACTGTACTGTTTAGATGTGGGTCGTTATGTTGAGGATTATACCTATGGACTCTGATCTATTAGCCAATCTCACAACCTCTGGGTCCGTCTTTCGAGCCAGCCAACTTCCTTACGGGTAGCTTAGTGGGGTGGCTCCCATGTACTTGCTTTGGGTCTGGGAAAGCGTCGTGTCCGAGGCCCCACCGACATATCGATGGGTGTATGTTAATTGATCTGGCAGAAAGGGTTAAAGTGCGTGTGGAAACTTTGGTGCACCCCTGTAGGTTTGAATCTTTTCAAAAAGTCGTGGCCACGGTTATGGATGACTTGGAGCACAGTTTCTTGATCATAGACAACTATAACTAAAGTTTACTGTTATAAATTTGACTTGTATCTAACATGACTAGTATGTTGGATAACCACCATGGAAAGAATGAATAAAACTGCCAACTTTGTGAGTTTCTTCGGAAGGAATTTCTCGTTTGGTCTCGAGGGGGAATACCAGGATGGGTATGTTTGGTGTTAGTATCAGGTTGGTTCCCGAATAGGTCTTTCTCATCCCTCTCTGATAGCCGACAGTTGTATCAAGTCTTTATAGGTTGTTCAGTGCATGCTTCGTTGCCGCTTCAGTCCACCATACCTATGTAGGCAAGAGCCGCTGAATTCTAGACTCGCCGTGCACTGGCCTCAGTACTGACCTCTCCCTTTTTAATTTGCCCTTTGTTGGTACCCCTTTTGTTTAACAGGTATAAGTTCAACGTTGTTAGCAGGGTTACCTTTCCGGCTTGGCCTGGGCAGGGTTATGGACGCCATTGGTTATTCTTCAGGGCTCTTACCCCAATACGATTCTTATCTGTACTCAGATCTTGTATCGTTTTCAAGTTGATTTGGATCTTTGTACTGTATATCTGTATTCTTGACTCATGGAGTCGTTATTGTATATATATATGTTCTGTGGGTACCATTGTTGACTATTTTGCAATGGTATTACTTCGTTTTCCACCCACACGCAAGTGCGTGGTGGGCAACTTTGATTCGTTTCTATGGGGGTTTGGCAGGAAACGCTAAAATCTGCATAATGCCGATTCGAGGGTGTTACGAAGTGGTATCAGACCTCAACAGTTATGATACCCCACTGGTCCAGCCTATAGGATAACCTAGCTAATGGACGTTGCAGAGTGTCAAAACTATTTTGGAAAAATCGGTTGGATAGATCTGAGTAGGTCTGCTTTTACTCCTTGCCCTCTATTATTCTCTTCTTTCCTTTGCGTGTTTGAATCTATCCTCTTATATTTTCTTCGACTCCAGGAATTCTCGTGGTTGGGTTTCCTTCGTACCTTTAGGGTTTCGCTTCCTTCCTCTTGTAACGGTGCTTCTACATCTAGTCTTCATTCTATCTGAGGAATCTACCTCTGTTGTACCTTTCAGTGGACCGAAACATCACTAAAAAAACTATGTATCCTATGTTGTTCTCCGATGCGACGACATCATCTATGCTAGATCCGATGAAGAGTCTATATCACTCTTTTGTTTCCGAACATCGTTTATCAAGATCTCTAGTCCGAATCTCGAGGGTAGTTGCATAATTCTTCCATGACTTGTACAGAGTAATGCTTTGAGTGCGGGATGGAGTCGCGACCATACCACTACTCTTATCATTCGCACTTGTACATTGAATGGTAGAGCGATTCAATATCTAGCCTTACCTTTTGTTACCTTTCCCTTCGTCCTTTGTTCTCTATAGTGTTCCCTCAACAAACGTGAGCAATGACCCCTTGTTGGTGGTGTCGCCGAATTCAAGATGGAGCAAGGATCTTTGTTAGTGTATCGTGAAGATATACACGAACTGAGGATATTCATATCATCTGCCTTCTTCCCCGTACCATGAGGCGGATCTCGAGGGCGAGATCCCTTGTTAGTGGTGTCGAATTGTAGCACCCCAGATAAAACAACTAATATAAACTTGCATATTGTTTTTGTTTTGTGCATCATCATGATCACATGCTCATGTAATCATGAAACATTGCATTTGAGAATCATCATGTCATCATGCATCTTTTTTGCCTAAAACTATTTTCTAAAAGCCTACCTTTGTTTTCTAAATGTCCCCATCTCTATTTCGAATTAAAACCCCATCCTTTTTGCGAATATTTTATTTTGAATAAAAGGTGTTTACAAAAACCATCTTTGAAATTAAAACAAATTAAAAGAAATAAAAACTATATTTGTTCCGGGGGAGGCCGCCACCGGCCAGGCCCAAAGGGCCTAGCTAGCACAAGCCTACCACCCCGGCTAATCCTAACCCTAGATCTAAATCTAGAACAAACCCTACTTGTGCTAACCCTAACCCTAGACCCACTCTCCCACCAGCTTCCTCACCCCACCCGCCAACCAACACACACCTGCCCTGCATGCCTACACACACTCCCGCATATTGGTCGCATAACGCGCGTGCAGCGGCACCCCGAACCGCCCCGCAGTATGCCCTGGACACGCCCTACACCGACCGACTAACCTCACTCAGCTCCACGCACCCACCACGACTGCATCCTCAAACCCGCGATGCGCCAAGCCCCACCCATGTCATGCTCACCCCACCCCACCCGGACGCGACTCCCCCAGGCCCACCTCTCGCATCACACGCTACCGCCACACTCCAGCCCACGATGCATGCATCAGCCCACCCCACGCGAGCGACGCAATCCCTCTTCCCCGTAGACCCTGTCCACAACCTCTCTCCGCCTCGCCTTTCAAATCCCACGCAGAAGCCGCCACCAGCGCCCATTCTGTGGCGCCCTTCCTCTCGACCCTAATGCTGAACTCCTCCACATAGACCTCGCTAGAGCTCCGCCGCTCCTTGATCTCCCCGTCGCTGCGGCCCCTGCCTCCCGGAGCTTCCTCTCTGTAGGGCGTGGCCCGGCATCGAGGTCGCTCGCGTCGGCGACCCTGACCTATGGCCGCCTGCAGCAAGCCGCGCCGCGCCTGCGTCTCTATAGCCCGATGCCAAGACCGCCCTCACAGCGAGCTTCTGCCTCACCATCCACCACCGCCGGCCTCCCCCCGCCCGCGTTCTCCTATCGTCCTCTGCTCTCCATGCCGGCTTCCTCTGTCTCCAAGGCTGACACCGCCACCGACCTGTCCTTCCTCTTCCTCCCACTCGTCCCCACAACCTCCGCCGCACATTATCGCTGTTCCCCGGCTCTACAACCTCACCTCTGCTAGTAGCAGGCGCTCCGTGCCACCCCTTGGCCATGTACATCCTCTGCATTAGCTCTGGCCATCAGAGGTTGTTCATCACAGTCGTTGTCGTGGTATTGCCGATGAGTACGCCATGGAGGGGTCCTCACAGTGCGTGTTAAGAGACGTGGGGTAAGGCGGAGAGTTGGCGGGTATGAGGTAACACAGATTACCTAGGTTCAAGTCCCACAACGGTGGTGGAACTATACTCCTTCTATAAATCACTATAATGGCAATACGCCAAATTATAGAGATCGGTTCGCTGTGCGAGGGTGTTAGGAATCGTTTTCCTAAGGCTCCCATAGGTCCGATTTATAAAGGCACCAGAACCTAGGGTTACAGGGAAAGGACCTTGCCGAACAAGGTAAAGAGTCCTACACTAATACAAACTAGTATTTTGTGCCTTGCACTCCAAGGCTCCGAGTACGTCGGTGACTCCTGTGTAGCCTTCCTTCATCCGGCATGGGCCTCCCTCCTGGATCCGTCTAACTGGTTCGCCCAGTAGGCCATAGGCCTTGATACCAACTGGAGGCCACACAGGTTAGTCGGATTAGAAACATGCTATGATGATACCTATTTAGCATATCCCCAATAGTACCCCTAGGAGGACTTTTAAATCTTGCGCCGTCTTGCCTATTGATCTTGAATGCTCTGTCTATGTGATGCTAGCAATCCGTCAAGCAATATCTCAAAGGTCTCCCAAAGAACCCTGCAATCCTCTCCAGCTTCACAATGTAGCCGGAGATTCCTTGAGTCTTCATTTCTAGATCTGCACAATCTCCTCCTTCGATGGAATATTCAGATGTGACTCTCCACTGCAACTGTTAGGAGTATGACGTAGGGTATAGTCTACGCTACCTCGAAACTCACGGAAGGTAGGTAATTAATCACTAGTTGTTTTTACGTGCGCGAAATCTGAAACGGTAGAGTGGCGAAGATGGAGGACGTGGCAACATTATTGCGCACGCTCATCTCGACGTCGGGAACACTTCGCCCGTAGGATCCTTATGCGTGAATCTTGACACCAGGCCTATATATTTTGACTGTGGCTAGATTATTTTATTTTACCCGCACTCTCCCCTATGTCTTCCTCTTCCTCTAGCCGCATGGCCATTCGGGCTCCTCATCTGAAAACCCTAGCCAGAGCCTCCTCTTTTCTCCACCCACTCCCCATTGCGCAATGGCCTCCAGCAGATCCGCTCCCTCGACGGCGGCGACTCCCGAGGCTACAAAAGAGCCATCCCAGGGAGTGATGGTCCCACTGGAGGGGGTTGTCGTCCCTGTCACTACCATGGTGGAAACCACCAGCAAAGACTAAGGATAAACGATGCAAGAAGCTACTGAAGAGGATAATGACTCCCACAAAGGAGTGTGGAGGGGCTCTGACCTCTTTGCCAAAGATCTGGAAGAACTCATTGCTGAGGGGTATCTCCCCTTGGCGGAGGGTTTGGTCTAGCGGCTGGAGCCGGCCGGCGAGGTGACCCCTTCTCCCCAAGCCGGAGAGAAGGTATACCTTAAAGCCTAGCTGGTACGTGGCGTAAGGCTACCAGTCTCTGACTTCTTCCTGGATGGCCTCTGCCACTTCCAGGTACTTCCCCACATCCTCTCTCCCAGCAGCATCCTCGTACTTAGCAACTGCATTGCCTTGTGCGAAGAATACCTAGGAATAAATCCTAGGTTAGATCTGTTTGTTTACTTTTTCACCGTTAAGAGAGAGTACGTAAAATCCAAGGATGAGTTGCGGATATGCGGAACCATTAGCTTTAAGATCCGGACTAGCCAGCGCTTCCCCGACATTGTGGGTCACGAATCTTGTAAGAACAGGCAGCACACATACTTCTATGGCCCAGACATTCCTCTGCCTGACCACCTTGAGATATACCCCGACTTCGTCGATGGCGCTGCTGCCGAAGCACCCACCTGGAGGTCTCCAGCCCTCCTTTCGTTCGATGAGGAAGCCAGTCGCACCGTAATGCGGATCAAATGGTTCGTAGACAGAGGTCTAACGGGCTTGGACCTATCCATGTGCTGCTTCACTAGGCGGATCTAGCCTCTTTAGCACTGCATCGAGCTGATGTGCAAGTACTCTAAGGATAGAAAGGATCCCATGCGAATTTCACGGGATAACTTCTCCAATGACACCATCAAGCTCCGCCTTAAGGACATGATCAAGATGAAGGATAGGAAGCATGGCTTTGAGATCATCTATGACATGTTCGAATGCAAAAAATGCCTAGAGGTCGCTTTTGTTTCCTTTGTTGCTTGTTATATACTCTAAGGTTTTTCCGTCTTGAAGTTATCAGTCTAACACACCTTTGTCTCCCAGCTGGTGACCTTGGTGGAGGATTAGATGGCCTCCTAGGTCTATGATCCCAAACAGAAGGATAACCAGGTGGTGTCCGACAATGACACCCCTAAGGATCACCCAGCTCTGGAAGCACGAAAGGGGAAGAGCTCCACCTCTGACGCTGTTGCCGAGGCCAAGAAGAAGAAGAAATTGGAGAGTGGAGTCTCTAGATGATCCACCGTTGCCTTAGAGGCGGAGAAGAAGAAATCCACTTGCATTCCCCTAACCAAGGTTCCTACCATGGAGTAAGTGTATTCATTCTCTGGCTTATATTCTAGCTCGCACCTTATTCAACTCCTGTACTTATACTTTGTACATTTCAGGAGGAAAGCCGGTGTTAGCCTAAAGCGATCCTACAGATATGCTTGAGGGTCAAAAAACATCCGTGATATGCTGACCAAGGATGTGTCCGCCAAGCCCTCTCCCGCTACCACTCCCCTAACTCCTTCCGCCAAACATACAGCGGCTCCCACCGGGCCTTCGTCCCCCGTCATTCCTTAGATCTCCACCATGGTGACAGATGTCAATCCAATCTTTGATGTCTTATACTCTGTCGGGATGGACGTCGCTCCCGGTGGACAGGTGACGCAGGAGAGTACTTCCTCCAAAGTGGCTGAAGCTTCGGCTAAGGATGCCACCGAGAAACGAAAATATTTGTCAAGGGAGGTAGAGGCAGCAGCAACAACTGACAAGGCGGGAGCTTCTGCACCTTCAACTGTCATAGTAACATGGCAGTCGACCAGAGCATCATCTACGCCTACGGCTTCTACTATGCCACTTCCTTCGGTGCCTCCAACTTTGAGCTTGGTCGATCTATCTAGTAGGCGGATGCCGTATATAACAATGTCGGCATCTTCCACACTTCATATGCCAATTGGGCCAACAATTTCAAAGTGATTGCCATTGTAAGTCTATTAAACTTTATCTTTTATTGTATAACATATCCCTCTGTAGCCCCCGATCTCTTAGGCAAATAAACAGTAGTTATTGGCATGAGTGCTCCCAAGAACTAATAATAGAACTTGATAGTGTAGCCCCCGAGCGTCTAGGCGAAACTAGAAAAAGTTTCGGCTAGATGCTCTAAGAGTAGCATACTTGTCTTTGAAATTTAATCTTGTAGCCCCCGAGCTTCTAATTGAAACTTTTAGCAAACTTCCGACTAGATGCTTTAGAAGAACTAGGGATAAATCGAAATATCATATTGTAGCCCCTGAGTTTCTAGATGAAACTAAAATAGTTCCAGCTAGGAGATTCTAAGACAAATTAAATGCTTTTGCTGACATAGAATGGGAGTGCCCGGAGGAGGAAAGGCAATGAGAAATATGCCAAGCTGCAAGTGGACCTGGATGCTGAAAAGGGTAAAACAGCTTTCCTGAAGGAACATATCATGAATAGCAAGGGTCTGTTTTCCTCCGTCTTTTTCCTTTCTATTGCTCATAGTTAATTTCTTCCGTGTTCTCATACTATTCCTGTTTTTCCATCTTACAGAACTTATTGTCAAGGACAAGGGAATTGTCGAGTAATCGAAGCATATTCAAGACCTTGATAGTGAAAACAAGATCTTGAAGAAAGACTTGGACAAGGCAGTGAAGGGCCACGAGGAGGCGATGAAGGTCATGCAAGAGTCTACAGACACCGAGATGCAGTGCCTGAAGGAAGAAATTGAATGCCTCAAGGAGCAAAACCAAGCTGCCAAAGAGCAAAACCCTTAGAGCCTTAAGGTGTACAAGAAACTTCAGGATGAGCATGGCATCTTAGCGAAGACATGCAAGCTGAATCTAGCATCTTCGGTACGTTTCCTCCATCTTGATCAATTATGTACCTTGGACAAATGTTTGATGTACTTCTACTCATGGTCCTTGTATCTTATGCAAACTGCAACTCCCATTGGCTTTACAAACTTAGGTAAAGGTGCTCTGGATGCCAAGCAATGCATGTTTTTTTCTTGCAACTTCGTCAGCACTGCCATTCCATAGGCCAAGGAGATAGCCCAGCCTTTAGGAATAAACATCAATGCGATAGACTTAGCGGCCAAGTACTCGGAAAGCATGCGCGAGCCCCCGAGAAAGTCAACGACTGGAAAGCCTCTTGCGTTCGGGCTGTTGCAAGGATGACCCTGTCCTTGGTCAAAGCACACTACGACAACACCGACATCGATCTGGTGACCTCAGACATGCCCAAGCTGGACGAGGAAGTGAAAGAGATCAATATCAATGCTATTTGGAACTCCCTCGCCGTCTACGACACCAGAGTTACCAAGATTGTCAAGGCGGATGTCTTTGTGCCTGCCAAGATACTTGATGAGGACATGGCTTCTTCTGAGTCTAGCCCATCTCCTTCCGAGTTTGATGAGCTTTCCCGGCCTGGCTCTCATGTTGCTGACGATGCCACCACGAAGTCCCCTACAGTAGAGGCATAAAAACAATATTTGTATTAAATTTATCTCTGTGATGTGTATGTGGAAAAACTTTTGTGTTGGTAAGGAAGAAAAAACTTGTACTCAAGTTTCCTGCTACTTATCTGTTTCCACCATGTATATATTTTTTAAGCAAGTGCTTGCTTATCCATTATTTTGGTTCGTATGCTTGACCTTTTGTGAGATGGAAGACTCGCAGCATAGAACTATGCTCTTAGGTGATGATGCTTAATAGCACCGTCAAGAACCGAAGAGCAAAATCGTCGGTTTTGAGTGCCGAGAAGTCACTACTCCGGAATCCACATAAAAACTTCAAAAACATGTAGACTAGAAAACTTAAGCTAACGCCCGTAGGCAGAATTTTCATAAATGCAAATGCAAACTTACGCATAAAGGGTTTATATGATCCAAAACTGAACAACTAAAGGAGGTAAAAGACTCCGAGAATATGAGTGAACCAAATGCTTTATTTCATTGGTCATATAAGAAAATTATTAAATAATATAAAATATGCTAAGCGTAAAAGGGACGTAGTTGTGCTATGTTCCATGGCCGATCTGTCTCTAGGTAATCATCATCGGAGTCATGTTGCTTGTGCTTGCGATTTTTAGGCCTATCCTTCAACTCACGAATATCGACGAGGTAATAGGAACCATTTAGCAATGCTTTGCTTATGACGAACGGTCCTTCCCAAGGTAGGGATAGTTTGTGTGAAATCTCCTGCTTGAGTCTAAACACTAGATCCCCTTCTTTAAACGAGCGATGCTTAACACTAGTCAAGACTGTGGATCTGTTGGGTGTTGTTCTTAAACTCCACAATACAAATGGTAATTCCTCCGCCTAGGCTCCAGATGCTCTATGTAGCGGTGCCTCTAAGCGTGGCTTGATTCTGTGCAGAATTAGTCAATTGGCCCATTCAACTTGTCCATTAGACTGTGGGTGTGCCACATATGCTAGGTCAAGGCGGGTGCCTTTTTCATGATAGTACTCCTTAACTTCTCCAGAGACAAATTTCTGCCGTTGTCAGTGATGATGCTGTGTGGGAGACCAAATCTCACCACTAGATCTCAGACAAATTTTAGGGATGTTGCCCCATCAAGCTTTCTAATGGGTTTAGGTTCAATCCATTTTGTGAACTTATCCACTTCTACTAGCAAGTGTGTAAATCCACAAGGTTCTGTCTGCAAAGGTCCCACCATGTCTAGCCCCTAGACTACAAACAACCAAGTTATTGGTATGGTTCGCAATTCTTCAGCTAGAACACTTATTTGTCTTGCATAGATCTGAGACCCAGGACATGTCTGTTCCAGCTTGTCAGCGTCTGCGTTGGCAGTTAACTAGTAGAATCCTTGTCGGAAGGCCTTAGCCACCAACGATCAGGGAGCGACGTGATGCCCGCAATCTCCGAGATGTATCTCTCTAAGGATTTCAGTACCTTGCTTCTTGGAGACGCATTGAAGGAAAAATCCTTTGGTACTTCTTTTGTATAGTTGTCCATCAATGATGACGTAGCCTTTTGTTCTTCGTACTATTTGTCGGCTTTCGACTTCATCGGCAGGCAAAGTTCTGTCTTGTAGATAGTCCATGAACGGTTTCGTCCAAGCCGGAGAGGTCACTGTTACTGTGTTAACAAATGAGTCCACTTTATCTGGATTGTTGGGGTCCACTCCCTTCACAGATGGGGTCCATAAATGCTCCAGGAAAACGCCTAGCTGAATTAGTCGGCGAGCTGATCCAAGCTTTGACAACAGATCTACCGCCTCATTCTCCTCCCTTTTGACGTACGTGAATTCATAGCCATCGAAGCACTTGGCAATCTCGTCTACTTTGTCTCGATATGCCGCCATCATAGGGTTCCACACATTCTAGGTGTCAGCTACTTACTGGGCAACCAAGTCGGAATCTCCACAACAAACTATGCGCTTGATGCCAATATCCTTGGTTACTCGTAGTCCGTGAATGAGGGCCTCATACTCCGCCATGTTGTTGGTAGTGTTGAAGTGGATCTGCAGGATGTATTGCAACTTCTCCCATGTTGGTTATTGTAGTAATACACCATCCCCCGAGCCATTGAGTAGCTTTGATCCGTCAAAGTGCATGACCCAATATTCTGGCTCTGGCACAGGAGTGTCTTCTCGCAGTTTTGTCCAATCTGTAATAAAATCCGCCAATGCTTGTGACTTGATAGCGTCGCGCCTCTTGTACATGGTTTCAAAGGCGGCAAGTTCAATGCCCCACTTTGCCACTCTTCCTGTAGCGTCGCTGTTATTGATCATGTCGGATAGTGGCACTTTGTTCACCACTATGATGGGGTGCTCCTGGAAGTAGTGCCTTAGCTTTCGTGAAGGAAGGAAAACTCCGTAAGCTATCTTCTGGTAGTGCGGGTAATGCTGCTTGGATTCCGTCAAGACCTCGCTTACATAGTAAACTGGTCGCTGAACTCCGTATTCATGCGTTCGCTCCTTGCGCTCCACCACGATGACGATGCTGATTACTCGGTTGGTTGTAGCCATGTAAACCAACATAGGCTCCCTTGATACTGGTGCTACAAGTATTGGCGTGGAGGAGAGTATTCTCTTCAACTCCTGAAGTGTTTTGTCAGCTTCATCCGTCCATACGAATTTGCCCACCTTCTTGAGAAATTTGTAGAGCGTCATAGCCTTCTCTCCAAGTCGGCTGATGAACCGGCTTACTGCTGCTACGCAGCCTGTGAGCCTCTATATGTCCTTCAAGCATGTTGAGCGTTTGATGTCAAGGATGGCCTTGATTTTCTCCGGGTTGACCTCTATTCCGCGGTGCGAAACGATGAAGCCCAACAGCTTGCCGGGTGGTACCCCGAAGTCGCACTTCTTGGGGTTAAGCATCATGCTGTATTTCTGGAGATTATCAAAGGTTTCCTGTAAGTCAGCCATAAGATCATTTGATTTCTTTGACATTACCGCGATATTGTCCATGTAAGCGTGTACGTTGCGACCTATTTGGTCATGTAGGCAGTGTTGCTTTTCCCACTGGTAAGTAGCACCAGCGTTTTTTAGCCCAAAGGGGATCATGACATAGCAGTACGTGCAATAGGGTGTGGTGAATGAAGTGGCCAATTGGTCCGACTTTTGCATCTGGATTTGGTGATAACCTGAGTAGGCATCGAGAAAGCACAGAAGTTCCGAGCCAGCCGTCAAGTCAATAACTTGGTAAATGCGAGGCAAAGCAAACGGATCCTTCAGACACGCTTTGGTCAAGCCGGTGTAATTGGCCCGGTAAAGGGTACCATCCCTAGCCCCCACTCGTGCGATGTGTGTGAGGGAAATCTGGCGGCATGGTTTTTGGAGAAATTCTTTTTCGAGGAAAAACCAAATAACCAAGCATGCATGTAGCACAAGATCCAAAAGGACACTGACGGTATGAGCTTATTACAATGCCATTGTGTCCTACACGGGGTCTTAGAAGAGACGAAGCCGTAAAGGATGAGGATTTTTCAGGGGTTACCTTCAAAAAGTCAAGGACTCAGGCGCGCCATTCGGAGAGGTTTGTCCACCTTCCAGCAGCCTGATCTGTTGTCTCATCATTAGTTCACTCACCGCCGCGAGGGCAGCCGGCATCGTACGTGCGTTGGGTGCAGTCCATGGGGAAGTCCGGAGCCCCCGGGTTGTCGCCCTCCTCAAGAGGTTCCTCATACCTCATGAGGACTGGAGGGGGTGGTCCTAAGCTCCTCTTGAGGTCGCGGGTGCCAGCCACACCCTACCCCTCGCGAGGCGGGAACAGAGCGGCTACTGCCATCTTCGCCATGGCGCTCTCTTGGGCCATCATCTGCTTCCTCCTGATAGAGCCTACGACATAGTCCAGGGCATCCACATCCTCGAGATAGGTGGCGGCAGCGGTCTTGTAGGCATGCTCTACGGAGAGTAAGGATTCCACTTTGTCGCAATGGACCGTGATTATTCCGCTATTGCTGGCAGGCATCTTGGTCATGTTGTAGGCATGGTGAGGAGCGGCCATGAACTTGGCTAGCGCGGGGTAGCCGAGGATGACGATGTATGGAAGGTTGATGTGTGCCACGTCAAAGTCGATCAACTCGGTGGCGGTAGTTGTCGCGCGTCCCGAACGTGACGGAGAGGCACAACTACCTGATGGGTATGGTGGATCCGCTGGTCACCCCGGAGAACAGCATGGTTGGCATCAGCCTGTCGTACGACACCTACAGCTGCACGAAAGTCTTGGTGGAGATCACGTTCAGTCCTGCGCCTCCATCGATGAGGGTCTTTGCAACCATGATGTTGTTGATGGCAGGTTGCGGATCATGAAGAGAGTGCCCACGGGCCTAGTGGAGATGGAGTGGTCATTAGCGTCAAAGGTGATGGCGCACTAGGACCATTTGATCTTAGGTGATGGGACTCCCAGTCTGGCAGCTACGACCTCGCGGGTGAGTAGCTTGAATTTCTGGTTGGACATCAAGGCTTGGGAGTCACCAAGTATGTAGGCTATGGCGACCTGCGGCACTTGGTAGCCCCGGGGTCCTCAGCACGCCCTTTCTCCTGGGGTCAGGGTGTTGTTGTGCGGCATTGGCCTGGTGGGCCGTCGGAGGGGGATCACGGCGTCCAGAGTTGTTGTTCTAGCGGTCTCCTCTGCAGTGGCCTTCGTTCTGGCCGCCTCGCTCGTCGCCCAGCCTTCCCTTCCTCTGGATTCTATGTAGGTCATGGAGCTTCTTGAGCTTGTAGTAGTCGTTAGTGGGGTTCCCTAGCTTCTTGTCGAAGTGGCAGTACGATCTGTCGTCCCACTCCCTCTCACCATTCCCCTCGTGAGGACTCTGTAGGTCTGGCACTGCTCCTAGGACAGTGGTGGTCTTGCACTTGGGGTCCTTGTCCTTGCCCTTGGATGAGCCTAAGGCCTTGGGGGTAGTTTCTGCCTCGGCGAGGCCAAACATCCATCCCGCCTCCGCCTTGGCGCACTTCTCGGCCATGACGAAGAGATCGGCAGCGGTAGTGAGGCTCTCGTCCCGGACGCCGATTTTCTCCCTCATCTTGACGTCTTTCATGCCGTCAGAGAAAGTGGTGATGACGTTGGAGTCTGAGACTTTGGGGATCTTGTTGCGGACTCGGATAAACCTCTACAGGAACTTGAAGAGGGTCTCTCCAGGCTGATGGCATGTTTGATGGAGGTCGTAGTAGGTGAGCAGGCGCTCATACGTCCCCTTGAAGTTGGTGATGAAGAGGGAGCTGAGCTCCGTCCATGAGTCGATTGATTCCTTGAGGAGGTTCATCAGCCAGGTACTAGCCATCTCCTTCAGGCACAGGGGAACTAGTTTTCCATGACACGGCCGTCTCCCCTACTGCCTTGATGCCCGTGGTCTAAAGCTGGAGGAACTCACACGGGTTGGTTGTACCATCATAGCATGCAGCATCTCCAGGCAGAACTTGTGGGGCCATACCATGCGGTGGAGGCTCTTGCTGAAGGTGAGGTAGTTGTTTGCTGTTGGCGAGGGCCGCGCGGTTCTTCTGGCCCACGACGGTGATTTCCTCGGCGAGACGGTCCTCACACTCACGCGGTGGCGCCATGGCCGTGGGAGGCGAGATGATTTGGCAGCTGTTTGCCAGTGGTGGAGCGGTGTTGCTAGGCTTGGGGCATCCACGTGGCGGCAAGGCAAGAGCGAGCCCTCAGCCCCCGGTGCCCCACCTTCAGGCCGATCCCCTAGGCCCTCGGGATAGAGGGTGGCTGCATCGAGGAGCCCGGCTATCCGGTCGCGCCACCTCTCCTAGCCCTGCTCAGCTGGTGGGTGGTCCAGGAGCTCGGACACCATTCGCTTGGCCACCTCCGGGGTGAGGTGCTCGGGATGGCCGCGACACGACGCGGTGCGAGAGAGCAACATGACGTTGTGCGAGGAGGGAGAAGGCTCCCACGACAGGTGTTAGGAGGAGCCCCCTTTGACCTCCGTCCACAGGACCTGCACAGAGGAGGCGCGCTACAGCGCCGGCTCCATTTGGGCCTTTCTTGCCGGGCAACGGAGGGCTCACTCGGCGCGCATCTCATTGCCAGCCGACATGTCGTCGAAGGTCTTGACAGTGTGTCTCAGCCCCCTACCTGGCGCGCCAAATGTCGGAGATTCATCCCGCGAAGGAATTAGGGTCCAACAATCCCTTGGTTCGTGAGGGGGCTGAACACGCGGTTCCAAAGGAACTCGGCAACGGTGGCGGCGATGGAGCGAGCGCATGACAAAGAGGTGGCACCGGGGTTTTTTACCGAGGTTTGGGACCCTCATGAGGAGGTATAGCCCCTACTCCTGCTTTGTTGTATTGCTCGCGTACTTCATGAGGGTACAATGGAGGATGAAAGTCTAGGGTTTTAGATCTCAAAGATCGACCCCTCCCAAGGTAGGAGAAGGGGTCCTTATATAGGGCGGCGTTGGGCCTCTTCCCCTGTTCTATGGGCGGGAAGGTTCTCCATAGTGCCGCTTCCCTAGGTCCTAGTCTACAAGACTGCTTTTTGGTGGACTAGGTCTTGGGCGCTGGGCGCTTCTTCATCTGCTGGTAAAGTGGTCCTCCCTTTCTGCTTTTGTCCTGGTCCAGCGTTGCCCGCCTTCTCTCTTGCACCAAATCGGCAAGGTGGTGCGCCTGCCATGCTGATGTCATATGTCCTTCTACTGCAGGAAAGAGGGGGTTCGGACCTTCCTTTACCGAGGCGCACCACGCACGGCTGCAACTATCCCCTTTGTCGGGACTTGCCTCTTCCGCTAGCTACTTGGCGAAATTACCAATAAGTTCCGGAATATCCCCTGGGGTATCCAAAGTTGGGTTCTGCAATGGAGCCTCTCGGGAGGAGAGCCTCCCTCAAGAGGGAAAATCCTCGTGCTGCGGACCCTCACGAGGGTTCTCCCGCTGGTGCTACCTCCGGAGGCCTCGAGCTCTCTCATGGGCACGTCGTATTGAGGCACTGGGACCGCTAATCCGTCGGTACGTGGCGCCCCCGTTGCTAGGATCCCAACAAAGACAAAGCTTGTATTAACAATCTACATATTGGATCTTGTGTAAATTGTTGTAAAAGAATTTTATCTGACTTCAGTTTGCAAATTAATGATTCCTTTTTAAATATTTGCTCACAATTGGATTACTCTGAGGAAATTTATGTAGAAAAATTTGCTGAAGAGTATGCTATCTTAGAGAAAAGTAAAACAACCGGCTAGCTACCACTGACAACCCTTCATTCGATTTACATATTCTGGAATGTGAAAATGAAGGTAATTACAGCCTCCGATCCATGTTATTTGTCGATAAAATAGATATATCTGGCACTAAAACATGTCTAGATGCATCTTTTTCCGCAGCAATTAATATGAATCGGAGGGAGTAATAATGTAATATAATTATAAAAAGAAAGGGGAGTGTGGAGGAAAGTAGCGAAATTTTCTTAATCAATATATTAGGTATGCTGAAACTCTCTAGTGTCCATTCACCTGATGAACTCATTGAAGGACATGCAGACGTGAGCTGCATTGCTATCACAAGATGGAAGAAAGCGGGGAGGAGATGGGGAGCTGCTGGAAAAAATATAGGGCATGGATCCCATGGTGACTTCCACAACATGTCGTTGCCCATTGTAGATCCATGGTGAATTGTCTTGCAAGCGAGGGGCACCTCCGTGACGCAATACCTTCGGTCATGCTTCCATATCCACCCCCTGTAGAAAATTATTTAGAAATAATGGCCCAGGATTTTGTGCCGAGCACCTTGGAGCCACACACTTTTGAGCCGAACGACTTGCCGAGCTGCCAGCTGATACATTGACTAACAACATGACCGCAAGCATCATTGAAGAGTAAAGAATTTTGAATTGATTGTTGAAGAATCAGTATACAACATGTAATATAAAAGGCACCTAGACTAAAGGAAAATATAAGAGTAGCCTTCGGTAGCATGTTCTCCGAAATATATAAAATGCTTGCAGAAGAACGAATTACACACATAAACATAGCTATTAGTGCACATGCATATGTCTGTTTGAGATAGGGATAGTATGGATGAAGTAAACATATGAACCAACTACTAATAATATCACCCATAAATGCAAAATAGTGTTTATGCATATTGATATAAGGAACATGTGTCTCAAAACAATCACCCCCTACATAAACTTTTGCATATGATCTTTTCTACAAAATAAAGCAACTTAAACATATATTTTTCTCATTTAGACTGTTGGATATTACTCCCTCTAGTCGCGAACAAGTGATAATTTCAAAATAAATGGTCTCGAAACATTATTGTTGATTTCTATTGCTATATGTGTACATGATCTATTAAACAATCTAAGGACTTCAAAGTTGCAGACATATAAAGACTCATGACCTATGATGTTATCTAAGAATGTGGTTAAGTTTATCTTTGCAAGCTCTTCGCCGCAAATTATAAAGTTGTATACCACTCTAAATTTATGTTAGAAGAAAACTCAAGTATAGATTTTCTAGACTTCACTATACATTATGTTGAAGTAAAGCTAAATTAATTCATGAGGAAATGGTTAGTTTTAGGCTTCGGCCTAGGATAACACGACCTCGTGTTCTCAATTTTAATATACATAATCGAGTGAAGGCTTGCGTTGTAGGCACGGTGTCCCAAGTACCTAGTCCCTTTTCCCGCCAGAGTGATCATATGTCATAGAAGGATTCGGCGCGCAAAGAGCAAAGGCAAGAGGAGAGTTGTGCTAAGGAGGACACGTTGCTAACCGTCAAGGTAGCACTGGCATCTGCCAGATCTTCTGTGAATTGGTGTATTCCATCCCATGGTATGCTACAGATAACTCGAACTCTTATTGCTATTTCAATGACTACGAATTTAGTCCCAAATTTGAATGGAAATTCTCTTGTGAATGGGCCTTTTGTTTCAGGTGTTTATAATGTGAGGCCGGTGTTATTTCTGAGCATGGAGGAGGTGGCGTCTGGGGAAGAGAATAACAATCGTATACCGATGAGGGATGATACCACTAGTTATTCACCAACAAAACCCACTATAGAGGAAGTTGAGGCTTTTGGAGGGATTCCAAGGCTGCTTTCTCTGCGATCAAGTGAGCGGATCTGAGCACAACCTAACACAGATGATACACAGTTGGAGAGGGCGATTCTCAATATAGAGGCACAAAATTACTATGGGTCACCAGGTACTATACAGTCCAAACATTCGTTTTTATCTTTATATGATGAACAAATTATCTCCAAAGAGGATCGATTATGGGTATCCTTGGGTAAAAATAAGGAGCAGGCTATAGTTTCGGTTAAAGGTATAAAGAAAGTGGAGCTTTAGAGAACTTTGACTATTTAAAAAAATAATGTGAACAAGCAAAATGAAAAAGACATTGGTTTTTCTAGTTTGCTAACCTCGAAAGTATCAAGCCTCGTTGAAGACTTGGTATAAGAGGAACATGATCATTTAAATGATCATGAGGATCTCTTGATGCCAATAGCACATTTAAAGAAGCCAAGGAAAAAATAAATATGTTGTTCCTTCAAAAGTTTGAAGAAGTACTAGGTTTAAAATAAAAAAAGCATACTCATAATGAATAACCTCAGAGGTTTAAATTGGAATAGTGAGTGGTTCAGAGACACAGAAAAACATTTGATTGTAAGATAAACAATAAGGGAGTATAACCTAGATTTCATCGCCTTGCTAGAGACGGGAGGTCAAACATCATTGTTCATTTCTTATCGCATCTGACAAATTGATTTGATTTTTCTTGGTTTTTCATACCACCTCCTGGTAGGTCTGGAGGAATTTTGGTAGGTATAAATAACAATACTTTAGAAGTTAAAAAGGTTTAAACTAGAGAGTTTTGTGTGAAACTCCAAGTTAGGAGTAAAAATGTTGGTTTTGAGTGGGTCTTGGTCCTAGTGTATGGTGCTTCCCAAGATGACTATAAAGGAGAATTTATTTTTGAATTAGTCTGAATGTGCGAAATGGAATCTCTCTCTATGTTGGTAGGTGGGGATTTTAATATACTTAGGCTGAAAGAGGATAAGAGTAATGACAAGTTTAATACGCACTGGGCTTTCGTTTTTTAATGCAATTATTGAGAGTCTAGACTTGAGAGAAATTGTTCTCTCAAGAAGACAATATAGTTGGGCTAGTATAAGGGAGATTCCCACTTTTGAAAAGTTAGATCATGTTCTATAAAGTGTGAAATGGGAACAAAAGTATCCCCTAGTAACAGTGAGAGCGCTCACAAGGACCGCGTCAGACCATACACTATCACTAATTGATTCAGGCAAACATGCACATCTTGGTAATCAAAAACAATTCTCTTTTTAATTATTTTGGTCATGTCAAGAATTTTTTTATGAGATGGTAAAACGGAATGGGAAGCGGTGACTGAGGGATACACCCCATTGGAAAAATGGAAGAATAAAATAAGGCATGTTTGTTGTTTTTTAAAAGGATGGGCCAAAAATTTAAGTGGCGGGTATAAAACAGAAAAGAAATTCCTACTACATATTATCGATAATTTCTGAGAAATTACCACTAAGTACAACTCAAAGGGATGCTTTGAAGGTGACTAATAAAAATATTACAAAACTAGATAGAGATGAAGAAACTAAATGGGCTCAAAGAGCAAAAGTGTAACATATTCAAGGAGGAAATAATACAAAGTATTTTCATTTGATTGCAAATGGGAAACATAGAAAGAAGAAACCATTTCAATTAGAACAAGACGAAGAAACCATCGTGTGTGAGGATAATTTAAAGTTCTATATTATAGAATATTATAAGAGGCTTTTTGGAGAGCTAGAACCATCAAATTTCGTTATGAAAGGGTATATAACACATGATATACCGCAACTGTCTCCAAAAGAAAATGGGATAATCACGGCTGCCTTTACCAAGGAGGAGGTTCATGATGCTATTTTTCAAATGGAGTTAACTAAGGCTCCTGGAACAGATGGATTTCCAGCTGACACTACAACAATCTAGACAGGTCATGATAATGTGATATCGTCGTGGATGAGGGCCAAAACGTCATAGATGGCCATCCACGACGAATTCTGCGATGAAAAAAATAGGTCACGGACCTCACGTCATAATTCAATCCTTGACGTTTTTTCTGTCTAAAAACGTCACGGCCCGTCCGTGACGTTCCTCTAATTTCGTCGCGACAAACTGGACCGGTCCGGCCCAGGTCCAGTCTGTCATGACGTTTTTATTTCCTCATGAATGATGCAACGTGGCGGACGGCACCGCGAACTACCATCAGCGACGTTTGCTGACGTCATTGTTCGCTGTCTACGACGTCATCTACTTCCTGACATTTTTTTCTGTCACGGCCTGATTCCGCTAGCGCCATTTGCTGGTGTGATCCTTTCATTTTCTTATGTCATCCGTCCCATTTCATCACGCTGGCGGAGATGAATTTCATTTTCGTCATGGCAATAAGCTGGCCCGCTTACGCGTGGCTGATCGTCAGTTCGATACGTGATCCAATAGGAAGGAAACATGTGGTCCATCTGTAGTGTGAATCATGTACCAATGAGAGTTGGACATATATCTCCAACGCATGATGAACTCAATTCGTCAGGGCATAAGAGATGACGTTCATGTTTCGTCAAGGATGTTGACGAGTGAAAGTGCGCCACGTAGGCGTCTATCGGTGACGGAAATATTTTCGTCAACTAAACAAGCACGATGTTTTCATTTACGTCGGAGAATAGTGCTGGCAATATTGCTAGATTGCACCGTCCAAACCAAAATGACAGAAATTGCAGGACACATGTTTCAGGGGACATAAATAGGTTTGCACATAAGTTTCCAACAAAATAAAGAAAAGAGTCTAACAAGCTTTGAGTCACACCACTAGTTCACTTACGCAATATAGCTACGAATTGCTGAAGTGATGCATTTATAAGGTCTGCAAAGTTCACAAGTGATTTCTGCGCTTCATTCTTTGCTTCTATCTCCTTCAGCAATGCTGCAATGCGTCTGCTCTGTGCCTCATTCGCTGCTCTCTCAGCCAAAAGTTGTTCTTCAAGGAGAGAGCTGGTTGGTCTTGAAGCATGGATGCTTTCATCAGTGGAAGCAAGGGGTTGATCCTCAATGCCATCTTCTACAGCAGATGGCGCCACCGTGCTTACAATGGGTGCATGGCTGTTATAGAAACAAACGTTAGAAAACGAGCAAGCAAATTCCAAGCACATCTTCATGGACAAACAGGGTATTGAATTATACGAAGATGACAAAGATGGACCTGGTATAGCTTCTTCCACACTTCCTGCGCTTCCTTCAGGGCTTCTGCCTTGCCATCTAGTATCTCCGTCTGGAACCCCACAGTGGCACTGCGCAATATCGCATTCCCTGCTCTCTGAGCCCTGAGTTGCGCTTCAAGGAGAGTCTTGGCTGGTCTTGAAGAATGGATGCTGATGTCCTGCGACAGCGCATAGTGCACCGTGTTGGTGGAAGGAGGTTGTTCATCCCCACTGATATCTTCTATACCATTAGGTGCCATCTTGCTTTCCTTAGTTGCCTAATGAGTTTTAGGAATAGAACAAACATTAGAAAAATAGCCAGCAAATTACAAATGATCATACTCATTTCAGAGACAAATATGGCATTGAAATTTTGGAAGATGAGAAAGATGAAAACTATTCTGGAGGGATTACTATTGCTTTTTTCACACTGTGATTGGAGAAGCCCCAGATGTCACAGAAAAACAAGTCGATGCGATAAGGTTGTCTATTTCTTGTTTGCATGTTTATTAGACGACAGGCCTACACAAAGAGAGAGCATAGAGTATAAGAGGCTGTCCTAGTTAAACACAAACAGGGGAAGTTGAGTAGACAAGACTTGAACTGGTTCTTGGGGTCAGTCCAAGAATCAACAAGCTTGCACCACTCTGCATCGTTCATGTGTTCAACAGGAGAAATCCTTGTTACTTCATTCAGTGGGAGGGGGTCAAAAAACAGCTTGTTCAGGAGATGCCATTGAATTCTTGCGTGCCTCATTAACTACTGTTGCAAGCAACCTGCACATCTGGGTGTGATACATCCATGACAAACTTTTGCTGAAATAAAACATCATGCATCAGCCTCTCCTTGAACAATAATGAGAAGAAAAGGGTAGTTGAGTCACGGAACATACGGAAACTCTGTCGTAGAACTCTTCTTTCACATCCGGTCTCTCCTTGTACTCTTTCTAGCGGGCGAAGATAGGCATACCTGTCCTGACTGTTTTTGCACACTTAGTGGCAAACTTGGAAGCAATAGTTCTTCCTGGAGGAATGGCAAATGGAAGCTTTCCTCCTTTGGACACGTTCTCATGCTGCGTCCCCATGTTTTTCCCTCAAGACAATTTCAGGATCATCATGTTTAATAGTATGTTCAGAAGGATGATCGCCAAAATCATCTACAAACATATAATGTGGAGTTAGTGTTCTACCATATAATAAGTGTCATTCAAACAATATAATGTGCTTTCCGTGGGGAGTTGGTTGGTTGCACAGGCGGTATGCCTTTCGTCTTGGACTACTGTCTTCCTGCCATGGAGTGCTGCCATCTTGATTTGGGCTGCTACCTTCTCTCCTCGAGCATCAGGATCTGCAGGACTGAGTTTCTTGCGAAGAGGTCGCAGCACTTGGCGGTCTTGGTGGGCGCCATGGAGAACTTGGAGGTGGAAGTACTTCTGGCGGATTACCCTTGGATCTGGTATGTCTTGTACTTTCTGTCAAGGCTGCCATGCTAAACGAGACGCGCTTCCGAGAAGTTGATCCACCACTAGCAGCCATCCTTGTCATGACGACAGGTTTCTTCTTATATTTCCTCTTCTCAGTCTACACAATTCAAAGGTAGTCAATTCGAGATAATAAAAAAGAACAACATATATGGAAAATTAAGTAACCAAATAATTACACAAAAGATGAGTAGGCAAGTAAGGGGACAACCTCTAGCTCATCCTCCCCCTCCTCTTCAGGATAATAGTTAGATCCAGAGCCTTCATCCTTGCTCTTTTTAGGGGAGAATTCAGTGGGAGATGGATAAACAAGGGTCCTAAGACCCATTTTTTGCATTCGCGCATTGTTTCTCGTGATGCTTTCCAGCTGTCTTTCTTCCAGGGGATGAAATGTGGTTCTATAATGAATAAACAACTCTTTAGTAAGCTACAAAAATATAACCTATGCCCTATGGTATTGATTGTTCTATACTAATCATAATGCCCAACAGTCCACTATGAGGAACTTCTACTCTGAATCTCATATCAGAAGACTAACGATGAAGAAGCCAAAGCAAAGCAAGAGATAAGATGATGAACAAGCTGGACAATTCACCAATTGGTTGCAGTAATAAGCAGAGTGGGACAATAAAACATAAGCAGGATAAGCAGCAATAGTGCAATTAAACAGGAAACATAACCTACTATACTGATTGTTCTATAGAACTCATCATGTGACAGCTCACTATGATCATAAGGCATATGATGAAGCAGCGAAACTAATGCAAAAAGGAAAGCTGATGCAACCTTTATCACACGCAAACAGATCATAAGCTAAAATAGTATACACGTAGTTAAAGAGGATAATCACAATAAAACATAAGGAGGATAAGCAACTATCCTGCAAATAAACAAAATATAACTTATGGTATTGATTGTTCTATAGTAATCATCATGTAATAGAGTCCACTATGAGCAATTTATACTCTGATCAAAAGACATAGGATGAAGCAGCCAAACCAATGGAACAACCAAGATAATGCAAACTTTATCTGTATGTAAACTGATCATAAGTCGAATACTCTAAAGCTCACTTGTCAATTGGTTGGCTGGTTGCAATAATAAGCAAGGCAGGGCAATTAAACATCAGAAGGATAAGCATCTTTCATGCAATAAAAATAGGCAATTAAACAAGTCATGACATATGATGCTGATTGTTCAATAGTAATCATCATGTAAAACAGACTACTATGAACAATTTATACTCTGCTCATCATACATGTCATGAAGCAGTCAAACTCATACAACAGGCAGGATAATGCAACCCTGATCACAAGACTTGTAAAATCATAAGCAATTATAGAGGCATAACAAATAAGAGAGAATAACTTCAACAAAAAAGGTAAATTGGTGGCATGAACAGGATAATGAACAGCATTTCTCAGGCAAAGTAAAAAACATGAGAATCGAGGATGAGCGTGTTTCCTTTCCTGCAGGCTGTAGGGCCATTTTGATATCGCATTTCTTGTAGTGACCCGGGGCACGTGGCATCGATATGGACGGCGAGGTAGCAGACCTCGTCGAGGAGGTGGGCAACAACGTGGACGGGCCTTGTTAGTGTGGTGACGGGCCTTGTCAGCGAGGTGGACGGCGAGGAGGACGGCGAGCTAGACGAGGAGATGGACGGCGAGCTGGCCGACTTTGCGGGTCAAGTTTACAGCGAGGTGATAGAAAAGATCAGCCGGTTGTCGGCGAGGTGGACGAACGGCGAGGTTAACGAACATGGTGGAAAACCGGGACGGTGAGGAGGGGCTAGGGTTTGTGCGCTAGGGCGACGGAGAGGTTACTACTAGAAGGACGGACAGATACGAGGGGATTAAAGGCAGATGGCAGAGGGACGGACATCGGCGAGGGGAAAAGGGGGAGGACGACAGCGCCGAGGGCGGCGGGAAAATTTGGATCTGTCTCATTTTGGCGAGGGGATAAAAAGGGTGGGAATAGATTACGTAAATTACCTTTGGGTGAATGCTTGGGTAGCGCTATGAGGGTGGGCTGAAACGTAATTGCAGCTCAAGAAATTTTCGTTTGCATAGAAACTCTCCCCCACTAGCGCTAAATTTTGTGAGGGCGGGAGGATCTTACCTGGAAATTTGGGTAGTGTCCTGGAAGTTGGATGAACGATGGAGGGTTCAAAAAAACTAACCATATTTTGGAAAGTCTTCACTAAAAAGAGCCTTGGTTAAGAAAACTATAAATTATTGATGAATAAATCTTGAAAAAATGCAATAATGTGGACTACTAGTTTATATTCTGGCTTGTATAATGATCTCAAGAGAGGTAAGTATTTTGGATAATATATTCAAATTTATTTATAGATAAGATTCAAAATGTGGTTTATTTTGAACAATGGATTTGTCTAGATTAGGGTTGAACGATGATGGACTTTTATCCTTATTTTGGTTAGTTTTGGGTCATAGCAACACATATGTTATATATATCAAATTAGTTTCAGCCCAAATAATATGCATCACTACACAGACCAAAATACATATATAGGAAAATTAAAGCAACTTCCACATATATCCATGTGAATGACTAGAGTATAGTGGATATATCAATGTGGTTAGAACACATGCATGACTCTAGGGGCTAGGGGTCCATGTGTGTCAAGACTAAATTAAATTAAACATCATCGTATAGGAAATAATAAATAACCACCTTTCAATTCCATGTTGCACCAGTGTGATAGGAGCGTTAAGTTGCATCACAGAATCCACTAGAGTTAGATATCAATGTGTGGTATATATTATTGGAAAAGAACAAATGCAATGATGTATGGTCATCATCATGTGTGGTCTATCAACAATGACTCTGGTGACCATACCAATAATGTGGGTTAGGAAAAGAACACATCATTTGCAAAATATGACTCTAGGAGAGAGATCCATGGTAGTCATAGAGACCAAGAACGACACATGGGAATTAATTAATAAAGGAGCTTCAACACATTGCATGCATGCATGCATGATTGCACTAGTGTGATAGTACAAGTTGTGCATCATCGATATCATAGAAGAAATAATCCACTTGAGTATATATATACATGTGGGCGGTCATGTGTACATGTAGCTAGCTAGAGATATATCATTGTGGTTTTAGAAAAGAACAGTGTATGCAATGTGGTCATGTGGGATCAGTGGCTCAGGTGGATGTATATCAGTCTGTACTAGGAAAAGAACACACACATCGATCATGCAATGTCTCTAGAGGACATATCCATGTGTCAAATTAAACCATGCATGGTCATACAGACCAAAACACATAGGAATTAAAACAACATATTGCATGTTGCACCAATGTGAAAGAATGAAGACATTGCATCACAGAATCCACTAGTGTGTGGTAGATATACCAATTAACAATGTGGTTTTGGAAAAGAGAACAAATGCAATGTGGTCATGTATGTGGATCAATGACATCTAGCTACTACTAGTATCTAGTGTGGATATCAATGTGGTTTAGGAAAAAGATCACATATGCAATAATGACTCTAGCGGTTCCATATATATGTGAACAACCACATGCATGGTCATAGAGACCAATATAGGAAAAGCACAGCTTCCACACACATTGCATGCATGTTGCACCAGTGTGACATAATAAGTTGCATCATCCAGAGAGTTATACATGTGTGGTCTCATCATGTAGATATATGTCAAAATGTGGTATGTTGTTGGAAAAGAACACACATGCATGCAATGTGGTCATCTCATGTGGATCTATCAACAATAATGCAATATATGCATGGAAAAGAACACACATGCATGCATGCAATATGACTCTAGGAGATGAAATCCATATATATATGGTCATAGAGACCAAAAACACATAGGTTAAATAGAGGAGAGCTTCCACACATTGCATGCATGCAGTGTGACAGAATTATTATTAGTTGTGCATTATTAGATAATCCACTTGAGTAGTATATGCATTTGTGTGGTCATGCATATGTGTAGAGATAGATATCATTGTTAGGTTTTGGAAGAACAATTTACATACATGCAAATGTGGATCATCATGGATGTGGATCTATCAATGAATCTGACCATATCAATGTGGGTTAGGAAAAAAGAACACATGCATGCAATATGACCCCCTATAGGAGATAAATATATATATACTCCATATTGGTCATAGAGACCAAACAACACATAGGAATTAAATAAAGGATCTCCACATTGCATGCATGGACTAGTGTGACAAAATTTGTGCACATCATAACATAATCTTGGAGTATATGCATGTGTGTGTCTGGTCATGCATATATATGTAGAGATATATATATATCATCATCTTGTGTTGTTTTGGAAAAGAGAACAGTGTACATATATATGCAATGTGTGGTCATGTGATAGGATCAGTGGCTCCAGTATATATATATATATATCAGAGTGTAACACACATCATGCAATGTCTCTAGGGGAGGATCCATGTGTATTAAACCATGCATGGTCACATGCATATATAGACCAGAACACAGGAAAGAAACATATTGCATGTTGCACCAGTGTGACAGAAGTTATTGCATCACAGAATCCACTATGTGGTTTGGGAAAACAGAACACATGTAATGTGGTCATGTATGTGGATCAATGACATCTAGCTACTAGTAGCTAGTGTGGATGTCAATGTGGTTTAGGAAAAATATCACATATGCAATAATGACTCTAGGGGTTCCATATGTGTACAACCACATGCATGGTCACAGAGACCAATATAGGAAAAGCACAGCTTGCACACACATTGCATGCATGTTGCACCAGCGTGACATAATAAGTTGCATCATCCAGAGAGTTATACATGCGCAGTCTCATCATATAGATATATGTCAAAATGTGGTATATTGTTGGAAAAGAACACACATGCATGCAATGTGGTCATCTCATGTGGATATATCAACAATAATGCAATATATGCATGGTAAAGAACACACATGCATGCAATATGACTCTAGGAGATCAAATTCATATATATATGGTCATAAAGACCAAAAACACATAGGTTAAATAAAGGAGAGCTTCCACACATTGCATGCATGCAGTGTGACAGAATTATTATTAGTTGTGCATCATCAGATAATCCACTTGAGTAGTATATGCATTGTGTGGTCATGCATATGTGTAGAGATAGATATCATTGTTAGGTTTTGGAAGAACAATGTACATAAATGCAAATGTGGATCATCATGGATGTGGATCTATCAATGAATCTAGTGACCATATCAATGTGGGTTAGGAAAAAAGAAAACATGCATGCAATATGACCCCCTATAGGAGATAGATAGATATATATATATTCCATATTGGTCATAGAGACCAAACAACACATAGGAATTAAATAAAGGAGCTCCACATTGCATGCATGCATGCATGGACCAGTGTGATAGAATTTGTGCACATCATCACATAATCCTTGAGTATATGCATGTGTGTCTGGTCATGCATATATATGTAGAGATAGATATATCTATATATATCATCATCTTGTGTTGTTTTAGAAAAGAGAACAATGTACATATATATGCAATGTGTGGTCCATGCAATATAACTCTAGGAGTTCAAATCCATATATGGACCAAAATCACATAGGTTAAATAAAGGAGATCTTCCACACATTGCATGCATTGCAGTGTGACAGAATTAGTATTAGTTGTGCATCATCACATAATCCATTTGAGTAGTATATGCATTGTGTGGTCATGCTATTGTGTAGAGATATCATTGTGGTAGGTTTTGGAAGAGAACAATGTACATACATGCAAATGTGGTCACAGATCATCATGGATGTGGATCTATCAATGACTCAGGTGACCATATCAATGTGGGTTAGTAAAAAGAACGCATGTATGCAATATGACCCCCTATACATGCATGCAGACCAGTGTGATAGAATTTTTGCATCATCACATAATCCTTGAGTATATGCATGTGTGTCTTCTCATGCATATATATGTAGAGGGAGATATATCATCATCTTGTGACCATGGATGGTTTAATACACATGTGTGTCTGGTCATGCATACATATATGTGGATATATATCAGTGTGTACTGGTGTAGGAAAAGAACACACACACATCATGCAATGGAGCATGTGTGTGTGGTCATGCATCACACAAAGGAGGAAAAGGTGCATCACAAAATCCACTGAAGTTGCCTAGATGATAATACCTATCTCAAAGTTTGAGCCCAAGAAGATGCTGGATCATGCGCATGCATGATCGATATATGTGAGAGACCATATGATCACCAGGGGCCTAAATATAATGCCTATCTCAATGCAACAACCCATCACACTTTTGTACATATATATCATATAGGTAAACACATACATATGCATGCAAGTTCTTCCAACGCTTAGATCCCAAACTAATCTGTACATCCCAAAATACATACGTACACAAAATAAACTAGAAACTAAAATCTAGTTCAAACACATAATGTATCACCACCACTTGTTGTCGTCCTTGACTTGCTTCCCCTTCAACCGCTTGCTGTCGCCACCGTGCCAAGATCCCTCCTCGTCCTGAAACCGCTTTTTGTCCTCCTGGTGCTTCTTCTCCTAGGCTAGCTTGCAACCAAGGCATAGCTCTCTCGCAAAAAATCCCTCCTTAACCATCCCATCTTTCATGGTAATGAGCTTACTGTACAACTCGTACGCCATGTAGGCGTCTCTGGCTACATACTCGAGGCGCACCTGGCTCATCGGCTTCCACTACCAGTAGTCATGATCGAGTGGCTTCAATTTCTTCAGTGTTTCATAGGATTTATCGATGATTTCCGCTGCTAGACCACCCATGCCATCCTTCGCTGGGTATGGTTTGATCTTGTAAAGATATTGGATGTCTATGTGGTGCCCATCTGGGATTTTTATCAACGCACGAGAAAGCATAATTGTGTCATTTGTGATATCCACACTAGTGAAAGTTATCCCTCTCCTACACAAGAACTAGACCAGAGTCAGACAATGCTTCTCAGTTGGTTTACTCCTGTAGTTAGATGGTTTTAGGGATGTAAGGGAATAAGGGATGCATAAGTGGTGATCTCAAATTGAAATTTCACATACCTGCAGTAGTGGTAAGCGAGGACCTCCTCATGTATGGCGATTTGCACGACAACGATCTCTTGTGGAGGATTTTTTTGCTTATTTGCACGGGTATACTCCAAGTCTAGCCCCACAAACTTCTACTTCTCTTTCTCAAGCAATTTCTCAAACCTGGCGAGAGTTGTTTCCACAGTCGCTTCATCATTTGTGTACACCACTGTCAAAGTCGTGGTGCCATGGGCAAGGACCAAGTGGGTCTCTGTTGTGCATTTTCCATTATCTATACCTGCAAGGAAATGGGTGAAAGGAAATGCCTGCAAGGAACTGACTGCGAGAGGAAGAAGAAGATGAACTGACGGTTCTAGAATAGAGGAAGAAGAAGCGCCCAGGAAAAACTGCAGAGGAATGACTAAGAAAGAGGAAGAAGAAGCACCCAGGAAAAACTAAAGAGGAAGACGAAACATGGTAACTACAGCTTCGGTTCGATAACTCACCGTGGTTACGTGGAGATCGTGGCAGTGCCGCCGGTTCAACAAGTGGGGCTAGTTCCTGCGAGAATATGGAATTAGTTGTGCATTTTTCTATGCAATAAATTGAGAGAAATCATTTATATTTTGTCTTTCATAATTAAACATAATGAAGTTGGTACAGCCCAAGAGATTTGAACAAAAGAGATTTGCTAGTTTAACATACAACAACACAAAAGTTTCTGAGCATGCATTCTTGAAATTTAAATTCTGATGATTTATTCAGAAGTTCTGAGCTACAATCGACATTACAGATCCAACACTCTCGTCTTCGTCCTCCTCCTGCTGCTCGTCGCTATCGTCTTCCGCATCTTCTTGTTCCTCTGCCAGACCGGTGACCACCTCAATAATTAGCTTGATATAGTGCCTCATCACCTTGACCTGGACGACGAGCAGATCATCAAGACAAATTCTATTTTTAGCACAGAATTCTGCCCAGGGGTCGGTGAACTCAATGCAACCGTCATATACTTCCGATATGCGATATCGCCCCAAGATTTTCAGGCCTTCGTTACAATTATTCTTCATGCATACACTATAGAACCTTTTCTTTGGGATTTGGTGTTCCCTTGTTCATCTCAAAGGAATTTCCTGAGTAACAAAAATATATAACAGATCTTAGTTAACTGGCCACCCTGATAAATTTACAAAATAAGAAGGAAAAGCATAGTAAAAAGTGATTAAACTAACCATCTGATGAAGATCATCTTCATCCTGCACCCGGTGCACCAAGAACTGAGGGATATCAAAGACCTCATCTTCATCCAGGTCTCTTACAAACTCCTTGTAGAATGCCCAAGATATGGAATTCATTTTAGAGCAACTGACATTACATGGGTGCTGAAATATCGATTTCTTTAGTGTCACCTTGCAACAATCTTCGGTCTTATAACACCCTGATCATGCATATGAAATTGAAGAAGTTTTGTGTGTAAGGAACATACATAATTAAAAAACTAGTCATGTGTGTAAGGAAAAAACCATTTCAATGCAAATAAGTCAATACATACACTAGTGTTGATCAACCCAAGGTTTGACAACATTATCAGCATTTGACACTTCAACAATAAAGCACCTGTCTACTCTAATGTATGCAAATGTCAGAACATCATTCTGTTCAATGTTATAAGCTGCATAGAACCCCCTCCAATATGGCCCACATAATGCTACAGACCTCCCAAAATTCCCACCATACAGCACACATAAGTAGTATTCATCAATTGTTCTATTTTGATCATCATGGCGGCCACTCCAAGCAAGGATCCAGGTCAAATGTGGAACAAGAGCGAATTGTCGCATACGCTCAGCAAAACAACAAGGAATACCCTGCATAAATTTGTGAAACAGAAAAAACCCATAAGATCATGAACATAAAGCAATTTATATGGAAATTGAAAATGAGATATGTATATGAAAATCGAGAATAGTTAGAAATCCCTCTGCAAAAAAGGGTGATCTCACCCATTCTAAAATACATCACATGGTCCGTGTTTCCACTCCCACACTAGGCAGGTTGCTGCTGACATGTCACACATTCGTTTTGAGCCATATTCCTTTTTTAGAATAGAAAAATTACAAAAGATCAGGAAAATAAATGATATGATGTTACTAATATTATCACTAATTACATTATACTTTATAATGACAACTAGTACTATATATGTGCAGATATACAACTAGTCTGTAGTTCTACATAGATAATCCTACAAAAATACAACTAATGATGTGCATACTATACTAATCTGCAGTTCTGCATACACATACTGAAGATTGTTATTAACAAAATATCAGCACAAATTGTACCAACAAAAAAATCTGCAAAAATTCAACCCAACAAAATCTGCACATCCTAGATTTACTCTAGAGATTCAATGAAGTAATCTTAGAGAAAACTCTACAGATTCGATGAAACAATCGCAGAGAAAACGCTATAGATTCGATGAAGAACAAGTACTATTTATGCAGCTCTGAAAACCCTACATATTCATCGAGTTGCTGTTGCTGAAGATCTCTGCCGCTAGTTATACTCCGATGAAGGGGATTCTTACCGCTACTCTAGAGCCTTGCCGCCGGTTATTCCACGATAGATTGTGTCCCTCACTCCGCCGTTGTCGCGCTCGTGGATGCTGCAGCTCCCCTGCATTCGCCCAGAAAATGCGTGAGATCGGGCGGCGCACCGCGCACCTATATATACACGAAGGAAGCTCGCCGGAGACTGGAGAATATATAAGTCGTGCACCTACTTCCGGCGAAAGCTCGCCGGAGGCAGTGATGGGGCATGTTCTGTCTCTCTCTCTCTCTCTAGCTGCACCTGACTTGTCCACTCTCTCTCTCTACGTGCCGTTTCGGTTCCGACAAAATGGAGTGAAAATAAAGTCCGAAGAAATTCAATAAAATGGAAACCTCCAGGTCTCGAACATGCAACCAAGAGGACCCTGACCAGTGGACCCATCACGATGAACCCCACGTGTCAGCTGGACAAGTGAAAATTCCTTCGCTGACTTGTGGGGCCCACCTATTTTCCGCCCACACACTCACCTGAACTCCACCCGGGAGGTTTCGAAATCAGATCTGAAATCCGGTCCATCACATGCGGTGGCGGCTAGGGCACCGCTGCCTTTGCCGGTCCACCACACGCAGCGACGGCGTCTCCCCGTCCATTTCGGCATCCGCACTCTAAGGTTGTCCCCTTTCGGCCGACGTCTCCGCGCACCTTGGTATCTTCCCTTCCGGGCACCATCTTCGTGCTCAACTCGGTCGTCTGCGTGTCTTCCAAGGTAAAAAAATAGTTTATTCAAAACACATGGATATCACTTGGATTGTTCATGTACATAAAAATATTCTTAAAAAGGATTATTCTTCTTAGAAAATGTGATTAGTTTGTTTGATAGTCCAACAGATTGATAGGAGTTGGATTTGTTGCATGGTAAAGTAAATAGTTCTCATAAATGACTAGCCTGTTCTAATAATGAGATTTGTTGTTTTAATTTTTCAACACATGGATATGAGTTAGCTTGTTCATTATAAAGAAAACTGTTCTAAAAAACCACTAGCCTATTCTGAAAGTTTAATTTGTTTATCTAATTCTTAATAGATGGATAGGAGTTGGATTGTTCATGGCAGACAATTTACTAAACCCTACAAAGCTGGCCTGAAACAGTTTGTCAGATTTGGCAAGGAGGGATATGGCGAGAATGTTGAGGTTCCATGCCCCTGTCGTAAGTGCCTCAACCGGAGAACGGTACATGCAGGCCTTCGTTATCACCACTTACTCATCAGTGGCATGTCGCACACTTATACTCGGTGGATACAACATGGAGAGCCACTTGATCTTGCTATTATTAAAGATCCACCCAATGGTGGTAACAATGGTGGTCATGTCGGTGATGACAATGACAATATGTATACGAATGATGATGGAGGTCATAGTGTTCTAGACATGTTGCAAGACCTTAAGCACGTAGATGATGCATTAACCATAGACCAGATTGCTGCTAATATCCCAACTGACGGTAAACATGAGAAATTGTTTGCAAAGTTGATGGAAGAGGCAAAGCGCAAGCTTTACCCAGGAAGTAAACACTCCAGGCTTGCATTTGTTGTGAACCTCCTTCGACACAAGTCATTTCACTGGATCACCAGCATTGCTTTCGATGATTGGATGAAGCTATTTGCTGATGCAATGCCGGATCCGAATACCCTGCCGAGATCATACCGTGAAGAAAAACTTATCTGAAGGAGCTTGGACTTTCCTATGACATCATACACGTGTGCAAAAACAACTGCATGCTCTTATGGAAGGACAATGACAAGTTGGATAACTGCATTATGTGTGGCGCCGCAAGGTGGAAATATCCGGAAAGAAGGTCGTTGGCTGTCAATGTGATGCGTCATTTTCCTTGGCGCCATGGCTGCAGAGATTGTTCTCTTCGAGGAAAACAGCGGAGAACATGCAGTGGCACAAGTTAAGGAGAATGCCCAGAGATGGTATACTCAGTCATCCAGCTGAAGGTGAAGCATGGAAGGATTTTGACAGAACATGGGAGGACTTTTCAGCTGACCCTTAGAAATGTAAGGCTCGGCCTTGCCACCGATGGCTTCAATCCTTATGGAACCATGATCACGAGCTACATTATGTGGCATGTATTTGCCCTGCCGTACAACCTTCCACCATGGGATTGTATGCATGCATCAAACTATATGCTTTGCCTTCTAATCACTGGCAAATAAAGTCGTGGAAAGGACCTTGATCTCTTTATTGAGCCTCTGATGGACGATTTGCAACAGCTTTGGAAGGGTGTGCGCTCTTACGATGCATTTCAAAATGAAACGTTTGATCTTCGAGCAGTGGTTCTTTGGTGTACCCATGACTACCCACCTTGCAGAACTATGTCTGGGCGTACAACAAAAGGATATTATGCATGCCTGCATTATGACAAAAATCCTCTGTCCAAATCCATAAAGAGCAAAATATGCTACATTAGGCACCATCATTTCCTCCTGAAGCACCACCGCTTTCGGCGAGACATAGAGCTTGCCGGCATTCATGATGACCACTCGAAGCCTGGCAAATTTACTTCAGTTGAGTTACAAGCTGAGCTGGAGAAGGTTAGGCATCTTAAACCAGGAGCTAGATGTGATCCTAGGAGCAAAAAGAGGAAGCGAATAGATCCTTCACCGATCTGGAACCGGCGGCATGGTTTCTGGGACTTGCCTTACTGGGCATCGTTGAAACTTCAGCACAATCTCGACATGATGCACATCGAGAAAAACAACTACGACAACTTGATTGGCACACTACTTGAACTTGACGGGAAGAATAAGGACACCTTGAAGGCTAGGTATGATTGTGAAGCCCTAGGCATTAGGCGAGATCTACATGTGCAACCCACAGACATAGAGAAGGACCTTCTCTGTCCATATGTATTGTATTACCTAAATAAGGATCAGAAGACGGGTTTCTATCAATATCTTTGGGACTACACTTTTCCTGATGGGTTTTGTTCAAACATGGCCAAATGTGTCAGCGTTCATACACGCAAGATCACAGGACATAAAACACATGACTGCCACATCCTGTTGTATGGAATATTAGCTGCTGGCATGAGAGGGTATTTGCGTCCCTATATCTACATGACAATTGGAGAGCTGGGAAGATTTTTTAGGCAATTGTGCAGTAAAAACTTGAAACTGTCAGTGTTGGAAAGGCTCAAAGATGAAATCCTAGTAATTCTGTGCAAACTTGGACACATCTTTCACGATATTTTTTTTTGATTTGATGGACCTGGGTGGGTGCATTTATTGATGAGAGGCAATGCTCCGAGGCCCTGTGAACTATGGGTGGATGTATCCAATAGAGAGGTTGTTGTGTACTCTGAAGAGATATGTCAGGAACATGTCACTTCCATAAGGTTCAGTGGTAGAGGCCTACATGGCTGCCGAGTGCGTGACTTTTTTCGCTAGATACCTCGATGATATTGTGACAATATTCAATCGACCAGCAAGAAATGTAGGTGACCAACATGAATCATCTTGTGATGTGTTTGGCCATGGTGTGAATTTGATTGGGGGAAGCCATGTCACCTGCTATGGAAAGCGATGATACTAATTTGACCCTCCAAAGGGAGATACACAAGATGACTTGGTATGTCCTAAACAACTACGAGGAGGTTAAGCCATATATCATGTATGTTCTAATCTCCCATACTTATGAATCCACTATTGCCATAAAAATAAAGATTTTAATTTTGAGTTACTCTCTAGATTGCAGTCTTCGCCGAGAATAGCTAGTGAACAATGGGATGCCCAATGTGGAAAGAACGCTTGAGCAGGGATTTCAAAGATGGTTCAAGAACCATTTAGTTTCTTTTTGCATTTATCTCTGTCCTTTATATATAGCATTTCAATGCATGACTTGACCATATTGTATTTCTGCTGTGGTACATACAGATCATGAAAAAGCGACAAGAGAATCCAGAAGCTGTGGATGAAGAGCTTTTTGCATTGGCGTGTGGCCTAGACTTCCGAGTAAGAACATATTCAGCTTGTATTGTGGATGGTGTTCGGTTCCTCACTGCTGATCGTGAGAAGGGCAAGAAAACACAAAATAGTGGAGTAATGACTGACGATTGTCACTTGGAGAAGGATATCCATTTTTATGGTGTCCTCAAGGATATCAAGGTGCTGTATTTTAACTCTGATTTGGAACACCAATGATTAGTTGTGTTATTCCATTGCGATTGGTATCAGTTTGAGGGCTGCAAGGATACTGAGATGGTGTATGATAAACTCTTCTGAAGTGTCAATATTACCAATTTTTGGTAAAAAGATGATAGTTACATCTTGGCAACCCAGGCTACAAAAGTGTTCTACGTGCCAGACAAAGCCAAGGGCAAAAACTGGCGGGTGGTTCAACAAATAGTTGAAAGACATAAGTTTGATGTTGCCGAAGGAGAGGAGGAGGAAGAGGCGGTGCATACTGATGTAGCATACCAACAGTTTGTAGGCTCTGGCAATGAGACTGTATCTGAGGCTCTGCCTTTCAGGAAACGTCGACCCTCTGTCAATGGAGGCCGCATCATAAATGCTTCAGTGTTCGATCATATCAGAGGCAAAAGGAAAGTTGTTGAAGAGGAGGAAGTTGACAGTGAGCCTGAAGTAGACGACACCATTGAGGAGTACTGCAGTGACAAAGAAGATGAAGTACAAGATGATACAGACGAAGAGTAGTTCCAGCTTATGGTGGTGGAGTGTTGGATGATTTGTGTTGCATGCTTGAACTGTTGGATGTGTGCATGCGTGTGTTGAACTGATGATCGTGTGTCCATGCTTTGTGGTGCATGCTTGAACTAATGGTTGTGTGCATGCTTGTGTTGCATGTTTGTGTTGAACTAATGGTTGTGTGCATGCCTTTGAATTGATCGATATGATTTTCCTTTAGTTCATGGAATTAATAGTTATTCATTTGGAAAATTAGCCACAACATTGTGCTGTTATTCTCTCTCTCAAACTTGGTTGAACAAAAGCTCTTTTTCTAGTAGAAAAATTGTGCTGTTATTCAGTCCATGTGGGACCCATTTGTCAGCCTACCAGACAATGCCACTGTGAACCAAAACCGCTCACGCATGGGACCCACCTATCATAGTAGGTAGAAAAAACCCTCTCCCCTCCATGCCACTCCTAAATCCCACACCACTTCCCCCAAATCCGTGCTAGAGAAAACCCTCTCTCCTCCCCGCGGGCGACCAAATCCCGGCGACGGTGGTGGAAGTGGAGGCTGCAAACTGCGTGTAAGTGCTCCTCAACCTAGCACCCTTTCACCGCGTCAACTCTTCATTAACCGGCCGGCGATGTGGTCGCCTCCTTGTTCTAGTTCGACACATCGCCTCCTCGTTCTAGTTCGACACATTGCCTCCTTGTTCTATAGGACACCGCGTCGATGTTGTTGTTTAATTAGTTCTAGTTCGATGCGTCGCCGCCTTGTTCTATGGCAACACGTATGTACTCACAAATCTATTGCTCCACGCATCGAGGTTGCTGCTTACGGCAAGGCTCAATCTAGTTCACTGGAACCGCCCTTTAGTTTACTCACGGAATTTGATTCTTGTAATAATTGACCAATTAGAATTTTATTCTAACTTAATTCTTGTATTTACTCTTTGGGGCAGGTACGATGAAGGCCAGGGAGATACATGAGCAGGTTCTAAAATTGATATGATGCTACTAGCACTACTACTGTATATTGCATAAAAACTAAATATTCTAATTAGTGCAATGTCTAATTTAGGCTACGAAGAATATCGTCATCAATGTCTCATCTGATGATGATGTGAAGAAACCTGCTGCTGTTGTTTTTCACAAGATGAAAGCTAAGATAGCAAGGCGAAGAGCTAAAGCTTATATGAAAAGATTTAGAGCAGTCGAGAAACTGAGGATCCTTATTCCTAGAGGTGTGGCATTGTCTACATGTTTTGCTACATTTATATATATGCAGATACAGATTATTACTTTCTAATATTTTCTTTCTAGGTCCAAGTATGATGGGGCTTGAGGAATTCGATGAGCACTGCGTGTTTCGAAACCATTTGGAATTGACTTCTGACCAAGTTGCTTCCCTCAAAGTGTTAGTTAAACGACACAAGCCATCTAAACCATACTATGTGTGCAAGATGAACAAGTCAAATGTCATCCGTGGAAAGGCCAAAATGGTTAAAATTTGACATTTCAATAGTTAAATTTTATTATGCATAGTGAACTCTAGCCAACAACTAATATTCTTCTCCTCCTACAGTACCTTTCAGTTAGCTACAGCCGTGCACACCTCAACCTCTATCTCCCAAAGATGCTACCACTCACATGCTCCTACAAGACCACTTTTGAGCATGTTAACCTCTTCCAAGGCATGAATGATGCTGCCCAGATGACAAGAGGCTGGTCTAATGTTCTCGAACTCACTAGAATAAGGGAGGGGAATGTGTGCATCTTCACCGTTCTAAATGAGGGGCTACATGGATTCATGGGTTGTGTTAATGTTCTGTAGTGAGGCCAAGAAGTATCTGCTTATTTATGCTGTGGTGTTGGATGAACCATTAACGCAATATGTTGCCAGTAAACTTGTAGTGGTAAGGAACTTGTTGTCAACCCGGTGCTCTACATGCTAAGTAATATTATCTCTATATGTTATGTATATATTTTGGTTCATTGTGTTTATGTTGTTGCTTTCCTGTGATTGAGAGCTGGTATGTAATATACAGAATAAAGTTGTAGATGAGCACAAAACCAATGGACAGATGCATCAGTTGCAAGTTAGTTCTGCAAAAGATTGGTTGACGGTTCGATTCCATCTACCTGCATGAAATGTTTCTCTGTTATGTAATTTCTATCAAACACACTCACAGTTGGGGCCGGCGGAAAACATCATTAAGCCGCGTTGAACCTTGCACTATCGTGAGATACACTACGCACGTAACATCGACACCGAGCTGACAAGTGGGGTTGAAGCACGGAGGAGACGGCCGATGCGAAAAAAAACTATCGAATACGTGTCGTGACGAAATCCACGACGAATTTTGCACCAGACGAAATGGCAAACTAGGCTTTAGGGCCTGGGATGAAATCTGCGACGAATTTGCCACGACGAAAACAAGGAACGTCATGGATAACTGGGCTGGAGGGGCTTGGAGGTCGTTACGACGAATCATTGTAGAACGTCAAGAATCCGCGACGTTTTTAGGCCGCGTCATAAAAAACATCACGAATCGTCTAGATTCTTGTAGTGTGAGTTTTATAAAACTTTTTGGGAAGTCATTAAGGGAGATCTGATGGCAATGTTTACAAATTGCATAGTGGAGATAATCAGTTGTTTAAATTGAATTTTCGTGTTATCACCCTATTGCCAAAAAAAGAAAATGCAGTTCAGAGACTACAATATAGACATATTTGCTTATTGAATGTTAGTTTCAAAAAAAAAATTCAAAAGTGGCAACTAATTGTATCACTACTATTGGTGATAAAGTTATTCAGGCTACCCGAACTGCTTTCATGCCTGGAAGACATATCCTTGAGGGAGTTGTTGTGTTGCATGAAACTATTCACGAGCTTCATCATAAGAAAATGGATGGTATACTATTTAAAATTTATTTCAAAAAGGCTTATGACAAGGTAAAATGGTCTTTCCTTCAATAGACTTTTCGTATGAAAGGATTTGCATCAGAATGGTGTAAGTTAATTGCGCAATTTGTTCAAGGTGGGAGTGTTGGAATTAAGGTCAATAATTATATTGGTCACTTCTTCCAAACCAAACAAGGCCTAAGACAAGGTGACCCACTGTCACCCATTCTCTTTAACATTATTGCAGACATGTTGGCCATTTTAATTGCTAGGTCAAAAGAAGATGGCTAAGTTGGAGGTATTATCCCTCATCTTGTTGAGGGAGGCCTTTCAATTTTGCAATATGCAGATGATACTATTTTATTCATGGAACATGATTTAGAGAAGGCTATGAACATGAAGCTTATTCTATGCATCTTCGAATAATTGTCTGGTCCCAAAATTACTTTTCATAAGAGTGAGATCTTTTGTTTTGGAAAGGCCAAAGAGGAGGATGAGCAATATAAACAACTATTTGGTGCGAGTCTGGCTCTTTCCCTTTTAGGTACCTAGAAGTACCTATCCACTAATGAACACTCAAAAACTCTGAATGGTATCCCGTCAAAAATTGTTTTGAAGGAAAATTAGGCTGTTGGGCAGGCAAGATGTTATCTTATGGAGATTTTCTTGTGCTGATCAATTTAGTGTTAACTAGTGTTTACGTTGTCTTTCTTAGAAGTATCTATAGGGTACGAAAACGTCTAGACTTTTACAGATCATGTTTTTTCTACCAAAGAAAAGATGGTAAATGTAAATATTGGTTAACAAAATAGGATATGATTTGTAGACCAAAAGACCATGGAGGTTTGGGAATTGAAGTTCTACAGATTAAAACAGATGTCTTCTTAATAAATGGTTGTTTTAACTTCTTAATGAAGAGGTTGTGTGGCAGGACTGTTACATAACAAATATCTATCTCCAAAAAATCTAGCTCAAGTTACAAGTAAACCGACGAATTCACCTTTCTGGACAGGACTAATGAGAGTTAAAGATGATTTATTTAGTAGGAAACTTTTCAAAATAGGTGACGGTAGTATGACTAGATTTTGGGAATATATGTGGTTAGGCCTAACTTCACATGCTAATTAGTACCCCTCCTTTATAATATTGTGCAACATAAACATGTTACCATTGAAATATTCTGTCTATAGTTCCTTTAAACATTGGTTTTAGGAGGACTCGAAATAGTAACAACTAGAACTTGTGGCTACACTTGTGCCAAAGATTAATGGGGGTATCTCTAAACAACGGGCAGGATGTTTTGGTTTGGAAATTATAAGCTTCTGGACAATTTACGGTTAAAACTATGTATGCAGACCTCATTGATTCTCAAACGAGATTTCCAAGCAAATATTTATGGAAGTTAAAAATCCTATTAAAGATAATTTTTTCATGTGGTTCCTAAATAAAAAGATTCTATTAACCGAGACAATCTGGCCAAGAGGAATTGGATGGGGAGTAAGAAATGTTGCTTCTGTAACGCTCAGGAAATAGTTGAACATATTTTTCTCTCAAGTCCTTTTGCAAAGTTAATTTAGAGAATAGTATTTTCTACATATATACCACCGCCAACCAATATAACAAATATGTTTGGGAATTGGATGAAGAGAATCGAAAGTTATACTAAAGCTAGGAGTCGCATTGGGGTTTCTGCTTTGGTTTGGTCTATATAGAATTGTAGAAACAACATTATTTTTAACAAGAAAGACTCTACTGACTTTTTGCAGGTTATTCAAATGGCTATTCATTGGATACAGCCATGGCACCCTTTTGCTCCCGGAGGATCAACAGGAATGCATGGTTTCTGGATGCAACCGGTTGCTTATAGTTGCGCATGATTTTTTCTAACAGGCTACGTGGCTGCTATTAGTAGGATTCAAGATGTTTAGAATGCTGAGCATTTTGATAATTTTTTGTTATTTGATCTTTGTATCGACTCTCTCTGATCCATGAGATGTAAAACTTTATTTTATTCTGAACTAAGTAATAAAAGGCTATGTGCATCTATTGATGAAGAGGCCGGGGTATTCCCGATTTGAAAAAAAAATCTTAGCTGGTCTTCAACGTGAGACAGAGCAAGGAAGAAACACAAACAATGGCCCAAATAATTTAGTCCACCTATTAATCGAAACCCAATCTAAAATGCAGATCTCAACCAAATTGAAAAGCATAAAACCAAAACATTCCACTTTGAAGGACTAAATAAACCTGTACGGTATCTGCTAGACTACTATATTATACAGTCTGGTAAGGCACTTGGAACTATTACTTTGATTTATTTCTCTTTGTATTAATGTACTAATAGTAAGTGAACACGATGTTGCATGCCTTTTTCCGAAAAAGCACAAAATCAATAGTTAGATGGACTAGAGAAAACCTGGTATTGCCTAGGCTTGTCACAGAGGATTGCAAGAGGAATGTGTCAAGGATTTGCATGGCAACACCTGCTTCTACTAACTTGCGCCTAACACCTCCCTAATCTACCTCGCCCGAGGAGAAAAAAAGAGTGGTCAGGGCTACTGTCTACAGATGTAGTTGATCTTACCGAAAGGAGAACAAACGATGGCGGCTTTGTTGTTGACCACTTGATTCCAAACAACACCGATTAGTCCAGCGATCAAACATATTCCCGTACACACAAGAAACAAAAGACAGAGGGGACTGGGGTGCAGGCAAAGCGGTGATGCATGAGCGAGATGAATCTCTAGGCATTGTGGACAGGAGCCCGGCAACACCGCGGGGGCGCCCTTCCCCCGATCTCTATCTTGAGCATGTCCCCCTCCTCCTCCTCTTCCACGCGCGCGCCGCCGCTCCCGTGCCCCAGCCATGCCCCACATGCACAGATGATCTTGCCATCGATATTACCGTCATCGTTGTTGACCATCTAGTTGATACCATCCCTTGCCTATCCTGATCTCTAGGAGGGTCCTGCTGACGAGGCGACACCGATGCCGCAACCACCTCCACCCCCCTTGCTGCACATCAACACATCCATTATTCCCTTGGCTCGTAGCAGCGCGTATGTCACTAGCGCTAGAAGAGTTGTGCACGCCTCCGCTTTATGATGATGTCGGTGGAGCCTGGTAGGATTTGTGACAAGGACAAAGAGATTAAGGTCATAGCCAGGACTCAGGTTTGGATTTGCTGAGATCGGCACATAGCCTATGGATTTATGGTATGAGAATGAGGGCTGGTAGTCGGGAAGAAGGCAACAATCAGGTAAACAAAACATGGTATGTGTTAGACTGAATTTTTGTTGTAAAGTTCCCTTTGTACTCCACATTCTTTTTCATAGTCCATCTTAAATTTTCTCCTATAACCGACATGCTTCTTACACAGGTATAAATTCCTAAAGGTTCAGAAGGTTTCAGTTCTGCTAAAAAAAGATAGAAGGATCAATACTATAACATGTTAAAAGAATAAGAGACATGTATGATGAATCCGGCATGGTATGAGTTCTGCGTGCCTTTTCCTTATTGATTAAACCTAAGTAGATGACTATTTACAATTATTTCATAGAACTGCTGGTTGTGTACCAATATCCATCTTTGAAACTTCTGCGGCCATCCAAATTGAATTCTTTCTTTTCACATTTCATTTGACAAAGGGACGCTATTACCTACAAACTTAGCATTCTCTCAAACATCATTTAATTTTAAAATTCTTTGTTGCTAATGCTTATAGTGGAAATATATTCTGCAGATGTGTAAATTGATGAATAAGATGTTTTGTATTGCCTCATGAAGAGTTGTACGTGTTCAATGTGATCTTTTAGTATTAGTATGCCCATTCGTAGTTGACTATGCAATTCATTTCAATACCATTGGAGTTAACTTTCATCTGTTTCTATGTGTGAGGAGTCATGGACTCACTATATAAGATGCCATGCGCCTCCATAATCCATCATCATTGTTTTGGTGGGGGGAAAGGAAGGAGATGATGCGAGTAGCGATAATACCGGGGATGCGGCGAGCAGCTGATTCAACTAGCGTTGCGAGAGGCTGGTTCCGTATTTATACAGCTCTTCCTATTCTCCTTTGGCGTCCTTTGAATTTCTTATTCTCCTTAGCTTTCTGACCTTTAGAATCACACGTCAATTTTTGGTCTTGTAGATGAATCTATCCAATGATGGTTGATGTAGTGTAGGGAGGAAGATTACTGAAGGAACTTATTTGAAGCAAGCCTTTAGGCGACCTCTAGTTGCGAAGCTGCCGAGTGGGCTAACTACTGATGAGGCATCTCGTCACATCATTGACTCTATTTGTGCCCTCTGCCCTTTGCCCGCTCCTGCCTTCATTTTCTTTTCTTATCTATCCTGCAAAGTATCCCCTTCTACCCAACATTTGTATCGTTGACCCCCATGTTCTAAATTTTGAAAAAAAATGTTATAGGTTTTGTTCGTCCTGATTCGGTTCATTTGCTCTATGAAATATTGGAATCTCTTTTGGTTTATTAGATTGTGGTATTTTTGTATGACAATATGCTTCGCCAGAAGACGAATGTTGGTTATTTTCTACTAAAATGTACCTTATCTTTTCGTTCATATGTATCTATTCCTAACAATCTATTTACCTAATAGACGGGTGCAGCAACACGCGCCTACCTGATCTAGTAGAGAATATGTTCAGAACTAAATGATTAAGGTTCAAACCAAGATTTAATCATAAAGATTGTAGCTCATAAAAGGACATTGAAAATGGCTCCTTAAGAAATAATAGAAAGCTGTAAATAAAAATTGACCCCAATAAAGGGCATCAATACCAGAAGGAATTCAAAGGTAGGCATCTAAACTTCATACCTAAGTTTATGGTATCAATGGTTTAAGGTTAAACACAAGATTTCTCATTGTGTGTGGGTCAACGTACCTCTCGATAAGAAACAGAAGGCGATGACCTTGACTTGGGAGTCGTTGATGACCTTCCACATCTAGGTTTGGCATGGGTTGGCCTGGTCCATCTTACTCCTATAGGCCTACAGGCCCTCCTTCTGTAGATCGAGCACATCCTACCACTCCTGGCACCCTGTTCCTTTTTCCTAAATAATATCAACACCTGCAACCAGAAAACTTCATCTATCTATCTATCTATCTATCTAAACTATAATTTGCCTTGAGGTAGGTGTAGGTTGGTCGTTTTGGTTCCGATTTTACCCTTCCACCACATACAGAATTACCCGCTTGTGCCATCGTATAAGTAAAAAATAAATGTTTGTGCCTCCTTATCCTCGCTCCCTCCGGACTGATCCCCCATGATAGGCGCCGGTGCCCGCCTCCAGCGGGAGGAACAAAAACCCCACACCCGACCTCGACGATCCCCGCGTCACGTGAGCCTACTGATGCCACATCATGAACCAAAGCCAGGGTCAGAATCGCTCTCCTCTTCTAATCGCTTTTTATGGTCACTATCGGCGGCGGGCACCGCGAAAATGTATGTTGAGTGGCCATGGGCCTCCTCAAGACCGCATCTAGGTCGGGGAGCTACAAGCGCACCATGGCAACGCCTGTGAGGTTGCCCTCGTGCGATACCTTTTAGCAGAGTCGCGTTGTTATAAGCGGCATCGATCCAGGTCTGGGAGCTACAAGCGTGCTGTGGCAGCGCCTGTGAGGTTCCCCTCGTGCGGGACTCAGCAGAGTTGACATGGGTATGATTACTCAGATGCTCATTATTTGCTACCCTACATTGGGTAAAAGGCCTAAGGCCCATAAAGATTCTGGATAACGGCCCAAGGAAGCAACTAACAGAGACTTTTTATTCCATTAGGAAAGAAACCACGAACCGACATTATGTTGGTATTGTAATCACGCGTATATGAAACCTATCTGCATACAGCTTTGAGACCCGGCCTATTATATATAGGACAGGAGAAGCCCAAGCGAGGGTACCAAAATCTAGAGGACAACTTGTAATAGAGTGTTTTCCCAATATTCAGGCGACTTTGTCTTCATTGTTTTCCTAACATCCGACGAAATCCCTAGCGTTCTCTTTTCCACGAAACCCCAAGTCCATCACCATCGGCATTGTCAAGGTTGCCCCTCGTCAATTGGTGCCGTTTGTGGGAAATTTGAATGCTGGAAGCACGGATTCGGCGGAACGCTCTCCACCAAGCATCAACTCGACGAAAGCGAATCCATGCCCACCCACCTGTAAAGCTATGCAAACAGAAGTACAAGAACCTTCCACTAGATCCTCAATGGAAGTTGAAGCACAGATCGAAGAAGGCAACGAAGGCGGGCAAATCGAGACAAATCTAGGGGATCTTGATGGTCTCTATGACAATATCTCCTACGGATTAGACCCACCAGCCAATTCAGAACCCAAGAAAGTAGCGAAAGCATCGACTTTGGGATTCGGATGGCGGAAATCTATCCAGAGCAAAAACTGATGGACTTCACTGGCTCATCCGATAGTGTCTCCATCGGTGAAAACGACAATGTTACCAGTCCGTACGCCACTCAACACCAAGTATGCGTGATCATCGGAGACACCATGACCCAGCAAGACTCCAATGCTAACCCAATTCTTAACCCTAATGATATTATTTCAAGCCATAGTGCAGGAAGCAATGACAACGAAGGAAGTCGAGGAAACGGGGCAGATCCAACAGTTGACCGAGAAAATAGGGAAGAAGAGCAACCATGTGAAGATGAGAGGCAAACCCTTAGCCTACCAGCCAGTGCATGGGAGAAAGCAAGAGAAGCAATCTCGGGTGCCATCCCAATGGGAACAGATGCTACCCACGAAGATCTATTGGCATACCAGTATCTGCTGCACTCCAAGAAGAGAAAAATCCTCAGGATGCAAAGGCAGCTCGACGAAAGGAAGAGGGTAGCCGATGAATCTAGCTTACAAAGGGCACAGCTAACCCCACCCGGGGATCAAGAAGCATCACAGGAGGAGCATCGCCAAGAAGAGGAACGTCTAGATTACGAAGTATACCCGAAGAAGAAAGAAGTGGATTAATTCCAGACCTTGCTCTCTCGTTTATGTCGATAGATCAAGATGGAAATATCAAAGCAAAGACAGCCTAGGCAGCTATTGTGGTTGCACGAACATACCTAATCACGACACAACCTGCAACCGATGATCCTCATGCAGCCCTCCATTGATATACCCTGATGAACCTCGGCTTGGTGGGAGAAACTATTGCGCAAGAAGATAAAGAAACCACGAGGCAACGTGACCGGTCCCCACACCGTCGCAACAACCCTCGGCAAGGAGGTCACACCCAACAATCTCGGTCGCCACATCGGGTCCACTTTTCTGAACAAGAACCGTGCAATGATGCAAGAAACGACACCACCCAATGAAGGATTGATCGATCACGAGAAGAGCGCGACACCCGAAGGTACTGTGACGATGAAAGTGAGGATGAACAATAATTATGCGGAGCCAGGTGCTTTATCCGAGGGGTTCGCAGAACTCTGGTGCCGAAAGATTTTAAGCTACCCCAAGATCGACAAAAATACGACGTCCTCCAAGAACCCGAAGCATGGCTGACAGATTATCTAGCAACTGTCAGATTACAAGGAGGATCCAAAACCACGGCAATGCAAAGCCTGCAGCTCCACCTAACCGGTGCGACACGCTCCTGGCTGAAGCAACTACCAGAAGATTTCATCAGCAGTTGGAATGATCTTGAAGACAAATTCATCAGAAACTTTTAATCCACATTCAAGCGACCCGCGTCTTTAGAGCAATTGCATGCCTGCAAGCAACAGCTAGGAGAATCAATGCGAGCCTTCATCCAACGATGGAACATTACCAAAAATTCGGCTGAAGCAATATCCAACGAAAGAGCAATCGACGCCTTTAATGATGGTCTTCATCGATAGGAGTTCATTGAAGAACTAGGATGAACAAAGCCAAAAACAATTTCACAACTGATGGAAATAGCCAATCGTTGGGCTGATGGAGAGGATGCAGTACAAAACAAAAGGGCCCGTTACTCGGCGATAGAGACTAGCGTAACAGCGACCAGAGACGACGAACCAATGATGCATACCATACACCTAGTTATGTTTCAGCAAGCTTTTCTGGAACAGACAACCGACGAAATGACGACTACAATAGTGGATATCACGGCAGTAGGGATAACATCATTGAAAGCCAGTCATGGCAACGATACCAGCCGACGAACCGAGACCCACCAATGTTAGTAGGACAAATATTGGAAGGACCCTGCAATATGCACTACTACATTGACTCAACATGGAAAACGTGATCAAATCACCTCCTAAAGGACTGTCAGACATTCTTAAAGATGCAAGAACTATGGAACACAAAGGCATACGAAGCAACAAATACATACTACGCCCCTACACCTGGCACTCTGGCCATTGGTGCTCCACCACCACCGGAGGGGCCTCCACCAGCGGGACAGCCGCAAAACAAAGTGTACCAAAACAACGAATATCCTAGATCAAAGGGAGCAATGTCAATGATCTAGAAGGGGCCACCCTCCAATAGAACACAAAAGCTAATCACTAGGCAAGTAAATTTTTCGGTAACAAACCCACCTCCTACACCAGAGTATCTCCATTGGTCAGAGCAAGAAATCACTTTCAGTAGAGCTGACCATCCATTACGGGTCCCTCAGCCAGGCCAGTCAGCGTTGATAGTGGAAGCATAAATCGGCGGGTTCAACATGAGCAAGGTTTTCTTGGATGCAGGAAACAACATCAACCTGATTTACGCCAAAACTCTACGCGCCATGAACTGGTCTATGACGAACCTAACCCCAACCGACACAACCTTCCATAGGATAGTTCCTAGAAAAGCCGAAATTCCATTAGGCAAAGTCCACCTCGATGTTGTTTTCAGGTCAAAAAACAACTTCAAACGAGAAAAGCTGGAATTCGAAGTTATGGAGTGGCCATCTCAATACCACGCGATCCTGGGATGACCAGCTTCCGCCAGGTTCAAGTCAGTACCTCACTACACATACCTAGTGCTGAAAATGCCAGCCCCCAATAGGGTCATCACAGTCAAAGGTAGCTTCAGCTGCGTAGACAGATGCGATCAAGAATAAACAAAATCTCAGAATCTTTCGGGATGGAGGCGGAGCTTGGGCAGCTAAAATTGGCGGATGAAGAGTCGAAACACGAAGGGCACACCCACAAGAAGAAAACATCGGAAGAGCAAGCACGCAGTAGCCTCGCAAAAAGCAACGTATGCGGCCTCCAATAACGGTCCCGCATAAGAAGACCCATTGATTGAAGCTGAAGTCCCTTCAGATAATTTCTATTTAAATACACCTTATTTTTAGTAAAGGCCAACGGCCAGGCGATCGCGCCACCACAATGTACCCTCGCTCATTGATATGAATAACTAAAGAAAGTATTCCATGACTAAAAACTTCTATGCCACATCAGTTCGCCAGTTTCCCCCTATTAGAATACAGCATACAATCAAAATCTCGTATAAAACCTACGACATTTTTGATAAGTATAAAGTGTTTCTATACAAAGTACAAAGTCAAAGCAAGTAATTAATCAGATAGGGAAATTTACAAAAAATTCTTCGTCTGCCTCCAAACATTTTCGGACAATCCTAATGGCAGGTCTACGAGCAGCGGCGTAATGAGGCACCATATCAATAAGACCACCGTCGGAAGGAGAAGGTAGCCACGAAGATACGTCATCCAAGTCTAGCATCGGATGTTGCACATGCACCCAGGAAAGCGCGAGCTTAGCACCGGCCACAAGTTGGAGCTTCACAAAATGATGGATCTTCTCACCCTGTTGAAAATTTTCAAGCAAGTCCGCCAAGGTTTGAGGCTGAGGGTCCCGAGGAAACTTGGCATTATAAGTAACGGCCAGAGATCTGCGGTAGCATTTGACAAATTGCTCCAACTCCGACAGGCAATCCTGAAGCAACACTACAGTATAGGCGCGGTGATGATCAGTCCAAAAGTCCATCTCAGAACTTAGGGAATCAGCCACAAGAGCTTGCATTCGGTTGCGCAGACGTTGGGTCTCATCCCTCTCGCACAAATGGATGCCTAGAAATCAAGAAGACAAAAAAATCAATTTCCTGCAAGACCGAAGAGGCAACCAAAAAAAAAGAGAGAGCACAAGTACTTACACAACAGCCTCTCACTTGCCCTGGAGATATCTTCCAAGAAAAAAGCCTCACGATTGAGAGCTTGGCGTGTTTTTGACTGGGAAACATCCACGATCTATTGAACAACCCGCAGTTTTCCTTCAAGTTTCTTCACTTGTTCTATCTTTTCAGCATATAGCGGTGGGTCCACCATACGCACGATGACAGGATTGATCGCACCCTCTATAGAGGAGGGCGCAACAACATCCGACGGTTGCGCGGAACCAGAAGGAGCCGAAGAATCACTCAAGATCTGACAAGACAAAGAAGTATATGAAATACTCAGCATACAAAGGCAAGGTCACACGCATATATTCAAAAGCTGCTTTCTTGCAAAAAGAAGCAAAAGGAGGCCGGACAAGTTTAGAATCCATTACAATAAGGGGAGACACGACAAAAGATTACAAAATAGGGCCTATGGGGCTGCGTCCTTCAAAGAATAAGGTGGCGCTAGCAGAAGGAGCACTAGCTACAGCAGCGGCAGGAGTAGCCTAAGAAGGAGCGCCCGACGCAGTAAGAGGAGTCGAGGAAGGGGCAGCCAATTTCCCTGAACCCGAGACAAGACCCAGGAGCAGCCGAGAATATTTTCTGGCCTTTTTAATATGCGGCTTCAAGTTAACTGCTTTGCCACTGGAGGTGACCGTGATAGAGGAGCTAACCTTCTCGCCATGCACCATCGCCAGAGCCAAAAGAAGTTTCGGCACCGCTCCTTGATTGCGTTAGACTATAACCAACAAGGGGGTCGGGATCATCACCAAAAACGGCGACAAGATCATTCAGGTCCTCCGGCATATCCGTGGTTGGAAATACTTCGGCATGGAGCTTCTTGAAGGCGCGGCGCGAACAGACAAGAAGATTGCACCCATCAACGTTGTTAGCCTCCAAAGTGCTAACAGCATCCGACAAAGGATCAACCTTCTTATCATCATCCTACTTCAGGTTCTGTCCAGTCAGCTCTGATAAACAAAAAGAGAGAAGAAGAGGTTGACAACCAAAAGAAAGAAACGAAACAACAAATACACGCACAGATAAAAACATACGGGTCAGCGAGTTATTTAGGGCCTCCAAGCGTTGCCGGAGATTTGCATCTCGAGCAGCGACTTGCCTAGCCACTTCCTCAGCATCAGCTTTTGCCCTCTGATTGGCCTCTTCAGCAGCTTGGAGCCTGCCTTCCAGATCATCTGCACACTTCATCGCCTCATCCCGAGTAAACACATATTGCTTGGCAGCGGCTGTAGGAGCAAAACGCAAAAAATGAGGATGAACATGTTTACAAGGAAATTACACAAGCGATCAGCACATACCTTTCAGCTCTTCGGCATCATCACAGATCCTTATAAAGCGAGCGGCCATACCGACAATCTCACACATCAAAGGCTGAGCAAAGGAAAAACACAGCAAAAGGATATAAAGGAAGATTAAATATATGGAGAAGGAAAAATTTCGGCATCAAAAGTAACTTACATCCTTCATGTCCACATCAACGGGTGCTTCAGATATCACCACCCCTTTACTCGCTATTTTCCTCCTTTTTTGCGGCGGCGATTTGGATGAAGCGGCGACATCCTTCTGGACCTCTTTCTCCATAGGAGACAAAATTTTCTCCTTCGGCTTCGCCGATGGCGGAGGGGTCTTCCTTGTGGAGCAACCCACAGATGTGGGAAGAGAAGAAGAAGGAGGATCTTTGTCATCACTACAAAACAACACAACCACGAGTAAGCATCTGCAGTAAAAACACCCGGTGAAAACAGAAAAAGGAGAAAGCAAATACTTACGAAGACACATTCTGCACAAGACGAAACAAGTTCATTCGAGCAGGAGTAGCTGCGATCGGAGAAGTGCCGAAGGGCTTGGAAGCAGTTGAGTCATCCGAATCTCGACCCTTTCCATAGCGCAAGGGTGCTTCCTCTTTTCGCCTGCACAATCCACGCGAAAATCCCCGGAGCCAGCCGAAGGAAGAGATTGCATCTTCATCGAAGAGTCAGACGCAGAAGTATCCCCCTCCTCATCCACGATAGTCCCAGTCATAGGGAGATCATCGGATGTAGAGGAGTGGACAGTGGGCTCACCACTTTCAGGAAGGGGAGGAAGTGAGCTCAGGTGATCAAAATCCGACAGAAACGGACGAATTGAAAAAATGTATCTATAAACAGAAGACAAGGAAAAGACAAAGGCGAAGGTAATGTACCTCGGGAAGATGTTTTTTCTTGCCATAAGGCTCTACAAGGCAAGTCGAAGGAACCGGTTTCTTTGCTGTTAAAGTTGTGATGCTCCGAAATCTCGTCTCATATAGCTTAAGGGTGAGGTCCTCCGAGGAAATCCTCATCGGGTCCTTCTTCCCAATATACGCCCACATACCAGACAACCAGGCTTGAAGCGGTTGGACACGGATCCGCAAAAAATATACCAGGACCTGGAGACCCGACATTTTTTTGCCAACCTCATGCCGCATCTCAGAAATACGATCAACAAAGGGCTGGATTTCGGCCATTTCCTTGGTAGAGTGACGCTGATCCCAGGAGTTGAGTTTATGATAGACTTTTTTAGGTTCAATGTGGGCTAACCCGAAAGATTGGCCTTCGAGTGGCTGGTCCTTGACATAAAACCACTTAGACTTCCAACCTTGGACATAATCCGTGAGTTTGAAGTCTAAGTAATCAACGTCGGATCGGATAGAAAAAATGGCGCCACCAACATCATGGACAATAGTGTCAGTGGCGTTGCGGCGAACATAGAAGAAGTATTTCCTAAGGCCCCAATGGGGATGAATCCTAAGGAAACACTCGCAAAGAGTGACAAAAAAAGCAATGTGAAGGATGAAATTGGGCGTGAGCTGATAAAGCTGCATGCCATAAACAAAAAAAGGCGTCGTGGGAATTCATAGACGGGGAGAGAAAGACTCCGCGGAAGAGGAAGGAGAGGAACATTACCCTCCAGCCAAGCTCGGGGATGGGCGTAGCTTCGTCACCGGGGAGCTTGAAGGATCCCTCCGTCGGAAGGCCGGAGTTCCGCGCCTCGTGGAGCTCCCACGTTGTGCACTTGGTGGGAGCCCACCTGACGGCCCTTTTCCTGGTGGCCTTTGCGGCGGCAGCGGAAGTCCCAATGGCGGCAGAACAAGGAAAGAAGGGCACGAAAATCAAAGTTCACAAGGGGCAAGAGCGCAAGGAGGAAGAAGGAGGAGAGGGAGGATAGGTGAAACAGTAAATGGCATATCCCTTCCATTATAAAGATCAACAACGCAAGGACCTAACCGTTTGATGCAAAATCGAAATGACAGAGGATTGCACGATGATGACAAGTGTTTACAAAGGTCTCGAAAAGAAAAAATATAAAAGAAGTTATGACTGCGGTAAAAAGGGAGAACAGCGCGTGACGCCTCGATTCTCGCACAGCGAGGGGACGTGCAGTCAATAATCTCCGCCCAAAACGCCATCACGCGTCATCATTACTGTGCATGGGTCCATGTTCGACTCGTCCTGTCATGGCGTGTTTTTTTGAAAACTAACAGCATCACATACGTCATCACTGATGTCACAAAAAGCATTACAGCTAAATTGCGGCTTTCTCAGGGTATGATCCGAATAAATTCAATTGGAGTCGAAGTAAATTCTTCCAGGAGAAGATTTGAGACTACACTCGAAATATACAACATTACGACTGTAGCCTCGGGCGCTACTCCTATCGGGAGCACTGGTCGTGCACCCGAAATTTTTTATAAAAACAATGACGCATTTTTCGAGCCTATGTCTTGATACATATATCCAAACATAGCCTCGGGGGCTACTCCTATCAGTAGCGCTGGCGCGCACCTGATAAAGAAAAATAACGGAAGCATCCGACGATAAGTACTCCTATCGGGAGCAGGATAAAGAAAGTAAGACAAAACTCTCGGATTACGCTCAGACGCGGGAAAAAATCCAAATGTCGTGTTTAGAAACATGAAGGTATGACCCCATGATTCGTCCTGTGTGGACTGGTAATCGCACAAGAATGCGCTCTGCCAGTAAAAATCTGTATCAACGATACGATGAAAAATCCTGACAGACGCGTTGGGTACCCGATAAAAAATAGAAAACTGGAATTTAGTATTCGGTAAGACCTCAGCGGCTCGAACTGAATTACACCAGTTACAAATTCCGGATTCAAGCCTAGGGACTTGAGTTTGATGTAGGTCAGTCTTGTTTATTCCCAGGAGCAATTAACTGATTCCCGATCCATCGGAAGCATCATACTCGTTGTACCAAAATGCCTACATAAAATAAAATCAAAGAAGAAAGAAAACTTTGAGACTCAACATGAAAACTGCGCATTCAGATAGAGTCTCTGGGGATACTGACATGGGTATGATTACTCGGATACTCATTATTCCCTACCCTACATTGGGTAAAAGGCCTAAGGCCCATAAAGATTCCGGATGACGGCCCAAGGAAGCACCCGATAGAGACTTTTTATTGCATTAGGAAAGAAACCATGAACCGATATTATGTTGGTATTGTAATCACGCGTATTTGAAATCTATCGGCATACAGCTTTGAGATCCGGCCTATTATATATAGGGAGGGAGAAGCCCAAGCGAGGGTACCGAAATATAGAGGACAACTTGTAATAGAGTGTTTTCCCAATATTCTGGTGACTTTGTCTTTATTGTTTTCCTAACATCCGACGAAATCTCCAACGTTCTTTTTTTCGCGAAACCCCAAGTCCATCATCATGAGCATTGCCGAGGTTGCCCTCATCAAGAGTCGAGCGGCTACAAGCAGCGCCAAACAGCCGGGCACGCATGGACAGTCAATCTTCACGAAGAGCCATCCCTTCCTCTGCACTTAGGGTTGCCGACCATGCGCTCAATGCATTAGGCGTTCATCGGCCATGTGTGTGTACCGCACACCAAGCCCCGTGCTCCATGTCGTTCTAGGTTGGACTTACTCGATGCCATTAATGCATAGGAGGCTACTTGCATATTCTTCTCGCATCGATTTGACGAGGATTTACATTAGTGGGCAAGTGAGAGTTGGAGGCTTTCACCCCCTATCGATGTAGTCCAGCTGAACAACAAAAACTAAAATAGGAGTAGTTTATTTTTCTTTCTTCTACACTTTTGATTTGATGGTGTTTTAGAAATAACGTTGAACCAAGTTCAGACTTTGCTGACCCAACGGAGGAGATGGTTAAGAAAGTCTCCAGGAAGTCACGTGCAAAAACATAGTGGACACGCTGCTAGTTCCTCGTATGCATCATGCTAACAAGGAAATACGAGCAACTTGGTTCAGATCAGCATGGGAGTTGATTACACAAAAAAATCCCTCGGACAAAAGATGCCTCTATAACAAAAATCATACGTTTATTTTCCACCTTTAATTGTTGTCATCAACTTATTTCATATCCTCTAACTTTAATTACGCCAAATTTGTCTTTTCATTGCATTGTTTTTTTAATGTTTGTTACACTTTAGTTCAAATATTACAACAATACACCAACGTATTGTTATAGTCCGTAGCAACGCACGGACACTATGCTAGTTTAAATAATAACAATTAAAATATGTGAAATTATCATGGGCAATAATTTCTGCTGAAAATAATCATCATGGGCAACTAACGATTAAAATATGTGAAGAAACATATCATCCTATATTCTATATCTGCGATGAAGAAACTTGTGTCCAAATGTAGTAGAGCCATATGTAATGGGATCAAGAAAATAGTCCATATCTAGCCTGAATTTCCTGGCTTCTGTATCACGATAAACAACCTCATGCCTAGGCATAGAACCGGCAACGACGTGGTGGAGCATTCATAAGTTCATCTGGAGTTTGTGATGCATGTGTAGTACAGCTAGAACACTCGCATCATCCTAGCTATGACATAGAAGTAACAACATTAACATGGTCTCTTATAATTACATCAGCTGGCAATCAGCAGGAGAGCACACATAAATAAATCAGTGTAAATCAAGCAATAAGCTGCAGTAGCAAAGCAACCAGTTACAAGCAGCAATTAGCAGCATCAAAGAACGAACAGACACACAGCTATCAATCCATGGATCTCTCATTCTCACTGTTGATTTTTCTCTCTACATCAATCTAACGGTTTATCATCCCTGCTCCAAATTTGCAGAATCCAGGCACCTCTCCATCTCTCCCCTCCCCCCATTCCTCCCCTCCATCCAGCTTAGAGTAGTGGTGGTCCGTGACCTGATCTAGTTCGACATCCTCGACATGAATCTTCGCCACCGTTCTACTGGAGAGAAAAACATGCACCGGAGCAGCCCCCCTCACCAGATGGGTGGACATCCACTCCACCTTATTTCCACCCTATCCCTCCATGGCTCCCCCTCTCTACTCGCTGTGGATTCGTAAGGACGAGGCAGAAATAAATTTAGGAGAGGTTAAAATTTACCTCCGATCGGCGGAGGACCATGGAAGAGAGCTGGAACCCTCCTGGTGCTCACGAGTGAGGCAGCGACACGAACATTGGTTCCCTGGCGAGCCCTCTCTCTTTGTTGATAGAAGTGTCGAGCAAGGAGATCCCATTGCCCACTGTTTTATTGGCAAGCCTCTTGAAGTAATAGAGATTCCTTGGACCGTCTCTAAATCGAACCGACAGAACGACGATTCGCAGAACTGACCAATCCAGACGCATCCGACAAAGCGAGCAGGGCTAGCAGAGGATGACGGAGGCGTAGACAGGTGGGCCCAGAACCTAGGAGTAACCACAACTTCTCAATTCTAGAGAGCTTAGAGATCTTAGAAGATACTACCTTATCCCCTTTTCTGATTATGTGTTCTGTCATTCAAGATTGATGTCGGCAAAAAAATCTTACTGTAGAATGGTACAAAAACCTACCATCTCATCGGGGTTACTGACTTTGTATTGCACTGCGGGAAGTCGGAATAGGAGGTACGCTTGTCCTTGCATTCTTATATCAACTAGACTTCTCTCTATGCCCCTCCTCCCCCGGGACGCGATCGGTAAATGTAACGTTCCATAAAACTTGCATATAGAGAAACTTCGTCGGATAAGAAGTAATGGCTCGAGGTTATATAACGTGTAGGTCTAAATGTGCACACGCTAGATGTTCATCTTTTTACTGCATTCGCGTGTGAAGTCTCACGCCTTCGTCGTGCCGCACACATGCTTCTGTTTTCGCCCACCGAAGCGCAGTTTGGCGTAGTACATTCATAAGCGATCCGAAAAGAATGATTTTATTTAGCATTGCGGGTGTACCGTTTTAGTGTCTGCTTGCATGTATATGTCGTAACACGTATAAACGAGTTTGGGAAATTGTGAGTCTATGAGGAGCTTGTAGATTAGGCGGGCGTTTGACAATACGGCTACAATAGGCCGATGAAATATACCAAGGGTTCCCATCTGCACATATCCATAGGCACATGGTATGCAGATACGCTAATATCGTCATGAGCGTATACTATATAAGTCTTCTGACGTGTGTGCTATACGCACATATTACCGTACAGGTAGTCATGGGAATTGAAGAAAGATATGATGGAAACACAAACAAACGTCGAATATTAAGTAGAGTGAGCATGGTAGAAATGACAAACGCTGAAATTCTCGAAGACATACTACCAAATCTTAGCAAGGATAATAGGGCGAGTGGAAAATATTTCGTTTTTGCTGATAGAGGTGTAGACATAACATACAGTAAAAAACACGCAGGATAAGTAGGCTAACTTAGATTGAAGAAATCATACATAATAAGCCTATTGTACATGATAAGTTAGCTAATAGAGTTGGAAATAAGACGGTTGCGTAAATGACACTTAAGCTTGTTTTTCCTCCTTTTTCTCTCTAGTATACTATCCTTACGCTTTTCACCACCGCTCTGTCCGCACATACCGCACCTCGTGTCTAGGAAGGGACCAATGATCCAAGCCGAAGAAGAAGGTAAGCGATGGAAGAGCCCTCCAAGGCGCTGGCAGCCGGTGGTTCGTCTCTTCCATCGATTTTGCTGGAGGGATCCATCCTAGACCTGTCGCAATCACCCACTAGTTCGAATAAAGAGAAAACCACATACACGCTCCTTTCCTCCTTTCATGGCATGTCGACGAAGGTTAGTTGCATTGTCCACGGACACCGACGCGGCTACTTCACCCGAAGACGCCATGTAGACAACACACAAAGAACATGTCGTAGACACGTGCTTGTCATTCATCGAGCTGCTAGCTTCCTCCCACATTCAGGCATGTGACGTTGGCATGCTGACGAAGCAGGAGGAAACCACCGCACTAATATCACTGTCATCCAGCCGATCTGTTGTCTCATCCTTTTGAGGCGTCGTCTTTCTCCCACGTTAGAGCATGCGACAGTGGCATGCCTGTCAAGCACGAGTAGACCACTGCACCTATATCATCATCATCTAGCGCTCCATTGTCACATCCAACATGGAGATGTTGTGATGATGTATTGGCAATGTGTTTCCTCCTGGAGTAAAAGCTAGAGAAAAACACTAGTGTCCTCTAACCTTCCTACACACAACGACGTGCGAGGAGTGTCAGAACCAGGACTACGCACGTGGTTCGACATATGCTATCATATCATAGAGTTGGATTTGCACGAGGTAGTATCCACCGCAAGATCTTGACGCAAGAAACCATGCATGCCCAAAGGCTCTAGACGCTAAGCCGATTAGAGGCGGATCTGGTATTTGTTTTAATGCTTGAGAAGCTACTAGCTCGTAGTTGAGCCACGAGAAAATGCATCCATATAGGTTCTAGGTCGCCACATTGATGGCCTACAAGAGCACATGTTCACCAGGGCACATTTCATGGAAGTATTAATTCTAGTTTTTATATCAATCCCAATAAGGAGTCTTGGAAAACGTTTATCTATGCCATTTCTATCGCACTCATGGTGTCACTTGTCTTGAGTCAATTGACTGCAAGTGTTGAGGTGGAAATGCGTGAGTGAAAGAAAGTAGTTTTGAGTATTGAACGGTACTTAAAGTAAATAACATCAAAGTAAATAAAATAGAGGTTGTTCGAGGCTTCCTACATATGAAAGGTTAGACGCGGAGAGGAACGGTTCATGGTGATAGTGAATGTGCCAGGTGAATAAAGCGGGATAAGTGATTATGATACTTATTATTAATATGTGAGTAGGCAAGCAATCCATATACCAATCAAGAGTCCTCTTGCTAGATTCTTCCCGATTCCAATGATCCTTATTCTTGTTACCAAAGCCTTGGTTAGCACATCAATAAAGGTCTTTCGACCAGATCAGGGCTTAAACTTGATGGTTCCTTGTTGTCACCGAGTTGTATTGGCTCCTCTTTAATATCGGTTGTGTCACTCGAGGGTCACTGATTTGCTAGTAAACAAGTTCATATCTATGAGATCTTAGGATCATGGTACCCGGGCCCTTAAAATGGATAACCAACATTAGCAACGCATAGATAATCATTCTCACAATATAATAATGAGAATAATAATCACAAATGGATGGAAATAAAGGAGGCACATCACATATCACCAATTCCCTATATCTTCCATGCCTATGGGGATTTACTCACACGTGAGAGGATAATAGATCAAAGATATAATGATATTGCCAATGTAAATCATCTCAACTTTACCATAGAAAACCACAATATTGTCAAAGATCAAATCAAATACAAACCAAAGAAGGAATTGAAGTTTAATCCCTAATCTTACAAGTATGAATCTATCTATCTTAGTGCAAGTGGGGAATTATGGTGGAGCTGATGATCAAGAGGCTTGAGATCTTTCGAAGGATGAGATGAAGTTCTTCTCCTTCTTCAAATCTGATCTCTTCTCTTCTGGACGGTTTGTCGTCGTGTGTTCGTATTTCGCACCCCCTCCTTCATGAAAGTTGCTTGTATTAATAAAACAAATACGATGGAGGGTCGTACGGGCGGACCTCGGGCCGTAATGTAGGTCGTTAAAGGCTTTGTAGATCTCGAATGGAAATGCCTTCAATTGATTATTTTTATATTTAGGTGTGATTAGCCCATAAATACTCTAGGATCTTTACAAAAGTGTCCAGTACCTAAAAGTCATCACAAACAATCAAGGTTTTGCTAACTTGCAATATTAGTGTTAGTTGAAATAACAAAATCAATGAAACCCGGTAAAAACCAATGGAAAATTAGCAAGAAAAAGTGTCAATATTTGAAGCTATCAACTTCCCCAAGCTTAGTTGTTACTCTCCCTCGAGTGACAAAGCTATAAATAATAGCGAGAAATTATTTTAAGCATAGAAACTCACAAGTCCAAGGTGGTATCGTATTCCATTGTCACAAATCCTGCAACCTCGAACATGACCATAATATATTTGAACAATTGCACTTAAGTTTGCTTCCTAACCACAGTATCTTCTAGCTAATAAATCTTAAACTCAAAAGAGATTGTAAATATTTTGGCTAGACTTGTGAATCAATTCTTTTAGTGCCTCTCTATTTACGAGAGTCGAATTAAGGGTGCGCTAGTAGTTCTCAAAAGAAGGATAAACTTAGAGCTTTTTATTAACACCCACTCGAAATTCATTGGCCTCTAACACCCCATATTTTCCTTGTCTTTTAAGAACATTAATCATTTGAGTTGTGAGATGATGCCAAGACTTTCATAATGGTCAAATAATTTCAGCACAAATTTTGATGGTAGTTCACTTTTTCTCTAATACTTTAGCCCATGGAACTAAAATTCTACACACCACAGCAATGCTACAAATGTCTCGCCAACTCATAGCCGATATCTGAGATGAACTCAAGATCGTTCATAGGCCATAAGAGTTGTTAGTTCCAGAAAGTTTTGGTACTCTTATAATTCACTTCAACATTTAAACTCAGCAAGAAAAGTTTAGCATCTCCCTTAACAACCGAAAAAATGTCCATTCCCTCAAACAAATCTTTTTCAAAATGTGTTATCAGATCAAACCGTTAAGATGTAGGTTGAGTGATGCTAAGATTGAGCCCTTAAGATAAACCTAAAGTTGTCAAGAAAACACTTTCTCTTGTTCTTAAAATTGTTGGAATTAAATACAATGCAGTTGGTTTTCAAACTAAGAGTAATTTTCATAAGTCGATACCAAAGTAGTGACATTAGCCTTGATAATAAGTTTTAAAAGGTAACAAGCTAAGTGTGGAGCGAGACTCAAGTGCAATCGAGCAAATATAATATGTTCATGAATAAACTTACAAGAAGAGGGAAAATAGGAATGTGGTACCTCCTCTCCCTTTTTAATTTACACTCAAATTGACTACTCACGTTCTTCTCCATAGCTAAGTCACTTGAAGTGAATAACCTGCGAAAAATGAAAATGAAAAACTAGAATGCTTCACACAAAACGAGATAAAAGATGCTCTATTTTTTCGTGTTTTCTTTTTATCAACGCAAACTGAAAATAAACATGTAACTAAAGAAAGGTAAACAAATCAAAAGAAGAAAACAAAATATGTATGCAAAAGGTGGGGATGAGTTCAACCTCCCCAAGCTTAGACTCTTGGTATAACTCGAATCAAATACCATCACCATCGTTGGGTGGCGGCTGCTGCAGCTGATATGGGTAGTAGTTTGGAAACTCAAACATGAAATGGGTGAAGTCCTAGGTGAGAGTGAGAACATTGGCGTTCACGTCATGCAGTGTGTTCTCCACATCGCTGACATGAGTCACCATCTGATCAAACTCATGTCTTGGGACATAGTTGTAACCCGGCTGAGATGGTGGCATGTTCTGTTGTTGTTGGTACTAGGGAAAGTGTTGTTAATGTTGGTGCTACTGACCATAGTAATTCCAGTCCATCGTGTTCTAGTTCCGCTCCTCCTCAGCTTGGTGCTACTCTTGGCCACCTCCCACATTCTCCCAAGCGGGGTTTCCTCCCAGGGACACAATCCTCCTCGAGGTGATCATTTCTTGTTGGAAGTCCTCCTCATCGAGCACCCAACTCTGTTTCCCTAGAAAACAAAAAGCTTGAACAAATGGAAGAAAAATCTGGTGAATGTCACCATTAGGTTCATAATAAAACTGATAAGCATGAACATGGCGGTTAGCCCTAAAGATTCCCATGAATTTCATGCTTGCAATGTGAGAATCATCCAAAAACTTACTACCTACCACCAGTCTCTCTTGAGGCATGAAAAAATCACTTGCATAGGCGATCTGAGTGATTAAGCTGCCACAACGAATGTCTCCTGAATGAGCCAACCTTTGGCGGAGAAATTGTTGGATTGTCAATGCACCCAAGTTTACCTTATGCTCCATGTCCTAATGGAGAACCATGTAAACTACACTTATCTCAAGGCTAGCCATTTCCCCGATGTCTTCCTTTCCAAAAATATAATTCGCCAAGAAGGTGGCAAAGTAACGGATAGAGGGGTTCTAAATGGTGGCGGTCTTATTCCGCAAATAATGCACATCCCTATGAACAGAAATCTGCTCCCAAGCAAACATTGCCTCTATGAGGACTTCTTCAGTAGTATCGAGATATCCCTTATAGGGGAACCCGAAGCAATCACAAAATTGATAGAAAGTAAGGATTCTTGGCTGCCCATTTAGTACAAAAATTGAAGTGCACTGGCATTCTAGGAGAACAAGGTTATGATGGAAACTCGAGATAAACTCATACATGGCACGCTCAATGGTGTCGGGAGAAAGGACGGTGAAGAGGGTCATGCCGGTGTTCTCAGCCATTGTGTCGAAGTCCTCCTTCAGACCATGGCAATAGAGGAGATAGTTTCAGACACATTTGTTGGGAAGAACCTTTCGAGCACTCACTCTCTCGTAGTCCTCCGCCATCTCGGCCTTTAGAGCATCCCCCTCATGACTTATCTTCTTCAAGCCCGGTGTGATGGTGCTTCCATAGGGTCCTGAGCCTCCCAAGCTCCCTCTGGGGTGGAAAAGACTTCCAAATTTCATTCTACTAAAAAATTTCGAAACAAAACTATAGGCATAAGGTTTCTATCATTGAAACAAACGATTATAGGTAGAAACTTTGAATCCTAACGTGAGGAATTAAAAATAATCTCAAAATATCAACTCATCTAGATAGCCAATGTGAGGGGTTTAACCATGGATTTCAGAAAATAAAGTATGGATCGGGTGAGAAACTTACCGATGTGAAGATTCCCCCACTCAAACAAATGAAATCGATGAAGAATCAAGGATTCTAGGAGGTTAGGGTTTGAGTTTGAGAGAGAAAAATGAGAGGAAGAAGATGGCTGGTTGGGGTTCCAACCATCCACCGTCATATTTGCAGGGTGACACACTTGGTACAGGCGAGTGATATGGGCGCATCCTGCCCGTACCGGTGGTCATCACCATTGGATACATGGTTAGTGTTATAGATCGAACCTGAGTCTCAGCATGGTATGGCCGGTCCCGGTCATACTGCAGGTCGTTACTCGCGCAATACCTTGGGAGAAACTTATGTTATCTTCATCGAGAGACGATACGGGCGGATATTATGGGGCCTTCCGGTTGTATCGCTGCTTGTTAAAGTCTGTGTACCAAAGAGAAATTTCTTGTTTTCTCTAGGACTTTGGTACGGGCGCATGATACAGTCCACTTCGGTCGTACTAGATCTCATTAATGGTTAAAAATCCTCTTCTTGTTTGCTTTTAAAATTCTTTCTTTCAAACTTGAACCATAGCTTCATAATAGCATGTTTTCTCTATCAAATTTGGATATCATAGTTTTATTAGAACAACTAAACTAAAGCATAAAATAATTATGCTACGTTATTCAAGGATGGATTGACTCCCATTGAGCATTTATTTCAAAATGATTGATTCAACTTAATCAAACTCTAATTCCCTAGCACATATGTTGGGTTGCCCGCCATCAAGGGTACTTACCACTTGAACACGTTTAGGTGGTGGCACATATTGTCCCCCTAGATAAGTCAACATTAACCCTTACAATGCTAATAAAAGGTATTCCAAGGATGATCAAAAGTTTTTCATCTTCTGGAACATGAACTATAATAAAATCAGTAGGTATGACATGCTGATCAATTCTAAGTAAAACATCTTCGATCATACAAACATGTTGGTTAGTTGTTTTATTAGCCATTTGTAAGGTAATTGATTTAGGAGAGTAATCTCCGAGATTTAGTTTCTTAAAGAGGGAATATGGTATGAAGCTAACACCTGCACCTAAATCAAATAGAGCATTGAGTATGTTAGTTTTTCTAATTTCACAAGAGATAGTTGGTATACCAGGATCCCCATGAAGCTAACACTTGCAGCTAAATCACATAGAGCATTAAGTATGTTAGTTTTTCTAATTTCACGAGAGATACTTGGTATACCAGGATCCCCAAGCTTAGCGGGAAGCTTGTTACCAAAGTTTGTCATCACTGCTATAGTCTTAGTTACCATTTTATTTCTGCTAAGGATAACTCGCACGAACTTTTTATAAGTAGGAAATTGAATTACATCAGCCAGAGGAAGTTCTAAACAAATATTACTTAGAACCTCAGCAAATGATTCATAGACACTCTTGTCAGGTTCATATTGAACACAGTTAGGATAAGGGATTTTATTTTTAGTAGGTTTTACCTTTTCCTTTACCTTGGTCACTGACTGAGCATATTTTTTATTCTTCTTCTTTATCACATGCTTTTTCTTCTCAACTTGTCTATCTTTTGATATGATAACTTGTTCCTCTTGTTCATGACTAAGATCAACTTCTTCTCTTGGATCGATAGTTTAAGGGCCAGAGTTGTATTGTTTATCATTATCTTCTTCCTCTTCCTCTTCTTCATTTTTATTTGAATCTTCTTTTTTATTTCTGGGGGCTTCAAGATCAATGTCATCTTGCGGATCAACAAGGTACTGTACTTCTTGACTCATTTCTTGATTCTCACTTGCTTTTCGGGCCTATTCTTATTAATACCAAGGTGGCCCTAGAGGTTCTCATGTTTCTGTACCACATCTAGTAACAATATTAGTAGACACAATATTGATATCATGATTACTTTGACTTAAAATCAAAGCTTGAGTTTCATTTATTTAATCACATTGTATTTTAACCATACTAATACGTTTATCAAGATGTCTAGTTGCATGTCCTAGAGCATCAAAGGCTATAGAAAAATCTTTTATATTTTTCTTCTAGAGCATTAGGTATTTATAATATCTATCACGGAACTGACATTGTTGATGCTTAATTTTTTTCAAAATAAGATTCATTTCATCTTCCAATACAAAAGTTTGGAGAACATCTACTTGATTTTCTTTTACGATTTCCGCTAAGATTCCTTTTTCTTCCATGGACCTTTTAACATCAGGCATAAGTTCCGAAGGTACATGAAGCACACCTATTCTTGGTTTGATATTTTCAACAAGATTATATTGTTCATCATTGAAGGATCTTACCGCAAATAGATCTATACATTAGGTAGTGTCAAATTACTCAAGGCTCCTCGTGAAGTTAAATCAATCATTTCTTTGGAGTCATCAGTGAGTCCATTATAAAAGTACTGTATGATTAGATTCTCCTCAAACCCATGATTTGGGATTTCCATTATCATCTCGTAAAAACTTCTCCGTGCTTGGTAAAAAAAAATCAATTCTCTGAAAAGAAATTTGATATGTGTCGCTTGATCTGCATAATTTTAGTAAACGAGCAGAATTTCTGCATAAACTCTCGGATGCAATCCTCCCAGCTTTTTATAGTGTGGTTAGGCAAGGATTGTAACTAAGTAAAAGCTTTATGTTTTAATCAACAGTAGAAATGTTTAAGAAGTACAAACTATTTTGGTAGCCCCGCCGGTTTAATAGTATCACAAAGGTCATGGCCCTTCGCTAAATGATCACTTGGATCCTCATCTTCTCTTCCTGGAAAAGAAGTTTCTTCCATTATATAGATTAGCTCAGGTTCTATTTCAAATTCCATGCTTTATAGATCAGGATAGAGAATGTGTTGGGGATATACTTTCCGGGTATCCTCACAGTTCCTCGCTGACCAGGGTGGCCCACTTCGGGTTAGAGCTTTGCTTCACGGGCGGCCCAGCCAGCGAGAAGAGATGGAGTCCAATCCGGCTATGGGAACACCCAGAAGACATACCGACATAGGCCCATAGTGTTACTTGTAGTTCAAGATGTACTCTGTAACAGACTCTTAGTCGTAGCCATATAGATCTCTCTTGTAAACCGTAGGCCGGATATCTATATAAGCCGTCCTAGGGAGAGCCTTTAGGGCAACACAATAGTCTACACTCTCAACTCGCACAGGCAAACCCCTTGTAACCCATATTCCGGCCCTGCCGTATTACTGGATTGCTAGCAGGAGCAGGATCCGTCCAAAGCCGGTGGATTCGAACCTGTGTAAACTTGTGTGCTCACCATCCCGGAACACCATACATCTCACACTCCTCTCTCCCGCACGCCTCGAGGACCCCCTCATGGTGTACTTTTCATCAATCCGACGATAGTTGGCGCCCACTTTGGGGCAAGTGAGCTTAGGATCTGCGTTCCGAGCGGAATATGCAAGAATCGGAATCGACGAGACCATCGCTGTCAGTCGCATCCTCTACGCCAGTGACGTCCCTCTCATCATTCTCGACAAGACTTGGATTCTGGCTAGGGAAGCCGTGACCACCTACACCATCATGTCTTTTGGTGAGATCGATGTTTACATCTGTTTCGCTGAACCTGCCCCACCCACCCCAGCGGTGATGATAGAGGCAGAAGAAATTTCTGGGTCCCCTTTGTCCATGGAGGCGGCAAAGTTACAGATCTCAGAAAACCCTAATCCCACCCAGCCCGCACCAGTTACAGAGATAGTGGAGAAATCCGAGCCTGAAGCAGACCTAGCTGTCCAAGTTGAATCCGGAGTGGATCTCCCTAGAGAGACCGAATCCCAGATCAACCCACCCGCTGAAGTCGAAATCCAAGAGGAGCATAACAACAATGTTGGTTCCGGCTCTGATGATGCTAGGACGGACAAGCCTTTCTTGAGATACACATGAAGACGCATGATGATGCAAAACTCAAGCGTAGATGAAATCCTCGAGACCATAAAGTGTTTTGACGAAGCCTACTATGAAGACCGCAACTATCTCAGGAGGGGCGCGTCGCACTTTGTCGGATATGTGGGATCCGGCTCCGGCTCCGCCGATGCTGGAGATAACACCGACTTCGTGCTGGAGGCTATCGGAACAAGCGTCGAATTACCGGCATCCTCTGATGACTCAATGACGTCGGCAGATTTCCGAAAGTTCTCCACAGAATATGAAGAGGAGGATAACTCCACAACTGCAAAAGGAGAATACATAGACAAAGGATCCGGAGAAAGCTCTCCCAAAGGACAGGACAACATGGATCTCACAGATGATCCCGAGAACCAGATGGCCGAAAGTACCGATCAAAGTTTGACTCTGGGAAATGGACCCAGAGCCGTCTTTGCTACCGGCACTTCCAAGAAGGCAAAGAAGAAGAACAAGAACCCGACAAAATACCCTCCAGCAGAGGAGGTGATTGCCGAGGAATACGAGGAAGACTCGGATGGAGCACTTATCCTAGACGAGCCCAAAGAAGAGTCGGTGGATGGACACGTGATCACTGAAGGTGCGCATAAACTCATCGATGTTGCATTAACCACACCTATCCCTACAGCTGCAGAACTAACTGTTGAAGAGCTGGACGAAAGGGCTCAGGCCCTAGAAGCGCGTCGCCAAGTACTCCTCGATGAAGCCAAAAACCTCAAGGAAGAAAAGAAACACATGGCAATTGCGGAGAAGTACAACTCCAAGCAACATCAGAAGACCAGGAAACGTCATACTCATGACGACCAGTTCCCGTAGATTCGCAAAGTCCCCTTTGGAGGAGAACATGGGATGCCTCGGCGCGACAGCAATGGGGATTGGGTGTATCCAACACCAGTACAGAACACCGTTGCAGCTCAAGAAATCCTATCGGCTAATCCAGGCTTGGAACAGATCCGATTGGGCATTAAGCTACTCATCAAAGGTCTAGAGCAGCAAAAGGTCGCCCTGTCCAGAAGCCAAAAACTGGTCTCCCATTCTGACCAATGTCGCATAGATCTGGCCTAGGCTGACGTAAGACCCCAGCGTGTTCCGAAACAACACCATTGTTCCGATCGTTGGGAAGAAAACTACTCAAGAACCGGATCTTCAGGACAACACCACAAAGCTGCATAGGACTGGCGTAACGTTAACCCAGTTGCGGAGCAAGAGGCAATCGCTGCACTAAATCCGAGGAAGATTGCATGGAAGAAGATAAAGAGAAACGTCGGCAGGAGGACCAACAAAGAATGCCACCTCCTAGACATGCAAGCTGTCTGGCTGACGGGCGAGGGAACGACGGACACCGTGCCGAGACAAACCGGCAGGGGGATCATCATAATGAAGATCCTCCCTGGAACCGGAATAATGACGCTCCGGATGGAGGCCGGCAATCAGCCGGAAACAACCCAGCTGCTCCACCCTCTCCACCAAGTAGCCATCACAACGGTTCCCAAGGAGGCCAAGGAGGGCGTCGAGGTGGAGGAGGTGGTGGCAGAAGACGAAGTCCGGATCCAAGACACCGCAGCCATAGCCGTCACTCGGGACGATCTTTATCCCAAAATGACGCAAGGCACAGGATTAACTCCAACATAGAGGCGCGGCACTACGAAAATGATGATATATACGTGAGCCCAAAGTGCTTCAGACCACACATAAGAGCTAGAAAATTCTCGGAAGGATTTGCTATCTCAAGAGATATTCAAGCCTATGACGGCATAGCTCGGCCAGATACTTGGCTCAAGGATTTTTTCCAAGCTTGTTGCATCGCCAAAGACGGAAACAGCCTGGTCGTAACCCGATATCTCCCACTCATGTTGCGGAAGACGGCATGATCATGGCTCAATGAACTTCCGGAGAACACCATCCACAACTGGTATGACATACAAAGTGCATTCTTTCGGAATTTCGAAGGCACATATCGGAGGCCCTGTACGGTTGGAGACCTACAACGTTGCACCCAGAAAGCCGGAGAAACTTGCCGAGATTATCTCGGACGATGGATCGACACCAAGAACTCCTATGAAGGAGTAAATGACCAAACTGCGATTGAAGCTCTCATTGCAGGTCTCCCAATTGGTTTACTACGTCATCGCTTGAAGTGTGACAAAGTCACTGATTTGGGAGAGATGATAGAAACAGCGAGCAAGTATGTAGATGCTGACGACGATGCAGAGGGATTACTTAATGCCCTAGCTGTGCCACAGTCGGCAAAACAACCAAAGCAACAAGATCAGAAGTGCAAGAATACCTCGGAAGAAAAGCCCAACACAGAAATGGCAGTGGTCACTGCTACTTTCAAGTCTGGAGGACGAGGAGGACGCGGCGGTGGCCGCGGACGCAGTCGTGGGACGTCAAGAGTTCAAGGTAGAGGAGACCAGCAACCCGACAAAACTTACTCTTGGGCCGACATTGCCAATAACCCATGTGTGCATCACCTAGACGCCAATGGGGGCTCGTCCCACACAAACGCCGAGTGTCGTTTCAATGACGACATTAAGAGAGATGATATCGCTGGCTACAGGGCTAAGAGGAAGAAGGGAAAGAAGAATCCCGAAAAGGATAAAGAGACCAAGGAAGATTCCGACATGGAGCAAGTTGATGCTTCAAATCCCAAGCCGGAAGGGAAGAAATATTTTCTGACCAAGAAAGACACGTACGTCACCTTCCTCGGATCTCAACCAGCAAAGGTCAAGAAAGCATTTCTACATGAGCTTAATGCAACAGTTCCGGCTGTCCCCCAATTCTTGGATTAGTCGGAATTGGCAATCACATTTGACCATGCTGATCATCCGCCTAAGTTGCATAGGCGAGGAAAATACGCCTTAATCGTTAATCCACTTATTAACGGTTATGGTTTCTCCAAGACTCTCATGGATGGCGGCAGCAGCATCAATATTCTGTATGTCGAAACGCTACGCTTGATGAAGATCTCGGAGACCCAGATGAACCATAGATCTGTGATCTTTCACGGGGTTGTCCTAGGAAGACAAGCAAATTCCCTAGGAGAAATCACTTTGGATGTTACCTTTGGAACTCCAAAGAACTATCGGACGGAAGCACTTTCCTTCGAAGTGGTCCTGTTGAAGAGCGCGTACCATGCTATATTCAGACGTTCGGCTTACTGGGCTTTTATGGCTCATCCGTGTTACATTTACAATATGATGAAAATTCTAGGTCCCAACGGCGTGATCACCATCAGGGGAGACCCGAAGAAAGCGCGAGAGTGCAAATATGGACATGCCGCCTTTGTTGAAGCCGTGCTGCATGCCCAGGAGTACCAGGAGATCAAGAAGAGCATAGATCCGTCCAAGATGCCCGCAAAGAAGAAGGAGGTGACAAAGCCAAATCCGGAGTTCAAGGCATCAGAAGATACGAAGAAGACGCAGTTGAAGGATGATGACCCCTCCAAGGTGACCCAGATAGGCATAGGCCTAGATAGTGCATAGGAAAGTGCGCTCGTCATGTTCCTCAAAGCAAATCAAGATATCTTTGCATGGCAACCATCTGACATGACCGGAGTACCTAGGGAACTTGATGAGCACGCTTTAAATGTAAACCCGAACGCTAAACCTGTCAAACAGTCCCTATGATGTTTGGGTGACGAAAAACGTAAGGAAATAGCTAAGGAACTAGCATGGCTCGAGCTAGCCGGATTCATAGAAGAGGTCATCCACACTGAGTGGTCGGCTAATCCTATAATGGTCCCTAAAAAGGACACCACCGATTTAAGGATGTGTGTTGATTATACTGCCTTGGACAAGGCTTGCCCCAAAGATCCGTTCGCTCTACCTAGGATTAATCAAGTTATCAATTCTACGGCAGGCTCCGAACTCCTCTGTTTTCTCGACGCATATTCCGGTTATCACCAAATCCGGATGAAGGAATCTGACAAAGTCAAAACTTCATTCATAACCCCCTTCGGAACCTTCTGTTTTGTTATGATGCCCTTCGGGCTGAAGAACGCAGGAGCTACGTACCAACACACAATGCAGCGTTGCCTCCACGATCAAATCGGACGCAATGTACATGCGTATGTGGATGATATTGCGGTGATGTCCAAAAAGAAGGAAACATTGATTTCTGACTTGGAGGAAATGTTCGCCAATCTATGAAAATACAACATAATGCTTAACCCGAAGAAATGTTTCTTTGGAATCCTAGCCGGAAAATTGTTAGGTTTTATCGTGTCTCAAAGAGGCATAGAGGTGAACTGTGACAAAATCAAGGCTATACTCAATATTTCCAGGCCAACTCGCCTGAAGGACGTATAAAGACTAACTGGTTGCATTGTTGCAGTCATTCGGTTTGTAAGCCGGCTCAGTGAAAGAGCCGCACCACTATACAAACTCCTAAAAAAGACCAAGGATTTGGTATGGACCGACGAAGCTGAAGCGGCACTGCAAGACCTGAAAGCAGTACTCTCATCTGCTCCTATCCTTGCTGCACCAGAACCACAGGAACCGATGTTGCTCTATCTTGCTGCGACAAACAAAGTCATCAGTATCGTCATGGTAGTGGAGAGACCGAAGGAAAATCAGGAACACTTGGTGCAGAGCCCGACTTACTTTCTCAGCCAGGTCTTAATAGAATCGAAACAGCGGTATCCGCACTATCAAAAGCTAGCTTATGGTGTGTTCTTAGCATCTTGTAAGCTACGACATTATTTTCAGGAACATCCAATTACCATGGTGAGTACAGCTCCCATGAGAGATATAATCAACAACAGTGACACCACAGGACGCGTCGCCAAATGGGGCATAGAGCTCTCAGCTTTCGATATTGAGTATAAACCTCAAACAGCAATCAAATCCCAAATCCTTGCTGACTTTGTTGCTGATTGGACAGAGACAAAGGAGAACATGACCCTCCCTGGGTCAGAATATTGGACCCTATATTTGGATGGGTCTAAGGCTCGCGGGGGATCGGGGGCTGGCGTGGTGCTCAAATCACCCCAAGGAGATAAACTTTTATACATGTTGCAAATCCACTTCACAGCGACAAATAATATTGCCGAGTATGAAGCACTGTTGCATGGAATCTGGATTGCTAAGGATATCGGCATCCGACGATTGATGTGTTACGGAGATTCGGATCTTGTTGCTCAGCAAGTGTCGGATATTTGTAATGCAAATAAGCACATGGAAGCATATAAAGTGGTCATGGATGATCTATCTAAATCGTTAGAAGGGTTTGAGGTTCAACACATCCCTCGAGCAGAAAATGAGGAAGCAGATGCATTATCTTGGATAGGCTCTGCACGGAAAGAGGTCCTGGATGGCGCTTTTTTAGAGCACCTCAAAGTTCCCTCAATAAAGGGAGTGGATGAGGAATATCCGACCAAATCCGACTCACCTTTGATAGCAGTTCTAGCTGTAATTCCCAGCTGGACTCAACCCTACCTTGACTATTTGGTAGATGGCAAATTATCCGAAGACGAAGTTCTGAGCCGGCAGATCATTCGTCGAGCAAAAGCCTATACTGTAGTTAGTGGTGAGCTCTATAAGCGGAGTGTGTCTGGGGTCTTTCAGCGCTGCATATCTCCAGAAGAAGGAGTGGAAATCTTAAGATAAACCCACGAAGGCGAGTGTGGTCACCACGGTGCAGCCAAATCTTTAGTGGAAAAAGCTTTCCGACACGGTTTTTTCTGGCTTACAGCCAAGGCAGATGCCGAACGGCTGGTCAAGACGTGCAAGGGCTGCCAAAAGTACACCAAACAAGCTCACGTTCCGGCTGATCAGCTACGAACAATACCTATAACATGGCCTTTCGCGGTCTAGGGGCTTGACATGGTAGGACTGTTTAAACGAGCTCCAAGTGGATTTACTCACCTCTTAGTGATGGTGGATAAATTCACCAAATGGATTGAGGCTAAACCCATAACTAGTTGACATGGGTATACCCTACAGGTACTCGAGCTTGGTATATACGGCCTGAATACAGCGGAAGCCCACGGTGTCGCCAAGGCCCAAATGGAGAACTCGAGTAACCTGCGGACTCTTGATTGCTTGCAGAACAAGAAGAAGCTAAAGATAGAAAGTTTAAAGGGAAACCCTAACCTGTAACCGACTTGACCTGCTACCCGAGACCTAGCCTATCTATATAAAGGCTAGGAGGAAGCGGCGAGGAAGACACACACAACCCTAGTTTCCACAACCCTCGCCAGATTGCATCTGCGCACCATTGTAATTTTCGATTCCTCTATTAATTCCATGAGCAGACAAGCAGGAGTAGGGACCTCTAAGAGCCCTGAACCTGGGTAAATCTTCGAGTCCCCTGTGTGCTTGTTTGCTAGCTGATTGATGCTTCCAGCGCTCCCTCCTTCTCCAAAACCCAAATCCATAATAATGGTCATTGATGAGTTAAACCCTCGTGAATTGGCGCCATCTGTGGCAATTGGGAGTGCTGATGTTGCGGCTACTTCGGCCCCATCAACTGTGATCTACAACTCTGCAACAACGGAGATTCGCCAGCTCTTCCGCGTGTTCGACTTCACCATCCATACGCCGGACACTCGCCCGGCTTTCGAGTCCATGGGCGACGGAATTAGCCTAGCGATCGGGAGCTTTCGCCTCCAAGTTGGTCAGATGGGCACACTTCGCATGCCTGACCAGCCGACCACACCATCGATTGCTCCAGCATCGTGGTTCCCTCCGCCGATCGGCACCCTCAGCAAGCTTAATGCCTCGGTAACAGTCGAGAATACGGACAGCGACAGCAGTTGCGTATCCGATATGGGCAATCTAGCAACTGAAGATGGAGTCTACGGCTCCGGATCTGAAAGTTGCAGGAGCATCTTCCCCAACCACTTCATGTGCGCCGTCATCAACGCAGGTGATTCCTCCACCAATTGCGACAACACGGGCAACGGTGGCATACTGATACATTGCAAATGTATCTATAATTTTTGATGTTCCATGCTTGGTTTTATCCACTTTCTTGTGTTTTGTTCCAACATTGGAGTACTTTTCGTATGATTTCTTGGACTAACCTATTAACAAGAGCCACAGTGCCAGCTGCCTGTTTTCTACTATTTTTGGCTCGAGGAAAGTCAGAAAATGAATATTCTCGGAATTGGATGGGACAAAATCCAAAGTGCCTATTTTTATGGGAGGGATCAAGTGCCAGAATACGAGACGGAGAAAGGCCAGTTAGCCACCACACCACCTGGCCACGCGGCCAGGCCTGGCCCGTGCCAAGGGGGTGCGGCCGCTCCCGGCAACCCCTCGGCCTCTCCTTCCGCCTATAAGTTGCCCTCGGACCCTAAGTACCCGATCAAAAATCCACGAAAGAGTATGTAGCCGCCGTCATCTCCATCCCTAGATCGGGAGGGATCTGAAGCTCTTCCCGGCACCCTGCCGGAGAGGGGAATTCACCCTGGAGGCCTTCTTCATCACCATGCAAGCCTCCGGTGTGATGCGTGAATAGTTCATCCTTGGACTACGGATTCATGTAGAAGCTAGATGCCTGGTTTCTCCTCCTTTGTGCTTTCATGTTTAGATCTTGTGAGCTCCGTTCATGATCAAGATCATCTATTTGTAATTCATACATGTTGTGTTTGCGGGGATTCGATGGATATTGAGATGCTATTTCAGATTGATTATTGATTCTATCATGTCTTTGTTATTTGAGATATTGCATGCTTTCCATTGTTAGTAGCTATCTTGGCCAAGTAGATGCTAGCAACTCCAAGAGTTAGTATTTATGCTCGATAGTGGGTTCATGCCTCTGGTAATCTGGGGAAGTGACAGAAATCTCTAAGGTACCAGATGTGATGTTGCTACTAGGGAGAAAACAACAATCCTTTGTTCATAGAGCAATCGTATTGTTTACTTTACAGGCAATTCGTAATGCAATAATCTGTTGCTTGCAACTTAATACTAGAGGGGGTTCAGATGATAACCTGAAGGTGGATTATTATTCATAGATGTAGTTGGATGACGGTCTATGTATAATGTTGTAATGCCCAATCGAATCCCAAAAGAGTCAAGATGATTAGTATATGTGTGTATGCTTTCTCGATGTTTGTCAATTGCCCCGTTGTAATTTGTTCACCCAGCATGTTATCTATCTTAAGGAGAGCCACCTCAAGTGAACTATGGACCCCGGTCCTTTCTTTTACATTCAATCTACAAACTGTTTACTGCTTTGTGTTTACTTTATTCAAACTATTACTTCTTTCCATTCGATACGTTTAATCCTTTGTTTTCAGCAAAACCAGTGAGATTGACAACCTCATCGCAAGTTGGGATAGAGTTCTGTGGTTGTGTTGTGCAGGTCTCCATGTTGCTACTAGCACCGGTAGTGTGCCCTGCCAAGGCTCAGCTAGCAACACCTTTGTGGTGTTTCCTTGCTCCTACTGGATTGATAACCTTGGTTTCATACTGAGGGAAAACTTACTGCTGTGCTCATCATACCTTCCTCTTGGGGTTCCCCAACGAGCTCGATATATTTTGGGCCAGCAGCCATGGGTACTATGATGATCCAAAAGGGCCGCCCCTCTAATCAGGTGCAAAAGGCCATCACTCGCCAAGTGAATCTGGCGACAAACTCACCACCATCCACCACTGAGTACCTCAGTGGAAGCGACTCCTGCATCACCTTCGACAAGCGCGGCCATCCGCGCGAAGTACCTCATCCAGGCCGTTGTCCCCTCATACTCGAGGCACAAGTTGGAGGCTTCGACATGATCCGCGTCTTCATGGACGGCGGAAGCGGCATCAACCTTATGATCACGAGTACCTTGCGAGCAATGAGGATCCCTCTGACCTGCCTAGAGGCCTCAGACACAACATTCCATGGCATCGTCCCAGGCAAGGGCATATATCCCCTTGGCAAAATCAACCTCGACGTTATCTTTGGCACGCCAAAAAACTTTCGACGCGAGCGCATCGACTTTGAAGTCGTCGACTGGCCCTCATAGTACCACTGCATCCTCGGACGTGTCACGTTCGCTAGGTTCATGGCAGTGTCGCACTACGCCTATCTAAAGATGAAAATGCCAGGCCCTCATGGAGTCATCACAGTCAACGGGAGCTTCGAGAGGTCCGACAGTTGCGACAGGGAGTTCAATAGAATTTCCTAGTCCTTCGGCATGCAGGAAGAACTCGCGAGACTGGAGGAGTCGACAGATTGGGAAGGTGTTGAGATAAACACAAGTCAGGCTAACAAAAAGGAATCACATAGTGCAACGCACTCACAAAACATACACGCTAACAAACTCTATATATACATCAATGTCAATCAATTATACACAGTACATATATATATGAAATTTACAACACTGGTGCAACTATGGGCAGGATACAAACTAAACTAATTGTCTGCTCCTCGAAGAAGTCGACGATTTCCTCCGCTGGGTGATCAACCACTTGATAGTGAGGAACCATATTCCAAGTCGAACCTGCTAGCGGCGCTGGCGGTCCGGCAGCAACTGCTGCAACATCCACATCAGGCCTATGCAGTCGCACCAGCGACAGAGCAGCCTTGGCACCAGCCACTAACTGTTGCCGTACACACTCGCGGACTGCACTCAAGTCTTGAAATTTGGCAAGAAGGGCCAACTGGCTCGATGGAACAACGTCCAGCGGGAACATCGTCTAATAAATATTTCTCAAGCACGATTACGACTTCTTCAGGAAGTGAAGCACTCGCGAAGAACGATCCTTCAGGGTCGCAAGTGCGATTGCATGATCATGATCCACCCAGAAGTACCCACTCGCCTGAAGTTGCTCTTGGGTCAGATCATTCATGCGAATGGCAATCCTGTCCTTCTCATCCTGCAGATGGCGTGCACTGACAACTATACCAAGCAAATGCAAAAGTATGAAGACAACGAACTACTGCGAGTGACTATAAGAAAAAGATAAGGAAGAAGAAAGCTAACACTTGAATTGGTCGCCCAACTGCGTCACCTCCCCTAGCAGATATTGCTCTCGGGTGACGGCCTTCTCCGCCCTCGACTTCCGTACATCCGCGTTACCACGGAGCACAGGCAGTTCGCGCTCCAACTGCTTCACGCGGTCACGGAGTAGCGAGAGCAGAGACAGCTCATCCACCCTTGAACGCGACTGCCCCAAAATATCGTCAGTGGATGGCCTATTCCGAGGTTCACTCGAAGGACCACGCGAGGTGCCCTATCACAAGCCAAGCAAGAGATAATAAGAAGAATAAGGCGATGCATGAAGACAAAAGACTCGATTGCATTCAGGCATAATAAAGTATCAACAGATACACTCGCCAAAGGCATGTTCTAGACAAAAGAGGCAGGCTATTTAACTATTACAGAACATGACTACTGAGGAGCAACTGGCTTCTTCAACTTTCACTTCAGTTTTGGGGGCCTCATCGAGTCCGTGGCAGTATCAGATGCCACAGACTTCCCGCCAGCCCCTGACGCCGCAGCATTCGCCGCCTTCTTGGCTTGCTGCAGCTCCTCAGAGTACTTTGCAACTGTATTGATTAGTTGCGACCCGTACTTGCCACAGGCAGCTGCGAAAGGGGCAAAGACTACCTGTTGGCCATCCGCGCTGACATGCATTGTCTTGGAGACTGCAGCAGGATCAACCTCGACTCCATGGGCTTGAACCATTGCGAGTGACATCGAAGCACCAGCCGTCCGGAGTGAGTTCTTGAAGCCTGTAGGAATGCCTCCAACAAGGGACTCCACCAGATCATCCAGATTTTCGATTAATTCAGCCTTGAGCGCCAGCTCCTCATGGAGGCGACTGAGCATGCCCTTGGCCTTGGTGAGCGTCCCCTAAACGGTAGCACTGCGATCTTCGGCTGCCGAGATGGCGCCCACCAAAACATCGTCACGACGGAGTGCCTGGGCGTCGAAGCTCAGACCGCTGGCATCTACACAAGAATCAAGCATTGGCACAAAGGTCAGCACAACAGCAAATTCGAAAGAAGGGACACGGCGAAATCCAGACAAGGGAATACCTGAGAGAGCCTTGGCAATCGAGAGAACTTGTTCTTCGAACAACTTCTCCCAAGCTATGATGGAAGCGTGCAGATCCTCTTCGCATTTCCGCGACTCATCATGTGCTGCGATTGCCTCATCGCTACTCTTCACCGCCGCGGCCAGCGCCTTTTTGAGGGAAGCGGTGTCGCGAAGGAGTGCATTATGCTCAGCTGTGAAACAAAACAAAGATAGAATGTCAGTCGAATATATCACAAGGAAGAAGAAGAAGAAGAAGCAAAAAAACACTCACTTTCAACCACGAGATGGCGATTGTCTAGCATTGCATGCTGGTGACCCATCGCAAGCACCTGCTCCACCAGGCGAGTGGCTTCCTTCACAATGAGCTGCGACAAGAGAAACAGTAAACGATCAGCAGATGGTATGGATGAAAAAATTCGACTGCAAAAATCAGAAGAAGCAACACTACACATACATGATCCTCCAATGACTCTGAAGTCGATTGACGCGCAGTCGTCCGGATAACCATTTGATGCTCCTCATCATGTGGAGAACTTGATGAATTATGCCCGGAGTGGGCCGCCAATGGAGGAGAAGGAGTGCACTCAGCCACTTTCTTGGCCTTGGAGGTCGCAACATCAGATTCTTTCAAAAATTGGACGTCGCTAGAAGATGACGATGCCGGCTGACTGCAAAACAATACCAACATCAAGAGAATGCAACTCCAAAGAAGAACCAAAAGGAAGACTCGTACATGTACCAATCAAACTTGTCAAAATCGAAGGTTTGATCCCCCGACTCCGACGACGACTCCTTTGGCAGCCGCATCTTCTTGCGGGAAGACGGTGCCACAACACTCACAGGAACGGCAGGTATCGGCGACTCTGCACCAATAGCTGCACCTTCTAGAGTCGAAGGAGATGATGCATCCGAATCATTGCTACGTGAATGCTTGCGAGTGTCCGGACTACTCGACTTGGGGGCTTCCTCCTCCACATCGGATGGGACGGTCGACTCTGACTCGTCTTCTTCCAAGGCTTCACAAGGAATAACCCCCTCAGGAAGAGGGGGCATACAGGGTGACACCCTCCAATCCTACATATAGGAAACAAGTCAGCACAAGTCAAGAAAAAGATAAGCATTTGACAAACAAAGCTACTTCGTAGCACAACCGTACCTCTGGAGGAGGATTAGTAGCATCGAATGGAGGTACGACTGGTTCACTAGGGAGAACATCCTTGGCGGTGTACTTGGTGAGCAGTCGCACCCTCTTACTACTTCACTCGTGGAAATGCCATCAGCAGATACGCGAGTGACATCGTCCGCGCCAGCCCACTGGAACATAGGGTGGACTCTGGCCTGTAGGGGCTGGACGCGGCAGCGCAGCCACGTGCGAATGAGGGTGCAACCTCCCTCTTCTTTACCCATGTGACTCTCGAGGTCGTAGACACGCTCGTACAGCACATCTGTCTCCGCGGACTCGCCGGGCATCACTACGTTCTTCCAGGAGCGCCTCCTCTTGCCCGGCGTCACGGGATCGAAGGGCATGAGTCCGAAGTGGTCTCCGTCGGACTTCTGGTCGCGGATGTAGAACCACTTGTCCCTCCACCTTTGGACGGACACCATGAGTTTGATGTCGAAGTATGTGACAAAGGAGTCGACATGGATACCGCAGCCTCCTACATCGTAGACTACGGAGCCAGACGCCGACTGGCGCTTTAACTTGAAGAGACGCTTGAAGAGACCGAAGTGTGGCTCGATTCTGAGCCAGCACTCGCAAAGTGTAATGTAGCAAACTACATGGAGAATGGAGTTGGGGGACAGCTGGTGCAGCTGAAGCCCATAGAAACAAAGAAGGCCCCTGAAGAAAGGATGGAGGGGCAGCAAGAGACCGCGGATGATGAATGATAGGAACATCACCCGAAAACCGGCAGGAGGACAAGGGGTTACCTCACCACCTGGGACACGCGAGTCAGCGACCGCGGAAGACAGAACTCCGTCTTGGCGCAGGAGATGGAGCTCAGAAGACTTGTTCACGGACGCGCGCCACGCGCCATTGGTGACGTGCGTGCCCGCTCCCTTCTTCTTTCCGATGACGGCGGTGCTGGTGCCCGCAGCGGTGGAGCCACCCTTCTTCTTGGCAGCGGCGGATTCAGCCGCGGCACCTCGCTTCTTCTTCCCTATCTTGCGGTGGCGATGCGACCGGAGGAAGTAACTAGGGAATATGCGGATCTGGTCCAGTGCCGCGAGAAAGATGAACTCTAGGAAGCAGAGAAGCAGCTGCAATGGCGACGGATGCAAAGGCAGAGAAAAGAGTAGATGGGAAAATTACAGTCGCAACACTGCTACTTAACCCCCAGAAGATGTAATCCAATGGCCAGTAAAAACCCTATCAGACATGTGGCGTCCATCGTGATCGACACGTGGAGGACCCGAAGCGCGAACCATCCCCCACTACCCCCATTACGCGCGGAAATCGAGGAGGCGCGGTTAAAACATAGATTACGCATGTCTGGTCAAGTCAGAGTCAAAAAATGGGACCCACCGCTCGTCACGTCCCGTCAAACCCTCTCACGTAGGCAACTGAGATCATCACATCGTCAGCACTGATGTCATCCAGAATTGAGCAGCAGAAGACTTCGACTACTTTACTCCTTGCTCGAGTGTTTGACTCCACCAAGCAACCAGGAGCTACTCCCATAGGGAGCGCTGGTCGCGCACCCTACGATTTTTTCTTTTTCTTTTCTGCAGGAATATGGACATTGAAAGCATACCTAACCACTCGAATCCACGATTCGTCTACGGACATGGGTTACTCCCATAGGGAGCACAGGAAATAAATTCGACTGAAACAAGCAAACAAAAGATGACAGCAGTCGCAAAAGTTCTTTAGTCCCTGGTTGAGTCTTCGACTCAACCAGGCACTCGGGGGCTACTCCCATAGGAAGCACTGGTCGCGCACCCTATGGTTATTTGTACATCGTACTGTGTGTCGATAACATCCACACTCGAAGCTTATGGCGACACCGCCTCATAATTTTTCCCTACAAAGAGATTGCGTCTCCTGGGTCACCCGAATCATCTCCGTGATGATAAAATTCAGATGCCGCGCTTGCAGCATGAAGATAAGACCTGAATAAGGCCTGGCAACGTATTCGGTGTGCACTACCAGAAATATATCCGTGCCTACAAGTACGATGAACACGCCTTGATGCACAAGTCGAGTGCTCACACCCATATACTGGAATTCGACTCCTGTAAGACCTCCGCGGTTTGAGTCGAATTACACCAGCACTTTTCCGGATTCGAGTCTGGGGACTCGTGTTCGAGTATATTGCGTTGTTTTACCCTAAAGTAGTTAACTGATACCGATACATCGGTTAAATCAGGCACGCACATCAACAATCCCTATGACACAAACAGAGCAGTCTAAAAAAATACTCATTCATGCACTCGAAAGGCTTCATAAAGTCCCCAGTCGAATCTACGAGTCCACTGGACACTCGGGGGCTACTGACATGGGTATACCCTACAGGTACTCGAGCTTGGTATATACGGCCTGAATACAGCGGAAGCCCACGGTGTCGCCAAGGCCCAAATGGAGAACTCGAGTAACCTACGGACTCTTGATTGCTTGCGGAACAAGAAGAAGCTAAAGATAGAAAGTTTAAAGGGAAACCCTAACGTGTAACCAACTCGACCTGCTACCCGAGACCTAGCCTATTTGTATATAGGCTAGGAGGGGCGGCGAGGAAGACACACACAACCCTAGTTTCCACAACCCTCGCTAGATTGCATCTGCGCACCATTGTAATCTTCGATTCCTCTATTAATTCCACGAGCAGACAAGCAGGAGTAGGGGCCTCTACAAGGCCTGAACCTGGGTAAATCTTCGAGTCCCCTGTGTGCTTGTTTGCTAGCGGATTGATGCTTCCAGCGCTCCCTCCTTCTCCAAAACCCAAGTCCATAACAATGGGCATTGATGAGTTAAACCCTCGCCACAAGTTATGATGGAGCAACAGCCAAAAGATTTGTCGAGGATGTTATAATCCGGTATGGTTATCCGTGTAGTATTATCACGAACAACGGGAGTAATTTCTCAATGGGAGAACTTGCTGAATTCTGCAACAAACAAAATATCCGGCGTGGCATTGCGTCAGTCACACATCCGCAGGCCAATGGACAAGTCGAAAGAGCAAATGGTTTAATCCTACAAGGCTTAAAACCGAGATTCGTAGCACCACTACGACGTGCTGCGGAGGCTTGAGCAAATGGAGTCTACGAACAACTCCGAATAGGTAAACTGGATACACACCTTTCTTCTTGGTCTGTGGCGCAGAAGCAGTTCTTCCTAGTGATTTGATTCACACTTCTCCTAGAGTGGCCGCGTATATCGAAGAGGATGCTGAGATTTCTCGACAAAATGATCCCGACTTAATCGAAGAAGTTCGCGTCGTTCCTGAAATGAGATCAACAGCCTATCAGCAGATGTTACGCAAGTATCATAGCTAGAGAGTCAGAAACAGATCTTTCAATAAAGGCGATTTGGTTCTCCGCCTTGTGCAACAAAGAAAGCACAAACTTTCCCCACTATGGGAAGGGCCATTTTTAGTTAGTAGAGTATTGCATAATGGTTCATACTACCTAACTGATATGAGGCCAGTCAAAGAAAGACCTGCTACTAGGAAGAGAAAGAGAGCTGGAGGCAGTACAAATCCGGATGAGTTAGACAGACCATGGAATATTGCTCAGCTATGTCCCTTTTATTCTTAGTTTATCCTTCTTTGTAATCATATATGTGTACATGTTTTGTGAGAAATAAAATTTTTGGTTGCCTCAAGTTTTTCTGAGAAGTTTTTACCATCTTGTTTTCGAATGATCAAGTCATAGTCGAAAATCCCAGAATACTTGAAAGTACTTTATGATCATGTTTGTTCTGGTTTAGATTTCCGATTCTAAAATTGCTACCTTCGGGTCTAAATCTATATTTCATAGTCTCTACTTTGGTTATTTGTCTGATTGCCGGATGCGGGTATTTTCCGAGTAGTGAATTGTTGGTACTAGAAGTCGGCTTTGTTTTTGAGGTTAAACTGGTTTACCAATTGAGCTTCGTTGCTCGGCAAAGTTTCCGTGCTGAAAGTTTAGCCGGCTCACGAAAGGGACGAGGCGGAAAGCCAAATAAATGATAAGTGTAGACAAAAAAGTATATAGTTCTTATGTAAATATTTCAGGCACACAAAAATCAAAGACAAAAGTGTTGAATAGATTCGTGCAAATGACGCAGGAATAGGTGAAGAAGATGAGGAAAAGGAATCCTCACCCCTTATAACCGCCGAACCGCGCCAAGATTCGTGCAAATGACACAGTACACACGCCACGCGTCATGAAAGAACTGGGAAGTCCCCACACGATGATTACGATGCCTCGATCTCCCCGCGTGCATTAAAACGGTGCCTCGGTTCCGTGAACGGCGGACCCACCAACGGTCGTGCTGATAGGAAATGAGTGTCAGTGACGTGACTTGACTATGACTGGTGTCAGATGACGTCAGAGACCAAGTTCCGTCTTAAGTTTGAATATCAAGCTAGAAATCCAAGTAAACGTACTGATAGGTCTGACTTATTTTTGAGACTCGGATCATATCTTTTGTTTTGAAGTTTCAGGAACCCTTCAAGATTCTGCAAGCCTAAGATCAAGCTAGACGATGATGAATCCGACTTTGGATCTTGGAGACTTCTGGGGGCTGCTGTTGGGGATATACTTTCCGGGTATCCTCACAGTTCCTCACTGACCAGGGTGGCCCACTTCGGGTTAGAGCTTTTCTTCACGGGCGGCCTAGTCAGAGAGAAGAGACGGAGTCCAATCTGGCTACGGGAAGGCCCAGAAGAATTACCGACATAGGCCCATAGTGTTACTTGTAGTTTAAGATGTACTCTGTAATCGACTCTTAGTCGTAGCCGGATAGATCTCTCCTGTAAACCCTAGGACGGATATCTATATAAGCCGTCCCAGGGAGAGCCTTTAGGGAAACACAATAGTCTACAATCTCAACTCGCACGGGCAAACCCCTTGTAACCCATATTCCGGCCCTGCCGTATTATTGGATTGCTAGCAGGAGTAGGATCGGCCAAAGCCGGCGGATTCGAACCTGGGTAAACTTGTGTGCTCAGCGTCCCGGAACACCGTACGTCTCACACCCCTCTCTTCTGCACGCCTCAAGGACCCCCTCATGGCGTACTTGTCATCAATCCGACGATAAAATGTGTATTTTTTTAAGATGCCTAGATGGATTCCCATAATATCCCAATAATTTATTAGGCTCTTACACACCTTAGGTGATGATCAAATCTTCCATCAAAGGAATCAAATTATTCACATCTACAAAACGTGAGTTACAAAAAAATATTCAATGAATTCTAGGCGTATTTCAATTGGTACACGTTCAACATAAGGTGGTAATTAAGTTTTCCCGGAACATGTAGTACCTATTTCTTCAACAGAGATCATAGATTGTTTCAACACTTACAAATGTCAAGAAATAAATACTTGACACTTAACTCACCGGCAACGGCGCTAGAAAATAGCTTGATGGCCTGCAAGAGCACATGTTCTTCAGAGCATGTTTCTTGGAAGTATTAGTTCTAGTTTTATATTGATCCCAATAAGGTGCACATGAAAGTGTTTATCTGCGGCGTTTCTGTCGCACTCAAAGTGTCACTTGTCTTCAGTGAATTGACAGCAAGTGTTGAGGTGGAAATGGGTGAGTTGAATAAGGTAGTTTTGAGTATTGAATGGTACTTAATGTAAATAACATGAAACTAAGTAGCACAGAGGTTGTTCGAGGCTTCCTGCAGATGAAAGGTTAGGCGCAGACATAAATGATTCATGGTGATAGTGAATGTGCCAGTTGATTAAAGTGGGATAAGTTATTATGATACTTCTTATTCATATGTTAGTAGGAAAGCAACCCATATACCAATTAAGAGTCCTCTTGGTAGGTTCTTCTCAATTCCAATGATTCTTTTGCTTATTACCAAAGCCATGGTCAACACATCAATAAAGGTCTTTTAGCCAGATCAGGGCTTTAAATTTGATGGTTCCTTATCGTCCTCGAGTTATACTAGATCCTCTTTGATATATGCCGTATCACTCGGGGGTCGTCGATTCGCTAGTAAATAAGTTCATATATATGAGATATCAGGATCATGTTACATGGTCCCTTAAATTGGATAACAAGCATTAGGAAAACATAGATAATAATTTCACAATATAATAATCACGACAATAATCACAAATGTATGGAAATAAAGGAGGCACATCACATCTCACCAAATCCCTACATCTACCACACTTATAGGGATTTACTCACATATGAGAGGAGAATAGATCAAAGATATAATCATATTGCAAATGGAAATCATCTCAACTTTACTACAGCAAACCACAATATTGTCGAAGATCAAATAAAATACAAACCAATGAAGGAATTGAGGTTCAATACAAACTTACAAGTATGTACAAGTGGGGAATTAAGGTGGAGATGATGATCAAGAAGCTTGAGATCTTCGAAGCATGAGATGATGTTCTTCTCCTTCTTCAGATCTGATCTCTTCTCTTCTGGGATGGTTTGTGGCGGATGTGTTCATATTATGCGTCCCCTCCTTGAAGAAAGTTGCTTGTATTGATAAAACAAAGGCGATGGAGGGCCATATGGGCGGCCTCCAACCGTATTAGAGGTTGTTAAAGGCTTTGTAGGTCTCAAATGGAAATGCCTTCAATTGGTAATTTTCTCATTCAGGTGTGATTAACCCATAAATACTCTCGGATCTTTCCAAAAGTGTCTACTACTTGAAAGTCATCACACATAAACAAGGTTTCACTAACTTGCGACATTAGTGCAAGTTGAAAGATCAAAATCAATGAACCCGATGAAAACCAATGGAAAATCCTTGAGAAAAAGTGTCAGTACTTGGAGCTATCACACATCGTCTCTATACGGGCCTCACATCAACGATAGTTCGCTTCCGGATAGAGTTCACAAAGCCACGTAAGCTTTGAACGTCACGGACGTCCGTGAAAAATCACTACCGTCGAGGGTCTACTACGACACACTGGCTTAGGATGGGCCCCACCACCATGACAAACCGCATCGGGAGAGGCACCACGACTACCCGTCGATGGTCTAGGTCACCATGTTGGCTCTCAACAGCCCCGCGTCCACGAAAAAACATGTCCACATAGGGTTTATGGCACCACATCATCTCTGGACGGGACCCACACACGCATGATATCGTGGCCATCATGGGCCTACGACACCACGTAGGCTTATGACGGGATCCATGACCGTGAAAAAAGAGGCAGTACAAGCCCATAGCACCACGCCGGCTAAATGTGGGTCCCGCCATGAATGCTGATGCGTGTTGCACCTGAAACGCCTTCCATAGAGCAAAACTCTACCCACATACGCTAACTATAGGCCGATCAACTTTATATGGAATCAGGCTAGGTGGGAGGGTAGTCTAGGAATTATTGCATTTTCTGGGTGTACATCGGCTATAGCTAGATTATGTGACATATGGATCATTTCACTGTAAGGTCCACTAGTAAGTGAGTAAGGTAGTGATTCAAGGTCAAAATCAGACACGAAAGAGCACCAGACGCGGGATTAGGGTAAAATTTCAGGTTCGAGGAACAATTTTCAGCCGCCGATCATTCATATCCAATGGCTGAAAAGAATTGATACCTTCGATCCGGATTACGGATGTAGTATAGCTCTTTTTCCCTAGTAGACCTAGATTTAGTCATACTCCCTATACCTGGCTCAATCCTCGGGGTCTTGGGTACCTGACAAGTCCTTAGATTGAGGCAAGAGAGGATACAATAATCATCATGTCATACAAACTAATACATGATCCCATCTATGATAAATAACATGCACAAAAGCAACATGGCTAGGCCGAAGCCCTTAGCCAAAGGAGAATTATTCACACATAGAGATGACATCAACAGTCATAAACATTGTAGTGGAAATCATGAGATTGATAGCAAATAGTCTTACAATGTCGCCAATCAAAGATGAGATCTACTATTACAAGTGGTGGAATATGGCTATGGTGATGGAGAAGGGTTTGTAGATTAGATCTAAGTCTATTCCTCCGGCATCTCTTTGGTGTTGTGGATGGATTTCTGGTTGGCGTGGGGCGAGCCTATTTCTCGTCGCCCGAGGCCACTTTATATAGGTCTCCCTTCACGAAAGTTGTTCTGTTTGACCTAGCGGTGTCGATGGCAACTATATGATCGAAACTATACAGCTGAAATTTTATTCCTGTCGTATAGTTAGTCATTAAAGCGTCTTTCTCCACTTCACGACTCCTGGTTTCTTTGGGTTTTTAGAAATCTTGTATCTTTGACTTTAATGTTGTGATTCCCATCATCAAACGTCATTATCTGCGTAGGGAAAAATAGAAAGAAAGGATTGCATACCCCTTTGATTATTAGGCATTAGTGGCAGGGTTTAGAGAGATATTTCATCAAAAATATGAATAATATCCAGTTTAAATATGGACGTGGATGGCTATATTTCACAGCCATCAAGAATCGAGGTGACATGGATAACAGTTTGAGCAGAAATAATCTAGTCCCTAGTATTTACTCCAATTTTGCAGACTACCACTACCATTCTATGTCATCCCAAGAATGCAATTGTCGTGGAAATATTATGGAACCTGAGATTTATACGTACTGAATGGACATGATCAAGCTTTTACTAGTACACTAAAGGAGATACATGGACGATTTGAGGATGGTGGGATACGCACCCCTTACTGATGCACTTTATATATTTCAATTCTCTTGGAATACGCACCCTTGCCGCCTAGCCGCCACCCGAGCACCTCCCGCCGCTGCCCCCGCTCTCTCCGCCTCGGCACCATCGGGCACATCACCGCCACCACAGCACAGTCACCATTGAGCCGCACGCTCTCCACCCGTCTACCCCGTGCGACCCCTGCCTCGCCTCGTGTGCTACCCTTTGCGAGCCCGCCTCCCCGTGCCCTAACCAGGCTCCTCCACGACCTCACCGGTGCCCTCCTTGCTAGCAGCCGCCACCTCCGGTCGCCGCCAATCATGCGCACCGGTAGGCACACCTGGCATCCTCACTTCAACTCCTACTTCCTCTCAACGTCAAGTTTGCGGGTTATGTAATCTCGTGGGAGATGTAGTATAGCAATGGCAAGATCTTGTCATGCAGGTTGATTGTGCTCCTCGACCAGTTTGGCCCTAGTTCGAGTTGTGTAACCAGTAGGTTCTCCAACCATCGTGACATCCAAGTCCAAGACCGATGCTGCTCAGAAGAACCACCGATGCCAAACCAAGGTTGATCTCGACAAAAAATTGGGGTTAATCTTCGAAGTTCGACCCCGACAAAAGGCAGACAACAAAAACACCAACACAGGCACCCAGAGACCTTTTTCACGGACGCCAAGTTCGCCGACCCACCCACCCAGGAGTCTGAAGGCCAATCCCGCCGATCCCGAAACATGCCAAACCCTCAAAAGCCCTAGATCGTCAAACCCCGGAACCGAAACTCAATGTGTGACCACTTTTCCGAGCCCCTATTTTATAAATTGCTACTATCTACTTGTTGCATATTAAATTGTTCATGTCGCATACATATTTTGTGGCTTAGGGGCATTATGCCAATTCACCTCATAATTAAATATGGAGACCATATGCTGTCTTTTCTAGTCTTATATTGGCTCCATTTAAATTTGTTTAGCGGACCGATGACATATATTACCTTGTTAATACAACATTTAAATTGTGGGGTATCTCAAAAAAAGAAATATCTAATTAATTATCGGGACCCGGGTTCTTCTTAATATTAACTAGCACCGCCTCTTTTCAATGTCATGCATCATACATGCATTATGCTCGATCTTCTGTCATAGTATTAAATAGTGCATCTAGTGTTTCTTCTAGTGCTTTGCTTCTTCACGAATTAGGCTGTTGAGTTGATGTGATCTTTGCCCCATTCTTCGGATGTACCTTTGGCAATGTTTCTCAGGCGAGCATTCTGTCCCTTTCTACCTATTTTAAATTTATACTCTTTACTTCCTCCTGGTGATCTAATGCTCTCTCTATTGCGATGCTTTAGTTTCTATACCCGTTATATTTCCCTGCAACCTAAATTGCCTTGGACACCGCCTATTACCCGTTGTTTGGTAGATAGTTGGCCTTGCGAGTCGTAGTTGCTTGCTCAGGTGCTGCTTCATGTCGTCGTATTCCACCGTCGTTGGGAGGTTGGCACATGTTTAATGGTGGAGATGATCATGGCTATAATTATAGTTTAATAATTAATGTTGGGAGTAGATATAATTAATGGAGAGGAACATGTGGGTAATAGTTGATATATGGTTATTATCCCGCCCCCCTATGTCCACCTAGGACACGAGTTCTTGACACCTGTTCCAAGACTGAGCATGCTAACCACATGTGGGGTGTATTGGCTTAGTACCTGATTTCAAAGTACTGTTATGGGGGGCACAAACTAGTTCGGGTTTTATACATTACCTATTGTACTTATGCCATGTATGCCATGCATGAGATGTTTATTACGTGTTTCTGATGAGCATTTATTACTGTTGCGTAGGTGTGGCACTCTATCATGGGAATATATTGTCTATGGCCTCTGCTCGAGTGACCATTCCATGCAACCTCATGGTCCGTCTGAGGATTAGTTATACCTCATACGAGTACCTCTTTCGCGTAGCCCCCATGTAGTTGAAGTGCATGTGGATACTTTGGTGCACCTCTGCAGGGTTAAATATTTTTGAAAAGCCATGTCCACGGTTATGGACGATTTGGATCACAGTTTCTCGATCATAGACAACTACAATTAAAGTTTACTATTATAATTTGACTTGTACCTGATATGACTAGTAAGTTTGATAACCACCATGGAAAGACTGAATAAAATTGTCAGCTGTGTGAGTTTCCTCAGCAAGATTTCCTTGTTTGGTCTCGAGGGGGAAATACCATGATGGGTATGATTGGTGATAGTATCAGTTGGTTCCGAATAGGTCTTTATCATCTCTCTCTGATAGTCGATAGTTGTATCGAGTCTCTATAGGTTGTTTAGTGCATCCTTTGATGCCGCTACAGTCCACCATACAAATGTAGGCAAGAGCCGCCAAATTCTAAGACTCGCCATGTACTGGCCTAAGTACTGACCGCTCCCTTTTTCCCTTTGCCATTTGTCGGCACCCCTTTTGTTTTGCAAGGATTAAATTCGACGTCATTAGCAGGGTTACCCTTCTGGTTTGGCCTAGGCAGGGTTATGTACGCCATTGGTTATTCTTTAGGGCTCTTAGCCTAATTTGCATCTTATCCGTACTCGGATGTGGTATAGTTTTCAAGGTGATTTAGATACTTGTACTGTATATCTGTATTCTTGACTCATGGAGTCGTTATTGTATATATATGTTCTGTGGGTTCCATCATGAACTATTGTTTAATGGTATTACTTCATTTTCCACCCACACGCAAGTGCCTGGTGGGCATATTTAAATCATTTCTATGCGGGTTTGGCGGGAATCACTAAAACTTGCATATGGTCGATTCGAGGGTGTTACAGCGGGGCGTCACCCACCTCTAAATGGTCGCTGGGGGAGGAAACCGTAGGGGAGGACTGGGAGATAGCGGGGCTTATCAGAGGGTGTTAGATTCGATGGGAAGGGGCTAGGGCGATGCGGTCGCTGACGACGAGCTCGGGGATGGGCGGCATTGGCATGCACTGTGATGGAGCGGGTCTCCCGTGATGACGACCAAAAAGCGAGCATCGGAGGTCAACGACGGCGACGCTACCAGTGTTCCTGGGCTAGAAAAAGAGGGTGGTTAGATGCAGAAGGTGTAGGTGAGTTTAGGAGCATGGGATGCAGATGGAGGAGAGTGGAGAGGGAAGTACACGAGCAATATCTTGACCATAGTCAAGGTGCCTTCTCCTTCTTCTCCTGAGAGAGTCAGAGCATGGGAGTGGGTGAGGAGCTCAGGGATGGGGAGTGAGGTGGAAGGAAGCAAATGAGGGGCATAGGGGAGGCTGTAGTGCACGTGAGCCCTTTTAACTGAGAGATGATGGTCCATGGTGGACATGGTGCACTAGGGCAAGGGAGAGGTGGTCCTGTTAGGTGATTGGCCACCATGTGTGTTGATCTGGTTATGTGGGGTTGTGGGAATGCAGAGAGGGATAGAGGGAGTATTGTCACACAAGGTTTGGTGGTTGTCACATGCACTTGGCCAGGAGTAAGGAATGGAGAGGAAAAGGAGTAGGGCTAGCTAGGGTTTCTTTCAGGTGGGGTAGAGGGAGTGCTGAAGTTCTAGGTCAAGCAGAGAGAAGGGGTAGCTATTGTGCAAGATTTTAATGGGTGTGGCATTACATGCTTTCTCTCTCTCTCTCTCTCTACTTCCAACAAGCATAAAGGACAAGGAGGTTGTGCTACAGTACCTAGCTATAGTGATGTCGACCAGAGGGGTTGTCCTAGTGGTGGTGGTGATCAACCCCAGGCTTTGATGGTGTTTTGATCAAAGATTGATCATGTCCCATTTTTGGCCATATTGATGACTAGGAATTTCCTCTTGGTTTTTGATCTTGGCAAGATGATTCAATGATGCTGGTATATATGTGATCAAGATACACTTACAGTAATTTTTTAGGATTTTTTCTACGTATTCTAGATCCTTTTTATATTAATTCTCGAAAAAGTGCTGAATGAGTTTTATTGATTTGTTTTGAAACATTTAAATTGGAAAAGATGAATTTTTGGTTTGGGATAGTCCCAATTATGAATTCACACTTTGGAGAAATTTTCCAAGATTTATTGAAGAGTAAAACTATTTAAAACATTTATTATTCCTTGTCTACCATTTAAGAAAATAAGAAAAAAAATTATTAAAACTCTTCAAAAATATTTATTTTTGGAGTAGGAGGATAGGTTGTGAGATATAGTCCTGAAATGTGCTTAAAGTTTTATAGAGGTAGTTTTGGAGAAAACAAACATTCTTTTATACTGGTAGTTTTGGAGTTTTTGTCAAAGGGGATTGTTAAATTGTGTTTGGGCCAAAATAATTATGGAAATTTTTTGATATTTTTTATGTTCAAGGTAGATGATGTACACATATTGTATCTATCATTTGCAACCTTTGGTTTTGAGAATCAAACTTTATTTTGGTGGAGAACATGAGCTAGAGGATCTTGGGAAAAATTATTTCTATACCAACAAAACTTGGTTGAATATATGGATAGATATACCATGTTATGTTTATCACCATGGTACAAAGTTTTGAGGTTTATCATAATTAACTTTCTGAGGATTGATGCCAAAGTTGGCTAAAAATAAGGGTGTCATAGCAGAATATTAATTAGCTTCCAAAACCTTGCGGGTTTTAGAAGCACAAAGATTTAATTGGAATAAGTGAAGTATGGATGGATAGACCTTCATAAGTAGAGCACACTCATGAAAAATGTTTGTAAAAATAAGTTCACATGCAGATGTGAGCTTCTGCCGAAATAGGCATGTTGGAACGATTTGCAGGAAAGATTAATTTGTTGCCTGCCAAACCATCAAGAACAAGTGGGTTAAAGGATGATCTAGCCAAGGGAAATTGTGGGCCTTGGGAGTATTTTGGATGGTTTACAAGATGTTTTAATTGCATTTCCAAAATACATAAGGGTTTAGAAAGATGGGAGATTTAAAAATGTGATACTGATAACCTTTTTCCAGACTTAGCTAAATTTGGCAGTGATGGCCTGCAAGTGCACAGTTTCATGAGAGAATGTTTTCGCGGAAGTATTAATTCCAGTTTTTATCTCGATCCCAAAGAGGAGCCTAGGAAAGTATTTTTATGCGGTGTTTCTATCGCACCCAAGGTGTCACATGTCTTGAGTGAATTGACTGAAAAGTTGATGGTGGAAGTGGTGAATAAAAGATAGAGGAAACTTGCTTTGGAAATAAGTAAATTGCATAAAAGTAAAGATGTGAAAGTTATGTAAAGGTCCTGCATATGAGAAGTTAGGCGCGGACAGAAATAGTTCATGATGATAGTGAAAGTGCCAAATGGATAAAGTGTAATAAGTGATTGTGATATTTGTTATTTATAAATGAGTAGGCAAGCAACCCATATACCGACTAGTAGTCCTCATGGCCAATTTTTACCAGTCCAAATGATCCATCTGTCTGTTACCACGGCCATGGTCAGCACATTAATTAAGGTCTTACGATCGGATCAAGGCTTTAATCTTAATGGTTCATTATTATCCTTGAGTACTACTAGCGCTTCATTGATATCGGCCGTGTCACTCAGGGGTTGCCGAATTACTAGCATACAATTTCATACCTGTGAGATCTTTGGATCATGTTACCTGGGCCCTTAAATGAGATAACAAGCATTAGGCAAACATAGATAATCATTCTCACTATTAAATAAACACTACAACAATCACAAATGGATAGATTTAAAAGAGGCACAACACATCTCACCAATCCCCTACATCTCGCACGCCTATGGGGATTTACTCAGACATGAGAGGAAGACAAATCAAAGGCGTAAAAATCATCTCAAATTTATTGTAGCAAACCATAATAGCGATTAAAGATCAAATCAAATACAAACCGAAGGTAGATCAAAGTATCAAACCCTAATCTTACAAGTGCCAATGTCTCTATCTCTATCTAAGTAGTGATGGGAATGATGGTGGAGTGTGTGGTGTAGAGGTTAGAGATGATTGAGGAATGAGGTGAAGTTCTTCTCCTCTTCCAGATCTGATCTTTCCCTCTAGATGGTTTGCGGCGGTTGTATCTTCTATTCTGTGGTTCTTCTCGTCTCTCCCTCTTCATGAAAGTTCCTTGTATTGACATAAGGAAGGCGTCGGCGTGTAGTACGGGCGAGAGGTACGGGTGTGCCCTGACCATACTGATAGTCTTTATGCATGTTGGATGCCTCCAATGAAAGGGGCTCCAATTGGGGATTGACTTCTTTTGGTGCATTTAGCCCATAAATGCTATTAGGTTTCCAATAAATGTTTATTACCTGAAAACTATCACAAGAAACCAAGGATTCGCTAATTGTGATGTTAAAATTAGTATAAAAGGGTTACCTTCGGTGAAATCCAGCAATAAATAAGAGGAAAATCAATAGTTAAAAGTGACGAAATTTGGAGCTATCAACATCCCCAAGATTAGCGGTTACTCGCCCTCGAGTGACAAAGCTATAATGAGTAATAGTGAAGAATTGAATCAAGATGAAAACTTACAAGTTCGAGGTTGTATCATATTCCATCATCTCAAATTCTGCAACCTTGAACACGAGCATAATATATCTGAACAGTTGCACTTAAGCTTAATTCCTAAACGCAAGTAACTCGCTAGCTAATAGTTCCTATAACTCAAATGAGATTGTTAAAAATTTGGCAAGGCTTTGCAAATCAATTTCTTTCAGCGCCTCTCTTATTATGAGAGTGAAAATGTTTTTAAGCATGGTCGCTTGAATCAAAATTAAGGGTGCACATGTAGATGTCAAAAGAAGGATAAACTTAGAGCTTTTTCATTAACACCCACTTTGATAATCGCGGCTATCAAATACCTCTTATTTTCCTTGCCTATCAAGAACTCTAATTGTAAATTTTACATGGTGAGGTGATGCCAAATATCAAAAGTATCAAAAGTTTTTCAGCTCATATTTTGGTGATAAATTTTTTATTTTTCCTTCTCAAGGATCAACGAATATTTCTTTTGTAAACTCCTACATGTATGCCAATAATTTTTCTCATATAGCGACACGTATGCCACTCATACCATCAACTCATAGCTGAAATTTAGGGTTATACCATAGATCGTTTAGAAGCTAGCGGAGTTGTTGGCATCCCAAAGGTGTGTATTTGAAACAAAGTACTTTTATTTCCTTCTTCTCTCTTTCCTCTTATCTTTTCTCCCTTTTTTACAATAGGTTAATACAGGTTTTGGCATCTCCCTCTCCCACTCTAAAAAGTTCGTTCTATCAAACAAATCTTTTTCAGAAGGTATCATCAAGTCAACGATCGGTATGTGGGGTTGAGCACTACTAATATTAAGCCCTTAAGACAAAAACATGGCACCAAAGTTTTCGATAGACACTTTCTCTTATTCTTAAAAGTTTGGAATTAAATCCAAAGGGTAGTTTTTCAAACTGATATTAATTGTCAAAAGTCTTAACCAAAGAGGTGACAAAAACATTTGAGCTCAAGTCCTAAAAGATAACGAATTAAGCGTGGAGTCGAACTCAAGTGGAGCCGAACGGACATAAAATGTTCATGAATAAGCTTAAATGAAGAAGCAAAATAGGAATGTGGTACCTCCTTGATACCTTCGATCTTGATTCATGGATGTAGTATAATAGCTATTTCCCTAGAACACCTAGGTTTAATCGAACCTCGGAAAGCACTGCTAAAAGGTAATAAAAAGGACACGTCAAGAAGACTTAGTTTGTTCATTTTACCTTAGTTGACCGGACCATTATAGTTTACTTTATAATGGGTTTGAATCAATGGATGGAGATAGGTCAGGGTTGAAGATCCACCTGCAGCTGCACATCAAATCGGATAAAAGATAATAATAATCATAGTCATGTATAAGATTTGTATTGATATAATCTCTTGTGGGCAACACATCGTAATATTCTAGATCCCCGTGATCCGGTGGGCATAGCAATAGACTATTATTCCAACCGAGAGTACACCAAAGCCATGATACGTCCATTTTGCATCACTATTCTATGTCATAATTCACTTTTATTCATTGATATATTTCATATTGAGAGGTGATACTTATGTTATTTCATCTGTTTTTGCATGGTTGATGACTTTTGGAGCATGGACCGCTGCAGTCAGGATTCTCATGGAAAAGGTGTTGTTTGGAGGCAAAATTTGCGAAGATCAGAAAATCCTAGAAAATATACGGAAAATCCTATTTTTTCAGAAGACGAAGGAAGCCAGAAGGGGGCTGGAGATGGGCCACAGGGGGCCCACACCACCCCCTGGCGCGGGCAGCCCTAGGTCGCGCCAGCAGGTGGTGTGGCCACCCTGGCCCACTCCAGGCACTCCCCTCTGGTGTATATTATCCTCACAAATCCCTAAGACTCGAGGAGCGACCACAGAAAGATCCCGCCGCCTCTGCGGGGCGGAAAACACCGAGGGAGAAAGATCTCTCCGCAGACAGATTTCTGCCGGGGGAATTCCTTCCCGGTGAGGGGAGATCGTCACCATCAACACCACCATCAATCTGGACTTCATCGGGATCATCATCATCATCACCACCATCAGCACCTTCATCACCATCTCCATATTGCTGTAACAATTGCGTTGAATCTTGCATAGTTCATAGGGGAAACTTTCCCGGTGTTGATTACTCTTTGTAGTTGATGCTATTGAGTGAACCATTGAATTATTGTTTATGTTCAGATTGTTATACATCATTATTCCATCTCTGATCATGATCCATATGATGTCTTGTGTGTAGTTCGTTTTGTTCTTGAGGACATGGGAGAAGTCATGTTGTTAGTAGTGGAGTTGTGTTGAGAAAGATTCAATAGTTTGATATTTAAGTTGTGGTGTACTTCTTCTAGTGGTGTCATGTGAACGTCGACTACATGACACTTCACCTATATGGGCCTAGAGGAATGCATTGTGTATTTGGCTACTAATCGTAGGGGTTGCCGGAGTGACAGAAACCTGAACCCCCGTTAGGAAACCATTGCACAAGGGACGTAAGGGTCTTAGAGTTTAAAGCTGTGGTTAGGTTTCTACCTTAATTACTTTATTGTACTTACGGATGTTTCCAAGGGGTATAATCGCAAGTATGTATTAGTCCTAGGAAGTTCGGTACATTAGCACAGGTTCACCCACACAACACTTAGCAAGCTAAAGAAGATTAATCAACTATATGAAGCGAAAGCACTTGACAGTCTTCGCATGTGTCCTCGAGAACGTTTGGTCATCTTAAGTAATACAACCGGCTTGTCCGTTGTTGCATGAAGGATTGGGCCACTTGCTGCATTTATTCCTATTATCTTTTATTTACTCATACTTTGTTTAGTTGCTTTATCAAAAACCTCTAAAAATCCGTTTGCTAAGTATTTGCAGAGAATTCCTGATCCATACCACTAGCCAGCACCTTCTGCTCCTCGTTGGGTTCGACACTCTTACTTATCGAAAATACTGCGATACACCCCCTATACTTGTGGGTCATCAAGACTATTTTCTAGCGCCGTTGCCGGGGAGTGAAGCGCTATTGGAGAGTGGAACTGGTAAAGGAAACTTCTACTATGAGTATTGTTTACTTCTGCTAGTTGCTTTATTTTCGTTATGGATAATTTACTGAGTTTCTTATTTGGTAATGCTACTACCACTGCTAAGGTAGTAGATAAGCCACCACCTGTTGAAATTGATGCTTTCAAAATACCTACAAGAATTGTTGATCATGTTATGGATAACTACTATGTTGGGGATGGAACTGTCCATCCCGGTGATCATTTACTCTTTATACACGAATTATGCGGGTTGTTCAAGTGTGCAGGTATTACTACATATCAAGTTAAGAAGAAGTTATTCTCATTATCGCTGAAAGGAAGAGCTGAGGAATGGTATAAGCTGCTGAAGAATGGTCAAGCTCTGGAATGGGAGGAAATAGTACCTCTCTTTTATTCAAAAATTAACCTCCTAGTGAGATTCATAAGGATCGAAATCAAATATACATATTTTGGCCTCTTGATGGAGTACAACTCAAGCTTGGGGGAGATTGAAGTTACTAATGCTCAAATGTCCCATTCATGAGCTCGCCAACAGTATTATTATCAATAACTTTTATGCAAGACACCCTCTATATGACAAGGATTTATTGGATGCTTCTTGTGCTGGATCATTGACTCGCATCGAAGAAGACGCTAAATGGGATCTTCTGGACCGTATTCAAGACAATGCTGAAGCTTGGGAGAATGACAAAGGTAGAATGTCAGGTATAAATTAAGTTTATGAATGCATTGAATCTTTTATGGTAACTGATGACTTTCAAAATATTAAAAATGCTTGTGGTCTAGACTCTCAAGCTATTGCTTCTTATTTTAAGGCTTTTGCTTCCTATATAGAAGTGCCTAAAAAGAAGTGGAATAAGTATCATGAACCTTATAAAGATATTACTAAGAGTGTTCCTGCAAGAAATACTGAAGTTTATACTGCTAATCATGTTTTACCTAAACCTTACATTGAGAAAATGCCTTTCCCAGTTAAGATAAAGGAACATTCTATGATAGCTAGTATGGTTGATGAAAGTATGAATGAAGCTGTTGAACCCGATAAACAAAAGGTTGATGAACCTATAATAGCAAATGTGAAAGACTTTATTACTAAATATGAAAAACAGGGACACACTATCCTTTGTAAGGATACCTCTAATATTGTTTCACATAGTAGTGTTATGAGAGCTAGTATTCCTGTGTTTTCTGTTAGAATAAGTGATCATTGCTATGATGGTCCTTGTGATAGTTATATTGTTAAGTTTATGCATGATACTAAAAGTTACTATGAGAGAGGGAAAAGTGTTCTTATGCATCTCAATAATATCAAGTTTCCTCATTTTATGCTGAAAGTTTTTGTGTTGCGCTTCTTTTGCCTTCTTATGCAAGTAGCCTCTGGTTTCAACAACTTGTTTGTTTACAAAATTCCCTTGCATAGGAAGTGGGTTAGACTTAAACGTGTGTATTTTTGCTTCTTAATGCTCTCTTTCACTTCAATCCATATTCCTATGTGAGCATCTCCATAATTATCACGCCCATCTTAATGGCTATAAAGAAAGAGCTTTTTGGGAGACAACCCAGTTTATTTTTGCTTTCAGTTTGTTTTTGTTTCTTTGAGTCTTGCAAATTATTACTTCGGTAATAACCGCTCCTTATCCATTTTGTTTGGTTTTTGTGTCAAGATCAATCTCTAATGAGAGAGAAGTAAGATTTGGGGAAGTTGTTGTCCCGAAACAGATTTTTGTGCTTCGCCGTAAAAATTCGTGAGAGATCTCTGTATATCGGATTGAACTGTAATTGTTTGTGCTTCTTCCCAGGTTGTTATTTAAATTACGTTAGTTTTGCACTTTTTGATTTAAGCAACAGAAGATTTTCGAAAAAATTGATCTTTACCTGCTGGTCTGTTTTGACAGATTTTTGCCACTCTTGCATTTGCTTCTTTATTCGATTTCCTTTTTGAATTCTTTTTGGGTTTTCGGGAGGAGTTGCTTCAGTAGCTTATGTTTTGATGGTTTTTAGTTGAACGTGGACTCAAAAGGTTTTATCACTTCACTTATACTAATGTTGCTGATGAGAAATGTGTGAAGTTTTGTGTGAAAGAAATTTGTAGGAAGTGGAGATAATGGTGTAATAAGGAAGAGAAAGGTTTTATGACTCAAGTATTAAGTGTATGAAGATGAAAATATTGATATCATTCAAGTGGTGACTCCATAAGAATCTACTAGATACAACATTCAGAGACCTGAAGAGTCTGCTTTCAAATAGGTAACAGTTCTGCTAAGAAATGTTCCGTGAAAATACTATCCAACTATATTTTTGCAGTTTTCAGTCAATAACGGAAGCTACGAAGCGAAAAAGGGACGGAAACGGAGCCAGGATGGCTCACACCACCCTGTGGCGCGGGCCCTCCCCTGGCTGCGCCACCAGGTGGTGAGTCCACCCCGGACTTCGCCTCCGACTCGTTTTCACCCAGTACCTTCCTTTTGTTATGAAACTTCGTAATATATAATCCCCCGGATCCCCCGAGGTTCGTATATCGTGTTTTCGTCGTGTTTTTGTTTCGATCTATTTCTGCCAGGACATACTCTTTGAAAGTTTAGAAGCACAATGGTGTCCGCCAAGGATAAAGGGAAGGAGCCTATAGAGGAAGACCTCCAAGACCCCAGGAAGGAGAAGGAGATCAAGAGTGAAGGTGAAGAGGAGCAAGGCCAAGATCCGCACACCGGCACTACTATTGCAAGCATTGGAGTGGTGACGAAACCTGCCAGGGTTACAAGGACTCCACGGATGCAGACTGGGGGGAAAGCTCCTCGTCATAGTTTGGCTCCACGGTCACTTCGTCCACACACCAAGAATCCTTTCCATACGCTTATCCATGAGCATCAATACCAGAATATGCCCAAGGGGAAATTACCCTCCAATTGGGATTTGCCTCATTCTAGCCATGCAGGAAAAGAAGACATCAAGGAGGAAGAGTGGGGAAAGAATAGCAAGAGCTGGAAATCTCAAACCGACATGATCATGAGCCGCATTGAGCAAAACTCACAACTGATTCGTAATCTCACCTTCGAGATTGAGGACTTGGGGAAACTTCTCAGACGGCTCATCGAGAGGATACCACCACCACCGAAGGAGTAATTTGTCATCAGGTTTGGCATCCCCTTGGTTTGTTCCAAGCTTGGGGGAGTGCCACGGTATCATATCACTATCTTCTATCTTTTTACCTTTTTAGTAGAGTCATATCATTAATAGAGGAGTTATTATGTAGTATGCTTTGCATTATGGAAGTGTCCCCTCTCTCGTTAGATTTGTATCCCTTGGTGTGAGTTGTCGTTATGGATTATTAATGAGAAGTTCTATCATTCACTCTTTTTCATAGCTTATATTAGTTTTCAATTTGTGGTTATATGATTGACCTTGTTGTTAGCATTGGTATCACTTTGGGATCATTGAGTTAATTTTGTTGGTTTTGGCAAACCTGGCTCGGTCAGTAGCAACACTATTTTTGAGAGTTGAATGAAAAAGATAGAGTACTCTAAAGAAAAATAATTTCATCATCTTTCTTTCTTGATTTGCTCATAAGTTTAGTATTCTCTAGTTAAGATCTTTTGTGCTTCCAAGGAAGATTGCATGTTTTTCTTTATCACTTGTATGTTTGTTTGTTTCCTTCAACTCTTGTATTTGCTACCCAGCCTTGCTAGCCAAAAACCTATACTGAGAGGGAATTCTTCTCGTGCATCCACTCCTTTAAACCAAAACCTTTGCCATTTGTGTCCACCATATCTACCTAGTAGCATTATTGCTATTCCAAGTAAATTCTTGTTTATCTACCTCCCAAATTAAACTTGTTATGTGAAAATTAGTGATTAAAGCTCTCACGAACTTGATGGCATACTTTACTTTCTTGCATTTAATAAACTTGAACCATTGGGTCCTTCTTTGTTGCGTATATGCTTGCGCTTTATGAGTTGAAGTTAGCAGAACCATGTATCATGGGGACTGCTTTCAACACTTCATTGGTACTTGTACCTAGTTGATATCATGTTCTTTTGCTTATGGATCCCGGCGGTGTGAAATAAAAGTGGAACTTGTAAGATCATGGAGTTTATATGTGTGTTAGATAAATGCCTGGACCGCTAGCCTAAGCCATTCCTAATCATGGTGGAAACATGCAGCATAACTATAGTGAGTATTCTATGAAGCATCCTCAATAAAAACCGTTGCAAATAGCAAATAAAAAGACTGTCTGCTTGCCTTGTCATTTTGATTATGGGATAGCTCATGTGTCATGTGCAGGGGGTACCCCGTTGGCGGTTCTCGATGATACATATGTATTTACAATGACAAGAGCTTACTTGTGACTGAAGTTGAGTAGCATGAGGTTCTGTCTTCGTAAGTGAGGGGCATGGGATTTCAACTTATAACTTGTCAAGCATATCCTCTTAGTTGTGTCACTTTAACCTTAACCACCAAAAGATGCCTATGATAGGGGCAATGAGAGCTGAAAGCTAGTAAGTATCAAAATTTTTGGGAGCTCTTTATGAGACTTGCAATACCTGCTTCCCTCTGCGAAGGGCCTTTCTCTTACTTTGTAGTTGAGTCAGTAAACCTACTCCCTTCTATCTCAACAAGTATTTTGAGTTGTTGTGTTTCATTCATTCATATGATGATTTATCCAATCATGTTGCTTAGGTTGCTTGTTTTGCACATTGCTCTTATCTTGATGTTTACTACTTTGAAAGCTATCATTGAAAACCAGCTATTTGTGAACTCCAGAAAATTATCAACTATTCTTCGACCAAGAGCTAAGTTTGCCATTACCAATTATGATTCACTTTATGTATCCTTATTGTGTTTCCTTTACCTATTGTTAAGGTGTATTAGTATTGGTCTAGGAGTCCGTATTTGTTTAGATTTATTTTGTTGTACCTCAAGTCAAATGTACTATATATTGTGACCTTTGGTCCTCAGATAATACAAGTTGCTTATTCCTAACATGGTATCAGAGTCTAGGTTTAGGGTTTTTTTTTCTGCGCACGCAACTCGTGCTATGTCTTCCTCTCTGCTTCCGTTTACATTGGTATCATTGCGGTGCCTTTTTCAATCTCGCATGCCGTCCGTGCTGCTGCTGTCTCTTTCTTACTAGTTCCTAAACCCCAGAAAGTTGTCCCATATGTTCATGCCATTGCTCTGTTCCTCGTCTGGACAGATCGTTCGATCTGGTTGGTTGGTGCTGCCCGATGAGGTGCACTAGTCCTGATCGATCTGGTTGGTGCTGATGCCGATCTGCTCGGCTGATTCACGATCTGGTTGGTGCTGCTGCCGATCTGTTCGGCTGATTCGATGCTTCGTCCCTTCTACTTCGCGTGCGTCTATGTCTGTTGGTCTTCCGCATGCACTACTCCCTGCCTGCCCAAGTACGTTCCCAGCCAAGTGCAATGGACGGCTGCTACTGCTTTTCGCAGCGGCGCTGCAATTCGCGGCCATCCTCCAGATCGTGGCCGCCCTCCGGACCCGCTGTTCTGATGTGGATTAGTACCGTCTAGTCTTCTTAAAAAAATTGTGATGTTGTCCGGCACGTCTTTCTTCTTCACTCTCCTGGTGATTTCGACGATGTCCGTTCCGACTTAGTCTTCTATTGTGCTCTATTTTCTGCTGCGTCCACCAAATTCGTGTTCTCTTGTGTTTCTCTTGTCATGCGAGTCCACCATACCTTGTTCGTCCGCCTCCTTTCCGGTCCTCTTGTGGCCTCCCTTTGCATTGCTGGTTGATCTACGCCCTTTATCTTGTCGTCGAGCTTCTTTGTCGCCGGTTTCTTGGGCTATGATCTGGTGCATCATGCTTGCTTTTCTTGATGTGCCATCTTTTGACCACCCATCTTCTCTTGATGCAGTGTGTGTCTTTCTCTGATGTGCTATCGCCGCATTATCTTTGATCTACGCATATTCTTTTGCCTGGTGAGCTTATATGATGTTGGCTTCTTGTGCTATGATCTTTTGTGACATGCTGTTCTTCTGACCGTCTCTCGGTCTATGTCGATCTCTTCTTCGATCTACTATGGCTTGACTCTACAGGTTTTGAAGACTCTTCATGCTATGACAACACTTTGAATACGCGGATTTTGGATTATCATTTTTTTAGTTTTCACTTTTTCAAATGCAATGCTATTGCATACGCTTTGCATTTAAGGGGGGGTGTTAAGGTGTACTAGTATTGGTCTAGGAGTCCGTATTTGTTTAGATTTATTTTGTTGTACCTCAAGTCAAATGTACTATATATTGTGACCTTTGGTCCTCAGATAATACAAGTTGCTTATTCCTAACACCTATTACAAGTTGAGTTATATAATGGTGAGTTGTCTTCTATTATGATCTATGTATTTGATGAATGTGATGCTTCTTGTCCACATTCTTTTATCGACTCTTCACTCCATAAACCTGCGGTCATGTTTATTGAGCTTAGTTTCGCTTGGGGATAAGCAAAGTCTAAGCTTGGGGGGAGTTGATACGTCCATTTTGCATCACTATTCTATTTCATAATTCACTTTTATTCATTGATATATTTCGTATTGAGAGGTGATACTTATGTTATTCCATCTGTTTTTGCATGGTTGATGACTTTTGGAGCATTACCGCTGCAGTCAGGATTCTGATGGAAAAAGGTGTTGTTTGGAGGCAAAATTCACGAAGATCAGAAAATTCGGGAAAATATACGGAAAATATACGGAAAATCCTATTTTTCCAGAAGGCGAATGAAGCCAGAAGGGGGGCTGGAGATGGGCCACAAGGGGCCCACACCACCCCCTAGCGCGGGTAGCCCTAGGCCGCGCCAGCAGGTGGTGTGGCCACCCTAGCCCACTCCAGGCAGTCCCCTCTGGCGTATATTATCCTCCTGAAACCCTAATACTCGAGGAGCGACCACAGAAAGATTCCGCCGCCTCTGCGGGGCGGAAAACACCGAGAGAGAAAGATCTCTCCGGCAGACAGATTTCTGCCGGGGGAATTCCTTCCCGAAGAGGGGAGATCATTGCCATCAACACCACCATCAAGCTGGACTTCATCGGGATCATCATCATCATCACCACCACCATCATCATCATCAGCACCCTCATCACCATCTCCATATTAATGTAACAATTGCGTTGAATCTTGCATAGTTCATAGGGGAAACTTTCCAGGTGTTGATTACTCTTTGTAGTTGATGCTATTGAGTGAACCATTGAATTATTGTTTATGTTCAGATTGTTATACATCATTATTCCATCTCTGATCATGATCCATATGATGTCTTGTGAGTTGTTTGTTTTGTTCTTGAGGACATGGGAGAAGTCATGTTGTTAATAGAGGAGTTGTGTTCAGAAAGATTCAATAGTTTGATATTTAAGTTGTGGTGTCATGTGAACATCGACTACATGACACTTCACCTATATGGGCCTAATGGAATGCATTGTGTATTTGGCTACTAATCATAGGGGTTGCCGGAGTGACTGAAACCTGAACCCCCGTTAGGAAACCATTGCACAAGGGACGTAAGGGTCTTAGAGTTTAAAGTGTGGTTAGGTTTCTACATTAATTAATTTCTTGTACTTACGGATGTTTGCAAGGGGTATAATCACAAGTATGTATTAGTCCTAGGAAGGTCGGTACATTAGCACAGGTTCACCCACACAACACTTAGCAAGCTAAAGAAGATTAATCAACTATATGAAGCGAAAGCACTTGACAGTCTTCCCATGTGTCCTCGAGAACGTTTGGTCATCTTAAGTAATACAACCGGCTTGTCCTTTGCTGCATAAAGGATTGGGCCACTTGCTGCATTTATTCCTTTTGTCTTTTATTTACTCGTACTTTGTTTACTTTCTTTATCAAAAACCCCTAAAAATCCGTTCGCTAAGTATTTGCAGAGAATTCCTGATCCATACCACTAGCCAGCACCTTCTGCTCCTCGTTGGGTTCGACACTCTTACTTATCAAAAATACTACGATACACCCCCTATACTTGTGGGTCATCAAGCCACGGGTTACAAACGATTATTAAGTGTAAACCACTGATCAAAGCTTTAAGTGGTGATGTTGTTGTTGATCCTGAATAGGGCGCTAAGCGAAGACCGTTCTACCCTTTCTATCACTGAGGTTCCTATGAGATTGCCGCTAGCCAAGTATCTCACCTCAAGACTTTATCAATCTATCGGATCTTGGGTACCTACAAGTCCACAAATCGAGACAAGTGACGAAGAATCAAAAGATACGAATCACAATTCCAAACAAAATACAATTCTCCCATGATCTACACATAATCTCTGCGAGGTTTCTCCCCATCCCGCAGTCCGTTAGGACTACTCACTCATAACAAATAGATCGGATATTGAAAACATCATACAAATACTTAGATTGAAATCAAATATGCTTACAATGGTTGCCAAATCACAAGGATATCTAAAGTACAAAGAAGTGACTATGGTTAGTGGATGGATGGATGGGGGAAGTGATGAACAATGGATGAAGAATGTTGTGGCTCTCCTTTGGTGGTGTTGTGATGCAAACTGAGAATGGCGGCTCTCTGGCTGGCGGCTGGAGCCTCGAAATATATAGGCGTCTTCACAAAAGTTGTAGGGTCTAATGAGACGAAGCTATTGCCACCTAGTATGGGCCGGAGGACCGCGCCCGTACCAGTGGTTGTTAAGCTTGCGGATGCCTAGAAATGCCTCTCCAATTACTTGGTCGTGTGTACTTTCTCAAAATCCTTCATTATGACTCCTTATTTTTCATTAAAATTCGTGATTTCCCGCACAACATAAATCAAACAAGGGATTTGCATATCTTTGCAATTATTAGTCATTAGTGGTAAGAGTTGAGAGTTTCTTTGGCAATTGCTTGACCAAAAACAATGTTTAAATGAAGTGGAAGATGGCAAAAATCGGAGCCATCAAATTCCCTAAATCTCAAACTTTGATCGTCCTCGAGCAAGAAGAACCAAAAGAATTATAAGGAATTCAGCGTTTAAACTTGAAACAACGAGAATAAGAGTTCACTTACAGTTGGTAGCCGTATGTTCTCAACACTTCATTCATTTGCGAAGCTTATCAAAGTTAGAGAGATGACAAGAATATTATACATGCTTCGGTAAGTTAAGATAATCAAAGTAAAGTTTAATACAAGTATAAGTAACTAGAAGTGTAGCTTGCCACGGAACACTAGGATGTTTAAATAGCATAATTGAGTAACAGAGTTTCATGTCCCAAATAGTATAACAATGAAGTGTCTTATTTACACCCACATCAATAAATCAAGTCTATCTAAAACACTTCTAATCCAATCATTGTCTTTCAAGAAAAAATTGTAAAGTAGTAATGAGACCATGCCAAGGACTTGTTATGTGGATCCTCATTGATATCTTTTTCTTTCTTTCATTTTTCAAGGATCGCTGATTATTTCTTTTGCAAGTGTTTACACAATCTTTGAGAATACCAATACTTTTGCCCATATATTGACATGGATGCCACTCATGTCATCAACTCATAGCTGAAATCTGGATTTATACCATAGATCGTTCAAAAGCTAGTGGAGTTGTTGGCATCCCAAAGGTGTGCATTAGAGACATCGAACAAATTTGTCTGACTTCTTTCTCTTTCTCTTTTTTTGAGCTAGTAGCGCGGTTTGATCCACAAGGTTAGCTTTGGCATGCATCACAATTACCACTAGACTGTATTTCAATCAAAATACTCATTTCATGAGTGTCGTCAAGACTATCAAAATATCTATGGGGTTTAGTATCATCAAGGGTATACTCTCAAGACAATCATTAATCAAACTAGTCGTAAATTTCAGACATTTTCTTATTGTACTTGTTTGGCATTATTATTTCCAAGGCAAGACTCGGTTAACTAAAAGAACTAGAGCAAGAGCTTCAACAACTAATCATCATACCCATAAAAAGCCTTACTCCAACCATATTAAATTACTTCCCACTAGCATGGCATCTTAGCAAATCAACCAACTAAGATAAACAACTGAAACTTCATAAGTGGGAGACATAGGACATACCTCTCCTAAGTGACTTCATGATCCTCTTCCTTATAGGGATGTGTTCCTTCAAAACTCAAACTCGATTACTCTCAAAATGATATTAAAGAAAAGAGGAAAAGTTTGAATCCTAATTTACGAAAAAAGGAAAAATAGAAAAAAAATTGTATTTTTGAGGATAGGGATTAAAGAATAGAAATGAATTTGCGACCAAGCAAGGGTTTAAGAAAATAAAAACAAACGAAAAAAAAATAAAATAAAACGAAAGCAAATTAAAAAGCAAAGGAAAAAAGCAAAGTTTTTGGAACAAGCCAACACAAGTGTTTGAAAGCTCACAAAGAGCTAGAGTACAATCTCGTTATTACACAAATAAATTTGTCGGGGGAACACATCCCCAAGCTTAGGATTTTGCAAGACCTTTCGTTGCTCATTGTGGTGGCGGTGGATAATCTCCTATGTTCCATTGGCTGCTCGAATCATGGAACTGGGTGGCGAGGCTTACAGTGGCATCTCAATGGTTGATGGAGAGATTGTTCATGTTTTGAATATTTCCTTCGAGTGCATAGATGTGTTCATAGGTGGTGTAGTAGTTTGATGACTGCACATTTTGTTTGGGTCCTCCTTGTTCTACTTCCTCATCTTCTCCTCCTCCCATGAGTACTTCTTGTTGGGGTAGATTAGCTTCAACCTCCAGTCAATGGTTGGGTATTACCTAGGTTGATGCGAAGTGCGCCTGCAAGAATGGTCACAACTCCTCCTACACATATGGGTCCTCGAGATTGAATAGCCTGATACTTAAGGTAAAACACAAGTAGAGCGTCCAAATTTGCCGTAAGTTACAATTGGTAAGGGCAGCTTTTGCGAGGATCACCATGTCCTCCTCATTAAATCTAGTAAACTCACCACGTGCCTGCAATGTGTTAGCAATCACATAGGATAAATATTGAATAGCACGATCATTAATTTGGTTCCCCTTGGGTGTGTTTCCACGAATTCTCATCAAATTAAAATATTGTGAATGGGAAGGATCTAAAACAAAAGTAGTTGTGCGTACATCGGTGGTGGTGTTGGAAAACCCAAAGCATTGAGCCCATTGGCTGAGTGTCAAAGTATACTCATAGCTCATAAGGAGGAATTTGATTCGATCAACTCCGGGACTTTGTTCCTCGGAACAACCATAAGGATCTACTGTGTGCCTCAAGGTGTTGAAGAACTCAAGTGTCAAGCGGTGATATGTCACAACATCCTGAAAGACAAAATTGTACAAACCAACATTGTTGCAAAGTAAATCAAAATCACCATGAATTCCAAGTTGGTTTAGGATATAAGGACACGCCCACTTGGTGGACTTGACCTCTCGAATCTTGAGACGATCGAAATGGCTCAGATGGAACTCCTCGGTGAACTCGATACCAAGTGACTCGGGGGTTAACGTATCAAAAGGTGGTGCGGAGGATTCCGCAGCCATCTCACGTGTACGACTCCTCGTGTTCATCTAATAAATAAATATTGCTAATAAAATTTTTGGTCCAGTATAAACATAGCATAAGTTATTCTCTACACTAACTACAAAAGAAACTCTTCTAAAAACAATGCTAAACATACTTAATATCAAGATTGAATCAAGAACCAGACCTATGACTGGATTGACAATGATGAATGATTGAGTGAAGCTTTTACACAAATAAGTTGGGGATCGGAGGAGAATCAAACCTTAGATCCAATGAGTGTGAAGAATCGAAGAAATATTGAGTAAATTTGAATATCCAATGGAGGTGGTTTGAAGTTTGGAGGAAGAAGAAAGAAAAAATGATTTGGGGATTTTTAGGTTACCTCCTCGGGGTGCTTATGGCAGCCACGTATGTGGTACAGGTGGATGGTACGGCTGGAGCCTGCCCATTTCGGGTGACTTACCTTGGGGGCGACGACTGCTCCTAGGTGATGTACTTGGTACGAGTGTGCGGTATGGTCGTGCGCGCCCGTACTACAGGTCGTTAACGTTGCGGTGACTTTGCTTGAAATCTGATATTTGCTCGGGGGTACGGTACGGGCACGCGGTACGGGCGCATCCGACTATACTAGTGGTCATTATCGACATTGTTCCTTTCGACAAACATGAATTTTTTTATCTCCCTTTGGCTTGATGTGGTATTGGCGCATGGTACGGTCCACTCCAGCCATACCAGTGGTCGTTTAAGAACACTCTGAACTACAAAACTCAAGGAATTTGATTAGTAGCTCTGTGCACCTTTGCACATATTATCAAAGGACTAAATAACAGCAAAGTTACTAAGTAATGATCCAGCAATACTTCTTAGGCCATCTGTTCGTAAAATAAAATATAGAGGATTACCTTATTTCTTCTCCTCTCTCCATAGGTCTTCTTGAACACTCTTTATTAAAAACAAAAACAAAACAAAAAACAAAACTAATACAATAGCAAATATAAAGAAAGAATTTTATTTCACATGGGTTGCCTCCCATGAAGCGCTTCTAATTAAGGTCAATTAGCTAGACCTTGTTGGCAATCACTTAGGTTTGTGAAGTGGAACACACACTCCAAAGTAGTTGGCTTTCAAACTAATTACACCAAAATCATCATTAGGCTTGGCCTTGTTTTAATGGTAGCCCTATTCTCACATTCCCTTCATGTAAATTAATCAAAGCTTTAATAGCTCTTAGAAATGGCCTACCTAGAATTATAGGTGCTAGGGGATATTCTGGCATGTCCACAATAACAATATCAATAAGAGAGGGACTACCTTTAATTTCGACAACTATATTTTATTTGATCCCAACAACTTGTTTATAAGTTGAATCAGCTAGATGAAGTCCTAATTCAGTTGTAACAAATTTCCCCAAGTTTAATTTATCGAATAAACTTTTGGAAATTGTTGAGATGCTTGCACCATGATCACAAAGTGCAGATATCTCATTAACTCCCAACTTAATTTTAATAGTGGGCTCACATATATCATCTAGCTTAGTTGGAAGCCTATCAGCTAGTATTTTATACTCCATCTCTAAATTGCTAACCTTAGGTGCTACTTGTTGTATAAATTGTTCGTACATAGCATCATTAGCTTGTTCTATACCTGGATTCTTAACGATGATCATCTTCAATAGATCCTCCAAGGTATATTCTGGTGTTGGCGCGTTGCTATAATCTAGCTCTTCGGGTTTTTCTTCATTGGTTACCACCCTCATCATCTCGAGGTCTTCTACCGGATTTGGCTCCGGTATTCTAGCAAACTTTGCTAGTATGAGATGTTGGCTCTCAGCTACCTTACCCAGCTAAGCCTCCACGGCCTTTGTTGTTTCCTGTAGAGCCTCTACATCATTTCTAATTGCAATAGATAATTTTCCTATACTACTTTCATGGTTCTCCGTAATATTAATAAGCATATTATTTTTCTTGATTTGAGATTGTATAAATGTTCTAACGGTTTGCTCAAACGGGAAATTGCCATGATTTGCTTCATTTGTATTATCGTAGTTATTATAAGGAGCTCCTGCGGGATTAGCATGATATTTTTGAACATTGGAAGCATAATTATTTTTTCATGCAGGATTAAAAGGAGTACGAGCTATAAGATTGACATCATTAACATCAGTAGTGATAGCATTAACTTGGGTATCTTCCTTACCCTTTACTAAGCTACGTAACTCATCTACCTTAGATGTAAGCTCTTCATTGTTTACCTCGGTAATTGAACTTACTCTCTTCAAGGCTCTTTCCACATTCCATTGGGCATGGTTATTTTTCATATCATCAAGCAGCTTCTTCGCAACACTCACTTGTTTTCCCATAATCGTTCCTCCTGCTGCAGTATCTAGCATAGAATTAGACATTGGGTCAAGACCATTATAAAATAAATGTAGTAAAAGCCACTCTTCCATCCCATGACTAGGATAGTTAATTATGGCTTCTTTCATCCTTTCCCATGCAAGCGCTAGTGGATCACGGTCTTCTTGTCTAAAGCTTGTAATGTTGGATCTTAGATGCATAGTCTTAGCTGGGGGGAATTAGTCATAAAAAATTAGTACATTACTCCCAAGATTTAATAGTGCCCTTTGGTAGAGCTAGCAACCAATCCTTAGCTTAACAGCATATGGATATACATCCTTAATATGCATCATGTCACAAATTTCAATAAAAATATTTAAGTGCAATCCCGAATCGTTAGCAGATGAACCCCCAAGTTGGTTTTGTTGAACCAAACTTAAAATGTTAGGTTTTATCTCATATGTTTCCGCATCAACTGTGTACTGAGTGATGGGTGCACGAATAAAATCATCAACGGGAGTAGCATACTCCCCTAGTCTCATCTGAGCCATGGCTCTTATCTTTTTGGTAATTTTAAGTAATGAAAACGAATAACAAGTAACTAACTTTTGTGAGTTTTCAAATAGATAAAAATAAAGTAAACTAATAACAAGAATTAAACTACAACTAATAATAAAACTAAAAACAAGGTCTCTAATGACCTCCCCAGGATAGCGAAATTGCTTCCGTGGAAATGGTGCCATAAAAAGGGTTGATACCTTCGATTCAGATTCACGGATGTAGTATAATAGCTTTTTCCCTAGAAGACCTAGGTTTAATCGAACCTCAGAAAGCACTGCTAAAAGGTAACAAAAAGGACACGTCTACAAGACTTAGTTTGTTTGTTTTACCTTAGTTGACCGGACCAGTCTAGTTTACTTTATAACGGGTTTGAATCAATGGATGGAGATAGGCCAGGGTTGAAGATCGATCTGTAGCTGCACATCAAATGGGATAAAAGATTATAATAAGCATAGTCATGTATAATGTTTGTATTGAGATAATCTCTTGTGGGCAACACATCCTAATATTCTAGAGCCCCTGTGATGCAGTGAGCATAGCAATAGACTTTTAATCCAATGGAGATTACACCAAAGCCATGGGTTACAAACGATTATTAAGTGTAAAACACAAATCAAAGCTTTAAGTGGTGATGTTGTTGTTGATCCCGAATGGGGCGCTAGGCAAAGTCTGTACGACCCTTTCTGTCACTAAGGTTCCGATGAGATCGCAGCTAGCCAAGTATCTCATCTCAAGCCTTTATCAATCAATGGGATCTTGGTACCTACAAGTCCACAGATCGAGACAAGAGACGAAGAAACAAAAGATACAAATCACAATTCCAAACAAAATACAATTCTCTCATGATCTACATGCACATAATCGCTGCAAGGTATCTCTCCAACATGTAGCCTATGAGGATTACTCACTGATAACAAATAGATCAGAGATAGAAAACATCATACAAATACTTAGATTGAAATCAAATATTATTACAATGGTCGCCAAATCACAAGGAGATCTAAAGTACAAAGAAGTGGCTATGGTTAGTCGATGGATGGATGGGGAAGTGATGAACAATGGATGAACAATGGTGTGGATCTCCTTTGGTGCTGTTGTGACGCAATCTGAGAATGGCGGCTCTCTGGCCGGCGGCTAGAGCCTCGAAATATATAGATGTCTACATGAAAGTTGTATAGTTTGACGAGACGAAGCCGTCGCCACCTGGTACGGGCGGGCGGTACGGGGGGCCGCGCCCGTACTAGTGTTCATTAAGCTTGCACATGCCCTAGAAGGCCTCTCCAATTACTTGGCCATGTGTACTTCTTCAAAATCCTTCACCATGACTCCTTATTTCACATTAAAATCCGTGATTTAATACAAATCATAAATGAAAGAAGGTATTTGCGTATCTTTGCAATTATTAGTCATTAGTGGAAAGAGTTGACAGTTTCTTTGGCAATTTGCTTAACCCAAAAAAGTTCAAACGTAGTGGAAAATGGAAAAAATCAGAGCCATCACTCCTCTTGCTTGCTCGTCTCCTACTTGACTCTACTCTTTGCGTTCATCTCCATAGTTCAATCACTAGAAGTGAGCAACCTGCAGAAACAATCAACAAGAGCTGAGAGAAATTTGCACAAATAAAATAAGAATCTTGTCTAATATTTTTGGGTTCTTCTTTTTATCAAATGCAAAACTAAAAGTAAACATGCATTGAAATAAAAATAAATAAAAAGAAGGAAGAAAAATATGAATGCAAAAAGGTGGGAGGAGTTTAACCTACCCAAGGTTAGGCTTTTTTCCTTGCTAGAATCAAGCATCACCACCATCAGGCGGTGGCTGCTGGTATGGGAAGTTCGGGTAGCGGTTTGGAAGGTCAGTCATGAAATATGTGAAGTCTTGGGTGAGGTTGACTATGTTGTTGTTCGCATCATACAACGTGTTTTTTATGTAGTCAATGTGATGCATCACCTAGTCAAACTTGCCCCTCGAGACATAGTTGAATCCCGGCTGTGGTGGAGACATACCTTGTTGTTGGTGTTGGTGGAAAGGTTGTTGGTGATGGTGTTGTTGACCGTAATCATCCCATACTATACCATGCCAATGTTCTTCGCCTTGATATTGTTGTGGTTGGCCAGCTGCTATGTTTTCCTAGTTGGGGTGGCCGCCTTGCGGCGCAGTCCTTCTTGAGAGGATCAGTGCCTGTAGGAACTCCTCCTAAGTGAGGACCCAACTTTGTTTACCTGGCAAACCAAAAGCTTGGACAAAAGGAAGAAAATTTTGGTGGAGATCACTGTTAGGCTCAAAATAAAACTAGTAAGCACGAAGGGTATGTTCGGGTCTATAGACCCCCATGAACTTCATGCTAGCCATATGAATGTCATCGAGGCTCTTACTACCAGCCACAGCTCTTTCCTGCGGTAGGAAAAGTTTGTTTCCGTAGGCGATCTGTGTGATCAACCCACCACAACGAATGTCCCCCGCGGAAGCCGACCTTTGGCATAGAAAGTGCTGGATCATCAAAGCACCCAAGTTTACCTTGTGCTCCATCTCTGGATGCAAGGCCATGTGAATTACACTTATTTTGGAGCATGCCATTGCCCCGACATCACCTTTCCCAAAAATAAAATTAACAAGGAAGGTATGAAAATAACGGATAGTAGGATTCTGGATGGTGGCACTCTTTTTGTGGAAGTAACCATTGTTCCTGTGGAGAGAAATTCTCTCCCAAGAATGCAGTGCCTCCATGTGCACATTGTCATCAATGTTAAGTTCCCCCTCATGGGAGAATCCGAAACTATCACAAAATTCATAGAAGGTCAAGTTGTGGAGCTGTCCATTAAGTACAAAATTTACAGTGCAATTACGCCCTTGGGCCTCGAGATCATCATGGAACGATGAAAGGAACTCGAACGTGTCAAGCTTGTAGGTGTCGACGGAGAGGTAGGAGAAGTCGACCATACCAGCTTGCATAGTCATCAGCTCGAAGTCCTCCAAAAGACCCTGGCGGGAGAGGAACTCGCGGTCTACCCACTTGGTGGACAAAACCTTGCACTTGCTCACCCTCTCATAGTCTCGGCTCATGTCGGCCCTCAAGCTATCCACCACCGAGCTCCTCTTCTTCGAACCCGGTGGCTTGGCAGAGCCCGAGACTTCCGCCGTACCCGAGCCCTTGCCCGAGCGGAATATTCTTCCAATGTTATGCATTGTGCTACGAAATTTTTGAGGTGGAGAGAGAAATAACAAGGAAGAAAGAGGAAGAAGGAGGAGGCTGGCTGGTAGCCAGCCTCCATCATCCTTTACCTGGCGATGCACACGGTACGAGTAGGCGGTACGGGTGCAGCCCGCCCATAATGGTGGTTGTCACTGTTGGATCAACATTAGGGTTCGAGATCAAACCTGATCGACCTAGTACTGGCACGCGGTACGGGCGCACCCCAGCCGTACCATTGCTTGTTATCCATAAAGGGAACTTGGTTGATTTTGTCAAGGTTTGGTATGGGCGCGCGGTACGGTCGTACCCCTGCCGTACCACTAGTCGTTACCGGCACTTTTCCTCTCGCTGAATTCGTCGAGACTCAGTACGGGCGCGTGGTACGGTCGTACCCGGTCATACCACCGCTTGTTATCTGATCTAAACCCTTTTCTTTTCTTCATTTTTCCCTTGCTTCTCAACTTCGCGAAGGTAAATTCTCTGAATGAACTCAAAACTCGAAATAAATTTATTAGAGCATACAAATAATAAAGTAGTAATCATAAGTAAAATTTAAACTTAATTTATAAAGAATGGGTTAACTCCCATTAATTATTTTATTCTAGATCTTTGACTAGTCAAACTCCATATCATTGGCGTTCATCTCAAGCTGCTATTTTTCTTTAGTTCTCGCTACTTGATCATGCTTAGGTGGTAGAACATATTTTACACTGTGTTCCTGTTTCTTACAAAAGTATCAAACAATCTGATCATCATATATGTTGAAGACAATCTTACCGCTAGAGCAATCTACGTTAGCTCCAGCTGTGCTAAGAAAAGGTCCTCCAAGGATGATAGATAGTTTTTCATCCTCGGAAACATCAAGAATTATAAAATAAGTGGGTATAACATGTTGATCTATTCTAAATAGAACATCTTCAATCATACCGACAGGTTGTTTAGTTGTCTTATCCGCCATTTGTAAAGTTATTGATGTAGGAGAACATTCTCCAAGATTCAATTTCTTAAATAGGGAATAAGGCATAACACTAACACCTTCTCCTAAATCACAAAGAGCATTGAATATACTAGTTTTCCCTATTGCACAAAAGATGATTGGTATCCCTGGGTCCCCAAGCTTAGCAGGAAACTTATCACCAAAGAATGTCATTACTGCTAGAGTCTTAGTTACCTTCTTCTTTCTATTATGGATGTCTCGCATAAAAAAATTATAAGTGGGAACTTGAATAGCATTAGTTAAAGGAAGTTCTAAACGCAAGATGCCCAGTGCCTCGACAAAAGAGTCATAAATAGCTTTATCTGGTTAATATTGAACTTGGTTAGGATAAGGAATTTTCTTTTTAGTAGGTATTACCTTCTCTTTTACCCTTGCCACTGGTTCAGCATTCTTTTTATTTTTCCTTGCAGCTGATTTTTGTTTATCCGCGTGTTCTTCACGTGGGATGATAACTTGCTCTTATTTTTTCCTTTCAGAGATCGGCTTCCTCCCTTGAATCGATTGTCTCAGCATCTGAATCATACGGTTTATGCTTGTCCCCTGCTTCCTCTTCTTCTCTAGTTTTGGAAGCTTCATTCTCCCTTTTCTGGGCCTCATAATCAATGTCATCCTAGGGATAAACCAAATCCTCTTCTTCTTGACTCAGCTCCTGAGTCTCTCTTGCTTTTTGAGCTTGTTCTTCTTGATACCAAGGTGGTCTTTGTGGTTCCTGGGTTTCTGTACCACACCTAGTAACAATGTTAGTAGAAACAGTATTGAAATTTCCTTGGTTCAAAATCAAAGTTGTGGTTCCATTTATTTGCGCACACTAAGTTTTAACCATACTTAGATATCTATCTAAGTGTTTTGTGGCTTGACCCAAGACATCAAAGACTTGATATGGGGTGGCCCGATCTTCTCAGCAAGCACTTGTAGATGATGATGGTGGATGATTGATAACTAGCTTGTAGCTATGAACTCTCCCGCTTGAACCCTAATGCCAATGCAACAGCTCTCGAACCCTGTGGGATATTCACAACACCATGCTGTTGCGCACGTAGACGTCGACCACGAACGTTAGTTTGCAATCTACTGATTCCCAGTGGAACACTAGATCACACTCAATTGCAGCAAGTAATTCGATCACAATTAATTCTAGAGGTTCTAATAAGAATCAACTCTAAAATATTTTAACATGGTCTAACCCTAATTGTGATGGCTAGGGAGGTTTATATGAGGGCCGGGGTGTCCGTCCCTCTAACCAGTCCTAAAACCAGCTGGTTTTTGGCCCAAACTAACTCGGTTTGACTCAAACTAATATAAACCAACCCATATTTGGGTTCGGCCTTACTGGCACGCAGTCCAAACGTCGTGGAACACCTCAAACGTGTAATTCTTGGTGGTCCATATCTCTCTCTTGCTCATAAGTCATTTCCTCATTGCCTCCTAGTGCTCCTACCTCCCACTCCTCCCTCACGCACTTGTTGATATTGGAAATCAGCGCTTGTCCTTCTTGCTACAACTCTCCTCCGCGCGCAACCCTTGTGTTATCAATAAACCTGATCATACAAAGATGCATAGACTTAGGTAGTATAAAGATCTCATTAAGTAAAACATCAGGTTCAATTAACAGTGAATTCACATGTTGCTCAAGTAGCTTTGCATGAGCTCTTGTAATGGGTCCAATCCTGATTTCATTGGACTTGTTCTTTGCAGCAACATCTTCATTGTTAATAGGAGTAGGAGACAGTGGAATAGTATGGATGTCCTCATCATCTCCCGCTTCAAAAGGCATCGACCTCGACGCTCCAATGTCTTCTCCATCATATGGTGACAAATCAACAACATTGAAACTATTGATAACTCCACCAAACTCAGCAATAGGAATATCAGTCAAGTAGGCATTATCATTTATCTTGACTAACACCTCGTAAGGACAAGTGCCACGGGGCTTCAATTTAGATTGTCGCAGCATGGGAAACATGTTCTTGCGCAGATGCACCCAAACCATGTGGCCAGGCTGGAACAAAGCCTCCTTTCTTGCTTGGTTTCTTGCAGCAGCAATGTTCTTACCTTTCTTCTCAATAGTCTCTCGAGTCTTCTCATGAATTTTTCTCACATAATCAGCACGTTTTGATGCATCCATATAAAATATCTCGTGCAATGGTAGAGGCAACAAATCAAGTGGCGTAAATGGTTTGAACCCATACACCACCTCAAAAGGACAAAACTGAGTAGTAGAATGCACAACCCTGTTGTATGCAAACTCAACATGTGGCAAACACTCTTCCCACTCCCGCGGATTCTTCTTGATCATTGTCCTCAACAACTGTGACAATGTTCTATTAACCACCTTCATTTGAGCATCGGTTTGGGGATGACAGGTGGTATTGAACAGCAACTTCGTTCCAAGCATCCCCCATAAGGTCTTCCAAAAGTAGCTCATGAATTTCACATCACGATCAGAAAAAATCATCTTTGGTACTCCATGTAGTCTCACAATGTCCCTGAAAAACAGGTTAGCAGACGCATCATCGCTTTTGTGGCAGGCAATAAAATGTGCCATTTTATAGAATCTATCCACTACCACAAATGTAGAATCATGACCACTCTGAGTTTTAGGTAAACCTAGCACAAAGTCCATTCTATTGTCTACCCAATGTGTAGTAGGTGCAGAGAGAGGTGTATACAAACCATGAGGCTTCAGCTTTGATTTGGACTTGTTGCATGTAATGTAGTGGCTCACAAATATGTAGACATCACGCCTCATCTTGGGCCAATAAAAGTGATCAGCAAGCATGAGCAACGTCTTCTCATGCCCAAAGTGACCCATCAAACCTCTAGCAAGTGATTCCTGCACTAAGAACAAATGCAACGACGATTCTGGAATACATAGTTTTTTAGCACGAAACAAATAGCCATCATGTATATGATACTTATCCCATGCGTTTTTCGAAGCACACAGGCGATACGGTTCAGAAAAATCATGATCAGTTGCATAAAGCATACAAATACTTTCTAATCCAGGAATTTTAACATCAAGATGTGTCAATAGCATGTTCTTCCTAGACAAAGCATCAGCAACCACATTCTATTTTCCTTTCTTATAGTTAATAATTTAAGGAAATGATTTAATAAACTCAACCCACTTAGCTAATCTTTTATTCAAGGTTGATTGAGATTTCAAATACTTTAATGCTTCATGATCAGAATGTATGATAAACTCTTTTGGCCATAAGTAATGTTGCCAAACTTCAAGAACTCTAACAAGTGCATACAATTCTTTGTCATAAATAGGATAATTCAGTATAGAACCAGCAAGTTTCTCAGAAAAATATGCTATAGGACGACCCTCTTGCATCAAAACGCCACCAATTCCTATACCACCAGCATCACATTCAATTTCAAATTGCTTTCATTTCAAAGTAATCGTGTAGACGTAAGCAAACATTTCAAAGTAAAAAATGCAATATCTTGGGATGCGCCCCATACAAATGGCACACAGTTCTTAGTCAATTCATTTAATGGTGCAGCAATAGTGCTAAAATATTTCACAAAGCGCCTATAGAAACCAGCTAAAACATGGAAACTACGCAGTTGACTCACATTCAAGGGAATAAGCCAATTCTGAATTGATTCAATTTTAGATTGATCTACTTCCACCACATGCTTAGATACAACATATCCCGGAAATATAACCTTATCTTTTGCAAATGTGCACTTCTGAAGATTAGCATACAATTTGTTATCATGCAACACTTGCAAAACTTGTCGGATATGATTACAATGTTCAGTTTCATTGTAGATATATAAGTATATCATCGAAATAAACAACCACAAAGCGACCAATAAATCCTCTCAAAACATGATTCATTAATCTCATGAAAGTACTAGGTGCATTAGTAAGCCCAAATGGCATAACTAACCACTCATACACAACCCAAATTTTGTTTTGAAAGAAGTTTTCCATTCATCCCCTTCTTTCATTCTAATTTGATGGTATCCACTATGCAAATCAATCTTAGAGAAAACATCAGCACCACTCAATTCATCTAACATGTCCTCTAAACGTGGAATAGGATGATGATATCGAATACTGATGTTATTTATAGCTCTACAATCTACACACATGCGCCATGTACCATATTTCTTAGGTACTAAAATAACAGGAACAACACAAGGGCTAAGAGAAACACGAATGTACCATTTATCCAGCAAACGCCTGTACTTGTTTTTGTATCTCCTTTGTTTCTTCGGGGTTGGTTCTGTAGGGTATACGGTTTGGTAATGTGGCACCAGGTATCAAGTCTATTTGATGCTCAATGCCACGCAATGGAGGCAATCCCTGTTGGAATTATGCCCTAGAGGCAATAATAAAGATGTTATTATTATAATTCTTGTTCATGATAAAGTTTATATTCCATGCTAGAATTGTATTAAGCGGAAACATTAATACTTGTGTGGTTTGTGAACAACACCGTGTCCCTAGTACGCCTCTATGGACTAGCTCATTGATGAATGATGGTTAAGGTTTCCTAACCATAGACATGAGTTGTCAATTGATAATGAGATCATATCATTGGGAGAATGATGTGGTGGACAGACCCAAACTAAGCAAAGCAATTAGATCGTGTCATTGTGTTCATCTTTGCGAAGCTTTTCCTATGTCAAATATTGTATTCCTTAGACCATGAGATAATACAACTCCCTGGTATCGGAAGAAAGCTTTGAGGTCATCAAACGTCATCCTATGAGAGGGTGATCATAAAGGTGTCTCTCAGGTGATCGGAAAGTATCTGTTGGGTTGTATGTATCGAGATGGGATTTGTCCCTCCCAAGTCGGAGAGATATACTTCGGGCCCACTCGGTAATCGATATCAACACCTCTTGCAAGCATGTGGTTAAGGAGTTAATCACAAAGTGATATCGGATTACGGAACGAGTAAAGTACTTGCTGTGAACGAGATTGAACTAGGTATGACGGTACCGACGATCGAATCTCGGGCAAGTAAAATATCGTGAGACGAAGGGAATATATATATGTGATTGATTGAATCCTGGCATCGTGGTTCATCCGATATGATCATCGATGAATGTGTGGGAGTCAATATGGGTGCCCAGACCCCGCTGTTGATTATTGATAGAAGATCATGTCTGCATATTCTCGAACCCGCAGGGTCACACACTTAATGTGTCTCGACGCTAGGATAGATTGGATACTTGGTTTATGAATTTTTTGTTCGGAGTCTCGGATGGGATCCGGGATATCACGAGAGGTTCCGGAATGGTCCGGAGAATAAGATTCATATAAGGCAGTGCAGTTTTTGGAGTTTGGAATTGTTCCGGGTTAATCGGTATTGTACCGGAAGCTTCTAGAACCTTCCGGAAGGGGACCAACGTGGCCCCACCTTCCGGGAGGGGGCATGGGCCTATGAGGGAGTGTCCTGGCCGCATTGGGCCAGGGGCACAAGGCCCCATAGGGCCCAGCCGATCCTAGATAAGTTTAAAATCGTTTAAACTAGAGATAGGATTTCTAGATAAGGGAAAGTTTAAAATCGTTTAAACTAGAGATAGGATTTCTAGATAAGGGAAAGTTTAAATCGTTTAAACTAGATATAGGCTTGGAGGATGGGCAAGGGCTGGCCGCACCCCCCTCTATATATAGAGGGCTGGTGCGCCCCCTCCCCCAGACAACACACACCTTCCTCCAAACCCTAGTTGCCCTGCTGCCCTCCTCTCTCCCTCCCGACTGTTTCTAGGCGAAGCCCTGCGGCAGAAATTCTCTACCATATACACCACGCCGTCGTGTTGAAGATCCAATCCATCTCTCCACCCTACTTGCTGGTCCGAGGAAGGAGGAGACGTCGAGGTGCTGCACGTGTGCATCTCACGGAGGCACCGCCACTTGTGGTGCTAGATCGGATCGCGAGGAGGAGAAGCGAGTACGACTACATCACCCACGCTCCATTTAACGCCTGGCCAGCGAATCTTTAAGGGTATGAAGATCTAATACAATCTCTCTCGTTGTTTTCATCTCCTAGATTAGATCTTGGCTTTCCCTCTGTTCGCTTCCGTAGAAAATTTTGATTTACTATGCTGCGAAAACCCTTCAGTGGTATCAGAGCTAGATCTATGCGTAGATGTGTTTCACGAGTAGAACGCAACATGGTTGTTGCGGGCGTTGATGTTTTCTGTTGCAAGCCTCTTGTTTGTGTTCTTCTTATGACGCGGGATAGTGAGATTGAAGCGGTCCAGGCCAACCTTACGCGACGCCGCTCATGAGACCGCTCCGACTTGACGTGTGGCTTGTACCACACATGCGGCTGGTGGATGCAGCTTTCTCTCACTATAGTTGTCATGGGATTAACACCGGAGTTTGGCAACCATAATATCACCGTTGGCTTTCCGTAGGTAAGAATCGTTCTTAGCATCTACTCCCATAAGCCACGTAAACATGCAACAACAAAGTAGAGGCGTCTAACTTGTTTTTGCAGGAGTGTTTTCTGTGATATGGTATGGCCCAAGATGTGATGTGTATATTGTATGCGATGATCATGTTTTGTAATGTTTCATGACTTGCATGTCGATGAGTACACAACCGGCAGGAGCCATATGGTTGTCTTTATAATTGTGTATGACCTGCGAGTCAACTTCTTATACGCCATGTAATAGCTTTACTTTATCGCTAAGTAGTTAGCAATAGTTGTAGTTGCTATTCGTGGTGGAGGCAATCATGGTGGAGTGATGGAGATCATGCCGAACGCACAAGATGGAGATCATTGCTTAAGATTGGCTATACCATGTCACATAAAGTTATATGCATGTGATGTTTATCCTTTTATGTATCTTATTATGCTTAGATCGCGACGGTAGCATTATAAGATGATTCCTCACTTAAAGATCAAGATAAAACTGTGTTCTCCAAGTATGCACCGCTAGAAGTTCGTCGTGTCCAAGCATCACGTGATGATCGGGTGCTATAGACTCTACTCCACATACAACGGTGCAAGCCAGTTTTGCACATGAAATACTTGGGTCTAACTTGACGAGCCTAGCATGTACGTACATGGCCTCGAACGCAAGAACCGAAAGGTTAAGCATGAGTCATATGAATGATATGATCGACACTTTGTTGTCCACCATTGAAACCACATCTCTTCTCGTGATGATCGGATTAGGTGTGGTGAATTTGGATCGTTCACTAAACAACTTGAGGATGTTGAATTTAGTGGGAGTTCATCTAGTAATTTGATTAAGTTGAACTATTTATCATGAACATAGTCTAAATTGTACTTGCAAATACTGTAGATCACATGGCCAAGTCCAACTTCAACTTCAACGCTTTTGCTGAGAAAGAAAAGCTTAGAAACAATGGCTCTAACTTCACCAACTGGTTCGCAATCTAAGAATCATTCGTTCATGGGACAAAAGGACTATGTCCTTGAGAAAGCGTTAGGTAACCCCCTCGCTACCGCGGCTGATGAGAAAGCTGTCTATCAACAAGAAAGATGATTATGGTGTGATTAAGAGCACCATGTTGTTTGCTATGGAACCGGAACTTCAAAATCGTTTTGAAAACTATCCGGCCCTTTGAGATTCTCGAGGAGCTGAAAACCATGTTTCACTCAGGCCGCTCGAGAGATATGAGATCTCGAGAAGTTCTTTAATCGCAAGATGGAGGAAGGGAGTTCCGTTAGTGAGCACGCCATTAAGATGTCGGGCTACACTCAACGCCTTGAGCAATCGGACGCAAGATTCCAGAGGAGCTCAAGATTGACAGGTTCTGCAATCACTCCTCCCAGCTACAAAAGTTTTGTAGTGACTCATAATCAGATTGGTTCCACCGACACGATCACCGAGCTCTTCGCAAAGCTTAAGGCTGTGGAGGTGGACATCAAGAAGGATAATCATGTGTTGATGGTCAACAAGCCCTCCTTTAAGAAAGGTAAAGGTGCAAAGAAGCCCTTCAAGAAAAGCGGCGGCAAGCGCGTTGCCCCTGCTGAGAAGAAGCTCAAGTCTGGACCCAAGCCAGAAACTGAGTGCTTCTATTGCAAGGACAAGGATCCTTTGGAAGCAATCGTCTCAAGTACTTAGCGGACAAGAAGGCTGGCACCATCAAAGGTATATTTGATATACATGTTATTGATGTTTTCCTTACTAGCCCTTGTTGTAGTGCCTGGGTATTTGATACAGGTTCGGTTGCTAATATTTGTAACTCGAAACAGGAGCTACGGAATAGACGGCGGCTTGTGAGGGATGAGGTGACGATGCGCGTTGGCAACGGATCAAGAGTTGATGTGATGGCCGCACGCCTCCTTAGTTTTACCTTCGGGATTAGTTTTAAACCTTAATAAATGTTATTATGTGCCTGCGTTGAGCATGAACATTATTTCTGGATCGTGTTTATTGCAAGACGGTTATTCATTTAAATCGGAGAATAATGGTTGTTCTATTTATATGAGTAACATCTTTTATGGTCATGCACCTCTTATGAATGGTTTATTTCTTCTAAATCTCGAAAGGGATGAAACACACATCCATAACATTGAGGCTAAGAGACGCAAAGTAGATAGTGATAATACTACTTATTTGTGGCAATCGCTTGCTCAGGTCATATTGGTGTAAAGCGTATGAAGAAACTCCATTCTGATGGATTTTGGAGTCTCTTGATTTTGAATCATTTGACACATGCGAACCATGCCTCATGGGCAAGATGATCAAAACCCTGTTCTCCGGTATGATGGAGCGAGCAACGGACTTGTTGGAAATCATACATACCGATGTATGCGGACCGATGAGTGTTTCGACACGCGGTGGATATCGCTATTTTCTCACTTTTACCGATGACTTAAGTAGATATGGGTATATCTATTTAATGAAACATAAATCTGAAACGTTTGAAAAGTTCAAAGAATTTCAGAATGAAGTGGAGAACCATCGTAACAGAAAGATTAAGTTTCTACGATCCGATCGTGGGGGCGAATATTTGAGTTATGATTTTCTCACGCATCTCAAAGCAAGTGGAATCGTTTCTCAACTAACGCCACCCGAACACCACAAGCAATGGTGTGTCTGAACGCCGGAATCGAACCCTATTAGATATGGTCCGATCGATGATGTCTCTTACTGATTTGCCGTTATCATTTTGGGGTTATGCATTAGAAACCGCTGCATTCACTTTAAATAGGGCTCCATCTAAATCCATTGAGACGACACCGTATGAACTGTGGTTTGGTGCTAAACCTAAGTTGTCGCTTTAAAGTTTGGGGATGCGGGTTACGTCAAGAAGTTGATGCCGGACAAGCTCAAACCCAAAGCGGAGAAATGCGTCTTCATAGGATACCCTAAGGAAACTATTGGGTATACCTTCTATCACAGAACCGAAGGCAAAGTGTTTGTCGCAAAGAACGGTTCCTTTCTTGAGAAGGAGTTTCTCTCGAAAGAAGTGAGTGGGAGGAAAGTAGAGCTAGACGAGGTTATTGAACCTTCTCTTGAATTGGAGAGTAGCGCAGCACCTGAAATTGTTCCAGGTCACCGCACCAACAATAGAGGAAGCTAATGACAAGGATCATGAAGCTTCGGACGATGCTGCTACTGAACGTCGCAGGTCGACAAGGTCGCGTGCCCCTCCTGAGTGGTACGGCAACCCTGTCTTGACTGTCTTATTAGTAGAAGACAGCGAACCTACGAACTATGAGGAAGCGATGATGAGCCCAGACTCTGAGAAATGGCTAGAAGCCATGAAATCCGAATTGGGATCCATGAGCGAAAACCAAGTATGGACTTTGGTGGACCCTCCTAGCGACCGAAAGGCCGTTGAGTGCAAATGGATCTTCAAGAAGAAAACGGACGCGGATGGTAATGTTACCGTCTATAAAGCACGGCTTGTTGCGAAAGGTTTTCGACAAGTTCAAGGTGTTGACTACGATGAGACTTTCTCTCCCGTAGCGATGTTTAAGTCCATTCGGATTTTATTAGAAATTGCTACGTTTCATGATTATGAAATATGGCAAATGGATGTCAAGACTGCTTTCCTCAATGGCAACATTGATGAAGAGTTGTATATGATGCAACCCGAAGGTTTTGTCGGTCCTAAGGATGCTGATAAAGTATGCAAACTTCAGCGTTCCATTTATGGACTGAAGCAAGCATCTCGGAGTTGGAACCTTCGTTGTGATCAAGTGATCAAGAGCTTTGGATTTGTTCCAAATTGCTACGAGGCTTGCATCTACACGAAAGTGAGTGGGAGCTCGGTGACATTTCTGGTACTATATGTGGATGACATATTGATTATTGGAAATGACATCAACATGCTTAACGATGTGAAGAGTTATTTGAACAAGTGTTTTTCAATGAAAGACCTAGGTGAAGCTGCTTATATATTGGGCATCAAAATCTATAGAGATAGACAAAGACGCCTGATAGCTTTAAGCCAGAGTACATACCTAGACAAAGTTCTGAAAAGGTTTAGAATGGATAAGGCATTGAAAGGTTCAGTGCCTATGTTGTCGTAAGATATTGAGCAAGGCTCGGTGTCCACTTCTGTGAAATGATAGGGAAGCTATGAGCAAAGTGCCTTATGCCTCGCCATAGGTTCCATCATGTATGCCATCTTGTGTACTAGACCGGATGTGTCCAATGCTCTTAGTTTGACGAGATATCAAAGTGATCCAGAGTGGAACATCGACAGCCGTGAAGAACATCCTAAAGTACCTAAATAGGACTAAAGAAATGTTCTTAGTCTATGGGGTGATGAACAGCTCGTCATAAAAGGTTACGTCGATGCTAGTTTCGACACCGACAAGGATGATTCTAAATCTCAGACAGGATACGTGTATATTTTGAATGGAGGAGCTGTGAGCTGGAGAAGCTGCAAGCAAAGCGTGGTCACGGGATCTACAGTAGAAGCGGAATACATGGCTGCTGCAGAAGCGTCAAGTGAAGGAGTTTGGATCAGAAACTTCATCACTGAGCTTGGCGTGGTTCCAAGTGCATTGGACCCACTGGAGATATTGTGTGAAAACACTGGCGCCATAGCACTCGCTAAGGAACCAAGATATCATCCAAAGACCAAGCATATCAACCGCAAGTTTCATATAATCCGAGATTATATAGCAGATGGAGATCTGAAGATCAGCAAAGTACATACAGATCTGAATGTCGCAGATCCATTGACTAAACCTCTTTCACGTGTAAAACATGATAAGCACCTCAGTGCCATGGGTGTGAGATTGTTGCCAAATGTAAACTAGATTATTGACTCTAGTGCAAGTGGGAGACTGTTGGAATTATGCCCTAGAGGCAATAATAAAGATGTTATTATTATAATTCTTGTTCATGATAAAGTTTATATTCCATGCTAGAATTGTATTAAGCGGAAACATTAATACTTGTGTGGTTTGTGAACAACACCGTGTCCCTAGTACGCCTCTATGGACTAGCTCATTGATCAATGATGGTTAAGGTTTCCTAACCATAGACATGAGTTGTCAATTGATAATGAGATCATATCATTGGGAGAATGATGTGGTGGACAGACCCAAAATAAGCGAAGCAATTAGATCGTGTCATTGTGTTCATCTTTGCGAAGCTTTTCCTATGTCAAATATTGTATTCCTTAGACCATGAGATAATACAACTCCCTGGTATCGGAAGAAAGCTTTGAGGTCATCAAACGTCATCCTATGAGAGGGTGATCATACAGGTGTCTCTCAGGTGATCGGAAAGTATCTGTTGGGTTGTATGTATCGAGATGGGATTTGTCCCTCCCAAGTCAGAGAGATATACTTCGGGCCCACTCGGTAATCGATATCAACACCGCTTGCAAGCATGTGGTTAAGGAGTTAATCACAAAGTGATATCGGATTACGGAATGAGTAAAGTACTTGCTGTGAACGAGATTGAACTAGGTATGACGGTACCGACGATCGAATCTCGGGGAAGTAAAATATCACGAGACGAAGGGAATATATATATGGGATTGATTGAATCCTGGCATCGTGGTTCATCCGATATGATCATCGATGAATGTGTGGGAGTCAATATGGGTGCCCAGACCCCGCTGTTGATTATTGATAGAAGATCATGTCTGCATATTCTCGAACCCGCAGGGTCACACACTTAACGTGTCTCGACGCTAGGATAGATTGGATACTTGGTTTATAAATTTTTTGTTCGGAGTCTCGGATGGGATCCGGGATATCACGAGAGGTTCCGGAATGGTCCGGAGAATAAGATTCATATAAGGCAGTGCAGTTTTTGGAGTTCGGAATTGTTCCGGATTAATCGGTATTGTACCGGAAGCTTCTAGAACCTTCCGGAAGGGGACCAACGTGGCCCCACCTTCCGGGAGGGGGCATGGGCCTATGAGGGAGTGTCCTGGCCGCATTGGGCCAGGGGCACAAGGCCCCATAGGGCCCAGCCGATCCTAGATAAGTTTAAAATCGTTTAAACTAGAGATAGGATTTCTAGATAAGGGAAAGTTTAAAATCGTTTAAACTAGAGATAGGATTTCTAGATAAGGGAAAGTTTAAATCGTTTAAACTAGAGATAGGCTTGGAGGATGGGCAAGGGCTGGCCGCACCCCCCCTCTATATATAGAGGGCTGGTGCGCCCCCTCCCCCAGACAACACACACCTTCCTCCAAACCCTAGTTGCCCTGCTGCCCTCCTCTCTCCCTCCCGACTGTTTGTAGGCGAAGCCCTGCGGCAGAAATTCTCTACCATATACACCACGCCGTCGTGTTGAAGATCTAATCCATCTCTCCACCCTACTTGCTGGTCCGAGGAAGGAGGAGACGTCGAGGTGCTGCACGTGTGCATCTCACGGAGGCACCGCCACTTGTGGTGCTAGATCGGATCGGATCGCGAGGAGGAGAAGCGAGTACGACTACATCACCCACGTTCCGATGAACATTCCGCTGTGCGAATCTTCAAGGGTATGAAGATCTAATCCAATCTCTCTCGTTGTTTGCATCTCCTAGATTAGATCTTGGCTTTCCCTCTGTTCGCTTCCATAGAAAATTTTGATTTACTATGCTGCGAAAACCCTTCAATCCCGCGGGCACATCTTCTAGAAACACATCACCAAAATCCTACAAAATTGTAGATACACCAAGAGAAATAGGGGTCATGTCGTTAGAAACAAAAACCTCGCCCTTATACATGAGCACAAGAGGCATGGCTATAGGATCCTCACGAAACTCTCGCATATCTTCCTTGGTGGCTAACATAAAAATATTAGGCACTCTCTCACTTTTTGTTATATCATTCTTTTTAGGCTCAATTACATCATGCATAGCTACAACACTATCTCGCCTATCTATAGGTGCATCCTTCAAGTTCACCTCAATCTTTTGGCGGGACTCATTGACAATCTGCTGTGGTGTCATAGGCTGCATATTAATTTTCTTGCCCTTAAACTCCAAGTGATATGTATTAGCTCGACCATTGTGTTGCACATGGCGATCATAAAGCCAAGGCCGACCCAATAGTAGATGGCACACAATCATAGGAACCACATCAAAATCAATAGAATCCTTGTATGGTCATATCTCAAAATTCACATGTACCAGATGATTTACCTTCATATCACCATTATCACTCAACCATTGTATGTAGTATGGCTTGGGATGAGGTAAATAAGTCAGATTAAACTTGGCACATAACTCCTTGCTTGTAAGATTTCTGCAGCTACCTCCATTAATAATTACTTTGCAAGCTTTGTTTGGGCCAACTAGTGCTTTTGTTTGAAACAAGTTGTAGCGCTGAGAATCAACAATAGGTTGCACACTAAGTATACTTGGAGACACCACAATGGTTGGTGCATGCTCAGGGAAATCGTCCATACCTTCCTTGTTGTCATAACCATTGTCATCGGCACAATTAGGATCAACTACATCTCCACTTTCGTACTCACCATGTTCATTGACAAACATGGCCTTGCGGTTTGGACAATCTTTCTTGTAGTGACCTCTACCTCCACAAATATGGCACTCCACATCGCGAGTACGAGCTGTTGACATATTGGAACCCGAGCTAGCATTAGGAGCAATTGGTTTCTTTGCATGGGAACCATAGGATGGATGAGGTGCAGACTTGGCCGAAGATGGGGAAGGGTGACCAGCAGCCGCTGTAGATGGCGCCATAGGAGGTGGCAGTTTAGATCTTGCTAAAAAAACGGTTGTTGGAAGGGTACTTTGCATGTGCCTCTCTTGCATGATGCAACAATTCATTCATAGTCTTGTACTTGTGATGAGGAACAATACTCTTTATGGTTAGCTTCAGACTATTGAGGAATCACTGCATAGTCATCTCAAGTGATTCACGGACTGTAGCACGCTGCATAAGCATCTACATCTCCATGTAGTACTCATCAATTGACATGGTTCCTTGTCTCAATTGTGTCAACTTGTCAAAAACTAAACACAAATAGTTAGTGGGCAAAAAACGTTCCTTCATGATGCGCTTCATCTCTCTCCAGGTGAGCACATGAAGGTCATTGTCGTCTCTTCTATTTTGCACAATTGCATCCCACCAACATAATGCATATCCATCAAATTCTGACGCTGCAAGATTTACCTTCTTCTCTTCGGTATACTCATGCAAACGCCAAAGCTTCTCAATCTTCAACTCCCATGTGAGGTAATCTTCATGATCAAGTGAACCATCAAACTTGGGAATCGAAAATTTTGGCTTAGCCAAACCATCCTCAGGGATCTAGGGCAGAATACGCTAAGCACGGCCAACTGGAGCCCAGCCATGACCATGAGCAGGAGGAGGAGCACGACCCCGGCCAACACGGTGTGGATGCTGAATATCACCGGCAATACTTCCTTCCTCATCTTCCACGGCATCATCATGTGGTTGTTGCTGGCCTTGCTCAAGTGCTAGCGTCAAATCTTCAACAGAATGCTGCAAAGCTAACATATTGGTGTTGAGAGTCGTCACTTGTGTTTGAATTGTAGTAACTGCCTCCTCATTGTCTCCCAATGCTAGTTGCACATCATGTACTGATTTTCAATCCCATCCGTTGTGGCTGTAAATACACGTGTCAAATGAGATTTCAATGCTTCATATTCTCGCCAAGTAATAGGATCATTATCATTCTTTTTCTATGTAATAACTTCATCACTAAGAGACATGATTAGTAGGTTAGTGTAAAAATCAAAATCAGATGGTCTCCTCTCACAACTCACTCAAAACTGATAAGAAAGCATATTTTACCGTTCCAAATTGAATAGTGATGCTTAACCAATTCGAAATCAAAGACTTATGCGCTGATGTGATGAAGTGAATAACAAGGGTATAGAGAACGATCACAAGGCACACAATTTATTTATGGTGGAGCTATAGGTATGGTATCCTAAGTACACCGCAAACAAGTCCTAGTGCTAATAGTATGACAGAGACCCACGAAAACACACACGATGGAGATAAACGGGGCAATTGGAACTATGAAAATGACCTTAAAAATTGAGGAATGTCGGAATAATGCTCGTGTTGCAATGCATAAGGAGAGACGCTAGCAATGACTCAACAAAACGGGTACAAGGTTGCTAAACTGAACAGTACGTGGAGCACTAAGCACGCTAGCCTCGTAGGATAGATTTAGACATCAGGAAACTAAGGCTCACAAAGATAGATATGCTATATAAACTCAGTAAAATATATATATTTTGGAACGTGAGAAAACTCACGTACAAGTACAGAAGTTTCTGAGATCAGGCATGAACGAGCGTACCGATACGAGCTCTGTTTTTTCTGCTGAGCGCGGAGGCTTCACGTACGACCGCGGAAGGGTCTGTGGTCAGGCGAGCAACGAGCGATCAGTTTCCTTTTTCTTTTGTTTTTTGTTTTTCTTGCTTTCCTTCACCTGAAAGCAATTGAGGTAGTCCGATGGACTATTTTTTATTTTTATTTTAACTACACACGGTCAAGTACGTTCGTTAGTAGGACTCCGATCGTTTTTTTTATTTTCAAGGATCGGATCTACATACTTTAACGGATCTACAAACTTCAAAGTAACAAATGAAAACGGATATAGCAGATCTAAGACCGAAGAACATGACGAACAGTCTCAAGAGCACGAGAAACACTCTAGAAATAGTCTAGAAAATCTAAATATGAAATAAAAACATACGAAAGTTAGACAAAACTATGACTCAGATTTAGAAGAAAGGCTACATAAAAAGTTTATGACTAGCAACTAGAACTCACGAACAGTGTTATCTAGGCTATGGCAAAGAACTATGAACCCTAATCTTTTTGTATGGCTTTTTCTATATATAGGATTAAAACAAGAACTAATCTACAGATGGATTTGTGGATGCTTATCGAGTAAACATTAGAAATCTGATACCAAGATGATATGAGGTGGTCCGATCTTCTCAACAAGCACTTGTCGATGATGATGGTGGATGATTGATAACTAGCCTGTAGGTATGAACTCTCCCGCTCGAACCCTGATGTTAATGCAACATCTCTCGAACCCTGTAGAATATTCACAACATCACGCTCTTGCGCAAGTATCCGTCGACCATAAACGGTAGTTTGCAATCTACTGATTCCTAGTGGAACAACAGATCACACTCAATTGCGGCAAATAATTCGATCACAAGTAATTCTAGAGGTTTTAATAAGAATCAACTCTAAAATATTTTAACGTGGTATAACTCTAATTGTGACGGCTAAGGAGGTTTATATGAGGGTTTGGGCGTCCGTCTCTCTAACCAGGCCTAAAACCAGCTGGTTTTGGGCCCAAACTAACTCGGTTCGACTCAAACTGATACAAACCGACCCATATATGTGTTCGTCCTTATTGGCACACGGTCCAAAGATTGTAGAACATCTCAAATGTGTAATTCTTGGTGCGCCATATCTTTCTCTTGCTCATACGCGATTTCCTCATTGCCTCCTAGTGCGCCTGCCTCCCGCTCCTCCCTCGCGGACTTGTTGATATTGGAAATCAATGTGTGTCCTTCTTGCTGCAACTCTCCTCCTCCTCGTGCAACCCTTGTGTTATCAATAAACCTGATCATACAAAGATGCATAGACTTAGGTAGTATAAAGTTCCCATTAAGTAAAACATCAGGTTCCATTAAGAGTGAGTTCACTTGTTGCTCAAGTAGCTTTGCACAAGCTCTTGTAATGGGTCCAATCCTGATTTCATTGGACTTGTTCTTTGTAGCAACATCTTCATTGTTAATAGGTGAAAGGATACAGATGTCGCCTAGAGGGGGTGAATAGACGGTTTAAAAAAATTTCCGAGATGGGCTTAACAAAGGCAGAATTAAACTAGCATTTACTTTGTCAAGCACAAAACCTAGAATAACTAGGGTTCGCCTATGTGCACCAACGACTTATGCTAAGCAAGACAACCAACTATGTGATAGCAAGATATAGACTTCAAGCACGAAGGCTATCACAAAGTAAGGTGCATAAGTAAGAGCTCAGGTATAGAGATAACCGAGGCACGCGGAGACGACGATTATTACTGAGTTCCTCCCAGCAATGGAGTACGTCTCGTTTGGAGACGGGGTGGTATCAAACCACCAACGCCACAAAAGGCCTCCCTTATTCTCTGATGAATATCACCCCAATGGGATCGATCCACCCTTCCACTATCGGCAACCTTCGAGGTGGTAGCCGGCACCTTTACAACAAGTTCGAGGCACACATCCACAACTTAATTGGAGGCTCCCGAATACAAGCAAGCTGTCAAACAATCAAAGACAAGCTTGTAAGAATCAATTCAAACCAAAACAAGGCTTAGGGTTTCTAATGAAACCCTAGAGCAAGGGGCCCTCAAGTGAATGAGGGGGAAATGAAGATCTCTCTTGGTGAAGTTGTAGATCAAGACCTCCTCCTCCGATTCCCCAAAGATCAGCGGGTTTCGGTGGTTGGATGAAGAGATCTTGGAGTTTTGGTGGCTCTAAAATGGTGTTCTTCAGTTTCTGGAACGAGCAGCTTGAGGTTGAAGAAGAGGTCCCCTATTTATAGGCCCACTGATTTCTGACCGTTTTTTGACCGTTGGAGAAGAGTCAGACCGGAGACTCCGGCCTGCACACCGGAAACTCCGGTCTACACCGGAGATTCTGGCCCATCTCCGGACCACCCTCCGGACCACCAAACAGAATGACCCAGCTCTTCTGTGGGCCAAGTGGACCGGAGACTTCGGTCAGGGGCTTGGACCGGAGACTCCGGTCAGTCTCCGAACCTTGCTCCGGACCACCAATCTGGCTGACCCAAGTATTCAACTTTGATCCACTCCGGAGACTTGTGGGGAAACTCCGGACCACACCAGAGACTCTGTTGTCTGCATACCGGAGACTCCGGTCTGAAAAACTGCCAGAGACAAAACTGATGGACACAACAAAACTGTAACGATCATAACATTTGCATCCGAACTCCGATTGACCCAAAACCAATTTTGTTGGAAAGGGTGTGACAAGAGCTACCCAACAAAATATTGGATACAACCAAGAGAGAACATTTCATGTATTATGATGTGAGATACATCTCTTGGTGAGAAACCGGAAAAAGCTCCAGGATCAAAAACGCAATAAGGTATAAGGGGAAATCTGTTTTTGATGAACTAGAGCTTGTTATGAATATTACCACAAGCTCTAGAACCTCACATGGATAAGATCCAAATAACAACCAAGAAAGATGATGCCAAGAATGCAGAGGTTTGAGCTCTCTCTCCGAAGGATATGATCAAGTTACTCACTCGAGAGCCCCTCTTGATAGAACAGTTATCTATCCTACAAACCGGTCTCTCTAAATAGCACCACGAGACCGGTAAGAAGGAAACCCTATCAAGACCATACCTTTGCCTTGCGCATATTCCACTTGAGCTTGATGATGACGATCTTCTCCACCTCAAGATGGAACACCTTTCTTGATTGGTTGCGCTAGCTTGGGGAAGACTTGCAAATTGCTCCCCATACTCCACTATGGTAGAGCTTCTCTTTTGGGCATATCATCTTCCCATATCCATGATCACCATAGGATGGCAAGCTACAAGCAAATGATCTCTTCGAGATGACTCATCTTGAACTTGCACATCATTTCTTCTTTCTTCATTATGTTGGTGTCTTGAAGGTACATAAGAGATATCACTCCAACTTTATTCTTCAAGACACACTAGCTATAGGCCCAACTCTTACTTGACCAATCTCCGAATCACTCATTGAAAACCTTGGTCAACACTTGATATTCTCTACTTCCTTCTTCTCCCAACCTTGAAGCCAACATATGGTTCAAGCATTGCCTATGGACAAATCCTACAAGTAAAACTCAATGCAAACATAAGTCCATAAAGATTGTCATTAATTACCAAAACCACACATGGGGGCACACATGCACTTTATATAGGAGTAGGAGATAGTGGAATAGTATGGATGTCTTCATCAAGAGTTCTGTTAGATGTCTTATATTCTTTCTTGTGTCATAAGACGTTTATAGTTTTTCTCACGGAATTGACTGTTGATATTTAAACTTCTGCATTACAAGATTTATATCATCTTTTATTACATCAGTTTGAAGAATGTCAACTTTATTCTCTTTTACAAGTTCCGAGGCTATACCTTTTTCTTTCATGGACTTTTTGACTTCGGATGTAAGATCTGGTGGTATGTGAATCATACCTTTTCGTGGTTCAATATCCACAACTAGATTGTATTGTTCTTCATTAAAGGATCTTACCTCGAAAAGCTTTACACATTCCGATAGTGTCAAGTTGCATATGGCTCCTCCTGTAGATAGATCAATCATTTCTTTTGTCTCATCATTAAGCCCATTATAAAAAATATTAAATAACTAAGTCCTCGTGAAAACCGTGATCTGGGACTTTCATAATTATTGCATCAAATCTATTCCATGCTTGATAAAAGAAATTCTCCAACTATTTGAAGAAAGTTCGTTATACCACGTTTGATTTGCATGATTTTAGTGAATGAACAATATTTATGCATGAATTCTCGGATGTAATCTTCACAGCTTTTTATACTATGATTGGGTAATGATTGTAACCAAGCAAGAGCATTATCTTTCAAAGACCAGCGAAAGATTTAAGAAGTGCAAACTCTATTGGTAATCTTGCTAGTTTAAGAGTAGCGCAAAGGTCAGAAACCCTTGTCAAGTGGTCACTAGCGTCTTCCTCTTCTTTTCCTGTGAAAGCAATTTCTTTCGTCATATATATATTAGTTCAGGATATATTTCAAGTTCTTGGCCTTCAAGTTCAGGACAAAGAATAGACATTTTCCTCAAGTTCCTAGACGGATTCCCATATTCTCCCAAAGGTAGCTCAGGTGCGGCCCCTCTAGTGATGGTCAAATCTTCCATCATTGGAATCAAGTTTTTCACGTCTACAGTACGTGAATTAGTAAATCTTTCTATAAATTATAGACGTCTCTCGATCTGAACACGATCAATATATGGAGGTAAATAAGTTTTTCCTGATCGAGTGGTACCTTTGTCTTCAATGGAGATCATGAATGGTGTCAACAATTGTTGTTGTAAAGAAGCAACACTTACTGCTTATCTCCCAAGCAATGGCGCTAGAAAATATCTTGATGGCCTGCAAGTGCACAGGTTCATCCGAGAATGTTTTCGCGGAAGTATTAATTCCAGTTTTTATAATGATCGCAACGAGGAGCCTAGGATAGTGTTTTTATGCGGTGTTTATGTCGCACCCAAGGTGACACATGTCTTGAGTGAATTCCTTGCAAAAGTTGACGGTGGAAGTGGTGAATAAAAGATAGAGGAAACTTGCTTAGGAAATAAATAAATTGCATAGTAAAGATGTGAAAGGTGTGTAAAGGTCCTACGGATGAGAAGTTAGGCGCTGAGAGAAACAATTCATGATGATAGTTAAAGTGCCAAATGGATAAAGTGGAATAAGTGATAATGATATTTCTTATTTATAAGTGAGTAGGCAAGCAACCCATATACCGACTAGGAGTCCTCATGGCCAATTCTTACTAGTCCCAATGATCCATCTGTCTGTTACCACGGCCATGGTTAGCACATTAATTAAGCTCTTATGACCGAATCAAGGCTTTAATCTTGATGGTTCCTTGTTATCCTCTAGTATTACTAGCGCTTCATTGATATCAAACGTGTCACTCGAGGTCGCCGAATTACTAGCATACAAGTTCATACCTATGAGATCTTTGGATCATGTTACCTGGGACCTTAATTAGATAACAAGCAATAGGCAAACATAGATAATCATTCTCACTATTAAATAAACACAACAACGATCACAAATGGATGGATTAAAAGAGGCACAACACATTTCACGAATCCCTTACATCTCCCACGCCTATGGGGATTTACTCAGACATGAGAGGAATACAAATCAAAGGCATAATTGTATTTCAAGTAAAAATCATCCCGAAGTTATTGTAGCAAACCACAATAGCGATTAAAGATCAAATCAAAGACAAACCGAAGGTAGATTAAAGTATCAAACCCTAATCTTACAAGTGCCAATATCTCTCTCTATCTCTATCTAGTGATGGGAATGATGGTGGAACATGTGGTGTAGATGTTGGAGATCATCGAGGAATGAGGTGAAGTTCTTCTCCTCTACCAGATCTGATCTTCCCCTCTATATGGCTTACATCGGTTATATCTTATGTTCTGTGGTTCTTCTCGTCTCTCCCTCTTCACGAAAGTTGGTTGTATTGATATAAGGAAGGCATGGGCGTGTAGTACAGGCGGGCGGTGCGGGCACTCCCGGCCATACCGGTGGTCGTTATGCATGTTGGATGCCTCCAATGAAAGGGGCTCCAATTGGGGATTGACTTCTTTTGGTGCATTTACCCCATACATGTTATTCAGTTTCCAATAAATGTTTATTACCTGAAAACTATCACAAGAAACCAAGGATTCGCTAATTTCAATGTTAACATTAGTAGAAAAGAGTTATCTTTGGTGAAATCTAACAATAAACAAGAGAAAAATCAATAGCTAAAAGTGATGAAATTTGGAGCTATCAGGCAGATTTATGGTTTTTGACTAGAATTCAAGTGGGGATGGATTTGAGAGGATGAAAGGTTCCAAACTCATCATCAAATGGATTGTGTAGATTGAGTATAAAGGATCCATGCTTGAGTTGGTCTTCATTGACTTAGATGCTTCTATAAGGGATAATTTCATAAGTGATATGGTTAAGGGTTTGTAACACCCTCTAATCGGCCCTATGCAAGTTTCAGCGATTCCCGCCAAACCCGCATAGAAACGATTCAAAGATTCCCACCAGGCACTTGCATGCAGTTCGAAAACAAAGTAATATCATTACACAATAGTCCATGATGGAACCCACAAAAACATACATATACAACAACAACTCCATGAGTCAAGAATACAAATATACAATAAAAAGATCCAAATAACCTTGAAAATGATAAAACATCTGAGTACGGATAAGATGCAAATGAGGCTAAGAACCTTGAAGAATTACCAATGGCATCCATAACCCTGCCCAGGCCAAGCCAGAAGGGTAACCCTGCTAATGAGGTCGATCTCAAACCTGCTAAAAACAAAAGGGTGCCGACAAAGGACAAAGGAAAAGAGAGCAGTCAGTACTGAGGCCATTACATGGCGAGTCTATAATTCGGCGGCTCTTGCCTACATAGGTATGGTGGACTGAAGCGGTAGCGAAGCATGCACTAAACAACCTATAGAGACTAGATACAACTGTCGGCTATTAGAAAGAGATAAGAAAGACCTATGCGGAACCAACCTGATACTAACACCAAACATACCCATCCTAGAATTTCCCCCTCGAGACAAAATGAGGAACTCATTCCAAGGAAACTCACATAGTTGGCAGTTATATTCATTCATACCATGGTGGTTGTCCAACTTACTAGTCATATCATATACAAGTCATATTATAATAGCAATTGTTTAGTTATAGTTGTGTATGATCGAGAAACTATGCTCCAAGTCATCCATAACCACGAACATGGCTTTTTGAAAAGATTTAACCCTGCAGGCGTGCATCAAAGTATCCACACGCACTTCGACCATTGTTGTCAGATCCGAATATGAGCAAGATCCTGAACATAGAACCAACGGTATGCGACGAGGCCTCGGACACGATGTTTCCCAGACCCAAAGCAAGTACATGGGGCCACCCCACTAAGCTACCCGCAACGAAGTCGGGCGGCTCCGAGATGACCCAGGGTTTGTGTCACTGTCTGTAAACGACTGGGAACCCGAAAGTGTGATTGGGCTTATCGATACCGCGAAAACATTTCACATTCCTAAACAGTACAGGTGCTCCACGCACAATCGTAATTAAAGCAGTAAAGCATGGCATAAGTACATGATAGTAATAAAGCCCCAAACTACTTTGTGGCCCCTAGCACAGTACTTTGAAATCAGGTAGTAAGCCGATGGGGTGCCCACACACCCACTCGTGGTTAGCGCGCTCGATCTTGAAACAGGTGTCAAGAACTCGGGTCCTGGGTGGACACAAGTGGGCGGTTAAAAACCAAATATTGACTATTACCCACCTGTGCCTCCGCATTATATCTATTTTCTGTATTTTAATTAATAAGTTATAATGAAAGTTATGATCATCTTCACCATTAATCATCTCCAACATTAAGCATGTGCCAACCTTTTATCAGTGGTGGAACAACAACAACGCGAAGTAGCAGCTGAGCAAACAACTACGACTCGCAAGACCGACTGTCTATCAAATAATAGGTAATAGGATGTGTCTAAGGCAATATAGAGGCTGCAAGGAATATAAATGGTGCACAAAAACTAAAGCATCGCAACACGGATAGCAATAGCTCAACATGAGGAAATAAAGACTATAAAATAAAAATAGGTAGAAAGGGGGAGATTGCTCGCCTAGAAAACATTACCGAAGGTACGTTATCCGAAGAACTTGTCGATACGCGCATTAACTCCTCGGCCTAATCCGTGAAGAAGCAAAGCGTTAAAAAACAACAGATGCACTATTTAATACTACGGCAGAAGATCGGGCACAATGCATGTATGATGCATGACATGGCAAAGATGCGATGCAACTAAGCAATATTAAGCGGAACCGTGGTCCCAACAATTAATTAGATGGTTCAAGATGTTTAGATACCCCGCAATTTAAGTGTTGTATTGATAAGGCAAAATATGGCATCGGTTCACTATACAAATTTAAATGGAATCGATAATAGGCAAGAATAGCCCGCATATGCGCTCCATATTTAATTTAGGTGAATCATCGAAATACCCCAAACACCATCGATATGTATGCAAACATGTTCAATTAATATGCAACAAGTATATGTCATATATTATAAAATATAGGGATCTCAGAAAGGGTCACACATGGGGGTTCGAAGATCTTGGCGTTTCGGGGGTCTGATGGGGTTCAACGGGATCGATCATCGCCTACGGGAACAGGTCTTCGGATCAAGGTGGAAGATCACGGCGATCTCGACATCTTTGGGTCCGAGAAGAAGATCTTGTTATCTGGGGTGAAGAACTTGGGTCGATTGTCGAGGCGGACTTGGTTCCGGTTCGGTCTTCAGGTAGCATCGAGCATTCCTCACACGAACATCACATCCGCATCATGAGCAGGTCTGGTAGCAGTACCACCGTTCCTTCACCGGCAGAAGCACATCCATAACTTACATCAACCATCACAACTAGCAGCATTAGGTAACCAACAGAATAGTGGCCTCAGATTCTCAAACTTGGAAGCATCAAGAGACAGGCACGGGCAGGGGCTCCAGAGGCGCCCAGGGACTAACCAAGGTGAGCTGGTGTAGCGGGAACACGGGATGATGTGGATGTCGTAGAAAGGGTTGGTGACATGCAGTTGGAGCAGGGACATCAACGCGATGCAGAGGTGAGTCTCGGGCGGCGAGGCACTAGCCAGAGGGGTCCTGCACGGGGAGGAGGCTCGGGCTCGGCCGTGGGAGGACGAGGAGAGCGGGGCCCTATTAGCTTGCAGAGAGGCGCGACGGAGGTGGGTTTGATGGCCACGGCGGCGCAGAGCAGCGGGCTCGGTGGCGGCGAGGGGCGCCAGGGGAACCTGATGATCGGTGGCACGCGCAGCTTGGCCGCGAGGAGGACTCGCGTCGCTGGCAGGCACGCGATGCAGAGGACAGTGATGGCCGCCGATGACGGTGCCGGGGCTACAGGATCCGGTACGGGGTCGCGCTGCCTGCGGGCAAGGAGGACGCGAGGAGGAGGCATTCCAGGAGGCGGCCTTCCCGCGAGGAGAAGGCAACAGTGGTGGCTCCCTGGCGAAGGCGGCCGACGGTGCCTGGTAGGGAGCGCCGGAGAGAGGCATGAGGAGGCCGCGACAAGGAGGGAGCAGAGCGACGGGCGGGAGGTCGAGGGGATCGTGGGAGGGAAGGAAGTGGAGGCAGGCCGGCGCTGTGGTGCCGAGCAGGGTCGCGGAGGAGGGGAGGTCTGAGCGGCGACAGGGATACTTCCCACGTGAGGCGGACCTACTGCCGCTAGGATCGAGCAAGCACGACTGCAGGGATCGAGCGAGGCGAAGAGGAGGACACGCGCGGGTTGCATGGAAGGGACACGGCGATGGGTGGGGCCAAGTTGTAGGAGCGGGGTACGTGGGCGCGGTTCGCGTGTCTGGGTTGGTGGTGTGGAGCGACAACGTGGTGTGCGTGTGTGCTTGTTTGGTATGTGTGGCCAGCAGCGTGTAGGTGCACCGCAAACGGGACTGCGCGTCTGTGTGCTGCACATCGGCTGCGATGTGGGTGGCAGCTTGGTAGATAGGTGGTAGGGGTTAGGGTTAGGGTAGGATCTGGAGGTTAGGGTCTGGGGACAGATATTTGCTGGGTGAAACGGGCTAGGCCAACCGGGGTTGTTGGTGGTCTGGCCTACGGCTAGGCTGCCTCCCCCGGTACAACTGTTATTTTTGAAACTTGTTTGTTTTATCTTAATAAATTACTTGATAAATAGCTTAGACAAACAAAATAATCTGCAGGATCGGGGTTTTACATTTGAAATAGAGAGGGAGATATTTAGAAAAAACAAAGATAGGCTTTTAGAAAATAGTTTTGGCAAAAAGATGCATGATGACAATGATTCTCAAATGCAATATGACATAATGACATGAACATGCTATCATGATGATGCACAAAATAGTAAACAATTAAGAGATTTTCTAGTAGTGGTTTTACCGGGGTGCAACAATTCGACACCACTAACAAGGGATCTCGCCCTCGAGATCCGCCTCGTGGTACAGGGAAGGTCAATGATCTGAATATTCTGGCTTCGTGTAGATCCTCGCGACACCACTAACAAGGATTCATTTTCTGTTTTGAAGTTGTCGACACCACCAACAAGGGGTCGTTGCTCACGTTCGTCGAGAGAGCACTCCGGATAAACAAAGGAGGAAGGTAAAGGCACCAAAGATAAGCACACCTCTAACTTTTGTGGAAGGATTACAAATGGAAATGATCCACCATTAAATGTACAAAAGGGAATGATAAGAGTAGTGGTATGGTCGCGACTCCATCCTGCACTCAAAGCATTACTTTGTAGATGAATAGAAGAAATATGCAACCACTCTCAGAATCCAGACTGAATATCTTGGCAAGTGATGTTCATAAACAAAAGAGGGAGGTAGGCTCTTCATCGGATCTGACATAGATAATGTTGTAGCGTCGAAAACACCAGAAGATACAAAGAAACATTTTAGTAGATTTTTGGGTCCATTGTCAGATACAACAGAGGTAAATTCCTCAGATAGCATGAAGACCGGATGTCGAAGCACCATTACAAGAGGATGTAAACGAAACCCTAAAGGTACGATGGAAACCCAAACACGAGAATTCCTGGACTCGAAGAAAAGCTAAGAGGACAGATTCAAAATACGCGGAGGTAAGAGGAGAATAGTAGAGGGGTAAGAAGTAAAAGCAGACCTAATCAGATCTATCCAACAGATTTTGGAAAATAGTTTTGACACTCTACATCGTCTGTTAGGTAGGTTATCCTACATGCTGGACCAGTGGGGTATCGAAACTGCTGGGTTGTGATACCACTTTGTAACACCCTCGAATCGACCCTATGCAAGTTTCAGCGATTCCCGCCAAACCCGCATAAAAATAATTCAAAGATGCCCACCAGGCACTTGTGTGTGGGTGTAAAACAAAGTAATATCATTACACAATAGTCCACGATGGAACCCACAGAAACATAAATATACAACAACGAATCCATGAGTCAAGAATACAAATATACAATACAAAGATCTAAATCACCTTGAAAATGATACAACATCCGAGTATGGATAAGATGAAAATGGGGCTAAGAACCCTAAAGAATAACCAATGGCGTCCATAACCCTGCCCAGGCCAAGCCGGAAGGGTAACCCTGCTAACGAGGTCGATCTCAAACCTGCTAAAAACAAAAGGGTGCCGACAAAGGACAAAGGAAAAAGAGAGCCGTCAGTACTGAGGCCAGTACACGGCGAGTCTAGAATTCAGCGGCTCTCGCCTACATAGGTATGGTGGACTGAAGCGGCAACAAGGCATGCACTAAACAACCTATAGAGACTCGATACAACTGTCGGCTATTAGAGAGAGATAAGAAAGACCTATGCAGAACCAACCTGATACTAACACCAAACATACCCATCCTGGTATTTCCCCCTCGAGACAAAACGAGGAAGTCATTCCAAGGAAACTCACATAGTTAGCAGTTATATTCATTCATTCCATGGTGGTGGTCCAACTTACTAGTCATATCAGATGCAAGTCATATTATAACAATAATTCTTTAGTTATAGTTGTCTATGATCGAGAACTATGCTCCAAGTCATCCATAACTATGGACACGGCTTTTCGAAAAGATGTAACCCTGCAGGGGTGCACCAAAGTATCCACACACACTTCAACCCTTGTTGTCAGATCCGAATATGACCAAGAGCCTAAACATACACCCAACTGTATGCGACGGGGCCTCAAACACGATGTTTCCCAAACCCAAAGCAAGTACATGGGGGCCACCCCACTAAGCTACCCGCATCGAAATCGGGCGGCTCCAAGACGCACCCAGGGTTTGCGTCAATGGTTCTAAACGACTGGGAACCTGAAAGTGTGACTGGGCTTGTCGATACCGCGAAAACATTCCGCATTCCTAAATAGTACAGGTGCTCCACGCACAATCGTCATTAAAGCAATAAAGCATGGCATAAGTACAGGATAGTAATAAAGCCCCAAACTACTTTGTGGCCCCTAGCATAGTACTTTGAAATTAGGTAGTAAGCCGATGGGGTGCCCACACACCCACATGTGGTTAGCGCGCTCGATCTCGAAATAGTTGTCAAGAATTCGGGTCCTAGGTGGACACAAGTGGGAGGTTCAAAACCAAATATTGACTATTACCCACCGGTGCCTCTGCATTATATCTATTTCTAGTATTTTAATTAACTAAGTTATAATGAAAGCCATGATCATCTCCACCATTAATCATCTCCACCATTAAGCATGTGCCAACCTTTCATCAATGGGGGAACGACAACAACGCGAAGCAGCACCTGCGCAAACAACTATGACTCGCAAGGCCGACTATCTATCAAACAATACACAATAGGATGTGTCCAAGGCAATATTGAGGTTGCAAGGAATATAAATGGTGCATGGAAACTAAAGCATCACAACACGGATAACAATAGATCAATAGGAGGAAATAAAGACTATAAAAGCAAAATAGGTAGAAAGGGCGAGATTGCTCACCTGGAAACATTGCCAAAGATACATTATCCGAAGAACTTGTCGATACTCACATCAACTCATCAGCCTAATCCGTGAAGAAGCAAAGCGCTAAAAGAAACACCGGATGCACTATTTAATACTATGGCAGAAGATCGGGCATGATGCATGTATGATGCATGACATGGCAAAGATGCGATGCAACTAGGCAATATTAAGCGGAACCAGCGTCCCAGAAATTAATTAGATGATTCAAGTTGTTTACATACCCTGCAATTTAAGTGTTGTATTGATAAGGCAAAACATGGCATCGGTTCACTACACAAATTTAAATGGAGTCGATAATAGAGAAGAATAGCCCACATATGCGCTCCATATTTAATTTAGGTGAATCATAGAAATACCCCCAAACACCATCGATATGTATGCAAACATGTTCAATTAATATGCAATAAGTATATGTCATATATTATAAAATATAGGAGTCTCGGAAAGGGTCACACATAAGGGTTCGAAGATCTTGGCGTTTCAGGGTCTGATGGGGTTCGACGGGATCGATCATCGCCTCCGGGAACGAGTCTTCGGATCTAGGTGGAAGAGCACGATGATCTCGACATCTTCGGGTCTGAGAAGAAGATCTTGTCGTCCAGGGTGAAGAACTTGGGTCGATTGTCGAGGCGGACTTGGTTCCGGTTCGGTCTTCAGGTGGCATCGAGTATTCCTCACACGAACATTACATCCGCATCGTGAGCAGGTCTGGTAGCGGTACCACCGTTCCTTCACCGGCAGAAGAACATCCATAACTTACATCAACCATCACAACTAGCAGCGTTAGGTAGCCAGCAAAATAGTGGCCTCAGATTCTCGAAACTTGGAAGCATCAAGAGATAGGCATGGGTAGGGTCTCTAGAGGTGCCTAGGGGCTGACCAAGGTGAGCTGGAGTCGCGAGAACACGGGACGATGTGGATTCCATAGACGGGGTTGGTGACATGCGGTTGGAGGTAGGGACATCAACGCGATGCAGAGGTGAGGCTCGGGTAGCAGGGTGCTGGCCAGAGGGGTCTTGCACGGGGGAGGAGGCTCGGCCTCGGCCGCGGGAGGACAACGCGAGCAGGGCCCTGGCGGTTTGTAGAGAGGCACGATGAAGGTGGGGTTGATGGCCCTGGCGGCACAGAGCAGCGTGCTCGGTGGCGGCGAGGGGCACCAGGGGAACCTGATGAGCGGTGGAGCGCGCAGCTTGGCCATTAGGAGGCTCACGTCGCTGACGGCGGCGCGATGCAGAGGACAGTGATGGCCGGCGATGACGGCACCGGGGCTAAAAGATCCGGCGCAGGGTCGTGCTGCTTGCGAGTGAGGAGAACGTGAGGAGGAGGCGCATCCGAGAGGCGGCCTTCTCGCGAGGAGGAGGCAACAACAGCGTCTCGCTGGCAAAGGTAGCCGATGGTGCCTGGCGCGGAGCACCGGAGATAGGCACGAGGAGGCTGCAGCAAGGAGGGAGCAGAGTGATGGGCAAGAGGTCGAGGGTCTCACAGGAGGGAGGGAACTGGAGGCAGTCCGGTGGTACAGCACCGAGTGGGGTCACGGAGGAGGGGAGGTCTGAGCGGTGGCAGGGCTACTTCCCACGGGCGGCAGAGCGACTACCACTAGGATCGAGCAAGCGTGGCTATGGGGATCTAGTGAGGCGAGGAGGAGGACGTGCAGGGGTTGCATGGTAGGGACACGACGATGGGTGGGGTCAAGATGCAGGAGCGGGGTACGTGGGTGTGGTTCGTGTGTCTGGGTTGGTGGTGGGGAGAGATAACATGGTGTGAGTGTGTTCTTGTTTGGTATGTGTGGCCAATAGCGTGTAGGTGCACCACGGACGGATCACATATTCAATGATATATATCAGTAGTTCATACTTGGACAATAACTTTATGAATATATTGGGAATAACATCATACATGATTGCCTCTAGGGCATATTCCCAACATTCAATTTCTACTAGAAGGTATATATTAGGCCTATCCACTATCCTTGGCCTCATACCATTTGGACCTATATAATATATCTGGTTAAAAAGACAATTTGAACACATAATTGATTTTGTGATTTTGCCAAGGGCATTCTGCTAATAATTTTAAGGTGATTCCAACTCTCAAAAATCACCAACTCAATTATATACAAAACCCTCCGAGGAAAATTTTGTTTGAGCATTAGATCTTTTCTGGTGATTTATTCACCTAAACTAGGGTTTATTTCACTAGAAAAATAATATCTAAGTAAAGAAAAAATGATAAAATAGTGAAACCACCTTTGTTGGCCTTGTTATTGCAATACCTATCTGTTGATATCATTTTTGTACATAGATATCATACATACCAAAGCTCAAAACACCTTCATTAAGTCGTATTTTGCAATTAAATCATAAAAGAAACTCCACCAATGCAATTAAAGTAATTCCATGTGCTATGAACTCAATCTATCAAAACCTACTAAAGTTAGTAATGTTTTAGATGTTTATTTGATTTATTGTATTGGTTTTTATGCCTTGTGTTGATTATGGACTTGTTTCCTTGCATGTATGATCCCTGACGACGATAGTTGCGATTATATCAAAGACCCGAAGAAGATGCATTCTATTATTATTATGGTTTTCTAAGAAGGATCCCAGGGACATATTGCCATATTGTTGATCACAGGCAAGCCACCTACTTTATCATAAGCCTTGTCCTACTATTTACTTATGCATGTTTTACCTACCTATTTATGAAAAACTACATTGTTTTACTATATGATGATTTATACCTGGTAGTGGATTGGCTCCTCCAACCAATACCATTTGTACTACTAAGTACAACCCCTTTGATGACACCTACTTGCCCCTAGTATTGTTAGTGGTGTATAAACACCATACCCATTGGAGACCCCATTTTAGCCGAGCAAAGCTATAGGATGGGAAGAACCCGGAAAAGTTCACAAAATTATTTTATGGTAAAAGCTTGGTGGATTTGACCTACCAAGAGAGATTTGAGAAAGAAAAAGGTTTTGTTTTACAAATGATGTTGAAAAGGAGGAGGAGAAAAAGGTTTACCAAAAACGCACCTGTTTCTTTGCAGCTTTAGCTATAAAAACTAAACCATGCAACCACATTAACCTAGAATGTGATGGGGCTTGACTTGAATTTTGTCTACTCTGGTATGGGATTCCTCACAACTACTTATAAGGGATCACATCTCTCGAATGTCAGGGATCCCTTACAGAGAAGGGTCATTTGCTGAAGGCCATGACCTGGGGGAGTTGTGAACCATCCTTGTAGGCGGTTGTGTGATACTATGAGCCACCCATTGAAAGTGCACACTCCAAGTTTGAGTGGAGCAATCCAGTTGGTCCGTGGATCTCGATGTCCTGGTTTTGAGGGGAATAACTCATAGGGTAGGTCCTATGCTAGAATGGGCATCCAAAGAGTCTTGATCGGTTACCTAACCCATGATTCGTACAGGGTCAGGACAGGGTATCCAAATGGTGTGGGTAAAGTGGACAACTTTTTGCAGAGTGTAAATCTATTCAACTGGCCATGCCCGCGGTCATGGACGGTTGGACAAACTACTTTAGAGTGGCGTTGGTTTTGATTTCAAAAATATTTCACAAAAGAAAGAGGTTTCTGAAAAGGGAGGTCCAACGTGACCACGAAGGAACTGAGGTGATCTTGAAAGATCACAGAAGATGAAAAGCCGGTCGAATGATGACCATGAGATGAAAAATGGGTGACCCAATCCTAGTGTTTTCCAAAACTTTTCAAAAAGGTTTTACAAAAGTTTTCAACAAAGATATGTAGATGCTATATCTACAAGAGAAACTATTTGAGAAAAGAAACTCTTATGGAGCCCTCCTAATATGACAGCCATATTGCATATCCTTTTATTGTTATTATATTAAGGTGGTTTGCGAGTACATTCAAAGTACTCACTTGCATTTTCCATGGCTATTAACTTGGTCAGATATCGAGAATAAGGTGACGTTAACGACTATGCGAGCTAGGACGTTCTCCTAGTCAGCTGCTTGTAGGTTAAGGAATGGCTTTGGCTCTACACTTGATAAAGTTCCGCTAATGATGGTTTATGTAACCCTAATGGTAATTGAGGTATGACTTGTATTTGCTTAATTAATGGATGTTACTTTGATACTTTTCAGTTATGTACCAGGACACACTGATCATGGGATCGTGGTGAAATGCATAACAGGTATTCTCGGATGATTACTCTGGGACACCCCCACAATGCTATTTAGACTTACACGGACTCGGCTGAAGAGATTAGCAAGTCGTACTGACCTACAGTTGAGATGCAATGAGCATGTTGTCATTTGCAGTCTCAACCAATGGAATCCTTCGACCTGAGGTGATCGCATGATCTAAGTTGTGGATCGCCAGCTTAGGTTCCATCGAATGTTGTTTCGTAAATGGGCAGTTGTAAAGGTAGAGCTCGGGCTGGTTGTGAATCAAGTCGCGTGACATGGATTACCGACATGGTATTTTCCCCTCCGTAATTGGTATATATTCTCCAGGCCCTCTCATGTGATATGATCTAGAAGCATGACCATGCGCAACTTGGTTAAGTGTAAACCAAGGAGTTGGACTAAGTGTTAGTCCAGTGAATCATATATCATGAAATGAGAAGAGAGAGTCGAGCTATTAAAGGGATGGCAACTACTCGCCTATAGCTTGACAAGGTATATAGTGAGGCAAATGGACTTGGACGAAAGTCACATTTAGAAAGGTTTGTCTTCTGACTTTATGATTCTTGGGAGTTGGCACGTCTTGTTAGGCTATCGACTCGGAGTGGTGACTCATGTCGTGTCCAGGTGTACATGAACCTGCAGGGTCACACACTTAAAGGAGCCCATGTGGATTCTATCCATATGGAGATTGGGATATGGCCTAGATGGGCCTCAAGCGTTGAGCCCGGCTAGGAGTGTATATATGTGGAATGACAAGGGATAGTCCCAGACCTAGCCGTCACTTTCTCCACTCCAATTTCGGGCTAGATAGGATCTAGTAGTCCTATGCCTAGAGCTCCGCCATGTACGTGTGGATACCGGTAGAGGCATTACATGTATGGCACTAGAGACAAATGAGTTCGTGGGGATCATGACATGTTTTACGGGGGATCATTCGGTGCCGCATCAACTCATGTGCTTCATCGATAATCCGCACATGTGCGTCTAGTGGTAAATCTCGTGGCCTATCACATGAGCTAGATCTTGGGAGCACCGTGTCGGGGAAAAGTTCTGTTTATATCTGCATGGCCAAATAGGGGTATCAGAGCGATACCTTCTGGTTTTAGGCTCAAGATCATGCATATGTTATATGCAGGTGGCATTAGATTGTGTGGTGACCCAACATACCACTACATGTTGTAGTATACTATAGTCGTGGACATAACACTAACGGAACACCATTCCACAAATATTACATCCTCAGAGTGGTACAACAGAAACAAAGTAGGTCCACACGCATACATTAATATCATTACAATCAGAAATTACATGACGACTTTGAGATTCTCCTAGGTCCATAGAGGAATCTCGATGACTCAAATCTATACTACAATAACTTGAGACGAAGATAAAGAAACAAACTACACCTTAAGATTTATATGAGATTAGTAGATAGAGGATAGAGATCTAAACTACTAGGCTTAACTAAATATATCTATGCTTTAGACTCTTCGGCCTCCCTTCCATAGTGGTTTTCGTAGTTGTTTCCTTCGACGCTTCCGGATAACTCTAGCTCCTCATAACAAAATTATGTTTGGTCTTCAGCTGAATATAGTGTTTCATCTTCTTGGTCGTCAATGTCTTCGGAATATAGGTTGCTTTTATTCTGAAAAGTTATGTCCGTCAGCCTTCACAGGTTTACCAGAACTTTCATGGAGTTCCTTTCCTGCAGCGTTCGCAGCTCCTTCCCGGAACAGGGAGTAACATGTCACAGTTCTTACACTCTGTAGAGGTGCGCTACTTTACCCATAAGAGATCAAATCCTTGTTGCACAACTGGGCGATCTTTCCCGTCCACACTTCCATTGGTGTGGGGCCTAGTTAGATGATCAAAGCCAGTACTGCCCTTCTCCGCGACCCCGTATACTCAACCTTTTGCTAGCTCGGGATAACAGCTATGCCGGTTTACACTCCTGAAGAGAGCAAAAGTCGACAACTAATAGCGGGGAATTAATGGTTCCCACCCTTGCACGTGCCTAAATGTAGGATCACCGCTCCAATAAAAGTTGTCTGTCAGCATACGAAAGGGAGAAGATCCAGCTGACTTCCCTAGAGCCATTATAGATCTTATGGTTAACGCATGATATATCGCCCTAGAATCACTGGCGACTTTGGTTGTTAAGTCCAAGATGATATATTCCTAGACAATGGTATTCCAATTGCTAGGCTTAATAGATTAACTGATCACCCTGTATCAGTAACCAATAGTTCACATTATTATCAAAAATAGTGTTTTCTGACCCTTTTTGAAATGCAGGTGATGACAACAATAGTTTGCAAATACTTGATAGAAAATAACCAAAGGACATGAGCAAATGTGAACTTGCCTTGGTATAACGAAGAATTGTAGTCGAATGTCTCGACTTGACCCTAGACCTCGGGTTCTATAAAATACCATCATTGCCCAGTAAGGACAATGTTTAAAGAAGCAATATGCTAATATGCATAAGTAATGAGATGCATGTGTTTAAAACCCCCAAAGTATTCTTAACATTACAAGTGAGTTGGAATTAGATGATTCATTTAAGATTTGATTTACCTGCAAGTTTACTTCACAAGAGAGTAAAATTTCAAGGATGTTAACATTAACTTATAAGACATAAAAGGTGAAACAAAATCATAATACAAAATTTAGGTTGAGTGGTATCTTGTAATTATTACAAGGACCATGTTGAAAGTTGTCATAACTTTAAAGAAATAACATAGTGTTTCTTTTGAAGTGGCAAAAATAGTAATAGTTGATGAAAATTATTATTTATGTTAAGTGTATCAACTCTGAAGATTAATAGGGCTAAAGTTATGGTTTTTTGATAAGGTTCAAATGACCTGAAGTTATTATATTCTTAGTTTAAGGTATATTAGATCAAAGTTAACTATGATAATGGTTTAAGACATATTGTTTAAGAGTATGGGATCATTCACTTCTAGTGTAAGTGAATGATGAGTTTAAATGTGATTGGTTAGTATGAACTTGATTTGAATTATTAAAGAAAGAAAATTTAGATGATCTAACTAATGTGTTAGGGTTTTAAATTATGTTAAGCATGACTAAGAGACAAGGAACATTCACTTTTATCTTAAGTGAATGATGCTTAAAATTTACTTAAAATTGTTGGTTTAATTTGGATTTATGGTTTTTTAAAAGAGTTTTATAAAGTTAATAGTTTACACTTAAGTTTTATTATGGATCTAAGTTATGGCTTTGGAATTAGTATTTAGACTTAAAGGATTGAATTTGATTATTTCTTACTTAAGAAATGTTTCTAAGGAATTTATAAAATAGGTATTTTAACTAATAGATAAGTATTTATTACCTTGCAATCTTAAAAATCCTTGGAATAATATATATTTGGTATTTTTCTAGTAAAATATAATTATTTAAGTTCTTAAAATGGTTTTTATTTGTTTCCAAGAAGTGCTCTTATTTTTATAAAAATCCACAAAGGATTAAATGTTCTTAGATATTAGTTTCAAGTTTTATTTGTAAAACTCTAGCTCGTATTTTTATAAAATAGTGGATTTATTTGTGTATGCAAGAATGTTTCTTTTTTTCTAGGGCTAAAAGTGTTCACAAGATATTGTGGGAATTTAATTTTATTCTTAATACTCTCTTTTCAATTTCTTCCCCCTTTTTTGAACTGGGCCTGGCCTGTGAGCCATCCTAGTCTACAATACCTCTCCCGGCCCGTTAAGGCCCAATTAGGCTGGGCTAACCCGAGCCCACCCCACACTCTCCCCCTCAATTGGTCGTATTTGCATCCCTCTCTCTACTCCCGACCTCACTTGGGCGGCGCCATGGTTCCTCCTCCCTCACCCCTGATTCCGGTGAACTCCAGCCACTCTGGCCGGTGCTATTGGTCCCAATTAATGTGCCTCATCGATCTCTTTCTGTCTATCCAATTCGATTTGACTACCTCGCCACTACGCGCTCACCACCAACTCCAAACCCTAACCCTACCTTTTACGCCGGCGGGACGACAAGGTCCAACCGCAACCCTAGTGGTTTGGCGTGGCGTTTGGATGCTGGCGTCGTGCTAGTGGTGCGGCTCAGTGTAGTGCAGCGCGGTGGCGCTCCTCGTGCTACGATCGCTGTGATGGCTGCGATGAGAACGGGAAGTCGTCCTCGTGTGCATGCCGCCATGGTCGCACGGGCACTGCCTCGTCATGCCGCGGTGGTTGTGCCATGAGCGTCAGGTGCATCGTTACTTATATCTCTCCTCTTTTCACTTCTTTCTATACTCTCCATCATGTCCTTTCTCTGACTTGCTACATTTATTTGATTTATGTAAATGTACTTGTGCTTCAAAAGCTTACTATTGATTCACTACACCACCAAACCTCTCTTGTTTCTTCTCCCTACTTTGGATGAAAGGGAAACCAGATGTGAATTGGCCTGATCATTGATGCTCTATACTGATCTATGTGGCACACCATTAAGATTATATATGATTTTGTTGGTTGTTATTATGAATACTAATAGATTCAGATAGTGGGTTTGAATTCAAACACAACCTGACTGGCTTTTGGACTAGAGTGGATGATTTTTAACTTGTGCTTCATGGAATCCTGTTTGTGTGCTGCCTGTTAATTGTTATAATCTGAATGAAAGTGTGCCTAAGGGTACTTCACTTAGCAGGATATGTTGTGCTAAGTGATTTGGATAAATCATCTGATTCTTTCTTTTGGATGATCAAGTGCAAAGCTTTTAGGAAAATTAGCATTGGTTAGTGGTACCAAGACCGAGGCTTTGTTTTTTACAAGTGATTTCCTCTTCTTTGGTCATGCTAAAGTGATGATTCTATGATCAGTCATGATACACACCTTCTCTGGGAAGCTTACTCAAAATAAATATATGATTCCTATTCTACTACTTTAGGAAAATGATTCACACTCCTCTTGGACCTGTTGCTGGCTACGGTTCTGAGCTAATGACTTTTGTGGTCTTTACTACCCACTGTTATGGGGTTTTCCCTGTAAGTATGCCTTCCATTATAGTAAGATTTGCTGTTGTCATTAGCTAACCATGCTAAACTCATGTATCCATGCTCTTTGGTGAATTTACCTATAGTTCTGTGATGATATTTATCCCCCCTTGGAAGTGTCTATACTACATAAAATGATTCTTAGCAATTCATAGCTAGGAAGATGGTTTATGTTCTACTTATAAGATGTTGGCTTGATTTTGTTACTGGTTAATTAACCAAGTAACATCTAGAGATGGAACTCTCTTAATAAAAACTACTCCTTGTGAGATTAGATCAATGTGAAGCCTCCATAAGGATGGTACACAAGATCTATGACTTGCATGATTTGTGTTCTTAAGTGTGGATATAGATGACTTCAAATATCATATTTGAATTCAAGTACTGTAGGATGATGTCTTGGACATCTGGATGTGGTGATTTAAGAATTTTTGAAAGGTTGGTGCTCCTCTCTTTATGGAAAGATAACAAATATGTGTTTTCGATTCCTAGAATTCCTTCTAGGAAAATGATAAAAACTATCTGGTTTGAATGATCTGGACGATTGGCTAGTATCGTAAAATTACCCTAGTGGCTTATGTAGATGATCTTGCTGCTGTGGTACCTCTTTAGAGGATGCACAATGGTCTAGATCAACTACATGATCTGCTACAGGTTTACTTGACCAAGATTTAATTTAACCCTTGCCAATGATGCAAAAGGCTGAGGTCAGCTTCTTAGAGAAATAAGAACAGATACTGACATGTGTTTCCATATTCTGGGATGATCTTGTACTCCATTTGAGTACATATCTGAGGATACAACCACTATTCCATCTATCATGCCTATAACTGTTGAGAATGGATACTATGCATGATTTCTGGATACCAACCTGCTATTGTAGAGTGGACAATGAAGTTGGTGATGTTGGATTGATAAAACTAGCTTGATCTGTTGTCCTTGCTCTAGTTGCCTTGGTGCAGACTTGGCCTTGCTGCTTGCTGGCTGACTCATGTTCAGATGATAATGATTGATACTACTTCTGCTATTCTTGTATACTATGATTGTGGAGACAGTGGAATGGTTGTATGATGCGTTGAATTGGTGGAAAATGGATCTGTGGTATACTAATGGTGTTCTTGGTGCGTTGTTGGTTGAATGGGGAATAGACAGATGAAGTTGCTGTGGCTGCTCACTTCACTTCTCATTCTTATCTACTCCCTAAGGTTTCTACCGTGTTAACAACACACAACCTGCATGTATGACTGAGCTACTATCAAGTGGGTCCTATTGGGTGCAAGTTTCCATGAATGAAACATGGTGCTGTGGATGTGCTTCGGTTGTTTTGATATTATCCTATTTTGACTATTCCTTTTATTGGAAATAGTGAAATTTGCCCCCTGCCTGTGATGTTGTACTGAGGCAAAATAGGCTGATAAGAACAATTTACTACATCTTGGTGAAACTTGCCCCTTTGAAATTATGCTTAGTGATGAACAGTAACAGTGCATTACACTGTTAATACTGAGAGCAATGTATCTAACATTAACCCTTTTACTTTCTTTTGTTTACTTCTGTGTTCACAAGTACAAGATCATACATTGGAGATTAAGAAGTCTAAACTGGAATTAGATAGGAACTAGTTTAGTTTCCTTTATTTAGTTTAAACTTTTATTTATTCACTTGTTTACTGTAAGGACAATGTAATAAGGAATTCTCTTGTTTATTTCCTTTTCTATTATTTGTTTAATCACTTAATTGTAATTTACTTTTATTCTTTTGTTATAAAAGAATAATGTACTACTTCATGTCTTCTTTTTAATAAAGAATTATTTTATATTATTATCATAATCATTTCTTTTTACTGAGTTATAGTATGATCATTCCTAAATTTCTAAATTCAAATATGAACCGAATTTGGAAATTCAAAGTAAGTTTCAAATTCTACCCCTCCGAAAACATAGTAATACCTAAAGGTCATGTCAAAATCTCCCGCACTCATGGATATGGCTAATCTCTAATCCATCGAAGCAAGAGAGACTCTGATCTCTCTAGAGTTTTAGGTTGCGAAAAATTTACCTAGATTTTTAGATGCATGCATGCAGATACACAAAATCCTAAATCTACCCTTCGTTTAGTCCTAAATGCTGGGATGTTACTGACTTCCCCCCTTAAATTAAACTTTGTCTCGAAGTTTGTGATTTCTGATCCTGAAGAGTGTCGGATAGATTCATCTGGAGTTTTCTTCCTTCCTATCAGTTTTCTTTCTTCCAGCGTGATGTTTTCCTTGGTCAATATTACTAAATAAGGGCTACTAATACTAAACATACCTATTATGGATTGCTCGGAGTAATTCACTTGTTCCTTCATGTGATGTTGTGATCTTTTGAATGACCTTCCCTGCTTTCGGTTGTTGTTTCTTCCAGAGTTTCTACCGCTGAATATTGGTTCTCCATCACCGAGTACTTGCTTGTGAGGGAAAAGATGTCTCATGTGCCCATCTTGTCCACAAGTATAACAAATGACCTTGGACCTTTTACAGTCCCTCTTGATATGTCCTGGAATTCCACAATTTCCACATATAGTTCTTTTCTTCCGTCTTTGAACACACTGATTTGAACCATTTCCCATGGATAAAATTCTAGGTTTGAAATCTAGGTTAAGCCTTGGCTCATTAGTCTACAACTTCATTGGTTCAATCTTAGCTCTTTTCTTGGCTATTTTCTTCCTCTCTTATAGTACCATCTTATAATCATCCTCAAAAGTAATTGCCGCATCAAGCAACTCTTGAAAACATCGTGTTGCAGCCACCCATAACTTCATCTTCATGTAAGGGTTTAGTCCCCTCAAGAACCTTTTCTTGCGCTTCTCCTCCGTGTTTACCTCATCAGTAGCATAACGAGATAACTGACTAAACTCCCTAATATATTTCATCACCATTGCATTGTTTTGTTGTAAGTCCGCAAATTCTCTTCTCTTAAACTCCATAATACTCTCTGGAACATGGTACTCATGAAACTTCTTCTTGAACTCTTCCCAGGTGAGTACCTCTTCCGGTGAGTGTATAGCTAATTGATTCTCCCACCAATTCACGGCTGGTCCTGATAGAAGAAAGGTTGCATAACTCAACTTCTCCTTGTCATTGCATCCAACTGTTTTCAGCTTCCTCTCTGTATCCATCAGCCAATCCTCCGCATCCATAGGTTCTGATGTCGATGCAAAACGAATTGGGTTGGTAGTTTGGAAATCAGAAAGGCTTACTCTTGTATCTTTGTTTTCTTTTCCGGATCCAACTCGTTTAAGTACCTCCTGCATGAACTTATTCTGGTACTCTTGTAGTATTTGCATGTATTGCATAAAGTTTTCCTCCGTCAATGGACGAGTTGATGGTGATCCAGTCATGGTTACATCCGTATTGCCTTCCTTCTGTTTAGCTTCTTGCTCCAAACGCTGTCCTTCGGACGGACCCAACTTCTACTCCCGTATCCATACCCCTCTAGTCCTGTTACATAAAGCGAATTCTCATACTTACATCATGCATATGTTTTCTGAGCTCAACTCTATGCACAGTGCTAGTCACAAAAGGAAATCAGGAACCAAATCCAAATAACAACCAAACGTATACCATGTATGATTCATGGGTTTTATAAGCCATTCCAAACAATCCTCACCTAGAACAATACCTGTATATTACAAGGCCTTACTTGCTCATATGAGCATACTCTCTTACTAAGACCTTCCTCTTAATCACTACAATGCACATTACCAAATATGTACATTATTCAAGCTCTCTATTACCACGGATTGTTTCTTCTTACTTTCCTCCCCCTTCGTAGTACTTCTTAGAATTCCGTCATGATGACATGAAGTCCGACGACTGTCTTCTGGAGCATAGAAACATCCAGAGGGTGCGTACTCTTTATTAGAAGTACCTAGAATGAGGTCAGTCATTGAGAAATGACAAGATAATGTGTGATCTCCCGTGGAATTCTACCGTCCACCTTCAAACGCACTTTAGAAGTAAGATGTGTTCTCTTCTTTTTCCTTGACCCCATAATAATTCATAGTGGTGTAACAACTGCAAATGCACTCTGTCGGGTAAATATGATTGGTACTACCCCCCATATGGACCATAGGGTTCCATGGTATTGTAATTGGTTTCTATTTCCATACCAGAATCACAGGGTATTGGATCCTCCCTGATTCCAGTGTAGAATTCTACTCCATATTTGGCTCCTATCTCTTCAGATTTCTAAGGTTCGTTCTAATAATAAGCATAGGTTTCGAACTATGGATTATTAAACTCAGACTCCCCAAAGGCACTCTTTTAAAAGACTGATCTAGGATGTCTAACTTCTTCATCTTATTCCCTTATGCATCCAATTACCCTTATAGGATGAGTGAAATCCTCAAGGACAGTATCCACTCCTAGATTAGAGCTTGATAGGTTTTATGATAGGTATTGAGTAATGACCTATAATGATTCACATATTCGGCATTTAAAGTAGATTCAATCTGCACAAGAACAAAATGATCTAACTCGGACTCCGACTTAGGGAATCACAAGGTATAATGGTATGAGTACTACCTTCCAGCTCCTTAAATTTCTACTTTTAGATCACGGTTATTCCTTCCATTACCGTAATTTGATACGCGTCCTCCATACATCTTGCCTCCCCAATTGGCACTTCTCCACTTTATCCCCAACTTTTTGGGTAGCATAAGCAAGACATGGTACTTGGCTAACACCTGTCAATCATAGTGACTGTAAACCATGACGAGAATTCGAGATTCACAATCCAAACTATGCAGAAGTTGTCGCAAAATATGCGTCCATTCGCCTCCATAGTCATCTAAAGTCCTATTCAGCACTTGAGCATTCTGGCATTTATACCAAGATGCCATACCTCACTTTGGATAAGTAATTATAACTAGTCCTACTGAGTTATAACTCATTATTATTTCCAAAAATGCATCATAATAAAGAATTATCGCACTAAAAACATGACAATGTAATTCTCAATTGAATCCTCATCATATTTCTAGAGAACTCTTTACCATTGCTAAAATACTTTCTACAGGTTCTACCCCTTTAATAGGTTTCCAACCTAAGGTCAAAGCTTTTGCTCTGATACCAGCTGTGGTGACCCAGCATACCACTTCATGTTGTAGTATTCTATAGTCGTGGACATAACACTAACAGAACACCATTCCGCAAATATTACATCCTTAGAGTAGTACAACAGAAACAAAATGGGTCCACAAGCATACATTAATATCATTACAATCAGAAATTACATGACGACTTTGAGATTCTCCTAGGTCCATAGAGGAATCTCGATGACTCAAAGCTATACTAAAATAATTTGAGAAGAATATAAAGAAGCAAACTACACCTTAAGATTTATAGAAGATTAGTAGATATAGGATAGAGAACTAAACTACTAGGCTTAACTAACTATATCTATGCTTCAGACTCTTCAGACTCCCTTCCATAGTGGTTTTCGTAGTTGTTTCCTTCGACGCTTCCGGATAACTCTAGCTCCTCATAACGAAATTGTGTTTGGTCTTCAGCTGAATATAGTGTTTTATCTTCTTGGTCGTCGATATCTTCAGAATCTAGCAAGGGTTAAGAAGGTACGGTTGAGTACGAGCGTACTCAGCAAGTTCACTAAAAAGAAGTGTTCGATGCACTATCTATAGCCATAGACCATAGGTCATAGGCTATGCAAGTTTTCATAAACATTTCTTCAAAGGTTGCTTTTATTCTGAAAAGCTATGTCCATCAGCCTTCATAGGTTTACCAGAACTTTCATGGAGTTCCTTTCCTGCAGTGTTCGCAGCTCCTTCCCGGAACAGGGAGTAACATGTCATAGTTCTTACACTCTGCAAAGGTGCGCTACTTTACCCATAAGAGATCAAATCCTTGTTGCACAACTGGGCGATCTTTCCCGTCCACACTTCCTTTGGTGTGGGGCCCAGTTAGATGATCCAAGCCAGTACTGCCCTTCTCCGCGACCCCGTATACTCACCCTTTTGCTAGCTCGGGACAAAAGCTACGCCGGTTTACACTCCTGAAGAGAGCAAAAGTCGACAACTAATACCAGGGAATTGATGGTTCCCACCCTTGCACGTGCCTAAATGTAGGATCACCACTCCAATAAAAGTTGTTCGTCAGCATACGAAAGGGAGAAGATCCAGCTGACTTCCCCAGAGCCATTATAGATCTTATGGTTAACGCGTGATATACAGCGCTAGAATCACTGGCGACTTTGGTTGTTAAGTCCTAGATGATATATTCCTAGACAATGTTATTCCAATTGCCAGGCTTAATAGATTAACTGATCACCCTGGACCAGTAACCAATAGTTCACATTATTATCAAAAATAGTGTTTCTGACCTTTTTGAAATGCAGGTGATGACAACAACAGTTTGCAAATACTTGATAGAAAATAACCAAATGACATGAGCAAATGTGAACTTGCCTTGGTATAACGAAGAACTATAGTCGAATGTCTCGACTTGACCCTGGACCTCGGGTTCTATAAAATACCATCATTGCCCGATAAGGACAATGTTTAAAGAAGCAATATGCTAATATGCATAAGGAATGAGATGCATGTGTTTAAAACCCCAATGTATTCTTAACATTACAAGTGAGTTGGAATTATATGATTCATTTAAGATTTGATTTACCTTCAAGTTTACTTCACAAAAGAGTAAAATTTCAAGGATGTTAACATTAACTTATAAGGCATAAAAGGTGAAGCAAAATCATAATACAAAATTTAGGTTGAGTGGTTTCTTGTAATTATTACAAGGACCATGTTGAAAGTTGTCATAACTTGAAAGAAATAACATAGTGTTTCTTTTGAAGTGGCAAAAATAGTAATAGTTGATGAAAATTATTATTTATGTTAAGTGGATCAACTCTGAAGATTAATAGGGCTAAAGTTATGTTTTTTTGATAAGGGTCAAATGATCTAAAGTTATTATATTCTTAGTTTAAGGTATATTAGATCAAAGTTAACTATGATAATGGTTTAATACATATTCGTTAAGAGTATGGGATCATTCACTTCTAGTGTAAGTGAATGATGAGTTCAAATGTGATTAGTTAGTATGAACTTGTTTTGACTTGTTAAAGAAAGCAAATTTAGATGATCTAACTAATGTGTTAGGGTTTTAAAATTATGTTAAGCATTACTAAGAGATAAGGAACATTCACTTTTATCTTAAGTGAATGATGCTTAAATTTTACTTAAAATTGTTGGTTTAATTTGGATTTATGGGTTTTTAAAAGAGTTTTATAAAGTTAATAGTTTACACTTAAGTTTTATTATGGATCTAAGTTATGGCTTTGGAATTAGTATTTAGACTTAAAGGATTGAATTTGATTATTTCTTACTTAAGAAATGTTTCTAAGGAATTTATAAAATAGGTATTTTAACTAATAGATAAGTATTTATTACCTTGCAATCTTAAAAATCCTTGGAATAATATATATTTGGTATTTTTCTAGTAAAATATAATTATTTAAGTTCTTAAAATGGTTTTTATTTGTTTTCAAGAAGTGGTCTTATTTTTATAAAAATCCACAAAGGATTGAATGTTCTTAGATATTTTTTTCAAGTTGTATTTGTAAAAATCTAGCTAGTATTTTTATAAAATAGTGGATTTATTTGTGTATGCAAGAATGTTTTTATTCAATTTTTTTCTAGGGCTACAAGTGTTCACAAGATATTGTGGGAATTTTATTTTATTCTTAATATTCTCTTTTTAATTTCTTCCCCCTTTTTTTTAACTGGGCCTGGCCTATGAGCCAGCCTAGTCTACAATACCTCTCTCGGCCCGTTAAGGCCCAATTGGGATGGGCTAACCCGATCCCACCCCACACTCTCCCCCTCACTTGGTCGTATTCGCATCCCTCTCTCTGCTCTCGACCTTACTTGGGCGACGCCATGGTTCCTCCTCCCTCACCCCTGATTCTGGTGAACTCCGGCCACTCTGGCCGGCGCTATTGGTCCCAATTGATGTGCCTCATCAAGCTCTTTCTGTCTATCCAATTCGATTTGACTACCTCTCCACTACGCGCTCACCACCAACTCCAAACCCTAACCATACCTTTTACACTGGCGGGACGGCAAGGTCCAACCGCAACCCCGGTGGTTTGGCGTGGTGTTTGGATGCGGGCGTCATGCTGATGGTGCAGCTCGGTGCAGTGCAGCACGGTGGCGGTGCTCGTGCCATGGTCGCTGTGATTGGTGTGATGAGAACGGGAAGTCGTCCTCGTGTGCACCACATTTTGGTTGTGCGGGACCTGCCTCGTCATGCCGCGGTGGTTGTGCCATGAGTGTCAGGTGCATAGCTACTTATATCTCTGCTCTTCTCACTTCTTTCTATACTCTCCATCAAGTCCTCTCTCTGACTTGCTACATTTATTTGGTTTATGGAAATGTACTTGTGCTTCAAAAGCTTACTATTGATTCACTACAACACCAAACCTCTCTTGTTGCTTCTCCCTACTTTGGATGCTAGGGAAACCTGATGTGAATTGGCCTGATCATTGATGCTCTATACTGATCTATGTGGCACACCATTAAGACTATATATGAATTTGTTTGTTGTTATTATGAATACCAATAGATTCAGATAGTCGGTTTGAATTCAAACACAACCTGACTGGCTTTTGGACTGGAGTGGATGATTTTTAACTTGTGCTTCATGGAATCCTATATGTAGTGCTGCGTGTTAATTACTATAATCTGTATGAAAGTGTGCCTAAGGGTACTTCACTTAGCAGGATATGCTGTGCTAAGTGATTTGGATAAATCATCTGATTCTTTCTTTTGGATAATCAAGTGCAAAGCTTTTAGGAAAATTAGCACTAGTTAGTGGTACCAAGACTGAGGCTTTGTTTTTTACAAGTGATTTCCTCTTCTTTGGTCATGCTAAAGTGATGATTCTATGATCAATCATGATACACACCTTCTCTGGGCAGCTTACTCAAAATAAATATATGATTCCTATTCTACTATTTTAGGAAAATGATTCCCACTCCTCTTGGACCTGTTGGTGGCTACGGTTCTGAGCTTGTGACTTTTGTGGTCTTTAGTACCCACTGTTATGGGGTTTTCCCTGTAAGTATGCCTTCCATTACAGAAAGATTTGCTGTTGTCATTAGCTAACCATGCTAAACTCATGTATCCATGCTCTTTGGTGAATTGACCTATAGTTCTGTGATGATATTTATCCCTCCGTGGAAGTGTCTATACTACATAAAATGATTCTTAGCAATTCATAGCTAGGAAGATGATTTATCTTCTACTTATAAGATGTTGGCTTGATTTTGTTACTGGTTAATTAACCAAGTAACATCTAGAGATGGAACTCTCTTAATAAAAACTACTCCTTGTGAGCTTAGATCAATGTGAAGCCTCCATAAGGATGGTACACAATATCTATGACTTGCAAGATTTGTGTTCTTAAGTGTGTATATAGATGACTTCCAATATCATATTTGAATTCAAGTACTGTAGGCTGATATCTTGGACATCTGGATGTGGTGATTTAAGAATTTGTGAAAGGTTGGTGCTCCTGTCTTTATGGAAAAATAACAAATATGTGTTTTTGATTCCTAGAATTCCTTCTAGGAAAATGATAAAAACTATCTGGTTTGAATGATCTGGATGATTGGCTAGTATGGTAAAATTACCCTAGTGGCTTCTGTAGATTATCTTGCTGCTGTGGTACCTCTTTAGAGGATGGACAGTGGTCTAGATCAACTACATGATCTGCTACAGGTTTACTTTGCCAAGATTTAATTTAACCCTTTCCAATGATGGAAAAGGTTGAGGCCAACTTCTTAGAGAAATAAGAACAGATACTCACATGTGTTTCCATATCCTGGGATGATCTTGTAATCCATTTGAATACATATCTGAGGATACAACCACTATTCCATCTATCGTGCCTATAACTGTTAAGAATGGATACTATGCATGATTTCTGGATACCATCCTGCTATTGTAGAGTGGACAATGAAGTTGGTGATGAAGTAGCTTGATCTATTGTCCTTGCTCTAGCTGCCTTGTTCCAGACTTGGCCTTGCTGCTTGCTGGCTGACTCCTCTTCAGATGATAATGATTGATACTACTTCTGCTATTCTTGTATACTATGATTGTGGAGATAGTGGAATGGTTGTATGATGCGTTGAATTGGTGGAAAATGGATCTGTGGTATACTAATGGTGTTCTTGGTGCGTTGTTGGTTGAATGGGGAATAGACAGAGGAAGTTGCTGTGGCTGCTCACTCCACTTCTCATTCTTATCTACTCACTGAGGTTGTTGTTGTGTTTACAACACACAACCTGGATGTATGACCAAGCTGCTATCAAGTGGGTCCTATGGGGTGCAAGTTTACATGAATGAAACATGGTGTTGTGGATGTGCTTCGGCTATTTTGATATTATCCTATTTTGATTATTCCTTTTATTGGAAATAGTGAAATTTGCCCCATGCCTATGATGTTGTACTGAGGCAAAATAGACTGATAAGAACAGTTTACTATATCTTGGTGAAACTTGCCCCTTTAAAATTATGCTCAGTGATGAACAGTAATAGTGCATTACATTGTTAATACTGAGAGCAATGTATCTAAAATTAACCCTTTTACTTTCTTTTGTTTACTTCTGTGTTCACAGGTACAAGATCATACATTGGAGATTAAGAAATCTAAACTGGAATTACATAGGAACTAGTTTAGTTTCCTTTATTTAGTTTAAACTTTTATTTATTCACTTGTTTACTGTAAAGACAATGTAATAAGTGTATTCTTGTAATAAGGAATTCTCTTGTTTATTTCCTTTTCGATTATTTGTTTAATCACTAAATTGTAATTTACTTTTATTCTTTTGTTATAAAAGAATAATGTACTACTTCATGTCTTCTTTTTAATAAATAATTATTTTATATTATTATTATAATCATTTCTATTTACTGAGTTATAGTGTGATCATTCCTAAATTTCTATATTCAAATATGAAATGAATTTGGAAATTCAAAGTAAGTTTCCAATTCCACCCCTTCAAAAACATAAATAATACCTAAAGGTCATGTCAAAATCTCCCACACTCACGGAGATGGCTAATCTCTAATCCATCGAAGCAAGAGAGACTCTGATCGCTCTAGAGTTTTAGGTTGCGAAAAATTTACCCAGATTTTTAGATGCATGCATGCAGATGCACAAAATCCTAGATCTACCCTTTGTTTAGTCCTAAATGTTGGGATGTTACAGATTGGATCTAATTGTTGTTTTGGTGGTCGGTCTATGAGATTGGTCAGTTTTGAACTAGGTTGATTGGATCAACTATTCTCGGGGAAATGGATGATCTAGATTCCATGATCGTACTACTAAGGTCATGGAACGACATACCCCTACCGGTCGCCTTCCGCCATCGGGGTAGACTATGACGAGTAAATCTAGATGCGTTTATCAAAGATAAAAGAGTTTGATCGAATTGGAGTACGGATCAGATTTGGGTAAAATTGTTTTATTCGATGAAGAAATCCATGTTCAGAATGTAGATGAGATCTGAAGTTTCCAAAAAAATCAGACCACTGGCTTCTCCCTGTCGTACTGCCTTAGCTGTCATTGCGGGTTTCACAATGATGGTAGATATCATATCTATGCATGACTTGTTTTTGCAGGATGATGTTGTGAGTGGTATAGCTTATGTGCATGTGATATGTGTAATCCATACGTGATCTACGTATCATGGTTGTTGTCAGCCGGCTAGAGCCTAGGTGTTGTCATTTTATTGTATTATGACTTGTATGTCAGATTCTCCATGTAATTTTATTTACTTAGCTAGTGTAGCTTTTTTGAGAACACGGATGGCATGCATATCAATGTACAAGTCGGTGACAGGGAGTAAGATGGCACGTGACAAGAGTTGGCCCGTGTCGACTTACATGCTTCGTGGAGATGGAGATCACCACGAAGAGAGCCATACCATCTCACATTATACATTGTTGTATTTTGTGTTATGTTTATTTCTCTCTTTTACCTCTATTAGATAGTTGGTAGAAAGTAATCCTGTAAAGAAGGTCTAGTCGGTCTCCCCGCCGGTGCTGCACCATCACAAGTTGGACATTGTTGGTAGTGGGATCTTAAAATTAAGGTGCTACCAATTCTTGTCGACTAGGTGGGTTCGAGTCGGACTCTTACAGCAGAAGAACTTGGTAATCTAGATGGGTCTATCACAACAGTTGTGGAACTCAGGGAGAGGTCGGTCGGGAGCCGTTGCATGTGATGCCACCCGACCAACAGTAGCCGCATGAGATGCGATTGGCAAGGAGTTTCCTACCTAGATCACTTGATGACTAGCGGTGATGCAAAAGCTCACTAGTCATCTTGCTTATTTAGTATCCTATATCACTAAGTAACCATTGGAGGGGTGTTGCTTCTAGTGGGAGCATAAGTATTAAAATGTTTAATATTTTTGCTCTTTTATGGATACATGTCTTAAGTGTTTTGCATATTTTTTATTGTAGATCAATTGCACCTAGTAGTAGTATCCCTCAGATATCCAATTTTTGCATTGAGAATGGTCCTATAGAAAGATAAGCTTAATGGAACTAATTTCACCAACCAGTATCATAATCTGAGAATTGTTATCAAACAAGAAAAGAGGGACCATCTAGATAACTTGCTTCCAGATGAGCCGAATGAGAATGCGAGTGTCGCTGCAACCAATGCCTACCATAGGACTTGTGATGAGTCCACGAAAATTAACTTTCTTGTGCTTGCTCACATGGAACCAGACTTGCATCAGCAGTTCGAGAATGTCGAGGCCTACCATATGATCAAAAGCCTCAAAAGTCTGTTCCAAGGTCAGGCAAATACCGAGAGGTATCAAGTCTCTCAAGTTTTGCTGAGTTGTAAGCAAAGGATGGCGATCCACTGAGTCTACATGTGATCAAGATGGTTGGTTACGTGCAGTCTCTACAGAGGCTGGGCTACCCGATTAGCGAAGAGTTCGCTACGGACATAATTCTGAACTCTCTTCCTAGTGCATATGGCCAGTTCATCTCGAACTACCACATGCATGGTATGGATAAGAAGCTCACTGAATTACATGGGATGCTCAAGAAGGCAGCGACTAATCTCTAGAAGGGTGCTAGTCAAGTGTTGATGGTATAGAATAAGGCTAAGTTCAATAAAAGTTCTTGGACTAAGAAGAAGAAGGCTAAGTCACGAGGTAATGCTCAGGATTCGATCCCAAGCATTTCCTCGGCGATTAAGACATCTCCTTTAGCTAGGTACACTTTCTTCTATTGCAAGGCGTATGGCCACTAGAAGAGGGATTGCAGCAAGTATTTGGCCGACAAAGCCAAGAGTGGAGGTGTGACTTCCAACTCAAGTATGCTTGTATGCAATGTTATAGACATTTATCTTGTTGATGCACCTAAAAGTTTTTGGGTATATGATACCGGATCAGTAATTCACATCCGCAACTTGTAGTAGGGACTGGTAAGAACTAGGAGCGTGGCAAAAGGCAAGGTTGACATTCGAGTCGGCAATAAAGCAAGAGTCGCTACATTGCAAGTCGGCACGATGCAACTTCATTTAACTTCAGGATTCTTAATGGAGCTAAACAATTGTTATTATGTTCCAATGCTTAGTCGAAACATCATTTCTGCCTCATTTTTTATGAGATAAGGCTATGAGTCTAATATTAATAATAATGGTTGTTCTTTATATATGAATGATATGTTTCATTGCTTTGCACCCGTCTAGAACAGGTTATTTATTTTGAATCTTGACGGTGAGTCGGTCTATAACATAAATGTGAAAAGATTAAACCAAATTATATGAATATGACTTAATTTTGGCACTATCATCTTGGTCATGTAAGTTGGAAATGCATGAAGAAGCTCCATGATGATGGACTCCTACCTTCGTTCGAGTTGGAGTCGTTCAAGACATGTGAATATTTCATACTCAGCAAAATGACCAAAACACCTTTCGCAAGGAGTTGTGAGAGGGCATCCAACTTATTCGGACTAGTACATAGTGATGTGGCCCGATGAGCATGACAACTATAGGTGGTTATGAGTACTTTATTACCTTCACTTATGATTTTAGTAGGTATGGATATATCTACTTGATGAAACACAAGTCGGAAACCTTTCAAAAGTTCAAAGAATTATAGATTGAGGTACAAAATCAACTCGGCAAGAAAATAAAATTTCTTCGGTCGGACCGAGGAGGCGAGTACATGAGCCATGAGTTTGATGTCAATCTGAATAGTTTTGGAATAGTTCCCCAACTCACTCCATCGGGAACGTCGTAGAGAAACGGTGTGTCGGAAATGCGGAATTGGACCTTGTTGGACATGATACGATCAATGATGAGTCGAATAGATCTTCCTTTATCATTTTAGGGTTATTGTCTAGAAACTACAGCGTTCACACTAAACAGAGTACCATCATAGATGGTAGAGAGGACACCGCATGATATTTGGACTAGCAAGAAGACGAGTTTGTCTTTTCTTAAGATTTGGGGTTGTGAAGCATTTGTCAAGTTACTTCAGTCAGATAAGCTCATAGCCATGTCGGATAAGTGTATTTTCATGGACTATCTAAGGGATACCTTAGGTTACTACTTCTACAACCAAGAAGAGGGCAAAGTGTTTCTCTCTTGGAATGGTGTCTTCCTTGAGAAAGAGTTTCTCAGTCGGGGAGTTAGTGGGAGCATGATGCAGCTCGAAGAAATTTGAGAGGAACTGACTAGTGGCAAGTCGGCAAAAGCCTTGGAGGTTGAGCCGGTCGTGGTAGCTGAGCCGGTGGCAACACCTACACTATGAAGATTGGCTGATTGTGAAGTGTTCGTGATGTATTACTATTAGATAGTGATGAGCCGAAAACTTATTCGGAAGCAATGGTGGGATATGATTCTGAGTCATGGCTTGAATCCATGAGATCTGAATTAAAGTCCATGGATGAAAATCAAGTTTGGAACTTGGTTGATCTGCGATACAGTGCAATACCCGTTGAGTGCAAATAGGTCTTAAGAAGAAAACTGATATGGATGGAAATATTTCTTTCTATAAAGCACGGATTGTCGCAAAGGGGTACCGGCAAATTCACGGAGTTGACTATGATGAGACTTTCTCACTCGTAGAGATGCTTAAGTCAGTTCGGATCACATTAGGTATAACAACCTATTTCGACTATGAAATATGGCAGATGGATGTCAAGACGGCTTTCCTTAATAGAAAATTAACCGAGGACTTGTATATGATACAGACCGAGGGTTTTGTTGATCCAGCTAATGCTAACAAGGTATGCAAACTTCATAAATCCATTTATGGGTTGAAGCAATCATCTCGGAGTTGGAACATTCGCTTTGATGAGGTAGTCAAATCATTTGGCTTCATCAAGAGTGATCATGATTCTTATTTATATAAGAGGTTTAGTGGGAGAAAAGAGAACTTTCTGATCATATATATCTATGACATATTACTGATTGGAAACGATGTCTAGATGTTGCAAGAAAACAAGGAGTCATTGAAAAGGAGTTTCTCAATGAAGGAATTGGGTGAGGCAACTTACATTCTAGGAATCAAGATCTATAGATATAGATCAAGGAGACTCATTGGATTGAGTCAGAGTACTGATACATTGCAAATGTATCTATAATTTTTGATGTTCCATGCTTGGTTTTATCTACCTTTTTGTGTTTTGTCCACACTTTGGAGTACTTTTCATATGATTTCTTGGACTAACCTATTAATAAGAGCCACAGTGCCAGTTGCCTGTTTTCTGCTGTTTTTGGTTCCAGAAAGTTAGAAAATCAATATTCTTGGAATTGGACGGGACAAAAGCCAAAGTTGATATTTTACCGGAAGACTCACGGAGCCAGAAGACGAGACGGAGAGGGGCCAAAGGGTGGCCACACCATGTGGTGGCGCGGGCTAGCCCTGGCCGCGCCACCAGGTGGTGTGGCCCCCTGGCCGCCCACCGACCTTGTCTCTTCGCCTATAAGAAGCCTCCCGATGAATAAACCCTAAATCATCAAGCCTCCAACCACGAAAAGTTCCGCAGCGCCGCCGCCACCAAAGGGGAGATTCGGGGGACAGAAAGTATCTGTTCCGGCACCCTGCCGGGACGAGGAAGTGCCCCCGGAGCCATCTCCATCAATCTCCACCGCCATCTCCATCACCGTTGCTGGTTCCCATGATGAGGAGGGAGTAGTTCTCTCTCGAGGCTAAGGGTTCTACCGGTAGCTATGTGTTCATCTCTCTCTCTATGCATAATCTTATTGAGATCATGAGCTTGTAATCTATAGATCTACCTTGCCACTCAAGTGCTTTAATAGATCTCTGCTCTCCCCATGTGTGTGAAAGTGACAGCGTGCACACCATGGTGGCACTTAGGCTAGAGATTACAAATACTTGTTATGAGTTATATTTGGAGTTGGATGTCTCTATGAAATTGTGGTGTTTGTTGGAACCATCTAGTGCTCAAGGTGACAGTGTGGGGTCATCTAGATGGGAAAGGCTTACTTTGAGGTGTGCTGTTATAGCCCTACCATCGATTAGAGTGTCCAACCGGAGAGTAGTTCAGCGTAGTATCATAAAGAAGAATATATTTATATGAGAGTGTTCACTAGTGAAAGTATGATCCCTAGGCCTTGTTTCTAAGCACTGAAACACCGTTTGCATCTAGATCTGTTACATGTTTGCTTGCTTCCATCTTTATTTCAGTTTTACTTTAGTCTTTTCCACACCATCAAGTTATTTCCTATCACCATTACCACTTATAATTATCCATACCACTTGTATTTCACTATCTCTTCGCCGAACTAGTGCACCTATACACCTGACAAGTGTATTGGGTGTGTTCGGGACACATGAGACTTCTTGTATCTTGATTGGAGGGTGGCTTGAGAGGGGATACCTTTGACCACTTCCTCCCTGAGTTCGATAAACCTTGGTTGATCCACTTAAGGGAAAACTTGCTGCTATCCTACAAACCTCTGCACTTGGAGGCCCAACAACTGTCTACAAGAATAGAAGTGCGTAGACATCAAGATATTTTCTGGCGCCGTTGTCGGGGAGCATAGCTTTATTTATCAAGTCCACTTGGATTCACTATTGTTCAAGATAAGTTTATTTTCTCCTTGTTTGCTTGTTTCTTTATCAAAATTACAGAAAAAAGTAGTTCCTACTCGAGTTGTTATTTTCGTTGGTCTGTTATTGTCTTGCCTTATCATCCTTGTTGTCAATGGTTGGTTTCTTTGAAACTGAAGCTTATTGGCAAGGTGGGTTCATGGAAGATCAAAAATATTATTATAAGGAACACCGATTGTCACAAAAAGGGAAACACTTATGGGAACAAATTGATAGATTGTATACCATTGCTAGAAACATGTGCTCTATTTATAATGCTACTTATTGTTGTGATGAATCTCGTTGCAGAAAGAGGTATAAACACCTCCCTTTTCAATGTGAGTATAATGATAATGATACCATATCTTCCTATGCTAAAGGAATTTATGACTTTTATGATGCAGAACAAATTGAAGAATTTATTGCTTGGAAGGGTGCTTTTGAGCTTGTTAGTTTGCCTGAAAGTATTGATGATTCACCTTACAAATATGAGGTTTATGGTATACTTAAATTTTTCTTTGATAATTACAGGGATGAAAATGGCTATATTCTTGAATATTTTATGAGATGCTTTCCACAAATGGAAGAGACTAATGCCTTGCAGGATCCTATGGAAGAAGAAATTGATGAACCTGAAATCTCATTAGATGAAAAAGAGGAGGAGAGTGATGAACAAAAGGAGGGAGAATGGATTAGCTACCCATGCCTACCTTCTAATGAGAGTAACTCTTTATCCCTTACATTATGTGATTGTCCTCCATGCTTACTAAAGGAGGATGAATGTTATGTTCCTGAGGATTCTTTTGAAGATGTTTATAATAAAGCTCTAGTGCTTGTAGATCATGAAAAGTATGCTTTATGTGATAGTTATATTGTTGAGTTTATTCATGAGGCTGCTGAAAATTATTATGAGAGAGGAAAATATGGTTGTAGAAGTTTCATGGTATTGAAACACCTCTCTATGTGCTGAAAGTTTTGAAGTTACTCTTGTTTTATCTTCCGATGCTTGTCACTTTGTTCTTTGTGAATTTATTTGCATACACGATTCCTATGCATAGGAAGTGGGTTAGACTTAAATGTGTTTTGAATTTTCTTCTTGATGCTCTCTTTTACTTCAACTCATATTTCTTATGAGAGCATCCTCTCAAACTTTTATGCCTGAAGATGATAATATGTCTACTATTCTTGGGATACCTTTTCTTAAATACTGCAGGAGTTTTTATTAATTGTAATCAAGGGAAAGTGACCTTTAATGTCAATGACAAGGAACATACTATCTATTTCCCCAAGAAGATTGATATACTTATGGTTTTGAATTCAATTGAACATGTTGAGGGCATTCAAGTTGGAGAAATATATTGTGCCATACCAAGAGAAAAATTTGAAACTATTATGATTGGGAACATTGCTATCAAGGTTGAGGTAACATAATCATTAGTGGAATACAAAGTTTTTTATCATATGAAATTGTTTTGGTCACAATACCTGATCAACCTTGTTAACAAAAGGATTTCATTGAAAAAAACAATGTTTTTTCACCATGATTATCTCCGCTTACTTCTATTTTATCCATTTTTAGTTTTTGCTTTTGCCTAACTTAAAGGCATTAAAGAAAAGTACTTATTGGGAGATAACCCAAAAGTTTTAGATGAGTCTTGGAAGTTATTACTTTAGTAATAACCGCTCCTTATCCTTTTTATTTGCTTTTTGTGCCAAGAGTAACCTCTAATGAGAGAGAAGTAATGATTGGGAAAGTTGCTGTCCCGACACATATTTCTATGCTTCACCGTAAAAATTCGTGTAAACTCTCTAAACATCTTTTTGAGGCGTGAATTTTTGTGCTTCTTCCCCAGGTTGTTATCTAACTTTCGTTAGTTCAACACTTTTTGATTTGAGCAATAGAAGGTCTTCGAAAAAAATTGTCTTAACTGCTGGTCTGTTTTGACAGATTTCTGCCATTTTCTGCATTTGCTTCTTGTTGGTTCCTTTTTGAGTTCTTTTGGGGAATTGAGCTTTTTGAGGGAAGTGCTACAATATCTAGTGTTTTAATGGAAGTTTATTTGGTGTTAGAACTGATCTTACGACTTATTTATCTTGAGTGCACTAATGTTGCTAATAAAGATTGTGTGAAGTTTTGTATGAAGGAAAAATTTCAGGTGTATGGAAGGAATGAGTAATGAGATGAAGGATGGACTAAGGCTCAAGCTTGGGGATGCCACGTGTGTCACCCCAAGAAATATCTAAGAAGTACAAGCGTCAAAGCTTGGGGATGCCCAAGGCATCCCCTTCTTCATCAATAAAAATCCCAGGTTTCTTCCAAACACTTCATTTTTATTGTTTAATGCATAATTGTGTTAATCTTGGAGCGTCTTCTTTTTCGTTTTTGTTTTTGGTTTTCATTTTCTTGGTTTTCTTAGTTTGCAGAATAAATTGGTTGGACCCCCTCTTTCATACATTGGTTTTCAAATAGTTTGGTTTGGATTGCAAAAGAGTAGGAAAGTTCATGCTTAAGTGGTAAAGAGAGCTTGTTTTTGATTGTGTCCTATGCTTTGTCATGCCATGCTTGATATTGTTTTGTATTTATGCTTAGTATTCTTTGCTGTAGCATGAGTTGTTATAAACAATTGAGATTTCTTAATGTGCCTTGGCTGAATCATGCGTTGTTTTAGCATATTAAAGAATAGTATTGTGGTATTCTCCTTTGATGCTTTATTTTGGTTGACTTGGCACATGCTCACACCATGTTATGACTATCTCAAGTCACCATAGCCTTTATGATCCTTTAGTTTTCAACTTGTAGTATCACTTTATGCTTTGATCAATGATGTTTTGTCGCTCTGCATGATTATGGCCATTATTGCTCTCTCGTTTGTCGCTCCCTTACTATTGCTAGCCTTCACTTACACTGAGTATGTTTTACTCAAGTTTCCAACTCCCTAAACCAAATATTGCCAAAGTTTCCACCATACCTACCTATTAGCATCATTTGCTACTTCCGTGCACATTCAATATGCCTTGTTTTCTTTCGAATAAAATGTTTGCTTGTTATGAGAAAGTTAGTTAGTAAATCTCTCACGAACTTGATGGCACACTGTATTTCCTGCACTTAATAAACCTGAACCATTGTGAACTCTCCATGAAAGTTATATGCTTGCACTTATTTGTTGGGAATTAGCAGAACCATGCTTTCATGGGGAACGCTTTCAACATTGCACTTGGTACTTGTACCTAGTTGATACCATGCTCTTTTGTATATGGATGTCGTCGGTGTGAAATGAAAGGGGAACTTGTAAGTCCATGGAGTTATGTATATGTGTTAGACAAACGCCTGGGCCGCTGGTCTAATCCATGCTGACATGGTGGAAACCTGCAGCGTAACCATAATGAGCTGTCTATGAAGCATTCTTCTTATAAAAAAAGGAGTCCTATATTGAGAAAAAGAGAAAAAGAGAAAAAAAAAGAGATTATGAAAAGAGGAAAGAGAGAAAAAAGCACCATATTCCCATGGTAAATAAGAAGATTGTTGAGATGCTCGTTGTCTGCTTGCCTTGTCATTTTGATATGGGGATTCTTCCGTATCATCGGGCAAGGGGTACCCCGTTGGCGGTTCTCTATGATACACATGTACTTACGATGACAAGAATTTACCGGTGACTAAACTTGAGTAGCATGAGGAGCGACCCTCGTATACAAGGGACATGAGATTTCTAACTTATACTTCATCAAGCATGTACACCATAGTTTGTTCACTTTAACCTTAATCACCTTCAAGATGCTTATGATAGGGGCAATGAGAGCTGAAAGCTATAAGTACCATAATTTTTGGAAGCTCTTTATGAGACTTGAATCCCTGCTTCCTTCTATGAAGGCCTTTCTTCCACCATTATATTGAGTCTCCACCTTCTACCTTTATGCAACTACTTTGAGAGCATAGTGGTCATTCTTAGTTCTATGTGCATTGTCCCAAGACTTGTTGATTGATGCATAACTTGATATTGCTTGTTTTAAACTATTTGTATCTAGTCACTCTTATGAACTTTGAAGGTTTCCTATGCATTTATATTTGCTACTCTATGAGGGACAAGCTAAATACTATTATGCTATGTTTCCTTTATGTGAAACAAACAAACGTCTTCCAAAGCATTGTTATTCATGAATCTTTTGTTTGTGCCTTTTCATGTTGCATCATAGTTTCTTTGTCTTATTGCTAGAACTTTGTCTTTCATGTTATGACTGAAGTACTATCATCCTAGCTATCAATGTTTTACAAATACTTTGATCAAGTTTATGATGGTGCATGTCACCTCAAAAATTATTCTTTCTTTTTGTCACTTACCTACTCGAGGACGAGCAGGAGTTAAGCTTGGGGATTTTGATACATTGCAAATGTATCTATAATTTTTGATGTTCCATGCTTGGTTTTATCTACCTTTTTGTGTTTTGTCCACACTTTGGAGTACTTTTCATATGATTTCTTGTACTAACCTATTAACAAGAGGCACAATGCCAGTTGCCTGTTTTCTACTGTTTTTGGTTCTAGAAAGTCAGAAAATCAATATTCTCGGAATTGGACCGGACAAAAGCCAAAGTTGATATTTTACTGGAAGACTCACGGAGCCAGAAGACTGGACGGAGAGGGGCCATAGGGTGTCCACACCATGTGGTGGCGCGGGCTAGCCCTGGCCGCGCCACCAGGTGGTGTGGGCCCCCTGGCCGCCCAGCAACCTTGCCTCTTCGCCTATAAGAAGCCTCCCGATGCATAAACCCTAAATCATCAAGCCTCCAGCCACGAAAAGTTCCGCAGCACCGCCGCCACCAAAGGGGAGATTCGGGGGACAGAAAGTCTTTGTTCCGGCACCATGCCAGGACGGGGAAGTGCCCCCGGAGCCATCTCCATCAATCTCCACCGCCATCTCCATCACCATTGCTGATTCCCATGATGAGGAGGGAGTAGTTCTCTCTCGAGGCTAAGGGTTCTACCGGTAGCTATGTTTTCATCTCTCTCTCTATTCATGATCTTATTGAGATCATGAGCTTGTAATCTATAGATCTACCTTGCTACTCAAGTGCTTTAATAGATCTCTGCTCTCCCCATGTGTGTGAAAGTGACAGCGTGCACACCATGGTGGCACTTAGGCTAGAGATTATAAATACTTGTTATGAGTTATATTTGGAATTGGATGTCTCTATGAAATTGTGGTGTTTGTTGGAACCATCTAGTGCTCAAGGTGACAGTGTGGGGTTATCTAGATGGGAAAGGCTTACTTTGAGGTGTGCTTTTATATCCCTACCATCGATTAGAGTGTCCAACCGGAGAGTAGTTCAGCGTAGTATCATAAAGAAGAATATATTTATATGAGAGTGTTCACTAGTGAAAGTATGATCCCTAGGCCTTGTTTCTAAGCACTGAAACACCGTTTCCAACTAGATCTGTTACATGTTTGCTTGCTTCCATCTTTATTTCAGTTTTACTTTAGTCTTTTCCACGCCATCAAGTTATTTTCTATCACCATTACCACTTATAATTATCCATACCACTTGTATTTCACTATCTCTTCGCCGAACTAGTGCACCTATACACCTGACAAGTGTATTGGGTGTGTTGGGGACACAAGAGACTTCTTGTATCTTGATTGGAGGGTTGCTTGAGAGGGGATACCTTTGACCACTTCCTCCCTAAGTTCGATAAACCTTGGGTGATCCACTTAAGGGAAAACTTGCTGCTGTCCTACAAACCTCTACACTTGGAGGCCCAACAACTGTCTACAAGAATAGAAGTGCGTAGACATCAAGTACATATTTGGATAATGTGTTGAATAAGTTCAACATGGAATCGTCTAAGAAGGGGTTCTTACCAATGTCCCATGGTGTAAAATTAGCAAGACTCAGCGTCCTTCGACAAGTGATGAGCAAAGTCGGATGAGTGTGATTATGTATGCTTTGGTAGTCGGATCCATCATGTATCCCATGATTTGTACTAGGCCAGATGTTTCCTATGCTCAAAGTGTTGTGAGTAGATACCAGGCTAACCCTAGAGAGATCCACTAAGCAGCGGTTAAGAACATCCTTAAGTACTTGCCAAAGTCTAAGGATTTGTTCCTAGTTTATGGAGGTGAGGTTGAACTTGGTGTAAAGGCTTACATGGATGCGAGTTATCTTACTGACTTAGATGATTATCATTTGCAATCTGGATATGTGTTTGTAATGAATGGAGGGGCTATGAGATAGAAGAATTCCAAGCAACAGACTGTGTCTGCATCTACAACAGTGGATGAGTATATCGCCGCCTCGGAGGTGGTGAAGGAAGCCGTTTGGATCAGGAACTTCCTGATGGATCTTGGTGTGGTTCAGGGGTCATCCAATCTGTTAGACGTGATTGTGACAACAATGGTGCTATTGTACAAGACAAGGAACCTAGACAACACTAGAAGAACAAATATATACTCATGCGGTACCACCTAATTCGCCAGTTTGTGGATCAAGGTGATATCTAGCTATGCAAGGTACACACAGATGCAAACGTTGCGGATATGTCGACAAAGTTGCTTCCACAGCCTAAGCATGAGGCGCACATAAGAGGCATGGGCATAAGATTCCTAGACATATGATATCGGGATGATTGACTCTAGTGCAAGTGGGCGACTATTGACATTCCCCAATGTATTCATCAAGTTATTAAGTTGTCTTAGTATGAATATTAGATATATATCATTTGATATGTGATTCGATTGTGGAACTATATATTCAAATTGTTCATACTAGATATCCTTGGTCATTGAGGTTGTGCTAGACACACAACTTAGACCAATGTGAAAGTCGGCTAATGACTAGGTTCCCCTTGTCATGGGCATGGTGATGCTATTCTGACTTACACGGACTCGGCTAAAGAGTTTAGTGAGCGGACTAACCCAAAGTTAAGATGCAATTAGCATGTTGTCATTTGTAGTCTCAAGCAATGGAATCCTTCGGAGGAGATCACATGATCCGAGTTCTTGATCAACAACTTAGGTTCTATCAAATGTTGTTCCGTAAATGGGCCGTTATAAATGTAAAGTTCGGACTGGTTGTGAATCAAGTTGCCTGACATGGATTATCGAGATGGGATTTTCCCCTCTGTAATGGAGAATTGTTTGGGCCCTCTCATGTGATATGATTCGGAAGCATGGCCATGCGTGACTTGGTTAAGTGTTAACCAAGGAGTTGGACTAAGTGTTACCCTAGTGAATCGAATATCATGTAACAAGAAAAGAGAGTCGATCTATTAAAGGGATGGCAACTACTCTCCTATACCTTGACATGGCATATCACAAGGCAAAGGGACTAGGACAAAAGTCATATGGAGAAAGATTCATCTTCGGACTTTACGATGCTTGGGAGTTAGCATGTCTTGCTAGAGGCTGCTACCAGCTATCGAGTCGGAGTGATGACTCGTGTCGTATCTAGGTGTACGTGAACCTACAGGGTCACACACTTAAGGGAAAGGAGCCCATTATGATTTGATCCATATTGAGATTGGGGTATGTCCTAGATGGGCCTCAAGCGTTGAGCCCAACTAGGAGTGTATATAATTGGGATACATCCCTGACCTATGCGTCACTTTGTCCACTCCCATTTCGGGTTAGACGGGATCTAACAGCCCTCTGCCTGGAGCTCCTCATGTATGTATGGATACTAATAGAGGCGTTGCACATGCGGTGCTTGAGTTAAAGGAGTTCGTGGGGATCTGGACGTGTTGTATGTGGGATCATTCGGCACGTCATCAACTAACACGCTTCATCAATAATCTGCACCTTTCTAGTGGTAAATCTCGTGGCCTATCACCTGAGCTAGATCTTGGGAGCACCCCATCAAGGAAAAGTTTTGTTTATCTCTACATGGCACAAACTCTAGTAATTTATATTTCTCCATATAAGACTTTAGCTCTATGCCTCGCTAATGGCCTGCAAGTGCACAGGTTCGTTAGAGAATGTTTTTGCAGAAGTATTAATTCCAGTTTTTATATCGATCCCAACAAGGATCCTAGGAAAGTGTTTTTATGCGGTGTTTCTGTCGCACCCAAGGTGTCATAGGTCTTGAGTGAATTGACTGCAAAAGTTGACGGTGGAAGTGGTGAGTAAAAGATAGAGGAAACTTGCTTAGGAAATAAGTAAATTGCATAAAAGTAAAGATGCGAAAGGTGTGTAAAGGTCCTGCAAATGAGAAGTTATGCGCAGAGAGAAACAGTTCATGGGGATAGTGAAAGTGCCAAATAGAATTAGTGGAACATCTCGGAGTTGGAACATTCGCTTTGATGAGGTGCTCAAATCATTTAGCTTCATCAAGAGTGATCATGATTCTTATTTATACAAGAGGTTTAGTGGGAGAAAAGTGAACTTTTTGATCATATATGTCGATGACATATTACTGATTGGAAACGGTGTCTAGATGTTATAAGAAAACAAGGAGTCATTGAAAAGGAGTTTCTCAATGAAGGACTTGGGTGAGGCAACTTACATTCTAGGATTCAAGATCTATAGATATAGATCAAGGCAACTCATTGGATTGAGTCAGAGTACATATTTGGACAATGTGTGTAATATGTTCAACATGGAATTGTCTAAGAAGGGGTTCTTACCAATGTGCCATGGTGTAAAACTTAGCAAGACTTAGCGTCCTTCGACAAGTGATGAGAAAAGTTGGATGAGTGCGATTATGTATGCTTTGGCAATCAGATCCATCATGTATCCCATGATTTGTACTAGGCCAGATGTTTCCTATGCTCAAAGTGTTGTGAGTACATACCAGGCTAACCGTAGAGAGATCCACTAGGCAGCGGTTAAGAACATCCTTAAGTACTTGACAAAGACTAAGGATTTGTTCCTACTTTATGGAGGTGAGGTTGAACTTGGTGTAAAGGGTTACATGTATGCGAGTTATCTTACTGACTTAGATGATTGTCATTCGCAATCTGGGTACGTGTTTGTAATGAATGGAGGGGCTATGAGATAGAAGAATTCCAAGCAAGAGACTGTGTCTACATCTACAATAGTGGCTGAGTATATCGTTGCCTCGGAGGTGGCGAAGGAAGCCGTTTGGATAAGGAATTTCTTGATTGATCTTGGTGTGGTTCAGGGTTCATCCAGTCTGTTAGACGTGTATTGTGACAGCAATGGTGCTATTCTACAAGACAAGGAACCTAGACAACACTAGAAGAACAAATATATACTCATGCGGTACCACCTGATTCGCCAGTTTGTGGATCAAGGTGATATCAAGCTATGCAAGGTACACACGGATGTAAACGTTGCGGATATGTCGACAAAGCCGGTTCCACAGCCTAAGCATGAGGCGCACGTAAGAGGCATGGGCATAAGATTCCTAGACATATGATATCGGGATGATTGACTCTAGTGCAAGTGGGAGACTATTGACATTCTCCAATCTATTCATCAAGTTATTAAGTTGTCTTAGTATGAACATTAGATATATATCAATGGATATGTGATTCGATTGTGGAACTATATATTCAAATTGTTCATACTAGATGTCCTTGGTCATTGAGGTTGTGCTAGACACACAACTTAGACCAATGTGAAAGTTGGCTAATGACTAGGTTCCCCTTTTCATGGGCATGGTGATGCTATTCTGACTTACACGGACTCGGCTAAAACATTTAGCGAGCGGAATAACCCACATTTAAGATGCAATTAGCATGTTCTCATTTGTAGTCTCAAGCAATTGAATCCTTCAGAGGTGATCACATGATCCTTGGATGTCTGTTCTTTTCACAAACCACATCTAGAGTCATTGCATGTATGTTCTTCTCACAAACCACATATGGATCCACCAGAGTTCATTACATGTGTGTTCTTTTCACAAACCAAAGCTAGTGTCATTTCATGTATGTTCTTCTCACAAACCACACATGGATCCACCAGAGGCATTGCATGTGTGTTCTTTTCACAAACCACAACTAGAGTCATTGCATGTCTATTCTTTTCCCAAACCACATCTAGAGTCATTGCATGTGTGTTCTTCTCAGAAACCACATATGGATCCACCAGAGTTCATTGCATGTGTGTTGTTTTCACAAACCACATGTAGAGTCATTGGATGTCTGTTCTTCTCACTAACCACACATGGATCCACCAGTGCCATTGCATGTGTGTTATTTTCACAAACCACATCTAGAGTCATTGGATGTCTGTTCTTTTTACAAACCACATCTAGAGTCATTGCATGTGTGTTCTTCTCACAAACCACATATGGATCCACCATAGTTCATTGCCTGTTTGTTCTTTTACAAACCACGGCTAGAGTCATTGCATGTCTGTTCTTCTCACAAACCGCACATGGATCCACCAGTGTCATTGCATGTGTGTTCTTTTCATTAACCACATCCAGAGTCATTGCATGTTTGTTCTTTTCAAAAACCACATATTGATCCACCAGTGTCATTGCATGTGTGTTCTTTTGACAAACCACATCTAGAGTCATTGCATGTATGTTCTTCTCACAAACCTCATATGGATCCACCAGAGTTCATTGCATGTCTTATCTTTTCACAAACCACAGCTAGAGTCACTGCATGTATGTTCTTCTCACAAACCACACATGGATCCACCAGAGTCATTGCATGTGTGTTCTTTTCACAAACCACAGCTAGAGTCATTGAATGTTCGTTCTTTTCACAAACTACATCTACAGTCATTGCATGTGTGTTCTTCTCACAAACCACATATGGATCCACCAGATTTCATTGCAGGTGTGTTCTTTTCACAAACCACATGTAGAGTCATTGGATGTATGTTCTTCTCACAAACCACAAATGGATCCACCAGTGTCATTAAATGTGTGTTGTTTTCACAAACCACATCTAGAGTCATTGGATGTCTGTTCTTTTCACAAACCACATCTAGAGTCATTGCATGTGTATTCTTCTCACAAACCACATATGGATCCACCAGAGTTCATTGCATGTCTGTTCTTTTCACAAACCACATCTAGAGTCATTGCATGTGTGTTCTTCTCACGAACCACATATGGTTCCACCAGAGTTCATTGTATGTCTGTTCTTCTCGCAAACCACATATAGATCCACCAGTGTCATTGCATGTGTGTTATTTGCACAAACCATAGCTAGAGTCATTGCATGTGTGTTCTTTTCATTAAACACATCCAGAGTCATTGCATGTGTGTTCTTTTCACAAACCACGTCTAGAGTCATTGCATGTGTGTTATTCTCACAAACTACATATGGATCCAGCAGAGTTCATTGCATGTCTGTTCTTTTCAAAAACCACAGCTAGAGTCATTACATGTCTGTTCTTCTCACAAACCACACATGGATCCACCAGAGTCATTGCATGTGTGTTCTTTTCACAAACCACATTTAGAGTCATTGCATTTCTGTTCTTTTCACAAACCACATCTAGAGTCATTCATGTGTGTTCTTCTCACAAACCACTTATGGATCCACCTGATTTCATTGCACGTGTGTTCTTTTCGCAAACCACATGTAGTCATTAGATGTATGTTCTTCTCACAAACCACACATGGATCCACTAGTGTCATTGCATGTGTGTTCTTTTCACAACCCACATCTAGAGTCATTGGATGTCTATTATTTTCACAAACCACATCTAGAGTCATTGCATGTGTATTCTTCTCACAAACCACACATGGATCCACCAGAGTTCATTGCATGTCTGTTCTTTTCACAAACCACAGCTAGAGTCATTGCATGTATGTTCTTATCACAAACCACACATGGATCCACCAGTGTCATTGCATGTGTGTACTTTTCATTAACCACATCCAGAGTCATTGCATGTGTGTTCTTTTCACAAACCACATATTGATCCACCAGTGTCATTGCATGTGTGTTCTTTTCACAAACCACATCTAGAGTCATTGCATATATGTTCTTCTCACAAACCACATATGGATCCACCAGAGTTAATTGCATGTCTATTCTTTTCACAAACCACAGCAAGAGACGTTGCATGTTTGTTCTCCTCACAAACCACACGTGGATCCACCAGAGTCATTGCATGCGTGTTCGTCTCACAAACCACATATGGATCCACCAGAGTTCATTGCATGTGTGTTCTTTTCACAAACCACATCTAGAGTCATTGCATGTCTGTTCTTTTCACAAACCACATATGGATCCACCTGTGTCATTGCATGTGTGTTCTTTTCACAAACCATAGCTAGAGTCATTGCATGTGTGTTCTTTTCATTAACCACATCTAGAGTCATTGCATGTGTGTTCTTTTCACAAACCAAATATGGATCCACCAGTGTCATTGCATGTGTGTTCTTTTCACAAACCACTTCTAGAGTCATTGCATGTGTGTTCTTATCACAAACCACATATGGATCCACTAGAGTTCATTGCATGTCTGTTCTTCTCACAAACCACATATGAATCCACCAGAGTCATTGCATGTCTGATCTTTTCACAAACACCAGCTAGAGTCATTGCATGTGTGTTCTTTTCATTAACCACATCCAGAGTCATTGCATGTGTGTTTTTTCACACACCACATATGGATCCACCAGTGTCATTGGATGTCTGTTCTTTTCACAAACCACATCTAGAGTCATTGCATGTATATCCTTCTCACAAACCACATATGGATCCACCAGAGTTCATTGCATGTATGTTCTTTTCACAAACCGCATCTAGAGTCATTGGATGTCTGTTCTTCTCACAAACCACAAATGGATCCACTAGTGTCATTGCATGTGTGTTCTTTTCACAACCCACATCGTGATTCATTGGATGTCTGTTCTTTTCACAAACCATATCTAGAGTCATTGCATGTGTATTCTTCTCACAAAGCACATATGGATCCACCAGAGTTCATTGCATGTCTGTTCTTTTCACAAACCACAGCTAGAGTTGTTGCATGCATGTTCTTATCACAAACCACCCATGGATCCACTAGTATCATTGCATGTGTGTTCTTTTCATTAACCACATCCAGAGTCATTGCATGTGTGTTCTTTTCACAAACCACATATTGATCCACTAGTGTCATTGCATGTGTGTTCTTTTCACAAACCACATCTAGAGTCATTGCATGTATGTTCTTCTCACAAACCACATATGGATCCACCAGAGTTCATTGCATGTCTGTTCTTTTCACAAACCACAGCAAGAGTCATTACATGTTTGTTCTCCTCACAAACCACACATGGATCCACCAGAGTCATTGGATGTCTGTTCTTCTCACAAACCACAAATGGATCCACTAGTGTCATTGTATGTGTGTTCTTTTCACAACCCACATCTAGAGTCATTGGATGTCTGTTCTTTTCACAAAGCACATCTAGAGTCATTGCATGTGTATTCTTCTCACAAACCACATATGGATCCACCAGAGTTCATTGGATGTCTGTTCTTTTCACAAACCACAACTAGAGTCGTTGCATGTATGTTCTTATCACAAACCACACATGGATCCACTAGTGTCATTGCATGTGTGTTCTTTTCATTTACCACATCCAGAGTCATTGCATGTGTGTTCTTTTCACAAACCACATATTGATCCACCAGTGTCATTGCATGTGTGTTGTTTTCACAAACCGGATCTAGAGTGATTGCATGTATGTTCTTCTCACAAACCACATATGGATCCACCAGAGTTCATTGCATGTCTATTCTTTTCACAAACCACAGCAAGAGTCATTGCATGTTTGTTCTCCTCACAAACCACACATGGATCCACCAGAGTCATTGCATGTGTGTTCGTCTCACAAACCACATATGGATCCACCAGAGTTCATTGCATGTGTGTTCTTTTCACAAACCACATCTAGAATCATTGGATGTCTGTTCTTCTCACAAACCACACATGGATCCACCAGTGTCATTGCATGTGTGTTCTTTTCACAAACCACATCTAGAGTCATTGGATGTCTGTTCTTTTCACAAACCACATATAGAGTCATTGCATGTGTGTTCTTCTCACAAACCACATATGGATCCATCAGAGTTCATTGCATGTCTGTTCTTTTCAAAAACCACAGCTAGAGTCATTGCATGTATGTTCTTCTCACAAAGCACACATGGATCCACTAGTGACATTGCACGTGTGTTCTTTTCACAAATCATATCTAGAGTCATTGGATGTTTGTTCTTTTGACAAACCAGATATTGATCCACCAGTGTCATTGCATGTGTGTTCTTTTCACAAACCACATTTAGAGTCATGGCATGTTCGTTCTTTTCACAAACCACATCTAGACTCATTGCATGTGTGTTCTTATCACAAACCACATATAGATCCACTAGAGTTCATTCATGTCTGTTCTTTTCACAAACCACACAGGGATCCACCCGTGTTATTGCATGTGTGTTCTTTTCACAAACCACATCTAGAGTCATTGGATGTATGTTCTTTTCACAAACCACATCTAGAGTAATTGCATGTCTATTCTTTTCACAAACCACATCTAGATTCATTGCATTTGTGTTCTTCTCACAAACCACAAATAGATCCACCAGTGTCATTGGATGTGTGTTCTTTTCACAAACCACATCTAGAGTCATTGGATGTCTGTTCTTTTCACAAACCACATCTAGAGTCATTGCATGTCTCTTCTTTTCACAAACCACATCTAGAGTCATTGCATGTGTGTTCTTCTCACAAACCACAAATGGATCTACCAGTGTAATTACATGTGTGTTATTTTCACAAACCACATCTAGAGTCATTGGATGTCTGTTCTTTTCACAAACCACATATAGAGTCATTGCATGTGTGTTCTTCTCACAAACCACATATGGATCCATCAGAGTTCATTGCATGTTTGTTCTTTTCACAAACCATAGCTAGAGTCATTGCATGTCTGTTCTTCTCACAAAGCACACATGGATCCACTAGTGACATTGCACGTGTGTTCTTTTCACAAACCATATCTAGAGTCATTGGATGTTTGTTCTTTGCACAAACCAGATATTGATCCACCAGTGTCATTGAATGTGTGTTCTTTTCACAAACCACATTTAGAGTCATTGCATGTTCGTTCTTTTCACAAACCACATCTAGAGTCATTGCATGTGTGTTCTTCTCACAAACCACATATGGATCCACTAGAGTTCATTGCATGTCTGTTCATTTCAAAAACCACACATGGATCCACCTGTGTCATTGCATGTGTGTTCTTTTCACAAACCACATCTAGAGTCATTGGATGTCTGTTCTTTTCACAAACCACATCTAGAGTCATTGCATGTCTTTTTTTTCACAAACCACATCTAGAGTCATTGCATGTGTGTTCTTTTCACAAACCATATATTGATCCACCAGTGTCATTGCATGTGTGTTCTTTTCACAAACCACATCTAGAGTCATTAAATGTCGTTTCTTTTCACAAACCACATCTAGAGTCATTGCATGTGTGTTCTTCTCACAAACCACATATGGATCCACTAGAGTTCATTGCATGGCTATTCTTCTCAGAAACCACACATGGATCCACCCGTGTCATTGCGTGTGTGTTCTTTTCACAAACCACATCTAGAGTCATTGGATGTCTGTTCTTTTCACAAACCACATCTAGAGTCATTGCATGTATATCCTTCTCACAAACCACATATGGATCCACTAGAGTTCATTGCATGTATGTTCTTTTCACAAACCACATCTAGAGTCATTGGATGTCTGTTCTTCTCACAAACCACAAATGGATCCACTAGTGTCATTGCATGTGTGTTCTTTTCACAACCCACATCGTGAGTCAATGGATGTCTGTTCTTTTCACAAACCACATCTAGAGTCATTGCATGTGTATTCTTCTCACAAAGCACATATGGATCCACCAGAGTTCATTGCATGTCTGTTCTTTTCACAAACCATAGCTAGAGTTGTTGCATGCATTTTCTTATCACAAACCACACATGGATCCACTAGTATCATTGCATGTGTGTTCTTTTCATTAACCACATCCAGAGTCATTGCATGTGTGTTCTTTTCACAAACCACATATTGATCCACTAGTGTCATTGCATGTGTGTTCTTTTCACAAACCACATCTAGAGTCATTGCATGTATGTTCTTCTCACAAACCACATATGGATCCACCAGAGTTCATTGCATGTGTGTTCTTTTCACAAACCATAGCAAGAGTCATTACATGTTTGTTCTCCTCACAAACCACACATGGATCCACCAGAGTCATTGGATGTCTGTTCTTCTCACAAACCACAAATGGATCCACTAGTGTCATTGTATGTGTGTTCTTTTCACAACCCACATCTAGAGTCATTGGATGTCTGTTCTTTTCACAAACCACATCTAGAGTCATTGCATGTGTATTCTTCTCACAAAGCACATATGGATCCACCAGAGTTCATTGCATGTCTGTTCTTTTCACAAACCAGAACTAGAGTCGTTGCATGTATGTTCTTATCCAAACCACACATGGATCCACTAGTGTCATTGCATGTGTGTTGTTTTCATTAACCACATCCAGAGTCATTGCATGTGTGTTCTTTTCACAAACCACATATTGATCCACTAGTGTCATTGCATGTGTGTTCTTTTCACAAACCACATCTAGAGTCATTGCATGTATGTTCTTCTCACAAACCACATATGGATCCACCAGAGTTCATTGCATGTTTGTTCTTTTCACAAACCACAGCAAGAGTCATTACATGTTTGTTCTCCTCACAAACCACACATGGATCCACCAGAGTCATTGGATGTCTGTTCTTCTCACAAACCACAAATGGATCCACCAGAGTTCATTGCATGTGTGTTGTTTTCACAAACCACATCTAGAATCATTGGATGTCTGTTCTTTTCACAAAGCACATCTAGAGTCATTGCATGTGTATTCTTCTCACAAACCACATTTGGATCCACCAGAGTTCATTGGATGTCTGTTCTTTTCACAAACCACAACTAGAGTCGTTGCATGTATGTTCTTATCACAAACCACACATGGATCCACTAGTGTCATTGCATGTGTATTCTTTTCATTAACCACATCCAGAGTCATTGCATGTGTGTTCTTTTCACAAACCACATATTGATCCACCAGTGTCATTGTATGTGTGCTGTTTTCACAAACCGGATCTAGAGTGATTGCATGTATGTTCTTCTCACAAACCACATATGGATCCACCAGAGTTCATTGCATGTCTGTTCTTTTCACAAACCACAGCAAGAGTCATTGCATGTTTGTTCTCCTCACAAACCACACATGGATCAACCAGAGTCATTGCATGTGTGTTCGTCTCACAAACCACATATGGATCCACCAGAGTTCATTGCATGTGTGTTCTTTTCACAAACCACATCTAGAATCATTGGATGTCTGTTCTTCTCACAAACCACACATGGATCCACCAGTGTCATTGCATGTGTGTTCTTTTCACAAACCACATCTAGAGTCATTGGATGTCTGTTCTTTTCACAAACCACATATAGAGTCATTGCATGTGTGTTCTTCTCACAAACCACATATGGATCCATCAGAGTTCATTGCATGTCTGTTCTTTTCAAAAACCACAGCTAGAGTCATTGCATGTCTGTTCTTCTCACAAAGCACACTTGGATCCACTAGTGACATTGCACGTGTGTTCTTTTCACAAATCATATCTAGAGTCATTGGATGTTTGTTCTTTTCACAAACCAGATATTGATCCACCAGTGTCATTGCATGTGTGTTCTTTTCACAAACCACATTTAGAGTCATGGCAAGTTCGTTCTTTTCACAAACCACATCTAGATTCATTGCATGTGTGTTCTTCTCACAAACCACATATAGATCCACTAGAGTTCATTGCATGTCTGTTCATTTCAAAAACCATACAGGGATCCACCAGTGTCATTGCATGTGTGTTCTTTTCACAAACCACATCTAGAGTCATTGGATGTCTGTTCTTTTCACAAACCACATCTAGAGTCATTGCATGTCTATTCTTTTCACAAACCACATCTAGATTCATTGCATGTGTGTTCTTCTCACAAACCACATATGGATCCACCAGAGTTCATTGCACGTGTGTTCTTTTCACAAACAATATCTAGAGTGATTGCATGTCTATTCTTTTCACAAACCATAGCTAGAGTCATTGCATGTCTGTTCTTGTCACAAACCACACATGGATCCACCTGTGTCATTGCATGTGTGTTCTTTTCACAAACCACATCCATTGGATGTCTGTTCTTTTCACAAACCACATCTTGAGTCATTGCATGTCTTTTTTTTCACAAACCACATCTAGAGTCATTGCATGTGTGTTCTTTTCACAAACCACATATTGATCCACCAGTGTCATTGCATGTGTGTTCTTTTCACAAACCACATCTAGAGTCATTAAATGTCGTTTCTTTTCACAAACCACATCTAGAGTCATTGCATGTGTGTTCTTCTCACAAACCACATATGGATCCACCAGAGTTCATTGCATGTATGTTCTTTTCACAAACCACAGCTAGAGTTGTTGCATGCATGTTCTTATCACGAACCACACATGGATCCACTAGTATCATTGCATGTGTGTTCTTTTCATTAACCACGTCCAGAGTCATTGCATGTGTGTTCTTTTCACAAACCACATATTGATCCACTAGTGTCATTGCATGTGTGTTCTTTTCACAAACCACATATAGAGTCATTGCATGTATGTTCTTCTCACAAACCACATATGGATCCACCAGAGTTCATTGCATGTCTGTTCTTTTCACAAACCACAGCAAGAGTCATTACATGTTTGTTCTCCTCACAAACCACACATGGATCCACCAGAGTCATTGGATGTCTGTTCTTATCACAAACCACAAATGGATCCACTAGTGTCATTGTATGTGTGTTCTTTTCACAACCCACATCTAGAGTCATTGGATGTCTGTTCTTTTCACAAAGCACATCTAGAGTCATTGCATGTGTATTCTTCTCACAAACCACATATGGATCCACCAGAGTTCATTGGATATCTGTTCTTTTCACAAACCACAACTAGAGTCGTTGCATGTATGTTCTTATCACAAACCACACATGGATCCACTAGTGTCATTGCATGTGTGTTCTTTTCATTAACCACATCTAGAGTCATTGCATGTGTGTTCTTTTCACAAACCACATATTGATCCACCAGTGTCATTGCATGTGTGTTGTTTTCACAAACCAGATCTAGAGTGATTGCATGTATGTTCTTCTCACAAACCACATACGGATCCACTAGAGTTTATTGCATGTCTATTCTTTTCACAAACCATAGCTAGAGTCATTGCATGTCTGTTCTTCTCACAAAGCACACATGGATCCACCAGTGTCATTGCATGTGTGTTCTTTTCACAAAACACATCTAGAGTCATTGGATGTCTGTTCCTTTCACAAACAACATATTGATCCACCAGTGTCATTGCATGTGTGTTCTTTTCACAAACCACATATGGATCCACCAGTGTGATTACATGTGTGTTCTTTTCATTAAACACAGCAAGAGTCATTGCATGTCTATTCTTTTCACAAACCACATATGGATCAACCAGTGTCATTGCCTGTGTGTTCTTTTCACAAACAACAACTAGAGTCATTGCATGTGTGTTATTTTCATTAACCACATCTAGAGTCATTGCATGTGTGTTGTTTTCACAAACCACATATGGATCCACCAGTGTCATTACATGTGTGTTCTTTTCACAAACCACATCTAGAGTCATTGCATGTGTGTTCTTCTCACAAACCACATCTGGATCCACAAGAGTTCATTGCATGTCTGTTCTTCTCACAAACCACATATGGATCCACCAGTGTCATTTCTTGTGTGTTCTTTTCACAAACCACATATAGAGTCATTGAATGTCTGTTCTTTTCACAAACCACATCTAGAGTCATTGCATGTGTGTTCTTCTCACAAACCACATATGGATCCACCAGAGTTCATTGCATGTCTGTTCTTTTCACAAACCACAGCTAGAGTCATTGTATGTTTTTTCTTCTCACAAACCACCAGCGTCATTGCATGTCTATTCTTTTCACAAACCACATCTAGAGTCATTGGATGTCTTTTCTTTTCACAAACCAAATATTGATTCACCAGTGTCATTGCATGTGTGTTCTTTTCACAAACCACATCTAGAGTCATTGCATGTGTGTTCTTTTCACAAACCATATATGGATCCACTAGTGTGATTCCATGTGTGTTCCTTCCATTAACCACAACTAGATTCATTGCATGCCTATTTTTTTCACAAACCACATATGGATCCACTAGTGTCATTGCATGTGTGTTCTATTCATAAACCACACCTAGAGTCATTGCATGTGTGTTCTTTTCATTAACCACCTCTAGAGTCATTGCATGTGTGTTCTTTTCACAAACCAGATATGGATGCATTAGTGTCATTGCATGTGTGTTGTTTTCACAAACCACATATAGAGTCATTGCATGTGTGTTCTTCTCAAAAACCACATATGCATCCACCAGAGTTCATTGCATGTGTTTTCTTTTCACAAACCACATATGGATCCACCAGTGTCATTGCATGTGTGTTCTTTTCACAAACCATAGCTCGAGTCATTGCATGTGTGTTCTTTTCATTAACCACATCCAGAGTCATTGCATGTGTGTTCTTTTCACAAACCACATATGGATCCACCAGTGTCATTCGATGTCTATTCTTTTCACAAACCACATCTAGAGTTCATTGCATGTGTGTTCTTATCACAAACCACATATGGATCCACCAGAGTTCATTGCATGTATGTTGTTTTCACAAACCACAGGTAGAGTCATTGCATGTCTGTTCTTCTCACAAACCACACATGAATCCACCAGTGTCATTGCATGTGTGTTCTTTTCACAAACCACATCTAGAGTCATTGCATGTGTGTTCTTTTCACAAACCACATATGGATCCACCAGTGTGATTGCATGTCTGTTCTTTTCATTAACCACAGCTAGAGTCATTGCATGTCTGTTCTTTTCACAAACCACATATGTATCCACAAATGTCATTGCATGTGTGTTCTTTTCACAAACCACGTATGGATCCACCAGTGTGATTGCATGTGTGTTCTTTTCATTAACCATACCTAGAGTCATTTCATGTATGTTCTTTTCACAAACTACATATGGATCCACTAGTGTCATTGCATGTGTGTTCTTTTCACAAACCACAGCTAGCGTCATTGCATGTGTGTTCTTTTCATTAACCACACCTAGAGTCATTGCATGTGTCTTCTTTTCACAAACCACATATGGATCCACCAGTGTCATTTCATGTGTGTTCTTTTCACAAACCACATCTAGAGTCGTTGCATGTGTGTTCTTCTCAGAAACCACATCTGGATCCACCAGAGTTCATTGTATGTCTGTTTTTCTCACAAACCACCTATGGATCCACCAGTGTCATTTCATGTGTGTTCTTTTCATAAACCACATCTAGAGTCATTGGATGTCTGTTCTTTTCACAAACAACATCTAGAGTCATTGCATGTGTGTCTTCTCACAAACCACATATGGATCCACTAGAGTTCATTGCATGTCTGTTCTTTTCACAAACCACAACTAGAGTCATTGCATGTCTATTCTTCTCACAAACCACACATGGATCCACCAGTGTCATTGCATGTGTGTTCTTTTCAAAACTACATCTAGAGTCATTGGATGTCCGTTCTTTTCACAACCACATATTGATCCACCAGTGTCATTGCATGTGTGTTCTTTTCACAAACCACATCTAGAGTCATTGCATATGTGTTCTTTTCACAAACCACATAGGGATCCACCAATGTGATTGCATGTGTGTCCTTTTCATTAACCACATCTAGAGTCATTGCATGTTTGTTCTTTTCACAAACCACATATGGATCCACTAGTGTCACTGCATGTGTTTTCTATTCACAAACCACATCTAGAGTCACTGCATGTGTATTCTTTTCACAAACCACATATGGATCCACCAGTGAAATTGCATGTGTGTTCTTTTAACAAACCACATCTAGAGACATTACATGTGTGTTCTTCTCACAAACAACATATGGATCCGCCAGAGTTCATTGCCTATGTGTCTTTTCACAAACCACAGATGGATCCACAAGTGTCATTGCATGTGTGTTCTTTTCACAAACCACAGCTAGAGTCATTGCATGTGTGTTCTTTTTATTAACCACATCTAGAGTCATTGCATGTGTGTTCTTTTCACAAACCACATATGGATCCACCAGTGTCATTGGATGTCTGTTCTTTTCACAAACCACATCTATAGTTCTTTGCATGTCTGTCCTTCTCACAAACCACATATGGATCCACCAGAGTTCATTGCATGTGTGTTCTTTTCACAAACCACATCTATAGTCATTGCATGTCTGTTCTTCTCACAAACCCCACATGGATCCACCAGTGTCATTGCATGTGTGTTCTTTTCATAAACCACATATGGATCCACCAGTGTGATTGCATGTGTGTTCTTTTCATTAACCACAGCTAGAGTCATTGCATGTCTGTTCTTTTCACAAACCACATATGGATCCACCAGTGTCATTGCATGTGTGTTCTTTTCACAAACCACATCTAGAGTCATTGCATGTGTGTTCTTTTCACAAACCATATATGGATCCACCAGTGTGATTCCATGTGTCTTCTTTTCATTAACCACAGCTAGAGTCATTGCATGTCTGTTCTTTTCACAAACCACATACTGATCCACCAGTGTCATTGCATGTGTGTTCTTTTCACAAACCACATCTAGAGTCATTGCATGTGTGTTCTTTTCACAAACCACATATGGATCCACCAGTGTGATTGCATGTGTGTTCTTTTCATTAACCATAGCGAGAGTCATTGCATGTCTATTCTTTTCACAAACCACATATGGATCAACCAGTGTCATTGCATGTGTGTTCTTTTCACAAACCACAGCTAGAGTTTTTGCATGTGTGTTATTTTCATTAACCACATCTAGAGTCATTGCATGCGTGTTCTTTTCACAAACCACATATGGATCGACAAGTGTCATTGCATGTCTGTTCTTTTCACAAACGACAGCTAGAGTCATTGCATGTCTATTTTTTTCACAAACCACATATGGATCCACTAGTGTCATTGCATGTGTGTTCTATTCACAAACCACGTCTAGAGTCATTGCATGTTTCTTCTTTTCATTAACCACATCTAGAGTCATTGCATGAGTGTTCTTTTCACAACCCACATATGGATGCACCAGTGTCATTGCATGTGTGTTCTTTTCACAAACCACATCTATATTCATTGCATGTGCGTTCTTCTCAGAAACCACATCTGGACCCACCACAGTTCATTGCATGTCTGTTTTTCTCACAAATCACCTATGGATCCACCAGTGTCATTTCATGTGTGTTCTTTTCACAAACCACATCTAGAGTCATTGGATGTCTGTTCTTTTCACAAACCACATCTAGAGTCATTGCATGTGTGTGTTCTCACAAACCACATATGGATCCACTAGAGTTCATTGCATGTATGTCCTTTTCACAAACCACAGCTAGAGTCATTGCATGTGTGTTATTTTCATTAACCACATCTAGAGTCATTGCATGCGTGTTGTTTTCACAAACCACATATGGATCCACTAGTGTCATCGCATGTGTGGTCTTTTCACAAACCACATCTAGAGTCATTGCATGTGTGTTCTTCTCACAAACCACATCTGGATCCACAAGAGTTAATTGGATGTCTGTTCTTCTCACAAACCACATATGGATCCACCAGTGTCATTTCATGTGTGTTCTTTTCACAAACCACATATAGAGTCATTGGATGTCTGTTCTTTTCACAAACCACATCTAGAGTCATTGCATGTGTGTTCTTCTCACAAACCACATATGGATCCACCAGAGTTCATTGCATGTCCGTTCTTTTCACAAACCATAGCTAGAGTCATTGCATGTATTTTCTTCTCACAAACCACACATGAATCCACCAGCGTCATTGCATGTGTGTTCTTTTCACAAACCACATCTAGAGTCATTGGATGTCTATTCTTTTCACAAACCACATCTAGAGTCATTGCATGTGTGTTCTTATCACAAACCACATATGGATCCATCACAGTTCATTACATGTGTGTTCTTTTCTCAAACCACATCTAGAGTCATTGGATGTCTGTTCTTCTCACAAACCACACATGGATCTACCAGTGTCATTGCATGTGTGTTCTTTTCACAAACCACATCTAGAGTCATTGCATGTCTATCCTTTTCACAAACCACATCTAGAGTCATTGCATGTGTGTTCTTCTCACAAACCACATATGGATCCACTAGAGTTCATTGCATGTCTATTCTTTACACAAACCACAACTAGAGTCATTGCATGTATGTTCTTCTCACAAACCACACATGGATCCACCCATTTAATTGCATGTGTGTTCTTTTCACAAACCACTTCTACAGTCATTGGATATCTGATCTTTTCACAAACCACATCTAGAGTCATTGCATGTCTGTTCTTTTCACAAACCACATCTAGAGACATTGCATGTGTGTTCTTCTCACAAACCACAAATGGATCCACCAGTGTCATTGCATGTGTGTTCTTTTCACAAACCACATCTAGAGTCATTGGATGTCTATTCTTTTCACAAACCACATCTAGAGTCATTGCATGTGTGTCTTCTCACAAACCACATATGGATCCACTAGAGTTCATTGCATGTCTGTTCTTTTCACAAACCACAACTAGAGTCATTGCATGTCTATTCTTCTCACAAACCACACATGGATCCACCAGTGTCATTGCATGTGTGTTCTTTTCAAAACTACATCTAGAGTCATTGGATGTCCGTTCTTTTCACAACCACATATGGATCCACCAGTGTCATTGCATGTGTGTTCTTTTCACAAACCATATATGGATCCACCAGTGTGATTCCATGTGTCTTCTTTTCATTAACCACAAATAGAGTCATTGCATGTCTATTTTTTTCACAAACCACATATGGATCCACTAGTGTCATTGCATGTGTGTTGTATTCACAAACCACGTCTAGAGTCATTGCATGTTTCTTCTTTTCATTAACCACATCTAGAGTCATTGCATGTGTGTTCTTTTCACAAACCACATATGGATGCACCAGTGTCATTGCATGTGTGTTCTTTTCACAAACCACATCTATATTCATTGCATGTGCGTTCTTCTCAGAAACCACATCCGGACCCACCACAGTTCATTGCATGTCTGTTTTTCTCACAAACCACCTATGGATCCACCAGTGTCATTTCATGTGTGTTCTTTTCACAAACCACATCTAGAGTCATTGGATGTCTGTTCTTTTCACAAACCACATCTAGAGTCATTGCATGTGTGTCTTCTCACAAACCACATATGGATCCACTAGAGTTCATTGCATGTCTGTTCTTTTCACAAACCACAGCTAGAGTCATTGCATGTGTGTTATTTTCATTAACCACATCTAGAGTCATTGCATGCGTGTTGTTTTCACAAAACACATATGGATCCACTAGTGTCATTGCATGTGTGTTCTTTTCACAAACCACATCTGGATCCACAAGAGTTAATTGGATGTCTGTTCTTCTCACAAACCACATATGGATCCACCAGTGTCATTTCATGTGTGTTCTTTTCACAAACCACATATAGAGTCATTGGATGTCTGTTCTTTTCACAAACCACATCTAGAGTCATTGCATGTGTGTTATTCTCACAAACCACATATGGATCCACTAGAGTTCATTGCATGTCCGTTCTTTTCACAAACCATAGCTAGAGTCATTGCATGTCTTTTCTTCTCACAAACCACACATGGATCCACCAGCGTCATTGCATGTGTGTTGTTTTCACAAACCACATCTAGAGTCATTGGATGTCTATTCTTTTCACAAACCACATCTAGAGTCATTGCATGTGTGTTCTTATCACAAACCACATATGGATCCATCACAGTTCATTACATGTGTGTTCTTTTCTCAAACCACATCTAGAGTCATTGGATGTTTGTTCTTCTCACAAACCACACATGGATCTACCAGTGTCATTGCATGTGTGTTCTTTTCACAAACCACATCTAGAGTCATTGCATGTCTATCCTTTTCACAAACCACATCTAGAGTCATTGCATGTATGTTCTTCTCACAAACCACATATGGATCCACTAGAGTTCATTGCATGTCTATTCTTTACACAAACCACAACTAGAGTCATTGCATGTATGTTCTTCTCACAAACCACACATGGATCCACCCGTGTAATTGCATGTGTGTTCTTTTCACAAACCACTTCTACAGTCATTGGATATCTGTTCTTTTCACAAACCACATCTAGAGTCATTGCTTGTCTGTTCTTTTCACAAACCACATCTAGAGTCATTGCATGTGTGTTCTTCTCACAAACCACAAATGGATCCACCAGTGTCATTGCATGTGTGTTCTTTTCACAAACCACATCTAGAGTCATTGGATGTCTATTCTTTTCACAAACCACATCTAGAGTCATTGTATGTGTGTTCTTCTCACAAACCACATATGGATCCACCAGAGTTCATTGCATGTCTGTTCTTTTCACAAACCGTAGCTAGAGTCATTGCATGTATGATCTTCTCACAAAGCACACATGGATCCACCAGTGTCATTGCATGTATGTTCTTTTCACAAACCACATCTAGTGTCCTTGGATGTCTGTTCTTTGCACAAACAACATATTGATCCACCAGTGTCATTGCATGTGTGTTCTTTTCAGAAACCACATCTAGAGTCATTGCATGTGTGTTATTTTCACAAACCACATTTGGATCCACCAGTGTGATTGCATGTGTGTTCTTTTCATTAACCACAGCAAGAGTCATTGCATGTCTATTCTTTTCACAAACCACATATGGATCAACCAGTGTCATTGCGTGTGTGTTCTTTTCACAAACCACAGCTAGAGTCATTGCATGTGTGTTATTTTCATTAACAACATCTAGAGTCATTGCATGCGTGTTCTTTTCACAAACCACATATGGATCCACCAGTGTCATTGCATGTGTGTTCTTTTCACAAACCATATCTAGAGTCATTGCATGTGTGTTCTTCTCACAAACCACATCTGGATCCACAAGAGTTATTTGCATGTCTGTTCTTCTCACAAACCACATATGGATCCACCAGTGTCATTTCATGTGTCTTCTTTTATCAAACCACATATAGAGTCATTGGATGTCTGTTCTTTTCACAAACCACATCTAGAGTCATTGCATGTCTGTTCTTTTCACAAACCACATATGGATCCACCACAGTTCATTGCATGTCTGTTCTTTTCACAAACCACAGCTAGAGTCATTGCATGTCTATTCTGCTCACAAACCACACATGGATCCACCAGCGTAATTGCATGTGTGTTCTTTTCACAAACCACATCTAGAGTCATTGGATGTCTATTCTTTTCACAAAACACATCTAGAGTCATTACATGTGTGTTCTTATCACAAACCACATAAGGATCCATCAGAGTTCATTGCATGTGTGTTCTTTTTTCAAACCACATCTAGAGTCATTGGATGTCTGTTCTTTTCACAAACCACACATGGATCTACCAGTGTCATTGCATGTGTGTTCTTTTCACAAACCACATCTAGAGTCATTGCATGTCTATCCTTTTCACAAACCACATCTAGAGTCATTGCATGTGTGTTCTTCTCACAAACCACATATGGATCCACTAGAGTTCATTGCATGTCTATTCTTTACACAAACCACAACTAGAGTCATTGCATGTATGTTCTTCTCACAAACCACACATGGATCCACCCGTGTAATTACATGTGTGTTCTTTTCACAAACCACTTCTACAGTCATTGGATATCTGTTCTTTTCACAAACCACATCTAGAGTCATTGCATGTCTGTTCTTTTCACAAACCACATCTAGAGTCATTGGATGTGTGTTCTTCTCACAAACCACAAATAGATCCACCAGTGTCATTGCATGTGTGTTCTTTTCACAAACCACATCTAGAGTCATTGGATGTCTATTCTTTTCACAAACCACATCTAGAGTCATTGTATGTGTGTTCTTCTCACAAACCACATATGGATCCACCAGAGTTCTTTGCATGTCTGTTCTTTTCACAAACCGTAGCTAGAGTCATTGCATGTCTGATCTTCTCACAAAGCACACATGGATCCACCAGTGTCATTGCATGTATGTTCTATTCACAAACCACATCCAGAGTCATTGGATGTATGTTCTTTTCACAATCAACATATTGATCCACCAGTGTCATTGCATGTGTTTTCTTTTCACAAACCACATCTAGAGTCATTGCAATTGTGTTCTTTTCACAAACCACATCTAGAGTCATTGCATGTGTGTTCTTTTCACAAACCACATATGGATCCACCAGTGTGATTGCATGTGTGTTCATTTCATTAACCACAGAAGAGTCATTGCATGTCTATTCTTTTCACAAACCACATATGGATCCACTAGTGTCATTGCATGTGTGTTCTATTCACAAACCACATCTAGAATCATTGCATGTGTGTTCTTTTCATTAACCACATCTAGAGTCATTATATGTGTGTTCTTTTCACAAACCACATATGGATGCCTCAGTGTCATTGCATGTGTGTTCTTTTCACAAACCACATGTAGAGTCATTGCATGTGTGTTCTTCTCATAAACCACATATGGATCCACCAGAGTCATTGCATGTCTGTTCTTTTCACAAACCACATAGGGATCCACCAGTGTGATTGCATGTGTGTTCTTTTCATTAACCACATCTAGAGTCATTGCATGTCTGTTCTTTTCACAAACCACATATGGATCCACTAGTGTCACTGCGTGTGTGTTCTATTCACAAACCACATCTAGAGTCATTGGATGTCTATTCTTTTCACAAACCACATCTAGAGTCATTGTATGTGTGTTCTTCTCACAAACCACATATGGATCCACCAGAGTTCATTGCATGTCTGTTCTTTTCACAAACCGTAGCTAGAGTCATTGCATGTCTGATCTTCTCACAAAGCACACATGGATCCACCAGTGTCATTGCATGTATGTTCTTTTCACAAACCACATCTAGAGTCCTTGGATGTCTGTTCTTTGCACAAACAACATATTGATCCACCAGTGTCATTTCATGTGTGTTCTTTTCACAAACCACATCTAGAGTCATTGCATGTGTGTTCTTTTCACAAACCACATATGGATCCACCAGTGTGATTGCATGTGTGTTCTTTTCATTAACCACAGCAAGAGTCATTGCATGTCTATTCTTTTCACAAACCACATATGGATCCACCAGTGTCATTGCGTGTGTGTTCTTTTCACAAACCACAGCTAGAGTCATTGCATGTGTCTTATTTTCATTAACAACATCTAGAGTTATTGCATGCGTGTTCTTTTCACAAACCACATATGGATCCACCAGTGTCATTGCATGTGTGTTCTTTTCACAAACCATATCTAGAGTCATTGCATGTGTGTTCTTCTCACAAACCACATCTGGATCCACAAGAGTTATTTGCATGTCTGTTCTTCTCACAAACCACATATGGATCCACCAGTGTCATTTCATGTGTCTTCTTTTATCAAACCATATATAGAGTCATTGGATGTCTGTTCTTTTCACAAACCATATCTAGAGTCATTGCATGTCTGTTCTTTTCACAAACCACATATGGATCCACCACAGTTCATTGCATGTCTGTTCTTTTCACAAACCACAGCTAGAGTCATTGCATGTCTTTTCTGCTCACAAACCACACATGGATCCACCAGCGTCATTGCATGTGTGTTCTTTTCACAAACCACATCTAGAGTCATTGGATGTCTATTCTTTTCACAAAACACATCTAGAGTCATTACATGTGTGTTCTTATCACAAACCACATAAGGATCCATCAGAGTTCATTGCATGTGTGTTCTTTTCTCAAACCACATCTAGAGTCATTGGATGTCTGTTCTTTTCACAAACCACACATGGATCTATCAGTGTCATTGCATGTGTGTTCTTTTCACAAACCACATCTAGAGTCATTGCATGTCTATCCTTTTCACAAACCACATCTAGAGTCATTGCATGTGTGTTCTTCTCACAAACCACATATGGATCCACTAGAGTTCATTGCATGTCTATTCTTTACACAAACCACAACTAGAGTCATTGCATGTATGTTCTTCTCACAAACCACACATGGATCCACCCGTGTAATTACATGTGTGTTCTTTTCACAAACCAATTCTACAGTCATTGAATATCTGTTCTTTTCACAAACCACATCTAGAGTCATTGCATGTCTGTTCTTTTCACAAACCACATCTAGAGTCATTGGATGTGTGTTCTTCTCACAAACCACAAATAGATCCACCAGTGTCATTGCATGTGTGTTCTTTTCACAAACCACATCTAGAGTCATTGGATGTCTATTCTTTTCACAAACCACATCTAGAGTCATTGTATGTGTGTTCTTCTCACAAACCACATATGGATCCACCAGAGTTCTTTGCATGTCTGTTATTTTCACAAACCGAAGCTAGAGTCATTGCATGTCTGATCTTCTCACAAAGCACACATGGATCCACCAGTGTCATTGCATGTATGTTCTTTTCACAAACCACATCCAGAGTCATTGGATGTCTGTTCTTTTCACAAACAACATATTGATCCACCAGTGTCATTGCATGTGTGTTCTTTTCACAAACCACATCTAGAGTCATTGCATGTGTGTTCTTTTCACAAACCACATCTAGAGTCATTGCATGTGTGTTCTTTTCACAAACCACATATGGATCCACCAGTGTGATTGCATGTGTGTTCATTTCATTAACCACAGAAGAGTCATTGCATGTCTATTCTTTTCACAAACCACATATGGATCCACTAGTGTCATTGCATGTGTGTTCTATTCACAAACCACATCTAGAATCATTGCATGTGTGTTCTTTTAATTAACCACATCTAGAGTCATTATATGTGTGTTCTTTTCACAAACCACTTATGGATGCCTCAGTGTCATTGCATGTGTGTTCTTTTCACAAACCACATGTAGAGTCATTGCATGTGTGTTCTTCTCATAAACCACATATGGATCCACCAGAGTCATTGCATGTCTGTTCTTTTCACAAACCACAAAGGGATCCACCAGTGTGATTGCATGTGTGTTCTTTTCATTAACCACATCTAGAGTCATTGCATGTCTGTTCTTTTCACAAACCACATATGGATCCACTAGTGTCACTTCATGTATGTTCTATTCACAAACCACATCTAGAGTCATTGCATGTGTATTCTTTTCACAAACCACATATGGATCCACCAGTGAAATTGCATGTGTGTTGTTTTAACAAACCACATCTAGAGACATTACATGTGTGTTATTCTCACAAACAACATATGGATCCGCCAGAGTTCATTGCCTATGTGTCTTTTCACAAACCACAGATGGATCCACAAGTGTCATTGCATGTGTGTTCTTTTCACAAACCACAGCTAGAGTCATTGCATGTGTGTTCTTTTTATTAACCACATCTAGAGTCATTGCATGTGTGTTCTTTTCACAAACCACATATGGATCCACCAGTGTCATTGGATGTCTGTTCTTTTCACAAACCACATCTATAGTAATTTGCATGTCTGTCCTTCTCACAAACGACATATGGATCCACCAGAGTTCATTGCATGTGTGTTCTTTTCACAAACCACATCTATAGTCATTGCATGTCTGTTATTCTCACAAAACACACATGGATCCACCAGTGTCATTGCATGTGTGTTCTTTTCAGAAACCACATATGGATCCACCAGTGTGATTGCATGTGTGTTCTTTTCATTAACCACATCTAGAGTCATTGCATGTCTGTTCATTTCACAAACCACATATGGATCCACCAGTGTCATTGCATGTGTGTTCTTTTCACAAACCACATCTATATTCATTGCATGTGTGTTCTTCTCAGAAACCACATCTGGACCCACCAGAGTTCATTGCATGTCTGTTTTTCTCACAAACCACCTATGGATCCACCAGTGTCATTTCATGTGTGTTCTTTTCACAAACCACATCTAGAGTCATTGGATATCTCTTCTTTTCACAAACCACATCTAGAGTCATTGCATGTGTATCTTCTCACAAACCACATATGGATCCACTAGAGTTCATTGCATGTCTGTTCTTTTCACAAACCACAGCTAGAGTCATTGCATGTGTGTTTGTTTTCATTAACCACATCTAGAGTCATTGCATGCGTGTTGTTTTCACAAACCACATATGGATCCACTAGTGTCATGGCATGTGTGTTCTTTTCACAAACCACATCTAGAGTCATTGCATGTGTGTTCTTCTCACAAACCACATCTGGATCCACAAGAGTTAATTGCATGTCTGTTCTTCTCACAAACCACATATGGATACACCAGTGTCATTTCATGGGTGTTCTTTTCACAAACCACATATAGAGTCATTGGATGTCTGTTCTTTTCACAAACCACATCTAGAGTCATTGCATGTGTGTTCTTCTCACAAACCACATATGGATCCACCAGAGTTCATTGCATGTCCGTTCTTTTCACAAACCATAGCTAGAGTCATTGCATGTGTTTTGTTCTCACAAACCACACATGGATCCACCAACGTCATTGCATGTGTGTTCTTTTCACAAACCACATCTAGAGTCATTGCATGTGTGTTCTTATCACAAACCACATATGGATCCATCAGAGTTCATTACATGTGTGTTCTTTTCTCAAACCACATCTAGAGTCATTGGATGTCTGTTCTTCTCACAAACCACACATGGATCTACCAGTGTCATTGCATGTGTGTTCTTTTCACAAACCACATCTAGAGTCATTGCATGTCTATCCTTTTCACAAACCACATCTAGATTCATTGCATGTGTGTTCTTCTCACAAACCACATATGGATCCACTAGAGTTCATTGCATGTCTATTCTTTACACAAACCACAACTAGAGTCATTGCATGTATGTTCTTCTCACAAACCACACATGGATCCACCCGTGTAATTGCATGTGTGTTCTTTTCACAAACCACTTCTACAGTCATTGGATATCTGTTCTTTTCACAAACCACATATAGAGTCATTGCATGTCTATTCTTTTCACAAACCACATCTAGAGTCATTGCATGCGTGTTCTTCTCACAAACCACAAATGGATCCACCAGTGTCATTGCATGTGTGTTCTTTTCACAAACCACATCTAGAATCATTGGATGTCTATTCTTTTCACAAACCACATCTAGAGTCATTGTATGTGTGTTCTTCTCACAAACCACATATGGATCCACCAAAGTTCATTGCATGTCTGATCTTCTCACAAAGCACACATGGATCCACCAGTGTCATTGCATGTATGTTCTTTTCACAAACCACATCTAGAGTCATTGGATGTCTGTTCTTTTCACAAACAACATATTGATCCACCAGTGTCATTGCATGTGTGTTCTTTTCACAAACCACATCTAGAGTCATTGCATGTGTGTTCTTTTCACAAACCACATATGGATCCACCAGTGTGATTGCATGTGTGTTCTTTTCATTAACCACAGCAAGAGTCATTGCATGTCTATTCTTTTCACAAACCACATATGGATCCACCAGTGTCATTGCGTGTGTGTTCTTTTCACAAACCACAGCTAGAGTCATTGCATGTGTCTTATTTTCATTAACAACATCTAGAGTTATTGCATGCGTGTTCTTTTCACAAACTACATATGGATCCACCAGTGTCATTGCATGTGTGTTCTTTTCACAAACCATATCTAGAGTCATTGCATGTGTGTTCTTCTCACAAACCACATCTGGATCCACAAGAGTTATTTGCATGTCTGTTCTTCTCACAAACCACATATGGATCCACCAGTGTCATTTCATGTGTCTTCTTTTATCAAACCATATATAGAGTCATTGGATGTCTGTTCTTTTCACAAACCACATCTAGAGTCATTGCATGTCTGTTCTTTTCACAAACCACATATGGATCCACCACAGTTCATTGCATGTCTGTTCTTTTCACAAACCACAGCTAGAGTCATTGCATGTCTTTTCTGCTCACAAACCACACATGGATCCACCAGCGTCATTGCATGTGTGTTATTTTCACAAACCACATCTAGAGTCATTGCATGTGTGTTCTCTTCACAAACCACATATGGATCCACCAGTGTCATTGGATGTCTATTCTTTTCACAAGCCACATCTAGAGTCATTGCATGTGTGTTCTTCTCACAAACCATATATGGATCCACTAGAGTTCATTGCATGTCTATTCTTTACACAAACCACAACTAGAGTCATTGCATGTATGTTCTTCCCACAAACCACACATGGATCCACCCGTGTAATTGCATGTGTGTTCTTTTCACAAACCACTTCTACAGTCATTGGATATCTGTTCTTTTCACAAACCACATCTAGAGTCATTGCATGTCTGTTCTTTTCACAAACCACATCTAGAGTCATTGGATGTGTGTTCTTCTCACAAACCACAAATGGATCCACCAGTGTCATTGCATGTCTGTTCTTTTCACAAACCACATCTAGAGTCATTGGATGTCTATTCTTTTCACAAACCACATCTAGAGTCATTGTATGTGTGTTCTTCTCACAAACCACATATGGATCCACCAGAGTTCATTGCATGTCTGTTCTTTTCACAAACCGTAGCTAGAGTCATTGCATGTCTGATCTTCTCACAAAGCACACATGGATCCACCAGTGTCATTGCATGTATGTTCTTTTCACAAACCACATCTAGAGTCATTAGATGTCTGTTCTTTTCACAAACAACATATTGATCCACCAGTGTCATTGCATGTGTGTTCTTTTCACAAACCACATCTAGAGTCATTGCATGTGTGTTCTTTTCACAGACCACATATGGATCCACCAGTGTGATTGCATGTGTGTTCTTTTCATTAACCACAGCAAGAGTCATTGCATGTCTATTCTTTTCACAAAGCACACATGGATCCACCAGTGTCATTACATGTATGTTCTTTTCACAAACCACATCTAGAGTCATTGGATGTCTGTTCTTTTCACAAACAACATATTGATCCACCAGTGTCATTGCATGTGTGTTCTTTTCACAAACCACATCTAGAGTCATTGCATGTGTGTTCTTGTCATTAACCACATCTAGAGTCATTGCATGTGTGTTCTTTTCACAAACCACATATGGATGCCTCAGTGTCATTGCATGTGTGTTCTTTTCACAAACCACATCTAGAGTCATTGCATGTGTGTTCTTCTCACAAACCACATATGGATCCACCAGAGTTCATTGCATGTCTGTTCTTCTCACAAACCACATATGGATCCACCAGTGTCATTTCATGTGTGTTCTTTTCACAAACCACATATAGAGTCATTGGATGTCTGTTATTTTCACAAACCACATCTAGAGTCATTGCATGTGTGTTCTTTTCACAAACCACATATGGATCCACCAGAGTTCATTGCATGTCTGTTCTTTTCACAAACCACAGCTAGAGTCATTGCATGTCTTTTCTTCTCACAAACCACACATGGATCCACCAGCGTCATTGCATGTGTGTTCTTTTCACAAACCACATCTAGAGTCATTGGATGTCTATTCTTTTCACAAACCACATCTAGAGTCCTTACATGTGTGTTCTTATCACAAACCACATATGGATCCATCAGAGTTCATTGCATGTGTGTTCTTTTCTCAAACCACATCTAGAGTCATTGGATGTCTGTTCTTTTCACAAACCACACATGGATCTACCAGTGTCATTGCATGTGTGTTCTTTTCACAAACCACATCTAGAGTCATTGCATGTCTATCCTTTTCACAAGCCACATCTAGAGTCATTGCATGTGTGTTCTTCTCACAAACCACATATGGATCCACTAGAGTTCATTGCATGTCTATTCTTTACACAAACCACAACTAGAGTCATTGCATGGATGTTCTTCTCACAAACCACACATGGATCCACCCGTGTAATTGCATGTGTGTTCTTTTCACAAACCACTTCTACAGTCATTGGATATATGTTCTTTTCACAAACCACATCTAGAGTCATTGCATGTCTGTTCTTTTCACAAACCACATCTAGAGTCATTGGATGTGTGTTCTTCTCACAAACCACAAATGGATCCACCAGTGTCATTGCATGTGTGTTCTTTTCACAAACCACATCTAGAGTCATTGGATGTCTATTCTTTTCAGAAACCACATCTAGAGTCATTGTATGTGTGTTCTTCTCACAAACCACATATGGATCCACCAGAGTTCATTGCATGTATGTTCTTTTCAAAAACCGTAGCTAGAGTCATTGCATGTCTGATCTTCTCACAAAGCACACATGGATACACCAGTGTCATTGCATGTATGTTCTTTTCACAAACCACATCTAGAGTCATTGGATGTCTGTTCTTTTCACAAACAACATATTGATCCACCAGTGTCATTGCATGTGGGTTCTTTTCAGAAACCACATCTAGAGTCATTGCATGTGTTTTCTTTTCACAGACCACATATGGATCCACCAGTGTGATTGCATGTGTGTTCTTTTCATTAACCACAGCAAGAGTCATTGCATGTATATTCTTTTCACAAACCACATATGGATCCACTAGTGTCATTGCATGTGTGTTCTATTCACAAACCACATCTAGAGTCATTGCATGTGTGTTCTTGTCATTAACCACATCTAGAGTCATTGCATGTGTGTTCTTTTCATAAACCACATATGGATGCCTCAGTGTCATTGCATGTGTGTTCTTTTCACAAACCACATCTAGAGTAATTGCATGTGTGTTCTTCTCACAAACCACATATGGATCCACCAGAGTTCATTGCATGTCTTTTCTTTTCACAAACCGTAGCTAGAGTCATTGCATGTCTGTTCTTCTCACAAAGCACACATGGATCCACCAGTGTCACTGCATGTGTGTTCTTTTCACAAACCACATCTAGAGTCATTGGATGTCTGTTCTTTTCACAAACAGCATATTGATCCACCAGTGTCATTGCATGTGTGTTCTTTTCACAAACCACATCTAGAGTCATTGCATGTGTGTTCTTTTCACAAACCACAAAAGGATCCACCTGTGTGATTGCATGTGTGTTCTTTTCATTAACCACAGCAAGAGTCATTGCATGTCTATTCTTTTCACAAACCACATACGGATCAACCAGTGTCATTGCATGTGTGTTCTTTTCACAAACCACAGCTAGAGTCATTGCATGTGTGTTATTTTCATTAACCACATCTAGAGTCATTGCATGCGTGTTCTTTTCACAAACCACATATGGATCCACCAGTGTCATTGCATGTGTGTTCTTTTCACAAACCACATCTAGAGTCATTGCATGTGTGTTCTTCTCACTAAGCACATCTGGATCCACAAGAGTTCATTGCATGTTTGTTCTTCTCACAAACCACATATGGATCCACCAGTGTCATTTCATGTGTGTTCTTTTCACAAACCACATATAGAGTCATTGGATGTCTGTTCTTTTAACAAACCACATCTAGAGTCATTGCATGTGTGTTCTTCTCACAAACCACACATGGATCCACCAGAGTTCATTGCATGTCTGTTCTTTTCACAAACCACAGCTAGAGTCATTGCATGTCTTTTCTTCTCACAAACCACACATGGATCCACCAGCATCATTGCATGTGTGTTCTTTTCACAAACCACATCTAGAGTCAGTGGATGTCTATTCTTTTCACAAACCACATCTAGAGTCATTACATGTGTGCTCTTATCACAAACCACATATGGATCCATCAGAGTTCATTGCATGTGTGTTCTTTTCTCAAACCACATCTAGAGTCATTGGATGTCTGTTCTTTTCACAATCCACACATGGATCTACCAGTGTCATTGCATGTGTGTTATTTTCACAAACCACATCTAGAGTCATTGCATGTCTATCCTTTTCACAAGCCACATCTAGAGTCATTGTATGTGTGTTCTTCTCACAAACCACATATGGATCCACCAGAGTTCATTGCATGTCTGTTCTTTTCACAAACCGTAGCTAGAGTCATTGCATGTCTGATCTTCTCACAAAGCACACATGGATCCACCAGTGTCATTGCATGTATGTTCTTTTCACAAACCACATCTAGAGTCATTGGATGTCTGTTCTTTTCACAAACAACATATTGATCCACCAGTGTCATTGCATGTGTGTTCTTTTCACAAACCACATCTAGAGTCATTGCATGTGTGTTCTTTTCACATACCACATATGGATCCACCAGTGTGATTGCATGTGTGTTCTTTTCATTAACCACAGCAAGAGTAATTGCATGTCTATTCTTTTCACAAACCACATATGGATCCACTAGTGTCATTGCATGTGTGTTCTATTCACAAACCACATCTAGAGTCATTGCATGTGTGTTCTTGTCATTAACCACATCTAGAGTCATTGCATGTGTGTTCTTTTCACAAACCACATATGGATGCCTCAGTGTCATTGCATGTGTGTTCTTTTCACAAGCCACATCTAGAGTCATTGCATGTGTGTTCTTCTCACAAACCACATATGGATCCACCAGAGTTCATTGCATGTCTGTTCTTCTCACAAACCACATATGGATCCACCAGTGTCATTTCATGTGTGTTCTTTTCACAAACCACATATAGAGCCATTGGATGTCTGTTCTTTTCACAAACCACATCTAGAGTCATTGCATGTGTGTTCTTTTCACAAACCACATATGGATCCACCAGAGTTCATTGCATGTCTGTTCTTTTCACAAACCACAGCTAGAGTCATTGCATGTCTTTTCTTCTCACAAACCACACATGGATCCACCAGCGTCATTGCATGTGTGTTCTTTTCACAAACCACATCTAGAGTCATTGGATGTCTATTCTTTTCACAAACCACATCTAGAGTCCTTACATGTGTGTTCTTATCACAAACCACATATGGATCCATCAGAGTTCATTGCATGTGTGTTCTTTTCTCAAACCACATCTAGAGTCATTGGATGTCTGTTCTTTTCACAAACCACACATGGATCTACCAGTGTCATTGCATGTGTGTTCTTTTCACAAACCACATCTAGAGTCATTGCATGTCTATCCTTTTCACAAGCCACATCTAGAGTCATTGCATGTGTGTTCTTCTCACAAACCACATATGGATCCACTAGAGTTCATTGCATGTCTATTCTTTACACAAACCACAACTAGAGTCATTGCATGGATGTTCTTCTCACAAACCACACATGGATCCACCCGTGTAATTGCATGTGTGTTCTTTTCACAAACCACTTCTACAGTCATTGGATATATGTTCTTTTCACAAACCACATCTAGAGCCATTGCATGTCTGTTCTTTTCACAAACCACATCTAGAGTCATTGGATGTGTGTTCTTCTCACAAACCACAAATGGATCCACCAGTGTCATTGCATGTGTGTTCTTTTCACAAACCACATCTAGAGTCATTGGATGTCTATTCTTTTCAGAAACCACATCTAGAGTCATTGTATGTGTGTTCTTCTCACAAACCACATATGGATCCACCAGAGTTCATTGCATGTATGTTCTTTTCAAAAACCGTAGCTAGAGTCATTGCATGTCTGATCTTCTCACAAAGCACACATGGATACACCAGTGTCATTGCATGTATGTTCTTTTCAGAAACCACATCTAGAGTCATTGGATGTCTGTTCTTTTCACAAACAACATATTGATCCACCAGTGTCATTGCATGTGTGTTCTTTTCAGAAACCACATCTAGAGTCATTGCATGTGTTTTCTTTTCACAGACCACATATGGATCCACCAGTGTGATTGCATGTGTGTTCTTTTCATTAACCACAGCAAGAGTCATTGCATGTATATTATTTTCACAAACCACATATGGATCCACTAGTGTCATTGCATGTGTGTTCTATTCACAAACCACATCTAGAGTCATTGCATGTGTGTTCTTGTCATTAACCACATCTAGAGTCATTGCATGTGTGTTCTTTTCACAAACCACATATGGATGCCTCAGTGTCATTGCATGTGTGTTCTTTTCACAAACCACATCTAGAGTAATTGCATGTGTGTTCTTCTCACAAACCACATATGGATCCACCAGAGTTCATTGCATGTCTTTTCTTTTCACAAACCGTAGCTAGAGTCATTGCATGTCTGTTCTTCTCACAAAGCACACATGGATCCACCAGTGTCACTGCATGTGTGTTCTTTTCACAAACCACATCTAGAGTCATTGGATGTCTGTTCTTTTCACAAACAGCATATTGATCCACCAGTGTGATTGCATGTGTGTTCTTTTCACAAACCACATCTAGAGTCATTGCATGTGTTCTTTTCACAAACCACAAAAGGATCCACCAGTGTGATTGCATGTGTGTTCTTTTCATTAACCACAGCAAGAGTCATTGCATGTCTATTCTTTTCACAAACCACATACGGATCAACCAGTGTCATTGCATGTGTGTTCTTTTCAAAAACCACAGCTAGAGTCATTGCATGTGTGTTATTTTCATTAACCACATCTAGAGTCATTGCATGCGTGTTCTTTTCACAAACCACATATGGATCCACCAGTGTCATTGCATGTGTGTTCTTTTCACAAACCACATCTAGAGTCATTGCATGTGTGTTCTTCTCACAAAGCACATCTGGATCCACAAGAGTTCATTTCATGTTTGTTCTTCTCACAAACCACATATGGATCCACCAGTGTCATTTCATGTGTGTTCTTTTCACAAACCACATATAGAGTCATTGGATGTCTGTTCTTTTAACAAACCACATCTAGAGTCATTGCATGTGTGTTCTTCTCACAAACCACACATGGATCCACCAGAGTTCATTGCATGTCTGTTCTTTTCACAAACCACAGCTAGAGTCATTGCATGTCTTTTCTTCTCACAAACCACACATGGATCCACCAGCATCATTGCATGTGTGTTCTTTTCACAAACCACATCTAGAGTCAGTGGATGTCTATTCTTTTCACAAACCACATCTAGAGTCATTACATGTGTGTTCTTATCACAAACCACATATGGATCCATCAGAGTTCATTGCATGTGTGTTCTTTTCTCAAACCACATCTAGAGTCATTGGATGTCTGTTCTTTTCACAATCCACACATGGATCTACCAGTGTCATTGCATGTGTGTTATTTTCACAAACCACATCTAGAGTCATTGCATGTCTATCCTTTTCACAAGCCACATCTAGAGTCATTGCATGTGTGTTCTTCTCACAAACCACATATGGATCCACTAGAGTTCATTGCATGTCTATTCTTTACACAAACCACAACTAGAGTCATTGCATGTATGTTCTTCCCACAAACCACACATGGATCCACCCGTGTAATTGCATGTGTGTTCTTTTCACAAACTACTTCTACAGTCATTGGATATCTGTTCTTTTCACAAACCACATCTAGAGTCATTGCATGTCTGTTCTTTTCACAAACCACATCTAGAGTCATTGGATGTGTTTTCTTCTCACAAACCACAAATGGATCCACCAGTGTCATTGCATGTGTGTTCTTTTCACAAACCACATCTAGAGTCATTGGATGTCTATTCTTTTCACAAACCACATCTAGAGTCATTGTATGTGTGTTCTTCTCACAAACCACATATGGATCCACCAGAGTTCATTGCATGTCTGTTCTTTTCACAAACCGTAGCTAGAGTCATTGCATGTCTGATCTTCTCACAAAGCACACATGGATCCACCAGTGTCATTGCATGTATCTTCTTTTCACAAACCACATCTAGAGTCATTGGATGTCTGTTCTTTTCACAAACAACATATTGATCCACCAGTGTCATTGCATGTGTGGTCTTTTCACAAACCACATCTAGAGTCATTGCATGTGTGTTCTTTTCACAGACCACATATGGATCCACCAGTGTGATTGCATGTGTGTTCTTTTCATTAACCACAGCAAGAGTCATTGCATGTCTATTCTTTTCACAAACCACATATGGATCCACTAGTGTCATTGCATGTGTGTTCTATTCACAAACCACATCTAGAGTCATTGCATGTGTGTTCTTGTCATTAACCACATCTAGAGTCATTGCATGTGTGTTCTTTTCACAAACCACATATGGATGCCTCAGTGTCATTGCATGTGTGTTCTTTTCACAAACCACATCTAGAGTCATTGCATGTGTGTTCTTCTCACAAACCACATATGGATCCACCAGAGTTCATTGCATGTCTGTTCTTTTCACAAACCGTAGCTAGAGTCATTGCATGTCTGTTCTTCTCACAAAGCACACATGGATCCACCAGTGTCACTGCATGTGTGTTCTTTTAACAAACCACATCAAGGGTCATTGGATGTCTGTTCTTTTCACAAACAGCATATTGATCCACCAGTGTCATTGCATGTGTGTTCTTTTCACAAACCACATCTAGAGTCATTGCATGTGTGTTCTTTTCACAAACCACATATGTGTCCACCAGTGTGATTGCATGTGTGCTCTTTTCATTAACCACAGCAAGAGTCATTCCATGTCTATTCTTTTCACAAACCACATACGGATCAACCAGTGTCATTGCGTGTGTGTTCTTTTCACAAACCACAGCTAGAGTCATTGCATGTGTGTTATTTTCATTAACCACATCTAGAGTCATTGCATGCGTGTTCTTTTCACAAACCACATATGGATCCACCAGTGTCATTGCATGTGTGTTCTTTTCACAAACCACATCTAGAGTCATTGCATGTGTGTTCTTCTCACAAACCACATCTGGATCCACAAGAGTTCATTGCATGTCTGTTCTTCTCACAAACCACATATGGATCCACCATTGTCATTTCATGTGTGTTCTTTTCACAAACCACATATAGAGTCATTGGATGTCTGTTCTTCTCACAAACCACATCTACAGTTATTGCATGTGTGTTCTTCTCACAAACCACACATGGATCCACCAGAGTTCATTGCATGTCTGTTCTTTTCACAAACCATAGCTAGAGTCATTGCATGTCTTTTCTTCTCACAAACCACACATGGATCCACCAGCATCATTGCATGTGTGTTCTTTTCACAAACCACATATAGAATCAGTGGATGTCTATTTTTTTCACAAACCACATCTAGAGTCATTACATGTGTGTTCTTATCACAAACCACATATGGATCCATCAGAGTTCATTGCATGTGTGTTCTTTTCTCAAACCACATCTAGAGTCATTGGATGTCTGTTCTTTTCACAAAGCACACATGGATCTACCAGTGTCATTGCATGTGTGTTATTTTCACAAACCACAAATAGAGTCATTGCATGTCTATCCTTTTCACAAGCCACATCTAGAGTCATTGCATGTGTGTTCTTCTCACAAACCACACATGGATCCACCAGAGTTCATTGCATGTCTGTTCTTTTCACAAACCACAGCTAGAGTCATTGCATGTCTTTTCTTCTCACAAACCACACATGGATCCACCAGCGTCATTGCATGTGTGTTCTTTTCACAAACCACATCTAGAGTCAGTGGATGTCTATTCTTTTCACAAACCACATCTAGAGTCATTACATGTGTTATCTTATGACAAACCACATATGGATCCATCAGAGTTCATTGCATGTGTGTTCTTTTCTCAAACCACATCTAGAGTCATTGGATGTCTGTTCTTTTCACAATCCACACATGGATCTACCGGTGTCATTGCATGTGTGTTATTTTCACAAACCACATCTAGAGTCATTGCATGTCTATCCTTTTCACAAGCCACATCTAGAGTCATTGCATGTGTGTTCTTCTCACAAACTACATATGGATCCACTAGAGTTCATTGCATGTCTATTCTTTACACAAACCACAACTAGAGTCATTGCATGTATGTTCTTCCCACAAACCACACATGGATCCACCCGTGTAATTGCATGTGTGTTCTTTTCACAAACCACTTCTACAGTCATTGGATATCTGTTCTTTTCACAAACCACATCTAGAGTCATTGCATGTCTGTTCTTTTCACAAACCACATCTAGAGTCATTGGATGTGTGTTCTTCTCACAAACCACAAATGGATCCACCAGTGTCATTGCATGTGTGTTCTTTTCACAAACTACATCTAGAGTCATTGGATGTCTATTCTTTTCACAAACCACATCTAGAGTCATTGTATGTGTGTTCTTCTCACAAACCACATATGGATCCACCAGAATTCATTGCATGTCTGTTCTTTTCACAAACCGTAGCTAGAGTCATTGCATGTCTGATCTTCTCACAAAGCACACATGGATCCACCAGTGTCATTGCATGTATGTTCTTTTTACAAACCACATCTAGAGTCATTGGATGTCTGTTCTTTTCACAAACAACATATTGATCCACCAGTGTCATTGCATGTGTGTTCTTTTCACAAACCACATCTAGAGTCATTGCATGTGTGTTCTTTTCACAGACCACATATGGATCCACCAGTGTGATTGCATGTGTGTTCTTTTCATTAACCACAGCAAGAGTCATTGCATGTCTATTCTTTTCACAAACCACATATGGATCCACTAGTGTCATTGCATGTGTGTTCTATTCACAAACCACATCTAGAGTCATTGCATGCGTGTTCTTGTCATTAACCACATCTAGAGTCATTGCATGTGTGTTCTTTTCACAAACCACATATGGATGCCTCAGTGTCATTGCATGTGTGTTCTTTTCACAAACCACATCTATAGTCATTGCATGTGTGTTCTTCTCACAAACCACATATGGATCCACCAGAGTTCATTGCATGTCTGTTCTTTTCACAAACCGTAGCTAGAGTCATTGCATGTCTGTTCTTCTCACAAAGCACACATGGATCCACCAGTGTCACTGCATGTGTGTTCTTTTCACAAACCACATCAAGGGTCATTGGATGTCTGTTCTTTTCACAAACAGCATATTGATCCACCAGTGTCATTGCATGTGTGTTCTTTTCACAAACCACATCTAGAGTCATTGCATGTGTGTTCTTTTCACAAACCACATATGGATCCACCAGTGTGATTGCATGTGTGCTCTTTTCATTAACCACAGCAAGAGTCATTGCATGTCTATTCTTTTCACAAACCACATACGGATCAACCAGTGTCATTGCGTGTGTGTTCTTTTCACAAACCACAGCTAGAGTCATTGCATGTGTGTTATTTTCATTAACCACATCTAGAGTCATTGCATGCGTGTTCTTTTCACAAACCACATATGGATCCACCAGTGTCATTGCATGTGTGTTCTTTTCACAAACCACATCTAGAGTCATTGCATGTGTGTTCTTCTCACAAACCACATCTGGATCCACAAGAGTTCATTGCATGTCTATTCTTCTCACAAACCACATATGGATCCACCATTGTCATTTCATGTGTGTTCTTTTCACAAACCACATATAGAGTCATTGGATGTCTGTTCTTCTCACAAACCACATCTAGAGTCATTGCATGTGTGTTCTTCTCACAAACCACATCTGGATCCACAAGAGTTCATTGCATGTCTATTCTTCTCACAAACCACATATGGATCCACCATTGTCATTTCATGTGTGTTCTTTTCACAAACCACATATAGAGTCATTGGATGTCTGTTCTTCTCACAAACCACATCTAGAGTCATTGCATGTGTGTTCTTCTCACAAACCACACATGGATCCACCAGAGTTCATTGCATGTCTGTTCTTTTCACAAACCACAGCTAGAGTCATTGCATGTCTTTTCTTCTCACAAACCACACATGGATCCACCAGCATCATTGCATGTGTGTTCTTTTCACAAACCACATCTAGAGTCAGTGGATGTCTATTCTTTTCACAAACCACATCTAGAGTCATTACATGTGTGTTCTTATCACAAACCACATATGGATCCATCAGAGTTCATTGCATGTGTGTTCTTTTCTCAAACCACATCTAGAGTCATTGGATGTCTGTTCTTTTCACAAAGCACACATGGATCTACTAGTGTCATTGCATGTGTGTTATTTTCACAAACCACATCTAGAGTCATTGCATGTCTATCCTTTTCACAAACCACATCTAGAGTCATTGCATGTGTGTTCTTCTCACAAACCACATATGGATCCACTAGAGTTCATTGCATGTCTATTCTTTACACAAACCACAACTAGAGTCATTGCATGTATGTTCTTCTCACAAACCACACATGGATCCACCCGTGTAATTGCATGTGTGTTCATTTCACAAACCACTTCTACAGTCATTGGATATCTGTTCTTTTCACAAACCACATCTAGAGTCATTGCATGTCTGTTCTTTTCACAAACCACATCTAGAGTCATTGGATGTGTGTTCTTCTCACAAACCACAAATGGATCCACCAGTGTCATTGCATGTGTGTTCTTTTCACAAACCACATCTAGAGTCATTGGATGTCTATTCTTTTCACAAACCACATCTAGAGTCATTGTATGTGTGTTCTTCTCACAAACCACATATGGATCCACCAGAGTTCATTGTATGTCTGTTCTTTTCACAAACCGTATCTAGATTCATTGCATGTCTGATCTTCTCACAAAGCACACATGGATCCACCAGTGTCATTGCATGTATGTTCTTTTCACAAACCACATCTAGAGTCATTGGATGTCTGTTCTTTTCACAAACAACATATTGATCCACCAGTGTCATTGCATGTGTGTTCTTTTCACAAACCACATCTAGAGTCATTGCATGTGTGTTCTTTTCACAAACCACATATGGATCCACCAGTGTGATTGCATGTGTGTTCTTTTCATTAACCATAGCAAGAGTCATTGCATGTCTATTCTTTTCACAAACCACATATGGATCCACTAGTGTCATTGCATGTGTGTTCTATTCACAAACCACATCTAGAGTCATTGCATGTGTGTTCTTTTCACTAACCACATCTAGAGTCATTGCATGTGTGTTCTTTTCAAAAACCACATATGGATGCCTCAGTGTCATTGCATGTGTGTTCTTTTTACAAACCACATCTAGAGTCATTGCATGTGTGTTCTTCTCACAAACCACATATGGATCCACCAGAGTTCATTGCATGTCTGTTCTTTTCACAAACCGTAGCTAGAGTCATTGCATGTCTGTTCTTCTCACAAAGCACACATGGATCCACCAGTGTCACTGCATGTGTGTTCTTTTCACAAACCACATCTAGAGTCATTGGATGTCTGTTCTTTTCACAAACAACATATTGATCCACCAGCGTCATTGCATGTGTGTTCTTTTCACAAACCACATCTAGAGTCATTGCATGTGTGTTCTTTTCACAAACCACATATGGATCCACTAGTGTGATTGCATGTGTGTTCTCTTCGTTAACCACAGCAAGAGTCATTGCATGTCTATTCTTTTCACAAACCACATAGGGATCAACCAGTGTCATTACATGTGTGTTCTTTTCACAAACCATAGCTAGAGTCATTGCATGTGTTTTATTTTCATTAACCACATCTAGATTCATTGCATGCGTGTTCTTTTCACAAACCACATATGGTCCACCAGTGTCATTGCATGTGTGTTGTTTTCACAAACCACATCTAGAGTCATTGCATGTGTGTTCTTCTCACAAACCACATATGGATCCACAAGAGTTCATTTCATGTTTGTTCTTCTCACAAACCACATATGGATCCACCAGTGTCATTTCATGTGTGTTCATTTCACAAACCACATATAGAGTCATTGGATGCCTGTTCTATTCACAAATCACATCTAGAGTCATTGCATGTGTGTTCTTCTCACAAACCACATATGGATCCACCAGAGTTCATTGCATGTCTGTTCTTTTCACAAACCACAGCCAGAGTCATTGCATGTCTTTTCTTCTCACAAACCACACATGGATCCACCAGCGTCATTGCATGTGTGTTCTTTTGACAAATCACATCTAGAGTCATTGGATGTCTGTTCTTTTCACAAACCACATATTGATCCAGCAGTGTCATTGCATGTGTGTTCTTTTCACAAACTACATCTAGAGTCATTGCATGTGTGTTCTTTTCACAAACCATATATGGTTCCCAGTGTCATTTCATGTGTGTTCTTTTCACAAACCACATCTAGAGTCATTGCATGTGTGTTCTTCTCAAAAACCACATCTGGATCCACCAGAGTTCATTGCATGTCTGTTTTTCTCACAAACCACCTATGGATCCACCAGTGTCATTTCATGTGTGTTCTTTTCACAAACCACATCTAGAGTCATTGGATGTCTGTTCTTTTCACAAACCACATCTAGAGTCATTGCATGTGTGTCTTCTCACAAACCACATATGGATCCACTAGAGTTCATTGCATGTCTATTCTTTTCACAAACGACAGCAAGAGTCATTGCATGTCTTTTCTTCTCACAAACCACACATGGATCCACAAGTGTCATTGCATGTGTGATCTTTTCACAAACCACATCTAGAGTCATTGGATGTCTGTTCTTTTCACAAACCACATATTGATCCACCAGTGTCATTGCATGTGTGTTCTTTTCACAAACCACATCTAGAGTCATTGCATGTGTGTTCTTTTCACAAACCATATATGGATCCACCAGTGTGATTCCATGTGTCTTCTTTTCATTAACCACAACTAGAGTCATTGCATGTCTATTTTTTTCACAAACCAGATATGGATCCACTAGTGTCATTGCATGTGAGTTCTATTCACAAACCACGTCTAGAGTAATTGCATGTGTCTTCTTTTCATTAACCACATCTAGAGTCATTGCATGTGTGTTCTTTTCACAAACCACATATGGATGCACCAGTGTCATTGCATGTGTGTTCTTTTCACAAACCACATCTAGATTCATTGCATGTGAGTTCTTCTCACAAACCACATATGCATCCACCAGAGTTCATTGCATGTGTTTTCTTTTCACAAACCACATATGGATCCACCAGTGTCATTGCATGTGTGTTCTTTTCACAAACCATAGCTGGAGTCATTGCATGTGTGTTCTTTTCATTAACCACATCCAGAGTCATTGCATGTGTGTTCTTTTCACAAACCACATCTAGAGTTATTGGATGTCTGTTCTTTTCAAAAACGACATCTAGAGTTCATTGCATGTCTGTTCTTATCACAAACTACATATGGATCCACCAGAGTTCACTGCATGTATGTTCTTTTCACAAACCACAGGTAGAGTCATTGCATGTCTGTTCTTCTCACAAACCACACATGGATCCACAAGTGTCATTGCATGTGTGTTCTTTTCACAAACCACATCTTGAGTCATTGCATGTGTGTTCTTTTCACAAACCACATATGGATCCACCAGTGTGATTGCATGTGTGTTCTTTTCATTAACCACAGCTAGAGTCATTGCATGTCTGTTCTTTTCACAAACCACATATGCATCCACCAGTGTCATTGCATATGTGTTCTTTTCACAAACCACATATGGATCCACTGTCACATCCCAAAATTCTCCTAATTTTGGAATGTGAAATAAATAAATAAGATTGATTGATTGTTTGACTTTGTTGAAAATTCTCAAAGAGAAGAAACTTTTTGAATAGAAAATCCTCTCAACCTTGAATTCAAAATCCTATATTATTTTGTTATGACCTAAGTAGCCATATAGGCAAAAGGGCATGGATTGATTTTGGATTGTAGAGTTGGTGTGCAAGATTTCAAAATGAAAATGATGAATCATTCATATGCATTTCATCCATGCAAGGTTCTCACAAACTGAATCCAAATCCTGGTATCTAAATCCTACAATTGATTTGCCCAAATGTTTCTAAAGGAATTAAATTGACCTTATAAAACCCACTGTTGCTAAGGAAGCGATTATTGCTAAATTATAGCCTAAAAATATCCAATTAACATTACAAAATTTTAGAAACAAAATTGAGCTTATTTGAAGCTAGTATGAAAAAGTTATGGAACAAATACAAACACATAAAGATATAAATAAAATGGAATATACAAGGATTTATAAATCCACTACTTCCAAACTAGTAAAAAGATTACAAAGTTGATCCTATAATGATCTATTCGATTTTAGAAAAATTTAGAAACAAGAATCGTGTCATTTGGAGTTCGTATGCAAAAGATACGAGTGAAACAAGTAAATAGAAAAAGAAAAGAAAAAACAAAAAAAAAAAACTAATGGGCGGCCCAGCTGGGCAATTGAACCGGCCAGAGCAGCCACGTACAGGATCGATGGTGGGACGCTTTAAAAGCCGTGCGGAACCAGTTTTCTAAACCTATCTCTATTCAAACTCTTATATCTTTTGATCTACAACTTCGAATTGACTTCCGTTTGTTTCTACTTGTTCCCTACTCTAAGGCCTATCTATAAACCATCTCAAACCTCCATATAATCTCGTGGATCCATATCTGTACGAGTTTCTCTCCTCGAAATCCCGAATCTACACATGCCCGAATCTTATTTCGCTTTTTAACCTTCGGTCAAAAAACGAAAGTTGTAGGGATCGTCGAAATCTTTCAATCCCGACAAACCTCACCTCTTTTCATCCACCACAGCCGGAGAATTTCGTATCGCAATATTTCAGATCTTACGGTGTAAATCCAAGATGTACTCGCGCTCGTTGCTTCAAATCCAAATTCCTTTGGTGAGAAGGTAGGAATAATGATTGCCCACAACTTTCATGTTCTGAGTTTTTCAATTTGACCTACGGATTTGTCTCTCTAACACAGATCTGTTTCTTGTCTATTCTGAGCCAAAATCGGGTCAATCTCTTCTTCTAGCCACCGGATCCTATCCAGACGGTCGAGATCCAATCAAAAATTATGTGCCATGTCGTCATCCCGGTCATCTTCCTCATCAACGCCACGTCAACGTAAGGTCAACATCTAGTCCCAGTCAGCATGCAAAGTCAACCTGTCCAGTCAGCGGAATATTCCCTGGAATATTCCGTTTGAATTTAAAATTATATATTATAGATCTAACTTGCAAAATTCATTAGAAATTCATACCACGTCCAAAAATTGCGTATAATATATCAAATTGAAGATAATTTTACGTAGAATCAGCTTATCAGAATAGATCTAACTTTTACTGTACGTGGTTACTGCAGTAATTTAATTAGTTTTAATGGCTTTATAAATCATTAAATTCATAGTAAATTAATTGCTTGTCACAAAAATATAAATGTTATACCGATGGAAAGCTGGTTTCATGTAGATCATCAATATGAAATTAGTTCAGACTTTGACTATAAGGTTTTGCCGTGAATATTCAAATAGTTTAATGGCCTATTTAGAGTAATAAATTCATAAGAAAATAAATACCATTCAGAAAATTACAAATAATATGTCCCTGAAATCACAATTCCGTGGAGATTACAGATATAATTTTAGTTTGATTTTTAGACAACAGAAACTATATGAATCATTTAAAACCATTAAACACTATTTAAATCATACAAAAAGATCTATAACTCCGATTAGGGAGAATCCAAGTGCTAAGGTTTTGTATTGACATTAGCTATACAGAGAAATTGCATGACAAATTATTTGGTACGGTTAAAACAGAAATTCATACAGAAATATTTAAACCCATTGAAATAGTGTTTTAATCATAGGAAAATATCTATAACTCCTTTTTAGGTGATTCAAATTGCCACTATCTCTAAATTGCATTATCTATCCAGTAGCATCTAGTTCACAATTTAATACGACATAAACATCTTTAGTTCAATGAAAATGGTATACACCATATTAAATCGATACAACTTAGTAATAAAAGCTTTAGTGCATTAAATGACTTTCCACATGCATCATGTAATCTAACCATGTTTAGAACACTAAATGCAACCATTGTGACTCATTAAATCGTCATGCATGCATCTGTTCATCATTGTTTTCTTGTATTGTTGCACTATTACATGTTTGCAATGTTTTGAATGGTGTTTGTGGTGTTTGCTTCGAACGTTAGATTGCGAGGAGTGCAACTACTGTGATTGCAACTACTATGATTGCAAGTATTGTGGTTATGATGAGTGCAACCATTATATCTATGAGGATTGTGAGGATTATCTAATCGACTACATCTACAACAAAGGCAAGTGGTGCTATCTTGGTCATAAATGTCCTATTGTTTTCCTATGCATTGTAGATGTTTTTGTAGAATTGCATATGTAGGAATTGATGTGTATATGCTATGCTTTGACCCATACTATTCCCTAGTATTCCTTGTTTATGAGCCATCGTATTGGAAGATTGCTTAGCTATGCTATTTAGACGAGGAAGGGAATCACATCATGAAAAGTTATATGTTTTGAAAGGCTTATATTTTGCTAAATGACAAACCAATATGTTTTAATGAACCACACAAGGAATGGCATTGATTGGGTCATCGAGTGTATTTATGGTGGGGAATGCCGCCAGACACCGAGAATTGATTGGTTTCTTTGTTTGAAGTTTATGTGCAACCATGTGCCAATAATGAAATGGGCGGTTGGTTGAACTCAGAGGTTGTGGTAACTCGAACCCGCGTATCCAGAGATGTAGATATTGTAGGTTGGACCGGTCTTGGCGTCGGGATTGGGGAGCTACTTCGAACGGTTCCTTCTTGACTTCTCCCTATCATCACCCAATATGAGAGTGGTGTTAATGGGCTGGCCAAGTCACATGGGTAAGTGTACTAACCCCGCAGGTGTATAAACTAATCGATTAGCCGTGTCCCCGGTTATGGACAATTTGAGCGACGACATCGATGCTATGATATTTCTCACTCATCCCAATTTCTTAATTACTAAAACTTGATGGATGAACATGGGTTTAGGAGCATACGAAAGCTGAACTGTCTTGTATCTACATGGGTTTATGCTGGTATGTCCTTAGAAGATTGTTTTTGAAGAAAGAAAAGTATTTTGAAAGTAGGGAAAAGTTGTATTGATTTACGCAAATAAGCCTGAACTCGACTTGGCCAAATAAGCATGTAGTTGATAGATCTGTTGTTAACCACTTTAGCCTACTTGCCATACATTCAATGTATTGACCATTCATGGCTGCAACGTTTCATGTTGCAGGTTATATCGTAACTGAGTGATCGTTCATAGGTCGCGAGACTCCACTCAACAATTGTTCGCCTGTGGCACATTTGAAGGATGGAGATCTACTTTGTATTCGTTTTCCGCTGTGTACTTGAATAAATAATGTAAATTCTGGATCATATTCGTTGTATTTATGATGCACAGTTATATTTGGTATCATTTTGTACTGTGTGTGCCAGTGAACCGATCCAGGGATTGGCACTATACACATGAACTCAGCCTTATCAGGCGAGGGTGTTACAAGATGGTATCAGAGCTGTGTGTTGGTTGTAGGATCGTGACCTTAGAAATGGATTAGCAATAGAAGACCTCTATTAGGAGAACTATCACATTTTATACTTACTAGAGTTCTTATATTCCTTATCTATCTTTTCTATAACCTCTTCTTGTTCAAAATTTGTAGTTGTCCATTCTTATGATACCTATATGAGAGTTGGCCTACAAGTAAAGAACAAATAGTATGACATAAATAAACATCTTATCAAGTTTGGTTAGGTCTAGACCACCATATTTTATCTCTTTAGGAGATCATCGCTATCGTGTTGACATATTGTTCTTACCAACTTATGAGGTATGACAATATAGGTTGTTTGCTTGGTTGTATTGAGCTATTTTGTATGATGCTTTGTTTAGGATCAGTTAGTTTTGAACTCTAATGTTTCTGAAATTGTGATGAGGTTTTTAAATTAGTTTAATGGTGTGAATTGATTGAAATCCGTGGGATTACTGCTGCAGTTTTCTGCCTGACCTGTTGTACCGCGCGATTTTTCATATTTTATTGGTAACTCAGAAAAATCTAAAAAAATAGGATCTGGAGCGTAATTACCTTTAGTACATGCACAAAAATTGGCTAAAATTCCTGACTAGTTTAACGTGCCCAGAAAAATTCGTTAAACCTGCTGTACCGTTTTGACAGATTTAGTTTATTGCTTATATGTTACTCTGTTTTACTCTAGTATTGTTCCCAATGCTTTCAAACTATTTTGTGGTTATATACCGCTATACTTAGACCCCTGTAATGTTATTATACAAGTGTTTGCTTGTGTGTTGATTTCTTATGATTGTTTGCTTGTTTCTGACATTGATTGCTTTATATAGTTATGGGTAGGATTATTTTCTTAGTCGTTTCTTTCCTATAGAATCTATTCTTTCCTATCTTGAACCCATGGAGATATAATGATGTGTTAAGCGGAAGGTTTGACAACACAATGCATTTAGGAAATAGAATGCTTCACCTAATGGAAAAAAAATGTGGAAGTATGAAGTGTTGCACATGATGTCATGTAGTAGATTACCCAACCTAAAGTTGAAGTATTGATAGTTTAGTTTTAGTAGTAGCTTTGTTGATTGAATACATGGGAGTATACATAGAGCATTAGCTTGCCCATGGAAACATTCTTCAAGGCAAGTGAGAATGTCCGAAAGTGATAGAAAACGTGATTCACCTATCCTCATACAGGTAATAATTTGGGTGCAGGATGGATTGATCACCATTCCTACTACTCTTATTATTCGCTCTTGTACTTGGCTTTTTGAATCTTGAGTGCCCTTTTCAACCTTAGCAGAGAGTCGACGTTGAGCCTAAACCCTAGAATGGTATATTGTTACACCCTTCTAAAGGCATCCATTGCTAAGCGTAGGAATGTACGGTAAGGATGATCCCAACCGTGAATTATGGGCACCGTGAAGTAAACGTTCCCTATTTTCCCACCATGAGAGTTTTGCTAGCTTAAAAAGTGCTTTATCGGAAACTATCAATCATGGAATTAGAATGTGCAATGAAAACCAATTGAGCCAAGTGAATCCTTGAGAAGTGACCTAGTCAGATTTCTTTTAAGGGTGGTAGCATCCTAATGGATTCCGAACCTTTCTTTCTTTCTAGCCTTCCCAAATCTCGGGACGAGATTTCTTTTAAGGGTGGTAGTCTGTCACATCCCAAAATTCTCCTAATTTTGGAATGTGAAATAAATAAATAAGATTGATTGATTGTTTGACTTTGTTGAAAATTCTCAAAGAGAAGAAACTTTTTGAATAGAAAATCCTCTCAACCTTGAATTCAAAATCCTATATTATTTTGTTATGACCTAAGTAGCCATATAGGCAAAAGGGCATGGATTGATTTTGGATTGTAGAGTTGGTGTGCAAGATTTCAAAATGAAAATGATGAATCATTCATATGCATTTCATCCATGCAAGGTTCTCACAAACTGAATCCAAATCCTGGTATCTAAATCCTACAGTTGATTTGCCCAAATGTTTCTAAAGGAATTAAATTGACCTTATAAAACCCACTGTTGCTAAGGAAGCGATTATTGCTAAATTATAGCCTAAAAATATCCAATTAACATTACAAAATTTTAGAAACAAAATTGAGCTTATTTGAAGCTAGTATGAAAAAGTTATGGAACAAATACAAACACATAAAAATATAAATAAAATGGAATATACAAGGATTTATAAATCCACTACTTCCAAACTAGTAAAAATATTACAAAGTTGATCCTATAATGATCTATTCGATTTTAGAAAAATTTAGAAACAAAAATCGTGTCATTTGGAGTTCGTATGCAAAAGATAGGAGTGAAACAAGTAAATAGAAAAAGAAAAAAAAAAAAAAAAAAAAAACAAAAAAACTAATGGGCCAGCCCAGCTGGGCCGACCGAACCGGCCAGAGCAGCCACGTACAGGATCGATGGTGGGACGCTTTAAAAGCCGTGCGAAACCAGTTTTCTAAACCTATCTCTATTCAAACTCTTATATCTTTTGATCTACAACTCCAAATTGACCTCCGTTTATTTCTACTTGTTCCCTACTCTAAGGCCTATCTATAAACCATCTCAAACCTCCATATAATCTCGTGGATCCATAGCTGTACGAGTTTCTCTCCTCGAAATCCCGAATCTACACATGCCCGAATCTTATTTCGCTTTTTAACCCATCTAGACTTCGTCGTTTTCCTTCGGTCAAAAAAGAAAGTTGTAGGGATCGTCGAAATCTTTCAATCCCGACAAACCTCACCTCTTTTTATCCACCACAGCAGGAGAATTTCGTATCACAATATTTCAGATCTTACGGTGTAAATCCAAGATGTACTCGCGCTCGTTGCTTCAAATCCAAATTCCTTTGGTGAGAAGGTAGGAATAATGATTCCCCACAACTTTCATGTTCTGAGTTTTTCAATTTGACCTACGGATTTGTCTCTCTAACACAGATCTGTTTCTTGTCTATTCTGAGCCAAAATCGGGTCAATCTCTTCTTCTAGCCACCGGATCCTATCCAGACGGTCGAGATCCAATCAAACCGGTGCGTGCCATGTCATCATCCCGGTCATCTTCCTCATCAACGCCACGTCAACGTAAGGTCAACATCTAGTCCCAGTCAGCATGCAAAGTCAACCTGTCCAGTCAGCGGAATATTCCCTGGAATATTCCGTTTGAATTTAAAATTGCATATTATAGATCTAACTTGCAAAATTCATTAGAAATTCATACCACGTCCAAAAATTGCGTATAATATATCAAATTGAAGATAATTTTACGTAGAATCATCTTATCAGAATAGATCTAACTTTTACTGTACGTGGTTACCGCAGTAATTTAATTAGTTTTAATGGCTTTATAAATAATTAAATTCATAGTAAATTAATTGCTTGTCACAAAAATATAAATGTTATACCGATGGAAAGCTGGTTTCATGTAGATCACCAATATGAAATTAGTTCAGACTTTGACTGTAAGGTTTTTCCGTGAATATTCAAATAGTTTAATGGCAAATAATATGTCCCTGAAATCACAATTCCATGGAGATTACAGATATAATTTTAGTTTGATTTTTAGACAACAGAAACTATATGAATCATTTAAAACCATTAAACACTATTTAAATCATACAAAAAGATCTATAACTCCGATTAGGGAGAATCCAAGTGCTAAGGTTTTGTATTGACATTAGCTATACAGAGAAATTGCATGACAAATTATTTGGTACTGTTAAAACAGAAATTCATACAGAAATATTTAAACCCATTGAAATAGTGTTTTAATCATAGGATAATATCTATAACTCCTTTTTAGGTGATTCAAATTGCCACTATCTCTAAATTGCATTATCTATCCAGTAGCATCTAGTTCACAATTTAATACGACATGAACATCTTTAGTTCAATGAAAGTGGTATACACCATATTAAATCGATACAACTTAGTAATAAAAGCTTTAGTGCATTAAATGACTTTCCACATGCATCATGTAATCTAACCATGTTTAGAACACTAAATGCAACCATTGTGACTCATTAAATCGTCATGCATGCATCTGTTCATCATTGTTTTCTTGTATTGTTGCACTATTACATGTTTGCAATGTTTTGAATGGTGTTTGTGGTGTTTGCTTCGAACGTTAGATTGCGAGGAGTGCAACTACTGTGATTGCAACTACTATGATTGCAAGTATTGTGGTTATGACGAGTGCAACCATTATATCTATGAGGATTGTGAGGATTATCTAATCGACTACATCTACAACAAAGGCAAGTGGTGCTATCTTGGTCATAAATGTCCTATTGTTTTCCTATGCATTGTAGATGTTTTTGTAGAATTGCATATGTAGGAATTGATGTGTATATGCTATGCTTTGACCCATACTATTCCCTAGTATTCCTTGTTTATGAGCCATCGTATTGGTAGATTGCTTAGCTATGCTATTTAGACGAGGAAGGGAATCACAACATGAAAAGTTATATGTTTTGAAAGGCTTATATTTTGCTAAATGACAAACCAATATGTTTTAATGAACCACCTGGGCGGAATGGCATTGATTGGGTCATCGAGTGTATTTATGGTGGGGAATGCCGCCCAGGACACTGAGAAATGATTGGTTTCTTTGTTTGGAAGCTTTCGTGTGCAACCATGTGCCAATAATGAAATGGGCGGTTGGTTGAACTCAGTAGGTTATGGTAACTCGAACCCGCGTATCCAGAGATGTAGATATTGTAGGTTGGACGGCGCGTCGGGATTGGGGAGCTACTTCCCGAACGGTTCCTTCTTGGACTTCTCCCTATCATCACCCAATATGAGAGTGGTGTTACGAGCTGGGCTGGCCAAGTCACATGGGTAAAGTGTACTAACCCCTGCAGGGTGTATAAACTAATCGATTAGCCGTGTCCCCGGTTATGGACAATTTGAGCGACCTGATACTGATGCTATGATATTTCTCACTCATCCCAATTTCTTAATTACTAAAACTTGATGGATGAACATGGGTTTAGGAGCATACGAAAGCTGAACTGTCTTGTATCTACATGGGTTTATGCTGGTATGTCCTTAGAAGATTGTTTTTGAAGAAAGAAAAGTATTTTGAAAGTAAGGAAAAGTTGTATTGATTTACGCAAATAAGCCTGAACTCCACTTGGCCAAATAAGCATGTAGTTGATAGATCTGTTGTTAACCACTTTAGCCTACTTGCCATACATTCAATGTATTGACCATTCGTGGCTGCAACGTTTCATGTTGCAGGTTATATCGAATCGAGTGATCGTTCATAGGTCGCGAGACTCCACTCAACAATTGTTACTTGGCACATTTGAAGGATGGAGATCTACCTTGTATTCGTTTTCCGCTGTGTACTTGAATAAATAATGTAAATTCTGGATCATATTCGTTGTATTTATGATGCACAGTTATATTTGGTATCATTTTGTGTTGGAGATATGCCCTAGAGGCAATAATAAATGTAGTTATTATTATATATCTTTGTGTTTATGATAAATGTTTACATTCATGCTATAATAGTATTAACAAGGAAACCATTAATACTTGTGTGATTTGTAAACTAAATTTGAAGTCCCTAGTATAGCCTCTATACTTCACTAGCTTGTTGGTTGATTGATGATTGTGGTTTCCCTATCATGAACATTGAGATGTTATCAACAACAAGATCATATCGTTAGGAGAATGATATGGTGGACATACTCCTATAGACAAGCGTAGCATAAAGATCAAGTCATTTCAATAGTTCAATTGCTATATGCTTTCTGATACATAGTAACCTAATTCCTTCGACCATGAGATCATGCATATCACCTTTACTGGATGGATGCTTTGATGTCATCAAACACCACACCGTAACAGGGTGGCTATAAAGGTGGCATTGAGTGTTCGGAAAGCATTGGTTGAAACACATGGATCAAGAGTGGGATTTGTCCATCCACATGACGGATAGATATTCTCTGGGCCCTCTCGGTGAAATGTCATCCAATTAGCTTGCAAGCATGTGACTTGGTCACAAGGGATCACATATCACGGGAACGAGAAAAGAGTACTTATCAGTAACGAGGATGAACTAGGTATGCAGAGATACCGACGATCATAACCTCGGATAAGTAACATATCGTGAGACAAAGGGAAATTGGTATCGTATGTAAGTGGTTCATTCGATCGCAAAGTAATCGTAGAAATATGTGGGAGCCATATGAATTTCCAGATTCATCTATTGGTTATTGTTCGGAGAAGTGTCTCGATCATTTCAGAATAATTCACTAACCGTAGGGAGACACTTAAGGATTCGACGTTGTTTGAGTAGTTATGATATTATGAGAAAGAGACCGAATGTTGTTCGGAGTCTCGGATGGGATCCGGGATATCACGAGGAGATCCGGAATGGTCCGGAGAATAAGATTCATATAAGGAAAGTTCCGTTTCGGAGTTGGGGAATGGTTCCGGTGTTTTCATCGGGAACATTCTAGAAGGTCCCGGAATGTCCGGCACTCCGGAGGGGGAAGGGTACATGAATGTGTCATTACATATTGGAATGATTGCATCATGTACTAGGTGTTCTTGCTGTCCAAAATAAAGGGTTTATTTAAATCCTAAATTGAAAAGTCAAACGGCTAGTTTGAAAGTCAAACGGCAATTTTGGGAAGTGGGAAAAGAGGAGGAGGTGGAGACCGACTTGGGGGAGGAGTCCCTTTGGCCGGCGCGCCTCCCAAGGCCGACTTGGGGAGGGACTCCTCCCCTTGGCCCTCCCACCTATAAAGGGAGGGGCAGGGCCTCCCCTCCTAACACACACAAGTTCCTATCCTCTAAACTAAACCCTAGACCTAAACCCCGGTTTAGAGCTATTTCGGTTTAGAGCCTTCTAATTGGTTTAGAGCCTTCTAATTGGTGTGTCTAATTACTAGACCACTAATAGCCTCTCTCATAAGCTCCACCATACTCGCACCGGCTTAAGGCGAAGCCCTGCGGGATTTCCCCTCTACTTCCGGTACCACGCCGTTGTGCTGCCGGAATCGCGAGGAGAGTGCTACAACCTCCATTCTGCTGGAACAAGGAGAGGAAGGTCTTCGTCAAGTACGAACGTGACCGATCTGGAGCGCTGAGGAACGCGCGGAAGGATCGTCTCACGCGATCTTGAGATCGGAAGAATTTGACTACATCACCCACGAGAATCTGCTCTCGTTAAACACTTTGGAATCTTCGAGGGTGAGTTATTTCATCGACTCGTTGCTACAATCTAGTAGATAGATCTTGGCTTGTTTGTTTGTATGCGATAGAAAATTTTTGTTTTCCATGCTACGAACCCCTACAGTGGTATCAGAGTCGTGTCTATATGTAGATCTGTTGCACGAGTAGAACACAATGGTCATTGTGGGCGTTGATGCGTTTATTGTAGATTGCTTTTTGTGTACTTTGCATCTTGCGGTATGGTGGGATGAAGCGGCCCGGGCTAACCTTACATGACATCGTTCATGAGACTTGCTCCACGCTTGACATGCAACTCGTTTTGCATAAGTGGCTTTATGGTGCCTGTTTCTCCTAGCATAGTAAAGATCCAATTTACAACGGGTAATCAACAATGCTAGTATCAATGTTGTGGTTCTTGTTCGTAGGTTAGAACGACACCTATGGAAAGCCCCAAACCACGTAAAATATGCAAAGAAAGTAGAAGCGTCTAACTTTGTTTTGCAGGGGTGTGCAGTGATGTGATATGGCCATGATTGTGATTATATTTGATGTATGCAATGTACCTTATTGTAAGTTGGCAACCGGCAGGAGCCATATGGTTGTCTTTAATTTCTGTTAAGACCTGCGTGTCTATTCAAAATAGTTGTAATAGTTGAAGCTGGTGGACGACAACCATGAAGAAGCATCATTGACCTTGATGCTATACCGGTGATGATGGAGATCATGTTCGTGCTTGAAGATGGAGATCGGAAGCACAAAGAAGAAAGGCCATATCATATCACATATTATGAATTGCATGTGATGTTAATCCTTTATGCATCTTGTATTGCTTAGTAGACGACGGTAGCATTATAAGATGATCCCTCATGCACATAAATTTCAAGTTCTAAAGTGTTCACCCTTAGTATGCACCGTTGCCAAAGCTTGCGCTTCGAAGCACCACGTGATGATCGGGTGTCTTTGATTCCGCGGGTGAATACAACGTAAGCAAGCCAGATTTGCTTATGCGGTAGCTAAGGTTTGATCTTGACGAGCCTAGCATGTACAGACATGGCCTCAGGAACACGGATCACCGAAAGGTAAAGCATGAATCATATAGTAGATATGATGAACATGATGATTGTTCGCCATTGAAACTATATCAACTCTCGTGATGATCGGTGTTGATGTAGTGGATTTGGTTCGTGTGATCACTAAAACAATGTGAGGGATGTTGTTTTGAGTGGGAGTTCACCTAGTTTAATTTCATTAATTAATTTGAACTCAAGTTGGCATAAACGTAGTCTAAACTATTGCAAATATGTTGTAGATCAATGGCAGCCCTACCATCAATTTTAATGCGTTCCTAGAAAGAAAAGTTGAAAACAATGGAAGCAACTTCCGGATTGGTTCCGCAATTTGAGGATTATCCTCACGGTGGTAATTTGACCTATGTCTGGATGCACCGCTAGGTGACCCACTGCGGTGATGCTACCGATGAAGTAAAGAATGTTTACCGCTCGGAAGAATCGGTACTCCATAGTTCGGTGCTATCTTGTATGGTTTAGAATCAGAGCTTTAGAAAAGGTTTGAAGAGTCGAGATCCATATGATATTGTCGAGGATCTCAAATTAATCTTTGAGACTCATGCGGCAATTGAAAGTTATGAAGCTTGAAAAGTTCTTTAGCGCAAGATGGAAGAGGGTAGCTCTCGGTGAGCATGTGCTTAAGATATCTGGCACGCAAAATAAACTTCAAAGTTTGGGTATAGTGATTCCTAATACTTTGGGGTTTACCGCATCCTCAATCACTACCACCAAGTTACAAGAACTTTGTGATGAACTACAACATGCAGAACATGAACAAAGAGTTGCCAGAACTATTTGCTATGTTAAAATCTGCAGAAGTGGAGATCAAGAAAGAGCACCAAGTGTTGTTGGTCAATAAGACCACCAAATTCAAGAAAGGCAAGTCTAAGCAGAAGGGACACTTCAAGAAGGGTGGTAAGAAAGTTACCACGCCGACGAAGAAGACCAAGGCTGGACGTAAGCCTGAAACTGAGTGCTTTTCGCAAGGGAGAAGGTCCTGAAGCGGAATTGCCCAAAGTACTTGGCGGATTTGAAGAACGGCAACATCAAGAAGAAAGGTATATCGATATACATGTTATTGATGTGTATCTCACTAGTATTCGTAGTAGTGCTCGGTATTTGATCTTGGTTCGGTTGCTCATATTTGTAACTCAAAGCAGCTGCAGAATAAACGGAAGCTAGTGAAGAACGAGGTGACGATGCGCGTAGGAAACGGATCAAAGGTTGATGTGATCGCGGTCGGCATGCTACCTCTTCATCTACCATCGGGATTAGTTTTATACTTAAATAATTGTTATTTGGTGTCTGCGTTAAGCATGAACATTATATCGGGATCTTGTTTATTGCGAGACGGTTACTTGTTTAAATCCGAGAATAATGGTTGTTCGATTTATATGAGTAATATGTTTTATGCACATGCACCTTTGATAGATGGTCTATTCTTGTTGAATCTCGATAGTAGAAATACACATATTAATAACATTGAAGCTAAACAATTGAAATCAAGCGATAACTCGACCTATATGTGGTAATCGTCTTGGTCACATTGGGTGAAGCATATGAAGAAACTCCATTCGATGGACTTCTTGAATCACTTGATTTTGAATCACTTGAAAGATCGAAGCATGTCGATGGGTAAAATGACTAAGACTCCATTTTCTGGTATGATGGAGCGAGCTACAGACTTATTGGAAATCATACATACCGATGTGTGTGGTCCAATGAGTGTAGCATCGCGCGGTGGTTATCGTTATGTTCTTACCTTCACGGATGATTTGAGTAGATATGGGTATATCTATTTCATGAAACATAAGTCCGAAACTTTCGAGAAGTTTAAGGAGTTTCAAAGTGAGGTAGAGAATCAACGTAACAAGAAGATTAAATTTCTACGTTCTGATCGTGGAGGTGAATATCTAAGTTACGAGTTTGGCGAGCATTTGAAGAAATGTGGAATACTTTCGATTGACACCGCGGGAACACCACAGTAATAATGGTGTGTCGAACGTCGTAATCGAACTCTCTTAGATATGGTTCGTTCTATGATGTCACTTACAGATTTACCACTATCATTTTGGGGTTATGCATTAGAAACAGCCGCATTCACTTTAAATAGGGCACCATCTAAATCCGTTGAAACGACACCGTATGAATTATGGTTTGGGAAGAAACCTAAATTGTCGTTCCTTAAAGTTTGGGGATGCGAAGCCTATGTAAAGAAGTTACAGCCGGACAAGCTTGAACCCAAAGCGGAAAAATGCGTCTTCATAGGATACCCGAAGGAAACTATTGGGTATACCTTCTATCATAGATCCGAAGGCAAAATCTTCGTTGCCAAGAATGGATCCTTTCTAGAGGAGGAATTTCTCTCGAAAGAAGTGACTGGAAGGAAAGTAGAACTCGACGAGGTTGTCGAACCTTCTCTCGAAATTGCGAGTAGCGCAGCACCGGAAGAAGTTCCTGTGGTGCCTGCACCAATAAGAGAGGAAGTTAATGATGGTGATCATGAAACTTCGGTTGAAGTTGCTACAAAGCCTCGGAGGTCAACGAGAACTCGTACCACTCCAGATTGGTATGATTCCGTTATGAATGTCATGTTGGTGGACAACACCGATGACCCCGAGACATATGAGGAAGCGATGATGAGCCTAGATTCCAATAAATGGCAAGAAGCCATGAAATCCGAGATTGGATCCATGTACGAAAACCAAGTATGGACTTTGGTGGACTTACGGATGGTAGGAAGGTGTCGAGAACAAATGGATTTTCAAGAAGAAAACAGATGCTGATGGTAATGTTACTGTCTATAAAGCTCGACTTGTCGCAAAAGGGTTTCGACAAATTCAAGGAGTTGACTACGATGAGATTTTCTCACCGGTAGCGAAGCTAAAGTCTGTGAGGATTATATATTAGCAATCGCTGCATATTATGATTATGAGATATGGCAGATGGATGTCAAAACAGCATTCCTCAATGGAGACATTGATGAAGAGTTGTATATGATGCAACCCAAAGGTTTTGTCGATCCTAAAGATGCTAACAAGGTATGCAAGCTTCAACGGTCCATCTATGGATTGAAGCAAGCATCCAAGTTGGAATCAACGTTTGATAAGGTAATCAAAGTTTTGGTTTTATACAAACTTATGGAGAAGCTTGTATTTACAAGAAAGTGAGTGGGAGCTCTGTAGCATTCTTAATACTGTATGTGGATGACATATTGTTGATTGGGAATGATGTAGACCTTCTTAATAGTGTCAAAGAGTATTTGAATAATAGTTTTTCAATGAAGGATCTTGGCGAAGCAGCTTACATATTAGGCATAAAGATTTATAGAGATAGATCGAAACGCCAAATATCATTGTCACAAAGTACATATTTGGACAAAGTTCTAAAGAGGTTTGGAATGGAAGATAGCAAGAAAGGGTTCTTGCCCATGTTGCTAATCGACCTTGAGTAAAACTCAAAGTCCGACATCGGCGGAAGATAGAGAAAGGATGAGTAAGACTCTATGCATCAGCCATAGGATCTCTAATGTATGCCATGCTATGTACTAGACCCGACATTGCATATCTTGTTAGTTTAACTAGCAGATATCAAAGTGATCGAGTGGATCATTGGACAATGATCAAAAACATCCTTAAGTACTTGAGAAGAACTAAGGATATGGTTCTTTCTTATGGAGGTGATGAGCGACTCGTTGTTAATGGTTACACCGATGCTAGTTGGAACACCGATCCGGATGATTCTAAATCACAATCTGGATACGTATTTATTTTGAATGGTGCAGCGATTAGCTGGAGGTGCAAAGCAAAGCGTTGTGGCGAGATCTTCAACTGAATCGGAATACATGGCTGCGGAGGCTTCACAAGCGATATGGATGAAAGAGTTCATTACAGCTGGGTGTGGTTCCTAGTGCTGTTGGACCCAATGTCTATCTCTTGTGATAACATGGGCCATAGCCAATGCGCAAGAACCAAGGTCACACAAGAAGTGAAGCATATCAAAGCTGCGTTTCCACGCTATTCGAGAACATATCCAGGATGGGGATATAAAGATTTGCAAAGTACACAGATCTGAATGTGGCGGATCCGTTGACTAAACCTCTCCAGGGCAAAACATGACCAACACCAAGCTGCCATGGGTGTTGGGTATATTACCATGTAATCTAGATTAGATGACTCTAGTGCAAGTGGGAGGTTGGAGATATGCCCTAGAGGCAATAATAAATGTAGTTATTATTATATATCTTTGTGTTTATGATAAATTTTACATTCATGCTATAATAGTATTAACAAGGAAACCATTAATACTTGTGTGATTTGTAAACTAAATTTGAAGTCCTAGTATAGCCTCTATACTTCACTAGCTTGTTGGTTGATTGATGATTGTGGTTTCCTATCATGAACATTGAGATGTTATCAACAACAAGATCATATCGTTAGGAGAATGATATGGTGGACATACTCCTATAGACAAGCGTAGCATAAAGATCAAGTCATTTCAATAGTTCAATTGCTATATGCTTTACGATACATAGTAACCTAATTCCTTGACCATGAGATCATGCATATCACCTTTCTTGGATGGATGCTTTGATGTCATCAAACACCACACCGTAACGGGGTGGCTATAAAGGTGGCATTGAGTGTTCGGAAAGCATTGGTTGAAACACATGGATCAAGAGTGGGATTTGTCCATCCACATGACGGATAGATATTCTCTGGCCCTCTCGGTGAAATGTCATCCAATTAGCTTGCAAGCATGTGACTTGGTCACAAGGGATCACATATCAGGAACGAGAAAAGAGTACTTATCGAACGAGGATGAACTAGGTATGCAGAGATACCACGATCATAACCTCGGATAAGTAACATATCGTGAGACAAAGGGAAATTGGTATCGTATGTAAGTGGTTCATTCGATCGCAAAGTAATCGTAGAAATATGTGGGAGCCATATGAATTTCCAGATTCCTCTATTGGTTATTGTTAGAAGTGTCTCGATCATGTCCGCATAATTCACGAACCGTAGGGAGACACACTTAAGGATTGACGTTGTTTGAGTAGTTATGATATTATGAGAAAGAGACCGAATGTTGTTGAGTCTCGGATGGGATCCGGGATATCACGAGATCCGGAATGGTCCGGAGAATAAGATTCATATAAGGAAAGTTCCGTTTGAGTTGGGGAATGGTTCCGTGTTTTCATCGGGAACATTCTAGAAGGTCCCGGAATGTCCGGCACTCGAGGGGAAGGGTACATGAATGTGTCATTACATATTGGAATGATTGCATCATGTACTAGGTGTTCTTGCTGTCCAAAATAAAGGGTTTATTTAAATCCTAAATTGAAAAGTCAAACGGCTAGTTTGAAAGTCAAACGCAATTTTGGGAAGTGGGAAAGAGGAGGAGGTGGAGACCGACTTGGGGAGGAGTCCCTTGGCAAGGCGCCTCCCAAGGCCGACTTGGGGAGGACTCCTCCCTTGGCGCCAGCCCTCCCACCTATAAAGGGAGGCAGGGCCTCCCTCCTAGCACACACAAGTTCCTATCCTCTAAACTAAACCCTAGACCTAAACCCGGTTTAGAGCTATTTGGTTTAGAGCCTTCTAATTGGTTTAGAGCCTTCTAATTGGTGTGTCTAATTACTAGACCACTAATAGCCTCTCTCATAAGCTCCACCATACTGCACCGGCTTAAGGCGAAGCCTCAGGGATTTCCCTCTACTTAGGTACCACGTTGTCTTTCTTAGGAATCGCGAGGAGAGTGCTACAACCTCCGTTACTGCTGGAACAAGGAGAGGAAGGTCTTCGCCGAGTACGAACGTGTGACCGATTGGGAGCGCCTTGGGAACGCGCGGAAGGATCGTCTACGCGATCTTGAGATCGGAAAGAGTACGACTACATCACCCACGAGAATCTGCTCTCGTTAAACACTTTGGAATCTTCGAGGGTGAGTTATTCCATCGACTCGTTGCTACAATCTAGTAGATAGATCTTGGCTTGTTTGTTTGTATGCGATAGAAATTTTTTGTTTTCCATGCTACGAACCCCTACATTTTGTACTGTGTGTGCCAGTGAACCGATCCAGGGATTGGCACTATACACATGAACTCAGCTTTATCAGGCGAGGGTGTTACATCCACCAGTGTGATTGCATGTGTGTTCTTTTCATTAACCACAACTAGAGTCATTGCATGTCTGTTATTTTTCCAAACCACATATGGATCCACTAGTGTCATTGCATGTGTGTTCTTTTCACAAACCACAGCTAGAGTCATTACATATGTGTTCTTTTCATTAACCACATCTAGAGTCATTGCATGCGTGTTCTTTTCACAAACCACATATGGATCCCATTGTCATTTCATGTGTGTTCCTTTCACAAACCACATCTAGAGTCATTGCATGTGTGTTCTTCTTAGAAACCACATCTGGATCCACCAGAGTTCATTGCATGTCTGTTTTTCTCACAAACCACCTATGGATCCACCAGTGTCATTTCATGTGTGTTCTTTTCACAAACCACATTTAGAGTCATTGGATGTCTGTTCTTTTCACAAACCACATCTAGAGTCATTGCATGTGTGTCTTCTCACAAACCACATATGGATCCACTAGAGTTCATTGCATGTCTGTTCTTTTCACAAACCACAGCTAGAGTCATTGCATATCTGTTCATCTCACAAACCACACATGGATCCACCAGTGTCATTGCATGTGTGTTCTTTTCAAAACCACATCTAGAGTCATTGGATGTCCGTTCTTTTCACAACCACATATTGATCCACCAGTGTCATTGCATGTGTGTTCTTTTCACAAACCACATCTAGAGTCATTGCATGTGTGTTCTTTTCACAAACCACATCTAGAGTCATTGCATGTGTGTTCTTTTCACAAACCACATATGGATCCACCAGTGTGATTGCATGTCTGTTCTTTTCATTAACCACAGCTATGAGTCATTGCATGTCTGTTCGTTTCACAAACCACATATGCATCCACCAGAGTCATTGCATGTGTGTTCTTTTCACAAACCACATATGGATCCACCGGTGTGATTGCATGTGTGTTCTTTTCATTAACCACAGCTAGAGTCATTGCATGTCTGTTATCTTCACAAACCACATATGGATCCACCAGTGTCATTGCATGTGTGTTCTTTTCACAAACCACAGCTAGAGTCATTGCATGTGTGTTCTTTTTGTTAACCACAACTAGAGTCATTGCATGCCTGTTCTTTTCACCAACCACATATGGATCCCCAGTGTCATTTCATGTGTGTTCTTTTCACAAACCACATCTAGAGTCATTGCATGTGTGTTCTTTTCACAAACCATAGCTAGAGTCATTGCATGTGTGTTCTTTTCATTAACCACATCCAGAGTCATTGCATGTGTGTTCTTTTCACAAACCACATCTAGAGTTATTGGATGTCTGTTCTTTTCAAAAACGACATCTAGAGTTCATTGCATGTCTGTTCTTATCAAAAACTACATATGGATCCACCACAGTTCACTGCATGTATGTTCTTTTCACAAACCACAGGTAGAGTCATTGCATGTCTGTTCTTCTCACAAACCACACATGGATCCACAAGTGTCATTGCATGTGTGTTCTTTTCACAAACCACATCTTGAGTCATTGCATGTGTGTTCTTTTCACAAACCACATATGGATCCACCAGTGTGATTGCATGTGTGTTCTTTTCATTAACCACAGCTAGAGTCATTGCATGTCTGTTCTTTTCACAAACCACATATGCATCCACCAGTGTCATTGCATATGTGTTCTTTTCACAAACCACATATGGATCCACCAGTGTGATTGCATGTGTGTTCTTTTCATTAACCACAACTAGAGTCATTGCATGTCTGTTATTTTTCCAAACCACATATGGATCCACTAGTGTCATTGCATGTGTGTTCTTTTCACAAACCACAGCTAGAGTCATTACATATGTGTTCTTTTCATTAACCACATCTAGAGTCATTGCATGCGTGTTCTTTTCATAAACCACATATGGATCCCAGTGTCATTTCATGTGTGTTCCTTTCACAAACCACATCTAGAGTCATTGCATGTGTGTTCTTCTTAGAAACCACATCTGGATCCACCAGAGTTCATTGCATGTCTGTTTTTCTCACAAACCACCTATGGATCCACCAGTGTCATTTCATGTGTGTTCTTTTCACAAACCACATCTAGAGTCATTGGATGTCTGTTCTTTTCACAAACCACATCTAGAGTCATTGCATGTGTGTCTTCTCACAAACCACATATGGATCCACTAGAGTTCATTGCATGTCTGTTCTTTTCACAAACCACAGCTAGAGTCATTGCATGTCTGTTCATCTCACAAACCACACATGGATCCAGCAGTGTCATTGCATGTGTGTTCTTTTCAAAACCACATCTAGAGTCATTGGATGTCCGTTCTTTTCACAACCACATATTGATCCACAAGTGTCATTGCATGTGTGTTCTTTTCACAAACCACATCTAGAGTCATTACATGTGTGTTATTTTCACAAACCACATAGGGATCCACCAGTGTGAATGCATGTGTGTTCTTTTCATTAACCAAAGCTAGAGTCATTGCATGTCTGTTCTTTTCAGAAACCACATATGGATCCACTAGTGTCATTGCATGTGTGTTCTATTCACAAACCACATCGAGAGTCATTGCATGTGTGTTCTCTTCATTAACCACATCTAGAGTCATTGCATGTGTGTTATTTTCACAAACCAGATATGGATCCACCAGTGAAATTGCATGTGTGTTCTTTTCACAAACCACATCTAGAGTCATTGCATGTGTGTTCTTCTCACAAACAACATATGGATCCACCAGAGTTCATTGCCTCTGTGTCTTTTCACAAACCACAGATGGATCCACCATTTTCATTGCATGTGTGTTCTTTTCACAAACCACATCTAGAGTCACTGCATGTGTGTTCTTTTCATTAACGACATCTAGAGTCATTGCATGTTTGTACTTTTCACAAACCACATATGGATCCACCAGTGTCATTGGATGTCTGTTCTTTTCACAAACCACATCTAGAGTTCTTTGCATGTCTTTCCTTCTCACAAACCACATATGGATCTACCAGAGTTCATTGCATGTGTGTTCTTTTCACAAACCACATCTAGAGTCATTACATGTCTGTTCTTCTCACAAACGACACATGGATCCACCAGTGTCATTGCATGTGTGTTCTTTTCAGAAACCACATATGGATCCACCGGTGTGATTGCATGTGTGTTCTTTTCATTAACCACAGCTAGAGTCATTGCATGTTTGTTCTTTTCACAAACCACATATGGATCCACCAGTGTCATTGCATGTGTGTTCTTTTCACAAACCACATCTAGAGTCATTGCATGTGTGTTCTTTTCACAAACCACATCTAAAGTCATTGCATGTGTGTTCTTTTCACAAACCACATATGGATCCAGCAGTGTGATTGCATGTCTGTTCTTTTCATTAACCACAACTATGAGTCATTGCATGTCTGTTCGTTTCACAAACCACATATGCATCCACCAGTGTCATTGCATGTGTGTTCTTTTCACAAACCACATATGGATCCACCGGTGTGATTGCATGTGTGTTCGTTTCATTAACCACAGCTAGAGTCATTGCATGTCCGTTATTTTCACAAACCACATATGGATCCACCAGTGTCATTGCATGTGTGTTCTTTTCACAAACCACAGCTAGAGTCATTGCATGTGTGTTCTTTTCGTTAACCACAACTAGAGTCATTGCATGCGTGTTCTTTTCACAAACCACATATGGATCCCCAGTGTCATTTCAAGTGTGTTCTTTTCACAAACCACATCTAGAGTCATTGCATGTGTGTTCTTCTCAGAAACCACATCTAGATTAACCGTAGTTCATTGCATGTCCTGTTTTCTCACAAATCACCTATGGATCCACCAGTGTCATTTCATGTGTGTTCTTTTCACAAACCACATCTAGAGTCATTGGATGTCTGTTCTTTTCACAAACCACATCTGGAGTCATTGCATGTGTGTCTTCTCACAAACCACATATGGATCCACTAGAGTTCATTGCATGTCTGTTCTTTTCACAAACCACAGCTAGAGTCATTGCAGGTCTGTTCATCTCACAAACCACACATGGATCCACCAGTGTCATTACATGTGTGTTCTTTTCAAAACCACATCTAGAGTCCTTGGATGTCCGTTCTTTCACAACCACATATTGATCCACAGTGTGATTGCATGTGTGTTCTTTTCACAAACCACAACTAGAGTCATTACATGTGTGTTATTTTCACAAACCACATAGGGATCCACCAGTGTGATTGCATGTGTGTTCTTTTCATTAACCACAGCTAGAGTCATTGCATGTCTGTTCTTTTCACAAACCACATATGGATCCACTAGTGCCATTGCATGTGTGTTCTATTCACAAACCTCATCAAGAGTCATTGCATGTGTGTTCTCTTCAATAACCATCAAGAGTCATTGCATGTGTGTTCTTTTCACAAACCACATATGGATCCACCAGTGAAATTGCATGTGTGTTCTTTTCACAAACCACATCTAGAGTCATTGCATGCGTGTTCTTCTCACAAACAACATATGGATCCACCAGAGTTCATTGCCTGTGTGTCTTTTCACAAACCACAGATGGATCCACCATTTTCATTGCATGTGTGTTCTTTTCACAAACCACAGCTAGAGTCACTGCATGTGTGTTCTTTTCATTAACGACATCTAGAGTCATTGCATGTTTGTTCTTTTCACAAACCACATATGGATCCACCAGTGCCATTGGATGTCTGTTCTTTTCACAAACCACATCTAGAGTTCTTTGCATGCCTTTCCTTCTCACAAACCACATATGGATCCACAAGAGTTCATTGCATGTGTTTTCTTTTCACAAACCACATCTAGAGTCATTACATGTTTGTTCTTCTCACAAACCACACATGGATCCACCAGTGTCATTGCATGTGTGTTCTTTTCAGAAACCACATATGGATCCACCGGTGTGATTGCATGTGTGTTCTTTTCATTAACCAGAGCTAGAGTCATTGCATGTCTGTTCTTTTCACAAACCACATATGGATCCACAGTGTCATTGCATGTGTGTTCTTTTCACAAACCACATCTACACTCATTGCATGTGTGTTATTTTCACAAACCACATCTAGAGTCATTGCATGTGTGTTCTTTTCAGAAACCACATATGGATCCACCAGTGTGATTGCATGTCTGTTCTTTTCATTAACCACAACTATGAGTCATTGCATGTGTGTTCGTTTCACAAACCACATATGCATCCACCAGTGTCATTGCATGTGTGTTCTTTTCACAAACCACATATGGATCCACCGGTGTGATTGCATGTGTGTTCTTTTCATTAACCACAGCTAGAGTCATTGCATGTCTGTTATTTTCACAAACCACATATGGATCCACCAGTGTCATTGCATGTGTGTTCTTTTCACAAACCATAGCTAGAGTCATTGCATGTGTGTTCTTTTTGTTAACCACAACTAGAGTCATTGCATGCGTGTTCTTTTCACAAACCACATATGGATCCCCAGTGTCATTTCATGTGTGTTCTTTTCACAAACCACATCTAGAGTCATTGCATGTGTGTTCTTCTCAGAAACCACATCTAGATTAACCAGAGTTCATTGCATGTCTGTTTTTGTCACAAATCACCTATGGATCCACAAGTGTCATTTCATGTGTGTTCTTTTCACAAACCACATCTAGAGTCATTGGATGTATGCTCTTTTCACAAACCACATCTGGATTCATTGCATGTGTGTCTTCTCACAAACCACATATGGATCCACTAGAGTTCATTGCATGTCTGTTCTTTTCACAAACCACAGCTAGAGTCATTGTAGGTCTGTTCATCTCACAAACCACAGATGGATCCACCAGTGTCATTACATGTGTGTTCTTTTCAAAACCACATCTAGAGTCATTGGATGTCCGTTCTTTTCACAACCACATATTGATCCACCAGTGTCATTGCATGTGTGTTCTTTTCACAAACCACAACTAGAGTCATTACATGTGTGTTATTTTCACAAACCACATAGGGATCCACTAGTGTGATTGCATGTGTGTTCTTTTCATTAACCACAGCTAGAGTCATTGCATGTCTGTTCTTTTCACAAACCACATATGGATCCACTAGTGCCATTGCATGTGTGTTCTATTCACAAACCTCATCAAGAGTCATTGCATGTGTGTTCTCTTCATTAACCACATCAAGAGTCATTGCATGTGTGTTCTTTTCACAAACCACATATGGATCCACCAGTGAAATTGCATGTGTGTTCTTTTCACAAACCACATCTAGAGTCATTGCATGCGTGTTCTTCTCACAAACAACATATGGATCCACCAGAGTTCATTGCCTGTGTGTCTTTTCACAAACCACAGATGGATCCACCATTTTCATTGCATGTGTGTTCTTTTCACAAACCACAGCTAGAGTCACTGCATGTGTGTTCTTTTCATTAACGACATCTAGAGTCATTGCATGTTTGTTCTTTTCACAAACCACATATGGATCCACCAGTGCCATTGGATGTCTGTTCTTTTCACAAACCACATCTAGAGTTCTTTGCATGCCTTTCCTTCTCACAAACCACATATGGATCCACAAGAGTTCATTGCATGTGTGTTCTTTTCACAAACCACATCTAGAGTCATTACATGTTTGTTCTGCTCACAAACCACACATGGATCCACCAGTGTCATTGCATGTGTGTTCTTTTCAGAAACCACATATGGATCCACCGGTGTGATTGCATGTGTGTTCTTTTCATTAACCAGAGCTAGAGTCATTGCATGTCTGTTCTTTTCACAAACCACATATGGATCCACCAGTGTCATTGCATGTGTGTTCTTTTCACAAACCACATCTAGAGTCATTGCATGTGTGTTATTTTCACAAACCACATCTAGAGTCATTGCATGTGTGTTCTTTTCAGAAACCACATATGGATCCACCAGTGTGATTGCATGTCTGTTCTTTTCATTAACCACAGCTATGAGTCATTGCATGAGTGTTCGTTTCACAAACCACATATGCATCCACCAGTGTCATTGCACGTGTGTTCTTTTCACAAACCACATATGGATCCACCGGTGTGATTGCATGTGTGTTCTTTTCATTAACCACAGCTAGAGTCATTGCATGTCTGTTATTTTCACAAACCACATATGGATCCACCAGTGTCATTGCATGTGTGTTCTTTTCACAAACCATAGCTAGAGTCATTGCATGTGTGTTCTTTTTGTTAACCACAACTAGAGTCATTGCATGCGTGTTCTTTTCACAAACCACATATGGATCCCCAGTGTCATTTCATGTGTGTTCTTTTCCATAACCACATCTAGAGTCATTGCATGTGTGTTCTTCTCAGAAACCACATCTAGATTAACCAGAGTTCATTGCATGTCTGTTTTTGTCACAAATCACCTATGGATCCACCAGTGTCATTTCATGTGTGTTCTTTTCACAAACCACATCTAGAGTCATTGGATGTATGCTCTTTTCACAAACCACATCTGGAGTCATTGCATGTGTGTCTTCTCACAAACCACATATGGATCCACTAGAGTTCATTGCATGTCTGTTCTTTTCACAAACCACAGCTAGAGTCATTGTAGGTCTGTTCATCTCACAAACCACAGATGGATCCACCAGTGTCATTACATGTGTGTTCTTTTCAAAACCACATCTAGAGTCATTGGATGTCCGTTCTTTTCACAACCACATATTGATCCACCAGTGTCATTGCATGTGTGTTCTTTTCACAAACCACAACTAGAGTCATTACATGTGTGTTATTTTCACAAACCACATAGGGATCCACCAGTGTGATTGCATGTGTGTTCTTTTCATTAACCACAGCTAGAGTCATTGCATGTCTGTTCTTTTCACAAACCACATATGGATGCACTAGTGTCATTGCATGTGTGTTCTATTCACAAACCACATCTAGAGTCATTGCATGTGTGTTCTCTTCATTAACCACATCTAGAGTCATTGCATGTGTGTTCTTTTCACAAACCACATATGGATCCACCAGTGAAATTGCATGTGTGTTCTTTTCACAAACCACATCTAGACTCATTGCATGTGTGTTCTTTTCACAAACCACATCTAGAGTCATTACATGTGTTATTATTTCAAACCACATAGGGATCCAGCAGTGTGATTGCATGTGTGTTCTTTTCATTAACCATAGCTAGAGTCATTGCATGTCTGTTCTTTTCACAAACCACATATGGATCCACTAGTGTCATTGCATGTGTGTTCTATTCACAAACCACATCTAGAGTCATTGCATGTGTGTTCTCTTCATTAACCACATCTAGAGTCATTGCATGTGTGTTCTTTTCACAAACCACATATAGATCCACCAGTGAAATTGCATGTGTGTTCTTTTCACAAACCACATCTAGAGTAATTGCATGTGTGTTCTTCTCACAAACAACATATGGATCCACCAGAGTTCATTGCCTGTGTGTCTTTTCACAAACCACAGATGGATCCACCAGTGTCATTGCATGTGTGTTCTTTTCACAAACCACAGCTAGAGTCACTACATGTGTGTTCTTTTCATTAACCACATCTAGAGTCATTGCATGGTTGTTCTTTTCACAAACCACATATGGATCCACCAGTGTCAGTGGATGTCTGTTCTTTTCACAAACCACATCTAGAGTTCTTTGCATGTCCTTCTCACAAACCACATATGGATCCACTAGAGTTCATTGCATGTGTGTTCTTTTCACAAACCACATCTAGAGTCATTGCATGTTTGTTCTTCTCACAAACCACACATGGATCTACCAGTGTCATTTCATGTGTGTTCTTTTTAGAAACCACATATGGATCCACCAGTGTGATTGCATGTGTGTTCTTTTCATTAACCATAGCTAGAGTCATTGCATGTCTGTTCTTTTCACAAACCACATATGGATCCACCAGTGTCATTGCATGTGTGTTCTTTTCACAAACCACATCTAGAGTCATTGCATGTGTGTTCTTTTCACAAACCACATATGGATCCACCAGTGTGATTGCATGTGTGTTCTTTTCATTAACCACAGCTAGAGTCATTGCATGTTTGTTCTTTTCAGAAACCACATATGCATCCACCAGTGTCATTGCATGTGTGTTCTTTTCACAAACCACATATGGATCCACCAGTGTGATTGCATGTGTGTTCTTTTCATTAACCACAGCTAGAGTCATTGCATGTCTGTTCTTTTCAAATACACATATGGATCCACTAGTGTCATTGCATGTGTGTTCTTTTCACAAACCACAGCTAGAGTCATTGCATGTGTGTTCTTTTCATTAACCACACCTAGAGTCATTGCATGTCCGTTCTTTCACAAACCACACATGGATCCCCAGTGTTATTTCATGTGTGTTCTTTTCACAAACCACATCTAGAGTCATTGCACATGTGTTCTTCTCAGAAACCATATCTAGATCCAACAGAGTTCATGGCATGTATGTTTTTCTCACAAACCACCTATGGATCCACCAGTGTCATTTCATGTGTGTTCTTTTCACAAACCACATCTAGAGTCATTGGATGTCTGTTCTTTTCGCAAACCACATCTGGAGTCATTGCATGTGTGTCTTCTCACAAACCACATATGGATCCACTAGAGTTCATTGCATGTCTGTTCTTTTCACAAACCACAGCTAGAGTCATTGCAGGTCTGTTCATCTCACAAACCACACATGGATCCACAGGTGTCATTACATGTGTGTTCTTTTCAAAACCACATCTAGAGTCATTGGATGTCCGTTCTTTTCACAACCACATATTGATCCACCAGTGTCATTGCATGTGTGTTCTTTTCAGAAACCACATCTAGAGTCATTACATGTGTGTTATTTTCAAAAACCACATAGGGATCCACCAGTGTGATTGCATGTGTGTTCTTTTCATAAACCACAGCTACAGTCATTGCATGTCTGTTCTTTTCACAAACCACATATGGATCCACTAGTGTCATTGCATGTGTGTTCTATTCACAAACCACATCTAGAGTCATTGCATGTGTGTTCTCTTCATTAACCACATCTAGAGTCATTGCATGTGTGTTCTTTTCACAAACCACATATGGATCCACCAGTGTCATTGGATGTCTGTTCTTTTCACAAACCACATCTAGAGTTCTTTGCATGTCATCCTTCTCACAAACCACATATGGATCCACTAGAGTTCATTGCATGTGTGTTGTTTTCACAAACCACATCTAGAGTCATTGCATGTTTGTTCTTCTCACAAACCACACATGGATCCACCAGTGTCATTTCATGTGTGTTCTTTTCAGAAACCACATATGGATCCACCAGTGTGATTGCATGTGTGTTCTTTTCATTAACCACAGCTAGAGTCATTGCATGTCTTCTTTTCCCAAACCACATATGGATCCACCAGTGTCATTGCATGTGTGTTCTTTTCACAAACCACATCTAGAGTCCTTGCATGTGTGTTCTTTTCACAAACCACATATGGATCCACTAGTGTGATTGCATGTGTGTTCTTTTCATTAACCACAGCTAGAGTCATTGCATGTGTGTTCTTTTTCACAAACCACATATGCATTCACCAGTGTCATTGCATGTGTGTTCTTTTCACAAACCACATATGGATCCACCAGTGTGATTGCATGTGTGTTCTTTTCATTAACCATAACTAGAGTCATTGCATGTCATTATTTCCACAAACCACATATGGATCCACTAGTGTCATTGTATGTGTTCTTTTCACAAACCAGCTAGAGTCATTGCATGTGTGTTCTTTTCATTAACCACAACTAGAGTCATTGCATGTGTGTTATTTTCAAAAACCACATATGTATCCCCGTCATTGCATGTGTGTTCTTTTCACAAACCACATCTAGAGTCATTGCATGTGTGTTCTTCTCAGAAACCACATCTAGATCCAACAGAGTTCATGGCATGTATGTTTTTCTCACAAACCACCTATGGATCCACCAGTGTCATTTCATGTGTGTTCTTTTCACAAACCACATCTAGAGTCATTGGATGTCTGTTCTTTTCGCAAACCACATCTGGAGTCATTGCATGTGTGTCTTCTCACAAACCACATATGGATCCACGAGAGTTCATTGCATGTCTGTTCTTTTCACAAACCACAGCTAGAGACATTGCAGTGCATTCATCTCACAAACCACACATGGATCCACCAGTGTCATTACATGTGTGTTCTTTTCAAAACCACATCTAGAGTCATTGGATGTCCGTTCTTTTCACAACCACATATTGATCCACCAGTGTCATTGCATGTGTGTTCTTTTCAGAAACCACATCTAGAGTCATTACATGTGTGTTATTTTCAAAAAACACATAGGGATCCACCAGTGTGATTGCATGTGTGTTCTTTTCATTAACCACAGCTATAGTCATTGCATGTCTGTTCTTTTCACAAACCACATATGGATCCACTAGTGTCATTGCATGTGTGTTCTATTCACAAACCACATCTAGAGTCATTGCATGTGTGTTCTCTTCATTAACCACATCTAGAGTCATTGCATGTGTGTTCTTTTCACAAACCACATATGGATCCACCAGTGTCATTGGATGTCTGTTCTTTTCACAAACCACATCTAGAGTTCTTTGCATGTCTGTCCTTCTCACAAACCACATATGGATCCACTAGAGTTCATTGCATGTGTGTTCTTTTCACAAACCACAGATGGATCCACCAGTGTCATTGCATGTGTGTTCTTTTCACAAACCACAGCTAGAGTCACGGCATGTGTGTTCTTTTCATTAACCACATCTAGAGTCATTGCATGGTTCTTCTTTTCATAAACCACATATGGATCCACCAGTGTCATTGGATGTCTGTTCTTTTCACAAACCACATCTAGAGTTCTTTGCATGTCTGTCCTTCTCACAAACCACATATGGATCCACTAGAGTTCATTGCATGTGTGTTCTTTTCACAAACCACATCTAGAGTCATTGCATGTTTGTTCTTCTCACAAACCACACATGGATCCACCAGTGTCATTTCATGTGTGTTCTTTTCAGAAACCACATATGGATCCACCAGTGTGATTGCATGTGTGTTCTTTTCATTAACCACAGCTAGAGTCATTGCATGTCTGTTATTTTCACAAACCACATATGGATCCACCAGTGTCATTGCATGTGTGTTCTTTTCACAAACCACATCTAGAGTCATTGCATGTGTGCTCTTTTCACAAACCACATATGGATCCACTAGTGTGATTGCATGTGTGTTCTTTTCATTAACCACAGCTAGAGTCATTGCATGTTTGTTATTTTCACAAACCACATATGCATTCACCAGTGTCATTGCATGTGTGTTCTTTTCACAAACCACATATGGATCCACCAGTGTGATTGCATGTGTGTTCTTTTCATTAACCATAACTAGAGTCATTGCATGTCTGTTATTTCCACAAACCACATATGGATCCACTAGTGTCATTGCATGTGTGTTCTTTTCACAAACCACAGCTAGAGCCATTGCATGTCTGTTCTTTTCATTAACCACAACTAGAGTCATTGCATGTTCTTTTCACAAACCACATACGGATCCCCAGTGTCATTTATGTGTGTTCTTTTCACAAACCACATCTAGAGTCATTGCATGTGTGTTATTGTCAGAAACCACATCGTGATCCAACAGAGTTCATGGCATGTATGTTTTTCTCACAAACCACCTATGGATCCACTAGTGTCATTTCATGTGTGTTCTTGCACAAACCACATCTAGAGTCATTTGATGTTTGTTCTTTTCACAAACCACATCTGGAGTCATTGCATGTGTGTCTTCTCACAAACCACATATGGATCCACTAGAGTTCATTGCATGTCTGTTCTTTTCACAAACCACAGCTAGAGTCATTGCAGGTCTGTTCATCTCACAAACCACACATGGATCCACCAGTGTCATTACATGTGTGTTCTTTTCAAAACTACATCTAGAGTCATTGGATGTCCGTTCTTCTCACAACCACATATTGATCCACCAGTGTCATTGCATGTGTGTTCTTTTCACAAACCACATCTAGAGTCATTACATGTGTGTTATTTTCACAAACCACATAGGGATCCACCAGTGTGATTGCACGTGTGTTCTTTTCATTAACCACAGCTAGAGTCATTGCATGTCTGTTCTTTTCACAAACCACATATGGATCCACTAGTGCCATTGCATGTGTGTTCTATTCACAAACCACATCTAGAGTCATTGCATGTGTGTTCTCTTCATTAACCACATCTAGAGTCATTACATGTGTGTTATTTTCAAAAAACACATATGGATCCAGCAGTGTGATTGCATGTCTGTTCTTTTCATTAACCACAACTATGAGTCATTGCATGTCTGTTCGTTTCACAAACCACATATGCATCCACCAGTGTCGTTGCATGTGTGTTCTTTTCACAAACCACATATGGATCCACCGGTGTGATTGCATGTGTGTTCGTTTCATTAACCACAGCTAGAGTCATTGCATGTCCGTTATTTTCACAAACCACATATGGATCCACCAGTGTCATTGCATGTGTGTTCTTTTCACAAACCACAGCTAGAGTCATTGCATGTGTGTTCTTTTCGTTAACCACAACTAGAGTCATTGCATGCGTGTTCTTTTCACAAACCACATATGGATCCCCAGTGTCATTTCAAGTGTGTTCTTTTCACAAACCACATCTAGAGTCATTGCATGTGTGTTCTTCTCAGAAACCACATCTAGATTAACCAGAGTTCATTGCATGTCTGTTTTTCTCACAAATCACCTATGGATCCACCAGTGTCATTTCATGTGTGTTCTTTTCACAAACCACATCTAGAGTCATTGGATGTCTGTTCTTTTCACAAACCACATCTGGAGTCATTGCATGTGTGTCTTCTCACAAACCACATATGGATCCACTAGAGTTCATTGCATGTCTGTTCTTTTCACAAACCACAGCTAGAGTCATTGCAGGTCTGTTCATCTCACAAACCACACATGGATCCACCAGTGTCATTACATGTGTGTTCTTTTCAAAACCACATCTAGAGTCACTGGATGTCCGTTCTTTTCACAACCACATATTGATCCACCAGTGTGATTGCATGTGTGTTCTTTTCACAAACCACAACTAGAGTCATTACATGTGTGTTATTTTCACAAACCACATAGGGATCCACCAGTGTGATTGCATGTGTGTTCTTTTCATTAACCACAGCTAGAGTCATTGCATGTATGTTCTTTTCACAAACCACATATGGATCCACTAGTGCCATTGCATGTGTGTTCTATTCACAAACCTCATCAAGAGTCATTGCATGTGTGTTCTCTTCATTAACCACATCAAGAGTCATTGCATGTGTGTTCTTTTCACAAACCACATATGGATCCACCAGTGAAATTGCATGTGTGTTCTTTTCACAAACCACATCTAGAGTCATTGCATGCGTGTTCTTCTCACAAACAACATATGGATCCACCAGAGTTCATTGCCTGTGTGTCTTTTCACAAACCACAGATGGATCCACCATTTTCATTGCATGTGTGTTCTTTTCACAAACCACAGCTAGAGTCACTACATATGTGTTCTTTTCATTAACGACATCTAGAGTCATTGCATGTTTGTTCTTTTCACAAACCACATATGGATCCACCAGTGCCATTGGATGTCTGTTCTTTTCACAAACCACATCTAGAGTTCTTTGCATGCCTTTCCTTCTCACAAACCACATATGGATCCACAAGAGTTCTTTGCATGTGTTTTCTTTTCACAAACCACATCTAGAGTCATTACATGTTTGTTCTTCTCACAAACCACACATGGATCCACCAGTGTCATTGCATGTGTGTTCTTTTCAGAAACCACATATGGATCCACCGGTGTGATTGCATGTGTGTTCTTTTCATTAACCAGAGCTAGAGTCATTGCATGTCTGTTCTTTTCACAAACCACATATGGATCCACCAGTGTCATTGCATGTGTGTTCTTTTCACAAACCACATCTAGAGTCATTGCATGTGTGTTCTTTTCACAAACCACATCTAGAGTCATTGCATGTGTGTTCTTTTCAGAAACCACATATGGATCCACCAGTGTGATTGCATGTCTGTTCTTTTCATTAACCACAACTATGAGTCATTGCATGTGTGTTCGTTTCACAAACCACATATGCATCCACCAGTGTCATTGCATGTGTGTTCTTTTCACAAACCACATATGGATCCACCGGTGTGATTGCATGTGTGTTCTTTTCATTAACCACAGCTAGAGTCATTGCATGTCTGTTATTTTCACAAACCACATATGGATCCACCAGTGTCATTGCATGTGTGTTCTTTTCACAAACCATAGCTAGAGTCATTGCATGTGTGTTCTTTTTGTTAACCACAACTAGAGTCATTGCATGCGTGTTCTTTTCACAAACCACATATGGATCCCCAGTGTCATTTCATGTGTGTTCTTTTCACAAACCACATCTAGAGTCATTGCATGTGTGTTCTTCTCAGAAACCACATCTAGATTAACCAGAGTTCATTGCATGTCTGTTTTTGTCACAAATCACCTATGGATCCACCAGTGTCATTTCATGTGTGTTCTTTTCACAAACCACATCTAGAGTCATTGGATGTATGCTCTTTTCACAAACCACATCTGGAGTCATTGCATGTGTGTCTTCTCACAAACCACATATGGATCCACTAGAGTTCATTGCATGTCTGTTCTTTTCACAAACCACAGCTAGAGTCATTGTAGGTCTGTTCATCTCACAAACCACAGATGGATCCACCAGTGTCATTACATGTGTGTTCTTTTCAAAACCACATCTAGAGTCATTGGATGTCCGTTCTTTTCACAACCACATATTGATCCACCAGTGTCATTGCATGTGTGTTCTTTTCACAAACCACAACTAGAGTCATTACATGTGTGTTATTTTCACAAACCACATAGGGATCCACTAGTGTGATTGCATGTGTGTTCTTTTCATTAACCACAGCTAGAGTCATTGCATGTCTGTTCTTTTCACAAACCACATATGGATCCACTAGTGCCATTGCATGTGTGTTCTATTCACAAACCTCATCAAGAGTCATTGCATGTGTGTTCTCTTCATTAACCACATCAAGAGTCATTGCATGTGTGTTCTTTTCACAAACCACATATGGATCCACCAGTGAAATTGCATGTGTGTTCTTTTCACAAACCACATCTAGAGTCATTGCATGCGTGTTCTTCTCACAAACAACATATGGATCCACCAGAGTTCATTGCCTGTGTGTCTTTTCACAAACCACAGATGGATCCACCATTTTCATTGCATGTGTGTTCTTTTCACAAACCACAGCTAGAGTCACTGCATGTGTGTTCTTTTTATTAACGACATCTAGAGTTATTGCATGTTTGTTCTTTTCACAAACCACATATGGATCCACCAGTGCCATTGGATGTCTGTTCTTTTCACAAACCACATCTAGAGTTCTTTGCATGCCTTTCCTTCTCACAAACCACATATGGATCCACAAGAGTTCATTGCATGTGTGTTCTTTTCACAAACCACATCTAGAGTCATTACATGTTTGTTCTGCTCACAAACCACACATGGATCCACCAGTGTCATTGCATGTGTGTTCTTTTCAGAAACCACATATGGATCCACCGGTGTGATTGCATGTGTGTTCTTTTCATTAACCAGAGCTAGAGTCATTGCATGTCTGTTCTTTTCACAAACCACATATGGATCCACCAGTGTCATTGCATGTGTGTTCTTTTCACAAACCACATCTAGAGTCATTGCATGTGTGTTATTTTCACAAACCACATCTAGAGTCATTGCATGTGTGTTCTTTTCAGAAACCACATATGGATCCACCAGTGTGATTGCATGTCTGTTCTTTTCATTAACCACAGCTATGAGTCATTGCATGAGTGTTCGTTTCACAAACCACATATGCATCCACCAGTGTCATTGCACGTGTGTTCTTTTCACAAACCACATATGGATCCACCGGTGTGATTGCATGTGTGTTCTTTTCATTAACCACAGCTAGAGTCATTGCATGTCTGTTATTTTCACAAACCACATATGGATCCACCAGTGTCATTGCATGTGTGTTCTTTTCACAAACCATAGCTAGAGTCATTGCATGTGTGTTCTTTTTGTTAACCACAACTAGAGTCATTGCATGCGTGTTCTTTTCACAAACCACATATGGATCCCCAGTGTCATTTCATGTGTGTTCTTTTCACAAACCACATCTAGAGTCATTGCATGTGTGTTCTTCTCAGAAACCACATCTAGATTAACCAGAGTTCATTGCATGTCTGTTTTTGTCACAAATCACCTATGGATCCACCAGTGTCATTTCATGTGTGTTCTTTTCACAAACCACATTTAGAGTCATTGGATGTATGCTCTTTTCACAAACCACATCTGGAGTCATTGCATGTGTGTCTTCTCACAAACCACATATGGATCCACTAGAGTTCATTGCCTGTCTGTTCTTTTCACAAACCACAGCTAGAGTCATTGTAGGTCTGTTCATCTCACAAACCACAGATGGATCCACCAGTGTCATTACATGTGTGTTCTTTTCAAAACCACATCTAGAGTCATTGGATGTCCGTTCTTTTCACAACCACATATTGATCCACCAGTGTCATTGCATGTGTGTTCTTTTCACAAACCACAACTAGAGTCATTACATGTGTGTTATTTTCACAAACCACATAGGGATCCACCAGTGTGATTGCATGTGTGTTCTTTTCATTAACCACAGCTAGAGTCATTGCATGTCTGTTCTTTTCACAAACCACATATGGATGCACTAGTGTCATTGCATGTGTGTTCTATTCACAAACCACATCTAGAGTCATTGCATGTGTGTTCTCTTCATTAACCACATCTAGAGTCATTGCATGTGTGTTCTTTTCACAAACCACATATGGATCCACCAGTGAAATTGCATGTGTGTTCTTTTCACAAACCACATCTAGACTCATTGCATGTGTGTTCTTTTCACAAACCACATCTAGAGTCATTACATGTGTGTTATTTTCACAAACCACATAGGGATCCAGCAGTGTGATTGCATGTGTGTTCTTTTCATTAACCATAGCTAGAGTCATTGCATGTCTGTTCTTTTCACAAACCACATATGGATCCACTAGTGTCATTGCATGTGTGTTCTATTCACAAACCACATCTAGAGTCATTGCATGTGTGTTCTCTTCATTAACCACATCTAGAGTCATTGCATGTGTGTTCTTTTCACAAACCACATATAGATCCACCAGTGAAATTGCATGTGTGTTCTTTTCACAAACCACATCTAGAGTAATTGCATGTGTGTTCTTCTCACAAACAACATATGGATCCACCAGAGTTCATTGCCTGTGTGTCTTTTCACAAACCACAGATGGATCCACCAGTGTCATTGCATGTGTGTTCTTTTCACAAACCACAGCTAGAGTCACTACATGTGTGTTCTTTTCATTAACCACATCTAGAGTCATTGCATGGTTGTTCTTTTCACAAACCACATATGGATCCACCAGTGTCAGTGGATGTCTGTTCTTTTCACAAACCACATCTAGAGTTCTTTGCATGTCTGTCCTTCTCACAAACCACATATGGATCCACTAGAGTTCATTGCATGTGTGTTCTTTTCACAAACCACATCTAGAGTCATTGCATGTTTGTTCTTCTCACAAACCACACATGGATCCACCAGTGTCATTTCATGTGTGTTCTTTTTAGAAACCACATATGGATCCACCGGTGTGATTGCATGTGTGTTCTTTTCATTAACCATAGCTAGAGTCATTGCATGTCTGTTCTTTTCACAAACCACATATGGATCCACCAGTGTCATTGCATGTGTGTTCTTTTCACAAACCACATCTAGAGTCATTGCATGTGTGTTCTTTTCACAAACCACATATGGATCCACCAGTGTGATTGCATGTGTGTTCTTTTCATTAACCACAGCTAGAGTCATTGCATGTTTGTTCTTTTAAGAAACCACATATGCATCCACCAGTGTCATTGCATGTGTGTTCTTTTCACAAACCACATATGGATCCACCAGTGTGATTGCATGTGTGTTCTTTTCATTAACCACAGCTAGAGTCATTGCATGTCTGTTATTTTCACAAACCACATATGGATCCACTAGTGTCATTGCATGTGTGTTCTTTTCACAAACCACAGCTAGAGTCATTGCATGTGTGTTCTTTTCATTAACCACAACTAGAGTCATTGCACGCGTGTTCTTTTCACAAACCACATATGGATCCCCAGTGTTATTTCATGTGTGTTCTTTTCACAAACCACATCTAGAGTCATTGCACATGTGTTCTTCTCAGAAACCATATCTAGATCCAACAGAGTTCATGGCATGTATGTTTTTCTCACAAACCACCTATGGATCCACCAGTGTCATTTCATGTGTGTTCTTTTCACAAACCACATCTAGAGTCATTGGATGTCTGTTCTTTTCGCAAACCACATCTGGAGTCATTGCATGTGTGTCTTCTCACAAACCACATATGGATCCACTAGAGTTCATTGCATGTCTGTTCTTTTCACAAACCACAGCTAGAGTCATTGCAGGTCTGTTCATCTCACAAACCACACATGGATCCACCAGTGTCATTACATGTGTGTTCTTTTCAAAACCACATCTAGAGTCATTGGATGTCCGTTCTTTTCACAACCACATATTGATCCACCAGTGTCATTGCATGTGTGTTCTTTTCAGAAACCACATCTAGAGTCATTACATGTGTGTTATTTTCAAAAACCACATAGGGATCCACCAGTGTGATTGCATGTGTGTTCTTTTCATAAACCACAGCTACAGTCATTGCATGTCTGTTCTTTTCACAAACCACATATGGATCCACTAGTGTCATTGCATGTGTGTTCTATTCACAAACCACATCTAGAGTCATTGCATGTGTGTTCTCTTCATTAACCACATCTAGAGTCATTGCATGTGTGTTCTTTTCACAAACCACATATGGATCCACCAGTGTCATTGGATGTTTGTTCTTTTCACAAACCACATCTAGAGTTCTTTGCATGTCTGTCCTTCTCACAAACCACATATGGATCCACTAGAGTTCATTGCATGTGTGTTCTTTTCACAAACCACATCTAGAGTCATTGCATGTTTGTTCTTCTCACAAACCACACATGGATCCACCAGTGTCATTTCATGTGTGTTCTTTTCAGAAACCACATATGGATCCACCAGTGTGATTGCATGTGTGTTCTTTTCATTAACCACAGCTAGAGTCATTGCATGTCTGTTCTTTTCACAAACCACATATGGATCCACCAGTGTCATTGCATGTGTGTTCTTTTCACAAACCACATCTAGAGTCCTTGCATGTGTGTTCTTTTCACAAACCACATATGGATCCACTAGTGTGATTGCATGTGTGTTCTTTTCATTAACCACAGCTAGAGTCATTGCATGTTTGTTCTTTTCACAAACCACATATGCATTCACCAGTGTCATTGCATGTGTGTTCTTTTCACAAACCACATATGGATCCACTAGTGTGATTGCATGTGTGTTCTTTTCATTAACCATAACTAGAGTCATTGCATGTCTGTTATTTCCACAAACCACATATGGATCCACTAGTGTCATTGTATGTGTGTTCTTTTCACAAACCACAGCTAGAGTCATTGCATGTGTGTTCTTTTCATTAACCACAACTAGAGTCATTGCATGAGTGTTCTTTTCACAAACCACATATGTATCCCCAGCGTCATTTCATGTGTGTTCTTTTCACAAACCACATCTAGAGTCATTGCATGTGTGTTCTTCTCAGAAACCACATCTAGATCCAACAGAGTTCATGGCATGTATGTTTTTCTCACAAACCACCTATGGATCCACCAGTGTCATTTCATGTGTGTTCTTTTCACAAACCACATCTAGAGTCATTGGATGTCTGTTCTTTTCGCAAACCACATCTGGAGTCATTGCATGTGTGTCTTCTCACAAACCACATATGGATCCACTAGAGTTCATTGCATGTCTGTTCTTTTCACAAACCACAGCTAGAGACATTGCAGGTCTGTTCATCTCACAAACCACACATGGATCCACCAGTGTCATTACATGTGTGTTCTTTTCAAAACCACATCTAGAGTCATTGGATGTCCGTTCTTTTCACAACCACATATTGATCCACCAGTGTCATTGCATGTGTGTTCTTTTCAGAAACCACATCTAGAGTCATTACATGTGTGTTATTTTCAAAAAACACATAGGGATCCACCAGTGTGATTGCATGTGTGTTCTTTTCATTAACCACAGCTATAGTCATTGCATGTCTGTTCTTTTCACAAACCACATATGGATCCACTAGTGTCATTGCATGTGTGTTCTATTCACAAACCACATCTAGAGTCATTGCATGTGTGTTCTCTTCATTAACCACATCTAGAGTCATTGCATGTGTGTTCTTTTCACAAACCACATATGGATCCACTAGTGTCATTGGATGTCTGTTCTTTTCACAAACCACATCTAGAGTTCTTTGCATGTCTGTCCTTCTCACAAACCACATATGGATCCACTAGAGTCATTGCATGTGTGCTCTTTTCACAAACCATGATGGATCCACCAGTGTCATTGCATGTGTGTTCTTTTCACAAACCACAGCTAGAGTCACGGCATGTGTGTTCTTTTCATTAACCACATCTAGAGTCATTGCATGGTTCTTCTTTTCATAAACCACATATGGATCCACCAGTGTCATTGGATGTCTGTTCTTTTCACAAACCACATCTAGAGTTCTTTGCATGTCTGTCCTTCTCACAAACCACATATGGATCCACTAGAGTTCATTGCATGTGTGTTCTTTTCACAAACCACATCTAGAGTCATTGCATGTTTGTTCTTCTCACAAACCACATGGATCCACAGTGTCATTTCATGTGTGTTCTTTTCAGAAACCACATATGGATCCACCAGTGTGATTGCATGTGTGTTCTTTTCATTAACCACAGCTAGAGTCATTGCATGTCTGTTATTTTCACAAACCACATATGGATCCACCAGTGTCATTGCATGTGTGTTCTTTTCACAAACCACATCTAGAGTCATTGCATGTGTGCTCTTTTCACAAACCACATATGGATCCACTAGTGTGATTGCATGTGTGTTCTTTTCATTAACCACAGCTAGAGTCATTGCATGTTTGTTATTTTCACAAACCACATATGCATTCACCAGTGTCATTGCATGTGTGTTCTTTTCACAAACCACATATGGATCCACCAGTGTGATTGCATGTGTGTTCTTTTCATTAACCATAACTAGAGTCATTGCATGTCTGTTATTTCCACAAACCACATATGGATCCACTAGTGTCATTGCATGTGTGTTCTTTTCACAAACCACAGCTAGAGTCATTGCATGTGTGTTCTTTTCATTAACCACAACTAGAGTCATTGCATGCGTGTTCTTTTCACAAACCACATACGGATCCCCAGTGTCATTTATGTGTGTTCTTTTCACAAACCACATCTAGAGTCATTGCATGTGTGTTCTTCTCAGAAACCACATCTAGATCCAACAGAGTTCATGGCATGTATGTTTTTCTCACAAACCACCTATGGATCCACTAGTGTCATTTCATGTGTGTTCTTGCACAAACCACATCTAGAGTCATTTGATGTTTGTTCTTTTCACAAACCACATCTGGAGTCATTGCATGTGTGTCTTCTCACAAACCACATATGGATCCACTAGAGTTCATTGCATGTCTGTTCTTTTCACAAACCACAGCTAGAGTCATTGCAGGTCTGTTCATCTCACAAACCACACATGGATCCACCAGTGTCATTACATGTGTGTTCTTTTCAAAACCACATCTAGATTCATTGGATGTCCGTTCTTCTCACAACCACATATTGATCCACCAGTGTCATTGCATGTGTGTTCTTTTCACAAACCACATCTAGAGTCATTACATGTGTGTTATTTTCACAAACCACATAGGGATCCACCAGTGTGATTGCACGTGTGTTCTTTTCATTAACCACAGCTAGAGTCATTGCATGTCTGTTCTTTTCACAAACCACATATGGATCCACTAGTGCCATTGCATGTGTGTTCTATTCACAAACCACATCTAGAGTCATTGCATGTGTGTTCTCTTCATTAACCACATCTAGAGTCATTGCATGTGTGTTCTTTTCACAAACCACATATGGATCCACCAGTGAAATTGCAAGTGTGTTCTTTTCACAAACCACATCTAGAGTCATTGCATGTGTGTTCTTCTCACAAACAACATATGGATCCACCAGAGTTCATTGCCTGTGTGTCTTTTCACAAACCACAGATGGATCCACCAGTGTCATTGCATGTGTGTTATTTTCACAAACCACAGCTAGCGTCATTGCATGCGTGTTCTTTTCATTAACCACATCTAGAGTCATTGCATGGTTGTTCTTTTCACAAACCACATATGGATCCACCAGTGTCATTGGATGTCTATTCTTTTCACAAACCACATCTAGAGTTCTTTGCATGTCTGTCCTTCTCACAAACCACATATGGATCCACCAGAGTTCATTGCATGTGTGTTCTTTTCACAAACCACATCTAGAGTCATTGCATGTTTGTTCTTCTCACAAACCACACATGGATCCACCAGTGTCATTTCATGTGTGTTCTTTTCAGAAACTGCATATGGATCCACCAGTGTGATTGCATGTGTGTTCTTTTCATTAACCACAGCTAGAGTCATTGCATGTCTGTTCTTTTCACAAACCACATATGGATCCACCAGTGTCATTGCATGTGTGTTCTTTTCACAAACCACATCTAGAGTCATTGCATGTGTGTTCTTTTCACAAACCACATATGGATCCACTAGTGTGATTGCATGTGTGTTCTTTTCATTAACCACAGCTAGAGTCATTGCATGTTTGTTCTTTTCACAAACCACATATGCATTCACCAGTGTCATTGCATGTGTGTTCTTTTCACAAACCACATATGGATCCACCAGTGTGATTGCATGTGTGTTCTTTTCATTAACCACAGCTAGAGTCATTGCATGTGTGTTCTTTTCATTAACCACAACTAGAGTAATTGCACGCGTGTTCTTTTCACAAACCACATATGGATCCCCAGTGTCATTTCATGTGTGTTCTTTTCACAAACCACATCTAGAGTCATTGCACATGTGTTCTTCTCAGAAACCACATCTAGATCCAACAGAGTTCATGGCATGTATGTTTTTCTCACAAACCACCTATGGATCCACCAGTGTCATTTCATGTGTGTTCTTTTCACAAACCACATCTAGAGTCATTGGATGTCTGTTCTTTTCGCAAACCACATCTGGAGTCAATGCATGTGTGTCTTCTCACAAACCACATATGGATCCACTAGAGTTCATTGCATGTCTGTTCTTTTCACAAACCACATCTAGAGTCATTGCAGGTCTGTTCATCTCACAAACCACACATGGATCCACCAGTGTCATTACATGTGTGTTCTTTTCAAAACCACATCTAGAGTCATTGGATGTCCGTTCTTTTCACAACCACATATTGATCCACCAGTGTCATTGCATGTGTGTTCTTTTCAGAAACCACATCTAGAGTCATTACATGTGTGTTATTTTCAAAAACCACATAGGGATCCACCAGTGATTGCATGTGTGTTCTTTTCATTAACCACAGCCTGGTCATTGCATGTCTGTCTTTTCACAAACCACATATGGATCCACTAGTGTCATTGCATGTGTGTTCTATTCACAAACCACATCTAGAGTCATTGCATGTGTGTTCTCTTCATTAACCACATCTAGAGTCATTGCATGTGTGTTCTTTTCACAAACCACATATGGATCCACCAGTGTCATTGGATGTCTGTTCTTTTCACAAACCACATCTAGAGTTCTTTGCATGTCTGTCCTTCTCACAAACCACATATGGATCCACTAGAGTTCATTGCATGTGTGTTCTTTTCACAAACCACATCTAGAGTCATTGCATGTTTGTTCTTCTCACAAACCACACATGGATCCACCAGTGTCATTTCATGTGTGTTCTTTTCAGAAACCACATATGGATCCACCAGTGTGATTGCATGTGTGTTCTTTTCATTAACCACAGCTAGAGTCATTGCATGTCTGTTCTTTTCACAAACCACATATGGATCCACCAGTGTCATTGCATGTGTGTTCTTTTCACAAACCACATCTAGAGTCATTGCATGTGTGTTCTTTTCACAAACCACATATGGATCCACTAGTGTGATTGCATGTGTGTTCTTTTCATTAACCACAGCTAGAGTCATTGCATGTTTGTTCTTTTCACAAACCACATATGCATTCACCAGTGTCATTGCATGTGTGTTCTTTTCACAAACCACATATGGATCCACCAGTGTGATTGCATGTGTGTTCTTTTCATTAACCACAGCTAGAGTCATTGCATGTGTGTTCTTTTCATTAACCACAACTAGAGTAATTGCACGCGTGTTCTTTTCACAAACCACATATGGATCCCAGTGTCATTTCATGTGTGTTCTTTTCACAAACCACATCTAGAGTCATTGCACATGTGTTCTTCTCAGAAACCACATCTAGATCCAACAGAGTTCATGGCATGTATGTTTTTCTCACAAACCACCTATGGATCCACCAGTGTCATTTCATGTGTGTTCTTTTCACAAACCACATCTAGAGTCATTGGATGTCTGTTCTTTTCGCAAACCACATCTGGAGTCAATGCATGTGTGTCTTCTCACAAACCACATATGGATCCACTAGAGTTCATTGCATGTCTGTTCTTTTCACAAACCACATCTAGAGTCATTGCAGGTCTGTTCATCTCACAAACCACACATGGATCCACCAGTGTCATTACATGTGTGTTCTTTTCAAAACCACATCTAGAGTCATTGGATGTCCGTTCTTTTCACAACCACATATTGATCCACCAGTGTCATTGCATGTGTGTTCTTTTCAGAAACCACATCTAGAGTCATTACATGTGTGTTATTTTCAAAAACCACATAGGGATCCACCAGTGTGATTGCATGTGTGTTCTTTTCATTAACCACAGCTACAGTCATTGCATGTCTGTTCTTTTCACAAACCACATATGGATCCACTAGTGTCATTGCATGTGTGTTCTATTCACAAACCACATCTAGAGTCATTGCATGTGTGTTCTCTTCATTAACCACATCTAGAGTCATTGCATGTGTGTTCTTTTCACAAACCACATATGGATCCACCAGTGTCATTGGATGTTTGTTCTTTTCACAAACCACATCTAGAGTTCTTTGCATGTCTGTCCTTCTCACAAACCACATATGGATCCACTAGAGTTCATTGCATGTGTGTTCTTTTCACAAACCACATCTAGAGTCATTGCATGTTTGTTCTTCTCACAAACCACACATGGATCCACCAGTGTCATTTCATGTGTGTTCTTTTCAGAAACCACATATGGATCCACCAGTGTGATTGCATGTGTGTTCTTTTCATTAACCACAGCTAGAGTCATTGCATGTCTGTTCTTTTCACAAACCACATATGGATCCACCAGTGTCATTGCATGTGTGTTCTTTTCACAAACCACATCTAGAGTCATTGCATGTGTGTTCTTTTCACAAACCACATATGGATCCACTAGTGTGATTGCATGTGTGTTCTTTTCATTAACCACAGCTAGAGTCATTGCATGTTTGTTCTTTTCACAAACCACATATGCATTCACCAGTGTCATTGCATGTGTGTTCTTTTCACAAACCACATATGGATCCACCAGTGTGATTGCATGTGTGTTCTTTTCATTAACCATAACTAGAGTCATTGCATGTCTGTTATTTCCACAAACCACATATGGATCCACTAGTGCATTGTATGTGTGTTCTTTTCACAAACCACAGCTAGAGTCATTGCATGTGTGTTCTTTTCATTAACCACAACTAGAGTCATTGCATGAGTGTTCTTTTCACAAACCACATATGTATCCCCAGCGTCATTTCATGTGTGTTCTTTTCACAAACCACATCTAGAGTCATTGCATGTGTGTTCTTCTCAGAAACCACATCTAGATCCAACAGAGTTCATGGCATGTATGTTTTTCTCACAAACCACCTATGGATCCACCAGTGTCATTTCATGTGTGTTCTTTTCACAAACCACATCTAGAGTCATTGGATGTCTGTTCTTTTTGCAAACCACATCTGGAGTCATTGCATGTGTGTCTTCTCACAAACCACATATGGATCCACTAGAGTTCATTGCATTTCTATTCTTTTCACAAACCACAGCTAGAGACATTGCAGGTCTGTTCATCTCACAAACCACACATGGATCCACCAGTGTCATTACATGTGTGTTCTTTTCAAAACCACATCTAGAGTCATTGGATGTCCGTTCTTTTCACAACCACATATTGATCCACCAGTGTCATTGCATGTGTGTTCTTTTCAGAAACCACATCTAGAGTCATTACATGTGTGTTATTTTCAAAAACCACATAGGGATCCACCAGTGTGATTGCATGTGTGTTCTTTTCATTAACCACAGCTACAGTCATTGCATGTCTGTTCTTTTCACAAACCACATATGGATCCACTAGTGTCATTGCATGTGTGTTCTATTCACAAACCACATCTAGAGTCATTGCATGTGTGTTCTCTTCATTAACCACATCTAGAGTCATTGCATGTGTGTTCTTTTCACAAACCACATATGGATCCACCAGTGTCATTGGATGTCTGTTCTTTTCACAAACCACATCTAGAGTTCTTTGCATGTCTGTCCTTCTCACAAACCACATATGGATCCACTAGAGTTCATTGCATGTGTGTTCTTTTCACAAACCACAGATGGATCCACCAGTGTCATTGCATGTGTGTTCTTTTCACAAACCACATCTAGAGTCACGGCATGTGTGTTCTTTTCATTAACCACATCTAGAGTCATTGCATGGTTCTTCTTTTCATAAACCACATATGGATCCACCAGTGTCATTGGATGTCTGTTCTTTTCACAAACCACATCTAGAGTTCTTTGCATGTCTGTCCTTCTCACAAACCACATATGGATCCACTAGAGTTCATTGCATGTGTGTTCTTTTCACAAACCACATCTAGAGTCATTGCATGTTTGTTCTTCTCACAAACCACACATGGATCCACCAGTGTCATTTCATGTGTGTTCTTTTCAGAAACCACATATGGATCCACCAGTGTGATTGCATGTGTGTTCTTTTCATTAACCACAGCTAGAGTCATTGCATGTCTGTTATTTTCACAAACCACATATGGATCCACCAGTGTCATTGCATGTGTGTTCTTTTCACAAACCACATCTAGAGTCATTGCATGTGTGCTCTTTTCACAAACCACATATGGATCCACTAGTGTGATTGCATGTGTGTTCTTTTCATTAACCACAGCTAGAGTCATTGCATGTTTGTTATTTTCACAAACCACATATGCATTCACCAGTGTCATTGCATGTGTGTTCTTTTCACAAACCACATATGGATCCACCAGTGTGATTGCATGTGTGTTCTTTTCATTAACCACATCTAGAGTCATTGCATGGTTCTTCTTTTCATAAACCACATATGGATCCACCAGTGTCATTGGATGTCTGTTCTTTTCACAAACCACATCTAGAGTTCTTTGCATGTCTGTCCTTCTCACAAACCACATATGGATCCACTAGAGTTCATTGCATGTGTGTTGTTTTCACAAACCACATCTAGAGTCATTGCATGTTTGTTCTTCTCACAAACCACACATGGATCCACCAGTGTCATTTCATGTGTGTTCTTTTCAGAAACCACATATGGATCCACCAGTGTGATTGCATGTGTGTTCTTTTCATTAACCACAGCTAGAGTCATTGCATGTCTGTTATTTTCACAAACCACATATGGATCCACCAGTGTCATTGCATGTGTGTTCTTTTCACAAACCACATCTAGAGTCATTGCATGTGTGCTCTTTTCACAAACCACATATGGATCCACTAGTGTGATTGCATGTGTGTTCTTTTCATTAACCACAGCTAGAGTCATTGCATGTTTGTTATTTTCACAAACCACATATGCATTCACCAGTGTCATTGCATGTGTGTTCTTTTCACAAACCACATATGGATCCACCAGTGTGATTGCATGTGTGTTCTTTTCATTAACCATAACTAGAGTCATTGCATGTCTGTTATTTCCACAAACCACATATGGATCCACTAGTGTCATTGCATGTGTGTTCTTTTCACAAACCACAGCTAGAGTCATTGCATGTGTGTTCTTTTCATTAACCACAACTAGAGTCATTGCATGCGTGTTCTTTTCACAAACCACATACGGATCCCCAGTGTCATTTATGTGTGTTCTTTTCACAAACCACATCTAGAGTCATTGCATGTGTGTTCTTCTCAGAAACCACATCTAGATCCAACAGAGTTCATGGCATGTATGTTTTTCTCACAAACCACCTATGGATCCACTAGTGTCATTTCATGTGTGTTCTTGCACAAACCACATCTAGAGTCATTTGATGTTTGTTCTTTTCACAAACCACATCTGGAGTCATTGCATGTGTGTCTTCTCACAAACCACATATGGATCCACTAGAGTTCATTGCATGTCTGTTCTTTTCACAAACCACAGCTAGAGTCATTGCAGGTCTGTTCATCTCACAAACCACACATGGATCCACCAGTGTCATTACATGTGTGTTCTTTTCAAAACCACATCTAGAGTCATTGGATGTCCGTTCTTCTCACAACCACATATTGATCCACCAGTGTCATTGCATGTGTGTTCTTTTCACAAACCACATCTAGAGTCATTACATGTGTGTTATTTTCACAAACCACATAGGGATCCACCAGTGTGATTGCACGTGTGTTCTTTTCATTAACCACAGCTAGAGTCATTGCATGTCTGTTCTTTTCACAAACCACATATGGATCCACTAGTGCCATTGCATGTGTGTTCTATTCACAAACCACATCTAGAGTCATTGCATGTGTGTTCTCTTCATTAACCACATCTAGAGTCATTGCATGTGTGTTCTTTTCACAGAAATTGCAAGTGTGTTCTTTTCACAAACCACATCTAGAGTCATTGCATGTGTGTTCTTCTCACAAACAACATATGGATCCACCAGAGTTCATTGCCTGTGTGTCTTTTCACAAACCACAGATGGATCCACCAGTGTCATTGCATGTGTGTTATTTTCACAAACCACAGCTAGCGTCATTGCATGCGTGTTCTTTTCATTAACCACATCTAGAGTCATTGCATGGTTGTTCTTTTCACAAACCACATATGGATCCACCAGTGTCATTGGATGTCTATTCTTTTCACAAACCACATCTAGAGTTCTTTGCATGTCTGTCCTTCTCACAAACCACATATGGATCCACCAGAGTTCATTGCATGTGTGTTCTTTTCACAAACCACATCTAGAGTCATTGCATGTTTGTTCTTCTCACAAACCACACATGGATCCACCAGTGTCATTTCATGTGTGTTCTTTTCAGAAACTGCATATGGATCCACCAGTGTGATTGCATGTGTGTTCTTTTCATTAACCACAGCTAGAGTCATTGCATGTCTGTTCTTTTCACAAACCACATATGGATCCACCAGTGTCATTGCATGTGTGTTCTTTTCACAAACCACATCTAGAGTCATTGCATGTGTGTTCTTTTCACAAACCACATATGGATCCACTAGTGTGATTGCATGTGTGTTCTTTTCATTAACCACAGCTAGAGTCATTGCATGTTTGTTCTTTTCACAAACCACATATGCATTCACCAGTGTCATTGCATGTGTGTTCTTTTCACAAACCACATATGGATCCACCAGTGTGATTGCATGTGTGTTCTTTTCATTAACCATAACTAGAGTCATTGCATGTCTGTTATTTCCACAAACCACATATGGATCCACTAGTGTCATTGCATGTGTGTTCTTTTCACAAACCACAGCTAGAGTCATTGCATGTGTGTTCTTTTCATTAACCACAACTAGAGTCATTGCATGCGTGTTCTTTTCACAAACCACATACGGATCCCCAGTGTCATTTATGTGTGTTCTTTTCACAAACCACATCTAGAGTCATTGCATGTGTGTTCTTCTCAGAAACCACATCTAGATCCAACAGAGTTCATGGCATGTATGTTTTTCTCACAAACCACCTATGGATCCACTAGTGTCATTTCATGTGTGTTCTTGCACAAACCACACCTAGAGTCATTAGATGTTTGTTCTTTTCACAAACCACATCTGGAGTCATTGCATGTGTGTCTTCTCACAAATCACATATGGATCCACTAGAGTTCATTGCATGTCTGTTCTTTTCACAAACCACAGCTAGAGTCATTGTAGGTCTGTTCATCTCACAAACCACACATGGATCCACGAGTGTCATTACATGTGTGTTCTTTTTAAAACCACATCTAGAGTCATTGGATGTCCGTTCTTTTCACAACCACATATTGATCCACCAGTGTCATTGCATGTGTGTTCTTTTCACAAACCACATCTAGAGTCATTACATGTGTGTTATTTTCACAGAACACATAGGGATCCACCAGTGTGATTGCACGTGTGTTCTTTTCATTAACCACAGCTAGAGTCATTGCATGTCTGTTCTTTTCACAAACCACATATGGATCCACTAGTGTAATTGCATGTGTGTTCTATTCACAAACCACATCTAGAGTCATTGCATGTGTGTTCTCTTCATTAACCACATCTAGAGTCATTGCATGTGTGTTCTTTTCACAAACCACATATGGATCCACCAGTGAAATTGCAAGTGTGTTCTTTTCACAAACCACATCTAGAGTCATTGCATGTGTGTTCTTCTCACAAACAACATATGGATCCACCAGAGTTCATTGCCTGTGTGTCTCTTCACAAACCACAGATGGATCCACCAGTGTCATTGCATGTGTGTTCTTTTCACAAACCACAGCTAGAGTCATTGCATGCGTGTTCTTTTCATTAACCACATCTAGAGTCATTGCATGGTTGTTCTTTTCACAAACCACATATGGATCCACCAGTGTCATTGGATGTCTATTCTTTTCACAAACCACATCTAGAGTTCTTTGCATGTCTATCCTTCTCACAAACCACATATGGATCCACCAGAGTTCATTGCATGTGTGTTCTTTTCACAAACCACATGTAGAGTCATTACATGTCTGTTCTTCTCACAAACCACACATGGATCCACCAGTGTCATTGCATGTGTGTTCTTTTCAGAAACCACATATGGATCCACTAGTGTGATTGCATGTGTGTTCTTTTCATTAACCACAGCTAGAGTCATTGCATGTCTGTTCTTTTCACAAACCACATATGGATCCACTAGTGTCATTGCATGTGTGTTCTTTTCACAAACCACATCTAGAGTCATTGCATGTGTGTTCTTTTCACAAACCATATATGGATCCACTAGTGTGATTCCATGTGTGTTCTTTTCATTAACCACAACTAGAGTCATTGCATGTCTATTTTTTTCACAAACCACATATGGATCCACTAGTGTCATTGCATGTGTGTTCTATTCACAAACAACATATAGAGTCATTGCATGTGTGTTCTTTTCATTAACCACATCTAGATTCATTGCATATGTGTCCTTTTCACAAACCACATATGGATGGACCAGTGTTATTGCATGTGTGTTCTTTTCACAAACCACATCTAGAGCCATTGCATGTGTGTTCTTCTCACAAACCACATATGCATCCACCAAAGTTCATTGCATGTGTTTTCTTTTCACGAACCACATATGGATCCACCAGTGTCATTGCATGTGTGTTCTTTTCACAAACCGTAGCTAGAGTCATTGCATGTGTGTTCTTTTCATTAACCACATCCAGAGTCATTGCATGTGTGTTATTTTCACAAACCACATATGGATCCACCAGTGTCATTGGATGTCTGTTCTTTTCACAAACCACATCTAGAGTTCATTGCATGTCTGTTCTTATCACAAACCACATATGGATCCACCAGAGTTCATTGCATGTATGTTCTTTTCACAAACCACAGGTAGAGTCATTGCATGTCTGTTCTTCTCACAAACCACACATGGATGCACCAGTGTCATTGCATGTGTGCTATTTTCACAAACCACATCTAGAGTCATTGCATGTGTGTTCTTTTCACAAACCACATATGGATCCACCAATGTGATTGCATGTGTGTAGTTTTCATTAACCACAGCTAGAGTCATTGCATGTCTGTTCTTTTCACAAACCACATATGCATCCACCAGTGTCATTGCATGTGTGTTCTTTTCACAAACCACATATGGATCCACCAGTGTGATTGCATGTGTGTTCTTTTCATTAACCACAGCTAGAGTCATTGCATGTCTGTTCTTTTCACAAACAACATATGGATCCTCTAGTGTCATTGCATGTGTGTTCTTTTCACAAACCACAGCTAGAGTCATTGCATGTGTGTTCTTTTCATTAACCACATCTAGAGTCATTGCATGCGTGTTCTTTTCACAAACCACATATGGATCCCCCAGTGTCATTTCATGTGTGTTCTTTTCACAAACCACATCTAGAGTCATTGGCTGTCTGTTCTTTTCACAAACCACATCTAGAGTCATTGCATGTCTGTCTTCTCACAAACAACATATGGATCCACTAGAGTTCATTGCATGTCTGTTCTTTTCACAAACCACAGCTAGAGTCATTACATGTTTGTTCATCTCACAAACCACACATGGATCCACCAGTGTCATTGCATGTGTGTTCTTTTCAAAACCACATCTAGAGTCATTGGATGTCCGTTCTTTTCACAACCACATATTGATCCACCAGTGTCATTGCATGTGTGTTCTTTTCACAAACCACACCTAGAGTCATTGCATGTGTGTTCTTTTCACAAACCACATATGGATCCACCAGTGTGATTGCATGTGTGTTCTTTTCATTAACCACAGCTAGAGTCATTGCATGTCTGTTCTTCTCACAAACCACACCTAGAGTCATTGCATGTGTGTTCTTTTCACAAACCACATATGGATCCACCAGTGTGATTGCATGTGTGTTCTTTTCATTAACCACAACTAGAGTCATTGCATGTTTGTTCTTTCCACAAACCACATATGCATCCACCAGTGTCATTGCATGTGTGTTCTTTTCACAAACCACATATGGATCCACCAGTGTGATTGCATGTGTGTTCTTTTCAATAACCACAGCTAGAGTCATTGCATGTCTGTTATTTTCACAAACCACATATGGATCCACCAGTGTCATTGCATGTGTGTTCTTTTCACAAACCACAGCTAGAGTCATTGCATGTGTGTTCTTTTCGTTAACCACAACTAGAGTCATTGCATGCGTGTTCTTTTCACAAACCACATATGGATCCCTAGTGTCAAATCATGTTTGTTCTTTTCACAAACCACATCTAGAGTCATTGCATGTGTGTTCTTCTCAGAAACCACATCTAGATCCATCAGAGTTCATTGCATGTATGTTTTTCTCACAAACCACCTATGGATCCACCAGTGTCATTTCATGTGTGTTCTTTTCACAAACCACATATATAGTCATTAGATGTCTGTTCTTTTCACAAACCACATCTGGAGTCATTGCATGTGTGTCTTCTCACAAACCACATATGGATCCACTAGAGTTCATTGCATGTCTGTTCTTTTCACAAACCACAGCTAGAGTCATTGCATGTCTGTCCATCTCACAAACCACACATGTATCCACCAGTGTCATTGCATGTGTGTTCTTTTCAAAACCACATCTAGAGTCATTGGATGTCCGTTCTTTTCACAAACACATATTGCTCCACCAGTGTCATTGCGTATGTGTTCTTTTCACAAACCACATCTAGAGTCATTACATGTGTGTTATTTTCACAAACCACATAGGGATCCACCAGTGTGATTGCATGTGTGTTCTATTCATTAACCATAGCTAGAGTCATTGAATGTCTGTTCTTTTCACAAACCACATATGGATCCACTAGTGTCATTGCATGTGTGTTCTATTCACAAACCACATCTAGAGTCATTGCATGTGTGTTCTCTTCATTAACCACATCTAGAGTCATTGCATGTGTGTTCTTTTCACAGACCACATATGGATCCACCAGTGAAATTGCATGTGTGTTCTTTTCACAAACCACATCTAGAGTCATTGCATGTGTGTTCTTCTCACAAACAACATATGGATCCACCAGAGTTCATTGCCTGTGTGTCTTTTCACAAACCACAGATGGATCCAACAATGTCATTGGATGTGTGTTCTTTTCACAAACCACGGCTAGAGTCATTGCATGTGTGTTCTTTTCCTTAACCACATCTAGAGTCACTGCATGTTTGTTCTTTTCACAAAACACATATGGATCCACCAGTGTCATTGGAGATCTGTTCTTTTTACAACCGACATCTAGAGTTCTTTGCATGTCTTCCCTTCTCACAAACCACATATGGATCCACCAGAGTTCATTGCATTTATGTTCTTTTCACAAACAACAGCTAGAGTCATTGCATATCTGTTCTTCTCACAAACCACACATGGATCCACCGGTGTCATTGCATGTGTGTTATTTTCAGAAACCACATATGGACCCACCAGTGTGATTGCATGTGTGTTCTTTTCATTAACCACAGCTAGAGTCATTTTATGTCTGTTATTTTAAAAAACCACATATGGATCCACTAGTGTCATTGCATGTGTGTTCTTTTCACAAACCATAGCTAGAGTCATTGCATGTGTGTTCTTTTCATCAACCACATCTAGAGTCGTTGCATGCGTGTTCTTTTCACAAACCACATATGGATCCCCAGTGTCATTTCATGTGTGTTCTTTTCACAAACCACATCTAGAGCCATTGCATGTGTGTTCTTCTCACACACCACATATGCATCCACCAGAGTTCATTGCATGTGTTTTCTTTTCACAAACCACATATGGATCCACCAGTGTCACTGCATGTGTGTTCTTTTCACAAACCATAGCTAGAGTCATTGCATTTGTGTTCTTTTCATTAACCACATCCAGAGTCATTGCAAAGGAGGGCATTGTTAAGTAGTTTGTTATCAAACTAGGTGTGGTTCAAAGTGGGCTAATACTATGAAGATATATTGTATGACAATAATATCAACATATTTTGACCTGAACGAACTAAAGGTCTCACCAAAGGACCAAATTTATACAATGCCATCTCATTTGAGAATGAGTGACGCGTAGAGACGCAAAGACATGCAAATACACATGGACCTGAAAGTACCAGATCCGGAGATTATGTTAACCACTAGCAATCGTGCATATGCAACACCAGAAAGCCATAGGTGTTCAATACACAAAGTTTTTCAAACTAGATTATTGACTCTAGTGCAAGTGGGAGACTGAAGGGAATATGCCCGAGAGGCAATAATAAAGTGGTTATTATCTTATTCCATGTTTATGATAAATGTTTATTTTGCATGCTATAATTGTACTAATTGGAAACGTTAATACATGTGTGTTTAATAAACAAAATACAAAGTTCCTAGTAATGCCTCTCATATAAACTAGCTCGTTGATTAACAAGATGATCAAGGTTTCCTGATCATGGACATTGGATGTTATTAATAATGAGGTCACAACATTGGTGGAATGATGTGATGAACATTCATCCGAAGTATAGCATTACGATCAAAGTCATTATGTTTATATTGATATAACATCATACGAAGTAATCTTAGTCCTTAGACCATGAGATCATGTTAATTGCTAACACCAGAAGAGTATCTTGATAACACCAAACGTCACACCGTAACAGGGTGACTATAAAGGTGGGTTCAGTACTACAAAGGTGTTATGTTGAGTCTCATGGATCAAGAGTGGAATTTGTCAATCACGATGACGGATAGATATACTCTGGGCCCTCTCGGTGATATCACATTAAGATAGCTTGCAAGGAAGTGATGTGATCACTAGAATGTTATATCACAGGAACGAGAAAAGAGTGCATGTCGGTAACAAGATCAAACTAGGTATTTGGATACCGATGATCGAATCTCGGACATGTATTATATCATGAGACAAAGGGATTTTAGTTACTAGCGTTAAAGGTTCTCACGATCATAGAAGTCATCGTTGAATGTTTAGGAGTCAGTATGGATCTCTAGGTCCTGCTTCTGATTATTGATCTGAGAGGGGTCTCGATCATGTCTGCATTATTCGTGAACCGTATATTGACACACTTAAGGGATACCGACACCATTTGTAGCAAATATGTTTTAGATAAAGATTTAAGAAAGCGCTGGAATTATTTCAATTGACACCGAAACTATTTCAGGTGAAATTGCTGAAATTGGTTCTGCATGTAATATTGAAATGTTGCAGGGGGTTTTATGTGAATGTGTGTTAATTAAAGTAATTAACAAAATTCTGAATAAAATTAATAAAATAGTTTTATTAAATGAGAGAGCATTAAATTTGGAGAAATTTAATGCATTTAAAGTGGGGACTTTAAAAGAGAATGTGAAGGGGTGAATTTATGTGGAGGGAGTTACCACCACATGAATGAGGAGGTGAGGGGTCACCCCTTGGGCGCCGGCCATGGGGAGGGGCACCCCCGTCCTCCTATAAAAGGCCCCCCTCACACCCCTTCTTCCTCACACCTCCTCGTGAAGGATCTCTCTCCCCTCTAGTATTATTTCCCCATGGTCTCGGATTAGCGAGATACATGTTCTCGGTAGTCTTATCTGAAAAGGAGTTGCTGCTTCTGCTGCTTTGCTAGAGCGAGGGACGAAGGTTGTCGGGGTACCGAACGTGTGTGCGATCACGGATGCACCGCTGCTTTGCGGTGCTGGACTTGGTGGTGCTGGACTTGCTGGAGCCGGATCTAAAGGACGTGCTGGAGCCGGACCTGCTAGACTTCATCACGATCTTGAGATCGACAAGTGTACGACTACATCATCCACGAGTTCCAATTCGTTAACAAAACTCGTTGTCTTCGAGGGTAAGTTCTCCATGGATGTATATCTACCCGTTGCTCTGTATCTAGTAGATAGATCTTGGCGTATAGTTCTCATCGTAGCAAATTTTTGTTTTCTATGCTGCGAACCCTTCAGGATCCACCAGTGTGATTGCATATGTGTTCTTTTCATTAACCATACCTAGAGTCATTGCATGAATGTTCTTTCCACATTGTAATGTAACATCCCAAAACTTCAATCCAAGCTTATCAAGATCTAAATCATCAAATTTGGGGTTAATAATTTTTTTTCCAAATTTAAAATGAAAGCATTCATATGTGTGTGCATTTAAAATAGGAGTTGTTTTGAATTGCCATGATTGTGTGATCCAATGCTTGTAAAATTTTTCTTAGGTGATTTAAACATCATCTACATCTTTCCCAAACTTTTCCTTAAGAAAATCAAATCAAAAAGAAATAAGAAGGAGGAATGGTCATTTTGGCAATTTTCACTCTCATGCCTACTTTGGCTATTCCTAGTGCTCAAAACTTAATAGAAAGAATTCTTGATCTTTGCACCCCTTGCTAGTACACATAATGAGGTACCAAGGCCCACCTTTTGATCTGCTAAAAACATTCTGTTAACTATTTTAAATGACAGTTTAAAATTGAATCTAATGCATATGCATAGATCACCCCTATTTCAAAAACCATCTCTTTGAGCTCTACTTTCAAAACCCTTGCAACCAGAGACTACCTATCACTAGTGGAGATCACTCAAAAATTTTGAAACCAAAATTCAAAACTTTCTTTCATGCGACCATTTAATCAAACACTTGGCATGCATAATCTCTACTCTAATCCTAGCTCACTGTTTACTACCGGGTTTTGCCCCCAAATGATCTTCATTTATCTCCTCTGTCCCCTCTTGATCTAACCAAACCCCTAACTCCCCTCTCCCTTGTCCCTAGTCTCCATGCCATGCCATGCCGAGCCATGCCTCGCCGGCCAACCCTTGCCCCGCTGCAGCAGACCATTCCTTCTTCCCTCGCCATGTCTAGGAGGTAGCCAGGAGCTCACCCACATCCCTTGCCCGAGCTAAGAGCAGCAGTGGACCACCGAGCACAAATCTGCGCTGCCACGCACCATGCAGTGCCGCCCCAGAGCACGCCGGTCCTCGCCTGAGACCGCCCCTTAGCAGCCCCGCGCCGCCGCTCCGCCGACCGAGAACACCCAGACACCCCTGGCCGCCCAACACCTCACAGCCACACCGCCGTGGACACGCCGCCTCTGCCGATCAGGCGCCACCTCGCCCAGACGCGTGCCACCTCCCTACGCCAGATTCAAGTTCTAGAGCACCGCCAGGGAACCACACATCGATCGCCACCAGCAGCCATGCCTCTACCCCGTCGTAGCTATGTCGCCACCGTCGACTGCCCATCCCGCTCGGTCTCACTGTCGGGCCTATAAAAGGAGCCCTCCCCAGCCTCTTCTCTCCACACCATTCCACTCCCCTCAACTCTCTGAACCTCACCCACCTCTAGCCGGAGCAAGGCGAGCTCTGCCTCGCCGGAATTGGAGCCGGAGCAGCCGCGGCAGGAGAAGGGCGTCGTTGATTGCGACCACCCCAAGCTCCGCCACAACCGCGCCTCGCCTCGCCATCGTCTTCCACGTTGTTTGCCCGCCTCGCCGACCCTGCTGGAGCCCTGGTACGCCCCCAGCAGACCCCCACCGAGCCGCTAGGGTTCGAGCTCGCTGGCGACCTGTTCGTCGTCGACGACGACCCTCAACCGTAGATCTCGCTTCTAATCCTACGGCCCACAGCGCGCGTACCGTTTCGCGTGTTAAGTGCCGCTGACAAGCGGGACCCCCTATCAGCTGAGCCCCGCGCCGCGGAGCGCCACTGGGCTGGCCCAAGTCTTTTCCCGCGCTAGCCCACCCGTTCAAATCTGGATTTTTCTTTTTAGTTTGAATCTAGTTTCTGTCCCCTAGTTTGAAAATCAATTCATAGTTTTAGAAATCCAAATTGCATGAAACTAATTTTGCCTCAAAGGTATTAAGATGATCTATCCAAGCCCGTTGGATTTAATTCAATTAGAGTTATTGATCTCTCCTAATAAAAATAAGAAGACAGAAGCTTTTGCAACTTGCAACATTTTTATAAAATCAACCAAGTTAGATTTTGAGTTGATTCCAACTCTCAAAAATCACATTTCATCATATATATCCAAATATGTAATAATATTCAGGTTTACATGCAGTGACTTTGGACTAGTACCAAAATAATGCTATATAGGCATTTCTTGTCACTTTAAATCATTAAATAATGAACTTAAACCAAAGTAATATTGATCCAACCCTTAAATCTCATTCCCACATGTTAGAATATGTGGTGATGACATGTGTCAACATGATCCCATATTTTAAGTGGTCAATATTAAATCTTAGTTAAATTTTCAATGAGTAGAAATTACTTTTCTAAAATAAAAAGAAAGAAATTATTGAATTAAACTTGTGATGCTTGTGATGATAATAGATCATCTATTGTGTGTCTTAGAATGCTATCTAGCCTAGTTAAGTATTGTTTGGTGATTGTCTACTCCATATGTATTGTTATAGAAGATAGTACGGACCAAGCTTACGAGGAGGAGGAGTGCTATCAAGACGAAGACGAAGAAAACTTCAACCACTGCACCAACCAAGGCAAGGTATTATTGGCAAGCTAACCCTTGCAAAACATACTTTAGCAAGACACCATTAACAGTGCAAGCTACCCTTAGCAAGCTAGCAATACCCAAGATTAACCCTTGCAAGTTTAGTACTTAGCAAACTAGAATCAAACTAGATGGTTTAGCAAAGATGCCTTAAGCATGCTTTGATCACACCCCTTTGACTATTAGTACCCCAAGTCTTAGTTACAAGTTTTACCTCCCTTAGTTTACACAAAGTTCTTTACTTGTTTGAAGGTAGCATAAAAAGTATAAAATTTGACCTACTTAGAAACCTTTAGATGTCATTCTATGGCATGAGATTGATCCCATCACTTCCACCTTAGTGAACACTCTTAACTTAGTAGTTTAGAGTAGATCAAAAACTTGAGTCATTTTAGATGGGAACAATTGGTGAAAATGAATTGTGAAAACCTTGGAATGATGAGTCATTCTATTGAGATGTTTTGACATGTGTTGAGAAACACAACTGGTTTAGGATGATGAAAATGATGAGACATGAGCCTTAACCCTTTTATAAAACTGACGGTTGGATTCGGATGCGATACCATTCCAAATTTACCGTACAACCACATTACCTGAATTGGGTAAGGCTTAGCTGGAAATTTATATGCATTAGTATTAGTTCCCTCACGGGAGAGGTTTAAGCTGAGGCTACCTCTCAATGTTGTCCACCTATGCAGTGCCCAAGATGACTGATGGTCATGGTTGGGAGGCCATGCTCATAGGAGAGGTGATTATACTAGGGTGTGTAAAGGGAAGGTTATGTTTGATTATCTGCATACTAAGTATGATGATTCAGGGTTACCCCTGACTGATGTATCGAATCTTGTGGTGAAAGTGTACCACCTCTGCAGAGTGTCAAACTATTCGAATAGCTGTGTCCGCGGTTATGGATAGTTGGAATGGCCATACTGTTTCGTTGTCAGATGTTTTCCAAATGACTTGAAATGAATGATGAACTTTGACTTGACCACAACAGGGTTGTCTTTATGAGAACAACTTCCCAACTTAAGTGATTCTAGAACTTTACTTTACCTTTCTTTGCTTCTGAACTCAGCTTAGGTTTCAAACTTAACTTTAGAGTTAAACTTAGATTTAGCACTTTAACTTAGAACTATAGTACCTGTTAATAGTAGTATGCGAGTACTTAAATAGTACTCATGGCTTTTGTCCTTGGTTATTCTCATGGCCAGACTATGAAGGAGACTATCAGGAGGATGGTCATCAGGACGGCTATGATAACTAGGACTATCTTCCTTCGTCAGCATTGCCTATGCCCCTGAAGATGGACCCCACCGCTACGCTTTATTTTTATTCCGCTGCTGTATTAAGACTGGATCATGAGATCCTTATTTGTGTAAGATCTTATGTATGGTTTGTAATGGATGATGTACTATGATATCCAATCCGTTATGTCTCGCAAAAATGGTAATCCTAGGATTGCGAGGTATGGCATAACAGGCATCTGGGATTAAAAATCCGGGTGTTGACAAATTGGTATCAGAGCCATCCTGACCATAGGAGACCCTAGTTAGAATGGACGTCAAACAAAAACTTAGTTTCAAAACCAAAGTGAGTATTTATGAAAAACTATCTCCTCTCTTACCCTTGTGGATTCTTTCTCCAAAAATGCATGTTACTCAAAATTCTTACACTACTACTTAAAAATTTCACACACTTGATCACTTCACTAACTTCCTCATCCTTAATTCTTGTAGATGGAGACTCAGTTCAACAAGTTTTACCAGTTGGGAAATGGAGGTCAGCTGATCTTCGAGAGGGATCTGGATTCACTGTCGGAGTTACTGGGACGCGCACATCCGGAGTTTCTTGGAGCTCAACTTCCAGGACCCCCAGGAGGAGACCTACAATGGCTAGTCACCGCAGATCTTAGAGGAAGCATCGAAGCACCAACTTCCGGGAGAATTCAGTTCTCCGTGAGAGAGAACAACTGGCTAGATGGATTATCCAGGGCAATGCATGAAGCTCTCGCACGTCTATGTGCCCTTAGCGTCAACAAGATCCAAGGAACCCGTTTTTCCCACTATGCAAGAAGTGACTTCATGGGAATACCGATGGAGATGCCAAGTCACCCAAAATTGAGGCGTCAAGTGGAGAACCTTGACTTCTTGCTTCACGACAGACAGCAGGAACTGGATAATGCCAGGGAGTTAGCCAACTAGAACCGTGCCATTGTCGACCAGAAGGCCCAGACTTTCGCACTGCTCGTCCAAGATCGCCAGTCTCTTTGCCGCCAGCGTGCAAAGAAGGATCGCACCATCGCCCGTCTTTGCAAGAAGGTGACCGACCTCGAGAAGACCGTCAAGGAGAAGGAAGCTCAGCTTGCCGCCAAGGAGGAAGAAGATGAGGGTGAAGACATCCAGGGAGACATGGATTCTTACCTCAGCAACGATGATGACTTTCTGGAGGAGGATGCCGTGGACTTCTACACTGATGATGAAGACTCCAACTTCATCGATGATGAGTAGATTCACTAGAGCACTGTCGTAGCATGAGATGTATCATCTCATTGTATCGTAGCTTACAGAATGGTTCATCAAACCATCTGTTTTCCCTTTGATTGTTGTGGTGTGTGTTGTATCGGGTGCTTGCTTGCATGAATGAAAATGAAGTTAGTTGAAAAACCTGAGTCTAACTCAAAGTTTTAGCTTTGAAAACCCAAAACCATGAACCTTAGAATTTCCCTCTTACCCCTATATCTATCTCAATCTTCAGATGACTCGTGGAAACCAAGGAGGGAGCAGCTCGTCACAGGACCCAATGTTGCAGATCTTGCAGAATCTCATCGCAGACCGTGAAGCAAGCAGGGCCGAGCGTCAAGCCAACTTAGCAACATTGCAGCAGATCACCCAAATGGCTCTCAACAACCAAGGACATGGAAATCAGGATCACCATGGATCCAAACTAAAAAATTTCAGAACACCAATCCCCCAATCTTCAACCAATCTGAGAACCCATTAGATGCTGATGACTGGTTATAGACCATGTAAAACAACCTTGAAGTTGCAGCAGTTGATGAAAATGAGAAAGTTCTCTTCGCCACCCACTATCTGGCGGGAGATGCAAGATCTTGGTGGAATAGCATCCACAATATGAACCATGGTCAAGTGATGACATGGGAAGCATTCAAAGTCAAGTTTAGCCGCACCCACGTGCCGTAGGGTCTAGTCAACCGGATGAGAGATGAGTTTCGCAAATTGAAGCAAGGAAGAATGACTGTGGTGGAGTACCATGACAAATTCCTGTCACTTGCCAGATACGCACCGGATGAGATCAACCCGTAGGCCAAGAAGAAGGAGAGATTCTTGAACGGACTGCATGATGAGATGCAGACTGTCCTCGTCAACATCCGTTTTCAGGATCTCGAAGAACTAGTCGACTCTGCCATTTAGATGGAAGGGAAGATTAACCAGGCAAACGATAACCGCAAGCATCGTATGATGCAGCAGTCTGGATCCAGTAGTCACCAGAAGTACCATCCCAACCCTTCACCAGGATATGCACCAAGGAACAACCGACCCCCAAATCCTCGCCCAAACTACCCCAACCGTAGCGGAGGCAATGTGAAGTCCGGAGGAAACAATCACAACTCCGGCAATGCCAACAATTTCAACCGTGCCCCTCCCAAGAGCAACAATAACAACAACACTGCACCCAGAACTGGCAGCAACGCTGTACCTATCGCTGTCAAGGACAAGTCCCAGATCACTTGTTTCGAGTGTGGAGTGAAGGGTCACCACTCCAATGACTGTCCCAAGAAGACTGCCGCCAATGCCCCTGTGAATGCCCTAGCTCAGCAACATCGTCGTGTTTAACCAGGAAGGAGATTTGCCCTAGGGAACCCTCACAACTGCAACGGTCATCTCTTCCACATGAACGCAGAGGAAGCCCAGGAAGCGCCAGATGTAGTGATGGGTATGTTTTCTGTCAACTCAGTTTTAGCAAGAGTATTGTTTGATTCTGGAGCATCGCATTCATTTGTCACCGAAGAATTTGTATGCACTAGTAAGATTCACCCAACCAACCTGAAGCATGTCATGATAGTTCAAATCCCCGGTTCAACTACAAAAGCTAGAAAAATTTGCAAAGCTGTACCTATCTGAATACATGGGATAGATTTTTATGCCAACCTAATTGTACTTGGAACCAAAGGATTGGAAGTAGTACTAGGTATGGACTGGATGTGAAGGCATAAAGGACTGATAGACTGTGCTAAGAAAGCATCACCATGACCAGTAGTTCTAGAGTAACAGTAGAGCATATCTCTGAAACCTTACCCCGTCAATTCAAGTGTAACCAGAGTGTAGCCTTGCCCACCATTGACCAAGTCAGAGTAGTCTGTGAATACGCCGACATACTCCCAGATGAATTTCTAGGTATGCCCCCGGATAGGGATATTGAGTTCATTATCGCACTAATCCCCGGAACCGGACCTATAGCCCAGAGACCCTATAGCATGAACCCATCAGAGTTAGTGGAACTGAAGAAGCAGTTAGATGCTATGCTAGCCAAAGGCTTGATTCAGCCAAGCGCATCGCCATGGAGATCACCCGTGTTATTCGTCGACAAGAAAGATGGAGGCAACCATCTATGTATAGATTACAGAAAGTTGAATGATGTCACCATCAAGAACAAGTACCCTTTGCCAAAGATAGAGGATCTATTTGATCAGTTGACCGGAGCTCAGGTATTCTCAAAGATTGATCTTAGGACTGGTTATCACCAACTTAAGATTCAGTACGGATATTCTGAAGACCGCCTTTACTACTCGCTATGGTTTATACGAGTATACGGTTATGTCTTTTGGATTAACCAATGCCCCTGCTTATTTCATGAATCTCATGAATAAGATCTTTATGAATTTCCTAGATAAGTTTGTAGTTGTGTTTATCAACGACATCCTTATCTATTCCAAGTCAGAAGAAGAGCATGAGCAACATCTGAGAATCATTCTAGAAACCCTGAGAGAGCATCAGTTATATGCCAAGTTCAGCAAGTGTGAGTTTTGGCTGAAGGAAGTAGGATTCCTAGGACATATTGTGTCTACCGGAGGAGTCTTTGTTGATCCCACCAAGATCAAAGATGTCGAAGAATGGGAAGCCCCAACCAATCAAACCCAAGTTCGTTCATTTCTCGGATTAGCAGGATACTACCGCAAGTTCGTAGAAGGATTCTCGAGCATAGCCCGACCAATGACCCAATTGTTGAAGAAGGACAAGAAGTTTGAATGGACAGACAAGTGTGAAGCCAGTTTCCAGGAGCTGAAGAAGAGATTGATATCCGCCCCAATTTTGATCATGCCAGGCATCAAGAAGCCGTTTGATGTGTATTGTGATGCATCCAAGATTGTCCTAGGATGTGTTTTGATGCAAGAAGGCAAAGTCATCGCGTATCTGTCTCGACAACTGAAGCAGCATGAGCAGAACTATCCGACCCATGATCTTGAGCTAGGAGCCGTGGTTCTAGCATTGAAGACATGGCGTCATTATTTGATGGGTAATCGCTGTGAGATTTACTCAGATCATAAGAGCCTGATGTATATCTTCACTCAAAAGGAGCTGAATATGAGGCAAAGAAGATGGATAGAGTTAATCAAGGATTATGACCTTGACATTCACTATCACCCCGGCAAAGCCAATGTGGTAGCGGATGCTCTTAGCAGATTGTCGTGTAGGCTTAACACCATGATCAAGGAGAAGCAACCAAGTTTGTATGAAGAATTGGAGCAGTTCAGGACTGAATTAGTTAGCAAAGGATTCTTAGCAAGCATTGAACTTCAACCCACTTTGATTAGCCAAATCAAGGAAGCACAGAAGGGAAATGAAAGTATTGACGGAATCAAACGTCGTATTGGTACAGGAAAGGTACCTGGATTCACCGAAGACGAAGAAGGAGTTCTATGGTACAAGGGACGTATCTGTGTGCCAGCAGATTCAGAGCTGAAGGAAGTTATCATGAAGGAAGCTCATGATACTCTTTATTCTATCCACCCCGGAGGAACAAAGATGTATCAGGATTTGAAAGAGCAATTTTGGTGGCAAAAGATGAAGAGAGAGATCGGAAGCTACATCACCAAGTGTGACATCTGCCAAAGAGTCAAAGCAGAGCATCAAAGACCTGCAGGACTGTTGCAACCATTTTAGATTTCAGAATGGAAATGGGATTCCGTCGGAATGGACTTTATCACCGGTTTGCCTACTTCTAGTAGGGGAAATGACTCAATCTGGGTCATAGTTGATAGACTGTCCAAGGTAGCCCACTTTATACCTGTCAAGACCACTTACCAGAGTGCAAAGTTAGCAGAGCTATACATTGCTAGGATTATTAGTCTGCATGGAACCCCCAAGACCATCGTGTCAGATCGAGGAACCCAGTTTACCTCAAGATTTTGGCAGAAGGTCCAAGAAGGATTAGGAACCAAGTTGAACTTCAGCACAGCATATCACCCGCAAACAGATGGACAAACTGAGAGAGTCAACCAGATCTTGGAGGATATGCTTAGAGCTTGTGTGTTGGAATACAGATCAAAATGGGAAGACTGCCTACCTTTCGCAGAATTCTCATATAACAACAGTTATCAAGCTAGTTTGCAGATGGCACCATTTGAATTCCTTTACGGAAGAAAGTGTCGTACCCCTTTGAATTGGTCGCAAGTAGGAGAGAGTTAGATCTTCGGAGCCGACATTCTCCGCGAAGCAGAAGAGAAAGTTCACAAAGTCCATGAGCACCTCAAGACTGCCCAATCCAGACAGAAGAGTTATGCTGACAAGAGAAGGAGAGACCTGACTTTCAATATCGGAGATTTCGTATATCTCAAGGTTTCACCATTGAAGGGAACTCAACGCTTTAGTCTGAAGGGAAAGTTAGCCCCTAGATATATCGGACCTTTCAAGATTCTGAATCGCCAAGGAGAAGTATCGTATCAACTGGAACTGCCTAAAGAGATGTCAACCATCCACAATGTGTTCCATATCTCGTTACTTCGCAAATGCTTGGAAGTGCCTGAGAAGACTGAAGTTTTCAAGAATATCGATCACAGAGCTGTGGAAATCAACAATGACCTGACCTATCGGGAAGTACCCATCCGTATCTTAGAAGAATCTTACAGGACCACCAGGACCAGAAGCATCAAGTTTCTCAAGATTCATTGGAGCAACCATACCAAAGAGGAAGCTACTTGGGAGCGAGAAGATTACATTAGGACAGAGTTCCCATATCTCTTTAGTTCCTAGTTTTCTTTGTAAATCCCAGGACGAGATTTTGTTTAAGGGGGGAAGGTTTGTAACATCCCAAAACTTCAATCCAAGCTTATCAAGATCTAAATCATCAAATTTGGGGTTAACAAAAACTTTTCCAAATTTAAAATGAAAGCATTCATATGTGTGTGCATTTAAAATAGGAGTTGTTTTGAATTGCCATGATTGTGTGATCCAATTGTAAAATGTTTCTTAGGTGATTTAAACATCATCTACATCTTTCCCAAACTTTTCATAAAGAAAATCAAATAAAAAAGAATTAAAAAGGAGGAATGGTCATTTTGGCAATTTCACTCTCATGCCTACTTTGGCTATTCCTGGTACTCAAAACTTAACAGAAACAATTCTTGATCTTTGCAACCCTTGCTAGTACACATAATGAGGTACCAAGGCCCACCTTTTGATCTGCTAAAAACATTCTGTTAACTATTTTAAATGACAGTTTAAAATTGAATCTAATGCATATGCATAGATCACCCCTATTTCAAAAACCATCTCTTTGAGCTCCACTTTCAAAACCCTTGCAACCAGAGACTACCTATTACTAGTGGAGATCACTCAAAAATTTTGAAACCAAAATTCAAAACTTTCTTTCATGCGGCCATTTAATCAAACACTTGGCATGCATAATCTCTACTCTAATCCTAGCTCACTGTTTACTACAGGGTTTTGCCCCCAAATGATCTTCATTTATCTCCTCTGTCCCCTCTTGATCTAACCAAATCCCTAACACCCCTCTCCCTTGTCCCTAGTCTCCATGTCGTGCCATGCCGAGCCATGCCGAGCCGGCCAACCCTTGTCCCGCTGCAGCAGACCATTCCCTCTTCCCTCGCCATGTCTAGGAGGTAGCCAGGAGCTCACCGCCACCCCCTGTCCCTTGTCTGAGCCAAGAGCATTAGCGGACCACCGAGCACAAACCGCGCCTAGTGCCACCGCACCATGCCAGTGCCGCCCCCAAAGCACGCTGGTCCCGCCGCAGCATCGCCTTGGTAGCGACCAGCGCCCGCTGCCTCGACCTTGAGAACACCCCAGACACCCCCGTTGGCCGCCCAACGCCTCACAACCACCGCTCGCCGTGGACACCGCCGCCTCTGTCGCTCAGAGCGCCACATCGCCCAGACCGCGTGCCACCGCCCCTACGCTCGCATTCAAGTTCTAGAGCACCACCACACACATAGATCGCCACCAGCAGCCATGCCTCTACCCCGCCGTAGCCATGTCGCCACCGTCGACTGCCCATCCCGCTCGGTCTCACCGTCGGTCCTATAAAAGGAGCCCTCCCCAGCCTCTTCTCTCCACACCATTCCACTCCCCTCAACTCTCTGAACCTCACCCACCTCTAGCTAGAGCAAGGCGATCTCTGCCTTTGCCAGAATTGGAGCCGGAGCAGCCGCGGCAGGAGGAGAAGGGCGCCATTGATTGCGACCACCCCAAGCTACGCCGCAACTGCGCCTCGCCTCGCCGTCGTCTTCCACGTCGTTTGCCCGCCTCGCTGACCCTGCTGAAGCCCTGGTACGCCCACAGCAGACCCCCACCGAGCCGCTAGGGTTCGAGCTCGCCGGCGACCTGTTCGTCGTCGACGACAACCCTCAGCCGTAGATCTCGGTTTTAATCCTATGGCCCACAGCGCGCGTACCGTTTCACGTGTTAAGTGCCGCTGACAAGCGGGACCCCCTGTCAGCTGAGCCCCGTGCCGCGGAGCACCACTGGGCCGGCCCAAGTCTTTTCCCGCGCTAGCCCACCCGTTCAAATCTGGATTTTTCTTTTTAGTTTGAATCTAGTTTCTGTCCCCTAGTTTGAAAATCAATTCAGAGAGTTTTAGAAATCCAAATTGCATGAAACTAATTTTTCCTCAAAGGTATTAAGATGATCTATCCAAGCCCGTTGGATTTAATTCAATTAGAGTTATAGATCTCTCCTAATAAAAATAAGAAGACAGAAGCTTTTGCAACTTGCAACATTTTTATAAAATCAACCAAGTTAGATTTTGAGTTGATTCCAACTCTCAAAAATCACATTTCATCATATCTATCGAAATATGTAATAATATTCAGGTTTACATGCAGTGACTTTGGACTAGTACCAAAATAATGCTATATAGGCATTTCTTGTCACTTTAAATCATTAAATAATGAACTTAAACCAAAGTAATATTGATCCAACCCTTAAATCTCATTCCCACATGTTAGAATATGTGGCGATGACATGTGTCAACATGATCCCATATTTTAAGTGGTCAATATTAAATCTTAGTTAAATTTTCAATGAGTAGAAATTACTTTTCTAAAATAAAAAGAAAGAAATTATTGAATTAAACTTGTGATGATAATAGATCATCTATTGTGTGTCTTAGAATGCTATCTAGCCTAGTTAAGTATTGTTTGGTGATTGTCTACTCCATATGTATTGTTATAGAAGATAGTACGGACCAAGCTTACGAGGAGGAGGAGTGCTATCAAGACGAAGACGAAGAAAACTTCAACCACTGCACCAACCAAGGCATGGTATTATTGGCAAGCTAACCCTTGCAAAACATACTTTAGCAAGACACCATTAACAGTGCAAGCTACCCTTAGCAAGCTAGCAATACCCAAGATTAACCCTTGCAAGTTTAGTACTTAGCAAACTAGAATCAAACTAGATGGTTTAGCAAAGATGCCTTAAGCATGCTTTGATCACACCCCTTTGACTATTAGTACCCCAAGTCTTAGTTACAAGTTTTACCTCCCTTAGTTTACACAAAGTTCTTTACTTGTTTGAAGGTAGCATAAAAAGTATAAAACTTGACCTAGTTAGAAACCTTTCGATGTCATTCTATGGCATGAGATTGATCCCATCACTTCCACCTTAGTGAACAATCTTAACTTAGTAATTTAGAGTAGGTCAAAAACTTAAGTCATTTTAGATGGGTACAATTGGTGAAAATGAATTGTGAAAACCTTGGAATGATGAGTCATTCTATTGAGATGTTTTGACATGTGTTGAGAAACACAACTGGTTTATGATGATGAAAATGATGAGGCATGAGCCTTAACCCTTTTATAAAACTGATGGTTGGATTCGGATGCGATCCCATTCCAAATTTACCGTACAACCACATTACCTTAATTGGGTAAGGCTTAGCTGGAAATTTATATGCATTAGTATTAGTCCTCATGGGAGAGGTTTGAGCTGAGGCTACCTCTCAATGTTGTCCACCTATGCAGTGCCCAAGATGACTGATGGTCATGGTTGGGAGGCCATGCTCATAGGAGAGGTGCTTATACTAGGGTGTGTAAAGGGAAAGTTATGTTTGATTATCTGCATACTAAGTATGATGATTCAGGGTTACCCCTGACAGATGTATCGAATCTTGTGGTGAAAGTGTACCACCTCTGCAGAGTGTCAAACTATTCGAATAGCCGTGTCCGCGGTTATGGACAGTTGGAATGGCCATACTGTTTCGTTGTCAGATGTTTTCCAAATAACTTGAAATGAATGATGAACTTTGACTTGACCACAACAGGATTGTGTTTATGACAACAGCTTCCCAACTTAAGTGATTCTAGAAATTAACTTTACCTTTCTTTGCTTTTGAACTCAGCTTAGGTTTCAAACTTAACTTTAGAGTTAAACTTAGATTTAGAACTTAAAGAGTACTCATGGCTTTTGTCCCTGGCTATTCTCATGGCCAGACTATGAAGGAGACTATCAGGAGGATGGTCATCAGGACGGCTATGATAACTAGGACTATCTGCCTTCGTCAGCATTGCCTGTGCCCCTGAAGATGAACCCCACCGCTACGCTTTATTTTTATTCCGCTGCTTGTTGTATTAAGACTGGATCACGAGATCCTTATTTGTGTAAGATCTTATGTATGGTTTGTAATGGATGATGTACTGTGATATCCAATCTGTTATGTCTCGCAAAAATGGTAATCCTGGGATTGCGAGGTATGGCATAACGGGCATCTGGGATTAAAAATCCGGGTGTTGACATGTAACATCCCAATTTCAGCAACCCTGATTTGTTGTCTAGAATGCAAAAATCTGGGGGAACAAAAACCTTTTCTTGTTCATTGGTGCAGTGTTTGCTTGTTGTTTGTTTGTACTTGTGCATATGAGTGTATACCTTATGATACTCCTTACCTCACCCTCAGTTGACAAAAGCTATTTAACAAAACTATCCTGGCTCATTTTACATATTCTCAAATGTTCTGGCATTTCAAAACATGAGCCAAGATGCTTATATAACCAAAACTATTTTTGTAGCTTCTATTGACAAAACTATGGAGATATATATAATATAACCTCCTTATGTTTTCAAGACAGAACCCTCCACTAATCTTATCTCTAGTTTTCCCAAAACCTTTTTTCAAAGCATTTGAATTCTACTCTTGGTAGAGATACCAAGGACTCTCATCTTATTCAAACTCCAACACTTCAACATGCCCGAATCTTACCTCAAGCTAGGCTTGATGATAACCCCAGTAGTGGATTTGCTTAGTTTATAAGATGAGTTGCCTTGATCTGCTATTTGACTTGTTTGCTTAGGGAGTAGTATGAGACACACTAGGAGCTCATCACTAGGATCAAGAGGTTTCCAAATCACCACATCCTAAGCAAGAAAACAAAGCAAGATCAAATCACTAGATACTAGGAGATCCTCTAAAACCCTTACCAGATCGATTTCCATTCTAAAAGTTTCCAAGTCCACGAAGACCAATATCTAGCATGGATCCCTTCTACTCAATATTCACTTCAACATCATCCTCTTGATGATGCTTTGGTACCTTGCACCCCTCCAAAAACATTCCCTCTCATACTCTAGTCAAAATCCTCAAAACTGCCAAATTTGACTAAGTCTGGAAACTGTTCCACCATCACCTTTTTGAATACCTCCCTTTCTCAAATTATGTGCATTTTTGGAAATGCACCTGAACCATATTGTTAACCACCCTAAGTAATAAAAAGTACCACTTTTTTCCTTGGCTAGATCATCCTCCAACCCACTTGTTCTTGAGGGTTTTGCAGGCAAGAAAATAACTTTTTCTGCAAATCTAGTCATCATGCCTACTTTGACAGAAGATCACACCATCATCCAACCTTCTATGGACCAACTCTTGGAATGGTTGTGTTCTACTCATATAGGTATATCAAAATCTACTTCACTTGGTCAAAGTGGATCTTTGAGCTTATTAAACCCACATGGTTTATAAGGCATCATGACTCATCTGGTATGGCAGCCTTATTTTCAACAAAGTTTGCCATCACTTCTAGATCACCTCAAATGTAACCAATCCAAAATCCTCCTTCCATGATCATATATATGACTTGTTCTAACTAATCATATATCCCTTGCATCAAGGTGAGCTCTGAGCTCCAAGATCCAACAAGGTTTTGGTAGTATAAAAATAACATCACCCTAGATCCTCAATGCCTTGTTATTCCACCAAAATCAACTTGGATTCTCCAATTCCAAGGTTGGAAATGCTTGATACACCTTGTCTACATCATAAAACTTGACCATCAAGATTTACCAAATATTATCCATAATTATTATGGCTCCAAATCAATTTAATTTCTTTATTAGACAAAATCTCATAACCCCTTTCCCAATGGAAAGTTTGGTTTTTGTCAAAACACTTCCCCCAAATTTTGCCTTATGTGAGTTCCATATATCATACCCTATCTTCACATCTCAAAAATAAATATTTTTGAAGAGCTTTATTATTTATTTTTTCCCATTTTCTTAAATGGCTGAATTGGAATAATAATTGTTTAAAATACTTTTAATCCCCAATAAATCTTGGGAAAATTCCCCTAAGTGTATATTCACATTTGGGACCATCTCAAACCAGAAACCAACCTTTTCCAATGTAAAAATATCAAATGATCTTCTATAAACTACTTTTGCCCTTTTTGAATAAATAGTGTTAAGTGGACTAAAACTCCTTTGAAAAATCTCATATAATTCCTAGAGAGCCCATTTAACCTTATATATCTACCAGTACCATCTCCACCACTCTTTCCAACATAAATAAGGGAACTCCTTCACAAGGGATCTTGGGATCAAATCAAGCAAAATCAACAAAACTTGAGCTAAACCAAGACCAAGCCATCCCCAAAGCTTGTCAAGCACTACTCTCCAGTAACCACTACTCCCCTGGTCGTGAGCACTGTAGATCCACCTCAGCACTTGCCCCTTTTACCCTTGGATTAGTAGAGAGAGAGAGAGAGACAAACAAATCTTACAAGATTGCCCCGTTTAATTACCCCAGCTGTCACAGCCCTCTCTGCCCGAACCAATCCCCTTCATACCCCTCCCCACCGTCCTCTAGGCCAATCCCTGGCCAGCTCTATCCCTCCCCCATGTCCAAAGTGGACATTTCTACCATCTAGCTCTCCTCCTTGGTTTATAAGCCAGCAGGCCACCCTAGCACTCCCCTGCCCCGCATTTGCTCCCTCTCCCACTCCACTTACCTCCCTAGTATCCCCTCTTCCTCCCCTGCTCTGTGCTGCCCGGAAGAAGAAGGAGGAGAAGCCTCGGCCTCCTTCAACAACCGAGCAAGGCTCTCCCCTCTAAGCTCCTCTCCTCCTGCATGTCACCTTACTGTGACCATCTCCTCCTCCTCCATCTAACCATGTCCTTTTTCTTGCCCAGGACCATCTCCTCTGTCATCACCGTTGAGCTCCGACGAGGTAGCTCTCGGTCACCGTCGCGGGAGCTGTTTCCCGACGACCATCCCCGCCGTGCCGACCATCCCCATGCTCACCGTCGTCCACCGCGTCGCCTTGCCGCCTCCCCGACCTCCCTCGAGCCCCTGGTGAGCCACCCCGCCCATCCTCTGCCCGCCGCTAGGGTTTCCTCCCTGGCTCCCCGTCGCTAGTAGGAAGACGAGCGAGGGCCGTCGATCCCCATCTAATCGAACATCCCACCGCCACAGATACCTCTTCGCCCCGCCGCTCTCGCTGACCGCTGGGACCCGCTCGGCCGGGATTCGAACCCAACTCCAGCGCGTCGCCCCGTGCACCATGGGCCGAAACTCCTCTAGCCGGCCTAGTATCCCCAGATCACAGCCCGCGAATCCTTTATTTTATACATTTTGTCCAGATCCAGAAGTTGTCGATCAGTTTAAATCATTTTAAAAATGGAAACTAACTCCAATGGACCAAATATAATATTCATCATGTTCTTGTGTGTTTTGTGCAACATGCAGAACTGGAACCTTGCGAAAAATAATTTCTATTATTTTCTGGCATTTAATCTTCTAAAGAGTATCTCCTACACTAATTAATCTCCTCAGAGAGTTTTACTTAGCCAATTGGGGAAAACCAAATCTCTACTGGAAGGTATTTGATATACCTGTCACCTAGCATAGGCCACATGCCAAGGTGAATAGACGTGTGTCTTCAGCAAAACTAACAAAAACAGCCTTTATCTGCCTTGGGTAAATTATCTAGGTCAAACCAAATGTGGTAGTGACCTGATTCCACCTCCCAGTACCTCTTAATATCAACATCTATCAAACCCCAGTAGCTCAGATTTTATTGAACTCTGGTTGAACTGCAGTGAATTAAATACTTCTGAAAGTGGTATTTTCACTAAACAAATCACTCCAGGAGTTTTACAACTCCAAAAACAGTGAATCAAATTCCTACAGAAAGGTATTCTAAATGCCTACCACATGCCCTTGGAATCAACTCAAGAGCTTCTGTAGAATTAATCTGGTGAAAAAGAGAAAAACCATATAGAACTGCCTTTGGGATTTTCCTGAGGGCATTCTGTAATTCATTTAACAAGATTCCAACTATATGTGGTTCAGTACATCAAACACTACCTAACCACACAAGGAATTAATTTTTGGGCCTCCAGATAAATTCTGGTGAATTATTTCCTCAAACTATAGTTTATTCCACTATAAAAAGTATAATTAAATCTAGGTAATTGATAATCTAATGAAACCACTTGTATTGGTCTTGTTTTGTCAAGACCTATCTGAGGATATCATTGATGCACATTGACATCCTAAGGACCTGAAGACCTTGGTTTATACCCTAGACAACTATCTTCCAAAGGGAAAAATACCTCGATGGCAATCTATTAATTCCACTACTAGAACCCAACTCCTCCAAAACCTACTAAATTAAGTAGGATTCGGTATGTTTGTTTGTTGTATGGTTTGATGCATGTATGCCTTGTATTGATTGTGGTATTGTCTGCTTGCACGTATACTCGATGACGGTGATAGTGTGAGTGTATGACGACAAGAAGGAAGGGACTTCTTATTATTATTTATTGGGTATTCTTGGTTATCTAAAGAGGTCCAGGGACTTATTGCTGATCACAGGCAAGCCACCATTTCCCGAATTCTGATACTTGTCCTACTCTTTTATTATCTGTTTTATATCCTCTTTATAAATTGCACTATCTACCTGCATGTCTTGTTTTACAAATACTGCGCTTATAACTTGGCTCCTCCAAGTTATGCATTTGTGTCCCTCGTGGCACCACCCTGATGTACCTACCATTTTATCCCTTTAGACCGAGAGTATGGTGGTCAGCATCCTACCTCGTTGGAAACCCCGGCTTTGAGAAAATGAACTGTTTTAGGTTTTTACCCTTCTACAAATGGTTCAAAACTGTTTTGTAAAACCCTTGGGAACAGGCATCGTTCCAAGCGGATGTTTTAACAAAAGAAATCGTGATGATGAGAAATGAGGAAGTGAAGGGATGTTCTACGCCTTTACCGGAACAATTTTTATCCGTGCAACCACATTACCCCAGGTGTTGGGGCTTAGCTCGTAGTTTGTCTTTGTTAGCCGAGGCAGCTTGTACAATGCTTACAGGGAGAGATCCCTTGAAGCGTGGGTAGGCGCTAACAGATCTACGGATCTGAAGCCTGTAGCTTGCTTCGGCAAGAGTGAGCCTGTTCTGCCAGGAGTGCCGGTGCAACAATTGGGTCTCCGGCGGACGGTATGACTTAGGTGGTACGGAAGGAAGTGGAGTCACCAGATTAAGGTATACGCCAAGCTACGGTTGGGTATATGCGTGTACGGAAGGCAGGACTATGGCTGGGAGCCACATACTCGTTGCCGGGGAGAACAAACCCAAAAGGAAAAGCAGCCTTTGCTAGGGTCGACTGATGTCTACGCACTTCTATTATTGTAGACACTTGTTGGGCCCCCAAGTGCAGAGGTTTGTAGAACAACAGCAAGTTTTCCCTTAAGTGGATCACCCAAGGTTTATCGAACTCAGGGAGGAAGTGGTCAAAGGTATCCCCTCTCAAGCAATCCTCCAATCAAGATACAAGAAGTCTCTTGTGTCCCCAACACACCCAATACACTTGTCAGGTGTATAGGTGCACTAGTCCGGCGAAGAGATAGTGAAATACATGTGGTATGGATAATTATAAGTGGTAATGGTGCCAGAAAATAGCTTGCTGGCGTGTGGTTGACGTGGGAAAATACTAAAGGCAAACTGAAATAAAGAAGGAAGCAAGCAAACATGTAACATATCTAATTGCAAACGGTGTATCAATGCTTAGAAACAAGGCCTAGGGATCATACTTTCACTAGTGAACACTCTCATATAAATATCTTCTCTTTATGATACTACTCTTAACTACTCTCCGGTTGGACACTCTAATCATTGGTAGGGCTATAACAGCACACCTCAAAGTTCATCTTTCCCATCTAGAAAACCCCACACCGTCACCTTGAGCACTAGATGGTTCAAACAAACACCACAATTTCATAAATACATCCAACTCCAAATATAACTCATAACAAGTATTTGTAATCTCTAGCCTAAGTGCCACCATGGTGTGCACACTGTCAACTTCACGCACATGGGGAGAGCATTGATCTATTAAAGCACTTGAGTAGCAAGGTAGATCTATAGATTACAAGCTCATGATCTCAACAAGATCATGCATAGAGAGAGAGATGAACACATATCTACCGGTAGAACCCTTAGCCTCGAGAGAGAACTACTCCCTCCTCATCATGGAAATCAGCAATGGTGATGGAGATGGTGGTGGAGATCGATGGAGATGGCTTCGGGGGCACTTCCCCGTCCCGGTAGGGTGCCGGAATAGAGACTTTCTGTCCCCCGAATCTCCCCTTCGGTGGTGGCGACGCTGCGGAACTTTTCATGGCTGGAGGCTTGACGATTTAGGGTTTATGCATTGGGAGGCTCTTATAGGCGAGAGGGGAGACCGAGGGGGTGCCGAAGTGGCCCACACCACCCCTTGGCGCGGCCTGGCCTAGCCCGCGCCACCAGGTGGTGTGGCCACCCTCTAGCTTTTCAAGAATATTCATTTTCTGACTTTTCTGGAACCAAAAACAGAAGAAAACAGGCAACTGGCACTATGGCATCTTGTTAATAGGTTAGTCCAAGAAATTGTATAGAAATACTCCAAAGTTGGAACAAAACACAAGAAAGTAGATATAAAACAAGCATGGAACATCAAAAATTATAGATACGTTAGCAATGTATCAACATCCCCAAGCTTAACTCCTGCTTGTCCTCGAGTAGGTAAGTGATAAAAAGAAAGAATAATTTGTGACGTGACATGCACCATCATAAACTTGATCAAAGTATTTGTTAAACCTTCAAAGCTAGGATCATAGTACTTCAATCATAACATGAAAGACAAAATTCTAGCAATAAGACAAAGAAACTATGTTGCAACATGAAAAGGCACAAACAAAAGAGTCATGAATAAAAAATGCTTTGCAAGACGTTTGTTTGTTTCACATAAAGAAAACATAGCATAGTGGCATTCAGCTTGTCCCTCATAGAGTAGCAAACATAAATGCATAGGACACCTTCAAAGTTCAAAAGAGTGACTAGATACAAATAGTTTAAAACAAGCAATATCAAAGCTATGCATCAATCAACAAGTCTTGGGACAATGCACATAGAACTAAGAATGGCCACTATGCTCTCAAAGTAGGTGCATAAAGATAGAAGGTGGAGACTCAACATAAAAGTAAAAGAAAGGCCTTCATAGAAGGAAGTAGGGATTCAAGTTTCATAAAGAGCTTCCAAAAATTATGGTACTTATTAGATTTCACCTCTCATTGCCCCTATCATAAGCATCTTGAAGTGATTAAGGTTAAAGTGAACAAACTATGGTGTACATGCTTGACGAAGTATAAGTTAGAAATTTCATAGCCCGTGAATACGAGGGTCGCTCCTCATTCTACTCAAGTTTAGTCACTGGTAAGTTCTTGTCATCGTAAGTACACGTGTATCATGGAGAACCGCCAACAGGGTACCCCTTGCCCGATGATACGGAATAATTCCCATATCAAAATGACAAGGCAAGCATACAACGAGCATCTCAGTAATCTTCTTATTTACCATGGGAAAATGGTGCTTTTTTCTCTCTTTCCTCTTTTCTCATATCTCTTTTTTTTCTTTTTCTCTTTCTTCTCAATATTTGACTCTTTTTTTATAAGAAGAATGCTTCATAGACAGCTCATTATGGTTACGCTGCAGGTTTCCACCATGACAACATGGATTAGACCGGCGGCCCAGGCATTTCTCTAACACACATACATAACTCCATGGACTTACAAGCTCCCCTTTCATTTCACACCGACGACATCCATAGACAAAAGAGCATGATATCAACTAGGTACAAAGTACAAGTGCAATGTTGAAAGCGTTCCCCATAATAGCATGGTTCTGCTAATCCCCCACATATAAGTGCAAGCATATACAACATAGACGACACAATGGTTCATGTTTATTAAGGGCAAGAAAAGTAAAGTGTGCCATCAAGTTCGTGAGAGCTTTAATCACTAGTTTTCTCATAACAAGTTTAATTTGGAAGGTAGATAAAAACATGAATATACTTGAAATAGCAATTGCTAATAGGTAGGTATGATGGACTCTTTGGAATAACTTGGTGTTATTTGGAGTTGGATGCATGAGTGGAACTCATACTTGGTATGGAGGCTAGCAAAAGACTAGGAGCGACCAACTAAGAGAGCAATCATGGCCATAATCATGCAGAGAGACAAAACATCATTAATCAAATCATAAAGTGATACTACAAGTTGAAAACTAAAGGATCATAAAGGCTTATGGTGACTTGGCATAGTCATAACATGGTGTGAGCATGCGCCAAGTGAACCCAAATAAAGCATCAAAGGATAATAACACTATACTATGTTTAATATGCTAAAACAACGCATGATTCATCCAAGGCACATTAAGCAATCTCAATTGTTTATAACAAGTCATGCTACAGCAAAGAATACTAAGCATAAAGCCAAAACAATATCAAGCATGGCATGACAAAGCATAGGCCACAGTCAAAAACAAGCTCTATTTACCACTTAAGCATGAACTTTCCTACTCTTTTCCAATCCAAACCAAACTATTTGAAAACCAATGTGTGAAAGAGGGGGTCCAACCAATTTATTCAGAAAACTAAGAAAACCAAGCAAACGAAAAACCAAAACGAAAACGAAAAAGAAGACGCTCCAAGAACAACACAATTGTGCATGAAACAATAAAAATGAAGCGTTTGGAAGAAACCTGAGATTTTTATTGATGAAGAGGGGGATGTCTTGGGCATCCCCAAGATTTGACGCTTGTACTTCTTGGATATTTCTTGGGGTGACACGCGTGGCATCCCCAAGCTTGAGCTTTAGTCCATTCTTCATCTCATTACTCATTCCTTCCATACACCTGAAATTTTTCTTCATACAAAACTTCACACAATCTTTATTAGCAACATTAGTGCACTCGAGATAATGAGTCTTTAGGTTCAGTTCCAACACCAATAAAACTTCCACTAAAACACAAGCTACTGTATCACTTCCCTTGAAAAGCTCAATTCCCCAAAAGAACTCAAATAGGAACAAACAAGAAGCAAATGCGAATAATGGCAGAAATCTGTCAAAACAGACCAGCAGGTAAAGATGAATTTTTTCGAAAACCTTCTGTTGCTCAAATCAAAAAGTGTTAAACTAACGAAAGTTAGATAACAACCTGGGGCAGAAGAAAAAAAATTCACGCCTCAAAAGGTCATACAGAGATTTTACATGAATTTTTACGGTGAAGAACAGAAATCTGTTTCAGGACAGCAACTTTCCCAATCATTACTTCTCTCTCATTAGAGGTTATTCTTGGCACAAAAAGCAAATAAGAAGGATAAGGAGCGGTTATTACAGAGGTAATAACTTCCAAGACTCATCTAAAACTTTTGGGTTATCTCCCAATAAGTACTTTTCTTTAACGCTTTTAAGTTAGGCATGATAGTTTGAGAAGATGCTCACATAAGAAATACAAATTGAAGTAAAAGAGAGAATCAAGAAGCAAATTCAAAGCAGATTTAAGTCTAACCCACTTCCAATGCATAGGAATGTTGTAAAGAAACAAGTCATGAAAACACAAAACAACAAGCATAGGAAAGCAAAACAAGTGCAACTTCAAAAAAATTAACATAAAGAGGGGAAACTTAATATTCTTGAGACACATAAAACCATGTTTCCTCTCTCATAATAACTTTCAGTAGCATCATGAATAAAATTAACAATATAACTATCACATAAAACATTCTTATCATGAGCCACATGCATATCATAATTATTACTCTCCACATAAGCATATTCATTCTTATTAATTATAGTGGGAGCAAATTCAACAAAATATCTATCATTATTATTCTCATCACCATAATCATCAAATATATGAGGCGTATTGTAATCATAATTAATTTCCTCCTCAAAAGTAGGTGTACTGAAAATATCATATTCATCATTGTAATCATCATAAATTGGAGGTTTGGTATCATCATAAACAATAGAATAGCTATCTTCCAAAGCTGGGGAACTAAAAAGATCATTTTCCTAAAAACTAGCTTCCCCAAGCTTAGAGTTTTCCATAGCATTAGCAATAATGGTGTTCAAATAATTCATACTAATAACATTGCTATTAGCACGCAAATAAAGTTCCATAGGTTTTTTAATTTTCTCTTCAAACACTTCATGTCCTAACTCAAGATAAATACTATAAAGCTCTCTAATTTTTTTGTTGTTTTCCATTAAGCCTAACTAGTGAAAACAAGAAACAAAAAGACAAAATTGCAGAATCTAAAGGAAATAACTTCGAGCACTCACACCGGAGGATGTGAGTACCTTTTACCTTACCTCCTTGGCAACGGCGCCAGAAAATAGCTTGATGTCTACGCACTTCTATTCTTGTAGACAGTTGTTGGGCCTCCAAGTGCAGAGGTTTGTAGAACAGCAGCAAGTTTCCCCTTAAGTGGATCACCCAAGGTTTATCGAACTCAGGGAGGAAGTGATCAAAGGTATCCCCTCTCAAGCAATCTTGCAGTCAAGATACAAGAAGTCTCTTGTGTCCCCAACACACCCAATACACTTGTCAGGTGTATAGGTGCACTAGTTCGGCGAAGAGATAGTGAAGTACAAGTGGTATGGATAATTATAAGTGGTAACGGTGCCAGAAAATAGCTTGCTGGTGTGTGGTTGACATGGGAAAAGACTAAAGGCAAACTAAAATAAAGAAGGAAGCAAGCAAACATGTAACATATCTAATTGCAAACGGTGTATCAATGCTTAGAAACAAGGCCTAGGGATCATACTTTCACTAGTGAACACTCTCATATAAATATCTTCTCTTTATGATACTACTCTTAACTACTCTCCGGTTGGACACGCTAATCATTGGTAGGGCTATAATAACACACCTCAAAGTTCATCTTTCCCATCTAGAAAATCCCACGCTGTCACCTTGAGCACTAGATGGTTCAAACAAACACCACAATTTCATAAAGACATCCAACTCCAAATATAACTCATAACAAGCATTTGTAATCTCTAGCCTAAGTGCCACCATGGTGTGCACACTGTCAACTTCACGCACATGGGGAGAGCAGAGATCTATTAAAGGACTTGAGTAGCAAGGTAGATCTATAGATTACAAGCTCATGATCTCAATAAGATCATGCATAGAGAGAGAGATGAACACATAGCTACCGGTAGAACCCTTAGCCTCGAGAGAGAACTACTCCCTCCTCATCATGGGAATCAACAATGGTGATGGAGATGGTGGTGGAGATCGATGGAGATGGCTCCGGGGTACTTCCCCGTCCCGGCAGGGTGCCGGAACAGAGACTTTCTGTGCCTCGAATCTCCCCTTCGGTGGGGCTGCGTTGTGGAACTTTTCATGGATGGAGGCTTGACGATTTAGGGTTTATGCATCAGGAGGCTCTTAGAGGCGAGAGGGGAGATCGAGGGGGTGCCGGAGGGGCCCACACCACCCCCTGGCACGACCTGGCCTGGCCCGCGCCACTAGGTGGTGTGGCCACCCTCTGGCCCTTCTCCGTCTCGTCTTCTGGCTCTGTCAGTCTTCCAGTAAAATATGGACTTTGGCTTTTGTCCGGTCCAATTCCGAGAATATTCATTTTCTAACTTTTCTGGAACCAAAAACAGAACAAAACAGGCAACTGGCACTGTGGCATCTTGTTAATAGGTTAGTCCAAGAAAGTGTATAGAGATACTCCAAAGTTGGAACAAAACACAAGAAAGTAGATATAAAACAAGCATGGAACATCAAAAATTATAGATACGTTATCAACGTATCATCGACAAGCAAAAGGTTAGGTTTGATTATCCAGACCCCCATCTACAGTGGTAGTGGGCCGTGGTTTTATCCCGGCAGATGTATTGATTCTTGTGGGGAAAGTGCGCAAACTCCACAGAATATAATCCATTCGAATAGCCGTGTCCACGGTCAAGGACGGTTGGAAAGGTGTTGGCTAGGAGTACCCGAATGGTGTTGGTTTGGGAAAGTGGATGAAAGTATGGAGGTTCCAGGGAAACCTGAGTTTAAAGTCTTGTTTTGACCAGAGGTGGTCAAAGAGGTTTAACAAAAGGTTTTTACTCCAAAACTGTTTTCAAAACTCCTTTTCCAACAAAGATATGGGGATATCTTGACTTATAAAACAAAGGCATGATTTCAAAACTCCTTTTTCAACAAAGATATGGAGATGCCATAACTACAAGAGGTAGTCTAGGCTTTTAAAAAACAACCCTAGATAGAGTTATCTCGCCACAGCCAGAATTTTCATTTCCTTATTCTACTTATCTTGGTGGTTTGCGAGTACATTCAAAAGTACTTATGGAATTATCCCTGGCTATTTACTTGGCCAGACTTTCAGAGGTTCGAGATCGAATGATTAAGGTGACGTCCAGCGAGCTAGGTCGTCTTCCTAGTCAGTCGCCTGTAGATTGAGGCACGATTGGGCTCCGCGCATGATGAGGTTCCGCTGCTAAAGATGGTTTAGCCATAATGGCATTTATGTAAGTCTTGTAAATTCGTTATGTTTTGGATGTTGTAATGATACTTGTCGGTTATGTTCCACGGCTCACTGATCATGGGAACATGGATATATACATAACAGGGATTTCTCGGATGGACAATCCGGGGAGCCCACAGACTTGGCATCAGAGCCATCCTGACTGTAGGAGACCTTAGTTAGCATGGACGTTAGACAGGAAACGACAAACCTATTTTCTAAAAGACAAAGGAGAAGAGTTGATTATTTGCAAAAGTTCTTATGTCTTGTCCCCTCCATTTTTGAAGACCACTAGCATTAATATGATTTTCTAATCTCAAAATCCTGCACACTTGTCACTAACCCAACCCGGCCCTAAACACTTTTGTAGATGGAACCTATTGATGAAGAGTGGATGAAGGATGGATTTCCCTGACTCCCCTGGGACTCTCTACAACTTTGCGGTTACCAGCAGAAACCAATCTACACCCTGTACACGGGACTGGAATCAGGAGATTATGTGGGACAAATTGTCATACTAGCCTAGCCGGGAACCAATGGAAGCCCTATCCATTCCACTGGACCTCAGATGCCCAGTCCCGTACTTCCTGTGTATTTGGTAGCCAGAGAAGCTTTGATGCGCATCTGTAGCTCCCTCCTAGAGATGAGATAGCCCACAACCTTCTACCTGCCCATGAAGGGAAATGTCGACTGCATCGGAGGATCTCAAGACCCCAGCCTGGCATACCCTGCGCTCTCCTTTCAGACCCGCTTCAGCTACTCCAGCAATGAGGTGTTAGCAGCAGTCGTGGACGAATACCGTCACTACTAGATGGAGCTCCATCGCCTACAAGCCATTCTCACCCGTAAGGAAGCTCTAGAAACCCTGCAAAGGAATCAAGCACGAACCACCGCCACTGAAGGAACATCGAGGGAAGCCGCCCCCAAGAGAAGCAGGAAGTGCATCACCGCCAGTCAGTATCTCCGTAGGTTCAAGCCCATCAAGGAGGTGGAGGAAACCTCCACTGCTCCGCTAGATGCCAGCCACGACATAACAGATGCATGATTTCAAAACTCCTTTTTCAACAGAGATATGGACATGCCATAACTACAAGAGGTAGTCTAGGCTTTTCAAAAACAACCCTAGATAGAGGTATCTCGCCATAGCCAGAATTTGCATTTCCTTATTCTACTTATCTTGGTGGTTTGCGAGTACATTCAAAAGTACTTATGGCATTGTCCCTGGCTATTTACTTGGCCAGACTTTTAGAGTTTTGACACCGGATGATTAAGGTGACGTCCAGCAAGCTAGGCCGTCTTCCCAGTCAGTCGCCTGTAGGTTGAGGCACGATTGGGCTCCGTGCGTGATGAGGTTCCGCTGCTAAAGATGTTGTAGCCATAATGGCATTTATGTAAGTCCTGTAAATTCGTTATGTTTTGGATGCTGAAATGATACTTGTCGGTTATGTTCCACAGCTCACTGATCATGGGAACATGGATATATACATAAAAAGGATTTCTCGGATGGACAATCCGGGGAGCCCACACACATACCACATATGGATCCACCAGTGTCATTGCATGTATGTTCTTTTCAAAAACTACATCTAGAGTCATTGCATGTGTGTTCTTTTCATTAACCGCATATAGACTCATTGCATGTGTGTTCTTTTCACAAACCACATATGGCTCCACCAGTGTCATTGCATGTGTGTTCTTTTCACAAACCACATCTAGAGGCATTGCATGTGTGTTCTTCTCACAAACCTCATATGGATCCACCATAGTTCATTGCATGTGTGTTCTTTTCACAAACCACATATGGATTTAGTAGTGTAATTGCATGTGTGTTCTTTTCACAAACCACATCTAGAGTCATTGCATGTGTGTTGTTTTCATTAACCACATCCAGAGTCATTGCATGTGTGTTCTCTTCACATTCCACAGCTAGAGTCATTGCATGTGTGTTGTTTTCATTAACCACATCCAGAGTCATTGCATGTGTGTTCTCTTCACAAACCACATATGCATCCACCAGTGTCATTGGATGTCTATTCTTTTCACAAACCACATCTATAGTCATTGGATGTGTGTTCTTCTCACAAACCTCATATGGATCCACCATAGTTCATTGCATGTGTGTTCTTTTCACAAACCACATATGGATTTAGTAGTGTCATTGCATGTGTGTTCTTTTCACAAACCACATCTAGAGTCATTGCATGTGTGTTGTTTTCATTAACCACATCTAGAGTCATTGCATGTTTGTTCTTTTCACAAACCACATCTAGAGTCATTGCATGTGTGTTCTTTTCACAAACCACATATGGATCCACCAGTATCATTGCATGTGTGTTCTTTTCAGAAACCACATCTAGAGTTAGTGCATGTGTTTTCTTCTCACAAACCACATATGGATCCACCAGAGTTCATCACATATGGATCCACCAGTGTCATTGCATGTGTGTTCTTTTCACAAACCACATCTAGAGTCATTGGATGTCTGTTCTATTCCCAAACCACATCTAGAGTCATTGCATGTATGTTCTTCTCACAAACAACATATGGATCCACTAGAGTTCATTGCATGTCTGTTCTTTTCACAAACCACAGCTAGTATAATTGGATGTCTGTTTTGCTCACAAACCACACATAGATCCACTAGTTTCATTGCATGTGTGTTCTTTTCACAAACCACATCTAGAGTCATTGGATGTCTTTTCTTTTCACAAACCACATATTGATCCACCAGTGTCATTGCATGTGTGTTCTTTTCACGACCACATCTAGAGTCATTGCATCTGTATTCTTTTCACAAACCACATATGGATCCACAAGTGTGATTGGATGTGTGTTCTTTTCATTGACCACAGCTAGAGTCATTGCATGTATGGTGTTTTCACAAACCACATATGCATCCACCGGTGTCATTGCATGTGTGTTCTTTTCACAAACCACATATGGATCCACCAGTGTTATTGTATGTGTGTTCTTTTCACAAACCACATCTAGAGTCATTGCATGTGTATTCTTCTCACAAACCACATATGGATCCACCAGAGTTCATTGCATGTGTGTTCTTTTCACAAACCACATATGGATCCACCAGTGTCATTGCATGTGTGTTGTTTTCACAAACCACAGCTAGTGTCATCGCATGTGTGTTCTTTTGATTAACCACATCCAGAGTCATTGCATGTGTGTTCTTTTCACAAACCACATATGGATCCACCAGTGTCATTGGATATCTGTTCTTTTCACAAACCACATCTATAGTCATTGCATGTGTGTTCTTCTCACAAACCTCATATGGATCCACCATAGTTCATTGCATGTGTGTTCTTTTCACAAACCACAGCTAGAGTCATTGCATGTCTGTTCTTCTCCGGAACCACACATGGATCCACCAGAGTCATTGCATGTGTGTTCTTTTCACAAACCACATTTAGAGTCATTGCATGTGTGTTCTTTTCATAAACTGCATATTGATCCACCAGTGTCATTGCATGTGTGTTCTTTTCACAACCACATCAAGAGTCAATGCATGTGTGTTCTCTTCACAAACTACATATGGATCCACCAGTGTGATTGCATGTGTGTTATTTTCACAAACCACAACTAGAGTCATTGCATGTATGTTCTTTTCACAAACCACATATGGATCCACCAGTGTCATTGCATGTGTGTTCTTTTCACAAACCACATCTAGAGTCATTGCATGTGTGTCCTTTTAATTAACCACATCTAGAGTCATTGCATGTGTGCTCTTTTCACAAACCACATATGGATCCACCAGTGTTATTGCATGTGTGTTCTTTTCACAAACCACATCTAGAGTCACTACATGTGTGGTCTTCACACAAACCACATATGGATCCACCAGAGTTCATTGCATGTGTGTTCTTTTCACAAAACACATATGGATCCACCAGTGTCATTGCATGTGCGTTCTTTTCACAAATCACAACTAGAGTCATTGCATGTGTGTTCTTTTCATTAACCACATCTAGAGTCATTGCATGTGTGTTCTTTTCACAAGCCACAGCTAGAGTCATTGCATGTGTGTTATTTTCATTAACCACATCCAGAGTCATTGCATGTGTGTTCTCTTCACAAACCACATATGGATCTACCAGTGTCATTGGATGTCTATTCTTTTCACAAACCACATCTATAGTCATTGCATGTGTGTTCTTCTCACAAACCTCATATGGATCCACCATAGTTCATTGCATGTGTGTTCTTTTCACAAACCACATATGGATTTAGTAGTGTCATTGCATGTGTGTTCTTTTCACAAACCACATATAGAGTCATTGCATGTGTGTTGTTTTCATTAACCACATCTAGAGTCATTGCATGTATGTTCTCTTCACAAACCACAGCTAGAGTCATTGCATGTGTGTTCTTTTCATTAACCACATCCAGAGTCATTGCATGTGTGTTCTCTTCACAAACCACATATGCATCCACCAGTGTCATTGGATGTCTATTCTTTTCACAAAACACATCTATAGTCATTGCATGTGTGTTCTTCTCAAAAACCTCATATGGATCCACCATAGTTCATTGCATGTGTGTTCTTTTCACAAACCACATATGGATTTAGTAGTGTCATTGCACGTGTGTTCTTTTCACAAACCACATCTAGAGTCATTGCATGTGTGTTGTTTTCATTAACCACATCTAGAGTCATTGCATGTTTATTCTTTTCACAAACCACATCTAGAGTCATTGCATGTGTGTTCTTTTCACAAACCACATATGGATCCACCAGTATCATTGCATGTGTGTTCTTTTCAGAAACCACATCTAGAGTTAGTGCATGTGTTTTATTCTCACAAACCACATATGGATCCACCAGAGTTCATCACATGTCTGATCTTCTCACAAACCACATATGGATCCACCAGTGTCATTGCATGTGTGTTCTTTTCACAAACCACATCTAGAGTCATTGGATGTCTGTTCTATTCCCAAACCACATCTAGAGTCATTGCATGTATGTTCTTCTCACAAACAACATATGGATCCACTAGAGTTCATTGCATGTCTGTTCTTTTCACAAACCATAGCTAGTATAATTGCATGTCTGTTCTGCTCCCAAACCACACATAGATCCACTAGTGTCATTGCATGTGTGTTCTTTTCACAAACCACATCTAGAGTCATTGGATGTCTTTTCTTTTCACAAACCACATATTGATCCACCAGTGTCATTGCATGTGTGTTCTTTTCACGACCACATCTAGAGTCATTGCATGTGTATTCTTTTCACAAACCACATATGGATCCACAAGTGTGATTGCATGTGTGTTCTTTTCATTGACCACAGCTAGAGGCATTGCATGTATGGTCTTTTCACAAACCACATATGCATCCACCGGTGTCATTGCATGTGTGTTCTTTTCACAAACCACATATGGATCCACCAGTGTTATTGCATGTGTGTTCTTTTCACAAACCACACCTAGAGTCTTTGCATGTGTGTTCTTCTCACAAACCACATATGGATCCACCAGAGTTCATTGCATGTGTGTTCTTTTCACAAACCACATATGGATCCACCAGTGTCATTGCATGTGTGTTCTTTTCACAAACCACAGCTAGAGTCATCTCATGTGTGTTCTTTTCATTAACCACATCCAGAGTCATTACATGTGTGTTCTTTTCACAAACCACATATGGATCCACCAGTGTCATTGGATATCTGTTCTTTTCACAAACCACATCTAGAGTTCATTGCATGTCTGTTGTTCTCACAAACCACATATGGATCCACTAGAGTTCATTGCATGTATGTTCTTTTCACAAACCACAGCTAGAGTCATTGCATGTCTGTTCTTCTTAGAAACCACACATGGATCCACCATTGTCATTGCATGTGTGTTCTTTTCACAAACCACATTTGGAGTCATTGCATGTGTGTTCTTTTCACAAACTGCATATTGATCCACCAGTGTCATTGCATGTGTGTTCTTTTCACAACCACATCAATAGTCAATGCATGTGTGTTCTCTTCACAAACCACATATGGATCCACCAGTGTGATTGCATGTGTGTTATTTTCACAAACCACAACTAGAGTCATTGCATGTATGTTCTTTTCACAAACCACATATGGATCCACCAGTGTCATTGCATGTGTGTTCTTTTCAAAAACCACATCTAGAGTCATTGCATGTGTGTTCTTTTAATTCACCACATGTAGAGTCATTGCATGTGTGCTCTTTTCACAAACCACATATGGATCCACCAGTGTTATTGCAGGTGTGTTCTTTTCACAAACCACATCTAGAGTCACTACATGTGTGTTCTTCTCACAAACCACATAGGGATCCACCAGAGTTCATTGCATGTGTGTTCTTTTCACAAACCACATATGGATCCACCAGTGTCATTGCATATGTGTTCTTTTCACAAACCACAACTAGAGTCATTGCATGTGTGTTCTTTTCATTAACCACATCCAGAGTCATTACATGTGTGTTCTTTTCACAAACCACAGCTAGAGTCATTGCATGTGTGTTCTTTTCATTAAACACATCCAGAGTCATTGCATGTGTGTTCTCTTCACAAACCACATATGGATCCACCAGTGTCATTGGATGTCTATTCTTTTCACAAACCACATCTATAGTCATTGCATGTGTGTTCTTCTCACAAACCTCATATGGATCCACCATAGTTCATTGCATGTGTGTTCTTTTCACAAACCACATATGGATTTAGTAGTGTCATTGCATGTGTGTTCTTCTCACAAACCTCATATGGATCCACCATAGTTCATTGCATGTGTGTTCTTTTCACAAACCACATATGGATTTAGTAGTGTCATTGCATGTGTGTTCTTCTCACAAACCACATCTAGAGTCATTGCATGTGTGTTGTTTTCATTAACCACATCCAGAGTCATTGCATGTGTGTTCTCTTCACAAACCACTGCTAGAGTCATTGCCTGTGTGTTCTTTTCATTAATCACATCCAGAGTCATTGCATGTGTGTTCTCTTCACAAACCACATATGGATCTACCAGTGTCATTGGATGTCTATTCTTTTCACAAACCACATCTATAGTCATTGCATGTGTGTTCTTCTCACAAACCTCATATGGATCCACCATAGTTCATTGCATGTGTGTTCTTTTCACAAACCACATATGGATTTAGTAGTGTCATTGCATGTGTGTTCTTTTCACAAACCACATCTAGAGTCATTGCATGTGTGTTGTTTTCATTAACCACATCCAGAGTCATTGCATGTGTGTTCTCTTCACAAACCACAGCTAGAGTCATTGCATGTGTGTTCTTTTCATTAACCACATCCAGAGTCATTGCATGTGTGTTCTCTTCACAAAACACATATGCATCCACCAGTGTCATTGGATGTCTATTCTTTTCACAAACCACATCTATAGTCATTGCATGTGTGTTCTTCTCACAAACCTCATATGGATCCACCATAGTTCATTGCATGTGTGTTCTTTTCACAAACCACATATGGATTTAGTAGTGTCATTGCATGTGTGTTCTTTTCACAAACCACATCTAGAGTCATTGCATGTGTGTTGTTTTCATTAACCACATCTAGAGTCATTGCATGTTTATTCTTTTCACAAACCACATCTAGAGTCATTACATGTGTGTTCTTTTCACAAACCACATATGGATCCACCAGTATCATTGCATGTGTGTTCTTTTCAGAAACCACATCTAGAGTTAGTGCATGTGTTTTCTTCTTACAAACCACATATGGATCCACCAGAGTTCATCACATGTATGCTCTTCTCACAAACCACATATGGATCCACCAGTGTCATTGCATGTGTGTTCTTTTCACAAACCACATCTAGAGTCATTGGATGTCTGTTATATTCCCAAACCACATCTAGAGTCATTGCATGTATGTTCTTCTCACAAACAACATATGGATCCACTAGAGTTCACTGCATGTCTGTTCTTTTCACAAACCACAGCTAGTATAATTGCATGTCTGTTCTGCTCACAAACCACACATAGATCCACTAGTGTCATTGCATGTGTGTTCTTTTCACAAACCACATCTAGAGTCATTGGATGTCTTTTCTTTTCACAAACCACGTATTGATCCACCAGTGTCATTGCATGTGTGTTCTTTTCACGACCACATCTAGAGTCATTGCATGTGTATTCTTTTCACAAACCACATATGGATCCACAATTGTGATTGCATGTGTGTTCTTTTCATTGACCACAGCTAGAGTCATTGCATGTATGGTCTTTTCACAAACCACATATGCATCCACCGGTGTCATTGCATGTGTGTTCTTTTCACAAACCACATATGGATCCACCAGTGTTATTGCATGTGTGTTCTTTTCACAAACCACACGTAGAGTCATTGCATGTGTGTTCTTCTCACAAACCACATATGGATCCACCAGAGTTCATTGCATGTGTGTTCTTTTCACGAACCACATATGGATCCACCAGTGTCATTGAATGTGTGTTCTTTTCACAAACCACAGCTAGAGTCATCGCATGTGTGTTCTTTTCATTAACCACATCCAGAGTCATTGCATGTGTGTTCTTTTCACAAACCACATATGGATCCACCAGTGTCATTGGATATCTGTTCTTTTCACAAACCACATCTAGAGTTCATTGCATGTCTGTTCTTCTCACAAACCACATATGGATCCACTAGAGTTCATTGCATGTATGTTCTTTTCACAAACCACAGCTAGAGTCATTGCATGTCTGTTCTTCTCAGAAACCACACATGGATCCACTAGTGTCATTGCATGTGTGTTCTTTTCACAAACCACATCTAGAGTCATTGCATGTGTGTTCTTTTCACAAACTGTATATTGATCCACCAGTGTCATTGCATGTGTGTTCTTTTTACAACCACATCAAGAGTCAATGCATGTGTGTTCTCTTCACAAACCACATATGGATCCACCAGTGTGATTTCTTGTGTGTTATTTTCACAAACCACAACTAGAGTCATTGCATGTATGTTCTTTTCACAAACCACATATGGATCCACCAGTGTCATTGCATGTGTGTTCTTTTCACAAACCACATCTAGAATCATTGCATGTGTGTTCTTTTAATTAACCACATCTAGAGTCATTGCATGTGTGCTCTTTTCACAAACCACATATGGATCCACCGGTGTTATTGCAGGTGTGTTCTTTTCACAAACCACATCTAGAGTCACTACATGTGTGTTCTTCTCACAAACCACATATGGATCCACCAGAGTTCATTGCATGTGTGTTCTTTTCACAAACCACATATGGATCCACCAGTGTCATTGCATATGTGTTCTTTTCACAAACCACAACTAGAGTCATTGCATGTGTGTTCATTTCATTAACCACATCCAGAGTCATTACATGTGTGTTCTTTTCACAAACCACAGCTAGAGTCATTGCATGTGTGTTCTTTTCATTAAACACATCCAAAGTCATTGCATGTGTGTTCTCTTCACAAACCACATATGGATCCACCAGTGTCATTGGATGTCTATTCTTTTCACAAACCACATCTATAGTCATTGCATGTGTGTTCTTCTCACAAACCTCATATGGATCCACCATAGTTCATTGCATGTGTGTTCTTTTCACAAACCACATATGGATTTAGTAGTGTCATTGCATGTGTGTTCTTCTCACAAACCACATCTAGAGTCATTGCATGTGTGTTGTTTTCATTAACCACATCCAGAGTCATTGCATGTGTGTTCTCTTCACAAACCACAGCTAGAGTCATTGCATGTGTGTTCTTTTCATTAACCACATCCAGAGTCATTGCATGTGTGTTCTCTTCACAAACCACATATAGATCCACCAGTGTCATTGGATGTCTATTCTTTTCACAAACCACATCTATAGTCATTGCATGTGTGTTCTTCTCACAAACCTCATATGGATCCACCATAGTTCATTGCATGTGTGTTCTTTTCACAAACCACATATGGATTTAGTAGTGTCATTGCATGTGTGTTCTTTTCACAAACCACATCTAGAGTCATTGCATGTGTGTTGTTTTCATTAACCACATCCAGAGTCATTGCATGTATGTTCTCTTCACAAACCACAGCTAGAGTCATTGCATGTGTGTTCTTTTCATTAACCACATCCAGAGTCATTGCATGTGTGTTCTCTTCACAAACCACATATAGATCCACCAGTGTCATTGGATGTCTATTCTTTTCACAAACCACATCTATAGTCATTGCATGTGTGTTCTTGTCACAAACCACATATGGATCCACCAGAGTTCATTGCATGTGTGTTCTTTTCACAAACCACATATGGATTTAGTAGTGTCATTGCATGTGTGTTCTTTTCACAAACCACGTCTAGAGTCATTGCATGTGTGTTGTTTTCATTAACCACATCTAGAGTCATTGCATGTGTGTTCTTTTCACAAACCACATATGGATCCACCAGTATCATTGCATGTGTGTTCTTTTCAGAAACCACGTCTAGAGTTAGTGCATGTGTTTTCTTCTCACAAACCACATATGGTTCCACCAGAGTTCATCACATGTCTGCTCTTCTCACAAACCACATATGGATCCACCAGTGTCATTGCATGTGTGTTCTTTTCACAAACCACATCTAGAGTCATTGGATGTCTGTTCTATTCCCAAACCACATCTAGAGTCATTGCATGTGTGTTCTTGTCACAAACAACATATGGATCCACTAGAGTTCATTGCATGTCTGTTCTTTTCACAAACCATAGCTAGTATAATTGCATATCTGTTCTGCTCACAAACCACACATAAATCCACTAGTGTCATTGCATGTGTGTTCTTTTCACAAACCACATCTAGAGTCATTGGATGTCTTTTCTTTTCACAAACCACATATTGATCCACCAGTGTCATTGCATGTGTGTTCTTTTCACGACCACATCTAGAGTCATTGCATGTGTATTCTTTTCACAAACCACATATGGATCCATAAGTGTGATTGCATGTGTGTTCTTTTCATTGACCACAGCTAGAGTCATTGCATGTATGGTCTTTTCACAAACCACATATGCATCCACCGGTGTCATTGCATGTGTGTTCTTTTCACAAACCACATATGGATCCACCAGTGTTATTGCATGTGTGTTCTTTTCACAAACCACACCTAGAGTCATTGCATGTGTGTTCTTCTGACAAACCACATATGGATCCACTAGAGTTCATTGCATGTGTGTTCTTTTCACAGACCACATATGGATCCACCAGTGTCATTGCATGTGTGTTCTTTTCACAAACCACAGCTAGAGTCATCGCATGTGTGTTCTTTTCATTAACCACATCCAGAGTCATTGCATGTGTGTTCTTTTCACAAACCACATATGGATCCACCAGTGTCATTGGATATCTGTTCTTTTCACAAACCACATCTAGAGTTCATTGCATGTCTGTTCTTCTCACAAACCACATATGGATCCACTAGAGTTCATTGCATGTATGTTCTTTTCACAAACAACAGCTAGAGTCATTACATGTCTGTTCTTCTCAGAAACCACACATGGATCCACCAGTGTCATTGCATGTGTGTTCTTTTCACAAACCACATCTAGAGTCATTGCATGTGTGTTCTTTTCACAAACTGCATATTGATCCACCAGTGTCATTGCATGTGTGTTCTTTTCACAACCACATCAAGAGTCAATGCATGTGTGTTCTCTTCACAAACCACATATGGATCCACCAGTGTGATTGCATGTGTGTTATTTTCACAAACCACAACTAGAGTCATTGCATGTATGTTCTTTTCACAAACCACATATGGTTCCACCAGTGTCATTGCATGTGTGTTCTTTTCACAAACCACATCCAGAGTCATTGCATGTGTGTTCTTTTAATTAACCACATCTAGAATCATTGCATGTGTGCTCTTTTCACAAACCACATATGGATCCACCAGTGTTATTGCATGTGTCTTCTTTTCACAAACCACATCTAGAGTCACTACATGTGTGTTCTTCTCACAAACCACATATGGATCCACCAGAGTTCATTGCATGTGTGTTCTTTTCACAAACCACATATGGATCCACCAGTGTCATTGCATATGTGTTCTTTTCACAAACCACAACTAGAGTCATTGCATGTGTGTTCTTTTCATTAACCACATCCAGAGTCATTACATGTGTGTTCTTTTCACAAACCACAGCTAGAGTCATTGCATGTGTGTTCTTTTCATTAAACACATCCAGAGTCATTGCATGTGTGTTCTTTTCATTAAACACATCCAGAGTCATTGCATGTGTGTTCTTCTCACAAACAACATATGGATCCACTAGAGTTCATTGCATGTCTGTTCTTTTCACAAACCACAGCTAGTATAATTGCATGTCTGTTCTGCTCACAAACCACACATAGATCCACTAGTGTCATTGCATGTGTGTTCTTTTCACAAACCACATCTAGAGTCATTGGATGTCTTTTCTTTTCACAAACCACATATTGATGCACCAGTGTCATTGCATGTGTGTTCTTTTCACGACCACATCTAGAGTCATTGCATGTGTATTCTTTTCATAAACCACACATGGATCCACAAGTGTGATTGCATGTGTGTTCTTTTCATTGACCACAGCTAGAGTCATTGCATGTATGGTCTTTTCACAAACCACATATGCATCCACCGGTGTCATTGCATGTGTGTTCTTTTCACAAACCACATATGGATCCACCAGTGTTATTGCATGTGTGTTCTTTTCACAAACCACATCTAGAGTCATTGCATGTGTGTTCTTCTCACAAACCACATATGGATCCACCAGAGTTCATTACATGTGTGTTCTTTTCACAAACCACATATGGATCCACCAGTGTCATTGCATGTGTGTTCTTTTCACAAACTACAGCTAGAGTCATCGCATGTGTGTTCTTTTCATTAACCACATCCAGAGTCATTGCATGTGTGTTCTTTTCACAAACCACATCTCGAGTTCATTGCATGTGTGTTCTTTTCACAAACCACATATGGATCCACCAGTGTCATCGGATATCTGTTCTTTTCACAAACCACATCTAGAGTTCATTGCATGTCTGTTCTTCTCACAAACCACATATGGATGCACTAGAGTTCATTGCATGTATGTTCTTTTCACAAACAGCTAGAGTCATTGCATGTCTGTTCTTCTCAGAAACTACACATGGATCCACCAGTGTCATTGCATGTGTGTTCTTTTCACAAACCACATCTAGAGTCATTGCATGTGTGTTCTTTTCACAAACTGCATATTGATCCACCAGTGTCATTGCATGTGTGTTCTTTTCACAACCACATCAAGAGTTAATGCATGTGTGTTCTCTTCACAAACCACATATGGATCCACCAGTGTGATTGCATGTGTGTTATTTTCACAAACCACAACTAGAGTCATTGCATGTATGTTCTTTTCACAAACCACATATGGATCCACCAGTGTCATTGCATGTGTGTTCTTTTCACAAACCACATCTAGAGTCATTGCATGTGTGTTCTTTTAATTAACCACATCTAGAGTCATTGCATGTGTGCTCTTTTCATAAACCATATATGGATCCACTAGTGTTATTGCATGTGTGTTCTTTTCACAAACCACATCTAGAGTCATTGCATGTGTGTTCTTCTCACAAACCACATATGGATCCACCAGAGTTCATTACATGTGTGTTCTTTTCACAAACCACATATGGATCCACCAGTGTCATTGCATGTGTGTTATTTTCACATCCTACAGCTAGAGTCATCGCATGTGTGTTCTTTTCATTAACCACATCCAGAGTCATTGCATGTGTGTTCTTTTCACAAACCACATCTCAAGTTCATTGCATGTGTGTTCTTTTCACAAACCACATATGGATCCACCAGTGTCATCGGATATCTGTTCTTTTCACAAACCACATCTAGAGTTCATTGCATGTCTGTTCTTCTCACAAACCACATATGGATCCACTAGAGTTCATTGCATGTATGTTCTTTTCACAAATAGCTAGAGTCATTGCATGTCTGTTCTTCTCAGAAACTACACATGGATCCACAGTGTCATTGCATGTGTGTTCTTTTCACAAACCACATCTAGAGTCATTGCATGTGTGTTCTTTTCACAAACTGCATATTGATCCACCAGTGTCATTGCATGTGTGTTCTTTTCACAACCACATCAAGAGTTAATGCATGTGTGTTCTCTTCACAAACCACATATGGATCCACCAGTGTGATTGCATGTGTGTTATTTTCACAAACCACAACTAGAGTCATTGCATGTATGTTCTTTTCACAAACCACATATGGATCCACCAGTGTCATTGCATGTGTGTTCTTTTCACAAACCACATCTAGAGTCATTGCATGTGTTTTCTTTTAATTAACCACATCTAGAGTCATTGCATGTGTGCTCTTTTCATAAACCATATATGGATCCACCAGTGTTATTGCATGTGTGTTCTTTTCACAAACCACATCTAAAGTCCCTACATGCGCGTTCTTCTCACAAACCGCATATGGATCCACTAGAGTTCATTGCATGTGTGTTCTTTTCACAAACCACATATGAATCCACCAGTGTCATTGCATGTGTGTTCTTTTCACAAACCACAACTAGAGTCATTGCATGTGTGTTCTTTTCATTAACCACATCCAGAGTCATTGCATGTGTGTTCTTTTCACAAACCACATATGGATCCACCAGTGTCATTGGATGTCTGTTCTTTTCACAAACCACATCTAGAGTTCATTGCATGTCTGTTCTTCTCATAAACCACATATGGATCCACCAGAGTTCATTGCATGTATGTTCTTTTCACAAACCACATATGGATCCACCATTGTCATTGCATGTGTGTTCATTTCACAAACCACATCTAGAGTCATTGCATGTGTGTTCTTTTCACAAACCACATATGGATCCACTAGTGTCATTGCATGTGTCTTCTTTTCACAAACCACATATGGATCCGCTAGTGTCATTGCATGTTTCTTCTTTTCACAAACCAGATCTAGAGTCATTTCATCTGTGTTCTTCTCACAAACCACATATGGATCCACCAGAGTTCATTGCATGTGTGTTCTTTTCAGAAACCACATATGGATCCACCAGTGTCATTGCATGTGTGTTCTTTTCAAAAACCATAGCTAGAGTTATTGCATGTGTTTTCTTTTCATTAACCACATCTAGAATCATTGCATGTGTGTTCTCTTCACAAACCACATATGGATCCACCAGTGTCATTGGATGTTTGTTCTTTTCACAAAGCACATCGATAGTCATTGCATGCGTGTTCTTCTCACAAACCTCATATGGATCCACCAGAGTTCGTTGCATGTATTTTCTTGTCACAAACCACAGCTAGAGTCATTGCATATATGTTTTCTCACAAATCAGACATGGATCCACCAGTGTCATTGCATGTGTGTTCTTTTCACAAACCACATCTAGAGTCATTGGATGTTAGTTCTTTTCACAAAACACATATTGATCCACAAGTGACATTGCATGTGTGTTATTTTCACAAACCATATCTAGAGTCATTGAATGTGTGTTCTTTTCACAAACCACATATGGATCCACCAGTGTGATTGCATGTGTGTTCTCTTCATTAACCACAGCTAGAGTCATTGCATGTGTGTTCTTTTCACATATCACATATGGATCCACCAATGTCATTGCATGTGTGTTCTTTTCACAAACCACATCTAGAGTCATTGTATGTGTGTTCTTCGCACAAACCACATATGGATCCACCAGAGTTCATTGCATGTGTTATCTTTTCACAAACCACATCTAGAGTCATTGAATATGTGTTCTTTTCATAAATCAGATATGGATCCACCAATATCATTGCATGTGTGTTCACTACTGCAGAAAGGCTTATAGCCGCTAGCTCATTCGTGACAGGCAAAATTATGCCTATCACTAGTAAGTATCCCTAGCGACAGGTAAAGATAAGCCTGTCACTAGTAGAAAACACTAGTGACAGGCGTGCAAAAGTGACTGTCACTAGTATTATTTATGAAACCCGGTTGAATGAAAAAATTATTTAGTGATAAACATCTATAAATGCATGTCATTAGGAACGCTATGAGTAGTGACTGACTTAAAATGTGCCAGTCGCTAGTGTTTTTAGAGATGTGCTGAAATGGGTAAATTTCTTAGTGACATGCATCTCTGTAGTCATGTCACCGGTAACACGGGTATTTTTTTCGTCCAGCGGGAAAATCGTGAACATGAAAATGACGGATGGTCTGTGCCAACCAGATTGGTGCCAGCCACGCACCTTGTCCGCTGGACCACATCATCCCATTGTGTAGAGGCGTTGTTTTCTCTACTTTTAAAGCCAACAAGTCATAGTGACGTTGCCACGAGACGCATCATGTAGAGTGCTGCCATGCACACGTCACGTTACGATTTTTGTACTACCTTTCATATACTCCCTCCGTCCAAGTTTATTGAGCTATTAGCTGTTTTAAAGTTGGACTAAAATATTGGGCTAATAGCAGTATTGATTATCGTCAATTACTCTTCGGTCCGTTGGACCTTCCTTCTCGTTTCCTCTCCTAATTAAAGCTCAGCCAATCGATGTGTTTGCATGCACGGGAGTAGTACGACATGCGTGTGTGAAAATGATGGAAATTGTTTGCATGTCTCTTCCTCTACCCATACATCCACTTATAAATCAATTTTTTAGCCCAATGGCTAACTACCTTGGTCGCGTTGCACAGGGCTAATAGCCCAATAAACCTGAACGGAGGGAGTAAGCCTTCCGTTCAGCAGGCCGCCGTGCGTATAGTATTTCAGTTGTACGTATCGTCTCATTTTCCCGTAAATCCCAGCTCCAGATTAAGAAGGAAAAGAGAAAGAAAATATTCCCACGAGCCCAAAGCCCACGACTTTCTCCCATCCCTCACATGACCTAAAAAAGAAAAACGGCGGTCGCCTCAAGTCTCTCAACCCAGGCGTACAAAACCTAGCACGGCTGCCAAATAGATCATCCTTCGGTCTTCGTCTCTGGCGAAGTGTCTCGCTGCCCTCTCCAAGAGTTAGCATATGCTTACGTACAGTCCTAACTTGACTCGTACTAAAAAATAATCCTCTGTACGTCTATATATACTCACCTATGAGGCTTAATAATATATCCATCATATTCCGCCAAACTCATACTCTTTCAATCCCAATATCGAGGGTTTGGTCAGCACTGCCTCAGCGACCACGCCTAAACGCCACTGCGTCGGCGACCATGGATGGACAACACTGTACTGCGGGTACATCACCGAACTTTTTGATGTCCTCTTCGGCTATTTAGGTGTTGCTGACCATGAATGGACAGCACTGTAGCCTCAGCCTCAAACGTTTTACATGGTTGAGTTTGTTGCAACCATTTCTGAACTTCACGGTTAACTGTTTGGTGCCCGCTCACATCTATGTTTATATGTTGGTTTGATCTCATCAGGTTCCAGGATTTTTTCATATAACACAGAGATTTAGGAGTATTGACGTCTGCCATCTGAGAAATTACTCAGATAAGCTAACTTATCCCTATTCCTTCTCTACAATCTCCAAGGTTCTTCCTGCTTCCTCTCTACTCTTGGCCTAAGTTGAATTCTTCATAAGTTCTCAGTTACGTACATTCAGTTGCGTCAAGATAGTTCTCTTTGGTGAAAGGGTGGTGTGGGCTTTTTCAAGCCACTTTATTTTCTGCATCATGCTGCAGCACCTCCGGTAAGATGGCCTAGCAATCAACTCCTGCTATTTTTCTTCAAACAAATATGACAATCAGCGTGAGGTGCAGATTAGAAATTTAATGAACTTAATAGGAGACGTTTGCTGTAATTCCAGCCTTGGTTCCATTATTTATGCACACAAGCGTTTGATGAATAGAAAGAAGTAATTGCAAGGAGTTTTTTTGTAAGCTTGAGCCAGGTAAATTATAATAGACGCAGTGCTGAAAACAGAATCATGATCAACCTGTTGATGCATTGCCTCCAAATCAAATGGCATGATTCTACGCATCTTATCGAGAACTGAGAAAGGATACTTCTCCTTTGTTGCCTGAAAGAAAACTTAGTAACGTGACATAAGAAAGTAGTCCCTCCGTCCATAAATAAGTGTATTTCTAGCATTTGTCTAAGTCAAATTTAATAAATTTTGACCAACTTTATTGAAAACCGTAGAAATATTTATGACACAAACATAGTACTAGTATAGATTCTTTTAAAATTACTTTCATAAGGTATAGATTTGATGTCATAGATGTTGATAGATAAGTTTAAAAAGTTAGTCTTAGACTAAAAGTTAGAAGTACATTTATTTGTGAACGGTGGGAGTAACTACCTTATATGATTTTTTATCAGCTCGCGAAGATAACAATGTGATTTTAAATTAGTGAAAAATGTTTGATTGGGCACTGTTCATATCGTCTATCGAATACATGAAGCGTGCAAATATGCGCAGGTGTTGCTATCATTGGAAGTATGTGGATAAATCACACTTCAGGTTGATTTATTCAGGTGGGTAATTTTTATTTGGATCGGATTTTTTCTAATCACATGAGTAAATGCGTACACACCTCCCTAGACAAATACTATGCTTTACCCCGTTCCTTGACCGTCATAACATGATTTTCAAATTTGAATGTTATTGTTGTAATTGATTCTTAGTTGTCCTCCTATGAATCAATTGACTACTGTTAGCTATAAAACAGAAAGTACATTAATTCAATAACTCGTAGTTGCTTCACCAACAAAGTATGCATGAAAACTTAACTTTTATGTATGTTCTGCATTTTATAGGTTTTTTTTTTTGCATAATGAGCTATATCCATGCTCTGTTTTCCAAGGTTAGCGCTCCTACATGAGTACTTTTGTTATGAAAAGCAGAGATAATCTCACACGAAGAAGTAAATTTGTATTCATGATTTATGTAAGATTTCACTCTTTCATTTTTTTTGCTACGAAGAGCAGAACATGATCTATGCAATGCATTCACTTCGACGAGAGAGAACACAGAAAATCCTCTATACAAAGACAACTTGGTGACTTTAAAAAATTCCTCCTTGCTTTCTTATGTTTATAAGCATGATGTATTGTACAATATATTATGTAAATTCTTCTCAATGTTCAATCATTTGCACCCTATTAAGTCTATGGGTAATTTTCTAAAATAAAGTACAAAGTCGTACAATGCAACATAAAAATATCAATATGTGTTCTTTAAAATATACCTCGTGGTGGAGCACATGTTAAGGACTATTTATTTAAATTTCTTCTAGCTTCGAATTTTGCACTTCAACTGATATTTGGTGTTTCACATTTGTGTACAAACAGGACATGGTTTCTTGGACTCATCTAGTACATATTATGTCGTCTATCTGACTGGACTCTATGATAAAAAAAATCTGCTACACGGTGTTCACTCTGAAATCTTTAGCATATTAAGTTGTTGTGTCAAATTTTTAATTATTTTACCTTTTTTTGGTCCTTCCCTCAGGATACCTTTCGTCAGCATAGTATAGAGAATAAAGAGAAAGTCTGGAGAAGTACTGAACCAGATAGTAGTTGATTTTGAGATCTAAGAGACAAATAACCATTAGTTAGGAAATTACATCCTGATATTCTATGAATTTTTTAGTGCTGTCGGCAAATCTTTGTAAGGATCTATATTTTACTTGTAAAATACAGTTGCTATTGTGTTATCTATGCAAATATTATGTCATATTTGGTTGCGTGAAGGTATCATTGGTCCAACGTCTTATTGTCTATCTCAAATATTCATGGAAATTGCATTCAATTTTTCATAACATTTTATTGTGCTACTGGAGTATTCGTGGAAAGACCATTTAATATTTTTATTACCCAAATTCATACCAGTGACGGGTAGGATATTGTGCGTGTCACTACAAACCCTAGGGGTGTGGCAGTTGATCGCAACCAGTGACATGCATCTCTTTTGCACGTCACTAGTATACACATACTAGTGACGGACATGCTTGAATGTTTGTCACTAGTGCGCAATACTAGTGACAGGCACTCGCCTGTCACTAGTAATCTTATATCAGTGACTAGTTATCAGTGACAGGTGTTTTGCCTGTCACTAATGGGCATTTTGAGCCTATCACTAATAGCCTATTATGCAGTAGTGGTTCTTTTCACAAACCACATCTAGAGTCATTGCATGTGTGTTCTTTTTATTAACCACATCTAGAGTCATTGCATGTGTGTTCTTCTCATAAACCACATATGGATCCACTAGAGTTCATTGCATCTGTGTTCTTTTCACAAACCACACATGGATCCACCAGTGTCATTGCATGTGTGTTCTTTTCACAAACCACAGCTAGAGTCATTGCATGTGTGTTCTTTTCACAAACCACATATGGATCCACTAATGTGATTGCATGTGTGTTCTTTTCATTAACCACAGCTAGAGTCATTGCATGTCTGTTCTTTTCACATACCGCACATGGATCCACTAGTGTCATTGTTGTGTGTTCTTTTCACAAACCACATCTAGAGTCATTGCATGTGTGTTCTTTTCATTAACCACATCTAGAGTCATTGCATGTGTGTTCTTTTCACAAACCACATATGGATCCACTAGTGTCATTCCAAGTGTGTTCTTTTCACAAACCACATCTAGAGTCATTTCACGTGTGTTCTTCGCACAAACCACATATGGATCCACCAGAGTTCATTGCATGTGTGTTCTTTTCACAAACCACATATGGATCCACCTGTGTTATTGCATTTGTGTTCTTTTCACAAATCATATCTAGAGTCATTGCATGTATGTTCTTTTCATTAACCAGATCTAGAGTCATTGCATGTGTGTTCTCTTCACAAACCACATATGGATCCACTAGTGTCATTGCATGTTTGTTCTTCTCACAAACCACATCTAGAGTCATTGCATGTGTTTTCTTCTCACAAACCACATTTGGATCCACCAGAGTTTATTGCATGTCTGTTCTTCTCACAAACCACATATGGATACACCAGTGTCATTTCATGTGTGTTCTTTTCACAGACCACATCTAGAGTCATTGGATGTCTGTTCTTTTCACAAACCACATCTAGAGTCATTTCATGTGTGTTCTTTTCACAAACCACACATGGATCCACCAGAGTTCATTGCATGTCTTTTCTTTTCACAAACCACAGCTAGAGTCATTCCATGTCTATTCTTCTCACAAACCACACATGGAACCACTAGTGTCATTGCATGTGTGTTATTTTCACAAACCACATCTAGAGTCATTAGATGTCTGTTATTTTCACAAACCACATATTGATCCACCAGTGTCATTGCATGTATGTTCTTTTCACAAACCACAGCTAGAGTCATTGCATGTCTGTGCTTCTCACAAACCACACACGGATCCACAAATGTCATTGCATGTGTGTTCTTTTCACAAACCACATCTAGAGTAATTGCATGTGTGTTCTTTTCACAAACCACATATGGATCCACTAGTGTGATTCCATGTGTGTTCTTTTCATTAACCACAGCTAGAGTCATTGCATGTCTGTTCTTTTCACAAACCACATATGGATCCACTAGTGTCATTGCATGTGTGTTCTTTTCACAAACCACATCTAGAGTCATTGCATGTGTGTTCTTTTCATTAACCACATCTAGAGTCATTGCATGTGTGTTCTTTTCACAAACCACATATGGATCCACTAGTGCATTGCATGTGCGTTCTTTTTACAAACCACATCTAGAGTCATTGCATTTGTGTTCTTACAAACCACATATGGATCCACCAGAGTTCATTGCATGTGTGTTCTTTTCAGAAACCACATATGGATCCACCAGTGTCATTGCATGTGTGTTCTTTTCAAAAACCACAGCTAGAGTCATTACATGTGTGTTCTTTTCATTAACCACATCCAGAGTCATTGCATGTGTGTTCTTTTCACAAACCACATATGGATCCACCAATGTCATTGGATGTTTGTTCTTTTCATTTGTTGAGGGGATACCCCTGGGTAGGGTCACGCCGGGGTATAAAGGCCGAGTTAGCCGAGGTACGGCAAGGTCAAAGCGAATGCTGGCCGAGTCACATCAAGGTAGTCCGATTCACGGAGTAACCCGGACCGAAGGACGTCCACCTAACTGAGTCCCGGCTGACGTATGTCGTATGCTGGCCAGGTTTATGTATGTTGTATGCAGGTACCCACGGGGCCGGATTAACCAGGCACGATCCGGGTTATATCAGGCTTGCAAGGGAAGGAAGGTATCTCCTTGGTCCAAAGGTGGTCTCTGTATGCTGGAGCATGAGCGAAGCGGACAGAGGGAAGTACCACCGAGACGTGGCCGACAAGGGTGACGGTGCCTGTGTCGAATGACGCTGGCGCCGCAGAGGCTCACGTAGCCTCTGCATGGCTTACGATGGGGAAAAGTGACCCGGTCGGTTTGCTATTTTGGGAGGAGGCATAGTTCCTGAGAGCAAAGTGGTGGTGAGAGTAAGAGAGTTCCTTATTCCTCCTCTCCCCAATACAGCTCAAGGAGCACTTGTAACTCAACTAGCTTGGAGAATACAAAGCATCTATGTGTGAAATCACCACACTATCCCTCCCTGGATTCCTCTAGTGCATCTTGTCCCCACCTTTAGCCTATCCATGGCATCTGCCGTGACACCACCACGACAGTTGGCGGCCACCGTGGGGCCAGCGGCGCTAGCAGGAGTGAAGATCCGAACGGGAAACCTCATCGGCAACGGCGAGCGCATCGTCTCTGGGCTCGTTTAGCGCTTTGGAGCGATGGGCTTCGTCAGCGACAATGCTGGCTGCTTCGGCAAGCGACCTCTCCCGCGCAACAGCCTCTTCATCAAGCTCGGCACGCACAAGATCTACATCGCCGTCGATGTGTCGTGCGTTCACCCGCGGCACGTCATTGAGGAAGGCGAGCCATCCCTTAGTGCGGTTCACGGGGCGCATATCACTCGCTCCCCTGACCACGCCGAGGTGATGATGATGGCACCTGGCGCTGGCGCTAGCAAAGATCTGGCACCAGATCCGGAGGCAACACCCAAGGCACCAAGGAAAAGTAGAGGTCCTCCACTAGAGAGGCCTTCATCGGGCCCAATATCAATGTGAGATTTTCTAAGGTACTGATTGACAATGGCAGCAGCATTAATATCATGTATGTGGATACAATGCGCAAGTTGGGTATCTCAGAGAACATGCTCCAAGGTACGAGGACAACTTATTGTGCCAGGCATCTCATGTGAACCCATTGGCAAGGTCCGGGTTGACTTATTATTCGGCACGCGAGATAACTGCCGAACTGAGAATTTGGAATTTGAGGTTGTGAACTTAGAAAGCGCATATCACGCGTTACTCGGTAGGCCAGCCCTGAACAAATTCATGGCAAGTTGTCACATCAGTTACCTGAAGAAGATGTTGCCGGGCCAAATGGAGTAATTACCATAGCAGGAGATTTCCGACGTTCCATTGAGTGAAGAAGATGTTGTCGGCCGGGTCTAACCTAGCTGAGTCACTTGTGATCGCACAAGAAAAGAGGAAGATCTAGGAAGTAGCGGCATTGGCTCAATCCGCACAGCAGTATATGCCGGCGGTAAGTAACCCGCATGGAAGTGTCTCATTTCAAGCAACAAAGGATACTAAGAAGGTGCCTATTGATGATCTATTCCCAGAGCGCACCGTAACAATTGGTGCCGGGTTAACTGACAAATAGGAAAGCGAGCTCGTCAACTTCCTCCGTGAGAATCGGGATATATTTGCATGGTCCACACAGGACTTGCAAGGTGTTCCAAGGGAGTTGGCCGAGCACTCTTTGAATGTGAGACCTGCAGCAAAGCCGGTGAAGCAACCTCTCCGCCGCTTCGCCGAAGATAGGAGAAAAGTCATTGGGGATGAAATAGCTCGGCTCCTCGCGGCCGGGTTTATCATGGAAGTGCTTTACCCGGATTGGCTATCTAATCCGGTGCTTGTGGAAAAGAAGAAAGATGATCTGAACGTGGCAGTGGTTTGGCGTATGTGCATCGATTACACGAACCTGAACAAGGCGTGTCCTAAAGATCCATTCCCACTGCCAAGGATAGATCAGGTCATAGATTCTACCGCTGGGTGTGAACTGTTGTCATTCATAGATGCATATTCTGGTTTCCACCAGATACCTCTGAACCCAAGTGATCAAATAAATACTATGTTTATCACCCCGTATGGGGCTTATTGCTATCGCACCATGCCTTTTGGTTTACGTAATGCAGGGGAACGTACCAAAGATGTATGCAAAAATGTTTGCACGATCAAATTGGTGGAAATGTGCAAGTATATGTGGATGATGTGGTTATAAAAACCAAGGAAAGCAGAACGCTCCTTGAGGACATCGGGCAAACATTCGCGAACCTAAGGAGATTCCAGATGAAGCTTAACCCAGAGAAATGTACCTTTGGTGTCCAGGCTGGAAAATTACTCGGATTTCTTGTCTCCAGCCGAGGTATCGAAGTTAACCCAACAAAAATCCGAGCTATAGAACAGATGGAATTGCCGAAGTGTCTTAATGATGTCCAGAAGATCACTGGTTGCCTGGCATCCCTAAGTCGGTTTATATGTCGGTTGGGAGAAAAGGCTTTGCCTCTCTATCAACTAATGAAAAAGTGGACAAGTTCGTATGGACCCCGCAGGCCAATGAAGCCTTCATCCAATTAAATAAAATGTTAGCCACTGCACCAGTGTTAGCCTCTCCACTATCAAAAGAGCCAATGTTGCTCTACGTGGCCGCAACCAACCGAGTTGTAAGTGTAGTAATAGTGGTAGAGCGCGACGAAGAGGGTAAGTCGGTGCAGAGGCTAGTCTATTACCTGAGCAAGGTATTATCAGCATCAAAGCAGAACAATCCTCACTATCAGAAAATGGCATATGGTGTAAATATGGCAGCGAAGAAGCTGAAGCACTATTTTGAAGAACACCCCATTAAAGTGATATGTGAAGCCCCCATATCTTACATAATGAGCAACAAGGATGCAAGCGGCCGAATCGCAAAATGGGCAATTGAGCTAGCCCCTTATGCTCTACAATACGACAGGAGGGATGCGATCAAGTCTCAGGCTGTGGCCGACTTTTTCGTGGATTGGGCCGAGATGCAATATGAGCCACCATTGCCAGATCCGAACTACTGGAGAATGCATTTTGACGGATCAAAAACGAAAACTGGGTTAGGCGCCGGAGTTGTGCTTACCTCGCCCAAGAAGGACCAGCTGAAGTATGTGCTGCAAATCCACTTCGCAGCATCAAACAATGTTGCAGAATATGAAGCACTTGTGCATGGACTCAAAGTGGCAAAAGAAATTGGAATACATCGGATCCAATGCTTTGGCGATTCGGATTTGGTAATTCAGCAAGTCTCGGGGATATGGGATGCCTTGCATGAAAACATGGCACTGTACAGATTTCATGTGCAGAAAATATCGGGATACTTCGAGGGATGCGAGTTCCATCATGTACCCCCGCTGGAAAATGAGGCTGCCGACGTACTGTCAAAACTCGGATCCACCCAACAAGTGATTCCATCAGGTGTAGCATTGGAGCACCTCAGAAAGCCATCTATCAGGCCAGCCCCAGAATCCGAGTCAATCTATATCCCGGAAAATCCGGAGTCGGAAGTTGTGCCCATGAACATTGATGTGGGAAGTGCCTCAGGAGACCCAGGGACTGCTTCGCAGAACCCGGGGACTGTGCATCCTGAGCCGGCAGAGGTTATGCCTGTAGATCAAATGGAAGTGGACGAGGATGTGTTCCCTGTGCGAGCCATACCAGCTTGGGCACTGCCTATATTCCAATTCCTGAAGGATGGATCCTTGCCTGATGATGAAGTGCTTTCAAGGAAAGTTCAGAGGCGCGAAAAGGCATACACGATTATCAATGCCGAGCTATACAAGAGGAGCGTCACAAATGTCCTAGAGCGGTGTGTTGACCCGGAAGAAGGGCTTGACATCATCCGAAATATACATCAAGGGGAATGTGGGCATCACGCCTCATCCAGAGCATTAGTGGCAAAAGCTTTCCGGCATGGGTTCTACTGGCCAAGTGCCTTGGAACATGCAGAAGATCTGGTGAGAAAATGCAATGACTGTCAGAGGTATGCAACCAAGACACACATGCCAATGTCGGAGCTTAAGACCATACCAATTACCTGGCCATTTTCCGTATGGTGTCTGGATATGGTTGGCCCGTTCAAACCAGCAAGAGGAAACATGAATCATATCTTGGTTATGGTTGACAAGTTTACAAAGTGGATTGAAGTAAAGCCAATAAGAAAATGTGATGGAGCTACAGCCGTGACATTCCTCAAAGATATCATTCTGAGATATGACTATCCTCACAGTATCATAACAGATAATGGCACAAATTTTGCCGAAGGAGCATTCACGCGATTCTGCCGAGATAAGAAGATCCGGCTGGACGTTGCCTCGGTAGCTCACCCTACATCGAACGGACAAGTGGAGAGGTCCAACGGATTAGTATTATTCGGGATAAAACCCTGTCTCATTGAGCCGCTGCAAAGATCAGCGGGGTGCTGGATAGAAGAACTACCAGCGGTACTGTGGATTTTATGAACGACTCTGAATCGATCAACAGGCTATACGCCATTCTTTCTGGTATATGGGGCAGAAGCTGTATTACCAGCCGACATAGAGCATGATTCGCCTAGAGTCACCCAATACACAGAAGCCGAAGTGCGAGAAGCCCGGCAAAATGATGTTGATCTGCTGGAAGAAGCGAGAGAATTGGCATTGTCCAGATCTGCCATATATGAGCAAAATCTCCGACGCTATCATAGCCGGAAAGTAAACCCCCGAGTCTTCCGGGAAGGTGATCTGGTACTCCGGTTGGTACAACGTACTGCTGGCATGCATAAGTTATCCCCCCCGTGGGAAGGGCAATTCATTGTGATCAAAGCATTGCACAATGACTCGTATTATCTCATCGATGCAAAACCACAGGAGAAGAACAAGGCGGACAGGTCCGGTGAGGAATCTAAGCATCCATGGAATGTAGGTCTACTCCGTCCATTCTACACTTAAGAAAGAAGTGTGTGTATCTGAGTCTCTCATATGTCGTTATGTATGCCGACAATGAGTTTATCAATGAAATCTTGGCACCTCAAGTAGTAACTCGGGGACTGCCTTAGTGATATTTACTGTTTTTTGTATTTGTTATTTATATGTCGGCTGGCGTAAGTTGCTTCTACTTAAGCCGGATTAGTAGTGTGTGAGCACCAAAAACTCAACTCTTCGACTTGCTGATGTCCAACAAGATTTGGCTTCATGGCAAGCAAGAGAACAAGTTTGGAATTGCGTAGCACACGAAAAAGGAATAAGGAAAATAACTTAATCGAGCCGACATTTGTTATTCAGACTAACCTTATGCTTACTTTATAGTTACTATGCTGAATTATTTTGAGCTAGTGCTAAAGTTTCCAAGTATTGTTAAGTCAATTTTTGAAACTCGGAATCGTAAGTCATAAAACCGAATCAAGGTAGACACGAGCCGAGCCAGGAAATTGGAGAAACAAGAAAATGAAACGCGGGGACTACGCCCAAGTTAATTCGGCACGAGCAACTTAGTAGCAAAATATAATCAGTGTGCTTAATACATTTGCACCCGGCATACCGAGGATCTGATAAACTTCAAAGTGTTTGTTGGTGATCAAGGAGCAGCATGAGGAGGTAACTCGGTGCCAGCAGGTGGAACTTCGGCCTCCGCTTCAGCGTCATCTTCGTTCTCTTCGATGTCTGAGGCTTCGTCCTCTTCCTCCTCACCTAAACCATCTTCGACATATTCGTCGTCAACAACGCCAAGGAAACTTGATCCCTCGTTCCATTGATGGATGGGGGTATACTGAATGATGCTATGGGTGCAAGCCTTGCGCCGAGCTATCCAATCCGGATCATTGGACCATCTTGATCCGGTGCGCATGCGCTCGAGAAGATTCAGATTTATTTTTTCATACCATGTGAGCACGTAGTGGAGGACGGTTTCATCTCCGGCGCGTCCAAAAGGCACTCCATTAACTTGTTAATCAGAGCAGCGGAACCCTCCGGAGTATCTTCATCAGGCCAAAAGGCATTGAAGATCCGGACTGCTACATCTAGGATATCCTTACCATAGTTCTTCACAATCTCGACGCGAGAAGATAAGCTGACCAGCAAGTCCTCCATATCATAGGGAATATTTTCAGCGCTAGGACCAGTTGGGGTACCCCTCTCTTGGCGGAACTTGGCACCAGCAGTGGCAGCAATGGCATCACCCTCCGGAAATTTGTCTGAAAACAAGACAAGTGAAATAGGTGAAGGAGGTTGACCCGAAGAGATTCATGCCGGCTGAAGGAAAAGAACTTACGAGAAATATGGCTGTGGATCTGGGTCAACTCCTTGGTGCAGTTGTCACGCCTCTTCCGGAGTTGCACAAGTTTAGTGTTTGCCGACTGAAGCTTAATGTCGGCCTCCTTCAGCAGTTCTTGATCTTTGGCAATTTGGAGGTTGAGGCATTCTTGCTCTTCAGTGAAATCTTGGCCAGCTTTATCCATCTCGGTTTTGTGGAGCGCCTTGAGCTTTTTCATTTCTGCCTTGAGCTTGGCAATCTCATCATCTTTGGTCCGGAGGAGAGCGAGATCATCGTCCTTCTTCTTAAGTTCGGCCTGATGCTGCCCTGCTTGTTCGAGAAAATGCAACATCATATCAGGCATGGGCACACTATCTTCAAGAGATGCTAAAACAGTTTGTTGACCCGGCAAAGCCGAGGTATGAATATTTGCCGAGCTCAGGAGAAGGGAAAGAGAGCACAGAAGTTAAGTAACCAAAGTGACTTACCTTTTATCTGGTCCACGTTCTTCCTCATGATGGTGTTTTCGGCCTCCACTTCAGTTGCACAAATTTGAATGAGAGATTAGTTCGGCTAGAAAAGACTCAAAAAGATAGAAAAAAGTCAAAGTGAAAACTTTACCCCTTTTCTCGAACTCAGCGAGTAGTGTAGAATGCTTCGAGCGCAACGCCTTGTGTGTATCCAAGAGGCACTGAAACTCAGCACTCCGGCGATTGGTGGTGACCTGAGAAAAGCAAAAATGACTTGATCATGTGCATATTCGAAGTGTACAAGATCCGGGACAAGTGGAACTTAACCCGGCTCTAGGTGTGTGCATATTCGAAGTGTACAAAACCCAGGCCAAGTGGAACTTAACCCGGCTCTAAGTATGTGCATATTCGATGTGTACAAGATCCGGGCCAAGTGGAACTTAACCCAGCTCTAGGTGTGTGCATATTCGAAGTGTACAAAATCCAGGCCAAGTTGAACTTAACCCGGCTCTAGGTGTGTGCATATTCGAAGTGTACAAAATCCGGGCCAAGTGGAACTTAACCCGGCTCTAGGTGTGTGCATATTCGAAGTGTACAAGATCCGGGCCAAGTGGAACTTAACCCGGCTCTAGGTGTGTGCATATTCGAAGTGTACAAGATCTGGGCCAAGTGGAACTTAACCTGGCTCTAGGTGTGTGCATATTCAAAGTGTACAAGATCCGGACCAAGTGGAACTTAACCCGTCTCTAGGTGTGTGCATATCCGAGGTTACTAGGGAGCTACGCTAATTCTCTAAGGAGCATCCGGACGAGTAACAAGTTACTCCCCTGGAGGCTCGGGGACTAATGGTTATATGACTAAGCACTAGTACATGTTAAAGAAAAGACAAAGTAGCGTACCTCCATCATCCGTCTGGCAAGGTTAATAGCCTTGGCAGCTGTGTTCATCCGTACGACAAACTCGGCAGGCCCAAATTTCTCCGGGAGATCCTCGTTATTGAAGAACTCCGCCTTGTTCCAGTTATTGACAAACTCGATCAGGGCTGGAGGATAGCGCTCTCCGCTAAGCATGTGGGGCGCAATCAAACCCTTGGCGTGGGCCTCCCTCCTCTCAACTTGTGCAGCAGTGGGGCTGGTGTGCAAAACAAGTTGCGCATCAGCGGACCCAGCGGAGGTGTCTTTCTTCGGTGGGGTCTTCTTTGGAAGCATGGACGCGAGTGTACACTGTCCAGCCTCAATAGATGCTGCCCTGGCGGCATCAGAAATTTTCTTGGCCTTAGGCTGCTGCTGAGAAGTTGAAGTTTGAGCCGTGGATTTGGTCTTGGGAGCTGCCTTGGTGCTAACCGGGCCTTCCCACCGAGTCTTGGAAGACTCGGACGAGGCGGATGGAGTTGGTGCTGCTGCTGATACTTGTGCCACTCCTGTTGGTGCTGGCACTGGTGTTGGTGCTGGTGCTGGTTTTGGCGGGGGTGCTGTGGGTACCTCGGAGGTAGCAGGTTGCGGCTGAGCCGAAGTGGAACTAGGAGCATATGTTGCCTCGGCAGAGCCACTTCCCCCTGCTCCAAGGTTGCCACCCTCTGGATGAGGTGGGCTAGAACCCGGAGCAGCCGCTGAACCCTCCTGAATGGGGCTCAACGGGCGTGTATTGTCGCCATGAGGGGGAGAAGGGCTATTCCGTAGGGGCGAAGCGATGCTGGATCCGCTCTGGGGGACCTCCACAGCAGCCCTACCGAATCAAACAACAAATAATAAGTTACAACAGAAGAAAAGCACAAAGCAAAGGATTAGACAAAGAGAAAGGTGACTTACTCGTCAGAAGTCAATGGCTCCTTGGGCTTCCGAGCTCTCCGAGCTGTGGCCTTAGTCGTAGGCTTGGTGGTGGCTTTGTCTGCGGACTTCTTTTGTCTCTTCGTTGGTTTAGAGGGTCCGGAAGAAGAAGCAGAAGCGGCTGTCCTTTTCTTTGACACGGCCAGGACAGGCTCGCTCGTGGCGAGTGGAGGATATTCATGGATCTGCCCACCCGGGTTAGCTGATGACGGAAAGGCGTAAGAAAGGGGGACAACGTCAAATGCTTCCATCACCTCAACGTTGGAATCATCCTCATCATCAGGCCAATCTCTTAAGGAAGAGAAGTTATCGGTGGGTTGGTGGCATCGGGGAACGGCTGGAACATCTCCTGATCCGGCTCCTCCTTGTCCGGGGCATCTCTATCATTCGCCCATTTGAGAGAAGGCTCGGTGCCATCCTCGAGGGTTTGCTGAAGAAACAACTAAGAAGAGAAACGCAAAGGGATCGAACAAACAACAAATTCTGACATATGATATATCTCGGAAAAACATTGGATCATGAGATTTACCGCAGGAGGAAGCCTGTCTTGGCAGAAATGTTCGATTCCCCACTCACACTCAGCGGAGAAGTTTTTGTCAGTTGTGAAGAGGGCCTTGACCCGGCGGAATATCTTGGTATTGCTATGTTCGAATGAGGAGGTTCGGTTGAGGTCAAGACGCCAGCTCATATGGCACAGTTTATGTGTGCACTTCTGGAGAGGGGAGATCCAGCCGCGGACGAATGTGATCATCGCGTTCTCGTTGCGCAGTCCCGCATCCTTCAGCTCCTAAAACCATTTGTTGACTTGGTTCGCCAAGACGGTGGGTTTCTTGGAAACCCGGTCCTAGATATCCGGATTAGGAGGGCCCGGAACGTAGGGGCACAGCCGAATCAGATCTTCATTCGTGCCATTTCTGACATAGAAGAAGGTTCAGGCCTAGCCCTTACAGGAATCGAGCCCCGTAACCTGGGGAAAGACAGATTGTTTCCGGGGACAAATGGAAGCAGCACCGAACTACATAAGATGTTTGTCCTCTCGATCAAGCTGCTTATTTGGAATCACGTTCCGGCGTAGACCAAAAACTGGATCCAGAGTTCTTTTGTGGGCCACAATCCGACATACCCCTCTATGGTAGAGGCGAAGGAAGAAAGAGATGTGATGGCGTTCGCCGGAAGGTGGTGCGGTTGAAGCTCAAAGATGTTGAGCCAATCATGGAAGAAATCGCTAACAGGAAGGCCGAACCCGCGTTGGAAGTGGGAGAGGAACACTACAAAGTCACCCGGATTGGGTGAGGGTGCGAGCTCCTCGGAGGCGAGCCGGGCAACGACGCCCTCCGGGATGCGGCGCGTGCGGTAGAGCCAGTCGAGGTCGTCCTGGCACACCCAGGAGCCAGCCCAGGCGCCGCGTTCGGTGTTCTGCACCTCCTCCTCCATCTCTGCCTCCACGACGGCGAGCTCTTCCTCTGTCATATCTAGGTCGCTGTCCTCACTGGCCCTATCGGAGGTGGGGGGCAGTGCCTTGGATTGGCGCGGACCCGTGGTGGTGGAGCAGCGTGGTAGTGGCAGCAAGGCAGGTGCAAGAAATGATGCGGCGGTGGTGCTACTAAGCAGGTGCGGCGGCGGCAGCGCTGGCGCTAGGAGGAAGAAGAAGAAGAGGCAGAGGGGCGCGAGAAGGGGGAAAATACCAAGGGGCGCGCCCCTCCCCTATTTAACCACGCCCCAGCGGGGGTAGTGGGATCGTGGGCTGCGGAAAGGCCACACGGTGTGGCCGTGTATTATCCAGATCAGCCAATCAGAGGCGAGTCACACGAAGGGCCACAGGGCATAGGAGATCCCACGACGCGACGTGGTGATACAGTTAACGAGGAGACAGACACGACGTGACGTGTGCAACAGTAACACCTGACATTAACTGCGGCAGTAATTGGCGCAGGCCCTTAAAATGAGGCAAAGTAATGATTACCCTCCACGTGGGGAAGCGTACGAGGGAAGGAAGAAAAACCTGGATAACTAAAGGGTGACCCGGCCAACGAGTGTTAACTCGGAATGTGCCAAGGGAAAGTTAGCCCATGAAATCCGGACTATGAGGTAACTCGGAAAAGAGGAGCAGAAGGCTCGGTAAATTGAACCTGCTGTGGCCTTAGCGGCTAAAGCCGCCAAGACCGCACCAGCTTCGGGGACTAATATTGGGGGGATACCCCCGGGTAGGGTCATGCCGGGGTATAAAGGCCGAGTTAGAAGAGGTACGGCAAGGTCAAAGCGAATGCTGGCCGAGTCACCTCAAGGCATTCCGAATCACGGAGTAACCCGGACCGGAGGACAACCACCTAACTGAGTCCTAGCCGACGTATGTCATATGCCGGCAGGATTTATGTATGTTGTATGCAGGTACCCACGGGGCCGGATTAACCAGGCACGATCCGGGTTATATCAGGCTTGCAAGAGAACAAAGCTATCTCGCTGGTCAAAAGGTGGTCTATGTATGCTGGAGCATGTGCGAAGCGGACAGAGGGAAGAACCACCGAGGCGTGGCCGACAAGGGTGACGTTGCCTGTGTCGGATGATGCTGGCGCCGCAGAGGCTCACGTAGCCTCTGCATGGCTTACGATGGGGAAAAGTGACCCGGTCGGTGTTGGGGGCTAACCCCGGGTAGGGTCACTCCGGGGTATAAGGGCCGAGATAGCCGAGGTTCGGCAAGGTCAAAGTGGATGCTGGCCGAGTCACCTCAAGGCAGGCCGGATCACGGAGTAACCCGGATCAGGGAGGTCGCCTAACATTGTCTCGTCCGACTCAAGGAGTGAGTCAGAGGCACCTGTCTAGCTTATATGCAGGAACAGGTGTGGCCGGATCAACTGTGATCCGGATCCTCATTTGGCTTCTAGGAGAAGGAAGGAATATCTCTGGTCAAAAAGAAGGCCCGGTGCATACTGGATGAGCGAGTAAAGCAAGGGCAGGACCACCGGATCATGGCTGACAAGGGTGACGACGCTCACGTCGGCTGACGCGGGCGCTGCAGAGGCAACGTCGCTAAAGCAAGAGTGACGTGGGGGAAAAGCACCCCTGTCGGGTTACTAGTTTGGGAGGCGGCATATTCTTAGGAATATGCCTCCATGTATGCCCTAGGCCAGGACCGAACCACCCCTATATAAGGGGGGGGGGGTTGGGGTTCTGGTAAGGGGGTTGGGTCTTTTCGGATACAGAGCAAGGGAAATACTTGTGGGTCTTGAGTTCTAGGACTAGAGGATAGGCAAGAGTAAGAGAGCCACTTCTTCCTCCTCTAGTCAAAACAGCTCGAGGAGCACTTGTAGGCTTGGAGACTGAACATCAATACAAAGCTTCTGTGTAGAGAATCACTCTACTATCCCTCCCTGGATTCCCCTAGCGCATATTAGTCCCCACCTTCAGCCTATCCATGGCATCTGCCGTGACACCACCACGACAGTCGGTTTGCTATTTTAGGAGGAGGCATATTCCCTGGAATATGCCTCCACGTATGCCCTAATTGGAGACCTAGCCTCCACAATATAAGGAGGGCTAGGGCCTCTGTAGAAGGGGTTGGTTTTTGACTGGGTTGAGTTTTACTTGGTTGAGGGTTAGTTGATTGGCATTTGGGTAGAGGGTTCCTGAGAGCAAAGTGGTGGTGAGAGTAAGAGAGTTCCTTGTACCTCCTCTCCCCAATACAGCTCAAGGAGCACTTGTAACTCAACTATCTTGAAGAATACAAAGCATCTGTGTGTGGAATCACCACACTATCCCTCCCTGGATTCCTCTAGTGCATCTTGTCCCCACCTTTAGCCTACCCATGGCATCTTCCGTGACACCACCACGACATCATTAACCACAGCTAGAGTCATTGCATGTATGTTCTATTCACATACCACATATGGATCCACCATTGTCATTGCATGTGTGTTCTTTTCACAAACCACATCTAGAGTCATTGCATGTGTGTTCTTTTCATTAACCACAACTAGAGTCATTGCATGTGTGTTCTTTTCACAAACCACATATGGATCCACCAGTGTCATTGCATGGGTGTTCTTTTCACAAACCACATCTAGAGTCATTTCACGTGTGTTCTTCGCACAAACCACATATGGATCCACCAGAGTTCATTGCATGTGTGTTCTTTTCACAAACCACATATGGATCCACCAGTGTCATGGAATTTGTGTTCTTTTCAAAAACCATATCAAGAGTCGTTGCATGTATGTTCTTTTCACAAACCACATATGGATCCACCAGTGTCATAAAATTTGTGTTTTTTTCAAAAAACATATCAAGAGTCGTTGCATGTATGTTCTTTTCATTAACCACATCTAGAGTCATTGCATGTGTGTTCTTTTCACAAACCACATACGAATCCAATAGTGTCATTGCATGTGTGTTCTTTTCACAAACCACATCTAGAGTCATTGCATATGTTTTCTTCTCACAAACCACATATGGATCCACCAGAGTTCATTGCATGTCTGTTCTCACAAACCACATATGGATCCACCAGTGTCATTGCATGTGTGTTCTTTTCACATACCACATCCAGAGTCATTGGCTGTCTGTTCTTTTCACAAACCACATCTAGAGTCATTGCATGTGTGTTCTTCTCACAAACAACATATGGATCCACCAGAGTTCATTGCATGTCTGTTCTTTTCACAAACCACAACTAGAGTCATTGCATGTCTGTTCTTCTCACAAACCACACATGGATCCGCTAGTGTCATTGCATGTGTGTTCTTTTGTAACTACCTCGGTGAATTACGCTCTTAGTTACAAGCCTGGATGAGCGGAAATGGTTAAAATAGTACGATGGGGCCCAAATGCCACTCACAGGTAGACCTTTCGGCCGTCCTAACCATTTCCAAACATCGGGACAAGAACGAGCGGCGTGTCCAAGGCGAAGGATCAACTACATACACAAATGAGTATGTATGCAAGCCACCATACAACAGTCCTCAGAGCCATTCCATCTAAAAGAAATAGAAATATTGCAACGCCATACGGCAAGATCCAAATATCCTAGATAGACATAATAGTTTAGGATATCTCCTCATACATCAAACATCGAGCATCGGTAGGCGGAAAACAAGATCCGAGTACGGATAAGAAGCAAATCGGCATAAGATGCCCCATAAATAAACACATCCCACCCACAGATCTCACGGATCCCCGTTCCCGGAATCTCTACACCAAGTGATCGTTGTCAACATCGTCCGTCTCCTCCACCCAGTATCCAACTTGCGAGCTTACCTGTTCATCTAAATCAAATAATTTATCGTGTGAGACCCTAGGGGTACTCAGCAAGTCTTTATGCCTCTAAAGGGACACAACCTGGGGTGACGCAATTGCAGCAAAAGATAATACCTAACAATTCTATAGATGCTGCTAACCATCCGCTAACCATAGATGAGCGGATGTCCGTGAATTATTAACAACAGTTATAACTTAATATTAATAGATCCATCCTCCTCCGCTTACCAACGAGAAAGCGGACGAACAACCCCATCCGTTGGCGGTTTTATTATCCATTCCATGAGAATTGCACTATTTACTAGTCGGTACTTAGTCGTTAAAAGCGGTACTTTAGTTATACTTGTCTATGATCGAAAGCTGTGCTCCAAGTCGTCCATAACATGGACACGGCTTTGAGAAAGTTTTACCTAGGGTGCACAAATAGCAACACACACTCGATCAACCTCGGAAAAACCATCAAAACCCAACGAGGCGATCCACGACAAAGCGATCGAGATTCTTGAGGCCACCCCATTAAGCTACCATAGCGAAGTTGGCCGGCTCGAGACGGACTCAAGGTTTGTGTGTGGGCTATGGCTTCGGGAACCCGAAAGTGTGGTGGGCTTGTCGTCTGACAGCGTGTCACGACCTAAGCAACAGTGAGTCTCGCACAATCTTAAATAAAGGAGTAAAGCATGGCATAAGTACAGGATAGTAATAAAGCCCCAAACTACTTTGTGGCCCCAAGAAATAAGAATGAATCAAGCTCTGGCTCAGGGGGGTCCATAAGCCTCCCGGATGTGGATAGCGCGAATATTCAAGGAATAGGAATCAAGTACTCGGGGTCCTACGGGACACAAGTGAGCATGAAAAACCAAATAGCAGATATTGCTCACCGGTGCCACTTTCATTAGTTCTCCCATTACTACTCAGGTTAAGTTGTTTAGGTACCTCGTTATTCATCAGACACTCACATACCCTACACATGCTGTTCTCGACTGCATGTCTCAAACAACTCCTAGTAATGGCTCATGGGATGGAGGAACAAGCTTGATTGGAGTTTAAAAGTAAAGGCTATCACGATGCTTGGGATTCAATTTAATGCAATCGCGACTCGATGATGCAAGAATAAGATAGAGGCAAAAGGTAATGTATGTATGCAAGCATGTGGTAGTGCTTGCCTGGCAGCTCAGTTGAAGCGAGAGAAGGATGCAGGTAGTGCTCACGGTTTCTTGATATATCCCCTGCTCAGCGTCTATTCGAAAAAAAACAAACAAACAAGGGCCAACATAAATAAAGTGCACAATCATATGAATAAAATGCGACAAGCAAACAATCATGCCATGATGAATGATGCACAATTTGCATGGCAAGGGTGAGGTGTGGAACACAAGGAATAAGCATTTTATTGAGTTTTAATCACATTTTATACTTAAATAAGTTGCTGTATGCTTTATATTTATATGATGCATGCTGCAATTCAGATCATGGAATGCATAAACAGAAAGGTCTCGTCGAGTTGATCATTTTAGACATATTATTTGTCAAATTTGGAGTTGTAAAACAAAAGTTATTAATTAATTAAGGAAAAGGGCATTTTATTTGTAATTTTAATCAACTCGAAAATTAAAGTGTTCAAACATTATTTTGAAGGGCATATTTGAATTCCTCACATTTTTCTGATTTCAAAACATATATTACATGTTTAATTTGGATTTATAATTTAAAATTATTTAAATCTGATTTGAATTTGAAATTTAAAAAAAAATTTGAAAAGTTTAAATTAAAACAGGAAACAGAAAGTCTTTTGTTACTCGCGCAGATCTAGCCACAGACAGTGACAGGTGGGGCCAGGCTGACTTGGCGAAACAGCTTGAAAAAGGGTTTTCTCACATGGCTTTATCCAACCTGACAAATGACAGGTGGGGCGGAGTACCTGTGGACCCACCTGTGAGCGCCACCGGGCATGACACTGGCAGATCCGAGGGAGTGCAGGTTGAGACGGTGTAAGTTGGGGGGCTATTCTGCTAAACGGACAGAGAGGCTGACGGTGGGGCTCGGTGTACCGCGGGTTTAGCCGAAAAAAGATCTGGGTTAAGTGCAAAAGGTCGCCCGTCTTGTTGTTCTTCTCTCGAACCGCAGATCGGTGAGCGACAATGTGAGAGATTCGATCGAGGGCGTCTGCGAGTCTTGGAAAGTGCGAGCAGTCTGTAGGTTGAGCTAGTGGTAGGAGGGCCAGGGGCCTAGATGGGGTTCTGACAGCGAGCGAGCTTGACGGTGGACAGCCTTGAGCCTGCTTTCGATGAAACGAACGATGGCACTAGGGCGTCTGGCGGACCATGTCGAGGCGGAGAGGCTCACCGCGAGGCTGCTGGCGGTGTTGGTTCGAGAAGGCGGAGATCGTCGACAAAGCAGGCCCGTGGATTTAGGGTTTGGCAGGCGGTACCGGCGCGCCTGGGCTTTTCCTCCTCGTCGGGCGTCACGGGGAGGGCCAGGAGGTCTCCTCGGTCTTCCTCGACAACCACCGATCCTCGCCACCGGCTGCAAGAGGGGCGATGGAGACCACGGATCGGGCGATGGGGTAGATGGTGGCGGTCAGTAGAAGGGAAGGAGGAGGCGCCTGGGCGGATCTGGGGCCTTGAAGCCGTGTGGGAGGGGGAAAAGGAGGGAGAGGGAGAAGACCAGCTGTGGCAGGGGAGGGGTAGATAGGGTGGCTGGGTGCCACCTTTTCCCTCCTCGAGCACGTGATCGGCTAGCCGGCAGGAGCAGGGGGAGGGTAGATGGAGGCTGCCAGGTGGGGTCAGGGCGAGGCCAAGGAGGGTAGGCTCGGGTGGGGCTGCTGGTAGGGAGAGAGCTAGAGAGAGAGAGGAGGGTGGCATGGAGCTAGGGTTGGAGTAGGAGTAGTGGCTCGGTTTAGGGCTGGTGCTAGGGTTGGGGTAGGAGGGTAGCTCGGCCAGGGGGAGTAGGGTGGCTAGGTGGGGCCCGCATGGCATAGAGGAAGGGAGAGAGGCCGAGAGAGAGGGCATGGTAGCTAGGGTTAACTATAGAGGGCTCGGGTTAGGGTTTGGTTTAGGGTTGGGGTAGATCATGGTGGTAGGGTTTAGAGATAAAAAAAGAGAGAGGGGGGATAGAAGGAGATTAGGGTTTAGAAGAACTAGGCTAGGAGAGAAAAGAGAGAAAGAAAAGAATAAGCCTCATATGATCATGCATAAGAGTTTTAATTAAAAGAAAAGATATGGGTGAGATAAAGGGGTGATGGGATGGATGGAGATGGGTGTAGGGTTTTAGCATGACCCAAACAAGATCAAGCATGAAGGGGGGTAGAGAGAGATGGGGGATGATCCACTCAAAGGTTCAAATAAAATCCAAAAGACTAGAATGTGGTGGTTCTTGCATGGCCCATGCAAAATAATTAATGCCATGTTTATTCTTGTGAAAACAATAATATTAACATGGCATTATTCTTATGCATTCCCAAAAGTGGAATAAAGCCAAGCAAAAGAATTTGTGGAAGTAGATCCATCCTATCTCCCATGAGCTAGATTAGATACCAAAAGAAAATAATTACAAGCTCATGGATAATGGGATGGTGGAATTATAAGGTGGTGAAAAGAAAGGGTGGTGGAGTAGAATAAGAGATATGCCCCCAACTCAACTTGGGCATTTAAACAATATATCAAGAACCAAATACAATATCAAGAGGCAAATACAATTTACAATGCATATGAGAGAAGAACCAAAACAAAAAGGGTTTTATATGATGCTCAAATTGTTGGAGATATGCCCTAGAGGCAATAATAAATGTAGTTATTATTATATATCTTTGTGTTTATGATAAATGTTTATATTCATGCTATAATAGTATTAACAAGGAAACATTAATACTTGTGTGAATTGTAAACTTAATTTGAAGTCCCTAGTAAAGCCTCTATATAATACTAGCTTGTTGGTTAATAGATGATTGTGGTTTCCCTATCATGAACATTGAGATGTTATTAACAACAAGATCATATCGTTAGGAGAATGATATGGTGGACATACTCCTATAGATAAGCGTAGCATAAAGATCAAGTCATTTCAATAGTTCAATTGCTATATGCTTTCTGATACATAGTAACCTAATTCCTTCGACCATGAGATCATGCATATCACCTTTACTGGATGGATGCTTTGATGTCATCAAACACCACCGTAATGTGGTGGCTATAAAGGTGGCATTGAGTGTTAGGAAAGTATTGGTTGAAACACATGGATCAAGAGTGGGATTTGTCCATCCACATGCGGATAGATATTCTCTGGGCCCTCTCGGTGAAATGTCATCCAATTAGCTTGCAAGCATGTGACTTGGTCACAAGGGATCACATATCACGGGAGCGAGAAAAGAGTACTTATCGATGCTTGAGGATGAACTAGGTATGCGAGAGATCCAAGCGATCATAACCTCGGATAAGTAACATATCGTGAGACAAAGGGAAATTGGTATCGTATGTAAGTGGTTCATTCGATCGCAATGTAATCGTAGAAATATGTAGAGCCATATGAATTTCCAGATTCCTCTATTGGTTATTGTTGGAGAAGTGTCTCGATCATGTCGCATAATTCACGAACCGTAGGGAGACACACTTAAGGATTGACGTTGTTTGAGTAGTTATGGTATTATGAGAAAGAGACCGAATGTTGTTGGTCTCGGATGGGATCCGGGATATCACGAGGAGATCCGGAATGGTCAGGAGAATAAGATTCATATAAGGAAAGTCCGTTTGAATGGCGGAATGATTAGTGTTTTCATCGGGAACATTCTAGAAGGTCCCGGAATGTCGCACTCCGGAGGGAAGGGTACATGAATGTGTCATTACATATTGGAATGATTGCATCATGTACTAAGTTTTCTCTGTCCAAAATAAAGGGTTTATTTAAATCCTAAATTGAAAAGTCAACGGCTAGTTTGAAAGTCAAGCAGCAAGTTTTGGAAAGTGGAAGAGGAGGAGAAGTGGAAACCGAGTTGGGAGGTATTCCCTCCTCCCAAGCCCACCTCAAGGCCGAGTTGGGGAGGACTCCTCCCTCCCCTTGGCGCGGCCCTCCCACCTATAAAGGAGGCGGGCGCCTCCTAGCACACAAGTTCCTATCCTCTAAACTAAACCCTAGACCTAAACCCGGTTTAGAGCTATTTGGTTTAGAGCCTTCTAATTGGTTTAGAGCCTTCTAATTGGTGTGTCTAATTACTAGACCACTAATAGCCTCTCTCATAAGCTCCACCATACTACGGCTTAGGCTGAAGCCTCAGGGATTCCCTCTACTTAGGTACCACGCCGTTGTCTGCCGGAATCGCGAGAGAGTGCTACAACCTCCATTTTCTTTGGAACAAGGAGAGGAAGGTCTTCGTCAGTACCGAGGCGATGTGACCGACTGCGGGGCTGCAACGAAGGAGATCGTCTCACGATCTTGAGATCGGAAAATCGACTACATCACCCACGAGAATCTGCTCTCGTTAAACACTTTGGAATCTTCAAGGGTGAGTTATTCCATCGACTCGTTGCTACAATCTAGTAGATAGATCTTGGCTTGTTTGTTTGTATGCGATAGAAATTTTTTTTTTCCATGCTACGAACCCCTACAGTGGTATCAGAGCCGGGTCTATAGGTAGATCATTGCAGAGTAGAACACAATGGTCATTGTGGGCGTTGATGCTTTTATTGTAGATTGCTTTTGTGTACTTTGCATCTTGCGGTATGTTGGGATGAAGCGGCGGGCTAACCTTACATGACATCGTTCATGAGACTTGCTCGACGCTTGACATGCAACTCGTATTGCATAAGTGGCTTTATGGGTGCTGTTTCTCCTAGCATAGTAAAGATCCAATTTACAACGGGTGATCAACAATGCTAGTATCAATGTTGTGGTTCTTGTTCATAAGTTAGAACGACACTTATTGAAAGCCCCAAACCACGTAAAATATGCAAAGAAAGTAGAGGCGTCTAACTTTGTTTTGCGAGGGTGTCTGATGATGTGATATGGCCATGATTGTGATTATATTTGATGTATGCAATGTTCCTTATTGTAAGTTGGCAACGGCGGGAATATATGGTTGTCTTTAATTTACATTAAGACCTGTCTATTCAAAATAGTTGTAATAGTTGAAGCTGGTGGGCGACAACCATGAAGAAGCATCATTGACCTTGATGCTATACGGTGATGATGGAGATCATGTTCGTGCTTGAAGATGGAGATCGGAAGCACAAAGAAGAAAGGCCATATCATATCACATATTATGAATTGCATGTGATGTTAATCCTTTATGCATCTTGTATTGCTTAGTAGGCAGCGGTAGCATTATAAGATGATCCCTCATGCACATAAATTTCAAGTTCTAAAGTGTTCACCCTTAGTATGCACGTTGCCAAAGCTTAACGCTTGAAGCACTGCGTGATGATCGGGTGTCTTTGATTCCGTGGTGAATACAACGTAAGCAAGCCAGATTTGCTTATGCGGTAGCTAAGGTTTGATCTTGACGAGCCTAGCATGTACGGACATGGCCTCGGGAACACGGATGGCGAAAGGTAAAGCATGAATCATATAGTAGATATGATGAACATGATGATTGTTCGCCATTGAAACTATATCAACTCTCGTGATGATCGGTGTTGATGTAGTGGATTTGGTTCGTGTGATCACTAAAACAATGTGAGGATGTTGTTTTGGTGGGAGTTCACCTAGTTTAATTTCATTAATTAATTTGAACTCAATTTGTCATAAACTTAGTCTAAACTATTGCAAATATATTTGTAGATCAATGGCCCCTACCATCAATTTTAATGCGTTCCTAGAGAAAGAAAAGTTGAAAAACAATGGAAGCAACTTGCGGATTGGTTCCGCAATTTGAGATTGTCCTCACAGCTGGTAATTTGACCTATGTCTTTGGATGCACCTAGGTGACCCACTGCGGTGATGCTACCGATGAAGTAAAGAATGTTTACCTCGCTCGGAAGAATCGGTACTCCATAGTTCGATGTGCTATCTTGTATGGTTTAGAATCGGACTTGTAAAAGGTTTGAAGAGTCGGATCCATATGATATTGTCGAGGATCTCAAATTAATCTTTGAGACTCATGCGGCAATTGAAAGTTATGAAGCTTGAAAAGTTCTTTAAGCGCAAGATGGAAGAGGGTAGCTCCGTCGGTGAGCATGTGCTTAAGATGTGCAGGCATAAATAAACTTCAAAGTTTGGGTATAGTGATTCCTAATACTTTGGGGTTTACGCATCCTCAATCACTACCACCAAGTTACAAGAACTTTGTGATGAACTACAACATGCGAACATGAACAAAGAGTTGCGGAACTATTTGCTATGTTAAAATCTGCAGTGGAGATCAAGAAAGAGCACCAAGTGTTGATGGTCAATAAGACCACCAAATTCAAGAAAGTCAAGTCTAAGGAAGGACACTTCAAGAAGGGTGGTAAGAAAGCTGCCATACGACGAAGAGGACCAAGGCTGGACCCAATCTTGAGTGCTTTTATTGCAAGGTAGAAGGTCCTTTGAGCGGAATTGCCCAAAGTACTTGGCGGATTTGAAGAAGCAACATCAAGAAGAAAGGTATATCGATATACATGTTATTGATGTGTATCTCACTAGTAGTAGTAGTGCACAGGTATTTGATCTTGGTTGTTGCTCATATTTGTAACTCGAAACAGGAGCTGCAGAATAAACGGAAACTAGTGAAGAACGAGGTGACGATGCGCGTGGGAAATGGATCAAAGGTTGATGTGATCGCGGTCGGCACGCTACCCCTTCATCTACCATCGGGATTAGTTTTATACTTAAATAATTGTTATTTGGTGCTGCGTTAAGCATGAACATTATATCGGGATCTTGTTTATTGCGAGGGTTACTTGTTTAAATCCGAGAATAATGGTTGTTCGATTTATATGAGTAATATGTTTTATGCACATGCACCTTTGATAGATGGTCTATTCATATTGAATCTCGATGGTGGAAATACACATATCAACAACATTGAGGCTAAACGTTTGAAATCAGCGATAATTCGACCTATATGTGCCTTGTCGTCTTGGTCACATTGGAGTGAAGCGTATGAAGAAACTCCATTCGATGGACTTCTTGAATCACTTGATTTTGAATCACTTGAAAGATCTGAAGCATGTCGATGGGTAAAATGACTAAGACTCCATTTTACGGTATAATGGAGCGAGCTACGGACTTATTGGAAATCATACATACCGATGTGTGTGGTCCAATGAGTGTAGCATCGTGATGGTTATCGTTATGTTCTTACCTTCACGGATGACTTGAGTAGATATGGGTATATCTATTTCATGAAACATAAAGTCGAAACTTTCGAGAAGTTTAAGGAGTTTCAAAGTGAGGTAGAGAATCAACGTAACAAGAAGATTAAATTTCTACGTTCGATCGTGGAGGTGAATATCTAATTCTGAGTTTGGCGAGCATTTGAAGAAATGTGGAATACTTTGTGATTGACACCGCGGGAACACCACAGTAATGGTGTGTACGAACGTCGTGTCGAACTCTCTTAGATATGGTTCGTTCTATGATGTCACTTACATTTACCACTATCATTTTGGGGTTATGCATTAGAAACAGCCGCATTCACTTTAAATAGGGCACCATCTAAATCCGTTGAAGCGACACCGTATGAATTATGGTTTGGGAAGAAACCTAAATTGTCGTTCCTTAAAGTTTGGGGATCTGAAGCCTATGTAAAGAAGTTACAGGGACAAGCTTGAACCCAAAGCGGAAAAATCGTCTTCATAGGATACGAAGGAAACTATTGGGTATACCTTCTATCATAGATCCGAAGGCAAAATCTTCGTTGCCAGAATGGATCCTTTCTAGAGGAATTTCTCTCGAAAGAAGTATTTGGAAGGAAAGTAGAACTTCGAGGTTGTCGAACCTTCTCTCGAAATTGCGAGTAGCGCAGCACGGAAGAAGTTCCTGTGGTGCCTGCACCAATAAGAGAGGAAGCTAATGATGGTGATCATGAAACTTGGTTGAAGTTGCTACAAAGCCTCGGAGGTCAGCGAGAACTCGTACCACTCCAGTTGGTATGATTCCGTTATGAATGTCATGTTGGTGGACAACGATGACCCGAGACATATGAGGAAGCGATGATGAGCCAGATTCAATAAATGGCAAGAAGCCATGAAATCCGAGATTGGATCCATGTACGAAAACCAAGTATGGACTTTGGTGGACTTACGGATGGTAGGAAGGTCATCGAGAACAAATGGATTTTCAAGAAGAAAGCAGATCTTGATGGTAATATTCTGTCTATAAAGCTCGACTTGTCGCATAAAGGGTTTCGACAAATTCAAGGAGTTGACTACGATGAGACTTTCTCACCAAAGCGAAGCTAAAAGTCTGTGAGGATTATGTTATCGCTGCATATTACGATTATGAGATATGGCGGATGGATGTCAAAACAGCATTCCTCAATGGAGACATTGATGAAGAGTTGTATATGATGCAACCCAAAGGTTTTGTTGATCCTAAAGATGCTAACAAGGTATGCAAACTTCAACGGTCCATCTATGGATTGAAGCAAGCATCCGAAGTTGGAATCAACGTTTTGATAAGGTAATCAAAGTTTTGGTTTTATACAAACTTATGGAGAAGCTTGTATTTACAAGAAAGTGAGTGGGAGCTCAGAGCATTCTTAATCTGTATGTGGATGACATATTGTTGATTGGGAATGATGTAGACCTTCTTAATAGTGTCAAGGAATATTTGAATAATAGTTTTCAATGAAGGATCTTGGCGAAGCAACTTACATATTAGGCATAAAGATTTATAGAGATAGATCGAACGCCAAATATCATTGTCACAAAGTACATATTTGGACAAAGTTCTAAAGAGGTTTGGAATGGAAGATAGCAAGAAAGGGTTCTTGCCCATGTTGCTAATCGACCTTGAGTAAAACTCAAAGTCCGACATCGGCGTAAGATAGAGAAAGGATGAGTAAGACTCCTATGCATCAGCCATAGGATCTCTAATGTATGCCATGCTATGTACTAGACCGACATTGCATATCTGTTAGTTTAACTAGCAGATATCAAAGTGATCGAGTGGATCATTGGACAATGATCAAAACATCCTTAAGTACTTGAGAAGAACTAAGGATATGGTTCTTTCTTATGGAGGTGATGAACAGCTCGTTGTTAATGGTTACACCGATGCTAGTTGGAACACTGATCCGGATGATTCTAAATCACAATCTGGATACGTATTTATTTTGAATGGTGCAGCAGTTAGCTGGAGGAGTGCAAAGCAAAGCGTTGTGGCGAGATCTTCAACTGAATCGGAATACATGGTGCCGAGGCTTCACAAGAAGCGATATGGATGAAAGAGTTCATTCTGAGCTGGGTGTGGTTCCTAGTCGCTGGACCCAATGTCTATCTCTTGTGATAACATGGGCGCCATAGCCAATGCGCAAGAACCAAGGTCACACAAGAAGTCGAACATATCAAGCTGCGTTTCCACGCTATTCGAGAACATATCCAGGATGGGGATATAAAGATTTGCAAAGTACACACAGATCTGAATGTGGCGGATCCGTTGACTAAACCTCTCCCGAGGGCAAAACATGACCAACACCAAGCTGCCATGGGTGTTCGGTATATTACCATGTAATCTAGATTAGATGACTCTAGTGCAAGTGGGAGACTGTTGGAGATATGCCCTAGAGGCAATAATAAATGTAGTTATTATTATATATCTTTGTGTTTATGATAAATGTTTATATTCATGCTATAATAGTATTAACAAGGAAACATTAATACTTGTGTGAATTGTAAACTTAATTTGAAGTCCCTAGTAAAGCCTCTATATAATACTAGCTTGTTGGTTAATAGATGATTGTGGTTTCCCTATCATGAACATTGAGATGTTATTAACAACAAGATCATATCGTTAGGAGAATGATATGGTGGACATACTCCTATAGATAAGCGTAGCATAAAGATCAAGTCATTTCAATAGTTCAATTGCTATATGCTTTCTGATACATAGTAACCTAATTCCTTCGACCATGAGATCATGCATATCACCTTTACTGGATGGATGCTTTGATGTCATCAAACACCACACCGTAATGGGTGGCTATAAAGGTGGCATTGAGTGTTCGGAAAGTATTGGTTGAAACACATGGATCAAGAGTGGATTTGTCCATCCACATGACGGATAGATATTCTCTGGCCCTCTCGGTGAAATGTCATCCAATTAGCTTGCAAGCATGTGACTTGGTCACAAGGGATCACATATCACGGAACGAGAAAAGAGTACTTATCGAGAACGAGGATGAACTAGGTATGCAGAGATACCGACGATCATAACCTCGGATAAGTAACATATCGTGAGACAAAGGGAAATTGGTATCGTATGTAAGTGGTTCATTCGATCGCAATGTAATCGTGAGAAATATGTGGGAGCCATATGAATTTCCAGATTCCTCTATTGGTTATTGTTCGGAGAAGTGTCTCGATCATGTCCGCATAATTCACGAACCGTAGGGAGACACACTTAAGGATTCGACGTTGTTTGAGTAGTTATGGTATTATGAGAAAGAGACCGAATGTTGTTCGAGTCTCGGATGGGATCCGGATATCACGAGGAGATCCGGAATGGTCCGGAGAATAAGATTCATATAAGGAAAGTCCCGCTTGGAGTAGCGGAATGATTCCGTGTTTTCATCGGGAACATTCTAGAAGGTCCCGAATGTCCGCACCGGAGGGAAGGGTACATGAATGTGTCATTACATATTGGAATGATTGCATCATGTACTAAGTGTTCTCGCTGTCCAAAATAAAGGGTTTATTTAAATCCTAAATTGAAAAGTCAAACGGCTAGTTTGAAAGTCAAACGCAAGTTTTGGAAAGTGGAAAGAGGAGGAGAAGTGGAAACCGAGTTGGGAGGGATTCCTCCTCCCCAAGCCGGGCCCACCTCAAGGCCGAGTTGGGGAGGACTCCACCTCCCTGGCCGCCGCCCTCCCACCTATAAAGGAGGGCAGGGCTGCCTCCTAGCACACACAAGTTCCTATCCTCTAAACTAAACCCTAGACCTAAACCCCGGTTTAGAGCTATTTCGTTTTAGAGCCTTCTAATTGGTTTAGAGCCTTCTAATTGGTGTGTCTAATTACTAGACCACTCATAGCCTCTCTCATAAGCTCCACCATACTGCACCGCTTAAGGCGAAGCCTCATGGATTTCCCTCTACTTCCGACCACGTTGCCAGGCTGCCGAATCGCGAGGAGAGTGCTACAACCTCCGCTACTGCTGGAACAAGGGAGGAAGGTCTTCATCGAAAATCAACGATGTGACCGATCAAGGGAGCGCTGCGGGAACGCTGCCTTGGAAGGATCGTCTACGCGATCTTGAGATCGGAAAGAGTACGACTACATCACCCACGAGAATCTGCTCTCGTTAAACACTTTGGAATCTTCGAGGGTGAGTTATTCCATCGACTCGTTGCTACAATCTAGTAGATAGATCTTGGCTTGTTTGTTTGTATGCGATAGAAAATTTTTGTTTTCCATGCTACGAACCCCTACACAAATGCAAGGTGGCATGATGACATGAGCATGATATAATTTATGATGCAACAATTATATATGAAGTAGCCATTATATTACTAGACCAAGTAGCATTACAATTGTTAGACAATTGGGATGCTACAACTCTCCCCCACTAAACAGGAATCTCGCCCCGAGATTCTAGGACGAAGAAGAAGACATAAAGAGGGTAGGATACTTGGCACGGAGCTCATCTTCACGTTCCCAAGTGGCTTCATCAATGAATGGTGCGACCATGATCGACCTTGCAGAACTTGATGGACTTGTTGTGAGTCCTTCTTTCTGCGATTTCAAGGATTTTTGTGGGGTGTTCTTGATAAGACAGGTCTTCTTGGAGATTGATAAGCTCATGGTCCACGGTCCTGCCGGGATCCTTGAAGCACTTCTTGAGTTGAGAGATGTGGAAAACATCATGGACCTTGAGTTTTTCCGGGAGCTCAAGAGCATAAGCAACTTCTCCTCTTCTTCCACGAATTTTGAATGGACCGATGTATCTAGGAGCCAGCTTTCCTTTGATACCAAAGCGGTGCGTGCCTCTCATGGGAGTGACACGAAGGTAAACGAGATCACCAGGGACATACTCCATGTCCGTGTGCTTCCTGTCATAATTGCTCTTCTGGCGACTTTGAGCAATCTTCAGATTTTCAAGAATGATGTGAACCTTCTCCTCCGCTTGAGTTACAATGTCGGGGCCAAACAATATTCTTTCTCCTGCACCCGACCAACCAATCAGAGTTCTGCATTTGCGACCATAGAGAGCCTCAAATGGTGCCATCTTTAGACTTTTCTGGAAGCTGTTGTTGTAAGAGAATTTAGCATAAGGAAGGCATTCTTCCCACTTCATGCCAAAGGAGATGACGCAAGCACGGAGCATATCCTCCAGAATCTGATTGATCCTTTCAACTTGTCCTTGCGACTGAGGGTGGTAAGCTGTGTTGAAGTTCAACTTTGTTCCCAAAGCATTTTGGAAACTTTCCCAGAACTTGGAAGTGAAGATGCTTCCACGGTCTGAACTGATCTCAAGCGGAACCCCATACAGAGACAATTACATTGATATAGAGCTCAGCCAACTGAATTGCGTAAATTGTTTCCTTGACGGGAAAGAAGTGAGCCACTTTAGAAAGCCTGTCAATGACAACAAAGATTGCATTGTTGCCCTTCTGCGACCTTGGAAAACCAGTGATGAAGTCCATCTCTACTTTCTCCCATTTCCATTCCGGGGGTTTCAATGGCTGTAGAAGACCGGAAGGTTTCTGATGGACAGCTTTCACTCTGCGGACATCACACCGAGACATACTTGGCACAATATCGCTTCAATCTCGCCACCAATATTGTGTTTTCAAGTCCATGTACATCTTTGTGCACCTGTGGTGGATAGAAAGAATGTAATCATGCGCCTCCTTGAGAACTTGCTCTCTCAAACCCGGTAGTTCGGAACAAACATCCGTGTTCAAAGAAAAGCGTGCCTTGGTCATCGACGTGGAAGGACTCATACTGGAAGCTGAAGTGGAGATGATCTTTTGGTGTACGGATCACCAAGTTGAAGAGAGCGAACCTTTTCTTCCAAGAGAGGGGTTGCCAGAAGGTTCAGAAGATACCCTTGATCCACAATTTCAAGGTTGAGCTTGCGGAATTCCTCGCACAAGAGAGGCTGTTGTTCTTCCAGCCTGAGATTGTTGACATAAGCTTTGCGGCTGAGAGCATCGGCCATGACATTAGCTTTGCCCGGAGTGTAGTTGATGGTCAAATCGAAGTCATTGATTGCTTCAATCCATCTCCTCTGCCGAAGGTTGAGATCAGGCTGAGTGAAGATATACTTCAGACTCTTGTGATCAGAAAAGATTTCACAACGGTTGCCCAGCAAGTAATGCCTCCATACTTTCAAAGCAAAGACAACTGCTGCGAGCTCGAGGTCATGTGTAGGATAGTTGATCTCATGCGTCTTCAACTGTCGAGAGGCATAATCAACAACTTGTTTTCCTTGCATAAGGACCGCACCCAATCCTTGCAAAGATGCGTCACAGAATATCTGGAAAGGCTTGGATGTATCCGGAGGAACCAAGACTGGTGTGGAAGTGAGCTTCTCTTTGAGTGTCTCAAAGCTTGCTTGACATGCAGGAGTCCAAAGTTATTTCTTGCCTTTCTTGAGGAGATCGGTAAGAGGCTTCGCTATCTTCGAAAAGTTCTGAACAAAGCGACGGCAATAACTAGCCAAACCAAGGAAGCTCCGGACTTCTTTGGCATTAACAGGAGGAAGCCAGTCAACAATTGTCTTTACAGTTTCCGGGTTGATGGCAATGCCCTTGGCAGAGATGACGTGACCAAGATAGGTTACTTGAGGCAGCCAAAACTCACATTTGGAGAACTTTGCATAAAGGCGGTTCTCACGAAGCTTGTTTAGGACACACCGAAGGTGTTCTTCATGTTCTTCCTGTGACTTAGAATAGACTAGGATGTCATCCAGATAGACCACAACGAACTTATCAAGATACTCCATGAAAACCGAGTTCATAAGCCTCGAGAAGGTGGCAGGTGCGTTGGTGAGACCGAAAGACATGACCGTGTACTCATACATGCCATAGCGGGTGGTGAAAGCTGTTTTAGGAACATCTTCCTTGCGAATCTTGATTTGATGATAACCACTTCTCAAGTCAAGCTTAGAGAATACCACAGCTCCAAATTTAGCTGATCGAAGAGATCATTAATCCGCGGAAGGGGATATTTATTCTTGATGGTTTTAGCATTGAGAGCCCGATAGTCAACACAAAGTCTATCAGTCTTGTCTCGCTTCTTCACAAAGATTGTTGGGCTACCCCAAGAAGAAGTACTGTGTTGAATGAAACCCAACTTCTCTTGTTCATCAAGTCGACGCTTGAGTTCGCATAACTCAGCAGGACCCATTTTGTAAGGCCGCTTGGAGATAGGAGCCATTCCAGGTTCAAGCTCAATTACAAACTCAACCTCACGATCTGGAGGCATACCTGGCAACTCTTTAGGAAAGACATCTGGGAACTCACAGACCACCGGAACACTCTGAATAGCTTCCATAGCATCATCATTCAGAGCCGCCAAAGAGAAAAGCTGAATAGCAGGAGTCAGACTTGGAGAATAGACTATATGGCCTTCAGGAATTTTTAGAGAAACCGAGCGTTCAGCACAATCGATCACAGATGCATTTGCTGTCAACCAATCCATGCCCAAAATGACATCAATGTCAGAATTGCCCAGAATGATTAAGGAAGCCGAGAACGAAGAGCCACCAATCTCAATTTGATTGCCATGGCTGATATGAGCAGACCTCATGTTTGATCCAGGAGATTGTACCACCAGACGATGCAATAAGGGAACCATATCCAGATCATGCTCCTGAGCAAACTTATGCGGAACAAAAGAATGCGAAGCACCAGAATCAAACAAAACTCGTGCAGGGACTGAGTTAACGGGAAGCATACCCATCACAACTCCAGGTGCATGCTCAGCTTGAGCAGCGTTGACACAGTTGGCACGAGAAACAGTAGACCCGGGCTTGGTGTTGACGTTGAGAGCCCGAGGTGGTGGTGCACGAACCATAGGAGAGCTTGCCGCAGATCTCGGAGGTGGTGGAGGAAGAGCTTTGTTGTTCATCGGGCAGTTCCAGTGTTGATGCCCAGTGTTTCCACAAGTGTAACAAGCACCAGGTGGACGTGGAGCAACGTAGCCAGGGACTCCGCCAGGCGCTCCAGGGTAGTGGTGGTTGTAGCCCCTGGGAGCAGCAGTGAGGAAGTTTGGTGGCCTTGCCGCGTAGCTTGAAGGTCTTGGTGGAGCCGGGAGCGACGGTGGGGTGTTAGGAACCCATACACGACGCTTAGAAGGAGTTGACATAGCTGAAGAGCTTGCTGCATCACGGTTGTGTTTCTTTGACTCCTCAAGCACTTGCCTACTTGCTTCTTCCTGTAGAGCTGTATGCTGAAGTTCCAGAAAATACGCCGGCCTTGCATGTGTGATTGCATATTTAATCGATGCATTGAGCCCTTGCCTGAACCTCTTTTGCTTCTTCTTGTCATCAGAGATCTCATCACCACCATAACGAGAAAGGTTCATGAAGTTTCTGATGTAGGTATTGAAATTGTCATTGCCCTGCTTGAGGTTGAGAAACACTTCCTTCATCCTCTCCATGACAATTTCTCGATGACATCGCTTTTGAAAGCTCCAGTGAACTGTCCCCAAGTAGGCTGAAAACCAGTGCAGTTTTCCTTCAGGTAATTCTCCCACCACAGAGCTGCATCTCCCTTCAGAAGGTGAGTGGCACATTTTACCCATTCTTGCTCAGGAACATCAGCAGTCACCAGTAACCTTGACACCTCACGCAACCAATCATCAGCATCAAGTGGTTGATCGGACACATAAATTGGCGTGGATTGAACTTCAGGAAGCTTTTGATGTCTCCTCGCTTGGGAGGTGGAGGTAGCGGAACAAACTCATTCCTCCTGACACTTTCTTCAAAACGCTGCTGGTTCTACTGCATTCCTGCCAAGGCATTGGCGATGCTTGACAACGCGGCCCCCAGTTCAGGTTGTATGTCCTCCTCAGAACGCCGTGGTGGTGCCATCCTGTGATTGATATAAAACTCAAGTCAGTACTATAATGGAGAATAATAATAATCCAAAATAGTACCAAGATGGAATTAACCAATATTAAAGGATACAATTTACTAAGATGATATTAAAATATCAACAAAGTTCAAAGCACCTCTAAGATATTAAGCATATCGCACACGACTGAAAAGGAGTGTGGTACACAACTATCAAAGAAAAAAATTCCGCAAATTTCGGCATTAAAATACCAATAGATGCGCAAAATCACTTAACGAATAAAGATTAGTAACTCTACCAATTCAATATACAAGAGCGAATGATAAAAGTAGTGGTATGGTCGCGACTCCATCCCGCACTCAAATCATTACTCCGCACATGAATAAGTAGAACACATATCCCAACACCTTCTTCTCACGATGAACCTAAAGATTAGTAACTACGGAAACGAACACCCCAAACAAGATAACGTCGGATAACAAAGAGTAGGACAGATCGCGGCGGTATACAACGAATCAGATAGATCGCGTCGGTTTGCAAAAACCTATCGGTATGGAATGTACCAACAGTTGATAACCAAAAGGCAGATAAAGATAACATGTTGGATGCAACAGATAGACAAGGAATTCACACACACGCACGCACACACACACACAACCTATGGTACTACGGAAACCCAGAACACGTGAATCCTAGTTTGAATTTTAATAAGAGGATTGAAAACGTTACACTTCCTTACCAGAAAAAGGGTGGGTGGGTGGGTAAGAAGAAAAGTGGAAGCAGTCCTACTCGCTTTTGTTTTTCCCTTAGTATACATAGCTACCAAAATATTTGCTAGACCGACAACGACCATTTGGCTGAGACCACAAGGGCGGATGGCTCATACCAATTGTAACTACCTCGTGAATTACGCTCTTAGTTACAAGTTCGATGAGCGGAAATGGTTAAAATAGTACGGGGCCCAAATGCCACTCACAGTGTAGACCTTTCATTCTAACCATTTCCAAACATCGGGACAAGAACGAGTGGCGTAATCGGCGAAGGATCAACTACATACACAAATGAGTATGTATGCAAGCCACCATACAACAGTCCTCGAGCCATTCCATCTAAAAGAAATAGAATATTGCAACGCCATACCAAGATCCAAATATCCTAGATAGACATAATAGTTTAGGATATCTCCTCATACATCAAACATCGAGCATCAAAGGAAGCGAAAACAAGATCCGAGTACGGATAAGAAGCAAATCGGCATAAGATGCCCCATAAATAAACACATCCCGCCCACGATCTCACGGATCCCGCTCCTAATCTCTACACCAAGTGATCGTTGTCAACATCGTCTGTCTCCTCCACCCAAAGATCCAACTTGCGAGCTTACTGCTCATCCGAATCAAATAATTTATCGTGTGAGACCCTAGGGTACTCAAAGAAGTCTTTATGCCTCTAAAGGGGACACAACCTGGGGTGACGCAATTGGAACAAAAGATAATACCTAACAATTCTATAGATACTCGCTAACCATCCGCCTAACCATAGATAGACGGATGTCCGTGAATTATTAACAACAGTTATAACAGTAATATTAACAGATCCATCCTCCTCCTCGCTTACCAACGAGAAAGCGGACGAACAACCCCCATCCGTTGGCAGTTTTATTATCCATTCCATGAGAATTGCACTATTTACTAGTCGTGTACTTAGTCGTTAAAAGTGGTACTTTAGTTATACTTGTCTATGATCGAGAAACTGTGCTCCAAGTCGCCCATAACATGGACACGGCTTTCAGAAGTTTTACTAGGGTGCACAAATAGCAACACACACTCGATCAACCTCGGAAAAACCAAATCAAAACCCAACGAGGCAGTCACGACAAAGCGATCACAGGATTCAGAAATATTTCAGGGGGCCACCCCATTAAGCTACCCGCAACGAAGTTGGCCGGCTCCGAGACGGACTCAAGGTTTGTGTGGACGGTCAGAACGATTGGGAACCCGAAGTGTGACTGGGCTTGTCGATACATAAACGTGTCACGGACCTAAATAAACAGTGCTCCTCGCACAATCGTAAATAAAGCAGTAAAGCATGGCATAAGTACAGGATAGTAATAAAGCCCCAAACTACTTTGTGGCCCCAAGAAATAAGAATGAATCAAGCTCTGGCTCAGGGGGGTCCAAAAGCCTCCGGGATGTGGATAGCGCGAATATTCAAGGAACAGGAATCAAGTACTCGGGGTCCTACGAGACACAAGTGAGCATGAAAAACCAAATAGCAGATATTGCTCACCGGTGCCACTTTCATTAGTTCTCCCATTACTACTCAGGTTAAGTTGTTTAGGTACCTCGTTATTCATCAGACACTCACATACCCTACACATGCTGTTCTACGACTCGCATGGCTCAAACAACTTCCTGTAGTAATGGCTCATGGGATGGAGGAACAAGCTTCGGTGGAGTTTAAAAGTAAAGGCTATGCAGTACTTGGGATTCAATTTAATGCAATCGCGACTCGATGATGCAAGAATAAGATAGAGGCAAAAGGTAATGTATGTATGCAAGCATGTGGTAGTGCTTGCCTGGCAGCTCAGTTGAAGCGAGAGAAGGATCTGGGTAGTGCTCCTGGGTTTCTTGATATATCCCCTACTCAGCGTCTATTCGAAAAAAACCAAACAAACAAGGGCCAACATAAATAAAGTGCACAAGCATATGAATAAAATGCGACAAGCAAACAATCATGCCATGATGAATGATGCACAATTTGCATGGCAATAAAGTAGCATGGCATGGGTGAGGTGTGGAATACAAGAAATAAGCATTTTATGGAGTTTTAATCCCATTTTATACTTAAATAAGTTGCTGTATACTTTATATTTATATGATGCATGCTGCAATTCAGAACATGGAATGCATAAACAGAAAGGTCTCGTCGCGCTGATCGATTTAGACATATTATTTGTCAAATTTGGAGTTGTAAAACAAAAGTTATTAATTAATTAAGGAAAAGGGCATTTTATTTGTAATTTTAATCAACTCGAAAATTAAAGTGTTCAAACATTATTTTGAAGGGCATATTTGAATTCCTCACATTTTTCTGATTTCAAAACATATATTACATGTTTAATTTGGATTTATAATTTAAAAGTTATTTAAATACAGATTTGAATTTGAAATTTAAAACAAAAATTTGAAAAGTTTAAATTAAAACAGGAAACAGAAAGTCTTTTGTTACTTTCATGACAGATCTAGCCACACGTGATGTGGGGGGGGGGGACAGGCTGAACAAGACGCAGAAAAGGGTTTTCTCACCGGCTTTATCCAGCCACAAATGACATGCGGGGTCGGAGTACGCGACCACGCTGTGCCACCGGGCGTGACACGCGGCAGATCCGAGGGAGCGGGTTGAGACGGTGTAACTTGGGGGGCTGTTCTGCTAAACGGAGAGGTCGACGGTGGGCTCGTGCACCGCTGGGTTTAGCCAAAAAGATGCAGGGGTTATAAAAGGGTCGCCATCGTTGTTCTTCTCTCTCGAACCATGGATGATCGGTGAGCGACAATGGGCGGGATTCGATCCGGGACGCGGCTTGGTGCGTTACTGCAGTCACGGTAGGTTGCGGGCTGGTGGTAGGAGGGCGGACGGGGCCTAGATGGGGTTCTGCGCGACGCGGGAGCGAGAAGACGCGGCAAGGCGCGCTCGATGCTTTCGAAACGAACGGTGGCACTAGGGCGACACGGCGAGGCCGACCATGTCAAGAGAGAGGCTCACCGCGAGGTCAGCGGTGTTGGTTCGGGCAGAGGAGCGGGCGATCGTCGACGAAGCAGGCGTCGGTGGATTTAGGGTTTGGCTTCGGGCGGCGCTGGTACCGGCGCTCCTGGGGCTTTTCCTCCTCGTCGATGCGTGCAAGGAGCAGCAGGGAGGTCTCCTCGGTCTTCCTCGACAACCATCGATCCTCGCCACCGGCTGCAAGAGGGGGAGCGATGGAGACCGACGGATCGCCGGCGATGGGGTAGATGGTGGCGGTGCAGTAAGAAGGGAAGGAGGAGGCGCTCTGGGCGGATCTGGGGACGCCAGAGAAGCCGTGTGGGAGGGGGAAAAGGAGGGAGAGGGAGAAGACCAGCTGTGGCAGGGGAGGGGTAGATAGGGTGGCTCGGTGCCACCTTTTCCCTCCTCGAGCACGTGATCGGCTGGCCGGCAGGAGCAGGGGGAGGGTAGATGGAGGCTGCCAGGTGGGGTCAGGGCGAGGCCAAGGAGGGTAGGCTCTGGGCCGGGTGGGAGAGAGCTAGAGAGAGAGGAGGGTGGCATGGAGCTAGGGTTGGAGTAGGAGTAGTGGCTCGGTTTAGGGCTGGTGCTAGGGTTGGGGTAGGAGGGTAGCTCGGCCAGGGGGAGTAGGGTGGCTAGGTGGGGCCCACATGGCATAGAGGAAGGGAGAGAGGCCGAGAGAGAGGGCATGGTAGCTAGGGTTAACTAGAGAGGGCTCGGGTTAGGGTTTGGTTTAGGGTTGGGGTAGATCATGGTGGTAGGGTTTAGAGATAGAAAAAGAGAGAGGGGGGTAAGGAGATTAGGGTTTAGAAGAACTAGGCTAGAGAGAAAAGAGAGAAAGAAAAGAATAAGCCTCATATGATCATGCATAAGAGTTTTAATTAAAAGAAAAGATATGGGTGAGATAAAGGGGTGATGGGATGGATGGAGATGGGTGTAGGGTTTTAGCATGACCCAAACAAGATCAAGCATGAAGGGGGGTAGATAGAGATGGGGGATGATCCACTCAAAGGTTCAAATAAAATCCAAAAGACTAGAATGTGGTGGTTCTTGCATGGCCCATGCAAAATAATTAATGCCATGTTTATTCTTGTGAAAACAATAATATTAACATGGCATTATTTTTATGCATTCCCAAAAGTGGAATAAATCCAAGCAAAAGAATTTGTGGAAGTAGATCCATCCTATCTCCCATGAGCTAGATTAGATACCAAAAGAAAATAATTACAAGCTCATGGATAATGGGATGGTGGAATTATAAGGTGGTTAAAAGAAAGGGTGGTGGAGTAGAATAAGAGATATGCCCCCAACTCAACTTGGGCATTTAAACAATATATCAAGAACCAAATACAATATCAAGAGGCAAATACAATTTACAATGCATATGAGAGAAGAACCAAAGAAAAAAGGGTTTGATATGATGCTCAAATGCAAGGTGGCATGATGACATGAGCATGATATAATTTATGATGCAACAATTATATATGAAGTAGCCATTATATTACTAGACCAAGTAGCATTACAATTGTTAGACAATTGGGATGCTACATCTTTTCACGAACCACATCTAGAGTCATTGGATGTCTGTTCTTTTCACAAACCACATATTGATCCACCAGTGTCATTGCATGTATGTTCTTTTCACAAACCACAGCTAGAGTCATTGCATGTCTGTTCTTCTCACAACAACACATGGATCCACCAGTGTCGTTGCATGTGTGATCTTTTCACAAACCACATCTAGAGTAATTGCATGTGTGTTCTTTTCACAAACCACATATGGATCCACCAGTGTGATTCCATGTGTGTTCTTTTCATTAACCACAGCTAGAGTCATTGCATGTTTGTTGTTTTCACAAACCACATATGGATCCACCAGTGTCATTGCATGTGTTTTGTTTTCACAAACCACATCCAGAGTCATTGCATGTGTGTTCTTTTCATTAACCACATCTAGAGTCATTGCATGTGTGTTCTTTTCACAAACCACATATGGATCCACTAGTGTCATTGCATGTGTGTTCTTTTCACAAACCACATCTAGAGTCATTGCATTTGTGTTCTTCTCACAAACCACATATGGATCCACCAGAGTTCATTGCATGTGTGTTCTTTTAACAAACCACATCTAGAGTAATTGGATGTCTGTTCTTTTCACAAACCACGTCTAGAGTAATTGCATGTGTGTTCTTCTCAAAAACAACATATGGATCCACCAGAGTTCATTGCATGTCTGTTCTTTTCACAAACCACATCTAGAGTAATTGCATGTCTCTTCTTCTCACAAAACACACATAGATCCACTAGTGTCATTGCATGTGTGTTCTTTTCACAAACCACATCTAGAGTCATTGGATGTCTGTTCTTTACACAAACCACATATTGATCCGCCAGTGTCAGTGCATGTGTGTTCTTTTCACAAACCACATCTAGAGTCATTGCGTGTGTGTTCTTTTCACAAACCACATATGGATCCACCAGTGTGATTGCATGTGTGTTCTTTTCATTAACCACAGCTAGAGTCATTGCCTGTCTGTTCTTTTCACAAACCACATATGGATCCACCAGTGTCATTGCATGTGTGTTCTTTTTCACAAACCACATCTAGAGTCATTGCATGTGTGTTATTTTTATTAACCACATCTAGAGTCATTGCATGTGTGTTATTTTCACAAACCACATATGGATCCACCAGTGTTATTGCATGTGTGCTCTTTTCACAAACCACATCTAGAGTCATTCCATGTGTGTTCTTCTCACAAAACACATATGGATCCACCAGAGTTCATTGCATGTGTGTTCTTTTCGCAAACCACATATGGATCCACCAGAGTTCATTGCATGTGTGTTCTTTTCACATACCATGTATGGATCCACCAGTGTCATTGCATGTGTGTTCTTTTCACAAACCACATCTAGAGTCATTTCACGTGTGTTCTTTGCACAAACCACATATGGATCCACTAGAGTTCATTGCATGTGTTTTATTTTCACAAACCACATATGGATCCACCAGTGTAATTGCATTTGTGTTCTTTTCACAAACCATATCTAGAGTCGTTGCATGTATGTTCTTTTCATTAACCACATCTAGAGTCATTGCATGTGTGTTCTTTTCACAAACCACATATGGATCCAATAGTTTCATTGCATGTGTGTTCTTTTCACAAACCACATCTAGAGTCATTGCATATGTTTTCTTCTCACAAACCACATATGGACCCACCAGAGTTCATTGCATGTCCGTTCTTATCACAAACCACATATGGATCCACCAGTGTCATTGCATGTGTGTTCTTTTCACATACCACATCTAGAGTCATTGGCTGTCTGTTCTTTTCACAAACCACATCTAGAGTCATTGCATGTGTGTTCTTCTCACAAACAACATATGGATCCACCAGAGTTCATTGCATGTCTGTTCTTTTCACAAACCACAGCTAGAGTCATTGCATGTTTGTTCTTCTCACAAACCACACGTGGATCCGCTAGTGTCATTGCATGTATGTTCTTCTCACAAAACACACATAGATCCACTAGTGTCATTGCATGTGTGTTCTTTTCACAAACCACATCTAAAGTCATTGGATGTCTGTTCTTTACACAAACCACATATTGATCCACCAGTGTCATTGCATGTGTGTTCTTTTCACAAACCACATCTAGAGTCGTTGCGTGTGTGTTCTTTTCACAAACCACATATGGATCCACCAGTGTGATTGCATGTGTGTTCTTTTCATTAACCACACCTAGAGTCACTGCATGTCTGTTCTTTTCACAAACCACATATGGATATACCAGTGTCATTGCATGTGTGTTCTTTTTCACAAACCACATCTAGAGTCATTGCATGTGTTTTTTTTTTATTAACCACATCTAGAGTCATTGCATGTGTGTTCTTTTCACAAACCACATATGGATCCACCAGTTTTAATGCATGTGTGCTCTTTTCACAAACCACATCTACAGTCATTCCATGTGTGTTCTTCTCACAAACCACATATGGATCCACCAGAGTTCATTGCATGTGTGTTCTTTTCAGAAACCACATATGGATCCACTAGTGTCATTGCATGTGTGTTCTTTTAAAAAACCACAGCTACGGTCATTGCATGTGTGTTCTTTTCATTAACCACATCTAGAGTCATTGAAGGTGTGTTCTCTTCACAAACCACATATGGATCCACCAGTGTCATTTGATGTCTGTTCTTTTCACAAACCACATGTATAGTCATTGCATGTGTGTTCTTCTCACAAACCTCATATGGATCCACCATAGTTCATTGCATGTGTGTTATTTTCACAAACCACATATGGATTTAGTAGTGTCATTGCATGTGTGTTCTTTTCACAAACCACATCTAGAGTCATTGCATGTGTGTTCTTTTCCTTAACCACATCTAGAGTCATTGCATGTCTGTTCTTTTCACAAACCACATATGGATCCACCAGTGTCATTGCATGTGTGTTCTTTTCACAAACCACATCTAGAGTCATTGCATGTGTTTCTTCTCACAAACCACATATGGATCCACCATAGTTCATTGCATGTCTGTTCTTCTCACAAACCACATATGGATGCACCAGTGTCATTGCATGTGTGTTCTTTTAACAAACCACATCTAGAGTCATTGCATGTGTGTTCTTTTCACAAACCACATCTAGAGTCATTGCATGTGTGTTCTTTTCACAAAACACATATGGATCCACCAGTGTCATTGTATTTGTGTTCTTTTCACAAACCATATCTAGAGTCCTTGCATGTATGTTCTTTTCATTAACCACATCTAGAGTCATTGCATGTGTGTTCTTTTCACAAACCACATAAGGATGCAATAGTGTCATTGCCTGTGTCTTCTTTTCACAAACCACATCTAGAGTCATTGCATATGTTTTCTTCTCACAAACCACATATGGATCCACCGGAGTTCATTGCATGTCTGTTCTTCTCACAAACCACATATGGATCCACCAGTGTCATTGCATGTGTGTTCTTTTCATATACCACATCTAGAGCCATTGGCTGTCTGTTCTTTTCACAAACCACATCTAGAGTCATTGCATTTGTGTTCTTCTCACAAACAACATATGGATCCACCAGAGTTCATTGCATGTCTGTTCTTTTCACAAACCACAGCTAGAGTCATTGCATGTCTGTTCTCCCTTCAAACCACACATGGATCCGCTAGTGTCATTGCATGTGTGTTCTTTCCACGAACCACATCTAGAGTCGTTGGATGTATGTTCTTTTCACAAACCACATATTGATCCACCAGTGTCATTGCATGTATGTTCTTTTCACAAACCACAGCTAGAGTCATTGCACGTCTGTTCTTCTCACAACAACACATGGATCCACCAGTGTCGTTGCATGTGTGTTCTTTTCACAAACCACATCTAGAGTAATTGCATGTGTGTTCTTTTCACAAAACACATATGGATCCACCAGTGTGATTCCATGTGTGTTCTTTTCATTAGCCACAGCTAGAGTCATTGCATGTCTGTTCTTTTCACAAACCACATATGGATCCACCAGTGTCATTGCATGTGTTTTGTTTTCACAAACTACATCTAGAGTCATTGCATGTGTGTTCTTTTCATTAACCACATCTAGAGTCATTGCATGTGTGTTCTTTTCACAAACCACATATGGATCCACTAGTGTGATTGCATGTGTGTTCTATTCACACACGACATCTAGAGTCATTGCATCTGTGTTCTTCTCACAAACCACATATGGATCCACCAGAGTTCATTGCATGTGTGTTCTTTTCAGAAACCACATATGGATCCACCAGTGTCAGTGCATGTGTGTTCTTTTCAAAAACCACAGCTAGAGTCATTGCATGTGTGTTCTTTTCATTAACCACATCCAGAGTCATTGCATGTGTGTTCTCTTCACAAACCACATATGGATCCACTAGTGTCATTGGATGTCTGTTCTTTTCACAAACCACATCTATAGTCATTGCATGTGTGTTCTTCTCACAAACCTCATATGGATCCACCATAGTTCATTGCATGTGTGTTCTTTTCACAAACCACATATGGATTTAGTAGTGTCATTGCATGTGTGTTTTTTTCACAAACCACATCTAGAGTCATTGCATGTGTGTGCTTTTCATTAACCACATCTAGAGTCATTGCATGTCTATTCTTTTCATAAACCACATATGGATCCACAAGTGTCATTGCATGTGTGTTATTTTCACAAACCACATCTAGAGTCATTGCATGTGTTTTCTTCTCACAAACCACATATGGATCCACCAGAGTTCATTGCATGTCTGTTCTTCTCACAAACCACATATGGATCCACCAGTGTCATTGCATGTGTGTTATTTTAACAAACCACATCTAGAGTCATTGGATGTCTGTTCTTTTCACAAACCACATCTAGAGTCATTGCATGTGTGTTCTTCTAAAAAAGAACATATGGATCCACCAGAGTTCATTGCATGTCTGTTCTTTTCACAAACCACAGCTAGAGTAATTGCATGTCTGTTCTTCTCACAAAACACACATAGATCCACTAGTGTAATTGCATGTGTTTTGTTTTCACAAACCACATCTAGAGTCATTGCATGTGTGTTCTTTTCATTAACCACATCTAGAGTCATTGCATGTCTATTCTTTTCACAAACCACATATTGATACACCAGTGTCATTGCATGTATGTTCTTTTCACAAACCACAGCTAGAGTCATTGCATGTCTGTTCTTCTCACAACAACATATGGATCCACCAGTGTCATTGCATGTGTGATCTTTTCACAAACCACATCTAGAGTAATTTCATGTGTGTTCTTTTCACAAACCACATATGGATCCACCAGTGTGATTCCATGTGTGTTCTTTTCATTAACCACAACTAGAGTCATTGCATGTCTGTTCTTTTCACAAACCACATATGGATCCACCAGTGTCATTGCATGTGTTTTGTTTTCACAAACCACATCTAGAGTCATTGCATGTGTGTTCTTTTCATTAACCACATCTATAGTCATTGCATGTGTGTTCTTTTCACAAACTACATATGGATCCACTAGTGTCATTGCATGTGTGTTCTTTTCACAAACCACATCTAGAGTCATTGCATCCGTGTTCTTCTCACAAACCACATATGGATCCACCAGAGTTCATTGCATGTGTGTTCTTTTCATAAACCACATATGGATCCACCAGTGTCATTGCATGTGTGTTCTTTTCAAAAACCACAGCTAGAGTCATTGCATGTGTGTTCTTTTCATAAACCACATCCAGAGTCATTGCATGTGTGTTCTCTTCACAAACCACATATGGATCCACCAGTGTCATTGGATGTCTGTTCTTTTCAAAACCACATCTATAGTCATTGCATGTGTGTTCTTCTCACAAACTTCATATGGATCCACCATAGTTAATTGCATGTGTGTTCTTTTCACAAACCACATATGGATTTAGTAGTGTCATTGCATGTGTGTTCTTTTCACAAACCACATCTAGAGCCATTGCATGTGTGTTCTTTTCATTAACCACATCTAGAGTCATTGCATGTCTGTTCTTTTCACATACCACATATGGATCCACTAGTGTCATTGCATGTGTGTTCTTTTTACAAACCACATCTAGAGTCATTTCACGTGTGTCATATCTAGGTCGCTGTCCTCACTGGCCCTATCGGAGGTGGGGGGCAGTGCCTTGGATTGGCCCGGACCCGTGGTGGTGGAGCAGCATGGTAGTGGCAGCAAGGCAGGTGCAAGAAATGATGCGGCGGTGGTGCTACTAAGCAGGTGCGGCGGCGGCAGCGCTGGCGCTAGGAGGAAGAAGAAGAAGAAGAGGCAGAGGGGCGCGAGAAGGGGAAAAATACCAAGGGGCGCGCCCCTCCCCTATTTAACCACGCCCCAGCGGGGGTAGTGGGATTGTGGGCTGTGGCAAGGCCACACGGTGTGGCCGTGTATTATCCGGATCAGCCAATCAGAGGCGAGTCACACGAAGGGCCACAGGGCATAGGAGATCCCATGACGCGACGTGGTGATACAGTTAACGAGGAGACAGACACGACGTGACGTGTGCAACAGTAACACCTGACATTAACTGCAGTAGTAATTGGCGCAGGCCCTTAAAATGAGGCAAAGTAATGATTACCCTCCACGTGGGGAAGCGTACGAGGGAAGGAAGAAAAACCTGGATAACTAAAGGGTGACCCGGCCAACGAGTGTTAACTCGGAATGTTCCAAGGGAAAGTTAGCCCATGAAATCCGGACTATGAGGTAACTCGGAAAAGAGGAGCAGAAGGCTCGGTAAATGGAACCTGCCGTGAGCTTAGCGGCTAAAGCCGCCAAGACCGCACCAGCTTCGGGGACTAATATTGGGGGGATACCCCCGGGTAGGGTCACGCCGGGGTATAAAGGCCGAGTTAGCCGAGGTACGGCAAGGTCAAAGCGAATGCTGGCCGAGTCACCTCAAGGCAGTTCGAATCACGGAGTAACCCGGACCGGAGGACAACCACCTAACTGAGTCCTAGCCGACGTATGTCATATGCCGGCAGGATTTATGTATGTTGTATGTAGGTACCCACGGGGCCGTATTAACCAGGCACGATCCGGGTTATATCAGGCTTGCAAGAGAAGAAAGCTATCTCGCTAGTCAAAAGGTGGTCTCTGTATGCTGGAGCATGTGCGAAGCGGACAGAGGGAAGAACCACCGAGGCGTGGCCGACAAGGGTGACGTTGCCTGTGTCGGATGACGCTGGCGCCGCAGAGGCTCACGTAGCCTCTACATGGATTACGATGGGGAAAAGTGACCCGGTCGGTGTTGGGGGGATAACCCCGGGTAGGGTCACTCCGGGGTATAAGGGCCGAGCTAGCCGAGGTTCGGCAAGGTCAAAGCGGATGCTGGCCGAGTCACCTCAAGGCAGGCCGGATCACGGAGTAACCCGGACCAGGGAGGTCGCCTAACATTGTCTCGTCCGACTCAAGGAGTGAGTCGGAGGCACCTGTCTAGCTTATATGCAGGAACAGGTGTGGTCGGATCAACTGTGATCCGGATCCTCGTTTGGCTTCTAGGCGAAGGAAGGAATATCTCTGGTAAAAAAGAAGGCCCGGTGCGTACTGGATGAGCGAGTAAAGCAAGGGCAGGACCACCGGATCATGGCCGACAAGGGTGACGATGCTCACGTCGGCTGACGCGGGCGCTGCAGAGGCAACGTCGCTAAAGCAAGAGTGACGTGGGGGAAAAGCACCCCTGTCGGGTTACTAGTTTGGGAGGCGGCATATTCTTAGTAATATGCCTCCACGTATGCCCTAGGCCAGTACCGAACCACCCCTATATAAGGGGGGGTGTTGGGGTTCTGGTAAGGGGGTTGAGTCTTTTTGGATACAGAGCAAGGGAAATACTTGTGGGTCTTGAGTTCTAGGACTAGAGGATAGGCAAGAGTAAGAGAGCCACTTCTTCCTCCTCTAGTCAAAACAGCTCGAGGAGCACTTGTAGGCTTGGAGACTGAACATCAATACAAAGCTTCTGTGTAGAGAATCACTCTACTATCCCTCCCTGGATTCCCCTAGCGCATATTAGTCCCCACCTTCAGCCTATCCATGGCATCTGCCGTGACACCACCACGACAGTCGGTTTGCTATTTTAGGAGGAGGCATATTCCCTGGAATATGCCTCCACGTATGCCCTAATTGGAGACCTAGCCTCCCCAATATAAGGAGGGCTAGGGCCTCTGTAGAAGGGGTTGGTTTTTGACTGGGTTGAGTTTTACTTGGTTGAGGGTTAGTTGATTGGCATTTGGGTAGAGGGTTCCTGAGAGCAAAGTGGTGGTGAGAGTAAGAGAGTTCCTTGTACCTCCTCTCCCCAATACAGCTCAAGGAGCACTTGTAACTCAACTATCTTGAAGAATACAAAGCATCTGTGTGTGGAATCACCACACTATCCCTCCCTGGATTCCTCTAGTGCATCTTGTCCCCACCTTTAGCCTACCCATGGCATCTTCCGTGACACCACCACGACATCATTAACCACAGCTAGAGTCATTGCATGTATGTTCTATTCACATACCACATATGGATCCACCAGTGTCATTGCATGTGTGTTCTTTTCACAAACCACATCTAGAGTCATTGCATGTGTGTTCTTTTCATTAACCACAACTAGAGTCATTGCATGTGTGTTCTTTTCACAAACCACATATGGATCCACCAGTGTCATTGCATGGGTGTTCTTTTCACAAACCACATCTAGAGTCATTTCACGTGTGTTCTTCGCACAAACCACATATGGATCCACCAGAGTTCATTGCATGTGTGTTATTTTCACAAACCACATATGGATCCACCAGTGTCATGGAATTTGTGTTCTTTTCAAAAACCATATCAAGAGTCGTTGCATGTATGTTCTTTTCACAAACCACATATGGATCCACCAGTGTCATGGAATTTGTGTTTTTTTCAAAAACCATATCAAGAGTCGTTGCATGTATGTTCTTTTCATTAACCACAACTAGAGTCATTGCATGTGTGTTCTTCTCACAAACCACATACGAATCCAATAGTGTCATTGCATGTGTGTTCTTTTCACAAACCACATCTAGAGTCATTGCATATGTTTTCTTCTCACGAACCACATATGAATCCACCAGAGTTCATTGCATGTCTGTTCTCACAAACCACATATGGATCCACCAGTGTCATTGCATGTGTGTTCTTTTCACATACCACATACAGAGTCATTGGCTGTCTGTATTTTTCACAAACCACATCTAGAGTCATTGCATGTGTGTTCTTCTCACAAACAACATATGGATCCACCAGAGTTCATTGCATGTCTGTTCTTTTCACAAACCACAGCTAGAGTCATTGCATGTCTGTTCTTCTCACAAACCACACATGGATCCGCTAGTGTCATTGCATGTGTGTTCTTTTCACGAACCACATCTAGAGTCATTGGATGTCTGTTCTTTTCACAAACCACATATTGATCCACTAGTGTCATTGCATGTATGTTCTTTTCACAAACCACAGCTAGAGTCATTGCATGTCTGTTCTTCTCACAACAACACATGGATCCACCAGTGTCGTTGCATGTGTGATCTTTTCACAAACCACATCTAGAGTAATTACATGTGTGTTCTTTTCACAAACCACATATGGATCCACCAGTGTGATTCCATGTGTGTTCTTTTCATTAACGACAGCTAGAGTCATTGCATGTTTGTTCTTATCACAAACCACATATGGATCCACCAGTGTCATTGCATGTGTTTTGTTTTCACAAACCACATCTAGAATCATTGCATGTGTGTTCTTTTCATTAACCACATCTAGAGTCATTGCATGTGTGTTCTTTTCACAAACCACATATCGATCCACTAGTGTCATTGCATGTGTGTTCTTTTCACAAACCACATCTAGAGTCATTGCATTTGTGTTCTTCTCACAAACCACATATGGATACACCAGAGTTCATTGCATGTGTGTTCTTTTAACAAACCACATCTAGAGTCATTGGATGTCTGTTCTTTTCACAAACCACGTCTAGAGTAATTGCATGTGTGTTCTTCTCAAAAACAACATAAGGATCCACCAGAGTTCATTGCATGTCTGTTCTTTTCACAAACCACATCTAGAGTAATTGCATGTCTCTTCTTCAAACAAAACACACATAGATCCACTAGTGTCATTGCATGTGTGTTCTTTTCACAAACCACATCTAGAGTCATTGGATGTCTGTTCTTTACACAAACCACATATTGATCCACCAGTGTCAGTGCATGTGTGTTCTTTTCACAAACCACATCTAGAGTCATTGCGTGTGTGTTCTTTTCACAAACCACATATGGATCCACCAGTGTGATTGCATGTGTGTTCTTTTCATTAACCACAGCTAGAGTCATTGCATGTCTGTTCTTTTCACAAACCACATATGGATCCACCAGTGTCATTGCATGTGTGTTCTTTTTCACAAACCACATCTAGATTCATTGCATGTGTGTTATTTTTATTAACCACATCTAGAGTCATTGCATGTGTGTTCTTTTCACAAACCACATATGGATCCACCAGTGTTATTGCATGTGTGCTCTTTTCACAAACCACATCTAGAGTCATTCCATGTGTGTTCTTCTCACAAACCACATATGGATCCACCAGAGTTCATTGCATGTGTGTTCTTTTCACAAACCACATATGGATCCACCAGAGTTCATTGCATGTGTGTTCTTTTCACATACCATGTATGGATCCACCAGTGTCATTGCATGTGTGTTCTTTTCACAAACCACATCTAGAGACATTTCACGTGTGTTCTTTGCACAAACCACATATGGATCCACCAGAGTTCATTGCATGTGTGTTATTTTCACAAACCACATATGGATCCACCAGTGTCATTGCATTTGTGATCTTTTCACAAACCATATCTAGAGTCGTTGCATGTATGTTATTTTCATTAACCACATCTAGAGTCAGTGCATGTGTGTTCTTCTCACAAACCACATATGGATCCACCAGAGTTCATTGCATGTGTGTTCTTTTCAGAAACCACATATGGATCCACTAGTGTCATTGCATGTGTGTTCTTTTCAAAAACAACAGCTACGGTCATTGCATGTGTGTTCTTTTCATTAACCACATCCAGAGTCATTGCATGTGTGTTCTCTTCACAAACCACATATGGATCCACCAGTGTCATTGGATGTCTGTTCTTTTCACAAACCACATCTATAGTCATTGCATGTGTGTTCTTCTCACAAACCTCATATGGATCCACCATAGTTCATTGCATGTGTGTTCTTTTCACAAACCACATATGGATTTAGTAGTGTCATTGCATGTGTGTTCTTTTCACAAACCACATCTAGAGTCATTGCATGTGTGTTCTTTTCCTTAACCACATCTAGAGTCATTGCATGTCTGTTCTTTTCACAAACCACATATGGATCCACCAGTGTCATTGCATGTGTGTTCTTTTCACAAACCACATCTAGAGTAATTGCATGTGTTTCTTCTTACAAACCACATATGGATCCACCATAGTTCATTGCATGTCTGTTCTTCTCACAAACCACATATGGATGCACCAGTGTCATTGCATGTGTGTTATTTTAATAAACCACATCTAGAGTCATTGCATGTGTGTTCATTTCACAAACCACATCTAGAGTCACTGCATGTGTGTTCTTTTCACAAAACACATATGGATCCACCAGTGTCATTGCATTTGTGTTCTTTTCACAAACCATATCTAGAGTCCTTGCATGTATGTTCTTTTCATTAACCACATCTAGAGTCATTGCATGTGTGTTCTTTTCACAAACCACATAAGGATGCAATAGTGTCATTGCATGTGTCTTCTTTTCACAAACCACATCTAGAGTCATTGCATATGTTTTCTTCTCACAAACCACATATGGATCCACCAGAGTTCATTGCATGTCTGTTCTTCTCACAAACCACATATGGATCCACCAGTGTCATTGCATGTGTGTTCTTTTCACATACCACATCTAGAGCCATTGGCTGTCTGTTCTTTTCACAAACCACATATAGAGTCATTGCATTTGTGTTCTTCTCACAAACAACATATGGATCCACCAGAGTTCATTGCATGTCTCTTCTTTTCACAAACCACAGCTAGAGTCATTGCATGTCTGTTCTTCTCACAAACCACACATGGATCCGCTAGTGTCATTGCATGTGTGTTCTTTTCACGAACCACACCTAGAGTCATTGGATGTCTGTTCTTTTTCACAAACCACATATTGATCCACCAGTGTCATTGCATGTATGTTATTTTCACAAACCACGGCTAGGGTCATTGCATGTCTGTTCTTCTCACAACAACACATGGATCCACCAGTGTCATTGCATGTGTGTTCTTTTCACAATCCACATCTAGAGTAATTGCATGTGTGTTCTTTTCACAAAACACATATGGATCCACCAGTGTGATTCCATGTGTGTTCTTTTCATTAACCACAGCTAGAGTCATTGCATGTCTGTTCTTTTCACAAACCACATATGGATCCACCGGTGTCATTGCATGTGTTTTGTTTTCACAAACTACATCTAGAGTCATTGCATGTGTGTTCTTTTCATTAACCACATCTAGAGTCATTGCATGTGTGTTCTTTTCACAAACCACATATGGATCCACTAGTGTGATTGCATGTGTGTTCTTTTCACAAACCACATCTAGAGTCATTGCATCTGTGTTCTTCTCACAAACCACATATGGATCCACCAGAGTTCATTGCATGTGTGTTCTTTTCAGAAACCACATATGGATCCACCAGTGTCAGTGCATGTGTGTTCTTTTCAAAAACCACAGCTAGAGTCATTGCATGTGTGTTCTTTTCATTAACCACATCCAGAGTCATTGCATGTGTGTTCTCTTCACAAACCACATATGGATCCACTAGTGTCATTGGATGTCTGTTCTTTTCATAAACCACATCTATAGTCATTGCATGTGTGTTTTTCTCACAAACCTCATATGGATCCACCATAGTTCATTGCATCTGTGTTCTTTTCACAAACCACATATGGATTTAGTAGTGTCATTGCATGTGTGTTCTTTTCACAAACCACATCTAGAGTCATTGCATGTGTGTGCTTTTCATTAACCACATCTAGAGTCATTGCATGTCTATTCTTTTCACAAACCACATATGGATCCACAAGTGTTATTGCATGTGTGTTATTTTCACAAACCACATCTAGAGTCATTGCATGTGTTTTCTTCTCACAAACCACATATGGATCCACCAGAGTTCATTGCATGTCTGTTCTTCTCACAAACCACATATGGATCCACCAGTGTCATTGCATGTGTGTTCTTTTAACAAACCACATCTAGAGTCATTGGATGTCTGTTCTTTTCACAAACCACATCTAGAGTCATTGCATGTGTGTTCTTCTAAAAAAGAACATATGGATCCACCAGAGTTCATTGCATGTCTGTTCGTTTCACAAACCACAGCTAGAGTAATTGCATGTCTGTTCTTCTCACAAAACACACATAGATCCACTAGTGTCATTGCATGTGTTTTGTTTTCGCAAACCACATCTAGAGTCATTGGATGTGTGTTCTTTTCATTAACCACATCTAGAGTCATTGCATGTCTATTCTTTTCACAAACCACATATTGATCCACCAGTGTCATTGCATGTATGTTCTTTTCACAAACCACAGCTAGAGTCATTGCATGTCTGTTCTTCTCACAACAACATATGGATCCACCAGTGTGATTGCATGTGTGATCTTTTCACAAACCACATCTAGAGTAATTTCATGTGTGTTCTTTTCACAAACCACATATGGATCCACCAGTGTGATTCCATGTGTGTTCTTTTCATTAACCACAACTAGAGTCATTGCATGTCTATTCTTTTCACAAACCACATATGGATCCACCAGTGTCATTGCATGTGTTTTGTTTTCACAAACCACATCTAGAGTCATTGCATGTGTGTTCTTTTCATTAACCACATCTATAGTTATTGTATGTGTGTTCTTTTCACAAACCACATATGGATCCACTAGTGTCATTGCATGTGTGTTCTTTTCACAAACCACATCTAGAGTCATTGCATCCGTGTTCTTCTCACAAACCACATATGGATCCACCAGAGTTCATTGCATGTGTGTTCTTTTCAGAAACCACATATGGATCCACCAGTGTCATTTATGTGTGTTCTTTTCAAAAACCACAGCTAGAGTCATTGCATGTGTGTTCTTTTCATAAACCACATCCAGAGTCATTGCATGTGTGTTCTCTTCACAAACCACATATGGATCCACCAGTGTCATTGGATGTCTGTTCTTTTCACAAACCACATCTAGTCATTGCATGTGTGTTCTTCTCACAAACCTCATATGGATCCACCATAGTTAATTGCATGTGTGTTCTTTTCACAAACCACATATGGATTTAGTAGTGTCATTGCATGTGTGTTCTTTTCACAAACCACATCTAGACCCATTGCATGTGTGTTCTTTTCATTAACCACATCTAGAGTCATTGCATGTCTGTTCTTTTCACATACCACATATGGATCCACTAGTGTCATTGCATGTGTGTTCTTTTTACAAACCACATCTAGAGTCATTTCACGTGTGTTCTTCGCACAAACCACATATGGATCCACCAGAGTTCATTGCATGTGTGTTCTTTTCACAAACCACATATGGATCCACCAGTGTCATTGCATTTGTGTTCTTTTCACAAACCATATCTAGAGTCATTGCATGTATGTTCGTTTCATTAACCACATCTAGAGTCATTGCATGTGTGTTCTTTTCACAAACCACATAAGGATCCAATAGTATCATTGCATGTGTGTTCTATTCACAAACCACATCTAGAGTCATTGCATATGTTTTCTTCTCACAAACCACATATGAATCCACCAGAGTTTATTGCATGTCTGTTCTTCTCACAAACCACATACGGATCCACCAGTGTCATTGCATGTGTGTTCTTTTCACATACCACATCTAGAGTCATTGGCTGTCTGTTCTTTTCACAAACCACATCTAGAGTCATTGCATTTGTGTTCTTCTCACAAACAACATATGGATCCACCAGAGTTCATTGCATGTTTGTTCTTTTCACAAACCACAGCTAGAGTCATTGCATGTTTGTTCTTCTCACAAACCACACATGGATCCGCTAGTGTCATTGCATGTGTGTTCTTTTCACGAACCACATCTAGAGTCATTGGATGTCTTTTCTTTTCACAAACCACATATTGATCCACCAGTGTCATTGCATGTATGTTCTTTTCACAAACCACAGCTAGAGTCATTGCATATCTGCTTCTCAGAACAACACATGGATCCACCAGTGTCATTGCATGTGTGTTCTTGTCACAGACCAAATCTAGAGTAATTGCATGTGTGTTCTTTTCACAAAACACATATGGATCCACCAGTGTGATTCCATGTGTGTTCTTTTCATTAACCACAGCTAGAGTCATTGCATGTCTGTTCTTTTCACAAACCACATATGGATCCACAGTCATTTCATGTTTTTTGTTTTCACAAACCACATCTAGAGTCATTGCATGTGTGTTCTTTTCATTAACCACATCTAGAGTCATTGCATGTCTGTTCTTTTCACAAACCACATATTGATCCACCAGTGTCATTAAATGTATGTTCTTTTCACAAACCACAGCTAGAGTCATTGCATGTCTGTTCTTCTCACAACAACATATGGATCCACCAGTGTCATTGCATGTGTGATCTTTTCACAAACCACATCTAGAGTAATTTCATGTGTGTTCTTTTCACAAACCACATATGGATCCACTAGTGTGATTCCATGTGTGTTCTTTTCATTAACCACAGCTAGAGTCATTGCATGTCTGTTCTTTTCACAAACCACATATGGATCCACTAGTCATTGCATGTGTTTTGTTTTCACAAACCACATCTAGAGGCATTACATGTGTGTTCTTTTCATTAACCACATCTAGAGTCATTGCATGTGTTCTTTTCACAAACCACATATGGATCCACTAGTGTCATTGCATTTGTGTTCTTTTCACAAACCACATCTAGAGTCATTGCATCCGTGTTCTTCTCAAAAACCACATATGGATCCACCAGAGTTCATTGCATGTGTGCTCTTTTCAGAAACCACATATGGATCCACCAGTGTCATTGCATGTGTGTTCTTTTCAAAAACAACAGCTAGAGTCATTGCATGTGTGTTCTTTTCATAAACCACATCCAGAGTCATTGCATGTGTGTTCTCTTCACAAACCACATATGGATCCACCAGTGTGTCATTGTATGTCTGTTCTTTTCACAAACCACATCTATAGTCATTGCATGTGTGTTCTTCTCACAAACCTCATATGGATCCACCATAGTTAATTGCATGTGTGTTCTTTTCACAAACCACATATGGATTTAGTAGTGTCATTGCATGTGTGTTCTTTTCACAAACCACATCTAGACCCATTGCATGTGTGTTCTTTTCATTAACCACATCTAGAGTCATTGCATGTCTGTTCTTTTCACATACCACATATGGATCCACTGTGTCATTGCATGTGTGTTCTTTTTACAAACCACATCTAGAGTCATTTCACGTGTGTTCTTCGCACAAACCACATATGGATCCACCAGAGTTCATTGCATGTGTGTTCTTTTCACAAACCACATATGGATCCACCAGTGTCATTGCATTTGTGTTCTTTTCATAAACCATATCTAGAGTCATTGCATGTATGTTCGTTTCATTAACCACATCTAGAGTCATTGCATGTGTGTTCTTTTCACAAACCACATAAGGATCCAATAGTATCATTGCATGTGTGTTCTTTTCACAAACCACATCTAGAGTCATTGCATATGTTTTCTTCTCACAAACCACATATGAATCCACCAGAGTTTATTGCATGTCTGTTCTTCTCACAAACCACATACGGATCCACCAGTGTCATTGCATGTGTGTTCTTTTCACATACCACATCTAGAGTCATTGGCTGTCTGTTCTTTTCACAAACCACATCTAGAGTCATTGCATTTGTGTTCTTCTCACAAACAACATATGGATCCACCAGAGTTCATTGCATGTTTGTTCTTTTCACAAACCACAGCTAGAGTCATTGCATGTTTGTTCTTCTCACAAACCACACATGGATCCGCTAGTGTCATTGCATGTGTGTTCTTTTCATGAACCACATCTAGACTCATTGGATGTATTTTCTTTTCACAAACCACATATTGATCCACCAGTGTCATTGCATGTATGTTCTTTTCACAAACCACAGCTAGAGTCATTGCATATCTGCTTCTCACGACAACACATGGATCCACCAGTGTCATTGCATGTGTGTTCTTGTCACAAACCAAATCTAGAGTAATTGCATGTGTGTTCTTTTCACAAAACACATATGGATCCACCAGTGTGATTCCATGTGTGTTCTTTTCATTAACCACAGCTAGAGTCATTGCATGTCTGTTCTTTTCACAAACCACATATGGATCCACCAGTGTCATTTCATGTGTTTTGTTTTCACAAACCACATCTAGAGTCATTGCATGTGTGTTCTTTTCATTAACCACATCTAGAGTCATTGCATGTCTATTCTTTTCACAAACCACATATTGATCCACCAGTGTCATTAAATGTATGTTCTTTTCACAAACCACAGCTAGAGTCATTGCATGTCTGTTCTTCTCACAACAACATATGGATCCACCAGTGTCATTGCATGTGTGGTCTTTTCACAAACCACATCTAGAGTAATTTCATGTGTGTTCTTTTCACAAACCACATATGGATCCACTAGTGTGATTCCATGTGTGTTGTTTTCATTAACCACAGCTAGAGTCATTGCATGTCTGTTCTTTTCACAAACCACATATGGATCCACCAGTGTCATTGCATGTGTTTTGTTTTCACAAACCACATCTAGAGGCATTACATGTGTGTTCTTTTCATTAACCACATCTAGAGTCATTGCATGTGTGTTCTTTTCACAAACCACATATGGATCCACTAGTGTCATTGCATTTGTGTTCTTTTCACAAACCACATCTAGAGTCATTGCATCCGTGTTCTTCTCAAAAACCACATATGGATCCACCAGAGTTCATTGCATGTGTGCTCTTTTCAGAAACCACATATGGATCCACCAGTGTCATTGCATGTGTGTTCTTTTCAAAAACCACAGCTAGAGTCATTGCATGTGTGTTCTTTTCATTAACCACATCCAGAGTCATTGCATGTGTGTTCTCTTCACAAACCACATATGGATCCACAAGTGTCATTAGATGTCTGTTCTTCTCACAAACCACATCTATAGTCATTCCATGTGTGTTCTTATAACAAACCTCATATGGATCCACCATAGTTAATTGCATGTGTGTTCTTTTCACAAACCACATATGGATTTAGTAGTGTCATTGCATGTGTGTTCTTTTCACAAACCACATCTAGAGTCATTGCATGTGTGTTCTTTTCATTAACCACATCTAGAGTCATTGCATGTCTGTTCTTTTCACATACCACATATGGATCCACTAGTGTCATTGCATGTGTGTTCTTTTCACAAACCACATCTAGAGTCATTTCACGTGTGTTCTTCGCACAAACCACATATGGATCCACCAGAGTTCATTGCATGTGTGTTCTTTTCACAAACCACATATGGATCCACCAGTGTCATTGCATTTGTGTTCTTTTCACAAACCATATCTAGAGTCGTTCCATGTATGTTCTTTTCATTAACCACATCTAGAGTCATTGCATGTGTGTTCTTTTCACAAACCACATAAGGATCCAATAGTGTCATTGCATGTGTGTTCTTTTCACAAACCACATCTAGAGTCATTGCATATGTTTTCTTCTCACAAACCACATATGGATCCACCAGAGTTCATTGCATGTCTGTTCTTCTCACAAACCACATATGGATCCACCAGTGTCATTGCATGTGTGTTCTTTTCACAAACCACATCTAGAGTCATTGCATCTGTGTTCTTCTCACAAACCACATATGGATCCACCAGAGTTCATTGCATGTGTGTTCTTTTCAGAAACCACATATGGATCCACCAGTGTCAGTGCATGTGTGTTCTTTTCAAAAACCACAGCTAGAGTCATTGCATGTGTGTTCTTTTCATTAACCACATCCAGAGTCATTGCATGTGTGTTCTCTTCACAAACCACATATGGATCCACTAGTGTCATTGGATGTCTGTTCTTTTCATAAACCACATCTATAGTCATTGCATGTGTGTTTTTCTCACAAACCTCATATGGATCCACCATAGTTCATTGCATCTGTGTTCTTTTCACAAACCACATATGGATTTAGTAGTGTCATTGCATGTGTGTTCTTTTCACAAACCACATCTAGAGTCATTGCATGTGTGTGCTTTTCATTAACCACATCTAGAGTCATTGCATGTCTATTCTTTTCACAAACCACATATGGATCCACAAGTGTTATTGCATGTGTGTTATTTTCACAAACCACATCTAGAGTCATTGCATGCGTTTTCTTCTCACAAACCACATATGGATCCACCAGAGTTCATTGCATGTCTGTTCTTCTCACAAACCACATATGGATCCACCAGTGTCATTGCATGTGTGTTCTTGTCACAAACCAAATCTAGAGTAATTGCATGTGTGTTCTTTTCACAAAACACATATGGATCCACCAGTGTGATTCCATGTGTGTTCTTTTCATTAACCACAGCTAGAGTCATTGCATGTCTGTTCTTTTCACAAACCACATATGGATCCACCAGTGTCATTTCATGTGTTTTGTTTTCACAAACCACATCTAGAGTCATTGCATGTGTGTTCTTTTCATTAACCACATCTAGAGTCATTGCATGTCTGTTCTTTTCACAAACCACATATTGATCCACCAGTGTCATTAAATGTATGTTCTTTTCACAAACCACAGCTAGAGTCATTGCATGTCTGTTCTTCTCACAACAACATATGGATCCACCAGTGTCATTGCATGTGTGATCTTTTCACAAACCACATCTAGAGTAATTTCATGTGTGTTCTTTTCACAAACCACATATGGATCCACTAGTGTGATTCCATGTGTGTTCTTTTCATTAACCACAGCTAGAGTCATTGCATGTCTGTTCTTTTCACAAACCACATATGGATCCACCAGTGTCATTGCATGTGTTTTGTTTTCACAAACCACATCTAGAGGCATTACATGTGTGTTCTTTTCATTAACCACATCTAGAGTCATTGCATGTGTGTTCTTTTCACAAACCACATATGGATCCACTAGTGTCATTGCATTTGTGTTCTTTTCACAAACCACATCTAGAGTCATTGCATCCGTGTTCTTCTCAAAAACCACATATGGATCCACCAGAGTTCATTGCATGTGTGCTCTTTTCAGAAACCACATATGGATCCACCAGTGTCATTGCATGTGTGTTCTTTTCAAAAACAACAGCTAGAGTCATTGCATGTGTGTTCTTTTCATAAACCACATCCAGAGTCATTGCATGTGTGTTCTCTTCACAAACCACATATGGATCCACCAGTGTCATTGGATGTCTGTTCTTTTCACAAACCACATCTATAGTCATTGCATGTGTGTTCTTCTCACAAACCTCATATGGATCCACCATAGTTAATTGCATGTGTGTTCTTTTCACAAACCACATATGGATTTAGTAGTGTCATTGCATGTGTGTTCTTTTCACAAACCACATCTAGACCCATTGCATGTGTGTTCTTTTCATTAACCACATCTAGAGTCATTGCATGTCTGTTCTTTTCACATACCACATATGGATCCACTAGTGTCATTGCATGTGTGTTCTTTTTACAAACCACATCTAGAGTCATTTCACGTGTGTTCTTCGCACAAACCACATATGGATCCACCAGAGTTCATTGCATGTGTGTTCTTTTCACAAACCACATATGGATCCACCAGTGTCATTGCATTTGTGTTCTTTTCACAAACCATATCTAGAGTCATTGCATGTATGTTCGTTTCATTAACCACATCTAGAGTCATTGCATGTGTGTTCTTTTCACAAACCACATAAGGATCCAATAGTATCATTGCATGTGTGTTCTTTTCACAAACCACATCTAGAGTCATTGCATATGTTTTCTTCTCACAAACCACATATGAATCCACCAGAGTTTATTGCATGTCTGTTCTTCTCACAAACCACATACGGATCCACCAGTGTCATTGCATGTGTGTTCTTTTCACATACCACATCTAGAATCATTGGCTGTCTGTTCTATTCACAAACCACATCTAGAGTCATTGCATTTGTGTTCTTCTCACAAACAACATATGGATCCACCAGAGTTCATTGCATGTTTGTTCTTTTCACAAACCACAGCTAGAGTCATTGCATGTTTGTTCTTCTCACAAACCACACATGGATCCGCTAGTGTCATTGCATGTGTGTTCTTTTCATGAACCACATCTAGAGTCATTGGATGTCTTTTCTTCTCACAAACCACATATTGATCCACCAGTGTCATTGCATGTATGTTCTTTTCACAAACCACAGCTAGAGTCATTGCATATCTGCTTCTCACGACAACACATGGATCCACCAGTGTCATTGCATGTGTGTTCTTGTCACAAACCAAATCTAGAGTAATTGCATGTGTGTTCTTTTCACAAAACACATATGGATCCACCAGTGTGATTCCATGTGTGTTCTTTTCATTAACCACAGCTAGAGTCATTGCATGTCTGTTCTTTTCACAAACCACATATGGATCCACCAGTGTCATTTCATGTGTTTTGTTTTCACAAACCACATCTAGAGTCATTGCATGTGTGTTCTTTTCATTAACCACATCTAGAGTCATTGCATGTCTATTCTTTTCACAAACCACATATTGATCCACCAGTGTCATTAAATGTATGTTCTTTTCACAAACCACAGCTAGAGTCATTGCATGTCTGTTCTTCTCACAACAACATATGGATCCACCAGTGTCATTGCATGTGTGGTCTTTTCACAAACCACATCTAGAGTAATTTCATGTGTGTTCTTTTCACAAACCACATATGGATCCACTAGTGTGATTCCATGTGTGTTCTTTTCATTAACCACAGCTAGAGTCATTGCATGTCTGTTCTTTTCACAAACCACATATGGATCCACCAGTGTCATTGCATGTGTTTTGTTTTCACAAACCACATCTAGAGGCATTACATGTGTGTTCTTTTCATTAACCACATCTAGAGTCATTGCATGTGTGTTCTTTTCACAAACCACATATGGATCCACTAGTGTCATTGCATTTGTGTTCTTTTCACAAACCACATCTAGAGTCATTGCATCCGTGTTCTTCTCAAAAACCACATATGGATCCACCAGAGTTCATTGCATGTGTGCTCTTTTCAGAAACCACATATGGATCCACCAGTGTCATTGCATGTGTGTTCTTTTCAAAAACCACAGCTAGAGTCATTGCATGTGTGTTCTTTTCATTAACCACATCCAGAGTCATTGCATGTGTGTTCTCTTCACAAACCACATATGGATCCACCAGTGTCATTAGATGTCTGTTCTTTTCACAAACCACATCTATAGTCATTCCATGTGTGTTCTTATAACAAACCTCATATGGATCCACCATAGTTAATTGCATGTGTGTTCTTTTCACAAACCACATATGGATTTAGTAGTGTCATTGCATGTGTGTTCTTTTCACAAACCACATCTAGAGTCATTGCATGTGTGTTCTTTTCATTAACCACATCTAGAGTCATTGCATGTCTGTTCTTTTCACATACCACATATGGATCCACTAGTGTCATTGCATGTGTGTTCTTTTCACAAACCACATCTAGAGTCATTTCACGTGTTTTCTTCGCACAAACCACATATGGATCCACCAGAGTTCATTGCATGTGTGTTCTTTTCACAAACCACATATGGATCCACCAGTGTCATTGCATTTGTGTTCTTTTCACAAACCATATCTAGAGTCGTTCCATGTATGTTCTTTTCATTAACCACATCTAGAGTCATTGCATGTGTGTTCTTTTCACAAACCACATAAGGATCCAATAGTGTCATTGCATGTGTGTTCTTTTCACAAACCACATCTAGAGTCATTGCATATGTTTTCTTCTCACAAACCACATATGGATCCACCAGAGTTCATTGCATGTCTGTTCTTCTCACAAACCACATATGGATCCACCAGTGTCATTGCATGTGTGTTCTTTTCACATACCACATCTAGAGTCATTGGCTGTCTGTTCTTTTCACAAACCACATCTAGAGTCATTGCATGTGTGTTCTTCTCACAAACAACATATGGATCCACCTGAGTTCATTGCATGTTTGTTCTTTTCACAAACCACGTCTAGAGTCATTGCATGTTTGTTCTTCTCACAAACCACACATGGATCCGCTAGTGTCATTGCATGTGTGTTCTTTTCATGAACCACATCTAGAGTCATTGGATGTCTTTTCTTTTCACAAACCACATATTGATCCACCAGTGTCATTGCATGTATGTTCTTTTCACAAACCACAGCTAGAGTCATTGCATATCTGCTTCTCACAACAACACATGGATCCACCAGTGTCATTGCATGTGTGTTCTTGTCACAAACCAAATCTAGAGTAATTGCATGTGTGTTCTTTTCACAAAACACATATGGATCCACCAGTGTGATTCCATGTGTGTTCTTTTCATTAACCACAGCTAGAGTCATTGCATGTCTGTTCTTTTCACAAACCACATATGGATCCACCAGTGTCATTTCATGTGTTTTGTTTTCACAAACCACATCTAGAGTCATTGCATGTGTGTTCTTTTCATTAACCACATCTAGAGTCATTGCATGTCTATTCTTTTCACAAACCACATATTGATCCACCAGTGTCATTAAATGTATGCTCTTTTCACAAACCACAGCTAGAGTCATTGCATGTCTGTTCTTCTCACAAACCACACATGGATCCGTTAGTGTCATTGCATGTGTGTTCTTTTCACGAACCACATCTAGAGTCATTGGATGTCTGTTCTTTTTCACAAACCACATATTGATCCACCAGTGTCATTGCATGTATGTTATTTTCACAAACCACGGCTAGGGTCATTGCATGTCTGTTCTTTTCACAAACCACATATGGATCCACCAGTGTCATTGCATGTGTTTTGTTTTCACAAACCACATCTAGAGGCATTACATGTGTGTTCTTTTCATTAACCACATCTAGAGTCATTGCATGTGTGTTCTTTTCACAAACCACATATGGATCCACTAGTGTCATTGCATTTGTGTTCTTTTCACAAACCACATCTAGAGTCATTGCATGTGTGTTCTTCTCAAAAACCACATATGGATCCACCAGAGTTCATTGCATGTGTGTTCTTTTCACAAACCACATATGGATCCACCAGTGTCATTGCATGTGTGTTCTTTTCAAAAACCACAGCTAGAGTCATTGCATGTGTGTTCTTTTCATTAACCACATCCAGAGTCATTGCATGTGTGTTCTCTTCACAAACCACATATGGATCCACCAGTGTCATTAGATGTCTGTTCTTTTCACAAACCACATCTATAGTCATTCCATGTGTGTTCTTATAACAAACCTCATATGGATCCACCATAGTTAATTGCATGTGTGTTCTTTTCACAAACCACATATGGATTTAGTAGTGTCATTGCATGTGTGTTCTTTTCACAAACCACATCTAGAGTCATTGCATGTGTGTTCTTTTCATTAACCACATCTAGAGTCATTGCATGTCTGTTCTTTTCACATACCACATATGGATCCACTAGTGTCATTGCATGTGTGTTCTTTTCACAAACCACATCTAGAGTCATTGCATGTGTGTTCTTCGCACAAACCACATATGGATCCACCAGAGTTCATTGCATGTGTGTTCTTTTCACAAACCACATATGGATCCACCAGTGTCATTGCATTTGTGTTCTTTTCACAAACCATATCTAGAGTCGTTCCATGTATGTTCTTTTCATTAACCACATCTAGAGTCATTGCATGTGTGTTCTTTTCACAAACCACATAAGGATCCAATAGTGTCATTGCATGTGTGTTCTTTTCACAAACCACATCTAGAGTCATTGCATATGTTTTCTTCTCACAAACCACATATGGATCCACCAGAGTTCATTGCATGTCTGTTCTTCTCACAAACCACATATGGATCCACCAGTGTCATTGCATGTGTGTTCTTTTCACATACCACATCTAGAGTCATTGGCTGTCTGTTCTTTTCACAAACCACATCTAGAGTCATTGCATTTGTGTTCTTCTCACAAACAACATATGGATCCACCAGAGTTCATTGCATGTCTGTTCTTTTCACAAACCACAGCTAGAGTCATTGCATGTTTGTTCTTCTCACAAACCACACATGGATCCGCTAGTGTCATTGCATGTGTGTTCTTTTCACGAACCACATCTAGAGTCATTGAATGTCTGTTCTTTTCACAAACCACATATTGATCCACCAGTGTCATTGCATGTATGTTCTTTTCACAAACCACAGCTAGGGTCATTGCATGTATGTTCTTCTCACAACAACACATGGATCCACCAGTGTCATTGCATGTGTGTTCTTTTCACAAACCACATCTAGAGTAATTGCATGTGTGTTCTTTTCACAAAACATATATGGATCCACCAGTGTGATTCCATGTGTGTTCTTTTCATTAACCACAGCTAGAGTCATCGCATGTCTATTCTTTTCACAAACCACATATGGATCCACCAGTGTCATTGCATGTGTTTTGTTTTCACAAACCAAATCTAGAGTCATTGCATGTGTTATCTTTTCATTAACCACATCTAGAGTCATTGCATGTGTGTTCTTTTCACAAACCACATATGGATCCACTTGTGTCATTGCATGTGTGTTCTTTTCACAAACCACATCTAGAGGCATTGCATCTGTGTTCTTCTCACAAACCACATATGGATCCACCAGAGTTCATTGCATGTGTGTTCTTTTCAGAAACCACATATGGATCCACTAGTGTCAGTGCATGTGTGTTCTTTTCAAAAACCACAGCTAGAGTCATTGCATGTGTGTTCTTTTCATTAACCACATCCAGAGTCATTGCATGTGTGTTCTCTTCACAAACCACATATGGATCCACTAGTGTCATTGTATGTCTGTTCTTTTCACAAACCACATCTATAGTCATTGCATGTGTGTTCTTCTCACAAACCTCATATGGACCCACCATAGTTCATTGCATGTGTGTTCTTTTCACAAACCACATATGGATTTAGTAGTGTCATTGCATGTGTGTTCTTTTCACAAACCACATCTAGAGTCATTGCATGTGTGTGCATTTCATTAACCACATCTAGAGTCATTGCATGTCTATTCTTTTCACAAACCACATATGGATCCACAACTATCATTGCATGTGTGTTCTTTTCACAAACCACATCTAGAGTCATTGCATGTGTTTTATTCTCACAAACCACATATGGATCCACCAGAGTTCATTGCATGTCTGTTCTTCTCACAAACAACATATGGATCCACCATAGTTCATTGCATGTCTGTTCTTTTCACAAACCACAGCTAGAGTCATTGCATGTTTGTTCTTCTCACAAACCACACATGGATCCGCTAGTGTCATTGCATGTATGTTCTTCTCACAAAACACACATAGATCCACTAGTGTCATTGCATGTGTGTTCTTTTCACAAACCACATCTAGAGTCATTGGATGTCTGTTCTTTACACAAACCACATATTGATCCACCAGTGTCATTGCATGTGTGTTCTTTTCACAAACCACATCTAGAGTCATTGCGTGTGTGTTCTTTTCACAAACCACATATGGATCCACCAGTGTGATTGCATGTGTGTTCTTTTCACAAACCACATCAAGAGTCATTGCGTGTGTGTTCTTTTTGCAAACCACATATGGATCCACAAGTGTCATTGGATGTCTGTTCTTTTCACAAACCACATCTATAGTCATTGCATGTGTGTTCTTCTCACAAACCTCATATGGATCCACCATAGTTTATTGCATGTGTGTTCTTTTCACAAACCACATATGGATTTCGTAGTGTCCTTGCATGTGTGTTCTTTTCACAAACCACATCTAGAGTCATTGCATGTGTTATCTTTTCCTTAACCACATCTAGAGTCATTGCATGTCTATTCTTTTCACAAACCACATATGGATCCACCAGTGTCATTGCATGTGTGTTCTTTTCACAAACCACATCTAGAGTCATTGCATGTCTGTTCTTTTCACAAACCACATATGGATCCACCAGTGTCATTGCATGTGTGTTCTTTTTCACAACCACATCTAGCGTCATTGCATGTGTGTTCTTTTTATTAACCACATCTAGAGTCATTGCATGTGTGTTCTTTTCACAAACCACATATTGATCCACCAGTGTCATTGCATGTATGTTCTTTTCACAAACCACAGCTAGAGTCATTGCATGTCTGTTCTTCTCACAACAACATATGGATCCACCAGTGTCATTGCATGTGTGATCTTTTCACAAACCACATCTAGAGTAATTTCATGTGTGTTCTTTTCACAAACCACATATGGATCCACCAGTGTGATTCCATGTGTGTTCTTTTCATTAACCACAACCAGTGTCATTGCATGTCTGTTCTTCTCACAAACCACATATGGATCCACTAGTGTCATTGCATGTGTGTTCTTTTCACAAACTACATCTAGAGTCATTGGATGTCTGTTCGTTACACAAACCACATATTGATCCACCAGTGTCATTGCATGTGTGTTCTTTTCACATACCACATCTAGAGTCATTGGTTGTCTGTTCTTTTCACAAACCACATCTAGAGTCATTGCTTGTGTGTTCTTCTCACAAACAACATATGGATCCACCATAGTTCATTGCATGTCTGTTCTTTTCAAAACCACAGCTAGAGTCATTGCATGTTTGTTCTTCTCACAAACCACACATGGATCCGCTAGTGTCATTGCATGTATGTTCTTCTCACAAAACACACATAGATCCACTAGTGTCATTGCATGTGTGTTCTTTTCACAAACCACATCTAGAGTCATTGGATGTCTGTTCTTTACACAAACCACATATTGATCCACCAGTGTCATTGCATGTGTGTTCTTTTCACAAACCACATCTAGAGTCGTTGCGTGTGTGTTCTTTTCACAAACCACATATGGATCCACCAGTGTGATTGCATGTGTGTTCTTTTCATTAACCACACCTAGAGTCATTGCATGTCTGTTATTTTCACAAACCACATATGGATCCACCAGTGTCATTGCATGTGTTTTGTTTTCACAAACTACATCTAGAGTCATTGCATGTGTGTTCTTTTCATTAACCACATCTAGAGTCATTGCATGTGTGTTCTTTTCACAAACCACATATGGATCCACCAGTTTTATTGCATGTGTGCTCTTTTCACAAACCACATCTAGAGTCATTGCATCTGTGTTCTTCTCACAAACCACATATGGATCCACCAGAGTTCATTACATGTGTGTTCTTTTCAGAAACCACATATGGATCCACCAGTGTCAGTGCATGTGTGTTCTTTTCAAAAACCACAGCTAGAGTCATTACATGTGTGTTCTTTTCATTAACCACATGCAGAGTCATTGCATGTGTGTTCTCTTCACAAACCACATATGGATCCACTAGTGTCATTGGATGTCTGTTATTTTCACAAACTACATCTATAGTCATTGCATGTGTGTTCTTCTCACAAACCTCATATGGATCCACCATAGTTCATTGCATGTGTGTTCTTTTCACAAACCACATATGGATTTAGTAGTGTCATTGCATGTGTGTTCTTTTCACAAACCACATCTAGAATCATTGCATGTGTGTTCTTTTCTTTAACCACATCTAGAGTCATTGCATGTCTGTTCTTTTCACAAACCACATATGGATCCACCAGTGTTATTGCATGTGTGTTCTTTTCACAAACCACATCTAGAGTCATTGCATGTGTTTCTTCTCACAAACCACATATGGATCCACCATAGTTCTTTGCATGTCTGTTCTTCTCACAAACCACATATGGATGCACCAGTGTCATTGCATGTGTGTTCTTTTAACAAACCACATCTAGAGTCATTGCGTGTGTGTTCTTTTCACAAACCACATCTAGAGTCATTGCATGTGTGTTCTTTTCACAAAACACATATGGATCCACCAGTGTCATCGCATTTGTGTTCTTTTCACAAACCATATCTAGAGTCCTTGCATGTATGTTCTTTTCATTAACCACATCTAGAGTCATTGCATGTGTGTTCTTTTCACAAACCACATAAGGATGCAATAGTGTCATTGCATGTGTCTTCTTTTCACAAACCACATCTAGAGTCATTGCATATGTTTTCTTCTCACAAACCACATATGGATCCACCAGAGTTCATTGCATGTCTGTTCTTCTCACAAACCACATATGGATCCACCAGTGTCATTGCATATGTGTTCTTTTCACATACCACATCTAGAGCCATTGGCTGTCTGTTCTTTTTACAAACCACATCTAGAGTCATTGCATTTGTGTTCTTCTCACAAACAACATATGGATCCACCAGAGATCATTGCATGTCTGTTCTTTTCACAAACCACAGCTAGAGTCATTGCATGTCTGTTCTTCTCACAAACCACACATGGATCCGCTAGTGTCATTGCATGTGTGTTATTTTCACGAACCACATCTAGAGTCATTGGATGTCTGTTCTTTTCACAAACCACATATTGATCCACCAGTGTCATTGCATGTATGTTCTTTTCACAAACCACAGCTAGAGTCATTGCATGTCTGTTCTTCTCACAACAACACATGGATCCACCAGTGTCGTTGCATGTGTGATCTTTTCACAAACCACATCTAGAGTAATTGCATGTGTGTTCTTTTCACAAACCACATATGGATCCACCAGTGTGATTCCATGTGTGTTCTTTTCATTAACCACAGCTAGAGTCATTGCATGTTTGTTGTTTTCACAAACCACATATGGATCCACCAGTGTCATTGCATGTGTTTTGTTTTCACAAACCACATCCAGAGTCATTGCATGTGTGTTCTTTTCATTAACCACATCTAGAGTCATTGCATGTGTGTTCTTTTCACGAACCACATCTAGAGTCATTGGATGTCTTTTCTTTTTCACAAACCACATATTGATCCACCAGTGTCATTGCATGTATGTTCTTTTCACAAACCGCGGCTAGGGTCATTGCATGTCTGTTCTTCTCACAACAACACATGGATCCACCAGTGTCATTGCATGTGTGTTCTTTTCACAAACCACATCTAGAGTAATTGCATGTGTGTTCTTTTCACAAAACACATATGTATCCACCAGTGTGATTCCATGTGTGTTCTTTCCATTAACCACAGCTAGAGTCATTGCATGTCTGTTATTTTCACAAACCACATATGGATCCACCAGTGTCATTGCATGTGTTTTGTTTTCACAAACTACATCTAGAGTCATTGCATGTGTGTTCTTTTCATTAACCACATCTAGAGTCATTGCATGTGTGTTCTTTTCACAAACCACATATGGATCCACTAGTGTGATTGCATGTGTGTTCTTTTCACAAACCACATCTAGAGTCATTGCATCTGTGTTCTTCTCACAAACCACATATGGATCCACCAGAGTTCATTACATGTGTGTTCTTTTCAGAAACCACATATGGATCCACCAGTGTCAGTGCATGTGTGTTCTTTTCAAAAACCACAGCTAGAGTCATTACATGTGTGTTCTTTTCATTAACCACATGCAGAGTCATTGCATGTGTGTTCTCTTCACAAACCACATATGGATCCACTAGTGTCATTGGATGTCTGTTCTTTTCACAAACCACATCTATAGTCATTGCATGTGTGTTCTTTTCACAAACCACATATGGATTTAGTAGTGCCATTGCATGTGTCTTCTTTTCACAAACCACATCTAGAGTCATTGCATGTGTGTGCTTTTCATTAACCACATCTAGAGTCATTGCATGTCTATTCTTTTCACAAACCACATATGGATCCACAAGTGTCATTGCATGTGTGTTCTTTTCACAAACCACATCTAGAGTCATTGCATGTGTTTTCTTCTCACAAACCACATACGGATCCACCAGAATTCATTGCATGTTTGTTCTTCTCACAAACCACATATGGATCCACCAGTGTCATTGCATGTGTGTTCTTTTAACAAACCACATCTAGAGTCATTGGATGTCTGTTCTTTTCACAAACCACACCTAGAGTCATTGCATGTGTGTTCTTCTAAAAAAGAACATATCGATCCACCAGATTTCATTGCATGTCTGTTCTTTTCACAAACCACAGCTAGAGTAATTGCATGTCTGTTCTTCTCACAAAACACACATAGATCCACTAGTGTCATTGCATGTGTTTTGTTTTCACAAACCACATCTAGAGTCATTGTATGTGTGTTCTTTTCATTAACCACATCTAGAGTCATTGCATGTCTATTCTTTTCACAAACCACATATTGATCCACCAGTGTCATTGCATGTATGTTCTTTTCACAACCACAGCTAAACTCATTGCATGTCTGTTCTTCTCACAACAACATATGGATCCACCAGTGTCATTGCATGTGTGATCTTTTCACAAACCACATCTAGAGTAATTTCATGTGTGTTCTTTTCACAAACCACATATGGATCCACCAGTGTGATTCCATGTGTGTTCTTTTCATTAACCACAACTAGAGTCATTGCATGTCTGTTCTTTTCACAAACCACATATGGATCCACCGGTGTCATTGCATGTGTTTTGTTTTCACAAACCACATCTAGAGTCATTGCATGTGTGTTCTTTTCATTAACCACATCTATAGTAATTGCATGTGTGTTCTTTTCACAAACCACATATGGATCCACTAGTGTCATTGCATGTGTGTTCTTTTCACAAACCACATCTAGAGTCATTGCATCCGTGTTCTTCTCACAAACCACATATGGATCCACTAGAGTTCATTGCATGTGTGTTCTTTTCAGAAACCACATATGGATCCACCAGTGTCATTGCATGTGTGTTCTTTTCACAAACCACAGCTAGAGTCATTGCATGTGTGTTCTTTTCATAAACCACATCCAGAGTCATTGCATGTGTGTTCTCTTCACAAACCACATATGGATCCACCAGTGTCATTGGATGTCTGTTCTTTTCACAAACCACATCTATAGTCATTGCATGTGTGTTCTTCTCACAAACCTCATATGGATCCACCATAGTTAATTGCATGTGTGTTCTTTTCACAAACCACATATGGATTTAGTAGTGTCATTGCATGTGTGTTCTTTTCACAAACCACATCTAGAGCCATTGCATGTGTGTTCTTTTCATTAACCACATCTAGAGTCATTGCATGTCTATTCTTTTCACATACCACATATGGATCCACTAGTGTCATTGCATGTGTGTTCTTTTTACAAACCACATCTAGAGTCATTTCACGTGTGTTCTTCGCACAAACCACATATGGATCCACCAGAGTTCATTGCATGTGTGTTCTTTTCACAAACCACATATGGATCCACCAGTGTCATTGCATTTGTGTTCTTTTCACAAACCATATCTAGAGTCATTGCATGTATGTTCGTTTCATTAACCACATCTAGAGTCATTGCATGTGTGTTCTTTTCACAAACCACATAAGGATCCAATAGTGTCATTGCATGTGTGTTCTTTTCACAAACCACATCTATAGTCATTGCATGTGTGTTCTTTTCACAAACCACATATGGATTTAGTAGTGCCATTGCATATGTCTTCTTTTCACAAACCACATCTAGAGTCATTGCATGTGTGTGCTTTTCATTAACCACATCTAGAGTCATTGCATGTCTATTCTTTTCACAAACCACATATGGATCCACAAGTGTCATTGCATGTGTGTTCTTTTCACAAACCACATCTAGAGTCATTGCATGTGTTTTCTTCTCACAAACCACATATGGATCCACCAGAATTCATTGCATGTTTGTTCTTCTCACAAACCACATATGGATCCACCAGTGTCATTGCATGTGTGTTCTTTTAACAAACCACATCTAGAGTCATTGGATGTCTGTTCTTTTCACAAACCACACCTAGAGTCATTGCATGTGTGTTCTTCTAAAAAAGAACATATGGATCCACCAGAGTTCATTGCATGTCTGTTCTTTTCACAAACCACAGCTAGAGTAATTGCATGTCTGTTCTTCTCACAAAACACACATAGATCCACTAGTGTCATTGCATGTGTTTTGTTTTCACAAACCACATCTAGAGTCATTGTATGTGTGTTCTTTTCATTAACCACATCTAGAGTCATTGCATGTCTATTCTTTTCACAAACCACATATTGATCCACCAGTGTCATTGCATGTATGTTCTTTTCACAACCACAGCTAAACTCATTGCATGTCTGTTCTTCTCACAACAACATATGGATCCACCAGTGTCATTGCATGTGTGATCTTTTCACAAACCACATCTAGAGTAATTTCATGTGTGTTCTTTTCACAAACCACATATGGATCCACCAGTGTGATTCCATGTGTGTTCTTTTCATTAACCACAACTAGAGTCATTGCATGTCTGTTCTTTTCACAAACCACATATGGATCCACCGGTGTCATTGCATGTGTTTTGTTTTCACAAACCACATCTAGAGTCATTGCATGTGTGTTCTTTTCATTAACCACATCTATAGTAATTGCATGTGTGTTCTTTTCACAAACCACATATGGATCCACTAGTGTCATTGCATGTGTGTTCTTTTCACAAACCACATCTAGAGTCATTGCATCTGTGTTCTTCTCACAAACCACATATGGATCCACTAGAGTTCATTGCATGTGTGTTCTTTTCAGAAACCACATATGGATCCACCAGTGTCATTGCATGTGTGTTCTTTTCACAAACCACAGCTAGAGTCATTGCATGTGTGTTCTTTTCATAAACCACATCCAGAGTCATTGCATGTGTGTTCTCTTCACAAACCACATATGGATCCACCAGTGTCATTGGATGTCTGTTCTTTTCACAAACCACATCTATAGTCATTGCATGTGTGTTCTTCTCACAAACCTCATATGGATCCACCATAGTTAATTGCATGTGTGTTCTTTTCACAAACCACATATGGATTTAGTAGTGTCATTGCATGTGTGTTCTTTTCACAAACCACATCTAGAGCCATTGCATGTGTGTTCTTTTCATTAACCACATCTAGAGTCATTGCATGTCTATTCTTTTCACATACCACATATGGATCCACTAGTGTCATTGCATGTGTGTTCTTTTTACAAACCACATCTAGAGTCATTTCACGTGTGTTCTTCGCACAAACCACATATGGATCCACCAGAGTTCATTGCATGTGTGTTCTTTTCACAAACCACATATGGATCCACCAGTGTCATTGCATTTGTGTTCTTTTCACAAACCATATCTAGAGTCATTGCATGTATGTTCGTTTCATTAACCACATCTAGAGTCATTGCATGTGTGTTCTTTTCACAAACCACATAAGGATCCAATAGTGTCATTGCATGTGTGTTCTTTTCACAAACCACATCTAGAGTCATTGCATATGTTTTCTTCTCACAAACCACAAATGAATCCACCAGAGTTTATTGCATGTCTGTTCTTCTCACAAACCACATATGGATCCACCAGTGTCATTGCATGTGCGTTCTTTTCACATACCACATCTAGAGTCATTGGCTGTCTGTTCTTTTCACAAACCACATCTAGAGTCATTGCATTTGTGTTCTTCTCACAAACAACATATGGATCCACCAGAGTTCATTGCATGTTTGTTATTTTCACAAACCACAGCTAGAGTCATTGCATGTTTGTTCTTCTCACAAACCACACATGGATCCGCTAGTGTCATTGCATGTGTGTTCTTTTCACGAACCACATCTAGAGTCATTGGATGTCTGTTCTTTTCACAAACCACATATTGATCCACCAGTGTCATTGCATGTATGTTCTTTTCACAAACCACAGCTAGAGTCATTGCATATCTGCTTCTCACGACAACACATGGATCCACCAGTGTCATTGCATGTGGTATCTTGTCACAAACCAAATGTAGAGTAATTGCATGTGTGTTCTTTTCACAAACCACATATGGATCCACCAGTGTGATTCCATGTGTGTTCTTTTCATTAACCACAGCTAGAGTCATTGCATGTCTGTTATTTTCACAAACCACATATGGATCCACCAGTGTCTTGTTTTCGCAAACCACATCTAGAGTCATTGCATGTGTGTTCTTTTCATTAAACACATCTAGAGTCATTGCATGTCTATTCTTTTCACAAACCACATATTGATCCACCAGTGTCATTAAATGTATGTTCTTTTCACAAACCACAGCTAGAGTCATTGCATGTCTGTTCTTCTCACAACAACATATGGATCCACCAGTGTCATTGCATGTGTGATCTTTTCACAAACCACATCTAGAGTAATTTCATGTGTGTTCTTTTCACAAACCACATATGGATCCACTAGTGGGATTCCATGTGTGTTCTTTTCATTAACCACAGCTAGAGTCATTGCATGTCTGTTCTTTTCACAAACCACATATGGATCCACCAGTGTCATTGCATGTGTTTTGTTTTCACAAACCACATCTAGAGTCATTACATGTGTGTTCTTTTCATTAACCACATCTAGAGTCATTGCATGTGTGTTCTTTTCACAAACCACATATGGATCCACTAGTGTCCTTGCATGTGTGTTCTTTTCACAAACCACATCTAGAGTCATTGCATCCGTGTTCTTCTCACAAACCACATATGGATCCACCAGAGTTCATTGCATGTGTGCTCTTTTCAGAAACCACATATGGATCCACCAGTGTCATTGCATGTGTGTTCTTTTCAAAAACCACAGCTAGAGTCATTGCATGTGTGTTCTTTTCATTAACCACATCCAGAGTCATTGCATGTGTGTTCTCTTCACAAACCACATATGGATCCACTAGTGTCATTAGATGTCTGTTCTTTTCACAAACCACATCTATAGTCATTGCATGTGTGTTCTTCTCACAAACCTCATATGGATCCACCATAGTTAATTGCATGTGTGTTCTTTTCACAAACCACATCTAGAGTCATTGCATGTGTGTTCTTTTCATTAACCACATCTAGAGTCATTGCATGTCTGTTCTTTTCACATAACACATGTGGATCCACTAGTGTCATTGCATGTGTGTTCTTTTCACAAACCACATCTAGAGTCATTTCACGTGTGTTCTTCGCACAAACCACATATGGATCCACCAGAGTTCATTGGATGTGTGTTCTTTTCACAAACCACATATGGATCCACCAGTGTCATTGCATTTGTGTTCTTTTCACAAACCATATCTAGAGTCGTTGCATGTATGTTCTTTTCATTAACCACATCTAGAGTCATTGCATGTGTGTTCTTTTCAGAAACCACATAAGGATCCAATAGTGTCATTGCATGTGTGGTCTTTTCACAAACCACATCTAGAGTCATTGCATATGTTTTCTTCTCACAAACCACATATGGATCCACCAGAGTTCATTGCATGTCTGTTCTTCTCACAAACCACATATGGATCCACCAGTGTCATTGCATGTGTGTTCTTTTCACATACCACATCTAGAGTCATTGGCTGTCTGTTCTTTTCACAAACCACATCTAGAGTCATTGCACTTGTGTTCTTCTCACAAACAACATATGGATCCACCAGAGTTCCTTGCATGTGTGTTCTTTTCACAAACCACATATGGATCCACTAGTGTCCTTGCATGTGTGTTCTTTTCACAAACCACATCTAGAGTCATTGCATCCGTGTTCTTCTCACAAACCACATATGGATCCACCAGAGTTCATTGCATGTGTGCTCTTTTCAGAAACCACATATGGATCCACCAGTGTCATTGCATGTGTGTTCTTTTCAAAAACCACAGCTAGAGTCATTGCATGTGTGTTCTTTTCATTAACCACATCCAGAGTCATTGCATGTGTGTTCTCTTCACAAACCACATATGGATCCACCAGTGTCATTAGATGTCTGTTCTTTTCACAAACCACATCTATAGTCATTGCATGTGTGTTCTTCTCACAAACCTCATATGGATCCACCATAGTTAATTGCATGTGTGTTCTTTTCACAAACCACATCTAGAGTCATTGCATGTGTGTTCTTTTCATTAACCACATCTAGAGTCATTGCATGTCTGTTCTTTTCACATAACACATGTGGATCCACTAGTGTCATTGCATGTGTGTTCTTTTCACAAACCACATCTAGAGTCATTTCACGTGTGTTCTTCGCACAAACCACATATGGATCCACCAGAGTTCATTGGATGTGTGTTCTTTTCACAAACCACATATGGATCCACCAGTGTCATTGCATTTGTGTTCTTTTCACAAACCATATCTAGAGTCGTTGCATGTATGTTCTTTTCATTAACCACATCTAGAGTCATTGCATGTGTGTTCTTTTCAGAAACCACATAAGGATCCAATAGTGTCATTGCATGTGTGGTCTTTTCACAAACCACATCTAGAGTCATTGCATATGTTTTCTTCTCACAAACCACATATGGATCCACCAGAGTTCATTGCATGTCTGTTCTTCTCACAAACCACATATGGATCCACCAGTGTCATTGCATGTGTGTTCTTTTCACATACCACATCTAGAGTCATTGGCTGTCTGTTCTTTTCACAAACCACATCTAGAGTCATTGCACTTGTGTTCTTCTCATAAACAACATATGGATCCACCAGAGTTCCTTGCATGTCTGTTCTTTTCACAAACCACAGCTAGAGTCATTGCATGTCTGTTCTTCTCACAAACCACACATGGATCCGCTAGTGTCATTGCATGTGTGTTCTTTTCACGAACCACATCTAGAGTCTTTGGATGTCTGTTCTTTTCACAAACCACATATTGATCCACCAGTGTCATTGCATGTATGTTCTTTTCACAAACCACATCTAGGGTCATTGCATGTCTGTTCTTCTCACAACAACACATGGATCCACCAGTGTCATTGCATGTGTGTTCTTTTCACAAACCACATCTAGAGTAATTGCATGTGTGTTCTTTTCACAAAACACATATGGATCCACCAGTGTGATTCCATGTGTGTTCTTTTCATTAACCACAGCTAGAGTCTTTGCATGTCTGTTATTTTCACAAACCACATATGGATCCACCAGTGTCATTGCATGTGTTTTGTTTTCGCAAACCACATCTAGAGTCATTGCATGTGTGTTCTTTTCATTAACCACATCTAGAGTCATTGCATGTCTATTCTTTTCACAAACCACATATTGATCCACCAGTGTCATTAAATGTATGTTCTTTTCACAAACCACAGCTAGAGTCATTACATGTCTATTCTTCTCACAACAACATATGGATCCACCAGTGTCATTGCATGTGTGATCTTTTCACAAACCACATCTAGAGTAATTTCATGTGTGTTGTTTTCACAAACCACATATGGATCCACTAGTGGGATTCCATGTGTGTTCTTTTCATTAACCACAGCTAGAGTCATTGCATGTCTGTTCTTTTCACAAACCACATATGGATCCACCAGTGTCATTGCATGTGTTTTGTTTTCACAAACCACATCTAGAGTCATTACATGTGTGTTCTTTTCATTAACCACATCTAGAGTCATTGCATGTGTGTTCTTTTCACAAACCACATATGGATCCACTAGTGTCCTTGCATGTGTGTTCTTTTCACAAACCACATCTAGAGTCATTGCATCCGTGTTCTTCTCACAAACCACATATGGATCCACCAGAGTTCATTGCATGTGTGCTCTTTTCAGAAACCACATATGGATCCACCAGTGTCATTGCATGTGTGTTCTTTTCAAAAACCACAGCTAGAGTCATTGCATGTGTGTTCTTTTCATTAACCACATCCAGAGTCATTGCATGTGTGTTCTCTTCACAAACCACATATGGATCCACCAGTGTCATTAGATGTCTGTTCTTTTCACAAACCACATCTATAGTCATTGCATGTGTGTTCTTCTCACAAACCTCATATGGATCCACCATAGTTAATTGCATGTGTGTTCTTTTCACAAACCACATCTAGAGTCATTGCATGTGTGTTCTTTTCATTAACCACATCTAGAGTCATTGCATGTCTGTTCTTTTCACATACCACATGTGGATCCACTAGTGTCATTGCATGTGTGTTCTTTTCACAAACCACATCTAGAGACATATCACGTGTGTTCTTCTCACAAACCACATATGGATCCACCAGAGTTCATTGGATGTGTGTTCTTTTCACAAACCACATATGGATCCACCAGTGTCATTGCATTTGTGTTCTTTTCACAAACCATATCTAGAGTCGTTGCATGTATGTTCTTTTCATTAACCACATCTAGAGTCATTGCATGTGTGTTCTTTTCAGAAACCACATAAGGATCCAATAGTGTCATTGCATGTGTGTTCTTTTCACAAACCACATCTAGAGTCATTGCATATGTTTTCTTCTCACAAACCACATATGGATCCACCAGAGTTCATTGCATGTCTGTTCTTCTCACAAACCACATATGGATCCACCAGTGTCATTGCATGTGTGTTCTTTTCACATACCACATCTAGAGTCATTGGCTGTCTGTTCTTTTCACAAACCACATCTAGAGTCATTGCACTTGTGTTCTTCTCACAAACAACATATGGATCCACCAGAGTTCATTGCATGTCTGTTCTTTTCACAAACCACAGCTAGAGTCATTGCATGTCTGTTCTTCTCACAAACCACACATGGATCCGCTAGTGTCATTGCATGTGTGTTCTTTTCACGAACCACATCTAGAGTCATTGGATGTCTGTTCTTTTCACAAACCACATATTGATCCACCAATGTCATTGCATGTATGTTCTTTTCACAAACCACAGCTAGGGTCATTGCATGTCTGTTCTTCTCACAACAACACATGGATCCACCAGTGTCATTGCATGTGTGTTCTTTTCACAAACCACATCTAGAGTAATTGCATATGTGTTCTTTTCACAAAACACATATGGATCCACCAGTGTGATTCCATGTGTGTTCTTTTCATTAACCACAGCTAGAGTCATTGCATGTCTATTCTTTTCACAAACCACATATGGATCCACCAGTGTCATTGCATGTGTTTTGTTTTCACAAACCACATCTAGAGTCATTGCATGTGTGTTCTTTTCATTAACCACATCTAGAGTCATTGCATGTGTGTTCTTTTCACAAACCACATATGGATCCACTAGTGTGATTGCATGTGTGTTCTTTTCACAAACCACATCTAGAGTCATTGCATCTGTGTTCTTCTCACAAACCACATATGGATCCACCAGAGTTCATTGCATGTGTGTTCTTTTCAGAAACCACATATGGATCCACCAGTGTCATTGCATGTGTGTTCTTTTCATTAACCACATCCAGAGTCATTGCTTGTGTGTTCTCTTCACAAACCACATATGGATCCACTAGTGTCATTGGATGTCTGTTCTTTTCACAAACGACATCTATAGTCATTGCATGTGTGTTCTTCTCACAAACCTCATATGGATCCACCATAGTTCATTGCATGTGTGTTCTTTTCACAAACCACATATGGATTTAGTAGTGTCATTGCATGTGTGTTCTTTTCACAAACCACATCTAGAGTCATTGCATGTGTGTGCATTTCATTAACCACATCTAGAGTCATTGCGTTTCTATTATTTTCACAAACCACATATGGATCCACAACTGTCATTGCATGTGTGTTCTTTTCACAAACCACATCTAGAGTCATTGCATGTGTTTTCTTCTCACAAACCACATATGGATCCACCAGAGTTCATTGCATGTCTGTTCTTCTCACAAACCACATATGGATCCACCAGTGTCATTGCATGTGTGTTCTTTTAACAAACCACATGTAGAGTCATTGGATGTCTGTTCTTTTCACAAACCACATCTAGAGTCATTGCATGTGTGTTCTTCTAAAAAAGAACATATGGATCCACCAGAGTTCATTGCATGTCTGTTCTTTTCACAAACCACAGTTAGAGTAATTGCATGTCTGTTCTTCTCACAAAAAACACATAGATCCACTAGTGTCATTGCATGTGTGTTCTTTTCACAAATCACATCTAGAGTCATTGGATGTCTGTTCTTTACACAAACCACATATTGATCCACCAGTGTCATTGCATGTGTGTTCTTTTCACAAACCACATCAAGAGTCATTGCGTGTGTGTTCTTTTTGCAAACCACATATGGATCCACCAGTGTCATTGGATGTCTGTTCTTTTCACAAACCACATCTATAGTCATTGCATGTGTGTTCTTCTCACAAACCTCATATGGATCCACCATAGTTTATTGCATGTGTGTTCTTTTCACAAACCACATATGGATTTAGTAGTGTCATTGCATGTGTGTTCTTTTCAAAAACCACATCTAGAGTCATTGCATGTGTGTTATTTTCCTTAACCACATCTAGAGTCATTGCATGTCTGTTCTTTTCACAAACCACATATGGATCCACCAGTGTCATTGCATGTGTGTTCTTTTCACAAACCACATCTAGAGTCATTGCATGTGTTTTCTTCTCACAAACCACATATGGATCCACCATAGTTCATTGCATGTATGTTCTTCTCACAAACCACATATGGATCCACCAATGGCATTACATGTGTGTTCTTTTAACAAACCACATCTAGAGTCATTGGATGTCTGTTCTTTTGACAAACCACATATAGTCTCATTGCATGTGTGTTCTTCTCAAAAACAACATATGGATCCACCAGAGTTCATTGCATGTCTGTTCTTTTCACAAACCACAGCTAGAGTAATTGCATGTTTATTCTTCTCACAAAACACACATAGATCCACTAGTATCATTGCATGTGTGTTCTTTTCACAAACCACATCTAGAGTCATTGGAGGTCTGTTCTTTACACAAACCACATATTGATCCACAAGTGTCATTGCATGTGTGTTCTTTTCACAAACCACATCTAGAGTCATTGCGTGTGTGTTCTTTTCACAAACCACATATGGATCCACCAGTGTGATTGCATGTGTGTTCTTTTCATTAACCACAACTAGATTCATTGCATGTCTGTTCTTTTCACAAACCACATATGGATCCACCAGTGTCATTGCATGTGTGTTCTTTTTCACAAACCACATCTAGAGCCATTGCATGTGTGTTCTTTTTATTAACCACATCTAGAGTCATTGCATATGTGTTCTTTTCACAAACCACATATGGATCCACCAGTGTTATTGCATGTGTGCTCTTTTCACAAACCACATCTAGAGTCATTCCATGTGTGTTCTTCTCACAAACCACATATGGATCCACCAGAGTTCATTGCATGTGTGTTCTTCTCAGAAACCACATATGGATCCACAAGTGTCATTGCATGTGTGTTCTTTTCAAAAACCATATCTAGAGTCGTTGCATGTATGTTCTTTTTGAAGGGTTTCGCAACATAGTAAATCAAAATTTTCTATGGAAGCGAACAGAGGGAAAGCCAAGATCTAATCTAGGAGATGCAAACAACGAGAGAGATTGGATTAGATCTTCATACCCTTGAAGATTCAAGACAGAGCGTTAAATGAACGTGGGTGATGTAGTCGTACTCGCTTCTCCTCCTCGCGATCCGATCCGATCTAGCACCACAAGTGGCGGTGCCTCCGTGAGATGCACACGTGCGGCACCTCGACGTCTCCTCCTTCCTCGGACCAGCAAGTATGGTGGAGAGATAGATTGGATCTACAGCACGACGGCGTGGTGTATATGGTGGAGAATTTACTGCAGGCTTCGCCTACAAATGGGAGGGAGAGAGGAAGGGCAGCAGGCAACCGGGTTTGGAGGAAGGTGTAAGGGGTATGAGAGGGCGCACCAGCCCTCTATATATAGAGGGGTGCGCCAGCCCTAGCCTCTCTCCTCCAAGCCTATCTCTAGTTTAAACAATTTAAACTCTCCTTATCTAGAAATCCTATCTTATCTTATCTCTAGTTTAAACGATTTAAACTCTCTAGGATCGGCTGGGCCCTATGGGGCCTTGTGCCCCTGGCCCAATGCGGCCAGGACCCTCCCTCATAGGCCCCTGCCCCCTCCCGGAAGGTGGGACCATGTTGGCCCCCTTCCGAAGGTTCTAGAAGCTTCAGACAATACCGATTAACCCGGAACAATTCGAACTCCAAAACTGCACCGCCTTATATGAATCTTATTCTGGACCACTCCGAACCTCTCGTGATGTCCCATCCCATCCGAGAGACTAACAAAAATTCATAAACCAAGTATCCAATCTATCCTAGCGTCGAGACACGTTATGTGTGACCTCGGGTTCGAGAATATGCAGACATGATCTTCTATCAATAATCAACAGGATCTCGGGCACCCATATTGACTCCCACACATTCATCGATGATCATATCGGATGAACCACGATGCCAGGATTCAATCAATCCCATATATATATTCCCTTCGTCTCGCGATATTTTACTTGCCGAGATTCGATCGTCGGTATCGTCCATACCTAGTTCAATCTGCTCACGGCAAGTACTTTACTCGTTCCGTAATCCGATATCACTTTGTGATTAACTCCTTAACCACATGCTTGCAAGCGGTGTTGATATCGACACGAGTGGGCCCAAGTATATCTCTCCGACTTGGGAGGACAAATTCCATCTCGATACATACAACCCAACAGATACTTTCCGATCACCGAGAGACACCTTTATGATCACCCTCTCATAGGATGACGTTTGATGACCTCAAAGCTTTCTTCCGATACCGGGAGTTGTATTATCTTATGGTCTAAGGAATACAATATTTGACATAAGAAAAGCTTCGCAAAGGCGAACACGATGACACGATCTAATTGCTTCGCTTAGTTTGTCTCATCCACCATATCATTCTCCCAATGATATGATCTCATTATCAATTGACAACTCATGTCTATGGTTAGGAAACCTTAACCATCATTGATCAATGAGCTAGTCCATAGAGGCATTAGGGACACGGTGTTGTTCACAAACCACACAAGTATTAATGTTTCCGCTTAATACAATTCTAGCATGGAATATAAACTTTATCATGAACAAGAATTATAATAATAACATCTTTATTATTGCCTCTAGGGCATAATTCCATGATCTCCCACTTGCACTAGAGTCAATAATCTAGTTTACATTTGAAACAATCTCACACCCATGGTACCGAGGTGTTGATCATGTTTTACACGTGGAAGAGGTTTAGTCAATGGATCTCGACATTCAGATCTGTATGTACTTTGCTGATCTTCGATCTCCATCCGCTATATAATCTCGGATTATATGAAACTTATGTTGATATGCTTGGTCTTTGGATGATATCTTGGTTCCTTAGCGAGTGCTATGGCGCTGTTGTCACACAATATCTCCAGTGGGTCCAATGCACTTGAACCACGCCAAGCTCGATGATGAAGTTTCGATCCAAACTCCTTCACTTGACGCTTGCGGAGCCATGTATTCCGCTTCTCAGAGATCCCGCATCACGCTTTGCTTGCAGCTTCTCCACTCACGCTCCTCCATTCAAAATATACACGTATCCTGTCGAGATTTACAATCATCCTTGTCGGTGTCGAAACTAGCATCGGCGTAACCTTTTACGACGAGTTGTTCATCACCCCATAGACTAAGAACATTTCTTTAGTCCTATTTAGGTACCTTAGGATGTTCTTCACGGCTGTCGATGTTCCACTCTGGATCACTTTGATATCTGCTCGTCAAACTAAGAGCATTGGACACATCGGTCTAGTACACAAGATGGCATACATGATGGAACCTATGGCCGAGGCATAAGGCACTTTGCTCATAGCTTCCCTATCATTTATCAGAATGGACACCGAGCCTTGCTCAATATCTTACACGACAACATAGGCCTCGAACCTTTCAATGCCTTATCCATTCTGAACCTTTTCAGAACTTTGTCTAGGTATGTACTCTGGCTTAAAGCTATCAGGCGTCTTTGTCTATCTCTATAGATTTTGATGCCCAATATATAAGCAGCTTCACCGAGGTCTTTCATTGAAAAACAATTGTTCAAATAACTCTTCACATCGTTAAGCATGTTGATGTCATTTCCAATAATCAATATGTCATCCACATATAGTACCAGAAACGTCACCGAGCTCCCACTCACTTTCTTGTAGATGCAAGCTTCGTAGCAATTTGGAACAAATCCAAAGCTCTTGATCACTTGATCAAAATGAAGGTTCCAACTCCGAGATGCTTGCTTGATCCATAAATGGAACGCTGAAGTTTGCATACTTTATCAGCATCCTTAGGATCGACAAAACCTTCGGGTTGCATCATATACAACTCTTCATCAATGTTGCCATTGAGGAAAGCAGTCTTGACATCCATTTGCCATATTTCATAATCATGAAACGCAGCAATTGCTAATAAAATCCGAATGGACTTAAACATCGCTACGGGAGAGAAAGTCTCATCGTAGTCAACACCTTGAACTTGTCGAAAACCTTTTGAAACAAGCCTTGCTTTATAGACTGTAACATTACCATCCTTGTCCGTTTTATTATTGAAGATCCATTTGCACTCAACGGCCTTTCGTCGCTAGGAGGGTCTACCAAAGTCCATACTTGGTTTTCGCTCATGGATCCCAATTCGGATTTCATGGCTTCTAGCCATTTCTAGTCTGGCTCATCATCGCGTCCTCATAGTTCATAGGTTCACTGTCTTCTACTAACAAGACTGTCAAGACAGGGTTGCCGTACCACTCAGGAGGGGCACGCGACCTTGTCGACCTGCGACGTTCAGTAGCAGCATCGTCCGAAGCTTCATGATCCTTGTCATTAGCTTCCTCTATTGTTGGTGCAGGCGGCACTGGAACAATTTCAGGTGCTGCGCTACTCTCCAATTCAAGAGAAGGTTCAATAACCTCGTCTAGCTCTACTTTCCTCCCACTCACTTCTTTCGAGAGAAACTCCTTCTCAAAAAAGGAACCGTTCTTTGCGACAAACACTTTGCCTTCGGTTCTGGATAGAAGGTATACCCAATAGTTTCCTTAGGGTATCCTATGAAGACGCATTTCTCCGCTTTGGGTTCGAGCTTGTCCGGCATCAACTTCTTGACGTAAGCTTCGCATCCCCAAACTTTAAGAAACGACAACTTAGGTTTAGCACCAAACCACAGTTCATACGGTGTCGCCTCAACGGATTTAGATGGAGCCCTATTTAAAGTGAATGCAGCGGTTTCTAATGCATAACCCCAAAATGATAACGCAAATCAAGAAGAGACATCATCGATCGGACCATATCTAATAGGGTTGATTCGATTCAGACACACCATTGCGCTTGTGGTGTTGGTGGCGTGAGTTGTGAAACGATTCCACTTGCTTTGAGATGCGTGAGAAAATCATAACTTAAATATTCGCCTCACGATCGGATCGTAGAAACTTAATCTTTACATTACGATGGTTCTCCACTTCATTCTGAAATTCTTTGAACTTTTCAAGCGTTTCAGATTTATGTTTCATTAAATAGATATACCCATATCTACTTAAGTCATCGGTAAAAGTGAGAAAATAGCGATATCCATCGCGGTCGAAACACTCATCGGTCCGCATACATCGGTATGATTTCCAACAAGTCCGCTGTTTCGCTCCATCATAATGGAGAACGGGTTTTGATCATCTTGCCCATGAGGCATGGTTCGCATGTGTCAAATGATTCAAAATCAAGAGACTCCAAAAGTCCATCAGAATGGAGTTTCTTCATGCGCTTTACACCAATATGACCTAGACGACAGTGCCACAAATAAGTAGTATTATCACTATCTACTTTGCATCTCTTAGCCTCAATGTTATGGATGTGTGTTTCATCCCTTTCGAGATTTAGAAGAAATAAACCATTCACAAGAGGTGCATGACCATAAAAGATGTTACTCATATAAATAGAACAACCATTATTCTCCGATTTAAATGAATAACCGTCTTGCAATAAACACGATCCGTAAATAATGTTCATGCTCAACGCGGCACATAATAACATTTATTAAGGTTTAAAACTAATCGAAGGTAAAACTAAGGAGAGCGTGCGACGACCATCACATCAACTCTTGATCCGCTGCCAACGCCAAGATCGTCACCTCATCCTCGCAGTCGCCGTCATTCCGTAGCTCTGCTTTGAGTTACAAATATTAGCAACCGAACCAAGATCAAATACCTGTGCACTACAACGAGGGCTAGTAAGGAAAACATCAATAACATGTATATCAAATATACCTTTGATGGTGCCAGCCTTCTAGTCCGCTAAGTACTTCGGACAACGCTTGCCCAGTGACCCTTGTCCTTGCAATAGCACCTGAAAAGCTTGGGTCCAGACTTGAGCTTCTTCTCGCCAGGGCAACGCGTTTGCCGCCTCCTTTCTTGAAGGGATTCTTTGCACCCTTACCTTTCTTAAAGGAGGGCTTGTTGACCATCAACACATGATTATCCTTTTTTGATGTCCACCTCCGCAGCCTTCAGCTTTGTAAGAGCTCGGTGATCGATCGATGGAACCAATCTGATTATGAGTCACTACAAAACTTTTGTAGCTGGGAGGAGTGATTGCAGAACCTGTCAATCTTGAGCTCCTCTGAATCTTGCGTCCAGCTTGCTCAAGGCGTTGAGTGTAGCCCGACATCTTTATGGCGTGCTCACTAACGGAACTCCCTTCCTCCATCTTGCAGTTAAAGAACTTCTCGGAGATCTCATATCTCTCAGAACGGGCCTGAGTCTGAAACATGGTTTTCAGCTCCTCGAGAATCTCAAAGGGCCCGGGATAGTTTTCAAAACAATTTTGAAGTTCCGGTTCCATAGCAAACAACATGGTGCTCTTAATCACACCATAATCATCTTTATGTGATCGATAGACAGCTTTTCATCAGCCGCGCAGCTTGCAGGGGTTACCTAATGCTTTCTCAAGGACATAGTCCTTTGTCCGCCGCATGTAATGATTCTTAGATTGCGGAACCATGGTGAAGTTAGACCCATTGTTTCTAAGCTTTTCTTTCTCAGCAAAAACGTTGAAGTTGAAGTTGGACTTGGCCATGTGATCTACATTATTTGCAAGTACAATTTAGACTATGTTCATGATAAATAGTTCAACTTAATCAAATTACTAGATAAACTCCCACTAAATTCAACATCCCTCAAGTTGTTTAGTGAACACGATCCAAATTCACCACACCTAATCCGATCATCACGAGAAGAGATGTGGTTTCAATGGTGGACAACGAAGTGTCGATCATATCATTCATATGACTCATGCTTAACCTTTCGGTTCTTGTGTTCCGAGGCCATGTATGTACATGCTAGGCTCGTCAAGTTAGACCCAAGTATTTCCGCGTGTGCAAAACTGGCTTGCACCCGTTGTATGTGAGCGTAGAGTCTATAGCACCCGATCATCACGTGATGCTTGGACACGATTAACTTTCGCAACGGTGCATACTTGAGGAGAACACAGTTTTTATCTTGATCTTTAAGTGAGGAATCATCTTATAATGCTACCGTCGTGATCTAAGCATAATAAGATACATAAAAGGATAAACATCACATGCATATAACTTTATGTGACATGGTATAGCCAATCTTCGCGCAATGATCTCCATCTTGTGCGTTCCGGCATGATCTCCATCACTCCACCATGATTGCCTCCACCACAAATAGCAACTACAACTATTGCTAACTACTTAGCGATAAAGTAAAGCTATTACATGGCGATAAGAAGTTGACTCAGGTCATACACAATTATAAAGACAACCATATGGCTCCTGCCGGTTGTGTACTCATCGACATGCAAGTCGTGAAACATTACAAAACATGATCATCGCATACAATATACACATCACATCTTGGGCCATACCATATCACAGAAAACACTCCCTGCAAAAACAAGTTAGACGCCTCTACTTTGTTGTTGCATGTTTTACGTGGCTTATGGGAGTAGATGCTAAGAACGATTCTTACCTACGGAAAGCCACAACGGTGATATTATGGTTGCCAAACTCTGGTGTTAATCCCATGACAACTATAGTGAGAGAAACTGACATCCACCAGCCGCATGTGTGGTACAAGCCACACGTCAAGTGCGAGCCGGTCTCGTGAACGGCGTCGCGTAAAGTTGGCCTGGACCGCTTCAATCTCACTATCCCGCCATAAGAAGAAGAACACAAACAAGAGGCTTGCAACAGAAAACATCAACGCCCGCAACAACCATGTTGCGTTCTACTCGTGAATCACATCTACGCATAGATCTAGCTCTGATACCACTAAAGGGTTTCGCAGCATAGTAAATCAAAATTTTCTACGGAAGCGAACAGAGGGAAAGCCAAGATCTAATCTAGGAGATGCAAACAACGAGAGAGATTGGATTAGATCTTCATACCCTTGAAGATTCAGACGTGAACGCTCGCCTAACGTGGGTGATGTATTTCGCTTCTCCTCCTCGCGATCCGATCCGATCTAGCACCACAAGTGGCGGTGCCTCCGTGAGATGCACACGTGTGGCACCTCGGCGCCTCCTCCTTCCTCGGACCAGCAAGTATGGTGGAGAGATAGATTGGATCTACCGACGGCGTGGTGTATATGGTGGAGAATTTCGCTGAGGCTTCGCCTACAAACATGGGAGGGAGAGAGGAAGGGCAGCAGGGCAACTGGGTTTGGAGGAAGGTGTAAGGGTGTGTGAGAGGGGGCGCACCAGCCCTCTATATATAGAGGGGGGTGCGGCCAGCCCTAGCCTCTCCTCCAAGCCTATCTCTAGTTTAAACAATTTAAACTCTCCCTTATCTAGAAATCCTATCTTATCTTATCTCTAGTTTAAACGATTTAAACTCTCTAGGATCGGCTGGGCCCTATGAGGCCTTGTGACCCTGGCCCAATGCGGACAGGACACTCCCTCATAGGCCCATGCCCCCTCCCGGAAGGAGGGACCACGTTGGCCCCCTTCCGGAAGGTTCTAGAAGCTTCCGGTACAATATCGATTAACCCGGAACAATTCCGAACTCCAAAAACTGCACTGCCTTATATGAATCTTATTCTCCGGACCACTCCGGAACCTCTCGTGATGTCCCGGATCCCATCCGAGACTCCGAACAAAAATTCATAAACCAAGTATCCAATCTATCCTAGCATCGAGACACGTTAAGTGTGTGACCCTGCGGGTTCGAGAATATGCAGACATGATCTTCTATCAATAATCAACATCGGGGTCTGGGCACCCATATTGACTCCCACACATTCATCGATGATCATATCGGATGAACCACGATGCCAGGATTCAATCAATCCCATATATATATTCCCTTCGTCTCGCGATATTTTACTTGCCCGAGATTCGATCGTCGGTATCGTCATACCTAGTTCAATCTCGTTCACAGCAAGTACTTTACTCGTTCCGTAATCCGATATCACTTTGTGATTAACTCCTTAACCACATGCTTGCAAGCGGTGTTGATATCGATTACCGAGTGGGCCTGAAGTATATCTCTCTGACTTGGGAGGGACAAATTCCATCTCGATACATACAACCCAATAGATACTTTCCGATCACCTGAGAGACACCTTTATGATCACCCTCTCATAGGATGACGTTTGATGACCTCAAAGCTTTCTTCCGATACCAGCGAGTTGTATTATCTCATGGTCTAAGGAATACAATATTTGACATAAGAAAAGCTTCGCAAAGACGAACACGATGACACGATCTAATTGCTTCGCTTAGTTTGGGTCTATCCACCATATCATTCTCCCAATGATATGATCTCATTATCAATTGACAACTCATGTCTATGGTTAGGAAACCTTAACCATCATTGATCAATGAGCTAGTCCATAGAGGCATACTAGGGACACGGTGTTGTTCACAAACCACACAAGTATTAATGTTTCCGTTTAATAAAATTCTAGCATGGAATATAAACTTTATCATGAACAAGAATTATAATAATAAAATCTTTATTATTGCCTCTAGGGCATAATTCCAACACTTTTCATTAACCACATCTAGAGTCATTGCATGTGTGTTCTCTTCACAAACCACATATGGATCCAATAGTTTCATTGCATGTGTGTTCTTTTCACAAACCACATCTAGAGTTATTGCATATGTTTTCTTCTCACAAACCACATATGGATCCACCAGAGTTCATTGCATGTCTGTTCTTCTCACAAACCACATATGGATCCACCAGTGTCATTGCATGTGTGTTCTTTTCACATACCACATCTAGAGTCATTGGCTGTCTGTTCTTTTCACAAACCACATCTAGAGTCATTGCAGGTGTGTTCTTCTCACAAAAAACATATGGATCCACCAGAGTTCATTGCATGTCTGTTCTTTTCACAAACCACAGGTAGAGTCCTTGCATGTTTGTTCTTCTCACAAACCACACATGGATCCGCTAGTGTCATTTCATGTGTGTTCTTTTCACGAACCACATCTAGAGTCATTGGATGTCTGTTCTTTTCACAAACCACATATTGATCCACCAGTGTCATTGCATGTATGTTCTTTTCACAAACCATAGCTAGAGTCATTGCATATCTGTTCTTCTCACAACAACACATGGATCCACCAGTGTCATTGCATGTGTGTTCTTTTCACAAACAAAATCTAGAGTAATTGCATGTGTGTTATATTCACACACCACATATGGATCCACTAGTGTGATTCCATGTGTGTTCTTTTCATTAACCATAGCTAGAGTCATTGCATGTCTGTTCTTTTCACAAACCACATATGGATCCACCAGTGTCATTGCATGTGTTTTGTTTTCACAAACCACATCTAGAGTCATTGCATGTGTGTTCTTTTCATTAACCACATCTAGAGTCATTGCATGCCTATTCTTTTCACAAACCACATATTGATCCACCAGTGTCATTGCATGTATTTTCTTTGCACAAACCACAGCTAGAGTCATTGCATGTCTGTTCTTCTCACAACAACATATGGATCCACCAGTGTCATTGCATGTGTGATCTTTTCACAAACCACATCTAGAGTAATTTCATGTGTGTTCTTTTCACAAACCACATATGGATCCACCAGTGTGATTCCATGTGTGTTCTTTTCATTAACCACAACTAGAGTCATTGCATGTCTGTTCTTTTCACAAACCACATATGGATCAACCAGTGTCATTGCATGTGTTTTGTTTTCACAAACCACATCTAGAGTTATTGCATGTGTGTTCTTTTCATTAACCACATCTATAGTCATTGCATGTGTGTTCTTTTCACAAACCACATATGGATCCACTAGTGTCATTGCATGTGTGTTCTTTTCACAAACCACATCTAGAGTCATTCCATGTGGGTTCTTCTCACAAACCACATATGGATCCACCAGAGTTCACTGCATGTGTGTTCTTTTCAGAAACCACATATGGATCCACCAGTGTCATTGCATGTGTGTTCTTTTCAAAAACCATAGCTAGAGTCGTTGCATGTATGTTCTTTTCATTAACCACATCTAGAGTCATTGCATGTGTGTTCTCTTCACAAACCACATATGGATCCACCAGTGTCATTGGATGTCTGTTCTTTTCACAAACCACATCTATAGTCATTGCATGTGTGTTCTTCTCACAAACCTCATATGGATCCACCATAGTTAATTGCATGTGTGTTCTTTTCACAAACCACATATGGATTTAGTAGTGTCATTGCATGTGTGTTCTTTTCACAAACCACATCTAGAGCCATTGCATGTGTGTTCTTTTCACAAACCACATCTAGAGTCATTGCATGTCTGTTCTTTTCACATACCACATATGGATCCACTAGTGTCATTGCATGTGTGTTCTTTTTACAAACCACATCTAGAGTCATTCCATGTGTGTTCTTCTCACAAACCACATATGGATCCACCAGAGTTCATTGCATGTGTGTTCTTCTCAGAAACCACATATGGATCCACAAGTGTCATTGCATGTGTGTTCTTTTCAAAAACCATATCTAGAGTCGTTGCATGTATGTTCTTTTCATTAACCACATCTAGAGTCATTGCATGTGTGTTCTCTTCACAAACCACATATGGATCCAATAGTTTCATTGCATGTGTGTTCTTTTCACAAACCACATCTAGAGTCATTACATATGTTTTCTTCTCACAAACCACATATGGATCCACCAGAGTTCATTGCATGTCTGTTCTTCTCACAAACCACATATGGATCCACCAATGTCATTGCATGTGTGTTCTTTTCACATACCACATCTAGAGTCATTGGCTGTCTGTTCTTTTCACAGACCACATCTAGAGTCATTGCATGTGTGTTCTTCTCACAAACAACATATGGATCCACCAGAGTTCATTGCATGTCTATTCTTTTCACAAAGCACAGCTAGAGTCACTGCATGTTTGTTCTTCTCACAAACCACACATGGATCCTCTAGTGTCATTGCATGTGTGTTATTTTCACGAACCACATCTAGAGTCATTGGATGTCTATTCTTTTCACAAACCACATATTGATCCACCAGTGTCATTGCATGTATGTTCTTTTCACAAACCACAGCTAGAGTCATTGCATATCTGTTCTTCTCACAACAACACATGGATCCACCAGTGTCATTGCATGTGTGTTCTTTTCACAAACCAAATCTAGAGTAATTGCATGTGTGTTCTTTTCACAAACCACATATGGATCCACCAGTGTGATTCCATGTGTGTTCTTTTCATTAACCACAGCTAGAGTCATTGCATGTCTGTTCTTTTCACAAACCACATATGGATCCACCAGTGTCATTGCATGTGTTTTGTTTTCACAAACCACATCTAGAGTCATTGCATGTGTGTTCTTTTCATTAACCACATCTAGAGTCATTGCATGCCTATTCTTTTCACAAACCACATATTGATCCACCAGTGTCATTGCATGTATTTTCTTTTCACAAACCACAGCTAGAGTCATTGCATGTCTGTTCTTCTCACAACAACATATGGATCCACCAGTGTCATTGCATGTGTGATCTTTTCACAAACCACATCTAGAGTAATTTCATGTTTGTTCTTTTCACAAACCACATATGGATCCACCAGTGTGATTCCATGTGTGTTCTTTTCATTAACCACAACTAGAGTCATTGCATGTCTGTTCTTTTCACAAACCACATATGGATCGACCAGTGTCATTGCATGTGTTTTGTTTTCACAAACCACATCTAGACTCATTGCATGTGTGTTCTTTTCATTAACCACATCTAGAGTCATTGCATGTGTGTTCTTTTCACAAACCACATATGGATCCACTAGTGCCATTGCATGTGTGTTCTTTTCACAAACCACATCTAGTGTCATTGCATCCGTGTTCTTCTCACAAACCACATATGGATCCACCAGAGTTCATTGGATGTGTGTTCTTTTTAGAAACCACATATGGATCCACCAGTGTCATTGGATGTCTGTTCGTTTCACGAACCACATCTATAGTCATTGTATGTGTGTTCTTCTCACAAACCTCATATGGATCCACCATAGTTAATTGCATGTGTGTTCTTTTCACAAACCACATATGGATTTAGTAGTGTCATTGCATGTGTGTTCTTTTCACAAACCACATCTAGAGCCATTGCATGTGTGTTCTTTTCGTTAACCACATCTAGATTCATTGCATGTCTGTTCTTTTCACATACCACATATGGATCCACTAGTGTCATTGCATGTGTGTTCTTTTTACAAACCACATCTAGAGTCATTTCACGTGTTTTCTTCGCACAAACCACATCTAGAGTTCATTGCATGTGTGTTCTTTTCACCAACCACATATGGATCCACCAGTGTCATTGTATTTGTGTTCTTTTCACAAACCATATCTAGAGTCATCGCATGTATGTTCGTTTCGTTAACCACATCTAGAGTCATTGCATGTGTGTTCTTTTCACAAACCACATAAGGATCCAATAGTGTCATTGCATGTGTGTTATTTTCACAAACCACATCTAGAGTCATTGCATATGTTTTCTTCTCACAAACCACATATGGATCCACCAGAGTTCATTGCATGTCTGTTCTTCTCACAAACCACATATGGATCCACCAGTGTCATTGCATGTGTGTTCTTTTCACATACCACATCTAGAGTCATTGGCTGTCTGTTCTTTTCACAAACCACATCCAGAGTCATTGCATTTGTGTTCTTCTCACAAACAACATATGGATCCACCAGATTTCATTGCATGTCTGTTCTTTTCACAAACCACATCTATAGTCATTGCATGTCTGTTCTTCTCACAAACCACACATGGATCCGCTTGTGTCATTGCATGTGTGTTCTTTTCACGAACCACATCTAGAATCATTGGATGTCTGTTCTTTTCACAAACCACATATTGATCCACCGGTGTCATTGCATGTATGTTCTTTTCACAAACCAGAGCTAGGGTCATTGCATGTCTGTTCTTCTCACAACAACACATGGATCCACCAGTGTCATTGCATGTGTGTTCTTTTCACAAACCACGTCTAGAGTAATTGCATGTGTGTTCTTTTCACAAAACACATATGGATCCACTAGTGTGATTCCATGTATGTTCTTTTCATTAACCACAGCTAGAGTCATTGCATGTCTGTTCTTTTCACAAACCACATATGGATCCACCAGTGTCATTGCTTGTGTTTTGTTTTCACAAACCACATCTAGAGTCATTGCACGTGTGTTCTTTTCACAAACCACATATGGATCCACTAGTGTGATTGCATGTGTGTTCTTTTCACAAACCACATCTAGAGTCATTGCATCTGTGTTCTTCTCACAAACCACATATGGATCCACCAGAGTTCATTGCATGTGTGTTCTTTTCAGAAACCACATATGGATCCACCAGTGTCATTGCATGTGTGTTCTTTTCAAAAACCACAGCTAGAGTCATTGCATGTGTGTTCTTTTCATTAACCACATCCAGATTCATTGCATGTGTGTTCTCTTCACAAACCACATATGGATCAACTAGTGTCATTGGATGTCTGTTCTTTTCACAAACCACATCTATAGTCATTGCATGTGTGTTCTTCTCACAAACCTCATATGGATCCACCAGAGTTCATTGCATGTGTATTCTTTACACAAACGACATATGGATTTAGTAGTGTCATTGCATGTGTGTTCTTTTCACAAACCACATCTAGAGTCATTGCATGTGTGTGATTTTCATTAACCACATCTAGAGTCATTGCATGTCTATTCTTTTCACAAACCACATATGGATCCACAAGTGTCATTGCATGTGTGTTCTTTTCACAAACCACATCTAGAGTCATTGCATGTGTTTTCTTCTCACAAACCACATATGGATCCACCAGAGTTCATTGCATGTCTGTTCTTCTCACAAACCACATATGGATCCACCAGTGTCATTGCATGTGTGTTCTTTTAACAAACCACATCTAGAGTCATTGGATGTCTGTTCTTTTCACAAACCACATCTAGAGTCATTGCATGTGTGTTCTTCTAAAAAAGAACATATGGATCCACCAGAGTTCATTGCATGTCTGTTCTTTTCACAAACCACAGCTAGAGTAATTGCATGTCTGTTCTTCTCACAAAACACACATAGATCCACTAGTGTCATTTCATGTGTGTTCTTTTCACGAACCACATCTAGAGTCATTGGATGTCTGTTCTTTTCACAAACCACATATGGATCCACCGGTGTCATTGCATGTGTTTTGTTTTCACAAACCACATCTAGAGTCATTGCATGTGTGTTCTTTTCATTAACCACATCTAGAGTCATTGCATGCCTATTCTTTTCACAAACCACATATTGATCCACCAGTGTCATTGCATGTATTTTCTTTTCACAAACCACAGCTAGAGTCATTGCATGTATGTTCTTCTCACAACAACATATGGATCCACCAGTGTCATTGCATGTGTGATCTTTTCACAAACCACATCTAGAGTAATTTCATGTGTGTTCTTTTCACAAACCACATATGGATCCACCAGTGTGATTCCATGTGTGTTCTTTTCATTAACCACAACTAGAGTCATTGCATGTCTGTTCTTTTCACAAACCACATATGGATCGACCAGTGTCATTGCATGTGTTTTGTTTTCACAAACCACATCTAGACTCATTGCATGTGTGTTCTTTTCATTAACCACATCTAGAGTCATTGCATGTGTGTTCTTTTCACAAACCACATATGGATCCACTAGTGCCATTGCATGTGTGTTCTTTTCACAAACCACATCTAGTGTCATTGCATCCGTGTTCTTCTCACAAACCACATATGGATCCACCAGAGTTCATTGGATGTGTGTTCTTTTCAGAAACCACATATGGATCCACCAGTGTCATTGGATGTCTGTTCTTTTCACGAACCACATCTATAGTCATTGTATGTGTGTTCTTCTCACAAACCTCATATGGATCCACCATAGTTAATTGCATGTGTGTTCTTTTCACAAACCACATATGGATTTAGTAGTGTCATTGCATGTGTGTTCTTTTCACAAACCACATCTAGAGCCATTGCATGTGTGTTCTTTTCGTTAACCACATCTAGATTCATTGCATGTCTGTTCTTTTCACATACCACATATGGATCCACTAGTGTCATTGCATGTGTGTTCTTTTTACAAACCACATCTAGAGTCATTTCACGTGTTTTCTTCGCACAAACCACATCTAGAGTTCATTGCATGTGTGTTCTTTTCACCAACCACATATAGATCCACCAGTGTCATTGTATTTGTGTTCTTTTCACAAACCATATCTAGAGTCATCGCATGTATGTTCGTTTCGTTAACCACATCTAGAGTCATTGCATGTGTGTTCTTTTCACAAACCACATAAGGATCCAGTAGTGTCATTGCATGTGTGTTATTTTCACAAACCACATCTAGAGTCATTGCATATGTTTTCTTCTCACAAACCACATATGGATCCACCAGAGTTCATTGCATGTCTGTTCTTCTCACAAACCACATATGGATCCACCAGTGTCATTGCATGTGTGTTCTTTTCACATACCACATCTAGAGTCATTGGCTGTCTGTTCTTTTCACAAACCACATCCAGAGTCATTGCATTTGTGTTCTTCTCACAAACAACATATGGATCCACCAGATTTCATTGCATGTCTGTTCTTTTCACAAACCACAGCTATAGTCATTGCATGTCTGTTCTTCTCACAAACCACACATGGATCCGCTTGTGTCATTGCATGTGTGTTCTTTTCACGAACCACATCTAGAATCATTGGATGTCTGTTCTTTTCACAAACCACATATTGATCCACCGGTGTCATTGCATGTATGTTCTTTTCACAAACCAGAGCTAGGGTCATTGCATGTCTGTTCTTCTCACAACAACACATGGATCCACCAGTGTCATTGCATGTGTGTTCTTTTCACAAACCACGTCTAGAGTAATTGCATGTGTGTTCTTTTCACAAAACACATATGGATCCACTAGTGTGATTCCATGTATGTTCTTTTCATTAACCACAGCTAGAGTCATTGCATGTCTGTTCTTTTCACAAACCACATATGGATCCACCAGTGTCATTGCTTGTGTTTTGTTTTCACAAACCACATCTAGAGTCATTGCACGTGTGTTCTTTTCACAAACCACATATGGATCCACTAGTGTGATTGCATGTGTGTTCTTCTCACAAACCACATCTAGAGTCATTGCATCTGTGTTCTTCTCACAAACCACATATGGATCCACCAGAGTTCATTGCATGTGTGTTCTTTTCAGAAACCACATATGGATCCACCAGTGTCATTGCATGTGTGTTCTTTTCAAAAACCACAGCTAGAGTCATTGCATGTGTGTTCTTTTGATTAACCACATCCAGATTCATTGCATGTGTGTTCTCTTCACAAACCACATATGGATCAACTAGTGTCATTGGATGTCTGTTCTTTTCACAAACCACATCTATAGTCATTGCATGTGTGTTCTTCTCACAAACCTCATATGGATCCACCATAGTTCATTGCATGTGTGTTCTTTACACAAACGACATATGGATTTAGTAGTGTCATTGCATGTGTGTTCTTTTCACAAACCACATCTAGAGTCATTGCATGTGTGTGATTTTCATTAACCACATCTAGAGTCATTGCATGTCTATTCTTTTCACAAACCACATATGGATCCACAAGTGTCATTGCATGTGTGTTCTTTTCACAAACCACATCTAGAGTCATTGCATGTGTTTTCTTCTCACAAACCACATATGGATCCACCAGAGTTCATTGCATGTCTGTTCTTCTCACAAACCACATATGGATCCACCAGTGTCATTGCATGTGTGTTCTTTTAACAAACCACATCTAGAGTCATTGGATGTCTGTTCTTTTCACAAACCACATCTAGAGTCATTGCATGTGTGTTCTTCTAAAAAAGAACATATGGATCCACCAGAGTTCATTGCATGTCTGTTCTTTTCACAAACCACAGCTAGAGTAATTGCATGTCTGTTCTTCTCACAAAACACACATAGTCATTTCATGTGTGTTCTTTTCACGAACCACATCTAGAGTCATTGGATGTCTGTTCTTTTCACAAACCACATATGGATCCACCAGTGTCATTGCATGTGTTTTGTTTTCACAAACCACATCTAGAGTCATTGCATGTGTGTTCTTTTCATTAACCACATCTAGAGTCATTGCATGCCTATTCTTTTCACAAACCACATATTGATCCACCAGTGTCATTGCATGTATTTTCTTTTCACAAACCACAGCTAGAGTAATTGCATGTATGTTCTTCTCACAACAACATATGGATCCACCAGTGTCATTGCATGTGTGATCTTTTCACAAACCACATCTAGAGTAATTTCATGTGTGTTCTTTTCACAAACCACATATGGATCCACCAGTGTGATTCCATGTGTGTTCTTTTCATTAACCACAACTAGAGTCATTGCATGTCTGTTCTTTTCACAAACCACATATGGATCGACCAGTGTCATTGCATGTGTTTTGTTTTCACAAACCACATCTAGACTCATTGCATGTGTGTTCTTTTCATTAACCACATCTAGAGTCATTGCATGTGTGTTCTTTTCACAAACCACATATGGATCCACTAGTGCCATTGCATGTGTGTTCTTTTCACAAACCACATCTAGTGTCATTGCATCCGTGTTCTTCTCACAAACCACATATGGATCCACCAGAGTTCATTGGATGTGTGTTCTTTTCAGAAACCACATATGGATCCACCAGTGTCATTGGATGTTTGTTCTTTTCACGAACCACATCTATAGTCATTGTATGTGTGTTCTTCTCACAAACCTCATATGGATCCACCATAGTTAATTGCATGTGTGTTCTTTTCACAAACCACATATGGATTTAGTAGTGTCATTGCATGTGTGTTCTTTTCACAAACCACATCTAGAGCCATTGCATGTGTGTTCTTTTCGTTAACCACATCTAGATTCATTGCATGTCTGTTCTTTTCACATACCACATATGGATCCACTAGTGTCATTGCATGTGTGTTCTTTTTACAAACCACATCTAGAGTCATTTCACGTGTTTTCTTCGCACAAACCACATCTAGAGTTCATTGCATGTGTGTTCTTTTCACCAACCACATATGGATCCACCAGTGTCATTGTATTTGTGTTCTTTTCACAAACCATATCTAGAGTCATCGCATGTATGTTCGTTTCGTTAACCACATCTAGAGTCATTGCATGTGTGTTCTTTTCACAAACCACATAAGGATCCAGTAGTGTCATTGCATGTGTGTTATTTTCACAAACCACATCTAGAGTCATTGCATATGTTTTCTTCTCACAAACCACATATGGATCCACAGAGTTCATTGCATGTCTGTTCTTCTCACAAACCACATATCGATCCACCAGTGTCATTGCATGTGTGTTCTTTTCACATACCACATCTAGAGTCATTGGTCATCTGTTCTTTTCACAAACCACATCCAGAGTCATTGCATTTGTGTTCTTCTCACAAACAACATATGGATCCACCAGATTTCATTGCATGTCTGTTTCTTTCACAAACCACAGCTATAGTCATTGCATGTCTGTTTCTTCTCACAAACCACACATGGATCCGCTTGTGTCATTGCATGTGTGTTCTTTTCACGAACCACATCTAGAATCATTGGATGTCTGTTCTTTTCACAAACCACATATTGATCCACCGGTGTCAGTGCATGTATGTTCTTTTCACAAACCAGAGCTAGGGTCATTGCATGTCTGTTCTTCTCACAACAACACATGGATCCACCAGTGTCATTGCATGTGTGTTCTTTTCAAAAACCACAACTAGAGTAATTGCATGTGTGTTCTTTTCACAAAACACATATGGATCCACTAGTGTGATTCCATGTATGTTCTTTTCATTAACCACAGCTAGAGTCATTGCATGTCTGTTCTTTTCACAAACCACATATGGATCCACCAGTGTCATTGCTTGTGTTTTGTTTTCACAAACCACATCTAGAGTCATTGCACGTGTGTTCTTTTCACAAACCACATATGGATCCACTAGTGTGATTGCATGTGTGTTCTTTTCACAAACCACATCTGGAGTCATTGCATCGGTGGTCTTCTCACAAACCACATATGGATCCACCAGAGTTCATTGCATGTGTGTTCTTTTCAGAAACCACATATGGATCCACCAGTGTCATTGCATGTGTGTTCTTTTCAAAAACCACAGCTAGAGTCATTGCATGTGTGTTCTTTTCATTAACCACATCCAGATTCATTGCATGTGTGTTCTCTTCACAAACCACATATGGATCAACTAGTGTCATTGGATGTCTGTTCTTTTCACAAACCACATCTATAGTCATTGCATGTGTGTTCTTCTCACAAACCTCATATGGATCCACCATAGTTCATTGCATGTGTGTTCTTTACACAAACGACATATGGATTTAGTAGTGTCATTGCATGTGTGTTATTTTCACAAACCACATCTAGAGTCATTGCATGTGTGTGATTTTCATTAACCACATCTAGAGTCATTGCATGTCTATTCTTTTCACAAACCACATATGGATCCACAAGTGTCATTGCATGTGTGTTCTTTTCACAAACCACATCTAGAGTCATTGCATGTGTTTTCTTCTCACAAACCACATATGGATCCACCAGAGTTCATTGCATGTCTGTTCTTCTCACAAACCACATATGGATCCACCAGTGTCATTGCATGTGTGTTCTTTTAACAAACCACATCTAGAGTCATTGGATGTCTGTTCTTTTCACAAACCACATCTAGAGTCATTGCATGTGTGTTCTTCTAAAAAAGAACATATGGATCCACCAGAGTTCATTGCATGTGTTTCTTTTCACAAACCACAGCTAGAGTAATTGCATGTGTTTCTTCTCAAAACACACATAGATCCACTACTGTCATTGCATGTGTGTTCTTTTCACAAACCACATCTAGAGTCATTGCATGTGTGTTCTTCTAAAAAAGAACATATGGATCCACCAGAGTTCATTGCATGTCTGTTCTTTTCACAAACCACAGCTAGAGTAATTGCATGTCTGTTCTTCTCACAAAACACACATAGATCCACTAGTGTCATTGCATGTGTGTTCTTTTCACAAACCACATCTAGAGTCATTGGATGTCTGTTCTTTACACAAACCACATATTGATCCACCAGTGTCATTGCATGTGTGTTCTTTTCACAAACCACATCAAGAGTCATTGCATGTTTGTTCTTTTCACAAACCACAGCTAGAGTCATTGCATGTCTGTTCTTCTCACAAACCACACTTGGATCCGCTAGTGTCATTGCATGTGTGTTCTTTTCACGAACCACATCTAGAATCATTGGATGTCTGTTCTTTTCACAAACCACATATTGATCCACCGGTGTCATTGCATGTATGTTCTTTTCACAAACCAGAGCTAGGGTCATTGCATGTCTATTCTTCTCACAACAACACATGGATCCACCAGTGTCATTGCATGTGTGTTCTTTTCACAACCACATCTAGAGTAATTGCATGTGTGTTCTTTTCACAAAACAGATATGGATCCACTAGTGTGATTCCATGTATGTTCTTTTCATTAACCACAGCTAGAGTCATTGCATGTCTGTTCTTCTCACAAACCACATATGGATCCACCAGTGTCATTGCATGTGTTTTGTTTTCACAAACCACATCTAGAGTCATTGCATGTGTGTTCTTTTCACAAACCACATATGGATCCACTAGTGTGATTGCATGTGTGTTCTTTTCACAAACCACATCTAGAGTCATTGCATCTGTGTTCTTCTCACAAACCACATATGGATCCACCAGAGTTCATTGCATGTGTGTTCTTTTCAGAAACAACATATGGATCCACCAGTGTCATTGCATGTGTGTTCTTTTCAAAAACCACAGCTAGAGTCATTGCATGTGTGTTCTTTTCATTAACCACATCCAGATTCATTGCATGTGTGTTCTCTTCACAAACCACATATGGATCAACTAGTGTCATTGGATGTCTGTTCTTTTCACAAACCACATCTATAGTCATTGCATGTGTGTTCTTATCACAAACCTCATATGGATCCACCATAGTTCATTGCATGTGTGTTCTTTACACAAACCACATATGGATTTAGTAGTGTCATTGCATGTGTGTTCTTTTCACAAACCACATCTAGAGTCATTGCATGTGTGTGCTTTTCATTAACCACATCTAGAGTCATTGCATGTCTATTCTTTTCACAAACCACATATGGATCCACAAATGTCATTGCATGTGTGTTCTTTTCACAAACCACATCTAGAGTCATTGCATGTGTTTTCTTCTCACAAACCACATATGGACCCACCAGAGTTCATTGCATGTCTGTTCTTCTCACAAACCACATATGGATCCACCAGTGTCATTGCATGTGTGTTCTTTTAACAAACCACATCTAGAGTCATTGGATGTCTGTTCTTTTCACAAACCACATCTAGAGTCATTGCATGCGTGTTCTTCTAAAAAAGAACATATGGATCCACTAGAGTTCATTGCATGTCTGTTCTTTTCACAAACCACAGCTAGAGTAATTGCATATCTGTTCTTCTCACAACAACACATGGATCCACCAGTGTCATTGCATGTGTGTTCTTTTCACAAACCAAATCTAGAGTAATTGCATGTGTGTTCTTTTCACAAACCACATATGGATCCACCAGTGTGATTCCATGTGTGTTCTTTTCATTAACCACAGCTAGAGTCATTGCATGTCTGTTCTTTTCACAAACCACATATGGATCCACCAGTGTCATTGCATGTGTTTTGTTTTCACAAACCACATCTAGAGTCATTGCATGTGTGTTCTTTTCATTAACCACATCTAGAGTCATTGCATGCCTATTCTTTTCACAAACCACATATTGATCCACCAGTGTCATTGCATGTATTTTCTTTTCACAAACCACAGCTAGAGTCATTGCATGTCTGTTCTTCTCAGAACAACATATGGATCCACCAGTGTCATTGCATGTGTGATCTTTTCACAAACCACATCTAGAGTAATTTCATGTGTGTTCTTTTCACAAACCACATATGGATCCACCAGTGTGATTCCATGTGTGTTCTTTTCATTAACCACAACTAGAGTCATTGCATGTCTGTTCTTTTCACAAACCACATATGGATCGACCAGTGTCATTGCATGTGTTTTGTTTTCACAAACCACATCTAGACTCATTGCATGTGTGTTCTTTTCATTAACCACATCTAGAGTCATTGCATGTGTGTTCTTTTCACAAACCACATATGGATCCACTAGTGCCATTGCATGTGTGTTCTTTTCACAAACCACATCTAATGTCATTGCATCCGTGTTCTTCTCACAAACCACATATGGATCCACCAGAGTTCATTGGATGTGTGTTCTTTTCAGAAACCACATATGGATCCACCAGTGTCATTGGATGTCTGTTTTCACGAACCACATCTATAGTCATTGTATGTGTGTTCTTCTCACAAACCTCATATGGATCCACCATAGTTAATTGCATGTGTGTTCTTTTCACAAACCACATATGGATTTAGTAGTGTCATTGCATGTGTGTTCTTTTCACAAACCACATCTAGAGCCATTGCATGTGTGTTCTTTTCGTTAACCACATCTAGATTCATTGCATGTCTTTTCTTTTCACATACCACATATGGATCCACTAGTGTCATTGCATGTGTGTTCTTTTTACAAACCACATCTAGAGTCATTTCACGTGTTTTCTTCGCACAAACCACATCTAGAGTTCATTGCATGTGTGTTCTTTTCACCAACCACATATGGATCCACCAGTGTCATTGTATTTGTGTTCTTTTCACAAACCATATCTAGAGTCATCGCATGTATGTTCGTTTCGTTAACCACATCTAGAGTCATTGCATGTGTGTTCTTTTCACAAACCACATAAGGATCCAATAGTGTCATTGCATGTGTGTTATTTTCACAAACCACATCTAGAGTCATTGCATATGTTTTCTTCTCACAAACCACATATGGATCCACCAGAGTTCATTGCATGTCTGTTCTCCTCACAAACCACATATGGATCCACCAGTGTCATTGCATGTGTGTTCTTTTCACATACCACATCTAGAGTCATTGGCTGTCTGTTCTTTTCACAAACCACATCCAGAGTCATTGCATTTGTGTTCTTCTCACAAACAACATATGGATCCACCAGATTTCATTGCATGTCTGTTCTTTTCACAAACCACAGCTATAGTCATTGCATGTCTGTTCTTCTCACAAACCACACATGGATCCGCTTGTGTCATTGCATGTGTGTTCTTTTCACGAACCACATCTAGAATCATTGGATGTCTGTTCTTTTCACAAACCACATATTGATCCACCGGTGTCATTGCATGTATGTTCTTTTCACAAACCAGAGCTAGGGTCATTGCATGTCTGTTCTTCTCACAACAACACATGGATCCACCAGTGTCATTGCATGTGTGTTCTTTTCACAAACCACGTCTAGAGTAATTGCATGTGTGTTCTTTTCACAAAACACATATGGATCCACTAGTGTGATTCCATGTATGTTCTTTTCATTAACCACAGCTAGAGTCATTGCATGTCTGTTCTTTTCACAAACCACATATGGATCCACCAGTGTCATTGCTTGTGTTTTGTTTTCACAAACCACATCTAGAGTCATTGCACGTGTGTTCTTTTCACAAACCACATATGGATCCACTAGTGTGATTGCATGTGTGTTCTTTTCACAAACCACATCTAGAGTCATTGCATCTGTGTTCTTCTCACAAACCACATATGGATCCACCAGAGTTCATTGCATGTGTGTTCTTTTCAGAAACCACATATGGATCCACCAGTGTCATTGCATGTGTGTTCTTTTCAAAAACCACAACTAGAGTCATTGCATGTGTGTTCTTTTCATTAACCACATCCAGATTCATTGCATGTGTGTTCTCTTCACAAACCACATATGGATCAACTAGTGTCATTGGATGTCTGTTCTTTTCACAAACCACATCTATAGTCATTGCATGTGTGTTCTTCTCACAAACCTCATATGGATCCACCATAGTTAATTGCATGTGTGTTCTTTACACAAACGACATATGGATTTAGTAGTGTCATTGCATGTGTGTTCTTTTCACAAACCACATCTAGAGTCATTGCATGTGTGTGATTTTCATTAACCACATCTAGAGTCATTGCATGTCTATTCTTTTCACAAACCACATATGGATCCACAAGTGTCATTGCATGTGTGTTCTTTTCACAAACCACATCTAGAGTCATTGCATGTGTTTTCTTCTCACAAACCACATATGGATCCACCAGAGTTCATTGCATGTCTGTTCTTCTCACAAACCACATATGGATCCACCAGTGTCATTGCATGTGTGTTCTTTTAACAAACCACATCTAGAGTCATTGGATGTCTGTTCTTTTCACAAACCACATCTAGAGTCATTGCATGTGTGTTCTTCTAAAAAAGAACATATGGATCCACCAGAGTTCATTGCATGTCTGTTCTTTTCACAAACCACAGCTAGAGTAATTGCATGTCTGTTCTTCTCACAAAACACACATAGATCCACTAGTGTCATTGCATGTGTGTTCTTTTCACAAACCACATCTAGAGTCATTGCATGTGTGTTCTTCTAAAAAAGAACATATGGATCCACCAGAGTTCATTGCATGTCTGTTCTTTTCACAAACCACAGCTAGAGTAATTGCATGTCTGTTCTTCTCACAAAACACACATAGATCCACTAGTGTCATTGCATGTGTGTTCTTTTCACAAACCACATCTAGAGTCATTGGATGTCTGTTCTTTACACAAACCACATATTGATCCACCAGTGTCATTGCATGTGTGTTCTTTTCACAATCCACATCAAGAGTCATTGCATGTCTGTTCTTTTCACAAACCACAGCTAGAGTCATTGCATGTCTGTTCTTCTCACAAACCACACATGGATCCGCTAGTGTCATTGCATGTGTGTTCTTTTCACGAACCACATCTAGAATCATTGGATGTCTGTTCTTTTCACAAACCACATATTGATCCACCGGTGTCATTGCATGTATGTTCTTTTCACAAACCAGAGCTAGGGTCATTGCATGTCTGTTCTTCTCACAACAACACATGGATCCACCAGTGTCATTGCATGTGTGTTCTTTTCACAAACCACATCTAGAGTAATTGCATGTGTGTTCTTTTCACAAAACACATATGGATCCACTAGTGTGATTCCATGTATGTTCTTTTCATTAACCACAGCTAGAGTCATTGCATGTCTGTTCTTTTCACAAACCACATATGGATCCACCAGTGTCATTGCATGTGTTTTGTTTTCTCAAACCACATCTAGAGTCATTGCATGTGTGTTATTTTCACAAACCACATATGGATCCACTAGTGTGATTGCATGTGTGTTCTTTTCACAAACCACATCTAGAGTCATTGCATCTGTGTTCTTCTCACAAACCACATATGGATCCACCAGAGTTCATTGCATGTGTGTTCTTTTCAGAAACCACATATGGATCCACCAGTGTCATTGCATGTGTGTTCTTTTCAAAAACCACAGCTAGAGTCATTGCATGTGTGTTCTTTTCATTAACCACATCCAGATTAATTGCATGTGTGTTCTCTTCACAAACCACATATGGATCAACTAGTGTCATTGGATGTCTGTTCTTTTCACAAACCACATCTATAGTCATTGCATGTGTGTTCTTCTCACAAACCTCATATGGATCCACCATTGTTCATTGCATGTGTGTTCTTTACACAAACCACATATGGATTTAGTAGTGTCATTGCATGTGTGTTCTTTTCAAAAACCACATCTAGAGTCATTGCATGTGTGTGCTTTTCATTAACCACATCTAGAGTCATTGCATGTCTATTCTTTTCACAAACCACATATGGATCCACAAGTGTCATTGCATGTGTGTTCTTTTCACAAACCACATCTAGAGTCATTGCATGTGTTTTCTTCTCACAAACCACATATGGATCCACCAGAGTTCATTGCATGTCTGTTCTTCTCACAAACCACATATGGATCCACCAGTGTCATTGCATGTGTGTTCTTTTAACAAACCACATCTAGAGTCATTGGATGTCTGTTCTTTTCATAAACCACATCTAGAGTCATTGCATGTGTGTTCTTCTAAAAAAGAACATATGGATCCACCAGAGTTCATTGCATGTCTGTTCTTTTCACAAACCACAGCTAGAGTAATTGCATGTCTGTTCTTCTCACAAAACACACATAGATCCACTAGTGTCATTGCATGTGTGTTCTTTTCACAAACCACATCTAGAGTCATTGCATGTGTGTTCTTCTAAAAAAAACATATGGATCCACCAGAGTTCATTGCATGTCTGTTCTTTTCACAAACCACAGCTAGAGTAATTGCATGTCTGTTCTTCTCACAAAATACACATAGATCCACTAGTGTCATTGCATGTGTGTTCTTTTCACAAACCACATCTAGAGTCATTGGATGTCTGTTCTTTACACAAACCACATATTGATCCACCAGTGTCATTGCATGTGTGTTCTTTTCACAAACCACATCAAGAGTCATTGCGTGTGTGTTCTTTTCACAAACCACATATGGATCTACCAGTGTGATTGCATGTGTGTTCTTTTCATTAACCACAGCTAGAGTCATTGTATGTCTGTTCTTTTCACAAACCACATATGGATCCACCAGTGTCATTGCATGTGTTTCACAAACCACATCTAGAGTCATTGCATGTGTTTTTTTTATTAACCACATCTACAGTCATTGCATGTGTGTTATTTTCACAAACCACATATGGATCCACCAGTGTTATTGCATGTGTGCTTTTTTCACAAACCACATCTAGAGTCATTCCATGTGTGTTCTTCTCACAAACCACATATGGATCCACCAGAGTTCATTGCATGTGTGTTCTTTTCAGAAACCACATATGGATCCACCAGTGTCATTGTATGTGTGTTCTTTTCAAAAACCACAGCTAGAGTCATTGCATGTGTTGTCTTTTCATTAACCACATCCAGAGTCATTGCATGTATGTTCTCTTCATAAACCACATATGGATCCACCAGTGTCATTGGATGTCTGTTCTTTTGACAAACCACATCTATAGTCATTGCATGTGTGTTCTTCTCACAAACCTCATATGGATCCACCATAGTTCATTGCATGTCTGTTCTTTTCACAAACCACATATGGATTTAGTAGTGTCATTGCATGTGTGTTCTTTTCACAAACCACATCTAGAGTCATTGCATGTGTGTTCTTTTCATTAACCACATCTAGAGTCATTGCATGTTTATTCTTTTCACAAACCACATATGGATCCACCAGTGTCATTGCATGTGTGTTCTTTTCACAAAATACATCTAGAGTCATTGCATGTGTTTTCTTCTCACAAACCACATATGGATCCACCATAATTCATTGCATGTATATTCTTCTCACAAACCACAAATGGATCCACCAGTGTGATTGCATGTGTGTTGTTTTAACAAACCACATCTAGAGTCATTGGATGTCTGTTCTTTTCGCAAACCACGTATAGAGTCATTGCATGTGTGTTCTTCTCAAAAACAACATATGGATCCACCAGAGTTCATTGCATGTCTGTTCTTTTCACAAACCACATCTAGAGTAATTGCATGTCTCTTCTTCTCACAAAACACACATAGATCCACTAGAGTCATTGCATGTGTGTTCTTTTCACAAACCACACCTAGAGTCATTGGATGTCTGTTCTTTACACAAACCACATATTGATCCACCAGTGTCATTGCATGTGTGTTCTTTTCACAAACCACATCTAGAGTCATTGCGTGTGTGTTCTTTTCACAAACCACATATGGATCCACCAGTGTGATTGCATGTGTGTTCTTTTCATTAACCACAGCTAGACTCATTGCATGTCTGTTCTTTTCACAAACCACATATGGATCCACCAGTGTCATTGCATGTGTGTTCTTTTTCACAAACCACATCTAGAGTCATTGCATGTGTGTTCTTTTATTAACCACATCTAGAGTCATTGCATGTGTGTTCTTTTCACAAAACACATATGGTTCCACCAGTGTTATTGCATGTGTGCTCTTTTCACAAACCACATCTAGAGTCATTGCATGTGTGTTCTTCTCACAAACCACATATGGATCCACCAGAGTTCATTGCATTTGTGTTCTTTTCGCAAACCACATATGGATCCACCGGTGTCATTGCCTGTGTGTTCTTTTCACAAACCATAGCTAGAGTCATTGCATGTGTGTTTTTTCATTAACCACCACCAGAGTCATTGCATGTGTGTTCTTTTCACAAACCACATATGGATCCACTAGTGTCATTGGATGTCTGTTCTTTTTCACAAACCACATCTAGAGTTCATTGCATGTCTGTTCTTCTCACAAACCACATATGGATCCACCAGAGTTCATTGCATGTATGTTCTTTTCACAAACCACAGCTAAAGTCATTGCATGTCTGTTCTTCTCACAAACCACACATGGATCCACCAGTGTCATTGCATGTGTGTTCTTTTCACAAACCACATCTAGAGTCATTGCATGTGTGTTCTTTTCACAAACCAAATATGGATCCACCAGTGTGATTCCATGTGTGTTCTTTTCATTAACCACATCTAGAGTCATTTCACGTGTGTTCTTCGCACAAACCACATATGGATCCACCAGAGTTCATTGCATGTGTGTTCTTTTCACAAACCACATATGTATCCACCAGTGTCATTGCATTTGTGTTCTTTTCACAAACCATATCTAGAGTCGTTGCATGTATGTTCTTTTCATTAACCACATCTAGAGTCATTGCATGTGTGTTCTTTTCACAAACCACATAAGGATCCAATATTGTCATTGCATGTGTGTTCTTTTCACAAACCACATCTAGAGTCATTGCATATGTTTTCTTCTCACAAACCACATATGGATCCACCAGAGTTCATTGCATGTCTGTTCTTCTCACAAACCACATATGGATCCACCAGTGTCATTGCATGTGTGTTCGTTTCACATACCACATCTAGAGTCATTGGCGGTCTGTTCTTTTCACAAACCACAGCTAGAGTCATTGCATGTCTGTTCTTCTCACAAACCACACATGGATCCGCTAGTGTCATTGCATGTGTGTTCTTTTCCGTAACCACATCTAGAGTCATTGGATGTCTGTTCTTTTCACAAACCAAATATTGATCCACCAGTGTCATTGCATGTATGTTCTTTTCACAAACCACAACTAGGGTCAGTGCATGTCTGTTCTTCTCACAACAACACATGGATCCACCAGTGTCATTGCATGTGTGTTCTTTTCACAAACCACATCTAGAGTAATTGCATGTGTGCTCTTTTCACAAAACACTTATGGATCCACCAGTGTGATTCCATGTGTGTTCTTTTCATTAACCACAGCTAGAGTCATTACATGTCTGTTCTTTTCACAATCCACATATGGATCCACCAGTGTCATTGCATGTGTTTTGTTTTCACAAACCACATCTAGAGTCATTGCATGTGTGTTCTTTTCATTAACCACATCTAGAGTCATTGCATGTGTGTTCTTTTCACAAACCACATATGGATCCACTAGTGTCATTGCATGTGTGTTCTTTTCACAAACCACATCTAGTGTCATTGCATCCGTGTTCTTCTCCCAAACCACATATGGATCCACCAGAGTTCATTTCATGTGTGTTCTTTTCAGAAACCACATATGGATCCACCAGTGTCATTGCATGTGTGTTCTTTTCAAAAACCACAGCTAGAGTCATTGCATGGGTGTTCTTTTCATAAACCACATCCAGTGTCATTGCATTTGTGTTCTCTTCACAAACCACATCTATAGTCATTGCATGTGTGTTCTTCTCAGAAACCTCATATGGATCCACCATACTTAATTGCATGTGTGTTCTTTTCACAAACCACATATGGATTTAGTAGTGTCATTACATGTGTGTTCTTTTCACAAACCACATCTAGAGCCATTGCATGTGTGTTGTTTTCATTAACCACATCTAGAGTCATTGCATGTCTGTTCTTTTCACATACCACATATGGATCCACTAGTGTCATTGCATGTGTGTTCTTTTTACAAACCACATCTAGAGTCATTACACGTGTGTTCTTCGCACAAACCACATATGGATCCACCAGAGTTCATTGCATGTGTGTTCTTTTCACAAACCACATATGGATCCACCAGTGTCATTGCATTTGCGTTCTTTTCACAAACCATATCTAGAGTCGTTGCATGTATGTTCGTTTCATTAACCACATATAGAGTCATTGCATGTGTGTTCTTTTCACAAACCACTTAAGGATCCAATAGTGTCATTGCATGTGTGTTCTTTTCACAAACCACATCTAGAGTCATTGCATATGTTTTCTTCTCACAAACCACATATGGATCCACCAGAGTTCATTGCATGTCTGTTCTTCTCACAAACCACATATGGATCCACCAGTGTCATTGCATGTGTGTTCTTTTGACATACCACATCTAGAGTCATTGGTTGTCTGTTCTTTTCACAAACCACGTCTAGAGTCATTGCATTTGTGTTCTTCTCACAAACAACATATGGATCCACCAGAGTTCATTGCATGTCTGTTCTTTTCACAAACCACAGCTAGAGTCATTGCATGTCTGTTCTTCTCACAAACCACACATGGATCCGCTAGTGTCATTGCATGTGTGTTCTTTTCACGAACCACATCTAGAGTCATTGGATGTCTGTTCTTTTCACAAACCACATATTGATCCACCGGTGTCATTGCATGTATGTTCTTTTCACAAACCATAGCTAGGGTCATTGCATGTCTGTTCTTCTCACAACAACACATGGATCCACCAGTGTCATTGCATGTGTGTTCTTTTCACAAACCACATCTAGAGTAATTGCATGTGTGTTCTTTTCACAAAACACATATGGATCCACCAGTGTGATTCCATGTGTGTTCTTTTCATTAACCACAGCTAGAGTCATTGCATGTATGTTATTTTCACAAACCACATATGGATCCACCAGTGTCATTGCATGTGTTTTGTTTTCACAAACCACATCTAGAGTCATTGCATCTGTGTTCTTTTCATTAACCAGATCTAGAGTCATTGCATGTGTGTTCTTTTCACAAACCACATATGGATCCACTAGTGTGATTGCATGTGTGTTCTTTTCACAAACCACATCTAGAGTCATTGCATCTGTGTTCTTCTCACAAACCACAAATGGCTCCACCAGAGTTCATTGCATGTGTGTTCTTTTCAGAAACCACATATGGATCCACCAGTGTCATTGCATGTGTGTTCTTTTCAAAAACCACAGCTAGAGTCATTGCATGTGTGTTCTTTTCATTAACCACATCCAGAGTCATTGCATGTGTGTTCTCTTCACAAACCACATATGGATCCACTAGTGTCATTGGATGTCTGTTCTTTTCACAAACCACATCTATAGTCATTGCATGTGTGTTCTTCTCACAAACCTCATATGGATCATAGTTCATTGCATGTGTGTTCTTTTCACAAACCACATATGGATTTAGTATTGTCATTGCATGTGTGTTCTTTTCACAAACCACATCTAGAGTCATTGCATGTGTGTGCTTTTCATTAACCACATCTAGAGTCATTGCATGTCTATTCTTTTCACAAACCACATATGGATCCACAAGTGTCATTGCATGTGTGTTCTTTTCACAAACAACATCTAGAGTCATTGCATGTGTTTTCTTCTCACAAACCACATATGGATCCACCAGAGTTCATTGCATGTCTGTTCTTCTCACAAACCACATATGGATCCACTAGTGTCATTGCATGTGTGTTCTTTTAACAAACCACATCTAGAGTCATTGAATGTCTGTTCTTTTCACAAACCACATCTAGAGTCATTGCATGTGTGTTCTTCTAAAAAAGAACATATGGATCCACCATAGTTCATTGCATGTCCGTTCTTTTCACAAACCACAGCTAGATGTGTGTTCTTTTCACAAAACACACATAGATCCACTAGTGTCATTGCATGTGTGTTCTTTTCACAAACCACATCTAGAGTCATTGGATGTCTGTTCTTTACACAAACCACATATTGATCCACCAGTGTCATTGCATGTGTGTTCTTTTCACAAACCACATCAAGAGTCATTGCGTGTGTGTTCTTTTCACAAACCACAGATGGATCCACCAGTGTGATTGCATGTGTGTTGTTTTCATTAACCACAGCTAGAGTCATTGCATGTCTATTCTTTTCACAAACCACATATGGATCCACCAGTGTCATTGCATGTGTTTCACAAACCACATCTAGAGTCATTGCATGTGTTTTTTTATTAACCACATCTAGAGTCATTGCATGTGTGTTCTTTTCACAAACCACATATGGATCCACCAGTGTTATTGCATGTGTGTTGTTTTCACAAACCACATCTAGAGTCATTCCATGTGTGTTCTTCTCACAAACCACATATGGATCCACCAGAGTTCATTGCATGTGTGTTCTTTTCAGAAACCACATATGGATCCACTAGTGTCATTGCATGTGTGTTCTTTTCAAAAACCACAGCTAGAGTCATTGCATGTGTGTTCTTTTCATTAACCACATCCAGAGTCATTGCATGTATGTTCTCTTCACAAACCACATATGGATCCACCAGTGTCATTGGATGTCTGTTCTTTTGACAAACCACATCTATAGTCATTGCATGTGTGTTCTTCTCACAAACCTCATATGGATCATAGTTCATTGCATGTCTGTTCTTTTCACAAACCACATATGGATATAGTAGTGTCATTGCATGTGTGTTCTTTTCACAAACCACATCTAGAGTCATTGCATGTGTGTTCTTTTCATTAACCACATCTAGAGTCATTACATGTCTGTTCTTTTCACAAACCACATATGGATCCACCAGTGTCATTGCATGTGTGTTCTTTTCCCAAACCACATCTAGAGTCATTGCATGTGTTTTCTTCTCACAAACCACATATGGATCCACCATAGTTCATTACATGTCTGTTCTTCTCACAAACCACATATGGATCCACCAGTGTCATTGCATGTGTGTTCTTTTAACAAACCACATCTAGAGTCATTGGATGTATGTTCTTTTCACAAACCACGTCTAGAGTCATTGCATGTGTGTTCTTCTCAAAAACAACATATGGATCCACCAGAGTTAATTGCATGTCTGTTCTTTTCACAAACCACATTTAGAGTAATTGCATGTCTCTTCTTCTCACAAAACACACATAGATCCACTAGTGTCATTGCATATGTGCTCTTTTCACAAACCACATCTAGAGTCATTGGATGTCTGTTCTTTACACAAACCACATATTGATCCACAAGTGTCATTGCATGTGTGTTCTTTTCACAAACCACATCTAGCGTCATTGCGTGTGTGTTCTTTTAACAAACCACATATGGATCCACCAGTGTGATTGCATGTGTGTTCTTTTCATTAACCACAGCAAGACAAATTGCATGTCTGTTCTTTTCACAAACCACATATGGATCCACCAGTGTCATTGCATGTGTGTTCTTTTTCACAAACCACATCTTGAGTCATTGCATGTGTGTTCTTTTTATTAACCACATCTAGAGTCATTGCATGTGTGTTCTTTTCACAAACCACATATGGATCCACCAGTGTTATTGCATGTGTGCTCTTTTCACAAACCACATCTAGAGTCATTGCATGTGTGTTCTTGTCACAAACCACATATGGATCCACCAGAGTTCATTGCATTTGTGTTCTTTTCGCAAACCACATATGGATCCACCGGTGTCATTGCATGTGTGTTATTTTCACAAACCACAGCTAGAGTCATTGCATGTGTGTTTTTTCATTAACCACCACAAGAGTCATTGCATGTGTGTTCTTTTCACAAACCACATATGGATCCACTAGTGTCATTGGATGTATGTTGTTTTCACAAGCCACATCTAGAGTTCATTGCATGTCTGTTCTTCTCACAAACCACATATGGATCCACCAGAGTTCATTGCATGTATGTTCTTTTCACAAACCACAGCTAGAGTCATTGCATGTCTGTTCTTCTCACAAACCACACATGGATCCACCAGTGTCATTGCATGTGTGTTCTTTTCACAAACCACATCTAGAGTCATTGCATGTGTGTTCTTTTCACAAACCAAATATGGATCCACCAGTCTGATTCCATGTGTGTTCTTTTCATTAACCACAGCTAGAGTCATTGCATGTGTGTTCTTTTCACATACCACATATGGATCCACCAGTGTCATTGCATGTGTGTTCTTTTCACACACTACATCTAGAGTCATTGCATGTGTGTTATTTTCATTAACCACATCTAGAGTCATTGCATGCGTGTTCTTTTCACGAACAACATATGGATCCACCAGTGTCATTGCATGTGTTTTTTTTCACATACCACATCTAGAGTCATTGGATGTCTGTTCTTGTCACAAATCACATCTAGAGTCATTGCATGTGTGTTCTTCTCACAATCAACATATGGATCCACCAGAGTTCATTGCATGTCTGTTCTTTTCACAAACCACAGCTAGAGTCATTGCATGTTTGTTCTTCTCAGAAACCACACATGGATCCACTAGTGTCATTGCATGTGTGTTCTTTTCACGAACCACATCTTGAGTCATTGGATGTCTGTTCTTTTCACAAACAACATAATGATTCCCCAGCGCCATTGCATGTGTGTTCTTTTCACAAACCACATCTAGAGTCATTGCATGTGTGTTCTTCTAAAAAAGAACATATGGATCCACCATAGTTCATTGCATGTCCGTTCTTTTCACAAACCACAGCTAGAGTAATTGCATGTCTGTTCTTCTCACAAAACACACATAGATCCACTAGTGTCATTGCATGTGTGTTCTTTTCACAAACCACATCTAGAGTCATTGGATGTCTGTTCTTTACACAAACCACATATTGATCCACCAGTGTCATTGCATGTGTGTTCTTTTCACAAACCACATCAAGAGTCATTGCGTGTGTGTTCTTTTCACAAACCACAGATCGATCCACCAGTGTGATTGCATGTGTGTTGTTTTCATTAACCACAGCTAGAGTCATTGCATGTCTATTCTTTTCACAAACCACATATGGATCCACCAGTGTCATTGCATGTGTTTCACAAACCACATCTAGAGTCATTGCATGTGTTTTTTTATTAACCACATCTAGAGTCATTGCATGTGTGTTCTTTTCACAAACCACATATGGATCCACCAGTGTTATTGCATGTGTGCTGTTTTCACAAACCACATCTAGAGTCATTCCATGTGTGTTCTTCTCACAAACCACATATGGATCCACCAGAGTTCATTGCATGTGTGTTCTTTTCAGAAACCACATATGGATCCACTAGTGTCATTGCATGTGTGTTATTTACAAAAACCACAGCTAGAGTCATTGCATGTGTGTTCTTTTCATTAACCACATCCAGAGTCATTGCATGTATGTTCTCTTCACAAACCACATATGGATCCACCAGTGTCATTGGATGTCTGTTCTTTTGACAAACCACATCTACAGTCATTGCATGTGTGTTCTTCTCACAAACCTCATATGGATCATAGTTCATTGCATGTCTGTTCTTTTCACAAACCACATATGGATATAGTAGTGTCATTGCATGTGTGTTCTTTTCACAAACCACATCTAGAGTCATTGCATGTGTGTTCTTTTCATTAACCACATCTAGAGTCATTACATGTCTGTTCTTTTCACAAACCACATATGGATCCACCAGTGTCATTGCATGTGTGTTCTTTTCCCAAACCACATCTAGAGTCATTGCATGTGTTTTCTTCTCACAAACCACATATGGATCCACCATAGTTCATTGCATGTCTGTTCTTCTCACAAACCACATATGGATCCACCAGTGTCATTGCATGTGTGTTCTTTTAACAAACCACATCTAGAGTCATTGGATGTATGTTCTTTTCACAAACCACGTCTAGAGTCATTGCATGTGTGTTCTTCTCAAAAACAACATATGGATCCACCAGTTAATTGCATGCATGTCTGTTTTTCACAAACCACATTTAGAGTAATTGCATGTCTCTTCTTCTCACAAAACACACATAGATCCACTAGTGTCATTGCATATGTGTTCTTTTCACAAACCACATCTAGAGTCATTGGATGTCTGTTCTTTACACAAACCACATATTGATCCACAAGTGTCATTGCATGTGTGTTCTTTTCACAAACCACATCTAGCGTCATTGCGTGTGTGTTCTTTTCACAAACCACATATGGATCCACCAGTGTGATTGCATGTGTGTTCTTTTCATTAACCACAGCAAGACAAATTGCATGTCTGTTCTTTTCACAAACCACATATGGATCCACCAGTGTCATTGCATGTGTGTTCTTTTTCACAAACCACATCTTGAGTCATTGCATGTGTGTTCTTTTTATTAACCACATCTAGAGTCATTGCATGTGTGTTCTTTCACAAACCACATATGGATCCACCAGTGTTATTGCATGTGTGCTCTTTTCACAAACCACATCTAGAGTCATTGCATGTGTGTTCTTGTCACAAACCACATATGGATCCACCAGAGTTCATTGCATTTGTGTTCTTTTCGCAAACCACATATGGATCCACCGGTGTCATTGCATGTGTGTTCTTTTCACAAACCACAGCTAGAGTCATTGCATGTGTGTTTTTTCATTAACCACCACAAGAGTCATTGCATGTGTGTTCTTTTCACAAACCACATATGGATCCACTAGTGTCATTGGATGTATGTTGTTTTCACAAGCCACATCTAGAGTTCATTGCATGTCTGTTCTTCTCACAAACCACATATGGATCCACCAGAGTTCATTGCATGTATGTTCTTTTCACAAACCACAGCTAGAGTCATTGCATGTCTGTTCTTCTCACAAACCACATGGATCCACCAGTGTCATTGCATGTGTGTTCTTTTCACAAACCACATCTAGAGTCATTGCATGTGTGTTCTTTTCACAAACCAAATATGGATCCACCAGTCTGATTCCATGTGTGTTCTTTTCATTAACCACAGCTAGAGTCATTGCATGTGTGTTCTTTTCACATACCACATATGGATCCACCAGTGTCATTGCATGTGTGTTCTTTTCACAAACTACATCTAGAGTCATTGCATGTGTGTTATTTTCATTAACCACATCTAGAGTCATTGCATGCGTGTTCTTTTCACGAACAACATATGGATCCACCAGTGTCATTGCATGTGTTTTTTTTCACATACCACATCTAGAGTCATTGGATGTCTGTTCTTTTCACAAATCACATCTAGAGTCATTGCATGTGTGTTCTTCTCACAATCAACATATGGATCCACCAGAGTTCATTGCATGTCTGTTCTTTTCACAAACCACAGCTAGAGTCATTGCATGTTTGTTCTTCTCAGAAACCACACATGGATCCACTAGTGTCATTGCATGTGTGTTCTTTTCACGAACCACATCTTGAGTCATTGGATGTCTGTTCTTTTCACAAACAACATAATGATTCCCCAGCGCCATTGCATGTGTGTTCTTTTAACAAACCACATCTAGAGTCATTGGATGTCTGTTCTTTTCACAAACCACATCTAGAGTCATTGCATGTGTGTTCTTCTAAAAAACAACATATGGATCCACCGGTTATGGACAACTCTGAGCAACTAAGGCCTGAAGCTATGGAAGATCTCGACATTCTAATTTCTCAAAGTAAAACTTAATGGTGACAACAAGAGATTAGAAGAACTTGGAGTTTGCCAAGGACTTCAGAAAGTTATTGAAAGATCAAAACTATTTTTTTTACAAACATAGGATAAAACCATATTGCTTTCTGCAAATGAGCCTAAGATCTACTTAGCCAAATGTGCATGTAGTGATAGTCCAACTTATATTCACAAACTTGTGACACTTGCGAATACATTCAAAGTATTAACCCTTTGTGGCTGCAACCTATCATGTTGCAGGTTATTCTATTGATGAGTATGGATTGATGATAGAGGTTATGAGTCTGCACTCAACATGTTTGCCTGTGGCACATGAAGATGAAGGACTCCATGCTTTACTTGTATTCTGCTGCTTTGTAATAAGATAGCCTATGGATATAGGTTTGTAATGAAGTATTCATATTCTGGATCATGTGATGCAATATGACCTTTGTATCTTGATATTACATCTTAAACAGTGGGTGCTAGCTATTCGATCTAGGGACTAGCACTGTAATCACAGGGATTCAAACCAAGCCAGGTTTGGGTCTTTACAGATGGTATCAGAGCATTGTGTTGCCTGTAGGTTCGTAACCCTAGGAATTGGACAAACCCCTTGTTAGGAATGAACTAATTTTATACTTAGTAGGTTTTCTCGTATACCTTGATCATTCTTTACTGAATCTCTTCTCCTTCAAACATGTAGAGGATCAGCCTTTGCTTTCTCCAAGGACTTTGAAGATGGATCATGCCAACAAGGACATCAAGATACAAGTTGGGACAAGTCCTCGAGCTTGCAAAATATGTGGAGCAGTAGGCCACACCTCTAAGGAACATCAAGATCAATGTCCCTTTTGTGATCACAACCATCCAGTTGGAGAATGCCCCACATCTCAAGTTACTTGTTACCTATGTGAAGGAACCAGCCACATTCCTGCCAAGTGCCATCTCGACTTCATAGTGCAACAAGTGAAAGAACAAGTGAAGGATGGAATGTATCAAGCTATTGGGAAGAAAGAAGAAAACCTTAGCCATATCACCTGCTCCAAATGCAAGAAAGAAGGACACAATATCAATGAATGCCTAGAAAAGGAAGTTCAAGAAAACCATAACAACACATCAAGAAAAAGTACTCGAGACATGACAAAAGCGTTTTGCCATCGCTGCCGGAAGATAGGACACTTCACCGATGATTGCCGAACTCGAAAGAGAGCTCCCACTGATGTTATCATAGTGCAAACCATGAGACATTAGATTGCCTACCAATTATCATGTTCGAGTTATCGATATCGTGTTAGTATATGGATCATGCCGACCTATGTGGTATGACCATACTAGGTTGCTTGTTTCAAGAGAACTTATTGTTTTCTTCTATAATGAGTTAAAGTCAGAAGTTGCTAAGTGATTGGTTGCTTGATGAATGTTTGATTGAACTGGTTGTTTTGGGTTGAGTGTGTTAGAACTCCCTTAAACCTATCTATCTATCTATCTATCTATCTATCTATCTATCCTTACTTATCCCTATTAAACCAACAGATGCCTCCAAGACGCGCCAACGACCATGATAACAATGGAGACAACAACAACAATGAAAATGAGATGCAACAGATGATGACTGCACAGACTCAGCTAATGCAGATGATGACACAATTCATGGCAACCATCAACAATCAGAATCAGAACAACAACAATAACAACAACAATCCACCACCTCTGGATATGCTCACATATTTCTGAGGTTGAGACCTGCAAAGTTCTCTGGTACTTCTGATCCAATGGTAGCTAATGACTGGTTACGTTCAGTGAACAAAGACCTAGTGACTGTTGGATGCTCTGATGCCGAGAAAGTGAGATTTGCAGCGCACTTGCTTGAAGGCCCTACAGCAACATGGTGGGACAACTTTCAAGTCACTCACCCCATTGAAGAAGTGACTTGGGAAATATTTGAAGATGGTTTTCGCACTAATCATATCTCTTCAGGCGTGATGAGTCTGAAGAAGAAGGAGTTTCACAACCTTAAACAGCTTCACTGCAGCATTGCTGAATATATTGAGGAATTCAACAATCTATCATGTTATGCTCCAGATGATACTGATACTAATGCTAAGAGGAAGGAAAAGTTCCTAGATGGACTGAATGATGAACTTTCCATGCAATTATCAGTTGCTTATGTTCCAACTTATCAATCACTATGTGACAAAGCTATAATTTTAGAGAGTAAGAAGAACAAAGTTGAGAACAGGAAGAGGAAGCATAGCTTTGACAAATATCACTCAGGATCATCACAGAAGATGCGTTCATTCAGAAAGGACAATGGAAATTCTAGATCACATCAGCATGAAGGAAATGGACATAATCACCATCACCAGAATCATCACATCAATAATGGAAGTGGTAGTAACAATGTGAATGGTACTAACAATGGAAATAACCTTGGTCAGAACCAACATAATGATCCCAAGAAAGACATTAGCCAGTTGCAGTGTTACAATTGTAAGCAACTTGGACACTTTGTAGCAAACTGTCCTGAGAAGAAGAAGAAGAATGAGAATGTTGGAGACTCTAATGGGAGCAATTCCAATGTGACCTAGAAAGGACATGCGAACCACATCAACATGTATGGAACCCTTGAAGAACTAGATGGTGTGGAAGGTAAGCTTTAGCTAACTTAATTCAGTGGTATAAGAATCTCAAGATTGAGAAATGTTAACAACCTTTGGATGTCAATCTTTTGGACCCTTAGCCAAGTGAATCAAATGCAACCCAACAAAGTTTCCTTTTAAGGGTGGTAGCACCCAAGTATCCTAAAACCCAACCTATTCTTTCTAGCCTTCTCGAATCTCGGGACAAGATTCCTTTTAAGGGTGGTAGTCTGTCACATCCCAAAATTTTCCAAATTTTGAAATGTGAAAATTTAAACAAAATAAAGAACCAAGTTCTTTGAAATTCAGAAGGAACAAAAACTTTTGGAACATTTAAATATAATGCCTCCAAAACCCAAGCCAAATAAAATGGTTTTTGTTTGTAAGTGGTGTGCATGTTTTAAAATCCCAAATCATGAAGCATGCATGAGCATCTTGACTTGGTTGCATTTTAAAAACCTAAGAGAAGTGAAAAATATCTCAAACCCTAAAACTCTAATTATTTGTTAACACTAAGAACAACACAATACTATGGATATACTCCATATTTATATTACACAAAGAACTCCTATGAGAGATAAAAAGATAAAGGGCAAAATAATAAAACAATAGAAATTTGTTTCATCCAATTTGGAGCCATGGATAAAAAAATATGAATTATTTTGAGAATATATTTAATAAAGGCAATATTAGATATTAAAACCAAATTGAATAAATTTGGTTAGAAAAATTTGAGTTAGAAAGTAAATGTGTTCTATAATGCCCTAAAAACCTAATTTGAGTTTTACAAATTTTTAGAAATTTGTTTGATTCAAATTGGATCATTAAATCAAAAGATATTTAAGAAAACAGAAAAAGAAAAACTGTAGAAAAAAACAGAAGCAACAGCTCGGCCCAAACCCTAGCCCACTAAGCCCACCCGGCACTCCCCTTTCCCCCTCTGTTTCTCACCGTCCCCCTCTCCACCCCCCTCACTGACGGCTCGACCCCACGCCCACGTCACCTGCCACCTCACCTTCTTCCACCGCGACGAACAGACCCTCTCCCTCCCTCTGCCGTTTCCAAATCGGCTCGAATTCGTGCGTTTGCGCAATTAATTCTCCACTCTGAGCCCTGCCTCTTAACCGCCACTCCCTCCTCTCTGTTTTCCCTTAAGCCCCACAACCCCGGAGCCACTAGGCTGCTCGGAATCGAGCTCGAACCACTGCGGCCACCGACGAGCTCCGGCGAGGATTCCGGCAAGAACTCACTGCCCCGCACCTTCCCCTCTGTCATGTTAGATTCTCCATGTCCTGGCGCGTGTTTTAACCCCGGCTATGTGCCTTCTCGTGCTCCAGGTCGACGACACGGACCAAGTCCTGCGAGCTCCCTCTGCCGCCACCGTCCGACGGTTTTTCCGGTAAGGGCAAGGTTCCCGCCGCCCTCTTTTGGCCACAACCAGCTCCTACACGACCAGCGTACTCCTCTGACCCCATGTTTTGTCTGCTCGAGCCCCAGGTCGACGACACCGCCTCGGAGACACGAGCTCCGCCGTCGGTAAGTACTCCGGCGAGGAATTCCCGGCGAATCTGAGCGCCCCTTCATCGACCGCGAGCATCCCCGAGACCACCTCGACCGCGGCGATCGCTGGTAATAGTCCACGGTCTCCCAGCCCGTTTAGAACCACCGGAGCACCACCGTGGCGACGTGCCGCCGCGCTGCATCGCCATCGCCGCCGGTGCGTGGGTCGACACGCTGCCGGCATCGATCTTAATCCAGCGGCTTAGATAGATCACTTAGCGAAACGGTACGGGCTAATCTAGATCGCCCGTTGCCACTTAAAATCCAACGGCCCACAATAGTCGATCCACCCGAACCGGTACCGGCCAATAAGAACACGCCACGTCGCCCAGGCTATTTGTTTAAATTAGAAAATAGACAGAATAAATCTTAAACTTAGAAATTCAATAACTTTTGACCCATAAATCAGAAAAATACAAATTTGCTATCTATGTATTCGGAAAAATAAGAACTTTATTATAGAGGCCTTGTTTCACACTTTTGCTTCTGGAAAATTTGAATTTTAGGTAGAACCTTTATAGGAGTATTTTATCCATAAAAATTGTTTTGTAAATTATTTTTGGGTGAATCTTTTTGCTATGGATGGCAAATTGAACCCTCTGTCCAGTGAGACCAAAATATAAATTTGGTTGACTATCCCTAATAGCATGAGAATTATTTAGTGAGTCTAGCCTTTCCAAATGCTAGAAATTATTGCTAATTGTTACAATTGCACAAATGGTTGCATTTGTAATCTTGCAATTGTAAAATGTTCAGAAAACACTTAGTATTGTTCAAAACCTTGTTATAAAAATTTGTGCAATAAAATTTCCATCTTGCATGCTTGCATATTTTGCATGATTTTGTATTACCATTAGTGTTGACTTTGTGCATGTTTTGTCTTGTTTGTTTTGTTTGATAGATTGTGTGGATTGTCAAGTGTGTTACTGCAAAGAGTGTACCAACTACTAAGGCAAGTGGCACTATCATCCATGTCCTACTATTTTTCATTACACTTAGTGGATTTTTGTAGTATGCATGATAGGACTACTATGATACTATGTTATGCTATATCCTATTAGGATATGCTTTATATATCCCTTAGTGGAAATACTGTAGTTGTAGTATGCTTAGCCCTGCTATAGATTCGGGGTGGAATATACCATATTGTGATTATATGAAGTGTTCGGAAAAAATATATGTTTTATATAATAAAACAAGGACTCAATGAATCACCTCGGTGGAGTGTGGATACTCAGTTGAGAATAAGGTGGCAACAAAGGGAACCATGTCTATGGCTATCTCTTTCGTGTGTGCACTAGAAGAATACCACCCAGGAACTTAGAGATTGAACATTTTTCTCATACAGTGGCTTTCGTGTACAGCCACATACCAAATGGGCTCTGGCCTAGTCAATTACATATTGGGAGACCCATGCATTGGTACCTCTTCAGGTTAACTAGAATTATGCATTGGAGGTTTATCCTTGCATTGGTGCCTGGTAGACGTGCTGGCATTATGTATTGGGAGGACCTCTATGGAAAGACTTTGTCACATTCTCGATCTGCCGGTACTCCATCTTGGTGAGTACTAATCTAGCGGCCACTAGTGGCGTCAAGACGAGATTGTGTCTTGTGGGTAAAGTGTACAACTTGTGCAGAAGATTAAATTCTAAGTACTTAGCGGTGTCCCCGGTTATGGACAACTCTGAGCAACTAAGGCCTGAAGCTATGGAAGATCTTGACATTCTAATTTCTCAAAGTAAAACTTAATGGTGACAACAAGAGATTAGAAGAACTTGGAGTTTGCCAAGGACTTCAGAAAGTTATTGAAAGATCAAAACTATTTTTTTACAAACATAGGATAAAACCATATTGCTTTCTGCAAATGAGCCTAAGATCTACTTAGCCAAATGTGCATGTAGTGATAGTCCAACTTATATTCACAAACTTGTGACACTTGCCAATACATTCAAAGTATTGACCCTTTGTGGCTGCAACCTATCATGTTGCAGGTTATTCTATTGATGAGTATGGATTGATGATAGAGGTTATGAGTCTGCACCCAACATGTTTGCCTGTGGCACATGAAGATGAAGGACTCCATGCTTTACTTGTATTCTGCTGCTTTGTAATAAGATAGCCTATGGCTATAGGTTTGTAATAAAGTATTCATATTCTGGATCATGCGATATAATATGACCTTTGTATCTTGATATTACATCTTAAACTGTGGGTGCTAGCTATTCGATCCAGGGACTAGCACTGTAATCACAGGGATTCAAACCAAGCCAGGTTTGGGTCTTTACAGTTATTTTCATTAACCACAGCTAGAGTCATTGCATGTCTGTTCTTTTCACATACCACATATGGATCCACCAGTGTCATTGCATGTGTGTTCATTTCACAAACCACATCAAGAGTCATTGCATGTGTGTTCTTTTCACAAACCACATCTAGAGTCATTCCAAGTGTGTTCTTCTCACAAACCACATATGGATCCACCAGAGTTCATTGCATGTGTGTTCTTTTCAGAAACCACATATGGATCCACCAGTGTCATTGCATGTGTGTTCTTTTCAAAAACCATAGCTAGAGTCATTGCATGTGTGTTCTTTTCATTAACCACATCCAGAGTCATTGCATGTGTGTTCTCTTCACAAACCACATATGGATCCACCAGTGTCATTGGATCTCTATTCTTTTCACAAACCACATCTATAGTCATTGCATGTGTGTTCTTCTCACAAACCTCATATGGATCCACCATAGTTCATTGCATGTGTGTTCTTTACACAAACCACATATGGATTTAGTAGTGTCATTGCATGTGTGTTCTTTTCACAAACCACATCTAGAGTCATTGCATGTGTGTTCTTTTCATTAACCACATCTAGAGTCATTGCATGTCTGTTCTTTTCACAAACCACATATGGATCCACCAGTGTCATTGCATGTGTGTTCTTTTCACAAACCACATCTAGAGTCATTGCATGCGTTTTCTTCTCACAAACCACATATGGATCCACCAGAGTTCATTGCATGTCTGTTCTTCTCACAAACCACATATGGATCCACCAGTGTCATTGCATGCGTGTTCTTTTAACAAACCACATCTAGAGTCATTGGATGTCTGTTCTTTTCACAAACAACATCTAGTGTCATTGCATGTGTGTTCTTCTCAAAAACAACATATGGATCCACCAGAGTTCATTGCATGTCTGTTCTTTTCACAAACCACAGCTAGAGTAATTGCATGTCTGTTCTTCTCACAAAACACACATAGATCCACTAGTGTCATTGCATGTGTGTTCTTTTCACAAACCACATCTAGAGTCATTGGATGTCTGTTCTTTACACAAACCACATATTGATCCACCAGTGTCATAACATGTGTGTTCTTTTCACAAACCACATCTAGAGTCATTGCGTGTGTGTTCTTTTCACAAACCACATACGGATCCACCAGTGTGATTGCATGTGTGTTCTTTTCATTAACCACAGCTAGAGTCATTGCATATCTGTTCTTTTCACAAACCACATATGGATCCACCAGTGTTATTGCATGCGTGCTCTTTTCACAAACCACATCTAGAGTCATTCCATGTGTGTTCTTGTCACAAACCACAAATGGATCCACTAGAGTTCATTGCATGTGTGCTCTTTTCGCAAAGCACATCTAGAGTCATTCCATGTGTGTTCTTCTCACAAACCACATATGGATCCACCAGAGTTCATTGCATGTGTGTTCTTTTCACAAACCACATATGGATTCACCAGTGTTATTGCATGTGTGCTCTTTTCACAAACCACATCTAGAGTCATTGCACGTGTGTTCTTGTCACAAACCACATATGGATCCACCAGAGTTCATTGCATGTGTGTTCTTTTCACAAACCACATATGGATCCACTTGTGTCATTGCATGTGTGTTCTTTTCACAAACCACATCTAGAGTCATTGCATGTGTGTTCTTTTTATTAACCACATCTAGAGTCATTGCATGTATGTTCTTTTCACAAACCACATATGGATCCACCAGTGTTATTGCATGTGTGCTCTTTTCACAAACCACATCTAGAGTCATTGCATGTGTGTTCTTGTCACAAACCACATATGGATCCACCAGAGTTCATTGCATGTGTGTTCTTTTCACAAACCACATATGGATCCACTTGTGTCATTGCATGTGTGTTCTTTTCACAAACCACATCTAGAGTCATTGCATGTGTGTTCTTTTTATTAACCACATCTAGAGTCATTGCATGTGTGTTCTTTTCACAAACCACATATGGATCCACCAGTGTTATTGCATGTGTGCTCTTTTCACAAACCACATCTAGAGTCATTCCATGTGTGTTCTTCTCACTAACCACATATGGATCCACCAGAGTTCATTGCATGTGTGTTCTTTTCACAAACCACATATGGATCCACCAGTGTTATTGCATGTGTGCTCTTTTCACAAACCACATCTAGAGTCATTCCATGTGTGTTCTTCTCACAAACCACATATGGATCCACCAGAGTTCATTGCATGTGTGTTCTTTTCACAAACCACATATGGATCCACCAGTGTTATTGCATGTGTGCTCTTTTCACAAACCACATCTAGAGTCATTCCATGTGTGTTATTCTCACTAACCACATATGGATCCACCAGAGTTCATTGCATGTGTGTTCTTTTCACAAACCATATATGGATCCACAAGTGTAATTGCATGTGTGCTCTTTTCACAAACCACATCTAGAGTCATTGCATGTGTGTTCTTCTCACAAACCACATATGGATCCACCAGAGTTCATTGCATGTGTGTTCTTTTCACAAACCACATATGGATCCACTAGTGTCATTGCATGTGTGTTCTTTTCACAAACCACAGCTAGAGTCATTGCATGTGTGTGTTTTCATTAACCACATCCAGAGTCATTGCATGTGTGTTCTTTTCACAAACCACATATGGATCCACTAGTGTCATTGGATGTCTGTTCTTTTCACAAACCACATCTAGAGTTCATTACATGTCTGTTCTTCTCACAAACCACATATGGATCCACCAAAGTTCATTGCATGTATGTTCTTTTCACAAACCACAACTAGAGTAATTGCATGTCTGTTCTTCTCACAAACCACACATGGATCCACCAGTGTCATTGCATATGTGTTATTTTCACAAACCACATCTAGAGTCATTGCATGTGTGTTCTTTTCACAAACCACATACGGATCCACCAGTGTGATTGCATGTGTGTTCTTTTCATTAACCACAGCTAGAGTCATTGCATGTCTGTGCTTTTCACATACCACATATGGATCCACCAGTGTCATTGCATGTGTGTTCTTTTCACAACCACATCTAGAGTCATTGCATGTGTGTTCTTTTCATTAACCACATCTAGAGTCATTGCATGTGTCCTCTTTTCACAAACCACATCTAGAGTCATTCCATGTGTGTTCTTCTCACAAACCACATATGGATCCACCAGAGTTCATTGCATGTGTGTTCTTTTCACAAACCACATATGGATCCACCAGTGTTATTGGATGTGTGCTCTTTTCACAAACCACATCTAGTCATTGCATGTGTGTTCTTCTCACAAACCACATATGGATCCACCCGAGTTCATTGCATGTGTGTTCTTTTCACAAACCACATATGGATCCACTTGTGTCATTGCATGTGTGTTCTTTTCACAAACCACATCTAGAGTCATTGCACGTGTGTTCTTTTTATTAACCACATCTAGAGTCATTGCATGTGTGTTCTTTTCACAAACCACATATGGATCCACCAGTGTTATTGCATGTGTGCTCTTTTCACAAACCACATCTAGAGTCATTCCATGTGTGTTCTTCTCACAAACCACATATGGATCCACCAGAGTTCATTGCATGTGTGTTCTTTTCACAAACCACATATGGATCCACCAGTGTTATTGCATGTGTGCTCTTTTCACAAACCACATCTAGAGTCATTCCATGTGTGTTCTTCTCACAAACCACATATGGAACCACCAGAGTTAATTGCATGTGTGTTCTTTTCACAAACCACATATGGATCCACCAGTGTTATTGCATGTGTGTTCTTTTGACAAACCACATCTAGAGTCATTCCATGTGTGGTATTCTCACTAACCACATATGGATCCACCAGAGTTCATTGCATGTGTGTTCTTTTCACAAACCACATATGGATCCACAAGTGTTATTGCATGTGTGCTCTTTTCACAAACCACATCTAGAGTCATTGCATGTGTGTTCTTCTCACAAACCACATATGGATCCACCAGAGTTCATTGCATGTGTGTTCTTTTCACAAACCACATATGGATCCACTAGTGTCATTGCATGTGTGTTCTTTTCACAAACCACATCTAGAGTCATTGCATGTGTGTGTTTTCATTAACCACATCCAGAGTCATTGCATGTGTGTTCTTTTCACAAACCACATATGGATCCACTAGTGTCATTGGATGTCTGTTCTTTTCACAAACCACATCTAGAGTTCATTACATGTCTGTTCTTCTCACAAACCACATATGGATCCACCAAAGTTCATTGCATGTATGTTCTTTTCACAAACCACAGCTAGAGTAATTGCATGTCTGTTCTTCTCACAAACCACACATGGATCCACCAGTGTCATTGCATGTGTGTTATTTTCACAAACCACATCTAGAGTCATTGCATGTGTGTTCTTTTCACAAACCACATTTGGATCCACCAGTGTGATTGCATGTGTGTTCTTTTCATTAACCATAGCTAGAGTCATTCCATGTCTGTTCTCTTCACATACCACATATGGATCCACCAGTGTCATTGCATGTGTGTTCTTTTCACAACCACATCTAGAGTCATTGCATCTGTGTTCTTTTCATTAACCACATCTAGAGTCATTGCATGTGTGCTCTTTTCACAAACCACATCTAGAGTTATTCCATGCGTGTTCTTCTCACAAACCACATATGGATCCACCAGAGTTCATTGCATGTGTGTTCTTTTCACAAACCACATATGGATGCACCAGTGTTATTGGATGTGTGCTCTTTTCACAAACCACATATAGTCATTGCATGTGTGTTCTTCTCACAAACCACATATGGATCCACCAGAGTTCATTTCAGAAACCACATATGGATCCACTAGTGTCATTGCATGTGTGTTCTTTTCACAAACCACAGCTAGAGTCATTGCATGTGTTTTTCTTATTAACCACATCTAGAGTCATTGCATGTGTGTTCTTTTCACAAACCACATATGGATCCACCAGTGTTATTGCATGTGTGCCCTTTTCACAAACCACATCTAGAGTCATTCCATGTGTGTTCTTCTCACAAACCACATATGGATCCACCATAGTTAATTGTATGTGTGTTATTTTCACAAACCACATATGGATTTAGTAGTGTCATTGCATGTGTGTTCTTTTCACAAACCACATCTAGGTTCATTGCATGTGTGTTCTTTTCATTAACCACATCTAGAGTCATTGCATGTCTGTTCTTTTCACAAACCACATATGGATCCACCAGTGTCATTGCATGTGTGTTATTTTCACAAACCACATATAGAGTCATTGCATGTGTGTTCTTTTCACAAACCACATATGGATCCACCAGTGTCATTGCATGTGTGTTCTTTTCACAAACCACATCTAGAGTCATTGCATTCGTTTTCTTCTCACAAACCACATATGGATCCACCAGAGTTCATTGCATGTCTGTTCTTCTCACAAACCACATATGGATCCACCAGTGTCATTGCATGTGTGTTCTTTTAACAAACCGCATCTAGAGTCATTGGATGTCTGTTCTTTTCACAAACAACATCTAGAGTCATTGCATGTGTGTTCTTCTCAAAAACAACATATGGATCCACTAGAGTTCATTGCATGTCTGTTCTTTGCACAAACCACAGCTAGAGTAATTGCATGTCTGTTCTTCTCACAAAACACACATAGATCCACTAGTGTCATTGCATGTGTGTTCTTTTCACAAACCACATCTAGAGTCATTGGATGTCTGTTCTTTACACAAACCACATATTGATCCACCAGTGTCATTGCATGTGTGTTCTTTTCACAAACCACATCTAGAGTCATTGCGTGTGTGTTCTTTTCACAAACCACATATGGATCCACCAATGTGATGGCATGTGTGTTCTTTTCATTAACCACAGCTAGAGTCATTGCATGTTTGTTCTTTTCACAAACCACATATGGATCCACCAGTGTCATTGCTTGTGTGTTCTTTTTCACGAACCACATCTAGAGTCATTGCATGTGTGTTCTTTTTATTAACTACATCTAGAGTCATTGCATGTCTGTTCTTTTCACAAACCACATATGGATTCACCAGTGTTATTGCATGTGTGCTCTTTTCGCAAACCACATCTAGAGTCATTCCATGTGTGTTCTTCTCACAAACCACATATGGATCCACTAGAGTTCATTGCATGTGTGTTCTTTTCACAAACCACATATGGATCCACCAGTGTTATTGCATGTGTGCTCTTTTCACAAACCACATCTAGAGTCATTGCATGTGTGTTCTTCTCACAAACCACATATGGATCCACCAGAGTTCATTGCATGTGTGTTCTTTTCACAAACCACATATGGATCCACTTGTGTCATTGCATGTGTGTTCTTTTCACAAACCACAGCTAGAGTCATTGCATGTGTGTTCTTTTTATTAACCACATCTAGAGTCATTGCATGTGTGTTCTTTTCACAAATCACATATGGATCCACCAGTGTTATTGCATGTGTGCTCTTTTCACAAACCACATCTAGAGTCATTCCATGTGTGTTCTTCTCACAAACCACATATGGATCCACCAGAGTTCATTGCATGTGTGTTCTTTTCACAAACCACATATGGATCCACCAGTGTTATTGCATGTGTGCTCTTTTCACAAACCACATCTAGAGTCATTCCATGTGTGTTCTTCTCACAAACCACATATGGATCCACCAGAGTTCATTGCATGTTTGTTCTTTTCACAAACCACATATGGATCCACCAGTGTTATTGCATGTGTGCCCTTTTCACAAACCACATCTAGAGTCATTCCGTGTGTGTTATTCTCACAAAACACATATGGATCCACCAGAGTTCATTGCATGTGTGTTCTTTTCACAAACCACATATGGATCCACAAGTGTTATTGCATGTGTGCTCTTTTCACAAACCACGTCTAGAGTCATTGCATGTGTGTTATTCTCACAAACCACATATGGATCCACCAGAATTCATTGCATGTGTGTTGTTTTCACAAACCACATATGGATCCACTTGTGTCATTGCATGTGTGTTCTTTTCACAAACCACAGCGAGAGTCATTGCATGTGTGTGTTTTCATTAACCACATCCAGAGTCATTGCATGTGTGTTCTTTTCACAAACGACATATGGGTCCACTAGTGTCATTGGATGTCTGTTCTTTTCACAAACGACATCTAGATGTTCATTACATGTTTGTTCTTCTCACAAACCACATATGGATCGACCAAAGTTCATTGCATGTATGTTCTTTTCACAAATCACAGCTAGAGTAATTGCATGTCTGTTCTTCTCACAAACCACACATGGATCCACCACCACATATAGAGTCATTGCATGTGTGTTCTTTTTACAAACCACATATGGATCGACCAGTGTGATTGCATGTGTGTTCTTTTCATTAACCACAGCTAGAGTCATTGCATGTCTATTCTTTTCACATACCACATTTGGATCCACCAGTGTCATTACATGTGTGTTCTTTTCACTGACCACATCTAGAGTCATTGCATGTGTGTTCTTTTCATTAACCACATCTAGAGTCATTCCAAGTTTGTTCTTCTCACAAACCACATATGGATCCACCAGAGTTCATTGCATGTGTGTTCTTTTCACAAACCACATATGGATCCACCAGTGTTATTGGATGTGTGCTCTTTTCACAAACCACATCTAGTCATTGCATGTGTGTTCTTCTCACAAACCACATATGGATCCACCAGAGTTCATTGCATGTGTGTTCTTTTCACAAACCACATATAGATCCACTAGTGTCATTGCATGTGTGTTCTTTTCACAAACCACAGCTAGAGTCATTGCATATGTTTTTTATTAATCACATCTAGAGTCATTGCATGTGTGTTCTTTTCACAAACCACATATGGATCCACCAGTGTTATTGCATATGTGCTCTTTTCACAAACCACATCTAGAGTCATTCCATGTGTGTTCTTCTCACAAACCACATATGGATCCACCATAGTTCATTGCATGTGTGTTCTTTTCACAAACCACATATGGATTTAGTAGTGTCATTGCATGTGTGTTCTTTTCACAAACCACATCTAGGTTCATTGCATGTGTGTTCTTTTCATTAAGCACATCTAGAGTCATTGCATGTCTGTTCTTTTCACAAACCACATTTGGATCCACCAGTGTGATTGCATGTGTGTTCTTTTCATTAACCATAGCTAGAGTCATTCCATGTCTGTTCTTTTCACATACCACATATGGATCCACCAGTGTCATTGCATGTGTGTTCTTTTCACAACCACGTCTAGAGTCATTGCATCTGTGTTCTTTTCATTAACCACATCTAGAGTCATTGCATGTGTGCTCTTTTCACAAACCACATCTAGAGTCATTCCATGTGTGTTCTTCTCACAAACCACATATGGATCCACCAGAGTTCATTGCATGTCTGTTCTTTTCACAAACCACATATGGATGCACCAGTGTTATTGGATGTGTGCTCTTTTCACAAACCACATATAGTCATTGCATGTGTGTTCTTCTCACAAACCACATATGGATCCACCAGAGTTCATTGCATGTGTGTTCTTTTCAGAAACCACATATGGATCCACTAGTGTCATTGCATGTGTGTTCTTTTCACAAACCACAGCTAGAGTCATTGCATGTGTGTTCTTTTCACAAACCACATATGGATCCACCAGTGTTATTGCATGTGTGCCCTTTTCACAAACAACATCTAGAGTCATTCCATGTGTGTTCTTCTCACAAACCACATATGGATCCACCAGAGTTCATTGCATGTGTGTTCTTTTCACAAACCACATATGGATCCACCAGTGTTATTGCATGTGTGCTCTTTTCACAAACCACATCTAGAGTCATTCCATGTGTGTTCTTCTCACAAACCACATATGGATCCACCAGAGTTCATTGCATGTTTGTTCTTTTCACAAACCACATATGGATCCACCAGTGTTATTGCATGTGTGCCCTTTTCACAAACCACATCTAGAGTCATTCCGTGTGTGTTATTCTCACAAAACACATATGGATCCACCAGAGTTCATTGCATGTGTGTTCTTTTCACAAACCACATATGGATCCACAAGTGTTATTGCATGTGTGCTCTTTTCACAAACCACGTCTAGAGTCATTGCATGTGTGTTATTCTCACAAACCACATATGGATCCACCAGAATTCATTGCATGTGTGTTGTTTTCACAAACCACATATGGATCCACTTGTGTCATTGCATGTGTGTTCTTTTCACAAACCACAGCGAGAGTCATTGCATGTGTGTGTTTTCATTAACCACATCCAGAGTCATTGCATGTGTGTTCTTTTCACAAAACAAAAATTGGTCCACGAGGATCATAGGATGTCTGTACTTTTCACAAACGACATCTAGATGTTCATTACATGTTTGTTCTTCTCACAAACCACATATGGATCGACCAAAGTTCATTGCATGTATGTTCTTTTCACAAATCACAGCTAGAGTAATTGCATGTCTGTTCTTCTCACAAACCACACATGGATCCACCACCACATATAGAGTCATTGCATGTGTGTTCTTTTTACAAACCACATATGGATCGACCAGTGTGATTGCATGTGTGTTCTTTTCATTAACCACAGCTAGAGTCATTGCATGTCTATTCTTTTCACATACCACATTTGGATCCACCAGTGTCATTACATGTGTGTTCTTTTCACTGACCACATCTAGAGTCATTGCATGTGTGTTCTTTTCATTAACCACATCTAGAGTCATTCCAAGTGTGTTCTTCTCACAAACCACATATGGATCCACCAGAGTTCATTGCATGTGTGTTCTTTTCACAAACCACATATGGATCCACCAGTGTTATTGGATGTGTGCTCTTTTCACAAACCACATCTAGTCATTGCATGTGTGTTCTTCTCACAAACCACATATGGATCCACCAGAGTTCATTGCATGTGTGTTCTTTTCACAAACCACATATAGATCCACTAGTGTCATTGCATGTGTGTTCTTTTCACAAACCACAGCTAGAGTCATTGCATATGTTTTTTATTAATCACATCTAGAGTCATTGCATGTGTGTTCTTTTCACAAACCACATATGGATCCACCAGTGTTATTGCATATGTGCTCTTTTCACAAACCACATCTAGAGTCATTCCATGTGTGTTCTTCTCACAAACCACATATGGATCCACCATAGTTCATTGCATGTGTGTTCTTTTCACAAACCACATATGGATTTAGTAGTGTCATTGCATGTGTGTTCTTTTCACAAACCACATCTAGGTTCATTGCATGTGTGTTCTTTTCATTACGCACATCTAGAGTCATTGCATGTCTGTTCTTTTCACAAACCACATTTGGATCCACCAGTGTGATTGCATGTGTGTTCTTTTCATTAACCATAGCTAGAGTCATTCCATGTCTGTTCTTTTCACATACCACATATGGATCCACCAGTGTCATTGCATGTGTGTTCTTTTCATAACCACATCTAGAGTCATTGCATCTGTGTTCTTTTCATTAACCACATCCAGAGTCATTGCATGTGTGCTCTTTTCACAAACCACATCTAGAGTCATTCCATGTGTGTTCTTCTCACAAACCACATATGGATCCACCAGAGTTCATTGCATGTGTGTTCTTTTCACAAACCACATATGGATGCACCAGTGTTATTGGATGTGTGCTCTTTTCACAAACCACATATAGTCATTGCATGTGTGTTCTTCTCACAAACCACATATGGATCCACCAGAGTTCATTGCATGTGTGTTCTTTTCAGAAACCACATATGGATCCACTAGTGTCATTGCATGTGTGTTCTTTTCACAAACCACAGCTAGAGTCATTGCATGTGTGTTCTTTTCACAAACCACATATGGATCCACCAGTGTTATTGCATGTGTGCCCTTTTCACAAACAACATCTAGAGTCATTCCATGTGTGTTCTTCTCACAAACCACATATGGATCCACCATAGTTAATTACATGTGTGTTCTTTTCACAAACCACATATGGATTTAGTAGTGTCATTGCATGTGTGTTCTTTTCACAAACCACATCTAGGTTCATTGCATGTGTGTTCTTTTCATTAACCACATCTAGAGTCATTGCATGTCTGTCCTTTTCACAAACCACATATGGATCCACCAGTGTCATTGCATGTGTGTTCTTTTCACAAACCACATCTAGAGTCATTGCATGTGTGTTCTTTTCATTAACCACTTCTAGAGTCATTGTATGCGTGTTCTTTTCACAAACCACATCTAGAGTCATTGCATGTGTGTTCTTTTTATTAACCACATCTAGAGTCATTGCATGTGTGTTCTTTTCACAAACCACATATGGATCCACCAGTGTTATTGCATGTTTGCTCTTTTCACAAACCACATCTAGAGTCATTCCATGTGTGTTCTTCTCACAAACCACATATGGATCCACCAGAGTTCATTGCATGTTTGTTCTTTTCACAAACCACATATGGATCCACCAGTGTTATTGCATGTGTGCCCTTTTCACAAACCACATCTAGAGTCATTCCATGTGTGTTATTCTCACAAACCACATATGGATCCACCAGAGTTCATTGCATGTGTGTTCTTTTCACAAACCACATATGGATCCACAAGTGTTATTGCATGTGTGCTCTTTTCACAAACCACGTCTAGAGTCATTGCATGTGTGTTATTCTCACAAACCACATATGGATCCACCAGAATTCATTGCATGTGTGTTCTTTCCACAAACCACATATGGATCCACTAGTGTCATTGCATGTGTGTTCTTTTCACAAACCACAGCTAGAGTCATTGCATGTGTGTGTTTTCATTAACCACATCCAGAGTAATTGCATGTGTGTTCTTTTCACAAACGACATATGGATCCACTAGTGTCATTGGATGTCTGTTCTTTTCACAAACCACATCTAGAGTTCATTACATGTCTGTTCTTCTCACAAACCACATATGGATCTACCAAAATTCATTGCATGTATGTTCTTTTCACAAATCACAGCTAGAGTAATTGCATGTCTGTTCTTCTCACAAACCACACATGGATCCACCACCACATATAGAGTCATTGCATGTGTGTTCTTTTCACAAACCACATATGGATCGACCAGTGTGATTGCATGTGTGTTCTTTTCATTAACCACAGCTAGAGTCATTGCATGTCTATTCTTTTCACATACCACATTTGGATCCACCAGTGTGATTACATGTGTGTTCTTTTCACTGACCACATCTAGAGTCATTGCATGTGTGTTCTTTTCATTAACCACATCTAGAGTCATTCCAAGTGTGTTCTTCTCACAAACCACATATGGATCCACCGGAGTTCATTGCATGTGTGTTCTTTTCACAAACCACATATGGATCCACCAGTGTTATTGGATGTGTGCTCTTTTCACAAACCACATCTAGTCATTGCATGTGTGTTCTTCTCACAAACCACATATGGATCCACCAGAGTTCATTGCATGTGTGTTCTTTTCACAAACCACATATAGATCCACTAGTGTCATTGCATGTGTGTTCTTTTCACAAACCACAGCTAGAGTCATTGCATGTGTTTTTTATTAACCACATCTAGAGTCATTGCATGTGTGTTCTTTTCACAAACCACATATGGATCCACCAGTGTTATTGCATATGTGCTCTTTTCACAAACCACATCTAGAGTCATTCCATGTGTGTTCTTCTCACAAACCACATATGGATCCACCATAGTTCATTGCATGTGTGTTCTTTTCACAAACCACATATGGATTTAGTAGTGTCATTGCATGTGTGTTCTTTTCACAAACCACATCTAGGTTCATTGCATGTGTGTTCTTTTCATTAAGCACATCTAGAGTCATTGCATGTCTGTTCTTTTCACAAACCACATATGGATCCACCAGTGTCATTGCATGTGTGTTGTTTTCACAAACCACATCTAGAGTCATTGCATGCGTTTTCTTCTCACAAACCACATATGGATCTACCAGAGTTCATTGCATGTCTATTCTTCTCAAAAACCACATATGGATCCACCAGTATCATTGCATGTGTGTTCTTTTAACAAACCACATCTAGAGACATTGGATGTCTGCTCTTTTCACAAACAACATCTAGAGTCATTGCATGTGTGTTCTTCTCAAAAACAACATATGGATCCACCAGAGTTCATTGCATGTTTGTTCTTTTCACAAACCACATCTAGAGTAATTGCATGTCTGTTCTTCTCACAAAACACACATAGATCCACTAGTGTCATTGCATGTGTGTTCTTTTAACAAACCACATCTAGAGTCATTGGATGTCTGTTCTTTACACAAACCACATATTGATCCACCAGTGTCATTGTATGTGTGTTCTTTTCACAAACCACATCTAGAGTCATTGCGTGTGTGTTCTTTTCACAAACCACATATGGATCCACCAGTGTGACTTCATGTGTGTTCTTTTCATTAACCACAGCTAGAGTCATTGCATGTCTGTTCTTTTCACAAACCACATATGGATCCACCAGTGTCGTTGCTTGTGTGTTCTTTTTCACGAACCACATCTAGAGTCATTGCATGTGTGTTCTTTTTATTAACTACATCTAGAGTCATTGCATGTGTGTTGTTTTCACAAACCACATATGGATTCACCAGTGTTATTGCATGTGTGCTCTTTTCACAAACAACATCTAGAGTCATTGCATGTGTGTTCTTTTCATTAACCACATCTAGAGCCATTGCATGTGTGTTCTTTTCACAAACCACATATGGATCCACCAGTGTCATTGCATGTGTGTTCTTTTCACAAACCACATCTAGAGTCATTCCATGTGTGTTCTTCTCACAAACCACATATGGATCCACCAGAGTTCATTGCATGTGTGTTCTTTTCACAAACCACATATGGATCCACCAGTGTTATTGCATGTGTGCTCTTTTCACAAACCACATCTAGAGTCATTCCATGTGTGTTCTTCTCACAAACCACATATGGATCCACCAGAGTTCATTGCATGCGTGTTCTTTTCACAAACCACATATGGATCCACCAGTGTTATTGCATGTGTGCTCTTTTCACAAACCACATCTAGAGTCATTGCATGTGTGTTCTTCTCACAAACCACATATGGATCCACCAGAGTTCATTGCATGTGTGTTCTTTTCACAAACCACATATGGATCCACTTGTGTCATTGCATGTGTGTTCTTTTCACAAACCACAGCTAGAGTCATTGCATGTGTGTTCTTTTTATTAACCACATCTAGAGTCATTGCATGTGTGTTCTTTTCACAAACCACATATGGATCCACCAGTGTTATTGCATGTGCGTTTTTCACAAACCACATCTAGAGTCATTCCATGTGTGTTCTTCTCACAAACCACATATGGATCCACCAGAGTTCATTGCATGTGTGTTCTTTTCACAAACCACATATGGATCCACCAGTGTTATTGCATGTGTGCTCTTTTCACAAACCACATCTAGAGTCATTCCATGTGTGTTCTTCTCACAAACCACATATGGATCCACCAGAGTTCATTGCATGTGTGTTCTTTTCACAAACCACATATGGATCCACCAGTGTTATTGCGTGTGTGCTCTTTTCACAAACCACATCTAGAGTCATTCCATGTGTGTTATTCTCACAAACCACATATGGATCCACCAGAGTTCATTGCATGTGTGTTCTTTTCACAAACGACATATGGATCCAGAAGTGTTATTGCATGTGTGCTCTTTTCAAAAACCACGTCTAGAGTCATTGCATGTGTGTACTTCTCACAAACCACATATGGATCCACCAGAGTTCATTGCATGTATGTTCTTTTCACAAACCACATATGTATCCACTAGTGTCATTGCATGTGTGTTCTTTTCAGAAACCACAGCTAGAGTCATTGCATGTGTGTGTTTTCATTAACCTCATCCAGAGGCATTGCATGTGTGTTCTTTTCACAAACGACATATGGATCCACTAGTGTCATGGGATGTCTATTCTTTTCACAAACCACATCTAGAGTTCATTACATGTCTGTTCTTCTCACAAACCACATATGGATCTACCAAAGTTCATTGCATGTATGTTCTTTTCACAAACCACAGCTAGAGTAATTGCATGTCTGTTCTTCTCACAAACCACACATGGATCCACCAGTGTCATTGCATGTGTGTTATTTTCACAAACCACATATAGAGTCATTGCATGTGTGTTCTTTTCACAAACCACATCTAGTCATTGCATGTGTGTTCTTCTCACAAACCACATATGGATCCACCAGAGTTCATTGCATGTGTGTTCTTTTCACAAACCACATATAGATCCACTAGTGTCATTGCATGTGTGTTCTTTTCACAAACCACAGCTAGATTCATTGCATGTGTTTTTTATTAACCACATCTAGAGTCATTGCATGTGTGTTCTTTTCACAAACCACATATGGATCCACCAGTGTTATTGCATATGTGCTCTTTTCACAAACCACATCTAGAGTCATTCCATGTGTGTTCTTCTCACAAACCACATATGGATCCACCATAGTTCATTGCATGTGTGTTCTTTTCACAAACCACATATGGATTTAGTAGTGTCATTGCATGTGTGTTCTTTTCACAAACCACATCTAGGTTCATTGCATGTGTGTTCTTTTCATTAAGCACATCTAGAGTCATTGCATGTCTGTTCTTTTCACAAACCACATATGGATCCACCAGTGTCATTGCATGTGTGTTGTTTTCACAAACCACATCTAGAGTCATTGCATGCGTTTTCTTCTCACAAACCACATATGGATCTACCAGAGTTCATTGCATGTCTATTCTTCTCAAAAACCACATATGGATCCACCAGTATCATTGCATGTGTGTTCTTTTAACAAACCACATCTAGAGACATTGGATGTCTGCTCTTTTCACAAACAACATCTAGAGTCATTGCATGTGTGTTCTTCTCAAAAACAACATATGGATCCACCAGAGTTCATTGCATGTTTGTTCTTTTCACAAACCACATCTAGAGTAATTGCATGTCTGTTCTTCTCACAAAACACACATAGATCCACTAGTGTCATTGCATGTGTGTTCTTTTAACAAACCACATCTAGAGTCATTGGATGTCTGTTCTTTACACAAACCACATATTGATCCACCAGTGTCATTGTATGTGTGTTCTTTTCACAAACCACATCTAGAGTCATTGCGTGTGTGTTCTTTTCACAAACCACATATGGATCCACCAGTGTGACTTCATGTGTGTTCTTTTCATTAACCACAGCTAGAGTCATTGCATGTCTGTTCTTTTCACAAACCACATATGGATCCACCAGTGTCGTTGCTTGTGTGTTCTTTTTCACGAACCACATCTAGAGTCATTGCATGTGTGTTCTTTTTATTAACTACATCTAGAGTCATTGCATGTGTGTTGTTTTCACAAACCACATATGGATTCACCAGTGTTATTGCATGTGTGCTCTTTTCACAAACAACATCTAGAGTCATTGCATGTGTGTTCTTTTCATTAACCACATCTAGAGCCATTGCATGTGTGTTCTTTTCACAAACCACATATGGATCCACCAGTGTCATTGCATGTGTGTTCTTTTCACAAACCACATCTAGAGTCATTCCATGTGTGTTCTTCTCACAAACCACATATGGATCCACCAGAGTTCATTGCATGTGTGTTCTTTTCACAAACCACATATGGATCCACCAGTGTTATTGCATGTGTGCTCTTTTCACAAACCACATCTAGAGTCATTCCATGTGTGTTCTTCTCACAAACCACATATGGATCCACCAGAGTTCATTGCATGCGTGTTCTTTTCACAAACCACATATGGATCCACCAGTGTTATTGCATGTGTGCTCTTTTCACAAACCACATCTAGAGTCATTGCATGTGTGTTCTTCTCACAAACCACATATGGATCCACCAGAGTTCATTGCATGTGTGTTCTTTTCACAAACCACATATGGATCCACTTGTGTCATTGCATGTGTGTTCTTTTCACAAACCACAGCTAGAGTCATTGCATGTGTGTTCTTTTTATTAACCACATCTAGAGTCATTGCATGTGTGTTCTTTTCACAAACCACATATGGATCCACCAGTGTTATTGCATGTGCGCTCTTTTCACAAACCACATCTAGAGTCATTCCATGTGTGTTCTTCTCACAAACCACATATGGATCCACCAGAGTTCATTGCATGTGTGTTCTTTTCACAAACCACATATGGATCCACCAGTGTTATTGCATGTGTGCTCTTTTCACAAACCACATCTAGAGTCATTCCATGTGTGTTCTTCTCACAAACCACATATGGATCCACCAGAGTTCATTGCATGTGTGTTCTTTTCACAAACCACATATGGATCCACCAGTGTTATTGCGTGTGTGCTCTTTTCACAAACCACATCTAGAGTCATTCCATGTGTGTTATTCTCACAAACCACATATGGATCCACCAGAGTTCATTGCATGTGTGTTCTTTTCACAAACGACATATGGATCCAGAAGTGTTATTGCATGTGTGCTCTTTTCAAAAACCACGTCTAGAGTCATTGCATGTGTGTACTTCTCACAAACCACATATGGATCCACCAGAGTTCATTGCATGTATGTTCTTTTCACAAACCACATATGTATCCACTAGTGTCATTGCATGTGTGTTCTTTTCAGAAACCACAGCTAGAGTCATTGCATGTGTGTGTTTTCATTAACCTCATCCAGAGGCATTGCATGTGTGTTCTTTTCACAAGCGACATATGGATCCACTAGTGTCATGGGATGTCTATTCTTTTCACAAACCACATCTAGAGTTCATTACATGTCTGTTTCTTCTCACAAACCACATATGGATCTACCAAAGTTCATTGCATGTATGTTCTTTTCACAAACCACAGCTAGAGTAATTGCATGTCTGTTCTTCTCACAAACCACACATGGATCCACCAGTGTCATTGCATGTGTGTTATTTTCACAAACCACATATAGAGTCATTGCATGTGTGTTCTTTTCACAAACCACATCTAGTCATTGCATGTGTGTTCTTCTCACAAACCACATATGGATCCACCAGAGTTCATTGCATGTGTGTTCTTTTCACAAACCACATATAGATCCACTAGTGTCATTGCATGTGTGTTCTTTTCACAAACCACAGCTAGATTCATTGCATGTGTTTTTTATTAACCACATCTAGAGTCATTGCATGTGTGTTCTTTTCACAAACCACATATGGATCCACCAGTGTTATTGCATATGTGCTCTTTTCACAAACCACATCTAGAGTCATTCCATGTGTGTTCTTCTCACAAACCACATATGGATCCACCATAGTTCATTGCATGTGTGTTCTTTTCACAAACCACATATGGATTTAGTAGTGTCATTGCATGTGTGTTCTTTTCACAAACCACATCTAGGTTCATTGCATGTGTGTTCTTTTCATTAAGCACATCTAGAGTCATTGCATGTCTGTTCTTTTCACAAACCACATATGGATCCACCAGTGTCATTGCATGTGTGTTGTTTTCACAAACCACATCTAGAGTCATTGCATGCGTTTTCTTCTCACAAACCACATATGGATCTACCAGAGTTCATTGCATGTCTATTCTTCTCAAAAACCACATATGGATCCACCAGTATCATTGCATGTGTGTTCTTTTAACAAACCACATCTAGAGACATTGGATGTCTGCTCTTTTCACAAACAACATCTAGAGTCATTGCATGTGTGTTCTTCTCAAAAACAACATATGGATCCACCAGAGTTCATTGCATGTTTGTTCTTTTCACAAACCACATCTAGAGTAATTGCATGTCTGTTCTTCTCACAAAACACACATAGATCCACTAGTGTCATTGCATGTGTGTTCTTTTAACAAACCACATCTAGAGTCATTGGATGTCTGTTCTTTACACAAACCACATATTGATCCACCAGTGTCATTGTATGTGTGTTCTTTTCACAAACCACACCTAGAGTCATTGCGTGTGTGTTCTTTTCACAAACCACATATGGATCCACCAGTGTGACTTCATGTGTGTTCTTTTCATTAACCACAGCTAGAGTCATTGCATGTCTGTTCTTTTCACAAACCACATATGAATCCACCAGTGTCGTTGCTTGTGTGTTCTTTTTCACGAACCACATCTAGAGTCATTGCATGTGTGTTCTTTTTATTAACTACATCTAGAGTCATTGCATGTGTGTTGTTTTCACAAACCACATATGGATTCACCAGTGTTATTGCATGTGTGCTCTTTTCACAAACAACATCTAGAGTCATTGCATGTGTGTTCTTTTCATTAACCACATCTAGAGCCATTGCATGTGTGTTCTTTTCACAAACCACATATGGATCCACCAGTGTCATTGCATGTGTGTTCTTTTCACAAACCACATCTAGAGTCATTCCATGTGTGTTCTTCTCACAAACCACATATGGATCCACCAGAGTTCATTGCATGTGTGTTCTTTTCACAAACCACATATGGATCCACCAGTGTTATTGCATGTGTGCTCTTTTCACAAACCACATCTAGAGTCATTCCATGTGTGTTCTTCTCACAAACCACATATGGATCCACCAGAGTTCATTGCATGCGTGTTCTTTTCACAAACCACATATGGATCCACCAGTGTTATTGCATGTGTGCTCTTTTCACAAACCACATCTAGAGTCATTGCATGTGTGTTCTTCTCACAAACCACATATGGATCCACCAGAGTTCATTGCATGTGTGTTCTTTTCACAAACCACATATGGATCCACTTGTGTCATTGCATGTGTGTTCTTTTCACAAACCACAGCTAGAGTCATTGCATGTGTGTTCTTTTTATTAACCACATCTAGAGTCATTGCATGTGTGTTCTTTTCACAAACCACATATGGATCCACCAGTGTTATTGCATGTGAGCTCTTTTCACAAACCACATCTAGAGTCATTCCATGTGTGTTCTTCTCACAAACCACATATGGATCCACCAGAGTTCATTGCATGTGTGTTCTTTTCACAAACCACATATGGATCCACCAGTGTTATTGCATGTGTGCTCTTTTCACAAACCACATCTAGAGTCATTCCATGTGTGTTCTTCTCACAAACCACATATGGATCCACCAGAGTTCATTGCATGTGTGTTCTTTTCACAAACCACATATGGATCCACCAGTGTTATTGCGTGTGTGCTCTTTTCACAAACCACATCTAGAGTCATTCCATGTGTGTTATTCTCACAAACCACATATGGATCCACCAGAGTTCATTGCATGTGTGTTCTTTTCACAAACGACATATGGATCCGTATGTTATTGCATGTGTGCTCTTTCAAAAACCACGTCTAGAGTCATTGCATGTGTGTACTTCTCACAAACCACATATGGATCCACCAGAGTTCATTGCATGTATGTTCTTTTCACAAACCACATATGTATCCACTAGTGTCATTGCATGTGTGTTCTTTTCAGAAACCACAGCTAGAGTCATTGCATGTGTGTGTTTTCATTAACCTCATCCAGAGGCATTGCATGTGTGTTCTTTTCACAAACGACATATGGATCCACTAGTGTCATGGGATGTCTATTCTTTTCACAAACCACATCTAGAGTTCATTACATGTCTGTTCTTCTCACAAACCACATATGGATCTACCAAAGTTCATTGCATGTATGTTCTTTTCACAAACCACAGCTAGAGTAATTGCATGTCTGTTCTTCTCACAAACCACACATGGATCCACCAGTGTCATTGCATGTGTGTTATTTTCACAAACCACATATAGAGTCATTGCATGTGTGTTCTTTTCACAAACCACATATGGATCCACCAGTGTGATTGCATGTGTGTTCTTTTCATTAACCACAGCTAGAGTAATTGCATGTCTGTTCTTTTCACATACCACATATGGATCGACCAGTGTCATTGCATGTGTGTTCTTTTCACAAACCACATCTAGAGTCATTGCATGTGTGTTCTTTTCATTAACCACATCTAGAGTCATTGCATGTGTGCTCTTTTCACAAACCAGATCTAGAGTCATTCCATGTGTGTTCTTCTGACAAACCACATATGGATCCACCAGAGTACATTGCATGTGTGTTCTTTTCACAAACCACATATGGATCCACCAGTGTTATTGGATGTGTGCTCTTTTCACAAACCACATCTAGTCATTGCATGTGTATTCTTCTCACAAACCACATATGGATCCACCAGAGTTCATTGCATGTGTGTTCTTTTCACAAACCACATATGGATCCACTAGTGTCATTGCATGTGTGTTCTTTTCACAAACCACAGCTAGAGTCATTGCATGTTTTTTTTATTAACCACATCTAGAGTCATTGCATGTGTGTTCTTTTCACAAACCACATATGGATCCACCAGTGTTATTGCATGTGTGCTCTTTTCACAAACCACATCTAGAGTCATTCCATGTGTGTTCTTCTCACAAACCACATATGGATCCACCAGAGTTCAGTGCATGTGTGTTCTTTTCACAAACCACATATGGATCCACCAGTGTTATTGCATGTGTGCTCTTTTCACAAACCACATCTAGAGTCATTCCATGTGTGTTCTTCTCACAAACCACATATGGATCCACCAGAGTTCATTGCATGTGTGTTCTTTTCACAAACCACATATGGATCCACCAGTGTTATTGCATGTGTGCTCTTTTCACAAACCACATCTAGAGTCATTCCATGTGTGTTCTTCTCACAAACCACCTATGGATCCACTAGAGTTCATTGCATGTGTGTTCTTTTCACAAACCACATATGGATCCACCAGTGTTATTGCATGTGTGCTCTTTTCACAAACCACATCTAGAGTCATTGCATGTGTGTTCTTCTCACAAACCACATATGGATCCACCAGAGTTCATTGCATGTGTGTTCTTTTCACAAACCACATATGGATCCACTAGTGTCATTGCATGTGTGTTCTTTTCACAAACCACAGCTAGAGTCATTGCATGTGTGTTTTTTCATTAACCACATCCAGAGTCATTGCATGTGTGTTATTTTCACAAACCACATATGGATCCACTAGTGTCATTGGATGTCTGTTCTTTTCACAAACCACATCTAGAGTTCATTACATGTCTGTTCTTCTCACAAACGACATATGGATCCACCAAAGTTCATTGCATGTATGTTCTTTTCACAAACCACATCTAGAGTAATTGCATGTCTGTTCTTCTCACAAACCACACATGGATCCACTAGTGTCATTGCATGTGCATTATTTTCACAAAGCACATCTAGAGTCATTGCATGTGTGTGGTTTTCACAAACCACATATGGATCCACCAATGTGATTGCATGTGTGTTCTTTTCATTAACCACAGCTAGAGTCATTGCATGTCTGTTCTTTTCACATACCACATATGGATCCACCAGTGTCATTGCATGTGTGTTCTTTTCACAAACCACATCTAGAGTCATTACATGTGTGTTCTTTTCATTAACCACATCTAGAGTCATTGCATGTGTGCTCTTTTCACAAACCACATATAGAGTCATTCCATGTGTGTTCTTCTCATAAACCACATATGGATCCACCAGAATTCATTGAATGTGTGTTCTTTTCAGAAACCACATATGGATCCACCAGTGTCATTGCATGTGTGTTCTTTTTATTAACCACATCTAGAGTCATTGCATGTGTGTTCTTTTCACAAACCACATATGGATCCACCAGTGTTATTGCATGTGCGCTCTTTTCACAAACCACATCTAGAGTCATTCCATGTGTGTTCTTCTCACAAACCACATATGGATCCACCAGAGTTCATTGCATGTGTGTTCTTTTCACAAACCACATATGGATCCACCAGTGTTATTGCATGTGTGCTCTTTTCACAAACCACATCTAGAGTCATTCCATGTGTGTTCTTCTCACAAACCACATATGGATCCACCAGAGTTCATTGCATGTGTGTTCTTTTCACAAACCACATATGGATCCACCAGTGTTATTGCGTGTGTGCTCTTTTCACAAACCACATCTAGAGTCATTCCATGTGTGTTATTCTCACAAACCACATATGGATCCACCAGAGTTCATTGCATGTGTGTTCTTTTCACAAACGACATATGGATCCAGAAGTGTTATTGCATGTGTGCTCTTTTCAAAAACCACGTCTAGAGTCATTGCATGTGTGTACTTCTCACAAACCACATATGGATCCACCAGAGTTCATTGCATGTATGTTCTTTTCACAAACCACATATGTATCCACTAGTGTCATTGCATGTGTGTTCTTTTCAGAAACCACAGCTAGAGTCATTGCATGTGTGTGTTTTCATTAACCTCATCCAGAGGCATTGCATGTGTGTTCTTTTCACAAACGACATATGGATCCACTAGTGTCATGGGATGTCTATTCTTTTCACAAACCACATCTAGAGTTCATTACATGTCTGTTCTTCTCACAAACCACATATGGATCTACCAAAGTTCATTGCATGTATGTTCTTTTCACAAACCACAGCTAGAGTAATTGCATGTCTGTTCTTCTCACAAACCACACATGGATCCACCAGTGTCATTGCATGTGTGTTATTTTCACAAACCACATATAGAGTCATTGCATGTGTGTTCTTTTCACAAACCACATATGGATCCACCAGTGTGATTGCATGTGTGTTCTTTTCATTAACCACAGCTAGAGTAATTGCATGTCTGTTCTTTTCACATACCACATATGGATCGACCAGTGTCATTGCATGTGTGTTCTTTTCACAAACCACATCTAGAGTCATTGCATGTGTGTTCTTTTCATTAACCACATCTAGAGTCATTGCATGTGTGCTCTTTTCACAAACCAGATCTAGAGTCATTCCATGTGTGTTCTTCTGACAAACCACATATGGATCCACCAGAGTACATTGCATGTGTGTTCTTTTCACAAACCACATATGGATCCACCAGTGTTATTGGATGTGTGCTCTTTTCACAAACCACATCTAGTCATTGCATGTGTATTCTTCTCACAAACCACATATGGATCCACCAGAGTTCATTGCATGTGTGTTCTTTTCACAAACCACATATGGATCCACTAGTGTCATTGCATGTGTGTTCTTTTCACAAACCACAGCTAGAGTCATTGCATGTTTTTTTTATTAACCACATCTAGAGTCATTGCATGTGTGTTCTTTTCACAAACCACATATGGATCCACCAGTGTTATTGCATGTGTGCTCTTTTCACAAACCACATCTAGAGTCATTCCATGTGTGTTCTTCTCACAAACCACATATGGATCCACCAGAGTTCAGTGCATGTGTGTTCTTTTCACAAACCACATATGGATGCACCAGTGTTATTGCATGTGTGCTCTTTTCACAAACCACATCTAGAGTCATTCCATGTGTGTTCTTCTCACAAACCACATATGGATCCACCAGAGTTCAGTGCATGTGTGTTCTTTTCACAAACCACATATGGATCCACCAGTGTTATTGCATGTGTGCTCTTTTCACAAACCACATCTAGAGTCATTCCATGTGTGTTCTTCTCACAAACCACATATGGATCCACCAGAGTTCATTGCATGTGTGTTCTTTTCACAAACCACATATGGATCCACCAGTGTTATTGCATGTGTGCTCTTTTCACAAACCACATCTAGAGTCATTCCATGTGTGTTCTTCTCACAAACCACCTATGGATCCACTAGAGTTCATTGCATGTGTGTTCTTTTCACAAACCACATATGGATCCACCAGTGTTATTGCATGTGTGCTCTTTTCACAAACCACATCTAGAGTCATTGCATGTGTGTTCTTCTCACAAACCACATATGGATCCACCAGAGTTCATTGCATGTGTGTTCTTTTCACAAACCACATATGGATCCACTAGTGTCATTGCATGTGTGTTCTTTTCACAAACCACAGCTAGAGTCATTGCATGTGTTTTTTTTCATTAACCACATCCAGAGTCATTGCATGTGTGTTATTTTCACAAACCACATATGGATCCACTAGTGTCATTGGATGTCTGTTCTTTTCACAAACCACATCTAGAGTTCATTACATGTCTGTTCTTCTCACAAACGACATATGGATCCACCAAAGTTCATTGCATGTATGTTCTTTTCACAAACCACATCTAGAGTAATTGCATGTCTGTTCTTCTCACAAACCACATGGATCCACTAGTGTCATTGCATGTGCATTATTTTCACAAAGCACATCTAGAGTCATTGCATGTGTGTGGTTTTCACAAACCACATATGGATCCACCAATGTGATTGCATGTGTGTTCTTTTCATTAACCACAGCTAGAGTCATTGCATGTCTGTTCTTTTCACATACCACATATGGATCCACCAGTGTCATTGCATGTGTGTTCTTTTCACAAACCACATCTAGAGTCATTACATGTGTGTTCTTTTCATTAACCACATCTAGAGTCATTGCATGTGTGCTCTTTTCACAAACCACATATAGAGTCATTCCATGTGTGTTCTTCTCATAAACCACATATGGATCCACCAGAATTCATTGAATGTGTGTTCTTTTCAGAAACCACATATGGATCCACCAGTGTCATTGCATGTGTGTTCTTTTCAAAAACCACAGCCAGAGTCATTCCATGTGTGTTCTTTTCATTAACCATATCCAGAGTCATTGCATGTGTGTTCTCTTCACAAACCACATATGGATCCACCAGTGTCATTGGATGTCTGTTCTTTTCACCAACCACATCTATAGTCATTGCATGTGTGTTCTTCTCACAAACCACATATGGATCCACCAGAGTTCATTGCATGTGTGTTCTTTTCACAAACCACATATGGATCCACTAGTGTCATTGCATGTGTGTTCTTTTCACAAACCACAGCTAGAGTCATTGCATGTGTGTGTCTTTTATTAACCACATCTAGAGTCATTGCATGTGTGTTCTTTTAACAAACCACATATGGATCCACCAGTGTTATTGCATGTGTGCTCTTTTCACAAACCACGTCTAGAGTCATTCCATGTGTGTTCTTCTCACAAACCACATATGGATCCACCAGAGTTCATTGCATGTGTGTTGTTTTCACAAACCACATATGGATCCACCGGTGTTATTGCATGTGTGCTCTTTTCACAAACCACATCTAGAGTCATTCCATGTGTGTTCTTCTCACAAACCACATATGGACCCACCAGAGTTCATTGCATGTGTGTTCTTTTCACAAACCACATATGGATCCACTAGTGTCATTGCATGTGTGTTCTTTTCACAAACCACAGCTAGAGTCATTGCATGTGTGTGTCTTTTATTAACCACATCTAGAGTCATTGCATGTGTGTTCTTTTAACAAACCACATATGGATCCACCAGTGTTATTGCATGCGTGCTCTTTTCACAAACCACGTCTAGAGTCATTCCATGTGTGTTCTTTTCACAAACCACATATGGATCCACCAGAGTTCATTGCATGTGTGTTGTTTTCACAAACCACATCTAGAGTCATTGCATGTGTGTTCTTTTCATTAACCACATCTAGAGTCATTGCATGTGTGCTCTTTTCACAAACCAGATCTAGAGTCATTCCATGTGTGTTCTTCTGACAAACCACATATGGATCCACCAGAGTTCATTGCATGTGTGTTCTTTTCACAAACCACATATGGATCCACCAGTGTTATTGGATGTGTGCTCTTTTCACAAACCACATCTAGTCATTGCATGTGTATTCTTCTCACAAACCACATATGGATCCATCAGAGTTCATTGGATGTGTGTTCTTTTCACAAACCACATATGGATCCACTAGTGTCATTGCATGTGTGTTCTTTTCACAAACCACAGCTAGAGTCATTGCATGTTTTTTTTATTAACCACATCTAGAGTCATTGCATGTGTGTTCTTTTCACAAACCACATATGGATCCACCAGTGTTATTGCATGTGTGCTCTTTTCACAAACCACATCTAGAGTCATTCCATGTGTGTTCTTCTCACAAACCACATATGGATCCACCAGAGTTCAGTGCATGTGTGTTCTTTTCACAAACCACATATGGATCCACCAGTGTTATTGCATGTGTGCTCTTTTCACAAACCACATCTAGAGTCATTCCATGTGTGTTCTTCTCATAAACCACATATGGATCCACCAGAGTTCATTGCATGTGTGTTCTTTTCACAAACCACATATGGATCCACAAGTGTTATTGCATGTGTGCTCTTTTCACAAACCACATCTAGAGTCATTCCATGTGTGTTATTCTCACAAACCACATATGGATCCACTAGAGTTCATTGCATGTGTGT